>OX327690.1:2500-4802500 GCA_946807835.1 Ailanthus altissimus | reverse complement strand
ATTTCTAGCCGATACTCTAAATGCACACTTTAGAGGATTATCTTCAATTGATGCATTCTCATTCTCTTAAAAGTCACCCGGAGATCATTGAAATGTTGTTACGTTGTGTGCGACTTTATCACTAGATCGTCGATATAGACCTCTAGAAATCGCCCAATAATATTCTAAAAAATTGCATTCATTGCCCTCTAATAAGTCGCCTCTGTATTATTCAGGCCGAAAGGCATCAATACCCATTCATACATTCCGATTACCCCAGAGCATCAAAACGATATTTTGTGGACATCAATCTCTTTAATAAATATTTGATTGTATCCTAAATGCCCATCCATGAGACTAAGAATCTGATGGTATACTGCCGAGTTGACCAACATGTCGGCTATTAGCATTGGATATTCATCTTTTGATTTTGCCAAATTTAAGTTTCAAAATTTGACTCAGATTCTCAGGTTGCCATTTTTCTTGATTACTAGAATGATATTTGATAACCATTCAACATAGGTAACAGCCATATGAAACTTGCACTGAGGAGCCATTTAGTTTCTTCGGCCATTTTATCTTCTACTTGTCTAAACATTGTCCTTATGCTTTGTTTCTACGGCCTATATCTATTATTTATTGGTAGACTATGCTTGACCAATTCTTTACTGAGACCAGGTAATTCTGAATAATCCCATGCAAAGCAATCTTGGAATTCCCATAAGATTGTTAGTTACTTGTCTTGAAAAACCGATTCGGCCTATGTTTATTGTCCCCAATATTGATTTCTTTAAGTTTACCATGAGGGTTCTGATTGTCCAACTTTGGTGGTGTTGGTTTTAAATTTTGGCTAACTTATGCGTCTTGATCCTCATCTTTGTACACACACTCGACCATTATGAAAGATGGTTCATTCATTTGCAAAGTAAACTAGGTGATGGTCCTTCCTGACTGTCAGCGGGTGAGCTATGCCGCCTATTATGACTTGAATGTTTAACTTGGCGATGTCAATACCTAGTTTGCTTTATGATTTAGCTTAGTGGTTGTAATACTTGGGTCATATAGTGTTGCGGTTGTTACCTACCCATTACCTTCGAACGGATCTAGATCGACATAGATTATCTCCATTGATCCCTCTGGTTACCGTCGAAAAATCATTTGGTGTATAATTAACAGCAATGCTTAATTAGAATGAATCTAATCTCGACCCAATATGAGGTTGTAGTCACTTGAAACATTAACTACGTAAAATGGTCCCTCTCATTCAACATGGCTGACCCATACTTTTAAGGTGTTAAACCCATCCGTGGGGGTTTCGGGCTAGCAAAATCGGTTATAACCACTGCCATCTTGTCAAGATCGCTTTTATCAATGCCCAATCTCTGTAGTATTCTCAAAGGTATAATATTGACACCAGACCCATTATCAATCAAAATCCTTTTGCTTGGTATCCCATTAAGATTAGTCTTTATGTAGAGTGGCTGAATATGCTTGGTTATATGATCATTTAGCTAAGGAAACATAAACTAAGTTAGTTCATCTGATTAGTAGCCGACATTGCATACATCAATAATGTTGCCATCCAAAGTAAACGCCTACCAGGTTTAGAGAAAAATGACTCGGGGTGCGTTATAACCATATTAACTGGTTAAGAAAGGGTAGCCACCGCATTATCCTTATCAGATTGTTCTTTCATTGAATTATTATCAATATTGTTGAGGATAATGTTTGACGTTGTATCCTTACTAACAGGTTTCCAAACCCGACGCTGTCTGTTGTTCATAGAAGCGGGCCTATAATTTTCTTTTGTTGTTGTATTACCATTCAATTTATTACTAATACTATCAATCTTAGATAATACTTCAGGATTCACTCTCTCTTTTTGAATCTTTCTAATTGTCTAAGTTGTTGTTGCTTTTACTGTCGCCTTTTTTGAGTTTAGGTTGGTCCGATATTGTTAAGCGAATGTCTTAACCGTTGAAAGACACTTCTTCACAGCTTGTTATTTTTCCATTGTTTATTGGCAGTCAGTTTGGGCTTAAAAGTCCTTAAGGGTTATCTGTTATCGCTTGCCGACTCAGGATCCATCTATACCTTTTGGTGGCAGTTCTATAATTACCCTTCTATTATTTCTAGTGGTCTACGATGCCGTGTTAGTGACATGAATTTTTATTCATGGTCCATCAGGTGACTTTGTATTCAGGGTTCCTTCCTTTAACCTCTCTCTCATTGTTGGAATAATAACATTTATGTGCGCCGATGGAAAATGATCTATTTCGACCAAAGGAGCATTGCCTTTTTAAGAAAAGAGTAGTCGCCCCTTATCAATTAGCCTTTGAATTTTTTTTTTCTAAAGATGACGTAATTATTTGTACTATGTCACTAAGAATTGTGTCACTTGGAGTAGTCTTTTCCAACTCTTTGCTCGATCGGTGGTATGGTATGGCCTTCAGATAGCTTAATTTACTTGTCTTTCAACAACCAATCAAAAATTTGATCGGCCTTCTTTAAATCAAAGGAGTATTCCTTCGTGATTTAAGTATTTTTGTCGATCTTTTTCTTCTCTTTCTTTGGTGATGCACGCTTTAAAGATGGGCTTTTATATGGCCCACTTCTGACGATTTTGGCCAAGCATATGTCTTCTCCATCTGAGTCCTCAGAGTCACTTTCTGATTTAGCTTGTACAGCAGCCACATCCATTTGATTTTTATAATATGTCCTCTTAGAGGATGCTTTTTTCTGATCCTTCTCTAGCAACAACTGCTCATAACTTGTGTTTCTAGTTGCCAGCTCATACAAATCTAAAAAATGATGCCTTTCAAAATGTTCTCTCATCGCAAAATTTATACTATAGACGATCATGAAAACCAAATCAATTTCTGATATTAGAGTTTGACATCGCACCTGCAACTTTCTGAAGTGGCTTATATATTTTGAAATGGGCCCACTCGATAATTGTGATAGTCTAACTATGTTGGCCAATGTCACGTTTAGAGACGTTTTGTAGAACTCGGCATGGAACTTATCCACCAATTACTCCCAGCTAGCTATCGACAAGTACCAAATTGGTATACTAAGTGAAGGCTTTTAGTTAGGTAATTTTTTGAATAATTGTAACTTCCAATAAGGAGAGGATCCATCCTTGCCATAGTATATAGTAAACCTAGAAACATGCTCAAACATTGTAATATTTTCTTCCCTAAAAAATAGTCAGAATTCTGGAATTTTATAGCCCTTGGGAAAGGGGAATAATAAATTGACACTAGAAGGGTTCGGTTTCTTGTACAGAGGACGCATCATTAATTTCAAGTCAACCCATATCCTTCAAGGCCTCGGCTAACATATTTCTATCCAATTGCAATTTCCCAAGGCTGCTTAGTCTTGTCGGCTTCATGGTTCTGAATTGAATTGTCCTTGACTGAATTTGGCTGACTCTCTCTTGATTTGGGAATACCTGGTTTCTGAAGTTTATCATATTCCCGGCTTGATCATAGCTGAAAACCCAACCGAGTTGATTCTGATTAATTTGAGAGTGTGATGAAGTAGCCCCCCCTAGGTTGTCGCAACAAATAGACTGATCCATTTTACAAATTGAAGTTTGGGTGATGTATGACGGGGTTCTTACAATTTTGGATTAAGACATTCTTGTAATAAAGCAGTAAAGTCAACTTGGTTCTGCCATAAGGCCTCTAAATTCCTCAATATGCTATGGTTTAAATTTTGGCTATTCACGATCAATGAGTGAAACACTGCCATCATCGGATTAGTGAGCATAGTATCGAGTTGTTGATTTTCTTGGGCAATCTGGACTATTAATCATTGAACGTCGATTGTAGAAAAAGGCCACAGATAAGGTAGGGTATTCTTATGAATTTCTTCCAACCGATTTAGCGAATCTTCCTCATTAAGAAGGAGACTTGACCAAATTTGGTCAAGAATTTCCACCCTGTGAGGGGAGGGGTATAGAAGATCCGTCAGTTACACTACACTTGTTGGTGTTGTAGATTCGTCAATACCACTAACACTTGTTCCTTTTCTTGCCATTTGTCTAGTTGTTATTGGCATACAAAAGTTGATCCCCCTGGGTGCGCCAAAAAGATGTTTGCAAAAAAATATGTTTGTTCGGGTCCGCGTATGCTCTGTGTCCGACTAAATAGGGCTGAAATTTCAACAAGTGAGGTCCTTTACCAGACCTGAGTTGTAGTGCAGCAAGCGTGTCACAGAGCTTTGGTCTTTCGCAAAGAAAGACAAGTGAAACTCTTAACAACAGGACTAGGAGATTCTCAACAAGTAAGGACGCGAAGTCCTAAGTTGAATGACAAAAGTAAAATAAAAGATAAAAAGTTAAGAAGTTTGTGTGAATTATGTGTATTGAATTGTTGATGATCTTTACAATGAGAAATCCATCATATTTATAATTTGTAAATCCTATATTAAACCTACTTCTATAAGAAAAAGAACTCTGCTATAACATGACTTTTTACTACACAAACATTCATAAATAAACTATGATATACAATCGAGCTAAACCTTAAAATGAAAAGGCCCATTAAGCACCTTCTAAACCGACGTCAATCGTTATGTTATAATTTTGTTGATTATATTAAAAGAATTATTTGGATCATTAGAAATAAGATATTGATGAACAATAAGGCATTTGAAAAATCTTATCTCATAAAGAGATAAATTTATGACTCATAAATGCCTCAAATTTACCACAAGAATGATAGAGGTGGACAAAAATTCCTACAATTAAATTAAAATGGTTAGAACCAACCCATGTGGTCTAATGATTGGTGTTAGCATTTTAATTGTTGAGATATTAAGTTCAAGTTAAACTGAAGTCCTTTCAATTATTTAAAATAGTTATTTATTTTTTTCTATGGTAAAAGATTAAATTTAAGTTATGTAATATTGGTATTCTTTCAATTAAAAAGAAAAATTAAAATGGTCGGATTGAACCGAATCTACCGATACAAATTTTTAGTATAATTAAATTCTTTTAGATTTGCAATTCTTAAAATTGATTTTTAGTTTATTGCCGATCGAATTAAAATGAAAATTAAGCTTCATATAAATTAATAATAGATTAAAATTGAAAATTGGACTGAATTAGTTCGATTAGATGCCTCCGTTATATTTAGTTTGAATCGGTTCAAGAAAATCTGAATCGAACCTATAATTGCTCACCCAAAAGCCTCAGTATAAATGAATTCCAAGCACTGCTCAACAGAGACATCAAGTAAAATTATTTCCTCGTAATACTATCATGTTAGATTAGGTTAAATATTTATTAATAAAATTAATGATTTGACTATATATCTTAAAAACTTTAAAATAAGTTAAAAAATTAATAATTTGTAACAAATAAATCCTTTAATATTATTTTTGTTGGCATAATTTTTTTTTTATTTAATAAAATAAACACAATGAAAGTCGGATCGTTTTATTCAGAATTATATATATATAAATAAAAAATTGCCTTAATTTCTCGCTTTGATCAACCTTGAATTGAATAACTGTCATATTCTTTATTATCTGCAATATTTAAACTCATATATATTTAAAATTGAGAGAAAATTAGTAGTCTAAGCTTAATTCTTTTTTCAATTAAAAATGTGTAAAACATTATTCTTATTGTTATATTTTACCACTCCCTACCTCCTCTGTATATAAGTATTTCTCTCGAGTATTTAGAGTCTGATTAAAATTAAAAAATTAAATTTTGATTAAGATTTAAATTAGTAAAAGGACTGTAAGACTCATGAGCTTTCCAACTCAAACTTAAAAGATTTAGTCTAATCATCTCACGACTCACTAATTCTTCTAAATTAATTTCAAGTAATTTCATTAAAAGTCAAAAGTTGCATTCTAGTAACCCATGTTTAATAAATAAAAGCCTATTTAAATTAAGATCATTTTAATTAAATTAGATTTGACCTTACATCAATAATAACCACTTGATTGACCCTTTAATTGATGTCCATAACTAAAATTAGGCTATACAAAATGTCTTACCTCTTTAATTACTTATTTATCCTAAGTCATTGAATGCTCTAATGATTATTTTTTAATATTTATATTTGTAAATAAATTTATAATTAAATATTATTATTCAATAAATAATTTATTAAATAAACCATAGTCACAAATTTAAAAATCAAGTTTTTATAAACAGTTTAAGTGAACATTATTTTAGTAGTTGTAAATAAGATTTAATTTATTAAAAACTTATGATTTATATCTTTTGTATTAACTTCATATACCTAATATATAGATCGCATACTTTATAAATATGAGTTCATTAACGTATGAATAAATTTTATTAATAAATTATTATATATGTTTTAAGGATATAAAATAACATAAAATATATAACAATTTTATAATGAGTAATATTATTAAACCCAAATTTTTTGATTTGAATTTCAGTGAAATTCTTTAAAATAAATAAATAAATATATAAGAGATGATAAAATTATTTTTTGATAAATTGAGTAAGCAGTAAAAGAAGTACATAACACTAGCAAAATAGAGAACACCACCATCTCAATCAAATAAATCATCAAAAACAAGATTTGTTCAAATTTCACATGAACCACAAGTTCAAAGTACATTAGTCTAATCCTACTTCAATAATTCATTTAGGGTGCACTTAATGCAAACTTAGAGTAACCAATTGCAATTTCAATAAATATAGAGGGAAAGTTTTCATTTGGGAATGAGAAACTTATGCTTATTAAATATCAATTCTTACTCTTATTATTTTTACTCAGATGGCAGCATACACAAAATACATTTACAACTATTCGAACAACACTCACGAGGGCAGAAAAATTATAAATAAAATATATTTTAATATTTTTTCTTAAACTCTTACCATTAATTATTTGACACCTCAAACAAAAAAGAAAAAAAAAGAAGTTTTTATACTACTAACTCTCAACAACAGCAGCTTAACTCCTAAGCAACTTAAGTAATTGCTTAAGAGCCCGCCTAAAATTAAGGTCTCATATTTGATTAGGATCCCATTAAAATTTTATTAACCTTTAAAAATTAAGGTTAATAATTATAATTTTATCATGTATATATTATATATGATAAAAATCAAATTTTCATATAAATATCTTTTATTTGTAATATTAACTTTTTTTTAAAGAAGAAACAATAACTTATTTATTTAAAGATTTATTAGGAGTTATCTATTTATTCCATAGTTTAACAGTCAATTTTCTTGACTGATAACTTTTTTAATAACATAATTTAATATTTTCTTAACTTAGAACGTAATTTATTTTTCTTTCCAACTAATTTATCTCTTATGCATTTATCATATTTATGTATACTCTAACTAATATTTGAGATTCAACAAAAAATTTAAAAAATATAAAGAAAGCATTAATTTAGAAAGAAAAATCCCACCCAAAATTAATAGTTGTACAGATTAAAAAGTATATATGTTTTAGCAAAATCTCAATATATAAGTTTAGTTAACATTTTACTTTTAAAAAAAGAATTAAATTTAAAATAAAATTATTCATTGAACATTTAATTAATTTTCTTAATTTATAAATATAAAAATCTTTATTTTTATTTTTTTTCCAAAGTCCTTTGTTAGTTTATTTGTCTGGAATCGGCCCTGATTTTCAATTGTTGTGTGGTGAGTAGAATTATCAATCAATTAGCTAGCTATTATAAATATTAAACAATAATGCTATATTTACGTAGTTGGAATACAAATTTTATATTCTAATTAATATGACATCTTATGTATAACTATCATATTTTTAAATAAATTAGAACTAAAGCTTTGATACTATGTCAGAGAACTGTAATCTCTATTTTTTCATTATGAACAATAACTATAAAAGGCGGCTTTTATACAGATATTAAATCACTAACCTATACGAAAAAGATAATATATGAAAATTGCAACTATAATACAAAAATTGACACAATAGAAAATATAATAAATTGACAACAACTTAAATAAGAAATCTTAATTTGGTACTAATTTTAACACTCTTCCTCAAACTCAAGATGAAAAAAATAATTTGAGTTTACAAAGTGAACCAATAAGTAAAACCAAAAGAAAAATAATAAATAACTAAATAAATAAATCTATATTGCACATATGAGACACAACTGTTGTTGGAGTGAGGTAATTATTGTCGAAGAGTGATAAGCATGTTGCAAAAGATAATTATTGTGAGTGCAAAATCGTTGATAAGGAAACTGAAAATAACACATAGAGAGTGCGAGTGTAAATACATTGATACAAAAATCGCGGCACAAAAGTGCAAAAATAAAAGCTTGTTAGTGTGTCAAAAAACTATAAGTAAATAGTAAAGAGACCAAAGATTACCAATGATTAGAATTTCTGATGAGTTGCAATACCAAATTTTCATCAAGTGGCTTCACCCAATGAGCAGTACCTAATAAACAATCGTAAAAGCTGAAAGATAACATTAACGATCAATGTGTGAGGACTCAGATGGTGTCACTTGGACACTAAAGATAGGTGGCAGACGGTGGCAACGGGCTACATGCGCTGGTGTATTACCAGTAGTAATGGTGGCGGCGATGATTTTGGACGCTAGATAGAAAAAAAAATGTAGACCAAAAAGGGGGGAGACCAAAAACCTAACCTAATAAACAATCGTAAAAGCTGAAAGATAACATTAACGATCAATGTGTGAGGACTCAGATGGTGTCACTTGGACACTAAAGATAGGTGGCAGACGATGGCAACGGGCTACATGCGCTGGTGTATTACCAGTAGTAATGGTGGCGGCGATGATTTTGGACGCTAGATAGAAAAAAAAATGTAGACCAAAAAGGGGGGAGACCAAAAACCTAACCTAATTTTAGAAATTAGATTGATATGCATAATATGGCTATGAAATTAGTTGGCTCTAATACCATATTAGATAATTTGAAATTCTGATAATATGTTAGAAAAACTATGCTCTTTATATTTTCACTCGGAATAATAACAACAAAAGATGACTTTTATATAAGTATTAAATTCCTAGCATATATGAAAAATATAATATATAAAAACTATGAATATAACAAAAAATCTTAATTTGGTACTAATTTTAACAACATTAATAAAAATAAGCTAACAATTACCCAATATGTCATAATTAATTATTAATAACACATAAATTGAGATATAAAATTTGTTTTCTAACTTTATAAATATAGCAATGATCAGTCTTTAACTTTATACAAATTTTGATACAACTTGTAAGCATTAGATTATAGTTTATGTAAGAGCATGATTAAATGGGTTAGTGACATGAATTAAAAATAAAAATTAAATAATTTTATTTTCTCTCTCCTCATTTAATCATATCCCCAAAATTAACATTTCTTCCAATTTATTTATTTTTATTTCTTTTCTTACCTTTATCTTCGTAAGTTATTATTGTTAGATAATATCTTATAATATTAGATATTATCTCTTTAATATGGTCCATATTTTAAATTTTTGAGTGATATAATAATTATCTTATTAGATAACGTATATGATAAATGGAATAAATTTATTTTATCAGATAATATATGTAAAAATGGGTGAGATCATTTCTATCTTGTAACTACATACTTTTTTTATAGGAGAAAGTGATAAGGTTATGTAAATATAAAGGAACTAAGAGTTTTTATGTTAATCACAAGAGAGTTACGTTAATTTTAACTGTGAATTCATCACCAAAATTCTCAGCAAAAATAAGATAAAACGCTTTAAATTATCAACTTTACTTAATCAATAATGATTAGAGATATATCTATTATAGTTTATTTTATTTGTGTTCACATAAAATTTTTATAACAATTGTTACTTTCTTCTTTAAAGAAAGTAAAAAAATTATGTCACCTAATTCATCTAACTTTTTTTTTTTTGTGATTGTTTGTGTTTTATGTTTTTATATTGTGAAGGAATAGATTTCTCATAGCGTAGATGTATAAAATATTTGGGACCATTTGTTTTAAAAATTTTATGGATATAATAGTAAACAATTATTAATCTTAGTGAATTTGTCGGTTACTCTTTTGTAATTTTGTATTTTTTAAAATTTTTTTATTAAGTACTAATATCTTTATTTTAGAGAGAGATGGTAATTAGTTACTTATTAAAAAAATTAAGATGAAAATAGTAAAAATACATAATAATATATTGAGGTAGGAAATGTCATTCTCTCTCTCGAGGTTATGTTGAAGTGAAGAACCCAAAATTCAACCTAGAACCCTAACCTCCTTGCGCAACGGAATAATTTATCAATCAAGTAAAAACGACAAGAATCCAAAGTAGAAAACAAAATAGCACAACACAATTTTACGTGGTTCGGTCAATTACTTACGTTCACAATGGATCTAAGGATCTTAGCCTCTCTTATTATAACTCCTTAGAGATTTTACAAGAAAAATCCAAACTGAATAACCCTCAAAAGGACCTAAACGTTTAGTGAACCCTTACTCTACCACGAACAATGATCACCCAAACAATAGTTTCACCCTAGCGCACACAAGCACTTAGTGTCTACCCAGTTCTTACCCTCTCTTAGAGTCTCTCTTAATGCTTAATCTGAAATCAAGGGTTTACAAGTGTTTATATAAGGTGTATTTCATGCCTACTAACTCTATTCCTTGTTGGAGTAAGAGTCCACTTATTTTGGAAGTCCAAAACTTCCAAAAACTAGAAATTCAGAAGAAAAACGGACTTCTGACGCGTCTGACAACGCGACCCCTGGGCGCCGCGGCGCTGGGCATTATTGCGCCATCACTGCGGCGTTGGGTTGCTGTCTTGGATGCTGCGGTGCTCAACCCTGGCAGCGCCTATCCTGTATTTTCTTGCTTCCTTCACGTCTTTGAGTTCCGTTTCGCTTCCCCCTTCGTATCCCACACGTCCTAGACTTCTCCATACGTGTCCCACACATTTTAGACTTCTTATAACTCTCCACTTTAGTCATCTCAATTCTTGTTCAATTAAAATTGTTGAATCACCAATTTTTTAACATAATAAAAAAAATTAGTAATTCCTATTACTTTTATCAATAATACTATACTTACATAATTTTTATATTACAATTAATGTAGCATTTAACTAATGTATTTATTATTGATTAATAATATATAATTATAATATTATTAAAAATTAAAATACCTACAATTGATCGCTGATACATTAATTAAGATACAAAATTTATATCTAATTAT
The DNA here is from genome assembly GCA_946807835.1 of Ailanthus altissimus. Taxonomy (NCBI): domain Eukaryota; kingdom Viridiplantae; phylum Streptophyta; class Magnoliopsida; order Sapindales; family Simaroubaceae; genus Ailanthus; species Ailanthus altissimus. Next base: position 4,791,298 of record OX327690.1, on the reverse strand, counting down.
ATTTCTCGCACTACTCTGATTTTATTATAACTTTTTAATGGAATCTAGCATTAGAGACTCGTGTGTAAAATATTTTTCGAATAGTAAAGTTATTATTATTTTTTTTTTGCACCAAACTTCAAAGACCCAAATGTTATTACCCCCTTGCAAAAATAGTTTCTTAAATCTCAATATTTAGCTTCAGATGTAACTTGTAAAATTTCTAACTTTTTTCAAAAAAAAATTATTTGTTGAATAAAAAGATTATAAATTTATAAGAGAATGTGTTAAACAGAGCTGCCTTTTCTTAACTATTTCTTTGTAATGTAAAACATGAATGAATCACTTTATTATCTATTTCTTCATGCTTCTTTCTTTATGTGATTTTTCTCAAGTAATTTGATTTCCAATAAACTGGCCAATACAATAAAAAAAATTCGAGTTATTAAAATGTCATATTAAGAATTCATTTAGTATAGAAATGCATTTGCTATACTCCAAAAACACAATAAATAAAATATTTGAATACGACTTTCAATTTACAATTAAACATCTCTTCTTTCATTTTATAACTAGTGCTTCAACTCTATGGCAGTTATTGCTTTAACGCCCCCAACAAGCAGATCCTAACAATTGCCACCATGGAATTTAACCAAAAAATTTGCTACTTTGCCAGAAACGTTATGATTTGACAAAAACCAACCAACCAACACAATTTACTCTTAATTGATCTTAGTGTACAAAAAAAGTTACACATAGAAAATCTGTCCAACATTCAACAGACTCTCATGAGGAACATTGAAGATTACACTATTCTCTCTGCAAATCTTCCTAAGGAATGCATATATATAATCAACAGCTATCTTTTTGTAGAACTTTGAATCCCTCCTTGCTCTAACCACTGTGTTCCCCAGTATGTGCACCACTCCTGCATCTCTAGAACTATTCAAAAATTCCAGCTCATCAGTCTCAGTATGGCTGCTCAATTGACTGGATGACCTGACTGTGTTATTTACATTAGAAGGCGATTTGATTGGCATAATTGTGTCGCTTGATGATACTGTAAGGTCTTGATTTGAGGAACTTGTGTTTCCATTATTGTTACTACTTAGCAGCCCTTCTCTTGACTGCTGAGTTTGCTGACCATATAAACTATACTCATCTGAATCAGAACATCCTTCCATCATTGCCTCAAGCCGGACAAAAAGGAATAGGCTATCAAAGAGCTTTTTCTCGAAATCCTCATCTTTCTTATGGAGGTCTTTGTAGCCATACCTTGCGACGCAACGGAACATGTGGAAGCTCTTGGGACCAATCCGCTTTACAAGGAATCGTTCTTCTTCTGGAACTGTGTAGACAGGAAGGTACTTGACACAAACAAAAACAACAACAGAATGGATGGCCGGTAAATTCGTGATGAAGTGAGAAAAGATGTGGGGCACTCCGCTTGCTAGCTCTGTGTACACAAGTCCAATCCCAGGGACACGGACCAGTCCTAAACTGGGGCCAAGCCCGAGAATCCATGCCATCGAAACCTTGCTGTGCATCTCAAACTCATAACGTTTCACAGTACCATAATGCCAAATGTACATAATTACAAGAAAGGCTGCTGCAATTACAAGGGGAACCCAACCACCTTGATCGACCTTGAAGAGTACAGAAGAGAAATATGTGCATTCCACAACCAAAGATAATGCAGTGAAGATTAGCACAAGTATCCAATGACAGCGCCACACCAATATCATGATTAGTGTCATCAGCAATGTGGTTGCCAGCATGACTATGACGACTGCTGTCCCTGTTATAACATAAATTATCATGCAATTAAGTAAAAAATGAGATGATTTCAGAAATTAAAATTTGAATACTAAGTCCCAAGAAAAGAAGTTTAAATACGCCAAGCAAATATAAATGAGTTAGTTTTGTGTGTGATTAACCATCCAAAGATATTTTCATACTAATCACCAGTTAGCATTCTGGTATCAGAAGATTCAGATGTGGTCGTATCAAATAAAAAAGTTCTCATTAATATGGTATGCAATCAATGCACTTAATGAACCCATGAAAGAGAACTTTCGGAGAGGAAGAAAAAAGGAAAATGAAAATGGACACAATTCTCTAAAATTTGATACACTGCAGAAAGGATACATTGTCATATAGGAATTTGATGGGATAATGATAAACTAGAGAAGGAAATTAATCTGTTTAAGTTATGTTCGACACCAGTCTTACTCAAGCCAAACATCCTCAAATCAACTTCTCACACTACAATATAATTTATAATAAAGTTACGGTCAAATTGCTTCAGCCCTCTGGAAGATTGAAACCACTCTTCTCAAAACTAAGCCAACCCCTTCCCCAATTCAAGTACACCACCCCTAGGCATTAAGCTAGAGGGGAATCTTTGAGCCATTATGTAATTTAAGTTGAAATGTATTGATCTCTCACTCAACAGACACACAGTAGAAGTGAAGTATCAAATTATGTAGCCCTAAATTCATAAAAACAACGAAAATGAAGAAATTGGTAGTATGCAGACAAGAATATGGACCATGAACTCACTAGCAATTTATACAAGGAGCAAAAAACGGAATATGCATTTGTTCTCATTATTTAGGAAAATGTGGACAAGAGTGTGGATATGTGCACATATCTTCTCCATTTGTTTTCTCTAAAATAAAATCTCAAATTTTTATTTTGGACTAAGCGTGTTGTCAATTGGTATTAAAGATGTTAATTATGGGGGCAAATTTTGAAATCATTGAAGATGAAAAAGAGACATTAACTAGTTGATATTAGGAGATACAAAGCAATCAGCTCACTACAAATTATCTGCATATACATGCATTTTTGTTTAAAAACGCACATAAGATGAGAACAAATTCTTTATAATCTAACATGGACTAAAAGTCCAGAACCTTGATATCCATATTTTGGTATTATAGCTGGTGGTCCATTTCAGATCTCTCATACCAAACAAATTTTACCAGAGTGAAAGATGAATGGAATAAACTTCAAATCATTCAACAGAAAATAAGCTTACCATAAGCATTTCCAATTTGGCTCTGATTCTTGAATCCGGCAGTCACAGCAATACAAAGAATCATAAGGATCCAATTAATATCTGGAATATATATCTGACCAAAGAATTTCTTTGATGTATGTACAACTTTAACTCTTGGGAAACAGCCATGTGCAAGGGCCTGCTTGATTATTGAAAAAGTTGCAGATATGGTTGCCTGACTTGCAACTATAGCAGCTGCAGTTGCAACTATGAAAACTGGCCAATATATACTCTCTGCAGAATAAAACATTATCAGCATCCATTGGGAAACTACTAGCCTCTTAAGCAACAAATAGGATTAAAACTTGAGAAAACTATTATGGTTCCACTTGTTAGTATCATGCAACTCATCTTAATTAAACCTTAATTTAATATTCAGTAAATGATGCAACATTATATATTTTTTATCACATAGAAAAAACCATTCTTGAGATTCTCTTTTAACTTACAAGAGCTAAAAATTCATTTCTTATAACATTAAATTTTCAAACCCAAAACGTCAAATGCATGGGGTAGGAAGAAGCTTTTGCTTTAGAACAACCATTTCAATTCATCCCTTTTTTTTATTTATTTTTTATATTCAATAAGAAAAAAAAAACCGAATTAGTTGATACATGAAAGACTAAAAATGATATTCTCTAAAGTTTAAAAGTTTGTTATTATTGACAAAATGGTTAAAAACTCAATGTAAGTTTTAGTTTTGACATTGAGAAAAATTGGAAGTAAATTTTATAAAAAAAATCATTTGTATGACAATACTTTTACATCAAAATTGCAGTTAAACCAAGCCTTCATGATTCACAAAAAACCCCAATAACGGCAAATCAAACCGCTCTATTCAAACTGGAAGTAAATTTTATAAAAAAAATCATTTGTATGACAATACTTTTACATCAAAATTGCAGTTAAACCAAGCCTTCATGATTCACAAAAAACCCCAATAACGGAAAATCAAACCGCTCTATTCAAAATCTATTGATCTCCCTTAGTCCTTGCCAAATTGCGGAAGATCAACAATATTAAATTCACAGGATGCTTTTCAAAAAAAAAAAAAAAATCACAGGATGATTTGAGAATTATTGTTACTTCCATGATTTTCCTAAAACTGGTACATATGAATCACAAGGGAGACTGATTACAAAACAAACCTGGAATAGAACGATAGAAGGCGTCAACCACATGATCCCTGTGGTTCATAAGGTAAGCGGCTTGTCCAGAATAGGCTAAAAGAAGGCAAGGAAACACAATTACTGTGAAGGCAAGCTGTACAGCGGCAACTGGAAAATGAGCTAGATCAGCAAAAAGTGCTTCAGTACCTGCAATAATCCAACAAAACAAGTCATCAAGTCTGTGAACAAATTTTTGGATAATTTAAAGAACCTCAAATAAATAAAAATTTAAAACAGAATAAATTAGGAACAACCGACAAAATAACAAATTTACCTGTGATACTTAGCATGACACCTCCAAGGGAGGTCCAACCTTCTTTCCCTCCCCTTCTAAAATATCGGTATATGTACACAGGAGAGAAAGCTTTCAGAACACTGCTATCATATTTCCAGATGTTGACTATGCCAATACCTCCAATTAAGAGAAACCAAAGCAGCACAATAGGGGCAAAGAGCCAGCCAACCCTATCTGTACCATAATGTTGCATACTAAACAAACCTACTAATATTACAACAGCGACCACCACAACCACACCTGAATCAAAGAAATGAAGCAAGTGTTAAATATTTGAAAATTTAAAGCTGGAACTGCAGAAAGAGTTGGAAACAGAAGGAAACAAAGAATAAGTTTTCACTTAAACGAGTAGGAAGATACCATTACTCATCCGTGGGTGGTCCACTTTGATCCCACCAACAGCTGAGAGAACTGCCAAAGATAGTTCAATTATTCAGTTTTCAGTAGTAATCAGATTAACATATTTAAGATACAATATTAAAAATTAAACTACAATAAAATCTTCGACGTGTGATCATAGAATGGAAATAGAAAGTAGATGACCGATGCTAAACTATGAACAATTAAAGAAACAAATAACAAAGGGACTACATATCTTCATAAATCCTAAGTTGAAATAAAAGATCGAACTGAAATAATGTGAAATAGATTATTCTTAGGCACCATATAAATTAGCTATCTGAAAGCATTTGAGAAACAGCGGCATATTTATATTATTATATTGGTGCAAAGTAACATCGCACATCTTGAGAACAAATGAAAAGAAAAAAAAAAACTCAGGTAAAAGAATCAGAAATATTAGACTGTAAGAAGTCAAATACTGTGCAATATTATGTGAAAACAGATCTTATCAACACTGACACAAAGCAAAACTTGACATTTGTCATTTCCAGATAGATTTTAGACCAATCCCTATCCATTCTTTATCTCATTACTACTTTCAGGCATCAACAATGGTCTGCTTCATCATGTATACATACTATGGATTGGTTGTTTAACATATCGATATATGATAAGCTCTGAAAGTTTAAACCTGATGGAAGGCATACCTGATATAGCTGGAGTGAGAATCCCATCACCAATCACCATGCAAGTTCCAACAAGGACAAGTATAAGAAGAGCATTTTTCCTGGACGTATGTCTCTCCAACCATCTCTTGGTTTTTGCAGCAAATGACTCTTCATGAAAGGTACAACGGCTGTATGTTGTAAGCTCCTCATCAGTACGGTGTTGGTTAGGAATAGTTTTTACTTTTGCATGTCGACAAAGTAACGAATATAAAGCAAATGTACCTCCTGAACCATGAAGGGTATAACTCATCAGCATCAAAAAGAGAAACCACTCTTAATCAGCATCCACATTCTACTATACTATAAATTGGAGATGTGAGGTTAAAATTGTTACATAGAAAGTAAAGAAAAAGTAAATATATAAACTAAAACAAAAGGAAAAAAAGAAAGTAAAAAGTACAATTTAACAATTAATAAAGAAATATTTTTTGATATAAAGCTAAAACGATGAAGAAAATCTTCCAATTATACCCAGTAACCAGTGTATGAAGTAACAAACATCCTTTTCTGGATTAAAAAATTTATAACAATAGAATAAGTTATTGATATCAAATTACCTTGACCATTATCATTTGCTTTGCACACAATAAAAACATACTTGAGGAGCGGGATAAGCGTAAGGGAGTATATAATCAGTGAAAGAGCGCCAATTATATCCTCTGGATCTTTGATTCCATGAGGAAATGTGTTGTAGAAAACATACAAGGGAGAAGTTCCCAAGTCTCCATATACAACTCCAAGACTCTGGAAAGCAAGCCGCAGAAGTAATAGTGCTGAGAATTTCTGTAACAATAAAAATTATATTAGCAAGAAAACAAATACTACAACAAAAAAATCCTCAAAATCCAATAATTTAACCAAGATAGACCATACAATACATGCACACACCTCATTTCTTATAATTCCTTCAACCATATAGCATACCACTCACACAGAACACAGTAATGCAAGTAGAATCCAGCAAAAATCATATACCAATTCCACAAATTCTATAAATCAATATGGAATATCCTCACATATAAGCAATGGAATTGATTAAGCATACGGGACATAAAGAATCTAATATATATATAATTGCATCATACCTTTTCTCTGTACATGTTTCGTAGCCTCCCAGCTTCTTCATCCATGGGCTGATCAAGCTTCTGATCCAAAACCCACATACTTCCCTTGTTGCTTTCAGTATCTTCGTCAATCTCCATTCCAGAAGCCATTCTCAAACTCGGCTCAAAATTATTCTCTAGCCTTGACCAACTCTTTCACCTCTCTGTCTGTCTGTCTGTCTGTCTCTCTCTCTCTCTCTCAATTAAACCCACAAACTTTATGTACACAATCAGAACTAAACTCACTTTCAAAATCCTTAAAACTACTTATAACCCAATTTCTCAAATTTGATCTTCACTTGAAATCCATAACCAAACTTAGAATTAAAAACCCAGAAAAGAGCCACAATTAAACAAATAAATTGGCACAGCAGATTCAAAACTCTACATCAATCCGAGAAACAGAAACTAAACGCTAAATAATCATAAGTTTAAACTTTTCCCCATATCAAGTAGCAGCTAAAATTGAGCAAAGGAATTGACAATCACCCAAAAGTTGAAAGGCTAAGAAGAGCTTAATATAACAAGCTGAAAATGAACCAAAGCTAAAACCTTGATGCTTATTGCCTATAAAACCAAGCAACCAAAATTGATAATTCACAGGTTAAAGCACAACTCACACTTTCTATTTACGAGAAATAAAACAACAATCACTTATTAATAAAATAGCCAAATATATATATATATATATATTTTACATTAATTACACTGCTTGTTACCAAAAATTTTCCATGTGGGGACAGCTAAATATGCACCACAAGCTCCAAAAAAAAAATTAAAAAAAATAAAATAAAACAAACCCAGTAAAAATCTTATTCGATTTGATAAACCCCAGAGGAGATAAGCGAAAGCAAAAACCGAAGTGGGGGTTTTATAAAAACAGAACACAAAAGTGTTTTTGCTTGCGTTGTCAGTGTAATTTGGATGTTTCTCTCATTATAGTGACACAGAAAAAAACATAAGCCTTCAAGGCTTTAAGCCCTTGCTCTGAACGTGTTTAACTGCCCAAAAGATTTTAAAAACAAAAACTCTTCTGACAATTTCTGGAGAGAGAAAGTGCGGCTGACAGATGAGAGAGAGAATCAAAAAAAAGAAAGTTGTTTTTTTTAAATATTTTTTTAAAAATTATTTTTGCTTAACACGTTTGCCATGAATTATAATGCTCATTGCTCAACGACTAACAAAAGCTCGACATAAAAAAGCGGGCGGCCTAATTTTTTCTCATATTCTCTTTTTATAAATAAAATATAAAAAATTAATATAAGCAGGAGCTTGCCCACCATAAATGTTGTTAGCTAAGCTTGGTAGAGAGTTTTTATTGGTGATACAGTGGAAGTGTTCAAAATATTTTAAAAATTATAATTCTATTATTTTACTAAATTACAATAACTTTTTATCAGTAAATTTATATATATATATATGCCTTTACACCTTATGGTATATGTGACAATTAAAAAATAGACTAGTTCATCACATATAATAATTTATTTTTTATCATAATCTTATTATTTATTTATTTATATGTTATTTTAATAAATATATTTAATATTTACATATTATTTAATTTTTAGTGTTTATTTTAAATCTCATATTTTTATATAATGTCATTCACATTTAAATTTAAAATTATTATTTTACTAATTTTAATCATACTTAAACCTATTAGTTTATTTTAAAATACATGTTTATTCTAGAACATAGTAAAATAAGTTTATTTGGAGTTTACTCTATTGTAATAACTAATTATTTGTGTTTAGTTGCTTACAATTTATTTGGTGTAATTTTTATAAAAAAAATATTAACTGTTAAAACAGAAGATTAAAAAAATAAAAAAAATAGAGCGCTCAAAATATGTGTACATATATAAGTGGTATTCTTTATATAAATCTCGTACACAAATATTTTTATTTTGTATTAATAAGATTACATCAATAAATCTAATTATTATAAAAATAAATAATTATAATTAGAGTTAAAATGATTTTTTGTATTAAAAAAATGCAAAAACATAAACTCAACAACTTTTTGAGTAATTAAAGCTAAATTCTTGGTGGGCTGTTAGCACATTCTCTTGTAATAACTAATTATTTGTGTTTAGTTACTTACAATTTATTTGGTGTAATTTTTATAAAAAAAATATTGACTGTTAAAACAAAAAATTAAAAAAAAAAATAGAGTGCTCAAAATATGTGTACATATATAAGTGGTATTCTTTGTATAAATCTCGTACACAAATATTTTTATTTTGTATTAATAAGATTACATCAATAGATCTAATAATTATAAAAAAAAATAGTTGTAATTAGAGTTAAAATGATTTTTTGTATTAAAAAAATGCAAAAACATAAGCTCAACAACTTTTTGCGTAATTAAAGCTTAATTCTTGGTGGGCTGTTAGCTCATTCAATTATTAAATTTTGCTGTAGGGTCTTAATTAATTTAATTAATAAAATTTGTTAAGGGAATATACCAAAAAAAAAAGTCTTTAAATTTTAATTTTGTTTAAGATTTAAGGTTCAAATTTCCATTGAAAGCAAGAGTAATTATACCAACACTAGAATGTCTAGGAATTTAGATTATGTTATTTTTTTATTTTTGAAGAAAAATTTAGAATATATTTATAAAAAGTAATTTTACTAAATAAGTTTTGGGCGTTTTAATTTTTTTTTGTTTCAAATTACAGTTTTTTAAACATATTGTTGAAGGTGTTTTTATATTTAAAAATATCAAATTAAAAATACTAATTTTTATTTTATTTTAAATTTTAAATTTTGATTTTTTTTTAAGATTTGAAGTTCGAATCCGCTTACACTAGTGCGAGTAAATATTTAATTAATATTTGGTCTAATAAAAAAAAATTGAAAATTAATGTGATAGCTTAAGTTTTGTAAATTAGTCTGATTTGAGAGGAAAAATTAAGATAAGATATTTCTAAAATGTTGTCATCTGGGGAAGGTTTATTTTTTCTTTTATTGTTATTGTTTAATTAATTAAATAATGATTTTGTGTTTAATGATTGATAAGATAATCATTTTCTAATCAGTAACACGTGGGGCCTTGGGTGGACCCTACTTTTGCGGTTTTGGTACTCTTGGTGTGTTTATACTGTTTTTGGCACTATTTTTTTTTTTTAATTTTTACGTATGAGAATTTTTTTTTGTTTTTATAAAAATTGTATGATTCTTTAGCAGAATATATTTCCTTACTTGAAGTCTAAAATGAGTTTTTAATTTTGATCAAAGTACTCTAATATGGGCGGAGGACTAAAATGTTAAAATTAAAAAAATATTGGAATTGAAGTTCATAAAGAGAGAGATAGAGGAATTAAAGTGTTAAATTTGAAACTTACAAACTCAATGGTTATTTAAAAAAAAAAAACAGTTAATTTCTTTCTTCTTTTTTTATTAGGGGTAAAAAAATGTGAAGTACAAAGCTTATGTCAGGTGGCATCTTTTGAGCCACTCAAACCCTTATCTCAAGTGTAAATTTTGCGTATTTCATAATTGAGCTCAAGAATGCGAATTTTAGTAAAGATCAAAATAATTATTTAATTTTTTGAATATTAAAAGGCTAATTTTAATCACTTTAATTATTTGAGAGAATTATTATGTTTATTGTAATTTAATTAATTGATATTTAAAATGTAATATAATAAGGTAATGTAATTAATTGTCTTACGTTCATTATAATTTAATTAATTGATATTTAAAATGTAATATGATAAGGTTATTTTGTTTATTATAATGTAATTAATTGATATTTAAAATATAATATGGTATGGGTTATTTCGTTTAATATTTGAAAGGCAATATAATAATCATATGAGATTTAAAATTGAGAGAATTCTTTCGACCATTGTAATATAATTAATTAATATTTAAATAATAATATTATAATTATTTAACATTTGAGACGTAATATTCAGTATACAAAAAAATTAGCATCTTTTTAGTACATATTTATTGTTACTTTATATAACGTATAAACGTTAAATCAAAAATCGTGAAAGATGCTTATGTGGAAGATGTGACAAGACAATCGTGAAAGATGCTTATTCTTTACAGCATGATAAAGCTCGAGTCATTTTTTTAATATGGTGTTTAAGACTTATGATTTTTAATTAATTAATTAATTTGGATGACTAATGTAGGAACAAAAATATAATATTTTATTATTTTTTAAATAATTTGAAGTTGTTTAATAATTTTGGAAGATATAAAGTTCCTTCTATTTTAATATTATAATAAAAAAATTATGATGTCATGATATAATTCATGATATTCAAACCGTAATTATTATTATTTTTTTGAATTGTATTCTAACCGTAGTTATTAAAAACCGTAAAATTAAAGAACGTAATTTAATTCTTTTTTTAATTACACTAGAAAAATAATATATTATATCATAATTGAAAACTGAGACAATAAAAAGGGCATATTTATAATATCACCCTCTAGGGTTGACATAAATTATACTTTGATAGTAATTTTAGTTTTAAAAACATTATTACTCTCTCTATTTAATTAAAAAAAATAAAAATATCATCATTTTTAAAAAAAAAATAATTATTTATGTAAAAAAATATATAATTATGAGAGTATTTTTATCTTTTTAATTAAGTAAAAAAGGTAATAATATAATAAAACTTTAAGTCGTCAATAAAATATAATTTATGCTAATCTCAAGGGGTGACAGTGTTAATACCCACCATAAAAGAATAAATAATGTGGGCTTTTGGATTACGTCAAGTATCCTTCCTATTTTTTTTTTAATGATGAGTCATTGATTTAAGCAGATACTAGATTAAGCTAAATATATATATATATATACATATTAGAATTATTAATATTTATTAAAAATATGTTCCAATCAAATGATATTAGTAAATTTATTCTTTTGGACAAAAGATTTTGACATATATTTTTAATAATAATGTTATGTTTACAATAGAATATTACATATAATGTCAAAAAAAATCTAGAACCACACAAGATATAAAAAACTCAAAAATTTGGATATGGAAAATCTGAAAAAAAAATTTTGAATTCAAAATTGGTAGGATCTAGAAAAACTCAAACCAAAAACACAGGTACAATTAATTTTTTTTTTAAAAGTATTAAAATCTTAATTTCTAAACTTAAATAACTAAAATTTGAAAATTCTTTTAGAATTCTTAGTTTTTCAGAATTATGAATACAAGGTAATAAAATAAATTTAAAATTCAATAATTATAAAAAGATAAAAAAAAATAAAGTTTAAAATATATTAAATTATTAATACAAATTATATAATAGAATAATTACTTTACAAAATAAATAATTTCAAATTTCAAATTTTACATCAAAAAATTTAGAAATATATGGTTAAAATTTGGGTCAAATTATCTGGATCTAGTTTAGACTTTAACTCAAACTCGGCTTGCACCCAAAAAATCCAAGTGTAATCTAAGTTGTAGTATAATACAAAAAAACTTATATCTAGATTTGGGTTAATTAAAACTCAGATTCGAATCCAAAAATTGGTATTCCTATTTACATCGTTAGGATAGAAATTTTGTATTACTATCAATGTATCAATTATTAATTGATATTGTATAATTATAATATTATTAAAATTTAAAAAAATTACAATTACCTAACACTTTATAGTTAACGATTGACAATACATTAATTAAAATACAAAGTTTGTATCTAACTTTAAGTGTACCACTAATGTATTATTAATACAATTTAGATCCTTAACTAATTAATGGGTCTTTTCTCAATAAAAGAAAAAGATTTTTTTTCTTCACATTTATCTCAAATTATTTAACGTGTCACAAATTTATTACAAATATACATCCAACTGGTATTTTTTTTTCTCTATCTTCCTATTTTCATTGCCCAACATTAATTTATATTCCCTTTCAGACTTACACATTTATTTTAATTAAGTATTAATGTAAGCCCATATATATCTAATTTTAGATGAAAAAAATAAAGTAAATCTTGGTCTTTCAAAAATTGTTTTTCACTAAGATTAGATGTTGAAAAATTGGTGATTTAATAATTTTGATTGGACAAAAATTGAGATAAATACTAAAGTGAAGAATCACAAGAAGTCTAGAACGTGTGCGATGCGTATAGAGAAGTCTAAGACGTGTGGGACATGAAGGGGAAAGCAAAACGGGACTCAAAGACATGAAGCAAGCAAGAAAACACGGATAGGTATACAGGGCTCAGCGTCACGGCACCTATGGCTGAGCACCGCGGCGCCCAGGACAGTAACCCAGTGCCATAGCGCTAGGTGCGATTTTGGCCAGCGCCGCAACCCCGAAGGACGAGCGCCGTAGGGCCAGAACGCGTGGAAAAGTCCGTTTTGGTTCGAAATTTTTAGTTTTAGAAAGTTTTGGACTTTTAAAACAAGTGGACTCTTACTCCAACAAAGAATAGGGTTAGTAGGCACGAAATACACCCTATATAAACACTTGTAAACGCTTTATTTCAGATTAAGTATTGAAAGAGACTATAAGAGAGGGGAAGAACTGGATAGATACTAAGTGTTTGTGTGGGCTAGGCTGGAACCGTTGTTTAGGTGATCATTGTTCGTGGTAAAGTAATGGTTCACTAAACGTTTAGATCCTTTTGAGGATTCTTCATTAGGGTTTCCTTATAAAATCTCTAGAAAGTTATAATAAGAGAGGTTAAGATACTTGGATCTACCATAAACGTAAGCAATTGGCCGAACTACGTAAGATTGTGTTGTGCTCTTTTTTATTATCTGCTTTAAATTCTTGTTGTGTTTTACTTAATTAACAGATTATTCTGTTGCACAAAAAGATTAGGGTTCTAAATTGAATCTTAAGTTCTTTACTTCAATCCCCCCTTGCCAAAACATTAGAAATTTAGGTTCACTTTAATCCCCCCCCCCCCCCCCCCCCCCCCAAAAACATTAGAAATTTAGAGTTTTCAACTATTATTTAAAAGTTTTCATTGCCTAACAATTCATTTAACTTAAGTTTCTAGTTATATTAAGAAAAATAAAAAAAAAGTTAAGTCATTTGTTCGCTGGTAGCTTACATCCTTTTGTTTACACGAACAAACTGTTCAAGATTATTAAAATCGAATTTCAAGTCTCGTTGTTGTCAAAACATAGACTATTCCGACTGATCAGACTGAATTTGATAGCACTCTAAATATATGTTGCCAGTAAAATGGCTGCTTAAAACGGCAATCACGCATGTGTTCCAGTAATTGATGCTAATATTCAATTATTAAATAAAGTGTTGGATTTGAGTTAGTTCGAAATTCTTTTAAATGTTTGGGAAATTATTTATTTTTCTTTTATTGTGGACATTATTTATTTTTTATTATAAAGGATTAAAATTATAGTGATTTATTTTTTTATAGCATTATATTACAATTTGTTACAACTTAAAATTATAACTGTGTGATAACACTATTACATCTCAACAAAATGGATACTTAAATGTTTTGTCCTCCGGTGCCGCACGAACAATCCTCTAATTATATTGTAATTAAAATTTACTGCTTGAAATGTAAATTTCAGTTAATTTAATTAATAGCTTAGATAAAAAAATAAAATAAAATTAGTTTGCAAAGAATATCAATCTTGGACTTACATGCTTTTCAGTTATTATCTAAATTTGGGGAATATTCCAAGAATCAATACCCCCAGTTAAGAATAAAAAAGAAAAGAAAAGTAAAACTTCAATGAATGTGAGCATATACCTGATAGCAACATCATCAGCATGTAAAATGTGGCTCATAAAAGGTTTCATGAGTTGATTTCCTAGTTGTAAACGGCATCGTTTAATACGGCTTTTTTTTTTTAAATTTTTTTTTTTTTCTGTCCCATATTTTCAGTTGTTTTTTTTAATCTTGAATGTTGGTTTAAGGTTCAGCCTTCCCTTTTCTATTTATTATGATTTATTATTTTTTTATTTCCAGTTCAGTCTTCTCTTAGATGTATATTTTATCTTCTTTCAATCAATTTTTTTTATATCTTCTTTTAATTAATGTGACTAAATAAGTATTAATTTGGCTGAAATAGCCTTGATTTGTTTAGTAAAGCTTTTTGGAATCTTTTTATTTTTTAACTGGAAATAGGGATTTAAACTCGATATCCCTATTTCAGTAAAGAATGCATTACAAATTTTTTATTATTGAATTATTTAATTAAGTACAATTTTTTTTTTAAATTTTAGTAAGTGTTAATATTTTTCTTGCAAAGAGATAATTAGTTACTCTTTTTTTTTAAAAACTTGATACTAAAATATTATTTTACAAAACGTTTAAAAAACCATGAAAATACGAAACTAAAAGAGAATAATTGACAATTTTCTTTTATAATTATGTTGGGAGATTTAGTTTATAAGTCGACTGATGTTAGCGTAAATGTATTCGAATGTAATATATTAATAAGGTTATAATTGCTTAGCTCATGCTAATATGCTTTTTACTAGATATATCATTGTAATGACAATTAATATAAGAAATTAGAAATCTTTGCATTGATCCCAAATATAAAAAAATCATACTAAAGCTTAATTGATTTTGAATTCTTAATTACGCAAATGATATGAACAAATATCAATTTAAATATTATTATAATTTATATTTGAAGCAGAAAAAGAGAGAGAAGATTTGAATCAAAAAGAAAACAAAGTAGGATTACCAACTCTTAAAAATAGTGTAAAATAAAACAACTTTTCTTTTACCTAATATTAAACCAATCATTGAGGCTAATTAAGGTTAGTTTATTATGAGTGAGTGAAAATTATTGCAATAAATTAAATAATTATATGGGTTTGATTGATTTTATGGTGTTGAATTTTAGGTGGTTTCGCTCATAATAGATTGACTCGATCCAAATTTATGAAGTAACTATTAAGTAGTAGTTACGTGAATGCATGAGCTATTAAATAATTCTTCCCATTCATTTTTACATGAGTTAAGTTAGTAGAACTAGTCATCACCATTTTTGGCGATGTGATTTTTGTAAAAATATAGAGAAAAATTAAAACAAAATAATAAAAAGAAAATGTTTTTTATGTTATTTTTTTTCAAAGAACACGGAGGCTGTTTATTATAACATGAATAGAGGGAAACCTTTTATCCGTGATCGTTATCTTCTTTTAAAGGGGGTTGGTTAATTGATCATTTTCCAGAGAGGAAATAGTATCAAAAGGGGATATTTTTAAGTGTTACCAAAACTTGGGGGATAATTTGTAATTCAGGATTTTACTAGGGGGTAAAGTGATAATTTACCTATCAAGATTAATTACAATAATAAATAAAAAGAGGAGTTGTTATTATGATCCCTGTTACATCATTTATAAATTTCTATTACTTGATCAATGCTTTTTGACTGATATTCTTATTTTATGGTATCAGCATCAAATTTGTAGGCTGATTTTGAAATTTTTTAGTTCAATCATAAATTATAGGAAATTAATCTGATTTTTTATTTTAAATTTAGTAAAGAAGGAAATTTTCAAGAGGAATAGATTGAATTTTATAGAAGAAGAAGAAAAAAAAAAAGAATCCAACTTCAAATTTAAAATAAATAAT
The DNA here is from genome assembly GCA_946807835.1 of Ailanthus altissimus. Taxonomy (NCBI): domain Eukaryota; kingdom Viridiplantae; phylum Streptophyta; class Magnoliopsida; order Sapindales; family Simaroubaceae; genus Ailanthus; species Ailanthus altissimus. The sequence goes on along the minus strand of OX327690.1, from coordinate 4,775,046 downwards.
TAAGTTTAACTACTACGAATGTAATGAGTAAGGCTAATTAGGGTTTACAAAGACAATATTGATTGAAGTCATACAATAGATTAAATAGAATAATTTGGTTGATGATCTTTATTAAATTGAAAAGCATATTGGAATATACTTTTAAATGTATATTATTTTTTTTATTTCAAGTAATTGAGCAATGAAGCTTTTTTGACATAGCTCAGTTGATTATAAATATATTTAATTTGCGCATGCAATTGTCTGAATTCAAATAAAATTAGAGAATAAGAGTTAATATTTAATAGAGATTTTTTATTCTTGTCTAGATTTGAAAAATATTAAATTTATTTTATTAAAAATTAAATAAATTTATTCATATTTATACATAAAAGATGACTCCAACTTTAACCCATAAAAATATCAATCACTCAGGCAAGAAGTGGTGGCAAGAATTTAATATTTTTAATAATATCATAGGGTATATACTTAATTTAGTATAAGTAGTAAACAGGATGTAATGAGATTAACAAGTCATGTGAATCAAAATCACGACGGCAGCACATTAAGGCTTTTCAAAGCTATATATTAAAAAAAAAGTTTTTTGTTTTTTTTAATCATATGCATATAATGCCAAAATCTAATCTTGGCAGAAGTATTTGATAATTAATTAATATTAGATCCCATCTCCCATTGCATGCTTATTCATATAAGCTCACAATTTTTTTATTGGGATATTACCAATTGTCTTCTTGTAATTTTTTTACATGAGTATTACATCTTAAATTATAGAGAAGTTACAAATAGTAAATTATCAATTAATAACAAATACAATAAATTAAATAACCTTATCAAATATTAATTAACTGTCGAAAAAAATTAGACAACCTCCTAAATAATTAGAGGAATTAAAACTATAATTTCAACAACTAAAATAACTAAACAACTGTCTTGAAGTTTATTGGAGTTTGAATTCCTAACCCGAGTTAGGAGTGTACAGACTTTATTGCTGAGGCAAGAAACTGGCCGCTTTCTTATAAAATTTTTTAATCACCCCTAATCTTTTTTTTAACTTTAAAAAAATTTAATTATCTTTTTTTCAAATATCAATTTTCATTTAAAAGAATACTAATCACAAAAATATTTCTAAAAAATTAAAAAAATGATAATTACAAAATTAGAGAGGGCAATATAATAATTTTCTTTTAATTAAATTTCTCTTTTAAAAAGTTTCATACAAAATAAAGTTACTATAAAAATTCTTTGTAATTTGGTAAATAGAAATTAACAACACTTTTTTTTTAAGCCAATCACCATTATGGTTCAATGGTTGGTGTCAGCATTTAAAGTTCATTTAATTGGGCTTCTTTAAATAAAATTTTTAGAAATAGAGTTTTTAAAAATAGAGTTTTAAAAATAAAATTTTTAAGAAAAACCATCAATCGTTTAATTGACAAATTAAAATTTTTTTTAAAGTATTAAATTATTTATTTACACATTATTAAAAGTACTGATCTATTATTAAATTATCAAAAAAGACACTTGATAAATTTTATATTTAAATTCTAAACAAGTTATTTATATATATATAATTATAAATTGATCATGTATTTTCTCAAATTCAATCTCTTAAACATAAAAATTCAAGTAAAGTTAATACATAACAATTACCAAATAAAATAAATTATTGTGTTTGATACAAAAATTAAAAATAAAATAATATTGACCATGAACAAAAAAAATTGGTTGAGAGTCTTGTAAACATGTGATAACTATAGAGATATTGAGATATGATGACTTTTAAGAAAATAATAAAAATATGTTAATTGAATAAGTTTTTTTTTGATATTATATGAGACTACAATGATGACATTATATCAAATTATACTATTGATATTACAATCAGACTATACTATCAAAATATTTTAAGAGCAACAAGTACAGTTTTAAGACACATCCCACTCAAACTGCACTACCAGGATCATCGAGAGTAACATGTATAATTTTGAACATATCCCACATGAACTAGAAAGCTCCCATAAGAAGAGAGGAATAAATTAACTCCCTTAACATTCACAATAGCTCGAACCCCCAACTTGGTTAGAGAGATGCATTTTATAGGAGGAATGCTTGATTGAATATGGTTTATTTTTATCAAGGCATACCATTAGAATTAAATAAATATCATTAGGATATATGTGATATTAGACAAATATATAAAAAAAAAGCTCGAAAAGTTATACCATCAATAACTTAAATTTTGAATTTTTTAAATAAAAATAAAATAATTTTTTTAATCTCTAAAAACTTTTCTTCAATTGCAACTAGCACATCACAAAAAACAATTTTAAAATAATTTTTAGTATTAAAAAACTCTTTTAACTAGTAGAAAAATCTAACTAAACATACATTTAAATTGTCAAAGTGCTAGATTTGAGTCAGATTCAAGTCTCTTCATTTGTTAGGATGATAGTTTAGTCCCTCTATTTATTAGAAGAGTAATTAAGTCCCTCTAAATAAAAGGGATACATATTATGATGAATTATAATTTTGTAATCATTTGAAATATAATTATTATATACTTATAAAAAAAAACTTTTTTCAATCATCTTATGGCGACTAAAAGATGGGAGATAGATTTATAAATATGATGCACTCCATTTAATAACTTAATATTTCGAAATGAATATCTATCGCTTGGGCTGGCCCCAAACACTTTGCTAGAATATAGAATCAACATTAATATTAAAAATTTATATTTTACTGATAATTATGTCCATATAATTATGATATTTTGATAAAAGAAAATAAATAGTTATATGTGAAATTAATATAAATATTTTTGGGAATATAATCATAGGAGTCATTCAGATTCAAATGTTTTCTAATCCAACATTAACTTTTAAAAAAACAATTTAATTCAGTATTAAGTTATGCCCATCACTAACATGTTCAAAGATATTTTAGAATTCTTTTCCATATATATATATATATATCCATATATATATATATGAGAAATTGTTAATTGCCTATGTGATTTTGTAGTTTTACAATTTTCCTCCTATTTTTTTAATAAATACTAGTACTATTTTTATGAGAATAATTTATAATTAATCAAATTTAAGAGAAAAACAATAGTATAAAAATAGTATTTATTAAATAAAATAAAATTACAAAACTATACCAAAAAGGAACTAATACTATTTTGCCGAGATATTTTGAAAAGTAGGCAATTGAATTGTCTGCTCAAATGGAGTTACATATATCACATAAAAATTTTGAATTATTATTGATAGTGATTAGGGAAGTGGGTCTTTGATACGACAGCAACCAAATCAACGCAACAACTGAGCAAATAGCAATCGATCTGGTGAATTAAGTTTCCTTGGCTTTTTCTTTTTTTAGCTAAAAGTTATTTTGCTGAATATTGAGAGAAATAATATTTCTTGTTTGTGGTCCTTATATTATGTCTTAATCATGCATTGGCCTAGCCTTTTTGTGGGACTCTTGATATATCTCCCTCCCTCCCTCTCTTTTTTTTTTTTTAAATTCTTTTTTCTCTCTCCCGAGTCTCTTTCTAATGCGAACGTTTGCAATTTTTTATGTTAAAAACATCTTAATGTAAAACAAAAATTGTATATTTGAATCTAAAACAAATACAAGTATTTGCAGTTACGAATTTTTATTCTCTCTTTTTTTTTATAAAAAAATAATATAAAGATAACAATAATTATAAATGAGTAATGTTGTGCATATCTAATTAAGATACAAAGTTTGTATCTTAAGTAATGTAATATCTGATGTGTTAATTGTTGATTAATGTTATATAACTATCGTATTAATAAAACGTATAAAATCTATAACTACTTGATAGGTGATAATTATTGATTGGTGATAGAGGTGATAGATGGGTCGTGCCATGTCAGTATAATCCACCAAATTTTGGCCCAAGTGTGCCATCTTGCTTAGGTTGACACGACATGAAAGTTTGTCATGCCGCCATAGCTAAGCACGCCTACGCCGTGCCATATCGTGCCAGCACAACAAGCCCAATAAGTCGTGCTTATGAGCATTGACTCTTTTATTAAAAAAATAAATTAAAGGCAATTGGCTGCAACCTTCGCTATAGGCCCTCAACTTTATTATTAAAAATATATTTTTTTAAAATGATTGTTTGATCAATGGTCATAAAGGCTAAAAAGGAGGGGCGCTGCGTGGGTGTTTATAAAATGGCATTTATGCCATCCCCACCCCCTCTCCATTCTCTTCTAAACTTTTTTAACTCAATTTAAATAAAATCTTTCAAATTATTTTAATTTTCTTTAAAATTATACTCTCAAATATTTTTTTTATTTTTTAATTTTCATTCATCAAATTACATATTCTTAATACACATATTTATTATCCTTACAATAAAAAGTTTCAATATTCAATATGAATTTGAAGAAATTTTAATGCTATCATCATAAATTTTTGATAATCAATTTGCTTCCACAACAAAAATGTTAGAAGTATTAAAAAATAAAAAAGATGTCAAATATCGGATGTTTAGAATTATTTCACGATGGAGAATCATATAGACACAATTTCTAAAAAAATTGAAGAAAAATCTATCTATAAGTTTCATGGTAAAATTTTAGATGCCAAAACAGCTCACAACACCAAGAAGGTATGTTTGCAAAAACATGGTTCAAAAGAGCCAACTCAAACTCAAATTATTTAAAGTGCTTTTGGAGGAAATCTTTTTGGATTCTACTATAATCAGTAGTGCATGCGTACTAGATTAGCTAAATACATTGCAGTAAGTGAACAACCTCTCTCATTCTTGTTTGTATGTGCCATAATCAATAGCGCATGTGTTATCCCTGTTTGTATGAATATTTATTTTATAGTATTTATACAATGCATATTTTATTAAATCACTAATAACCTTTATTAAATGGTACTAATGCTTGTAATGCTACAGACATTATATGATCTAAAGGAGTTTAGATCTAGTCTAAAGGAGTTTAGATCAGGACTAAGAGTTAGCAATGCTGAGAGTTATAAATACTAATAGTTAGCACTACTAAGAGTTAGCAGGTTATAAGAGTCAGTGAAATCTAAAAGTTAGAACCTTATTTGTAATAGGACAAAGATCTGAGAGTATACTAGTAATGACATAATTACGAAGAGTTGCAATAAATGCTAGAAAATGTCAATATGTAAGTTTGTTCTCAAACACTATGTTCCTGATCTATTTTCACCAATGCAGGTTTATCAGTGAATCCCTTTTATACAGATCAGTGTATGTTTATATCTGTATAGTACATATGGTTGTTCTTAACTGACCATGAGCTTATTGGAAGCTCGTATAGACTTGTGGATATTTAGTCAGGAATAGATACTGAGTAGACTCATAAGGACCCCAATAGACATTTTATGAAACCGTCAATGGTAAGTTCTCTCGAGTTGAGTAGTATTCATGATCCTTTAACCTAAGCGCCTAGTAGGCTTGTGGGTAATCCACCATACTTTAGTTTCATAGATGTCAAATTTATAATTTAATTATATAAGTATTTGTTTTTTTTATGAAAATAAATTTAGATTAACTATAACTATGGAAGAAACTAATGAGCAGCCTATTTATGATCACGCTACTTAGATTATTTTTTTAAAAGGTAAAAAAAAGGTTGGTTCTAGTTTTGATATTTTTGTTACTTTTGAATTGAGAAGAATTTATTGATACTAACTACTCTTCTATATTAAATAAACAACAACAAAGAGAATTTGATATTTTTTTATAGTGAAAATCAAACGAAAGGGTTTTCTCTATATTGTTTATCATAGCTCGAAATCTATTAACACATTCAGTGTTCACTGTAGCATTGGTATATGCTTTTAATACAAGGGGCAGGATGTTAGACAAAACGATCAAATTAGCATCAGAAACTTTAAAGACTTTAATGTGTGTAAATGATTAGGAAGATACAGAGGACCGAAGCAAAATTGGCAAGAATACATGATCAAAGATCTTTAGAACTCTCAGATTTGATAATTAGTATTTAGAAATAGAAATTTATAATTTATTAGAAATAAAGGTTGAATTTGCAAATGATAAATAATTTAATAGGTGCCAACCTAGTTGGATGTATTGTAATTATAGTAATGTAAATTTGACCCTTTATTTTTGTATTTGTATCCAATAATTTTATATTTAAAATAATATCAACAAATTTTTTTAACTTTAATAGAATTTGCAACTTCAATTATAGATTTATAATTATAATACAATTCTAATTTAATATAATCTTAATTGTTATTACAATTATTTAGAATAATATCAATAATTTTTTTTATCTTTATAATTATTTTTTTTATCAATAATTATAATAATTCTAATCGAATATAATCTTAATTGATGATGCAACATTAATAGATTGAACCAAACAACTTTTACCTAACTTTTCAATGTCTTGAACTTTCTATCATTTATAAATTCTGAATTTGCTTGCAAAAGTATGTTAATTAAGATACCCAACACATTCTTCACCAATCAAATTTCTTCTTTTTAACTTAATGCACATAATGATTCTTCATGCATATCCTCTTTCTCATATTCACCCAATCTCCATTATTGAAAAAGTTGGTGGATAAGAATCTAAAAAATCATCATTTTATATTTCTCTAAATTTGATTATATATATATATATTAATTTTTAAATTTTTTAAACACTATTATTTACACTTTTTAAAAAGGGATAATTGATATTTTTAATATATCTTCCCCCAAAATACCCTACCTCTAAAAAAAAACAAAAAAAAAACTGTTATGTATGAAAAAAATTTAAGAGAGAAACAATAATTTTCCTTAAGAATTTTCTAAAAGAAAAATGATAGATTTGAAAAAGTTGCTTGAAAACTACTACAATGTTATCATTAATTTTCAAAAAATGGCATGAACTTTTTAAATTGAAGATACCTCATAAGGAATGTTGCAAGAGTTTGATTTTTTTTTAATTTATAATGAGTAGTTTGACACATATAGTTAGGATAAAAAATTTATATCTCAAATAATGTGTTACCAATTAGAAGTGGCAAATAGATTGTGTCGTGCGTAGGTAACATGACCCGACACAACACAATAGCGTGTTGTGATTCGACACGACACAATAACGTGTCGTGAATGGCATTGTCCAAAGAGCCATGTCGTTCTGGACTGCGATCTGCGACCTAACATGCCATGGTGGCACAAGCTCCTAAATGACCATGTGCTGACATGAGCCCAAATGCAGGCATGACACAACCTATGAGATGTGTCTATTTTTTAAATTTTATTTTTAAATATTTAATTTTGTATATATCGTTTAATGTTTTATTTTTTTTAAATATTTATAATTATTTTTATTATAATATTATATTACAATTATAAATATTGTATTTTGGAGGGGGGTGAAGGTCTTCGATGGTTGGATTATTTAAATAAAGCTTGCCTTCTCAAATCTTTATAGAATGGTCATACTCAATGCATGCTTTCTTCTAACTTTCTCAAATCTCGATATCAGTTTGTTGAGGGGCGAAGATCCTATAAGGAATTTCTCTATTTGGTTGGGCTTTTAAGCTATATTTGATATTTGTTTTTATAGTGGCATTAAATAGATCATTAGTGATGATAATTCATTTCAGGTATGGTTTGATAATTTGTTAGGTAGTCTTATTATCTCCAAGTAAGCTTTGCCCTTATCCTGCAAGGTTCGAGATATTATTTTAAGAGGTTTGTGGTTTGTTTCAAATTCTCTTTATTCTCTTATTCCGTCCTTGCAGCAATACATAAAGTCTATTGCTTTGCCAAAAGTAAGCATCCCTGATAAGTTAATTTGAAAGTCCTCAAGAGATGAGTTTTAACTTTTAAGGATAGTTATGAGTTAGTTAGGACTCCTTATTCTAAAAAAGGTTGGTGCCATCAAGTTTAGAAGAGTTTTATTTCTCCCAAACGTAGTACTTTTATGCGGAGACTACTTCAAAATAGGGTTTCCACAGATGATGTTCTTCATAGCTAAGGAGTTTGCCTGCTTTCTATTTGCTCAATATATGATTCTTTTGCATGCTTTAAAGATGTTACTCACCTTTTTGTGGGGTATGTTTTTGCTCATCATTGTTAGAGTTGACTTGCTTATAATTTTAAGACTCATGTGGCTTTGGATGGACCACTTGTAGATTTATGGAAGTTAATTGTTGCTAAACCTTTTAGTTTTCAATTATACAACTTATGGCTTTTGACTTATTTTTATCTATTTTATTCAATTTAGAAGAGTAGGAATAAGTGTCGATTTGAGGATATCTTTTCCTTATTTCATAGGGTTCGACTGGATTGTTTGACTCATATCTACTTTTGTTTTTTCAAATTATGTCCTAGTTTTGTTTTTAGGAATGATAGAAAATAATATAGCATTTAGGATTGTCTTTCGCTCTTCCTCGTGTTATGCATTCATTTTCTTTGTTGGATTCCTCTTCCTTCTGGTTGGATTAAAGTTATGCTAATGGGCTATCTAAAGATAATCCGAGATTAGCCTCATGTAGTGCATCTTTAGGAATGCTAAAGGAGGATTTCTTGGTGGTTTCAGTTATCCTTTGGGTATACATACTGTTTATTATACTAAAACTATAGTGGTAGTTTTTTTCTATTGAGCATACTTTTTCTAAAGCCTGGCATAACTTAATTCTTGAGAGTGACTTTATGCCAGTGGTTCATTGGCTCTTTAGAGCTTCTCTCCATCCTCATTGGCAGTTTCATTTTTGTTAGCTTAATTGTTCTCAGAGATCTTTTTTTTTTTTTTTATATATCATGCTTTCAAAGAGGACAATGTTATTATTGATTCTCTAGTGAACATGGGGTTGTCAGAATATTGATTGAAAATCATCGAGATATGATTTAGAGATTAAGCCAAGTGCGTAGGGAGCACGAGGATTAAAGACGGACTCGAAAGGAGGCAAAAAATGAAGAATGGAGTGTTAGGCACCAGCGCTGCGATGACTAAGAGTAAGAGCCAAGGCACCCAAACCATAACGTGAGTGCTACGGCACCCAGAATAGCTCACACTAGCGTCGCGGTGCTGGATGCGTAAACAGTTTTCTGAAATTGAAGACTTCCTTATTTCGTCTCCCACTTGCTTCAAGACTCCCTAATATGACTCCTACATGTATAAGGTAGACTTAAGACGTCCTAAAACCTATATAAAGGCTTTTAATTGGTTTGTAAATATATTTGAGTGATCATTGAAGAAATTTTTGTGATTAAGCCTTCTTTGTGATTCTTAGTGAGAGAAAATTCTTAGGTTGCAAGAGAGAGTTGTTCTTTGTGATTTTTCTTGTAAAAGGCATACTTTGTGAGTGCCTTATGATTCAGTAAGAAAAGTGAGTGATCTTGATCCACCGTAAACGTAGGCAAGTTGCCGAACAACATAATTTTCTATGTGTTCTTTTCTACCATTTCTCTCTCTAGTTCCTTAATAACTTATTCTGCATATATTTTCTTGGGTTATATTATTTTTTTGTGTGCTTTTATTTCAATAAACTGGTATCAAAGTTTGGTTTTAAGCAGACATGACCACACCCAAGTATGAGGTAGAGAAATTCAATGGTACAAATGACTTCAATCTGTGGAAGATAAAGGTAAAAGGCGTTGTTGGTGAGCCAAAGGCTAGGATTGGCATTAGAAGAGACTGCAGCTCCATCTAGCGATGAAGAAAAGATACCAGAGTCATCTAAAGCTGAATTAAAAAGAAGGGACATTCAAGAAAGAGCTCATAGCATAATCGTTCTATAATGAGTGTTGAAATACTAAGAGAAGTAGTAGGTGAGACGACGACAATTAGTCTTTGAAAGAATTTTGACTCTCTTTATATGCAGAAATCGTTGATCAATAGATTGCATATAAAGAAGAAGCTGTAATAGTTGTCTATGTCAGAGGAGACGCCGATGAAAGATCATATAAACACCCTCAATAAGATCATCCTTGATCTTGAGTCTATCAACATCAAAATAGAAAATAGAGATAGAGTAATTATCCTGCTAAGTTTATTCCCCAAGAGTTATGAGAGCTTTATTGATACGCTATTCTGCGGCAGAGAAAGTTTAACGATGAGTGATGTGAAATTATCATTAAACTAAAAGTTATTAGGGAAGCAGATCGAGGGCAATGCAGAAAGTTTATCTGTAGGAGGAAGACCCTCATATAGAGATAGAAGGAAAAAGGGCTCAAGATCGAAGTTTAGGACTTTTAAGAAGTGCTATTGCTGCAAGAAAGAGCAGCACTTCATAAAGGACTATCTTGGGAAGAGAACACAATATAAGAAGAAAGTGGATGCTGCGCTTGTCTATGATGATAGCTATGACAAGGCAAAGACACTCGTCGCTACTAATGGTAAGAACACTGAACAATGAACAATGGGTTCTTGATTCTAGTTGTACTTTTCACATGTGCTCGCACAAGTCTTGGTTTATAAATTTTCAGCCCATTGGTGGTAGTAAGGTATTAATAGGTAATGATGCTGTATGTCAGATAATAGGAATTAGTATTGTTAAACTTAGATTGTATGATAGGCGAGTGAGAGAGTTGACAGATGTTAGGTATGTTCTTGCCCTTAAAAGGAACTTGATCTCACTAGGGACTTTAGACTAGAATGGGTGTTCCATCAGGATCGATGGAGGGATTTTGAGAGTGTTGAAGGGTTCTATGGTGGTGATGAGATGAGATAAGCGCAAAAACATTTATGTGCTTAAAGGTAAAGTCGTGAGTGGGTTTGCATTATTCTCTGTAGATGATGAGATTATGCAAACCAAGTTATGGCATCTTAGACTGACACACCTAGGCGAGAGAAACCTGAAGGAATTATTGAGTCAAAAGACACTTGGTGAGGATAGGTTCCAGCCCTTGGAGTTTTGTGAGCATTATGTGCTTGAGAAAACACATAAGGTGAGGTTTAGTACCGACGAGCACAAGACTAAGGGGACTTTTGACTACATACACTCGGATCTTTGGGGACCAGCTCAGACAGCTACTCGTGGTGGTGCCAGGTATTTTCTTAGTTTAATTGATGATTATTCAAGGAAGCTGTGGGTCTATGTGTTGAAGAGTAAGGATCAAGCCTTTGATGTATTCAAGACTTGGAAGGTTCTTATTTAAAATCAGATTGGCAAAAGCGTGAAGAGGTTGAGAATTGACAATGGCTTCGAGTTTTGCAATAAAGAGTTTGATGGGTTTTGTGCCAGGTATAGGATTACGAAGCATAGAACAGTAAGATCAACACTACAGCAGAATGACGTAGCTGAGAGGATGAATATGACCCTACTTGAAAGGGTTAGATGTATGCTTACCATTGCAAAGATGTCCAAGGCATTTTAGGGAGAAGCTGTAGTGACGACAGCTTATTTAATTAATAGAAGTCTTTTCTCAGCAATTAACTTCAAGACGCTAGAAGAAAAATGGTCTAGCAATCCTCCTAAGTATGACCACCTCAGAATATTTGGTTGCCTTGCCTTTGTACATATTAAGGAGTGGAAGCTGGAACCTAGAGCTATTAAATGAGTATTCATAGGATATCTAGAAGGAGTGAAAGAATATAAGGTGTGGTGTAAAGACTTGACACTATCAAAGAGTATCATAAGTCATGATGTGACATTCGATGAGGCGACGATGCTGAAAACCTCCTAAGAAGATGAGAAAGAAGAACCTGTGCCTAAGGAAAACTCAGCACCTAAGTTAATAGAAGTTGAAGTAGAAACTGATAGTAGACCTGATATGCCCCCAGATCAGTACTTCAACGAGGAGATCCTTGAAGATGAACCAAGAACACCGGCGAGTTCCTCCAAGTCCATATAAAGAAAGATTAGGACTCTTGAGATGGAACTTGAAGAGTATCAGCTAGCCAGAGATATGCTAAGGAGAATGATTAACCCACTAGTCAGGTATGCACAAGCAAATCTAGTTGCTTATATCTTTAATTCTGCTTACACTCTTAAGTATGATGAGCCTATGACATATGGTGAGACTATTAAGAGTGAAAACAAGAAAGGATGACAGCAGGCCATGGAAGAAGAAATTAATTCTCTTAGGAAGAACAATACTTGGAAGTTGGTGGAGAAACCTCAAAAGATATTAATTGGGTACAAGTAGGTGTATAAGGTAAATGAGAGGATACCAAAGATAGAGCCTACGAGATTCAAGGCTAGGTTAGTTGCACAAAGTTTTACTCAGAGAGATGGAGTTGATTTTCATGAGATATTCTCTCTAGTCTTCAAACACACATCTATTAGGATTTTGTTAGCCATGTGTGCAAACATTGATTTACATCTAGAGCAAATGGATGTAAAGATAGCTTTTCTGTATGGAGAGCTTGAAGAGACAATATACATGGCACAGCCGCAAGGGTTTGAGGAGCGCGAGAAAGAAGATCATGCTTGTTTACTAAAGAAGTCATTATATGAGTTAAAGTAATCACCTAGATAGTGGTATAAGAGATTTGATGAGTTTATGATAGCTTGTGGCTTTAGAAGGAGCAAATATGATGAATGTGTATACTTCAAAAACATAAGTTGTAGGATGATGTATTTGCTTTTATATATCGATGATATATTGATTGCATGTAAGAACATGGAAGAAATATAGAAGCTCAAGAAGCAATTGAGTGGCGAGTTTGAGATGAAGGATTTGAGAGCAGTAAAGAGAATATTGGGTATGGATATTATGAGAGAAAGAAGAGATGTTATCTTCTTGTCTCAACAACAATATATACTCAAAATTCTAGAGAAGTTTGGTATGTCCAACACAAAGGCTGTCTTTACTCCTTTGGCCATGCATTTCAGACTTTCAGCAGCACAGTCGTTGACATTCGAAGAGGAGAAACTACAGATGAGTAAAGTATTGTATGCAAACGCTGCGGGGAGCATCGTGTATGCAATGGCTTGCACAAGACCAAACATAGCACAGGTTGTGAGTGTGGTGAGTAGATAAATGACAAATTCGGGTAAGGATCACTGGCTTGCAGTGAAGTGGATTCTAAGATATCTCAAGGGGACGTCAAATCATGGGTTGATATATAAGAGGGATGATGACAGTAGTGAAATGGTAAGAGGATACGTAGACTCACATTATGGAGGTGATCTAGATAAGAGAAGATCATTGACGGGTTACGTATTCACAGTATTTGGGTGTAATGTGTGTTAGAGATCTGTTCTACAACATGTAGTTGCACTATCTACAACAGAGGCGGAGTACATAACTGTTGGTGAAACTATTAAGGAGCCCGTGTAGTTAAAAAGCATATGCGCGGAGGTATTGGCTAGTGAAGATGTGAACACCGGTGTATATTGTGACAGCCAGAGTGCTATACACCTAAGCAAGCATCAAGTGCTCCACAAAAGGTCGAAACACATTGATGTAAGGTTCCATTAGATTAGAGAGATTGTCCAAAGTGGTGAAGTTAGTCTAACGAAGATAGCATCGTCTAAAAACCCTGCTGATATGTTGACTAAGCCACTGTCCTCGATTATGTTCATCCTATGCAGGAGTTATCCGGAGTCACTACTTTGTGAGGGTGACCAAAGTTGCAGAAATGAGAGATCGAGTTACTTTGTGGATAATTTTGAATCAAGGAGGCAATTTGTAAAAATATTGATTAAAAATCATCGGGATATGATTTGGAGATCAAGCCAAGTCCGTAGGGTGCACGAGGATCAAAGATGGATGCAAAAAAAGGCAAAAAATGAAGAAGGAAGTGCCAGGCACCAGTACTGCTGTGACCAAGAGTGGGCGCCGAGGCACCCAAACCAGAACGTGAGCGCTATGGCACCCAGACTGGTGCGTACCAACACCGTAACGATGGACGTTGAGCACCACGACGCTGGATTTGTGAAAGTTTCTTAAAACTGAAAACTTCCTTATTTCGTCTCCCACTTGCTTTAGGACATGCTAATACGACTCTAACACATATAGGGTAAATCTAAAACGTCCTAAAGCCTATATAAAGGCTCTCGATTGGTTTGTAAACATATCTGAGTGATCATTGAAGAAATCTTTGTGATTAAGCATTCTTTATGATTTTTAGTGAGAGAAAATTCCTAAATTGCAAGAGAAAATTGTTCTTTGTGATGTTTCTTATAAAATATATATTTTGTGAATGCTTTGTGATTCATTAAGAAAAGTGAGAGATCTTAATCCGCCGTAAACGTAAACAAATTAACGAATTACGTAATTTTTATGTATATTCTTTTTTCACCCTTTCTTTTTTTAATTTCTTAATAACGTGTTATACATATATTTATTTAATTTATATTACTTGTTTGTGTGTTTTCACTTCAACAAGAATTACTTTGTAATTATTTCTCTTAATGATCTGAATCTCCTACTGAGATTTAAGATCATTGTTTAGGGATACTCATAGCTTTCCTACCTATTGTTTTGTTTGATTAATTTTCTTTTATCATGGCTTTTATTACATCGTGATTTTGTTTTGCTGCTTTTCCATAGTTTCGTAATAACTTCTGCATATTCTGAGAGGTAAGGCCATTATATCCTCCCTAATTAAGTATATTTGATTTCCTTTAATTTCATTACATTTCCTCCTTCCGTCGAGGTTTATTTAATATATATATATATATATATATATATAAACAGAGATGTACATATGATAGTTGTCTGAGAAGTATACATTTTCATCCATTTTTATTGTCCACATAATATATACGCAATTATTGAGAAGCTGGGTTGTCATGAAAACAACCAGTGCATGGAAAATTTTAGCTTCCAGTCTTCAGCTGGCGAGCAACAAAAATGGCGGTCCTTCTCATGTCAGATCCTCACGTGTGTATTTATTCAAGAAGATTTGGTAGTTATAGCAAATAAATGGGTTTGGTTATGACGTGGGCGTTTACATATTTTAAAATACAGAAGTCTAATTATTTATTAAGATAGTTAATTTTTTTTTCTATACAGAGAGTTCCAACTATTTGTATAAATAATTAGATCGTTCTCATTTAAAAAACGTGCGAATATTTGTACCAGATAATTTTTGTATATATACATGGCCTTTACAACTTGTACCGTAAATATATATTTTTTAATATTTAAAATGTAAAATTAAGAACAAAAAGAAAAGATTACAAATTTGATGTTACGAATCCTACATTTTAATTTTAAAATTGGCATACCAACACCAACAACCTGCCCACCACTTCTTGACCGAGTCGTGGGTAGCTTTGGGAGCCAAAGTTCGGCCAAGGTTCAATTTCCTTTTATGTATAGGTAGGGATAAAAGAAAAATGGTAGGATATAACTAAAAATATTATTATTATATATTTATTTTTTATTATAAATATCAGTAAATTATTGTTATATTAAAAAAAAAAACACCAATAACCCTAAATAAAATTTTACCTGTTTGTCTTTTAGTGAATCGACAAGTATCACTTTCCCGCTTAGTAAATTTATAGTAGCAAAAAAATTCTTCTTTAAGTGTGTAAATGATCAACTTTTGTGGGGAGAAAATAATAGTAAAAAGAGTGTAAATAATTTATATAAATTTGCCCGGGTGCAGTTCAAGTGGTCGTTAGTGATTACCTAAATTTTAGTAAGATTTAAGGGTAAGAAATTAGTTATTTTAATAAATGAGATTTTTTTACTCCTATTCAAAATCTTTTTTAAATATATATATACATATATATAAATTTACTAAAAGAAGATTAATATTTATGGATATCGCTAGGGGACAAATTGGTAAATTTTCTAAATTAATTAATGAAAAGAAAATTTTAGAATGGAAAACTTGAATGCAGAAACATTTTAAGTTTAGAAATTCCACATTATAAATTGCAAGTTTTATGTTTCAAGCTGTAATTAGTGATAAACTTGTATTAATACCATGCTTCTATTCGTGATCATTCCCATAAAAAATATATGTAGCAAGAGAGAGTGAGAGAGAGAAAAGATGGTAATAGCCCATGCTGTTGGTAGAGTTTATAATAAAAGTAATGTTATACATTTTAAGTTGTATTTTAAATAATGATATATTAAATAATTATTAAATAATAAAATAATATAAAATTTAAAATTTAAAATTTAAAATTATTTATTATACTCAATAACTACTTGCATATTATTACTCGAGATACAAGCTTAAAAAGTGAATTATTATTCTTGTAATAATAATAATTAAGTTAGGCACAAGGTGGAGATCATAGCCAATAGATAACAAAGAGTTTCGAATTAAGATTTTGAAAAATATTTATTGTCAAACAAACATTCAAAAACGGCGATGTGTGAATAATTGTTCACTTTTAACATTCATCAATATAATAATTATACGTTACTAATTTATAATTAGTATCAATCACAATACAAAATTTATAAGCCAGGTATATAAACACAGATGCTTAACACATACTTATTTATTAATTCAATAGATATACTTATAACAATTAAAATCATTATATTTACTAATAAAATGTTGACGTGCATCTCTTTATCTAATATTTAAAATACCAAGTTCAAATTAAAAAAAAAATCATTCAATAAAAATTATGACAATCAAATAATCATGGGAAACAATTGTATTCACAGTACTTATTGCTAAAATCAAGCATACAATCGTGCCAAAAGAAAAAAAAAAGTTAGGACCTTCTACTCTTTTTGGTCCCAAATCATCTCATGTTTAAAGTAATCCATTATGAAAGGGTGATAATTAACAATTATTCTTGTGAAAGTTTTGAAAGAATGTACATATTCTAACCAGGTTCAACTCCTTTGGGACTTTTTGGGTCCCAAATCATATTTGAATTGATTAATTAACACACTTTATCTTGACAAGCTAACCAACTACTGTCTTATTTTTTCTTAATAATAATAATTATTATGTCTCTTAAATTAAATATTTAAATACATATACAATTCTCTTCTAGAGAAGAAGCTCATCTATGTCTATTTTCAGTGAAGAAAATTGAAATTTTAATTAAATTATTTAGCTAATTTTTATATTTTTTAAATATTTTAATTAATCATTGTAATTCAAAAATAACATTTAAAGTGTATTTTTAAAAAATAATAAAATAAAATAAAATATAAGATAATTTATTATAATAAAATATTGCAATTTATTTTGTTGCCCTCAATAAAATGTACTTTAAATATTTGTAATAAAAAATGAAAAAATTTAAAAAAATAAAAAATGAACTAAATGTGATTTAACAGCTAAAAAAAATTATTCGAACAAACAGCTTTTTAATAAATTTGAAATAGAATTATATGTATATATATAGATATAACCATTTAGGTATTGGTTATTTTAAATTATCAATCAAATTTAAATTTGAACGAAATCATTGTGAATGAATAGGTGTATATGGAGAGTTATATTTCAAATATAAGGATACTATTTATAAATAGAAGCCACCTTGTTACTAAAATAAAAAGTGAAATAGTTGTTTTAGAATTCAAATTCTATATTTTAGAGTGTACCATTAAAGAATCAAAGCTCTTAAGTGTTGAAGAATAAATTACTGTAAAACTTATTTGAACCAGAATAATATCTTAGAAAGTTAAAAATTATCCTCAAATACAATGCATCTCGACATATTGACTTATCAATTTTAGTGTGTGCGGCCTATTTTCAACCAAGTATCCATCACAACTCAAAATTTTCCAACATTTGTGTCAAGCATATAAGTTAGTTTCATTGGATGGCAATACCCACAATCAACAGAGGTGATGATGAGCAACTCCATTAAGGCTTCATATATATGCTTTTGTGTGCTGGCTAAGAAGGATCATTTGCATACCATATTGAGCTAAGAGACAATCACACTTACCATTTTCTTTTGAGACACAGCAAGATCTTGAGGCCTACAATCCTTATCTTTGGGACATAATTTTCTCTGACTCAAAAGTGTAATGAGGCTAGGGCCATTCATTTCATTATTGGTAGACATGATTCCAGACATTTCATGTGTGTCTATATATATATATATAAAGAAAGAAAATTATTAAGAAAAATGTTATTTTGGTCTATAATTTTATGAATATATATTAACTTAATTTTTACTTCTTTAATATATACCAAGTTGTCTTTGTAGGGACATTTTTAATAATTTATTATTATTATTTTTGTCATTAAATAATTATCATTTTCATCCCTATAGGGACGATCGTGGTGTATAGTGAATAAGTGACGATTAAATTAGTATATATCTATAAAATCAAATATCAAAATGACATTTTTTTAAATTATTAATTTAGTTTCTGAAATTTTTATTAAATTTATTAGTCAGTCAGTTTCTATATTTTTTAGATAACTTAATTAATTCATATTATTGAAAGAACAATATTTAAAAGGCACTTTTTGATGACAATATAATACATTGATATGTTTACTATAATAAATGATCTTATTCTTAATAAATTTATTTTATTGCACTCAAAAAGTGAATTTTAAACGTTATTTTTTTTTATGATATAGATTAATTTAAATATTAAAATAGTATAAAGATTGGAAAAATAATTCAACATTTTCTTATAGAATCATAATCCAATTTCTTCTTTGCAATTAAGTTTAGTGGGATTAATTATTATTATGTGTTCTCAATATCTTTAGTCATCATCATTGCTATTTGTTGGACTTAATCATCCGGAAGTTAACATTTTTTTTTCTTCTTATGGTCACCTCATTAATACTTAAGGGCAAAACCACCACTACCTACTGAGTTTATATATATATATATATATATATATATATATATATAAGAAAATGATCTCACCATATGGTTGAAACATGTTATTTACTAGAATAAAACTCTTTTTCTGTATCTTATTAATCATAAAAATGCCAAATAATTTATTACAAACAAATAAATTTTCTTTTCATTTGTTTGCCATTTTCTGGGAAGAAGAAAATAATTTCTCTAAATTTATTGTAATGGGAAGGAATCAATTTCATATAACAAAGAAAAAAATCATCTCAATTTTTTTTCTAAATAATGATATTATTATAATTGATAAACATCACTGATATTACATCAAATAACCTCTTATACCACAAATAACCTCTTATACCACAATTAAAGAATTATAAGATAAAGTATTACATTTACACATTGACACATGCCTTTACATACGTCTTTATAACGAAGAGAAGTAATCATACTCTATATTAAGAAAGTAGGTGTTGAGGGAGGAAACGCCATTTTTCCTCTTGAGATTAGGTTGAAATGAAAAACACAAGATTTAACCTAGAACCCTAACCTCCTTGTGCAGCGGAATAATTTGTTAATCAAATAAAATACTAAGAATCCAAAGCAGAATATAAAAGATCACAACACAATCTTACGTGGTTCAGCTAATTGCCTACGTCCACGATGGATCCAAGGATCCTAGCCTCTCTTATTAACTCCCTAGAGATTTTACAAGAAAAATCTAATGAAGAACCCTCAAAAGAACCTAATGTTTAGTGAACCTTTACTCTATCACGAGCAATGAACACCAAAACTACGGTTCCACCCTAGCGCACACAAGCACTTAGTATCTACCCAATTCTTCACCTCTCTTAGAGTCTCTCTTAATGCTTAATCTCAACTAAAAAGTTTACATGTGTTTATATAGGGGTTATTTTGTGCCTACTAACTTTATTCCTTGTTGGAGTAAGAGTTCACTTATTTTGAAAGTTTAAAACTTTCAAAAACTTTAAATCTCGATCAAATTCAATTTTCTGACGCTTCTGGCGCTGCGGTGCTGGCCATTATTGTGCCCATTGCTGCGGTGCTGGGCTTCTGTGCTGGGCACCGCAACGCTCAGCCCTGGTGTCTGTAATGCTCGTTTTCTTCTCCCTTCGTGTTTCACATATCCTAAACTTTTTCATATGTGTCCCACACATTTTAAACTCCTTATGACTCTCCACTTTAATATTCATCTCAATTCTTATCCAATTAAAATTATTGAATCACCAATTTTTCAATAATATACCTTATAAAAAGACAACACAAAATCCTTTAAAAAAATGAGTACAAACTTCACAAAAATAGAGATCCTGATATAGTGTGGTCTTATAAATGAATAGTTAAGAGTTGAGGGGCTTGTTTGATAATTGTCAGTCCTTAAGTCAATACTGTGTTGTTTTAAGTAATTAATGTTACAGGTTTAAGACGACGCTGTTTTTAAGAAGAAGAATACGCTGTTGTTTCAGTAATGTGTATATATATATAAATGTAAAAGCTTTAGGGAGAGTGTAGGTATTAGGTTTTCGTTTACTTTCTCTCGAATATTCTGGTCGATTATTGTTCTTCTTCTTCTTCTGCTGTATTAGCTTTGGTCTGTGGGTTCTGGGTAGAAGTGAGAGAAGCTTGAGTGTTCTGAGGGCTATATTGTAACGGTTTCTTCAACCTTGTATTTCTTTTGTTTATAGTGCAGAGAGAGTTCCATTTGGGGAGTTCAAAGTGGATGTAGGCTAATTTGGCCGGACCATTATAAACCTGTGTTGATTGTGATATTCTTGCGTTGATCTTGGTTTGCTTTGTTTTGTGTTTGAATCTTTGAGTTAGTCGATAGCTAACAGTGGTATCAGAGCCCTAGGTGCGATTAGGGTTTCTTGGGTTAAAGATTTGGTCTTTGAAAATCAATCTTCACAAATTAGGGTTTCTAATTTTTTGGATAAAAACAAATCAAGAAGTTCGAAAGATCAGAAGCAGAATTAGGGTTACAACAAAATTAGGTTTTTCAAAGGTAATCGATTTTGGGGAAACACTTTAGGGTTTTCAAGATTTCAAAATCGATTTGGGGAAACACTAATTAGGGTTAAGATCAATGGGTTCCACTCGGTTTGAGGTGGAAAAAGTTGATGGCAAAGGTGATTTTGGGTTTTGGCAGAAAAAAATGCGAGCACTGCTGGTTCAACAAAAAGTCTCTAAGGCCTTGCTTGTACCTAAGGATTTACCAGAAACAACAATTGAAGATCAGCTATTAGAGATGAAAGAAACAACATACAGCACCATAATCCTTTAATTGGAAAATAATGTGCTCAGACAAGTCAATGATGAAACGACGGCATCTGGATTATGGGTAAAGCTTTAGAACCTCTTTATATCTAAATCATTGTTTAGCAAGATTTTATTAAAACAAAAACTGTTTAGTTTTAAAATGAACCCCAACAAAGGCTTAGAAGAAAATTTAGATGATTTTAATAAAATTTGTATTGATTTAGCTAATACTGGTGAAGAGATAAGTTATGAAAACCAAGCTGTGATTTTATTGAATTCCTAACCTATTGCATATAAAGAAGTTAAATATGCAATAAAGTATGGTAGAGATACTCTATCATTAGATGATTGCTTATCAGCTTTAAGAACAAAAGAACAAGAACTTAAAACAAAAAGGAAACAAAATAGTGGTGAAAGTTACTATACAAGAGGAAGAACAGACAAGAAAGATTCTAAGGGTTTCAACCAAGGGAAGTCTAGGTCTAAGTCAAGAGGGCCTAAGAGGTACTATTACTGTAATAAAGAAGGACATTTAAAACGAAACTGCTATGAAAGATTAAAGAAAATAAAAGAAAAGTCTCATAAAACCAAATCTGAAAATAGTGACGCAGTAATAGCTAGTGAGAGTTATGATAACCTAAAAGTCCTTGCTGTATGAGTAAAAAATAACACTATAGACTGGGTATTAGACTCAGGGTGTACATATCATATGTGCCCAATAAAGGAATGATTTAATAACTATCATACAATTGATGGTGGGAAGGTTTTAATGGAAAATGACCAAGCCTGTAAGGTAGTTGGGATAGGGTCAATATCCATCAAAATGCATGATGGGATAATAAGAAAACTAAGTAATGTGAGACATATCCCAGACCTCAAAAGAAACCTGATCTCACTAGGAGTTCTAGATGAATCAGGTTATGTTTTTAAAGCTGAAAATGGTGTTTTAAAAATCATTAGAGGAGCATTTGTTGAAATGTAGGGTTTTAAGAACAAAGGCCTATATATCTTAGATGGTATTACAGTTACTAGCTCAACTACTACTGTGTCAAAATTAGACCTAGAAAAGGGAGATTTATGGTATCAAAGGCTAGGCCATCTAAGTGAACAGGGTCTTATAGAATTAAGTAAACAAGGTATGTTTGCTGGAGACCAAGTAAATAAAGTTGCTTTTTGTGAACATTTTGTGAACATTGCATATTAGGTAAGCAACATAGACTTAGTTTTAAAACCAGTTCATTTAGGTCCAAGTCTTCTCTAGATTATATACATGCTGATCTGTAGGGACCCACAACTACAGAAACTCATGGGGGTTGTAGATATTTCCTGTCTATTGTGATGATTTTTTTAGGAAACTATGGATATACCTTCTTAAATATAAAAATGAAGCATTTACTAAATTTAAAATATGGAAACATTTAGTAGAAAATCAGTCTAATAAGAATGTTAAAACATTAAGAACAAACAATGGACTAGAATTCTGCAATAATGAATTTAATGAGTTCTGTAGTAACAATGGTATAATAAGACACAAAACAGTTAAATACATACCTCAGCAAAATGGGGTAGCCGAGAGAATGAATAGACCATTGCTGAATAAAGTAAAAAACATGTTGATAAGCTCAAGCTCGTCAAAGAAATTCTGGGGGGAAACTATTAATACTGTATGTTACATAATTAATAGAAGCCTATCTAGTGCCATAGATAATAAAACTCCAAAAGAAATGTGGACTGGAAAACCACCAAATTATAAACATTTGAGGGTTTTCGGATGTGTAGTATATGCACATCAATTTGAGGGAAAACTTGAGCCTAGGTCCATTAAGTGTGTGCTTTTAAGATACCCCGAAGGAGTTAAAGGTTATAGACTTTGGGATAAAGAGTCTAAGGGTGTGAAAATCATAATAAGTAGAGATGTGATTTTTAATGAAACTGGCTTTTCTTGTTTGAGCATAAAACAAGTGATTGCAGGAAAAGAAATCAGTTTTGACAACACAAGCAAAACTGAGAATGTTCAGATTGAGGTGGAACACTCAATTGAAAATCAAGAACAGCAGCCATAAACTGAGTACTCTACTAATGGATCATCAGAAAGTGAACAAGAAACACAATCTGATAACAATTCAACTACACAAGACTACCAATTAGCTAGGGACAGACAAAAGAGACAGGTAAAAATACCTTCCAGATTTGATTGTTATGATTTAATTGTATATGCTCTTATTTTAGCACAGGATATTCAAGAAACAGAACCTGAAAGCTTTGCTGAGGTAATGGAGATTAGATACGCAATGCAATGGAAAGAAGCAATGAATGAAGAAATAAAATCCTTAAAAGATAATGGTGCCTGGATATTAGTCCCTAAACCAAAGAATTAGAAAATAATTGACTGCAAATGGATCTTCAAGGTAAAGGAAGGTAACACTCCTTTAGATAATGTGAGATTTAAAGTTAGGTTGGTAGCTAAAGGGTTCTTTTAAAGAGAAGGGGTAGATCACAATGAAAAATTTTCACCTGTTATAAAATACACAACAATAAGGGTTATCTTAGCATTGGTTACACATTTTAACTGAGAACTTGAACAATTAGATGTCAAGACAGCATTTTTGCATGGCCATTTAGAAGAAACAATCTACATGAAACAACCTGAGGGTTATGAGAATAACAGTAAAGAAAATCTGGTTTGTCTATTAAAAAAATTCTTATATGGATTAAAACAGGCTCCTAGGTAGTGGTACAAAAGATTTGACTCTTTTGTTACTAAAATTTGGTTTAATAAAAGCAATTATGATAACTGTTTTTGGCCAGATTTATAAAGGGGTTGGAAGTCAAGACCAGATTTATTTACTGTTATATGTAAATGATATGTTGTTGGCCAGTAATACAAAGTCAGAAATATACAAATTAAAACATCTACTTAAAAATAAGTTCGACATGAAAGATTTAGGTGAAGCAAGGAGAATATTAGGTATGGAAATAGAAAGAAACAGAAATAAAAGCAGAATGTTCATTAATTAAAAATCATATCTAGAAAAGGTAATTGAAAAATTTTCAATGAAAAATGCTAAATTTGTTAAAGTTCCCCTTGTTGCCTATTTCAAGTTATCAATAGAACAAAGTTCAAAATCAGACCTAAAAAGGTTTGAGATGTCAAGAATTCCATATAATAATGCCATTGGTTGTATTATGTATTCAATGCTTTGCACTAGACCTGACTTAACACATTCTATAAGTGTTCTCAGTAGGTACATGTTTAATCCAGGAAAAGACCACTGGACTGCAGTGAAGTGGCTGTTGAGATATATAAATGGAACTCTGGGTTATGGATTTGTATATAATAAATCTTTGTGCAACAATGTTGAACTCATTGGATATGTAGATGTTGACTTTGCAGGTGACAGGGATAAAAGAAAATCAACCATTGCATATTATTTCATTGTCTATAACTGTTGTGTTAGTTGCAAGTCTCAACTTCAGCATGTTGTGGCTTTATCCACAATAGAAGCCAAGTACATTGCCACAACTGAGGCAATAAAGGAGGTAATCTGGCTACAAGGACTCTTGAAAGAAATCAAACTTCTGAAAGGAGCTACTGTGGTGTATTCTGATAATCAAAGTTCGATTCACTTAAGTAAAAATTCAGCTTTTCATGAAAGATCAAAACATGTAGATGTGAAGTATCATTTTATGAGGGATATGCTGTCTAAGGATTAATTAAGTTGGAAAAGATACCAAAGCATTACCGGTCAGCAAATTCAGCTACTGCATGAAGATGCTGCATATTGACAGAGGCTAGTATTGGATAAAGGTGAGCTATAAGCCTTTTGGAAGCTGTCTGCACTTAGAGTTCATTATGAGATTAAGGTGGAAATTGATATAGTGTGGTCTTATAAATGAACAGCTAGGAGTTGAGGGGTTTGTTTGATAATTGTCAGTCCTTAAGTCAATATTGTGTCGTTTCTAAGTAATTAATGTTACAGGTTTAAGATGACACTATTTTTAGGAAGAAGAATACACTATCGTTTCAATAATGTATATATATATATATATATATATATATATATAAATGTAAAAGCTTTAGGGAGAGTGTGGGTATTAAGTCTTCATTTACTCTCTTTTGAATATTTTGGTTGATTATTGTTCTTCTTCTTCTTCTGCTGTATTAACTTTAGTCGGTGGGTGAAAGCTATATTATAACAGTTTTTTTAATCTTATATTTCTTTTGTTTATAGTGCAGAGAGAATTTCATTAAGAGAGTTTAAAAATAGATGTAGACTAATTTAATCGAATTACTATAAATCTATGTTAATTGTCATATTCTTGCGTTGATCTTAAATTACCTTAATTTTATGTTTGAATCTTTAAATTAACCGATAGCTAACAGACCCTTTATAAAAATTTCTAAACTAAGAAAAATTATATTTCATAAATAAAAAATATAAAGAATCAGAGATAAAGCACCTTTAAATTTTGAGTATAAAGGAGACACCTCCACCATTCTTTCTTTATTCCTTACTACTAGAATTAATCTTTCCACGTGGTATTGTAGCAGATCTATAGTAACATGATATATTCCATATCTAGAAGACAAACATCTTAGACCACCTATGAACTAAATAGAAGAAGACAAAAGACCACAGAATTCACGATAGATCTGCAATATCTCGATTTTGATTAAGCGAAATTTTGGTTTCAATATTTTTTATATTCTTTCTAGAGACCTTTTCAATATTAGTATTTGGATTAATTTATTTAATAAAAATTTAACAAAATGTAAATGTCAACTTGAACAATATATATTTTTTCTAACAACCCTTTGTGTAAGAGAGTTGGACATTAATATTTTAATTTAATTAAGACTGATTGTAGAAAACATTTTTTATCTTTAATTTGATAAAGACAAAAGTAAAATATATCGTATACTATGCAACTCAACATCCCAAAGACTTTGGAAAAGCTTTTTCACAGAACCATCTAAGGAAGTTATGTGATTATTAGTTATTTTTTAAAACTTTTGTGAATTATTATTATTTTTTTGGAAAGAAAAAAGTTGGGTGAATTATTAAGAGGAACAAAATTATTTTTGTTGTGGGGGCGCTACAAATTGATTATTGTTTAAGAATTTAATTAATAAAGAGAAGTGAAATCAACTCACAATTTTAGTCAATTTTTGAGGCTGGCCATTCTCGAATATGCCACATGCTTGTAAGCATATACTTAAGAATTGGTCTTCGTTTGTCCTTAAAAAAAGATAAAATTAAAACAAAAATACAAATGTCAATTTTTTTGATGTGAACAAGATATTATATATATATATATATGAGAATTTCAATTATTTTTCATGATTTTGGATTTTTATTCTCGTAGATTTTTATAATTACTATTTGTTTTTTACTCCTTTTTTTAAGTAATTTGTTTACCTCCATTTACTTTGTTAAAATCTCCATTTACTTAGTTAAAATCGAAGTGGATTCGAATCATAATCCTTAAGAAATTGAATTAGTAAGAATTAGATTAAGAGTGGTTTCATTTTCAATCTCTTAAAGTAAAAATGATTGTATCATTTAGAGATACAAATATCTTCTATCTTAATTTTTAAAGGTAAATAACATGTTCATCCTTAAAGATTAACAAAAGAAAAAAATAACATTCTCATCTTTCTATTTTAAACAACTAACTGATGAATTTCGATTTAAACTTTTATGTCTCATATATTTCTTCTACGCGTTAAAACAACTATTAAAATTGTACGTCTTTGCATTAATAAGGTTTTGAGATAAATACTTACATAAACGTAGTGGGTTTTAACATATTTAATAATTTACACTAAATATTTATTTTAACGGTAAAATTTATACATTTTAATTGTAATATTAAGATTTAAAATTTATAACGTAATACTTAAAAAAAAACATATTTAATAATCTGACGAACGAAGTTAGTTCTTAATTTTTATAAATAGACTCATTTGTTTTACTATTTTGAGTCAAATCATGCAATAAAATTATATAAAAAAGTTGATTTCGTCTTTAGTAAATTGAAAAGCATAAAAGTAGTGCGTTTGACATCTACATTTCGATTTAAATTTTTACAATTTAATATATTTTATCCGCACCCAATTTAAAACAACTAGTTTAATCAATAGTAATCCCACGAACGAGGCTAGCTATTAAGGTTTATACATTGGTCAATTATATATATAGTTAAGTCATGAGTAAATTAAATAGGAGTTGGTTAGTTGATGTTTATTAAATTGAAAAGCACATTCGAATATACGTTTTAATGTATGTCAAACAATGACTCTTGGAATCAACTTGTCAAATTTAAGATATTTTATTTATTTTTTATTTCGAGTAATCAAGAGACAAGTTATATATTAATTAAATGAAATATCACATGCACCTCTTAATGTGTAATCATATGTAAGAGCACACACTTTGAGAGGAAAAAGGACTGGGTACTTTATATTTTATATGTTATTATTATTATTATTATTATTTAATTAACTATTGCTATTTTTTTTACGGTAGGGAATACAAACTCAAGTTCTCATAAACTTTTTTCACTAAATCATTAAAACAAGCATTCAGTATTACTATTATTATTGAACACTTTTTTTATATAAAAAAAGTGAGGAAAAAGAGAAAATTTCTTAATAAAAGTTTTGGGATAAGTGCAAACCACCGTGTGGTCAAGTGGATAATGTTAATACTTTAATTATGGAGGTACTAATTTTGAGTTAGGGTGAAGTATTTCTAATTATTTGAGAGGATTATTTATTTTTCTTTATTACGAAGGTTGTTTATTTTTTTGTATTATAGAAGTTGTTTATTATTTTTAATTGTGAAGTTATTTATTTTTCTCTAGTTATTTCTCTCTGATTGTAAGAAGTTAATATTATACTAATTTATAATATTGTAATATTAAAATTTGAGATATATAACTAAAGATTGTTTATTTTTCTTTGATTATGAAGGTCATTTAATTCTTTTTGATTATAGAGGTTATTTAGTTTTCTGTGATTGTTTCTCTTTGATTGCGGAGGATTGATAGTATACAAATTTATAATATTATAATATTAACATTTAAAATATATAATTAAAAGATTTTTTTTTAATAATTATGAAAAGTTAGTATCGTACTGATTTATAATATTATTTATTATTCCTCTAGTTGTGAAAGGTTGATAATGTACTAATTTATAATATTATATTATTTATTTCCCTTCAGTTGTGAAAGATTGATAGTGTATTGATTCATAACATTGCATTGGTTATTTTCCTTCAATTGTAGAGGGCTAATATTGTAACTGATATATAACATTATAATATTGTGATTTGAGATATATAATATTTGTATCATTTTTAGAAAAAGAAAAGTTTATGGTATGAGAATATTAATTGAAAATTATTGGGATATGATTTGAAGATTAAATCAAGTGCGTAGGGTATGTAAGGATTGAAGACGGATGAGAAAAGAGGTGAAAAATAAAGGACGACGTGATAGGCGCCAGTGCCGCGGTGACCAGGAGTAGGCGCCGCGGTGCCCAAGCTGGCTCGCACTAGCGCCGCGGCGATGGGAGCTGAGCGCCGTGGCGCTGGGCGAGAGAATTTGTTTTCCATTTTGAGACTTTCTTATTTGTCTCCCACTTACTTCAAGACTCCTTAATACGATTCTCACACATATAGGGTAAACCTATGAAATTCTAAAGCCTATATAAAGGCTCTCAATTGGCTTGTAAATACATCTTTGTGATAACCCAAGAAATTTTAGTGATTAAACCTTCTTAGTGGTTCTTTGTGAGAGAAAATCTCTAAAGTGCAAAAGAGAGTTCTTTGTGATCTTTCTTGTAAAAGACATACTTTGTGAGTGCATTGTGATTCAATAATAAGAGTGTGTGATCTTGATCTGTCGTAAACGTAAACAAGTTGCCGAACCATATAACTTTTTGTGTATTTTTCTATTACCATTTCTTTCTCTAATTCCTTAATTACTTGATCTGCAATTTATCTGCTTGGGTGATTTAATTGTTCATGTGCTTCCGCTTCAACATAAGGGTTTTAGCTAAAACTTTCAATTAATGGTGTTCATACATTCAACAACAAAAATTTTTAAAAAAAATTTAAGTTAGCATAATAATATTAGTTTTTTCTTTGAAATTACAATATTGATATTACATTAAATTATTTTATTGATATTACAATCAGATTATACTATCAAAATATTTTGGGACTAACACATACTACTTTGATGTATATCTCACTCAAATTGCACTACCGAAGTCATTGGGAGTAATACATACAGTTTGATCCCACCCAAATTCTACTATTGGAGTTATTGGGAATAACAAGCACAATTTTGAGTACATCCCACTTAAATTAAAAGTAACATAAATGGTTTTATTCTCACTTAAACAATATTACTAAAGTTATTGAGAATAATAAATACAATTTAAAGCATATTTCATCTAAATTAAAAAGTTCTCAAAAAAAAAAAAATATCCTAACATTTAAAAGGATTCGAATCCTCAACCTAATTGAGGAGGCAATGAAAGGATACTTGCCAAAATATGGGAGGGCGCTTGCCTCGCATGTTAGCATAATTATTATCCAATTAATAATATCAATTAAGTCAACTAACTCTAACAAATCCATGTATGTAAATAAATTAATAAGGCATTGATATTATCGTAATGAGAATAAAATGATAACAGGTGGCTGCCTGTAATTTTTTTTCTCTTTCTCTCTCTCTCCTAATTTTTTTCTTTTTCTCTCATAATTTTGAAAACCAAAAAAGTATAAATTAGAGCGTTGTGCGTAGGGGTGAGCATTTTCAGGTTTAGAAATTATCGACCCCTACCTAAATCCGATCAGAATGCCAAAATGTGTCCCGTTCGGGATACGTTTTGGGTCGGGACAAATCCAGACCCAACCTCTAGACGGGTTGGAAAATCCTAATTTTTTAAAAAAAATTATTTTAAAACAACGTAGTTTTGATTTAGGAACAAGTTGGGACAATTCGAGATGGTTTGCGTCAGGAATTTTTGAATTTAATTTTAAAAAAATGAAACAAAATTAAATTTAATTTGGAATTAAAAAATAAAATTAAAAGTGAAATAAAATTTAATTGAAATTTATAAAAAATTAAAATTAAAAAAAAAGTGTTCGGGTTGGAAAATTTTCGTTCGGGTTCGGGAATTTTTTGAACCCGACTTGACCCGTTCCAGTCCCAACTCAAAATTTCGGAACGGGTCGGGTGGAGTTCAAAAAATTTGCCCACCCTTACTTGTGCGTGCATTGGAATGGCTCCAACAATTACTTTTCATTATCGACATAATGATAGTATTTAAAACATGATGTAAGATTATAATTTTATGAATTTACTAAATTACGTTACTTTTAGAATTGTATATTTATATTTATTTATTTATTTTTTTATTATGGTAGTAGCGATTGAAAACTTGACTCATTCATCAAATTTAATAAGAGTGACATTGTTTTCTATGATGATTTTGCTATTTTCTCATTCATATTTGATTTCAATAATTATTTTAATGTTTGTCGTTTGTTTTAGTTTAGTATTTATTTTAAATTTTACATATTTTTTTTAATATTATGCCACTTAAATCTAGATCTAAAGTAGGTACTTTACTAATTTTGATTATTCTTAGAATTATTAGTTTTATTTTAAGATACATGTCTACTCTATGGTAAGATAGAATAAGTTTATCTAGAATTTGCTTGTTTATGGTTCAATCATTTATATCATAGTTTTATATGGTTTACCTTATGTAATCTTGATCGATAAAATTGACTACTAAAATAAAAGATTAGAAAGAGTCAAAGGCTGAAGTGCTTGAAATGCATACATGTATATGAGTAGAATTCTTTATGTGAATATTCATGCACAAAAATTTTCATTATGCATTAATAAAATTAAATTAGTAGATCTGATTATTATAAAAATAAATAATTATAATTATAAAACATCAATTTTTATGTCAATTTATTCTATTAATAATTTTTTTAACAAAAACAATATCTTTATAATAAAACTTTTATCCATAATTACCATATTCAACATGGTTACAATCTAGACGAATTCACTAGATCACATGTTTGGATATATAAAAACCAAACATGAAACATCAATATTTAATTTGAATGATCATGAAATTAAAGAGTTGAATAAAATTATAGACTTCACTAACATTATAGGTCAAATATAAAAAATACTGTATGTGAAATTTTTGATTAAAAATCATTGGGATATAATTTAGAGAGCAAGTTAAGTGTATTGAGTACATAATGATCAAAGACAAATACAAAAGGAGGCGAAAAGACGAAAGTGGCTGCCCAGGCGTGTGCGTCGCAGCGCCCCAGACAATACCTAAGTGCCACGATGCCCAGTGCGAAAAATTGGTTTCCCAAATTATTTCGACTCCCACCTGTTCTAGGTTTCTCTAAAATGACTTTCACACATTTAGGGTTAATTTAGGTCATCCTAAAGTCTATATAAAGGCCCTCAATTAGCTTATAAATACATCTTAGTGATATCTTTGTGATTCTTAGTAAGAGAAACCCTTTATTTACAAGAGAGAGTGAGTTCTTTATGAGTCTTTTTTTTTGTAAAAGACATACTTTGTGAGTGCATTGAGATTCAATAATAAGAGAGTGTGATCTTGATCTGCCGTGAACATAGGTAAGTTGTCGAACCATATAAATTATGTGTGTTATTTCTTCTACCTTTCTCTCTCTAGATTCTTAATTACTTGTTTCTACATAATATTACTTGTGATATTTACTTGTTTGATTACTTCTGCTTCAACAAACTGGTATCAAAACTTAATTTTAAACAGACATGGCCACACCTAAGTATGAGGTAGAGAAATTCAACAGTACGAATGATTTCAATTTGTGGAAGATGAAGGTTAAAGCATTGTTCGTGAGCCAACGTCTAGGCTCATCATTAGAGGAGAGTGCAGTTGCATCTAGTGAAGAGAAAAAAAATGCTTGAGTCATCTAAGGCCAAAGCAGAAAGAAGAAAAATTCAAGAAAGAGCTCACAATACAATCATTTTGTCATTGATCGATGAAGTACTGAGAGAAGTAGCAAGTGAGATGACGATGATTGGTCTTTCAAAAAAGCTTGACTCTCTTTATATGCGAAAATATTTGGCTAGTAGGTTGTATATAAAGAAGAAGCTGTATCAATTGTCTATGTCAGAAGGGATGCCAATAAAAGATCATATAGATGCTTTCAACAAGGTTATTCTTGATCTTGCGCCTATTAACATCAAAATAGAAGATGAAGATAGGACAATTTTCCTGCTGAGTTCACTACTTAAGAGTTATTAGAGCTTTTTTGATACGTTATTAAATGATAGAGAGAGTTTAACGATGAGCAATGTGAAATCATCATTAAACTCAGAGCTATTAGAAAAGTAGATTAAGGGCAATGCATAAAGTTTATTCTAAGAGGAAGACCTTTATATAGAGATGGAGGAAAAAAGAGCTTGAGATCGAAGTCCTGGACTCCTAAAAAGTGCTATTGCTACAAAAAGAGAGGCACTTCATAAAGAATTATCTGGAGAAGAAAGCACAAGATAAGAGGAAAGTGGATGTTGCACTTGCTTATGTTGATAGTTACGACAGTGTAAAGACTCTAGTCGCTACTGATGGTAAGAGTACTGAACAATGGGTTCTTGATTTTAGTTGTACATTTCACATATACTTGCGCAAGTCTTAGTTTATAAATTTTCAGTCCATTAGTGGTGGTAAGGTGTTAATAGGTATTGACGTTGCTTGTCAGATGCTGGGAATTAGTAGTATTAAACTTAGGCTGCATGATGGGTTAGTGAGAGAGTTAATAGAAGTTAGGTATGTTCCTGACCTCAAGAGGAACTTAATATCATTAGGGACTTTAGATCAGAATGGGTGTTCCATCAGGATAGACGGAGGGGTTCTGAGAGTGTTGAAGGGTTCCATGGTGGTAATGAGAAGAGAGAAGCACAAATGTGTTTATGTGCTTAAGGGTGAAGTTGTAAATAGTTTTGCATTATTCTTTGTAGATGATGAGAATATACAAACCAAGTTATGGCATCTTAGACTAGCACACCTAGGTTAGAGAAACTTAAAAGAGTTATTCAGTCAAAAGACGTTTGATGAGGATAGGTTTTAGCTATTGGAGTTTCGTGAACATTGTGTGCTTAGGAAAGCACATAGGGTGAGATTTAGTCCCAACGAGCATAAGACAAAATGGACTCTTGATTATATACACTCGTGTCTTTAAGGACCAGCTCAAACATCCACTTGTGGTGGTGCTAGACATTTTCTCAGTTTGATTTATAACTATTTAAAGAAGTTGTAGGTCTATATGTTGAAGAACAAGGATTAAGTGTTTGATACGTTCAATACTTTGAAGGCTCTTGTTGAGAATCAGACTGGCAAAATGGTGAAGAGGTTAAGAATTTATAACGACCTTAAATTCTTAAGAACTGATAATGGCCTTGAATTTATCAATAAAGAGTTTGATGGTTTTGTGCCAAGCATGGGATTGCAAGGCATAGAATGGTGAGATTAACTCCACAGCAGAATGACGTGGCTGAGAGTATGAATATGACCCTACTTGAAAAGGTTAGATGCATGCTTATGAATACAAAGATGTCCAAGGCATTTTGGGGAGAAGCTATAGTGACTGTAGCTTATTTGATTAATAGAAGTCCCTCCTTAGCAATTGATTTCAAGACGCTCAAAGAAAAATGGTCTAGCAACTTTCTTAAGTATGACCACCTCAGAATTGTTTGTTGTACTGCCTTTGTACATATTAAGGAGAGAAAATTAGAACTGAGAGCTATCAAAAGGGTATTCATAGAATATCTTGAAGGAGTGAAAGGATACAAAGTATGGTGTAAAGAGTTGACAGCATCAAGAAGTATCATAAGCTATGATGTGACATTCAATAAGACGACAATGTTAAAAGCCTCTCAAGAAAATAAGAAGAAAGAATCTGTGCCCAAGGAAGACTCAGCATCCGAGTCAATAGAAGTTGGAGTGGAGTTTGAGAGTAGATATAATATCTCCACAGATTAGTACTTTAGCAAAGAGATCTTGAAGATGAACCAAGAATATCGACAAGTTTTTCTAAGTCTACCTAAGGAAAAACTAAGACTCCTAAGATGAAACTTGAAGAGTACTAGCTAGCCAAAGACAGGCTAAAGAGAATGATTAACTCACCAATCAGTTACGCATAAGCAGACTTAGTTTCTCATGATTTTAATTATGCTTGCACTCTTGAATTTAATGGGCATAGAACATATGCTGAGGTTATGAAGAGTAAAAACAAGAAAGAGTGATAGCAGGCCATGGAAGAAGAGATTGGTTCTCTTAGAAAGAATAATACTTGAAAGTTGATGGAGAGATTAATTAGGTGCAAGTGGGTGTATAAAGTGAAGGAGGGGACACCAGGGATAGAGCCTACAAGATTCAAGGCTAGATTAGTTGCACAAGATTTTACTCAGAGAGAGGGAGTAGACTTTCATGAGATATTCTCTCCAGTTGTTAAGTATTCATCCATTAGGATTTTGTTAGTCATGTGTGCAAACTTTGATTTACATCTAGAGCAAATGGATGTAAAGACAATTTTTCTACATGGAGAGCTTGAAGAGACGATTTACATGACACAACCATAAGGGTTTATAGAACCTGAAAAAGAGGATCATGCTTGTTTGCTAAAAAAGTTGTTATATGGGTTAAAACAATCACCTGGATAGTGGTATAAGAAATTTGATGAGTTTGGCTTATGGCTTTAGTAGGAGTAAGTATGATGAATGTGTGTACTTTAAGAGCTTAAGTTATGGGATGATGTATTTACTTTTATACATTGATGATATATTAATCACATGTAAGAATATAGAAGAGATACAAAAACTCAAGAAACAGTTGAGTGACGAGTTTGAGATGAAGGATTTGGGAGTAGCGAAGATGATATTGGATATAGATATTGTGAGTAAAAGAAGAGATGTTATCCTCTTGTCTCAATAGCGATATATATTCAAGATCTTAAAAAAGTCTGGCATGTCCAATTCAAAGGCTGTTTCTACTCATTTAGCCATGCATTTTAAACTTTCAGCAATGTAGTCATTAACATCTAAAAAAGAGAAACTGCAGATGAAAATACACATGAAAATTCCTCTCATCTCTCGTAAGAAATATACATAAGAACCAAATTATTTTAAGAGTTAAAACATCAATTGCTGGAAATTTGAAGCTGCTATTCTAGCTTCGCAATTCTACTGGTTTTAGTTGTGAACTAGAATTGTGCAACAACACACTTCAAAGTGAGCTCAAGACTTAAAGATTGAAGTTTTTGAAGAATTAGAAAGCTACCTTCAATTCGGGTAGGTTTACTTACTTGTTATTAAGTTTAATTAACATATAATCATATATGAGATATATGTATTTGATTGTGCTATATTGTGTATATATTGTATGTGATACTTCCACTGTGTATATAAAATTTAAAAATTATACATTCACTTTACATACTCACTTAATAAGATCGAGATACTTTGTGAATGATTTTCAATCAAGGAGGGAATTTGTGAGAAAGTTGATTAAAAATCATCAAAATATGATTTGGAGAGCAAGTCAAGTATGTTGGGTGTGCGAGGATCGAAGACGGATGCGAAAAGAGGCTAAAAAATGAAAGTGGCTACCTAGACATAAGGGCCGCGATGCCAGGTTGTGGATGCCGCAGTGCCCCAGACAGCACTTGAATGCTGCTGTGCCAAGTGCCCAGTGTCGTGACGCTATGGAGTAGACACCGCGACGTCCAGTGTGGGAAATTAGTTTCTCAAATTGTTTTAACTCCCGCTTGTTCCAGGTCTCCCTAAAACAACTCTCACATATTTAAGGTTAACCTAAGTCATCCTAAAGCTTATATAAAGGCCCTCAACTGGCTTGCAAACACATCTTTGTGATCATAGCATTCTTTATGATTCTTAGTGAGAGAAACCCCTTATTTACCAGAACGAATGAGTTTTTTTTTTGTAAAAGGCATACTTTTTGAGTGCTTTGAGATTCAATAATAAAAGAGCGTGATCTTGATCTGTTGTGGACGTAGGCAAATTATTGAACCACGTAAATTCTGTGTGTTGTTTATACTACATTTCTCTCTCTAGATTTTTAATTGCTTGTCTCTACATAATATTACTTGAGATATTTACTTGTTTGATTGTTTCCGCTTCAACATTATCCTAATAATAAAATCATTGGCATTTTTTTAAATGCCAAAACTATGAAATCATATACGATATACTCATTAAGTTGTTAGAAAATGGGATCTAAATTTATTTTTCTTTTTCAAAATCCTAGAACTCAAGTTTATATATATAACCAAAATCTAGTGTTTGAATAAATATTTGACAAATAATTAACTAATTTTAGATCTCATCTCATGGCAGAACCTCTCTTATTAACGTGCATGCTTGTTTATATATATATATATATTTTATAATGGAATTGAAATGCTCTCACAGAGAGTTTCATATAAAAATGGTTTCTCGGGCCAATAGACCTTAAATTTGTTTGAGGAGGAATGAAACTTGGGTCTCGTCCTGACGAAAGTGGTTAGCACGGGCTTGGGCTTCCTTTTCGCTGCGAACTGTGAAAAGCCTACAAAACATATAGACATAAGCTCTATGATAGTCTCATCGAGATGGGTTCCAGCGAAGATGCTCTGATACTTAAGTTAAAAGAGATTCTCCTTTTAGGACTTTGATCAGAAAGGAAGTAAAAAAAATGTTAAGAATAGGGAGGAAAAAACCCTTTTTTCTGTGTGTCGATTTTTTGTCACTTAGGCATTATCCTCTAAATATCTTTCTTTTTTTGTTTTTATAGTGCTGGCATTTTAAGGATCTTTTTGGTTTTTTGCCTCTGCTGTATCTCTGTCTTACATCGAAAATTCCTTACTACATTTCTGACACACGCTAAATATCCTTCTGCAAATGTCCTGATCCCGCTCCCGCCGCATGTTAGGTTCCCTTCTGATGTGTTAAGCATATTCCTTGGGTTTATCTCCGCTGGTGGTTTTGGTTAAGTGTGAGGCTAGATTCACGTGGCTCGGGTCAGATTTTAGGCTGCATCTCCCCCATCGGCCCATCTGGCAGATAATCCATTGACTTCTTCGTTAACTGTACAGGCAATGTGTCGAGCTGATTCAATTAGAATGTAGATGGGGACCGTGGTTGTGTTTAGGTCGGTCTAGCCGAGTAGGTGTTCTTGTTTGCCAATCAAGTTCCTCTGAGTCTGAGCCAATTCTCTGTCGTTCGTGTTTGTTAAGATTGGGCCCATTGGCCATTACTTCTGGGCTTGACTTTAAATTGGACTTGCTACGCAAGCAGCGGTGAACCTTTGAGGAGAGTAGTCTTTTGAAGGAAACGTCTGACTGGCCTCTTGGGGACTTACCTCGATTGAGGTTAGAAGCACTGGGCCTAAAAAAAAAAGGGATTTTCTGGGGGGAGGGGAGAGGGGAATAAGGGTCTGCCAGTTTCTAGTTTTGATTTATCAAAATTGGAAACTCTACTCTAGACTAGTTGGCTTAGATCGTCCCTCGGGTCCCCATTTTCTCTTTCCTTCCGTTGTTTCTCTTGCCCAAGCCGATCTGAACTGCTCTATGGATGGTATTGTCATGTGATCTAGTCTGAATTTTGAGAACGTCAGAGCTGGTCAGCTCGTCGCGGTAATGTCATGGTGATTTAAAGAGTTACTGCCATGTAATGGCGGCTTCTCCCAGGATTTTATTCAAGTTTAATGGCAAGCCTTTTCAAGCATCATCCATGATTCTTGTGAAAGTCTCTTTGAACAAGGAAACCATTGTCAGCCGTTGATCTTCTTCCTATCATGCAGTTGATAACAGTTGGGACCTAAGAGTCGCTTCCTTTTTTTTTTCAAGTGATATTTAACTGACTGAAATGTCCTGGGCAGTTCGATCTGTTGAATCTGATGGCTTAGGTTACTATTTTTTAAAGAGGTGCATATTTATTGCACATGGGAATCTGAGGTGTTACGTTTTTGGCACCAGGTGTCTCTTTATTTTTCTTATCGATCTCCTCCATTTACTTCAATTTTGAATGGTCTAGATTACTTTACTGCTGCCTTATTTTTCTGGATAGCCAGATAGTTTCTTTAGGCTCTATTTCTGGCCTGTCGTCTATGCTTTCTTTGTTTTGGCTTTTCTCGTATTTTCTGGTCCTGATAGTTGTTGCCTACTTTCACTGCTTCCTGGGTGTGGTTGGTTTATCACTGTCCTTGCCTAGTAATCCGTAGTCTTATTTAGGAAGTGTCTTTATGAGCATTGATGGCCTCTAGGGACAACTTAGGTTCTCTAATCGTAGACATGGTTGATGAGGAGCACGAGGCCCGAGGTGAGTGATGGGACGTCAACTTCAACAAGTGGTATTCCCTAGTTTGAGGTAGTTTTAGGCGAGACCGAGTTAGTCATGAGTGCTAGAGAAGGGGGGGCCATGATCTCAAGGACCCCGAGGCAGGAGAGGGTGTGGAGGTGGTAGAGTTTTAGATGAACGCATGATACTGTACCTTCTGCCTAAACGAGGATGATTTAGAGCTTATCAAGTTATCGTATGACATTCTTGAGATGGTCACCTTTAGGCTGCCTGCCGAGGAGGATTACTCGATCAGCCCTACTAATGATGAGGTGACCATTCATGTCGAGTTTCTGAGGTTAAGCCTCAGGCTTCCCATGCAACGATACTTTGCTAAAATATTGGCCTGCCTTGGGATAGGCCCATCTCAGCTAGGTCCCAATTCATGGAGGGTATTAGTAGGTCTGTACGTCTTATGGTCAATGGCAGGGCAGTCTCTCCCTATTTTCAGGAATTATGCTACTTGTACCATTTCAAGAGCAATGCTAGGAGCCAAAGGGGCTTCTATTATCTTTTGTTTCATAGTCTTTAAACCCGGTCCCTGGACGACCCACCTCCGTGAAGGACTGAAAGGAGGAGTGATTTTTTGCTGGGGGAGAGTGGGGTCAGAGGGTCCTACAAGAAGGACAGGGGAGAATAGGTCATCCCTGCCGCTTTTTCCATGGATTCAGGTTCTGTTCTTTCGTATGTGTATATTTTATCAACTTGCTTGGTTCAGCTGAATCTTCTTTATTTGCCTATTTTTCTGCAGTTACTTAGGCTACTAATGTGGAAGTATTTGAGTAGACCCTCAATCAGATAAACATTGCACTTTAATGCATTTGTCTAGTCCAGGAATTGTTATCCCCATCCAGCTTCGTTGGATCAGGCTTGGTCACCTCTATTTCATCCCTGCCTTGAACCTGAAGTGAGTCCTTATCCCTTTGTTCTGGACTGCTTCTTCTCGCTTTTTCTCGATTTTATATTTATGTAAAATGCAGGGATGTCTGAATAGGGTAGTGGAGAGAGGAGAAAAATGAGCCGAACTGAAGGCTCATCCTTAAGTGGTCAGGGGCCTTTAAATCCTGACAGTGTCATAGGCATGCTATTCGGTTCTAAGAGACACCGAGCGAAGGGACTCTCCCAAAGGAAGGAATTATTTTCACAATCTACCGGTGACCGAGCTCATAAAGATAAGGTCACCCGGAGTCCCTTTCTTCAAGAAAGAGGCCCTGCCTAGGAGAGCTCTTCATCAAGAGAGCGGGCTCTTGCCAAGGCTTGGCCCCAAGACTCTCCCACCGCCCAATCGCAAAGCAGGGGGCAAGGCTCACTAGCTCCTCCCGAAACACAGGTCACATAGGCCAGACGAGCTACTACATTGTCTAGCTTCCTAAGGCGGGAAGAGCCGTCATCCTGCAAGGGTCCCTCTCATGTGTCCGCCTATGTCACGCCCCAAACCCAAAAGATCTAACACACGACATAACTTACACTCATAATTAATATTGCATTAAATTTTAAACTTAAGTTCAACATAGGAATCCTAGTAAGTTGCTAGTAATTTCAACATAAAGTTACACCTATGATCATATTTGGTGAACACATAAATCAAATATAATTGCACCTAATAAAATAATACATAAATATTTATTTAATAGGGACAAATCAAATATCTTAAACCTCGTGTCCATAAATGAAACACTCAGCAACCTAGCAACTTAGGGAACCCAAGGGATAATAGAAGCCTTGCCAAATCCGTTAAGCACACATGTACCTTATTTACCTGAAATCACCATAAACTATAATGAGTATAAAACTTAACAAACATACTAGTTTTTCATATATCAAAATGCAAATACATATATATACACAATGCATATGGATGATATGCCGTAATAAATCAAAATCATAATCTTATAAATTCACATGTCAGGTAAACGCTTACACATTCTTTCAAAACATATAATAGGAATATCATCACTCAACTACTACTCAGTAGGATTTTCATATTACATATCACATAATGAACTAAATGTCACCTGTCGGTGACATACTGATAAGGGCAAATTTGTCATATATTTTCTCATATTTTTATTATTGATATTTTATGATTTTTTGAGAATAGATGGCTATTTATGTGCATTATTGTTATTTATAGGGACTTGAACGAAATTTAAAGAAAGAACGCAAAAGGAGCGAAAATAGGGACTAAAATGCAAAGTTTTCAAATTATGAGTCCAGCGCCCCCGCGCCACAAGTATTTTCGCCCCAGCGCTGAAATAGTGATCGAAATAAGAAAAACGACCTGATTAAGTCACGTCTAGCGCCCCAGCGGCAGACAGTCACCGTCCCAGCGACGCGACAGAGCCCCAGTGCTAGAAACATACCGCGCCAGCGGTGAAGCCGTTTTCATGCAGTGCCCCAGCGCCAGAATCTCACCGCTCCAGCGGTAATAGCTTTTTCACGCGTCGCCCCAGCGACAGATGCATAGCGCGCCAGCGGTAGTGCGAGTCCTAGTCCGACGAGAATTGAGATTTTCAAGCTCATATTAATCCCTATATAAAGCCACTCGTTCCCAGCCTTCAAGAAGGAATCCAAGACGACCCAAGAGCACCAAGAATACAGAGCACAAGTCTTGGAGAGCAATAGGAGCTTAATTGAATCAACTTTAGAGAGAGATACAAGACGTTCTTCGGCATCAAGAGTTCCTAGGCAGCGCAATTAAGAGCAATTCAACGTCTATATCGGTTTGCTAATAATTGTATCATGATTTATAATTATTTTTACTGCTGTTCTCTTGTAGCCATGAGCTAACTTATTTTCTAGGGTTAATATTTGAACTCAATATGTGCGCTTAACTTGCCATATCTTTTTAGTATTTAATAAACTTAGTCTTTTATTATTTAAATTACTTGTGTTTAATGCTTCAATATATCTGGCCAATATATGGTGAATGAATTGGTAATATTTTGATAAACTCGGAAGAGGAATCAATATATTTAGACCTAGGTAATTTGATACATGATTGTAGAGTAACATTCAATGTTGCATATGCAAGTTTCAATTTAGGATAGGAATATACCTAATTAGCATGTATGATCAATAAGACCTAATCTTAATGAATCTTAATTTATTACAAGTACCATAGGAATATAGGTATTTGGTAAACTAAGATATACTTGTATGACCTTGGAAGAGGCTTGTGAATACATTAGTGTCTTGATCAATAATAAAGACTAAGTGAGTTAAATATTAGATGATTAATCATTAGAAACATATTGAGGGATAATATTAATCCTAGGTTTTCTCTACATTGCTATCTTTAAATCTCATTGCATTGTGTTTTTACTTTTATATTTTCTACATTCATTCTTGGATTTTTATTTTTCTGAATAATTATTAGAAAGACATAATTTTAGTAATTGGTTAATAAGAAGAAATTATCCCTGTGGGTTCGACATCCGACTAATTAGTCTCTTTATTACTTGCATACGATAGTGTATACTTGCACTTAATTTATGATATAGAAATATCGCATCACATACCATATGAGAGAAATAACATAAGTGAGATTTAAATTACACATATATAACGCTCATGCTCGAAGGTAAGAGCCAAAACCTTACCCTGATCATCGGTACGTCCTCCCACATGCACTAATATGCCACTACACGAATATGATGACTCACTTTTCCTTTAGGTACCAATAGGATCCTCCCTACATATAGAACACATAACATATACCAATCTTAAAGGAAATGACACACATAAAGGCTCCACAAATCAAATAAGGTGCCTACTAAGTAAATAGTGAGTTCAAGCATTCTTAAAACACAAACGTATCTCATGGACATTATTCACTTTAAAAGTTTTCTTTGTTAAACACAATTCATTTTGAAAGCTCACTTTCATAAACACATGTATGTCCATGCTCAATGTCAATGCTCACATTCATAAACATATGTCTTTCACATTTCATATCAAATATACTTTGACATAACATAAACATATTTGTAAGCACATTTACAAAATCATACATAAA
Source organism: Ailanthus altissimus (assembly GCA_946807835.1). NCBI lineage: Eukaryota > Viridiplantae > Streptophyta > Magnoliopsida > Sapindales > Simaroubaceae > Ailanthus > Ailanthus altissimus. The sequence continues at coordinate 4,732,613 of OX327690.1, read as the reverse complement.
CAATTACTATGTTTATTGTGATTTCAGTAAAAGTCTAAATACTTACCTCTTAACACTTTCAAGTACAAGGCTTAATTCTTCTTAACCTATCAATGGAGATTAATCCTTTCATAAGCTCATCATTCACACAAAATACTTTTAATAGCTTACAAAATTACACATATTGCACTTATCTCATTGAATTGGTCTAATGACTTGGTTTCTCAAAACTTCTCATTCTGACCACTTACACATAATAAATTTTTTTATACATAAAATGATCTCTAATTACTCTAAAATCAGAATATATCATTATTGAATCATACATCCTTCTTATATATGAATTTTATATCATAATTCCTACACAATCTATTTCATAAACACCATTAAATCCAAACTATTATCCTCACAAGATCAAGATATTTACTGAACAGTATTCAATCTCCCAATTTTATAAAATCATATACTAACTCAAAAGTTATAAAACTATCATAGAATTACTCTTGACACATAGCCCAATCCATGATAAATGTTTCACTTCAAAATTCCTGGCAAAAATATTTTAAAAGTATTTTATTCTATAGCTTTAAAAATCTTTTAATCAAATACCGCAATTAGCTGATACATTTTAGAAAATCATAACAATTTAATCACAAGGATCTAAATTTTAAATTTTGAATATATCATATTACACATAGCATTTTATCATATTCTAGAAATTCTTAATTTTTGAAGATCATTTAGCAAATCAAAAATTATTTGTTACTGTAACATACTGTTAATACAAGAAATTTCTAGAATTTTAGGGTCTTTTTAATAAATTTACTAAAAATTTAATTTCTGGAATTTTCAATCGATTCAAAGTCTCAAATGATTTTAGACATGTCTAGTTTTATATTTTCAATAATTAAAATCAGAATTGAAGTACAACAATTTATAAAATTCTCAAATCAAGAGACTATCAAGTAGAAATTTTGTAATTCATCATGATTTATCAAGTTATCTACATAATCATTATCAATTCTCAATATATCTTACAAAATCCACATCAAACCCCCAATTTTTCATGTTTTCAAAAATAAAAAATTAAAGAAATTAACTTAATTAACACCAAGAGACTAAGAAAGGGTTATAATATACCTCTTAAAGTTTAAAATTCTAAATTTCTTCTTCTTTTGCTTCTTCCTCTTCTCTTTCTCTCCCCTCTCTTTTTCTTTTTTCTCATTCTAAAAGAAGTGACTCGACCAAAAATAAGTAAATTAGGGTTTAAAATATGTATTTTTATACTAAGAGGTAACTTTTAGTATTTATAAATTAACCTCCAAAATTTTTGAAGTATTATAATTTAGTCCCTAAAATAAATCTAAAGTCTTGCAAATAAACCCAATACTAATAGTAGGTCCTTAATTTATACAAAATATACTAATAACAATACATAAATTAAGTATCATCCACATACAAATAAAATATGAATATTATAGATATGTATAAATATTTATTCTTACCGATTTTACGTAAGTGGTTACTATAATTCTCCCATCCTTATAAGAATTTCGTCCTCAAAATTCATGACTTAAGCAAACAGATGATGATACTTAGATCTCATTTCCTCTTTTCATTCCCAAGTTGCCTTTTCAACTGTACGATTTCTTTATAAAACCTTTACAAAACAATTTTCTTGGTATATAGAATTTGCTCATTTTGGTCCAAAATCCTAATAAATACTCATTCATATGATGGATTATCTCTAAGTTTAAGTGACTTATTACTTAGTATATGAGAGGAGGACAAAATATATATCCGTAAAATAAACACATGGCACACATTATGAACTTATAATAATAATGCGAAAGAAAAAGTTGATCAACCATATCATTTGTGCCTTCAAAGATCTCAATTGGACCAATAAATATTGAGTTTAATTATAATATTTATACATACATATTTTTATTTTTTTACCCGTTCGTTCAATATTTAATGGGCATCTATACACTTTACCTTTCATTCATTAAAAAATGACATAGATGTAGAATACCCATACTAATATCTTAAATATAATTCTTAACTCCGCTGAAAATTTTAATCCCTTCAACATGTATTCATATGTCATAATATCATTCATTACCTTGATATCATTCTCAAAATAAAAATAATTTACCATTTCTACACAACTAAGTTGTCATTCAAATCTAAAGTTTTAAATTAGAATGTTAAAGGCATTATCTTAAATGATCAGTAATTAACTTCAACAGAAAGACCTTTAGTTCAATTAATTCTTAAACCATAGATCTCAGCATTATATCTCTTACTTTAACTCTTTAAAACATAGTCCATTTTATTGGACATCATTTTCTCATTGAGATTGACATGTTTGCTTTTCCTAATATACTTAGTTTCAAACAGAAAAGATTCCGCTAGCACAATTACTGCGATGGCAAAGATGGTCTTTCAACCATTTCTTTAACATCATCCACGTAACAAAGAAAGGATAAAATGATTGCTAATTTTTTTTCATGAAACTTTATAAATAGCCTAAACCTCACAATCACTTTTCTAGCAACAAGGAAAACCAACCCTCTTACAATATTCATGATAAGTAACTTCACAATCACTCCTCTTAAACTCCAGAGCTCATCCAAACCAGAACACTTCACTCAGCAGCTAAAGAATTAATCCAACATTATGCAATAGAGGCAGTTCAAGAACATAGTTACTCTGTAATCAGCGGTCCTCTTTTTAATCGGGATTACCTATTTTTCCATCTCTATTGAATCATTCATCTCCAAAAATGGTCAAAACCCGTCCTTTACATACTTTAGTATCTATTGGATCTATAGATTATTAAAATTGAGCTTCCTTTACAGAAAACTCTAGGCTGGATACAGTAACATGATGAAGAAAATCCTGTATGAATTTTTCTTCAATGGTTTTATCCAAAATCTTAGTGGAATAGCAAGTTACAACACATGTTGTCTAGGCACGTAAATAGTTTAGTTAATCCCAGACATCTGCACACAGTTCTTTTACTCCAAAGAAAAGGGATGATAGTCTCAAACCATGAGATTCATTACTACCCTACTATTAAAGACTATTTCACCTTTCTATACTCTTTACAGTTATTCTAAGAAAAACATAAAATAGAGCTCAGAGTACTTAAAAAGGTCTTGGTAGACAAAAACCAAATTATTCCACTTTCTATATGGATCTCTCCCCATGACCAAGCACCTTGGGAGAATGTGCCACTAGACCTTTCTGAAAGAATGAATAATGTAAACTCTATTTTCTATAGAAACCAGATTCACGTTGCTCTATCACATCAAAGAGAGACTGACTACTCTAGACACCACCATTACTCTCCAAATCCAAATGAATTTCCTCTAAACCTGGATGACTTTCCACAGTCCAGTGTGCCAAGTGACCACATGCAGATTGATGACACATCTCACCAAACCAACTTGACTTTATCATTATTCCAAGATTTCCGACCTTATCCAACTGATAGCAAAGTCCAAAGAGAAGTAATTGCATTGATGAAAACCAGCTCAATGGACCCCACATCACCAGACATAAGAAGTTTCTGGGCCCAATTCAATGACTGTACCCAAGGATACGATAGTGATAATTCAAGCTACATATCATTTAGCAGTTAATCATGACAGGAGTGCTTTTACTTTATCTTTATGTTAAGTGTGCTTTATCTTTATGTCATGTCTATTTTTACTCTATTGGCCAAAAAAATCTATGTTAAGACCACAAAAATTCTTGTAATTAATAAAGTTAATTTGGCCTCAAGTCCAAAAGTCCAGATGTTAGCCCAAAAAGTCTTCAAGTCATAAATGCATTGTCGGCCATTAGTGCCAAGATAGCAAGGTCTCTAAGTCTATAAAAGGGGCCTTTATTTGACTTTTCTTAATTATCTTACCTAACTCATTACGCTTCCGACACAATTTTATCACACTTACATATTAACAAATATTTATTTAAAATTTTACAGCCTATTGTCTCTTATAAATGATAAAGTAAAACTCATTCTTTTATTTTTGTCTCACAAGAACCGAGAAAAATATATTTGAATATACTTACACATATGCTTTACAACTGTTATCATTTTTTTTAAAAGATTTCATTTAAACCACAAACTTCTTTTTTCACAACAACCAACACCCATAGCCGTTATTATTTGTGTTTGAAAATTTTACATTTAAAACTCAGTCTTTTTCTCCAATAATAAATAAAAAATTATAATGGCTCATATAGACTTTATATTGCAGCGACTCTTTTTTTTTCTATAAATACATTATTTTTTCATCCTTATACAAATTCGAAAGCATTCAAAGATTAGGGTGAGCGTAACAATGGAGGAAACCTTAGCTCGTACATTCACAAAAATTTGTGTCTGTTGTGGATCCAACCCTGAAAATACTGAAGAGTTTATAAAAGTTACAGAGAAATTTGGTAAGGTGTTAATTGAGCGAAAGATACATTTAGTATATGAAGGAGGTAACTGTGGGTTAATGGGGTCTATGGCAAAAATTGCACAAAACAAAGGCAGTCGAGTTTTATGTATCATTCCAAAACCTCTAGCTATTAAAAATATTGTAGAAAAAATAATTGGGGATGAGTTATAAGTCTTATCTATGCACGAGCGAATGGCTCAAATGCTTAGGTATGCAGATGCATTCATAGCTTTACTAGGAGGCCTCGGGACTTTGGAGGAAAATTTTCAAATTGCCTCATGGGCACAATTACAAATTCACCAAAAACCCATTAGTTTGTTAAATGTAAATGGTTTTTATAATGGGTTGTTATCTTTTCTTGACTATGCAGTAGAAAGACAATTCATCCCACTTCTAGTACGACGAATTCTTATTCCTGCTCCAGCTATTGATCAACTGATTGATCAATTACAGTCTTTTATCCATCTATCTAATCCAAGATTGTATCAGTTAGATTGGTCTACTCATGACAGTGAGAAGAAGAGAAAAATAGATTTAAATCTCCGTCTGTAGCCTTTACTGTTATTTTATTGCTGCCATTATTGTTGTTGTTGTTTTTCTTTTTTTTTAGCAAGATTTATATTTCAATTGATGTCTTTAATACTCTACTTCTCTATATTTTGACATTGAGAAAATTATCTCAATTTGCTCTATAACATACAAATTATCATTATAAGATATTCGGCATCATTCTTGCTAAGCATATTAGTTATAACTTAAAACAAATCGTAGATGGCAACATTAAGATCCACAAAAGTACCGTTATCTACAATATCAACAATTTTAACAGCTTTTGGATAATGTGTCATCTTTTCAAAATCATACAAAAATTAAGCAAGATGCCAAACATTTACAAAATAAAGCTACAAATATAATCCTAAGGATTTGGCATTTACTCGGTTCCCTGACTCGATACCTAAAAGTCTACAAAATCATATCTTAGCTCTGATACCGCTAAAAAATGTCACGCCCCAGACCCAAAAGATCTGACACACGACATAACTTACACTCATTCAATAATGTGCACTCATAATTAATATTGCATAAAAGTTCAAACTTAAATCAACATAGGAATCCTAGCAAGTTGCTAGTAAGTTCAACACAAAGTTTTACCTATGACCATACTGCGTGAAACATAAACCAAATAGTTTCACACCTAATAAAATAATACATAAGTATTTATTTAATAGGGATAAATCAAATATCTTAAACCACGTGTCTACAAATGAAACACTCAGCAACCTAGCAACTTAGGGAATCCAAGGAATAACAGAAGCCTTGCTAAACTCGCTAAGCACACATGTACCTTATTTACCTGAAATCACCATAAACTATAATGAGTATAAAACTTAGTAAGCATACTAGTTTTTCATATATCAAAATACAAATACATATATATACACAATGCATATGTATGATATGCCTTGATAAATCAAAATCATAATCTTATAAAATCACATGTCAAGTAAGTGCTTACACATTCTTTCAAAACATATAATAGGAATACCATCACTCAACAACTACTTAGTAGGACTTGCATATCACATATCACATAATGAGCCAAATGTCACCCATCCGTGACATATAGTATAAGAGGAATAGCACAAGTGAATTTTAAATTACACATATATAATGTTCATGCCCGAAGGTAAGTGCCAAACTCTTACCCTGATCATCGATGCGTCCTCTGACATGCACTAATATGCCACTACGCGAATATGATGACTCACTTTTCCTTTAGGTACTAATAGGATCCTCCATACATATAAAACACATAACATATACCAATCCCGTAGGAAAGACCACACATAAAGGCTCCACAAATCACATAAGGTGCTTGCTAAGTAAATAGTGAGTTCAAGCATCCTTAAAACACAAAACATATCTCATGGACATTTTCCACTTTAAAAGCTTTCTTTGTTAAACACATTTCATTTTGAAAGCTCATTTTCATAAACACATGTATGTCTATGCTCAATGTCAATGCTCACATTCATAAACATATGTCTTTAAAATTTCATATTAAATATACTTTGGCATAACATAAACATATTTGTAAGCACATGTACAAAATCATACATAAACAATTACTATGTTTATTGTGATTTCAGTAAAAGTCTAGTATACTTACCTCTTAACATTTTCGAGTACAAGGCTTAATTCTCCTTAACCTATCAATGGAGATTAATCCTTTCATAAGCCTCATCATTCACACAAAATACTTTCAATAGCTTACAAAATTACACATTTTACACTTATCTCATTGAATTGATCTAATAAATTGGTTTATCAAAACTTGTCATTCTGATCACTTACACTTAATAAACCTTTTTTATACATCAAATGATGTCTAATTACTCCAAAATCAGAATATATCATTCTTGACTCATACATCCTTCTTATATATAAATATTATATCATAATTCATACATAATCTATTTCATAAACACCATCAGATCCAAACTATTAACATGATAGGATCAAGATATTTACTGAACAGTATTCAATCTCCCAATTTTATAAAATCATATACTAACTCAAAAGTTATAAAATATCACAGAATTACTCTTGACACATAGCTCAATCCACGATAAATGTTTCACTTCAAAATTCCTGCCAAAAGTATTTTAAAACTATTTTATTCCATAACTTTAAAAATCTATTAATCAAATACTGCAATGAACTGATAGACTTTAGAAAATCATAACAATGTAACCACATTGATATAAATTCTCATTTTTGAATATATCATATTGTACATATAAATTTATCATATTTCAAAAATTCATAATTTTTTAAATTCATTCAGCAAATCAAAAATTGTTTGTTACTGTAGCATATTGTTAACACAGGAAATTTCTAGAATTTCAGAGTGCTTTTTATAAATTTACTAAAAATGCAATTTCTAAAATTTTCAATCGATTCAAAGTCTCAAATGATTCTAGACATGTCTAAGAAAGAGTTATAATATACCTCTTAAAGTTTAAAATTCTAAATTTCTTCTTCTTTTGCTTCTTCCTCTTCTCTTTCTCTTTTTTCTCACTCTAAAAGAGATGACTCAACCAAAAATAAGTAAATTAGGGTTTAAAGTATGTATTTTTATATTAAGAGGCTAACTTTTAGTATTTACAAATTAACTCCCAAAACTTTCAAAGTATTATAATTTGGTCCCTAAAATAAATCTAAAGTCTTACAAATAAACACAATACTAATAGTAGGTCCTTAATTTATACATAATATACTAATAACAGTACATAAATTAAGTATCATCCATATACAAATAAAATATGAATATTATAGATGTATAAATATTTGTTCTTACCGGTTGTGGTGAGTGATTACTACAGCCTATGTCCTGGTCCCGAGAGCCAGGGAGGATCTGAGCTTCTTGCTCCCTGTAATGTAGGAGATGGAGAGGTATGTGACCCCCACCTGGGTGGGTTAGGTGTCTTCCCTAGATCCTGCTGCGGGCTTCAACGTCGTACTAAGATCTACCCTTGACGTAAGTTATTTTGCCTTTAGTTCGTTTCCTCTTTTTGTATTTGCTTGCTCTGACTTCGTGTTTCTCGCAGTTTATTTTTCTTCTCTCTCTGTTCTGGACCAAGATCATAAGTTTCTTGACCTTTGCTCAGAAAGTGGAGGATGACCTCGCTCAGTTCAGTACTGCAACCCAGCGGGCAAGAAGGATTGCCGAGCAGGAAAGAAAGATGGTGGATGTGGCAGGGATAAATTTGGAGGAGATGATGACCGCTAGGGCCGAGGCAGAGAGCAAATTATTTGAGCTTGATCACCAAAAGTTACTGGTTGAGCAGATAATGATGAACTCTCTGGCTATGGCTGTAGTAACCAGTATCGGGGTGTGACAATGGCGGGGGCCTGAGTCCCTAAGCTGACATGGCAGAATGAGGAACTTGAATCGCAGCTTGGAGCAGTTCAACGGGAGAGAAAATTGATTGAGCAGAGTCGAACCGCTTTGGTAGCTCAACTCGAGTAGCAGAGGAACTAATGGTTGGCTAGTCAAGAAGAGGGCTTCTGCCAAGGTGCGATTGAAGGGTTTTAAAGGTTCATTACCCTTTTTGAGGAGCACTACCCAGAGATTAACCTTCAATGGCTATGGTCCCTAGCCACTAGTAACTTTTTCCATGAAGGGGAGACTTCTGAGGCTTAGGATGACGAAGCACTAGTGATGATGCTCCCTCGACTGAGAAACTTGTCCCTCCTAGGGGTGTTGCTGTTGTGGGTGGCGGTGAGGTTACCACCCTTGCCAACTAGGGTAGGCTAGTGGTGCTGCTCATGCTGAGCCACAGGGGGCAGATGAAGTTTCGACCGACCTTCTTATTGTTGTGATTCCTTTAGTTGACGCCTCTTTTGAAGTCATTCCTATTATGGATCTAGACATTCTTGACACCGCCCCCGTAGCCTGAGCGATCCATCCCCCTTTTTGTCCGATGTTTTTTGTAAGATTTCTAATGTTTGGGTTGCCTTGTGGTCGATCTTTGTAATATTTTTAATAAATGGACAATTGTATATCTCTATATGCGAATTTTTTCTTCCTTACTTGCTTAAATTAAGTTTGTTTCGCAGCAGCAAAACTTGGTAACATAGCCGGGCACTCATAAAACATCAAACACGTTAAAATAACCATGTCATTAATAATAATCATAATCATTATTCCAAATAAGATAATTTACATATGACAATAAGGGTTGTGATAAAAAGGCTGATCCTGTTGCCAAACAACCTTAGTTGGGGTTGAGCAGCTCTTACGTGGCCTTTTAGTTATGTTTAGTTGCCCGAACATCATTAATAATAATCATGCGACTTTAATCTTGAGTAATTCGTAGAGATTCGTATGGTACGCTCCACGGTGATAGTCAGTTTGACAAGTAGACGAGAATAACCAATCGTCAATATCGATTGCCACATAATAACTAGATCGGTGCAGGGATATAGATATTCCTTCAGGTATAAGTTATCTGAAAACAGATTTAAAAATAATGCTTCACCTGGTAGAGAGACGGCAGAGTAATTGTTAACAACAGCGAACATGACACGATATAGCTGGCCCGACATGATGATGTTGAATGAGCCACGAGCGGCCACTCGAGAGATTGCTGAGAAACAAGGATTGGCTCAGGCTTAATCGAGTAGCTTTGTGACAATTGAAATGTTTACCGAGCAGCTTTGTGATACCTTTGGGAGACCGGCTCGGTATAATAACGCTAAATAATGTGTCATGGGTGCTGTGAAAAGGCCACAGTGATACCGTGGAAAGGCCATGGTCAAACCCTTTCAATGGGCGCTATGGTGTAACCCATGGTGACGTTGTGGAGATGCCACAACCCTTGCCCTGCTGAACTGTCTCAATTGCCCTTCCTTTGAACCAGTAATGTCGAACCGATCACTGGTGCAAAGGTTTAGTAAGCATCAAACCAGTGATAGTGAAATGCTCCGTGGGTGTTAAACCAATCACGGTGAAGTGCTCCACGAGTGTCGAACCAGTGATGATAAAGTGCTCTATGAGTGTCAAACCGATCACAGTGAAGTGCTCTGTGATCGTCGAATCGGTGACGGTAAGATGCGAACGATACGACACATTGTCAAAGCAATATGATGCAAATGATAATGTCGTGACAATGAAGATGATGCTATGATAAGATCTATGATGCGTTAAGCGGTTTAGGGCGTTCCTTTTTAAAGAGTGTCAACCTATTTTGATAGACCCAGACAATTTTTTGAAGTAATCATTATAGGTCCTTTACTAAATGGCCCTAGGGTGATATATGCGAGCAATCAATTCTGCATTTTGGACCGTTCATTTTTTGTGGGCATACATGCAAGAATAAAGGCATTTTTATTTAGGCACAACGTTTATGTTGGGAATAGAGTGTGTGACATACGAGTGTATATGTAATTTTAAAAATTACTACACGAGCTGATGCATATGATCATATACACCCAATTTAACAAATTTAACCACATATATCATATATATGTTCAATCATAACTATTATACAACATTTACATAATGAACAATTGTATTACTTAAAAACAAAATGTAAAGAACACTTACCTAATGAATGTAGCTTTACAAATTCTTCAAGTTCTCCAACAATTTAATTGAAGAGCTCACCTTGAAGTGAATTATTGAACAATTCTAGTTCATAACGGTTTGGTGGGATTATGGAGCTAGAATGGTAGCTTAGTTTTACAATTTTCAGCACATATATTCAAACTCTTTGAACTCAAATTATTTGATTCTTAAATAGAGATGGTAAATATTTACATACAACTCTTGTTTAAATGATGGAAACAATTTCCATAGATTAATTACTTTTAGCACAACTCTTGTCTACAATTACTAATCTCTTTCTCAATTTTTATTTATTTATTTTGATCCATTATGAGAGAAGAAGATGAAAAGAAGTTACTTTTGCTTTCAACACTTGAAAAACACAAAATCATAACTCTCTCACTTACCTTGAATTACTTAGTCGAATCTTCTCCTCCAAAATGAATAAATCAATTAATTCAATTATTAGCCAAAGTTTTATTTTTTTTATTCAACATTTTTTGATAAAATAAAAACAAGTGCTCCACCAATTTAATTGTTGGTCTTTTACTTGGGATTAATTTATTAAGCACTAGAATAATGGCCACTTAAATAAATCATTATCTAATAAATATAATTATTTTAATTATATTAATTAAATAAATGACCAACATCCAGACCCCTCATTATATTAAAATACAATGGTCATAATTAATATATTATCTAATAATATAATAATAATATCTAATTTAATTATTCAAAACAATTGTGAATAATTACTTTTTACCTTATTAGTTTTTACTACCAATGTTAAATGATAAAATTAAGGTAAAATCAAATCATGGATCAAATTGTCCCACTTATTAGTATCCTATTAATTAACAACTCTTGTTAATTAATTCAATGATGTACTTAACAATTAAGTCTTGACAAATGCACATTTTGAAGGATCCTGAAATAATTATTCTATTTTTTACTAAAATTTATTGGATCAAATTATTCAATCCAATCCGCTGCCCTAGTGCGTAATGAGTACACTTCATATTGTGAGACTCTCTAGGTCCACACCTGATTTATCATATGGAGGTTCTCCATACGTCTGTGAACGATGCCTCACATATACATTACGGATATTACAAATCAGCGCGTTAGACTATGCATGTTGAGGTTATTGTAAATTTGTATAATCCCTCCATCATATATATATATATATATATATCTTGGAAGAGCAGAGATATAGATCATTACCGTCAAATATCTATTTGCTCAATCATTAACTTATCTCCAGATTTATATTTTCTTAAACAATATCTATAAACACTTTTGTGATATAGTTTATTCATTCGGAGTATATTTTTTGAGGTTTATACTCATGGCCACAAGACGTTTTGAAATATAATCACGGAGCATTAAGATATACAACCCACTCATATGGGCTGATGGATCCCATATCTACGCACATCGAACTCTATGAGCATCGGACCATACCCAGCGACACATAGCGGTCAGACTATGAAAGGTCTCTGACATGTGTGGAACCAAAGTATGGTGGATCACTCACAAGCCCACCGTGGCGCTCAGGTCAAAGGACCACAAATACTACTCAACTCGGAAGACCTTCCATTGATAGCTTTATGAGATGTCTATTGGAGGTCTTTGTGAGTCTGTTCAATATCCAGTCCTCACTAAATACCTATATGTATATACGAGCTTCCACTAAGCTCATAGTTTACTAAGACTAACTATCTGGACCATTCAGGTATAGACATACACTAATCTATATTAATGGGTTCAACTGATAGACCCGCATCGATGAAATTAGATCAGGAACATCATGTTTGAGAATATACTTGTATAATGACATTTCTTAGCACCATCTGCAACTCTTTGTAGCTATGTCATTATTAATATATTCTCAGGTCATTGTCTCATTTCAGAAAAGGCTTTAACTATTTAAATTTTGCTAAGTCTATTAATCTGCTAACTCTTAACACCACTAACTATTAGTACTTTTAACGATTAGTGTTGCTAACTCTTAGCACTGATCTAAACTCGTTTAGACTATATCTAAACTCTTTTAAATCATATAATATCTGAAACGTTACAAGCATCTTGCATTTATTATAATAATATTAATGATTTTATTAGAAATGATAATTGTATAAATATTATCATTAAATATTTATACATAATGGGATGACACGTAAGCACAAATCCCAACAGTTTATACATAGGAAATGGTAACCTTCTTGTATAGTCCTTCCCAGGTCAGACCGAGGACTCCGTCAGCGGGGTTCATTGTATTGAGTACTACCCTCCTTAGCACTAGGTCTCCTTCCTTGAAATTTGGGCCCTAAACTTCTTGTTATAGTATTTGGTTACCTTTTGTCGGTAGGCTGCCCCTCAGATTTGGGCCCAGTATCTAAGTTGTTCGACAAGTCCAACCCTCCATTCATCAGCTCATTATTGATGGCTTTAAAAATGTTTAGCACTCGGTGAGTGGGGTCTCAATTTTCGTGGGGATTACCTCTTCACTTCTGAAGGCTAATGAGAACGGTGTCTCACTGATGGCTGTCTTGCTAGTCGATCGGAATGCCTATAGTAATTCTGGGGGCTCCTCTACCCACGCTCCTTTTATTTTCGTCAGCTTCTTTTTGAGTAGTTGTTTTGGTCAACTTATTGGAGGATTCGACCTGGCCATTGGTTTTAGGGTATACGAGGGAGGAGAACGATAGCTGTACTTCCAGTTGTTCAGCTTAAAGCTGTTATTGTTGAATCGCTTCCCATTGTCGGTGATGATAGTGTGAGGGATACCATACCGACATATTATGCTCCTCCACACAAAGTCCCGGACACCCTTCTCTGTGATTTTTAACAACGGCTCAGCCTCGATCTATTTTGTGAAGTAGTCGACCACTACGACTACATACTTACAAGATCTCTTGCCTCGGGGCAGTGGCCTAATCAAGTCGAGCCCCCACTAGGCAAACAGCCATGGTTTGCTCATCATGGTTAGCTCTCTTACTTGTGCCTGAATTCTGTTTGTAAACCTTTGACACGCGTCACAGTATTGAACCAAGTGTTTAGCGTATTACAGGGCAGTTGGCCAATAATAACTGATTTTGAAGACCTTATAAGCTAGGGCTTCCCTCCCCGAGTGATTGCCATAAACTTTTTTATGGATCTCCTTTAGGAACCACTTCGCCTCCAGGGGGCTCAGATACCTCATGTAGGGGTGTAAGAAACCCCTTCGATATAATACGCCATCGATCATTGAATATCTGGCGGCCTTATACTTAATTTTTCTGGCTTTTTTTTTGTAGTTAGAGTCGTCTCACTCAAAATATAGTCCTTGATGGGGGTCCATCTAGCTTGGCTCTGATTCAATCTGCATAATCTACTCATCTTTCTGGGCACTAGGTTTTGAAAAGAGTTCTAAAAGGTACCGTACGGGGCATACGGGCATCTTCTACTGATGTCATTTGGGCGATAACATCTTCTTGATGGTTCTCGTTTCTCAAGATTAGCTCCATTCGTATTTCTCCAAACTGACTAGTTAGCTTCCGTATTATTGCCAAATATGCAGCCATTCTTCATCCTCTTACTTCGAAGTTGCCATTGACTTGATTCACCACTAGCTGATAATCCCTCTTGACCAGTACGTCTTTCGTAGCCAGTGCCTAAGCCCTTAATTTGGCCAGGAGGGCTTCGTATTCTGCCTTGTTGTTCAAAGCTTTGAACCCGAAGCGAATCACGTATTTAATCTCGTCTCCTTCGGGGCTTATGATGACGATCCTCGCTCCACTCCTCTATAGGTTGGATGCCCTGTCAATGTAAAGTACCCATTTTTATGAAATTGCCTCAGGGATTTGGCCACCCAACTCACTTGCGACCCTCTCGTAGGTGCTTTCGGCTACAAAGTCAGCCAGGGCCTGCCCCTTAATGGCGGTTTGGAGATTGTAAAAAACATCGAACTCACTTAGCTCTATAGTCCACTTAACCAGCCTGCCGAATAAATTGGGCCTCTGTAGGATCTGTCTCAATGGCTAGTTAGTTTGTACAATGATGTTATGCGCTTGAAAATAGGGTCGCAGCTTCCTTCCGATTGTGATCAATGCAAAAGCTAGCTTTTGCGAAAGGGGGGGGGGGGGGGAGGAGCATTGCGTCTCTAGTTTGGTGAAGATTTTGCTTGTATAGTACACAGGTCATTGTATCCATATCTCTCATCTCGTCCGTTAACATTGACTTTCTCTCAATTTTCGTATTCTTTACGAAAGGCAGATCTTTCTTTTTTCTTTCTATAAACAGGCTTTCTAACGTTTCCTTTAAACTACAGACCTTGCTTTCTAGGCTTGATTCACCACGTCGGTGCTGTCGCAGTCCTGCGGATAGCTCTCTTCCCATTACTAGCTCAAAATCCCCAGACTCCGTCTCTCTTATCTCAAGAATTGGTTGGCTTGGCTTGTTTGTTCCAGTCAAGTTATGTAAAGTCTCCGGTCTGTCCATTTACTTTGTCTGTTCTTGAATCTACTCTCGAGACTCTTTCTCGCCATTTTCTACTTTCATTTGCTTACTCCTAATCAGCTCAGCCATGAGCTGTCTCAGTTCAACCCATATTTCAAGAGGCAGAGAGCCTTCTATTCGATGGAGGGGTTGGTTTAGGTTTCAGCTTCGCTCCCTAGCAACGTGATTTTTGTTAACAGATGACCGTTCTGCCATAGTCGGTTGTTGCCTTCCTAAACAAAGTTTTTTGCTTGATTCCTACAGACAACGCCAAAAATTGTTGACCTGAAAAAATGATTCCTTGGGCCAACGAACGTTAAATTTATTTGAAGGGGAATGAAACTTGGGCCTCGTCTCGGTGGGAGTGGTTAGCACAGGCTCGAGCTTCTTCTTCACTGCGAGTTGTGAAAATCCTACAAGAAATATGGACATAAGCTCAATGATAGTCTTGCTAGGGTGAATTTCGACGTAGACGTTTTGATGCTTAAGTTAGAAGGGGTTCTCCTTTTGGGAGTCTGATCAGAAAAGAAGTAAAAATAATGTTAAGAATAGAGAGGAAAAAACCTTTTTTTTGTGCAGTGATTTTTTGTTACTTAGGTATCATCCTCTCAATATCTTTCTTTTTCCTTTTTATAATACTAGTATTTCAAGGATCTTTTTGGGTTTTCCACCTCTGCTGTATCTCTGTCTTGTGCTGAATATCCCCTGCTACACTTTTGACATAGGCCAAATATCCTTTTACTGTGCACCTGACACATGCCAAATATCATTCTGTAAATTTCCTAATCCTGCTCCTGCCGCATGTCAGGTTCTCTTTTGATGTGTTAAACATATTCTTGGGTTCGTCTTTACTGATGGTTTTGGTTAAGTGCAAGGCTAGATTCAAGTGGCTCTGGTAAGATTTCAGGCGGTATCTCCCCCATTAGTTCAGTTGTGACTTGGATTTATTAATAGTGAACCTCTTGTAGAGTATGTTAACAGTACCCGATCGACTCATCTTGTAGATAACTGACTGATTTCTTTGTTAACTATGTAGGCATCAGGTCGAGCAGATCCAACCTGACCCGATTAGAATGTAAATGAGGCCTAGGTGAACAGGTATTCTTATTTTCCAATCAGGTCCTTCCGAATTTGAGCTAGTTCTTTGCCGTTTGTCTTTATTAGGATTAAGCCCATTGGCCATTACTTCTGGGCCTGACTTTAAATTGGGCTTACTATGCAAGTAACGGTTGATCTTTGAAAAAAGTGATATTTTAAAAGAAGTGTTTGACTGAGCTCTCGAGGTCAGCCTCAATCGAATTTAAAGGCCTTGGCCCAAAAACAAAGAGGAGTTTCTGGGGCTAGGGGAACAAAACTATACAAAAAGTCTTTTTAATTAATTTAGTAATTGATAGTTAATAACAATTTGTTTGAATTATTTCATAGTGGCTATGATGTCGAATGTTGGTAATACAAAATCTTGCAACTATTAACATGCTATATCAGATTAAAGAAAATACAAAAAATAGTATAAGAAGTGACAAGATGATGCCTTATAAGCCTGTAACACAAATGGTGTGCACATGAAGTGAATATAACATATTGCTAGTGTTGAAAAAATTTAGCAAATTTAATAAATTATTAGTTTATAGTTTAATTTAAAAATTTAAATTGATAGATAAAAGTTTAATATTAATATTAAAGATAAATTTTAATAATTCCTCTTACGTAAAATGTGAATCTAATTTTAAGGTACGAGTCAAAATGGATCTGTAAAGATTGAAACAGAGATAAATAAAAAAATTAATTAAAAATGAAGATAAAGAGTTGAACTCAAATATTAGTATTAAAGACAAGTTTAACAATCCTTACGTGAAACATGAATTCGATTAAAAAGTTTGAGACATAGTTGATCCCTAGAAACTGAATTAGAGATAAATCAAAAAATTAATTTAAACAAAGGCATGAGACCTTATCTTTAATACTATATTAGATTAGCATTCAACCTAAAAGTTTAAATTAATAAGTAAAGATTTAATATTAATATTAAAGACAAATCTTAACAGATAAAGCTTTCATTTTTTATTATTTATTTTGAATTTCTAAAGATTTAATATTATACAAGAAAGTGAACATAATTAAAAGAAAAATTAAAATGTAAATTGAGAATATATTTAAATAATAATTCTTAATACAACAAATTTTAAATTTAATAATTCTTGTTATATTTACCTGCTAACCAACAATTCTGCTAATAATTCTTATCAAATGTAACCTTTTATATATAATTACTGTTGATATTTCAAATGTTACGCTCTAGGTATGGGTGTTATAGTTTTCGTTGTAAATATTATTCAAAAACAAATATGAACGTTTTATTTGAAAATTGTTATATGAGCAGCGCTAAGTTTATAGATAAGAATATAAAATTTATATTTTAATTGATGTATAAAATAATGTGACACTTATTAATTAATGTTATTTAATTATAAATTAATAGTTAAATAATAAAATCTTATTTGAAGATTGTTTTATTGGTAAGTCTTGTGCATCTTTTTAATTTTAGTTAGGGTTCGAGTCTTAATAGATGCTCAAGTGATATTTATATCTTTCTTGAGACAGTTATTGGGGATAATTATTCCTAGGGTTGTTATTCTCTTATTTTTATTAGTGTGTATTGCAATATTATTTCAATTATTTTATAAATTTATGCATCCTTAAAAAATAACTAAATAATAAAAATAGTAATTATATATCTCAATACTTATCCAATAGTGTTACTTAATTACAAATTAATAAAAAAATAATAATAATAAAGAGAAGAACTATCTCACACATTATAATTAATAAAAAAATTATATTAGTTGGATGTGAACTTCATATTTTGAATATTTATAAATTTTATATTATTATTATTAAATAATTTTCAAGAGAGGATAAATGATTTCTCTTAATGTAATTATTCTTATCACTAACATATTAAACGATATTTTATAAAATAAGCAATTGAATAGTCTGCTCAATTGGAGTTATATTTGTTAGTGTTACAAAAATATTTGAATTATTGATGGATAAGTGGGTTTTCGATAGGACGGCAACCAAATCAACAGCTGAGTAATTAGTTATTATATTTAATAATAAGTTTATATTATTTTAATCTCTAAAAATAAGTATTTTATGATAATTAAATTTTAAATTTAGTACAATTTTATTTTTATAATAAATTTTTTACATAATTAAAATCCTATAATATTTTGATTTTAATATTTTAATGCCTTTATCCCTTAAATTTTGGATCTATCTTGTGAACAACTGACCAATATATATATATATGGATAAATAACATATTTGTCTCTTTAATTTGACTGTTTTTAATTTTATCCCACTTGTTTTAAATTATTCAAATTTGTCTTTTTTTATTAGTTAGTTGTTGTTAAATTTGACAGTAGAATGACAAAATAGTAACTTAACATGAATGACAAAAAGTAACATATTGTTATTGAGCCACGTGTCGAATAGACAATGGTGAAACGATTAAAAAATTAGGAAGTATTTCATGCTAAAAGAATCAAACCCTTCATCTTCTAACATCGCTTTTTCTATTCGAAATAGTCCTCTGCAAAAATCACATTCGAAAACCATCGCAAAAACAAGCTAAAAAATCACATTCAAAAACCACCGCAAAAGCAAGCTAAAAAATCACATTCGAAAACCACTGCAAAAGCAAGCTAAATCGTCTTTGAACCATTGCCAAAACTGCGAAGATAATCGACAATTGTCACTAATTAAGGAAACTACAATTAAATACTCCGTCTTTTTTCACAGTGAGTAATTGATCTTAGTCTATAATAAATTCTGTAGAATGTTGGATTTAAGACATTGTTGAGTTTAGCATGATTTTTGAGTTTTATGATATTTTAGGTGCATTGTTGGAGTGATTTGTTGGTTGTTTGATAAATGAGTTTTGAATTTTGTTGATGATTTTGGTATATTTGTTTTACTATTTTAAGTTTATAAGTTGAATTCGATGGATTCATGAGTCATTGTTGTATTGAACAAAACTTTTAGGGTTTTATGGGGTAGGTATCGTTAGTGTGAAATTTTAGGGTTTTTTTTTGTTTAATACAAAATTTTAAGTTGTTGACAATAATCGTTTATTTAATACATCGTGTAATAAGAGTGTTGGATCAGAGAGGGTTGCTATTACTATTGTTTATGGCTATTTTATGTTTTTTTAATGGGATGTTGGTAATTGTTATGAGATGTGGTGTGTGTGCATGTTGGTAATTGCTATGTTTTTTTTTTATATGATTGTAAATGAAAATGATGATTTTGAATATATTATTATCATAATTAGGATGCTGTTAAAAAATACAAGTATTACACAGATAGTGACTATTAAAATTTGATTAAATTGAAGAGTTGTGTATGTGAGGGGATATTTGAAAGTCCCCTGTTTCCAAAAGATAAGTTTAGGATCACTACCACCATTTCTTAGATAGGGTAAGAAGTTGAACTGGTTGATGACAAAGGGCTTGTGGACTTGGTAAATGAGTGTTTGAGAAGCAAATAATATTGTTGGATGTTGATTTAGAAGTTTTGCCATTGAAGTCAGTGACCCTCATAGTATAAATGATAGGATCCGCCCTGAGACTCTCTATTATAGGTCTCAACAGCCCTGTTGGGCACCTCGACAGAAATTCCTTAGAATTTAACTGGGTGAGTTGAGAAATTCCGCGAGACGAACCCCTTTTTAGTTCTTGCTATTATTGAGAAAATTTGGTAATATACATGAAAATGACATCTTAAGTTTATTAAAAAAAATGGACAAAGTTTTCCTAATTTTTTCTGAAAATCCAAATAAAACCTGTAAAGAAATTTCACTTCTATTTCAAATACTTCTCAATACTACCAATTCGGACCTCTGGTCCTTTCCAAATTAAATCCAATACAACTCAATAGTTTCATTTAAATCACAAAATGAGCATACTCATAAAAAGTAAAAACGATCATCATAATATCAAAATCTCTTCTTGTTGATTCAAAACATACATACAAATATACATGCCAATAATTACTATGCAAAAAGTAAAGGGTGCTATTTAACACATTTACATATACAAAAGTGATCTTCAAATTTGGACCACTACTCAGTAATAAGAGAATCAGTAGCTTGCGTACCGAGACCTGCACCTAGGAATGGGGTTTAGAAAATATAAAACAAAAAACGAGTAAGCTAAAGGAGCTCAGTGAGTGCAATTAAGATTTAAAATAAAATAAAATTATGCATAGATAGTAAATTCTAGAGTACATGCATAAATCATGCTTCTAAAACTGATGTAAAGCTGTAAAACGGTTTCTAATATCATATGCTGATGAAATCTTACCGAGAGGATTTTATCTACATCTTTGGAAAACAATATCCAAAATTTGTATAACACAATAACTGCCGTGTGCATATAAATGCATAAATACTATCGGTAAATCGAAAACTAGTAAAGTTCTCGCTCGACCATTTTCTTTTTAAACTGTACCAATGGTAACCCTAAAACTCTATACTCACGCAGCGACTCAACTAGCACCGCACACGTGAGTAGGTCACGGGGCACCTTAATTAGCAGCACCCACAGTGACATCTCAAGACATCTCATTGGCTATGCAGTAGAATCATACATCGCATACATATAGTGAGACAATACCCCGTACACATAAAGCGACTCATATAACTCGACATCCTGACTTCTCGGAGTTAATGACACACCCCCATAACCTGCCCATATGCACGGGATATACCGGCCGGGTCTAATACAATCACCATCACTATAATCTGAGGGTACCAATGGCCTTTAAAATGAATGTAGTAATTTTAAAACTGTTTCTTAAACCGAACATCTAAGTGTATATCTATGGATATATGTCAAGATCATAAATCATGTTTATGCATTAAAAACTCATAAAACATACATTTTCATTATGCGAAAATATAATAAACGAAAGATAAAAAAAATGACAGATTTTCACTCACAACCGCTCTGCGCTCAATTTCGCTCTAAATTTCTGCTCTCGTTACTGCTCTAGATTTTCTTCATCTACGCGCCATAAATGACTTTTATAACCAATTCAAATGCTAGAATTTCATTTAACTACCAAATGCCCTAATTGGCATACAATGCCCAGATGCATACTACTTTTCGATTTTTATTTACGGAGTCATTTAGTCTAATCTAACTCACCACCCAACGCCCTAAAAATTATTAAATGGCTTATAACTTGGTTGGATATGATTTCCCTTCACCTTTCTAAAATGGATAATTATGTTCCATTTTCTTCATTTTTAGTTTTTTCATCAACCAAATACATTCCATATACATAAGACACAATTTACATACAACAATTCAATCAAAACACAACTCAATACCTAACTTCCCTAAAGTGGCAGAATTTCACCCTATGTTTCAACACATTTATTTTCTCAATTTCTTATTCCATTTACATCAAAATCAAGCCAATTTTATTCTAATGCCTAATTACAACCAATTAAAGTCTCTAGATTCAAATCACCCAAAACCCTAATTCTTACCTTGTCAATTTCTTCAATTTGATGACTCCTTCAAGCTCCAAACTAGAATTCTACTCAATCTAAACCAAGAATACACACAAGAACATCAATTGAAGCAATCTTAAAGTTTACTTATAAATCTCACAAAACAATGCTTTTCTTACCTCTTTTTCTTGAATTTTCACTAATGGAGGCTTCAATTGAGCTTAGGAATTGATATGTAATCTTATTTTGGTTTGATTAAGCATAAAATGTCATGAAAAAAAAACTAAAATTTCATTGTTGCAGCACCTCCAACCCTTACATTAATTTTGCTCTCTTTTGCTCTAAATATTTGCTTTTAGTTCTCTTGAAAAATCTACACACTTCCAACATATATATTCTACTCCCTCAATTGACCATTTTGCCCCTCAACTTACTCTAAATTACTAATTTGCCATTAGTTGGAAACTAAGTATGTAACTGGTTCATTTGTAACTATCTAGTTAGAATAGTCCAAAGTACTAACTAGAATTTTTAACTTGGCAATCCATGAGATTTCTTCTAATTGATCCATTCTCTAATATATGGATTATGTTTTTCAACAAAGGCTTGTTCCATATATAACCCTTAAATAGAAATTCATGTAGTAAATTAGAATTTCATTTTTCAAGCCAATAGAGAAAAGTTTTAAAAATATTCTAGGGTGTCCGATACTCTGATTGAGTGTGAAATTATCAAATTAGGTCTAATATCTCTCACGCGCACCATAAAAAAAATATTTCTAATAGGGTTAAAATCGAGTAACCCTACAGTGTCTTCATTACTATATACCAAAATCTAAACGCCAATACTACTAATAGGGATTGGATATTACAATAAAGGAGAAGGAATGTCAAAAGTTCATGGTGTTCCTAGCCTAAGTATGAAAAAACAACTGTCCCTTGATCCTACTACTACCCCATACTCCTTTACTGCCACATCCACTACCATTGACATTGCCCCAGCCCCAACAGCCCAAGCCCCAGCACCACAAGCTCTATCCTCAGCAGCCTTAGCCTCTGGCCCTGCCTTTGGCCAAATTCAAATAGAAGACACTGAATTAAGGGACCCTTGGTCTTAAGTATACTAAAAGTCCCAACTAAAATAGCACAATGAGATTCTAACCAGTCCTATTTCTACCAATGAATTAAGGGACCCTTGGTCTTAAGTTGTAGGCTTCAACCATCAACAAGCTAGGTAAATGGGTAATTATTTATTCTTTTGACAGGTAAACAATCTTTAGCCAATGATCCAACAAATGCAAGCACTGGAGATGCTGAAGTAAGAACCTTAAAGGCTCCATAACAGATTTTAAGAAGATATTCAGAGCTATTGGGAGGAGTTAGAAGCACTACAATATTTAGAGGGAGGGGAAGGGCCAAAAGCAACACATATCAGTCTTCATAACAAAGGTATATTTTATTTCATTTCAAATTCTACAACGCTAATCAGTATTCAATACAGGAGTTTTATATTTCATTTTAAATGCTTGAATCATTACATCTTTATTCTCATTACAAGGAATACAACTAATCCCATAAAACGCTCTAACATGAATACTATTAAAATAGTCAAAGTAAGAAGCCATTGTCTTTTCATTATATCATTGACATGTCTTCTAATATGAAGTTGTTAGTCTAGTACATAAGCATTAAAAGTGCCTTACTCTTGCGAAATGTGATTGTTTTCAACATAAAAAAATTGCATTTACATTGAAATCCTTTAGTCCAGGCTTCTAAAATCTATAAAAATTGCATCTTTCTATGCATGCATCTAAAATACGACTTATTTTAATTTTCTTCAGATTTTGATATGCCAAGATATGCTCTTTCATTGCATTGACAATTTTTTTTTTAAAATTTGATTAGGTTACCATTCACTCAATCGAAGTTGCTTCATGACCTCTTGATTGTCTGTTGGAGTTCCAGCTTTGCTGCATGGTTGGATATTTTAGGCAAAAATAGCATTTAGAGATTTTTGTTTAAAATGGTTAGAATTTTGTGTTAGAATTTTATGTTGTGTTATATAGGCTATTTGAATATTTTTTGTGTTCTGTAAATTGGGTAGTATCAGGATTTCTTCAGATTTTGTGTTGTTGGGGAGTTTGTGTTGGATTTTGATTTAAATCTTTTTGGTAATGGACTAAGGCATTGAAGAATAAAGGTTGTTGTGATTTTCTTTAGGCTGATGTTTCTACTATCAATGAAGTATTTTCAGACTCTTTATATACAAAAAAAAAAAAAAAAATTAAAGGAATAATGCCCCTATTATCAACGGCTAAAAACAACTCAATAATGGTTAAAAGTTGAGGGTAAAATTATAATTTTAGGTTGCTATTAGGTGCAAAATATTCACATGCAGTTTATTGCCTTTTTGCTAATTTAAAATTATTTTTTTCAGCCACGTGTCAGCTACTCCAAACATAACAGCACATGCGCATAACCATTAGAGGTAAAATAGACATTGTAGAGAAATAATTACATTTCTGTCAAACTTAATTGCAACTGACTAAAAGAGAGGGATGAATCTGGGTAATTTCAAGCAAAAAGGACAAAATTGGGTAACGAGCCAAATTGGAGGGAGAAAGATGTCCTTATGAAAATTGATGATTCAACAATTTTATATGGCAAGAATTAAGATGAATATCAAGTGAAGAGTTATTAGAAAGTCAAGTACGCATTGGGTGCACAAGAGATGAGCAAAATGAAAAGCTAGAAGAATGGGTACCATTCATGCGGCGACACTGTTAACGGATACTGTTTAAGCGACAACTTATGAGTATTTCTTATTTTGGCTCTATTGATTTCTTAAAATGGGATTTGGACTGTTATAAGTAATGACTTTTATTCTAACTTGGTTTAGAGTTTCTAGGAGTGTTTTAATCATTATATAAACCTTACTAAACACAAGAAGAAAGTCATTTAAGATTTCAATATGTAAACCATAAGAGCGAATAGAGAAGTTAGGTCGATATTAAGTGCTGTGTATACTAGGGTGGATCCTTTGTGTGGGTAAAAATTATTTTGTGAGAATAAAGAGACGCCATAAATCCTTTTGACTCAGAGGCTCAAGCTATTCTTGTATTCCTTATAAAAATCTCTTAAGAGGAGATACTAAAAGGTATTGGAAGGTCATAATAATCTAGGTAGATACTTAGAGGTCTCTATGAGAGATACTAAGTGGTCTTATAAGATCATTGATGATGTAAGAAGATACTTAGTGATATATAACAATAAAAAAAGCTGGATCATGAATCCTCCATGTACGTAGGCATCTATGGGCTGAGTCACATATATCTTGTGTCTTGTTGATTGGTTTGTTTTCTTTTTCTTTATTGGTGTGTTGATCGTATGTGTTCTTACTTATTTATGAGTTATGTCTTCCGTATGCAAATAAAAGTATATCAAGTTTGTGACTTAGTTGATGCCATAGGGGTGTCAAACTGAAGAGCATGGCTTGATAGAGCAACAATATATATAGGTAAAAGTCCTCTGCTAATGATGAGAGAACTTATTTATGGTGCTTATATTAAGTCCTAAATCATGATTCATGAATTGTCGTTGCTTTTGTGGGACTCATGATATCTCTATCCTACTTTTACTAATTTTAGAAATTTGTTTTTTTAATCTTAATTTCTTATCTAACGTTGATGTTTGTGTATTTTTTTTAAAAAATAAATAAATATACAACAAAATTTGCACATTTATATTTTTTAATAATTTGAGGAGAACCTGCATGGCCTACTGATCTTTTATATATATTTCTAGTAATAATTCTCGGTTCTATTGTATGATTGTCTTCCTCAAATACTTTAAATACATATAGGGAATTAATTAATGGGCTATAGGATGAATTACATTACTACATCGTGCTGTCTAATTAATTTATATTTTTAATACTATTCTTATAAAATCACGTCACGTGTCTAAGTGTTGACTATATAATGAATTACATTGCTCATTAAAATAAAATTATATATATTAAAATAATAAATTTCTGTGTGTATTCTATTGACAATATGGAAAGATATTTATACAATGCAGTAGTTAGAATTGTTCCTAAACTATAGCCTATATACTATAAATGCCTATAATTTGTTGAACAAAGTCAAGAATTGCATAGAACTCAATGGTTTTGTAAAACTGTTAACTGGCTAGTCTAATTTGGGTACATGAGTCATCTTGATCATTACCTCTTGAACTTTCTCTCGTATAAGCTGACAATCGATCTCTATATACTTTGTCTATTCATGGTAGGCTGAGTTTAAAGCAATATGGAGTGCTGCTTAGTTGTCACAATATAGATTAACAAGATGTGAATGTTTGATGCCTAAATCTTTTGAATTATTCTTAACCAAGTGATTTCATAATACTTTGCTACCATGGATCGATATTCAACTTTAGGGCTTGACCGTGATACTGTTGTTTGTTTCTTAGTTTTCTACGAAATTAAGAAACTACCAAGAAATATGCAATACCCATGACTGATGGTCGTGTGTCACGACATCTAGCCCAATTTGTATCACAAAAGGTATTTTGTAGAATTAAACTATTATTAGGAAAGAATATTCCTTGTCTTGGTGTTTATTTCACATATTGCAAGACACGATGAGCTGCTTCTAAGTGTGGTACTCGTGGTTTGTCTATAAACTGACTTAAGACATGGACTACATATGCGAAGTCAGGTCGTGTGATGGTCAAGTAAATCAAACGCCTGACAAGGCTTCGATATAAGGATGGATCACTGATATAGTCACCTTCAAGATAATTGTGTTCTATGGGAAAAGAGGCTAGTTTTGCACCCAGATGTCCAATATCCTTAAGAATCTTAAGAGCATAGTTTCGTTGTTAAAAAGTGATACCTTTCTTAAACAGTGCAACCACTATATCCAAAAAATGCTTCAGTTGTCCTAAATCCATTAACTTGAAATGATTCTTTATGAATAACTTGGTGTCTCTAAAGTTTAGTGGATTATTCCCTACTAGAATAACATTATTTACATAAATAAGAAGAGCAGTAAATTTACTATTCTGGAATTGCACGAATAGAGAATAGTTAGACTTGGATTGCTTGTAGTTGGCTTTCTTAAGAGCAGTGGAGAGCTTAATGAACCATTGACGAGAAGGTTGTTTCAGGTCATATAATGATTTATAAAGCTTACAAACTCATGTATCCCCATTTTGTCCAAAATTAAGAGGTAAAGACATGTAAGCTTATTCATTAAGATCCATATGTAGGAAAGTATTATTGACATCGAGTTGATAGAGATGCTAATTTTAAGATGAAACTACAACAAAAAGAAGGTGAACTGTTACAAGTTTTTCAACATGAGCAAAAGTCTCACGGTAATCTAAGCCTTCGACTTGGTTGTAGTATTTTACTATTAACTTAGTCTTGTAGCATTCTACGGTGCCATCAGGATAGATGATCTTATAAACCTATTTGCATATAACCGGCTTTTTTCCAGAAGGCAATAACTATAGGGTCCACGTTCTATTAGCTTTGAGAGCATTAACTTCTTGTTGTATAGCAAGATGCCATTTATGGTCATAAATTGTTTGTGAAAATGAGGATGGTTCCTTTTCAATTGAAAGAGAAATAGTGAAAGCATGATGTTTAAGAGATAACTTATCATATGTAAGAATATCAGATAAGGAATAAGTGATATTTATAGCTTTGACTAAGGCTGAGTTAGAGGCTAGGACATTTTGTGAAGGAAGAGAAATACCAACATGATACTCTCAAAGATAACTAAGTGTTTTTATAATGTGTGTCTGCTGTGATAGAGAGTTTGAAGACAAGTTTGGAATAGATTGATCATTAGTTATAGGCTAAGGAATGGCTTGTGAAGTAGTTTCATCGTTGGAAAAAAGAGGAATCTCTTCTTGAGATATATGATTGGGTGGAAGCACTTCAGTGCTAGAAGGAAAATGTAGAGTGAACTTGTCATCATTATATGTTGGTAAAAAATGGGGCAATGAAGGTGTGTTGACAATAGAAGATAATAAAAGAACTATATCTTCATAAAATGAAACATCACGTGAAACCAAAGTTTTGCCATTTGAGAGATCACAAACCTTGTATCATTTTTGTGCATATGGATAACTTAAGAAGAGACATCGAATGGCTCTAGCATCAAATTTGCTAAGATGAAGATGATGTGTAAAGGCAAAACACATGCATCTAAACACTCGTAAATGATTATATGTGGGTTGTTTATGAAAAAGTATTTCAAAAGATGTTTTCCCTTGAAGGATAAGAGTGGAGTGCTATTGATGAGATATATGGCAGTCAAGATGGCATCTTCCTAAAATCTCTTGGGTAGGTTAACTTGGAATAATAAGCCTCGGGCTACATTGAAAAGGAGATGATGTTTTCTCTTAGTTACTCTATTTTGTTGCGGAGTGGAAACACAACTAGTTTGATGGATGATACCTTTATCTAAATAAAAAAATTTCATCGTAAATTCAAGCCTATTGTCACTTCTAAAAACTATGACTTTCAAGAAAAATTGTGTTTCAACAAAACTAATGAATGTAGTGATATGTCTTAGAGTTTTTAATTTTTGATGCATCAAATAAGTCCATGTACTACGAGTATAATCATCAATAATGATAAGAAAATATTTTGTCCTAGTAAAAGAAGGAATATGGTACCATTTCCATATATCAACATGAATCAATTCAAAAGGTTCTTTTGTCCAAATATGACTTAATGAAAATAGAGAACGGGTTTATTTAGCCAATGGAGAAATTGAACAATCATAAATATTGTAAAATTTGATGGTTTTAGTAGAATAAGAAAGTAAACGAAAAGTCTTATTTGATGATGATCGAGGTGTTGGTGCTGAAGTCCCAAAGAACAAAAGTTTGGTGTGTTGACTATATTGCATCTAGCTCTCAATGGAGTATCAAGATAGTAAAGTCCTTCTTGTTTAGTTCTTGTCTCAATCATCTTCCTCGATCATTGGTCCTGTAATATATAAGTATTATTCATAAATGTGGCCAAGTAGTGGGAATTGTGAACAAATTTGCTAATAGAAATTAATTTTAATTTAAAGGAAATGACACATAGCACATTATGTAGAATAAAATTATCAAAATGAATATTGCCTATTAGTGTGATAACAACAATGGCTTCATTAAGTAGGTACACTGTTTGTTTGCTCACACGAGAGTTTGTGGTCAACAAATCAAGAGAGTAAACCATGTGATCTATTACTCCTGTACAAGTAACTAACATATTTCTTTGTCAATGGCAGAAGCACAAAAGGTTGTATCTCAGATATCACTCATAACAGATGTACTACCAACATGATTGCCCATCGAATTACTCTTATTTTTAAAAAGTAGTGTTATAAGACTTTGGTGTTGTTTTGCTATGAGTGAATGGTGGAGAAGTTGTTTATTAATTGGCATCTGTATAGTTGGCCTTATGAGAAACGTTCATGTGCTCTCATTGATCAGTTTTATTGTTTGTAGAATTCGCCTTTGGCATGCTTTTGACAAATATTAATGGTATGACCTTGCCACTCGCAGTTGTCACATTTGAGGTGTGCTTGACATATTTGTAAAGTGTGCCTAATTTTGTTATAAGTTCCACATTTTAGATCAGAAATTTTAGGTGCGAAATACTTCTCGAAGCTCTGTGAGTTTTTCTTTACAGTAAAGGCTGAGGTTTCAGCCAATACGTGACTTCTTTCGATATTTCTCGTTGCTTTTTCTTGTTGGAAGATGAGGGAATGAGCTTTGTTGATGGTGGAAAGTGAATCCATGAGCAAAATCTATCATTGAACAATAGCATACACTTTATTAAGTTCCATGAGAAATTTTATGGTCTTTTAATTTTGTAGGAATTGCAAAACTTCCTTCATAGTGCCACATTTGCATGTTGGAATGCAATATAGTGCATTCCTAAATACTTTTAAGCTTGGTGTAATAAATTCTAATTATCATGTTATCCCGTTTACAATCATGAATAGCCTCTTCAACATGAAAAAGATTAACAATGTTTGTGCATGAAAAGTGATTTTTTTTTGTCAAACCATATTTCATGAGCATTTTCATTATATATTATGCTTGCTCCAAAAGAAGAATCTTCCAAGTAGACAGAGACCTACATTCCCATTAGATTTATTCTATTCTTAAGCTTGCTTTGTTGTAACAAGATGATATATTGCGAGATTGAACTAAAAGGCCATACTTTTATAAGATTATTGTAGTGCCTCTAATGTTAGAGTTTTGTGGTAGAAGTCTCCGGTGATTGTTTGATAGTGCTATTGATGAAGCCTTGTTTATTTTTGATGCTGAGAAGCATAAGCATAACATAATTCTAGATGCTGTAATTTTTTTCATTCAGTAGTTGTGTGACGAGCACGAGTCTGGGTTGGTCAAAGTGAGGAAGATTAAAAGGTTCATTTAGATTATCATATTTATTAGTCTTAGGCTTAATTGAGTTTTGAGTTATTTGGGTATCTTTTATTGCCATGTGTGTAGACTAGAAGAAGAATGATTACTGTATTTGATAAAAGAAAGAAAAATAAGGTTCAAGAGCATTGTTGCACTAATACCATGAAAAAAAATGAATATTTGTATATATTCGATTGATAATATGAGAAGGTTTTTATACAATGCAATAATTAGAATTGTTCTTAAACTTTAGTGTCCATGATTTGTTTTAATACAAATGAGAATAAAATAAAAAATAAAAAATATAATTGTTGATTCCCTAATTTGAGGGATATCCCAAATTTTTAGACAATCATTAACTTCTACCTTCATTAACAATATATATATATATATATATATTAAAATGATAACAATAATTAAAAAAAGACACCGGACTCTTGCAATTCTTACGAGGTATTCTTGTTTTAAAAAATCCATGCCATTTCTTGAAAATAAATTTCAATATGATAATTTTCAAGCAACTTTTTCAAATCTACCGTTCATCTTATGGATTTGTGTCTACCACTAATGGAGATTTGGTGAACATGGGAAAGAGGATATGCATGAAACATTATTATATGCATTTAGTTCAAAAGAAGAAAATTGACTTGGTGAAGAAAATCCTGTATATCTTAATTTATTAATCTTGTTTATCTGGATTTGATTATGAATTAATCTTGTATATTAATTAAACCAAATTCAAAATTTATAAAGGAGAGAAAGTTCAAGAGAGATCAGGTAGTTAGGTTAATGTATGATTGAGTTGGTAGAAGTTGTTTGGTATCATTTATTGGTATGTTATATCATTGTATTTAAAGATTGATTCATAATCATATTTTTAGGTTTCTCATTCGAAATGCACATGGCTATCCTAATTACCATTTCAATTGATTGGGGGTGATGTTTATTCTTTATTTTTTAATCTTTTCGGGTCAGGCATGTCATGTCCCCCGAGTTTCTATATTCTTTTTTTCTTCCATTTTATTTTAAATAAATATCCTCATTATGTCGAAGTTCATATAAAAAAAACTATTATAATTATTATGATCACATTTTTTTGCTTTCACTAACTCTCTCTATAAAAGACACGTAAACTTATATATATATATATGTATAACATTTTTATGTTTTTGAATAATATTTATATATGAATTAACAAGAGCGTTTCTTTTTTGGAGACAAACAATGAATAGCCATTGTTCATGTCATTTCTATTGAGAGGGAATTAATGAGAGTGGTCATCATCTTCTAGAGATTAGCATTTTAACAAGATTTATACGTCAATACAAACAAATCTCAAATAAATTAAGCATTGGGTATAAATAACGATCATTCCATGAAAAATCAGCTTCAAGCAGTCTTCAGCCGGCGAACAAAAATAGTATTAAGCTACTGCTCCTGATCAATAGATCTGAATTATCATAATATTGTTGGATCCTCATTTATAATATTTATCCAAGAAAATATAGTAGTTATAAGAAATACAAAATTGACGTTATAAATTTTACATTTCAAAGTTGCAAAACTTGCGTGTGATCAAGAAAATATGCAGAAACATTTTTAAGGTTAGAGATTCTACATTATAAATTGCAAATTTTATGTGTTTCAACTGTAAATAGTGATAAACTTGTATTAATATCTCATTTACATTGTGAGTATTCTCAAAGTAATGAGGGAAATGGTTAGTTACCATGCTATAGATTTTTATAATAGTAAATTAATCTTCTGTTTTTTTTAGTACCTCGTTACTCTCTTATGGAGAGGTAATGGCTCATTTTTTCAGGAGGGTAATAAGCTATTAAAAAAAAAACAAGTGGCTATTATGAACATTTTTAGGGAGGTAACTGATAATTTCTTTAATAACTATATTTAAAGGGAGATAAAGAAGGTAATGGACCAAGCTGCAAGTAGGGTTTCGAATAAAATAGCATATAATAGATTAGGTTAGCCACAAGCTGGAGATCATAGGCAATAGATAGCAAAAAAATTTCAAATTAGGGTTGGGAATTGATGCACAAACGAACAATCAAAAATAGGAAAAGTTTAGGATCCTTTTTGTCCCAAGTACCTATTTAAAAGGATGATGATTAATAGAAAATTCTTGTGAAATTAAGTTCTGGAAGAATAACGAATATCCCAACTGAAGTAGGACCTTTTGGTCCCAAACGACCATGTTGAAATAATTTTGTTGCATGGCATAATTGACACTTTATCTTGACAACCAAACCAGCTTTTATATATATTATCGATCGCTATGTTTCTCGAAGTAACGGAAATCATTTCTCATAATATATTAAGCAACGCTGCTGCCACGTGACGTTGTATTGTTAGTATGACACTTCCAACTTTAACAATAATATTGTTATATATTTAATTATAATATTTTTATTGGTGTGTGATAAAAATCAATAGAGATTCTGAAGACTAATAGGAGTATGATAATAAAAATTAAAATCAAAATTTACCAATTTGAAAATGATTTAGATAAATATTTCTTGTGCATTGCCAACATTAAATGTAATTTATTTTTCTTATTTTGTTTTTAAGTCTATTATTTTGTATAAATTGAAGTTTGTAAAGACTAATGAAATAAGACTCTCACGTATATTTTTTTTCTATTGTTAAATTTCTCTTCTTGCCTCTCTTTCTAAAATTTCTCTCACTAAATTTTATAAATCAAAAACAACACATTTCAAATTTTATTGACACTATCAAAATAAATTAATAATTTTTTTATTTTAATTTTTTAATAAATATTATTATTTTTGAGATATTAATATTTGTTAGTAAGCCATGTGAATGAACCACACAACTCTATTTTTTTCACGTAGTATTAAAAGTATGTAGACAGTGGGATGTAAAAAATTAATGTTTAGCTGTTTTAGATTGAAGAAATTGAAGAACGTACAAATAGATAATAAATATTGATGTTCCGCAATGTCTATATATGCGCATGTCACATATAAATATTGTTGTAATTATACTAATACATTATTTATAAACATCTTTACTGAGTTTATATATTTTTTTATCTTTATGTATTTTTATTGTATTTTTAAGTTCTAACTAAATGTTGGTTTTTTTTTCAATAATAAAATTGTTTCGTACTATTAAGTTTATCTAAAAATATTATTAGTAAAATATTTATATACCCTGAAAGGTCATCTCAAAATATTTATTTATATTTATTACACCAATTTTAATATAATTAATTAATAATATTATATTTTGCGATCATGACCTAATGGTAAAAGGGTTTGCAATATTACTTCGAAATATTATTTATTTTGTTTGTATACAGAACATTATTTGAATTAAAAGTTGTAGAACTTATCTTCTCCTTATGCTTTTGTGCTGGCTAAGAAGGAACTTTTTCAAGCTATATTGAGCTAGGAGACAATTCATAGCTATCGTTTTCTAATTGTGACGCAAATTTGAGGAGGGAGGCAAGATTTGGAGGCCTACAATCCTTATCTTTGGGACATGACATTCTCTTTTTCAAAAGTGTAACGAGGATAAGGGACCATTCCTTCCAATTATTGGACGACATGATCAGACATTAGATGAGGTTGCTCATTTCACTTTCTCCGGCGGAATTATGAAGTTTAGTGGGAGATATTATTAGGTACACGATTAATCTATCTTATCATCATCATTATTGCCTTTTTTTTAGAAGGAACCATTCAGAAGTCGACATTCTTTTTTTTTTCTTATTTATTTATTTATTTATAATGGTAATACTTCATTACTAACCAGTTGATATGGGAATGGCGAATAAAATTTAGAACATGTCACATAACATTCAAAATGTGTAATTGGAAACATTTAACACTAACACTTTTTTTCTTCTTTTTCAAAGAAAAAGAGTACTTATATATTAATAAAAAAAGGAGGAACTAAATTCTCTACAAGAACTTGCTCTATTACAAGAGGGGCCGAGCTGATCCACGTAACATCAGATAGATATTTGAGAGTGAGCTTAGCAAGTGCATGAGCTACTTTTTTAGCAGCTCTTAGAATTCGATGGTTTTGAAAAGAACTAAGACAACAGAAAATGTCATGAAGAATAAGTCCTAATTCCGAACTTCAATGCACTTAGATAGAATATCATTAATAATTGTAGCAGCATCTAATTCTAGCTCAATCTTCACATAACACAGTGCTTCGGCCTGCAATAACCCTCATAACACATTTGATATGGAAGACAGATTCCTAAGAAGACAATAATACCAGCACTGTCACGACAAACAAAATTGAGGTCGATATTTACAGTATGATTATTGAAGGCTGCATCAGTGTTCAGTTTAAATGTGCCTACCATGGGTGCACGCTAAGATGCTTGTTGAAGCGAAAGAACACAAATAAGTTAAACAATTCACCCAAGTAATATAATAATGTAGAACAAGTTATTAAGAAATAAAAGAGAGAAAGGGTAGAAGAAGAACGCACAAAGAATTACGTGGTTCGGCAACTTGCCTACGTCCACGGCGGATCAAGATCACACTCTTATCTTATTATGAATCACAAGGCAACCACAAAGTATGCCTATTACAAGAAAGATCACAAAGAAAACTCTCTCTTTCTCTCTAGTGATTTTCTCTCACAAAGAACCACTAAGAATAATCACTAAGATTATTGTTAATCACCAAGATCTCTCTAAGATCACAAAGATCTCACTAACTTGATCACAAAGGTTGTCATGATCACTAAGTTGTGTTTACAAGCTAATTGATAGTCTTTATATAGGTCTTGAGACGTCCTAGATATTCCCTATACGTGTGGGAGTCGTATTAGGGAGACCTAGAGCAAGTGGGAGACGAAATTAGGAAGTTTCCTAATTTTGGGATACTGTTTCCGTGTCCAGCGCTGGCGCGCTTCTGCTGCGCGCTGCGGCGCTGCCTTCCTGGCGGTGCGGCGCTGAGTGTTCTGTTCTGGCGTCGCGGCGCCCACTCCTGGTCACCGCAGCGCTGATCGTATGGTGCGCCTTCTCATTTTTTACCTCCTTTTGTGTTCATCTTCGATCCGTGTGCACCCTACACACTTGTCTTAATCCCCAAATCATATTTTAATAATTTTTAATCAATATTCTCACAATGCCATTATCACATAAGAAACACACGGGTTATATATGCTACTGATGCAACAGGTAATCTGCCAAATAATCTTGTGACCTTGTAAGTATGGTATCAACCTCAACCAATGCCCACCTGTAAATGCGCTGGTTGTGGGAATACCAGATTCTCCCAAGTATAACTAGTATCAGATCAATCACTTCTTTTTTTGTTTTTTTCCTTTAAATTGTAGATATAAATTTCATTCAAAAGAATGTGTACATAGAGATGAATCGAGCTTCATTGGATATCGTTTTGTGATTCTTTTGTTCACCATCAATATCGACTATTCTAAAGAGTATTATATTAGATTTTCTATGAACTGTCAAATTTGAACAAATAAAGTTTCAAACATAGAAAATAATATTATTATAAAATAAAATAATAGAAAAATAGAGGTCCAATTTAGATCAATATTTAGATTGCTAAGAACCATTAGTTTAAGTAAGAAGTTTATTATCATCAAAGAAAATAGGCTAAAAAATCAAGAAGAGAAAAAAAAAGGAATAAAAAAAATATTTCCAACAAAAAGATGGTAAAAAATAAACCTCTTCTCGGTGGAAGAAAGTAAGAATGTTTATGTTGCTTTTGGCAAATAGATGAGAACGAACAAGTTAGGAGCTTATGTTAAAAAAAAAAATTACTTAGGGCTCGTTTGGAATTATTGTTGGAAAGACCAAAAGAGGTTTTGAGAAGCTTAAAATCAGTTGAGATGTTTAGTAAATCACCCCCTTTTACAAACGATTTTGAAAAGTAAAGTGAGTTTTTAAAATAACATTTTGAGAATCTATTTTTTAATTAAATATTTTCATATCCCCATATATAACCTTATAGTTATTATTTAATTCTTAATTGATCTAATAAAATAAGATTATTAAAGTCTACTCTAAATAGAATTTTTTCATTTATATCGAACATATAGAAATATATATAATTATTAAACACATATATAAAAGTATATTATATAATCTAATATAATCTATGCTATTGTAGCATTTATATAAAAATCTATAACATAATAAATATATTATTATTATTACCCTTATCATAATGATAATATACACCTATATATGTATATGAAGTTTTAAGATGATTGTATGATGATTTTACTTTGTGGTCACGGGATCCAATGGAGATTTCATGTAAGGATGCCAATAAGTTTTCAAATGGTAGATTTCGTTGAGTTTAATTTGTTTGCTTGGTTTTATTGATTTTTAGAATTTTCTTCTTCTTTTTTTTTTACTAATACGAGCGGTAAGACTTATTATATCCTCTTGATTGATAATGTATTTTTTATTTATTTTATAAATTCCTTGCAAATCGAGTTTGCCTTGAAAAAAGTTTATATACTATGTCCATTTAAGTTATATCATTTTCTACAATATCATGACAACAAAATTTATCAAATGCATATAAATTATTTTTGAACCTTACGATACTTTTAAAATTATAATTTACCAAACACTTGACTACTTCTCTTTTTAGATGATTATCTATTCAACACAACTAACAATGATTATTTTAGAAATTCAATTTATACCAAACTAACCCCGAGTTTTCTGAAATTTAGAATTTAAATATTAGACAAATAATATCATATGTGGGAGCAAGTCGCTAAAATTTTATAGAGGAAATTATCAGTTTTCTATCCAGTGAAATTGGTAATTGTCTTTTTTCTTTTCCACGTAAATTTATAATAGTAAAAAAAATTCCCTTTTAAATTGTAATTGATCAATTTTAAAAATATTAATTGGTCGCAAAAAATTAAGTTTTTTACTATTATAAATTTACTAATTGGTAATTATTGATTTCACCAAGAACAAATTGATAATTTTATTTTATCTTTTATATTGAAAACTAACTGTGTCAAGTGGTTATCAAATGGCTTAGTTTCCACGAGAGGATTCTTGACAGCAGATTATGTTTCCATTGATGGCTTTCTTTTGCTCTTCTTATATGTTTGGTGGGACGTTCCTCCAAATATTTTTAAGAAGAGAAGTCTTTATATTAGGTCCACGCAAAGTCGTTTTAGGATTGATTTAATCCAGAATCATATTAATAGAACTGATTAAAATTGATTCAATTCGATTCTCGATTTTAATTTATGGTCAATTTGAAATTTTTTTTTTGGAATTGTTATAATCGTGTTCACTTCAAACCCTTCTTTTTTACACTCCTTTTTTTTTTTTTTTGGGAAAACAGAACGCTCAAACTTGATTGCGGAATAGAAGCTACATAATTTTTAATACAAGTACATAAGATAATAAGTAGACAGTAAGGAAATGGATGCCCACTCCATAAAATATGCTAATACCTAAATAATACCCAGCGTGCTTAACTGAATAGTAAAAGGGTAAATTCTTAAGTATTTTATATGAAAATATTATTAATTACTAAAAGAAAATGGGTTTATTTTTGTTTATTTAAATTGGGTATCATATATTTATAGTAATTAATATAAGTTTAAGGATTAGATTGTTATTAGAAAAAAAAAAAAAAGAATTTTTTTTTTAAAATTTATGGATAAGTGCAGTACTTCTGTCGGTTCTATTCTATTTCAGTCATGCCACATATCTGGAATATCTCAAGGTGCAACTTTTACAGGAGTTACTGTTACTACTGCACAGGATATTGTGAATCGTTCCCTTAATAACCTCGAATCTTTACTCCGTTTACTCCTCTTTAATTCTGATAAACCCTTAATTTCTGCTTCTTCCAATATTTCAGGTAATTCTTCTTGGTATTTTGACTCTGCATGTTGTAATCACATGACTTCTGATCCTACAATTTTCTCCTTTAAAACTCTTAATTCCTATTTATCATCTATTCAAACTGCTAATGGTTCTCTCATGAAAGTTAACCATGTTGGTCACGTGTCTTGCCTTAATCTTTCTGTATCTGACACCTTTTTTATTCTTAACCTTACCTTAAATATTTTATCTATTGGTCAATTATGTGAACTTGGTCTTAATATTTTGTTTACTGCTTCTGGTTATTGTATGCAGGATCTAAAGACCGGTCAGACGCTTGGGACAGGCCGTAAGGCTGGACGTCTGTATGAACTTATCTCTTTAGATTTATCCTTTCTATATTCTTCGTCTGCAACATCTACCTTTTCGGTACCTTCGTTACATCTTTGGCATTCTCGTTTGGGTCATGCGTCAATCAATCGCATCCGATCTCTAATATCCAGTGGTCACTTAGGTATTGTTTCTGATAATAAAGATGATTGCCTTACATGTCCTTTAGCTAAACAACCAGCCTTACCTTTTGATAATAGTACTATTGTCTCTCATGCTGCATTTGATCTTGTACATTCTGATATATGAGGTCCTTCTCCAAATCCTACAATAGGAGGATCCAAATATTTT
Source organism: Ailanthus altissimus (assembly GCA_946807835.1). Classification (NCBI taxonomy): domain Eukaryota; kingdom Viridiplantae; phylum Streptophyta; class Magnoliopsida; order Sapindales; family Simaroubaceae; genus Ailanthus; species Ailanthus altissimus. The sequence goes on along the minus strand of OX327690.1, from coordinate 4,694,095 downwards.
GTGATCTTCGTTGATGACTATTCTCGGTATACTTGGTTGTTTCTTATGAAACAACGATCTGAATTTACTAAAATTTACCGAGATTTTGCTCAGATGGTTAAAACTCAGTTCTCATGTCCTATTAAGGTTTTTCGCACTGATAATGCTATGGAGTATAGAGATTCTGATTTTTTAAATCTTTTATAGGAACACGGTACTATATGTCAAAGGTCTTGTCCTGGTATATCTCCGTAAAATGAGAGAGCTGAACGTAAACACAGACACATTTTAGATACTACTCGTGCTCTTCTTATCTCTTCCTCTTGTCCTGAACGTTTTTGGGGAGAAGCTGCTTTAACCGTTGTCTTTACCATTAATCGTATTCCTTCTCCTATTATAGAAAACAAGTCACCTTATGAGCTCTTTATGGAACTCTACCTAATTACAAACTCCTCAAAGTAGTTGGTTGTGTTTGTTTTGTTCTACTTCAAAAACATGAGCATACTAAACTCGAGCCACGTACTCGATTATGTTGCTTCTTGGGATACAGGATAGAACATAAAGGTTATAGATGTTGGGATCCTATATCTAACCGTCTTCGTGTTTCTCGTCATATAGTCTTTCTCGAGCATACAATGTTTTCCTCTGTATCTAACTTTAAATCTGCATCTCCTCCTATGTCACACTTTTTTACAGATAATTTTGTTGATCTTTTCCCGATACTTTACCTACAGATATTTTCTCTGAGTTTTATACAGGTGAATCTGCTAAAACGACGCCTGCTTGTGAGCCTCTTACCTCGTCTGAAAGATTTGCTTTCAACATCCCTAAGGCCTCCTCTATACCCTCTCTTCGTCGTTCATCTCGGGTAAAAGAACTTCCTATTAAACTTCATGATTATCAATGTTTCTCTACTACCCTTTCTTTATATGAGCCTCAATTATATTTCAAGGCTAGTTTTAATCTTGTTTGGCAGCAAGCAATGACAGAAGAATTGCAAGCCCTTGAGAAGTCGCATACTTGGAATTTTGTTACTCTTCCTTCTAATAAAACTGCAATTGGATGCAAATGAGTGTACAAGATCAAGACTAAATCTGATGGATCTGTTGAGCATTATAAAGCCCGCCTTGTTGCCAAAGGCTTTACCCAAGAATATGGCATAGATTATGAAGAAACTTTTGCCCTAGTTGCTAGACTTACTTCTGTTCAAAGTTTATTAGCTGTTGCTGCAGTTTGTGGTTGGACATTATTTCAGATGGATGTCAAAAATGTTTTCCTCAATGGTGATCTTACTGAAGAAGTGTATATGAAGCCTTCTCCCAGTTATCCACATCTTCCAGGCAAAGTCTGTAAACTTTATCGTGCTCTGTATAGTCTTAAACAAGCTCATCGTGCATGGTTTGCAAAGTTTAGTTGGACTATTCTTCAGCATGGTTTTCAATCTAGTCCTTATGACTCAGCTTTTTTTTGTTCGCAAGACGGCTCAAAGTTGTGTTCTCCTACTTATCTATGTTGATGATATGATTATCACAAGTGATGATCTTCTTGGTATTTCCACTCTCAAGAACTTTCTTCAGCAACACTTTGAGATGAAAGATCTTGGCAACTTTAGTTATTTTCTTGGCCTTGAAGTACTATCCGACTCTACAGTATCTTTCTCAGGCTAAATATGCATTCGATCTACTTGCTAAAGCTAGGTTAACAGACAGTAAGACTGCCTCCACTCTTCTAAATCCTAATGCCAAACTCTGATCCTCTAATGGTACTTTTCTCAGTGATGCTACCCTTTATCGTCAATTGGTTGGTAGTTTGGTCTATCTTACAGTTACTCACCCAGACATTGCTTATGCTGGTCATGTTGTGAGTCAGTTTATGACCGCTCCTCGTACCTCTCATTATACAGCAGTTTTTCATATCTTACGTTATCTCAAAGGTACACTTTTTCATGGTCTTCATTTTTTAGCTCACACTCCTCTTGTGTTAAGAGCTTATGCTGATGCGGATTGGGCAGGTGATCCTACAAATCGTAGATCAACTACTGGATTTTGTCTTTTCTTGGGTGATTCTCTTTTTTCATAGAAAAGTAAGAAACAGATATCTGTTGCTCGCTCGAGTACTGAAGTTACTCTTGTAGATACTACCCAAGAAATTGTCTGGCTTCGCTGGCTTCTTGAAGATATGGGCATTTCTCATACTGAAGCTACACCTCTTTATTGTGACAATCAAAGTGCTATCCAAATTGCCCACAATGATGTGTTTCATGAACGGACTAAACATATTGAAACAGATTGTCACTTTGTTTGGCAACACATTTCTCAAGACACTATTATGCTCCACTCCATCTCATCTGAGGAGCAACTTGCTGATATTTTTACCAAATCTCTTCTTCCGCGCCGTTTTCATGCTCTAGTCTCCAAACGCAAACTTGCTTCTACTGCGCCATCTTGAGTTTGAGGGGGAGTATTAAGGAATAATTCTGGAATTATTCGGGAATCATTCCAGAATTATTCTTTTATACCCTCCTACCATATATACATGTTATTAATGTAAAATATTATTTCCTTATGTATGTTACTTTCCTATTATGTAATAAGATTACAGCCTATATAAAGGCTCTATTGTACAGCTTTACAATTTACAGTGAAATATATTCTCTTTACATTTCTCACATAGTATCAGAGCTAGGTGACGATCATTCTCAGAGCCTAATATAGAATTTCTCAACGCACTTGCACTCGCAATGGTTGATTTCCTGTCTCCTTATCAACGCGTTTGTAATCACAGTGGTTAATATTCTCAACGCACTTGCACTCGTAACGGTTGATTTCTTATTTTCTCTATCAACGCGTTTGCAATCGCAGTGGTTAAGTTTTTTGACGTGCTTGTCACTCCGACAACATTGTCACTCTACGACAACTTTGCCTCTCTTCCACAAAGGTTATCTTTCTCCAACAAGGGTTATCATTCACCAACAGCGGTTGTATCTTAACAAGCACTATTATAATCAAGAATGTTCATTTTCAAATTCAAGCTTCTACCATCATAAATTTGAGGGAGGATGTTAAATATATAAAGAAATTAAGATAATTGATTCTTACCATATATATATTTTATAATTAATAGGTTATATTTAGTTTCCTTATATATATTTATGTTCCTTATTTATATTAACCTAAAGCCTATATAAAGACTATCTATGTAGCATTTGTAATACACAAAAATTATAGCAACAATGTAGTTCTTAAGGTTTTTCAGTTTCAGTTTATTATTTTTGCTATCTTTTTCTTTTCTTTTATATTTTTCTCACAGGATGAATTCACCATAACATATCTAATCTATCTATAATATCATGAAAAATGAAAACAATTTTTTTACTGTTACTTAGTATCTATAATAGGTTTGAAAAGTATTTAAAAATATTAAATTTTGATAGTATATTGGGAATATAGATAATTGTAACAATACATATACAAAATGATAGCAACAGAATGCCGATCCTCAGACTTTATTTGTAAAGTTTTGATTCTTTGGTAATCGAAGCCCAGCGATCTATGAACTAACCTTACTAATCCTTTGAATCCAATACCAAAGGATATTTTTTCAGTAGAATATTGTTGTCTTTCGGGCCTTTCAACTAATTGATACGATCCTGGATTTATTCGTGAATATTATATATATTTTTTAATTTTTTTTAGAGAAAAAAAGGCAATACGCTGTGTATTGCATGCCTAGCATGCGTGCTAAGAGCATACAATGCACGCTTAACATGGGCTCCTAGCACGTATTCTAAATGTCAGGTATGCAACGTTGCATGCTTAACATGCACTCCTAACACACGTGTTAAGTGCTAGGTGAACAACACTTAGCTTGCACTCTTAGCATAGGTGCTAAGCGTGCTAGGCACACAACGTTGTGCATTTAGTATGTGCTTCTAGTACACGTGCTAAGTACGCAGGGTACACAATATTTCTCACATTTGGCATTCGTTTCAATCACATGTGCTAAGTATTATGTACTTATTACTAAATCCACTTAAAAATTCATGGATAACTATTATAGATTTGGTAACGAATACATACATGCTAGGGCTGATTTATTATTGAAACTCCAAATCTGCAACGGATTTGATATTTCATTTTTGAAGCAGATACGGATACGGGTTTTGGGATATCTGTCCCAAACCCAGTTCGTTGCCATCCCTAATGCTATGAGCGATATTGCGCGCTTAATATGGGCTCCTAGAACATGTACTAAGTGCTAGGTGCCCAATGTTGAGCGCTTAGCATGCTCTTCTAGTATACGTACTAAGTGTACTAAGTGCACAATGTTGTGTGTGTAGCCTGCGCACCTAATACACGTGCTAAATGCTATAACTATACAACGTTGCTCACTTTTAGTAATCGCTCTTAGCACGCATGCTAAGCGCTATGTACTCATTACCAAACCCGCTTAAAATTCACAGATAACTTGTTGAAAATTTGATAATGAATACATACCCACTAGAGTGGGTTTAGTATTGAAACTCTAATCCGTTACAGATTTAAGAAGGATTTAGTATTCCATCCATAATTCTGGTAAATCAATTTGCTTTTTGATTTGCCTACCCTTAATTTGCATGAGAATTCTTAAGGTATCATTTCTCCATGTAATATCATTTTATTGAAATTTTACCCGCGGAAGTTTTTAGTTACGAGAATTTATGTGATTTAATAAATTGCTTATATTTACAGTAAATCACAAAATCTTAACTTCCTTATTACTAAGTAATTACCAATCAATCACTTAATGATCACAAAGATATAAAAGATTACAAAAAATACTCAATAGAATGAGCTCTCCAAAGGTCTATATAATACTCTATTACACATTCAATACTCAAGTGCTCTCATAACAGTAGTTGTTTACGTATTTAACACTCAAGTGCTCTTTAAGCTTTTCTATTCTTTCTCTTGTCAATGAATCCTTGATGCTTTCTTGATGCATACAACTCTAATGACTTTACAATAGTTTTATAGGCTCTAAGACATCCCTAAAAACCTTATAGCTAGTAGTAATAGGAGTTCAAAACTAACTCAAAAGGCAAGACGCTCTTAAAATTAATGTCGCGGCCTGGCCAAGGCTGGGCTACTGTGCCCAGCCACAATCCAGGTTAGGGTCATGGCCTGGCTTACTTAGGGCTTTTTGTTTTTGTCTGTTTCTTGTCTGTCCAATGCGTTCTTGACCTTGTATTGTCTCTGTTGAAGCAAAAGTAATAAACTTAATTAATATAATGCAAACACAAATAGTAAGATTAGGCTAGAGAGAGAAAGTAAAACAAAAAATACAAAAATTTATATGATTTGGCAACTTGCCTAGTCAACGGTGGATTAAGATCTCGCTGTTAAGTGAGTGTGTGATTAATTGAGTGTACGCATAATTTCAAAATTTTATTGCACGCTGCGGAAGTATGACATACATATTACACTCAATCTAACATAATCATACCCATATATCACATATTTGTTCATATGTATCAATTAAACTAAATTGCAAGTGAGAAAATCTTACCTAGATTGAAGGTAGTTTTCAATTCTTCAAAAGTTTCAATCTTCAAATCTTGAGCTCACCTTGAAGTGTGTTGTTGCACAATTCTAATTCACAATAAAAATGGTGGGATTGTGAATCTGGAATGGCAACCATAAAATTTTCAACAATAGGCGTTTTTTTATTCTTATAAGAGATGAGATGAATCAATTACTTTTGCTCTTTGTTTTTCACAACCCTTTGTTTAGAACTACTCACAAAACACTTTAAGTTCTTCTCTCAATTCTCATATTAAATGAATGAATGAACACTTCATTTAGTTGTCTAAATGATGGCAAATGAAAGTGCTCTCCCCACCATCACTAATAATTGGTCATCCCACTCAATTAATTTAGCCAAACACTTGATAAATGGTCACCAAGATATTTGTTTACCTAACAATTAGAATATCTTTCATTAGTTAAGTAATGAAATAGCCAACATTAAGGCCCCTCAATATATAATTTATAAAATTGGCATAATTGATGTTTTTCCTTTCACAACAATAATAATAAATGAATTTTGCATTAATTATTCAAAAATTATTTTTGAATAATTACTTTTACCTCACTTGTTTTTACTAGCAAGATAAATCAATAATTTTAAGGTAAAAATAATTTATGGTAATATTGTGCCACTTGTCAACATCCTATTAGTTAAAAACTCTTGTCAACTAATTATATGATGTACTTAACATTTAAGTCCTGACAAGTGCATATCCTGAGGGACTCTGAAACACATATATGGTTTGTTAATATTTCTTAGACCGAACTGTTCAATCCAATATGTTAGCCCAATGCACAACAAGTACACTTCATATTGTGAGACTTTCTTGTCATATGGAACTTCTCCATACGTCCGTGAACAATGTCCCACACGTATGTTATGAATATTAAAAAGTGGTGCGTTAGACCATACAAGTAGAGGTTATAATATATTCGTATAATCCTTTTATTATTTCTATCCTTAAAGAGCGGGAACGTAGATTAACACTATTAAATCTTCACATGCTCGACCGTAAACTTATCTCTTGATTTGTATTTTAATAAATAATACTCGCAAATACTTTTGCGATATTATTTATCTGTAGGGTAAAAATCTTTTCCTGGGTACTGCTTATGGCCATAAGACTTTTTGAAACACAATCTTAGAGCATCAAGATACATTACTCACCCAAATAAGTTGATAGATCCCATGTTTACGCATACCAAACTCCATAAGCATCGGACTATACCTAGTGACACTTAACAGTCAGACCATGAAAGGTTTCTAACAATGTGAAACTAAAGTATAGTGGATCACTCACAAGCCCACCGTGGTGTTTAGGTCAAAGGATTCTAAATATTACTCAACTCGAGAAGATCCTTTATTGATAGCTTTATGAGATGTCTATTGGAGGTCTTCGTGAGTCTGTTCAGTACCTAATCCTTACTAAATACATGTATCTCTATACGAGCTTCTCCTAAAATCATGGTTTGCTACGACTAACCATCTAGACCATCCGGATATAGACATATACTGATCTATACATAATAAGGTATTCACCGATAGACCCGCATTAGTGAAACTAGATCATAAATATAGTATTTAAGAACATATTTGCAAAATGACATTTCCTAGCACTATTTGCAACTATTTCATTACTAATATATTCTCAAGTCTTTGTTCCATTTTAGACAAGGCTCTAACTCCTTAGATTTTACTGACTCTTATAACCTGCTAACTCTTATCAGTGCTAACTCTTAGCATTTATAACTTTCAGTATTGCTAGTTCTTAGCACTGATCTAAACTCTTTTAGACCAGATTTGAACTCTTTCAGATTATACAATGTTTGAAATGTTACAAACATCTTACCATATATAAAATATAATTAGTAATTTAATGAAATGATAATAATATAAATATAAAACAAATATTCATACATAAAAGGGATGGCACTTAAGCACATATTCTAACACTCACTTCTCTTATTAATAAATCATAAAGCACTCACAAAGTATGTATTTTATAAGAAAGAACTCGAACTTCACAAAGAACGCTCTCAATTGCACTCACAAAAGCCTTATAATTGATCTCTCTTATAGACTAGGGGTTTTCTCTCTTGTGTTTATGTAGTAATTATTGTGATATGTTTACAAACCATTATAGAGCCTTTATATAGGCTTTGGATGCTTTAGGAAAATCCTAAACCTAGTTGGAATAAAAGTTTTTACTTGTAAGAGTCTAAATCCCACTTAAAGAAATCAATTGTGCTAAAACAGTAAATACCTATAAGTTGCCCCGTGATAGTACATGCGTGAACAGTACCTATAAATAGTGCTCGCTGAGTGAACAGTTCTTGCTTTCGGCTTTTCGTTTTGCTCCTCTTAAGTACAAACTTTATGTACTAGACTTTGTATTGACTCTTCATTGGTCTCTAACTCAAAATCAAAACCCATCCTTGATTTTGAATCACCAATTTTCAACAAACCTCTCATTAATTCAAAATCATTATTGAAGCTTTCAAGATCTTTCATCTCTACATCTTTGTTCACTCTAACATAAAAGTGACTTTGGTTAAGTTCTTATATAAGATGAACTTAACCAAGGATAGTGGCGTAGTTAATATATTAGTAGGGTTTTTAGATGACACAATCTTTGTTCGACTAATCTCGCTACTTTGAACAATCTCTATGCATAAATGTATTTAGACATCTCGTAGAACACTTGATGCTTTTTTAGGTGTATAACACTCTGCCTATCATAATACACAGTGATGTCGACGTCTTCAATAGCCATTATCTCTAAGCATATCTATTTTAACCACATAACCTTCTTAATAGCTTCACCAATAGCTATATACTTCATTTTTGTGGTTGATAGTGCCATTGTATGCTATAAAACCGATCTTCTAGGCATACTATATCTAAACACTGTAAATACATAACCCGTTATAATGTTCTCTTATCTAAATCACCCATATAATCTGAGTTGATGTATTCTCTTACCATTTCATTCTTGTTCTCATCCCTTTTATACATTAATCCATGATTCGATGTTTTCTTGAGATATCTCAAATCTACTTCACTACAAGCTAGTAATCCTTATCCGGATTCACCATGTATCTACTTATCACACTCAAAACCTGCACTATAACTAATTTTATGCAAACCATTATATACATGATGCTCCTCATAATGCTCACATACGATACTTTACTCATTTGTAGTTTCATTTCTTTAAATTTTCATGATTGTGTTGCTGAAAGTTTGAAATGAATGGCCAAAGGAGTAGAGACAGCCTTCGTATTGGACATACCAAAATTTTTTAGGATCTTAAGTATATATCACTGCTATGATAAAAAGATAACATCTCTTCTTTCCCTCACAATATCTATATCCAAAATTCTATTTATTGCTTTCAAATCATTCATCTCAAACTCACCTCTCAACTACTTCTTCAATTTTTGTATCTCTTCCATATCTCTACATGCGAGTATGTCATCCATATATAGAAGTAAATACATCATTATGCCACTATTAAAAATCTTAAAGTATACATATCCGTCATACTTGCTCCTACTAAATCCATAAATCATCATAAACTCATTGAATTTAATATTCCACTGTCTAGTTGATTACTTTAAACTATATAATGACTTCTTTAGCAAACAAGCATTCTCCTCTTTACCAAGCTATACAAACCTCTGTGACTGTGACATGTAAATATTTTATTCAAGCTTTCCATGCAGAAAAATTATCTTTACATCCATTTGATCTAGATGTAAATCAAGGTTCGCACATATGACTAATAGAGTCCTAATGGATGTATGCTTGATGATTGGAGAAAAAATCTCATAAAAGTCTATCCCCTTTCTCTGAGTAAAACTTTGTGCAACCTACTTAACCTTAAACCTTGTAAGCTCTATCCCATGTATCCCCTCCTTAACCCTATACATCCATTTGCACCTAACTAGTTTTTTTTTAGGTCTATCCACCAACGCCCAGGTATTATTCTTCCTAAGAGAGCAAATCTTTTCTTTCATAGCCTACTGACATCTATCTCTATTCTCACTCTTCATAGCCTCATTGTACGTCTTAGTCTCATCAAACTCAAGACTGTAAGCAAATTTGAAATTATAAGCAATTAAATCTGCTTGTGCATATCTAATTGACGAGTCTATCGTTCTCCTTAGCCTATTTCTGGCTAGCTTATACTCTTTAAGTTCCATATCAAGAGTCATAGTCTTCTTTATGTGAACTTAGAAGAACTCGCCGGTGTTCTTAACTCAATATCAAGGATCTTGTTAAAGTGCTAATCTAGAGGAATATTATATCTACACTTAGGCTCTACATTTACTTCAATTGAGTCGGATGCTGAATCTTTCTTAGGCACAAATTCTTCTTTCTCATCTTTTTGAGGAGCTTTTAATATTATTGTCTCATCGAATGTCACATCACAGTTTATAATACTCCTTGGTGGCTTCAACTCTTTATCCCACACTTTGTATCCTTTCACATCTTTGGGATACCCTATGAATATTTCCTTCATAGCTCCAAGTTTTAATTTCCCTTGCTTCATATGCACAAAAGTTAGGCAGCTAAATATTCTGAGGCGGTTATACTTAGGAGGGCTACAAAACCATTTTTCTTCTAGGTCTTGACGTCTATTGCTGATGAGGGACTTTTATTGATCAAATAAGTTGTTGTCATTATAACTTCACCCCTAAAATGCCTTGAACATCTTTACATTAGTAAGCATGCATCTAACTCTTTCAAGTAGGGTTTTATTCATCCTCTCAGCCAGACCATTTTGTTGTGATGTTGATCTCATAGTTCTATACCTTGCAATTCCATACTTAGTACAAAATCATCAAACTCTCTATTGTAAAACTCAATGTCATTGTCAGTCCTTAGCCTTTTAACTTTTTTGCTAGTCTGATTATTAAAAATGACCTTTCAAGTCTTGAACGTATCAAATATTTGCTCTTTGTTCTTCAACACATAAACCTACAGTTTTCTCGAATAGTCATCTATAAAGATAAAGAAATATCTAGGTCACTGTGTATGCTGGTCCCAAAAGATTTGAGTATATATACTCATAAGTCTCCTTAGATTTATGCTATTCGATACTAAACCTAACTCTATGTGCTTTCCTTAGCACATAATACTCATAAAACTTAAGTGGTTGGAACTTATCCTCACCAAAAGTCTTTTGACTAAATAACTCATTCAGGTTCCCCTCACCTATGTGCGCTAATCTAAAATGTCAAAACTTGGTTTGTATATTCTCATCAGCTATAGAGAATAAGGTAGAACCATTTACTACCTCTCCCTTCAGTACATATAATCCTTTGTGTTTCTCACCTCTCATTACTGTTGGCGGAGGATCTAAGACACGTGGGTATATGTATGTGCTATTGTGTCTATTGCCTAAATACATATCAAATACATATTTAAGTCTAACGGAAGCGTGAAACTTGTAATAAACACAATAAATATAATATATTAATCGCATTAATATATTAATAGGATAGAGAACTCACCTTAACGTATAACATTAAACACGTATTTCTTCGGAGTCCGCATGGAGACCAACTGCTGTTCTTGGTGAGCTAGAACAGCAGCCTAATACGCAGCACTGGGTTTAACTCTTAAACCCCAAAATGGTCGGTGTATTTTTATATCATTTTCTCCAAAAGGATAAGAAATGAAGAATTTGAAGTAATCTACCATTGCTTCAATTGGAAACATAGAGAAAAATAAAACAATTTCATTTTTTCCTTTTTTTTTTCTTTTCCTTTTTCTTCTTCTTCTTCTTTTCTTCCTCTTCATTTCTTCTCTTCTCTTTCTCGGCCAAAATCGCCACCAAATTCACACACCTCTCATGAATAGTTCTCTCTCTCTTTATATATATAATAAAATATTAATAAAATAATAATATAATATATTATATTATAAAAATAATAATATAATAATACTAATGGGTACCAACTATTTGGCACCCAAAATATAAAATAATATAATAAAATAAGAGAGATATGTTGATTATTTAGCCATTAAATAAATAAAGTATGAAATGACCATTTTGCCCCTCATAAATAGTTACCAAGTTTACTACTTAGTGGGTCCCACCAAACTTGCACTTGGGTAAAGTCAACCGAGGGTCCACAATGCGTCACATATCATTATACAATTAGTAAATAACAATTATTGACTAATTATTGTATTTAACACTTAAATACAGACACATACGCATTCTAGTGGTAGTGCAAAATATTACTGGATTAAACACTTTAATCCAGCACGCTGCCCCATTGTACAATGAGTACACTCCATATCGCGGGACTCTCTAGGTCCTACGCCTAATTTGTCAAATAAAACTTTTTCATGAGTCTGTAAGTAATGCCCCACGCACATGTCACAGATATTACAAATCAGCGCGTTGAACCATGCAAACTGAGGTTACAACGCATATGTATAGTTCTTCTGTCATGATATCCTAGATGTGCGGGAATATAGATTATCACTGTCAAATACCCTAGTGTTCATCCATGTCTTATCTCCAGACTTGTATCTCATTGAACAATATGTACAAACTCTTTTACCATATTGTTCCACCCTAGCGGAACTCTTTTCTGGGATTAATGCTTATGGCCACAAGACTTTTTGAGATACAATATCGAAGCATCTGGATATCAAACTCCCTATATGAGCTGACGGATCCCATATCTGTACACACCGAACTCCATAAGCATCGGACCATACCCAACTACACCCAGCGGTCACACCATGAAAGGTCTATGACATGCGTGGAACCAAAGTATGGTGGATCAGTTACAAGCCCACCGTGGCACTCAGGTTAAAGAACCACGTATACTACTCAACTCGAGAGGACTCTCTGTTAATAGCTTACATAGGGGGTTTATCGAAGGCTCTCGTGAGTCTGTCCTATATTCAGTCCTAACTGGATACCCATATATCAATACGAGCTCCAAGCTCAAGTGGGCTAGAAACAATCATCTATACCCTATAGGTATGACATATGCTGATCTATATATAAAGGTATCCAACGATAAACCGGCATCGGTATAAATAGATCAGAGACAATTATTCGAGAATATACTAGCACAACTTGCATTTCCTGGCCCCCGATTACAACTCTTGTAACTATGCAGTTACTGATATATTCTTAGGTCTATGTCCCATTACAGACAAGGCTCAAACTCTTGGATCTCCTGAGTATTATAATCAATTAACACTTAGCTATGCTAACTTTTAACATTTATATCTCTCAGCATGGTTAACTATGAGCCCTTATCTAAACTCCTTTAGATCTGATCTGAACTCCTTTAGATCGTATAATGTTTGTAACGTTACATACATAGTACCATATTAATGGGTATTAGTAATTTAATAGGAATGTACACTTATATAAATACACAAGTATATGTACATTCATAGATGACATGTAAGCACCGACTCTAATAATTACAACTATGTAACCCTTTAATAACCTCGAAACCCCTCTGTCAATCTTGATGGAACACCCATTCTGGTCCAACATACCTAATAAGATTAAGTTCTTCTTGAGGTCAATAACATACCTAACTTCTAATAACTTTCTTACTGACCCATCTTATAATTTAAGTCTAATACTCTTAATTCTCATAACCTAACATGCTACGTCATTACTTATTAATACCTTATCACTGCTAATGGGTTATAAGTTAACATACCAAGACTTATGTGGGTAAATGTGAAAGTATAACTAGAATCAAGAACCTTTGTTCATAACTCTTGCCATCTGTAGTGACTAGAGTCTCTACGCTGTAGTAGTTATCATCATAGGCAAGTGCAACACCCGTCTTCTTGTCTTTGGATTTCTTCTCATGATAGTCTTTTATGAAGCACCCCTCATTTTTGTAGTAATATTACTTCTTAAGAGTGCCTTTAGACTTTGATGTCGAGCTCTTCTTCTTTCCATCCCTATGTGAGGCTCTTCCTCCTACAGATAAGCTTTCTATATTAGCCTCTATCTGTCTTCTTAATTATTTTAAGTTTAACGAAGATTTCACATCACTTATGGTTAAACTTTCTCTGTCATAAAGAAGCATATCAATACAGTGCTCATAACTTATGGCAAGTGAACTTAGCAAGATGATCACCTTATCTTTATCTTCTATCTTTATGGTAATAGCTTCAAGATCAATGATGATCTTGTTGAAGGCCTCTATGTGGTCTTTTATCGGCGTCCCATTTGACATGGACAACTTATACAGCTTCTTCTTTTATGCAATCTGTTGACTAACGACTTCTGCATATAAAGAGAGTTAAACTTCTTCTAAATACTAATCGACATCTTCTCATCTACTACTTCCATAAATTCTTCATCATTCAATGACAAAACGATTATGTTGTGAGCCATTTCCTGATCATCATTTCTTCAACTTCAACTTTAGATGACTCTAGTGTCTTTTCTTCTCTACTAGATGAAGTTGCAGTTTCCTCTAGCACCAAGCTTAACCGTTGGCTCACCAACAACGCTGTCACCTTAATCTTCCACAGATTGAAATCATCTGACTTGTTGAAGTTTTATACTTAGATGTGACTATGTCTACTAAGAACCAAGCTTTAATACCAATTTATGGAAGCAGAAGCAATAAACTCAAGTAATATAATGCTTCAACAAATAATTAAGAATAAACTAGAGAGAAAAAGTAAAAGAAAAAATATAAGAATTTACGTGGTTCAGCAACTTGTCTACGTCCATAGCGGATCAAGATCTCACTTCTCTTATTAATGAATCACAAAGCACTTACAAAGTATGTCTTTTACAATAAAGAACTCAAGTTTCACAAAGAACACTTTTAATTGTATTCACAAAGGCCTTAAAATTGATCTCTCTTATAGACTAAGGGTTTTCTCTCTTGTATTTGTATTGTAATTGTTGTGATATGTTTACAAACCAATATAAAGCCTTTATATAGGCTTTGAATGCCTTAGGAAAACCCTAAATTTAGTTGGAATAAAAATTTTTACTTGTAAGAGTCCAAACCTTACTTAAGGAAGTCAATTAAGTTAAAATAGGAAATACCCATAACTTGTCGCTTAAATAGTACTAGTATGAACAGTACCCATTGACAGTATTTGTCGCCTAAACAGTTCCTTGCTTTCGAATTTTCATTTTTCTCCTTTCTAGTACGACCTTCATGTACTAGACTTCTTACTAACTCTTTATTGGTCTTAAACTCAAAATTAAAACTCATTATTGATTTTGAATCACTAATTTTCAATGGTCTCCTTGTTGGTTTTCGACTTAAAATCATATCCAAACACAATTTTAAAGCACCAAATTTCAATACTCTTATATTGTTTTTATACAATAAATTTATTCATTTATTATAAAAGAGAAAAAAAAAGTTAAAATTCTACAATATGCAATGCACACTTATAATAATAGATAAATAAAAAAAACTCACACTTACACTTACCATTTATTCAATATACACTAAGTATGAAATATGTTTTATAAAAAATAAATATTCCATGTTTTAATAATAATATACTTATAAATTTTCGTACAAAGTAAGTATTAGTTAGATAAATTATAGAGATTAATAAATAAATTCTTTAAATTAATACTTATATGCCGCATTAATTTGTATAAAAGTTTGCATATATAATTTTATTCGATTTTAATTCCTTATGGGATGGATGGAGTGATAGAATCTTGATGGTTGGTTATGAAAATTTAGTACTCAGAAGCAAAATCCATAACGCCTTCTATTTGAGGTGATAGAATCTTGATTCATTTCTCTTTTCATGTAGATTTTTTAGAATTGATTGTAGTAGATTTAGTCAATTTTAGACTTAAATTTGCAGATTGCACCACAATAAATTTACCTTGCGAGATAAACTACAGCATATTATTTTAATGAATTTAAATTACGAGTTACGCTTCTATAGATTTATTTGATCGATCTCCATAAATTTCTAGTTATATATTACTAGATGTGTAATATAATATTTGAAATAAAAAGCAAAATCCGAAGAAATGAAAACATTTTCTGCCTTCAAGTAATTAAAAGATGATATATATATATATATAGATAGATAGATAAGAAAATTATCAGTTTAATCTTTAAAATTTATTTGAATTAATAAACTTTTATATTTTTTAAATACTTTAATTAGTCTTTATCATTGAAAAATGACATTTAAATTTACTTTTTAAGGGTAATGAAATAAATTTGATTAAATATGAGATCTTTAATTATTATAATTTAACATATCAATTTATTATACGCACTCAAATAGTATATTCTCATACTGCTATTTTTTCAACAGCAGACACTTATATAGGTAATTTAAAAAATATAAAGACTAATTTAATAATTCAATAAAAATTTCTTAGTGAAAATAATAACAATAATATTTTCTCTCATTTTATTGTATTATGAATGATTGAACTAGTTTTCTAAAATATTTTTATATTATACCAAAAAAACTTATTTCAATTTTAATCAAGAGAGATTTTTATTATAATAATTTTTTGTATCATTTGAACAGCCCTTTTCGATACTAAAATTTAATTTTTTTTAAAAAAAATGTAAATATCTATGTGTGGATATCAACTCTTTTCTACAAAAAATTTAAGTTTAATTTTTTTTTTAACAACTCTTTTTACTAAGAATACAAAAGAGTTGATTGTTTACACTTTAAATTGAAAAAACAATTATTCATTTAAGAAATTGACTAATCTTAGTAAGATATTATTATTTTTTTATTTACTGAAGGTAAAAGTAAAATATATGATATATGAAACTCAACATCCAAAACCTTTGGAAAAGCTTTTGTCACGTACCCATGTAAGAAAGCTACTTGATTATTAGTTAATTAGTTGAGTTGTAGAAAGTTATTTGAATTATTAAGAGGAATAAAAGGATGATTTTTTGTTTTTAATATTGGGAAATTTAAAATTGATTTTTTTATTATATTATAAAAGAATTATTTAATAAAGAAAAGTAAAATCAACTCATGCCTCTACTAACATTTTAGTCAATTTTTGAGGCTGCGCCTAACAGACCTATTCTCGAACTCGAATATGCCACATGCTTGAGAATTGGTCTTTTCTTATTCTTTCAGTGTTTCATTTTTTTTCCCATATTTTTGTCATTGCACCCTCATCCCTTTCCTAAAATTTAAAACAAATCAACTGTCAATTTACTTGACGTGAACAAAGAATCGATTCTATTACTAATTTTAAAGTACCTCTCATAAAAATATTTAATAATATTTTCATTGAATCACTTTGGACAAGATCAACAGTTTCAAAGATGTATTAAATTACATAGTTGCCACAATATTATTTGGAATGACAAATATACCAAGATTTATCTAAAACTTCAAATAAGCCCTAAAATTATTCTAACTTCCAATTCAACACCAATAGTTTCTAAGTGTGACAAAATACCACCTATCTAGGTTTTGAAGTCGTTGACGAAGAGACGCCGTTATGAACCAGTGAAGGTTGGATAATAGGGAGTTGATTGACAAGCAGTGGCATCTCGATTCGATTCGGTTTAATTTTTAGTTCATAAAGTGTCAAATATATTTTTTATTTTTTTAAATTAAATTTTTTGGTTTGACTCTTGGTTCAAAAGACTGAAATAAAAAATCGAATCGGCTAAAGCAAAAACCAAACCAAACCGATTGGTTTGGTTCATTTTTTTGGGTTCGATTCAGTTTACCAATTGTTTTCCACCCTTAAAAAAAATAGCTAAAGAACAATAATTGATTTGGTAGAGATTGAATCTAATGCGGTAGGAGTAGTCAATGACATTCTCTCAAAATCTTCGACTGAGATTGGTTTTATTATTTAAGATATTTTTATTGTCTTGATTCTTTTGTTTTGTTTTTTTGGTCCAAGGGATGTGAATATGATTACTCATCATTTAACCAAGTTAGCTTTATGTTCTTATTCAACTATCATTTAGAAAAATTCTACTCCAAGATTGCTTGAGTCTTTGGTGTTTGAGAATTAAGGATCGCAATTTAACTCAAATCTAGATATAGATCTGGGGAACTTTGGAAACTCAGCTCAGCTTAGATCTAGCCCGATCCAAAAAATTCAGTTGTTTTGAAAAATCTAGATTCCGGGCGGAATTAGATTTTTGTTAGAATTTAAAAATCTGACTTGAATTTGAATTGTCTTTTTCCTTTTTAAGAAAAAGTCCTACATTAATTATTAAAATTTATAATCTTTAGTATAAATGAACCTAATAATTATTTTACAAAATAAATATTTTAAGGTTCAAATTTAACTTAAAAAATTAAAAACAAATGGATTTAAACTTAGATCTGGCCTGACCCAAAATATTTAGGTAATACTCGAGTTCTGAATTCATAAACAAATTTTAGATTTGGATTTAAAATAAACAAAACACGGATTCGAATTCGAATTTTGCCACCTTTGTTGAGGACACTCGCTTTTGTGGTTTAAGTTAACTTTGAATGAAAGTTATTTTTTTTATTGTGGTTTAAGTTAACTTTGAATGAAAGTTATTTTTTTTATTGTGGTTTAAGTTAACTTTGAATGAAAGTTTTTTTTTATAAATTAAAATTAATTCTGATTAGGACCAAATCTCAAGCAATGTAAAAAATTTTGGATCTTAAATCTGATATGAATTAACTTACATATTTTCTGAAAATTATTTCTGATTATGGCCAAATCTCAAGCAAATTAAAAGTTTTGGATCTTAGATCTGATATGAATTAATTTATATATTTTCTAGACCAGAAGTAGACGATACTTCTGATCCAAAATATAAGTTGATGCACATACACTCAATGTTATTATAATTATTGACACATGTAAATAATGTAATAAGTCTACTTCTAAATTATTTCTAACGAAATGTCTCCTTCTAAATTATTTGTAGCAAGACTTTGCTTTGGTCTATTACTTTGTTGATGAGATATCATTTGGTCATTTGAACAACACACGCTACATAATTTTTTTTTTTAGTAAAACTATCACTGTTTTCTTTAATTTTTTTGGTAACTACAATTTTATGCTTTTTTTTAATTAAAAAAAAGTCAAAATAATCAATTCTCTTCTTCTAAAAGGACAACTGGTCATTAAAAAAAATGGTATAGAAAAAGTAATTGGTTATTTTAAAAAATAGGAAATGTATGTGAAAAAGTTAAGAAACTTGTAAATCTGTACTATATTAAATTTTTTTATTTAATTATTGTAGAATTAAGATTTTTTATGTCAATTATTATATTTTAGTCGTAGTTTTATGTATTATTCACATGGAGGAATTAAAACCGATATAACAATAGTCTTGTAATTATTCTTTAGAAGAAAAAATAGAAAGATTTCAATTTCTATAACGTGATTAATCTTTAATATTATATTAAGTAAACAAAATAATTCTTTAATATCATATTAGTCACAATTTAAGAGTATGGCCACGCATGAAAGCAACAACATCAACATGTGAAATGTGCTTAAATTGAGTTGATAAGTGTAAGAATATTGATTAAAAATTATTGGAATATGATTTGGGGATTAAGTCAAGTGTGTAGGGTGTGCACGGATCGAAGACGAATATGAAAGAAGGCGAAAATCGAAGAAGGGCGCGCATCAGGCTCCAGCGCCGCGGTGACCAGGATGAGCGCCGCGGCGCCACTTCCAGTACCTGAGCACCGCGGTGCTGGGATCCAGTGCCGCAACGCTCAGCAAATATCGGGCCACCGCCGTGGCGACGTGAACCAGCGCCGCGGCGCTGAACGCGGGAACAGTGTCCCGAAATTAGGAAACTTCCTAATTTCGTCTCCCACTTGCTTTAGGACTCCCTAATACGACTCCCACACGTATAGGAAATACCTAAAATGTCCCAAGGCTTATATAAAGACTATCAATTGGCTTGTAAACACAACTTAGTGAACTTGACAACTTTTATGATCAAGTTAGTAAGATCTTTGTGATCTTAGAGAGATCTTAGTAATCAACAATAATCTTAGTGATTATTCTTAGTGGTTTTTTGTGAGAGAAAATTCCTAGAGAACAAAAGAGAGTATTCTTTGTGATCTTTCTTGTAATAGGCATACTTTGTGGTTGTCTTGTGATTCGGAATAAGAGAAGAGTGTGATCTTGATCCGCCGTGGACGTAGGCAAGTTGCCGAACCACGTAATTCTTTGTGTGTTCTTCTTTTACCCTTTCTCTCTTTTATTTCTTAATAACTTGTTCTGCATTATTATATTACTTGAGTGAATTGTTTAACTCGTTTGTGTGCTTCCGCTTCAACAATAAGAGAAACCCAAGCAGCCCTTTACATATTCAAATTGTAATTTATGACCATGAGTTGTTATATGTTTTTTTCTTTCTTTTTTCTTTGTTATATATTTAAATTGTAATTTCTGACCATGAGTTGTTAGGGTTTCACGTTAAAAGCATTGTGCGAAGAAAAATGGATGCTATAGATAGGTGGTAAAGTTGCATCTCTTTCTTAGGTGGACGGAAGACTTTGTGTAATTGTATGTTCCACATAGTATCATATTGTCTTTTGGGTATGAATAATTTTACTTTTGAATCTCACCTAAAAGGACTCTTATTATTGAAAAAAGAGACACTACACAAATAATTTGATAGCTTTCTCTAACTAACTAATATATAATTTTAACACATGTTTCTCACCACATCCATCTTAAATATGCTATTTATGATTTCAAAACTGGTGTATCTTAAGTATTACAATTCGAGTCCCTTCTCATTCATTGTAAGAGATGGCAAAAAAATCATCTCTTTTTACAAGATGTTGTGTCCTCCTTATATATGCGAGCAATTGTCTTCTCGTGTGAAAGTTATTGAATTTCAATGAGGCTCAATGTTAAGTGATATTGTGTGACTTTGATAATTTAGAGGTGTTAAATAGTATATTTTTGTATATTTTTAAAAGAAATAATGTTTTGTGACACCGTTGTAAAGAAAGGAAGAAAAGACCCTTTAAGAAAAGAAATTATTACACTGTCTCAGCATATGTTAGGATTCAAACCCTTAATGGTTGAAGAGGTAGTACTGGACTACTCGACCATACTATCATGTACTATTTCTAATATATAGATATAAATATATACACACTTATATGATATAGATGTTAAAATATTAATTTTTAAATATTTTCAACCTATGAAGACATACAACTTAATACTTATATTCGAATATTAAAATATGTATGTTGACATCGGCCCAATAATCGTATAATGGAATTTTTTATTTTAGGGATTGGCCCTAATTGAGTGTTGTATCTTACTTAGGAATTTGTATATTATAGAAAATTTTGTTTTATTAAGATTATTTTTCTTGTAAAATTAGGTGTTGCTCAAAGTTTTACAATATATTTATTTATATACTTGATTTCTCATTATATTGATCATGAACAATTCATTCAAGCACATAATATACAGATTTTTTAGATTTTTATTTTATTTTTATATTTTCTCTTGTTTTGATCATTCAACCCAAGATTTGCGTCCTTTTTTGTTGAAAATTATAGCCTTACTGTTAAAATTTTGTCTGTCCTTTCTTGAGAAGAACCTAAACTTAACAGTTCACTTGCTATATTTCAACCCAAGTTTAGAGATATACCTTACTTGTTGACAGCCTAGGTTTAATCGGCTAGGTCGAATTTGACTGTCAGCAAGCAAGGATTAACCTTGGGCTGTCCGCAAGCAAGGTTCAACTCATCTCTAAACTTGAGCTGAAATATAACAAGCGAACTGCTAATCTTAAGTTCTTCTCAGAGAAAACAAAACTTTAACAGTAAGGTTATAGTTTTCAACAAACAAGAACACGAGTTCTAAGTTGAATTATCAAAACTAGAGAAAAGATAAACTGAAAAGCCTATGTATTATATGTTTAAATGAATTGTTCATGATCAATACAATGAGAAATCAAGTCTATATATAAACTGTAAAATTTTATGTAAAATTTAATTTTACAAAAGAAAAAATTTTAATAAAATAAAATATAAATTCTTAAATAAGATATAACACTCGATTAAGCTTAAACCCTAAAATAAGAAAGTCCATTATAAGATTTTTGGGCCAATGTCAAACAATAAATATATTTATATATATCCATCATTTAAATATATAAATTTAGATTTATTCAAATTTCATTTGCTTATTTAAACTTTAAACACCGCCCCACCCGACACCACCACCCACCACAAAAAAAAAAAAAAAAAAACTATCGAAGCCTCGTTATATCCTGCAATCAAGTGCCACTCAATGTTTTGAGACAGTTGTATAATTTTATGAATCTTTTTCTTATGTGAGCTAAAATTTAAAAATCTAAAACTTTTGGATATTGATATACTCCCTATTAAATATTATCTTAATTGCAAATAGTTTTAGAATACAATACCTGTTAGACTGAGTATAATATCATTAGAAATGTCAACACTATTGATGTAGGACGGCTTGTGAGAATGGTAAAATTATTTTTGATGGAGCTCGATTATATTGATGTGCATATCATTTGATAACGAAAGTTTCTTTTGTGTTGTACCTTTGTGCAAAAAATTTATCTTTCTGAACACAAATATATTTAGTCTTTTTATTTGTATACTGTTGAATTTTATTCGGCAATTTTCGATGAGTTGTAAGCATTATTTCTTTGTTTTGAACAATATTAGTATTTATGCTTAAACTAAATATTATAATTTGCAGATAATATTAGAATCAATAAAAATTATGATTAATTTACTTAACTTAAATTAAAATTATCCATGAATAAATTTAAATAAGTTTTATAAAAGTTGGGTTTTTTTTTTTTAAAATCAGAATAATACGAAACAAAAATTAATTTGAATTTATAACATAAAAAAGAAAAATTGGCTAGAGAGATCTTGTGTCAGAATTAAGAGCTCTTTCCTGTCAGCCTCCCTAACTTGTGATAGGGGATTTTAGCACTATTCTTGGGTCTATGAGCAGATTGGTGGGGGCTTTTTGGGTACTCGGTTTTATATTGATTTTTAAAATTTTATTACTTTTTGTGATCTTTTAGCGGTTCTTACTATTAGTTTGTTTTATGCTTAGGTTAGAACCAAAACCAATAGAGGTCACGCGAAGAGAAAATTGGACCAAGCTTTCTTTACTCGTTAGTGGCAGGAGACTTAGAGTCTTTCTTCTTGTACAACGTTTCCTTGCATTATCTCTGATCATTCTCTCTTGTTGGTTTTTTTTTTACATTGCAGATATGTTAGCCCTTAGCCTTTTTGCTTTCAATCAATGCGGATTCATCATTCAAGATTTAAGGATATGGTAGCAGAAATTTGAAACTCAGTGCCTTCTCATGGTTGCCCGATGTTTATGATCACAAAAAAAAAAAAAATTAAGTGTGTCCAAAATTTCATTTAAGAAGCTAGAATTGTAATAGTTTTGACAATGTCCATGAGGGTTAGAATAAAGCTTGAGAGTCCCTTGCATCTATTCAAAAAGTTATAGGTTCAAGTGGAGTTTTTGATAAGTTATTGGAAGTTAAGGTTGTAGCTAAGATTGAAGTCCATCATGTCTCTTAGTTGTAATCTAATTTTTGGTATGATCGAGCTAACGTTCGATGGCTTAAGAAGAGGTTTTTACTCATGCTAAAATTCGAGCTGTAAAATCTCGTATTAAAGGGTTACTCATTAATAATATTTGCAATGATAATATGTTGGATGTTTCCTCTCATATTATTGATTACTTTTGTGATCTCTATGTCGATTCACATGTTGATTCTCAATTGATTTTCATGTTTATAAAAATATTTCCGGATCAGTTTCAAATACAAATAATTCTATTTTGTCTAGAATTTCCTTAGATGGGGAAGTGCAGTTGGCAGTTTTCTCTTTGGATTCCTCCAGTGTGCATGGTCCAGATGGCTTTTCAAGCCTTTTTTTTATATATAAATGTTGGGATATTATTAAAAAAGATGTTGTTTCAGATAGCAATTCTTCATTTAGAGCTTTACCCTGTCTAATCGAATTCTAGTTTTATAATCTATTTTGAAAGTGGCAGATGTGACGAATGTTAGTAGGTTAATGCTGTTTACTTTGGCGAATTTCTTCTTCAAAATAATTACCATAATCATTTCTAGTAGATTGGCAAGAATCATGCCTTTATTGGACTCTTAGAATCAAATGGCTTTTATTAGGGATTGTCATATTCATGATTGCATTTTGATGATTTTAAAGGAATTAATATGCTAGATAAGAAATCATTTAGAGGTAATATTGGCATAAAGTTGGATATCACTAAGGATTTTGATACCATTAGTTAGAATTTTCTCCTACAATTCCTAGCCATTTTGGTATTGGTTTAATTTTTATTAATTAGATTCCATTATTCTTAACTCTGCTTCATTATCAGTTTTGATAAATGGTTCTCTTAAAGGCTTCTTTAGTTGTGGTAGGGGTGTGCAGCAAGTAACCCTTTATCTCCTCTTCTTTTTTGTCTTGTTGAAGATGCTCTTCAAGAGGTATTCAAGTGTTGGTTAATGCAAAAAAAATAAAAAAATAAAAAAACAAAAGCTCCAATTTTGGTTTCTAGAGGATGTATGGCCCCTATCTCATATTTTGTACACGGATAATGTGGTTGTCTTGGGTAAGAGTAATCGTAAGTCCATCATCTCTTGTGAATTTCATTGATAGCTATAGTATGGCTTCACTTAGAAAATGAATAAGGACAAAAGAGTTTTTCTCAAGGTAATTTACCTTTTCACTATTTAGGAGTGCGAATCTTTAAGAGTTGTATGAGAGCCCATAATTTACAAATTCTAACAAATAAGGTGTGTATGCATCTTGAAGATTAGAAGGGCAAACTTCATTACATGGTAGGCAAAATTGAATTGGTTCGTATGGTGTTTTAAAGTATTCTATTGTATAGTTTTAAAGTTTATCTTTGGTTGGCTTCTCACTTAAAGAGATTGTATAATTATGCTCATAATTTTATTATTTTAGGTGATCATCTTAATCAGAAGATGGCTTTGGTGTCTTAAAATAAGCTTAGCTTGCTGAAAAAGGATAAAGGAGTGGGGTTATGATAGTTAGATGCTTTAAATAAGGTCTGCCTCCTAAAATCCCTTCAGGATTGTTGTTGAAGTTTTTAAACCGAATCGTATGTATAAGTGTGAGTGGGTTGTGAAACGCAACTAGGTGTCATACACCATGCAACAGAAGCATTACATATATTTTAAAATTACATAATACAAACAATCTTATCAATAATAGATTATATACCTTTGATGAACCGCTTGTGATGTTGTGGGACAAAATAGACATTAAAATTTTAGCTTAAAGTGTTCTTTTAAATAAATTGATTCCTTAAAAAAAGTGGGATCAAGAAGTTAGAATGATAGCCTTTTTAATTCTAATAAGATTTTTTCAAGCAACTCTTACTTTAGTCTCTCTTAATTTATACAAAAAAGGGACTTAGAAGAAAAAAAGTTACACTTGCTACTTCTCTTTCTAAAATGGCCATATCTCTCTTGTAAAAGATGAAGATGAGAACTCTTTTTGTCCACCTTTCACATATGCAGTCTAACTCCCTTTATATGTGGATAAATAGCGAAAACTATTTTTGTTTTATTTCTTTTTTACTTGGCCGAACACACCTCTTTAAGCTATAAAAAAATCTTTTAAGCTTTTGATTATTTTAAATATAAGTTGACATTTGTCAAGCTTTTAGTCAAAACTTAACTCTTAAGTCTTGATTATAATAATGCCATCATTTAATAAATGTTCTTTTTCATAAATAAGACTTATCTAATAAGTTTTATTAAAATAATAAAAACCATTACAAATAAGACAAGTGTCCAATGACTTATTTAAGTATTAAACAAAGATTATCCAGTAAGATTCAATAAAATAATTAAGTCTATGACTAGTGTCCAACACTTGTCAAAATCCTATACCAAGCTTAACTATTAAATTTCAACATGACAAGTGTCCCACACTTTTTCAAGTACTATACCGAGCTTATTCTTTTAAAGTTTAGTAATGTGTCTAATTCTAATAATTAGATATTGACATGTGTCATCCCAAAAGGTCCTAATACCAAATTGTATTTTATTTTTTTATAATTTTCCTAGATCAAACTTTGCGACCGAGTTTGCTACCCAATTCCCAATGATTACATTTCATATTGTGAGACTCTCTAGGTTCACACCTAATTTATCTTATGAAACTCTTCTACAAGTCCGTTGATAATGTCCCATACACATGTTATAGATATTACAAAACGACTAGTTGAACCATACAAGTTAAGGTTAAAACATATACGTATAGTCCCTCTATCACCTATATCCCAGAAGAGCAAAGACTAAATCATAATTGTCAAAGCTCTATATGCTTGACCATAAACTTATCTCCAGATTTGTATTTCTATAAACAATATCTGCAAAAATTATTGCAATATTATTTAACCTTATAAGAAAACTATTTTTTAGGGTTTATATTTGTGGCTATAAGACTTCCTTTAATACAATCTTAGAGTACTAAGTTATACAATTCACCAATATAAGCTGATGAATCTCATATCTATACATATCAGACTCTACTAGCATCGGACCATACCCAATGACACTCAGAGGTTAGACTATGAAAGGTTTCTAATAGTCGTGGAATTAAAGTATAGTGGATTCCTCACAAGCCTACTGTGGCACTCAAGTCAAAGGACCACAAATATTACTTAACTCGAGAAGACCCTCCATTGACAGCTTTATAGGATGTCTATTAGAGGTCCTCGTGAGTCCAGTACTTAGTTCTTACTAAATACCTGCATGCTTATACAAGCTTCTATTAAGCTCACAATCTGCTAAGACTAACAGTTTGAACAATCTAAATATAGATATAGACTAATCCAAAAGAAATACTAATCAACCCATGTTAGCAACCACATATTAGAAACGATGTCTTCGAGAATATTTTGCATAATGATATTTCTTAGCACCATTTGCAACTCTTGCAAGTATGTCATTACTAATATACTTTCAAGTTTTTATCCCAATTTAGACAAGGTTCTAACTCTTAAAATGCTAACTCTTAGCATTGGTTTAAACTCTTTTAGATCAGATCTAAACTTTTTTAAATCTACAATGTTTGAAAAGTAATAAGCTTAGTACCATATATAAAATGTTAATGATATAATGAAATATACATTATATAATATATCAATATATTCATATAAAATAGAATGGCACGTAAGCACCATCTCCAACAAGGATAATCATAATTCAACTACAAATTGTTTGGCTTTCTTTAAGGGGTGTCATGATTTAAGTGACAACAATGTCTTATATCCACTCTTCTTTTTAGAAGTTTTAAGGCCATTCTTTCGTATTTCAGATTGAGGGCTAAATAAATTATCAGTATTGGTTCTACAATTTAGTTTTGGTTGGATAAATGGCTTAACATTCATATTCTCTCTTGAGATCTACATAACTAATTGGACCTTAAGTGCAAGGTGAACAATGTTATTCATAAGGGGAGATGGAATATCCCAAATTTTTTTTATGTGGCTTTCCCTCATTTGGAAGATTAAGTTGTGAATATTGTTATACCTTCTTATAATATGAAGGATAAATTTGTCTGGACTTCTTTTAGAGATGGTTTTTGTTATTAAAGGAGAGTTATTCTTTATTCAATGGAAAAATTCTCCTAATGGAGTTTTAACTTCTCTTTGGAGGAATTATTTTCCCCTAAACTAATCTTATTAAGTACCTTATTCCTATTAATAGGGTTCTCACATCTACTGAGTTTTAGTTTGTTTATTATATCTAAATAATTATGAAACTATTGATTATTTATTTATTTCATGCCTAAATGCTTAGTCTCCTTCGAATTGGCTTGCACATAATTTTTGAACTCATCTTCCAAGTGTCATCTCTATTTTGGACTTATTATTTATGGTTTCTACAAAGTTTTTCAATCCTCAATTGTATAATATTTGGATTTTGTCTACCACCTACATGTTAAATTCTATTTGGCGCTATAGGGATCAACTATAGTTTGATAATATAGGTATGGTTTGATAATGTAGGTATAGTTTTACTGGGGATTAGGGCAAATTGTCTCTGTCATAATCAACTCTTTGCAGAATTATGCCTTAGTTATATTTATTTTGGTGATGATCAATCGATTTTAGAGGGTTTGGGTATTTTCCCTAAGCTTAGTTGTGTTACAAAGATTTTTGTAATTTAATAGAATTTTTCTCTTCATGGTTTGGATTAAGGTAAATGTAGATGGGCTTTCTAAAGGCATCGGGCTGTAATCTTGTGGAAGGGTGTTCTGTATTGAAAGAGGCACTTTCCTATGAGTTTTTCTTATCCTTTAAAGATGGATATGACTTTTTATGTTGAAATCATAGAAGCAATTTTTTCTAGCAAAATAACTTATGCCCGTGGATGGCATAGTATAGTTTTAGAATGCAATTCCTTGCTGCTCATATTTTCTCTAATTCTAAGCTAAGCCTTCCTGGAAAGCTTCTTATTCGATGGAAGAACTGTTAGTGGTATATGTCTAATATAATAGTACATGGTGGGTATAAGCTCCATATGAGATTTTGTCTTTATAGCATAAGGATGCCTACAGTTATCCCAACTACAGGTTTCATTAAGTGTATTTAGTTGGTTGTTATTTTGCTATACCTTTTTGACTTTTTCTTTTATTTTTTACTTTAATTTCATGAATATTTTAAGGAGTAAGGCTCGTTACGTTTTCTTGCTCTGTATTTTTTTAAATAAATATTTTCGCTAGTTTAGATTTACCAAATATACCAAATATATATATATATATAGAGAGAGAGAAAGAGTTTGGATGGATACAATCCAGTCAAGCCGAGCTCCCTTAATTTTGTCTTGGGTCCCTAGAGCCCTCATTGTCAATAAAATTTATTTGTTGAATAATATTTTTAGGATTCTGAAATCGAATTAATTTGGGTCATTCCCATATGGGACAAACAATAATAATAAACAATACCTAATTAGCATAAAGCATATACTTAATTTTCTGTCAAAATCATTCACAATGAACAAAAACATATATCTCAAGTTAAAAGCTGGGTGACATACGTGTAATTTTTTGTCAAAATCAATCACATTGAACAAAAAACATATATCTCAAATTGAAAAACTTTATTAATTTTTAGGTGACATACATGTAATATATGTCCAGGCTAGTGAATTTTCTAAGAACTTCCTTAGAATAGGTCTATTCAGGTTAGTGATCAGTGCATACCTCAAGGGTTAGCCCGTTCTCCTCTCAACTTGGTATTAGAGCCATTCCTTTCTAATCTTGGTTAGGTTGTAAAGAGAATTCTAGTTCATACAGTATGAAATCCTCGTCTTTTTCTCCTATTCCTTTACCTACTCTGTCTACCTTATCCTCTACTCTTACTCTTTCTTTTTCTCTCAAATCAACAGAAGCATCAAAGATTGATCATCTGTATGAGATTACTTACTTACCCGAAGAATCCAAAATACCTGTCACAGACTTACCCATAATCAACCTATACAGGGCTTTTCTAAAACCCCAAAAAATTTGTTTCCACAACCATAAAACACCTTATCACACCATCTAAACCTAAATCCAAGGAATACGTTCAAGCCACCCAGTTTGATCACTGTTTTCTTCCAGCTACAACAGAAGAATAGTTGGTTCCCCTTCAATTTCTAATTGATCTTATCCCTCAATGGCAAAAGCAAGGTTTCACCTATCTCTACTTTAGAGCCGTAAGGTTTGCTTTAACCTTTCACGATAGAAACGGTCTTGAAACTGCATGAAGAATAGCCTTACTTGATATAAGATTTTCAACCTACAAAGAAGAATTTATTGGCATAATCCAAACAACCCTAAATATAGGAAGAATGTTGATTACACTGTACCCAAACTTTTGCATGCTAATTTCTAACCCATACTTTACCTCAGTCTTGAAAACCCAGATTCATATCACATGAGTAGTCCCAGAAACAGAAACCTACATGGCTACCCTCTACTATCAGATGGTGTACCGAGTCTAAAATTATGCCCTAGATTTCGAAACCCCTCATTCAAACCAAGATGCCTTGCTCATCTTTGTTGACTCTACCAAAGTTCCATCCTATACATACGTCCCCAGACAGCTTTCAAATGAAGAACTTGTCAAATTTTTTCCAAATACTTGGATCACCAAGTACGAACAAAACCACGAACAAAGTCAAACACCAAAATCCTTACAGTTAACAAGACACAACTTCTTTCAAAGAAGAGATGGCCAAAACTAAGATAAGTTTTGAAAAATCTGATTCATTTGCACCACCTAGTCCTTTTCCCACACAGTTCATGATCCAGCCAAGCAAGCTAAGAAATAAACCAGGAGATTTGCCAGTAACCGCTTTCAACTCTAAAGAAAATCCTATTTTTCCCTTCAGATATCCTGATGGTCATTGCTATTGGCAACTTGACTGCCAATGTCCTTAGTATCAGGCAGACCCTTTTTCTAATGATGAAAACTTTGAAAAAAGAAAAAGAAAAAATTAGAAGAAAAAAACTTACAAACAAATCTTGAAATAGAGATATGATGATGGTGACCCTGATGTCGGTCTTCTTGGTGAACCTTCTGATAAGTTTGACTACTATGTCACTTACTTAGCACTAAAACCAAAACTCATACCAAAATCATTCCCTAAAAACAAACCAACATCACCTCAACCACTAATCCTAGCCTATATATTTACCCCAACAGACTTTCCTCCATTAACTCCCCACATAAAATCAGAAGATAATACTTTCAAACAATGGAAAGTAAAACAGCCAAACATTCGAAAATTAGATGGCTCTTATGAGCAAATCAGCCCTGCTGAAGTAGTACTAAACTGATAATCAGAAAATGCTGTTGTACAAAACCAAGTCTTAAAACGAATTGAAGAATCTTAGCAACAGATTGAAGTTAAAGTAGACACAAGCTTTAGCACCCACCAAATCATTCTTGAAAAACTTCGGCTTGAAATCAGAACTCTCAATGAACATATTTATGAGCTTACCAGACAAGGCCTTCCTTTTGCAGGACAAGAAAAGAGAATTAATCATCTCAAGATACAGTTACAAAGTCTTGATAATGAATTTGTACAACCATAGAAGCCTACAGACACTCTTCCAAAGATATCACAACCTTTTGGCACCAGTTCTTTCTCTATCTTTGGTGACAGCTCCAAGCTTATTCCAAAGAAAAAGACAAAAGAGCACTCACAAAGACATGCCAGTACAAGCTATGAAGAATCAGTTCCTAAGTCTAGCCCTGAGTCAACAAACCCAATCTCTTTCTCTACAACAGAATCAATAATTCCACAAACAAGACTTTCAAAAGTCTCTATGCTATCCATGGCCCTACCAATGCTACTAATATTTCCTCCAACCTTTAAAGCCCAATTCAATATCCCTAAACCAAAACTCACCAATTATCTCTACTTTTAGTCAGCCAACCACTACAGTATCAACATCAAACTCTCTCTCTGACTCAGAGTCAATTACACAGCCTCAATTCATGAACACCCTTACGGAGCCACAGCCGTCACATTCTCAAACAGAAGAATATGGTTCATTTTTTATACATGGGACATACTCTATTCCCCGAACTTAACTAGCAAAACCTGCAGAAAATTCATCTGAAAAGAAATACTAGTTCACTCTTGATGACGTTCTCCCAGTAAAATGGGTTGAATGAATCTTTGAATTTCAAGCATGGTGCATAACTGAAACCCAAAAGCCAAATGAAAATGTTACCAATGTTATACACAAAGCAATTACAAGATTCTAGAGAATTCTGAAGTATTAGTATATACATCTTTGAGATTATCGCCAAATAATGTAGCAACAGGTAACTAAGATTGAGCAGTTCAATTTGTAGGTGAAGAAGCACACCTAGTAGATAAAGCCAGAGAATAAGTTTTCAAGCTAAAATGTTACTCATTCTAGCGGAAAGATCTTGAACTTTACTTCAAAAAGGCGGTATCCATATACTATATGCTTGGAATAGATGATCCCAACTTGAAACAAGCATATATAAATTTTGTTCCAAAACCCTTTGGACAAGAAGCATTTAGAATTATTAAAGCTAAGGGAAAAACTCTTGCAAACACCTTAATTGGCATCATTCAACAGTCCATCATGCTTGCACTTAATAAATTGTGTGCACGTCACAAATTTTTTAAAGATTTTGATCATACAGGAAAAAAAATTCAAAGAGCCTGCGAAAAACCAGACTTACTGATCAAATGTCCAAAACAAGAAAGTTGCAACTGTAGTGTGAAAAAGAAGAAGCACTACAGGAAGCTCAATTTTCAGTCTTCATACAAGTTAAGGAAAAAGTGTTTTTTTAAACGAAGGTCAGCATTGTAAAAAAAGTCCAACAAGTGTTTCATTTACAAACAAAAATGACACTTTGTCAAACAATGCCCACAAAAGGCCAAGAAGAAGAAAGTCTTTTCAGCTATCACTACTATTTCCTAATATGATCCAGAACGGATTAATCTTGAATCAATCTATTCAAAACAATCAGAACCAGATAGTGATACAATCTTGGTCCTCTCATCCTCAGACTCAGAAACAAACTCCATTATATATTCTCTAAAAATCCAACCCGAACTTCACCACTTAACCAAGCCATCCATGTCCTCAATCTCGGTCCTCATGGTAGAAATCTAAATACTTTCTACCAAGTATGACAATCCCATCAAAGTCTCAGGACTTCTCGATACAGGAGCTGCTGTCTCTATCCTAAACTCAGTTATTTTACCAAGCCAATATTAGAAGTAATACCAACAGACCTTCAGGGCTGCCAACGATGAATTGTTTATTATTAACCTTATCAGTAAAACAATTTATCTCAAGTTCTTTTCTGGACTAATGATAAAACACAAGCTTCTAGGATCAGATTTACCCGATAAACATATTATTATTGGGTTTGATCTTATCCAAAAGTTATTATAGAAAAATGTCCAGCCCAAGCCTAACGGATTACTTTTTAAAACTCATTTCTTACTATGGACCACCATCCCAAACTATTTCACCCTTGACCATATAATTACCACATTTGACCAAATTAAAGCCTAATCAGCCGCAAACAGTCATTCAGAGTTTATCCTCAAATGTCTAAATCCTCTATAGAAAAACCAAGCCTTTTTCATCAAACTCCCATTCAAGAAAAATAAGGCCATCAACCCAACAAAAGCAAGCCATCCAGGCATGTCACCAGAACATCTTCAACTTGCCAAAGATGAACTGACCTAGCTCTTAAATGAAGGATTGATAGAGCCCACAAGCTCCCAATAGGCCTATCAAGCTTTTTATGTTAACAAAAGAAGTGAACAAGTCAGTGGCAAACAGCGTCTTGTAATAAATTATCAACCTCTTAATGAGTTTTTGTAGGATGACAAGTTTTCTCTACCCAACAGACAAAAGCTCTTTTCCAGGATAGCCATAGCAAAACTATTCTCAAATTTTGATCAAAAATCAGG
Organism: Ailanthus altissimus; assembly: GCA_946807835.1. Lineage (NCBI taxonomy): Eukaryota > Viridiplantae > Streptophyta > Magnoliopsida > Sapindales > Simaroubaceae > Ailanthus > Ailanthus altissimus. The sequence continues at coordinate 4,661,030 of OX327690.1, read as the reverse complement.
TTTTTGGCAACTTGGATTTAATCTAGAAGATCGCCACAAAATAATATTATGTACGCCCCAACATCACTTTCAGTGGACAGTCTTCCCTTTTGGATTAAAACTGATGCGATATTTCTATATCATAAATTAAGTGCAAGTATACACTATCGTATGCAAGTAATAAAGAGACTAAATAAGTCGGATGTCGAACCCACAGGGATAATTGTTTCTTTTTAACCAATTATTAAAATTATATCTTCCTAATAATTATTCAGAAAAATAAAAATCTAAGAATGAATGTAAGAAATATAAAAGTAAAAACACAATGCAATGAGATTTAAAGATAGCAATGTAGAGAAAACCTAGGATTAATATTATTCATCAATATGTTTTTAATGATTAATCCTCTAATATTTAACTCACCTAGTCTTTATTATTGATCAAGACACTAATGTATTCACAAGCCTCTTCCAAGGTCATGCAAGTATACCCTAATTTACCAAATACCTATATTCCTATGGTACTTGTAATAAATTAAGATTCATTAAGATTAGGTCTTATTGATCATACATGCCAATTAGGTATATTCATATCCTAAATTGAAACTTGCATATGCAACATTGAATGTTACTCTACAATTATGCATCAAATTACCTAGGTCTAAATATATTGATTCCTCTTCCAAGTTTATCAACATATTACCAATTCATTTACTATATATTGGCCAGATATATTGAAGCATTAAACACAAGTAATTTAAATAATAAATGACTAAGTTTATTAAATACTAAAAGATATGGCAATTTAAGCGCACATATTGAGTTCAAATATTAACCGTAGAAAATAATTTAGCTTATGGCTACAAGAGAACAGCAGTAAAAATAATTATAAATCATGATACAATTATTAGCAAACCGATATAGACGTCAAATTGCTCTTAATTGTGCTGCCTAGGAACTCTTGATGCCGAAGAACGTCTTGTATCTCTCTCTAAAGTTGCTTCAATTAAGCTCCTATTGCTCTCCAAGACTTGTGCTCTATATTCTTGGTGCTCTTGGGTCGTCTTCGATTCCTCCTTGAAGGCTGGGAACGAGTGGCTTTATATAGGGATTGATATTGAGCTTGAAAATTTCAATTCTGGTCTAACTAGGACTCGCACTACCGCTGGCGCGCTATGCATCTGTCGCTGGGGCGACGCGTGAAAAATCTATTACCACTGGAGCGATGGTATCTTGGCGCTGGGGCGCTGCATGAAAACGGCTTCACCGCTGGCGCGGTATATTGATAGCGCTGGGGCGATGGAGCGTCGCTGGCGCGGTGACTCTTCGATGCTGGGGCGCTAGACGCGACTTAAGCAGGTTGTTTTTCTTATTTCGATCACTATTTCAGAGCTGGGGCGAAAATACTTGTGGCGCGGGGGCGATGGACACATACTTTGAAAACTTTGCATTTTAGTCCCTGTTTTCGCTCCTTTTGCGTTCTTTCTTTAAATTTCGTTCAAGTCCCTATAAATAACAATAATGCATATAAATAGCCATCTATTCTCATAAAATCATAAAATATCAATAATAAAAACATGAGAAAATATATGACAAATTTGCCCTTATTAAAAACTAGCACTTTCACTATTCTAAAAAGCAATGATGAAGTTATTCAGCCAATATCGAAAACAACACTCATTTATATTGATGACATTTTGTTATTTTCTGATGACGTAGATAGCTATCACCAACTGCTTTTACATTTTGGCTCACTTTTACACAAATATGGTATCATGATCTCTCCAACCAAATGCCAAGTGGGCCACAACCAAATTGACTTTCTTGGAATGAAAATTAACAATGAATAATTCACACTCCAACCCCATATTACTAACCATCTCACAAGATTCCCTGATGAAAACTTCTCCAACACTTAACTTTAACAGTTCTTAGGCATAGTGAACTATATGTCCGACTTTATCCAAAACTTGGCCGAGCTGACAAAGCCACTTTACCAAATACTCAAGAAAAACCATGCTCCTTGGTCTCACAAGCAAACCACCACAGTCAAAAAGTTAAAATAAATAGTAGAGACTTTGCCACCACTCTAAATCCCATCCTCGGAAAAAAGAATTTTAAAGACAGATGCAAGTGATCTCTATTAGAGTGCAGTTCTCCTTGAAGAACTCGACTGAAAAAGAAAAATATATGGATACAAAAGCGACAACTTTTTTGATTTTGAAATCCACTACTATAGCACATACAAGGAGATACTAGCTATGAAACGTGGCATTAAAAGATTCGAATTCCATCTTATTGGTCATCATTCTTTAATTGAGATTAACATGTCTGCTTTTCCCAACATGCTCAGTTTCAAGCAGAAAAATATTCCTCCAGCACAATTATTGTGATGGCAGAGATAGTTTTCTAACTATTCCTTTTATGTCATCCACGTGAAAGGAAAAAAAAATACAATTGCTAACTTTCTTTCACGAAATCCATAAATAGCCTGAGCCCCACAATTGTTTTTCCTATAACTACTCATTCAACAAAGAAAACAAAACCTCTCACCTTTTTCATGATGACTAACTTCACAGTCACTCCTTCTGTACCTTTCGTTCCACCTGAATTATCAGATCTCATCCAGACCAGAACACTCCACTTTACAGCCAACGATTTAATCTAAAACTATATGATAGAAACAGTTCAAGAGCATGGATACTCTATAATTGAAGGTCCTTTTTTTAATCTGGATTATCCATTCATCCATCTTCACCGAGCCACTCCTTTCTAAAAATAGTCTAAACCCGTCCTTTACCTGCTTTGGTATTTGCTAGATTTATACACCATTGATATAGAGTTTCCATTGTAAATAACCATTGAATGGATACAGCAACATGAGAAAAATAACCCAGTTTGTATTTTCCTCCCATAAGATTCATTATTACCCTACTGTTAAAGACTACTTCACCTTTTCATACTCTCTGCAGTTGTTCCAGGAAGAATATAAAATGGAGATCAGAGCTTTAGAAAGAGTCTGGGCAGAAGAAAACTAAATAATTCCTCCATCAATATGGATTTCCCTTGAAGACCAAGCATCTTGAGAAAATGTACCGCCAGAATTTGCTGAAAGAATGAATAATGCAGACTCCATTTTTCACAGAAATTGACTCCAAGCCTCCTTGATACATCATAGATAGACTGACTACGCCAGACACCATCACTACACTCTAAATCCGAACGAATTCCCAAACCTATATGACTTTCCACAGCCAAGCGTACCATACGACAACAACCCAACTTAACTCTGTCACTATTCCAAGATTCCTAACCTTATCCAACCAACAGTGAAGTCCAACGAGAAGCAGCTGCAATAGCAAGCACCAGCTTAATGAACCCCACATCACTAGACATGAGAAGCTTTTAGGCCTAATTCAATAACTTTACCCAAGGCTATGATAGTGACAACTCAAGTTACTCATCATTCCAAAGTTAATCATAACAAGAGTGTTTTTCCTTTATGTCAAGTATATTAAAAATGTCAGATAAGCTTTATTGACAAGTGTGTCAAATAAGTTTTATCTTTATGTCAAGTGTGTTAAAAAAGCTTTATTGACAAGTGTGTCAAGTAAGCTTTATCTTTATGTCATCCATCAGCTATAAAAGACTTTGTAATTACTTGTCCTAAAATCAAAAACAGTCTTCAAGTCATAAATATATTATCTGTCATTAGTGCCGTAAGGTCAAGGTCCCCAAGTCTATATAAGGACCTTTACTTTTAGGTTGCACTCAGAACTTAAGGAGAAATAAAATTTGTGTGTTTTATAAACATGTTTATCTAAAGTTTCCTCTTAGAATTCTTTTAGCAATTCTAACTTTGAAAAGAATGGTGTAGCAAAGATTCGATAAGGGAGTGGGTCTATAATCCTTATAAAAAGCTAGCATCACTTTTATTTATAAGAAAAAAAATTAATTAGGCTGGAACCGCCGTAAGTCCCACTAAGGCAACAAGGCCGTTAAGATAACAGATTTATGCCTAATCTCTAAATTTTCTAAAAACCTTTCTTAAAATAAGCCTATCCAAACTAGTGATTAGTGCATACCTCAAAGATTAGCTTATTATCCACATATTTGCAATTATAGAGATGTTGAGTTGTCAGCTGTCATGAAAATAACAACCTGTCCATGAAAACTTTTAGCTGGCGACCAATAAATTCCGGTGGGTCTTGCTCATTAATTTTAATCACAATTTCGGTCCTTATTTTTAATTTATTTATCCAAGAAAATAAAAATATTTGTCTATTATTTTCTTAAAATTACTTTTATTACATTAAGTATAAGATCATAGTGTTTGAATTATATAACTGTAATACACATTTTAATTGATTAATGGTCAATGACTATTACTTATCAAGTGTATATTAAATTTTTAATTTTCATTAATATCAATCAACAATCAATATATCAAATGATGTATTAAAAATACACAATTTTACAAAACAATAACCCACTTATTTCTCAAGGAAAGATAATTGAATCCAAATTATATAAGCATAGTATTGTTATAAATATAAACTAAATTACTTATTTAAATCTTTTATTTAAATTCAAGAATTTCTATCGCTTAAATTAAGTGACAACTATATTATAGTTGATCTCGTCTTTTTAGGTTTAAATTTGTGAGCTACGTTTCAATAAATATCATTACTGTATATTTTGATAAATGTTTGATTGCAAATATTAGCATGGGCATACCTCTTTAAGGGCTTACGGAAGCCATGGCCATCCCAAGCCCAATTTGTTTTTTAAAATTTAATAATAAAATTTTTATTCTCTAAAATATATATTTTTATAACTTAACCCCTTAAAATTTTAAGTCCCACACAAAAATTTTATTAATATTCAACTCCTCTCATCTTAAATATTAGTATATTATTGTAATATTAAAATTAAATGACAGGTGTATTTACTACTTTATATAAATTAAGTATTGTAATTACAATGGGAAATATACGATTTAAAGTGTAAAATTTAGAACGTTGTGTGTTGAACTTATTAAGATTACAAGTTTATGTTGCAAATTTTAAATTTTACGTTTTAAGTTACAAAAACGGATATTTACAATTGTTCTATTTGAGATTAAATTCTTAATATCAGTCGTGCTGGTAATAAATGGTGTTGTAAAATACAATTTATAACATAAATAAAAGTTGAAATGTGAAGCTTATAAATAAAATCATTCAATCAAAAAATTTAACAGTCTTTTTATGTGAATTGTGAAGTTGATTTTAAAGTCAAACATGTACAATAGATTGAATAAAACTTTTAAAAAAACAATATTCATATTAAAAATATTAAAATTTCATGTCATAAGCTACAAGTTTATGCTCCTGTTGGAAGTGATATATCTATGTATTAATACAACACTATAATTATTATGATAATTTCATATATATATATATATATGTATAGTGATTCTTAAGTGCGGACATCGGATATCTGTAACTTCTTAAATTATGAATGTGTTTTGTTTTAATTAAAGTTTCGAGCTAGACTTTAACAATATTTATTTTTAATTAAAATTAAGAGTTGAACTTTAATTAAAAAGAATAGATGGCTACATGCGAGAATTACTATATATATATATATATATATATATATATATAAAGTGTTCAGATGAGCTAAATGGGCTGTTAGGGTTTGTAAGTAACCTAAAAATTACGTGAAATTGTGCTCTATACAAACTTTAAAATTAGAAAAATGCGAGGCACCTTTTTGTTTTAGGTTGGTTGAAGGAGAATTTTTTTTTAAAATTAGATTAGAGTGAAAAATTTTAAATTTAACATTAAACTTTAATATTTTTGTACAGTAAAATAATTTGTATATCAAATAAAATAGTAAAAATTTAAAGTAGATAATAAAAAATATAATACAATTACTTATGAGGTTTGGTTAATTGCCTACGTCCACGGTAGATTTAATTATCCTAACTCCTTTTATTAACTTCCTAGAGATTTTATAAGGAAAACTCAATGAAGAACCCTTAAAAGAACCTAATGTTTAATGTATCCTTACTCTACTACGAACAATGATCACCCAAACGACTGTTCCACCTTAGAGCACACAAACACTTAGTATCTACCCAGTTCTTCCCCTCTCTTAGATTCTCTCTTAATGCTTAATCTCAACTAAATGGTTTACAAGTGTTTATATAGGGGTTATTTCGTATTTACTAATCATATTCCTTATTAGAGTAAGAGTCTATTTGTTTTGGCAGTTGAAAACTTTTCAAAACTCAAAATTTGGATCAAAAACAGCATTTCTGCTACTCTAGCGCCATGGCATTGGGTTTTTACTCTAAGTGCCGTGGAGCTCAGCCCCCGGGCGCCGCGGTGCTTAGCCTTATTTTGGGTGCCGCATTATTTTGGACACCGTATGTTTTCTCGCTTCCTTGGTGTCTTCGAGTCCTATTTCGCTTCCTCCTTCGTGTCTCACGGGTCCTAGACTTCTCCATATATGTCCCACACATTCTAAACTTCTTGTGACTCTCATATTTGATATTCACCTCAATTTTTGTCCAAACAAGATTGTTGAATCACAAAATCTCTAACAAACCCTTCATTTATTCAAAATCTTTCAAATAAGAAGGCTTCTTGATCTAATCAAGATTTAACTTTTTACGGCCTAGTGACTTTGATCTTCAAAGGTATTCTTACACCTTGCATAGGGTATGGATGTGTTCCACACCTTTTCGACCTTCATCACCTCGGTGAGCAGGGTTTGAATGTCGCCTAGTGGTATGCATTACCCCAACACCCCGCGTTGGGCCACTCATGGCCATCCCAGTAAGCACATAGAGCCCACCATTGTGCTTCTCACCCTCAAACCTTATAGGTCTTTTTTCGCTCTAACCGAATACCCTTTCTCATTGAGATTACCTAGAGATATCAAGTTCCTTCTCAACTTAAGAATATGCTTTATACCATGTAAGTCCCTAATTTCTCCACCTTACATCCTCAGCCTTATGTCACCAACTCCTATGATCTCACAAATCATGTCATTCCCCATTAGAGTTTTACCTCTCTTGGGTTTGTAGTTGATAAACATCGATCTGTCAAAACACATATGCATGCTGCACCCCGACTCTAGTATCCATTTGTCAACGTACTTTCCCTTAAGGTTATCAATATGTCTATAACTTTGGTATCCTCATCAGTACCGATTGTAGCCCACCTTCATTAGCCTTTTGATTTTGAACAATCCTTCAGAAAGTGTAATTTCTTATTATAAAGGAAACGCTTCTTGGACCTTCTCCTTGATTGGTTACTCTTTCTCTTTTGTGCAAGCAATATTGCTCCACTCTCTAACTTAGATCTATGTATCAATTCTTTTGAGTTCAATGATGTCTTGACGTCATTCATCGTTAAGGACTCCTTACCATACAACAGCATATCCACAAAACTCTCATAACTCTTCACCAACGAACATAACAAGATTATGACCTTGTCTTCATCCTCAACCTTGATGCCCAATTGCTCAAGATTTATGATCTTGTTGAACTCGTCAATGTGGGCTCTCAATGAAGATCCCTCGTGCATTGTTAACTAATGTAGTTTTTTCTTCACAAAAAGTCTATTTACAAGGGACTTCTTCATGTATAATGCCTTGAGTCCCTTCCATAGCCCCAAAGCAGTTTCTTTATCATCAACTTCCCTTAATACTTCGTTGCTCAACACTAGGTGCTATGAGCCTTTTTCTGAATTGTATCCCAATCATTTTGCTCAAACTTTGAGGTTGTCGTCTCTTTACTAGTTAACGAATTAACTTTCTCCAAGGTTAAGTCTAACCCTTCCTTCACTAGTAGAGCCCTAACCTTATTCCTCTAAATATTGAAGTAATTCATCCTATTGAACTTCTCTATTTCTTGCTTAATTGCAGTTATGATTTAAATACCCCATGTATGTATTATCAAACCTGGCTTTGATACTAATTTATTGAGGGAGGAATTGTTCTTCTCCTTCTTGAAGATTAGCTTAAAGCGAAGAACCCCAAGCTTAACCTTGAACCCTAACCTCTTTGCGCAGCGGAATAACCTATATATCAAGCAAAATAGTAAAAATTCAAAGCAGATAATAAAGAACACAACACAATCACTTATATGGTTCGGCCAATTGACTACGTTCATGGTGGGTCCAAGGATCATAGCTTCTCTTATTAACTCCTTAGAGATTTTACAAAGAAAACTAAATGAAGAACTCTAAGAAAGACCTAATGTTTAGTGTACCCTTGTTCTACCATGAACAATGAACACCCAAATGATGGTTCCACCCTAGCACACACAAGCACTTAGTATCTACCCAGTTCTTCCCCTCTCTTAGAGTCTCTCTTAATATTTAATCTCAACTAAAGGGTTTACAAGTATTTATATAGAGGTTATCTCGTGACTACTAACTCTATTCCTTGTTGGAGTAAGAGTCTACTTGTTTTATAAGTCCAAAACTTTCTAAAACTCAAAATTCAGATCAAAAACAAACTTTTTGCCACTCTAGTGCCATAGCACTGAGGTCCTGGCATCGCGGTGCTAAGCTTTGTCGTTCTCGGTGCTAGAGCACTAGGTTTCTATTCTGGGCATTGCGGCGTTCAGCCCTTGGGCGCAGCATTTTTTCTCGTTTCTTTCTCGTCTTTAAGTTCGATTTCGCTTCCTCCTTTATGTCCTACATGTACTAGACTTCTCCATACGTGTCTCATACGTTCTAGACTTCTTGTGACTCTCATTTTTAATATTCATCTCAATTCTTATCCAAACAAGATTGTTGAATCACTAAATCTCCAACAAGGTTCAAATCACATGTTTCGAGTAATCTATAAGGCTGATAAATTGGAAACACATATTTTGATTGTTTATTTATTAATGTATCACCAATTGCAAACCTAAAAACAGAGCTTAGGGGGCATACCCCAAGAAGGATTTTAAATGAATTAGTGATTATTTATATATTTACCTCTCAATTTATTACTTTATACTTTGGCTTTTTTAAGATATTAATTTTGATATTATGGTCTCTTTTAATTATAAATTTGACCCTTAAAAATTTTCAATTGGGATAATTTCACACTCTAATTCTAACACTAATTTATTTATGGCTCAGCCTATGTGTGTCATACATTTGACCCTTAGAGTGGGCGGGCATATATTTTGTAGGCATACCCAAATAGGCACTTAAGTAACAACGATCGACGATGACGATGGCTCTATACAGTGGGAATAAAGATATTATTGAAGATTTGGTGATTCAACAATCTTGTTTAGATAAAAATTGAAAAGAATATCAAAGAGGAGAGTCATAAGAATTCCAGAACGTGTGGGACATATATGGAGAAGTTTAGAACATGTGAGACATGAACGAAAAAGCGAAAGGATACTAGAAGCAAGGAAAAGCATGAAGTTGGACACGACATACCTAGTGTCGCGGTGCTGGAACCTCAACACCGCAACGCTAGAGTGGGCGGAGTTCGTATTTGATCTAAAGTTTTTAATTTTTGGAAGTTTTGGATTTCCAAAACAAGTGTTCTTTTACTCCAATAAGGAATAGAGTTAGTAGGCATGAAATAACCCCTATATAAACACTTGTAAACCCTTTAGTTGAGATCAAGCATTAAGAAAGACTCCAAGAAAGGGAAGAACTGAGTAGACACTAAGTGCTTGTGTGCATTAGAGTAGAACCATCATTTGGGTGTTCATTGCTCGTGGTAGAGTAAGGGTTCACTAAACATTAGGTCCTTTTAATGGTTCTTCATTAGGTGTTCCTTGTAAAATCTCTAGGGATTTATTAAGAGAGGTTAGGATCCTTGGATCCATCGTTGAGGTAGGCAATTTAGCCGAATCGCGCAAGTGATTATGTTGTGCTATTTATTTTTTGCTTTGAATTCTTCTATTTTGCTTGATATGCAGGTTATTCCGCTACGTAATGAGGTCAATGTTCAACGTTGAACTCGAGGTTCTTAGCTTTAACCTAATCTCAAGGGGAGAATGGTGATTCCTCCCTCAACAAACTGGTATCAGAGCAAAGGTTGGCTAATACACACTTAGGGTATTTAAACCATGGCTGCAATCAAGCAAGAAATAGAGAAGTTCAATGGAATAAATGACTTCAATCTTTAGAGAAAAAAAGTTATGGCTCTACTAGTAAAGGAAGAGCTAGACTCAGCCTTAGAGGAAGCCAGTTCCTCAACTAGCGAAGAGATAACAACCTCAAAGTCCGGGAAGAAAGATTAGGTCACAATTCAAAAAAAAGGCTCACAGTACCATAATCCCAGAGTTGAACGATGAAGTATTAAGTGAAGTTGGTGACAAAGAAACCACTTTGAGGCTATTGAAGAGACTCGAGACAGTATACATGAAGAAGTCTCTTGCAAATAGACTTCTTGTGAAGAATAAACTGCATTTATTAACAATGCACGAGGGATCTTCGTTGAGGGCCCATATTGATGAGTTCAACAAGATCATCATAAGTCTTAAGCAATTGTGCATCAAGACTGAGGATGAAACCAATGTCGTAATCCTGTTAAGTTCGTTGCTGTAAAGCTATGAAAGTTTTGTGGATACATTGTTGTATGGTAAAAAGTCCTTAATGATGAATGGTGTCAATGTATCATTGAACTCAAAAGAATTGAGAAAGAAATCCAAGTCCAAGAGTAGAGCAGCATTGCTTGCACAAGGGATGAAGAGTAACCAATCAAGAATGAGATCCAAGAAGTGTTTCCTTTATAATAAGGAATGACACTTTGCAAAGGATTGTCCGAAATAAAAGGCCAAAGAGGGTGTACTGCTATCGGTACTTTTGGGGAAGATACCGAAGTTGTAGACACGTTGGTAGCCTCAAAGGAAAAGTACACTGGCAAATGGATACTAGATTCGAGGTGCAGTGTCCATATGTGTCCCAATAGATTAATGTTTACCAACTACAAATCTAAGAGAGGTAAGGCTCTAATGGAGAATAACATGACTTGTGAGATCATAGGAGTTGGTGACATAAGGCTGAGGATGCAAGGTTAAGAAAAAAAAGACCTACATGGTGTAAGGTATGTTCCTAATTTGATGAGGAATTTGATATCCCTAGCAAGCTCGATGAGGAGAGATATTCAGTTAGAGCAAAAAAAAAGAAAACTGAGGGTAAAGAAATGACCTATAAGGTTTGAGGGTGAGAAGCACAATGGATGGCTCTATGTACTTGCTTAGATGGCCGTGAGTGGCCTAACGCGGGGTGCTGAGGTAATACAAACCATTAGGCAACATCCAAACCGTGCTCACGAAGGTGATTAGGGTTGGAAAGGAGTGCAACGCATCCATATCCTATGTAAGGTGCACGAATACCTTTAGAGACTAAAGTCACTAGCCTGAGAAAAGTTAAGTCTTGGTGGAGACTTAACTAGACTCAACTCTAGATGATAGAGTACTGATATGGATCGGATTCAGAAGCCTTCTTATTTGGAAGATTTTGAATCAAGGTAGGATTTATTGGAGATTTAGTGTTTCAAAAACATAGACAAGAATTGAGATGAATATCAAAGAAGAGAGTAATAAGAATTCTAGAACGTGTGAGACATGATGGGGAAAGTGAAATGGGACTCAAAGACTCGAAGGAAGCGAGAAAAAGTGCGGAGCTAGAACAGGGTCCAGCGCCGCGATGCCTAGGGCTGAGTGCCGCAGTGCCCAGAATATAACTCTGTCGCAGTGTTGGAGGCAGTATGCCCAGCGCCACAATGCCAGGACCTCAGTGCCACAGTGCTAAAGCGGGCAGAGTTCGTATTTGATCCCGATTTCTGAGTTCTGGGAAGTTTTGAACCTTCAAAACAAATGGACTCTTACTCCAATAAGAAATAGTGTTAGTACGCACGAAATAACTCCTATATAAATACTTGTAAACACTTTAGTTGTGATTAAGTATTAAGAGAGACTCTAAGAGATGGAAGAACTAGGTAAACATTAAGTGCTTGTGTGCGTTAAAGTGGAACTAGCATTTAGGTGTTTATTGCTTGTGGTAGAGTAAGTTCACTAAACATTAGGTACTTTTAAGGGTTCTTCATTGAGGTTTTCATATAAAATCTTTAGGGGTTCTTCATTGAGGTTTTCATATAAAATCTTTAGGGAGTTAATAAGAGAGAATAAGATCTTTGGATCCACCGTAAACATAGGCAATTGATCGAACCATGTAAATGATTGTGTTGTACTATTTATTTTCTACTTTGAATTTTTATTATTTTACTTAATATATATATATATTATTTTGTTGCATAAAATAATTATGGTTCAAAATTAAACTTAGAATTCTTTATTTTAATCTAATCTTAAAGGAGGAAGAATGATTTCTCCCTCAACATATATTTAAGTGTTTTAATTCTATTTCTAAGATGCTTCCTAATTCCGCTACATATATATATATATATATATATTCTCTGTTTAGTGAACATATAATGTCCGATCAGAAAAACATTTACATGCATATAATATCCAATAAAAGAACAATTTTAGCATAATCAATCAACAACAAAAATCCAACATGGGTTGTTAGTATTATCATTTTGTTTGCTTATTGGAGATGATGATTTGAAAAATTAGAGGTTCAAAAACTTCTCCCCTCCTCCTCCTCCTTCTTTCTCTTATCTTCTATATATTCGTTATCCAGATAATTATTGTGATATCCATGCATGCTTTTGTGCTGGCCATATTGAGCTAAGAGACAAATTAATTAATATTCATTCGTTCATTCTATCATTTCTTATCTTTGGGGCGTAACGTTCTTTGATTCCAAAAAAGTGTAGTGAGGATTAAGGATCATTTTGATTTGATCCATTATTGGAGAACAAGATCCAGACATTTCTATATATAAACGAATAATAATCAATCATCCACCCTCTCCTTTGCCGTTTTAGTGGGAGAAATTATTTGGTGAAGTAGTCAGTAGTCATGAGTATATGTGATCCATCATCATCACTGCTAGCTATTCGTTAGACTGAACCATTCAGAATAACATAATTCTATATTAATATTGTTATACTTACAAAATTCGAATACAAATTAATATATCTAAATCGATATATCACAAATTATTAATTATTATATATTAAATAATTATTAATTTTTGAATTCTCATTATTATGATTATTATATAATATAATTTAATAATTAACACATCAGATGTTAAGTTAATCAATTAAATATAAAATTTATATATTAAATATATAAGTATAGCATTATTACTGATTTATTATTATTGTAATTTTTTGCTTTTTCAAATGTTTGGTAATAGCCATTAGGATGGGAATGACTAATATACAGACTTGTATATTTAAATATAAGAATTTTGTCACTTCATTTTTCCATTTTTATTTTAAATTACTCATTGGCTCTCTCATTTTTTTTTTAAAAAGTATCGATTAACTCTTTTTTTTTTATCATTTTGATTCTTAAAAAAAATGTTCAATTACTCTCTTAAAAGGAATAATTGATTATTCTAAAAAAAAAATAAAGACTTAATAAATAATTTAAGACAAAAATAGAGATAAAAATAACAATTTCTCTACAGCACATAATATGAAACTTGAGCATATAACAAAAACATATAACATAAAAATTAAAACTAATTTGTATAACTTTCAAAGGTTATAAAAAATAATTCAAAATAAATAAGACTAGGAAAAAATAAAGTCAGTGTAGACGTCTATACAATTTAAGCAAAAAAATTAGATATTTTCATTTTAAATTTTTTTGTGGGAGCAACTTGCTAAAATTTTATAACATGAAATTGTCAACTACTGAACACAAACTTGGATAGTGATAGAATGTTAGACGAAAGGTTATGAAAATCTCGTACTAAAAGCAAAATCCAAATAATAAGAAATTAACAATATTTCATGTCATCAAATTCAATTAAAAGTTGAAAGAGCTTTGACGTATATAATTTCTTATTATTTATACATCACCAACTTTTTTTCAAAGTTGGCCCTTCGATATCAAAAAGAGAGTTCAAAAGCTTTTAAATTAATCCACGCCAATTAATGAAAAAAAAATTGTTACTTAAGGAAGGTTTGGTCTTGCACGCCGTGGCTTAGTCGAATATTTAAGTGTGCATTTTTTAGCTATGAGTTGAAATTTTGAGTTTTATTGGATGTTGAGACTATGTAATAATATACGATTTTTTAAGGGGTTGTTCTTTCTTCTTTTGTATGATCTGAGTGTTTTTTTTTCATATGACCTACTTTTACATTTGTTTTTCTTTTTTTTATGAAGTTTGTATTTTTCTTTCATAGGACTACCTTCTAATGTAGATTATGTATACTTCCCTCATTTACAAGGTATATGTTCAAACATGTGTTAATATCAAAATTTAATGTCTTACCATAATAATCCTCTGATTTATATGTGTTTTTCCCTCTCTAATGTAGGATATATGTTCTTCCTTACAAAATAATGTACTCAAGCATGTATCATTATGAAACGTAATATCTTATTTAAATATTTTTTTTATAATTGTATGTTTTTGGATATATGTTAGTGTGAAAATGCAATAATTTATTCCGTGATCCTTGATATGTTTTTGAAGTTTAAAATAATATAAAAAGATTTAAAATTTAAATTCTTTGCAAATTTAAAGTCGAAGTTTTCTCTAACAATTTAGAGCTGAAAAATAATATAATCTTTTTTTTTTCCTGCTAAAGATAAAAGTAGAATAGTAATATATTATATGCTTATTAGGGATATGCATAGTTTTACTCATGGAGGATGAAGAGTTATTGGCTGCGTAAGAAGTCAATTTAAATTAATAAAAGGAATAACATTGATTTGATTATTTTTTTAATAAAGGGATTATTTAATAAATAGAAATAAAACCATGTGTCGTTTTAACAATTTAGTCAATTCTTGATGATATCGCCAACGCGTTATCGAATATGCCACATGCTTTTAAGCATATACTGGAGAATTAGTCACCGTTAGTTTTGTTTATTTTTATTTATCTTTTTATTTTTCATTATTGCCACTCGTCTCAATATGTATAATCATTATCAAGTGTAAATATTTGCATTTTTAAAATGTGAATAAATTAAGTTCAATTTGACGTAGTTTAGTGTGTTTAAATCAAAACAAAATTGTTTTGGTTTCTTTTATATTTTAAAATATGCGAATGTTTGTATTTAATAATATATTATTAAATTATATAAAATGAGTGAAAAAATCTTGAAAATATTATGCACTCGAGGGTTTGCTTTAGTAGTAACTCCTATATATCTTTTTGGCTTATGATAGAAATTTGAACTTTGGTAAATGTTAGTGTAGTGTTAATTTTTCTCTTATTTCATGAGAGTTTTTTAATTTAAATAGAGTGTATTTAATATTATATTTGTTATTTTTAATAATTTTAATAACATAGTTTTATGTAAATATTAATAGTGAGTTAGATATAATCACAATAATATAATTTGGTCATTGTAATACCAATTGATTGTACCAGTTGATTGATGTAATAGTATAGAAAAACTTAAAGTCACGATTTTAAGTAAAAAAATTTAAAATTAAAATTATATATATGCAAAGACAATAAAAATACTGAATGATAATTTTTATCAAAACTTGTGGATCTATCATATATTTTCTTCAAATTTATTCTATACATTTCTTTAACATAAAGGCTTTTATTTTATTTTATTTTAATTGCATGCCTGATCAAAATTATATATGTATAGTAACAATTTTTTATGTTATAATGAACAATGTTATTATGTGACGTTATTTAATTAATTTATAATTTAAAATTATCACATCAAACACTGACCTTTGGTAGAGTTATGCATTCAATAGTAAGTGACTTTGTTCATTTAATCAAAATCTTATATATATATATATGTATGTATATAAAAATAATTTAATGGTGAGCAACGCTATAACATAAGCTATTTATTTAATTCACAATTTAAAATTATTTTATTTTTTTGTTTTTTCTTTACAAAAATATTATTATTATTTATACTTGAACTGTACTCTTCTTTATTCTTAAAATTTTAAAAATAGCAATTCAAAGGTCACTCTTTATTTAAAATTTATTACTTCATATTTATGCACTTCATATGGCTACAATCTCAAATTAGCATTTCAGTTTCATTGCTTCTGATTTTGTTTTTCATCAATAAAATAAAGTTGCGGTTGATTATGAATTATGACTTGTTATTGCATTATAAATTAGAAAATCCAATCAATGTAATGACCCATAAAAGAAGAAAAATAGCATGGAAAAATGTGCTTAAGAGAGAATAATAATTAAATTAATTCTGGTCACGACCAAATCAGAAAGAAATTAAAAACAAAAATTGAATCTTAGATTTGATATTAATTAATTATATTTTCTAGATTGGAACTGGATGGCACTGACTCGTGAGATCCAAAAAGATAAGTAGATCTGCACATACTCACTATTATAATTCTTTGTTGGTATGGACTAAGTCCACAATAATAATAATAATAAAAGAAATCTCCCTTAAAAAACAAATAATATTAAAAAAAATCTTATAGCAAGAGTTTCTTTTATTTATTATTTTTTTTATGAGACTAGTGGTGGCAATACCAATAAACAAATCGTATCAAAAGTAAATAAGATATAAAAGATTTTAGTAATTTTGTGTTCAATTTGTATTCATATTTGAATTAAAATAAAAAATTAAATTTGAATTCTCAACTTTTTTAAAAATATAATTAGACAAATTTGATTAGTATATAATATAAATATGTGAATGAACCATAATTCAACTAAATTTTGATCCATAAAAAAAAATATATGTTTTCTTACAATTCGAATTTTTAAGAGATTCATCTAAGTCAATAATGTAAACGATAATGAATTATAAACAAATTGATGAATTATCAAAATTATTTTTAAGTAATTATTTTAATCTATATTTGCTAAATTTAAATCGAAAAAATGAATTGTGATGCATATTGTCAATCTTAAATGAGACATGATTTAGTCATTAAAAAAAGTACATTATCTTTTTTTCAAAAAAAATTAATTATGACGAATCTTCAATATCGTATTAATAATCACATCAATTCCCATCAAACAAATAAAACAGGTTTTTTAAAAATTAAAAAATACAATAAAAATGAAAATTTATATTTACAATACTAAATAACATTTTGTATAATAATTTTTCAGTGTAGATATATGTAAAGTTATACGAACTTAATAGTTTCAAATCTTGGTTTATTAACTCGCAAAAAGTTGACTTCAATTTTTTATGCAAATAACTGCATTGTAAAAAAATTCGCATTTATGTATACTAATTTGTAAAATGAAAATTTATCATTTACAGATTCATTAACTACAAAAAATTTCATAGTGTTTGATAATATTCAAATACCTCATTGCCATTATAATTGTAATAATATAAAATAATTTTAAAAAAACATAACAATCTTTTTATTTAAAAAGTTATAACAAAAAATTTTGATACCTTATGACCGTTATAGTTACGACTGTTGTTTATTGGGGCTTTAGTCGCTGGCTCCCCTATCACCAAGTCACCTATTTTATTGTCCTTCCCACACTTGGCAAGCATCAACACCTATACATAGTCTTATAATTGTGTATAAACTTGTATTTTTCGTAAACAGTCGCTTGAGCTTAGTTATTGTGACCCCTTGTGATGAGGCACCCATTTTCTCAAAGTTACAAGGCTATTTTATTGAGTTTCTTAGAGAGAGCTCTTTAATAAAAAATTATTATACCTCTCTAAAATTAATTTATGCTATTATTATACTACAATAATAATGATAAGAAGATTCTTAAATATTATTAAACACTAAGGGAATTTAATAGTTAAAGAATTAAATATTAAATTCTCATTTATAAATTGACAAACAATAATAACTAATTAGCATTCTTCTTAAAGATGATTCCACTTTTATAAAACAATATCTCTTACAAAATAAGTTTTACAAGATTTTTTAAATTATATATATATTTAAAAAAATAATTTAGTGGGTTACATAGTCTACAATATAATAAGTAACATTGTTATATATATTTAATAAATTTATAATTTTTATTAACTTCTACATAATTTATAATGTATTATTAAATCTTATAATATGTCTAAAAATTAATTATATAATGAATTAC
Source organism: Ailanthus altissimus (assembly GCA_946807835.1). Classification (NCBI taxonomy): domain Eukaryota; kingdom Viridiplantae; phylum Streptophyta; class Magnoliopsida; order Sapindales; family Simaroubaceae; genus Ailanthus; species Ailanthus altissimus. The sequence goes on along the minus strand of OX327690.1, from coordinate 4,642,900 downwards.
ATAATTTATTAAATTATTTATATATATATATGTATATATTGTTGTCGTAAACATATTTGTATTTATTTGGCTAACCCAACCCAAAGGCCGACATTTTTTTTCTAATTGTACCCTAGGGCCTTATAGTAAGATTAGTATTGCACTCTAAAGAAAGCATATTACTAAAAGGACTCCAACCTATTCCGATTACACCTATTTTCACGTGTTTTTTTTTTTCATTTCTCATTTCATAAACTGAGTCTGGAATTTTGTCATTATGCCCAATAAATATTTATATTCGTCTCCATTGGGACTAAATTAGGCCTTAAAATGTTTGTTATAAAATTTTCCCCCATGCTAAACTAGCTCCGCTATTGATTTCCTTATAAATTGTGCTGGTGTTTTTCCTTTTTCTAGTTAAAAAAAATTATTTAGTTGTTAGCAAATAAAAAGGGAAAAACGAAAAAATCAAATAATAGGGAAACTACTGCTGTCTTTCTTTTTCTTTTTTCTTTTCATATATATCACTTTTCTCTTTGAACTTTTAAACTGTCTATTATCTATTTTCTGAGTATTTTTTTGGATGGAATAATATTAAAAGTATGACTAGTTACTCCTCTAAAAAAAGATAATGGATAATTTTAAAATATTTAAGGAAAAAAAAACAGAATATATATAAAGAGTGGGATTATTTTAACTTAAATTTTTAACACAAATTTAGACATCAATTTATAGACGTTTATTGACTTCTAATTTATTGGATACTAACTTAAATGGGCCTACCAAAACTTTAAAATTTTATCAAATATGTACTGTTTATTCACACAATTTTTACTTACGTGAGCTTACCTTTGTCTTTTTTTCTTTAACATCATTATCATCTAATCTTTATTTTTCTTCACTTTGAGATTTATCTTCACCCAAATGAGTTTCAAACTACATAATTTGTTTATCCAAATTTGATAATATAATTTACATATTATAATATGCATATTATTATGTCTAATTCTCAAAAAATTAAAATTTCCAAAAAGATATTAATCAACTTTTGTAATTTTCATTATCAAATTGTTTTAATTTTATATTATGCAAACTTGGGTGTTGTTGAACTAATTTTATATATACATATTGATATAGTTTATACTATGTCTTAGTTTGTTTTTTAAAATTATACTATGTCCAGTTTATTTTTTAAAATTACAAAGCTTATTTATCTCACTCATAAAATATATCCTGATCAATTAGCTTAACAATATCCAAGTTTGCATAATATAAAATTAAAGCAGTTTGATAATTAAAATTACAAAAGTTGATTAATACCATTTTGGCAGTTTTAATTTTTTGAGAACTAGACACAATAATATGCATATTATAATATGAAATCATATGTAAATTATAATATGAAATTTGGATAAACAAATTATGTAGTTTGAAACCCATTTGAATGAGGATAAATCTCAAGTGAAGAGAAGAAAAAAAAAAGAAAGATTAGATGAAAATGATGTTGAAGAAAAAAAAGGCAAAGGTAAGCCCACGTAAGTAAAAACTTCGTGAATGAACAGTATATATTTAATTAAATTTAATAAAAATTTTGACAGGTCAATTTAACTGGTATCCATTAGATTAAATGTTAATGAACATCTACAAATTGATGTATAAAAGTGTGTTAAAATTTTAAGTTGAAATAGCCCCACCCATATATAAAATATACCTTAGTGGATAGTGATCGTTTTCTCAAATAAAAATAAAGTAAAACTTTGGTTTTCATGTAAATCGCTTGTTACTTTTTTTTTTCTGTACTTTTTAGATTAATTAGATTAGTTGTTTGTGAATTTCTGGTTTTCTTAAAATACGTAAGATGGGTTTGTGGATAAAATTTATTAGGGTTAAGTGTTAAGACAACGCTCGTTGGAGAGGTGTTGAAGTGATGGGGTGCATGCAAGCAAGGTATAGAGGTGGTGGGCGCACTATGTACCACCGTGACGGTGCTTGTGCAATTGGCATGCATGTGGTTTTGCTTGCACAAGCACAAGCAAGTATGGCTTGGTGCTCGCACAATTGCCAAACTAATCTAGTGTCACGCCTCAAATGTTTTCAAGCAATTCTTTGAATATTTGGTGCGCGCTAAAACTCTTCAAGACTACTTGGGCCATTGGTGCATTTTATGGATCACACATTCTAGAAGGCTCATTGGAGTTTGTGGTATTTATGGACCAAGCCCACTTGTAATTAGTAGGTGATAGAGTATTCTAGAATAAGGATATTCCTTTGGAATATTACCCACTTATAAAGTAGTAAAGTGGTAGAGAATTCTAGAATAGGAATATTCCTTTGGAATATTACCTATGGTAGGTAGCTTTTATTTTGGACCGTTAGATGCTTTCAATCTTAGCCATTCATTGTACATAACTTTTGCTATAAATAGGTGAGCTCTCATTTAGAGCAAAGCACCTCTTAGCTTGTAATTCTCTTTGCTATCAATACAAGAGTATTTCATCACACATCTTTCTTCTTCTTCTTCATCTCTTTCTTGGTTTATTGGGTTTTTGGTTGCTTAGCACTAGCAAGTGTCTAAGGCCGCACGGTTCGAGAAATTAAGTTCGTGACAAGTGGTATCAGAGCGGGTTTGAGAAAGATGATGAAGGAAAAGGATGTTGCTGGATCATCCGACCTTTCGGTTGAGAGGGGTAGAGACCCTAAAGCTAGGAGGCATGCTAGCCTTCCTCGAGACAAGTTCATTGAACCCAACCGCGATTTCGGGACGTGGTCATGACTCTTGGTGTTGCTATGACCAAGGCAACGGACCACCTTGGAGAGTTAGAGGAGCAAATCGAGAAGCTGGAAGTAGGTCTCGATCGTCAAGGGGACAAGGTACGCTCTCTCATCGACAGCACCATTGACACGTATGCGGAGAAGCAACAAGATTGGGTCAAGACTTTCCAAGACATGGTGTTTTCCACCATGGAAAAGTTGCATGCCCAAGTAGAAGAGTTGCAGAAAGGGTTCGAGACCATCAAAGAGGATGTTACGCTATGCAAGCGGGCAGTCGCAAGTGGGACTACTGCCACCCATGTTACGGTGGCTGCGCCGATAGTAGAAGCTCCTAAGCCGAAGGAATTCAGCGACAAGCGGGATGCCAAGGAGTTGGACAACTACTTTTGGCAAATGGAAATGTACTTCGAGGCCTTAGGCGTGCGGGAGGAACAAAAGGTAAATACCGCAACCTTGTATCTTTCCGATCATGCAATTCTGTGGTGGCGTAGGAAAGGCGAGGAAATGCGCAAGGGTACCTGCACCATTAACACTTGGGAAGAATTGCAACGGGAGTTGAAGCGCCAATTTTACCCAGAAAATATGGCGCATGAGGCTCGGAAACGATTGAAGGAGTTGAGGCAAAACAAGTCCATCAGTGAGTACGTGGAGGAGTACTCGATGTTGATGCTGCAAATTCCGAACATGAGTGAGGAAGACTTGCTATTCAACTTCCTGGACGGGTTGCAAACTTGGGCCTCTAACGAGTTAAAGCGGCGTGGAGTGCAAAATATATCCGACGCCCTTACCATGGCGGAGAAACTTATGGATTACCGCAAGCAAGAAACCGGTAAGTCCAAACACCTGAAACCCAACTTCAACAAAGGTGGGGGAGCCAAAGAGTCCCACCCTCCTCGGAACAAGGATGGGAAAGGCAAACCGCCAATGGGGAAAGAGCAGAAACGAGATGGCAAGAGCAAGCCAAAGTCGAACTGCTTCCTTTGTGACGGAGATCATTGGGTAAGGGACTGTCCGAAGAAGAGAGCCTTCAACGCCATGTTTGAGACACAAGAGGCAGGTCAGCAAAGCCAAATGGGATGTTTGCAGCTGCTGAATGCCCTTAAGGCCAAAAGGGCTCCCAGCGCGCCAACAGGGACGGCGCTCATGTATGTGGAAGCCCACATAAATGGAAAGAAAACTCAAGTGCTTGTTGATACCGGAGCTACGCACAACTTCATCAAGCGTGCGGAAGCGGAGCGCTTGGGTCTCAAGGTGGAGAAAGGAGTTGGCTATCTCAAAACCATAAACGCCGAGGCCAAACCGCTGGATGGGGTCATTCGAGGAGTCGAAATGCACCTGGGAAATTGGCGCGGCAAGGTAAATTTTTCGGTTGCTCCTTTAGATGATTTTGATGCTGTTCTTGGTATGAACTTCTTGCGACAGTTTAATGTGGTGCCTCTCCCTCGACACAATTATGTGTGCATCCTGGAAGGAGGGCCATGCATGGTGCCAACGGTAGACAAACCCAAGAGTGGGTAATCCGCACCAAACACCGGCAACACTCTCCTCTCCGCAATGCAGTTGAAGAAAAGAGCCAAACGGGGAGAAGAGATATATCTTGCCACAATTTGGGAGGCAGATGATAGGGCAGTAGCGGATGAAGAAAACCTACCGAAGGAAGTCGCAAGAGTGCTCGAGGAGCACAAAGATGTAATGCCAGCAGAACTTCCGAAGAAATTACCTTCGAGGCGGGCGATCGATCATGAGATCGAGTTGGAGCGAGGAACAAAACCTCCAGCCAAAGCGCCCTACCGAATGTCTCCACCGGAGCTAGCAGAGTTGTGGAGGCAGCTCAAGGAATTGTTGGATGCGGGATTAATCCGGCCATCCAAGGCGCCTTATGGCGCGCCAGTGCTCTTCCAGCGTAAACATGACGGTTCGCTGCGGTTATGCATAGACTACCAGGCATTGAACAAGGTTACCGTCAAGAACAGGTATCCCATCCCCTTAATTGTTGACTTGTTTGATCAATTGGGGCAGGCCAAATACTTCTCGAAACTGGACTTGAGGTCAGGATATCATCAAGTGCGGATAGCCAAAGGAGATGAGCCGAAGACCACATATGTAACACGCTACGGCGCATTCGAATTTTTGGTTATGCCATTCGGTCTCACCAATGCACCAGCTACTTTCTGCACTTTGATGAACAATGTACTCCAGCCTTTCCTCGATAAATTTGTTGTTGTGTACTTAGATGACATCGTAATCTACAGCAACTCTCTCGAAGAACATGTGAGGCATTTGCGGACTGTTTTGAGGGTGCTCCGAGAGAATGAGCTGTATGTGAAGAGGGAGAAGTGTTCTTTTGCCAAATCGGAGGTGGACTTTTTGGGCCACAAGATCAAACAAGGCAAGTTGCTGATGGATAGGGCAAAAATTCGGGCAATAGTGGATTGGGAGGCGCCCACGAAAGTAACCGAGCTGCGGTCCTTTCTCAGGTTAGCCAATTATTACCGAAGGTTCATCAAAAGCTACTCCACCATTGCTGCACCCCTCACTGACTTGCTGAAGAAAACCAAAGCATGGGAATGGACTGAGGAGTGTCAACGGGCTTTTGATCAGTTGAAGAAAGCGGTGATTGAGGAACCGGTTCTTGTGCTGCCAAACTACTTGCTGCCGTATGAGGTATACACCGATGCATCCAATTTTGCTATTGGGGGTGTTCTAATGCAACAAGTCCATCCAATTGCATTTGAGAGCCGAAAGCTCAATGAAACGGAGAGGCGGTATACGGTGCAAGAAAAAGAGATGACGACGGTCATCCATTGCCTGCGCACTTGGCGACATTACTTGCTTGGGGCAAAGTTCGTAGTGATGACGGACAATGTCGCAACGAGCTATTTTCAGAGTCAAAAGAAGCTCAGCCCGAAGCAAGCCAGGTGGCAGGATTTCTTGGTAGAGTTCGACTATAAACTCGAGTACAAACCGGGTAAAGTGAATGTGGTGGCGGACGCCTTAAGCCGCAAGGCCGAGTTAGCATCTATAAGTAAGCTAGAAGGGGAGCTACTCAGCCTATTTTGTGAAGGTACAAAACAAGACCCCTTTGCTAAGCAAATTTCTGCACAGGCGCATGATGGGAAAACACAGCGGTTTTGGGTAGAAGATGGGCTTCTTTACACCAAAGGCCGTCGGGTGTATGTGCCAAAGTGGGAAAACTTGCGACAGAACCTTATTAAAGAGTGTCATGACACCAAATGGGCAGGACATCCAGGACAAAGGCGTACACGTGCTCTACTAGAGACGGTGTACTATTGGCCACATATGCGGCAGGAGATAGAGCAGTTAGTAAAGACTTGTCTAGTATGCCAACAAGACAAGGTGGAGCAGCGGAGTCCCGCAGGTTTACTTGATCCCTTGCCCATACCGGAGAGACCTTGGGAGAGCATCTCCATGGACTTCATTGTGAGTTTGCCGAAATTGGAGGGATGTGGGACTATCATCGTGGTGGTAGACCGATTCTCCAAGTATGCTACTTTCATTTTGGCACCAAAGGAGTGCAGTGCGGAAGAGACCGCAAGGCTTTTCTTCAAGCATGTGGTCAAATATTGGGGATTGCCGAGAGTGATAGTAAGTGATCATGACACCAGATTCACCGGCAGGTTCTGGACGGGGTTATTCAATCTCATGGGGTCAAAACTTCACTTTTCCACCAGCTTTCACCCACAAACGGATGGGCAAACCGAATGGGTGAATGCACTTTTGGAGCTGTATTTGCGGCACTTTATGAGTGCCAATCAGTAGGATTGGGCTAAGCTACTCGACGTTGCTCAATTCTCATACAATTTGCAGCAGAGCGAGTCAACAAATCGGAGCCCATTCGAGCTAGCAACTGGCCAGCAGTCTCTTACACCACATGCGCTCGTATCCAGCGATACGGGGAAGAGTCCAGCAGCATACAAAGCTGCAAAGTCTTGGCATGAGCAGTCAGACTTAGCGCAGGTGTATCTCGACAAGGCGTCTAAACGGATGAAGAAATGGGCGGATAACAAGTGGAGACATGTTGAGTTCAATGTGGGAGACTTGGTGATGGTAAAAATACTCCCGACACAGCACAAGTCTACCCGCCCACTTCACAAGGGCCTTGTTCGAAAATATGAGGGGCCATTTCCGATTGCCAAGAGAGTTGGCAAAGTCTCATACAAGGTGGACTTACCATCAAGACTAAGGCTACATTCGGTGTTCCACGCAAATTGCTTGAAGCCATATCATGGAGATGCGGAAGACACGGAGCGTGGGCCATAATCCCGGGCACCTTTGGGAGTTTCCACATCTTATGACAAGGAGGCAGAATTAATCCTTGATGTAAGGACAGTACGGAAGAAGAATTATCCTCCGAGTCGTGAATACTTTGTCAAGTGGAAGAGGCTGCCCGATAGTGAAGCAAGCTGGGAACCCAAAAATGCACTATGGCAGTTTAAAGACAAGGTGCGGGAGTTCCAGCGAAAACGCGACGAGGGCGTCGCGTGAATTTGGTGGGGGAGAATGTCACGCCCCAAATGTTCTCAAGCAATTCCTCGAACATTTGGTGCGCGCCAAGACCCTTCAAGGCTACTTGGGCCATTGGTGCATTTCATGGATCACACATTCTAGAAGGCCCATTGGAGTTTGTGGTATTTATGGACCAAGCCCACTTGTAATTAGTAGGTGGTAGAGTATTCTAGAATAAGGATATTCTTTTGAAATATTACCCACTTGTAAGTAGTAAAGTGGTAGAGAATTCTAGAATAGGAATATTCCTTTGGAATATTACCTATGGTAGGTGGCTTTTATTTTGGACCGTTAGATGCTTTCAATCTTAACTATTCATTATACATAGCTTTTGCTATAAATAGGTGAGCTCTCATTTAGAGCAAAGCACCTCTTAGCTTGTAATTCTCTTTGCTATCAATACAAGAGTATTTCATCACACATCTTGCTTCTTCTTCTTCATCTCTTTCTTGGTTTATTGGGTTTTTGGCTGCTTAGTACTAGTAAGTGTCTAAGGCCGCACGGTTCGAGAAATTAAGTCCGTGACACTAGACTCTTACATGTTCTCTAAAGTATTTATATCTAAAATCTATCCAAAATCTATTTTATGTGAAATATAAAATTTTTATTTATCCAATTACGTGTAATACTCGTCATCTTTGGTCCAGACATAGGAGCCAATTTAGTCTATATTGTCTATCTTTAATATTTTTAAGAAACTTACACCTTATGTGGTAATTTCTAATAGGGGCTTCAAACACAGTCTTTGAGATTATTCATATTTTTTATTCTCACTACTGTTAAGGACTCACTATTTAGATGACAATTTCCATTGAGGCGATTTGAAGGACTCACATGTAAATGAGAAATGAATATGGTCTGATACCACTTATCAAAAATTTAAATTTGTAATTGGCCTAAAAGACTAATCTATTAGGTAATACTGTCTACTCAATTATATATATTCATGACCCATTTATATTTTATCAAATATAAGAGATGACAGAAGGTGGGAAGTAAATTGCTAGATCTAAAACTTTAAGAGATCAAACATAATTATAATAATTATGGGTCGAATCATAGATAAAAATAATTATAGGATCAAAATTTGAATATGCAATTTCAAGGTAGATATTAATTAAATTACGAGAATAAGATAATTACTGTTCCAAAGTTTAGCATAGAGAACAATAAATCTTCCTTATTTTGGAAAAACTAAAAAGACCCCTTCAATAAAAGTTCGATGGTTTTTATTATAACTATCATAATACCCTTTCAATTATACGTGACTTCAACTTAAATAAAATTGATATATTATATATGATTTAATTTAATTCAATTATCTTTATTTATAAAAGATGTCAAAATAATAAATTATAGTTATTGTATATTACATTGTATTTGAGTATTCAAAATGACACAAGGCATAGTCTCATGGGTTAATATCTAAATAAAAAAGCTAAATTATTAAAAAATTATAGCAAAATAATTATATTAAATTTAAAAATAAAAATAAAAATAAAAACAAAACAATATTAAAGAATGATGAGCACTAAAACTAGTTACTATCTCTGCCATTAGTTGATGGTGACCTCCAATTGATGGTGGTGAGTTACAGTGCAACACCACCTCTATTAGACAGATTTTAATATGAAAATTCTAATTGAGGTAGTGACGCATTGCAACACGCCTTCGTTATTATGGTGGTTATTGCATTTCTTATTAATTTTTATTATTTTTTGATGCCTTTTTAGTTAAAATTATTTTATTATTGCATAGATTATAATAATTAAAGTTCGATCATGTCAATAATGTGTCAAAATTTAATTAATGCCTTTGCTAGTCATTTGTTTAGAGATTACGATCATGATTGTGGTGGCCCTGCTCTTTGTAAATATATATGTATATATATTTGTTTTTATTTTACTTAATTATTCAATAATTTTAATTAAATTAAAAAAAACCTATTACATTAAACAACATATTTTTTTAAACTTATAATACTATATTAGCCTCACTGTCATCCGAATTAATAGATCCAATTAATAAAAAGGGGTCTTTTTGGACAAACAAAAACAAGGAAATCTATGATTCTTTAGGTAAAAAAATGGGATGTAGATACCTTTTTTTGGTTAAAAGTTTTTTTTAAAGATTTTTTCAAAATGGAAAGTTTTCAAGGAACTCTAACTTTTTATTCTTAATTTTCAATGACAATTTTAAAATCGTAATCATATATCTTTTGTCGTCTTTGACGGTAATAAAGATGACATTTTTATAATTGTCATTGTTGTTGAATTTTAACTGTCATCTTTGTGCTTTTAGTTTTACGTAATAGTAAAAATTAAAGTAAAAAAACTAGTATTAACTAATCAACTTTTTTTATTGTTGGGTTATATTCAATCGATGACTAAAAATTTGTTTGACTAATTTAAGTAAAAAATTTAAATTGATATGTTATTTTAATATTACTAAAATTGTATTACTGTTACAAGAAAAAATAAATTTAATGATGTTACGTTAAGAAAATATAAGAAAACCTTAAAAAAAGAAATCTTCATAGGTGGCATGGGGGATATTGACAAGGGTGCTTTGAAGGACTGTCTAGGCAAGTTTATTAGGGTTAGAGTTAGTATTCATATTCTGTAACCTCTTAAGCCGGCTTTTCAAACCTTTATTTGGGGAACTGAGGAAGTGGTACTGTACTTTTGAAGTATGAAAGACTGATATTTACTTTGATTGTGGCCTCTTCGGGCATTCTACTAGGGACTGTCTTTCTGGCCAAAGGGAAGGGTTACACTTAAGGATGGGTTTTATAATGATTGATCAATGCAGGTTATTTTCAAAGACCAAATTATAGAGCACAAAAGCAGACTAGAGATTATGGCATTGAGTGCCCTTAAAAAAAAACTCTATAAAGGAATTAAGTAAGGCAAACAAAAGAAGTTTATGGAGAGTTCTATGGGAAAAGGGTTATTGTCTGCTTCCAAATCCTTGGATGTGGGGCTGGGGGTTTCTTTTCCCCATGATAGTCATGTTGTGAATAAAACCTTAAAGTTCTAAACTTGTTGTAAGTGGCGTAGGGTAAAGGGACAACCAAGCCATGGGTAGTGGACTTGCTTTTGAGTCTTTCAACAAAGAAGTGGTGCAAGGCTATCTTGTGAATGATTAAGTAATTTTTGGAAATTTGGGAGAAGCCATGGTTCAAGTATGCTCTGCAAGTTTTTTGGTGGTTGTTGAATCGAAATAGTATAATGTTGAATATAGATTGCATGCTAATGAAGGAATAGGCTTGCATGCAAGTTCTATAGAGTAGGGAGAGGATGTTAAAGGGGCTAACTTGATAGTGCCTGAGGTTGTCAAAAGGTTTGTACATCTTAACCATTTTGCTAGTATGTTTCTCGATTATAAAGGGAACGCAACTCCTCTAACTAAGAATGAAAGTGATGGTTTGGTGTTTTGTATGAGAGAAAAAATCCTCCCTCTTTGGTTCAAGTAAAAGGAGTTATTTCATTTTCAAAACCTTCCATAACAGACGCAATAAGAGCCTATCAAAGCTGCAAGAAATGCTTCTTGATCTAAACTTAGTCCAAATAATAAAGACTGAAAATCTAAGGATAGGTTTGGGAAATCCACTTCCAAGCTTGCTTTAGCAATTTTGATATGGAAGCCTTTGCTGATAAAGAATCAAAATTCCATATTATATAAGATCCATGAGAAGTATGGGCATGGGGGAGAGGGGTAGACGTGTCATTAAGTTAGACTTTGATTCTGATTTTCTGACTGGGGGTGGTGGACATGTTGATGTCAAGAGGGTGGATAGTGTGATTACTTCCGATCACCATGAAGCATTTACGTTGAAATGTTTGGGGATTAAGCAATGCTCTTACATTCTAAATCCTGTGCAACCTATTGGGATTTAAAGGTAAATTAGTGGTTGAAATAATTGGGAGAAACAGAGGCTTGGCTATGTTGTGGCTAGATAATTTGATGTTTAGTTACTATCTTATTCAAGGTTTCACATTGATGTTTCATTGAGTTCTAAGGGTGGTAGGCTTTGGCGGTGCATGGGATTTATGGCACCTAGAGGTGGCCTAGAGACATCATTCGTGGACCATGTTAAGATGGATTATCTCATTATCTCCCTGTCGTGCCTTTTTTTTCGTTTTTATTAAAAGTTTTTTTGGAGGGATAGGGGTGGTGTCGTGGCTTTGTGGGGGAGTGGAGGGGGAATTTTAACAAAATCTTAGAGCAGAAAGAAAGAAGGGAGGTGTACGGGGATCTGTATGTTTGATAGATAATTTTAAACATACTATGGATAATTGTGGTTTGCTAGACATAGATGCTTATGGACCTCATTTTACTCGATGTAATGGTAAGTCTGGTAAGGATTTTATTTAAAAGAGGCTTGATAGAGTTGGTTGTATTATAAATTAGAGTGAGTTGTTTTTTTAGAGCTAATGCATGACATTTAGATTATTGGGGTTCAGATCATAGACCTAGTTTAGTATATGTTCATGGTTGCTTATGAAATACAGACGAGAAGGTTGTAAATTGTAATAGGCAGAGACTTCAGTTCGAGGAGGCTTAAATTGAAGAACCAGAGTGTCACAAGACATTCATAATGTTCGATGCAGCTTAAGTCATACTTTGCAATATTTCCAAGATCATATAAAATAGATTAGAGCCCCTTTGGATAGATGGGATATGAGAAATTATATAAGGTTATCCAATGGCATTTAAAAGACACAAAGCCATTTGGATGCACTTAATTAAGTTGTTATTGTTGGGATTTGTGTTTACGTGTCATTCACTTTTATGTATGAATATTTATTTTATATTTATACTATCATCATTTTATTAAATTGCTAATTATGTTCAATATATGGTAAAATACTTGTAACGTTTCAGACATTATATAATCTGAAAGAGTTTAGATCTAGTCTAAAGGAGTTTAGATCAGTGTTAAGAGTTAACACCGCTGAAAGTTGTAAATGTTAAGAGTTAGCACTGTTAAGAGTTAACATGTTATAAGGGTCAGCGAAATCTAAGGAGTTAGAGCCTTGTCTGAAATGGAACAAAGACCTGAGAATATATTAGTAATGACATAGTTGCAAAAAAGTTGTAAATAGTGATAAGAAATGTCATTACGCAAATATGTTCTCAAACACTACATTCCTGATTTATCTTTATTGATGCGGGTCTGTCGTTAAAGACCTTATTACATATAGATCAGTGTATGTCTATATCCGAATAGCTCAGATGGTTAGTCTTAGCAGACTACAAGCTTAATGGAAGCTCGTATAGAGATACAAGTATTTAGTAAGGACTGAGTATTGAATAGACTCATGATGACCTTCAATAGATATCTTATAAAGCCATCAATGGAGGATCATCTCGAGTTCAATAGTATTCGTAATCATTAGTCTTGAGTGCCATGGTGAGCTTATGAGTGATCCAATATACTTTGATTCTACACATGTCAGAAACCTTTCATAGCTTCACCGCTGAGTGTCGTTGAGTGTGTTCTGATACTCATGGAGTTAAGTGTATGTAGATAAAGGATCCATCAACTTATTTAGATGAGTAATATATCCTAATGCTCCAAGATTATGTTAAGAAAGTCTTATGATTAAAGGAAATATATTAATCATGGCCAGTGTATAATTTGTCTAATGAGGGACCTTGATGTTGGTCATTTGATTACTTAAATAAAGAAAGATATTCTAATTGTTAGGTAAATGAATATCTTGCTAGCCATTTATCAAGTGTTTGGCTAAATTACTTGAGTATAATGGCTAACCATTATGGGTGGTGGGGAGAGCACTTTCATTAACCATTATATGGACAAAACTAAAAGAAGCTCTCATTCATTCCATTCAAGTGAATGATACACAAGTGAGAATTAAGAGAATTTGCTAAGGTGTTTGCAAGAGGTTCTAAGCAAAAGGTCGTGAAGAACAAAACCAAAAATCAAACTATTCATCTTATTTCAGTCTAAACACAAACACTTATTACTGGAACATTTTGTAGCTGCTATTCTAGTTTTACAATCCTACTAGTTTGTTGTGAATTAGAATTATGCAACAATACACTTTAAGGTGAGTTCAAAATTTGGAGATTAGAACTCTTGAAGAATTGAAAGCTACCTTCAATCAGGTAAGTTTTACTCACTTGCTATCTAGTTTAATTAATATATTTAGACATATATGTGATATGTATATGATTATGCTAGATTGAGTGTAACTTGTAATTATGCTTCTGCTATGTGTAATAAAATTTTAAAATTATACATACACTATTAATCAAATACTCACTTAACAAATGATATCAAAGCATGTTAAATGAGTATGTGATGCTTGATGTTGTTGAATATTTAACATGATGATGTTGTAATGTTGAATAACATGATAATATTTAATTTGGGACATAGTGATGTTTAAAATTAAACGTGGTAATTTTTATGATGTTCTTAAACATGTTGATGTTTAGAATTGAACATGTAATGTATGAACGTGATATACATGTGAAATAATTGAGTGTCGGAACAAAAACAAAATTGATTTTTGGATAGCGAAAATAGTGACAACGTTCGATGTCGTGGCACCTATATACTAACCTGGAACGCTTGGTGCCTAGATGGTGGAGCCGTGGCGCTCGACCAATTTTTCATAGACACCACGACGTCCTTCCAATGCTATGACGTCTAGCACTGTTACTGAAAATTTTTCTTTATTCAGTTTTCTTCTTGCTTTGACTTATTTTATTGTTGTATTATGCTTCTCTAATTTTCATAATATGATATTATTATTTATTTACGTTGATAATCACAATGGGAGCCCTATTGGTGGGGTTAGTTGTAATTGCGTAAAATTAAATGAATGATCTAAATTTTTCATCCTTATAAAATGGGGATGTGTTTATAAAATCTCTCTTAATCAGATTGAATAATATTTCATTATGAGATAATGTTATAATATGATCCGTCTTGCCAATACGGTGTTAGACGGGTCATTTCGATCTTTTTCAAGATTGGTAAAGTGTAAAGGATTGGTCTGTGTGACTTGGACTATACTAGTTAAACATGAGATGAGGTAAATATATGCAAAAATATTGTCCTAGATCACTAAATTGTATGGGTAGTATCCATAACATATATTTGATGATTGACAATATAATCTGAAATACACTTATCCTAGATCTTTAAAGTGTGCAGATAAGGTGTATTTAGGATTAATAGTAAGAGTTACATTAGATGCAATTGACAAGAGTTGTCTACCTTTTAGGTTTACAAAGGTCATGATCGCTATAGTGTGCGGTTGGAGTAAAATGCCAATTGGATCCACTTCTCACTGCATAGTTTAAAGAATTTAAATTATCGTTTTTTCGTTTGAAAGATTAAAGGGATTATATAAAATAATGGAAGGCATATTTAGATTAAAAAAGTATAACTGTCATACTTACAATCTAAAACGTTCCACTAACATCTCTTTTCTTTTGTCTTGTAAAGATTTAATGGCCATAAATAACCCACTGGTTCATATTCTTGATGTGTATAAACTCAAAGGTGTAAAAAATTATGCCGACTGACTTTTGAATCTTAGAATTATTCTAGATTCTAAGAAGCTTGGGTATGTAATTGATCAACGCCTGTTCTGAGGTGTTTTTGAAAAGGCTTCTCTAGAAGAAAAAGAGACATATTAGAAATAGTTGGATGGCGATTTAAAAGTCAAATCTTATATCATTGCTTCCATGTCTACAGAGCTGCAGAGAGAGCATGTCCATATGGACAGTTCTAGCAGTATAATGCTCTACTTGAAAGAGTTATTTGGCGACTAACCTTAAGTTGAAATATACAGGGTTGCCAAAGCTTTTTTTGACAGACTAGATTCCTAGAGGGCAGTCCTGTTAGTCCCATATTCTTAAGATTATTGAATATATCAAGAGGTTGAAGACCATGGATATTGCACTAAGCAATACATTGGGGAACAGTTTGAGTCTCTAGTCGCTTCAAGGGTTATTTTGTACAATTCATCATGAACTTTGACATACAAGCTCCCTACATATGCTGATCTATATAATATGCTGAAAACAGTTTAAGAGGACATGAACAAAAGGGTCACGGCTCTATATGTTCAGGGTGCTATATTTCTACCCCGAAAGCTTCTAAGAAGTTTAAAGAAAAAAATAAAAGGAAGGTAAAACATACACCCAACATGGTTTCTCATAAGCAATACATATCTAAGCCCTAATATAAGAATAGAGTAAAGGAAAAATGTTTTAATTGCAGTGAAGATGGGCACTAAAAGCACAACTACCCAAAATACTTTGCTGCAATTAAGAAGACACCCTCAAGTATGCACTTACCTATCATTAAAATTTCTTTAGCATTTGATGTTAGTATTAGCTGGGTATTAGATACTGCTTATTCTTCTCATATTTGTAATGTGTTGCAGGGTTTGAGGGAAGTTAGATTGTTACATCCTGGAGAAGTATAACTTCATATTGGAAATAGAGATTTCCTACAAGTTGAAGCTATTGGACATTTTGATTTGCTTCTTCCATGTAATACAATTGTTGTATTGAATAATTATTATTATGTGTTAAACATTATTCAGCAAATGATTTTCATTCTTGTATTAGATAATGAAGGATATCACATGTATGTTCAAAATCGTTCCTTATATTTGTACGATTTGGATAATATTTTATGAGCTAAATGTTAGTTAATTAATTGCTTTTATATATTGAATACAACTGAAAATGTCATGAATGTACAAATAAATACTAATAGTAGCTCGAAAAATTTAAATGAGACTGAATTGTGACATATGAGATTAGGCCACATAGGTGTGAAATGACTATCTCGTCTGATGATGGTCAAATATTTGATTTGACCATAGAACCTTATTCAGTTTGTCAATCATGTATTCAAAGAAAAATAACTAAATCTCCTTATACTAGTGTTGGACACCACACCATTGATTTATTGGAACTTGTACATAGTGATATATATGGTTCGATGAATCACACTACAATAAGTGAGTTTTGATACTTTGTAGTTTTTATCGATAATCTTTCATGATTTAGATACATGTTTCTTATGAAACCTAAATCAGAAAATTTTAAAAAGTTCGAAGAGTATCAACTTAAAGTAGAGAAACAAACCAAAAAATATATAAAAAGCCTTTGATCAAATTGAGGCGATGAATGCATAAATAGTGAATTTTTGGATTATTAAAAAGAAAATGAGATTCTCGCTCAATATAGTCCTCTAGGTACTTTACAACACAATAGTAGTTCAGAGATGAGAAATCAACTTTATTGGATATGGTCCAATTAATAATGAGCTTCACCGATCTTTTTGAATATCTATAGAGATATGCTCTAGAAACTATTGCTCATATATTGAATAAAGTTCCATCAAAAGGAATTCCATCCACTCTGCATAAGATATGGACTGGAAGGAAACTAATAAGATATGGACTGGAAGGAAACTAAGTCTTAAGTACATTAAGACTTGGGGTTGTCCCGCATGCGTAAAATTTATTCAACATGATAAAATTGCACCTAGAGGATACAAGTATCTATTTATTAGACATACTAAGAATTCAATGGAATACCATTTCAGTGATTTATAGGAACGAAATGTGTTCGTTTCTCATTATACCACTTTCCTAGAGAAAGATTTTCTTATGGATCGCGGAGATTATAGAAAGATTGTACTTGATGAAGTCAATTAGGATGTAAATGAACCAACAATAGAACCTCAGGATCAATCGAGCGAAATACCTTTGATACACCCTCCACGTAGGTCAGAAAGGATATCAAGACCACTTGAAAGGTATGGTTCAATACCTAAAGGTGTTCTTGGTGTGTTCTCAAGTGTTCTTGGTGGCTTATAGAGAAATAATGTTAAACATCGATTCAAGTAAATGGAAAGAAGCCACGAAATTCAAAATTAACTTAATTAATCACAATCACGTCTAGGACTTGGTTGAGCTTCCTCAATAAATTATTTCTACCAGTTGTAAATGAATTTATAAGTGAAAACGTAGGCCCAATTGAAAACTAGAAACCTTTAAAGCCCATCTGTTAGTGAAAGGTTATACTCAGTGATTTGGAATTGATTATGAGGAAACATTCTCACTAGTAGCGATGCTTAGGCCAATTTATAGTTTATTTATACTCAGCAATTTGAGAAAGTCAATTTATAAACTTAAGCAGGCTTTTCAAAGTTGAAATCTTCATTTTGATGAGTTAATCAGAGGTCTAATTTCATCAAGAACGAGGATGAATAATGTATGTATAAAAGAGCTGTGGGAGTATGTTAATATTCTTAGTTCTCTAGGTAGATGTCATACTTATTATCAGAAATGATATTGTTATATTATAGTTAGTCAAAAGCCATCTTAGTAAGAATTTCTCCATGAAGGATTTGGGAGAGGCTTCCTATATATTAGGTATAAAACTTTATAGAGATATAACGAGGAGGCTAATAGGACTCTTCTAGTAATCGTACATAGATAATGTCTTGGAATAATGGTACAATTTCATTACCTGTGAGACAGTTAAAATATATTTTAGACATGGCATTTATCTTTTGAGAAAGATGTGTCTTTAGAGTGAAGATGGAAGAGTCAGAATGTCAAATATACCATATGCATTAACAGTAGGAAGCTTAATGTATACCATGATGTGTACGAGACCTGACATCAATATAACTGTAAATGTTATAAGGCGGTATTAGTCTGATCCAAGTGAAAGCCATTGGATGGCTGTGAAACATGTCCTTAAATATTTTAAGAGTACCAAGGGTAAGTTTTTAATACACACCAAAAGTGAAAGTATGTGGAGAGAAAATACTATGCCATTAGAGAAATATTGACTAGAGGCGATGTAATACTTTGTAGAGTAGACTCTATAAATAATATAGTGAACCCACTTACAAAAGTCTTAACTCCAATAATATTTGAAAAATATATATAGTCAATGAGTATTAGATATTGACACGTCTAGAATATAGAATTTTATTTTCAAGTACAGGATTGTCGAAGTAATAAATAAGCCGGTGAGAATAAGGTTGATTCAAAAGGAAGTGGAATTAAAATTTTAAACTAAAAATACTCTAAAAACAAATAAAGCAATATAAGATGTCTACAAATAATAATTCAATTAACCAATTAAAATGAATGCTAAGGTTAGGAGATCTATTCTTGGCATTTGGAATAAGAATATCTTTCACTATATTTATAACACAATTGGAATCCTCGCACAAATGTTAAGGTTAGGGGGATCTACTCTTGGCATTTGGAATAAGAATATATTCAACTATCTTTATAACTCAATTGGAATTCTAGCACAAAGAGGGTTCTAATCAGAAGATATAACAATTAAAATTCATCATCGTTTATATATTCACTTGTATTTATTTATTTTTAATTATTATACACCACATCTTGTAAGTGGGTTCAAGCATTTTTATGTCAATCTTTATATTTGTCAACAATAAATTAAGTCTCACACTTTACAAGAAAAAGTATCTACGCCAAATCTTATAACTGGTTTTAAGAATTTATTGAGCAAACTATAAAGATTGTCTATAATAAATCAAAATGCACCACTTTGCAAGAAAGGTTATCAATATTACAAAATAATATAAATACATAATATATAAATTTGCTTAACTTAAAAATGTAACTTTAAATTCAAGAATAAGATTTTACGTATATAAAATTAAAGGAAAGAGATGCAAGAAGAGATAATATGAACTTTAGACTAATAAACAAAAGAAATAATAATACAAAAAATAAGTATTTTGAATTAAAATCTAGCTCTCTACCTTTCTGCTTTGGGTATAAACAAACCACCTATTTATAGAAAAACATGGATAATACAAGATAAATGAGGAGTGAATCACTTGAATGATAAAAATCAAGAGGGAGGCAACTAATTTGCAATGATTATCATTAATACACCAACTTGATTGTCCAGTTTGAAATTGATGTTATCAGAATTAGCTTCCATTCAATAACTCAAAGTTATATATAAGTCTCTCAGCTTTTCAATTGAGTTGTATCATGCGTATTAAATACGTATTTCTCTAGTTATAGGCCAAATACTGAAAACTGTTCAGACTATGCCTGTACTGTAGATTAGTTATCTTCTAGGATATTTTACACCCTCTAAATGCTTGAATTAATTTTTTTTTGTGAAATCCAATATTTTAGTCCATTAAGTCAGCTCTTCATAGGATCAAGAAATACTTCATTTGAATTTATAGGTAGAACATTATGCCCATTGAAGCGAACCTACCACAAAATAATTAAAAGTTAATTAGGTACAATATTGTAAACATACTTAAGTTAGGGAGGTTAATGACACTAGTAATGCAAAATAATGTTGTAAAAACCTTATTAAATGTTTAATTTCAAATGTTCATTACACCACTCAATCAATTTACCCTGGTGAGAATAGGGTCGATCAAAATAGAAGTGGAATTAAAATTACAAACTATAAATACTTTAAAGACAAATAAAGTAATATAAGATGTTTACAAATAATAATTAACCAATTAAAATGAATGCTAAGGTTAAGGGGATCCATTCTTGGCATATGGAATAAAAATATATTCAAATCTCTTTATAACACAATTGGAATCCCCACACAAAGGAGGTTCCAATCGGATTCCAATCGGAAGATATAATAATTAAGGTTCATCATTATTTATATATTAACTTCTATATATTTATTTTAATTATTATACACCAAATCTTGTAAATAAGTTCAAGTATTTATTATCCCAATCTTTATATTTGTCTACAATAAATCAAGACTCACACTTTACAAGAAATGGTATCTACATCAAATTTTCTAAATGGTTTTAAATATTTATTGTGCTAACTATAAAGATTGTTTATAATAAATCAAGATACACCACTTTACAAGAAAGGGTATAAATATTACAAAGCAAAATAATTGCATAATATATAGATTTGCTTAACTTAAGAATATAACATTAAATTCAAGAATAAGAGTTTAAGTATAACTTATTACCTCACCAAGAGTTTCATTCTTTCACCTTAATAAAAATAACAATTACCTAGACATAATTAAATTAAAGAAAAGAGATGGAAGAAGAGATAATATGAACTTTAAACAAGTAAACAAAAGAAATAATAATATAAAGAGATAATACAAAAGATAAGTGTTTTGAACTAAAATTTAGCTTTCTAATTTTATGCTTTGGGCATAAATAAGCTATCTATTTATAGAAAAATAGGGATAATACAAGAAAAATTAGGAGGAAACCACTTGAATGATACTGATTATCATTAATGCACCCACTTAATTGTCCAATTTAAAATTGATATAGTTCGAATTAGCTTTCACTCAAAAACACAAAGGTATAGATAAGTCTCCTAATTTTTCAAATTGAGTTGTATCATACATATTAGATACGTATTTCTCTAATTATGGGCCAAAAACTGAAGATTGTTTGGACTACGCCTGTACTGCAGATCAGTCACGGCTTGCATTACTAGTGTTCATCACATACAAAACAATGGTGATGTGTGGAAGCAGAAACTAGAGCCATTTCTTGAAAACAAAACTTTTCAATAAGAATTTATGTTCTTATCTGACCCATATTTCGAGACCTTTGATCTTTGTTGTACATATTTATATCTATTTATTCTTCTTATAAGTTTATTTATTTTTCGTACTTGCAGATTAATTTAGCATATTTGTGTTTTTTTAGTCTTGTTTTGCACCTCGATTAAGTGGTGGATAATGGTACTTCATGATATTTTAAGTTGGTTTTGTTAGTTTCCTATAATTATCAATACATTTTCTTCTTCTTTTTTCTCAAAAAAATGGACGACATTCTAATGAATTTAAAGAAAAATGGTTTACTTCATTGCCTTAAAATGCCTTAAAAAAAATTTCAAGCAAGATATGAAAGATTAAGGTTATTAATGATTATAAATATACCTACTAATGTACATTGGTTAATTGAAGCCAATGCCCAAATTGGCAGGTGAGTTTTCAAACTCATTAACTTCCTATATGCCTAGCGTAGGTAAAATCTATTTTGTAAAAAAGCGAAGGATAAAAGGGTTAAGTGTTTATTGCAAGTGTGCATGCATGACTTGTAACACACGTTGTCGCACTTTTGAAATAGTGTCTGTAAATTTGAAGATAAAATTAGGTTCATTAAGAATGGACTGAGTAAAGAGTCTTTAGATGTTATCTTATCAACTCTTGAGACGCATCCTAGTGGATATGTACATATTGCAATTCGTGAATTGTGGGACATATTCCTAAAGGAATATGAGCAATATAGTCTTAGGAATTTGACTTTAAAAGACCCTGTTTTTCAATTTATAAGAAAATTGGATAGAAAGCTTATTCCTAACCCATAGAGGGCGTTTAAACTGTTTCTGAACGTAAAACCAGAGGAAGATGTAAGCGATAATCACATCTATTTGTACATATTTACACTAGCTATTAATTTTGAAAATATTTTATTTCAACCTGAAATGTCTTTTTAAATAATAACCAACTACCTATAGCCAACTTTAATTTTGAAAAATTGTATTTAAAGCTAAATCTTCTCTAATAACAATCAACTACCTATATAACTTTACATAGTAATACATTTTGGCTCTATAAATACTTTGCATTATTTTTGCATCTTCATACAAACTCTAAATCCTTCAAGGGTTAGGAAGAGTGTAACAATGGAGGAAACATCAACTCGTAAATTCACAAAAATTTGTGTCTTTTGTGGATCCAACCCTAGAAAAACTAGAGAGTTTGTAGAAGCAGCAGAAACCTTTGGTAAGGTGTTAGCTGAGCAAAACATTTATTTAGTATATGGGGAGGCAGTCGTGGATTATTGGGGTGTGTTACAACATATGCATAAAATAAAGGTAGTCGCGTTTTAGGTATCATACCAAAAGCTCTAGCTTTTGAGAATATTGTAGGAAATATAATCGAGGATGAGTTACAGGTATAATCAATGCATGAGTGAATGTCTTTAATGCTTAGGCATGCTAATGCCTTCATAGCTCTACCAAAAGGTTTCAAAACTTTGGAGAAAAATTTTCAAATTGCCTTATAGGCACAATTTCAAATCCACTGATTGGTTTGTTAACTGTTGATGGTTTTTACAATAAGTTGTTATTTTTTCTTGACTATGCGGTAGAAAACAATTCATCGCATCTGTGGCACGATGGGTTCTCATTTTTGCTTAAACTATTGATCAATTGTTCGATAAATTATAAATTTTTATACCTCTATTTGATCCAACAATGCATTAGATACACTGGTATACATATGACAGTGATAAGAAACACAAGATAGATTTGACTCTCCATCTGTAACCTATATACTTTTATGTATTTTTCAGTATTTTGTGTGGTTTATTTTATTTTGTTGCAGGTTTCCTTTTTAATAAAAGATATTTCAAGTGATATCTTCTATACTCTACTCTTTCTATATTTTGACATTGAGGACAATGTTTCAATTTGGTTAGGGGGAGGGTAATTAATATTGAATGTTAGTGAAAAACATTTTCTATAATTTTTTTTCAAAAACAAAATTCCATCATGAGTAGTGTGAGTAAAAAGTTCATTTTTGGACTCTTGAGATGCATCCTATATCTAAAATGGCAGAATAATGAGTACATTACTGAAATTTTGAAATACATTCTAACTGACATATTATTATTATTATTTTCTTTTATTTTAATGCATTTCATGTACATTTGTCTGTTGCTTTTGTGCTTGTAACTCTTGTGTAAATAGGTTTGTTTTACTATTGAGGTATGATTTTAAAATTGTTTGGTTTAAATCACTTTTTCTATCTAGGTTACTAAAGAATATAACTCTCAAAATTATTTCTTGAGCACAATATTAAGCCTTGAAGTAAGATGGTTGATTCAATATATATAGCCAAGAGAATTTCTATGTTTAAGTATACATATTCTTTTCTAAACTCACATGTTTTACGAGTGAGTTGAGAGGTTTGAGATAACAACTTACAAACTTTCATTAATCTTTTGAAATAGTTAAATTTTGTTTAAAATAACATTATTTAAGATGAAGAATGATTAGGTTGTTTAGTTGAAGGATGATAAAAATTTGTGAAAAAGTATTTTGGTGACAATATGCTCTTATGTTAGACAAAAAAAAAGCAAAATAAAAAAAAAAGTATAAAAAAAGAAGGAGAAAAGAATTCAATTCAGTTCAATAAAGATTTTGTTCAATATTAAAAGATAAAAGTCATTAGGATGCAGTTTTATCATCGGACTATATTTGTAATATTTGTATAAGATAATTAAAGTCCTGAAGCTAGCATGCAGCAAAAATGGTTTAACTCTAAATAATTAATTTTTCTATCTTCGGATCAATGTCAGTTTCTTTATCTATTCTTAAATATAACATTTTCTTGAGCGATTATCTATTTTTCAATTCCATAAGTGAAATTTTAGCCTTTAAATAGTTATTCACATTTAAGGATATGGAGTTAAAGCTTTTACTTTGAGAAAGTTTTCAAAATTATATATGTTGTGGTTTGTGGTAAGATGGTTTTGGCTTAATTCACACATACAAAATTTTAAAAGTTATGATTGAAATAACTTTAATAGCAATTGTGATCTTTAACTAGCATTTTGTTTGAGATACTTAAGTAGTGTTTAAATTTTATTTATACTTGAATTACTAGGGACTAGTAGTTTTAGATTTTAGTTTTTATTTAGATTCATGAATAAGTTGTGAATACTTCTCTTTGTTTTGCTCAAAGTTGAGCAAAGACTTAAGTTTGAGGATATTTGATAAAGGTTAATTAGGTTGAATATTTTCATCTTCTAAATTTAATATTTATTCGTAGAAATTAAGTTTGTGGATATTTTGAGTAAATGGAGTAAATAGGGTTGAAACTCTAATGAAAATAAGACAAAAATATCAAAATGCTACAGAGCTGCCACAGTGATATGCTACAGTGCCAAATGCCGCAGTGCCTAGAAATGAGCACCGTGGCATCCAAAATAGTATCTCAGAGCCGTAGCGCTCAAGATTCAAATTTTAGTTTTCTAAATAAAAGTTGAGTAGGTATAATTTTAGTACTTGATTTATAGAATTAGATCATATAGTCTCTGTGGAATCGATACTTGGACTTAAAATCCTATATTACTTGATATGATAGCGTGTGTTTGCGCTTAGCTAGTATAGCATCAATCAAGTTTTTGGCACCGTTGTTGGGGACTAGTTTTATCTATTCTTTAGATCAATACTAATACCAAACTATTTACTTTTAATTCAGATTTTTATTTTTCCTTTATTTTCTTCTTTTTACTTTGATTTCTTTATTTTGCTTTGACTGTTTATACCATGGAGGGAAACAACGATTACATCAATAATCCTATATTTGAGCCCACGATACCACAAAGAGCTTTGAAAGAATATACTATCCCAACTACAAATAGTGTTCAGTTTAGTATTCAGCGATCAACCGTCAACGCTAATAACTTTGAGATCAAGTCGAATATTATTCAGATGTTGAAAGAAACTGTACAGTTCAGCAGAGCTCCCAATGACAATTATAACATGCATATAATATATTTCTTAGAATTTTACGATACCTTTAAATATAACGGAGTCTCCAACGATGTCATTAGATTGTGATTATTCCCTTTCTCCTTAAGGGACAGAGCTAAGGGTTGGTTGATGTCATTGCCGTCAGGATCCATATCGATGTGGGAAGATTCAGCACATAAATTATTAGTCAAGTTCTTTCCACTATTAAAGACAACAAAGATGAGGAATAACATCACCTCATTCAGTCAGATTGATGGAGAGTCATTATATGAGGCATGGAAGTGCTTTAAGGACGTGTTAAGGAAGTGTCCTCATCATAAAGTCCCTAAATAGCTATTAGTCCAAAAATTCTACAATGGATTAGTAGGCCATTTAAAGACCATTGTAGATGCTACTTCTAGAGGAGCATTAATGAATAAGTCTATAGATGAGGCTTATGATCTATTAGAAGAGATGACGTCAAACTATTACCAATGGCCAGCAGAGAGAGTTACACCTAAGAGAGTTGTCGATATATATAAAATTGACGCATTCAATGCATTGATAGCTCAAATTAATACTTTATCTAAGAAGTTTAATGCAATGAATGTCGTCAAAACTCGACAAGTGACATGCGACTTTTGTGGTGATAACTACATGAATGAGCAGTGCATGAAAGCTGTAGTAACCAGTATCCACGACTGGTAAGAATAAGTATTTATATATGTATAAATATACGTATTTTATTTGTATGTTGGTGAATCTTGATTTATATATTATTATTAGTAGTGTTTGTATAGGTTAAGGTGATACTATTAGCATTGGGTTTAATTGCAAGACTTTAGATTTATTTTAGGGACCAAATTGTAATACTTTGAAAGTTTTGGGGGTAAATTCGTAAATACCAAAAATTAACCACTTAGTATAAAAATACACTTTTAAAAACCCTAATTCTCTCATTTTGGTCGAGCTACCCATTTTTAGAGAGAGAAGAGAGAAATAAAGGAGAGAGAAAGAGAAGAAGAAGAAATTGAAATTTTGGATCTTTAGAGGTATATCACAACTAATTATCAATTTATTGGTGTTAATTAAGTTAATTTCTTTAAGTTTTGATTTCTGGAAATATGTATAATTAAGGATTTGATGTGTATTTCGTTTGATGTTGTGAGAATTGATGATGATCTATAAGATAGCTTGATAAATTATGATGAATTGTGGAATTTCTGCTTGATAGTCTCTTGATCCAGGAATTTTATAAATTTTTGTAATTCGATTCTGGTTTTAAATTTTTAGTATATGAAATTAGACATGTTTAGGATCATCTGAGACTTTGAATCGACTGACAATCTCGGAAATTGAATTTGTAGTGAATTTACCAAAATGACCCTGGAATTCTGGAAATTTCCTGTGTAAACAGTATGATACAGTGGAAAATAATTTTTGACCTGCTGAATGATCTTTAAAAATTACGAATTTTTGGAATATGATAATTTTATATGTCTAATATGATATACTCGGAATTGAGAATTTGGATCAATGTGGTTGAAGTGTTATGAATTTCTAAAGTGTATCAGCTCATTGTAGTATTTGATTAACATATTTTTAAAGTTATGAAATAAAATGGTTTTAAAATACTTTTGGCAGTTATTTGGAAGCCAAATATTTATCATGGACGGAGATATGTGTCAAGAGTAATTATGTGATATTTTTATAATTTTTGAGT
Source organism: Ailanthus altissimus (assembly GCA_946807835.1). NCBI lineage: Eukaryota > Viridiplantae > Streptophyta > Magnoliopsida > Sapindales > Simaroubaceae > Ailanthus > Ailanthus altissimus. Next base: position 4,616,344 of record OX327690.1, on the reverse strand, counting down.
TAGTATATGATTTTATAAAATTGGGAGATTGAATACTGTTCAGTAAGTATCTTGATCCTGTCAGGTTAGTAGTTTGGATTCAATGGTGTGTATGGAATGGATTGTGTAGGAATTTTGATATAATATTCATATATAAGAAGGATATATGAGTCAAGGATGGTATATTCTGATTTTGGAGTAATTGGACATCATTTGATGTATTAGTAAATTTTGTTAAGTGTAAGTGGTCAGAATGACAGGTTTTGAGAAACCAAGTTTTTAGACCAATTTGATGTGATAAATGCATTGTGTATAATTTTGTAAGCTATTTAAGTATTTTGTGTGAATTGTGAGGCTTATGAAAGGATTAATCTCCATTGATAGGTTAAGGAGATTTAAGCCTTGTAGCTGAAAGTGTTAAGAGGTAAGTATACTAGACTTTTACTGAAATCACTATAAGCATAGTAATTGTCTATGTATGATTTTGTAAATGTGCTTAAAAATATGTTTATGTTATGCCAAAGTGTATTTGATATGAAATGTGAAAGACATATGTTTATGAATGTGAGCATTGACATTGAACATGGACATACATGTGTTTTTGAAAGCGAGCTTTCAAAATGAAATGTGTTTGACAAAGAAAGCTTTGAAGTGCAATATGTCCATGAGAAAGATTTTGTGTTTTGAGGATGCTTGAACTCACTGTTGACTTAGTAGGCATCTTATGTGATTTGTGGAGCCTTTATGTGTGGCCTTTCCTTCGGGATAGGTATATGTTATGTGTTCCGTATGTAGGGAGGATCCTATTGGTACCTAAAGGAAGAGTGAGTTATCACATTCGTGTGGTGGCGTATTGGTGCATGTGAGAGGACTCACCGATGATCAGGGTGAGGGTTTGGCTTTTACCTTCGGGCATGAGCATTATATATGTGTTATTCAAGACCTCACTTGTACTATTCCTCTCATACGGTATGTCACCTACGAGTGACATTTGGCTCATTATGTGATATGTGATGTGTAAGTCCTACTAAGTAGTAGTTGAGTGATGGTATTCTTGTAATATGTTTTGAAAGAATGTGTAAGCGCTTACATGATATGTGATTTGATAAGATTATGATTTTGATTGATCACAGCATATCATACATATGCATTGTGTACATATATGTATTTGTATTTGATATATGAAAAATTAGTATGCTTACTGAGTTTTATACTCATTATAGTTTATGGTGATTTCAGGTAAATAAGGTACATATGTGCTTAGCGGATTTGGCAAGGCTTCTGCTGTTCCTTGGGTTCCCTAAGTTGTTAGGTTGTTAAGTGTTTCATTTGGGGACACGTGTGATAAGATATTTGATTTGTCCCTAGTGAATAAATACGTATGTATTATTTTATTGTGTGTGGTTGGACTTAGTTTAAGTTTCACCAAGTGTAGTAATGGATTGATTTTAAGTAAGAATTTACAATGAATATATTCTGGGCTTCCGGTAACAAAGTTGCTACTGGTGACGTAGTAGAGTGTTAATCTCTGAGAAAACTCTGTGTATCTCCGGTTTACTAATTGTCCCAGTCATAATTCAATTGCTATAATTCTGAAAGAAATTAAAATGAATGTTTAAGTATTATTGAATAAATGTAAGTGATGTCGTGTGTCAGATCTTTTGGGTCTGGAGCGTGACAAAAGCAGTGAAATATATGGGCAATTTTAATTGTCAACAACTTAACTCATAATTAAATTCTTACAATCCTGGATGGAGAGATCATCTTAACTTCTTTTGGCATTACAACCAAGAAGAGCCATTTAGACCAATGAATGCCCCAGGATTCGCACCATCACAAGAGAAAAAATAGACAATTGAAGATATATTTATGCAATATATAAAGTCCAATAATGCCATCTTACAGAACCATTCAGCATATTTGAAGAATTTAGAGGTCCAAATTGGACAACTTGCTGCTATAATTAATAAGAGACCTCAAGACACATTACCAATCAATACTGAGACAAATTCAAAAGAGAATGTAACGCAATGCCAAGCCAAAACTTGAGGAGTGGTGAGATCTTATAAGAAAACACATTTACACCACCACTATTAAATATAAAGGAGAAGAAAATACAAAAAAATAAAGTGCAACCATATAGACCACCTATTCCTTTCCTTCAAAGGCTATAGAGGTGTCAAACAAGTGTTGAAACAAAAAATCAGTAGTATACCAGTACAGAATATAGTGTAGAATCTCATAAAAGTGCAGAATTTTCAACAATAGAACGTGCAAAAACTGCTATTAAATTGCAACAACATTCTAAGGTGCAGAAAAGTGACAACACAATAGAAAATATTAGTAACAAAGAGCAGAATCAACCTATGCGTACTATATTACTTGACTGTTGTAGTATTAATGTGGTGCCATCAAACATCAAAGAGCTCAAAGACATGAAGATGTTGAATCCTTACATAAAAAAGAAGGCGTTAAGGCATAGAAAGAGAAAAAAGAAGAAGAAGAAGAAGTAGTACGATGACAAGGTCGAAGAGAAGGGCACAAAAGAGACACTTCACTAGTCTAAGATTCAAGTCTTTCTAGAGAAGTAAGAGGAGAAAGAGGAACAAGTTGTTGCCCAAGATCTAATAAAGAAGATGTGGAAACCGAAAGATAGGAAGCCTAACAAGCTCACATATAAAGATGCTTCCACCATTGAAATTAATCCTCCATAAGAGTAGAAAGAGCCTCGTCAAGCCGACGACGCTAAATTAAGCACTTTTTGGGAGGCAACCCAAGTAATTTTTATTTTTGTTTAGTTTCAATTTTAATTAGGTTAGTTTCTTTTATTTGTAGGAATAAAATAAAAAAAGGAATATTCAAAGAGGCAGCACGAGCAATTGCAAGCATTAGGAGCAAAGGAAACTATAGTAACATTCATCAGAACACAATGCTACTCTACTTCAACTTTAGTTACCATGTGAGTTTTTTTTACTTTTAAATTTATTTTTAGACATTGAAGACAATGTCTAATTTAAGTTTGGGAGTGGCAAATACTTTACCTGTGTTTATGTTGCTGCATGCTTTGATTGATTGTCTTATGGGGTAGTTTTTTTTAATTTTTTTTTAATTGTTAAATTTTGTTTATAATGATGATCATTAGTCCCTGATCAGAAATAAAATATTAGCTAGATTTATTTTTATAAGTCTTTAGAAAATAATAAATGTTTGAGATAACTCTTATATCATGATTGTTGGACTGAATTCAAGCTTATTGTTTATTACTTACTCTTGAGCATGTTGAAATAAGCATGTATTAGTTAAAGTTTTGCTTATAGATACTTTTTGCTTAAGTAGTACACTATAAGTTCGATGATCAATACTCTAGAATTTGCTTAATTACTACTTGAGGTAAAATCCTAGAATTCACATGCTTAGGGAAATGACATTAGGCCATTTTTGGACCGATTGAGCCTTTTGGAACCTACCTTATATGTATATTTATCTCTAGTTACCCATTTTAAGAATAAATACCCATTTTTTCTGTTTAACCACATTACAAGCCTAAGGAATTTTTACTTATTTATCCTAAAATTACCAATAGCACTATAAACCTTGAGCTTACTTAGAAATATTCCTTAAAAAAAAGGTTATTGATGTATGAAAAAGGGTACTGAATTGAAAAGCATTAAGTTTTGATGGTGCATATCAATCTAATTTTGGGGGTACATAAAAAAAAGAAACAAATATTTAAATGCATAATACCTCTAGCTTGAGAAAAAGAAGAAATTCTTTGTAAAAATAATTAAAAGAAGAATAGGAATAGTATAAGTCTGAGGAGAGAGATGAATAATCAAGGGGGAGAAGGAATCAAGAGGTTTCTAAGTAAAGTTTAAGGGTTAATGGTATGATTTGCACTTTACATATATCTTTATATCTCATCTTTACCTTAACCTTACATTAAAAGCTAATTAAAGTCCTAAATAGATCCTTTGATATGCGTATTTCTATATTAGTGAAGAGTAGTACGAAAAGTAAGCTTATGGTAGTGTTATGCCAAGATATCATCTTCATGTATTTCTTAGGTATTGAGTAAATCTATGTTCTATTTAGTTAATTACTTGCTTATTAGACACATTTATAAGTGATCATTTACAAGGGAGGATGAAGTACTTGATCAATGGTATGAGGATTGTTAAAAGTTGTTTATTAATTTTTGAAGAGCATTGTGCTATTTTTCGCAGAATTTGAGACAATGATATTGATCATCTAATCAATCGAAGCTTGATTTTAAATTTTAGTTTCTATTTAGAGTCATGAATCAAAAACTTGATTAATGCTATACTAGCTAAGCGCAAGCACATGCTATCGTATCAAGTAATATAAGATTTTAAGTCCAAGTATTGATCCCACAAGGACTATGTGATTTAATTCTATAAATCAAGTACTAAAATTATACATACTTAACTTTTATTCAGAAAACTAAAATCTAAAATTTATTTAACTAATCTAACTCTATTAATTAAACTAAACAAAAGTAAAAGTAGAATTCACAAATAAAGATAATCTAGGATTTTGACTCGTCCCCTAGTATTTCATTGGACTCATTAATCACTCAGTTAATCCCTTAATACCAATTGATTGACTTAAAAACTAGTCTCATCATAAGCCTCTGTCGATGGTCAAGTGACTATATTACACATTCTAACAATCACCTATATGTCTATGGTAATCAAATCATAATGTAATTCATTAAGATCAAGTCTAAATTATACCATATACGCTACCTGGTATATGTTTATCTTAGATAGAAATCATAGTTGTTACCTTATGATCATGCATCAAACTGTCCTAGGCTAAACACATGAATCCCTCCGTTGAGTTCATTATGGTTCCTCATTCATTTAAAATATTGATAAGATATAATGAAAGCATTAAACACAAGATAGAATGAATCAATTAAATGTATCAAGTTTATAAACTAAAACTTAACACAATCCAAGTCCAGACTAGGTTCACATAATGATAAAGAAAGAGAAAAAAAAAACTAATCAAAGTGAATCCTTGATGTGTTTCTTGCTCAATCTTGACTTGAGGCTTAAATCTTTGGCTTTGATATTTGATTTTTGTGTTGTGAATTCGTTCTCTAAGTTTTTACCTCTTTTTTTTTTTCTCTTTCCTCCCTCTAATTAGGGTTTTTGGCCTTCTATTTATAGGTTTATGTCATCACATTAAGGTTAAGCATCAAATACAAGTCAAAGTAGGATTACTATTGATGATTTACTGTAGCTAATTTCTGGGAGCCTTCTATTTATAGGTTTATGTCATCAAATTAAGGTTAAACAACAAATACAAGTCAAAGTAGGATTACTGTTGATGATTTACTGTAGCTCATTTTTGGGCACTGCGATGCTTGGAACTGTAGCATATCACTGTAACTCATTACTGCAGTAGCAGTGTACCATTTTGATATTTTTGGCTCATTTTCATTAGCGTTTTAACCTTATTTACTCCATTGACTCCAAACCTACAAAAATAATAATACAATATATCAAAAGTCAAATAATCTTAATTTATACGAACAAATATTAAGTTTAGAAGATGAAAATATTAAACTTAATTAACCCTTATCAACTAGCAATAAGCTGACTGGGGGTGTGATGAACAATTGACATTAGACATTTAATAAGGGTTTTACATTATTGTTTTGCATTACTAGTGTCATTAACCTCCTTAACTTAAACATGTTTGCAATATTGTACTGAATTAGTTTTTAGCAGTTTTATGGTAGGTTTGATAAAATTGGTACAACGTTCTACCTATAAATCCAAATAGAGCAATTTTTAATCCTATAAAGATCTTACTTAATGGACTAAAATATTAGATTTCAAATAAAATTTGTAATTTGAGTATTAAGAGGGTGAAAAATGGCCAAGAAGAGAACTGATCTGCAGTATAGCCCTAGTTTGAATAGTCTTTAGTATTTTGTTAATAACTAGAGAAATATATATTTAATACGTATGATAAGACTCTATTTGGAAAGAGGAGAGACTTATCTACAACATTAAGTTTTTGAGTGGAAGAAAATTCGGACCATATCAATTTCAAATTGGACAATCAATTGGGTGTATTAATGTTAATCAGTGCAAATTAGTTACCTCCCTCTTGACTTTTATAATTCAAGTGGTTCCCTCTTCATTTGTTTTGTATTATCCATATTTTTCTATAAATAGATAGTCTGTTTTTGCCCATAACATGAAACTAGAGAGCCAAATTTTAATTCAAAACAATTTTTTTTATAGTTTTATTTATTTTGTTTATTAGTTTAAAGTTCATGTTATCTCTTCTTCCATTTCTTTCCTTTAATTTTATTATGTTCAGGTAATTTTTTTTTACTAAGGTGAATGGGTGAAACTCTTAATAAGGTAATAAGATATATTTAAACTCTTATTATTGAATTTAATGTTACATTCTTAAGTTAAATAAATTTATATATTACGTATTTATTTTGTTTTGTAATATTGATACCCTTTTTTGCAAAGTGGTGTATCTTGATTTATTATAGACAATCTTTATAGTTGGCATAATAAATTCTTGATACCATTTACAAGATTTGGCGTAAATATCCTTTCTTGTAAAGTGAGAGTCTTGATTTATCATAGACAAATATAAATATTAGCATAATAAATACTTGAACTAATTTACAAGATTTAGTGTATAATAATTAAAAGAAATAAATACAAGTTAATATATAAATAATGATGAACTTTAATTGTTATATCATTCGATTGGAACCTCCTTTGTGTGAAGATTCTAATTGAGTTATAAAGAGAGTTGAATATATTATTATTCTATATGCCAAGAGTGGATCCTAACCTTAGCATTCATTTTAATTGATTAATTAAATTATTGTTTGCAAATATCTTATATTGCTTTATTTTTTGTTAGAGTATTTATAATTTATAATTTTAATTTCACTCCCCTGTGGATCAACCCCATTCTCACCGGATTATTTATTTATTCAACAATCTTGCACTTGGGAATAAAATTCTATAAAATGGATATGTCAAGTTTTTGTTGTCGTTGCCGTTGCTGGGGAAGTGAAATTAACTAAAAAAATTTGTATTATTTTTCATGGAAGACTAAGCCTCCTATCTTACTATACTTTAATTACACTTCATTTGCTATCTAACATTTTATTAACCTAATCTAACTTCTAATTGTTCCTTTAACTTTTTATGTTGTTGTTGGCCTTGCCATTTAATTTGCTTTTATCTCGTATTATATTTCATATGTATTTTTCTCTTATTTCTAATATTTATTGTTATCATATTTTGTTTTATCTCTTTTTATATGAGTGGTTGATTTCAAGATCCTAAGTCTCATCGTTAGGTGAAAGGTAATCTCGAAACTCCTTTGATAATTTGTTTAATTCTACATCATCTTCTTATTCTTCACCAAATAATGCCATGACTAATAATCAAATTGAGAGATTGATAGATCCAGGGGACAACCAATCCCAAACGAACTGGTGCACATTCTTGCTTAGTTTTTCCTCCAGATGCAACATATGTTAATCGAGGCATTATTTAACTTTTACCTACTTTTCATGCTTAGATACAGAGAATCCTTACATACATCAAAGAGAATTTGAAGAAGTTTGTAATGTTGAATGAGTGTGTGATGATATAAGTATATATGTAATTTTAAAAATTACAACACGCACCAGAAGTATATTAATAAATTACACTCATTTATAGTATATATATACATATATCACATATATGTACAAATATAACTATTAGACAAAATCATAAATGATGAACACTTATCTAATGAAGGTAACTTTGAAAAACTTCAAGTCTTCTATTTTTCAAGTGAAGAGCTCACTATGAAGTATATTCCTGAATAATTTTAGGCCAAAATCAAGGTGAGTATATTGGCTTTAGAATGATAGCTTATAATATTTGTAGGTATTGATTTTTGAGACTTAACCTTAAGTCGTATTCTATCTAAACGTCAAACTTTTTCAAAGACTTTCTTGGAGAGAAAACTCAAGGAAATGAGGAAAAAACACATTTTTCTTCAAAAACTCTACACTCCTCCCATAAGTGCATTTTTTTATCATCTTTTGTTTATAGCATTCAATATTATTATTTTATTAAAATTATACACCATATCAGCTTAACAATCATTTAACAAAATAAGTGCCTTTGATTATAAAATGCCAAATAAATTAAGTATTAATAATACTTTTGGTTTTAATTATTAAGTGAGTGATGCATTATCACTTAACAAATTATTTATTACATTATTAAAAGTTAAAAGAAATAAGCACTAATAATATTTTTAGTTTTAATAAATAAGTGAGTGGTGCATTATCACTTTAACAATTTATCTTTGCATTATTAAAAACCAAATGAAATAAACATTAAGCATTTTTTATCAAATAAGTAGTGCACTTATAATTATCATTTTAAATTTCTATTATAAAATGCCAAAAGAAATAAGCATTAAGTATTTCTAATTAAGTAAGTGGTGTACTTATAATTACCACTTTAAAACTATTAGAAATACACTTATTTATTTTTAAACTACGTAAAAATAAATAACTAAATCAAATCCATTAATTCTAAAATTTTACTGGAGTAAACTCTTTGACTATTTTTGCTACCTTAGTTCTCAACAAGTACACTTCATATTGTAAGACTCTCTAGATTCATGTCAATTTGTCATATGAAACTTCTCCATACATTCATAAACGATGCCCCACACACTTTACGAATATTACAAAATAGCGAGTTAGACCATACAAGTTGAGGTTATAGCATGTTCATATAAATCCTCAATAATATATATCCTGAAATAGTAGAGATATAAATCATCACCATCAAATCTATATCCTAAAAAATAATATCCGCATACACTTTTACAATATTGTTTGTCCTATGAAAAATATTTTTTTTAGGGTTTATGCTTGTGGCCATAGGCTTTTTGAAATACAATATTAAAGCATCAAGATATATAACTCACTCATATGAGTTGATAGATCCGATATCTATGCACACGAAACTCCATAAGCATCGAACTATACCCAGCGACACCTAGCGGTCAGACCATGAAAGGCTTTTGATATGTGCGGAATCAAAGTATGATGGATCATTCATAAGCCTACTAAGGCACTTAGGTCATAAGACCACGAATACTACTCAACTCAAGAAAACCTTCAATTGATGGCTTTGTGAGGTATTTATTGGAGGTTCTTATGAGTTTGTTCAGTACTTTGTCCTCTCTAAATACTTGTATCTCTATACTAGCTTTTATTAAGCTCATAGTTTGTTAAGACTAATCATCTAGATCTAGACATGCACTGATCTATATAAATGGGTTTCACCAATAGACCCGTATTGGTAAAATTAGACTAAGAACATAGGGTTTGAGAACATACTTGCAAAATGACATTTTCTAGCACCATTTGTAACTTATTGCAACTACGTTATTACTTATATATTCTTATGTCTTTGTCCCATTCTAGACAAGACTCAAACTCTTTAGATTTCATTACCTCTTATAATTTAACACTAATTTAAACTCTTTTAGACCAGAATTAAACTTTTTCACATCATACAATGTTTAAAATGTTACAACCATCTTACCATTAGTAATTAATAATATTAATAATTTTATTAGAAATGATAATTATAAAAATACTATAATTAAATATTTATACATAATGATATAGCATGTAAGCACAAATTCCAACATGTAACATGCATAATGACCTTAATTATAGCATGAACACAATTCAACTTAAAAGTTTTTTTTTTCTTTTTCTTTAGAAGATAAAGCTAAAACATGACTGCAAAGCCTAAGGCTATAATCTATTTCTTAATGGGATGAGATGCAACAACAATTTTTGAAAAAAAAATATTTCTCCCCATAGAATAAATTCTTTCAAAAGACAAATTACCACTACCAATTTGGGAAAGGTATAAGGATGTACTTAATATCTGTCCCTATTATGGCTTTGAAACTTAGAGATTAGTCTCAAATTTCTACGATGGCTTAATACCCCAAGTTAGGCAAATGGTAAAAATGATGTGTAATGGAATATTTGAAGATAAAGATCTAGAAGAGGCATTGTACTACCTATTCTTACTAGAGAAAAATGCTCAAAATTGGGACTCTGTTGGTACCAATGAGGTACCTAGCAAAATTCAAACCACTACATCTAGTGGGGACATTTATCATCTTAGGAAAGATCATGGCCTTTAAGCTAAATTAGCATCCTTAGCTAGAAAATTCAAAACCTTAGAAATGAAAAAGAATGGTCAATTAAAATCTATTTAAGAAATTTTCTATTACATATGCGAAATCTATGATCACTCAACTAATGATTACTCAACTTTGCCTGCGTTTAGGTAATGCTTCCATGAATAAGCCTGTGTTCTAAGCACATTCAAATGGTTAAACCATAACCCATATTCACAAAATTACAATCTCGATTGGAGAAATCACCTGAATTTTAGTTGGAGGAATGACACTCAAGCACAGGCTTCAAAACCACCTTTTTAATCACACCAAAATTTTCAAAACCTTAAGGTTATGCACCATATGTCTATTATCTTAAGAAAAATCTTGAAGAAACTTTGCATTTATTCATTGAAAAGTAAGAGTCTAAATTTACTAATTTGAAAGATATTCTTACTAAATTTGAATTTGTATTATGCATACATGAAAAAAGAAAATTTCTTTCTTAATCACAACCAAACCCTAAATGATAACATAGCTCAAATGCATATAGTTCAGGAAACCAACACATGAATCAAGTTAAAGCAGTTATTACTCTTCGAAATGGTAAGGTTGTTGAAAAATACATTCCAGAACCTCATAAGAATAATGAATTAATCTCTAAGGGTAAGAAAAGTGTTGAACGTACACTTAGTGAAGAAAACACCAAACCCTCACCTGCACCTCCATTTCTAATGTTAAGAAGTTGTATCACAATTCTAAATATTTTAAAATATTCAAATATTCAAATAAGTAAAAGTTAATATTTTTTATTTTATTTTATTAAGCAAGTGTCCTCTTATGTTAAGTTTCTGATGGATTTATGCACAGAAAAAAAAACTGAATGTAAAAAAGAAAGTATTTTTAGTTGAACAAGTAAGTGCCATTCTTCATAACAATAATGCTTTGAAATATAAAGATTTTAGTTGTCCTTTAATTTCATGCATTATTAGAAGTCATAAAATTAAACAAACCTTACTTAATCTTGGTGCTAGGATGAACTTTTTACCATATTCAGTTTATGAATAACTCAATCTCGGTGAGTTAAAACTAACTTTTGTAACTCTTTTACTTGACGATAGATCAATAAAAGTACCAAGAGGGATAATAAAAGATGTGTTAGTTCAAGTCGATAAATTCATATATCTTGAGAATTTTATTATCTTAAACAAAAAACTTGTTAAATGATGTAATCTGATACCTATTATTTTAGGTCGTCCATTTTTAATAACTTCTAATGCTTTGATTAATTGTAGGAATGGAGTAATAAAGCTTTTATTTGGAAACATAACACTAAAGCTCAATGTTTTCAATATGTTTAAGGAATCACATGAGGAGGAAGATGAAAGTGAAGAATCTAACATGATTGAAACGATTGTGGAGGATTATATTGAAAAAGAAAGTTCCACTGATCCCTTAGAAATATATTTAATGAATTCATTTGAGATAAATATGCAATTAGATCAAAAAATCTCTAACATGTGTTCTTTACTTTACTGCGCACAGGTGAGAAAAAATAAAGGATGAAAACCAAAGTTTGAAGAATTAGGAGAAAAAGTGGATAAGCAGAACGAAATTCCTAAGTTGGAGTTGAAACCTCTACCTGAAGGGCTAAAATGTGCATTTTTTAGAGAGAAACAAACTTGCCTAATGGTAATTTCTTCTACACTCATAAACGAAAAAGAAGGTAAGTTATTTGAAGTATTGAAAATGCATAAAAATGCAATATGGTGGATTTTAAAAGACATAAAAGGCAATAATCCTTTGATTTACACATATAGAATACACCTAGAGGATAATGCTAAAACTTTCCAATAATCGTAAAAGAGATTAAACCCATATGTGAAAGAAGTAGTAAGAGCTGAAGTTCTCAAATTACTTGAAGTATGAATCATCTATCCTATCTTGGATGGTAAGTGGGTAAGTCATACTCAGGTAGTACAAAATAATCTAGAATCACAGTCATTGAAAATGAAAAAAATGAGTTAATACTAACTTTAGTCTCATTTAGTTGGAGGATGTCCATAGATTATAGGAAGTTAAACTCCATCATTAGAAAAGACTATTTTTCTTTACTATTCCTTGACCAAATTTTAGAAAGAGTGGCAGGACATTCCTACAATTGCTTTCTAGACGGCTATTCTAGCTATTATCAAATTCCCATTGCATTAGACAATAAAAAGACTACATTCACATACCTTTCTAGAACCTTTACTTTTAGAGGGATGCCTTTTGGACTTTATAATGCACTAGCAACATTTGAAAGATGTATGTTAAGCATATTTAGTGATATGGTTAAGCATTATTTAGAAGTTTTCATTGATGATTTAACTATGTTTGAAAATTATTTTGATAATTGTCTGGAAAATTTAAGAAAGGTTTTAAAAAGATGTAAAGAAAAGGGTCTTATATTGAATTGGGAAAAATGTCATTACATGGTCACTTTTGGAATAATTTAGGACATGTAGTGTCTTTTAAAGAAATTAAAGTGGATAAAACAAAAGTCAAACTCATTGCTCATTTGCCCCCACTAAAACTAGTCAGAGAAATTCACTCCTTTTTATGACATGCTAGATTTTATAGAAGGTTCGTAAAAAATGTTATTGCTATATCTAGACCTCTTTGTAACCTTTTAACAAAAGAAGAATCATTTGAGTGAACTAAAGAGTGCCAAAATTCATTTGAAAAATTAATTGGCCTTTTAACAGCTACTTTTATCATACAATCTCCTGATTGGTCTTTGCCTTTTGAGCTTATATATGATGCCAGTGACTATGTTATTGTTACTGTATTAGGACAGAGAAAGAAAAGCAAACCCTATGTAATTTATTATGTAAGTACAACTTTCAACAGTGCTAATTATACAACGAATGAAAAAGAATTACTTGTTATAATATTTGTATTAGACAAATTTTGCCCTTACTTAATTGGTTCTTCAATTGGTGTGTTTACTGACCATGCTGCTGTAAGGTATTTAATATGAAAATAAGATGCAAAACCAAGACTGATTCGATGGATTCTGTTGCTTCAAGCATTTAACATCATTATCAAGAATAAGAAGTGAGTTAAGAATATTGTTGCATATCACTTATCAAGACTCATACTAGATTCATCAACAGAAATAACACCCATTACTAACTATTTTTTCAATGAATTTTTATTTTATGCTGTTACAATGCCTTGGTATGCTAATATTGTAAATTTTCTTGTGTCAAGAGAAATACCACCTCAATGGAATGCTCAAAACAAAAAAAAAATTTAACTGGTCCTGACCAGAATTTTAACAAATACATACCCGACAATGAGGTAAGTAGAGTTATTGAATTTTTTTAATTCTGAATCATGTGAGGGACATTGCTCATCAAAGAAAACAGTTATAAAAATGTTACAGTGTGGATTATATTGGCCTACTTTATTTCAAGATATACATGTATTTTGTAAAACGTGTGAAAATTGTAAAAAATTAGGATCCATTTCAAAACGAAACATGATACTTTTGAACCCCATTCTTGTTATTGAAAATTTTGATTATTAGGGGATATATTTCATAGGACCATTTTCACTATCATTTGGATTTACTTATATTTTAGTCATATTAGATTATGTCACAAAATTGATTAAGGCTATTCCATGTCAAAATAATGACCATAAAATAGTTATAAAATTTTTGAAAGAAAATAACTTGAGTTGGTTTGGAATCTCTCGAGCCATTATAAGTGTGGGGGTAAACACTTTGTAACACGACATTTGAAACATTAATGAAAAAAATATGGTATTACTCATAAAGTTGTCACCCCTTATCACCCTTAAACAAGTGCACAAGTTGAACTAGCTACTAAGAAGATAAAATAAATTTTGAAAAAAAATGTAAACTTAAATCGTAAAGATTGGTCTTTAAGAATTAATGATGCACTTTGGACTTATAGAACTACTTCTAAAACTTCATTAGGTTTGTCTCCTTATAGGTCAGTTTATGGGAAACTTTATCACTTACCTATGGAACTTGATCATAAAGCCTATTGGGCCATTAAAACTTTCAATGCAAACTTTGATTCTGCTAGACATATACATAAATTTCAAATAATTGAACTTAAAGAATTGAGAAATGATGCATATGAGAATTTAAAATTTCATAAAGCTAAAATCAAAGCTTTTCATGATAAAACAATTCAAAGAAAAACATTTGATGTGGGTCAGAAAGTTTTGCTTTATAATTCTTAACATCATTTGTTTTTTAGAAAATTAAGATCAAGATGGAGTGGCCCTTATGTTGTGAAACATGTGTATCTTTATGGAGTAATTGACATTGAAAATCTTAGAAATTGTAATGTGTTTAAGGTAAAGGGGCAAAGACTCAAGCTATTCCTTGAAAGCGCAGATAACCTGAGAATTGTGTGCTGGGACGCTAGTGGCTCTGAGGTGTTACCTAGCTAGTGGACTAAGGTGTTAGTAGGTCCCACACACTCTTACAAAAAGGCCAGCCTATTGTAAGGGGTCAATTCTTGAGCTGGTTTTAGTATATTATGTAGATTAGCATATGTAAGGGGTGAATTCTTGCATATTAAAGTTCATGATGAATTGTGTAAACGACTTAGAAACAACTAGAGAATTAAACTATTCCCTAATGTATTACCAAGTGCAATATCTATAGTCTCTATATGTAATAATCTTGAGAACATTGAGACTAGCAGGATTGCCCTCTAGGAGTCTAGCATGAAAAAGAGCTTTGGCAACCCTGTATATTTCAACTTAAGGTCGATTGCCAAATAACTCCTTCAGGCTGAGCATTATACTGCTCGTTGTATCCATGTGGACATGCTTTCTCTGCAGCTCCACAGACATGAAGGCAAAGATGTAAGATTTGACTTTTAAATCGCCATCCAACCATTTTTTATGTCTCTTTTTCTTCTAGAGAAGCATCATCAGAAACACCTCGAGGCACGTATTGATTAATTACATACCCAAGCTTCACAAAATCTAAAATAATTATGAGATTTATAAGTTAGTTAGCATAATTTTTTGCACCTTTGAGTTGGTGTGCATAAAAAATACGAACTAGTGGGTTGTTTGACCCCATTGAATCTTCACAAGACAAAAGAAAAAAGATGTTAGCGAAATATTTCAATCGCTACTAAATAAAGTTTTAGATCATAGGTTTAATAGTTATAGATTTTTTTAATCTAAATATGCCCTTCCATTATTTTACATAATCTCTTTAATCTTTCAAATGGGAAATGATAGCTTAAATACTTTAAACTATATAGTGAGAAGTGGACCTTATTGAAATTTTACTCCAGCCGCACACTTTAGTGATATTGGCCTTTATAAACCCAATAAAAAAAGACAACTTTTGTCAATTTCATCTTATGCAACTCTTACCACTAGTCCTAAATACACCTTATCCGCACACTTTAGCAATCTAGGATAAGTGTATTCTAGAATAACTTGTAAATCATCAATTATATGTTACCGATACTACCAGCACACTTTAGCAATCCAGGGCAACACTTTCACATATATTTGTCTCATTTCATGTTTAATCAGTATAGTCTAAATCACATTGGCTAATCCCTCACACTTTAGCGATCTTGGAAAAGATTAAAGTGACTCATTTAACACCGTATTGACAAGATAAATTATATTATAACATTATCTCATAATGAAATATTATTCAATTTAATTAATAGAGATTTTATAAACACATCCTTATCTTATAAGGATGATAAATTTATATCATTCATCAAATTTTACGCAAGCACAACTAACCCCACCAATAAGGCTCTTATTATGGTGATTAACATAAATAAATGATCATATCATGTTATGAAAATTAGAGAAGCCTAATTCAATAATAAAAGAAGTAAGAGCATGCAGTAGCAGTAATGGACACCACGACACGGGAAAATGGATGGCATGACGTCTATGAAAAATTGGTCGAGCACTGCGACAACTAGCCCCTAACAAGCCTGGTGCCATAGCTCTACTACATAGGCATCATGGTGTTCTAGGCCAGTATATGGGCTCTATAGTGCCCAAAGCCTAGCGCCGCACCATTGGATGCTGTCATTATTTTTAGTGTCCAAAAATCACTTTTTCTTATTCTAGCACTCAAGTTTTTAACCTGTATATCATGTTTATGCATTATATGTTCAATTCTAAATAGCAACATATTCAAGATCATCATAAAAATTACCACATTTAATTTTAAACATCACTATATTCCAAATTAAACATTATCATGTTGATCAAAATTACAACATCATCATGTTAAATATTCAACAACATCAAGCATTACACATTCAATTAGCATACTTTAATACCATTTGTTAAGTGAGTGTGTGATTAATAGAGTATTTGTGTAATTTTAAAATTTACACATAGCAAAAGTATCATATACAAGTTACACCCAATTTAGCATAATCATACATATATATCACATATGTGTCTAATGTATTAATTAAACTAGACAGCAAGTGAGTAAAACTTACTAGATTGAAAGTAGCTTCCAATTCTTTAAGAGTTTCAATCTTCAAATATTGAGCTCACCTTGAAGTATGCTATTTGTACGTGGAATTATACACATGCGAATTGTAACAACAAGTGCAAAGGTCGTGAGCGAGTAATAAAGTGATGAATGAGTATTGCTCCCACGAGAATTGTGTCCTAAATTGATACTAAATACTATGATGTTAGTAACTTAACTTTATCTAGGCTAATCTAAAGGGTAAGATGAATTGTTGAATTAAAAATAACTTAAAACTAAATAACTTGGTAAAATAAAGATATGAGAGATCTATAGCAATGGGGTTCTAGGGACTTGGTTTCCTTCTCTTATTGTTATAGTTTTTGTCATTAGTGATCAACAACTAATCTAATATATTCATTAATCAAGGGCTTAAGACTAATCTCATTCCCTCTCCCGAGTGTCAAATGAGATACTATGCATATACAACTAAGTTGATATCCCTATCTAACCCGTTATACATACACGCATTAAGCAACCTTTATGTAACTACCTTAAGTTCATTAGTCTCTCAACTCAACAAACTCAAAGCTATGCTTTTTACAACCAACATATGGATTAAACTTTTCCAAGCACATAACTCAAATATTTAAATCATCCAATCCATTTTCCAATGCAATTAGAAGCATGAAGCATATAAAAAGCATAAATGAATAACACAAAATGGTCATTAATTACAAAATAATATCAACACATATTGTTCAATAGAGTTCCATCAAGGCCAAGAACATATAATCTAACAACAAAATGATAATCTTGCGAAATTATGGATTCTATAAAAATGGGATCCTAGAGTATTGATTTCATTCTATTCTTCCTATGTTCTTCTTATTTACCAATTCATTCAATTCATTAATCAATGGATTAAGACTAATCCCATTCCTTCTCCCAAGTGCAGAATGAGATACTATACATACATGTGTAAGTTGATATCCTTATCTAACTTGTTTACCTATACATGCATTATGCAACCCTTGAATTAATTACCTAAGGATTAATTTCAATACCTCTCCTGAGCGTCACAATAAAATCCTAGGTATAATGTCACACCCCAAGTGTCCTCACACATTTTATCAAACACTTGGTGTGCACACTGTTCATTATTTATTGTAGCAGAGGGTACTATAGCGATGTACTGTTCTCTGACACTATTTATTGCACTGTAGCATATTTGAATTTTTTGCTTGTTTTCTTTGAATATTTATTTCAAATAGCTCTATTAACTTGAAATTTACAAAATGAAATTAATACACATAAAAGTCATATATTCTTATTTAAAGTAAGCGAATATTAAGTTTAGAAGAGATACATTATAATATATAAAATGCGCTTATCACTGTTGCGCAATTCTAATTCACAATAAACCTGCGGAATCGCAAAGCTAGAATAGCAGCACAAAATATTCCAGCAGTAAGTTTTTGTGTTTAGAATGAGATGAGATGAATACTTTAATTTTTGGTTTTGTTCATCACAACGTTTTACTTAGAACCTCTTGCAAACACTTTTAACAAATTCTCTCAATTCTCACTTACGTATCATTCACTTGAATGGAATGAATGAAAGCTTCTTTTGGTTTTCTCCACATGATTGTTAATGAAAGTGCTCTCCCCACCACCTATAATGGTTTACCATTCCACTCAATTAATTTAGCGAAACACTTGATAAATGGCCAGCAAGATATTCTTTTGCCTAACAATTCGAATATCTTTCATTATTTAAGTAATCAAATGGTCAACATCAAAGTCATTCATTAGACAAATTATACACTTGCCATGATTAATGTTTTTCCTTTAATAATAATAATAATAATGACTTTTGTATTAGTTATTTAGAAATAATTTTTGAATAATTACTTGTACCTTAGTTTTACTATCAAGGTTAATACATCAATTCAAGATGAAAACAATTCATGGACAATATTTATGCCACTTGTTAATATCAAATTGATTAACAACTCATGTCAACTAATTAAGGTATGTACTTAACACTTAAGTCTTGACATGTACACATCCTGAGAAAATTTGAAACATATTTTCAGTTTACTAGAATTTCTTAGACCGAATTGTTCAATCCAATATGCTACCCTAATGCACAATGAGTACACTTCATATTGTGAGACTCTCTAGGTCCATGCCTAGTTTGTCATATGAAACTTCTCCATATGTTCGTGAACAATATCCTACACACATGTTACAGATATTACAAAATAGCACGTTAGACTAAACAAGTTAAGGTTATAATAAATCCATATGATCCCTCCATCATTTATATCCTGGAATAGCAAAGATATAGATCAACACCATCAAATCTCTATATGCTCGACCGTAAGCTTATCTCTATATTTGTATTTCATTAAATAATAATCGCAAACACTTTCATGATATTATTTATTTTTACGATTATTATTTATCCCTAGAGAAAACTAATTTCTCAGGTTTTACTACTTATGGCTACAATATTTTTTGAAACACAATTTTGGAGCATCAAGATATATTACTTTAAAAAATGAGCTAATGGATACTATATCTATACCCAATAACACCCAATGGTCAGACCATGAAAAGATTTTGACATGTGTGGAACTAAAGTATGGTGTATCAGTCATAAGCCTATCCTGGCGTTCAAGTGAAAGGACATACATTAATCTAAATATAATAAGGTCTTCACCGATAGACCCGCATTAATAAAGATAGATCAGGAACATAGTGTTTGAGAACATATTTGTCTAATGACATTTCGTAACACCTTTTACAACTTTTTTGCAATTATGTCATTATTAATATATTCTCAAGTCTTTGTCCTATTTCAGACAATGCTCGAACTCCTTAGATTTTGTTGTTAACTCTTAGCAGTACTAACTCTTAGCTTTTATACCTTTTAGTGTTGCTAACTCTTAACATTGATCTAAATTCCTTTAGACCAGATCCGAACTTTTTCAGATTATACAATGTCTAAAACGTTACAAGCATTTTACCATATATTGAATATAATTAGTGATTTAATAAAATGATGATAGTATAAATACAAAATAAATATTCATACATAAAAGGGAATAGCATGTAAGCACAAATCCCAACAATAACAACCTAATTAAGTGTACTAAGTGGCTTCACATCTTTTGAATGTCATTGGATAACCTTATGTAATTTCTCCTATTCCATTTATCCAAAGCCACCCTAATCTACTTTATATAATCTTGGATATATTGGTATGTATGACTCAAGTTGCATCGAATATTAAAATCTTTTTGTGACACTCCGGTTCTTCAATTTAAGCCTCCTCGAACTGAAGTCTCTATCTATTACAACTTACAAGCTTCTCATCTCTATTTCATGAGCCACCATGAACATATACTAAAATAGGTCTATGATTCAAACCTCAATAATCTAGATGTCATGCATTAGCTCTAAAAAACCACTTACTCTAATAAATATTACAAACAACTCAATCGAGCCTATTCTGAATAAAGTCCTCACTAGACTAACCGTTACACCAATTAAAATGAGGTCTATGAGCATCTATTTCTAGCAAACCACAATATCAATATCTTGTTTAAAGTTATCTATTAAACATACAGATCACGACACACCTCCTGCCTTTCTTTTTACTATAAGATTTCGTTAAAATCCCCCATCCACTCCCCACAAAGCCATAACACCCCCTCACTTTCCCCCATCACCCCCACCGCCGCCCCGCCCCCCCCCCCCCCCCCCCCCCCAAAATAAAAATAGAAGGCATGATAGTGAGATAATGAGCTAATCCGTCTTAACATGGTCCAGGAATGACGCCTCCAAGCCACCTCCAAATGACCATAAAACACCGTGCACTGCTAGATAACTTTCATTCTTAGTTAGAGAAGGACTTCCCTCCCCCCCCCCCTATAAAACACCATTTTCATTCTTAGTTAGAGGAGTTGTACTCCCTTTATAATCGAGAAACATACCAGCAAAATGGTTAAGATGTATAACCTTATTTATGACCTCAGCCACTATCAAGTTAGCTGAACTTGCATGTAAAACTATTCCTTCCTTATCATGCAATCTGTGTTCAACATCATTCTAATTTCGATTTAACAACCATCAAAAGACTTACAGAGCATACTTGCACCATGGCTTCTCCCAAATTCCTATAAATCACCGAAGCATTCACAAGACAGCATAGTGCTACTTCTTTTTTAAAAGACTCAAAAGCAAGTCCACTACTAATGGGTTGGTTGTCCATGAACCCTATGCCAGTTACAATACATTTAAAACTTAATGTCTTATTCACAACATGACTCTCATGGGAAGAAGAAATCCGTATCCTACATCTAAGGATTTGAAAGCAGACAGTAACCATTTTCCCATAGAACTCTCTACAAACTTCTTCCATTCGCCTTACTTGATTCTTTTATAGAGTTTTTTAAAAGGCACTCAATGCCATAATCTGTAGTCTGCTTCTGTGCTCTATAATCTAGTCTTTGAAAATGACCAGCATTGATCGAATTGTTAGACAATTTATGTTAGTTTATGCCCTTAAAGCATGTGTAATAATATTTTATTAGATTAATAAAGTTTATTCATACATATAATTGAGCATACATTGATGAGCCCATATTTATAAAGTATGTGATCTCTGTATTAGGTATATGATGCTAATACAGAAGGTATAGATCACAAGTTCTTTATAAATTAAATCATGTTCACAACCATTAATGAAAAATGGTATTTCATTATGTAAGGTTGTAGTTTTTCTACTTTTTATAGTGGATGATTTACCTTGATTATCGAAGTAGAGACTTCGAGTAAAAAAACTAATATATATGATACATTGAATAGGACTACAGTGAATTTCAATCTGGTTAACTAAATGTCGTAGATCTTAATTTACAAAAACTTTAATAAGCTTGATTAATCTTAATCATGAGCAGGTAATTAACATATATTCATGCATTTTATCTTTTGAGTTATCACGGAGTGAAATCTACATAAACGGTCAAAACCTCGATAACTTGGAGATATAATTTCATGGGTCGTAGGAATATATATTTGCAAGATAGAATATAATAATTAATGTCCACCTAAGATGTTTGCAGTACTTGATCAGTAGAATCTGTGGCCATAATTTATTCAATAAATTATTTATTGAATAATAATATTTATTTGTAAATTTGTTTACAAATATAAATATATTAAAAGTGATTATTAGAGCATTTGGTGACTTAGGGGCAAATAAGTAATTCAAGAGGCAAGACATTTTTGCAATGCCTAGCTTTAATTATGGACATCAATTGGAGGGTCAATTAAGTGATTATTGTTGGTCTAAAGATCAAGCCCAATTTAATTTAAATGAATTTTAATTAAATGGGCTTTTATTTTATAACATGGTTTACTAGAGTACAGCCCTTGGCTTTTAGTGGAATAGTCTGGGATTAACTTAGAAGAATTGGTGTATTATGAGATAATAAGGACTAGGCCTTTTAAGTTAGAGCTATGAAGCCCATGGGTCTTGCAGTCCCTCTACTAGCTCAAATTCTAATCAAACTCTAATTTTCTAATTTTAATCAAATTCTAAATACTCAAGAGAGATCCCTATATATATGGGAGCTATGAAATAAGAAAGTAGACCACAACCATAAAGAGAAAAATTCTTTTACGTATTCTTACATAGAAAAAGAATTTTAGTTAATACCATTCTCTTAGATTTGGGTATTAGTGGTTTTACAGACTAAAAAAGATCCACTCGCCCACATGCATTGAGTTTGAAGATTGAGAATAATAGAGAATATTGCAGCCATTCAATTCAAGATCTGCCATAGCGATGAATTGAGGTAATCTTTTATCCATATACATGTAATTATGAACAAGATGATCTGGCTTCCACTGCGTTTATTTTTATAAACAAATTTTTTTTTTATTTGCCATCAAACAACTGGTATCAGAGCCACATTATTTTATATTACATGTATAATTTATTTTGTGTATAGTAGTAATTGTTTATTGTGGCACCAATTGCATACTAATCTATATTGTTATTTTTATTGATTATGTGATGAATGGTTATGCCCAATAATTCATGGTTAGATATTTGTTTGTATTTTTTTCTTAGAATTGTAACAAGAGGGGTTGATGAAATTATTTCACAATTTCCTCTCTTTGTTAGGTTAATTCTTGGTGATTCTTTAGATTTCTTTGTAAGTCAAATAAATGGCTTATGATTTTTATTTGTAATCTAAAGAATATGTATTTTATTATTTGGGTTGTAATAATTAAAAAAAGAAACAAAATGAGAAGAAAAACGTAAAAAAAAAAAAAGAGGAATGAATGGGCGACAGTTGAGGGAGAAAGGGGTTTATGATTTTTATTCAGAAAATATCATTCAGACCCCTATATCTTTAATTAATTCTAATTTGATCAAGATTATTTGCATATTATATAAATAGGCCCTAATAGAATTAATTATTCTCACTCAGCCCCCTTTGATTTTGGGTATTTAAAATTTGACCAAATAACTTAACTTAAAATTTTTTTTTACAAATAGATCCTAAATTTAACCCAAATATATTTTTGGATTTATTTTGGGTATTTGCAAAATCTAAAGTTGGTCTAATTTTTTTTAATCTTGGTTCAATTTTATAAAATTTTATTTGGACTATTTTATTAAAATTATTGGGTCTAAAAATAGTTTTTATTTAAAATTTTTTTGGAAGGCCCAAAGAAATTTTAAAGCCTAAAATAATCCCAATTTATTTTTAAAATAAGTGGACCGAAGAAAGTTAAGAGGCCCAAAATCTAAGCCCATAAAAGAAGACAAGTAAGAAGATGTAACATTATGACAGAGCTAAAGTTGACTTTAAGGAAGACTTTGAAGAATTCAGGCTTAGTTTTAATATTTTTCTTCATAGGAAAAGCTATGAATTATGAGTTATTTATTTATCTAATTAATTAATTGAATGAATAATATGTCATCTAGATTAAGGGTGCCACATTCATATGTCCATGCATAAAATATATCATATTGTATGACATTAATATTATAATGAGATTAGGATAAGATTATTGTCATATTTTTAATTTATTATTTGACGTGTTCTTATTAATTATTTTATAAAAATAAAATTAGATATTAATAAGTAGAACGTCATTTTATAAATTAACTAAAAACTCTAAGAATTAAATTATTGAGTGAGAGAGGGCTTTAGGCATAAAGCCTGTGGCCTCTATTATTGGTCCTATAGTAAGGTAGATTAATGTCTTGCCTCAAATCTTGTGAGCTCCCTACGGAGGGTATTAATCAGAACTGGTTATTAGATAGGACTTCCCTAAAGGATAAGATCCAATATAGGACTCATGCAAAACTGACTACCCTACGATGGGTTTTTTAATTGAGAAATATAAAGGATTGAAATAATAGTTGTACACTCAACTTAGGTTGATTGATATCCTCCCTACAGAGTTCTTGTCAATTAAATCTAAGGGCTAAAGAATCGGTAGTTTATTATTATTTGATATGAGATATCGAGATAATAATAATAAATTAAGATGGTACTAGTCTGATTTATAATGGATACGACCACCCTACGGAGATGTATTCTGAATGAAAATTAGATTATTGATGTATAATGTAGTTAAAGAGTTCTACATAAATGCATTTCATGTATTCATGCAAAAGTAACACATACTTTCAGATAATGTATGCTCATGTATGAATTTATTTTTCAGAATCATGTCTTCATTCAGCCCACTAGCATCCATCTTTAACCAAGACAAGTTAACCATAAATAATTATGTGGATTTGGAAAGAAACTTAGATATTGAACTCACAGTTGAAAAGCACAAATATGTTCTGACTGATAAATGCACTCAAATACCTAATAAAAATACACCCTAAGATGAAATAGATGCTTATAATAATCAATTGACTAAGGGCCCATCTTCATCTTTTAGTCTCAATCCTAGAGGAAAGAGTAGTAAGAAAAAAAAGAATAAGCCAAATAAAGCATCTAATTCAAAGTTTATGCAAATTTATAAAAAGATAGCAAGGCCCAAAGGAAATTGTTTCCAATGTGGCATTAAAAGGCATTGGAAGAGATACTGTCCTTTAGTTAAGTTTTCAATAACTAAAAGAACAGTTTCACCTTTTGGTAAAATTCTTTTCATTGAGACATGCTTAGTGATTGATTTTACTGATTCCTGGATAGTAGATTCTGGAGCCACTAATCATATTTGTAATTCATTGCAAGGGTTCTAAGAAACCAGACAACTCAATAAATAGGAGATTAGTCTAAGGCGAGGAAATGGTGCAACTGTTATAGCCAAAGCAGTGGGAGTTGTTCAACTTTATTTTGATAATTTTAGGACTTTAGTATTAAATGATTGTTTGTTAGTACCAGAACTCAAACTTAATTTGATTTCAGTTAGTTATTTGAATAAATTTGGTTATTCTGTTATATTTGACTTAACTGTGGTGATCAAAAGAAATAAGTCATTTATATGTCCTGGTACACTAGTTAACAATCTATACTGCATATATCCTAAAATTAACTCACTACATGACACAGAATTGAATAATGAATCTAATCACCATAAGAGGATTAAAGTGACTCCTACTAATCAAACGTATCTATGGCATCTACATCTTGGTCATATTAGTCTAGATAGGATCCAAAGACTGGTCAAAGATGGATATTTGAGTTCATTAGATATTGAACCATTACAAGTCTGTGAATCCTATATAGAAGGTAAAATGACCAGAAGACCCTTTAATGTTAAAGATAATAGAGCTATTGAAACGTTAGAATTAGTGCACTTTGACGTGTGTTGGCCCATGAGCACACAAGCTAAAGGAGGTTATGAATATTTCATCACTTTAATTGATGATTATTATAGATTCAGTTATGTGTACCTAATGTGCCACAAGTCTAAGGTGTTTAATAAATTCAAAGTATTTTAGGCATAAATGGAAAGGCAATTAGGAAAACACATAAAGGCACTTCGATCTGATCGAAGTGGTGAATATCTCTATAGTAAATTTAAGACCTATTTGTTAGACAAAGGGATATTATCCCAGTTGACTGCACCTGGGTCACCCCAGCAAAATAGTGTAACAGAAAGGAGAAATATAACTCTTCTTGAAATTGTGAGGTCAATAATGAGTTATTCAACTTTATCCATCTCGTTCTAGGGTTATGCCTTAGAAACAGCCATGTATCTTCTTAACTTAATTCCATCTAAGTTAATCCCTAAAACACCTCTAAAAATGTGGATAAGACGAAAACCAAGTTTACGTCATATACATATATGTGGTTATTTAGCATATGTGCTAAAATGGAAGACAGATAAGTTGAAATCTAAGTCAAAAGTTTATTGGTTTGTTGGCTATCCTAAAGGAACAAGAGGAAGTCTTTTCTATAGTTCTCAAGATAAAAAAAGTATTAGTTAGCACTAATACAATCTTTCTTGAACAAAACTATATGAAAGACTTCAAGCCTAGGAGTAAGATAATTCTTGATGAGTTATCTAGGAACTCTAATATTGTGTTTGATAGAGTCAATGAGTTAATTCCCAATTCATATCATAATAACCAACCAGAGCCAGTTGCAAAATAACAACCACTAGTACTTTATCATAGTGGGAGGATTATTAGACATCAAACTAGGTACATGTTAATTAGAGAGTCATTTCAGGCAGTCTCTAATGAGCATGAACTAGATCCCATTAGTTATGATGAAGCAGTGCTTGATAAAGATGCAAACCATTGGCATAAAGCTATGAAATTAGAAATGGATTCCATGTATTCTAATAAAGTCTGGGAACTTGTAGGGAAACCTGAAGGGATAAAACCCATAGGGTGTAAATGGGTCTACAAGAGAAAGAGAGGGGTAGATGGAAAAGTGGAAACCTTTAAAGCTAGGCTTGTTGCTAAACGGTATACTCAGAAAGAAAGTATTAATTATGAGGAGACCTTTTAGCCGGTAGCCATGCTTAAGTCTATTAGAATTCTCTTATCCATTGCAGCAAATTTTGATTATGAGATTTGGCAAATGGATGTCAATACTGCCTTTCTTAATGAAAATCTTGAATGAAGTATCTATATGATATAATCAAATAGTTTTATAGCTAAAGGCCAAGAGCACATGGTTTATAAACTGCACAAATTTATCTATAGGCTTAAACAAGCATCTAGATCATGGAACATCAGATTTGATCAGGCAATCAAATCATTTGGTTTTGATCAAAATCTTGGTGAACCTTATGTTTACAAGAAGATAGATAGGCAGTTCATAGTTTTTCTAGTCCTGTATGTAGATGATATACAGTACATTAAAAATGATGTAGAAGCATTATCATCAGTTAAAAATTAGTTATCTAATCAATTTGATATAAAGGACTTAGGTGAAGCTAGTTACATCATTGGAATTAAGCTATTGCGAGATCGTAAAAATAGAATGTTAGCTTTATCTTAAGCTGTATATACAGACAAAATTCTGGTTAGGTTTGCTCTGCATGAATCCAAAGAGGGATCACTTTCTTTTAAACATAGATTTGATCTATCCAAGAATTAGTGTCCCAAAACTCCTAAAGAGATAGATCTCATGAGAGGAATTTCTTATGCATCAGCAGTAGAAAGTCTCATGTATGCAATGATATATACTAGACCAGATATTTGTTATGCAGTTGGCATGGTTAGCAGATATCAATCTAATCCAGGACCAAAACACTGGACTGCAGTAAAGCATATATCCAAGTACCTTCGGAGAACGAAAGATTATATGCTTATGTATTCTAGTGAGGATCTTATACTTATTGGGTATACAGATTCAGATTTCCAATCAGATAAGGATGCCAAGAGATCTACCTCAGGATATGTGTTTACTTTAGGTGGTGGGGCTATTAGTTGGAGGAGTATAAAGCAATCATGCATTGCATAGTCTACCATGAAAGCTAAATATGTAACTGCGTTAAAAGCTACAAAAGAGGCCCGCAAGTTCCTTATGGAACTTGAAGTGGTACCTAGTGCTAAGATGACCATTGTTATTTATTGTGATAATCGCGGAGCTGTAGCACAATCCAAGGAATAGAAATACCACAAGAAAGGAAAATAAATTGAGAGAAAATACCATTTGGTACTGGAGCTGGTGAAAAAGGGTGAAGTTATGGTATCCAGGATTGCATCAGTAGAAAATCTAACGGATCCATTCACCAAATCGTTGCCAGCAAAGTATTTTGAAATTCATATATATGATATGGGAGTTCAACAGATGCTCGACATGATTTAGGGCAAGTGGGAGATTGTTAGATAATTTATGTTATTTTATACCCTTAAAGCATATGTAATAACATTTTATTAGATTAATAAAGTTTATTCATACATATAATTGAGCATACATTGATGAGCCCATATTTATAAAGTATGTGATCTATGTATTAGGTATATGATGCTAATACAGAGGATATAGATCACAAGTTCTTTATAAATTAAATCATGTTCACAACCATTAATAAAAAATGACATTTAATTATGTAAGGTTGTAGTTTTTTTTCTTTTTATAGGGGATGATTTACCTTGATCATCAAAGTAGAGACTTCGAATAGAGAAACTAATGTATATGATACATTGAACAGGACTACAGTGAATTTTGATCTGGTTAACTAAATGTCGTAGATCTTAATTCACAAAAGCTTTAATAAGCTTAATTAATCTTAATCCTGAACAGGTAATGAACTTACATTCATGCGTTGTATCTTTTGAGTTATCACGAAGTGAGATCTACATAAACGGTCAAAACCTTAATAGCTTGAAGATATAATTTCATGGGTCGTAGGAACATATATTTGCAAGATGGAATCTAATAATTAATGTCCACCAAAGATGTTTGCAGTACTTAATCATTAGAATCTGTGGTCATAGTTTATTCAATAAATTATTTATTGAATAATAATATTTATTTGTATTCACACCTACTCAAAACAGCTTTCAAGTTAAGTAGGCATAAATCAAAAAAATTACCAAAAACAGTCAAAATCATCCATAAAAACTTCCAAGCATTTTTCAACCATATCAGAGAAAATACTCAACATACAACGCTGAAAAGTAACTGGTGCATTACATAATCCAAATGGCATTCTACAAAAAGCATAAGTACCAAAGGGTATGTAAAAGTAGTTTTTTTCTTGATCTTCTATAGCTATTTCAATCTGGTAATATCCTGAATACCCATCAAAAAAGCAATAAAAAGGATGTCGAGTTACACGTTCTAAAATTTGGTCGATAAAAGGCAATGAAAAATAGTCTCTTCTGGTGGCTGTGTTTAATTTTTTATAATCAATGTACATTCGCCAACCACTTACTACCCCAGTTGAAACAAGTATCTCATTCTCATTTTTCACAACAGTAACCCCAGATTTCTTAGGAACTACTTGAGTTGGACTTACCCATTGACTATCAGAAATTGGGTAGATTATACCCGCATCTAATAGTTTCAAGACCTCTTTTTTTACTACTTCTTTCATTGTTGGGTTAAGTCTTCTTTGTGGGTCCCTACGAGATTGGGCACATTCCTCCAAATGAACTCTATGGGAGCATATCAATGGAGAAATATCTTTAATAGCAACTATGGTCCAACCTAGTGCAGACTTATGTTCTTTTAACAATTTTATCAAATTTTCCTCTTATTCAGCACTAAGTTCAGAAGCAGTGATGATAGGAAATGTATCACCTGGTCTCAAGAATGCGTGTTTCAAACTTTTGGGTAGTGGAGAAAGCTCAACTTGTAGTGTCTTAGGGTTTGATGGTTTTGGTCCCTCCCTCTATCGTGGCAACTCTTCAAAACGTGGCTACCAAAATCGAGTCCCTTTATACTGTTAGTCAAAAATATTAAACACATTAGTTGTTACATCAGGATAATACAATTCTTCAAAATTAAAATTGAGAAGGTTTTTCAAAGAATTAGAGCCATGATTTTTATAAGCTTACTTCGCTACAAATGTGTCTATCATATATGAATGATAGCATTCGTCTTCTTCTCGTTGTTGTTTGCCAATATTGAAAATATTCACCTCAAGAGTGATATTCCCAAAAGATGATTTTATTAGACCATTTCTGCAATTAATAAGAGTGTTAGCAGTGGCAAGAAAAGGTCTCCCCAAAATAAAAGGAATTTTTGACTCCATGTTAACAACAGAATGAGTATCTAAAACAAGAAAATCAACAAGGTAGTAAATTTTATCAATTTATAACAAAATATCTACTATTACCTGTGGTTTCTTGATTGATCGGTCAGCTAATTGTAGGTTACATATGTAGGTTTAATCTCACTAAGTCCCAATTACAAGTAAATAGAATAAGGCATTAAATTTACACTTGCTCCTAAGTCCAACAAATCTTAACCAAACTCATGTGTCCCAATTTGGCAGGAGATTGTGGGACATCCTGAGTCTTTATACTTAGGTGGTGTCTTCTGTTCAATCACTGCACTTACCTGTTCTGCCAAAAATGCAATTTTCTTTACATGGTATTTTTTTTATAGTGTATAGATCCTTGATGGCTTTGGCATAAGTTAGAACCTGTTTAATCAAATGCAACAAGGAAAGATTAATCTTAACTTATTTCAAATGTTCCAAAATCTCACATTGAATTTTTGAAGTTTTCCCAACCGGTCGAAGAGCTTAAGGAAAAGGCACTGGGATTGAAAATTTATTTTCGGGCTCTTTTTTCACTGTGGCCTCTTTTTCAATGGGGGTATCTTTACTACTTATCGATATGTTAGTTGGAGGAGTAGGCTCACTCACAATCTTACCACTTTGAGTAGTAATAGCATTAACTTCTTTGAGATTTTGTGCATCAGAAGTAGAAGCTTGTGCCATGAATTGTTCTTTTAGATTGGATTGAGGTTGAGATAGAAAATTACCTCACTCTTGTACAGTTAAAGCACTGATCAGCTTTGTGATTTGACTTTTGATTTCTTTGTTTTCGTCTATCACCTGCGCAAAAACTATTTCAAATTTTTTATTAGTCTTACTTTGTGCCTTCATAAATGCTTGTAATGTATCCTCTAAAGGACTCTTAGTTGGTCATGCATTATATTGAGGTGTAACATAAGACTTGAGTGTTTGTTGTTCTTGTTTCCAATAACTATTGGCTTGTTGGTCAGATTTTCAACAAAAGTTTAGATGGATTCTCTAACTAGAATTTTAGGTTTCAGAGTAGGGTGAATAAGGCTTCTTGTACATCTCTAGGGAATTACATTGTTCCTCAAATATCCCTCTCATCTCACAATAAGTGGGGCAATCCTGAGCTAAGTCTTTTACTCCTCCACAGACAAAACAGACATCGTGTGACTCAACCTTAGCAACCGTGTAGGTGACCCTTCTATCTTTAGTTTTCAAGGCCTCTAACTCCAAAGTTAAGACCTCTAATTGGTCTTTGAGGTTATCCTCTTCCCTAAGATGGAAAACTCCACTGGGTCGTGACCTATTTGTGCTTTCAGTCATGCTAGGTTTAGTCCATGTATGAGCTTTTTCGGCTAAGTCATTAAGGAATTCTATGGCTTTCTTTGGATCTTTGTGAAGGAACTCCCTATTATACATCATTTCAAAAAATTAACGCTCTCTAATTGTGAGTCCCTTATAAAAATAGTTAAACCTTTTCTATGCTTAATATAAGGTTTTGCTGTCTTTTTTAGAAAAGAAAGAAAATTTTCTTTTCAGGCCATTAGTTTTGTGTTGTGGGAAGTATTTATTAAGAAATGCTTGCGTCATTTTTGCCCAAGTTCCTATTGACCTCGCCATCAAAGAGTATAACCAACTATTTGCTTTGTCTTTAAAAGAAAAGAGGAAACATTTAAGCCTAATAGTGTCTATGACTTCAGGTTGACAATGGAAGGTGGCAATTACCTTTTCAAATTCTCTAACATGTACATAAGGATTTTCACTATCTAGACCATAAAAAGTGGGCAGAAGTTGTATCATTCCAGTTTTAAAATGTGAATGTGGTGTGTTAGGTGGAAATATAATGCATGATAGTGTGGCTGTGCGAGTAGGATGCAAGTAATCTCTTAGAGTCCTAACGGGGTTATCTTCATGTTGGCTCATTGTGTTGTAATTACAAGATAAATTAGATGGTGAATTATCTTCCCTTACAAATTGTGGTGGTGGTTCTAGTTCTACTTCTCTCACAAATCTCCCTCGTTTGTCTCTAAGTCGATACATACATCCTAACAATTATTTTTAAAATAAAAGAAATGCTCAAAAAAAATTAAGAAGTGAAATAAAATACAACAAGAAATAGAAATGAGTTAGATGATAAGACCAACCATGAAATATAAATACAATAAATGAACAAAAGATAATAAACTGTAAAGTACGATAAAAAAAAGTACAATAAATAAATTTTAAAAAAGTACAGTAAGTAAATAAAAGAAAAGAAAGTGCAATAAATAAAGAAAAAATAAAATACAAAGTACAATAAATAAAATAAAGTACAATAAATTTAAAAAAAGTACAATAAGTTAATAAATAAAAATTTAGGCGGTAAAATCGACCATTAAAATAGAATAAAAATACAACATATTAACTAAAGAAAATAAAGTACAATAATTAAATAAATAAAAATAAAAATAATGAAT
Organism: Ailanthus altissimus; assembly: GCA_946807835.1. Lineage (NCBI taxonomy): Eukaryota > Viridiplantae > Streptophyta > Magnoliopsida > Sapindales > Simaroubaceae > Ailanthus > Ailanthus altissimus. The sequence continues at coordinate 4,583,969 of OX327690.1, read as the reverse complement.
ACAAAAAATGCAATAAAAAAAATTAAAGTGCAATAAATAAATAAAGTGTGAAGTACAATAAATAAATAAAAAGAAAATGAGCTAAGTTAAGCAGTAAAATCAGCCATTAAAATAATATGGTGATGGCTCATTGTGTTGGAATTACAAGATAAATTAGATGGTGAATTATCTTCCCTTACAAATTGTGGTGGTAGTTCTAGTTCTACTTCTCTCACAAATCTCCCTCGTTTGTCTCTAAGTCGATGCATACATCCTAACAATTTTTTTTTAAATAAAAGAAATGCTCAAGAAAAATTAAGAAGTGAAATAAAATACAACAAGAAATAGAAATTAGTTAGATGGTAAGACCAACCATGAAATATAAATACAATAAATGAACAAAAGATAATAAACTGTAAAGTACGATAAAAAAAAGTATAATAAATAAATTTTAAAAAAGTACAGTAAGTAAATAAAAGAAAAGAAAGTGCAATAAATAAAGAAAAATAAAATGTAAAATACAATAAATAAAATAAAGTACAATAAATAAAAAAAAGGTACAATAAGTAAATAAATAAAAATTTAGGCGGTAGAATCGCCCATTAAAATAGAATAAAAATACAACTTATTAACTAAAGAAAATAAAGTACAATAATTAAATAAATAAAAATAAAAATAATGAATACAAAAAATGCAATAAAAAAAATTTAAAGTGCGATAAATAAATAAAGTGTGAAGTATAATAAATAAATAAAAAGAAAATGAGCTAAGTTAGACAATAAAATCAGCCATTAAAATAATATAAAATATAACAAATTAACTAAAAAAATAAATAAAATAAAATAAAATAGGTAGTAGAACCAACCATGAACAATAAAATGAATTACAACAAAGGAAATAAAACTAAGATTTTACAAAGAAAAGAAAATGTACAAAGTTACCGCTTTAGTATTGATAAACGCAATCAACTTTCGCTTAGTGTGCTTCTCTGGCAACCGCGCCAAATTTTGCTTACGCTCAAAATGTAATGCAACTATTGCAGTATAGATTGCGGTGTCAATCCCACAAGGAAGCTTTTAGCAAAATAGGTTGGTGAAATAAAATATTAAAGCAGTAGCAAAGAAAAAAATTAATTAATTGGTTTAAGTAGATGAGATAGTATTGTTTATGAATTGAGGAAAATATTTTATGATGATGTAAGCAAGGTTTCAAGAATCACAATTATGCTTTATAAATCTACTCTACACTTTGATTCACATCCCAAACAATCAATCGGAAGATATGTAAAATATAGCACATTTGATAACACATGTATTTGATATGACTAAATTCTTTGCAAACATTAACACAAATTATGTTCATTTATACCAGTTATTTAAGATTGAAAATATATCATTTTGACAATATTGCAGTAAAAGATTAACTTGAATATCAAACAATTATTGTCTTTACATGTTATCCAAGATTGATAATATATCGATTAACAATATTGTAGTAAAAGATTAACATGTAAAACAATGTAACTAATAATAATTATAATTCAACAAGATCACATAAAGAAAGCATGACTGAAAATATATGAAATATGAGAATTATAACCGCTGGTTATAGAAGATAAAATAGATAAGATTTTAGGCACAACCAAACTTACAAACATTTGTAGCTCTTGACAAAGAATCAAACATAGAAGTAGTTTATTAAACAGAAAATGTTCATCTCTTAGCCTTGCCAAAAACTCTAACCTAGATTACAATGCATGTTAATGAGAAAAAAATAAGAGAGAATTGTCTAATGTTGAAAATATCCTAAGAGTGTCCTTATATAGGCAATGAATGAAAATATGTTAAGTATGACATCAATCTTCAATAATTTAGGAAACAACTCGTTTACCCACTTACAGCACCTTTTTGATAATGTAAATGACCGATGTAGCTTTTTTGGCCAACATAAAAGTTGTAGTATTTTGTCTCTTCTTTTTATAGGCACTAGTTCATGCAAATTAGATGAGTATCCAATGAGATATAGAAAAAATACCAAAGATACATCAGCTTTAGGCCAACAACCCTTTTACCCACTTGCAAGACAATTTGGTCCATGATAACGACTAATTTGGACTTTACCATTAACATACGAGTTATTGATAATTAAGTCTGAATTTCACAACTTCAAGAATTATACCAATTAGGTACGTATTTTGTGAGATACGGTCTAAATATGCGAGTTAGGTCAAGCTAAGCAGAAGTTGTAGCCCGATTTTATTGTATCTCAATTTTTGGCCCATAACATGTTGGATTTGGCTTTTCAACTGTTCTTCAAGAATTTCTCTTGTATCTCAATATTGAGTCATGTTACTCCAGGTTCAAGAATTTCTTCATTTTGATTTATACATTGAGAGTTATGTCTATTTTGCCTAAACCTGTGCAAATAACATTCATTAATCACAATTTAAGGAGAACACTTTATTTCAAGCTAAAAGTACAAAAATGCTAAAATTAGTGACATTAAATGATTACTGAATCTCTTAATAAATATGCATTTTCATGTGTTCATCAATATGTCATAAACAAATTTTGATGGTCTATAGAATACATGTGAGATTATTGTACAAGGGCCACCCAAGGGAATATACATTCATATCTTTGAGACCAAGGTCACTCCCAAAAAGAGTTAAGTCTGGGTAAAGTCTTAATTGGAACTAATGTTAGGTGATAAAGTGTTGGAGTTGATGGTTCCTAGTAAAGCTTTTTAAAGAGATTTTGAACCAATTAGAGGTTTGTTAGAATTTGATAATTCCAAATCAATGATAAATTTAATTTTTAAGTTGTAGATCAAGGAAGAGTTAACTCATGGTTAAGAACGCAGTGATAAAAAAAACAGGTGCAAAAACGAGAAGCTGATTGCAAAGAGAGATGTGAAAACACAAGTAGGGACATTCTCAAATGCAAACACCGCAACGTTGTGAACTTAACACTACAGTGATAATTTCAAAAGTCCAATGTAACAATAATGATTTTGGAACACTGCAATGTGGGCTCGAAGTCACTTTACACCCCAGTGATGGACCTTGAACGTTGCAACATTGCCTATTTGTAAAAAAATCCATTTTTGGATAAAATTGCTTCTTAAAATCAATTTTAGACTCTTATAACATTTGAACTATGATTCCAATTCGGTTTAGGGTTTATAGGGTCAATGTTAACACTATATAAACTCTTGTAACTTCTTGTAATTCATCATTTATTAAATCATCAACAAGAAAGGGAATACAAAGCTTTAGTTATACTTGAATGCTTCACGCGTACAAAATAGCATGGTATGGATCCTTGAGAGCTCTTGTGAATTCCTTGCATTTCTTGTGGGGATTCTTATATGTAAAAGAATAGAATAAAAAATACTAGGATCTTGAGATCCACTATAGACCTAGGTGATTATTGCCGTATCATATAGATTATATGTATTCTTTCTTTGATGTGTGATTGTTTATCTTTTAAATGTGTGATCTTTGTTATCCTTAATTGGTTGTGAGCAAAAGACTTCTGTAAAACATTAAGAATTTTTTATAATACATGCTAAAAATCCCAACAATTTAGTATACACTATTTTCAATTTTCAGTTAGTCATTTAATAAAAAGTCACCTAGTCCACTCCACATCGGTGTTTCACTCTATTAAGTTATAAAGTATTGTTATACCAGAAGGAATCTAGATTTCGCAATGCTTGGTGAGGAATTATGATGCATGTACCAACTTTTTAGCAACTTTGCCATATTGGAGTTCTGAAATCTTGTACGGACTAGCGACTAGCGAAAGAGCTATTTTCGTTGGCTTAGACACGAGATTTTGTATAAGAAGCCATTATATGAATAGTGAGTGATGAGAGTAAAAAACGAAATAGATTCATTGCAACCGTGACTCGCTCCTTTTATGTAGCTCGTTCCCTAAAGGACCAGTGACTATCGGTAGAGTCCAAAACATCCCTCCCCCTATCGGTGGTTATACATCGTAATAACTGTTCTTTGATGTCTATAAGTAGTTTTTAGCATCGAACGATAACTCCACACTACGAAGTACAAAATACAGATGGATACATGACACACTCGTTTCTGAACTGAATTGGAAACCAAAGAAATAAGGAGCAAGATTAAGACAAAGCCACTGCCGAGAAATTAGAAGAAAACTATATATAGAACAATATTAACTTGTTTTGAAGTAGTTATAGAATACATTAAACCTTGGAGTTGATGCCAGAAGGGGAGGACACAACATGATCAGCTTGGGTAGTTGCAGCTAAAGCCCGAGCCTTGACTAAGAAGCATCCAACGGTATGGCCAGCAACAGCTACTATGAACACGCCGAGATTGAAGGACATGACAGAAAGCATGACTATGTAAGCAAAACCCATGCGGACTGTGTTAACACAAGCATGAATGAGGACGCTAATCCTTGAGCTGGCGCCTCTAACTTACGGAGGGACAGACAAGACCTCAACCGCAAAGCCAAGCAGGAACACAATGCATAAAGCCAATATGTACATGCCAAGATTCTGTTGGAAATGAAACACTCACACAAACAACTTTTATTTAAACTCAAACAAATATTACAAGAGCACTCTCACTCAAAAATAAGATACTACAACTCACTCTTTATTAGAGTTTGCTTCTTCACTCACTTAGAAGCTTTTAATTTTTCTTGATGCCTAAACTAAAATGGGGAGGGGTATTTATACTACTTAAGAACAATCATACACCACACAAATAAACTAATCCAAAATTACAATAACCATACACCTCATTCTTCTTCATTCTTCTCCATCCTTCCAAATTATTCACATGCTTAATTACCACACCCTAGAAGATTCTAGGTAGAAGGTTAGTAGTTTTGGACCTTGATTATGGACTTGGACTCCAATTTGATTGATTTTAGGTTTAGGCTCCCATAATGGATCAAGTTTATGATCCAACACCCCCTTCTTAAACTTGATCTTGTGACCCCTAGTAAGTTCCTTAATTCTATGAAGTCTTCGCTTGTCAGTGGTTTGGTAAAAATATCAGCAACTTGATCTTGTGACTTCACATATTCAACTTGCACATCCTTTCTTGCAACACACTCCCTTATATAGTGGTAGCGAATATCGATGTGTTTGCTTCGATCATGGAATACCGGATTCTTGGCTAAGGCAATGGCTGACTTGTTGTCAACACAAACCTTGGTAGGCTCTTATATGAAGCCTATCTCCTTCAATAGATTTCTAAGCCAAATTGCATGACAAACGCATGAGGTAGCAGCAACATATTCCGCTTCACAAGTGGACAATGTGACAATCGGTTGTTTCTTTGACATCCATGTGAAAGCAGTATCTTCCATGAAAAATACGAATCCAGTAGTGCTCCTTCGATTATCTATGTCTCCACCCCAATCACTATCGCTATATCCAACAAGCTTGTAATCATTAGAAACTGAATAGAACAAGCCAAAGTCAATTGTACCTTTCAGATAGCGAAGAATTCTCTTTGCGGCTTTAAAATGGGTGGTTGTTGGAGATTTCATGTAGCGACGGACCAATCCAACTGCGTGAAGAACATCGGGCCTCATGCAAGTTAGATAGCGTAGACTTCCCACCAAACTTTTGAAGAATGTTGGATCTACACTTTCGCCTTCTTCATGTTTAGACATCTTGATTCCGTATTTCGTCGGTGTGCTTATTGGCTTACAATTCTCCATCTTGAACTTCTTCAGGATCTCCTTTGCATAGCTTTCTTGTGAAATGAAAATTCCATCCTTTTGTTGCTTAATTTCAATGCCAAGGTAGTACGCCATGAGCCCCATGTCTGTCATCTCGAATTCTTTCGTCATCACTTCCTTGAATTCATTGAACATGCTTGGGTTGCTTCCGGTGAAGATCAAATCATCCACGTAGAGGCACACGATCAAAATATCTCCATCTTTGATCTTGATATATAGAGCGTGCTCGTAAGGACATTTGTTGAAGCCATTCTCTTGGAAGTACTTGTCGATTCGGTTATTCCATGCCCTTGGTGCTTGTTTTAGCCCGTAAAGAGCCTTCTTCAACTTCAACACCTTGTCTTCGTGGCCTTTGACTTCGTAGCCTGATGGTTGCTGAATGTAGACTTCCTCTTCAAGAACTCCATTTAGGAAGGCAGACTTTACATCCATTTGCTGTATCTTCCACTTGTTTTGAGCTGCCAAAGAAATGATTAGTCTAATAGTCTCCAATCGAGCAACAGGAGCAAATACCTCATCATAGTCAATTCCAGCCTTTTGACTATAGCCTTTAGCAACTAGCCTCGCCTTGTGCCTTTCAATCTCTCCTTTGGCGTTTTGCTTTGTTTTGTACACCCATTTGACACCTATCGCCTTATATCTTTTGGGAAGTGAGGTGAGTTCCCATGTGTCATTCTTCTCGATGGCCTTGATTTCTTTGTCCATCGCATCTCTCCACTTCTTCTCTCGTACTGCTTCTTGAAAGCTCACTGGTTCACAATCGACAAACAGACAAAATAATGTAAGATTATCTTGTCGTTCAGTTACCTCATAGAGATCTCTAAGGCTTCTTGTACGTTGCACAACTCTTTCACTTTGACTCCCACTTGACGATGATGAAGGTGATGAGTCTCCTTGAGTGGTTGATGTTGGTGAAGTGGGTGGAGTTTCAAGTTCTTGTTGAGGTCCTAGTTGCTCCCTCGTTGTCTGCTCATCTTTTTTAAACTGAGGAAAGAAATTGAAGTCACCTGCATGAGAGTTAAAATCCCATTCTTCTTCTTCGTTGAAGACCATATCTCGACTAATCACAATCTTCTTATTGTCTGGATTGTACAGCTTATAGCCCTTCGAATTAGCATCATAGCCGATGAAGATAAAACTCTCACTTTTATCATCAAGCTTCGTTCTTCTCTCGTCCGGTACATGAACATGGGCTATACTTCCAAAGATTCTCAGGTGGGAAATGCCAGGCTTTCTTCCACTCCATGCCTCTTGCGGTGTCTTTCCCCATACACTTCTTGTTGGAGATCGGTTTGACAAGTAGACTGCACACGCTACTGCTTCCGCCCAAAATTCCTTGGGTAGTTTCTTACTTTTGAGCATGCTTCGTGCCATGTCGAGGATTGTTCTGTTCTTTCTTTCTGCCACGCCATTTTGTTGGGGGGATCTAGGAACTGTCATTGGTCGACGAATTCCATTTGCTTCATAGAACTCTTGAAACTCCCTGGAAGTAAATTCTCCACCTCGGTCGGATCTCATGGCTTTAATCTTTCTACTGCTTTCTCTCTCCACCGCTTCTTTGAACTTCTTGAAGACTTCGAAAACTTCTGACTTCTGTTTCAAGAAATATACCCAGGTTTTTCTTGAAAAATCATCAATGAAGAGAAGAAAATAGTTACTGTTACCAAGAGAGCTTGGCTTGATCGGTCCACACACATCGGTATGGATGAGCTCGAGTGGTTTATTGGCTCTTGTCTTTGACTCCTTTGGAAAGCTTTTCCTGAATTGTTTCCCGACTAGGCACCCTTCACAAAGCTGGTCAAGATGGTTGATGCGAGGTAGTTCCTTCACTATCTCCTTCTTAGATAGCAGCTCTAGACCTCCAAAATTGAGATGCTCAAATCGAAGATGCCAAAGCCATGATGCATCTTTGTAGCAAGCTTTCAGACACTTTACAACATCGTTTTGTATGTTGATCAAGAACATTCTATTCTTTGACATCGGCACTTTAGCAATGAAGTTATTCTTATCATCTTTTATAGAAAGATTATAATCCTTCATATGAATATCATAACCTTTCTCTAACAGTTGCCCTGAACTCAAGATGTTACTTTTCATATTAGGCACATAGTAGACATTGGAAATAAACTGATGTCTCCCGTTTTTCAAACGGATAAGGATGTTACCTCTCCCTTTCACTGCTATTGTGGAATCATCTCCAAACGAAACATTTCCGCTTACTGACTCGTTTAGCTCCATGAACATGTCTTTCCTTCCACACATGTGATTGCTTGCACCACTGTCAAGATACCAGAAATTTGTTTGGCCACCATCAGTTTCCTTTCGTGCTAGAAGGAGAGTTTCTTTGCCATCTGTCTTCTCCTCTACGTAGTTGGCCTTCTCCTCAATTTTTTTGTTGGGAGCTCTACATTCTGAAGCATAATGCCTAAACTTCTGACAATTATAACATCGAACTTGAGATTTTTCATACGTTGAGTTTGGATTGATTCTTCCACGGCCTCGTGTTGAGCTTTCTCCTTTCTCATAGTTGTTGGAATTGTTGTTGTTGTAATTCCAGCCTCGTCCACGACCGTGACTTCCACCTCGTCCATGGCCTCTACCTCTGCCTCGACCACGTTGGTTTCTATCATTGCGTTGGCTTTCATGCATATCCTTGAGTTGCAGCTTGAGGAGTTGCTCAGTATACCCATGCTTTTTCTTATGCTTCTCTTCGTATGCTTGCAATGATCCTTGGAGTTGCTCGATCGTCATTTCTTCCAAGTCTTTAGTTTTTTCAATCGTCACGATGATGTGCTCAAATTTGGGATCCAACGAATGGATTATCTTCTCTATTATCCTCACATCTTCTAACTTTTCACCATTTCTTTTTAATTGATTAGAAACAGCTACTACTCTTGAGAAATAATCCGAAATAGACTCAGATACTTTCATGTGTAAGGATTCGAATTCACCTCTTAATGTTTGGAGACGGACCTTCTTCACTTGCTCAGATCCTTTGTAAGAGGTTTGCAGCTTCTCCCACGCTTCCTTGCTAGAGCTTGCACTCAAAATCTTTTCAAATCCATCATCATCTAATGCTTGATAGATGAGATAGAAAGCCTTCTTGTCTTTCTTTCTTGAATCCTTCAAAGTTGTCTTTTGATCTGGTGTAAGAGCAGTAAAAGTAGCATCATTCGCAGGCTCGTTATAGCCTTTCTCTATGATATCCCACACATCTTGTGATCCAAGAAGTGCCTTCATTTTGATACTCCAATTGTCGTAGTTGTTGTTGTTGAGTGTCGGAACTTGGAATGGTGCCATACCATTTGCCATATCTCTCAATATAATGAGAATTTACAAAATTCGATTGCACGGATGAATCCGGAACGCCGAAAAACCTTGGGAGGGACCTGGTCAAAATTTTCAATTTTTTGGTCAACGGTCAAAGTCAACCCTAACATGGTCAACGATCAAAGTCAACCCTAACCTGGTCAACGGTCAATGATTTTGACGGCTCAGTCAACTCGCTTGGACGGCTCGGTCAACAGGCTTACGGCTCGGTTAACTCGGCTTGGCGGCTCGGTCAATGCTCCAACTCGGCTTAACTCGATGAGGCGACTCGATTTTCTGGCAGCAGTCTTCCGGCGGCGCGTGGAGGTGCGTTCGAACTCAGATTGGGGAGATTTTGGTGGCGTCGGATTCCTCTCGTCGAGACCTTCGATTTGATATGCAATAGTGTATACTTTCCAACTTGCTCTGATACCACTTTGTTGGAAATGAAACACTCACACAAACAACTTTTATTTAAACTCAAACAAATATTACAAGAGCACTCTCACTCAAAAACAAGATACTACAACTCACTCTTTATTAGAGTTTGCTTCTTCACTCACTTAGAAGCTTTTAATTTTTCTTGATGCCTAAACTAAAATGGGGAGGGGTATTTATACTACTTAAGAACAATTATACACTACACAAATAAACTAATCCAAAATTACAATAATCATACACCTCATTCTTTTTCATTTTTTTCCATTCTTCTAAATTATTCACATGCTTAATTATCACACCCTAAAAAATTCTTGGTAGAAGATTAATAGTTTTGAACCTTAATTATAAACTTAGACTCTAATTTAATTAATTTTAAATTTAAACTCCTATAATAAATCAAGTTTATGATCCAACAAATTCTGGCCAGGCCATCCAGAGAACAAAATGATCGCATCTTTGCCCCAGTAGAAACCCATCGGCATCGTCATACGCATATCCATTGAGTTCATGCTTCCATCTGACTTTGATCCTGATCCCGGAGTCATCATGGACATGCCACCATTGTCATGGTCTTCAGGAGACATTTTTCTGAAAAAGAAGAAAGAGAAATTAGGAGATGTGAATTGGGTTCGTTTCATTAATCTTTCATTAAGCTATTATAAATGAATATAAAGATTATCTCTTAAGTTAAAGCTTTACTCAAACTTTTAAATATTTTCTGATATTTGTTTTATATTAAGTATAAGTGGTCAAATTCTAATAATTTATTATTATTATTTTTTTACAATCACCAATCACATGTTAATAAAAAGTTTACATAAAAATTTAGTTTAGGAGAGAATCCGATTCCATTAAAAATGAATTTCTAAAAATGCATGAACTTATCCAGTGACTTTTTCTATTGGTGCTTTAATGTAGATATAAACTAATTTTTTAACATTGAAAATGAATAATTAATTATTTTTAAATGATATTTTACATTTTTCATTTCATATTAATATGTTATATAATTATTGAGTAGTAAAATAGTATAATTTTTAAAATTATTTATTATACTATTTTATTATTTAATAATTATTTAATATATCATTTAAAATAATAAAATTTAAAATACCGATTAAAATGTATAGCTTTATTTATCAATAAAATCATAAAACTGATTTTGAAATTTATTAAGAATTAAAGGTGCTACCAACAGTCTGCAGCGTCACTCGCTGGTACAATCTCCTGCCTCCTCATGCCATGCGTTGAACAAAATGATATTTATGTGTTTTAAATTCTCTCTTATAATTATTCTCAATATTTTGATCAATTTCAATTAAATTCTCTCTTACACTAATTCTAAATATTTTGATCAATTTCAAATTTAATATATATAAATAAATATTGTATTTAACGAGACGTATGTATGATGTGAGTTGTACAAACCACAAACTCTATCCAGAAGAGGAGCTTTAAATTATTGGTTTGATCAATGAGATAATGACCGCACATTGATCAAACCATAGATCAGTTTAAGATCTTCCATGTTTCAGTTAAAGCCACTGCTGCTGATGTGAAGAAGAAAAGGTAATTTTAACCCATTATATTACTCTTCAAACCCATCTCGAGTTGGGTTTGTCAGCTCTGTCATTGGTCACTCAACACAAGGTAATTTTGTAAGTTTCAACAAATCTTAAAAGGGTCAATTTTGTAAATAAAAATTTTAGTATGGCTTTTAATTTCGTTATGTGAGGTTGTAAAGGACTAAAGAGCGAAGTTATTTAAACCCAATATATTACTTTTAAACCCGTTTATCAATAAAAAATTTTATGGACCCTTCTCTCATCTCATCTATTTTTTGCAGGCAAGAACGGGAATCTACGCCCTGCCATTGGCAGTACATTACACTCGAATCTCCATAAACCGATTTTCTTTAAAAAAGAAAAATGACAACATGGATTTCAATTTACGAGTAACCTGTGAAATAATATTTTAAGAACAGCATATTAGTTTTCATGGACTTTTAACTTTTGTTTATACTTGACTTTTTTCACTTATCGAGGGTGATGTTATTGGATTTTGTAAATCACTATCATAAATCCGTAAGCTATTAAAGAATATAAAGATTTCGAACAAATAAAGTGCGAGTAAAAAGCGCCCTACGTAGATCAGTTTCGAAAATATATATCTTCTGTTTTTAGTTCACATTCATATTGAATTTTGTATGACGTTTTTCGGTACGAATTCCATTAAAAATTATCTTGTTGCGTTTGTGTATTTTTTATTGTTGAAGCAGAAGTAGTTATATAAGTAATAATTTTAAAATATAAATTGTAACAACCAAATAAAATAATTAAGAATTTAAAAATAAATAGACGAATAATATATAAAATTTACATGATTAAACAATCTGTTTAAGTTCACGACAGATTAAAATTATAATTTTTTATTATTAAATCATAAAGCATTTTACAAAGTATATTTTTTATAAGAAAAATTCAAAAAATTTACTTTTTTTTTTGTAAACAATGAATTTTTCTTATTAAGAATTACAAACAACACTTGGATCAGTTAAATATCACAAAGATTGTTGTTTACAAGCTAATAAATTACCTTTTTATAGGTTTTAGAATAACTTAAATTAACTCTAAACGTGTGTGAGTCATTTTAATGAGTCTTAGAACAAGTAAGAAACTCACAAAAATAGGAAAGTCTTTTTCCTACATAAGGTGCCGCAGCACCCACTCTCTGGCGCTGCAGAGCTAGACCATTGCACCTGCACCTGGGCACCTGGCATCGTGGCCGTCAGGTGCTGTCTTGGGCAATGCAGCGACCACGCCTAGTGCTGCCATTGCATCTTTCATCCTCCTTTCTCGTCCATCGTCGACCTTTGCATAGTCAACACACTTGGCTTACTCTGCAAATCATATCTTAATAATTTTTAATCAACTTTCTTACAATTATAATTATAATTTAATCCTTTATGCTTCAGTAAAAAAGAGTACTCCAACATTCGTATCAGCTGGCAGTGTGAGATCTCCTATTTTTGCAAGAAAACTCAAGGTAAATCTATCCTTAGCAAGATCAAGAGAGTGTGCTTCTATATTTCTATCAACTTCATTTGGAAATGTCAAAATTTGATAGTGTTCCAAAATAAAAATCCTTCTGCTTCCGATGTATTTCATAATATTAAAAATGTTGTCTGAATTAAATTTTTATGTACTATAAATAGTCAAAGCATAAACCACATAGCAGATATGTGGCAATTTTTCTTTATCATTTCAATGGGTTGTAATGTGATGGTTTTCTTTGTTCTTTCAATGGGTTGTAGTATTTGATCTGGTTCATTTGATATTTGTTCTTTGTATTGTTCGCTACTTTTAGCTTTATTATAAATAAATTTATTTACCAAAAAAAATAGTGCGTATGTGTATGAAAGTAAATAGTGATGTAAGAACAAGTAAGGTTGTATGTTTTTAGTGTTTAGAATGATAATATTTTTTGTTTTAGTAATATTGTGCTAGTTTCTGAAGTGAGAAGTCAAATATTTTTTTTATTATCTCAAAAGTCTTTTTTTTAATCATCTTTCTATTCTTTTATAAGAGCTGAGATCAAACAAGTTATTGCATGAACAATTATAGCAATAACTCAAATGATCTCAGTTATGATTGGGTAATTAAACTTGAATTAAATGTGCTCCTAATGGCATTCATATAAATTTATGTTGTTAGAATTAATTCTTTATTAAATGTGTGTTTCAATTGTCAAAAACAACATTCAATGTGTAATAATTTAAAGTAAATACTGAGTTCCAACTCTCATTCCTACTTCCCTTGTTACCGTTTATGAAATTTGTGAGTTGGTGAGTCTAGATTACCTGATACGAATTATCTGTATTTGAGAAAATGGGCTTGTTGTCATGAGCCTCCTCTATTAAAGTAGACTCTAAACACTTGGCATGCATTGTTTAAGCCTAAGAAGCCCAATATTGTATATATATTAGATGGATATAAGAATTAAAGATGATATGTTATAGAGAAAAAAAGAAGATAATGTTGGATGTTTTGATATTAGAATTGGTATTAAAAGATAAAATAAAATAAGTTTGTAATTTTAATTAGAGAGACTAATAAAAACAAGGACGAGAAAAGGAAATTTGAGGTGTTAAAATAATTATTGATGTATCAGGTTAGACTCTCCAATCTGATATCACTTAAATATCAATTAACTTATAGCATTGATACCAGTTTATTGTGAAAAATCAGCCTTAACATTAATTCCACTTAAAAATTAGCCTTTACAATGAATCTATTGTTAGGGTTTTTAGAATGTACTCTAAAAACTCTATGTGCTTTGCGAAATACTATACCTATAAGTAACCAAGAATATAAAATATCAATACAACAATAAAGATAAAGAGACAATCACCACAATGCAGAAGATATATATGGTTCGGAAACAAACACTTATGTTCACAGTGGATCAATAATCTAACTTCTTTTATTAACTAGTTTACAAAGAACTATATTTTACAAAAAAAAAAAACTCTTAAATCTCTTAGATAATCTCCCAAATCACTCAGATCTTCTAAATCATTAAGATCTCTTATATTATTAGTATCTCATAAATCACTTAGACATTATAATAAGAGATTAATTAAAAAATATAATAAATAGTCAAATCTTCCCTCAAAATGATATATCATTACTCTTTTACATACTTAACACTCAAATGATCTCATAGCACTTTATTAACGTGCTCAGTGCTCTAAGATTATTTAAGCTTTGAATGACTAGATTGAACTCGACTTTAGTAAGATATCAATCTTTACATTCAATTTTAAAATTAACAATCACACTGATGGTCAAAATAAACAAAATATATCCATATGATATAAGCTATTATTATAGAATAGCTATATTAGTTTTCATAATTTTGAACTTTCTCGTAAAAAAGAGAATCTAATAATTTAAATTCATGATGAGAGAGGAGGCCGTATAAATTGGTTTTCCAATTTTTTTTTTGGAACATTATTATTTAACTAAAGTTGATTGCGGCGTTTAGAGTCCAAGAACGACAATCAACTTAAATAAATATTTCGACTTAGTATAATGAGCAATGTATAGACTTATTTTATAAAGCTTTTAAGGAAAGGGGAGCAAGAACTTCAACATTGAATAAATAATAATAATAATAATTCACTAAAAGCGTTGTCAGTCTTTTTCTTATTCCTGCCTGCCATGTTCGTTGTATTTTAAAAAAAATTGATTTGCAGAGAAAATTTTTAAAAACACATTGATGGTTGGTGAATAATTATATCACTTGACCGTTTTCGCGATTTAGGCAAATGAGGCAAAAAGTTTATCACAAAAGTCCTTATACCCGTTAGCTTCTGTCAATGAAAGAGGAGGATTTCTAAAACAATTAATAATATCATCTTTTTACCCCTATGACTTTATACAATTAAAGCAACTTTTTCAATTACATATGCAATATATTCGATGACTCTCTCTTTCTCTTACTAGTTGTTGGGGTTGATGATGAATGTTTCATTGGGAGGGTGATTTTAGCACAAAATTTACATCATTTTGTTAAGAGATATTACCTGTTCTAAATTTGTAATTACCACTTTGTTTTTTTTAATATTAATAATATTGAATGACCTATTTTTTAGTACATAATGTTTTTCAAAATAATATTAATCATTTTCTAAAATAAATAATATAAGATTTTTAAAAGTATAAACAAATTAGTAGTTATGAAATTTTATTGAAGAGCAACTAATAACTTCCATTTTATTAATGTTGGGACTAAATTCAGTTAGTTCCATGACAAAATGCCACTTACCCATTCAGTAGATTCACACAAGAAGTAAAATAGAAAACACCACAGTTGAGCATGGGATGCTAATACATAAAGAAGTAAATCACTGATTTTTTATATGAAAAATGTTAAAGATTAAAAGAATGTTCTCTGTCTTTTATAATAATTGATGTTTTATTATATAAGATTATAATTTTTTATTTTTATAGTTAAATGTATATTTGAATTATATAAGTAGAGATTTTGAATAAAAAAATTACTGTATTTTATATATTAAATAGGATTATTATAAATTCTAATCTAGTTAAAGAAATCTTAATTGATATAAATTTACATAAATTTCAATAATCTTAATTAATCTTAACCTTGAACATATAATGAACTTGTGTTCATATATTACATAGTTTGAGTTATCACAAAAAAATGATCAATTTAGTGGTCAACAAACTCCGATGACTTGGAGATGTATTCACCCAAACTGTTTATATTGCTTGATTATTTAAATGTGTAATTATAATTTATTTAATAAATTTTTTATTAAATAATAATTATTTATATATTTATTTATAAATATAGACATATTAAAAAATAATCATTAAATCTTTAATGACTTTAAGAGTAAATAAAATATTTTAGAGGTAAAATTATTTTTCTTTTTCATGACTTAACTTTAATTATTGACATTAATAGAGAATTAATTAAGTATTTATTATTATTTTAAAATTAAACTTAATTTAATTAAAATTAATTTTATTTGTTTAAATAAGGTACAAACAGAGTGTGTGTTTGCAATTTTCGTGAGAAGTTCGTCAGTCCTTTTCTATATATATATATATATATATATATAATATTATCTTACTCCTTATAAAGTAGTTTTTTATGAACAAATGTTTTGTACTACTAAAACATATGAAATGATGATATTATAATTCTTTTTATTTTAATTGAAAATAAATTATTAATTATGTCACTAAATAAAGTTATAAAATATTTAAATTCAATTTGTCCCAAAATATTATAATGCACTTTTATTTTATTATAATAACACAGCAGATTAACCCGAATTATTAATCAAAATACTTATTTTTTTTGGCTCCTGAACACACCTTAGATGAATTTAATCTTTCGTAATCGCTTACGATTGTCAAGAACGATACTTTTAACCCCTCAGAACAAAGTGAACGTACGTAATTGCTTACGATTGTCAAGAACGACAAAATTAACTTTTATAAATGAATAAAAGATCAAACTCAAAGCATGCACTGTATAAGCCGGAGGAGTGGGACCTTCAATTTAACAAAAAACAAAAAAATTCCGTAACCACGTATTCCTCGTACCATATCGAGAAGGAAGTTTTTTAAAATTTTATGATTTCGATGAAAATATCGAATTATGAACCAATCACATGACAATAAGTCCTTACCGATGGCTTTTGTCTGTCTGAGCAGGACCAATACTCAACGAGTATGTGTTAAAAGAGAGATACAAAATGACCGCTCTATCATTAACCATAATGGGATGTAGATTTTTTCTTCACGTAAATTTTCCCTTAATCTTTTATTAAGATCTAAATCCTTGTTTAATTTATGCTTTCACTAGTACTTAACTTTTTATTAGTATGTAATTTGTGAGAATATATCATTGTTAAAATAAAATATAATAAAAATGTATATCTTGATCACTAAATCTAATATAAAACACGTCATAAATAATTTTCAAAAACTTAAATAAAATTTAGTTTAAGAAAAAATTTTAATTCGTCGTAACTACTTTTTTACTTTAGTATATTTAATAGTTTATAGACAAATTACTTTGTCACTCTGTCTCTCTCAAGGTCCGTTCATAATTATTTCTTTAAAATAATTTATTTATTTAAAAATTTGAACATTCATACTTTTTAAGATATGGAAAAAACAATAAAAATATAAATAAATTAACTAATTCTTTGCAAAATGAGTTGAATGAAAATGTGCCGACGTTCGGACCCCAAAAATATTGATATTATTACAACTTTTCTTTTGCCCAATAACAGTAACAATAAAAGCATTATAGCATGTAATTGAATAGGCACTATGTCGTACAGTAAATTTCATGTAGGACCTCCACAGCTTAAATATGAAGTTTACTTGAAGTAAGGATGGTAATGAATTAGGTTTGGAATGAATATTTTTAAATTCGTATTTGTATTTGTTTAAAAATTAAATATTAAATTTTTTATAAAGTTATTGCAAGTTTGAAATTTTATTATCAAAAATGCTCTAATAAGTTTGTACTTATTATCAAACTCATAATGAGTTATCTGTAAATTTTAAGTTGATTTTAAATTTATATATAAAAAAATAAAATAATAATCTTAATTTAAATTTAAATTTATAAAATATAACAATTATAAGTTTATAATAATATCATCAATTGAAAAATACTATCAACTAAAATATTGTAATTTTATCCATATTACTTGCAAAATTTTAAAGTGTCATTGGTGTTTGATTTGAATTCATTTTAATTTTTATTCTTGAAAATTTATTTGCATCACTAGCATATACTACTACAAGATGTTAAGTTAGCGTTAATAAATGATTTTATTGACACTATTTTATAGTGTCAGTGTTACTCAATATAAAAATTTACTGACACTATAAACAGTGTGAGTGAATTACTTATACCATGGTATTAGTAAATTACTAACACCGTGGCATCAGTAATTCTTTAATACTATAGTATCAATGAATTACCGATACCATGCTATTAGTGAATCTCTAACACTATAGTATCAATAAATTGCTGATACTATAATATCAACGAATCGCTGACACCGTAGTATTAATGAATTGCTGACACTATGGTATTATAGATTTTGTATTTAATTTAATTTTTTAAAGAATTTTAAATTTAAATTTATTTATAATCTACAATTTCATACATAAACACCACATTTAAGTAAATATAATTTTATTTATTTATTTAAATAAATAAAATTAAAATTGTTAAAATGTCCAAACTAAATTTCATAAACATTACAAAGTATTTTAATTTATATCTTAAAAAATTATAATAGTTCTATCTGTACATCTAAATTTTACCAAAATATATTATCAAAAACATTCTAATATAGATTCGTCTTCTGTCCTCTTACTTTTCTTCTGTGAAAACCTCAATGACTCGTATTGTTAGTAGAGGCTCTCTGAAAGTTGTCAGAGCTTGGGCTGTTGCTAACTAGGGCCATTTAGAATGTGCAGCAATTTGCTGGGACTGTCAATCATGTGGTCAGGGCTTTGGCTGTTTCTACATTTTCAGACTGATGGAAATTCTCATATTGAACATAAAGCTCAATTCTAAGAAAGGATTGCTAAAGAAGAGTAAAAATAATCTATAAGTACTACTCAGATAGTATTCAACAAATAGAAATAAAGAATTGATTAACTCTTTTCATTACAAATCCTATTACACTATACTTACCTTATCTGTTGCACTGATGGAAAATTAACCAGACTCAGCAACAGGCTAATATCCTAATAAATGTTATCTTTACATTTATAAGGGACCTCTGAGGCAAATGTAAAACCTTTACCATTACCATTTGGGATAAATGAGTATAGTGCAACATTGCTCCAGTTACCTGGAAAAGTACCAAAATATTGAATGATCATAAATAGTTACAATAGCTAACACTAGCAGTTACATCTAAGATTTACCTTTGAGATTCCATAAGACTGGTAAAATTCACACATAAAATTAATTGCACGAGAGACGTTTGAAATAGGAGGCAATGTTTTACTCACACAAAGTAAACTAGACTTAAATTCCAATTCAAAATTAAAAGCCACTAAGCTTTCACTTAGTAAACATGCTGATTAGATATGACAAGAACTTTTGACATCTTTTAACTAATTATCAATAAAAAAATACAAGGAAACTAGAGCAGACCTGCAAGAATTTTTGTAGCAAATCTTAAACAAACAGCTTTCAATTCTATAGCATTAAAAATAGAATGCAACCGTTAAAAATGCTCATTCCAATTCTCAATCCTTGCCTCAGTTTAACCTATATCAAGTCCCACACAAAATAGAATGCAACAACTTGAGCATAAGAAATTAAGAATTGAAGAACAAAATGATATTAGTCAAATCTATATATAGATCACCTTCTCTATAGCTTCTATGTATTAAGCAATGTAGTTACTAATTTTGTCTGCCAACATCTTCATCAATTAATATAAATTTTCCTTTAGAGAATTAGGAATAATACATCGATATCCCCATTTTGCAGAGGAAACCATCAATATACCTGTTGAGCACTTCCCCCTAACTTTAAAAAGCATAAATAATTCACACTACTATAAAAATAACCTTCACTAATGTTAAGTTAGCGTCAGTAAAGGGTCTTACTGACATTGCTTCATAGTGTCAGTGTTGCTCGAGTCAAAACATTATTGACACCATTTATGGTGTCAATGAATCTCTGATACTATGGTATCGGTAAATCACTGATGTTGTGGTATCAATGATTCTCTGATATCACAGTATCAGTGAATTTTTAACACCGTAATATTAGTAAATCACTGACACCGTAGTATCAGTAAATTACTGACACCATAGTATCAAAAATTTTGTATTTAATTTAAAATATTTTTTAATAATTTCAAATTTGAATTATTGAACTAGAATTTTGAATTTATTTATAAACTAAAATTTCATATATAAATACGACATCTAAGTAAATATAATTTTATTTATTTATTTAAATAAATAAAATTATAATTGTTAAAGCATTCAAACTTAGTTTCATATATATTGTTAAATATCTTAAACTAAATTGTTAAGAACTACAATATTTCAAAACATCCCAAAGTTTAAAAATTAGTTAAACACATAGCTGCCCTATCATCATGTATCGAGGTAATGTCATCTTCAGTATAACCTCTTTGTCATTCACACCACTTGTAACAAATGAGAGCAAATTCAGCCACTCTATGCATGCTATATTGATCAGATGATAGTAACGTGCTGTTCTGAAGCTCCTGCATAGCTTTACTAACTTGTTCAACTTCTTGAGGTATACAAATCAATGCTAGACAAATAAGGATGAGTTTTTCCTCTTACTCTGTCAAATGTTTCAAACAGAGCACAAAGAAAAATGCATTAGAAATCCAATTCAATAAAATTTTAAGTGAATAAATGAGATTTTAAGTGAATAAACAAATCATTTGATTGTACATGCAGATTTCATAAATGAGTATCAAGTTGCAACTGCTATGAACAAATTATGGAAGAATAACTTCTTAAGAAACAGTGGATAATATTATAAATTTTTAACATTACTTGCTATGAAATTTCCATGCTCACTTCCATATTTACATCATCTAAATAATTAGACTAGCATATATGTATGTGTGTATGTGTATGTATGTATCTGTGTGTGTGTGTATGTTAGATGAATCTTTCATAACAATGTTACCCTAGCAATAAGATGCAACCCTTATAATGGGTGTCGTGTCTATAGTTCAGTTATATGCTTTGTGTTATCTCAAATAATTAGCAAATTTTAGATGCCTGCAACAAACGCAAAAGCAGAATACATTCATTTCAATAAAGTTAATAGACCTTGATAATATAATAGTATCTGGTTCTTGATCTGAAAATAAACCTCAACAATCTAGTTGTATGTTCTTTACTGCCTGCTCATCAATACTGAAGATGAATGAAAATCAAATATCAGGCATGTTAGCAAAAAATAAAAGAGAAAACAAAAATTAACAATAACATCTTACTTGAATGAAATTACTGATATGGTATTAAAACGTGTTTATATTAAAAATAAATATCAATAGAGTAATTAATGTCAAAATCATCTCAACCTCTATTCAGGATTATCAGCATAAATGCTCAGCTCCACAAAGTCATCTACTTTATTACTCGTTTTCTCACAATAAAATCCAGTTTCTATAGAAACATATTTTAATGTTTATATAAACATGGTGAACCATTAATTATATAAAGTTTTGTCAATTGGCTACAATCCATGTAACCATGTGCTCTATGTTCTAAATTCAAAATTTTTTATCCATAATACGTTACACAAATTATGTCTTAATATGGCAGAAAAACTTATAAATGGAATTGACTTTGCATGAGCTAAATCACACAGGAGACAATGAGATAACTTAGAAACCATTCTTTTAACTATGCACTATGAATATTCTCAAAACTTAGATATGTCAACTAAGTTGTGACATCAATAAAAATGACATCAAAATAAAATTAGGGGTAACCATTTCATAGTAGCAATAATAGACATAATAGCAGACCTAGGATCCTTCTATACATTGTTGTAAAGAAATTTCGTAAGAACCAATGTTGTGTTAAGCAAGGATGCCACAGCAATGGCATTATTTATCTGTTGGCAATAACAATGTGTTACTAAAGTATGTAACTGCAATTTCATAAGCAAGATAATGTAGTGAAAGCTATGCTCAAGCACTCATCTACAACAAAGCCATACTCTTAAGAGTTGTGCATCATGTTATCTGAAATGCAACTAAAACTAATATGAAAAAGCTAGAAGAAAAACAGAGCAAAGTGTCAATGTTCAAAATGCAGCATCTGATTGCTGCCAAGAAAATGCCAAAAAAATAAAACTAAACCTAATTAGAGATCTGTGAAACAACCTAATTAGTGAATCAGATTTTATATACTTAATTTCTTTTGTACTACATTGACAACGCAAAGCAAGAGAGGAAAACTTATCGAAGAGATAGAGACAGTGAGACTAAAATGAACGGCAGAGCAGCACTCATTTCCCAATGTATTTCATGTTCAAGAGATATAAAAACAAGAACAATGAGACCACTACTACATAAAGGCCATCTTCCTTCAGTTTCATTGCTACATATTTCAGTTGCTGCTCAGAAAATGTTATGCTAGTGTATTTGCATCTAATCACTAAAACTTCATGCCCTTTATTAACTCTTGCCTTAACTAAAATAATATATAAGCATTAACAACCAAAAAAAGATATTGGCCAAGGCCTGACTATATAACAACCAAAAATATCATATTTTTCTATCATTTCACCATTGACAACTACCTAAACAGGTTACTCTAAAACAATTATAAGACCCAAAATGTTCAAATAAATAATAAAAAAGTAATCGATACTACTTAAAAGAATTCTTTAGGAGTATAATCATGATGCACGCACATAACAGCATACTTTTCATCAATCATGTCTCTCAATACTTTGAAATCTGTCAAGTATAGAAAATCACAATCAATGAACAATGTCCAACCATTATAACCAGCCAAGAAAGAGGTCAAGAACCTAGTGAAAGAGAACCCAGTGCTATCAATTTTGCCTCTTTTCTTGCCAATAGAGGCTTTTCTTTTGAAGTTCTGATTGGACAGTGGGAATGATATCTATAGGCTCTTCTTTTGCCTGTTTCACGCCAACAGAGGCTCTTCTTTTGAGTTATGAAAGGTTCCAGATCTAAAATTCGAGGTTTATTTTAATTTCTTTGTTAATGTGGGCAGCCAAAGAATAAAAGTAAAGTAGTTTTCTTTTTCTTTTGGTTATTTCAACATATTCAATTATATATATTCAACACTTAAATTAAACAAATAGAAAAAAAATCACAAGCATCAGATTCCAATTCATAATCAAACCCCAAGATCCACAATCAAATGAATTGCAAGTAAACCAAAAAAATACTATAATCTAATGAGAAAATGGAACTATTAAATAAAATTATGAAACAAGAAATAAAATCGTCCTTGAGGCTTTAGTCAATTGAATTACAATAAAATGAAATTAAAGATAACTACAAGGACGATTTGTTACCATGATTCAACGCAACTTTAAATCATTCATAATGAAATAACAAGTCAAGTGAGGAACATACACATTTCCAAGTTTTTTGCAACGCAACGAATCAAAACTGAAGCCGAAAGCGATTTAGGGTTTTTCTTCTACTGCTCTGTATAGGCACTGAAAAGGGCAAAAAAATTTACAAAAAAATATCAAATCAAAATATGCTATGTTTTTGAAGATGAATGAAGGAATTGGAAAGAAATTAGATATGAACCTAGTCAAAATTTATATTATGAATTAAAAGGGATTTTAAACCAAAAAAAGAAGCAAGAGTAGATGATAAGAAAATTTGGAATAAAGGAGAAGAAAGAGGACCAACGTCACGAGGCAGCAAGAGGCGTGTGTTGTTTGGGGAAGAGAGAGAATCAATTAGGGTTAAAGTTTATTTTTTTGATTATATATTATATATATATAGGTATCTGGTTTGTTCACTCCCAATAAATAGATATAGGTATAATGCCCACAAATAAAAATAAATAAATTAATAATCTAATAATAAAATTAAACCTTTCAGTTTAACATACAGAATTGGCTAATTGTGGTGCCCATCAGAACTATTAGCTTTACATGAATTAAATGTTGTGTTTGTGTCAGTTGTCCTTTTGTTTTTTAAAGTTTTATTAATTTTATTCTTTAAAAAAATAATAATTTATTTTAAATTTTATTCTTCATTATTTCATTTTTTAACCTTTGAAATTATAATTAGAATCGAAATTATAATATTTAACATAATTTAAATTATATTTTGAATTATAACAATTAACGTAATTAAAATTTAAATTGGAATCAAAATTATAACATATAACGTAATAGAAATTAAATTACAATCGAAATTATAATATTTAACATAATTGAAATTGAAAATAAATTCAAAATTATAAAATTTAACGTAACTGAAATTAAAATTGGATTTGGAATTATAACATTTAATATAATATAAATTAAATTAGAATCTAAATTATAACATTTAACGTTATTAAAATTAAAATTAGATTCGAAATTATAGTCAATACAATGTTCTTTTGGAGCTTTTTTTAAAAAAACAAATTAACCTCAAAATGACATCATTTGGGGCTTTATTTTTTATAAAATATATAGCGCCCAAAACGACATCATTTTGAGTATTATATTAACATGTAAGGTTTTATTAATTTGTAGCATGAAGATCCAATTGATATAAATTATCAACTAAAAAATCGATACCAATAATATTTGAATTCTAAAAGAGACTAAACTTTCCATTCCTAAAAAAACAAGAGTAATCGAATTTGTCCAAACAAGAAATAGAAACTAAATTCCGTCTAAATGACGGTACATAAAATATCTCATGCAAATTCAAATAATAACCAAATTCTAGTTGTAATCTAAAAAAATCTAATTTCCACAACAGGAGCCTTGTTTCCATCGCCCACATAGATGAATCTTTCAGCATCAGTTGGCAGTCGGCTCCTTAGACAACCCTGCATAGTCACACTTATGTGAGTAGTTGCACATGTATCTATCCACCAAGTATGACTTGGTACTAAAGCCAAATTAACTTCTAAACAAACAAAGTTAAGAAGTTTATCCTTTTTGTCAAGCCATTTTTCATACTTGGAACAATCCTTCTTCATATATCCAACTTTCTTGCAAAAGTAATAAGAGATGTCAACATTCTATTTCTTTTGTACCTTAAGCTGTAAAATTCCAATGTCTGTAGCTCTTTTCCCTTTATTATTCCATTTCCTTTTCTTGTTGGCAGCATTGTCATTGAAAGAAGTTTTTAAATGAGCTTTCTCTATCTTTTCTTGTTTCAATCTCTCTTCTTCTTGCACACATTGAGTAATGAGCTCATTAAGAGTCCATTTCTCCTTTTGAGTATTATAACTGATCTTAAAATGACTGTATTGTATAGGAAGAGAGATTAAGACTAGGTCCACGAGAATGTCATCAGACAACTCTAACTTTAGTGCCCTTAATCTTGTAATAAGATTAGACATTTTCATAATGTACTTCCTTATGTTTCTTTTGCCTTTATACCTCATTGAAACAAGCTTAGACAAAATAGTGCTTGTTTTGATATTTTCATTACCAGCGAATTGGTCTGCTATTTGGCTTAGGAACTCTTTAGCATTTTCTTCCTCAAGCACTGCGCCCCTAATAGTATCTGGAATAGAATGTTTCATGATCATCAGACTCATACGGTTAGAACGCTCCCATTTTTCATAAAGTGCCATTTGTTCAGCAAAACTGTTATCGATAAGGGCAGGAGGTTCTTTCATCTGAATTGCATAGTCTAAATCCAAGCACATTGGTAATGTGCTCCTTCCATTTCCTAAAATTAGTGCCATTAAGCACTGGAATGTTGTTCAAGTTGGCAGATATAGAAAAAGCATTTACTGTGTAGAATAAACAAAAAATCACAATCAATAACCATGTCATTTAATCATGCATGCATATACACATATAGTATAAAATATAATAAATTGAGCCATTATAAGATACCAAACACAACATTGCTATTTTGTCTTTGGACAAAAATAACAATTTGTAAACGGTACTCTAAAAAATTGGTCAGTAAATGTTTATAATAAATTGTACTAATAATGTCTTTCTTTGGACCGACATATTATACGTATGGAACATGTCAAAGTTTATCACATATTTACTGACACATGTGTTTATTATCTAACCAAAAAATAATCTTCTTTTGAGGCCGATTATTTTTCGCATAGATTTAAACACAATTATTTAGTTTTTTTTAATAATATCCACATATTTAAAAATAAATAAATCTGTATAAAAGAGGTCACTTTGGTAGAAATTTATTTCGATTTAATTTATTTTAAAATATTGAATATTAGTTTGCAAAAAAAAAAAGAGAAAAATAAAATAGTTAAAATCAACGGTCAAAAGTTAAAAGCCAAATCATGTCAAAATCAAGAAGGGATTGGAGTAGGTAGGAACCGAAGTAATTAGATCAGGTCAAATTTAACATTTTTTAATTACCCAAATCTTAATTTTTATCCAATAGCCTAAATCTAAAATAGGCTCAAGTCTATCCTAAGTCACTTGATTTCGTCAATATGTTGGGTGTATAAAATTTAGGTTTGATAAAATTTTTATAAAGCTTGTAAAATTGACCTCATAAAATTTTAAAATTTATGAATACTAACTATCTAATGTACCACAATTAAAAGAAATCTCATCAAATTTGACATTATTAATTTAACCCTGAATAAATTATAATTTCTATTCTCTTTTTTTAAATTTATTTACACATTCAACTTTTGTTTTGTTTTATTTTATTTTTATTAAAAATAAATTTTAGAATAAACTTAATATTCATTCAATCCGTCGAAAGCCTATTTGAAGATAATAATAACAATCCCATCAATCTGGATCCAAGAAGGGAAAAAAAATACATTCAATGCACTCAATGAATTGAAACAATTCATCAATTCTTTGCGTATATTAATATAATAATCCTGAATCCAGAAGCTTAAAAGCAAACTAATTAAGCACTCCCTTTTTTTGTTTTTTAATATTTGATCTCATCAACGAACAAAGTAAAATAATTGTGCCGACAAGCCATCGCTCTCAATTTATAAAATTTACTGACACTCGTTTTATATGCCGTTTTATTAATCAAATAAATTAAATCAGAATTCTCAAAATTAGTATTAAAATTTTTTATCTTTTAATAATTTAGTATGAAGAGGTTCAAATATTATTTGTTGTATAAAAATTTTAATTAGTGAAAAAATTATTATAGTTAAAATTTCATGTTAAATTATAAAAAAAAAATCAGAAGCGTAACTAAATTTATGGAGACGTAAAAAAATTAGAATTAATGTCTTCCACGTCTAAATTATTTTTTATGAGAGAAAAATACCGTCACTTACTGATAAGATGTGAATAAAAAATACGTTAAAATTTAGACTGGAGACCTTAACCTATTATTTATAATATCTTATTTTATTTTGGACTATTATAAAAAATAAAATAAAATAATTAAATCTCTACACATTAAAACTTATGTCATACGTGATGCCGTAAAAATTTAATAATAAATAAATTTTATTTAATTACTTTTAGTGGGTAACAAAATAAATAGTCACTAACGTATAATTAATTAATATATAAGTCCACTTTAATATATAATACCCAACATTTAATGCAAGTATAATATGAAAATATGCGAGAAAGAAAACGTAAATAGAATTGAATGCAATTTACCCCGTTTATTTTTTTTCTATAACTCGCCAAAGTGCCCATCACTATTAATCTTGCCATTAAAATATACGATTGAACATAGTACTCCAAAAAAAAAAAAGTTAACATTTTTATCTTAGTATAAAATAAAAAAAATAGTATAAAAATATGTTGAATAAAATAATTTTATTATTTAAAAATCTATTGAAATGTAAAATAATTTTCTTCCTTTTTCTTTTTATTCTCTTTTTTTTTCTTGGCTTCTAATTTCACTTGTTGGTCTTAAAATTTAGTCAACCCCATAACTAATGAGCTGAATTTATTTATTCATAGAAACGGTATCGAGATTAATAAAAAAAATTAAAAAGCTAATATTTTATTGGTTCTTAGCCTCGAGCTTTCGGATCTCTGTCATCGATCCCATAATTCTCAGCCTCAAGTCTTTGGATATATAGAAAGTCAATATTTAATTAAGCACCTCTCTATACAATGTTCAAAATATGCTGATCAAAATTGAATTAGGTCTACTTGTCGTCTACTTATCTTTATTTTTATTAAATTTAATCTCATTCCTAATCAACAAATTTAAATCGCTATTTTGAGATTGTCCAAATTGTGGGCTGAACAACAATTCCATTTTATTCCTTTCTAAAATCAAGGGAAACTATAGTCAACCTAAGGGAAATAAATTAATCCCTTAACATGTTCGAATCAGATTCGTGAAAACCTAGTCCGAAGCGAAAAAAACAAAGCATTTTACGCGTTAGGAGAAGCTCGGTTATCTAACCACCGGCTTAAGTTTGGCCACCAAATTAATACATAAATAAATCACCGAGCCGTGGAATTGGTCCTTAAAGCGCAACATTCTTTTAAGGGCAACTGGGCAAGATTGCCAGAAGATATTTGTCCTGCTGGGGGTAAGACTATGATGTAATCGCTTGCATCATCTGAATTCTGCAATCAACACTATGGTGTAGAAGTTAGCAGAACGTATTTCCCGTGTGCACTATATATCGTCCTATCCTCAGATTCTTGGTTTTAAATAACGCAGAAATCATCTAGCTGTACTTGGAAAAGGTATTTTAATGATCAAGCCAATACCTTTTACTTTTGGAAAGGTACAAAAGAGTTTATAAATTTTTTTTAAATACGAATTTATATTCTTTTAAAAGATAGGAGTTGAAAAAATGTGTTTTTTTTTTAAATTCCCTTAAAATTAAGAAATTACTTCTTTTTTATAAGAGAAATTTGTAAAAAAAAATAATTTTTTATATTGAAAATTTATAATCTAATCTAAAATTCAAATAGTTAAGAATTTAAAACTAACAAACTAAAAAACAAAATGAAAAAAAAAACACTAGAATATATTGTAGTTTGGTTTTCATAAATTTAAGTTCACTTTCTTCGGTTGAAAAATATTCGAGTTTAAAATTGTATTATATCTTAAAATATTATAAGAATTAAATATATAAACTTTTCTAGTCCATTCACTCATTTTCTCTCTCTAAATAGTTTCTCTCTATATGTCTCTATTTTTTCTACTCTCTTTTGCACTCTTTATGTCTCTATGTTTGAAAGAAGAGAAAAGAATTGATATTCTTTCTCTTCTCTTTTTACGAATAGAATAAAAAGAAATTAATGATTAAAAATTTTAGGTTTAATTTTTTTATATAGAGTTTGATTTGAGTTTTATTTTGGCCATCCAACCTTGAGTTAGATTTGGATTTGGCATATAAAAGGAAGAGTATAATTTCTTTCTTATAAAAAATAAGAAAATTACTTGGTTCTTGTTTAGGAAACTTCTTAAATTGCTTTTTGACTAATATTTTGAAAATCTTGAATTTCCTATAATATTTTCTAACAATAATACATTACATATCCACATTTGGCTATAAAGTTTTTTTGCTTCAGTTCAGATTCTATTTCTACTGCTCACATTTTATTAATATGTAGTAGCCTTAAACATACCTCAAACTTGTTCGTAGATTGTACCATTGATCTTAAACAAGCTGAATTTTTCCCAGTGCTTATTCTTTCTTGCTTTACTCTTATACTAGAAACCAACTCCTTAAATGCAGTCTCTGTCTTGGGCCTATATCATGAGCCTCTGATTTCGACCTTCGTCTCAAACCTATGTCCTAGAACTCTGCCTTAGGCCTCTTTTTCGTGTCTCTTTTTTTTGTCCTTTTTCTTGGATCTCTCTATTGGACCTTAGTCTTTTGATGTATTGGTTCGTAATCAGTTTGGATCTATGAATCATTTTTTAGTACAACTTTTATATTATTCTTACGAGGAGTTTGGCATTGTAACTCCACTTCAAGGTGAGATCTTTCCACTTTACTCTAAGTTCTCTTGGTCTCCTTTATTTTCACATGATCATTCCTTGAGTGGTTATCTACTAAAAATAGCAAATTCTCTTTTTCACCATGTGGATGTATTCTAAAACTCTATATGCCTTATAATTAATTATGTTGAGGCTAACCCTGTGCTATTTCCAGTTCCCAACACAACATTGTTTTCTTAGTTGCTGTAAGCTTGATTTCCTTGCATAGCTTAACCTCTTATGCCAAAAATCAGTATTATTGCACCATGTATGAATAGTAGCCCTATCTAGCCATCGTGCTCCCTTGTAAAATATATAGACCAGCTTACTTAGTGTTAGAGATAGTGCTTACATATTATTATAATATTATATGAATATTATTTTTTTAATAGTTATACAATAAATATTTTAAATAAAATTATTAATAATAAATAATTAATGAAAAGATGCTTGTAACGTTTTAGATATTATATCATCTAAAGGAGTTTAGATCTGATCTAAACATTAAGAGTTATAAAGTGCTAAGAGTTAGAAGGTTATTAGAGTTAGCGAAATGCAAGTAGTTAAAGTCTGGTTTAAAATATGAAAAAGATATATTAGTAATGACATAGTTGCAAAGAGTTACAAATGATGCTAATAAATGTCATTATGTCATTTATTTGCAAATACAATATTCCTAATATATTTTACCAATGCGGGCCTATCAATGAAACCTTTTTATATAGATCAATGTATGTTTGTATCTAGATGGTTCAGATGGTTAGTCTTAGAAGACCACGAGCTTAGTGGAAACTCATATAGGTAGATGAGTATTTAGTAAGGACTTGATACTGAACAAACTCACAATAACCTTTAACAAACATCCTATGAAACCATCAATAGCAAGTCTTCTTGAGTTGAGTAGTATTCGTGGTCCTTTGACCTAAGCACCACGGTGGGCTTGTGAGTGATCCACTATATTTTGATTCCGTAGATGTTAGAGATCTTTTATGGTCTAACCGTTGCGTGCTATTGGATATGGTTTGATGCTCATGGAGTTCAGAGTGTGTAGATATGAGATTCGTCAGCTTATATGGGTGACTTGTATATCCGAATGCACCGAGATTGTATCTAAAAAATTTTCATTGCCATAAGCAGTAAACCTAAGAAAAGAATTTTTTGCAAGATTAAACAATATTGTAAAAGTATTTGTGTAAATTTTTTACCAAGATAGGAATTTAGAGATAAGTTTACGGATGAGCAAATAGAAATTTGACGATGATGATTTGTATCTCAACTCTTCCAAGATATATGATATAGAAGAATTATACGTATACGTTATAACCTCGGCTTGTATGGTCTAACGCTGCTTTGTAATATTAGTGATGTGTGCATAAGGCATCATTCACAAATTCATGGATGAGTTTCATTTGACAAATTGAACGTAGACCTAGAGAGTCCCGCAATATGAAGTGTATTTGTTGTGTACTGAAGCAACAAACTAAATTAAATAGTTCAATCCAGACTATTCTAGCAAATTGAATATTTATTTCATGATCCATCGGATTATGCACTTGTTAATACTTAAGAGTTAAGTACATCAATTAGTTAACAATAGTTATTGACCAATAAGATAACAACATGTACACAATTGGACCCTTGATTGTTTGTCTTTCAAATGACAAAAATCACCTTATTTGTAAGACAAGCAAAATCTTCAATTAATTCCAAAATAGTTTTTAATTAATAATAATGTTTAAGCTAAATAATAATAAAATAATGGACTTGCATGCTTGGTGGGGCAGTGTGTATGTAATCAAAAGATGACAATTGACTAATAAAAGTAATTTAAATGGCACATGTTGTTTGTTATTATAATAATAATAATCAAATGGGCAAACATAAAGGGATGGCTAAGGCATGTTTATCTTTACACGATGGGTCCATATGTTTGTAAAATTAAAAGTGAGGAAATTGCTTTATAAATGAAATATGTTTCATTTTGTAAGTACAATTGAATAGGTTTGGCAAAGGGCTTTAGAAGAAAGAGAGAAAATAGTTGAGAGCAAAAGTGTTTTATTTGTTTTCAAGAGTTGAAACTAGTCATCATCTCTTTTCTCTTCCATTAAGACCAGCTACCATTCAAGCATGAGGGATCTTATTATATTGTTCAAAAGTTGAACAAAATAAAACACTTTCATTGCTTGAAAAATAAATAACTTAAAGAGTTTAAGATTTAGCCAAGGTTTTATATATAATTGTTAAACATAATTTGCTGGAATTAAAACTGTTATTCTAGAGGCTCAAGCCTACCTAGTTGAGTTCTAGAAGTGCTTACAAGAATATTTTAAGGCGGACTCCAATTTTAATTCAAAGGCTTGATAAGGTGAATTCTCAATCTTTGATTTCATTAGTGTAATGAATTGAAAATTGTTTTGCTTTAAGAAATTAGATTCTAGTTCCATTGCCCAAAATATATGTATGAGATGCATAATTTGCTTTGTAATGAATACATAGCACATGCATGCACCTTAGTAAAACAACATACTTTCACTCAGTATCCTTCACATAAGTATAAAACCTTTGCATATTCTTAACAATCTATACTTAATTTTACACGTGTATCCTAACTCATCCAGTGCTCATACAGATATTAGGTTTTTATTCACTTTAAGAACATGTCTCGCATTTTTTAGGATTCTTGTTGTTTCATCATTCAATCTTATGGGAATTTTACCTATCCCAATCAACTTTCATGGATTATTAGTCCCCATTTATACCTTACCCCCTTCATAGTTTTTGTATAAATTAAACCATTCCTTATTATGATTCATATGGTAAGCACATTCGGAATCTAGAACCCAATCTTTTAAATTTTCTTCCATTAAAATTGTGAGAACATTTACACTACCATACTCATTAGATGCTATCACTGCATCTACATGAACTGAGCCATTTTCTTTTAATTTCTTAGTTCTTTTATAGAAATTCCTCTTTAAATGCCCTTTTTATCTGTAGTAGAAATCTTTTCTTTCAATAGTCCTTAACTTTGACTTGAACTTTCCTCTTTTCTTCCAATAGTTCTTAACTTTGACTTGAACTTTCCTCTGTATTCCTCTTTATCTTTTTCTCTGGTCTTCTTTTAACTAATAGAATTTTCCCATTGTCTTCTTTCCAAGATTTTATTTCTTGTTCCCTTAATTTTAAGGCAGTCAAGCAATCCTCTATGGTAAGACTTTCTTTATCGTATTTAATCACCGATTTTACTTCCTTGTAAGAACTTGGCAACGAGTTTAAAAGGATGACTACTTGATTATCATTATTGATTGCTTCACCCTTATTTGCCAAATCTACATAGATCCTCCTGGATTCATTAAGATTCTCCTCTTAAACCTTTTGAGGGATGCATTTGAAAACCAAATAATTTTTCTTTCAAAAGGATCTTATCGAATAAATAGTTAAAAATATGCAAATTTTCAAGCTTACTCCAAAGTTTCTTTATTGTGGTCTCTTTATTAACTTGCTACGGTATGTTGTTGGATAGTTACAGTATGATACAATAACTTTTTACAAATTTTTTGTTGTAAATATTGTAGTAATAAGTATCATGCACTATAAATAATGAAATAGATCTCACGTGTACGGTCATATGAAACATATTAGCTATATACATATTCAAAAAGTTCTGAATGAGTCGATTTAATTATTAGGATCTTGTTAATTATTTTTATTATCTTAGATCTGACGTGGTATAATCATGAAGCTAAAGATACATACGAAATAACTATTATAAAAGTTTGCTTATAGGTTGTTGTCCCTCTTAAATTTAATAATATTGATAAAATAAGTATTCAAATAATTTAGTGTAATTTAAAGTTTTTATTGCTAAAGTGTTCTGGATCGGAACTTTCATGATCATAGATGTTTAGGCCTTTGTGCTTCTCTCTTTAACTGACTATAGTGTTGTCATCTGCCAACAAAGCACATTTCAAAACACTCAAATTAGGAAAACAGAAGGATTAGTTCGAAAGAAGAAAAGGTGTAAAGAAAAGAAATTAATGTTTAGTTTACAAGAAAATGTGTTCGAATATGCGTGGACAATTCCCCTAAATGAATAGTGAGTGTATTTAAATTTTTTTTTAAAAATATTGTTTATAAATATTGAGTGAGAGAAGACTTCCCTTTTATAAATAAGGATTTAGAGAAAAAAATATGAGATTTTTTTTGGTCAAAATTTTCCTGACCATTGGATGGGTGTGTCTTCCTTCCTGCCATTGGATCACCAATTGCATTCTAGTTATGTGTAAATTTGTTAAATTATTCAAATGGGATGGATTGGATGTAGATGGACTTATGCGAACTCCTCTGTAAAAACAAAAGAATGGGTAGGTATCATTAGTGCCTGTCGGTTCAATAGCTCACTTGAAGGTCGCATATCTATTAATGTTGGTAGAAATGAGATCGTTAGGTGTAAAATTAGAATTGTCAGATTCGAGAGCACTATTAGCCATATTTCAGATCCGTCCAACATTGGTGAATTGGATCAAAGAACTACAGACTCAAGATCCATAGGTAGTTAAATTAAAGGGTAAAATCGAGTCTGGGCAGCGGAATGATCTTTCAATGACCGAGGATGGTGTAGTAACCTAGGGTCGGAGGTTATGTGTTCCAGATGTAAATGAGTTAAGAAGAGAGATTATGGAAGAAACTTATTCTTCTGCATATGCTATGCATCCAGGGAGTACAAAGATGTACCGTACCCTAAAAGAGCACTACTGGTGGAAGGGCATGAAGAAAGATATAGCTGAATTTGTCTCCAAATACCTAACTTGCCAGCAAGTAAAGGCTGAGCATCAGAAACCTGCTGGCTTTTGCAACCCTTTCCGATTTCGGAGTGGAAATGAAAAGGAATAACGATGGACTTCGTGGTAGGACTTCCGAGTAGCCAGAGACACAATGATGCAATATGGGTAATTGTTGATAGGCTAACGAAATCTACCCATTTCCTACCTATTAGAAGCAATTATTCTTTAGATAAATTGGCCTGGTTGTACGTAGATGAGGTCGTACGACTCCATGGAGTTCCAGTATCCATTGTGTCAGACAGGGATCCACAGTTCACTTCTCGATTTTGGCCCAACTTACAGAAAGCTCTAGGCACAAAATTGCATTTCAGTACGGCCTTTCATCCACAGACGGATGGTCAATCTAAATGGATAATTCAGACACTCAAAGATATGCTTAGAGCGTGTGTTATGGAGTTCAAAGGGAGTTGGAAGACTCATCTGCCGCTAATGAAGTTCGCCTACAATAATAGATACCAGACTAACATCAGGATGGCACCATATGAAGCATTGTATGGAAGAAAGTACAAAACTCCAGTTTGTTGGGATGAGGTAGGTGAAAGAAAGCTGATCAGCCCAGAAATTGTCCAGATTACTTCGAAAAAGATTCAACTTATCAGACAGATATTGAAAATAGCCAATGATAGACAGAAAAGTTATGCGGATAACAGGAGAAAAGACTTGGAGTTTGAGATCGGTGATAAGGTCTTTCTAAAGATATCGCCATAGAAAGGAGTACTAAGATTTGGGAAGCGAGGAAAGCTGAGTCCCCAATATATTGGGCCGTACGATATAGTTGAAAGAGTTAGAAAAGTGGCATATCGTCTACGGTTACCCAAAGATCTGGCTAGAATCCATGATATGTTTCACGTTTCCATGCTTCGCAAGTATATAACAGATCCTTCGCACATCCTAAGGAAACAATTAGTAGAATTGAACGAGAACTTGACTTATGAAGAGAAGCTTGTGTAAATTATAGACCGAAAAGATCAAGTACTTCGTAATAAAAGCATTCCCTTAATGAAGGTGTTATAGATGAACCATGAGGTAGAAGAAGCCATGTAGGAACGTGCAGATCAGATGCGAGTGCAACATCCTCACCTCTTTGAGACAGGTATGATTTAAATTTCGAAGACGAAATTTTTTTAAGGAGGGGTGAAATTGTAATATCCAATCCCTGTTAGTAGTATTGGCGCCTAGATTTCGGTATAGAGCAAATAAGACACCGTAGGGTTACTCGATTTTAACCCTATTAGAAATATTTTCTTTATAGTGCGCGTGAGAGATATTAGACATAATTTGGTAATTTCACACTCGATCGAAGCGCCGGACGACCCTAGAATATTTTTGAAAATTTTCTCTATTGGCTTGGAAAAGAAAATTCTACTTTACTACATTAATTTCTATTTAAGGGTGATGTATGGAACAAGCCTTTGTTGAGAAACATAATCGATATATTAGAGAATTGACCAATTAGAAAAAATCTCATAGATTGCCAAGTTGGAAATTCTAGTTAGTTCTTTGGACTATTCTAACTAGATAGTTACAAATGAACTATTTACATAATTAGTTTTTAACTAATGGAAAATTAGTAATTTTGAGTAAGTTTAAAGGCAAAATGGTCAATTGAGGGAGCACTATATATATGTTGGAAGTGTGTATAGTTTTCAGGTGATCAAAAAGCAAACACTTAGAGTAAAAGAGAGCAAATGTGAGCTTGAAGGGTGGTGCTGCTACAGTGACCTTTCAAGTTTTTTTTTCTTCATGATTTTTCATGCTTAATCAAGCTAAAATAAGGTTACATACCAATCCCTAAGCTCAGTTGAAACCCAAATTAATGGAAATTCAAGAAAAAGAGGTAAGAAAAGCATTGTTTAATAAGTTTGATAAGTGAGCTTTCAATAATACTTCAATTGATGTTCTTGTGTGTATTATTGGTTTAGATTGAATTGAATTCTCGTTTGAAGTTTGAAGGAGTCATCAATTTGAAGAAATTGGCAAGTAAGAATTAGGGTTTTGGGTGATTTAAATGTAAAGATTTCAATTGGTTGTAATTAGGCAATTAGAATGAAATTGGCTTAATTTTGATGTAATTGGAACAAAAAATTGAGAAAAGAAATGTGTTAGAACATAGGGTGAAATTCTGCTACTTTAGGGAAGTTAGGGATTGAGTGGTGTTTTGATTGAGTTGTTGTGTGTAAATGATGCATTATGTATGTTGAATGTATATGGTTGATGGAAAAACCAAAAATGAGAAAAATTGGACATAATTGTCCATTTTGAAAAGGTGAAGGGCAATTGTCCAACCAAGTTATAAGGCATTTAATAATTTTCAGGGCGCCGAGTAGTGAGTTAGATTAGATTAAATGACTCTGTAAATAAAAATCGAGAAGTAGTATGTGTCCGGGCTTTGAATGCCGATTAGGACGTTTAGTAGTTAAATGAGATTCTAGTATTCGATTTGGTTCTAAATATCATTTATGGCGCATAGGTGAAGAAAATCGAGAGCGGTAACGGGAGCAAAAATCTGGAGTGAAATTGAGCGCGGAGCAGTTGTGAGTGAAAATTTATCTTTTCTGTTATCTTTCGTTTACTATATTTTCACATAATAAAAATGTATGTTTTATGAGCTTTCAATGGATAAACATGATTATGATCTTGATATGTATCCATAGATATGCATTTACATGTTCGGTTTAAGAAACAGTTTTAAAATTTTTACATTTATTTTGAAGGCCATTGGTACCCTAAGATTATAGTGGTGATGATTGTATTAGACCCGGCCGGTATATCCCGTGCACATGGGTAGGTCTTGGGGGTGTGTCACTAATTTTGAAAAGTTTAGATGTCGAGTCTTGTGAGCCGCTCTATGTGTACGGAGTATTGTCTCGCTATATGTATGCGATGTAGGATTCTGCTGCATAGCCAGTGAGATGTCTTGAGATGTCACTGTGGGTGCTGCTAGTTGAGGTGCCCCGTGACCTACTCACGTGTGCCGTGCTAGTTGAGTCGCTACGTGAGGATAGAGCTTTAGGATTACCATTGGTACAATTTAGAGAGAAAATGTCCGAGCAAGGACTTTACTAGTTTTTGATTTATCGACAGCATTTATATGTTTATATGCACACGGCAGTTATTATGTTTTACAGATTTTAGATAGTGCTTTCCAAAGATGTAGATAAAACCCACTCGGCAAGATTTTATCGACATATGATACTAGAAACTGTTTTACAACTTTACATCAGTTTTAGAAGGATGATTTATGCATGTACTTTAGAATTGCTATCTATGCATAATGTTATTTTATTTGAAATTGTAATTGCACTCACTGAGCTCTTTTAGCTCATCCGTTTTGTATTTTATGTTTTCTAAATCCTTCCCAGGTGCAGGTCTCGGTACGCAAGCTGCTGATTCTCCTATTGCCGAGTAGTGGGCCAAATCTGAAGATCATTTTTGTATATGTAAATGTGCTAAATAGCACCCTTTACTTTATGTATAGTAGTTATAGGCATGTATATTTGTATGTATGTTTTGAACCAACAAGAAGAGATTTCGATATTACGATGATTGTTTTTGCTTTTTATGAGTATGTTCATTTTGTGATTCAAATGAAACTATTGAGTTGTGTTTGATTTGATTTGGAAAGGACTGGAGGTCCGAATTGGTAGTATTGAGAAGTGTTTGAAATAAAAGTGAAATTTCTTTGTATGTTTTATATGGATATTCTGAAAAACAGGGAAAACTATGCCCGTTTTTGTAAAAATTAAGATGTCATTTTCATGTATATTACAAGATTTTCTCAATAGTAGCAAGAACTAAAAAGGGATTCGCCTTGCAGAATTTTCTCAACTTACCTAGTTATATTTTGAGGAACTTCTGTCGAGGTGCTGGCAAAGCTGCTGGGACCTACAGTAGAGGGTCTCGGGGCGGGTTCTGTCAGTAACTCTTGATGGATGTGTCAATGAGGAAGCACAGTTTGTCATCTTGAGTGTCGAGTCCTATCTTGAGCTTCTCTACTTGCTGTTCCAACTCCCTAAGATGATCCATCGCCTTTCCTATAGTGCCACTGAGTATTTGCACCATGTTCCCGAACTCATGGCTTGGATTGACAGACTAGTTGCGAGTTACACTTCCGTGTCTCTTAGATTTGAGGTCCCAACCTCTCTCTTAAGGTAAATCTGGCGGCGTTGCATCTTTCCCCATCTTCCTTGAACCTGCTCTTTTACCAAATGTCATAGACCTTTCGAGAATCGTGCGACCTTAGATGCATTGCGTGTTAAGCAGTCGAGATAACCACACAAAGAAGAGAAAAAACACGCACACCAACTGTTTACAAGAAAATGCTCTCTATATTTCTAAAGAGAAACACAAGCTATGAGATTTGTATTGTGTTGGATGATTTGTACAACTAAAGGTCTTCTCTTTATATACTACTAGCCTTATACAATCAATGGCTAAGATCTAAACAATCTAACAGTGTATATACAAGATGGAATAATATGCCCTAGAATATTCCTAGATGCCATCACATATTCTATAGAATATTCCTTTCCTAATTGGGGTTAACAATCTTAATAAGTCATGGGCTTGGCTCGGTTCTTCATCCATGTCAGAAGGTCTTCTAGAAGTTTCGGCTCGCAATCCATTCCAGCAGCCCTTAAGGCCTCTAGGAGGCTTTATCGCGTACCAAGTGTTCGAGAAAATGCTTGAAAACACTTGGGGCGTGACAATAGAAACAAACAGGAGACAAATTGGATGAGAAATGAAGAAGTTACGCTTAAAACACCCGAGTGCCTGAACCCAGGCCTAGGCACTATCATGACTAAGTTGTAGCACTGCAACGCCTAAGGTAGAGATATAGGAGTTGCGGTGCTCATGCGACATATAACACCTTCTCTCAAAAGCCCCTCGCTCCTAGGATTTCTCATAACTATAAAAGCACTTTTTCAAGAGCCAAAATACGGACTTTAAAGAGGTAAAAAAATAGAGAAAAAATACACACACAACATCAAAGAACAATGCCAAGAAATCAAGAATCAAGTTCAATATTGAAGATTCAAGTCAAGGAATAGAGAGAAGCATATCAATGGGTCTTTTTGAATAGTTTTTCTTATCTTTCCTTATTATTATGTTCTTGTTCTTACTATACTTCATGGATTAGTTTAATACTCTTTGTTTTGTGATAAGCTAAATATTTTTATCTAAGGTTAGACTATTAAACTATTAAACCTAGTATATAGTTGAATTTTATGAATTCTTAGTTTATGAACTTAATATATATAATTGATTCACTCTATCTTGATCTTAATATTGTCATTATACTTGATCAATATTTTGAATGATTGAGGAACCATGATGAACTCGACAGATGGATTCATGTGTTTAGCTTATGATAGTTTGATTGATTGTAATATCCAATCTCTGTTAGTAGTATTGGCGCCTAGATTTCGGTATAGAACAAATAAGACACCGTAGGGTTACTCGATTTTAACCCTATTAGAAATATTTTCTTTATAGTGCGCGTGAGAGATATTAGACATAATTTGGTAATTTCACACTCGATCGAAGCGCCGGACGACCCTAGAATATTTTTGAAAATTTTCTCTATTGGCTTGGAAAAGGAAATTCTACTTTACTGCATCAATTTCCATTTAAGGGTGATGTATGGAACAAGCCTTTGTTGAGAAACATAATCTATATATTAGAGAATTGACCAATTAGAAGAAATCTCATGGATTGCCAAGTTAGTAATTCTAGTTAGATCTTTAGACTATTCTAACTAGATAGTTCCAAATGAACTAATTACATAATTAGTTTTCAACTAATGGCAAATTAGTAATTTATAGCAAGTTGAGGGGCAAAATGGTCAATTGAGGGAGCACTATATATATGTTGGAAGTGTGTAGAGTTTTCAAGTGATAAAAAAGCAAACACTTAGAGCAAAAGAGAGCTTGAAGGGTGGTGCAGCTACAGTGACCTTTCAAGTTTTTTTTTCATGATTTTTCATACTTAATCAAACCAAAATAAGGTTATATACCAATCCCTAGGTTCAATTGAAGTCTCCATTAGTGAAAATTCAAGAAAAAGAGGTAAGAAAAGCATTGTTTTATAAGTTTGATAAGTGAGCTTTCAATAATGCTTCAATTGATGTTCTTGTGTATATTATTGGTTTCGATTGACTTGAATTCTAGTGTGGAGCTTGAAAGAGTCATCAATTTGAAGAAATTGGCAAGGTAAGAATTAGGGTTTTTTTGGTGATTTTGATGTAGAGATTTCAATTGGTTGTAATTAGGGGTTTAGAATGAAATTAGCTTCATTTTTTTGTAATTGGAACAAGAAATTGAGAAAACAAATGTGTTGGAACCTAGGGTGAAATTCTGCCATTTTAGGGAAGTTAGAGATTGAGTGGTGTTTCGATTGAGTTGTTATGTGTAAATGGTGCATATTGTAAATTGAGTGTGTATGGTTGATGGAAAAAAACCAAAAATGAAGAAATTGGGACATAATTGTCCATTTTGGAAAGGTGAAGGGTAATTATGTCCAACCAATCTATATGGCATTCAATAATTTTCAGGGCGCCAAAATGGTGAGTTAGATTAGATTAAATGGCTCCGTAAATAAAACTCGAAAAGTAGTATCCATTCGGGCTTTATGTGCCGATTAGGGCGTTTAGTAGTTAAATGAGATTCTAACAGTCAATTTAGTTCTAAATGTCATTTATGGCGCATCGGTGAATATAACCGAGAGCGGTAACGGGAGCAGAAAGCGGGAGCAAAATTGAGCGCGGAGCGGTTGTGAATGAAAATCTGCCATTTTTTTTACTTTTCGTTTATTATGTTTTCGCATAATGAATATGTATGTTTTATGAGCTTTCGATGGAAACATGATTTATGATCTTGATATATATCAATAGATATGCTTTTACATGTTTGGGTTGAGAAACAGTTTTAAAATTTTTGCATCCGTCTTAAAGGCCATTGGTACCCTCAAATTATAGTGATGGTGATTGTATTAGACCTGGTCGGTATATCCCATACACATGGCCAGGTCATGAAGGGCGTGTCACTAACTCTAGGAAGTTGAGGTGTCGAGTCATGTGAGTCGCTCTATGTGTACGGGGTATTGTCTTGCTATATGTATGCGATGTAAGATTCTGCTGCATAGCCAGTGAGATGTCTTGAGATGTCACTGTGGGTGCTGCTAGTTAAGGTGCCCCGTGACCTACTCACGTGTGCGGTACTAGTTGAGTCACCGCGTGAGTATAGAGTTTTAGGGTTACCATTGGTACAGTTTAGAAAAAAAATGGCCGAACGAGGACTTTACTAGTTTTTGATCTACTGATAGCATTTTATGCATTTATATGCACATGGTAGTTATTGTGTTACATAGATTTTGGATATTGTTTTCCAAAGATGTAAATAAAATCCGCTCAGCAAGATTTCATCAGTACATGATGTTAGAAACCGTTTTACAGCTTTACATCGGTTTTAGAAGCATAATTTATGCATGTACTTAGAATTTACTCTCTATTCATAATGTTATTTTATTTGAAATCGTAATTGCACTCACTGAGCTCGTTTAGCTCACTCGTTTTGTGTTTTATATTTTCTAAACCCCTTTTCAGGTGCAAGTCTCGGTACGCAAGCTGCTGATTCTCCTATTGCCGAGTAGTGGGCCAAATCTAAAGATCATTTTTGTATATGTAAATGTGCTAAAGAGCACCCTTTATTTTATGCATAGTAGTTGTAGGCATGTATATTTCTATGTATGTTTTGAACCAACAAGAAGAGATTTTGATATTACAATGATTGTTTTTGCTTTTTATGAGTATGCTCATTTTGCGATTTAAATGGAACTATTGAGTTGTGTTGGATTTGATTTAGAAAAGACCAGAGGTCTGAATTGGTAGTATTGAGAAGTGTTTGAAATAGAAGTGAAATTTCTTTGCAGGTTTTATATGGATTTTTCGAAAAACAGGAGAAACTCTGTCTGTTCTTTTTTAAAATTAAGATGTGATTTTCATGTACAAGACTTTCTCAGTAGTAGCAAGAACTCAAAAGAGTTTCGCCTCGCAAAAATTTCTCAACTTACCTAGTTATATTATGAGGAACTTTAGTCGAGGTGTCCGGCAGAGCCGCTGGGACCTACAGTAGAGGGTCTCGAGGTGGGTCCTATCATTAATGATCATTGGGTAATAACTATGAGTTCCATGTAAGATAGACATATACCTAGATGGCATGTATGAAATAATTTAGACTTGATCTTAATGAATTTCATTCTAATTTGATTGCCATAGACATATAGATGATTATTAGAATGCATATAGTCAATTGAGTATCGACAGAGGCTTATGATGAGATTAGTGTCTAAGCCAATCAATTCATATTAAGTGATTAACTGAGAGGTTAATAAATCCGATAAAATATTATAGGATGAGTCTATGCCCTATTTTATTATCAATTTATGAGTTTAACCCTTTGTTTATTTGCTATCTATGTTAAGTTTTAGGTTAATTACTTAAGTTTTAAATTATAGTTTTTAGGATAAAAGTAAGGTAGGTATAAATTTAGTAATTTATTAATATAAATAGATCATATAGTCCACGTGAGATCCATACTTGGACTTAAAATTCTATATTATTTGATACGAAACATACGCTTGTGCTTAGCCATTGTAGCTTTATTCACTCAACATCACCTTTAAGTTCTCAAATGGTGGAAATATTTAATTAATATACTTCTAATAGGCATCGCACTTCTGGAAGAGGCCTTTGGTATCCTGTTAATCTTGGGCTAGTAATAACATAGCATACGGGTATTGTATTTTAAGGACTCAGCACCTGATTTGTTTCTATATTCCCCTTAATAAATTTCTCAATGTATGTAGTTAGGCTCTTCTGGACCTAAGCATTTAAGAATCAAATGAAATTGTCCTTGGTGATATTGATCTTTACTGAGCATTGTGCATTGCACCGAGGTGTATCTGAGTTGTTGGGCTTTATGCTTATCTAAGAGCAATTATTCGCTTTATGTACTTCTTAATTGGATCGATCCTACTTGAGTTGGAATCAATCTGGAAGATTTCGATCATTGCTCGAATGCTTGGTTCTAACCTAGTTTTAGCACAATAGACTTAGGAACCCTAGTATCGTAGGTCGAAGCCAAACAAGCTAATATATTCCCTTTATGTTTTAACTTTGCAAAATTTGTTGTATCTCCAAATCTTAAAATTAAGCCATTAGTTTTTTTTTTTTTTGCTTTTGTTGATAGGCCACTACATATTTCTCCCCAGTTTCAAATTCGTTCCTCAATTGGTTCACCATCAGTTAGGAATCATTTTTGATGAGTAACGTTTTTTATGCTAGTGCTTTTGCTACATTAAGTCTGGCCAGAACAACTCAGTAGCCACATGCACTTAAGGGTGGGCAAAAAAAATGGTATCCAAAAAATAGAATTAAACTAGTTGGTTTGGTCCAATTTTTGTTCGCCACAAAAAACGGTTGAGTTGTATTTTTGGAAAAATCAACCGGTCCGAGTTAGTTCCGATTCGATTTTTCCAAAAACAAAATATCAAATAGAAAAATCAAGTTTTTTGGTAAAAATTAATTACATTGCCATGTGGCACTAAAAAATTGGAGGTTTAAAAATACAAACATATATTTACCCACACATAATTTCACTCATTATTATAATAAAAAATTAAAAAAAAAACTCTATATGTAATTTCATTAAATAGGAGAATATTTATACATATTGTTAGAAATGAGTGTATTATTAATAAATAAAAATTTTAAATTTATCTCAAATTAAGCAAATTATAATTATGTTAATATGAAATAGACCCAAAAATTAGGTCAAAAAATGATCTACTAAATTATTTAGACAAATGAATTAAAAAAAAAACCCACAATTTAAAATAAAGAAATTTAAAAAAAACTCAAAAAATAACCTAAATTTTTAAAGACGTATATAATATATGAG
The DNA here is from genome assembly GCA_946807835.1 of Ailanthus altissimus. Taxonomy (NCBI): domain Eukaryota; kingdom Viridiplantae; phylum Streptophyta; class Magnoliopsida; order Sapindales; family Simaroubaceae; genus Ailanthus; species Ailanthus altissimus. The sequence goes on along the minus strand of OX327690.1, from coordinate 4,539,508 downwards.
AATAAATTTAGTAGTTTATGTAATGTGTGATTAAATTTTTTAAATTATATAATATATAACGTGTAATGTAACGTGTAATATATATTAATTTAGTCAATTTAATTTTTTAAAGATTTATATAATATATAAGAACAAATTTGGTAGCTTACGTAACGTGTAATGAAGTATTTTTTATTATATAATATATATCGTGTAATATATATTAATTTAGTTAACTTAATTTTTTAAAAACTTATATAATAAATAAGAACAAATTTAGTGGCTTATGTAATGTTTAATGAAATCTTTTTTGATTATATAATATATAATGTGTAATGTAACATGTAATATATAATAATTTAGTCAACTTAATTTTTTAAAGACTTATATAATATATAAGAACAAACTTAGTGGATTATATAACATGTAATAAAACAAATTTAAAAATGAATTAAAATGATCTACTAAATTATTTGGATAAATGAATTAAAAAAAAGCCCACAATTTAAAATAAAAAGGCAAAAAACAATAGTTGAAAAACTGTAAAAAGTCCAAACAGGACCGAACCAGAAAAAACTAGTTTGGTTTTTCTCCTTAAAAAAATTAGTTTCGGTTTTACTTCTTCAAAAAATGAACCGAACCATGCCCACTACTTACTTTCAGTATTACATGCCAAAAAAATTGAATCTTACCAATTAACTGAGCTTGTCCTTTTTCAAATTGATGATGAACTCTCCAACCCCACATCCATAAAAGTGGGATGCTTCATCCATGTAGAGGATCCATATTAAGGTAACTGAGTCTTCTAAAAATTGAGTCTCCTAAAGATCCTCGAAGAAAAGTTTTGGTTAAATTATTCCTCTCCTCGTGTTCACTTTGCAAAGAAGTTTGGAAGTGCTTGACCTATAATTTTGATGCGCTACTTGTATTATACCTCAAACTCATTCAACTTAATAGCTTATCACAACAGTTGCCTCAACAACTCTGCCAAGTATAGGATTTATCTGTTGGTTTGTGTGCATTAGTATAATATAAGCCTAATAATTAGGCCTTAGCTTCCTTTTAAACATGATTAATGCAAGAGCTAACTTTTCTATTGAAAGGTACTTACTCTTAGGATCAGTGAATATTTTACTGGCCAAGTAAATTGGCCTTTGTGCTCTAGTTTCATTCTTCACTAAGACTAAGCTCATGGTGTGTTGTGAAACACTAAGTAAAAATATAAAAATTTCCCCAATCCTTGGGAAAAAAAAAGGTAAATTGATTGAGCTATATAAGTTTTCAGCTATCAGAAGGCCTTTTCACACTAGGAAAAGTTTACCTCATCTTTTCTCATCACTTAATTGCTTGAAAAAAGTCAAAGCACTTATTAGCCACTTGAGATTTAAACCTGCTCAAAGTGGCAACTATATTTGTTGACCTTTAGATTTCCTTCATGATGCTTCGTAATTTTATTTCTATGATAGCCTTTACTTTGTCTGGACTTGCTTTCTTGCCTTTTTGTCTTACCATGAACAATAAATAATTTTTCAACATTATCCGAAAGCACACTCCTCAAGATTCAGCTTCACCTTATTATCTCTCAAGATCTCAAGTCTTTCTAAAGTTATGGCTAATTAAGCATAAGAGATATGGACTCATTGACATATCATCTAAATAAAGCTCTATATTTTTCCCAATTATTGGCTAAAAGATTCTATTGACCAACATTTGATAAGTAGCCTTTGCATTTAACTGAAATGCGTGACTAATTGAGCTCTATCTAGAAACAAGGCATCGTAGTGTTACTCTATAACGTCGTTGTGGTAGGTCTAGTAGTAGTTAGGTACCACAGTGCCAAGGTGACTACCAAATTTATGGTTATTAGGTTCTTTTAAGGAGAATTAGGTCAACCCGACCTAATTCATAGAGATCCAACCTAAAACCCAAACCATTTGAATTTAACCCGATAATAATTAATCCAAAAGTTGAACCTGTTTTAGACCATCAGCAGGACTGTATTCATAGTGGTCTTGGCACCACGTATCACTCCAATGTATAAGAAAAACTAAAATTTTCTATTTGTGGGCATTTTGGTTGTTTTTCTTTGCACTACTTGTCTTATAATTCAACATAAATTAATTGAATTCACATGTTGCCAAAGTAACATCTAGTGTGTAGATTTATTTATTTTGGAATATTAAGATGAATATGAGAATAATTGGCCTAAAGGAAGTTTTTTGGCAAACTAATATGTTGTAATAAAAGTATAATAGTTATAAAGTATCCTTTGCATGCAATAAATCGGTCCAAAGAAAAATTTATTGTCGGCTACTACACTGAGAGCACTATTTATAGTAAATATTTATGTCCAAAGACTAAATATGAATGTTGTACTAGGTACCTTGTGATGAGGTCCACCTTTATATGTTTACTTATGTCATGCATATATATATGTTAAATTATATTAGATTGTATATGTTTTAGGTCATGAAATGATTATTAATTATGAATGTGTTATTTCATTGTATATTTTCTGTTTAGTTTTGACTTTTACTTCTTCTATATCTATAAATATAAATTTCATCCTTATGTTGAATGACACAAACTTCAAAAATTAAAAAGAGAATATTATGATTGCATCTCATGATAAAGCCCACCTTTGTACATGTACTTATGTCATGCATATGTATACTTTAAGTAATGACATTATTATTAATTGTGAGCCTGTTGTTTTATTATATATTCTTTGTCAATTTCTTTTACTTCTTCTATAACTGCCAATATAAATTGCATCCTTGTGCTTAATGCACAAATTTTAAGGAATAGAAAGAGAACATTATAATTTTTCTTTGTTGCATAGATTTTGACCTTACGCTTCAGATAGAATGATATGCTGCTCTCATATATTTAAGTTTCAATTGAAGGTGAAAGGGACTTAGAGGCACGAGATTGTTCAAATCGCATGTGTCTTGTAATTATGAAATATGCCATTCTAGAAACTATTAGAGGCATTATTATTGAGGAGGAAAATGCTAAGAAATCATTGAGAAGATTGAAAAACATTTTGCAAAAAATTGAAAAGGCTAAAATAAGTACGCTACTAGATAAACTCATTTCAATAAGGTATAAGGGCAAAGGGAATATAAAGGAATACATCATGAAAATGTCTAATTTCTCTTCCAAACTAAAGACACTAAAATTAGAGTTGTTTAATGGCTTGCTCGTGCATCTGGGTTTGATTTATTTTTCTAGATAATACAATCATTTTAAGGTGAATTATAACACCGACAATGATAAATGGACTCCAGTATTACAAAAATGGTCTTAACTGACGCTAATTTAGCATTAGTGAAAGGTTCCATTGATACTATTTCATAGTGTCAATGTTGTTCAAGCCAAAACATTACTAACACCATTTAAGGTGTCAATGAATCTCTAATACCGTGGTTTCAGTAAATTGCTAACACCACAATATGAAAGAATCACTGACTCTATAGTATTAATGAATCTTTGACACTATGGTATTAATAAATGTCTAAGGCCATGTGATGATAGAATCTCTAACACTATGGTATCAAAGAATTCTTATTACCATAGTATCATTGAATCTTTAACACTATGGTATCAAAGAATCTCTAACACCATGGTATCAAAAAATCATTGATACCATGGTGTCAATAATATTTATCGTTTATTTATAGTAATTTAATTAATTAGCTTTTCAATAATTTAAAATTATAATTATTGGACCAGAATATTTAATATATATTTAAACTTGAATTCTATAACATTTAAATATATTTCAAATTGTTAAGTAATATGAAACATCATTTTATAACTACTATAATCAAAATATCACAAAAGTGCATTCAACTTAGTTTCATAAATATTGCAAACATCCCAAATTTAGTCCAAAAGATTCTAGTATTTGAAGTTTAGTTAAACATATAATTGCCACATAAATTTGTACAAACCAACAATCCATCAAATTAGTTGAAGCAATGCACCCACAACTTAGCAGCCATTGAGCAAAATAATATACGATCACCTCTGTCAAAGTAAATAGAAATACATGAGTAAATATATAAAAAATTTGAACAATATACTTAACTTATAAGATATTGCAATAATAGTATAAGAATAAAAATCACACTCAAACTAGGTTAGAGAACAAAAGCAAGATATTGTTAGTTGTTGCACTAGATAGCATAAAAGCTTAGAGAATATACAAATGCTAAAAATTGTTTATGTGTAATAAAAAAGGAAAAGCATTTATATAAATATTTATCAGGAAAATACAATAAAAAAAACTCCATATTAGCCCTAGAAACAACCCCATTTCAACCCTAAAACAACTCTAAAATAACTTTAAAACAACAGTAAGACAACACCCAAAAACCAACCCAAAAAATAACCCATATTTTAGCCCCACGACAAGCTCAAAACAACCGTAAGATAACCTCTAAAATAGCCCCATTGCAGCCCTCAAAACAGCCTTAAAACACCACTAACAACAGCCCCATTTCAACCTCAAAGCACCATTAACAACATCATCAAAATTTTATGATACCAAAATAACTTTTACGTGTAAATGGTGAACGAATAAAAACTTTACATATTTTTGATGATTTTTGATTAAGTCCACAACATATATCACCCACTCATCACATATCACGGTAATGTCATCTTAAGTGTATCATCAATTTCATTAAACTTTAAATATACAAAAAAATTAGTTAATAGTGTATAAACTAATATTAAAACATTTAACATTATATTAGATACATACATTATTCTTGAGTACATTAACATCCCCAACAATTACTTTCATATACTTCATAACAAAGTATCCACACTTATGAACTAGGTTGTAAAGGGCATTACAAACAATTGAAACTATTTTTTATTTCAATTGAAATTATAAGTGAATTATAAATCATAAGTTAACATATAATTGTAAAAATAAGTACTAACAAAGCACATAATAAGTAAAAAATATTTACATTTATCTTGACATTGATCCATTGAAGATTAACTTTCTTATATGTTTTCTATATAAGATAAATTTTGAACCCTTAAAAGAAATAAATAGTAAGTCATATTAAATTTTAAATAAATTAAAAATACATAACTTGAAACAATAGTATCAAGAACAATGGCTATATTGTCAATACATAAATATTAAACTTTACTTTAAAATACCAACACATTAAACTATCTGGATACTTGGTATATTGACTTGGTATTTGGATGAGAACAATAATTATATTAAAATTTTAAGAGAGAGATAAGTGACCCTACTTTGATTGATATTTACTTAAACTTTTTTTTTTCTCTTGAAATTTAATATTTCCAAAAAAACTAACTACAAAAAATTGAGTGCATTAGATCAGATTAGTTAAATGCTTGGAAAATATGACCTAGAAGCACATACTAAAATTTCAATGCAATTCCCTCGTTATCCCAAAGTCCAAAGCTAGTTTTGGTAATACTAGCAGATTGGAGAAATTTTCATGGACTTAATTTGCGATTTTTTTCTTTTTTCTCCAAAAAAGGATCTGGCTGAAGTACAATTTAAGGAAAATTAAAATAAGCTTTTTACAACAAAATTATAGGTAAAAAGTTTCAAAACACTGTCACAATCAAAAGAAGTATCCTTACAAAACCTAGTCTTTCTCTTTCATTTTTTACTAAAAAAAAAATACCCATTTAAAATTTGTGAAAGCTCAATCAAATACCCGTAAAACATTAATAGAAATAGAAGTAACTGGTGGAAAATTCTGAAATACTCATGAATCAACTAATTTAAAAGCTTGTGAGTGTGGAAAACTGTGATATAATCTGAGAGATAAACTGTCTTTCAACCTGCAGCATCAACCTCCCTTCTCCCAACATTTCTCTAATCACAAACCAAAAGTGCATGCGTACACACATCAATTTACATCAACCTCCTAATTAACTCATTTCACATTATATACAAGAGGAAGTGATAGGCGTATGTTATATGTATTCTTTTAGCCTCCTTACGCTTAGTAATTGTTTATATAAATGCAAATATTCGGCTTTTTATACAATTTTTTGTTATATATAGGTTGATATAAATGTAGTTAAGAAAGCTCAAAATTTAATGAAAAAGAATGAGCAAATTAACCAAATTCAAGCAAGATGAGGATGAAATAGTGACCTAAGGTTGCGGTGCTAATATGCCAGTACTGCACCGTTGGAATGAAACAGAGTCCTCAAGGTTGTATGTAAGCGACACAACATTGGTAAAATTAACCTAGCGCTGCAATGCTGGGTAATAAGCATCATGGCATTAGATGCATTAATAGGAACTTGTTTTTCTAGTTTGGAGGTGAAGTTTCCCTAATTACAAGGGCTAAACCCTATGTTATACATAGACATGTTTTCAGCCAATACGAAGGGAAAAAAAAGCCAAAAAACACAAGAGATACAACTTTATAAGAGTTTAGAACAAGGAAGGGATTGAAGATCAAGGATTTCAGGGCATTACTTCTTATCTTATTTCTTTTGTTTCATTATAGATTATGGTTCTCCATGATGTTGTATTGTGCTTTGGAGGATTGTTCATTCTATTTTGCGTGTAATGCTTTCCAATTAGCTGATCAACAATTAGATTGATTTTGATGCTTGAGTAAACTTGGAAAAAGACATTTTTTTATGGGACCATAAATAGATTGATGTATGATAATGGAATAGTAGCTATGAGTTTTATGTGAGACAATAATGCACTCATATAACATATATGACCATTGTAGGTCTTTAACTTAATGAATCATGAATCAATCTACATAGAAATATAGGTCAAATGCTTAAGCAAGATATGCTCACTTGACTTTTGAAAGATATTTGTGAATACATATAAAAGGTTTTAGCTAACAATTCACATTAATAGATTAAAATAACAAGAATAATTTATTCAAGTGAAATAATTGAGGAATCATTGTAATTCTAAGTTGTTTTGATATTGTTGATTAGTAGATTGGTGTAATAAATTTATAATAGTCTAGATAAGAATATGAGGACATAATTTTAGTACTTCATAGGGAATAATAATAATTCCTCATGGGAATGATATTCTACTAATCACGTATTACTTGTTTACAATAGTTTGCACTTGCGTTCTAGAAACACCAACAAGTTTTTAACATCATTGTCAGGGAAGTGTTTACTATTTCCTATTGTTACTAATACCAATCTATAATATTCTTAATTCAAACATTTTCATTTTGTTTCACAAAGCCTTTTTCAGCTATTTATGCAACGCTCGAGAAGTATTAACTTAATTACTTTTGATCCCGAAATTGAAAGAACATTGAGAATAATGCATCAAGAGTGAAATCATGTTCTACGTCAACTAGACATCATGACTAATCAGATTTAAAACCTAGTTATAGAGCAAAGATTGCTGTGTGATTATGCAATTACACTTGTTGATGCCATTCCTTATAGTATTTGGAGACTTATAATTAATGCCAACAACTTCGAAATTAAGTCGAGCATGATTCGGATGCTGAAGGATTTCATTCATTTCTGTGGGCTGCCTAATGATGATCTGAACGAGCATATCATAAATTTCTTTAAAATTTATGATACATTCAAATATAATAGAGTTTCAGATGATACTATAAGGGTATGACTATTTCCCTTTAAACTCAGGGATAAAGCAAAAAGTAGGCTAATGCCATCACCATTAAGATCTATTGAAACATGGAATGATTTAGTACATAAATTTTTATCCAAATTCTCTCTTTCTCTAATGTTTGTCATGCTCTTCAACACTTTTCTCCATTGCAATCAACCTTTTCTTCAGCTTTTGATTTACCTTTTGAGATTTTTCTAATTGCTTCAGGATTTTCAACAAGATCTGAGTAACTAGTGCAAGTACATCTTCGATTACATTGTTATCCATTAGATTTTCATTGTTATGCATTGACAGACACCCATCGCCTTACCATTTTATTTATACTTTCTTCTTTTTTCTATTATTTTTGCCACTAACCCCCCTCAAAAGTGAAACACATGTATTACGATTCCTCCCCTTTATAAATATTTTGTGCCCAAAATTCATGTACCTGTTTGAAAAAAATGAGGATACTGAACTCTCATCTGATCCTCTCACTCTTATATAACCTTTTCTACTGTATAATTCCTCCATATGACTTTAACTAGCAAAATAGTCTTATTATATAGTAATTGCTGATGATAGTCCACTATTTAAATAGGTTCTTTATCATAAGTCAAGTCTGTCCTTAACTGAACTGACTGAGTATCTAGAATATGAAGAGGGTCAGGTATATACTTCCATAACATAGAAACATAAAACACATCATGAATATGTGACAACTCAGATGGTAATGCTAAGTGGTGTGTAACCACACTAACCCTCTCTATAGTCTCATATGGCCTAATATACTGAGAATTAATTTTTTCTATTTTTCAAAATGAAGCACACCCTTCTATGGTGAATCTGTAAGAAGACTCTCTCTCCTACTGCAAACTCAAACTATCCACAGAGTTTATCTCAATAACTCTTCTATCTGTCTTGAGCTGCCTTGAATTTATCTTTGATAATATTGATTTTCTCACTAGTTCCTTGGACAATCTTTATATCCAACAATTTTCTTTCTCTAGCCTCATCCTAGCAAATTAAAATTCTACATTTTCTTCCCTATAAAGGCTTATACGGCGCTATCTGAATGTTAGATTGATAACTATTATTATATGCAAACTCCATCAATGGTAAATAATCATCCCAATTACCCTTAAGCTACAACATACAGGCTCTAAGCATATCCTCTAATATCTGTATAGTTCTTTATGACTACCTATCTGTCTGAGGATGAAAAGCTGTACTAAAATTTAACTTAGTGCCTAAGGCCTTTTGTAAGTTATACAAGAATTTAAAATGAATTGAGGGTCTCTATCTGATACGATTGACATTGGAGCCCTATGTAACCATACAATCTCACTCACATACAAATAAGCCAGCTTATCTAATGAGTATGAAACCTTATAAGGCAGGAAATGAACAAATCTTGTGAGTCGGTAAACAATCACCCAAATACTATCATGACCACTCCGAGTGCGTGGAAGCCTAACAACAAAGTCCATGGTGATATGTTCCTACTTTCGCTCAGCAACTAAAAGTGGTTAAGATAATCCTGTTGGCCTCGATGTTCTACCTTAACCTTCTAACAAATCAGATAGTGAGATACAAACTCTACAATCTCTCTTTCCATACCTTGCTTGTTGGGGATCAAATATATATGGGTATATGTATGTACAATAGTATTTATTACAAAAAATATGTATCTCATACATATTTGGCGCAGCGAATCATTTAAAACATACAATAAACATATAAACATATATTAGTCAAATTAATATATCAAAAGTAAAGTTGAGAAATCACCAGAATATATAATATTTTACACATGTATATAAGGGTCCACCCAGAGTCTCACTCGTAGGCAATTTAGTCTCCAACTTGGTGGGTTTAGCAAATTAGAATAGCAGCTCCTTTAATCCAACATGGGATTAACCCTTTAACCCCAAAATAGACAGTTCTTTTTCTCCAAAATGGAAAATGAAAACAAAAGAAACAAATGCAACAATTGCACTCTTTTTTGTTCTCGTAAAAACACACACACATATATATATATATCTCTAATTGATTATTATAATAATATTATATATTAAAATAATAGCATTTAGCCAATTAGGGAAGAAATAATAATAAATAATATTATATATATAAATGCATGACAACTATCATGCATAAATATATATTATATTATTAAAATATATAATATTATTAAATAACATATTTTAATAGAGATATTGTAATTACTTAACAATTAAATAATTATAGTGTTCAATAATTATTTTACCCCTCATAAATAGTTACCAAGTATACCCTTTAACAAGTTTCACCAAATTTCAAACTTAGGTAAATTCAATCGATGGTCCATAATACGCTATGTGTTATTATACAATTAGTGAATAACAATTATTGACTAACTGTTGTATTTAATGCTTAAACACGGATACGCACGTATTCCAATAGTAGTGCTGGATATTATTAGATTAAATAATTCAATCCAGTACTCTGCCCCAATGCACAATGAGTACACTCTATATCACGAGACGCCCTCAGTTTATATCCGATTCATCTAATGGAACTATTTCATAAGTACGTGAGCAATGCCCCAGGCACACGTTACGAATATTATAAATCAGCATATTGAACCATACAAGTTGAGGTTACAACGCATACATATAATCCTTCCATCATATATATCTTAGATGTACGGGGACATAGATCAACACCGTTAAATCTCCTTATGTTCATCCATAAACCTATCTCCAGAATGGTATCTCACTGAACAATAAGCAAACTCTTTGCCATATTGTTTAATCCTGTGAAAACTCCTTTCCCGGGTTCACTGCTTATGGCTATAAGAATTTCTTAAAATACTTACTATTTTTTAGCATCTGGATATATCACTCCCTATGAGAGCTGATGAATCCTATATCTGCACATACACCGAACTTCATGAGCATTGGACCATACCCAGTGATACCTAGCAGTCAGACCATAAAAGGTCTCTAACATGCATAGAACCAAAGCATGGTGGATCACTCACAAGGCCACCGTGGTGCTTAGGTTAGAGGACCACGTATACTACTCAACTCGAGAGGACCTTCTATTGATGGCAACATAGGATGTCTATTGGGGTCCTCATGAGTCTGTTCAATACTGAGTCCTAACTAAATACCCGTATGCCTATACAATCTCCAAGATCATAGTCAACTAGGAATAACCAATTGTACAGATATAGACATACACTGATCTATCTGAATTAATGGGATCTACCAACAGACCTGCGTCAGTAGAAATAGATCATGAATAATATTTTTTAAGAACATGCTTGCATAATGACATATTTTAGTATCTCATTGCAACTCCTGCAACTATATCATTATAAGCATATTCTGAGGTTCTTTTTCTTGTTACAGACAATGTTCCAACTCTTGGAATATTGCTAACTCTTAGCACCGGTCTAAACTACTTTAGACCTTATCTGAACTTCTTCAGATAATATAGAGTCTGTAGCATAACAAACTTTAAACCATATTATTAAGAAGTAATTAGTGATATCATAAAATATACTATGTATAGATATCAAATAGATATCAAATATTTATACAAAACCCTAACAATTTTTCACTTGTTAGGCACAACCCTAACAATTTTCCACTTGCCCTTGTGCCAATAATAGTGGTATCTAATACCCATAGATTCTACGTATTTTGCAAATATCTTAGGAGTTAAGGCTTTGGTATGTGGGTCCACTAGATTATTTATAGAATCTATTCTACAAGTAATTACATTTTCCTTGATCAAGATCTCTCTAATGATGTGGTATTTCTACTTCATATGCTTAGATTTTTGGCGCGCTCTTGGCTCATTTGCTTATGTTATAGCCCCGTTGTTGTTATAAAATAATGGGATAGGATCTGATGAACTTGAAACTATTCCATGCTCTGCGATAAACTTGAATTCAAACAGCTTCCTTTACAGCTTCAGAAGCTGCTTTGTACTCTGCCTTTGTTGTAGAGTCAGCTGTAGACCCTTACTTGGTGCTCTTCTAGCTTATTGCCGTTCTATTGAGAGTAAATACTGTTGGGTGTGTTGTACAAATCACTAGGGTGCTTGCATGTGGGTTGTGTTCATCATACAAACAATATACATATCTCATACATACATGTGCACATCGGAAGATTAAATACAATGAACACAGAAAATAACATATTTGATTAACTGAAAATTCGAGATTGAGAAATATCACCAATGAAGCCTTTGGATTAATTTTCTTTGAAGTCCACCATGAAATGAATCTTTGATCAATCCTAGCAATCAACAAGGGTGGGTTTGATTGTCTAGAATGGCAGCATCTTAATCCAACATATATGTTTAACTCTTAAACATGATTCAAAGTTAAACTATTTAACTTAATTAAATTTGTTTTTCCTTTTATTCAACTCTTGAATAAATAAAACAAATCTTGTTTTTAGTTATTACATTTAGTAACCATTTATCTCATTTATTTTGTTGTTCTAACACTTAAAACACAAAACAAACAATTTCAATTTCTCAAATTGAATTGGCTCCCAAAATGCAAAACCTAAAATCTAAATCAATTTTGTAACTTTTTTTTTTTCAATTTCATTTCACTTTATATATATTAATGCATAAATTCCAAACTAATTTGAATTTCATTTGCATTTCATTTGGCTTAACCTAACCTTAGTTAACATTTAACCATAGTTAGATTATTTTAACTTAACCTTTAAGTTAATAAATATTTAATTACTTTAACCATCGTTAATTAACTTAACCATGTGTAGGTTAACCTTTACTTAACCTTTAAGTAAGGTTAACCTAACTTAACCATTTGGTTAACTTTTAACCTTAGTTAAGTTAAATTATTTATTTAACAATTAAATATTTATTTTAATTATTTAACAATTAAATAATCATAAAGTGAAATTACTTTTATATCCTTACTAGGTTACCAAGTTAACCTAAAGTGGGTCCCACTATTTAACCATATACTTTAGTTAACGTAACCTTAGTAATTGCTGAATTATACTGTATTGAACAATTCAATATGGTAAACTGCCCAAGTGCTCAAAGAGTACATTTCATATTGGGACTCTCTAGGTCCACACTCGATTTGTCAAATGGAACTATTCCATTAATCTGTAATCGATGCCCCACGCACACGTTACGAATATTACAAATCAGCGTGTTAGACCATACAAGTTGAGGTCATAACATATACGTATAATCCTTCCATCATTTATATCCTGGATGTGTGGGGATATAGATCAACACCATCAAATCCCCATTTGCTCATCCAATAATCTTATCTCCAGATTCGTATCTCGATAAACAATATACGCAAACACTTTTGCTATATTGTTTAACCCTGTGGGAAACTCTTTTCCCGGGTTTATGCTTGTGGCCACAAGACTTTATAAAATACAATCTCGAAGCATCGGATATACAACTTACCTACGTAAGCTAACGGATCCCGTATCTACGCACACCGGACTTCATGAGCATCGGACCATACCCAGCGACACATAGCGGTCAGACCATGAAAGGTCTTTGACATATGTGGAACCAAAGCATGATGGATCACTCACAAGACCACCGTGACGCTCAGGTCAAAGGACCACGAATACTACTCAACTCGAGAGGACCTTCCTTTGACGGTCTCATAGGATATCTATTAGGGTCCTCATAAGTCTGTTCAGTATCCAGTCCTGACTGGATACCCGTATGCCTATACAAGCTCTAAGCTCATGGTCAGCTAAGAACAACCATCTGAACTAGTCAGATATAGATATACACTAATCTATATATTGTGAATTCACCGATAGACCCGCATTGGTGATCATAGATCAGGAACATTATATTTGAGACATACTTACATAATGATATTTCTTAGCACCTATTGCAGCTCTTTGCAACTATATCATTATAAGTATACTCTCAGGTCTTTGTCTCATTATAGACAAAGTTCTAACTCTTTAGACCTCGCTGACTCTTATAAACTGATAACTATTAACAGTGCTAGCTATTAGCATTTATAACTCTCAGCTTTGATAACTATTAGTTCTGGTCTAAACTCCTTTAAACCAGATCTAAACTATTTCAGATCAAACAATGTCTGTAATGTTACAAGCATTTTACCATGTTAATATGATATTAACAATCTTTATTCGAAATGTTTATTGTATAAATATTAACATTTAATATTCATACAATATTGGAATGGCACGTGAGCACCAGCTCCAACAAATACATACCTAGATGTAGACTCTCTATAATTTAGATCAGACTGAAAGTTTGAATCCATGTATCCTCTGACTTGAATATCATTATCTTCATAAATGAGAAACTTATCATTCGTACCTTTAAGGTATTTCAGAATATGTTTGACTGATATCTAATGGCTATAACCTAGATCAGACTAATACTGACTTGTAACACTTACAGCCACGCTGATGACAAGTCTCGTGCACATCATAACATACATCTAGCTGCCAACAGTTAATGCATATGGTATGTTAGCTATTATAATTCTTTTATCTTTTGTCTGAGGAGACATTTTCCTAGAAAGATAAACACTATGTTTAAAAGGTACATTGACTGTCTTATAGTTAGTAAAACTGTATCTTTCTAAGACTCTATCGATGTACGATGACTAAGAGAATCCTATCAGCTTCCTAACTCTATCTTTATAAAACTTTATACCCAGTATATAGGAAACCTCTCTAAAATCTTTCATTGAGAAATTCTTACTCATATAGCTTTTCGTGGATTGTAACATACCAATATCATTTTTTATGATCAGTATATCATCCACATAGAGAACTAAAAAGACCATGATCTCACTGACCCTTTTATACACATAAGCTTCTTCCTCGTTTTTTATGAAACCATACTTTTTTATTACCTCATCAAAATAATGATTCTAGCTTTGGGTGGCTTGTTTAAGTCCATAAATAGACTTCTTCAGTCTATACACTAGACTAAAAGTCTAGCTAGATGTAAAATCTTCAGGCTATTCTATGAATATCTCTTCCTCGAGGTATCCATTCAGGAACGTCGTCTTTACATCCTTCTGTAAAATTGTAAAGTTATAGTATGCAGCAAGTGCCAAGAAAATTCTAATCGACTTTAGCATCATAACCAGTACAAAGGTCTCCTCATGATTAATTCTAGATCGTTAAGCATAACCTTTTGCCACCAATCAGGCCTTAAAGGTCTCTATGGTTCTATCGAGCCCTCGCTTTTTATTTGTAAATCCATTTATAATTGATAAAAATAATTCCTTGGAGAAGTTGAAGCAAGTCCCAAACTTGATTCTGATGCATAGAGTTAATTTCGGATTTCATGGCTTCTTGTCACTTTTTCGAATTGATGTCTAGCATCACCTCTCTATAAGTCAATGGATCATTTTCTTCTAACAAGAAAATCCCAAATGCACCTTCAAGCATCTAACCATGCCTAATAGATGGCCTGGATATCCTTTTAAACCTACGTGGAGGGTGTGTTAAAGGAACACCACTTACTTGAACTTAAGTATCCATTTGCAGTTCATTAGGTTCTTGATTGACTTCATCAAGTACAATCTTTCTATAATCCCCACAATCCTCTAGAAATTGTTTTACAAGAAAAGTGGTATTTCGAGCAATGAACACATTTCGTTCCTCTGGATCATAGAATTGGTATCCCATTGAATTCTTGGGATACCTAATGAACCTATACTTATACCCCTTAGGTACAAGTTTATTATGTTGCACAACTCTTACATAAGTAGGACAACCTTAAATTTTAAGATACTTAAGACTCAGTTTTCTACCCTTCAGCATCTCATGTGGAGTAGTAAGAATAGCTTTAAATGGAACTTTGTTCATAATATGAGCATAAGTTTCCAAAGCATGACCTCACAGGTATTCTGGAAGATCAGTAAAGCTCATTATTGATCAGACTATATCTAAAAAAATCCGATTCCTCCTCTCCGAAACACCATTGTGCTACGGAGTACCTGGAGAACTATATTGAGCAAGAATTCTATTCTTCTTTAAATAATTTGAAAATTACTACTCATGTATTCATTGCCTCGATCTAATCGAAGGCACTTAATGTATATATTATATATTAAAATAATAGTATTTAGCCACTTAGGGCAAAAATAATAGTAAAAAATATTTTTAATATATAAATGCATGACAACTATCATGCATAAATATATATTATATTAGTTAAATATATAATATTATAAAATAATATATTTTAATAGAGATATTATGATTATTTAATAATTAAATAATCATAGTATAAAATGGCCATTTTGTCTCTTGTAAATAGTTACCAAGTATACCCTTTAACGGGTTCTACCAAATTTCATACTTCGATAAACTTAACCGAGGGTCCACATTGCGCCATGTGTCATTATACATTTAGTGAATAACAATCATTGACTAATTGTTGTATTGAATGCTTAAACACGAACACGCACGCATTCTCGTAGTAGTGCAGGATATTATTGAATTAAACAATTCAATTCAATACTTTGCCCCAGTGTACAACGAGTACACTCAATATTGCAAGACTCCCTCGGTCCACGTCCAATTTGTCAAAAGAAACTATTCCATAAGTTCGTGAGCAATGCCCTATGCATGCATCATAAATATTACAAATTAGTGCGTTGAACCATACAAGTTGAGGTTACAACGCATACGTATATTCTTTCCATCATATATATATTGGATGTACGGGGACACAGTTCAACACCGTCAAATCCCCATGTGCTCATTCATAAACCTATCTCCAGAATGATATTTCACTAAACAATATAAGCAAACTCTTTGCCATATTGTTTAACCCTATGAAAAAGTTTTACTTGGGCTTACTGTATATGGCTATAAGACTTTCTTGAGATACTTACTATCTTAGAGCATCTGGATATATCACTCCATATGAGAGCTGATGGATCTCATATCTATATACATCAGACTGTATGAGCATCGGAATATACCTAACGACACCAATGGTCAGACCATGAAAAATCTCTGACATGCGTGGAACTAATGCATGATGGATCACTCACAAGCCCACCGTGGTGCTCAGGTTAGAGGACCACGTATACTACTCAACTCGAGAGAAACTTCTATTAATGATAACATAGAATGTCTATTGGGGTCCTCATGAGTCTGTTCAGTACTCAGTCCTAACTGAATACTTGTATGCCTATACAATCTCTAAGATTATAGTCAGCTAAGAATGACCAATTATACCATACAGATATAGACATACACTGATCTATGTGAATTATTTGGATCTACCGACAGACCTGCGTCAGTAGAAATATACCAAGAAAAATATTTATTAAGAACATCCTTGCATAATGACATATTCTGGCATCCTATTGCAACTCTTACAACTGTATCATTATAAGTATATTCTGAGGTTTTTATCTTATTCCAGACAATGTTCTAATTCTTGAAATATTTGCTAACTCTTAGTATCAGTCTAAACTCTTTTAGACTCTGTCTAAACTCCTTCAGATAATATAAAGTCTGTAGCGTAACAACCATTAAACCATATTATTAAAAAGTAATTACCGATATAACAAAATATACTTTGTATGGATATCACATATTTATACAAAACTGGGATGGCATATAGGCACAACCTTAACATTGCCACCAGTAATATTCTCTTAGAGTACGACACGTTTTAGTGCTACGAAGATGCATAGCATAAGCTGAGCTATGAGCTTCTTCTAAAATTTACTTCTTTAACTCTGAGTTATTCGGAACGCAAAGCTTATTACCTATAACTAATGTCCCATTAGCTTTCAACATTAAATCAGTCCATATTCCATTCCTTACTTCTGACTTAAGTTTAACTAAATTAAGATCCTCATCTTGCCTTTCTCAAATCTAATCAATCATTATAGGCCTGCTGAGTGCATCTATTACCAGAAGAATTCCAAACTCATCCATAAATAATTCAACCCTTATAAATCTTAATTCAACTAACAACGGAAGATAAGTCACTTTCAAATGAGCTATAGGCTAAAAGACTTCCTGCTGAGTGCATCTATTACCACATTCAGCTCACCTGGATGATAGTCAATTGTACAGTCATAATCTTTTATTAGCTCTAACCATCTCTATTGTCTCACATTCAGATCTTTCTGTGTGAACCAATACTTCAAAATTTTGTAATCAGTAAATATTTGACAAGCGACACTATATAAATAATGTCTCCAAATCTTCAAGGCAAATACTACTGCTGCTAATTCTAAATCATTGTTAGATAATTCAACTTGCACTTCCTAAGCTACATAGAAGCATAAGCTATCACCTTACCATGCTGCATCAATATACAACCTAATCCCTGTCTAAAAGCATCATTATAAATTAAAAATCTTTTGGTGCCAGATAGAAGAGTGAGACCAAGAGTTAAAGTCAGTCTTTTTTTAAGTTCTTAAAAATTACCTTCACATTCATCAGTCTACTCAAACTTTACATTTTTTCTGGTAAACTTTGTAAGCGGTGCAGTAATCTTAAAGAAGTCTTTAATAAATCTCCAATAATAACCTACTAGACCAAAAAAAATTATAGTTAATATCACAATAGCTGGTCGCTCCCAATTTATCACATTTTTAATTTTTCGAGGATCCATATGCTAAGGAATAAACAGTTATATTATTAGCATATAACTATTTATTCCTTTATATTTGTAACACTATCCTCAAATATTCTATATACTTCTATATACTTTTATATACTTTGTGAATATATAAGAATATCATCAATAAATACTATAAAATTTGATTAAGATAGAGACTAAATACCCTATTTATAAGATCCATAAATATTGCTGGAGCATTAGTTAACCCAAATAGTATTACTAAAAACTCATAATACCTATATCGAGTTCTTAAGGCAGTTTTAAACATATCAATATCTTTGATCTTTAACTAATGATATCCTAATCGTATATCGATCTTTGAGAAAATCTTTGCACCTTGTAACTGATCAAATAAATCATCAATGCGATGAAGTGGGTACTTGTTGCATATAATGACTTTATTTAGCTCTTGATAATCAATGCATAGTCTCAAAGTTTCATCATTTTTTTAACAAGCAATACCAGTGCTCTCCATGGCGATACACTAAGTCTGATGAAACCCTTATTTACCAATTCTTGTAACAGAGTCTTCAATTCTTTTAACTCTGAGGGGGCTATTCTATATAGTGCTTTGGAGATAGGAGTTGTGCCTAGAACCAAATCAATACCAAAATCAAGCTCTCTATCTAGTGGTAAACTTGAAAGATCTTCAAAAAATACATCTGAAAAATCTCTGACCACTGGAATATCTTCTAATTTAGCTCTATTGACTATGGTATCAATAACATGTGGAAAATAGGTTAAACATCATTTTTTGAGCAACTGTTTAGCTGTCATAAAAGATATAATACAGGATGAAAAAACTCATCGCTCTCCACAAAAAATAATATCAAGCTCTCCATGTCTTTTGAATATAACCTACTTTTAAAAACAGTCTACAGTAACATGGTGATTAGTTAACCAGTCCATCCCAAAGTATCGCATCAAATTTATTTATATCAAGAGGAATTAAATCTGCTACCATCTCACTATTACCTACTTTGATAACACAACCCTGGAATACATTCTCAGTCAATAATGATTCTCTCACTGATGTGCCTACTACCAAGCTACAATCTAGGAATTTTAACACTCTATCCACATGTACAGCAAAAATGCAAAAAATAAAAGAATGAGTAAAACCTAGATCAATTAACATATGGGCCTCTCGGCCAAAAATAGTCACAATACCTGTAACAACATCTAGTCAACCTGTGCCTTTTGCTGAGTCAAAGTAAATACATATGCTTGGATAAGGGGTCGACCTGGCTGACCCCTCTCTAAGTCTTTACTAGCTTCTAAAGCTCTAAGCTGTACGCCAATACAAGAGATAGATCCTCCTATTTAGGCTTATATTTGTCTCTAAACTTGGCTACCGCTAACTTGAAAACCCTGAGAAACTACTCCCTGTACTGAACTTCTACTCTATGCTAAAAATGGTCAATTTCTTCTCAAATATCCAGTTTAACCACAATGGTAGCAACCTCTAAAACCTCTTAAACACCGTCCTTTATGACACCTGCCACAAATGGAACACTAGGGATATATTCTCATGCTATCACTACTACTTAACTAGCTACCACCCCAAGGACTCTGACTTTCTATGTTGCTTCCAACAGATGAAGGCATAAAATATTAACTAGAACTCTATATCTATCCTCTTGATTGCATAGGACTTTAATTATACTGTTGACTACTTGAATATTCTGTATAGGATGTATCTCTTCTAGGTGCTCTATTATTACTAGATTTATAAACTGACCAACTATGGCCTTGTTTCTGCTTAAATGACTAGGCTCTACATGTCTCTATTAGGCTTCTCTCAACTCACATTGCAGCCCCTATTAACTCACTAAAATTATTAGACCCCATAGCCGTAATTACTATCCTAATATTGTCTCTAAGGCCCTGTTCAAATCTCTTACATTTATCCCTCTCATTTTGCACTGTATATGAAGCGAATCTTGATAACTCTACAAATCAATTCTCGTACTCCTCCACTATCATCGATCCTTGTGATACTGATCATTCTTTACAAAAATCAACCCAACTAATCACTCCTCCATATCTATGTGATACTGATCTCCACTAGTGATATGCCTCACCCTCAAGTAAAAATGTAGCGAAGAAAATCCTCTCATCATCAGTACATCACATTATATCAAATATCCGTTCTACTCTAGTTAGCCATGACTCTACATCAGCTGATTTTGTAGTACCTGAAAAATTTTCTACCCCCAAACTAAAAACAAGCTCTATTGTATTCTCTCTCTTGGGTTATCCCTGTGTTTGTCTCTCTACTATGACTATAACTTGCTAGGCCAGTCTATCTATAGATTGCTCTAAGGCAGGTTTATCAGGTTGTCCCTATGTAGGTTGTACCATAAATTATGGCGCTGTCTGAGGGTGTATCTTCTCTACAATTGGATTTGGCTGAGTTTGAGGTATGAGTATAAGAGAAGTTGACTCAGCATCTTCCTCTCTAATAGGTTTCTCCATTCTATCTGATACTGAGGGAGTTACCAATTCAGCCACCAATTTCGTACAAGGTCGGCTACGTGAACGCATGATGAAAATCTACAAAATAAAAAAAAATATTAATGATATCTCTAACATGTATATATCATGTACTAGTTTGCAGAATCTAAAACTCTGCTTTGATAGCAAACTGACAGGACCTAACCTGAGTCCTCATTGAGAATCAAGGTACATCCTGCAATGACATGAAACTGACATACTCTTTACTCATTGCATTTGATATAACAAAGCTGCGTGCCTCAACAAAAGTATACATGTGTACTCCAACATACATAAAGATATATAAATATACAGACTGAAACACTCATGTAGCTGTGCATATCGTGGGCCAACTTCAAAATGTGAAGACTGTATTGCACTGCATGAATTCTTGTCACAACCTAAAAAAATAGAGAACATAGGAAAAATGGTGAGCTTATGGCTCAGTGAGTAAACATAATAAAAAAATATTATATATGTTATATATATTGTACATGTATAAATCTATAATACGAAGTAATCATGACACTGTATATTGAATAATCAATAAACTTGTACTAAAAATATAAGCTCTCATAAAATATGTGTTAAAAATAAAATCATATCATAATACTAGGGATCTGAAAATTTGAAAGTCTAAACTATCATGAAATTTGTTCTGAAAATGAATATTTGTAATATAGCTCTGGGATCATATACCATTTTTACTATATACATATTGAAAACCACACTAAACTTGTACTCAAAAAAAAAATCGGTCTAATCGGTGGAGTAACTCACACATAGGCAAAGCGGAGGATCTAAACTAGTATAATTCGACAGAATGTTACACTGCTCAGGTAGAGCAAATTAAACTAATCTAACACATGTGCAGAGCAACTACACTAAAGGGGGAGGGTACATATATGGTGGTTCAAAAACTACTACTATATAATATCATGGAAGCATAATTATCCTAAAATAATTATTTTTATACTGAATATAATCATAAATTATACTATAATAGATTCTAAAAATATTTATGAATATACTAAATAGCATAAATATTTATATATCTAAAATAAATAATGACTAAATATAATAACGTGTAATTAAATTATAAACTACTGTATTAAAAACATATATAATATATATAGTTATCCACTTATAAAAGTGCACAAATTTTGAGTTAGTTCTAAATCCTATGATTTACCAACCATCAGTATTGCTCTTATAATATAGGGTACAAAAATATATTATTAGTATCGATATGTATTATAAATATTAAAACACCAATATTCTAATATCGTAAAACTATTACTCCCTGAATCATTATATTTAAATCTAACTTCCCAAACTTATTTCCTATAAATTTTCTTTTTTTATTCCTTTTTTTTTTGACACACTTTCTCTTTTTTTTCTTTTCTTCTTCTTTTTTCTCGGCTTCTCTTCTCTTTTTTTTTCTTTTTTTTTTTGGTACACTCTCTCCTTTTCTTTTCTTCTTCTTCTTCTTCTTTTTTTCTCGGCTTCTCTTCTCTTTTTATTTTTTCCTTCCTCTTGTTTCTTTCTTTTCCTCTCTTTTGTTTCAGTTTTTGCTTCTTCTTTTTTCTGTTTCAATAATTTTGTATTGTCTTAAATGAGGCAAAACAAAATAAAAATATATATACATTGATAAGTGGCCACTGCCTTAACATTTTTTCTTTCGCTACTAACCCCCCTCAAAAGTGAAATAGTGTATTATACAAGCATATTGACTTGTTTTATTATTAATATATGACAGATTTTTATCACTAATCTGTGATAAATTTTTATAATTAATTTATATATTCCAAATTATGAAATTTGATTTATTTTTTATTTATATAATTAAATTAATATATATATATATATATATTAAATTATATTATACTATATAATCTTATATTATAATATAGAAATATTACACAAATTACTAAATACACTAAATCAAACAACAAACATTCAAATTGCATTCTTTCTTAACATTAATTTACACAATCATGTAAATTATAACTTAAATTTGTCAACCAACATTCATACAAAGCAATCTTGCAAATTAAGCATATGTATTCTGCTGCAACTACAACTTGATAGTGTAGTAATACATCCATAAAAGCTACCAACCAAATATTATAAACATGCAGCCAATCAACATCATTGCTACAACTATTTGTTAATTTGTTCATCAGCAAACTTTAAATAATACTCCAATAATCAACCAATCATAAGCAAACATCTGCAGGTGACATCAACAAAAGTACATCCAAATTAACCTATAACAGTACAAGTACCACAATTATAATACCAATGGTGTATGCTTCCAGGGAAAAATCTGCATATGTAGAAATTTCAATGCATTGGTTATGTTTGAAGTAAAAAATTGACAAACAAATTTAGAATTAGATAGAAAATGTTGATAGTGAAATAATAAACCTACCATAAGCTTAAATTTTGCTAGCAACGAAAGACACCCATTCAATCCGAACTTCATCAGTCTCTTCTTTTGTGTATGTTATCTTTCTCGTGAACTTGCATTACTTGACTCGTCAATCACGGTAAGAACCCAATGAAAAATATATCCATTAAAAATTAAAAATAATTTAAAACTAATCAATGACATAAAAAATAAATTGTATTATGCCAAAGGGTCATACTTGGGGTTATATGAAACTAGTCATAATTGATTGTGTGTTGTGCCTTTAATCCACTCAGTGAAAATTAAACAAAATACTTATTTCAAAAGGCAAATCACATAAATCTTGCTCCAGATCATTTATACATAATGTAGCACACATTCATTAAAAAAAGTCAATAAATTGATGATCAGTGAAAATTTACAAGACAATAACACAATCCAAAATACCATTTTTTTCGTTCACACATTTTTCCTCACTTTTACATACAAGAATTAGCTAGATCTTCATCCATTAGCCTAAATCAAAAAATCTCTTCATATATATTAAGTAATAACAGCAAATCACAATACACAAATAAGCCCAGCCAAAACAAATCAATTAGTGAACTAACATTGAGCCAGATTCAACTTTTTCATATAAAAAATCAAAACCTTAGCGAAATGAAACTAATTGAGCAAGAGGTAGTAGAAAAAGAGCTAAAAAGAAGTTTTAAAATAGAAAAAAAAAATCAAGTGACTCTAAACTCAACTCACATCCTTATTGAATGCATGCAGTAGAGAGTGGACATAGCTTAGAGCAACCATTCCAATATAGATTCAACCCCTATGGCAAGCTGGAAGCAGAAAAGGAGATGATCCGGTTAAATCACATTCAAAGCAATAGAGATCATCTTTCAATCATATACACAAATTCATGCCCCTTAAAGTTGGCAGATAAATCAATTTCTAGTGTCTCTTCTTGAACAAAGAAAAAAGGAATTGTCACATATATTCATTAATCTACATTAAATATTTAATAGTATGAATCACCATCTGCTAGCGAGTGGAGGTCTACTAGTAAGACCGTAAACAAGAACAATCTCAATGCTGCTATAAAACTATACACCTGCTGTAATGTTTTAGTTCAGAAAGTGTCAATAGTTGGAAACATGAAAATCAAATAAGTAGACTTACATGGTCAAACAGGGAACTTTTCAGATCCATGAGAAAAAGATGCAGATAATTCAGGAGTGCCAACCTTATATAGATGACTTCGTTGATTCATTATCACAAAATATTTCAGAAGAAGAGAGATATTCATGATAATTTATAATCATAAGCATCTACATGACCAGTCATAAAATTATATATCACCACATAAGAAACATCACATGTGAAGTTTATCAATTTCCCCGAGAGAGGGCCACAACTTTTGCATGTCAAATGCAAACAATTAACCATAGGTCACAAACAGAAGCCACCACAAGACTACTTAGTAGTATGGATATCCACAATACAGAATGCTGAATATTGAAATATTATACTATTAAAACCATTCTAAATAGAACCTGTACGTGATGATAGTCAAAGCAATCACAAATGGGACTTAAAATAACAACATGCAGTACCATGCACCACATGCTATGTTTAAGATACTAGGCCACGTGGGAGTCACATGACATTTTCTCAAAAAGTTAAGAAGATGCAAAATCTCATAATAAAATAAGTAAGAGAATAGGACGAGAAAAACCTACATCAATCTTACGAGTACCAGGCTAGAAATTGAAATTCTAGCTGCAGTTATGTTGCCCTCAAATTCTTTAGATTTCTGGGAGACATTAATCAACAGGAAACAGATATTTAATTTTTTTTTTATAAGTATAATTTTATTTTAATATTTTAAATTAATTAATAATTTTATTCTAATTAAATTTAAAAATACTTAATTTTATAATTTTTACTGTTAATTTAGATAAAAATTTATTTTTAATATATTTTTATTATTTTACTTATAATAATAAATATATGTAAATAGACACGTGTCAAACACAATAAAAATATATGTAAATAAATTCGTGTCATTGTATAATTTATTAAAAATGACACGTGTTATCGTATAATTAATTATATTTTTAATAAAATAAATTTAAAAAATTAAAACAAAACTAATACTGTCGTCACAAAGTGGCCATCTTGGCCGGCCGCCATTTTTTTGGTGACAATGATAGTAAAAAAAGTTTAAAATTTATGTTATTAGACTCTATTTTTTTTATCTATATAATAGTGGGATTATTTTTTATCAAAAAATACAAAAAAAAATCAAAAATAGTGAAGAGTAGTAGCGACCACCACTGGCCACCATTAAACGGTATCACGTGTTCAATGTATAATTTATTTATATGGCTAGATTATATTTTTATTTTTTTACCATTAAAACTAACGATAAAAATTAACGAATTAGGATAAAAATAAATATTTTAAATCTATTTGAAGTAAAATTATTAATTAACCTAAAATATTAAGATAAATTTATACTTATTCCTATTTGTTTCAACGTATTATTTGGTATTCACCGTAGGGATATAAGTGACAATAGTTAGCATTAATTTCTTGAAAATCTATCATAACATAGAAATATTAAGACTTATCTATATATCCCTGAGAATATATGGTCTTTTACTATATGGGTTTATTATCCATATATTTATTGGTCGTTTGCATGCTATCCCAAATAAGTGACTTTTCATAGTTCTAAATTCACGAGTCCCAACTAATGATTTGGAGTGTGTAAAAATTCAGCTGAGTTCAGCTAATAAATGATTGAATTCTATTACTATTCAGCATAGATGGCAACATTAACTTTCTATATATAGTATATATTTTCTTTTTAGTATTAACAAGATATATATATATACATATACATATGTAAGAATTGGACCATTCGAGTATATTAATCAGTCCCCTCGCCATCTAATAACAACATCCCAATTCCATTCATACACATTATGCTTTACCTCCCTAAAGGCCATTCAAGATTTTTACGAGTATAGACTCAAGCACACACTTAACGAACTTAGAAATATGAGGGTGACTCATAAAAGTAGCACAAAGTAGGTATTAAAACTACCCAAAAACAAGAATTAGGTGTTACATAAAACTGCTCTAAAGTTATAAGGAATGAGGTCAACCATATCATAATCAAACTTAAGATTCAAAGTGGCAGAATTAAAGTTTCTAATACTCAGAATTCACTATCTTCAAGCTGTAAGGAAAATAAGAATGCTAGGCCTTACAAGCTACAATAAAATCACAAATTAACATAAGAATCAGATTTCAAGATTTTAATGACCCCTAATAATACATTCTATCACTCTGTGCATGAATCTTCCATTACAATATTATTAGCACACTTTGTTCGTAAAGACAACCTAATGAAACTATAAACTGAACCCGATAAATTAACAAAATAGGGGTAAATTTTAGGCTTACACTTGGTGGGGTTGTCTGGCTCTTTCAAATACTTCACCTGAAAATATAAAAAGAAAAAACACCCAATTAAAATTTTAATTGGAAAAACAAAACCAAAGAGGAAAACACTAAGGCAGTGTCTATTAACAACCCTGGAATATAGAAAAGCCAAAAACAAATTCATCGTGGAGTGCTATGAAAGTTCCAGTTCGCCACCCCCAAGTCAAATAATCAGCAGTCTTAAATGATTAGTGTTAAAATTACAACAACAAATGAAGTTAATTACAATATCAAATATAATATTTATAAGCTCAATTCTTAAAATTTTTAGATTAGGTAAGATATTTTAAAGTTAATAATTAATGAGATAAGTATTATAAATTTATGTGATTGATAAATTTTTATATTATTTTATTTATGTAGTTTTGGTTTGTTGAAACTAAATATAAATACTCCCTTCCTTCATTTAGTTTTGCAAGCAAACAACTTAAGAATAAATAGTTGATCAAGTATTTGATCAATTGTTGAGAGTTTAGTGTATTAAAGAGTTGAGCAAATAATAAGCTTAACAAAGAGTATGTGAGTGTTAAGTTGTGAGAAAGAGTGAGAATTTCTAAAATTTGTATTGTAAGTTTTTGGATTTGTTGTATTAATAAAAATGTTCTATTTGTGTTCCATTATTCTCAACAATTTGTATCAGAGTGGGGCTGTTTGGGACCGTTCAAGTTATAAGATTTCTAAGAATTTTGAGTATGCTCTGTGGTTGCAGCTTTGACTAATCTTCCACATTAGAAACGATTTCTAGAAATTGTGAGTGAGTGAGCTTTTTTGGTGTCATAAGCAATCTGTGACTCTGTAAGTTTATTGACAAAACTTGTTTGGTATTACTGAGGTACTACTAACCTTTAAGTTGTTAGAGGAATCAAGAAGCTCAACAACCAAAATTACAATACATGAGCGATGTTGATGGAGTTTTACCTTTAATTCCAAGATCTTTGGAAGGTCGTTGGTGGGAATGAAGTAAAGCAGCCAACAGATGAAACCACTTTAAAAAAGTGGAAGGTAAAAATCGGTAAGGCTATGTTTGCCATTAATCACAGTTGAAGGAGAAATGTTAGAGTACATAAAAAAGACCAAGACGTCAAATAAAGCATGAGACACTTTTGCATCACTCTTCTTAAAGAAAAATAACACACGACTACAGCTTCTAGAGAATGAACTGTTGTCAATTGCACAACGCAACATGATGATCAGCCAATACTTCGTAAAGGTAAAGTCCTTGTGCTGTGAAATATCTAAGTTAGATCCTGTCGCTACTATTCCTGAAACTAGAATGAAAAGAATTATCATCCATGGTTTGAGGCTTAAGTATAGAAGTTTTGTTATTACTGTATAAGGCTGGCCAACTCAATCATCTCTCATTGAATTTAAAAATTTGTTTGTTGATCAAGAAGCGATTGCCAAGCAAATAGGTAGGGTCTCTTTAAAAGGTGATGAAGAAGCACTCTATATCGATAAAAAAAAAGGTCGATTTAAGCGGCGTGCTAGTGGAGGATCTAAAAGAGATAATGACAAGATAAAGAGCCATTACCAAAAAGGTAGCTCACAGACAAGAGGAGTATGGAGGACTGACAACAATGGTAGTTAGTCCAACTAAAAAAAAAAGTTTGAAGAAAAATGCTACAATTGTGAAAAAATATGACACATGGCAAAAGATTATTAGTCCAAAAAAAGGTCTGTTGATAGTAATGTTGCCACAAAATCAGAAAGAAAAAGTGAAGATGAGTGGGATGCTGAAATGTCTGTCGCTATAGAGGAAGAAGACCTATCACTCTCAATGATAATGCCTGGACAGATTGACTATGAAAATGATTGGATCATTGACTCAGGATGTTCGAATCATATGACTGGTGATGAAGAAGAGCTGCAAGATATGACTAAGTACAAAAGAGACCGCATGGTGGTGACAACCAATAACTCAAGATTGCCTATAGCTCATATCGGTAACACAGTCCTTGCACTTCGTTATAGTCCTAACAAAGTAACATTTTAAGATGTCTATCATATCCCTGCCATGAAAAAGAATCTATTGTCAGTATCACAGTTAACATCTTCTAGGAACTATGTCTTGTTCGATCTACATGATGTTAAGGTGTACCAAGATTTAAAAATTACTGGAACACCAACAATGAAAGGATGACCACTAGAGTCAGTCTATGTATTATCAGCAAAGTCAGCTTATGTAGACAAGACTCTAAAGAATGAGACAGTAGATTTGTGGCATTCACAATTAGGACATGTAAATTATCATAAGCTAAAAGTGATGATGAACAAGGCAATGCTTAAGGGTCTACCTCAACTTGATGTGAGAGTGGATACAGTATGTGCGGGATATTAGTATGGCAAGGCACATCAACTACCATATGAGGAGTCAAAGTTTAGAACTAAAAAGCCATTAGATTTGGTTCACTTTGATGTGTTTGGACCTGTCAAGCAGCCATCAATTAGTGGCATGCGGTACATGGTGACAATTGATGACTTCTCGAGGTATGTATGGGCTTTCTTTATTAATAAAAAATCAGATACTTTTTTAAAGTTCAAGGAATTTAGAGAAACAACTGAAGGAGAAGTCAGAAGAAATATTTATTGTCTCCGCACAGATAATGGAGGAGAATATACCTCTGATGAGTTCACACAATATGTTTGAGAAAATAAGATACGACATTAGTTCACATTTGCCGACACGCCACAAAAAAATGGTGTTGCAGAAAGGAATAATCGACATCTTACAGAGATTTGTAGAAGTATGTTGCACGCAAAAATTATACTAGGAAGATTTTGGACTAAATAAATGAAGACTGTAGCCCATGTGATTAATAAGCTTCCTCAACCAAGGTTAGGGTTTATATCACCCTTTGAGAAGTTGTGGGATATAAAACCTACCGTGAGTTATTTTCGAGTATTTGGTTGTATATACTATGTGTTTGTGCCAAGTCACCTCAGAAATAAAATCGGCAAAAAGGTAATCAGGTGTATCTTTGTTGGATATGATAATCAACACAAATGATGAAAATATTGTGACCCTACTAGTGGGCGGTGCTACACGTAAAGGAATGTGATATTTGATGAGGCATCTTCATGGTAGTCACCACAAAAAGAAGAGCTTCTAGATTCAAATAGAAACAGAAGAACGACTACAATAAAAGATATATGAGCAAATTGTTAAAATCTGACTAAGCCAAAAGGACCTTGATAATAGAAGCAGTGATGACAACACCGAGTAAGAGACAATTTAAAGTCCTTAGCAAACTGGCATCTGTCAACAACCAACAACGGAGGCCAAATATGAAGGAGCAGAACCTACAACCCCTCAATCTCATTCTTGAAGGTCAATAAGAATACAAAAGCCTAATCCCAAATATGTTAATGCAGCTATAGCGAAAAGGAAAAATGTTAAGGAGCCTGAGACTTTTGAAGAAGTATCACAGAGCTCTGAATGGATTAAAGCTATGGAAGAAGAAATCATAGCGTTGGAGAAAAATTAAACTTGGCATTTAGTACCAAAGTCAAAGGATGTGAAACCTATATCTTGTAAATGGGTGTATAAGATCAAAAGGCGTCTTGATGGATTTGTGGAAAGGTATAAAGCTCGATTGGTAGTTCGAGAATTTTCTCAACAGTATGGACTAGACTATGATGAAACATTTAGTCTAGTAGCCAATATCACCACAGTATGAGTTCTACTTGCACTGGCAGCTAGCAAAGGTTGGATATTATAACAAATAGACGTAAAGAATGCTTTTTTACATGGAGAGTTGGATCGGGAGATCTACATTATTCAACCAATGGGATTTGAAAGTAATTTTCATCCTAATTATATGTGTAAATTAAGAAAGGCATTATATGGATTAAAGTAAGATCCAAGGACATGGTATGGTAAAATTGAAGAATTTCTAACACATGGTGGTTACTCTGTAGCATTAGCTGATTCTAGCCTGTTTGTCAAAGCTAATGAAAAGAAACTTGCAATTATGCTGGCATATATAGCTGACATA
Source organism: Ailanthus altissimus (assembly GCA_946807835.1). Taxonomy (NCBI): domain Eukaryota; kingdom Viridiplantae; phylum Streptophyta; class Magnoliopsida; order Sapindales; family Simaroubaceae; genus Ailanthus; species Ailanthus altissimus. The sequence goes on along the minus strand of OX327690.1, from coordinate 4,508,829 downwards.
ATTATCACTGAAGATGATGAAGAAGAGATTCGTTGAACAAGAGAAAATTTGACAGTTCACTTCCAGATGAAAGAGCTTGGACAACTTAAGCATTTTCTTGGGCTCGAAGTCACTTGGACAATAGAAGGAATATTTTTAGGACAATAAAAATATACCAAAGATTTATTGCAGAAGTTTGGGATGCTAGAGTGTAAGCCTATCTCAACACCACTAGAAGCCAATTCCAAGTTGTGCGGTCATGAAGGAAAGGATTAAAAAGATGAAACTATATATCGACAACTAGTAGGAAGTCTCATCTATTTGACTTTAACTCGACCAGACATTTCTTATGCAGTTTGAGTAATAAGTCGATACATCCAAAATCCTAAGAAACCTCACTTAGAAGCAGCTCGACGGATATTGAGATATGTGAGAGGCACAATTGACTATGGTCTTTTCTGTAAGAAAGACCAAGATTGTAAAATAGTTGGCTACTATGATGCTGACTATGCTAGAGATTATGATACACGACGTTTGACCACTGGGTATTTTTTTAAGATTGGTTCAGGAACAGTCTCTTGGTGTAGTAAAAGGCAACCGACTGTATCATTGTGAACTACTAAATCTGAGTATAGAGCAGCAGCAATGGCAGCTCAAGAAAGTACATAGTTGATGCAGTTAATGGAGGATTTATATCAGCTAAGAGATTATAAAGTGTCAATATATTGTAATAATCGGTCAGCAATTTGTTTAGCAGAAAATCCAATTTTTCATGCAAGAACAAAGTATGTGGAGGTGTATTATCACTTTATTCGGGAGAAAGTTCTGCAAGAAGAAATTAAGTTGTAGTATGTTAAGACCGAAGATCAAGTGGCTGATTTGTTCACAAAAAGCTTGGGTGTTGATAAGTTCAAAAAGTTTCGAAGATAACTCAACGTAGTTAGAAGAATAAAAGTTAGTGTTGAGGGGGAGTGTTAAAATTACAACACCAAATGAAGTTAATTACAATATCAAGCCTAATATTTACAAGCCTAATTCTTGAAATTTCTAGATTAGGTAAGATATTTTGAAGTTAATAATTAAGGAGATAAGTATTATAAATGTATGTGGTTAATAAAGTTTTACATTATTTTATTTGTGTAGTTTTGATTTGTTGAAACTAAGTATAAATACCCCCCTCCCTCATTTATTTTTCCAAGCAAGCAAGTTAAGAATAAAGAGTTGATCAAGTATTTGATCAATTATTGAGAGTTTAGTGTATTAGAGAGTTGAGCAAATAATAAGCTTAACAAAGAGTGTGTGAGTGTTAAGTTGTGAGAAAGAGTGAGAGTTTCTAAAATTTGTATTGTAAATTTTGAGTTTGTTGTATTAATAAAAGTGTTCCATTTATGTTCCATTATTCTCAACAATTAGACCTATTTTGAGCCTAGTCCACTGTAGTTGGGTGAGGGGCTTAGCCAGGTCTTTCTTTTTCACTACCTTAAAACTTAACTTCTTCTTCGTCTTGAATATATTGATGTAGATTCTAAGCTCGAGCAAAGCATTTTTTTCTTTCAATGCCTTGAATGATCTCTAAGTCTCCTAATTACCTAATTTATACTTGTTAGTTGTAACTCATTCGTACGACACGTCCAAAAATTTTGATGGACAACCTCACAAAGAAAATCTAAGCCCACTTTTCAGACCACTTTCCTTGATATCGTTACCAGAATCGATGGGCTTGAACTCGTCGGTGGGTTTGAAGATGTTCGAGGTATAAAATTGGATGCCAAGCAAGTTAAGGTTAGAAACACGCCAAGCACATTTAAGATAAGAAATAAAAACAATGACGTATAGGTATTATGAAAATAAAAAAATTAATATGACGTGTTATATGTTGACACATCAAATTAATTAAAGATTTTTTAAATAATTTGAAAAATAAATCTATCACTAATATATGCTACACAATATCTTATTCCACACTATCACAAATTTGTGATAAAAAATTAAATTTTATTTTTGTGATAAAATCTATCATGAATTATTGATAGCAAAATATTCATGATAGAATCTATCACAAATTTCTAATAACGTTATAATTCTATAACAAATTTTCTATCACTAAAACCCATTTTTTTAGTAATGATAGTAAAGATGTAGTCTTTATAGTTTTCTTGTCTCTCTTTAGTATTTCTACTACTCTTTATCTTTTCTTTCTTTTCTAATATGGTATCAGAGTTAGGTTACAATTCTTTTTTATGCTTTTTGATTCTTTCTAAGAATTAGTTTCTATTATTTTCTTTATTTTTTCTAATATGGAATCTCAACGAACTTACACTCGCAACAGTTAATTTTTTGTCTCTTTATCAACGCATTTGTAATCGCAGTTGTTGATATTTTCAACATACTTGTACTCACAATCGTTAATTTCTTGTTTTCTCTATCAACATTTTTGTAATTACAGTGGTTGATCTTCTCAACACACTTGTCACTCGCTAATAACATTGTCACTCTTTCACAACATTGCCTCTCTTCCATAATGGTTGTCTCTCACCAACAATGGTTACCCCTCTTCGATAATGGTTACACCTCTTCGATAATGGTTGCCTCTCTTCGACATGGGTTGTCAATTAATGATAGCTGTTGTATGTCAACGCGCACCATTACAATTGAGAATGTTCCTTTCAAACTCAAATTTATACCATCTTGAGTTTGAGGGGGATGTTAAAAATATAAAAAATCAAGACAATTAATTCCTACCATATATAGTTTATAATTAATAGGTTATATTTGATTTTTTTATATGTATTTATGTTTTTTTATTTATATTAATCTAAAGTCTATATAAGGACTTATTCTATAACATTTGTAAGATAACACAATATAGTAAAAATGTAGTCTTTACAGGTTTTTTTTCTCTATTTTCGTTGCCTTTTGTCTTTTCTAACAATACTAAAAATTTTAAACTATAAATTAGTAATATCTTGCATAGAGTGGATTTTTAACACTGTGCTTCTTAAGGTTTGAGCTAATAACAATTACAGATGTTGAAGTGGAAGCGTATCAAGTAAACAATATAACACAACAAGAAGTAATAAAAACAATCAAAAGAGAGAAAGGTAGAAGAACACACAAGAATTTATGTAATTTGACAACTCGGCTATATCTACAACAGATTAAGATCTCACTTCTTTATTATTGAATCACAAAACACTCATAAAGTATGTCTTTTACAAGAATATAAAAGCTCATAAAGAACTAACACTCAATTGCACTCACATTTTAACTCTATTATATTATAGGATTTTTCGCTTGTATGTTTGATTTTTTATGATTGATTTCAATTAGAAGAAGTTATAAGGGTTTATATAGTGTTAATACTAACCATAGAAATTCAAAACCTAGTTGGAATAAGATTCCTTACTTGTAGGAGTCCAAATCTCACACAAGAAGTCAATTGAATTAAAATAGAAAATACTCATAAGTTGTTACGTGAACAGTGTTGTGTGAACAATTCCTTGCTTTTGGCATTTCGTTTTGCTCCTTTCTAGTTTGACCTTTACATACTAGACTTCTTGCTAACTATTCATTGGTCTCCAACTCAAAATCAAAACTCATTCTTGATTTGAATCACCAATTTTTAATAAACCCCTCATTGAATCAAAATCATCCTCAAAGCTTTCATGATTTTTCATCTCTACTTCTTCAGTCGTTCTTATATAGTAATGATTACGGTTAAGTCCTTAGCATAAGACAAACTTAACTGATGGTAGTGACTTAGCCAATATATTAACTAGAGTTTTAGAAGATGCAATCATTGTTAAACTAATCTCACCACTTTGAACAATCTTTCGAATAAAATAGAGCTGCACATAAATGTATTTTAACTACACGGCCTCTTTAATAGCTTCACCTAAAGCTATGTACTCTGCCTCCATAGTTGACAATGTTACCACGTGTTGTAAAATCGACCTCTAACATACACTACACCTAAACACCATGAATACGTAACCAGTTAAAGACCTTCACTTGTCGAGATTACCAGCATAATCTGTGTCGACTTATCCTTTTACCATTTCATCCTCATTCTCAGCACTTTTATACAACAAACCAAGATCTGATGTTCCTTTAAGACATCTCAATATTTGTAACACCTCGAAATATTTATTTATTAGATTATTTTTTTATTATTAGAATTATTTTTTTATTAGGATTAGATTTATTTGTTATAAAAAATAAAAGAATTTGATTGGTTGAAAAAGTGTTGGTATGGTAAAAATGGATTCATGAAATTAAAACCTTGACCATTTACACTTTTCCAATGCTTAATCATGAACCAATAACAATTAACCACCAAATGAATTAGAAAGTGATAGGATTAGTTAGTTTTTAACTAGATTTTTATTTAGTTTAGTTGTGAATCGTTTTTGAAATGTTTGGACCAATCAAATGTCACCATTTCTAACCAATGGCATTTTTATAATTTTGAATTTAGTTGGGGGTATTTTTGGAAAGACAAATGAAGGCTATAAAAGGAGGAATAGTATTGAAAATTTTCACAATTCTAAACCCTTTGCCATCCCCCCCCCCACCCATTTGCATTTTCTCTCCAATTTTCTTTTATCCCCCTTTTAAATTCAACAATTCTTAATACTTTCATTAGTAAATTAAGCCCCCAAACCCTTAATTAAACCCTCTTAATCAAGTTTCAAGGATCCAATTCAAGGTATAAGGTGTTATCCAATATGAGTTGTTGATAAAAAGTCTATTGAATATGGATTTGAAGTTTTAAGGGTTAATAGGTGAAATAGTAATGTAGAATTAGTGAATTGTGCATTTAATTTGGTAATTAAAATTTTATTTATTATTTGTGTATATTTGCATATAAGGTGAAAGCTTGGCCAAGGATAGCCAAGGGAAGGAGAATGAGAAGAAGTAAGTAACAAGTGGAGGAATTAAGTTTATAAGGTTAGTGTACACTTTAGTTGAAATTTAAATTTTTACTTTAGGGAATTTAGTGTATATTTATATGATTTAATAATATGATGGATGAGTATGTTGAACTATGGCATTGAATTGATAATTATTTTGTTTCTAAATGTATTAAATATGTTTCGAGCATTGGATATTAATTGGTGGTCAAAATTGAAAAAACAAAAAAGACAAGTTGGGTATAAATATGAATTTTAAGAAAAATAGGACTTATATGAGAATTTTAAAAAAATCTGGACTAATTTGTAAATATTTGAAAATTTTAGGTCTTTATGTGAATTTTTATGAAATTAGAACTTATATATGACTTTTTGAAGAAATTGGGGCTTAATTGCAAAATTTTGAGAATTTAGGCTTATAAGTGGAAAATTGGTAAATTGTGGGCTTAATTGTTAAATCTGAAACTTATTTGGATATTTTTAAAATTTTGAGCCTATATGGAAACTTTTGAAATATTTGGACTTATGTGTAAAATTTTGAAAATTTTTGAGCATAAAGGTGAATAGTAAAAAAATTTGGACCTATTTATAATAATGGAAAACTATTTGTGTCTAAATATGAATAATTAGAAAAATTGAGTAAATATGAATTTGTATAATAATTCAGTTTAATAATGATAATAATGTATTAATAATATTATTAAGACGCCCTAAGTAAACCTGAACATTGGTAGGGGAGGATTGGTAGTTGGCATGTTAATAGAGTATTATAGCAGTACTATACCGTTTGCTTGCCTGATGACACTGCTTTGTGTATTTTATCCGTTGTCTATCCTGATCTGTTCTGGATCCGGTGGGTAGTCACTGAGTGATCGATGCCGAATCACTATCTGATATCTATTAGTTATTAGCCAATCCATAATATCGTGTCAGTGTTTATATTGAGTGCCTATTTAGATTAATTGTAATTTATTAAAATAGTTAATAAATGAATTAATTAAATTATAAATATGATATTTGTGTATATATATATTTTGATCAATTGAAATGAGAAATTGAATAATGTTTTGGTTTAATGAATTGATTAATTGATAAATTTTGAATTATTTTTGTTATATAGCGACATTGGTTATTATTAAAATGTTCATTATTTATATATATAGTTTATTTGTAAGAAGGATAACAAAACATTGTTATACTGTTTCAACTTTTGTGTACACCCACTAAGCCGTTGTGCTTAGCGCGTTGGATTTATGATGCAATATTTCTATATCATAAAATTAAGTGCAAGTATACACTATCGTATGCAAGTAATAAAGAGACTAAATAAGTCGGATGTCGAACCCACAGGGATAATGTTTTCTTTTTAACCAATTACTAAAATTATGTCTTCCTAATAATTATTCAGATAAATAAAAATCTAAGAATGAATGTAGAAAATATAAAAATAAAAACACAATGCAAAGAGAATAGGGAGATAGCAACGTAGAGAGAACCTAGGATTAATATTATCCCTCAATATGTTTCTAATGATTAATCCTCTAATATTTAACTCACTTAGTCTTTATTATTGATCAAGACACTAATGTATTCACAAGCCTCTTCCAAAGTCATGCAAGTATATCTTAGTTTACCAAATGCCTATATTCCTATGGTACTTGTAATAAATTAAGATTCATTAAGATTAGGTCTTATTGATCATACATGCCAATTAGATATATTCTTATCCTAAATTGAAACTTGCATATGCAACATTGAATGTTACTCTACAATCATGCATCAAATTACCTAGGTTTAAATATTATGATTTCTCTTCCAATTTTATCAAAATATTACCAATTCATTCACCATATATTGGCTAAATATATTGAAGTATTAAACACAAGTAATTTAAATAATAAAGGACTAAGTTTATTAAATACTAAAAGATATGGTAATTTAAACGCACATATTGAGTTCAAATATTAACCTTAGAAAATAAATTAGTTCATAGCTACAAGAGAATCACAGCAATAAAAATAAAAATAAAATATGATACAATCAATTGCAAATCGATGTAGACGTCGAATTGCTCTTGATTGATGTTGCTTTGGATTCTTGGTGCTCTTGAATTGCTCTAAGTTCTCTTTTTCTTGCTCTAGGTTCTTCTCTGGTCTCTTTGGATGATTCTTGAAGGTTGGGAACGAGTGGCTTTTTATAGGGATTGATATGAGCTTGAAAATCTCAATTGTTATCGGACTAGGACTCGCACTACTGCTGGCGCGCTATGCAGTTATTGCTGGGGCGACGCGTGAAAAAGCTATTACTGCTGGAGCGGTGGAATCTTGGTGCTGGGGCGCTGAATAAAACGGCTTCACCGCTGGCGCGGTATGTTGATAGCGCTGGGGCGATGGATCGTCGCTGGCGCGGTGACTCTTCGACACTGGGGCTCTAGACGCGACTTAAGCAGGTCGTTTTTCTTATTTCGATCACTATTCTAGCGCTGGGGCGACAATAGTTGTGGCGCGGGGGCGCTGGACTCATATTTTGAAAACTTTGCATTTTAGTCCCTATTTTTGCTCCTTTTGCATTCTTTCTTTAATTTTCGTTCAAGTCCCTATAAATAACAATAAAGCACATAAATAGCCATCTATTCTCATAAAATAATAAAATATCAATAATAAAACATGAGAAAATATATGACAATTTTGCCCTTATCAATTTACCATGCGCAGGTAGTAAAGTTGTCATCCCTAAAGACTTAACAATGAATCTATCTGCAACAACTTAGAGTTGCTCACGTCCTCTATATACATATAATTATATTGGTAGATATTTTATTTGTCTGTAAGCTGTTGTATATTATATTATGGACATTAATTGTATGTATGTATTTCCTCAGAAATATTTTCTTTAAAACTATGATGGTATATGATATTTGTTTTGATAATATGTTGGATTTGAAATAGTTTGGTGAAGATTTGATGTATTTAGATTGCAATATAAGTCGTGGATAATTGTTGGATTTAATAGAAGTTGGTTGAGAATTAATATTAAAATTTGAGAGTGTTTTCCTTTGTCACAAGTAGTGTAAAGTTAAATTTTTAGGAGAGATTCTGCCAGTTTTTCTCCGTAAATGTTTTAAAAAAATAATTATTATAATGTGTTTTTGGATAAGTTTGAAGAAATTTTTATTATTGTTTGTGTTCGATACTGTCGTAGCATCTCTTGATCTCATGTCTCGATAAGAGGCAAGTGAGGAGGGTGTTACAATATCCACTTCACTACAAGCTAGTAATCATTTTTTAGATTCGTCATGTATTTACTCATGACACTCACCGCTTGTGTTATGTTAGGTCTTGTGTAAACCATCACATACATGATGTCCTAACAATGCTAGCATACAATACTTTATTCTTTTACAATTTATACTCTTTGGATTTTATCAACTATACTGCTGAAAGTTTGAAATGCATGGCAAAAGGTGTAGAGATAGTCTTTGCATTGGACATACCAAACTTCTCTAGGATCTTAAGTATATATCTCTGTTGTGACAAATAGATAATGTCTCTTATTTCTCTCACAATATCCATATCCAAAATCCTCTTTACTACTCCTAAATCTGTCATCTCAAACTCACTACTCAACTACTTCTTTAATTTCTATATCTCTATATACGATCAGCATAACATCCACATATAAAAGCAAATACATGCTTAAGCTTTTAAAGTATACACAATTGTTATATTTGCTTCTATTAAACCCACAACTCATCATAAAATCATTAAATCTCTTATACTACTGCCTAGGAGATTGCTTCAACCCATACAATGACTTCTTCAATAAGCAAGCATGCTCTCTATGCTGGGTTCTGCAAACCTTTATGACTGTGACATGTATATCTTCTCCTCTAGCTTTTCTTATAGAAAAAGTTATCTTTACATCCATCTGCTCTAGATGTAAGTTAAGGTTGGACATATAGCTAATAGAATCCTAATAAATATGTGCTTGACGATTGAAGAGAAAATCTCATGAAAGTCAATACCCTATCTGAGAAAAATCTTGTTCTATAAGCCTAGCCTTAAACCTTATAGGCTTCACTCCCGATATCCTTTCCTTAACTTTATACATCCATTTACACCCAACTAGTTTATTTTAAGGTTTATCCATTAACACCTATGTATTATTCTTTATTCGAGAGCTAATACCTTCTTCCACGACTTACTACCATTTATCATTATTCTCACTATTCATAGCCTCATTATACGACTTAGTTGCATCATACTCAATAATGTATATAGAATTAAAAGCATGAGCAATTAAATTTACTTCATAGCTAATTTGTGGGTTTATTATTCTTCTTAGCCTATCTTTGGCTAATTGGTATTCTTCAAGTTCCATCTTAGGAGTCCTAGTCTTACTTTGGGTGGACTTTAAGGAACTCACCAGTGTCTTTTGCTCAACTTCAAGGGTTGCATTACTGAAATGTTGATCTATGGGTATATCAGATTTACTCTTAGGGTCCATTTCAACTTCAACTGTTTCTGGTTTTGAAACTTCCTTAGGCATATGATATTTTTTCTCATTGTCTTAGGTCTTTTTCAGCATTGTCATCTCATCAAATGTTACATCTATATTTATGATACTTCTTGGTGTTTTTAACTTTTTGCACCACACCTTATATCCTTCTACTTCTTCGAGATATCCTATGAATACCCAATTTATAGCTTTAGGCTCTAATTTATGTTGCTTCACATGCATAAAAGCTAGGCAACCAAATATTTTAAGGTGATCATATTTAGGGGGGCTAGCAAACTACTTCTCTTCAAGAGTTTTGAAGGTTATCGCATAGAAATGACTTCTATTAAATAAATAAACTGTTATCTTTATAGCCACACCCTAAAAGGCCTTAGACATATTCGCATTGGTCAACATGCATCTAACTCTTTCAAGCAGGGTTCTATTCATCCTCTCTACTAAACCATTCTATTGCGGTGTTGATCTCACAATTCTATACCTTACAATCCCATGCTTGGCATAAAACATATCAAACACTCTGTTACAGCATTCAAGGCCATTACCAATTTTCAAGATCTTAATCTTGTTGCTAGTTTAATTCTCAACAAGGGTTTTTCATGTTTTAAATGCTCTTCAACGTATAGACCCACAATATCTTTAAATAGTCATCAATAAATATGAAAAAATATCTAACCCCACCATAAGTGACTGCTAGTGATAGTCCCCAAAGAGCCAAGTGTATGTAGTCAAGAGTCCCTTTCATTTTTTGCTCTTCGATTTTAAACCTCACTCTATATGCTTTACTAAGCACATAATGCTCACAAAACTCTAATAGTTGAAACTTATCCTCACCAAATACCTTTTAACTAAATAACTCATTTAGGTTCCTCTCACCTAGGTATGCTAACTTTAGATGCCATAACTTAGTTTTCATAATGATGCAGAACTACTCACTACCTCTCCCTTCAACATATATACACATTTGTACTTTCCACCTCTCATCATAACCATGGAACTTTTCAACACTTTCAAAACCCCTCCGTTAATCCTACTGGCATATTTATTTTAGTCTAATATCCTTAGCGAGATCATATTCCTTTTGAGGTCAAGAATATACTTAACCTTTACTAACTCTCCATAATGTAACTTAAGTCTAATGCGATCAATTTTAATCACCTGCCTGTTACATCATTACCCATTAATACATTTCCTCTACTAATGGGCTGAAAATTAATAAACCATGACTTATTGGGACACATGTGAAACAAACAACCAAAATCTAGAACCCATTAATGAGAAATCTTACCATCATAATTGACTAAAGTCTCTATCCTATTATAGCTATCATCATAAGCTAGGGTAGCATTCGCCTCTCTTTTCTTGTCCTTTGCTTTCTTCTTTAGACAGTTCTTTATTAAATGTCCTTCTTTCTTGCAGCAATAACACTTCTTAGAAGTGCCCTGGACTTTGACCTTGAGCCATTCTTCTTTTCATCTTTATGTGAAGGCCGTCCTATGGCAAATAAACCTTTCATTAGCCTCTATTTTCCTTTCTAATTACTTTGAGTCTAATGATGATTTTCACATCACTCATAGTTAAACTCTCTTTACCGTAGAATAGTGTATCAATAAAGTATTAATATTCATAGCTGCAGATAAGAGAATTCAGCACGATTATTCCTTTATCTTCATCTTCTATCTTTATATTGATAGCCTCAAGATAAATGATGATTTTATTAAAGGTGACTATATTATTTTTTATCGACGTCCTCTCAAACATAAACAATTGATACAACCTTTTCTTTATATGTAATATGTTAGCCAATAATTTTCTCATATAAAGAGAATCTAATCTCTTCCAAAGACTAATAGCTGTCTTTTCTTCTGCAAATTTTCTCAAAACTTTATTGCTCAATGACAGAACGATTATCCATGAGCCATTTTCTAAATGTCTTTCTTCTATAGTTCAACCTTTGATGACTTTTGTGTATTTTCTTCTTCATTAGATGGAGTTATAGTTTTCTTTAAGGTTGACCCTAATCGTTGGCTCAACAGTAATGCTATCACATTAATCTTCCACAGATTCCCATTGAATTTTTCTACTTTATACTTGGGTGTGGCCATGACTGCTTAGAACCAAGTTTTGATACTAGTTTGTTGAAGTGGAAGCATATCAAGCAAACAATATAGCCCAGCAATAACCAATATAAAGCAATCTAGAGAGAGAAAGATAAAAGAAAATATAAGAACTTACGTGGTTCAACAACTTGCCTACGTTCACAATAGATTAAGATCTCTTTTTTTTATTACTAAATCACAAGGTACTCATAAAAGTATGTCTTTTAGAAGAATATAAAAGCTCATAAAAAACTAACACTTAATTGCACTCACAATTGATCTCTCTTGTACTCTAGAATTTTTCTCTTGTGTGTTTATGTTGTGAAAATTAATTTCAATTTCAATGAGTTACAAGGGTTTCTATAGTATTAATACTAATCTTAGAAACTATAAGTTTAATTAGAATAAAAGTCCTTACTTGTAGGAGTCCAAATCCTATTTAAAGAAGTAAATTTAGTTAAAATAGAAAATACCTATAAGTTGTCGCGTGAATAGTTTCTTACTTCCGACTTTTTATTTTGCTCATTCTTAACACAACCTTCATGTACTTGACTTCTTGCTGACTCTTTATTGGTCTCAAACTCAAAATCAAAACTCATCATTGATTTTGAATTATCAATTTTTAACAAGAGAAAAACTTTACCCAAAACTATGAAGACGTCCCCGCTAACCATAACCCCTTGTTGATAATTATTTGACCATAAAAAATAATTTTTGAAAATGCCCTCAATGTTATATCTCAATATGACATTTGCACTTTAGCAATTATGTTTTTTATGATCTCTTGATATGCTTTTCATCTTTTCTTGTGCTTAAACGATGAAGTCAAAAATCTATTCCTAACTCTCAACAATATGTACAAGTTAATCTATCTAACCACTTATAAAGCAACAATGATAAATGGCCCAAAATTTAGTTGCCCGTATGTGTCCTGATTACAATAGGATTTGTCATACTAGTCCTCGATGTTTTTCAAAAATAAAGCAAAAACTAGATAGTTTGAAGAGTCATAGTGTGAGAATGTTGATTAAAAATTATAGAGATATGATTTGAAGAGTAAGCCAAGTGTGTTGGGTATGTGAAGATTGAAGACTGACGCAAAGGAGGCGAAAGACATAAGAGGCAGTGCCCAGGTGTGGGTGCCATGGTGACCAGGTCCTGGGCGTCGCGGTGCCTAGAACAAAACCTGAGCATCGTGGCGCCGGTCACCAGCGGCGCGACGCCTACACGAGCGCCCCAGCACAGTGGTGATGAGGTGCTCAGCGCCGCTGAGCGCGAGAACAATTTCCTGTTTTGATTGTGACTTGTTTCGTCTCTCACTTCAGAACTCCTTAATACAATTCCCATATATTTAGGGTAAACCTAGAACTTTCTAAAGCTTATATAAAAGCTATATATTGGCTTATAAATATATCTTAGTGAAAGCTCAAGAAATCTATGTGATTAAACATACTTTATGATTCTTAGTAAGAGAAAATTCCTAAGTTGCAAGAGAAAGTACTTATTTGTAAGTTTTTCTTGTAAAATGTGTATTTTATGAGTGCCTTGTATTTTAATAATAAAAGTGAGTTATCTTGATCTGTCGTTGACGTAGGTAAATTGCTTAACCACTTAAATTCTTATATTCTTCTTTTACTTTTCTCTCTTTAATTTCTTAATTATTATTTTGCACTATATTATTTGAGTGATATTATTTGTTTGCATGCTTCCACTTCAACACATAACTTAAGTCCTTTCTATCTTAACTTCCTGTTACACAAGTCCCTTCACCTTCACACTGTTAATGATTTTAGTATTTCTTGTACAAAGAATAATTGAATAACTATTTTGTATTTGCATGCTACTTTAACTTGATTTATTTATCTCTTGAATTGAATTAAAACTATCGATTTTTTAAGAAATTTTTTTTGTAAGGTTAATGTATGATGTTTATGGTAATTAATTAGACATTTAACATAAAATTAGAAAAGGCAAGACTTCTGTAACGGGATACATTTGATCATTTTAACGCTAAATAATGTAGTATGTTACTTTAACTTCCCTTATTTATTTTTTTGAGAATTAAAATTAACTATTTAAGAAAAAAAATCGTAAGACTAAATTTTTCTTATCCCATTATAAAAATGAAAAACTTGGGAATCTTGCAACTACTCCCTCAACTACTCTGATTATATATATGAAATGGTCCCATTTCTTTCCTTTAAATATATGAAACTTACTGTCTTTTTAAAAAAAAATTCAAATCTAGATCCAAGGTAAACTAAATCCAAATTTAAATTTTGATATCCTAAATTCTTGCCCGTGAAGGCATTAACTGGACCATCGATATCACGATAGGACATGAAACATGAGTGCTATACTCGAAACTATATAATAAGATGCTCTTACTTGTAGCCGTTTACTTTATAAGCTCATTATTATAATAATGAAAGTTAAAATTATAAAATATCTATTAAAAAAATGAACCATAGTTTGTTAAAAAAATAATAATAATAAATAAACAGTTGTTTGTTCAAAAAAAAAAAATTGTCCTATTATTTTTTTATATACTAATTTTTTACTTTTTAAAAATGGTTTATAATTTATTACTAGTAATTAAAAGAAATTAGTATCATTTTCTCTTTTAAAAATTAATAAGTAATTTAAAAAAATTAAAAAGAAAAGTGAAACATATAAAAGAAGTTGAGAAGCAATAATTTTTATATTTAAAATGTAAAATTAAAGGTAAGCCCGAATGCATCTTGAATGGTGGCCGAAAAGGAGTGTAAAGGTAATAGATTTTATTGAATTCAATTAAATTATTTTGTTAATAAATTTAATATGCAAGTATATCTCTAGTATAAAATTTTATTAAATTATAACCCTACCCTAAACCTTAAACCTTACCAGTGTCAAGGCAGAAAGCATGAAACTTGCAACCTGCAGCTCTTTTTTTTTTTTTTTATAGATATTTAAAAAAAATTTCCGTTGTGATCCTCAATACGAGACTAACACGGATAAAATGGCTCCCACTGACAGCCAACTCAACTCAACTTTTGTTTTTGACTTATCTGTATAATGGATATAAACTGCAATCAACTTAACCCTAAATTAAGCACTCATTCTATTGCTCTTTCCTAAAATTTCAACGCCTCCAAAGCCAAAAAGGCCATCTTTCCTTTCGCTGCTCAGCAACCACAAACCAGCAATAACCACAGGCAGCATATCTGTGACACCCAACCCCACTAAGTGACAACGGCCATTAATCAATATATCTTGGTTTTTATTTTCAACGGCGGCAACAACCAAGCCACCTTCGTAAGGTAGCAGCCACCATATGCCACCCGCCAGAGTTTGATAAATCTATTTTAACATTTTAGTTCAATAATCTTTTACGTGATTATTATTAAAACAACATATTAATTGTTAGATTTTGTCAATATTTTAGATTGAATTAGTGAAATAAGTTACGATGTTTTTTTAATCACTAAAATATTTTTAGGATATTCAAGTTTTAAGCTAAAACATTTACATAGCTTCTCACAGTTTCATGATTTGAAGAAAGTAGCAATTTCAGGATTGGATCTGGCGGGGATTTTCATCCCTATTAATTGGAGGATTCAAATAGATAATTGGGTCTGAGATGGGAATCCATCCCCAATTTGGAACCAATTTTGAATACCTCTCTTATTATTATGCATTCATCTTGGTTCAAGAACTAGTAGGTTTATGTGAGAATAAAATAAGATGAAGCATTTTCAGTTTGATAACAAGACAGAATTTGGGATGTGTTACAGCAGAGGTTTTATGGAGCTACTTCAATGTTTATACAACAAAGGGATGCACAGTTTACATGCAAGTAGAAACATGATTTAGGAGATCAGAAATATTGAGTCACTCCTGCTAGTGAGAAGTTTTTTGGCTGATGAGGTGCCATATTTTCTGCTAACTTTTTGACATAAATCTTATTAGTATGCATGATCCATCCCTAGTTGGTTTTCCTAATTTGGTGACATCGGAGCAGAGGGAATAAAAGAAAGAGAGGAAAGTTCACATATTAGATGTTAAAATGCTGTTGAAATTGCCTTTTACCGTGGTCTTTCCATATAGTTTTAATGACATGTGAAAAACTTGTTCCTTTCCATTATATGGATGTATATTTGAGTTTATCTTACGTTGTTTTGGGGAAACAAATGCTCATTTAATGGTTGAGATGGTTGCATTTGCTTATGTATATGATGCAACTTGTGTGCATGTATCCATCAGAAATTGATTAATATGATATTCATTGCCTCATGATGAAGTTTCAGATGGAGGGGGAGAATTCTCAACGTGGGCAAGTTATTGAAATTAATGTCGATCTTTCTAATGGGGAGAGGAGCCTTGGAGGAGCTAAGAATTGTGGGGAAGCACCCTGTGGATTTGCAGATGCGGCAACCAACTCAAAAGATTTCAAAGAACGATCTGCTTCAATGCGAAAACTTCTATTGGCAGTTGCACTTTGTGTTGTCTTCATGAGCATTGAAGTAGTTGGTGGCATCAAGGCCAATAGTCTAGCGATAATGACTGATGCAGCACATTTGCTTTCAGATGTTTCGGCTTTTGCTATTTCCTTGTTCTCTTTGTGGGCAGCTGGGTGGGAATCAAATCCACGTCAGTTATGGATTTTTCAGGGTTGAGATTCTCGGTGCTTTGGTTTCCATCCAGCTCATATGGTTGCTTACTGGTATTTTAGTGTATGAAGCGATTCTTAGACTCATTAATGACACAGGTGAGGTCAATGGCTTTCTAATGTTAATTGTTGCTGCATTTGGTCTTTTTGTGAACGTCATAATGGCTCTTCTCTTGGGCCACGATGATCATGATCATGGTATCGGCCACAGCCATCATCATGAAGAGCACCCCCGATCTGGGCACCAGCACCATCATCATCATGAAGACGAAAATCCCAAAACTGAGCACCATCATCCTCATGCTGAGCACTCCCGGGATGATGAACATGGTGGTATCGAGCCACTGCTAGATAAATCGAAATGTGGACCTGGGCAAAAGAAGCAAAGGAACATAAATTTAGAGGGAGCTTATGTCCACGTGCTAGGAGATTCCATTCAAAGTATTGGGGTAATAATTGGTGGGGCAATCATCTGGTATAAGCCTGAATGGAAGATAGTAGATCTGATTTGCACCCTTGTTTTTTCTGTCATTGTTTTGGCTACAACAATCAAAATGTTGCGCAAAATTCTTGAAGTTTTGATGGAAAGTACACCTAGAGAGATTGATGCCACGGCACTAGAAAAAGGGCTTTTGGAGATGGAGGAAGTGGTAGCCATACATGAGCTGCATATTTGGGCAATCACAGTTGGGAAAGTTTTGTTGGCTTGCCATATCAAAATCAGACCTGAAACAGATGCAGATATGGTATTGGACAATGTGATAGAGTATATCAGAAGGGAGTACAGCATCAGTCATGTTACCATACAATTAGAACGTTAAGATCGGTGAGGTGTTTTGGATGTTTTCACAGTGTCTTTATTTCAGTTTATGTTTTGAGATAATGATTTGTGATAGTTAATTAGTAAAGATCAGAAGAAAATAATTGTTGTATCCTTCTTGGGGATTAGGATCTTCTGCTTAAATATAATAGTATGTATCATATAAAAATATGGGTTAGTGACTATATACCATTTTTATTTTCTGTATTATATCTATTTATCTCGTAATGCTTTATATTATATTAAAAAATAATTATTATGGGGAATCCTTATAACTTTTTAAGGGAAAATTGGTCATTGAAAATAAAGAATTTACTTTTAGAAATGCAGAGCAAGTCTTTCAGACAAAATCATTAAAAAAATTGTATTTTTATTAAAGAATGACTTTTTTTTATCATATATAAAACAATTTTACAAATTAAACTATAGTAATATAAGATGATGATATGATATTATGCAGCACATCCATAGCCACTTTTAAAGCGTCTCTTTACAATTTTATTTGTGAAGTAGAAACATACAAACAAATAATATAATTTAAATAATATAATATAAAATAAATAATTAAAAAATTAAAAGAAAGAAAGGTAGAAAAAGAATATATAAAATTTACGTAGTTTGATAATTTATCTATGTCTATGAATCAAAATCACTTACTTTTATTATTGAATTATAAGACACTCATAAAATATACTTTTTAAAAAAGAAACTCACAAAGTAAACACTCTTTCTTACAATTTAAGAATTTTCTCTTAAAAAGAATTACAAAATATATTTTATCACATAAAACTCTACCAATATGTGTTTACAAGCTATTCCAGAGCCTTTATATATACTTTAGGACGACTTTAGTTTATCCTAAATATGTGGGAGTTATATTAAGGAGTCTTAAAACAAGTGAGAGACGAAATAGATAAAAATTAACTTAGGAAACAATTTATTGCAATGGATGCTGCGGTGCCCAACTTCTGGTGTTACGGCATTGGGCATTCCCGCTGAGCACCTGGCGTTGTAGCGCCTTCATCTGGACACCGTCAAATGTATCTTTCGCCTCTTTTTGCGTTTATCTCCGATCCTCGCATACCCAACACTCTTAACTTACTCTTCAAATTATATCCCAACGACTTTTAAATAATATTCTCACATTTTGAAATTCTAAAAACTTCTTGTTCTAATCTTAATTTTTCTTTTTTTTATTAATATAAATTTAAAATATGGTAAAGTAGCTTTTAAATAAAGAATTACTTTTTTGATAAGTGTCACAATGGCTTTTTTTGAAATATTTTCATCCATTATTTTGAAGATTCATAATTCTTCTATTTTACTAAAAGAATTTCATTCAATTAGATTCACAAAAACCGTAAAATTCAAAGTTTTAAATAAACGCTTAGTCCCAAGTTTTCTTAAAAGAAAATTTTTTTCTAGAGCTAAGGGAAAGGTTTAACATCTCTTGATAATGAATTTTCTTTCTATAGCTAAGAGGAAGGTTTGGAACCTAGTAGCAGAATAGAATCAGTTTACCAGACTGACTTCCATGCCAACATACATAATTTAACCTATCATTACCTCATAAGGGCGTTGAGAATTATTATTATTTTCTGATTTTATATTAATATAATTATAATTTATTTAATTAAAAATAAATTTAAATTTTTATTTATTAATAATATATTTTTTTAATAATATACATAAAAATAAAATTCTTCTATTTCATAAAAATAAAAATATCCATCCAAATAAAATTGACTATCAAAATAAAATTATCTATGTATAGAAAATTAGTTTTTTTTTATTTTCAATTTTTTTGATTCGATTATTATTTAGATAAAATAGACTAGTCCAATTCAGTTTTAATTCTATTTTTTCTAAATAATAATTAATTGATATTTTTTTTAATAAAATAACGAACAATCCAATTCAATTCGATTCAACTTTTCAGTTTCGATTTTATTCACTCTTAAACAAAACTATACTTTGAAAAATGGGATAAACTGATTCAATAACCCCATTTAATCTTCTTAAGGCGTCCAATAAGCCATCCCATATTAAATATTTCTTTTGTATTTTTGATTCTATGACTGGTAGCTTTGGGCAGTATAGTGGTTGAACGACGGTGGTAATGGGCGGCGGCCATAGGTCTAAGTGGGTCCATCTGTGAGCAGTTCGGTGACTGGCAGAGGAGCTAAACACTGGCAGCGTTTGCAATAATGGGCTGAGACCATGGATCTATGAGTGAGAGAGTTGATTTTGTTTTCCTCTTTTTGTTTTTAATGTAAATAAAAGATTAACTAATGGGTTCAAGATGGTTGGTATGGGCGGCAATCTTGGGTGGTAGAAGGCCGAATGGCGGCAATAGTAATGAGTGGCGACAATCAATTTGAGGTTTTGTTTTTTTATGTAAATAAAAGATGAGATTTTTGGTTTTTATTTATGAGTTTTCGTTTTTGGTTTCTTAATTTTTTATGATGTAAGTACAATGGGTTAATGGATCATGAGGACAAGATTTTTAGTTCATGTTGAAGAGAGAAATTTTAAACATATTATGGTTGCTTTTCAGCCAATATTTTTTGTAAATTAAAATAAATATTTATTAAAATTCTTATGGTTGCTTTCGTAGCCAATACATTTTGTAAATTAAAATAAATATGTCTTTATTTTTGGTTGAGGCGAAATTTTGAGAGTTATTCGTGGTGGTTGAATATAGGGACGTAACAAAAAAAATTTCTTTTTTCCAAAATTATTTCATAAAAGTTTGTGGTACAAAATGAATTTACTAGCAAAAACACAATTATACCCTGTATGATAAGATATAATGAGCCTTATATGTATAGTAAATATATAAATAAGTAAACAAAACAATAATAAAAAAACGAAATGCAAATAAAATATATAATACACCATTAAAGCTGTGTTTATGATGTCTGAAGATATATAATTTAGCTATTATTGATTTTAAATCATTAACATTAATTAAATTAATTTACTATTATAGCTAAATTCACTTTAAAACACATATAAATATAATGTAAAAGATGAGCAAAAATTTGAGTATTAGTTAATTAAAATTATTATGAAGAATTTGTGAAAATATGACTAACAAAATTATTTATAATACGTAAGTCCTTTAAAGTAGTATTAAAAAGAGAAAAAAAAACCTTTAAAGTATAAACAAATTTATTGCCCAAAACAATTAGAAAGAAATCTAAATATGAGCTAATTCTATCTTATGTTATTTTATGTTGTTCAAATAAGAAATAAAAGCTATCGAAGAAAAAATAATTTAAAACATAGAAAGAATATTTTATCAAAATATAAATAAATTTTTTTCACAAATGATTGATATTTTTAGACAATATTCTTTTTTAACCACAAATATAAAAATTAGTCTTTTATAACAAAAAAATTAAAAATTAAACAATTATGCCCTTAAGTTATATTTTTTTCCTCACCCAAACATTAGAAACATCAATTTCTCTAAAAAATGAAAGTTTAAAAATTTTATATGTTTATTTTGTAAATAATGAACATTAAAGTATAATGTGATGAAGTGTAAAAAAAATATAATAAATAAATAAAAATTCATTAGTTTTTAAAATAAATAATAATTTTCAACTGTTAAGGAATAATCCATGAGAGTTAACCGAGAAACTTATAATATCATCATTTTAATATTATATTGTCAAAATATAATTTATTTTATGTACAAACACTTTTATTTTTATATTTAAACACTGTTATTTTTATATTTAAACAACTTTATTCTTATATAAACACTTTTATCTCTACATCTAAAAATATTTATATATGTATTCAAACACCACTTAAAAACTCTAAATTTTTCTTTCTTTTTCATTTTTCATATACCTCAAAATTTAAATTTCATTTCAAATTTCTTCTTCTTGTCAATGCTTCTTCATTTCTGTTGTCTCCTCTGCTTTTGGAATGAAGCTTTATTTCTGCGTTTCTTTCTCTTGCTGGCATCGTTGCAATGGCTGTCACAACCGTCAATGGAGGTTGCAATGGGTACGAGGAGGATTGTGGTTACAGGGCGACGAATTTTTGTAAGCCATCAATAGAGGTGCGGTTGCGGGTACGAGGAGGATTGCAGCCAATAGAGACTGCAGTGGGTACAAGAAGGATGGCAACAACTATCGCGGCCGTCAATGGAGGCTGTGTTAATGGGGTTAGGGACAACGAGTGTTTGAGAAGATAGGGCCACTGGGGGCAAGGAATTCTCTTGAACATTGTTGGTTGGTGGTTGTTTGCTTCAATTGTTATGTTGTCCTGTGTTTGGTTGCTGAGAAAGTTGAGGAATTGACAATAACTTTAATTTTGTTTTGAAATTTTTTTGTACTTTCCAAGTGAATTTTCTGCGCTGTGTTGTGTTAACTTGCTAAGGCTTACGTAACAATTGTTAACATTTTTGGTTTTTTTTTTTCATTTTTTTGTTGCGCTTTCATATGCTGGAAATGAATTATCTTTATAAGAAATGGCTTTTATTACAAACACATTTTCCATTATATGCTAAATTATAGGTGTTTGTATTTTACTGAAAATGAATATGTGGTGACTTAGATTTTGAGAGTGATGGGGAGGATGTGAGAAGTGGTTTTGGTGTTGCTACTGTAAGTGAGGATAAGCTTACTGCAGCAAAAACTATGAAGAGAATCTTTTGAAAGATATTGTTATTTCACGAACATCTAAAAATTGTAATGAGGAGGATCTTGTCTTGTTGAAGAACCCAAAAAAAAAAGGTGGGATCAATTTTGTCAAGCTTGTTAAGAGGAAGTGAAGAAAAAGCTTGCTGAAGAAATGGTCATTTCTAAAATAAGAGTTCGGGTCACCAGGAGAGAGAATGAAATACATTTTTTAATTGTATTTATATATATTAAATATAATTTAATATTTAAAAATAAAAAAATTATGTATAAAAGCATACTTGTCATATCACCTCCTTTCATGTTTAAAAAGAGAATTTAAATCATTTCAATACAAATTCTATTAAATTCACAAAATATTTTTTCACAATTAACTCATAAAATACTTTTTAACAATTAAAAATTATTGTCTATTTAATAAACTAGTGAATTTTATTGTTATTAGATTATACTTCAAAAGTATTCATGATAATATCTCATTATTTATTATTAAATTATATTACGTTGTTGGCAAATATATTTTTTAATTATTTATATTATACGTCAATTTAAAATTATAACATTTATTAAATTTTTTACTAATTTTTTTATTTAATTAATATGTTTAATTATAATTTAATAATTAAAAATATTTTTCTATTACCATTAAATAACTAAATAATTACTTATTTATAATGAATATTATTAAATTATTAAAAATAATTAATGTAATCATTAAATAAAAAATAACTTATTATTTACAAATTAATAATTTTATTATTTATTTATTAATAATAAATATAAAAGTATATTTAGCGAGCGGCATCTCGAGTGCATAACTTGCATGCACTAGACGTCCATTGGGCACGTCCCGTGCATGTTACCTACCACACGGCACGCATATGCACGTCTCGTGCACAAGAAAGCCATGTGTGAAATGGCTATTTATATTTTTCAATTTTTTCTTTTATTTTTTACTTTATTTTATTTTATTTATTTACAAATTCTTAAATATAAATACACATATTAAAATATTAATAATAAATATTTAATTAATATTGTATAATTTATTAATTAATTATTTTTAATAAAATATTTTATTAGTTGTTATTTATTTAAATTAAATTTATTTATGCTTTAATATTTTTATTATTTATTTATATTTTTATTTATTTATCAATTATAATTTTATTGAAAGAAAAGAAATAAAAAATAATTTGTGGTCATTTATTATTAATTATTAAATTAAACAAAGTAAAAATAAATTAATTAATTTATAGAAACAAAATAAAATAATTAAATATCCCATTTAGCAAGCACAAATCGTTTTTAGATTTTTAAGAGGTAAGTTTTATTTTCGGATTCACTTTATTTCTTTCCAATTTACTCTATTTCTTCTCCATTTTATCACATTATTATATTTTGATGCTCATTAATTTACAAAATAAGTATAAAAAGACTTTCAAACTTTTAATTTCTTAAAAGAGATGGTTCGAATATTTAGTGTGAGAGAAAATATAAGTCAGAGGCATAATTATCCAATTATCAATTTTTTTGTTACAAAAGATTAACTCCTATATTTATAGACAGAAAAGAATATTGCCTAAAAATATTGGCTATTTGTAAAAAAATTTCAATATGAATTTTAGAGTCGCCAAGCAAATATATAGTGTTTGTTTTTTTAATTTATATTTTTTGGCTAAATATTATCATTGGCTATCAATGATCGTATTTTATATATATTATTTAAACTTTCGAAGAATTAATATTTGTTCATTTTAAGTGTAAAATTAAGAATTTTTATGTGCTTTATTGTCATTTTATAAGTTTGAAGTTAATAAAACTATTTAGGATCAAAATATAAGAAAAAGAAGCAAAATTGTCGAATTTGGACAAAAACTTATCGTCGTGAACAGTAATTACTACAATATCTGTGAACAATAATATACTATAGTACTTTACTACAATGCTCAATGCCGCAGTACTAGAACAATAAAAAAAATAAAATGCGCAAAATATGAGCATCGAGGTGCCAAGAAGTCAGGGGCGAGGCACTGGACACTGGGTGAAGAATAAAAAAAATATGAATTTAACTCGAATCTAATATTTTACCTTAATTAAAGATATAAGCCTATAAATAGAAGACTAAAATACCTATTTTAAGATAAGAGAAGAGAGAGCACAAAAGAAATAACTTTTTTAGAGAGTTAAAGTGATTTTTAAAGGATTATGAGGTTTAAAAAATTAAAGATTGTAACAAATTAGTTTTAACTCATATTCAAACAATAAATAGAGTTTTTAGGAGCGGTTTAGAGCATATACAAACGTTTTTAATTCATTATAATTAACAATGCATTAACAAGAGAGAAAATAGAGGGCTAGAGGCAGCTCTAAGGTGCTTAATGAGCAAGAGAGGGTGTCATGGGAGTGTTTAAGTGCTAAGTGCACGAGATAGTGTTTGGTAGATCGTTTAAGAGCTCATCTATTATTGTATTCCTTATATTTCTCTTATGAGATTTCTTTGTATATAAAAGAATTGAATAAATAAAGCGAGGCTATGGTCATCCACCATGGACGTAGATGGTTATTATCAAATTATATATATTCTTATACCTTGTGTAATTGATTGTTATCTTACTTTATAGTTAATCTTTCTTATTCTAGTTTTACTTGTGAGTAAAGTTCTTCGCACACGCTTAGGTGAATTTAAGGTGTTAAATACCAAATTATAGAGGTATTAGGATACGAAAAACTCAAATAAATAAAGTCAAAGTGTGACTGAGATTGATATTTAAATGGTGTTAGATTAAAAAGTCTAAGCATTTTTCTAACAGATTTAATCACTCTAGTATCAAGCTTTATCAACATCTCTAATTGGAAATTAGACATATCCTCGAACAAATCAAAGTCTGATAAGGCAACGTATGGGTCTTATATGTCGAAAAAGATATTAGATGCATGTTACACCGTGTAATGTAGCTTTACTCACTGCAAGCTGCGAGTACTTACTAAGAGCCTCCATCCGGCCAGTTTTCAATGACCGCACTACCATTATTTGACTAAAGTTTTACTACTTACAGCCATGTTACTATCCATCATGCTCTTTACCAACCAGAAAAAATCAAAATTGGAAACGAAGATTCAAATAACTTGTTCTCTCTCCAAACAAACTCCATAACTATGCATATGATATGTTGTTGGAAAGCTCTTTAGATGCTCTATTCAATAGTATTAAGTTTGTAATGAATGAATCATTATATGAAGAATAGAAATCATTGAAGATAATTCTTAGTATTTATCCTTTTATCAAATTTCTTGTATCTATTTAAGTTTTCTATATTCTGATATTGCATATTATTTAAGATTTATCTTGTATTTTAATAATTATATATTATCTAAGATTTAGCGTTATCTTGTATTTTGATATTATCTAAGATATATTTTCTTATTAGAGGATTTATCATCTCTCTTGTAAACTTATAAAAATACCTCTTCATTCAATAGAAATATAAACAAGCAAGCTTTTATTTACAAATACCTATATGGTGTCAGAGTAATAAGCTCCTAGGTCTCTCCCTCTAATTTTTCCTTTTTTTCCTTCCTTTCTCGACCCACCACTTGTACTTTTCTTCTTCCTCAGCCAACAACCAAACCGTCATAAATTGACCTTTTTCATAAATACCTACATGGTATCAGAGCAGTAAGCTTCTAGGTCTCTCCTTCTAATTTTTCTTCTTTTTCTTTGTCTCACGGCCCATTACCTTATACTTTTCTTCTTCCTCAACCAATAACCCAACCGTCATAAGTTGACCTTTTTCACAAATACCTACTAAACCTATCCTTGCCATCAATCTCTCATTCTATCACACCATTAAACTCACTTCTATCAATTACCTAACTTGGAAGTTGTAATTTCACGCACTTCTTGTTCGCCATGGTCTTGATGGCTATGTCAATGGCACTAAAATCCATCCCCCAAAAATAATCACAATCGACATCATCACTACCCATAACTTAGAATACTCAATTTCATCAACTCTACTGATCTTCAGTGCCATTGTTGGCTCTCTCTACTTTACGGGTTCCTCTTCTTCAGACTATTACCTTCTTCCACGAGGCTTGGACCATTCTCGCCAACACATATGCCAAACTATCCCGATGGCATATTAAACAACTCAAATACAAGCTTGGATCAACTCAAGCTTGTCACTAAGGGCTCTTATAGCATCACCAAATACATACAATCTATCAAGCCCACACTGATGAACTTGCCATCTTGGGCAAACCTCTAGATCATGCAGACTCATTGAACGAATCCTTGATGGCCTTGATGATGATTATAAATCCATTGTTCATATCATCAATAGTCGTGATAACCCAATCTCTTTTGACGAACTGCATGAAAAACTCATCAAAAATGAGCTCTCTCTTTGTCACTCTCGTTCTCCTTTATTAGAGTCACATTCAGCCTCTGCTAATTTTGTTGCGCCTTGCTCTCATTTGTGGCATCCATCGGCACAACAACCACATTTTCGCATGCTTTTTGCAACAGGATTTTTGCCTCCGCCTCCTCCTCTATATGAGGATTGCGACCATTATCAAACATGTATAATACAAAAGGTCACACTGCTCGCTGATGCCCTACCTATAGCCTTGTGGCCACTCACACTCATGCACCTTCTTCTCCAACACAATGGAGTCCTTGCTCAATTGCACTTTTTTCCTCACGTCCATTCATACCTTGACAGCTGTGAGAATACTTCGCCACCCAAAACCCCTCCCAATACTCTAACATGGCTATTTGATAGTAGGGCTTCTCATCAAGTTACTTCTAACTTAAATAACCTCTTTCTTTATGTGCGTATAATGGCCCCGTACGACATTATGATTGGTGATGGCACTAATCTTCCCATCACTTACACTGGTTTAACCTCTGTATCTGCTTTCTCTTGTATCTTTATTTTAGATAATGTTTTTTGTGTTCCTACATGCACAAAAATCTTATCTCTATCTCTTAACTTTGTTTGACTAACTCTATTTCAATTGAATTATTACTTTCTTCCTTTTATGTGAAGTATCTTTGCACTGGGGCATGTCTACTTCAAGGCTAAGCTAAGGATGACGTCTATGAGTGGCCAAGTTCTTCTCTATCTTCCCCTTTAATTGTCTTTTAAGTGTTAAGACCACTTCCTTCGAGTGGCATCATATGAAGGATCTCTTCTTCTCGACTGCTTGAAACTATTTTCTCTGATGTCTGGACATCACCAATCTACTCCTATGATGAATTCAAATACTATAATATCTTTATTGATTACTACGCTAAATATATTTGGTAATATATATTTAAATGCAAATCTCTTAACTGTGATGTTTTTATCTGCTTCAAACCCCTAGTTGAAAAAAATTTCAAATAGAAAATTGTCACCTTTTACTCAGACAATGGTACTGAATATCATGCTTTTGACTCTTTCCTTGCTATTAAAGGTATCACCCATCTCATAATGCCATCTCACACTCTTGAACATAATGGGTACTTTAAACATCGTCATCATCACATTGTTGAAAGTGATCTGTCTCTTCTTTCTCATGCCTCCCTTTTTATGCCTCCCTTCCTCTTTCATTCTAGAATTATACCTTTGCCATTATTGTCACGTCCCAAACTCAAAAGATCTGAAACATGACATAACTTACACTCATTCAATAATGTGCACTTATAATTAATATTGCATAAAATTTCAAACTTGAATTCAACATAAGAATCTTTATCAAGTTGCTAGTAAGTTCAATACAAAATCAACCTATGACCATACTTGGTGAAACATAAACCAAATACAACCACACCTAATAAAATAACACATAAGTATTTATTCAATAGGGACATATCAAATATCTTAAACTGTGTCCACAAATGAAACACTTAGCAACCTAGCAACTAAGGGAACCCAAGGGACAGCAAAAGCCTTACTAAATTCGCTAAGCATACATGTACTTTATTTACCTGAAATTACAATAAACTATAATGAGTATAAAACTCAGTAAGCATACTAGTTTTTCATATATCAAAATATAAATACATATATATATATATACATAATGCATATGTATAATATGCTGTGATAAATTAGAAACATAATCTTATCAAATCACATGTGAAGTAAGTGTTTATACATTATTTCAAAATATATAATAAGAATACCGTCACTCAACTACTACTCAATAAGACTTTCATATCACATATCATATAATGAGTCAAATGTCATCCGTCGATGACATACCATATGAGAGAAATAGCACAAGTGAGGTTTAAATTACATATATATAACGCTCATGTCCAAAGGTAAGAGTCCCTCACCCTGATCATTGATAGTCCTCTCACATGTACCAATACGCCATCACACGAATGTGATGACTCCTTTTTTCTTTAGGTACTAATAGGATCCTCCCTACATACGGAACACATAACATATACCAATTCTGAATGAAAAGTCACATATAAAGGCTCTACAAATCACAAAAGGTGCCTATTAAGTAAATAGTATGTTCAAGTATACTTAAACACAAAATGTATCTTATGGACATTTTCCACTTCAAAAGCTTTTTTTGTTAAACACATTTCATTTTGAAACTCACTTTCATAAACACATGTATGTCCATGCTCAATGCCAATGCTCGCATTCATAAACATATGTCTTTCACATTTTATATCAAATATACTTTGACATAACATAAACATATTTCTAAGCACATTTACAAAATCATACATAAACAATTACTATGTTTATTGTGATTTCAGTAAAAGTCTAGTATATTTACCTCTTAGCACTTTCAGTTACAAGATTAAATTTTGCTTAACCTATCAATAGAGATTAATCCTTTCATAAGCCTCACCCTTCACACAAAAAAATTTAAATAGCTTACAAAATTACACATATTTCACTGAACACATCAAATTGGTCTAATGACTTAGTTTTTCATAATCTGTCATTCTAACCACTTATACTTAACAAATTTTCTTATACATAAAATAATGTCCAATTACTCCAAAATCAGAATATATCATTCTTTACTCATATATCCTTTGTATATATAAATATTATACCATAATTCCTACACAATCCATTTCATAAACACCATTAAATCAAAACTATTATCCTGACAGGATCATAATATTTACTGAATAGTATTCAGTTTCTCAATTTTATAAAATCATATACTAACTAAAAAATTATAAAAATACCACATAACTACTCTTAGGAAATATCTCAATCCATGACAAATATGTTACTTCAAAATCCCTACCAAAAGTATTTTAGAACTATTTTATTCCATAGCTTTAAAAATATGTTTATCAAACAGTATAATGAACTGATATACTTTAGAAAATCTTAACAATTTGACTATATTGATATAAATTCTAAATTTTGAATATATCATAGTCGACATGTAAAATAATCATATTCCAAAACGTTAAAAATTTTAAAGATCATATAGTAGACTAAAAATTGTTCACCACTTCAGCATACTATTAACACAGAAAATTTCCAGAATTTCAGGGTCATCTTTGTAAATTCACTAAAAAATTAATTTTTAGAATTTTCAATCGATTCAAAGTTTCAAATGATTCTAAACATGTCTAATTTCATATTCTTAAAAATTCAAAACCAGAATCGAAGTACAATAATTTATAAAATTCTCGGATCAAGAGACTATTAAATAGAAATTCTATAAATTCCTCATGATTTATCAAGTTATCTACATAATCATCATCAATTCTCAATATACCTTACAAAATCCACATCAAGTCCTTAATTGTAATATTTACAGAAATCAAAATTTAAAGAAATTAACTTAATTAACAACAAGAAACTAAGAAAGGATTATAATATACTTCTTAAAGTTTAAAATTCTCAATTTTTTCTTTTTTTTCTTCTTCCTCTTCTTTTTCTCTCCCCTCTTTTTCTTTCCTTTCTCACTCTAAAAGAGGTAGCTCGACCAAAAATGATTAAATTAAGGTTTAAAATGTGTTTTTTTTTTTACTAAGAGGCTAACTTTTAGTATTTATAAATTAACCCCTAAAACTTTCAAAGTATTACAATTTAGTCCTTAAAATAAATCTGAAGTTTTGCAAATAAACCCAATCCTAATAGTAAGTTCATACATAAATCAAGTATCACCCGCATATAAATAAAATATAAATATTATACAAGTACAAATAATTATTCTTTCCGGTTGTGGATAAGTGGTTACTACAATTGCAATCTATTTTATTAACCGCATGCTCACCCCGACTCTTAACTTTAAGTCGTTGTAGACTTGTCTTTTCCACACTCCTCCTAACTACTTCAAAAAGATTTTTTCTTTTCTTTTAGGTCATATCTCATGAGGAGGTGATTCTCAATTAATCAAATTTTCTATGCAAACAAAATTAACCCTTACTAGTACGGCTCCCATTGTGGTTACAAACACAGAAAAATTAATAATGGTTTATAATGCAAATCAATAACTCTTATCACTGCATCTCATAAACCTCGAATTTTAATGTAGACTTATAACATTTATTATTACATCTCATAAACCAAAA
This sequence comes from Ailanthus altissimus, assembly GCA_946807835.1. Lineage (NCBI taxonomy): Eukaryota > Viridiplantae > Streptophyta > Magnoliopsida > Sapindales > Simaroubaceae > Ailanthus > Ailanthus altissimus. The sequence goes on along the minus strand of OX327690.1, from coordinate 4,478,634 downwards.
CATGCATAATTTAAATTTGAAACAATGTTCAAAATATTGCTCAAAACATTATTCAAAATTTATATTCGAGTAAATAGTGTCAATGCCGCAGCGTCAGTTACAAAGCCGTGACACCTAGTGTAATTTCACCTTGGTATGCCCGTTTCAACACTTGAAATGCACCATTTTACACTGGGACTTTTAACAACAACACTTTCATCACTCAAACAACACCCAAATAAATGCAAAGTCGGCTCTGATACCAATTTTGTTGGGGATCTTTTTATACTAGAGTGTATACATATGCAACTTTGTTCATTATACAAAGTACATATCACATATATATTTAGGCATGGCAAAATATTAAAATATACAATAAATAATATATTAATCACATTAATTTATTAAAGGGAGTTTGAGAATTTACTAAACGTGTAACCTTTTTGCACGTGTATTTAGGAGTTCGCTTATAAAACAACTCGTTGACAGTTCTAGTCACCAACTCGATAGGCTTGTAAGATAAAATAGTAGCTTCAAATCCAGCACTGAATTTAATACTTCAAATCCTAAAAAATTTGTTTTTCCCTTGATCAACTTTTTTTATCAATAAAACAATTTTTATATTGCTCTTAATAGCTTGGCTTGCTAGAGGGATATTAATCAATAAATTCAACACATAAACTTAAAAAAAAAAGAAACATTTCCTTCTCCTTTCCTATTTAAAATGGCTGACCACCAAGATCAGAGAAAGTAAAGAAAGAAAAACAACTTTTGCTTCATCTTTTCTTCACTATTATTTTACACTTTTAAAAGCAATACCCAATTGCTTCTCCTTCATTCTACAAGTTTTCTCTTTCATATATATCTAAATACATATTAAAAAATAATATTATATGATTAAATAATCTAAACTTGGCCACCAAGTTTTTGATTAAATAAATATAATAATAAATAATAATATTATATATATAAATGCTTGCCAACTAAGCATAAATATAGTATTATAATATCATAAATTATTATATAATATATTATTATATAATAAAAAGATATTTTGATTATTTAATAATTAAATAATTAATATGTAAAATTATTATTTTACCCCTCTTAAATAGTTATTAAGTATACCTCTAATGGGTTCCAATATACCCCATACTTGGATAAACTCAATCGAGAGTTAACAATACGTCACGTGTCATGATACAATTAGTAAACAATAATTGTTAACTAGTTGTTGTATTTAACACTTAAATACGGACACATGCGCATCCCATGGTCTTACTGGATATTACTGGATTGAATAATGCAATCCGTTACGCTGCTCTAGTGCACAACGAGTACACTCCATATCGCAGGACTCCCTAAGTTCACATCCAATTCGTCAAATTGAACTATTCCATGAGTCCGTGAACAATACCCTATGCATACATTATGGATATTACAAATTAACATGTTGGACTATACATGCTGAGGTCACAATGCATACTTATAGTCCTTTCGTCATGATATCCTAGATGTGCAGAGATATAGATTATCACGTCAATCCCCATGTGCTTATCCATATCATATCTCCAGACTTGTATCTTACTAAACAATATGTGCAAACTCTTTTGTCATATTGTTCATCCCTGGCAAAAAACTCTTTTTTCGGGATAAATGATTGTGGCCACAAGACTTTCTAAGATATTGTCTCGAAGTATCTGAATATCAAACTCCTTATGCGAATTAATGGATTCTATATCTGTACACACCGAACTCCTTAAGCATCGGACTATACCCAGTGACACTCAACGGTCACACAATGAAAGGTCTGTAACATGCGTAGAATTAAAGTATGTTGCATCACTTACAAGCCCATCATTTTACTCATATCAAAGAACCACGTATACTATTTAACTCGAGAGAAGTTGACAGCTTACATAGGGTGTCTATTGGAGATCTTCGTGAGTTCAACCCATATCTAGTCTCAACTAGATACGTATATGTCAATACAAGTTTCAAGCTCACAGTTGACTAAGAACAACCATCTATACTCTATAGGTATGACATATGCTGATCTATATAAAGGTATCCACCGATAAACCCGCATTGGCAGAAATAGATCCATGACAATATTTGAGAACATTCTTGCATAACTAACATTTCCTAACACCTGATTGCAACTCTTGTAACTATGCAGTTACTAGTATATTCCAAAGTCTGTTCTATTACAGGCAAGGCTTCAACTCTTGAATTTTTGCTGGGAATTATAACCAGCTAATACATAGATATGATAACTCTTTAGCATTTCTATCTCTCTGCAAGGCCAACTAAGGGCCTTGATCTAAACTCATTTAGATCAGATCTGAACTCATTTAGATCATTCAATGTCTGTAATGTTACATTGTATGGTACCATATAAATGAGGATTAGCAATATAATGTGAATGTGCAGTTGTATAAATAACAAGTATATGTACATATAAGGATAGCACGTAAGCACCAACCATAACAAGCTGAATAGTACTCAATGACTTAAAAGAGAAGCACAATACTATTAAAACAAGGAAATCCTTAAAGAGGCAATCAACGTTATTTTAGAGAGAAAATTATGCCTACTTTAGGTTGTTATCCCCTAAATTATGCCAAAAATCATAAGGTTAACTAAAATATCAGAAAATTTCCCAAAATAACCGCAAAACTATCAAACATAAGCATATAATATTTTAAGAAGACTAATGTTATGAAAATGAGAGAAAATGGCTCAAACAGGTTCTATCTTGAAATCTTCATCTTGAACTTTCGACTTATATTTTAAAATTCTATCCAGGTCTCTTCTCTCAGGATCAAAATCTAACTTAAGCATCAAAGTGTCTTCACCAAAACCATCCCTTACGAGGTATAACAATAGCTTCTCACTATGTTTGCAAGTGTCCTAGCAACCAAAATCCCATTTCTTCGGCCTAGATAGGTAAAGCCCAGCATCTTGATTTTCATAATCAAACAAATTCAAAGCTTTGGCTTGAAAACCATTTTTTCAATCAATAATTTTTGGTGCCATCTAGGAGAATCGAGACAAAAAACTTGTCACAAGATTACCATCAAACATCATATATGGTAGAACGCTCATCCACCAGCCAGAATCCTCTTGCAAGACAATAGGCAATAAATTGGACAGAAATAGAGGCCGTGGAACCCATTCAACAAACCTACTGAAAAATTCTTTTCTATGGAAATCTAGGAGGAGTTACAAACATTTAAAGAGGAAATTGAATAATTAAGGTAACTCATGGTTAAGTTGATTTAAAATAGGGGAGGAGAATGAGGAAAAATAAGAAACGATGGTAGGGGAAACCCCTAGGCCATAGAAGTTCAGATTCAAAACCAATTAAATCAAAAGGAAAGGTTAAAAATCCCGCATAACCCAACTGGGGTAGTAAGGCATAGCCAAGTGCCTCATAAATGAGAGATATCATGATTCGGAGACTCCAACAAGGTAATAAAAAATTAGCGGCATTTTGAATAGCCTAATATCGAGCTACCACTAGAAGATAAAGTTCACAATTTGGAAGAAAGGCTAAAAAACCTGTAATAGGAAAAAGAAAAGAAAGAATAGCCTCCTCTAAAGAAAAGAGAGAGGGAGAGAAAATCACCCTTAATGGATGAACTGAGGGATATAGAGCTACCAAACGGATTCAGGCTACCAGGCCTCCTAGTTTATAAGGGAGTCATTGACCCAATCACTATGTAGATTAAGTAACTGATCTTTTTTCTATAGTAGGGCTCAGACAAGACTAGATGTGCAGCCTTTTTCATATAAATCTTGAGAGTCCAAATCTTTTCTAGTATAGATTATTAAAGTAGTAGAATATTTCCCTTTACAATAAGCTTATAGAGATGATATAAAGTGGCAAAAGACCCTAGGCAGCTTAGCAAGTAAAGCATGAAAGGAATGTGAGAGCCTGAAAGACTACATTTAGAGGTTCCATAAAGAAATGATCTCATTAAGAGCATTCGACCAGCCAATAGTTTTAGAGGCAGTTAGGTCGAGGCTAAAGCTGAACAGGTTCTTGTACTACCTGTCAGAAAGCAATGCCTTCAATTATGCATCAGTATATAATAAGTCATAAAAGTATATAACTATAAAAGAATAGGAAGAAGCAAAGAGGTCAATCGTAGAAGCTACTCGGGGTTAGGTTCGCTTGAGAGAAAATAAAAGGTACAGGGGAGAAAAAAGAGTTCGTTGTCACCACCAAAGTACTAAAGGGTGGATAATGACTACCAGCCCCAACAAAGGATGGACTACATGAACAGATGTAATAAGCCCATAGAATAGAAGAACAACAGGCCAAACAGATACCATCCAAATAATAATAATCATCCCGAGTAGCCAAGAAGCCCTAGAAATCCTAAGGAACATCATGTGGAAGAAAGAAGGGTAACGTAGGTTAAAAGCTTCATTACCTTGGCCATTCTATTATAAGACATCTACAAGACCATTAAGAATAAAGGCTTGCTTAATAAAGTCTTTAAGAAAGGTAAAGGGATAAAACAACGAATAAATTCAAAGAGCTAGTATGAGTTCCACCGTAATTCAGGATATACCATAAGAGAATGTTTGGAGTTGAAAAAGTAAATGGGCTTTTTGATTAGAAATGGCTACCTAGTGGAATTTCGAGTAGATAGACAACACAACCCACCAGCTGATAATCCAAGTGGGTTGAACCCTAACACCATGATGATTATATATAGTAAACCCACACTACTCGGTATTTCTAATCGATAAGGGACAAATTATTTACAATACTCTACGGTAAGTCATCAGGATATGTGTAATATGCCCTTAACTAAGAAGCCTAAGTTACAACAGGAAGTTTCGATCATGTTCACAGAGGAAGATGCTTAGAAGGGTGAGCTATCCGTATGATGACACACTGGTAATAGTAGTGTAGGTTGCTAGAATAAAAGTGAACATAGTGTTGGTTGACCCGAGTAGTTCAATCGATATAATTTTGAAGAACACCCTGGACGAGCTGAAGATAAAAAACTTTCATATAGAGATAACCCAAACCTCTTTGTAAGGGTTTGGAGAAGGATGTGTGACGCCAATCGAGATAATGGATCTACCCTTAACCTTGGGACAAAAGTCGTACAAGAAGACAATTATGACCAAGTTTATAGTGGTCGGCCTTCTATTCCTTTATAGAATTATTTTGGGCGTCCATTCATAGAATACTAATGCAGCTCTGTCCATACATTAGCTAAAGCTCAAATTCTTGGTGAGAGAAGGGATTGAGGTAGTAGTAGGTGATCAAAAGATGGCAAGGAGTTGCTATGCCATATCAGCAAAAAAGGCATTCTGCATCTCCACCGTCAACCCGTATGAAAAAGATTGGGGGGCCATCCAAACCAGTGAAAGAGTTGTGTCTAGTTCAAATCAGGCTCAGGGAGCCAAGAAAGGTAGTTAAGATTAGGTCCCAATTGGAGCCTAAGGTTAGAGAGGGGCTAACTGCATTGGTAAAAAAGTTCTCGGATATCTTTTTCTGGTCCCACAAAGATATGTCAGAAATAGATCTTGCTCTAGCTTCCCACAGGTTAGCTATAAATCTGACCTTTCAGCCAATTAAATAGAATAAGAGAATATTTAATCAAGAGAGAAATGAGACAGTAACACCAAAAGTTGAGAAATTATTAGCTACAGGCTTTATTAAAGAAGCCAACTATCTAAATTGGCTGATTAATGTTGTGATGGTAAAGAAAGCCAATGGAAAGTAGAGAATGTATGTTGACTTTATCAATCTAAACAAGGCATGCCTAAATGATAGCTTTCTACTCCCCAAGATTGATCAGCGAGGTAATGCCACTCTGGGAATGAGCTACTCAGTTTCATGGATACCTTCTCTAACTATAACAAAATTCTAACGTTTCCTCAAGATTAGGAGAAGACATCTTTCATAAACCATTAGAGGATATATTACTACAAGGTGATGCCATTTGACCTAAAGAACGCAGGTGCAACCTATGGGAGATTGGTGAACAAACTGTTTAAACCCTTGATCGGTAGAAATATAAAAATATAGGTAGATGATATGATAGAAAATTCAGAGAAGCGACAAATTATGAAATGGACCTTGGGAGTGAAATCTAGAAAAAATTTAGCTTTATAATTAATAAAAGAGGAATATAAGCCAACCCGGATAAAGTCCAGGCTATTCTCAACATAAAGTCTCTTAGCACGGTCAAAAAAATTCAGTGGCTTATAAGACAGGTTATAGCTTTGAGCACGTTTATATCCCAAGCCATTGGTAAATGTTTTGAGCTCTTCCAAGCAATAAAATGAAGAGAAAAGACTAAGTGGACTCTAAAGTACGATAAGGCTTTTCAGCAACTTAAGGTCTAATTTTTTCAACCTATTCATCTTGTCATTCTTGTCCAAGGGGACGAGCTCATGCTTTACTTAGGAGTTTCATATTGGGTGGTAAGCTTTGTACAGGTCAAAGAGAAAGAAGGGGTTCAACGACCAATTTATTATGTCAGTAAAGTACCAACCCAAAGAATAGATATCCCCCTTCAGAAATGTTAGCTTTGACCATGATAGTGTTGGAAAGAAAATTACAGTCATACTTCTAGGCCCATACAATCGTGGTTTTGGCCTATCAGCCGTTAAGATAAATTCTACACAAGTTAGACTTTATCGAGTCACCTGGTCAGATAGCATGTTGAATTGAGCAAATTCAACATACAGTACAGGCCCTGGATAGCTATCAAGGGCCAAGCCTTAGCTGATTTCACAGCTGAATGCATTCATAAGGGCATAGAAGTAAATGAGTCAGGGCTGGAGACCCCTAATATAAGTGTAGCATGGGTGTTTTACATAGATGGGTCAATTAATCTTTAAGGATGTGGAGCAGTGATCATCTTTACTAGGCTGAATAGTGATGAAGTGAGTTATGTCATATAGTTTGAATTCAAACCCTCCAATAACGAAGTGGAGTGCGAGGCCCTTTTGGTTGGGCTAAGAGTGGCTCAAGCATTGACAGTCAAAGATGTGTTGGTAAGGAGTGATTTTCAATTAATAGTAAACCAAGTGGATGGCAATTTTGAGGCACGAGAAGAAAAGATGATGGCATACTTGGCAAAATTCAGGAACTGAATAGATCAATTAAATGGAGTAAAACTAGAGTTGACCCCGAGATGTGAAAAGCAGTGAACATATGTTATATCTCGGTTAGCCTCAAATGAAGAAGCTTGATAGCCATAAATAATCCCTGTCGAATTTATTTTGAACCCAAGCATACAAGATTTAGAGTTTTTATCCCTATCTTTTAGCCAAGAAATCCTCGAATGTTGTTGAAAAGGCGTCCTACTTATAAAGACACACATAAAGCTCTATTTTGATACTCCTAAGCTATTTTTAGCTTGGTATAATAATAGTATTAATCAATTCTGCCAATTATTGGTGTTTTTTCCCCATTCATACTCTATTTTTCAAAATTTTATTTTTTTCCCCACTCAATATGCCTAATATTGCCCAAAACAGCACCCAAATCATTACATGTGCTTCCCCTTCTTTAATTATATTTCCACACTCTGCCTAATTTATTTATGCTTCCTCAAAGTGGAATCTACTTTTCTTCACTCTTTTGTCAGAAGATTTACAAATATGAATTACAAGAGGTCGATAATTCGACCCCAGAAATCAAGATAATCTACAATAGCAGTAGGAAATAATTCAACCCACTCAACATTATATAGAAATCTATTCAGTCTTTCCCAAATGAAAAGATTAGCCTATTCCTAATTACATAGTGTGAAAAGTGGACCTCTAAACTCAATCTTTTTCAAACCACAAATATTCACTACATTCTTAATATTTTTAATCAAAGAATGAGGCTTTTCAACTCCCTTTTTATTCTCACTATGTTTCAAAATCTCATTAAAATCTCTGTCACATAACTATGGCAACTGTTAAAGTCTAGTAAGCCTCAAGAGAAAGGTCCAAGCATGAATACATTGAGAGATTTCAGGATACCAATAAAAGCCAATAAAGTGCCATAACATAGGTGTACCAATCTAAAGCTGCCTAGACTTCATGCCACCTCTGCCCTACTGTAACCTATCACCATATATTTAGCCCTGTACCGATATTGTTATTGGTGGTAAAGAATCAAAATATACATGCTGAGAGACTACATAATCAAACATATGCTCTTTCCCTTTACCCATAAATCCACCACTTAAAACCTGGTCATTCTTTCACTCGCTTGGCTTTTCAACTACACTATATTTCTTTTATCTCTCAAAATGGTTGAGCTTTGGCCCCACTCCATAAATCCCAATCCAATTTTCTTTCTTTACCACAGATTAGTGTTTTAGTTGCCTTAAAAAGGTTTCAGTTATGTGGATGTTCCATGGTCATTCTCAAATGCTTACCCTGCTCACTTTTATTACCTATATGTGTACTTACTCAAATCCAATTAGTGTATAGATTTTTTCCTTGAGAAATACATAACTCCTTCTTCACGGGGCACTCCCTTTTAAGATGGCTAAACTTACCATAATTAAAGCACAAGTCTTGCAATAATTCATACTAAAATGAATTTCCACCACTTCATTCATTCCATCCACATTAATGATCAATTTTGGTTTAAAAGGATTAGATAACCGCACATTGACCTTTACTCGAATGAACTCCAAACATTCCTTAGACGCAACTTTATCAATATCTTCAACATCCTTAACAAGTAACTCTTGATATAAATCAATCTCATAATTTATAAAGTAAAGCAGAAGGCAATAGAGTTGTACCCAAAAGAAGATATGATCAAATGCTAAGTCCAGTAGGCGGCCAATCTCTTTTGGATTTTTAAGAAAAATTAAGCAATTGTCAATACTCTACGGTCCACTAGCCAAATTTTACCTCTATTCAATTTTACATTCAAAGTATAACACGTACAAATTATAACCAGGATAAACAACTTCCACAAAAAAAAACTCCTCCGTCACCTGTCAAAGGAAGTACGTATGGGAGATAAAGGCTTCCCTATTCATCGAATGGGAAGAAATGACTTTCCCCCCCAAAGATAAATCTATCCTCTTGTCCTCTATAGCACATACAGAATTGTATAGCTTAGGTATAGGAATCCAATTGCTTGATAACCTTAAATTGTCTTGTAACCTTAATTTTGCATACTTTGCAATTACATTATCAAACTCCATCAGGACGTTGTTTTAGAACCCAACTCTTGGATACCAGCGCCTGATACTGAACTCCATTACACTGCCTAAACACTGAATGCATTCCAAAGAACCAAACCACAACACTCAAATTGTAAAAAAAAAGTTTAAGACACCTAAAACCACTAAAAATACTGAAAAAAACACTTACACAGAACAAAATCTACTGTACAACCAAAACAAAATATGACATCTGAAAGGCCTAAACCATCTAAAACTACCACAGAAACTATTTCCCTGGGAAATTTCCCATAATGACTAGAATTATATCCCTATAAACTTTCGGAGCTTATTTTAGGTGTGTTGAAAAATTGGTGATTTAATAATTTTGGTTAAACAAGAATTGAGATAAACACCAAAGTGGAGAATCATAAGAAGTTTGGAACATATGGGACACGTATGGAGAAGTCTAGGATGTGTGAAACATGAAGGAGGAAGCGAAATAGGACTTGAAGACATGAAGGAAGCGAAGAAAATGCAGGAGGAAGCTGCCAGGCTTGAGGGTCGCAGCGCACATTACAGAAGCCCAGCGCCGCGGCGACGGAAGCGATTGTGCCCAGTGCCGCGGTGCCCAAAGATGAGTGCGGCGATACCAAACGCATCAGAAGTTTGTTTTTTATCCGAATTTTGAGTTTTGTAAAGTTTTGGACTTTCAAAACAAGTGGACTCTTACTTCAACAAGGAATAGGGTTAGTAGGCACGAAATATACCCTATATAAACACTTGTAAACCCTTTATTTGAGATTAAGCATTAAAAGATACTCTAAGAGATGAAAAGAACTGGGTAGACACTAAGTGCTTGTGGGTGTTAGGGTGAAATCGTCGTTTGGGTGATCATTGCTCGTGGTAAAGCAAGGGTTCACTAAACATTAGGTCATTTTGAGGGTTCTTCAAATTGGGTTTTCCTTGTAAAATCTCTAGAGATTTAATAAGAGATGATAGAAACCTTGGATCCACCATGGACGTAAGTAATTGGCCGAACCACGTAAGATTATTTTGTGCTCTTTTATATTCTGCTTGAATTCTTATTATTTTTTCTTGATTAACAGGTTATTCCACTGTGCAAAGAGGTTAGGGTTCTAGGTTGGACTTTGGGTTCCTCGCTTCAACATAACCTCGAGAAGGAGAAGGGTGTTTCCTCCCTCAACAAACTAGTATCAGAGCTAAAGGTTCGATAATATACACTTGGTGTATTTAAACCATGGCTGCAATCAAGTAAGAAATAGAGAAGTTTAATGGGTTGAATGACTTCAATCTTTGGAGGAAGAAAGTTAGGGTTCTACTAGTGAAGGAATAGCTAGACTCAGCTTTGGAGGAAACCAACTCCTCAACTAGCGATGAGACGACAATTTCAAAGTCTGGGCAAAAATATTGGGACGTGATTTAGAAAAAGACTCAAACCACCTTTTTTCCTAGCATTGAGTGACAAAGTATTAAGGGAAGTTAGTGATGAAGAAACCGCTTTGGGGCTATGGATGAAATTCGAGGCATTGTACATAAATAAGTCTCTTGAAAATAAACGTCTTGTAAAAAAGAAACTACATCAGCTAACAATGCACGAGGAAACTTCATTAAGAGCTCGTATTGACAAGTTTAACAAGATCATCATAAGTCTTGAGCAATTGGACATCAAGACTGGGGATGAAGATAAGGCCTTTATCCTATTAAGTTCGTTGCCAAAGAGCTATGAGAGTTTTGTTGATACGCTTCTGTATGATAAGGAGTCTTTAACGATGAATGATATCAAGGCATCATTGAACTCAAAAGAATCGACAAAGAGATCTGAGTTTGGGAGTGGAGCAGCATTGCTTACACAAGGAAGGAAAAGCAACCAATTAAGGAGGAGATCCAAGAAGCGTTTCCTTTGTAATAAAGAATGGCACTTTATGAAGGATTTTTCAAAATCAAAAGGCCAAGGAGGGTGGGCTGCAATCAGTATTGAGGAAGATACCAAAGTTATAGACACATTGGTAGCCTCAAGAAGAAAGTACGTTGGCAAATAGATACTAGATTCAGGGTGCAGCATCCATATGTGTCTCGATAGATCGATGTTTACCAACTATAAAGCCAAGAGAGGTAAAGCTCTAATGGATAATGACATAACTTATGAGATCATGGGAGTTTGTGACATAAAGATGAAGATGAAAGGTGGAGAAACTAAGGACTTACATGGTGTAAGGCATGTTCCTAAATTGAGGAGGAACTTGATATCCCTAGGCAAGCTTGATGAGAAAGGGTATTTGGTTAGAGCGAAAAAATAAAAACTAAGGGTAGAGAAAGAACCTAGAAGGTTTGAAGGTAAAAAGCACAATAAAGAGCTCTATGTGCTTACTAGGATGGTCATGAGTGGGCCAACATGGGGTGTTGGGATAATGCAAACCACTAGGCGACATCCAAACTGTGCTCACCGAGGTGATGAGGGTCGGAAAGGAGTGTAACGCATCCATACCCTATTCAAAGTACATAAATGCCTTTAGAGACCAAAGTCACTAGTCCGGGGAAGGTTACGTCTAGGTGGAGACTTAACTGAACTCAACTCTAGGTGATAGAGTATTGGTGTGGATCGGATCCCCAAGCCTTCTTATTTGGAAGATTTTGAATCAAGGAAAGGTTTGTTGAAAAATTGGTAATTCAGCAATCTTGGTTGGACAAGAATTAAGATGAACACCAAAGTGGAGAGTCACAAGAAGTCTAGAACGTATGGGACACATATAGAGAAGTCTAAGACATGTGGGACACGAAGAAGGAAGCGAAACAGGACTTGAAAATGCAAAGATAGTGAAGAAAACGCGGGAGGAAGCTGTCAAGCTTGAGCGTCGCGACGCTCAGAGCTGAGCGCTGCGATGCCATCACAGAAGCCAGCGCCGGGGTGATGGGTGAGATTATATCCAGCGCCGCGGTGCCCACAAATGAGCGCCACAGCACCAAACACGTCAGAAGTTCATTTTTGATCCGAATTTTGAGTTTTAAGAAGTTTTGGACTTCTAAAAAGACTCTTACTCCAACAAAGAATAGGGTTAGTAAGCACGAAATACATCCCTATATAAACACTTGTAAACCCTTTATTTGAGATTAAGCATTAAGAGAGACTCTAAAAGAGGGGAAGGACTGGGTAGACACTAAGTGCTTGTGGGCGCTAGGGTAGAATCATCGTTTGAGTGATCATTACTCGTGGTAGAGCAATGGTTCACTAAACATTAGGTCCTTTTGAGGGTTCTTCAAATTCAATTTTTCTTGTAAAATCTCTAGTGAGTTAATAAAAGAGGCTAAGATCCTTAGATCCACCATAGACATAGGCAATTGACCGAACCACGTAAGATTGTGTTGTACTCTTTTATATTCTGCTTTGGATTCTTGTTATTTTTACTTGATTAATAGGTTATTTCACTATGCAAAGAGGTTAGGATCGTAGGTTGAATTTTGGGTTCCTCGCTTCAACATAACCGAGAAAGAGAGAATGATGTTTTTTCCCTCAACAAGGTGGGACTTGTTTCTTATGTTACTTAGCCACAATACTGCTTGTATTATTTTTGTACAAGATTACGTTTCGATTATGGTTATCCTTTTCTTTTTTAAAAAAGTTAACTTTTAAGTTAAAGTGAAGCAGAAACACATCTTTAAAAAAATTATATTACAAATTTGAAAATGTGCCAAAAGGATATTATTTAGAAAAGACTTAAATTATCGTATTTGGGTTACTTTAAAAAATTCTATATTAGTATTTTTTCTTGTAAGATTTACCTTATTAGAGGTATAGTCCAAATTGTCCAAAGATTAAGAATACAAGATCAATAAAAAAATTAGATATTATCATAATATAAAATGGCTAGAGGATTAATGAGAAAACTATCAGAGAAAAATTATGTGATAGGTTACATGAAAAATATTTAAAGTACTCTTATATTTTATATTATAATATAATGGTGCAATATTCCCTTATCCTCATATATAGCCCAAATTAAGGTGAACTATATTAAATTTCTTATGTTCTTTATGTGATTTATTAATCTTGATGTTTAATATGCTTATATTATATTTGCTAAATAACTTATAAGAGTTAAAATACTAACAAGTGGTATCAAAGTCAAATTAAAAACCTTAGATCGAATATCAAAGCCAAGCCAAAGGCTAAAAGACAAAGAGGAGTAAAAGGTAGGCCAAGTTAAAGATCCTGGCTATATTAGCACCAATATATATCTTAAAGTCAAAAAAAGTAACGATAAATTTACATAAAGAAAATTAGGTTCAAGTATATCTTCATCAAGAAAAAATAGGCAAAAAATAAAGTTCAGTATTTATAGAGTAGCATCCATGTAGAAGCTAAAAGAAACTCTTGATTTGGGTTGATGGACCACTCGAAAATTATTTGGGAATAGAGTTTTCTTAATAATTGAAAATCTCAATTGAGTTTTTAAAAAAAGAATCTCAATAAGATAGATTTGACAAGTTGCTAGGTTTAAAGAAAAAAAAAAGATAATGGGTGCGTGTGAAAAAAAAAAGGTTTGCTTATAAAAGTTATAGGTGAATTTATTATCATGAAAACCCTAAGTATGATACATAGTTTTTATAGTGAGAAAAAATAAATTTTGGCTTAAGGTACGCCATAAAAAAATTAAACTAAATATGATCTATTAAAAAGATATAAAAATTTAATTTAAGGAAGACAATATGAATTAAACCAAACTTATTTAAAAAAAAAAATCTAATTACCTTATTTGAGTTTGTAAAGGAAGTTCTTGAATCAATATTTTTCTTATAAGATTTATTTTGTTAAAGATAAAATCTAAATTGTACAAGAATTGATAATATAAAATCAACAAAAAAATTAAATATTATTCATTATATAAAAAAGATAAAAGATTAATAAAAATATTATAAAAAATGAAGCATAAATTATACAATGATTAAAAATATAAAATTAATAAAAATTTAAATATCACTCATTATATAAAAAAATAAATAAATTATCAAACAAAAATTATATAACTAATTGCATAAAAATATTTAAAATATTTTTATATTATATATTATAAAATTATATCAAAATAGTCTAAATTAGAATCTACCAAATTATAAGAGTTAAAATAGTAACGTACCTACACTAAACTCAAAGACGACGACAACCGTAAGTATAGCCCAAACCGAGTGGTGACTGAGCTCTTCAACGGGCTCTTTCAAGTAAATCAGAAGTGGAATGAGCACCAAAGCCAGAGCCATCTTCGCCGCGAACACAATCTTTCTAGGATCATTTTTGCCCATTTGCACAGCCTCATGAGCAACATCTTGCAAATTTTTAACGAACCTCTCGATTTTTTTGCAAATGAATTCGCACGAGCAGCGACTAACACGTTTTTCTTCTGATAATTCGATCGAGTCTATGGTATTCAAGCCCAGCTCTGAGTAGCGCTTCGCCAAAAGCAGCTTCTCTCTCAGTGATCTAATTCCCGCAGCCATGTTTGTTTTCTCTTTGTTTTGGTTCAAAGTCTTCTCCTTGAATAGTTCTGTTCTCTCTTACATGTAGATGAATAATTTGTTCGTTGTCCATCTGATTGGTTTAGAAGTCAATTGCTAAGTCCGACGAAAATCGATTAATAAAATAAAAGGAATCCATTGGGAGCAGGTGTGAGGGGTATTAACACCATTATGCGGTGAACTCGCGGTTGGCGACGATTTTGTTGAAATAATGTGTTAAAATTGGTAGTGATTTTGTTATCCGAATTTAATTCAATTCCTGTTTAAAATATAGATCGATTAAAATAATTCGAATATGAATAAATTGAATTTATAATTGTAAGTAATTAGATAAATAAAATATAAATTTGAGTATTCTAATAATTAAATGAATAAAATATAAATTTGAATATTCTAATTTGCTCATTTGTTTATAGCTCACTATTTTTTATATTCTTATATTAGACAATTTAAATAAGATATGAACAAATTTATATAAGAATTGAATTTTTAAAAAATATATAATTTATTAATTTTATAACAATTAAAATATAAAATAGAGCAAATAATTAACAATTACAAAACAGAAAAACAAAATGCATTTATAAGGCTAAAATCTTAAACCCATTTAAGACAAATTGTAATAACAATGAAACTAAAACTTAAATTATTAGTTTATTTTGTAATTTGTTTAAATGAATTTTAAATGGATGGTATATTTGTTTAGATATATAGAGAATATGTATTGTGTATTCTTAATAATTTATTTCGCAATTTAAGTTAACTTTTTCATCAAAACAAAAAAAAAAATTGAATTTGGGTTGAATTTAGGACATTTGCATATTTGTATTAAATACAAATAAAATTAAGAAAATTTATCTAATTTGCTTCGATTTTAAATCCTATTATCATTCCTTTCCACTAACCTAAGAACCCAAATAGAAAACACGGCTTAAGATAAAAAAATTTCCCTCGTTTATTAAAAGGGTCATCGTGGATGACTAGTTTAAGAAACGGATCATGTTAAAAACCTCTAACCTATTCAATGATTCTTTTATTGAATAGCTTAGAAGGTTGGTTGGTTATTTAGCAATAAGAATAAAATTAGAATTTTGGTATAAAAATAAAAATAAGGATCCATATTTTTATTAAAAAATTAATATTTTTAATTGAAAATTATTTTATAAAGCGAATCCGCAAGTTGTAAAAGGGTTAACAAATCGTAAATCGATTAACGGGTTGTAAATGAGTCAATGGATTATAAACAAGTATGACCCTTTAATAAACAAGCCATGTCACATCGCCTATTATTGAATGTATCATATTCAGGTGGCATATTTTTTACCCATTTTAATAAATAGGTTGCATTTGTGTCGTGTTAATATAAACACATCAACAGTCAACTTGGCCCCAACATTACCTAGCAACCCGTTTTTGTTTATCTTTATAAAATAGTTTTTCTTTTTATTTTTGAAACTATCATAAATACCACTCAGCCGTTTTTGAAATTTAAGAATTTTTAATGTATTATTTTTTTTTACAGAAGGGAGGAGGATTCAAAGTTAAGATCTTTACTTTAGTAGAGTAATAATGCGCTACAAACCCCTTAAAAATTCGGTCATTTATGCAAGTGCAATAATTTTTTTATTTATCTTTACAAAATATTCTTATTTTATATTTAAACTATATTGTCCTTATTTTTTAAAATTAGGAAAAAATCAAAAAAATTAGCCAACCAAATCGAACAGAGCAAATCAAACCGATCCGATCCAATTTGTTTCGGTTTTGTCTTGACTAGTTTGATTTTAATTTTATATTTTATAAAATTAAAAATTCAGTTTGGATTTTGGTTTTGTACTTTTATATTGAGAATCGAACTAAAACTAAATATTTTCAAAAAAGATAAAAGAAAATATGCGTGAGAACTTATAAATGGAATTGAAATTGAAAATCGAACTAAATCAGATCATCTAATATCAAAAGTCAGCCAATTTAAGCCCATTCATTCCCAAAAATATTCAAACCAAGAATCGAATCAAACCAGTTTGGTTTGGTTCCACACATCTTCATTTAGTTCTTGATTTTATTTTTTTAAAATTGATCGGTCCGATTCAATTTTTAAGCGAGTCAATTTTGCCCACTTGAGTTTAATAGCTTCTGATTTTTTTTTCTTTAAAAAAAGACATGGTTGATTACGAATTATGACTTTATTTGTGTATAACTTAGAAATTTCCACCAATGTAATGACCCATAAAAGAAGAAAAGTAGCAAGGAAAAATGTGCTTGAGAGAGATTAATTAAATTTATTCTAATTATGACCAAATCATAAACAAAATAAAAAAATGGATGTTAGATCTGATATGAGTTAATTATATATTTTTTAGACCAAGCATGGTCAAAATGAATAAATAAATCGAATTCGTGTTATATTTAAATAATATATAAAGTTTTAGTAGATTCGTGTTCAATTGGTATTTGTATTTCAATAAAAAATTTAATTTTAATTTTTTTAAATAAATTAAACGAATTTGATTCATATGTATGTTGAATGAATGTAATTTGACTCAATTTTGATCCTTAAAAATCATTTTTTTATTAAAAAAAATATTTAAGTCTTACACGATAGTTGTTAACAAATTTGACTTAAGTACAAATGTAAACATTAATAAATTATAAATAAATTGATGAATTATGATGTTCAAATTTGCATTTGATTCCCTTAATTATCCATAAATTCAAATTCTATTTACTTATTATTTTAATCAGCTTTTTTAATCTATATTTACTAAACTTATGTCGAGTAAATAAATCGTTATCTATATTGTCCCCGTTAAAGGAGATATGATTTAGTCATTTGAAGAAAGCACATTATCTTTTTTTTTTTTTTCAAATATCATATTAATATGATATTAATTGAAGAAAGCACTAATCTTCAATATCATATTAATTATCACATCAATTCCCATCAAACAAATATAACTTGTTTTTTTTTAAATGAGAATGCATGGTTATAGATTATTGATCAAAGAGCATAACTCATTGTTAATATTGCAAAGGAAAAAGGAATAGAATCATCCCAAACTTGGAACATAAATGACCTACTGCACATTTTGTTAAGCAGTGAATCACCATATATATTTCCTTTGCACCTTGTAAAAGCACAAGATGCATCGTCGAAATCATCTAACAATATAGTGATAGACTCCAACAAGTTGCTCTCAATTCCCGAGAATAACCTTGAATTTAGAGAAGAAATGATTTGTTGACAATCTGTCTCAAACACAAAGCCATACCTAGACAATGAAAGCTCATGCTCCATACGCAAAGAATCGCCAAGTAATTCATTAACATCTTGCATGGCACTCTTCAAAGCAAAACATTCAGCCGTAAATTGAGTAAATGAGGCTGTAAAACTCTTTGCAGAAGCTGCCAAAACAACTCTCAAATGATCTCGTATAACCTAACCAACACCAATCATGTAACCGATTTGGTTAATTATTGCATAAACATTACCTTAACAGACCCCTCCCTTGGAACAGCCCAACAAACGAAGATGATGAACAGAAACCCGAGCCTGCACATGATACTACTTCGCACTCTTGGGCTGCTAGACATTCCCCATAACCACCCTTGTTCGTCTCATCCTGAGAACCATTGAACTGCCATCCTTGCTGGTCATCCCGAAACCTCCTATTAATTCCCCCATCTGCATCACACTGATATTGGCAAATCGATGTAGGGTCAGAAACACTCCGCATCTGTAACTGAAGCAACCTAGCTCCATTAGTTGTATCCCAATTCTGAGTTTTGGTGCTCTGATCACTCTTGTCCACGCCAGCAAAAGAAACCCCCCGCCCCGTCACAATCTGCCCATCACACTCCTTCCTTGCTTTGCCCACCTCCTGAAGACGCCGGAATTCTGTTAAAAGAATACCAGCAGATCATAATAATTCTGCCCACCCTAGCACCGGCTTTGCATGAAATTGGCCATTTCTATTATTCCAAAATCTCCATAAGATCACAGATTAAAATTCCAAATCCTCATCCTCCCAATTCCGAAACACTTCTAGGAGTAACCCACCCAAATCCGTCTCAACACATCCCACGATAATTTGGCAGAAACAAGTTTGCTTGCCAAACTTCCGCTACCAACGAGCACTGTACCAAAGAATGGAAAGGGGCATGTCTTCCCCACATTTGAAGTAGATAGGATTTACATTTGTGAGAATATTGATTGAAAATTATCGGAATATAATTTGAAGATCAAACTAAGTACATAGGGTGTACAAGGATCAAAAATAGATGTGAAAGAAGACGAAAATAAAGAAGGGCATGACAGACGCCAACTTCGCGATGACCAGGAGCGAGCATCGTAGCACCCAAACCAATACGTGAGCGTCGCGATGCCAGGTGATTAGCGCTGCAACAATGGATGCTGAACGCCGTGGCGCTAGATGCATGAACAATTTTTTAAAAAATTAAAAACTTTCCTATTTCGTCTCTCACTTGCTTCAATACTCCCTAATACGATTTTCACATTTTTAGGGTAAACCTAGGATGTCCTAAAGCCTATATAAAAACTTTTAATTGGCTTGTAAATATATCTTAGTGATCATAGAATACATCTTTATGATAGTTTGGGAGATTTTTGTGATTAAACCTTGTTTGTGGTTCTTTTGTGAAAGAAAATCCCTAGAGTGCAAGATAAAGTTTTATTTGTGATCTTTTTTGTAAAAGGCGTGCTTTGTGAGTACATTGTAATTCAATAATAAGAGTTAGTGATTTTGATCCGTCGTGGACGTAAGCAAGTTGTCGAACCACATAAATTTTGTGTGTTCTTATTCTACCATTTCTTTCTTTAGTTCCTTAATAACTTGTTCTATATATATTACTTGGGTGATTTTGTTTGTTTGTGTACTTTCGCTTCAATAAACTAGGCTTCTGCTTCAACAAAGGTTCTAAGCAGACATGGCCATACCCAAGTATAAGGTAAAGAAATTCAACGGTACGAATAACTTCAATTTGTTGAAGATGAAGGTAAATGCGTTGTTGGTGATCCAAAGGCTAGGCTCGGTGTATTAGATAAGACTGCAGCTCCATCTAGTGATGAAGAGAAGATGCCAAAGTTATCTAAAGCTAAAGCAAAAAGAATGGACATTTAAGAAATACCTCATAGCACAATCATTCTGTCATTGAGCGATGAAGTACTAAGAAAATGAGCAGGTAAGATGATGGCGATAGGTGTTTGGGAAGAAGCTTGACTCTTTTTCTATGCGAAAATCATTTGCCAACATATTGCATATAAAGAAGAAGTTGTATCAACCGTGCATTTTAGATGGGACGCCAATAAAAGATCATATAAACACCTTCAATAAGATCATAATTGATCTTGAGTTTATCAACATTAAGATAGAAGATGAAGATAAAGCAATTATCTTGCTAAGTTTACTCCTTAAGAGTTATGAGAGTTTTGTTGATATGTTACTTTACTACAGAGAAAGTTTAACGATGAGCGATGTGAAATCATCATTAAACTCAAAGTTATTAGAAAATCAAATCAAGGGTAATGTAGAAAATTTATCTATAAGAGGAAGGCCCTCATAAAGAGATGGAAGAAAAAAAGGCTCAAGGTCGAAGTCTAGGACTCCTAGAAAATGCTATTACTACAAGAAAGATGGACACTTTATAAAGAACTGTCCTGAGAAGAGAGCACAAGACAAAAAGAAGGCGGGTGCTACACTTGCCTATGGTGATAGTTATAATAGCGCAGAGACATTCATTGCTACTGATTGTAACAATTCTAAACAATGGGTTCTTGATTTTGGTTGTACTTTTTACATGTGCCCGCACAAGTCTTGGTTTTTAAATTTTCAGCCCATTAGTGGTGGTAAGGTGTTAATGGGTAATGACATTGCATGTCAGATGATAGGAATTGGTAGTGTTAAATTTAGGCTGCATGATGGACGAGTGAAAGAGTTAACAGATGTTAGGTATATTCCTAACCTTAAGATGAACTTGATTTCACTAGGATCTTTAGACGAGAATAGGTGTTCTATCAAGATCAACGAAGGGATTTTGAGAGTATTAAAAGGTTTTATGGTGATGATGAGAGGAGAGAAGCACAAAGGTGTTTATGTGCTTAAGGGTAAAGTTATAAGTGATTCTGCATTATTCTTTGTAGATGATGAAAGTATGCAAACCAAGTTGTGGCATCTTAGACTGGCATACCTAGACAAGAGAAACCTAAAGGAGTTATTTAGTCAAAAAGTATTTTGTGAGGATAAATTTCAGCCCTTAGAGATTTGTGAGCATTGTGTGCTTGCGAAAGCACATAAGGTGAGATTTAGTACTGATGAGCATAAGACTAGGGGGACACTTGACTACATACACTCGGATCTTTGGGGACCAGCTTAGACAGCTACTCATGATGGTGCTAGGTATTTTCTCAATTTGATTGATGACTAATCAAGGAAGTTGTGGGTCTATGTGTTAAAAAGTAAGGATCAAGTGTTTGATACATTCAAGACTTTGAAGGCTCTTGTTGAGAATCAGACTGGTAAAAGGGTAAAAAGGTTAAGAACTGACAATGGCCTCAAGTTTTGTAATAAAGAGTTTGATGGGCTTGTGCCAAGCATGGGATTGCGAAGCATAGAATGGTAAGATTAACACCACAGCAGAATGGCATAGTTGAAAGGATGAATAGGATCTTACTTAAAAGGGTTAAATGCATGCTTACTAATATGAAGATGTCCAAAATATTTTGAGGAGAAGCTGTAGTGACTATAGCTTACTTGATTAATAAAAGTCTCTCCTCAGCAATTGACTTCAAGATGCCAGAAAAGAAATGGTATGGGAATCCTTCTAAGTATGATCAACTCAAAATATTTGGCTGCCTTGCCTTTGTATATGTTAAAGATGGGAAGTTGAAACCTAGAGCTATTAATGGGATATTCATAAGATATCCCAAAGGAGTGAAAGGATACAAGGTGTGGTGTAAATATTTGACACCACCAAAGAGTATCATAAGCCATGACGTGATGTTCGATGAGACGACAATGCAGAAAACTTCCCAAGAAGATGAGAAAAAAGAACCTGTGCCCAAGGAAAACTCAGCACCCGAGTCAATAGAAGTTAAAGTAAAGCCTAAAAGTAGATCTGATATGCCCCCAGATCAGCACTTTAATAAGGAGATCCTTGAAGAAAAATCAAGAACACCGACAAGTTCCTCCAAGTCCACTCAAGAAAAGACTAGGACTCCTAAGATGAAACTTGAAGAGTATCAGCTAGCCAGAAACAGGCTAATGAGAACGGTTAACCCACCAGTCAGGTATGTACAAGTAGATTTAGTTGCTTATGCTTTTAATTCTACTTACACTATTGAGTATGATGAGCCTATAACATATGGTGAGGTATAAAGAGTGAAAACAAGAAATAATGGTAGCAGGCCATAGAAAAAGACATTAGTTCTCTTAGGAAGAATAATACCTGAAAGTTGGTGGAAATACCTCAAAAGAAACTAATAGGGTGCAAATGGATGTATAAGGTAAAGGAGGGGATACCGAAGATAGAGCCTATAAGATTCAAGGCTAGCTTAGTTGCACAAAGTTTTACTCAGAGAGATGGAGTTGACTTTCATGAGATATTATCTCCAGTCATCAAGCACACATCTATTAGGATTTTGTTAGCCATGTGTGCAAATTTCGATTTACATCTAGAGCAAATGGATGTAAAGACAGCATTTCTCCATAAAGAGCTTGAAGAGAAAATATATATGGCATAGCCACAAGGGTTAGAGGAGCCCGGGAAAGAAGATCATGCTTGTTTGCTAAAGAAGTCATTATACGGGTAAAAACAATCACCTAGACTGTGGTATAAGAGATTTGATGAGTTTATGATGGCCTGTTGTTTTAGTAGGAGCAAGTATAATGAATGGGTGTACTTCAAGAACATAAGTTATAGAATGATGTATTTACTTCTATACGTCGATGATATATTGATCGCATGTAAGAATATAGAAGAAATACAGAAGCTCAAGAAGAAGTTGAGTGGCGAGTTTGAGATGAAGGATTTTGGAGTAGCAAAGAAAAAATTGGGTATGGATTGTGAGGGAAATAAGATATGTTATCTTCTTGTCCCAACAACGGTATATACTCAAAATTCTAGAGAAGTTTTGTATGTCTAATGCAAAGGCTGTCTCCACTCCTTTGGCCATGCATTTTAGACTTTCAATAGCATAGTCGCTGACATCCAAAGAGAAGAAACTACAGATAAGTAAAGTATCATATGCAAGCATTGTTGAGAGTATCATTTATGCAATGGTTTGCATAAAACTAGACATAGCTCAAGCTATGAGTGTGGTGAGTAGATACATGGCAAATTCGGGTAAGGATCACTGACTTGCAGTGAAATGGATTCTAAGATATCTCAAGGGGACATCAAATCATGGGTTAATATATAAGAGGGATGAGGATAGTAGTGAAATGGTAAAAGGATACTTAGACTCAAATTATACAGGTGATCTAAATAAGAGAAAATCATTGACGGGTTACATATTCACAGTGTTTGGGTGTAATGTATGTTGAAGATCAGTTCTACAATATATGGTTGCACTATCTGCCACAGAGGCGGAGTACATAGCTGTTGGTGAAGCTATTAAGGAGGTGTGTGGTTGAAAGGCATATGCGCAGAGGTATTAGCTAGAGAAGATGTTAACACCGATGTATATTGTGACAGTCAAAGTGTCATACACCTAAGCAAACATCAAGTGTTCCATGAGAGGTCAAAACACATTAATGTAAGGCTCTATTACATTCGAGAGATTGTCCAAAGTGGTGAAGTTAGTCTAATGAAGATAGCGTCGTCTAAAAACCCTGTTGATATGTTAACAAAGCCACTGTCCTCAGTTAAGTTCATTCTATGCAAGGACTTAACCGAAGTCACTACTTTGTGAGGGTGACCGAAGATGCAAAAATGAAAGATCGAGTTTCTTTGTGGATGATTTTGAATCAATAAGGCAATTTATGATAATATTGATTGAAAATCATTGGGATATGATTTAAATATCAAGCCGTACTTAGGTCTCTGGGCACCACGGTGCTAGACGCATAAACAGTTTTCTAAAAATTGGAAACTTTCTTATTTCATCTCTCACTTACTTCAGAACTCCCTAATATGACTCCCACATGTTTAGGGTAAACTTATGACGTCCTAAAGCCTATATAAAGGCTCTCAATTGGCTTGTAAACATATCTTAGTGATCATATAACATATTTTTGTGATAGGTTGAGAGATCTTTATAATTAAACTTTCTTTGTAGTTCTTTTTGAGAGAAATTCCCTAGAGTATAAGAGATAGAGTTTTCTTTGTGATCTTTCTTGTAAAATGCGTGCTTTGTGAATACCTTGTGATTCAATAATAAGATTAAGTGATCTTGATTCATCGTAGACGTAGGTAAGTTACCGAACCAATTAAATTTTTTTTTTTATTCTTCTACTCTTTCTCTCTCTAGTTCTTTAATAACTTGTTTTGCATATATTACTGGTAATTTTCCTTGTTTGTGTACTTCCGTTTCAACAAACTGGGCTTCCGCTTTAACAACATCAATATTTTTCTTTAGTAAATTAACAGACGTAAGAATTATATTGTGAAACACCCTCCATATAAATAACTTACTATTCAACAACATCAATATTCTGAGGGAATTTTCAACTCTTATAATTTATGCCACCAATGTTTAATTGAGCACCCCATATGACCAGAATTTTGGATAGATCCCAACTTAAACAAAGAAGCCACTCTATATCTTGATTTAACACTATACTCACCATTTAAAGTGAAATGCCATATCAATTTTCCATCATCTAATAAGGATCTAACTATAATAGCACCAATAAAAGCTGTATCCATAGGCCAAAATAACTTATTTATCACCCTTAAGCCCTAGTTTCCATAGTTAGCCATAATATTGGAAACTATAAATTATTCTCTTTCAAAGCTTGAGGTAGTAGGCTTAAACAAAAAGGGTCAAGGCACCTAAAAATCAAAGAAAATTAAAATGAAAACCCTATTACTGACCCACCACAAAACACCCTTCAGCAATACCTCGCGGTACTATAGAAAACTCCTTCGTAAATATGAACAAGCCCGAGATGTTTTTGCCAAGAAGAAATTGAACTATGGAAAATATTTGGCCTTTAAAATTCAGCTCGATAAAACATGTGGATTATGAAGCCTTCTTCACTTTTGTTTTGCAACTAATGTCTAATTAAAAGGATCAAATTTGCCTCAACTCATACCATAAACACACATTCCTCTAGAGACCGAACTAATTTTTTTCACCCAATTTTTTCCTAACTTATTTTTTTGATTCTTTTGTTATTTTGTTGTTGTTCTTCTTCTTTTTCTAAGCTAGGGGAATAGTAAACTCAAACTATACAATATCTTCAAATTGATTTGATTTTTGCTTTTGGAATAAAAGTCGCTATACTCTCAAACTTAAGTTTTACGATATTATAACAATCCAATTCCATAACCAATCCTATAACTCTTCTTTAATTCACCTCTTTATTTTTAAAAATTCACACAACTCTCTAAAATAAGTGTTATGCCTATGGTGTGATGGGTACTATAAAGGATAATAAAAAAAAAAGATAAGGTAATGATATGGTTAGCAAAGAAAATCAATTATTAGGCTCAACAAGGGTGGCTAAATGTAAAAATATACAAATGTTGGCTTGAAATGCTTAATCGGTTCAAAGATGACCTAAAATTATATCCTCAATTACCTATGCGATAGGATTTCGCCTAGAATGATGCTCAAACAAGTTCTAGTATGTTTTTCAGACCCTACTTATTCGTGGTATGCATAAATGTTTTCTATATAAACATAAAAACCAAATGATCCTAACTACGTGCTCAAAAAGATCAAGTGGTCACAAAGTGAAGCCGAACTTATCTTAGATTACCAAGCAAACAATCATAACATTCATTGTTTACAAAAGAAAGTAATATTTGAAATCATGTTTATATTTCATATTATTAATTATTAATCATTCAACCAACCCGCAACTAACAATGAAAAGAAAAAAAATTACATGCAAATCAAAACAACTAAAATCAATAATCGTAATGAGTGAACTGACCAACATGGAAAATGAACACTGGATAGTATTTTCCACCCCCAAAACTAACGGTAACATTGTCCATAATGGCAAAAACAAGAGTAAGTAAAAGAAACTTCCCTTGTAGATGATGGTTTAGTTTAATGGTACTCGAATTGATGTTTGAGTTAGTGACCAAAGCGTTTTAAGTGATGCTTCCTAAAACTTGAAGTTTGATGAGCCTTATTATTTGATGATGTTTGAGGTGGAATTTGGTGTGCGAATGATGTTAGAATGATTGAGGAAAGTGAAGTTGTGTTTAAGGTGGCTTAAGGGGTTGTCTAGAAGCAATTTTGAAGGGAATGCAAGTGGCACCATGGCCCCAAACATGTGGTACTGCGGCGCCACAACTTGGGTTCAAAAATATGATTTTTTTTCCAGGTGTTGGGACTACAACATCACTATTCTAGGGCTGTAGCCCCAAGTTGCTACTATATTTGAGATTATTTTCCCTTGTGAGGTCTCTTTGGCCGCACCTTGTTGACTATATTCCAGATCCATGATTTTATAAGGTTCTAACTTATTATTTTAACACACTACAAGAAATAAAAACCATTAAAAATTTAAATTAAAATTTACTTGGGTTACCTTCCAAGAAGCGCTTGATTAAATATCTTCGGCTTGACGTCTTTCGTATTCATGGAGGATCAAACCTGACTTTTAAGGTGTTGCTCCCATGGAAAACTCCTCCATTTTAATGCTTTAGTGTGCATTCAATGGCTTTGTCAATCTCTTTCCTTGATTTCCAAAGTTCCATAAAGTGTTTATCAAAGAATGACAACAACTCTCTTATTTTGAGCTTCCCCAGAAATAGTTTTAACCTTGGCCGAAAGAATGAACTACGATTGCTGGTAATTGATTTCTTTTCCATCATGATCTTGCTATGCCTTATCTTTTTTCTTGTTCAGTGCATCTTCACTTTCTTATGAGCTATCCCTTTCAAAACTGAGGGCCATGTTTCATAATCCGGATGTACATTTTCAATTTTCAAACATTTTTTGGAGTTATTTGGCAACTTTATCTCCTTGAAAATCTTGAGTGTGATCTCCTCATCTTGCACCCTCATTTTTATCTCTTTCTTTTCTATATCAATGAGAACTCTCCTGGCGGCTAAGAATGATCGCTCAAGAATAATAGGAAAATTCCTATCTTCCTCCATATCGAGGACCACAAAATCTGCTAGTAGGATGAGTTTGCTACTTTAACTACTATATCTTTAATGATATCCCATGAATAAGTTATAGATCTATCTGCCATTTGTAAGGAAATTGTAGTAAGCTTCACCTCATCAAAATCCAACTTTTTGAAGACGGATAGAGGTATAAGATTGATACTTGCTCTAAGGTCATACAAAGCCTTCTCAAAAGTTGAATTCCCAATAGTATAAGGGATAGTAAAGCTACCCAAATCCTACATCTTTTAAGGCAAATTCCCTTGAAGAATTGTACTATATTCCTCTGTTATCCTTACCATCTCATAATTCTTCAATATTTTCTTCTTCAACCGTACTTTCTTTATAAATTTCATATAGTTTGGCATTCTCTCCAAAGCATCCATAAAGGGAATGTTGGTGTGAACCTTTTTAAAGTTCTCAAGGACACTGAAGAATTGAGCATTTAATGTCTTCTTTTGGAAGCATTGATGGTATAGTAATAGTAGGGTAATGATAGGAGGGTTATCCAAGAAAAAAATGGAGTTGGGTTTTGAATTCACCTGTTGTGGTTATAGCTCAACTTTGTTCTCTTCACCTTTGCTCTCCCTTAGCTTCAGAGCTTTCACTTTCTTTTTACTCCTAAGAGTGATAGCTTTACAATACTCCATTGGGTTAGGCTCTATATCACTTAGACATCCCATAAATCCATCAATAAAAGGTCCTCTCGAGTTGAGTAGTATACGTGGTCCTTTGACTTGAGTACCGCAATGGGTTTGTAAGTGATCCATCATACTTTGGTTCCACACATATCATAGACCTTTCATGGTATGACCGTTAGGTGTCACTGGGTGTGGTTCAATGCTTATGGAGTCTAGTGTGTACAGATATGAAATCCGTCAGCTCACATGGATAAGTTAATATATCCGGATGCTTGAAGATTGTATCTCAGAAAGTCTTATGCCCATAAGCAAGGGACCGAGGAAAAGTTTCCTACATAGTTAAAAAATATTCTAAAAGTGTTTGTATATATTATTTATTAAGATACATGCCTAGAGATAAGTTCACGGATGAGTACATAGGGATTTGACGATAGTGATCTATATCCTTGCTCTTCCAGGATATGATTGGCAGAAGAATTATACGTATGCGCTATGACCTCAACTTGTATGGCCTAACGCACTGATTTGTAATATCTGTGATGTGTACGTGGAGCATCAATCTCGGACTCACAAAATAGTTCTGTTTAATAAATCTAGAGTGGACCTAAAGAGTCCCGCAATATGAAGTGTACTCGTCGTGTACTAACGCAGCGTAATGGATTGAATAGTTTGTTCCAGAAAATTTCAGCAGACCGGACATTTACTTCAGTTTCCCTCCGGTCGTGCACGTGTCAAGACATAAAAGTTAAGTACATCAATTAGTTAACAATTAGTTGTTGACCAATGAGATGTTGACACATGGCACATGTGAACCAATTATTATTTGATTTAGAAATTACCAAAATGACCTTATTTGTTGGACAAATAATATCATTATTTTATTCATTAAAATGTTTATTGAATAAAATAATAATAATATATGATATTATTATTTAAATTGAAATAAAAAAATTAATTTTTTATTTAAATTAGCATGTGTTTCTACCATAATTTAATATGATTAAATTATTTATTTAATATTTATTAAATAATAAGATAAGTATAAATTGGTGGCATTTGTTAATGGTAAGCCTTAAGATGTTTCTTAATAATGGGAAAGTATTTTCTCATTTGGCCTAGATTAAGGCTAAGTTCATTTAAATGATATTCCATTTTGGTTTATTGTAAGATAATAATAAACAAAACACTAATGGCAAATATAATAGTTTCCATTAGGTGAGAAAATAAAAGATAATAATAAACAAATAAAAGAGCAATTAGTTGCTCTATTAATCATCAAACTTCATGCAAGATGTAAAGAAGAAAAATTGAATTGAATTTTGCTAAGTGTGAGAAAATTTATTTCAAGTGTTGAGAGCACAAAAACTCAACACTTCCATTTTTTCTTCTTCTATTTTTCCTTCCATTTTGGTCACTCATATTACAAGGTAGAAACAAAGATTTAAGAGTTGAATCCTTTGCTAAGAGAGTGCTATTCTAACTTCCTCAAGCCCACCATGTTGAGGAACTAAAATTGTGAACAAGTTGTTTCAAGGCGGGTACTCTGATTCGACAATATACCAAAGGCTTGATAATGTATTATTTCTCAATCTTAAAGTATTTTATATTTATGAGATAACATGTAATGTTTACTTGTATTTATCATTATGAAATTTGTATTTCACTCATCTACTACGCATTTATGTATGAGATACATATGCTTTTATTGAATGATAGACACAAACCCACATGCACGCACCCTAGGTTTAAAATCACTCACAGTTGACATATTGGACTTTTCTGGATCACTCATTTCACCGATGTAAGACACATTTGCCACCATTATTGATTTTTTACTTGATAAAGCCTCTCTACCATTTAGTGTAAAGATTTTATTTGCCAAAGCTAAAACTTGAGCTGAATGTGCAACAATTGGATCAACTTCATGTGCTATAGTGGACCTCTCATTAGGCCATTGGTAATTGTTGCATATCTTTTCCTATAACAAAGGTTAGACTTCTTCTATGGTTTTTGGCAATAATGTACCACCTACTGCAGCATTTACAATGGCTCTTGTTTTCCCATTTAGTCCATTATAAAATATTTATATTTGGAACCAATCTTGGTATCCATTTTGGGGGTACCTCTAAATAAGGTCCTTGAATAGCTTCTAAGCTTTATAGAAAGGCTCGAAATCAAATTTCTTAATTATGTTATCTCATCTCAAAGTTATGAAGTCTTAGATGGTGGAAAGAACTTGGTGAGGAATCTTTGAGTTTATTGAGTTGAGAAACTAATGGGTTTAGGGTAATCATTTAAAGGTAGCTTAATGCATGTATATATAATGGGTTAGAAAAAGATATCAAATTAGTTGTATATGCATAGAGTCTCATTAGACACTCGGAAGAGGTAATGTGATTAGTCACACATATTTAATTAATGAAAGCATAAAATTACTTGTTAATCACTAATGATAAAGAGCATAAGAACAATAAAGAGAAATCAAGTCCCTAGAACCCATTGCCATAAAACTCTCATATCCTTAATTTACCAAAGTATATAGTTTTAAGCATTTTTAATTCTATCATTCAACTTAGCCTTTAAATTAGACTAGATAACATTAGGTTGCCAACACCATAGTACTTAGCTCAAATTTAGGATACCAATCCTCCTAGGACGATACTCACTCATCATTTTAATACTTGATTACAACCCATGCACTTGCAGTTTTATTCTCATGTGTATAATTTCACGAATAAGACTTGAAGACAAAAACTAACATAGGGACGACAATATCCCAACATTATTGGTAGAAGATAGTATGGAAATCATCTGTCCTTGGAGCTATATAAAAGCATATAGAGAATATAGCTTTGTGTATTTCAGCTAATATAAGTGGCTCTTCAAAAAGAATATTTGAAAACTAAAAAATGCATAGAGAAATCTCTTAAAATTGGTTCAACATCTCCTTCAAGCATGGTCTAGCCAAAAGGCATAACTTGTTAAAATGATAAGAAATAATGTTAGCTACATCATCGTCAGAATTACACCATATTTCATCTTTATTATAAAGAACGTTGATAGCATTCTTAACCCTTCTGCTAAATACTTTGGCATGGAAACATTTTGTGATCACCCCATTTGAGCCAATCGACTCAGGCTCTTTGATACCAAAACATCTTTTTTTTCTTTTAGAAGCAAATGTTGGAACTCTTGTTCCAATGACTTTAGCTTCGCTAAATCAATCTTTGGACCCCTGAGTTGAAATTCTCATAACTACTTCAATTTTTTTAATTCTGCATGGAATAGAACCTCCTCTTTCTTGGTACCACCTAGATAACTCTAAAGCATGCATCGCCAACTTGGAGGTAATAAACTCGGTAACATAGAAGTAGAAGTTAGCAATGATTTCGTGAAATGTTTCCTCACCAAGCCACAGAGGTTTGAAGAAAAATCTGGCCTGTCCTTTAATTTGTTTATCTTTCAACATAACATGGAAAAGCTAGACATAGAGCAACCGATGATTTAAGGAGAAAGAAGTATTTGTAAATAACCTTAGCTTGAGGGAACAGATTCTTCCAACCTTGACGAGATAAAGCCTGATCGAGCCTTTCCAATATAGTTTCCCCTACCAAGTGAAGAGTGATACAACACATCCCAAGTTAATATTTTCAGCATCTTCCACCGTTATTTGCAATTCCACCATTGATGGTTTGATATTCATTGATCCCTTATATTTACCTTGTAATCAGAGTATTTCATTGAAATCACTAACGTAAACAAAATGGACAAATGTTCTTTCAGACGACGGATTTTATGACATTGATTTCATTTTTAAAGTATGATTTCATGTGGTTTTGATTGTTAATGGATATCCTAAATTTCATGATATTTTACTTCAACATGGTAGAAAATACGTTGTCTTTCTTTTACTCTTGTGAAACGATGGTGATGGCGATGGGGGTGACAATTTCTGGTGAGAAGAGGATGATTGCACAGTATGAGAACTGCTCAGGGGCACAGGTTCTCTCGTCTATAGAGGCTAATAAAAATATCAAGTGAAGTGCAACACAATTTTAAAAGGTTTCATCGTGGATATATTTCTTTATATAAGTATTACATCTCAAATACAATCTCAAATTAGTACACATTACAACTCAAATATCAATTAATTACAAATACAAACAATTAAACAACTATCTTGAACTCTATCAAGGTTCAAATTCCTATACTAAGCCAAGAGTGCATGGATTTTTCCACTGATGTTGGAATTGTGCCATTTATAACATAACGGAATAGAAAATAAAAATTCTTTAATTTTGTTGCCATCAAATAAAAACTCTTTTTATCTTAGATTCTTATGAATATATAGATTTGATGTTTCAAAAATAAATAATAAAGAATATACCTTCAATCCACACTTAGTTTTCTTTCACAAAGGATTCCAAACAAGTCTCTCATATCACAGTAAGAGAAAAAGTGGGCTTCTAAAACTTTTTCACTAAAAGAATATATATTTACATTTTATGTTCCGTGTATGCTTATTCTTAGCCTTCTGTTCTCCTTTTATAATGTCTTTATAACAATAAACTATTTTTTACTTAATTGAATAAATTTAATTAATAATATTTGATAATTAAACAATTATCTCTTTAAAAAAAGAGACTTAATACGTGTGAACTAGAAAGACTTGTACTCTTCGTGGTTAACATGTAACACCCAATAATTGAGTGTTAGAAGACATCCAAAATAAATAGACTTTTAGTCTTTTAATGAAAGAAAAACACTAAAAATAAAATAAAATCTTTTTGATAATTTTAAAAATTATCCTTAAGATTTTATCCATTTAATTTCTTAAAATAAATATTTGATGTATATTTGGATAAGATATTATCTCTAAAATAAATTATTTTTCAATTGATTAATTTTATCCAAATATAACACTTATGTATTTTAAAAACTATTTTCAGGATAAATAATTTGTGTAATAATACCATCTTTTTAATTGTTCACTGTAATAAGTAAAGAGATTGGAGACCTATGGACCTATAATTTCAAGCTCTAATTAAAAGTTGAACAATTAGTTAAATCTTTCATTAATTAATATAATTTATTAATTCTAGTGTTATTCCACTAAAAATTTAAAATTGCAATCTTGAATTTGCAAATATAATTTATTCAAAAAACTTAGAGCAATTCACTAATTTAATTACTACATATAATTCAACCTTTCATAGATGGTTTATAATTAGAGTTAGGTCAATTATTATTTTACCCATCTAATTATTTCTTTTTTCATAAGTACTATTAATTCGCTAATAAATAATTAATTTGTAAACTTGTTACAAATTGAACGTTCTAACCGTTTAATTTCAAAATTAACACTTAAGGAAACCTTCTTTGTAACTTCCGTTAGGAATGAATGAATTCTATTTCTGTAAATCACATTCTAAAATATAAATTTTTAACATATTCTTTAGATAAACGGTACGAGTATCTCAAATGACACAGTGACATAAATAGAAATTTATGATCACTTAAGATTGAGATTGATCTAAATGTGATCAATTGACATTATTTACATTTTTAATTACTGACGGTATTTTACATAAGAATTCAAACTACGTTTAGTCTAGTCTTATATAATCATATTATATAAAGTGCATCTACCATAATGTCGCTACATTAGTAATTCGGATAAAATCACTACATTTTTAATGTCTATGAATCGTACTAGTAATATTTAATTAAAAATCCTAAATTTTAATTAATTTATTATAATTTTTTCTATTTATTATTCATAATACTAATCCTCTTACGTATAATAATTATATATTAAGATTATAGTTACATAATTAAATAAGAGATTTTTTAATATTTACATTATAATATTATGAACACTTTTTAAATATAAAATTACAACTTTATTTATTTTATAAAAATAATACAACAGCGGCAATTGAGTACTTTTATTATGGACATTTTAATACTTTCAAATTTAATATATTGTGCCAGCATATCCGGTGTAATATATGGATTATTCAGGCATATCTGGTGCAATTGGCGCGGGAAATATCAGTTTTAACATTAGGTTTGTGAGACATTCCTGGTGTAATACATTTGGGTTTGTGAGACAAAGGCTAATAGAAAGCTCGAGTGAAGTGCAACACAATTTTTAAATGCTTCATTATTGACATTTTTTGTACTTTCAAATTTTTTAATATATATTACACAGGCATATCTGGTGTAATATTTGGGGGTTATTCAGGCATATCTGGTGCAATTCGCGCGGGATATATCTGTTTTAATATTTGGGTTTGTGAGACATTTCTGGTGCAATTCCCATTGTTTGTTTGTTTGTTTGTAAGTAAAGAGAGAGAGAGAATTGGAGTTCTAATCTCTAACGCGCAAACAGGCACACTGACTCTCTCTGTTCTTTTGAAGAATATCAAACATGAGTTCCATTGTGCCGGTAATTTCTTCACTAATTAAATCAATTTCTCGTTAATCCGAAACTTTTGTTTGTTCAAAAACTAAAAATGTTAAATCATTTATTTTTCTTGATTAAGGGTTTTACTAAGTCGCTTGCCATGACTGTGCTATCAGAGATCGGGGACAGGACTTTTTTTGCTGCTGCGGTTAGTGAATGATTTCCATTTGTGCTGTTAATTATTTTTTTTAGTTGTTGGAATTAATTTTGATTGCTTTATTTATTTAAATTTTTTTTCATATTTATTGATTTGATAGTGATTGTGATGTAATCTGTGATGATATTGAATTGAACACGGATTTTGGAAAATGACAGTGGAAATAAAATACCTAGATATGTTTGTTTATTTTATTATATCGCTTGTATTTGTGAGCGAAATGTTATTGTTGGGCTAAGTGAAGTAAGGAATCGGAACTATGATGTGAAAATAGAATTGATGATCAATATCAAGAACAGTATGATAGGTATAGTTTATCTGATTCGTAGTTGGTCTGAGGTAAGTTTTGGGAATTAAATAGAGCTTCGTTACTTTGCATTTGTAAAATAGCTAACTAGCTATCAATTCAATTTTCAACTTATTTGTGCATTCCATATGTTAGCAATGTTGAAAGAACAGCTATACTGCTGAGCTCAGTTCTTCGGATTGAGAGTTCAGATATTGGGGGCTCACTTAAGCAAGGATTAATCATGTCTTTGTTCAATGTCTTTGGTGGATTGGATTCATATTTACCCCAAAAACTGCTTGGTTGGGAAGATCTATAGCAATGTAACATGGTCTTACGCCTACTACTTTGAGTTTCTGATACTAGCAAGCAATTGCTTCATGTCTCCTTTCCTTGCAAATATGTTATTTTAGCCATCGGTCCCCTTAGAGCAAATATATCTATCAGAAATTTTCCCTTCTCTTGATAAAAAAAACTACCATGATCAGTGTAATCGCTACTGTATTGCTTTAAGCTAGGATAACTCAGGTCAAGGGTTTTTCTTAAGTGAGGATCAAGAGTAAAGATTGTTTTCCATGGTAATTTATTGTTTAATTTCAAGGAAAGCTAATTACACTTTGAAGCAAGGAAAGCTAATTACACTTTCTGTTTCTTGGAATTAGGGACTACCTTCATTGTTAGGAAGCGCAATATGCACATGACAGTGGAGGAGAAGAGTCTAATTTTTTTAAGAATATATTTTTCATTCCGAAGGCCAATAATGATGTTTTTGAAAGTCTTCAAGGAGGAAAAATCCTCATTCACTTTAGAGTTTTTTTCTTAAAAATTTATGCTACATGCTTATTGTAATCAAAATTCTGGTTCTGAGACTTGCTATTTTCTTCCTCCATAAATTGGAAACTTTTTTTCTGGCCGTAATGTGCTTATTGTGTGTTTTAAGATCTTGGCAATGCGTCACCCGAGGAGAATTGTGATTGCAGGTTGCCTCGCATCTACGATTGTGAGTGTGTTTCTTGCACCTTTTTTTTTTTTTAATAATTTGGTGGCAAATCTTACTTTTAAATTCTTGCAAAGCCTCAGGAATAAACATTTGTTGCTATGCTCTTTAGGCGATGACTATTCTTTCAGCTATTGTTGGCTGGGTTGCTCCAAATCTGGTAAGTAGTATGATTACTGTTTGAAAAGCTTCCACGCTTAAGTTCTGATTTTTAAATGCTTGTAATTGGTTTCTGCTCAGTGCCGCTGAGTATCCTAAGCTGGCACATGATGTAACTATTGCTTCTTTGTTCCTTTTCCCATAGTACTGTTATAGATACTTTCACCAGAATATTTTACTATTAAGAGGAGAATGAAGAAGATACAGTCAAAAAATTCAGCTTAATCTAAATCCATGCCTTTCTACACAGTTATGCTTTACTTAAGGTGAAATCTTTTACCGCTCTAGCGGACTACGGCTGGTACTAGTTTTTTTGGCTGATATGGGCATCAAGATGATAAACTAATTAACTTTCTCATTGCAATTATGACTCCACGCTCAAGAGGAGCTAAAAAGGACAGCTTAGGAAGAGATAAGACATCCTTCAATACCAATTATCTGCCCTTCCCTTGACAAAAATGATAAATAAATAAATAATAAAACCTAATAAATGAAATAATTACATATTGTTTCCCTGGGAGAACTTTTTTTAGAGGTCATTATGTGGAAGATTACATTCTTGATGGAAGAAAAAGTTGGAAAGAGCGATCTAACCATGAATTTATTCAATAGTGGGAAGTTTCATATTAGGTGTTCTGAAATTGGCTCAAATGCTTTAAGCAATCATATCAAATATTTGATTTAGTTGGTTGGTCATTTGGGCCAGGACAAATTCAACCTATGTTGTAATATGACCTACAAACTATTTGCATATTAGTTGTGGCCAACTGGCCATCCATTATAGTTGTACTATGTCCTTTACAAGTAATGTTGACACTTCTGAGTTTTTTTTTAGATGAAAGTGCAAAGGTTATGTTTGAGGGGAAGAAATTAGATTTAATATTAATATTATTAGAAGATTAATCTTTCGCTCTAATATTTTTTTTTTTTTTGTGGAAGTGTAAGATATCAAGTAAATACAAGAGTAAAAAAATAAAAACTAGATCAAATTAAAATATACATAATTAATTTACATGGTTCAATAAAAATTTGTATTTACGATGGATCAAAGAATTCTAACATCTTTTATTAATTGTTTTAGAGATTATAAGAAAAAATAAAATAAAAAACTCTCAAATGAATCTATTTGGTGTATTGTTGTTCACACAAGAATAAAAAAATGTCCATAATGATTTTACCATAGTGCATACAAGGACTTAATGTCTACTTAACTCTTTAATCTCTCTTAGAGTCTCTTTTTAATACTTGATGAATTTTAAGGGTTTACAAGAGTTTATATAGTACTTATTAAGTCCTTAGAAATCTTAAACTTAGTTGGAATAAGAATTCATATGTATAAAAGTCTGAAACCCCTTAAAGAAATTGAATTTAAGCCAAAAATGGAAGTTCTCGCAACTGAGCCTTGACGCCATGGGCTAGCACGACCCTAACTAGCGCTGGTGCTTCTATCTTTAAAGCTATGGCACTACATAATCGGCACCGTGGCATTGAGACCTAATATTGATGCCCTCCTTTTATTTGCTTCCTTACTTCTAACTCTCTTTGCTCCTTCCTCTTATTCTTGTCGCATACTTGATTTCATAATGACTCTCTATTGGTATCAATCTCA
This sequence comes from Ailanthus altissimus, assembly GCA_946807835.1. Lineage (NCBI taxonomy): Eukaryota > Viridiplantae > Streptophyta > Magnoliopsida > Sapindales > Simaroubaceae > Ailanthus > Ailanthus altissimus. Next base: position 4,441,341 of record OX327690.1, on the reverse strand, counting down.
ATTTATGTCCATATATGATTAGTGAATCATCAATTACAACATACTCTTCCTTGATTCAAAATCTCTCCATAAGAAGACTTCTAAATTCATCTATACCAAAGCTCTATCACCTACAATTAATTCCAGTTAAGTATTCATCCAAACTTAACATATCTTGGGCTTGTAACTTTAGTCTCTAAAGGTATGAATGCTCTTTACATAAGGTATAGATGCAATGCATTCTATTTTGACCCTTATCACTTTGGTGAGTTTGTTTTGGATGTCGTCTTGTGGTCTACATTACCCCAACACCCCATTTTGGGTCATCTTCAACCATCCCTTTAAACACATTGAAACCTTCTTTGTACTTCTTACCTTCCATCTTTATAGATCTTTTTATTACCTTCAATTTTTCCTTTTCTACTCTAACCAAATACACATTTTCATCTAACTTCCATAAGAATATCAAGTTCCTTATAAGTTTAAGAATACACCTTACACCTTGTAAGTTCCTAAGTTTCCTACCTTACATCCTCATTCTTATGTCTTCAACCTTTATAACATCATAAGCTATGTTATTTTCCATTAATACTTTACTCTTAATGGCTTTATAGTTGATGAACAATGATCTGTCATGACACATATGATCTGTCACTACACTCAGAATTTATTATCTACTTGCCAATGTACTTTTTCTCAGAGGCTATCAAAGAGTCTACAACTTTAATGTTGTCATTATAACATGCTATTGCAGCATTTCCATGTCTTCCTTTTGCTTTAGGACAATCCTTCACAAAGTGTCCTTCTTTGTTACAAAATAAATACTTCTTGGATCTCCTCATAGGTTAGTTGTTCTCATTTTCTTTGTAACCAAACCTGTTGCATTGTCAATTTTAAATCTCTTCTCTAATTCTTTTGAATTTAATAATGTCTTGACATCATTTATTATAAGAGTCTCCCTACCATATAAGAGTGTATCCATAAATTTATCATAACTTGATAGTAATGAACTTAACAAAATGGCGGCCTTATCTTCGTCCTTCATCTTGATGTCTAAGGTCTCAAGATTTATAATGATCTTACTAAAGGCATCAAATAATCTCTCATTAAAAACTCCTTAGACATCGACAACTGATGCAACTTCTTCTTCACATGTAGACAATTTGCTAAATACTTCTTTATGTACAATATGTCGAGCTTCTTTCATAGATCTAATGTCATCTTCTCTCTAGCCACCTCTTTTAATACTTCATCACTCAATGCTAACACTAAGATGTGCGGGATCTCTTTTGTATGATATCCTAATCTATCTCCCTAAGTTTCATAGGTTTCTTCTCTTCACTAATAATTGCTCAAGTTTTCTTTAGGGTTGAGCTTAACCCTTCTTTCACTAGTAGAATCATGACCTTTACCTTCTATAAATTAAAGTCATTCATTCTATCAAACTTTTCTATATCTTGCTTGACACTTGTCATAGTTTAAATACCACCTAAGTGTATTGCCTAATACTTAGCTCTAATATCGGTTTGTTGAAGGTGAAGAAATTAGGTTTAGCATTAATCTCTCCAAAAAAAATTAGCCTTTTACCTTAATACCCCTATCTTTTTAGAAGCATAAAAAATTAAGCGAATATAAAAGCAAGAAAATAAGAACTAGAATCAAATCAAAACACACACACAACCAATTTATGTAGTTCGATAAAAGCCTACATCCATAGTAGATCAATGAATTTTGGCCTCTCTTATTAACTATTCTAGATATTACAACAAAAAGAAAAATAAAGGACTCCCAAATGAATCTATTTAACGTACCTTTGTTCATACAAAAATAAATAAATGCTCACAATATTTTTTCCTTAATGCACACAAGCACTTAAATTTTATCTAACTTTTTAATCTCTTTTAGAGTCTCTCTTTAATGTTTGATAAATTCTAAGGGTTTACAATAGTATATATAATACTTATTAAGTCCTTAGAAAGCTCTAAACCTAGTTGGAATAAGAGTCCATACATATAGGAGTCAGAAACCCTCTCAAAGAAATTGAATTCAAGCCAAAAATGAAAGTTCTTGAAACTAGACGCCACGGCGCCAAGGACTGGTGCTATGGCGCTAATGCCCAAACCAACACTACATGGTCAGCATCACAATGCTAGTACTTCTGTCTCTAACACTGTGGAGCTGCACAATTGGCATTGCAGTGCTGAGACCTAGTGTTGATGCTCGCCTTTTGTTCACTCCTCCTTGTTTCCAACTCTTCGTATTGCTCGTCTTCGTATGCCCATTGCATACTTAATTTCATGATAATTGTTTATTTGTATTTATTTCAATTTATGCTCATACATAATTGTTGAATTACTAATTTCAACAAGTTGTGCTTCATATTTTTGTCTCTGTCATCATCAAGGATGATTGATTTCATTAGTTAGTTGTGCATATGGATGATTGGTAGTCATAGGTTCTCAAATTCTTATTTACCTTTTTGGATAATTTTCTAGCTTTTGCCTCTTGATCTTTTAATTGCAGATCTCTCGTAAACTGACTCATCATATAACAACATTGCTGTTCTTTGGATTTGGGCTTTGGTCCTTCTGGAATGCCCTCACTGATGACGGGTAATGGTTCTACTATTCATTTTTCCATTCTTCTGTACTCTTTTGCATAAGCTTGCGGTCTCATCTTCATACTTCTCTAGAATTAGACTTTGCTTGCAGAACTGATTTGTTTGTTTCCTCTTTTAACAGGGAGGATGAAGAATTGGATGAAGTCGAAAAAGAATTGGTTAGTTTTTCCTTTATCATGACTTGTCTCTTGTTTTTCCCAAATTCCTTTTAACTTCACCGTAGTCACATGAACAGAATAATGACTGGAAAGGAACAACCAAAGAAAGCAATAAGCTAGGGCTATAAAATCAAAATTTTCGTGAAAACATTTTGTTTCGCATACTAATTAATGTTCTCTTTCTCTGCTCTCTCTCAAGTATATGAGATGTGTATTTAATTACACCCATGTCACGTACATACATTTGTGGGAAGTCTTGTATTTCCTTTGATTTATTTTCTAATGCAAGTCTTATATATTAACTGAATAGAACTTTCTCAAGGAATTGTGAGATTTATGAGCTTTTATTTGGAATCTCTTAATATTATTGTGTTGTAAAAGGAAAAATTTTTCCATGCCACAGCATGATTGTCTGTTGAGCATCATTTGTTTGCATAAAATATACTTGATTGTGGTGCTGGTTGTGGGGGTTATATTCGTGATTCAACATGGCAAGTGCTCCAATTATTTTGCTCCGTATCAAAATTTTGGTTCGTAGTCTTGAAAACTTCGAATGCTTTCTCTCTTCCCAGGCTGATGATGAACTTAAAAAGCATAGGCGGCCGATCCTCTCTCAGTTCTTTTCGCCCATCTTTTTGAAGGTTATAATTGCTGTAATTATTGAATTCTAAACTAAAGCAAATCTACATTTAAGTTACCACTTTGAGCTTGCCTATTCTGCAGGCATTCTCTATTACATTCTTTGGTGAATGGGGTGACAAGAGCCAGGTAAAGCGTCAACACAGGGACTGGATTCATCTGTCTATATTCCACAACAATACTATGCTGCTCTGACATAACTGCTTTTTCAGCTAGCTACCGTCGGATTGGCTATGGATGAGAACGTGTTTGGCGTTGTTCTTGGTGGAGTAGTGTGAGTAGTTAATACAAGTCTCACCATTTATTTTGTTGACTAATGGCGCTGATATGAGTATGCATCACATTTTGTGCTGAATTGATTTTTTTTTTCTTTTTCTCAGAGGACAGGTGTTGTGTATCACTGCTGCTGTTATTGGAGGAAAGAGTTTGGCATCTCGGATATCTGAGAAAATAGTAATCTTGGACATTTGCATTTCCTTTATTTATATTAATATTGGAAGCTAATTTATCTGATTTGTTGAACACTTCTAAAGCTGTAATTGCTTTGGTGCAGGTTGAACTGTCAGGCGGAATACTCTTCATTGTTTTTGGTATCCAATCCTTTCTTTCATCAGTTGAGTCATAATACCCGCAATGTTGTCAATGGTTGGTACACAATTTCAATTTGGCAGGGATTAATGTTAATTGCAATGTTACAAACTAAGTATCCATTCTGGAGAAATGTAAGGAGTATTTTATGATTTTTTTATTTTTAACTACTAATTTCATTAGAAAAAGAGTGACAAATCACTTGAGTAGGAAAAATTGGGATGACAACTTGGAACATATGCATTATTATTTCGATAAAAATGTATTTTATCAAGATTGTTTCAGTGGAAAACCAAAAGTAATATTGACTTTCTCTCGCCGGTAGCTAGAAAAGAAAAGGTTGGATTAGTAATAGCTTCACACATAAAGTGGGAGACTTTTTAAAAAAAAAGAGAGAGAGAAGCCTCTATCTACACAGAGGCAAGGCACCACGGGAACAGTGAAATAGACCTCATCTCATATAGAAAACACCGTTTTTCATTTAGAAAAGACTTCACCACAAACTCACTCAATAAGTCAATACGCTAATCTCTTCATGTACAAGACATGAAATTCACCATATATTTTAGTTACGAGGTAATTTTAAATAAAATTGAATTGTATATAGCAACTTGTTATGATCTCATTTCAAAAATTATGATCACTATGATTATTACGATTATTTCCTATATTTAAGAGAGAGAGTGATTCTGAGGTGATTGTCATTTTTTTAACTAAAATCTCATGTTAGATTTTTTTACAATATCTGTTTCAATGAAAATCAATTGAAACTCAAGCGTTGGATTTTAATTATAAATAAATAAATGTCAGTACTTCAAAAAAAAAAAAAACGGATATCTGTATAACAGAAGCAACGTATGTATGTATGTAAAGAAAGAAAGAAATGAGATGGGCCAAGTGTGCTGGTAGGGTTTAAATGTAAGTAACCTAAAAAGGAAGGAAAATTCGAAACAAACTTCCAAATAGAAAAAATGTGAGGGACCTGTTTGCTTTAGGCTCCAAATTACATGTGTGGAGTAACCTTACAAAGCTGATAAATTAAAAACATATATTTTGATAGTTTTTGAAAACAAATGTTAATTCTAACCAAGTTTAGCTTCTCTGCGACTTTTAATTTGGTCCCAAATTAATGATGGTTGAAACAATCCCATTGCATTTGCATGCATGGTAAACTTGATGAGCATACATATACATATACACTAATGTATCACCAATGACGGATTTACAGTAGTGTCTAAAGGGACCGTGGCTCTTTTTTGACCCCTAAAAAGTTCTCAATTTTGATAATTTTACACCCCCAATACCAACATTTATTCAATTTTGGCTCCACTTTTTTGTGTCACATAATTAATTTCAATGTTCAACTCTATTCATAAGATGCTATCCAATTGCATCACGTGTATATATGTTTTCACTATTAGGTAGACATACAATGTCCACAACTGTAACAAAATTTACATGCATATAATATCCAATAAAAATGTTTTTAGCATAATCAATCAACAACAAAATACCCAATTTGTATTGTTAGTTTTATCATTTTGTTTTGTTTATTGAAGAGCATGATTAGAAAAAATTAGAGGCTCAAGAACTTCAGTATCATTTTCATTTGATGAAATTTCATGCATAAAGATAATTAATAATCCACTTTCTCCATAGGCATTTTAGCGGGAGAAATTATTTGGTGTAAATAGTCCGTAGTTATGAGTATATGTGATCCACCATCATCACTGCTAGCTATTTGTTGGACTGAACCATTCCGAATTTAACATAATTCTGTATTTATTATTATTATAGTAATTTTGTTTTCCAAATGGTCGGTATTATACATATCCGTATACTAGAATATGAGAATATAGTAACTTTTCATCTTTATTTTTATTTTAAATATTTATTATCTCTCTGTATTTTTAAATTAGTCAATTACCTCTTTTTTGCTATTTTTTTTAATGTATAACTTCCCTCTTAAAAGTAGTAATTAATTATTTTATAAAATATAAGGACCTAATAAGTAGTCATTTCTCTAAAGCATATAATATATATATATATATATATATATAATACGAAGGTTGAACATATAATCAAATCATATAGCATAAAATTTAAAAATAATTTGTATAGTGGTCGATTCCCAGTAAAATAAAATGCTAAGATTAGATTGTTTGTATTACAGATATTGTTATGAGACAAATCTGAGAAATTTTTATAATTTTCCAAAGGTCAAAGTAAAAAAAGACAAATCCAAATAAAAAAGTTAAGAGCAAAAAATTTTAAGTATAAACGTTTCCACGATTTTAAAATATGAAATATAAAAATTATTATTTTTTATATTTTTATGCAAAAAAAAATTAGATATTTTCATATAAAAAAATTTTGTGGTTGCAAGTTGGTAAAATTTTATATTATGAGATGTGTACACTGACATATAAAGCATACAAAATATTTCACATATATATTGAACACAAACTTGGATGCTGATACAATGTGACGACAGGTTATGAAAATCTCGTACTCTAAAGCAAAATCCAAATAAGAAATTGACAATATTTCATGCCTTCAAATTAGATTAAATGTTGAAAGAGCTTGATAAATTTCTTATTATTTATACATCACCAACTTTTCTGTTCAAAGTTGGCCATTTAATGTCACAAATAGTTGAGGTGGACAAAATTTAACTTTTTATTCCTCTATAAATCGATTTTTTGGAAGCCCTATTATAGCCCACAAAAAGGCTTATCATAGTTCATTAGAAGGTTCATTATACGAGCACCTGAGGTTTTGGCCCACAAAAGAATGTCCTCGGTCCTAAAAAGTCTTCAAAGGGACAATTACATAAAGTCCTCTAAAGGTCGACCACCAACACCCTTAAAGGCAGACAAGAAGGTACCTACCCACCATTGATTGAGGACTTACAATGTCCTCATTCTTGAAGACCCTAAAGTCTTAAAATTTTTAAAAATAATGACGCAAGAAGATAAAGATATATCCTAATTCTAATAGAACTTTACAACCTACAAAATGAGGTTAAAGGATCAAACAAGGGTTTCGTCTCTTTTCTTTTCAATCAAACAAGGGATTTATCTCTTCTTTTTTTTGTAGGTTAAACGATCAAACAAGGGACTTGTCTATTTTTTTTTTCAAACTCTTTCTTTTGAGTCTCACTTTAGATTAAAAAGAGGACTGGTTTAAGCAAATTAAAAACCCTAAAAATTGTTAAATTCTCGCCCGAGGGGTAGCAGCTCTCATGGTTTGTGAATTCTTTACTAGCGAAGTATATTGGTCTTTAGGCTCCTTATTCTTCCTTGACTATAGCTTACTACTTATGCTAAAACCCCCCAAATAGATGCTCATTTGGTCCTTGGTCCTTGTTATTGTAAGGTGGATAGGCTAGATCAGGTAGGCCTTAAGCTTTTGGTAAGCTTTTTCACATTGAGAAGTCCACCTTGTCTTGTCCCTTCTATTAATAGCCTGAAAGAATTTGAAACATTTGTCAATAGTTTTTAAAATAAATCTACTAACAATGGCAACTCAGCCTATAAACCTCTGAATCTCTTTCATAGTGCTTGATGACTTTATTTTTAGAATGGCTCTGACTTTATCTAAATTAGTTTTAATCCCTCTAGATTCATATAAAATAATCAACATCATATTCTACCTTAATCCTGTAATAGATAAAACATTAGTCACTTGGTCCACATAATAGTTTGAGGTAGTCATTGTTTTATAGGTCGGGAGGCTAGGAAATCTAAAGGTCACGGATAATTACATGTCTCTAAACTTGTTAGTAAGGGGAGAGTTTCTCTCACTCTTAATAACCTTCGGGGGGAGACAATTCTCACTTCTTTTTTATCCTATATTAGCTCATGCAATAACTCTTCAAAGCCTCGAACTTTTTCCTCCAATAACACTTATTATATTATGCTTCTTTTTATGTTGCATTTTTTTTTAGTTTGTTCTTCTTTAATATTCTACAAGAATTATGCTTGTCCAATCATCCTTGTTCCCCCCTACATCCTGATTCCTTCTAATTTACCCTAAGTCCTCAACTTTTGAGTATGCAGGTACTCGGTCGTTGAGTTATTAATCCAGGCTTTGACTATAGGGTCAGCTTTCTTCCCTAAATAATTCTTGTAATCATTTCCCTTGTTTCTCTTGAGTGAATCATGCAGGAAACCTACTATTCCCAATTAGCAAGAGAGGATCTTTCTAATTTCATAAACCAACTTATCGATAGGCTGATTCTTTGGGCTTTTATTACTCTAACCTTTTGTACTTTTTTAGTAATGCTACCAATTATTCTCTTAACCCTTTCCTATTTTTTCTTGCCCTTAATATTCTTCTAACTCAATTTGCCAAGTAGGACTACCTCATCTTAGTGTGCCACATTGTCATCCTATAGCCTTAAATACTAGTTTTAGTTTGTCTAATTCTCAGAAGGCCATTGGTTTTGTCACTATCTCAAGCAACCATAGATCAAGTGATCATCTTATCTGCCTTTGAGTGATTGCTTTTCATAGATTTTTGTTCTATTCCCACAAATGGCACCGATAAAAATGGAACCCATATTTGAGCTTGAAGGGGGAAGGTGCAAATCAGAACATAAATTTTAAAGTTTAATAAAATAAAATAAATTTATATTTAAAAATTTTATAAAAATTATTTTTATTCTATGTCAATAATAGATAAACCAAAAACATGTTATTGAAAACTTTAGCATAATCTTATATTAAAAAATAGCTAAACGTTATTTGATATATATAATTGATTCTATGCTAAATTTTTTAGCAATTTTCCTTTCAATACATGTGATCATAGAGTTTGTCAAAAAGTCATCCTCTATTTTGTTGTGAATTTTTACGTTGATAATATGCATAGTCAAAAATGAACATTCACTAGTTATAGTAGATACTGAAAGAGTGAGCACAAGGATAATTTTGTAGACTAGAGAAAAATTTGTTATTTCTAGTCTTTACCAACCATTGACATAATTGAGAAATAGTCGACAAACTTTTGAACTCTAGATGTTGAATTTTATTGTACTCTTAATGCTAAAGTTGATTTCTCAAATTTATTTTTTTAGTGTATGTGAAGTCTTTTTAGATAATAATTGTTCACTAGTTACCAAATATCATCAATCCTAAAATATTAATGACATTCTTGTGGATTTAAAGCTGAACTAAGACTAAAAAACTTAATTGTATACTCATTAAACCAATCATTTAATTTTATAAATTGAGAGTCTATAGTAGCATAAAACATATTTAATCGATAATGATGCATAATCATATAGCTATCTTCTTAATGGTAAGCTCAACCTCTTCTTGCAACATAAGGTGCATTCATGTATGGAATATCTATATTCTGTGCCTCACAAACCAAATTCACCATATTAAGTAAACTATCCCGTTCCTTATCTCTCAAATGTTGAATAAGTGCTTTAGTTGATGAAACAAGATCCATAGCATGTACAATATCTTCAGACTTGGATTATAGAGCTTGATAATGCAAATCAATGTATCTTATAATTTTTTTCATAAGATGCAAGATAAAGACAAACTCATATGAAATTAATGCCTCATAAGCAATATATGCATCTCCTCGATGAAAAGCATTAGAACCATTATTAATGATATTAATTAGAATAGAACATGTTGCCTTAAACATCTTTATTAAGTTAGAAACTGATCTAAAGTAAGAACTTCAATGAGTATCCCAAACCTTTGTAAAGTACCAATTTGGTTCCTTTCCTAGTCTCCAGCTCTTCAATCACAATCATATGCTCAACTTTAGCAACTTGAGCATGTCTGAGTTCATTACTGTGCTTACATAAAGAACCAAAAATATTCACCACATATGTTAGCTTAGTAAGAACTTATGAACATAAATAAATTCATGAGATGCTAAAACTAAAGCCAATTGTAATTGATAAGATAAACAATGAACACAATAAGTCAATAAGCATAAAGACAATCTTTCAAAATCAAAGCTTGTAAGCCATTCCACTCACCCCGCATGTTACTTGCACCATCTTATCCTTACCCCCTGATATTTTGACATTTAAATTATGATGAGACAATACATAATATATACCATCTCAAAATTGATGTCAAAGTGTTAGAGACATGAACAAGCCCAACAAATCTTTCTCGTACAAAACCATCTTTGTTGAAACTATGGTCATTTTTTCCTTCTATGATGCATCCGTACTTTGTCAACAATTAAAGAAAACCTTGCATCTCCAATTTCTTCACGAATCACCTTCTACATTATATTAGAAAATACATGCAAACTTTCTTTTTGAATCTTTAATGACGTATAAGAGTCACTTTTTGGAGCTTTATCTAAATATGACTTTTACAATTTTTTCATTATTTGAAGCAAAAGCTTTTAAAAACTCAAGAAAATTTCCACAATTTCTTGAAGATTGACTTTCATCACAATTTCTTAGAGATTGACTTTCATCACAACCTTGAAAGATAATGTATCTAACTACTATAATTAAAGTTTTAAGTTATAGATGATTGCTGGCAATTTTGTGAGAAGAGTAATTATGAAGTACTTGTTATATATACTGAAATTGTCAAATCAAATCGTCACCCAATTTCTCAACAAATTTATATAGTGAGTTAGGATCCTTTCCCACATGATTTAAAAAGGCACAATACTATCTTTAGAATGACCTACCCATCAAACTTCCAGAAGTAGGGACAAAACTCTAGACTGATCCCAAACTACCCCTAGGAACCTCTTATGCTTTTTCATGAGAAGCCAGCTTATAACCAGACTTATTCCCCTTCCTCTTTTTTGGATGAGTAAAAGAAGGGTCAACATATGTCGTTCCACCTTGAGTGAGAGGTGGTACTATAACAAGATCTATAGCAACATCATTTACCCATCTTGCTCATGTCGCTACAAAGGAAGTAAGACCCTCAGGGTAGCCTCTATACCAACAACTTCCTCTTAATATAGTAAAATACAATACGAGATCATGAAGGATCAAGTGTATAAAAGAACAAATAAGAGATAGAAGAAAAAATAGAAGTAGAGAAAAATATTTATGCTAGAAGCACGAAATACTACATTAGAGAATCAATGAAAATTTTGAAAGAGAACTCCACGTTGAACGAATCCTGATTATCCTCAGCAAGTGGATCCAGAACTTGAATAAGTAGAACCTCAAAATTAGAAGGAGCTTACGCTAAAAGTGCTCCAAAACGATCATATCTGACTTGAGGACCTGCATGATCCCTAGAATTATCGACAAAAGCCCCAGCTCGCTCTAAAACCGTCTAAGAGCCACTAGGGGCGGAAGACTTATAGTGTTTGAAAATGGACAGCCTCTTTGATGGCCTCCACTTACATGGAACCCGTGCTTTCTTTGGAGCGCTCTTAAAGACATTCGGAGGATGTCTAGGAATTCTTCCTCTGGATGTAGAATCAAAATTAGGATGTCACGGATTGTCCCTATAAGAATAGAAGACTTAGCAGCCGCTAGAACCTTGGGAAACCCCTTCTCTAGAAGAGGAGCAAAGCGCAAAGGCTCTACAACACTGACAGATTTTGTAGTAACAGAAGCAGTAATAAGAGTATGATCCATGAATAATGTGTCATGACCTAACTCAGATCTGGCAAGATATTGTCGACTTTGGGCTCAAGCCCGCACAATTTTATTCATGGACTTTACGTAAACGTCCTTCACCCAAAACGCGTATTGCCAATGACAAATTTCACAGTAATAGGAGCAGCAACAGGAGTATGATCCATAAATAATGTGTCATGAACTAACCCAGACTTGACAAGATATTATTCACTTTGGGCCTAAGCCCATATGATTTTGTTCTTGAGTTTTACGTAAACGTCCTTAACCCAAAACGCGTCTTGCTAATTATTATTATTATTATTATTTGAGACTAAATGTGCTAATATTAGATGTGACAAATAGGTTGTGCTTAGTGCTAAGCTAACACGGACCATAAATATTAGGCCAAGCACAAAAACTTAAGTTGCAACCCAACATAACCCATTGGCACTGTTGGCCTATTGGGCCTTTTTTTAAAAACTTCAGAAAAATTAAAAAAAAAATTACACGTCCAAGAACCCCCCTTCTTTATCACTCACTCACACTCTAACTCAATCCCCTCTCCTCTCCTCTTCTCTTTTCTCTACACTCTCTTAATCTTCTCTCAAATCTCTTTCAATATTTTTTTAAAATTATTTTTCTTACAAAATATATTATTTTTATTTTTAACATTTATTTTAAATATTTTTTTTCAATTTTGATACTCTATTTTTTGTTTTTTACTTGAGTACTAAAATAAAAAATTTAACAAATATATAATTATAATTTAAATTTTGAAATAAGTACAATTAACTTTCTTATCGGAAGTGATTTTTATGAATAAATATATAAAATTATCCTTTTAACTATCCAAATGATTAGATTTAATTATCTATTAAGCAAATGTATAAAATTCTATTTTACTTCATTTTTTACTTGATTACCGAAATTAATTATATACTTATATGAGATAGATGATCAAATCATTGGATGATCTTACATAACTTATATCTTGAAATTGAAGAGGATGAGTTATTTTTATTTCTTTTTTTTTACTTGACTACTAAAATAAAAATATTTTTTTTTATTTTAATAGTCAAGTGAAAAAATAAATAAATAAAAATAACTCATCCTCTTCAATTTCAAGATATAAGTTATGTAAGATCATCCAATGATTTGATCATCTATCTCATATAAGTATATAATTAATTTCGGTAATCAAGTAAAAAATGAAGTAAAATAGAATTTTATACATTTGCTTAATAGATAATTAAATCTAATCATTTGGATAGTTAAAAGGATAATTTTATATATTTATTCATAAAAATCACTTCCGATAAGAAAGTTAATTGTACTTATTTCAAAATTTAAATTATAATTATATATTTGTTAAATTTTTTATTTTAGTACTCAAGTAAAAAACAAAAAATAGAGTATCAAAATTGAAAAAAAATATTTAAAATAAATGTTAAAAATAAAAATAATATATTTTGTAAGAAAAATTATTTAAGTACTAAAGTAAAAAAAAGTACCAAAATAATCCAAAATAAATTAAAAAGATAATGAATAAAGGTATAATAATTATTTTATAAACAATTTGGAATATTTTATGATATCTCTCAATAGTAGGAGCATTAAAAACTATTTTTAAAACCTCAGAGACACCTCTGATTTTAAGCCAAACTTCAGGACTACCCATAAAAATAATCCTTTTTTCTATTACAATATTTATAATTTCAAAAATTAAAAATTTTAAAAATTATTTAAAATATCTAAAATAAAATAACATAATATTAATTAATTATTAAACCTGAAAATAAATTTCAATATTAATATATTGAATTTTTATAATTTATTTTTGTATTTATGATTATATAAAATTGTATTTGTAATTTATTTAATATAAATATAATTTCAAAATTTTAATTATGAATTTATGAATTATGATTATAGTTTTATAAACACATTCAAATTTTTAATCCAATGTAAATTATAATCTTAATTGTTATTACAAATATTAATTTTAAAATAATTTCAATTAAAATAATTATAAGTTAGATTCGTATGTGATGCGAACATTTATTATTATAATTATTATTAATAAAAATAATAATTAAATTTAAATCTCTCTTAATCAGATTGTATAGTATTGTATTATGAGATAATATTATACCATGATCCGTCTTATCAATAAGGTATTAGTATTGGCGGAGGATCTAATATATGTTGGTGTATGCATGTGCTATTGTGTCTATTGCCTAAAATACATATCTTATACATATTCTACGCGGCGAAAGCATGTAAATTACAATAAACACAATAAATAAAATATATTAATCACATTAATATATTAGTAAGGTAGAGAACTCACCTCAACTTATAACGTTATACACGTATTTTTTTTCTAGAGTCCGCATGGAGACCAACTAGCGGGTAGTTTTAGTCACCAACACGGTGGGCTTGGTGAGCTAGAACAGCAGTCCTATATGCAGCACTGAGTTTAATTCTTAAATCCTAAAATGGTCGGTGTGTGTTTTTATCTTTTTCTCCAAAAGGATAAGAAATGAAAAGTTTGAAACAATTTACAATTGTTTCAATTAAAAGCATAAAAATAATGAAACAATTTCATTTTCCTTTTTTTTTTCCTTTTTTTTTCTCCTCTTCTACTTCTTCTTTCTTCTTTCTTTTCTTTTTCTTTCCTCTCTATTTCTTTCTTCATTCTCTCAGCCAAAATGGCTAAAAAACACCAAAATTTCAATCTCCCTCTCTATATATATATAAAAAAATAAAATATATTATATAATATAATATATATAATAATAATAAAATATACATAATGGGTGCCAACTATTTGGCACCCAAATAAAATATTATTATATATATAATATCATATAATATAAAATAAAATAATATAATATAAAAATATATTATACAATATGATAAGAGATATATTTTGATTATTTAATAATTAAATAATTAAAGTGTGAAATAACTATTTTACCCCTCATAAATAGTTACCAAGCCTACCTTTAGCGAGTCCCACCAAACCCACACTTAGGTTAACTTAACTGATGGTCCACAATGCGCCACGTATTATTATACAATTAGTACATAACAATTATTGACTAATTGTTGTATTTAACACTTAAATACAAACACGTACGCATTTTCGTAGTAGTGCTGAATATTGCTGGATTAAACAATTTAATCCGACACGCTACCCCAGTGCACAACGAGTACACTCCATATCGTGGGACTCCCTAAGTCCTACGCCTAATTCGTCAAATGGAACTATTGTATGAGTCTGTGAGCAATGCCTTACACACACGTCACGAATAAATAAATTAGTGCGTTGAACCATGCAAATTGAGGTTACAACGCATACGTATAGTCCTTTTGTCATGATATTCTGGATGTGCAGGGATATAGATCATCACTGTCAAATTCCTTTCTGCTCATCTATTTCTTATCTCCAGATTAGTATCTCAATGAACAATATGTGCAAACTCATTTGTCATATTGTTCTACCTTGGCGGAACTCTTTTTCAGGATTAATGCTTATGGCCACAAGACTTTTTGAGATACAGTCTCGAAGCATCTGGATATCAAACTCCTTATGCGAGCTGAAGGATCCTATATCTGTACACACCGAACTCCATAAGCATCGAACCATACCCAGCGACACCCAGCGGTCACACCATGAAAGGTCTGTGACATGCGTGGAACTAAAGTATGATAGATCACTTACAAGCCCACTGTGGCACTCAGGTCAAAAGACCACGTATACTACTCAACTCGAGAGGACCCTCCGTTGACGGTTTATATAGGATGCCTGTTGGAGGCTCTCATGAGTTTATCCCATATCTAGTCTTAAATGGATACTCATATGTCAATATGAGCTCCAAGCTCACGATCGGCTAGGAACGACCATCTATACCCTATAGGTACGACATATGCTTATCTATATATAAGGTATCAATTGACAGACCCGTATTGGCAGAAATAGATCAATGATAATTATTCGAGAACATACTTGCGCAACTAGCATTTCTTAGCACCCAATTGCAACTCTTGCAACTATGTAGTTATTAGTATATTCCCAGATCTTGTCCTATTACAAACAATGTTCCAACTCTTTGATCTGTTGAGTATTATAACTAGTTAATACTTAGTTGTGTTAACATTTAGTATTTATAACTCTCAGCGTGGCTACTTATGAGCCATTATTTAAACTCCTTTAGATCTGATTTGAACTCTTTCAAATATACAATGTCTGCAATGTTACATTACATAGTACCATATAAATTGGTATTAGCGATTTAATAGGAATGTACACTTGTATAAATACATAAGTATATGTATATTCAGGGATGTCACATAATCACCGACCCTAACAATCTCCTCCCTGCTCTAGTGTTATTCCTGATGGTATCTCATACACACCGACTCTCCCTGTTTCATAAACACTTATAAAGTCATGGCATTAGAATGCAGGTCCGATAAATTATTTATAGAGCCATTCTATAAATAATCACATCTCCTTCAGCCAAGATCTCTCTACTCATATGAGACTCCTCTCAACATAATTAGAGTACTGGTGTCCTATTGGCACGTTGACCTATACAATAACCTAGTTTCATCGCAAAATCATAGGATAGGATCCATCTGTGTTGGAACTCTTTCAAGGTCAACGATAAACTTACGAATCCTCATTACCACTTCCGTTGTGCACTTATAGGTCTACAATGAATCCCAATTTAGTACAATTTCAACTCACTTAGTACCATTGAGAATGAGCACATTCCCAAATGTAATCTCTTTATCATCTAGGTCAAACTAAAAGTCTGACTCTATGCGACTTCTCATTCGTAAGCCACTTTCTTCATATTTGATAAACTTATCCTTTGTACCCTTAAGGTACCTCAAGATATGTTTGACTACCAATAAATGGCGGTCACCTGAATCAATCTAAACATGGCTTGTAACTCTTACAGCCAAAGTAATCTCAGGTCTCAAACATATTATAGCATACATCAAGCTTTCAAGAGTTGATGTATCTGATGCGTCAGACACTCTAACTTTCTTATCTGAAGAGACATTCTCCTCGAAAGGCAAACATCAGGTCTATTGATGTGAAATGATTTGAGAGAGTCCTATCAACTTCCAGTTCTGTCTCTATAAAACTTTATACCTAATATAAAGGAAGCATCTCCTAAATCCTTCATGGAGAAATTCTTACGAGTTACTTCTGACCGATTATAACATACTGATATCATTCACAATGACTAGTATGTCATCAACAAAGAGCATCAAGAAAACTATTATGCTCCCACTAACCTTTTATACACATTAGACCAGAAGTCTGACTAGATATAAAAGCTTCAAGCTGTTCCATGAATACCTCTTACTTGAGATATCAATTCTGGAATGCCTTCCTTACGTCCATATGCCAAACTTCAAAGTCATAATATGTTGTAAGAGCCAATAATATACTAATTGACTTTAGCATTAACATTGGACCAAAGGTTTCCTCTTATTTAATCTCAGATCATTGAGGATTACCTTTCTAGAACTAATATAGGGCTTAGAAGATCTCTACCTTCCTTCTGCCTTCTGCTACCTCTTGTAAACTCTTTACAACCAATGAGAATAATTCTTATGGGTAGTTTAACCAAGTTCCATACTTAATTTTGATGCATAAAGTCAATTTTATTTCCATCGTCTTCCTGTAGGTCAAAGGATTATTTTCTTCTACCAAGAAAACTCTAAGTTTACCTTTAGGCATCAACCATACCTAATAGGTAACTTAGACATCCTTTCCGACCCATTAAGAGGTGTGCTAAAAGATCACTGCTTAATTGAGCCTGAGTTCTAATGCAGGGTTTCCTCATTTTTTGACTTTAATATGGTTACTAATGAAAAAGTTTTCTCATTTTTTGATCTTAGATCTCTGAGTGTAACCTTTCAACATCAGTCGGGCCATGAAGGACTATTCCTTCAAATATGGCCCACACTGCTTCCTCTGCATAAACTGATTTACTGCTGATAGAAACAGTTTCTACAGGAAGCACAACTAAGTCCTAGACTTAATTGTCATACTTAGAGTCAAATTTGAATTTTATGGTATCTTGTCATCAACAAAATCTAAATTGACTTTGGCATGGTTACTGATGAAAAAGGTTTCCTCATTATTGATCCTAGATCTCTGAGTGTAACCTTTCAACATCAGTTAGGCCATGAAGGACCATTCTTTCAGATAAGGCCCACACTGCTTCCGCTGCGTAAACTGATTTACTGCTAATAAAAATAGTTTCTACAAGAAGCTCAACTAAGTCCTAGACTTAATTGTCATGCGTTGAGTCAATTTCAGAATTTTATGGTATCTTGTCATTTTCCCGAACAATGTCAAACATCGTCTCTCCATAAGTTAAAGGATCCTTTTCTTCGACTAAGAAAAAACCAAGTACACCTTCAGGTATCATACATACCTAAATGCTAGCCTTGATATCCTTTTCAACTTATGAACATGGTGTGTTAAAGGTATTTCACTTAATTGAAATTAAAACTCCGTCGTTGGTTCATCTATATTTAGATTAACTTCATCAAGTTCAATCTTTCTATAATCTCCACAATCCATGAGAAACTCTTTCTCTAGGAATGTGACATCATGAGAAACGAACATATTTCGTTCATCTGAATTATAGAATTGGTATCCCATTTAAATACTTGGGATACCCAATGAACCGATACTTATATCGTTGGATACAAGTTTATTCTGTTGCATAACTCTTATGAAAGCAGAATAACATCAAGTCTTAACATACTTAAGACTCGTTTCCCTTTTAGTTTATATCTCATATAAAGTAGTAGGAATGATTATGGAATTATTTAATAAGTCAGCAGCAGATGCTAAAGTATAACCTCATAGATATTTTAAAAGATCAGCGATTCTTAATATCAATCAGACTATATCTAATATAGTCTGATTCCTCATTTCCTAAACATCTTTATGTTGAGGAGTATCTGGAGGATTATGCTGAGAGAGAATCATATTCTGGTTAAATAATTTGTGAATTTACTGATTATGTATAAATTACTTCGATCTAATCGAAAGCACTCAATATACATAAGGGTTTGTTTCTTTACTTTCATTGTTAGAACATTTTGAACACTTCGAAAATATTCTGACCTGCGTTTCCTAGAAACACATGTCCATATGGTGACTATCACTATAGAGACAATAAAGTATCGAAATCACTTATAACAGTAATATTTATTGGAGTAAATACATCTATATGTACTGGATCCAATAAACCAGTGGCTTGGCGTCTTACACCTACATAAAGATTCGGCCATATTCTCTTGAATTCATAATTCATAAACTAGTCAATGTACTATAGTCAGATCAAATATCTGACCATCCTTAACCAGCTAGGATAGTCGTCTCACGACTACATGACCTAATCTTATATATACCACTATTTATTATTATTTAAGTTGCTGAAATACTATATATTCTGTTCACCTCTACACTTATAACATTTTCTGTTGTATATAAGATATAACGGTCATTCATTAACTGACATTCAATTAGTAAATCAGTATCATTATCACAAGGAACTATTTTTATATTTTTATGATAACCCTTTTTGTCATCTACAGGGAGTGATATGATTTACCTAATAATGTTTGGCTCAAAATAGCAATTATACAACATTAATGTTACCATAAATAAGAAGTAACTTTGAAGTCTTAACAGCTACCACGTATAGGAAATCTCCATTACCTATGTGAAGCTGAACTTCTCCTTTCTTAGTAATCAAGCATTTCTCAATTCATGTAACATCTTACAAATATGAGATTAACAAGCGGTATCTCATACCTTTGCTAAGTTAACATCAAATGTTAATGAAATGTTAATGTTTGGTGAAACAGATATCTAATGAGTCAATCTTTCTTAAGTCAAGGTGTGATAAATAGTAACATTTACTATTTCAAACCTTATAACGGTGGAAACACTTTCCATTATGACTTTTCTCTATCTGTGGTTTAGTAATATCAAATATTATGGAATCTAGAACTATTCTTAGATTCATAAACAAGTCTTACATATTTTATTCAGTACCCTATAGTTATTGGTATTTGTTCAAAATTAGTAACGGATTGCTGTACTCATCTTATCTCTATAAGACAAGTATCTTATCTCTATAAGACAAGTATCTTATCTCTATAAGACAAATATCTTATCTCTATAAGACAAAATAGGAGATGCGTAGCAGAACATTTCTTATCGTTAATAAATTATGCTTTAGATTATGGGTATAACTGTTATACATTTTTTTTAATCTAATAATGCCTTTCCACTGCTTTACTTAATCCCTTTAATCTCTCAAACGGGATAAGATAGTATAATAATTTAAACTATACAGCAGGAAGTGGACCCCATTGGAATTTTACTCCAGCCTCACGCTAAAGCAATATTGGCCTTTATAAATCTAACAGGTAGACAACTCTTGTCAATTGTATCTCATACAACTCTTACTACTGATCCTAAATACACATTACCCTCACGCTAAAGCAAAATTGGGTAACTGTATTTCAGATTAACTCATCAATGCTCAAATATATGTTACTGACATTATCCTCACGCTAAAGCAATATTGGATAATATGTTCGCATATATTTGATTCATCTCATGTTTTACCGGCATTAGACTAAGTCACACCGACCGAATTCCTCACGCTAAAGCAATATTGGGAAAGACCATAGTGACTCATCTCACACCATATTGATAAGATGGACTATTTAAAATATTATCACATAATATAATAAATTTCAATCTAATTAAGAGAGATTTTAATTACAGGCTTTCATATTATATGCTCTCATCTCATAAGAGATTATTCTCAATCAATTATTCATTTTTGTACAAGCACAACTAACCCCCACCAGTGGAGCCTCTATTATGGTTACAAAAATAAATAAAATAATAAAAATATTATTTTATTGGTTTATCATGTAAACTAATAACCCTTATTATTACATCTCATAAACCGCCACATGCAGAAAATAAAAATAAATTTACTCTCTTTTTTTTTTTTAGTGTAGGAACGCTGCGGTGCTGGTCTTATGGCGCTGCGGCGCTGTCTTACCAGCGCTGGGGCGCTGGAAGCAGTGCTTCCCGCGCTGGGATGCCGGACACCCAGCGCCCCTGCGCTCATCCAGCGCTGGGACGTCATACACCCAGAGCTCCAGCGTTCATATGAACGTTGCCACGCTGGACCGTAGCGCTGCAGTGTTCCAGGTGCTATTTTTCACTGGTTTGCATTTTTAACCCTTAAAATGTATCCCAACAGCCCCGGAACTTGTCCTACAACTTAGCCAACACTTAGCTAACACTAAAAAATCACCCATAACAACATAAAATTGCTCTGATACCAATTGTTGGGTATGTTGTACAAATTACTAGGGTGCTTGCATGTGGGTTGTGTTCATCACACAAACAATATACATATCTCATACATACATGTGCACAGTGGAAGATTATATACAATGAACACAGAAAATACATATTTGATTAAACTGAAATCCGAAATTGAGAAATATCACCAATGAAGCCTTTGGATTAATTTTCTTTGAAGTCCGCCATGAAATAAATCTTTGATCAATCCTAGCAATCAACAAGGGTGGGTTTGATTGTCTAAAATGACATCATCTTAATCCAACATCTATGTTTAACTCTTAAACATGATTCAAAGTTAAATTATTTAACTTAATTAAATTTGTTTTTCCATTTATTCAACTCTTGAATAAATAAAACAAATCTTGTTTTTAGTTATTACATTTAGTAACCATTTATCTAATTTGTTTTGTTGTTCTAACACTTAAAACACAAAACAAACAATTTCAAATTCTCAAATTGAATTGGCTCCCAAAATGCAAAACCTAAAATCTAAAACATTTTCAAAACTTAATGATTTTCAATTTCATTTCACTTTATATACTAATGCATTAATTCCAAACTAATTTGAATTTCATTTGCATTTCATTTGGCTTAACCTAACCTTAGTTAACATTTAACCATAGTTAGATTATTTTAACTTAACCTTTAAGTTAATAAATATTTAATTAATTTAACTATAGTTAACTAACTTAACCATGGTTAGGTTAACCTTTAAGTAAGGTTAACTTAACTTAACCATTTGGTTAACTTTTAATCTTAGTTAAGTTAAATCATTTATTTAACAATTAAATAATCATAAAGTGAAATTACTATTATATCCTTACTCGGTTACAAAGTTAACCTAAAGTAGGTCCTACCATTTAACCATATACTTTAGTTAATGTAACCTTAGTAATTGCTGAATTATACTGTATTGAACAATTCAATACGGTACACTGCCCAAGTGCTCAAATAGTATATTTCATATTGGGACTCTCTAGGTCTACACCCGATTTGTCAATTGGAACTATTCTATTAATCCGTAATCGATGCCCCACGCACACGTTACGAATATTACAAATCAGCATGTCAGACCATATAAGTTGAGGTCATAACGTATACGTATAATCCTTCCATCATTTATACCCTAGATGTGCGGGAATATAGATCAGCACCATCAAATACCCATTTGCTCATCCAATAATCTTATCTCCAGATTCGTATCTCGATAAACAATATACGCAAACACTTTTGCTATATTGTTTAACCCTGTAGGAAACTCTTTTCCCAGGTTTATGCTTGTGGCCACAAGACTTTATGAAATACAATCTCGGAGCATCGGATATACAACTTACCTACGTAAGCTGATGGATCCCGTATCTACGCACACCGGACTCCATGAGCATCGGACCATACCCAGCGACACATAATGGTCAGACCATGAAAGGTCTCTGACATATGTGGAACCAAAGCATGATGGATCACTCACTCACAAGACCACCGTGGCGCTCAGGTCAAAGGACCACGAATACTACTCAACTTGAGAGGACCTTCCTTTGACGGTTTCATAGGATATCTATTGGGGTCCTCATGAGTCTGTTCAGTATCCAATCCTAATTGGATACCCGCATGCCTATACAAGCTCTAAGCTCATGGTCAGCTAAGAACAACCATCTGAACCAGTCAGATATAGACATACACTAATCTATATAAAGTGAATCACCGATAGACCATTATTGGTGATCATAGATCAGGAACATTATCTTTGAGACACACTTACATAATGATATTTCTTAACACCAATTACAACTTTTTACAACTATATCATTACAAGTATACTCTAAGGTCTTTGTCCCATTATAGACAAGGTTCTAACTCTTTAGACCTCGCTGACTCTTATAACCTGCTAACTCTTAACAGTGCTAACTCTTAGCATTTATAACTCTCAGCTTTGATAACTATTAGTTCTGGTCTAAACTCCTTTAGACCAGATCTGAACTCTTTCAGATCAAACAATGTCTGTAATGTTACAAGCATTCTACCATATTAATATGATATTAACAATCTTTATTCGAAATGTTTATTGTATAAATATTAACATTTAATATTCATACAATATTGGAATGGCACGTGAGCACTAACTCCAACATAACTAACCCCCACCAGTAAGGCTCTTATTATGGTTACCAATACAGAAAAATTAATCTTGGTTTATAATGCAGACTGATAACTCTTATCACTGCAACTCATAAACCCCGATTTATAATATTCACTTATAACCTTTATTAGTATATCTCATAAATCCACACATGCAAAATTAATTTTGAAGCATTGTTCAAAACATTATTCAAAATTATGCTATGAACAGTAAAACTTTTACTGTATTGTGCTATTGTTTAAGTGAATAGTAACACCGCAGCGGTGCCAGATTGTTAGAGCTGGTGCTCACGTGCCATTCCAATATTGTATGAATATTAATTGTTAATATTTATACAATAAACATTTCGAATAAAGATTGTTAATATCATATTAATATGGTAGAATGCTTGTAACATTACAGACATTGTTTGATCTGAAAGAGTTCAGATCTGATCTAAAAGAGTTTAGATCAGAACTAATAGTTATCAAAGCTAAGAGTTATAAATGCTAATAGTTAGCACTGTTAATAGTTATCAGTTTATAAGAGTCAGCGATGTCTAAAGAGTTAGAACTTTGTCTATAATGAGATAAAGACCTGAGAGTATACTTATAATGATATAGTTGCAAAGAGTTGCAATAGGTGCTAAGAAATATCATTATGGAAGTATGTCTCAAATATAATGTTCCTGATCTATGATCACCAATGCGGGTCTATCGGTGAATTCACAATATATAGATTAGTGTATGTCTATATCTGACGAGTTCAGATGGTTGTTCTTAGCTGACCATGAGCTTAGAGCTTGTATAGACATGCGGGTATCCAGTCAGGACTGGATACTGAACAGACTCATGAGGACCTCAATAGATATCCTATGAAACCGTCAAAGGAAGGTCCTCTCGAGTTGAGTAGTAATCGTGGTCCTTTGACCTGAGCGCCATGGTGGTCTTGTGAGTGATCCATTATGCTTTGGTTCCACATATGTCAGAGACCTTTCATGGTCTGGCCGCTATGTGTCGCTGGGTATGGTCCGATGCTCATAGAGTCCGGTGTGCGTAGATATGGGATCCATTAGCTTACGTAGGTAAGATGTATATCCGATGCTCCGAGATTGTATTTCATAAAGTCTTGTGGCCACAAGCATAAATCCGGGAAAAGAGTTTCCCATAGGGTTAAACAATATAGCAAAAATGTTTGCGTATATTGTTTATCGAGATACGAATCTGGAGATAATATTATTGGATGAGCAAATGGGGATTTGATGGTGCTGATCTATATCCCCACACATCCAGGGTATAAAATGATGGAAGGATTATACATATACGTTATAACCTCAACTTGTATGGTCTGACACGCTGATTTGTAATATTCGTAACGTGTGCGTGGGGCATCGATTACGGATTAATGGAATAGTTCCATTTGACAAATCGGGTGTAGACCTAGAGAGTCCCAATATGAAATGTACTCTTTGAGCACTTGGGCAGTGTACCGTATTGAATTGTTCAATACAGTATAATTCAGCAATTACTAAGGTTATGTTAACTAAAGTATATGGTTAAATGGTGGGACCCACTTTAGGTTAACTTGGTAACCTAGTAAGGATATAAAAGTAATTTCACTTTATGATTATTTAATTGTTAAATAATTAAAATAAATATTTATTTGTTTAATTGTTAAATAAATGATTTAACTTAACTAAGGTTAAAGGTTAACCATAAGGTTAAGTTAGTTAACTTTACTTAATGGTTAAGTAAAGGTTAACCTAACCATGGTTAAGTTAGTTAACTATGGTTAAATTAATTAAATATTTATTAACTTAAAGGTTAAGTTAAAATAATCTAACTAAGGTTAAATGTTAACTAAGGTTAGGTTAAGCCAAATGAAATGCAAATGAAATTCAAATTAGTTTGGAATTTATGCATTAGTATATAAAGGGAAATGAAATTGAAAATCAAAAACTTTTTGAAATTAGGTTTTAGATTTTAGGTTTTGCATTTTGGGAGCCAATTCAATTTGAGAAATTGAAATTGTTTGTTTTGTGTTTTAAGTGTTAGAACAACAAAACAAACTAGATAAATGGTTAGTAAATGTAATAACTAAAAACAAGATTTGTTTTATTTATTCAAGAGTTGAATAAAAGGAAAAACAAATTTGATTAAGTTAAATTGTTTAACTTTGAAAAATGTTTAAGAGTTAAACATATATGCTAGATTAAGATGCTGCCATTCTAGACAATCAAACCCACCCTTGTTGATTGCTAGAATTGATCAAAGATTCATTTCATGGTGGACTTCAAAGAAAATTAATCCAAAGGCTTCATTGGTGATATTTCTCAATTTCGAATTTCAGTTTAATCAAATGTTATTTTCTGTGTTCATTATATTTAATCTTCCACTGTGCACATGTATGTATGAGATATGTATATTATTTGTGTGATGAACACAACCCACATGCAAGCACCCTAGTTTTATTTGTACACCCCATAACCCAACAATTGGTATTAGAGCAATTTTGTGTTGTTATGGGTGGTTTTTTAGTGTTAGCTAAGTGTTGGCTAAGTTGTAGGACAAGTTCCGGAGCTGTTGGGATGCATTTTAAGTGTTAAAAATGCAAACCAGTGAAAATCAGCACCTGGAACGCTGCAGCGCTAAGGTCCAGCGCGGCAGCGTTCATATGAACGCTGGAGCACTGGCTGTATGACGTCCCAGCGCTGGATAAGCGCAGGGGCGCTGGGTATCTGGCGCCCCAGCGTGGGAAGCACCGCTTCCAGCGCCCCAGCGCTGGTAAGACAGCGCCGCAGCGCTGAGGCTTGTGAAGCCCTAGCGCGGCAGCGCTATAAGACCAGCGCCGCAGCGTTCGTACACTAAAAAAAAAAAGAGTAAAATCTTTTTATTTTACGCATGTGGGGGTTTATGAGATGTAATAATAATGGTTATTAGTTTACATGATAAACCAAGAAAATAATATTTTTTTTATTTATTTATTTTTGTAATCACAATGGGGGCCCCACTAGTGGGGGTTAGTTGTGCTTGTACAGAAATGAATAATTGATTGAGAATAACCTCTCATGTGATGAGAGCATATAATATGAAAGCCTGTTATTAAAATCTCTCTTAATTAGATTGAAATTTATTATATTATTTGATAATATTTTAAATGGTCCGTCTTGTCAATACGGTGTAAGATGGGTCACTATGGTCTTTCCCAATATTGCTTTAGCGTGAGGGATTTGGTCGGTGTGACTTGGTCTAATGCCGGTAAAACATGAGATGAATCAAATATATGCGAACATATTATCCAATATTGCTTTAGCGTGAGAATAGTGTCAGTAACATATATTTGATCATTGACGAGTTAATCTGAAATACAATTACCCAATATTGCTTTAGCGTGAGGGTAATGTGTATTTAGGATCAGCAGTAAGAGTTGTATGAGATACAATTGACAAGAGTTGTCTACCTGTTGGATTTATAAAGGCCAATATTGCTTTAGCGTGAGGCTGGAGTAAAACCCCAATGGGATCCACTTCCCGCTGTGTAGTTTAAAATATTATACTATCTTATCCCGTTTGAAAGATTAAAGGGATTAAGTAAAGCAGTGGGAGGGCGTTTTTAGATTAAAAAATGTATAACAGTTATACCCATGATCTAAAGCGTAATTTATTAACAATAAGAAATGTTTTGCTACGCATCTCCTATTTTGTCTTATAGAAATAAGATATTTGTCTTATAGAGATAAGATGTTTATCTTATAGAGATAAGATATTTGTCTTATAGAGATAAAATGTTTATCTTATAGAGATAAGATATTTGTCTTATAGAGATAAAATGTTTATCTTATAGAGATAAGATACTTGTCTTATAGAGATAAGATGAGTATGAGCAATCCGTTACTAATCTTGAAAAAATACCAATAACTATAGGGTACTGAATGAAATATTTAAGACTTGCTCATGAATCTAAGAATAGTTCTAGATTCAGTAATATTTGATATTACTAAACCACAGAAAGAGAAAAGTCATAATGGAAAGTGTTTCCACCGTGATTAGGTTTGAAATAGTAAATATTACTATTCATCACACCTTGACTAAAGAAAGATTGACCTATCAGATATCTGTTTGACCAAACATTAACATTTCATTAGCATTTGATGTTAACTTAGCAAGGGTATGAGATACCACTTGTTATTCTCATATCTGTAAGATGTTACATGATTTGAGAAATGCTTGATTACTAAGAAATGAGAAGTTCAGCTTCACATAGGTAATGGAGATTTCCTATACGTGGTAGCTGTTAAGACTTCAAAGTTACTTCTTATTTATGGTAACATTAATGTTGTATAATTGATATTTTGAGCCAAACAATATTAGGTAAATCATATCACTCCCTGTAGTTGACAGAGAGGGTTATCATAAAAATATTGGAAATAGTTCCTTGTGATAAGGATAATGATTTACTAACTGAATGTCAGTTAATGAATGGCTGTTATATCTTATATACAACAAGAAATGTCATATGTGTAGAGGTGAACAGAATATATAGTATTTCAGCAACTTAAATAATGATGAATAGTAGTATATATAAGATTAGGTCATGTAGTCGTGAGACGACTATCCCGTCTGGTTAAGGATGGTCAGATATTTGATCTGAGTATAGTACATTGACTAGTTTATGAATTATGAATTCAAGAGAATATGGCCGAATCTTTATGTAGGTGTAAGACGCCAAGCCACTTGTTTATTGGATCTGGTACATATAGATATATTTAGTCCAATAAATCTTACTGTTATAAATGATTTCGATACTTCATTGTCTTTATAGTGATTGTCACTATATAGACATATGTTTTTAGGAAACGTAGGTCAGAATAATTTCGAAGTGTTCAAAATGTTCTAACAATGAAAGTAAAGAAACAAACCCTTATGTATATTGAGTGCTTTCGATTAGATCGAAGTAATTTATACATAATCAGTAAATTCACAAATTATTTAACCAGAATATGATTCTCTCTCAGCATAGTCCTTCAGATACTCTTCAACATAAAGATGTTTAGGAAATGAGGAATCGGACTATATTAGATACAGTCTGATTGATATTGAGAATCGCTGATCTTCTAAAATATCTATGAGGTTATACTTTAGCATCTGCTGCTCACTTATTAAATAATTCCATAATCATTCCTACTACTTTATATGAGATATAAACTAAAAGGGAAACGAGTCTTAAGTATGTTAAGACTTGGTGTTATTCTGCTTTCATAAGAGTTATGCAACAGAATAAACTTGTATCCAACGGTACAAGTATCGATTCATTGGGTATTCCAAGTATTTAAAATGGGATACCAATTCTATAATTCAGATGAACGAAATATATTCGTTTCTCATAATGTCACATTCCTAGAGAAAGAGTTTCTCATGGATTGTGGAGATTATGGAAAGATTGAACTTGATGAAGTCAATCTAAATATAGATGAACCAACGATGGAATTTTAATTTCAAATGAGTGAAATACCTTTAACACACTAAGTTCATAGGTACAAAAGGATATCAAGGCCATCATTTAGGTATGTTTGATACTTGAAGGTGCCCTTGATGTTTTCTTAGTTGAAGAAAAGGATCCTTTAACTTATGAAGAGACGATGTTTGACATCGATTCGGGAAAATGACAGGATACCATAAAATTCTGAAATTGACTCAACGCATGACAATTAAGTCTAGGACTGATGTTGAAAGGTTACACTCAGAGATCTAGGATCAATAATGAGGAAACCTTTTTCATCAGTAACCATGCTAAAGTCAATTTGGATTTTTTTGATGATTCGATACCGTAAAATTTTGAAATTGACTAAAAGCATGACAATTAAGTCTAGGACTTAGTTGAGCTTCCTGTAGAAACTGTTTCTATTAGCAGTAAATCAGTTTACGCAGCGGAAGCAGTGTGGGCCCTATCTGAATGAATGGTCCTTCATGGCCTGGCTGATGTTGAAAGGTTACACTCAGAGATCTAGGATCAATAATGAGGAAACCTTTTTCATCAGTAACCATGCTAAAGTTAATTTGGATTTTGTTGATGATTCGATACCGTAAAATTCTAAAATTGACTAAACGCATGACAATTAAGTCTAGGACTTAATTGAGCTTCCTGTAGAAACTGTTTCTATTAGCAGTAAATCAGTTTACGCAGCGGAAGCAGTGTGGGCCCTATCTGAAGGAATGGTCCTTCATGGCCTGACTGATGTTGAAAGGTTACACTCAGAGATCTAGGATCAATAATAAGGAAACCTTTTTCATCAGTAACCATGCTAAAGTCAATTTGAATTTTGTTGATGATAAGATACCATAAAATTTGAATTTGACTCTAAGTATGACAATTAAGTCTAAGACTTAGTTGTGCTTCTTGTAGAAATTGTTTCTATCAGCAGTAAATCAGTTTACGCAACAGAAGCAGAATAGGCCCTATTTGAAGGAATAGTCCTTTATAGCCTGACTAATGTTGAAAGGTTACACTTAGAGATCTAGGATCAGAAATGAGGAAACCTTTTTTCATCAGTAACCATACCAAAGTCAATTTGGATTTTGTTGGCTATTGTTGTATATTATGATTATGGGACTGGCTAATGGATGTAAATAAGCTGTTCTGGGAAGTATATCTCGAGTAAAAGATATGCAGAGAATAACTTGATGTTTTTGCATCCAAGCCTAACTTCTAATATAATATGCAAACTGAGGAAGTCCATTTATGGACTTAAGTACATTTTTCCAAAGTTGGAATCTTTGTTTATATGATAAAATCAGAAAGTCTGATTTTATCAAGAATAAAGAGGAAGCGTGTGTGTTCAGAAATGGCAGTGAGAGTATAATTATCTTTTTAGTTCTCTAAAGTGGAAAATATATACTCAATATTGGAAACGATGATTGAAGTATAACAAGTAAATTAGATAAGTGTTATCTGTGTAAAGAACTTCTTCATACAAGATTTGAGAGAGACTTCATGTATACTAGGTATAAAGCTTTATAGAGATATAGCTAAGGAGCTAATAAGACTCTTTCAATCATCGTACATAGACTAAGTCCATGAAAAGGTACAACTTAATTGACTGTGAGACAGTTAAAGTCCTTTTTAGACATGGCAATCATCTATCTTAGAGGAAGTGTCCTCGGGAAGAAGATGAGAGAGTTAGAGTGTCTAACGTCTCAGATGTATTAGCTAGAAATAGATAAATGCATACAGTCTAATGTACGATATTTGGATTTAGATGGTTGTAAGTGTTACAAACTGATATCTGTTTAATCCAGAACACGACCATTAAATAGTTGTGAAACATATCTGAAATATACTTAAGAAGTATAGAGGATAAGTTTATAAAATATGGAGAAAGTTTCTTACAAAAGAAGGGACACACATATTCAGACTTACGTCTGATTTGAATGGTAGAAAGTCTACATTTAGTTATGTGTTTCTCTATACCAGTACTGGAACTAGTTAAATGTGTATTAATAAATGTTCATAGCTAATTCTGCCTTGAAGGTAGAATGTGTTGCGGCTTGAGAAGCCAGCAAGAGACGTACTATGGATATTCAAGATAATTGTAGAGCTTTGAATAGTTCTAAACTCAGCGGATCCTATCCCACTATATTACAAATTAATGGTGATTGCTTAAGCCAAGAAGCCCCTTAAGCCTAAACTCCTATAGTGTTTGAGAAATACGTGGAGTGTATTGGTATGAGATACCAGTACGTATGGCACTGAAGCAAGTAGGAGTTTGTTGGAGCTAGTGCTCACGTGCCATTCCAATATTGTATGAATATTAATTGTTAATATTTATACAATAAACATTTCGAATAAAGATTGTTAATATCATATTAATATGGTAGAATGCTTGTAACATTACAGACATTGTTTGATCTGAAAGAGTTCAGATCTGATCTAAAGGAGTTTAGATCAGAACTAATAGTTATCAAAGCTGAGAGCTATAAATGCTAATAGTTAGCACTGTTAATAGTTATCAGTTTATAAGAGTCAGCGATGTCTAAAGAGTTAGAACTTTGTCTATAATGAGACAAAGACCTGAGAGTATACTTATAATGATATAGTTGCAAAGAGTTGCAATAGATGCTAAGAAATATCATTATGTAAGTATGTCTCAAATATAATGTTCCTGATCTATGATCACCAATGCGGGTCTATCGGTGAATTCACAATATATAGATTAGTGTATGTCTATATCTGACTAGTTCAGATGGTTGTTCTTAGCTGACCATGAGCTTAGAGCTTGTATAGACATGCGGGTATCCAGTCAGGACTGGATACTGAACAGACTCATGAGGACCCCAATAGATATCCTATGAAACCGTCAAAGGAAGGTCCTCTCGAGTTGAGTAGTAATCGTGGTCCTTTGACCTGAGCGCCATGGTGGTCTTGTGAGTGATCCATTATGCTTTGGTTCCACATATGTCAGAGACCTTTCATGGTCTGGCCGCTATGTGTCGCTGGGTATAGTCCGATGCTCATAGAGTCTGGTGTGCGTAGATACGGGATCCATTAGCTTACGTAGGTAAGATGTATATCCGATGCTCCGAGATTGTATTTCATAAAGTCTTGTGGCTACAAGCATAAACCCGGGAAAAGAGTTTCCCACAGGGTTAAACAATATAGCAAAAATGTTTGCGTATATTGTTTATCGAGATACGAATCTGGAGATAAGATTATTGGATGAGCAAATGGGAATTTGATGGTACTGATCTATATCCCCGCACATCCGGGGTATAAATGATGGAAAGATTATACGTATACGTTATAACCTCAACTTGTATGGTCTGACACGCTGATTTGTAATATTCGTAACGTGTGCGTGGGGCATCGATTACGGATTAATAGAATAGTTCCATTTGACAAATCGGGTGTAGATCTAGAGAGTCCCAATATGAAATGTACTCTTTGAGTACTTGGGCAGTGTACCGTATTGAATTGTTCAATACAGTATAATTCAACAATTACTAAGGTTATGTTAACTAAAGTATATGGTTAAATGGTGGGACTCACTTTAGGTTAACTTGGTAACCTAGTAAGGATATAAAAGTAATTTCACTTTATAATTATTTAATTGTTAAATAATTAAAATAAATATTTATTTGTTTAATTGTTAAATAAATGATTTAACTTAACTAAGGTTAAAGGTTAACCATAAGGTTAAGTTAGTTAACTTTACTTAATGGTTAAGTAAAGGTTAACCTAACCATGGTTAAGTTAGTTAACTATGGTTAAATTAATTAAATATTTATTAACTTAAAGGTTAAGTTAAAATAATCTAACTAAGGTTAAATGTTAACTAAGGTTAGGTTAAGCCAAATGAAATGCAAATGAAATTCAAATTAGTTTGAAATTTATGCATTAGTATATAAAGTGAAATGAAATTGAAAATCAAAAAATTTTTGAAATTAGGTTTTAGATTTTAGGTTTTGCATTTTGGGAGCCAATTCAATTTGAGAAATTGAAATTGTTTGTTTTGTGTTTTAAGTGTTAGAACAACAAAACAAACTAGATAAATGGTTAGTAAATGTAATAACTAAAAATAAGATTTGTTTTATTTATTCAAGAGTTGAATAAAAGGAAAAACAAATTTGATTAAGTTAAATTGTTTAACTTTGAAAAATGTGTAAGAGTTAAACATATATGCTGGATTAAGATGCTGCCATTCTAGACAATCAAACCCACCCTTGTTGATTGCTAGAATTGATCAAAGATTCATTTCATGGTGGACTTCAAAGAAAATTAATCCAAAAGCTTCATTGGTGATATTTCTCAATTTCGAATTTCAGTTTAATCAAATGTTATTTTCTGTGTTCATTATATTTAATCTTCCGCTGTGCACATTTATGTATGAGATATGTATATTATTTGTGTGATGAACACAACCCACATGCAAGCACCCTAGTTTTATTTGTACACCCCATAACCCAACACAGATGTCACTGCTGGCATTGCAGCACCCAATGCTTCCCCTTTGGCATACTCGTTTCAACACTTGAAACGCGTCATTTGCACTGGGTCTTTTGCATCTATTCACTCAAACCACACCTAAATACAACCTAAATGGCTCTGATACTATTTATTGGCGGAGGATTTAATATATGTGAGTGTATGCATGTGCTATTGTGTCTATTGCCTAAAATACGTATCTTATACATATTCTACGTGGCGGAAGCGTGTAAATTACAATAAACATAATAAATAAAATATATTAATCACATTAATATATTAGTAAGGTAGATAACTCACCTCAACGTGTAACGTTATACACGTATTTGTTTTAAAGTCCGCATAGAGACTAACTCGCGGACAGTTCTAGTCACCAACACGGTGGGCTTGGTAAGCTAGAACAGTAGCCATATACGCAGCATTGGGTTGAACTCTTAAACCCTAAAATGGTCGATGTGTATTTTTATCCTTTTCACCAAAAAAATAAGAAATAAAAATTTTGAAATAATTCACAATTGCTCCAATTATAAGCATTTTTTTTTCTTCTCTTCTTCTTTTGTTTCTTTTTCCTCTCCATTTCTTTCTTCATTCCTGCAGCCAAAATGGCCAAAAAATACCAAATATTTTATCTCTATCTCTTTATATATATATAATATTAATATAATATATTATATAATATAAAATATAAATATAATAATAATAAAATATACATAATGGGTGTCAACTATTTGGCATCCAAATAAAATATTATTATTTATATAATATAATAATATATAATATAAAAAAATATTATATAATATAATAAGAGATATATTTTGATTATTTAACAATTAGATAATTAAAGTGTGAAATGACTATTTTACCCCTCATAAATAGTTACCAAGTCTACCTCTAGCAGGTTCCACCAAACCCACACTTGGGTAAACTCAATCAAAGGACCACAATACGCCACGTGTCATTATACAATTAGTACATAACAATTATTGACTAATTATTGTATTTAACACTTAAATACAGACACACACGCATTTCTATAGTAATACTGAATATTGCTGGATTAAACAATTTAATTTGGCACACTGCCCCAGTGCACAACGAGTGCACTCTATATCGCGGGACTCCCTAAGTCCTACGCCTGATTCGTCAAATAGAACTATTCCATGAGTCCGTGAGCAATGCCCCATGCACACGTCACGAATAAACAAATCAGCGCGTTGAACCATGCAGGTTGAGGTTATAACACATACGTATAGTCCTTCCATCATAATATCCTAGATGTGCAAGGATATAGATCATCACTGTCAAATCCCCTTGTGTTCATCCATGTCTTATCTCCAGACTAGTATCGCAATAAACAATATGTGCAAACTCATTTGTCATATTGTTCTACCATGATGAAACTGTTTCCCGGAATTAGTACTTGTGGCCACAAGACTTTTCGAGATATAGTTTCGAAGCATCTGGATATCAAACTCCTTATGCGAGCTAACGGATCCCATATCTGTACACACTGGACTCCATGGGCATCGGACCATACCCATCGACACCCAGCGGTCACACCATGAAAGGCCTGTGACAATTATTCGAGAACATACTTGCGTAACTAGCATTTTCTAGCATCCGATTGCAACTCTTGTAACTATGTAGTTAATGGTATATTCCCAAGTCTATACCCCATTACAGACAAGGGTTCAACTCTTGGATCTGCTAAGTATTATAACCAGCTAACACTTAACTGTGCTAACATTTAGCATTTATATCTCTCAGTGTGGCTAACTATGAGCCATTTTTAAACTCTTTTAGATCAGATCTAAACTTTAGATATGATCTAAACTCTTTTAGATATACAATGTCTATAACGTTACATTGTATAGTACCATATAAATTTGTATTATCGATTTAATGAGAATATACACTTGTATAAATACACAAGTATATGTACATTCAGGGATAGCACGTAAGCACCGACCCTATATAATTAGATAGGTCATTTCGGTTATTACCAAGATTGCTAAAGTGTGAATAATTGGTCATAATGATTCGGGTTATGCGGGTTAAACATGAGATGAGGCAAATATATGCGAAAATACTATCCTAGATCGCTAAAGTGTGCGGGTAGTATTGATAACATATATTTGATAACTGATAAGTTAATCTGAAATACAATTATCCTAGATCGTTAAAGTGTGCGAATAAGGTGTATTTAAGATCAGTAGTAAGAGTTGTATAAGATACAATTGACAAGAGTTGTCTACCTTTTGGGTTTACAAATGCCAAGATCGCTAAAGTGTGTGGCCGAAGTAAAATGTCAATAGGGTCTACTTTTCACTGTACAGTTTAAAATATTAAACTGTCATTTTTTCTTTTAAGAAATTTAAAAGATTATGTAAAATAGTAGGAAGGAGGGTGCGTGAAGATCAAAGACGGACAAAGAAAGAAGGCAAAAACGTAAAGGCAGTGCCCATGTGTGGGCACCGCGATGCTCCAGATAAAGAGTGGGCACTGCGGTGCTAAAAGCCTAGTGTCGCGGCACTGGGCACGATCATCCAGCGCCGCAGCACCAAGGAGTGGGCGTCGCGGTGCCTGATGAGAGAAAAAGACTTTCCCAATTTGTTTTAACTTCTACTTGTTCCAAAACTCCTTAAAACGACTCCTACATGTTTAGAGTTAACCTAAATCGTCCTAAAAACTTATATAAATACTTTTTATTGGCTTGTAAACACATTTTTTGTGATTTTTAATAAGAAAAACTTATAGTTTATAAGAGAGTGTAAATTCTTTATAAGTTTTTTCTTATAAAAGATATAATTTATAAGTGTCTTGTGATTTATTAATAAGAAAATGTAATCTTGATTTACCGTAAATATAAATAAATTATCAAACCTCGTAAATTCTATATATTATTTTTTTACCTTTCTTTTTTTAATTTCTTATTTATTTTTATATTATATTATTTATTTTATTTTTTTAATTTCTTATTTAATTATTTTTATATTATATTATTTATGATATTTATTTCTTACTACAACGTAAGTTCATCCTTTAACTATAAAATTCTCTAAATACACATAAATACATTTAGTGTGTTCATCCTTTAAATATAAAATTCTCCAACACAAATAAATACATTTAACATTTATTCAAAAATTTTAATATGATAAAAGGGCTCTCAAATTTTTCAAGATGGTATCGGAACTCTTAAATTTTTCAACAGGAGCACCTGATCCGCCTCACGTCTAAACGACAATCGTCTAATCACGTCGTCTGTATTGACCTCACCGATCTCTCTTTTTTAAAGTTCAAAGTTAAAGAAGTGTTGGTTTTAGACAAATTTTTGGCAATTTGTTTTGGGAGTAAACATGCCCAAAGTCACGGTGAAGATAGATATTTTTTCAGATTTTTGGCAATTTTTGAGTTTTCTTTTTTTTGAAAAAAATGTATGGACTAAAGTGGAAGTTTTAGGACTTTGTGTTGTTATTGTGTTTATGGGTGGTGAAGAAATGGAGAGGATCCATGGAAGAAGTTTGTGTTGTTGTGTTTCTGAGTGGCAGTGGAATAAAGAGGGTCTATGTCAGTGGGTCTTGTTGTTGTAGAAGCCATTAATGGTGGCAAAAGAATTTTTTTTTTTTTTTTCATGTTTACGGGTTCTTTTCTAAAAGTGGCTTTGATTTTGAAGAGCAGGATCTGAGAGAATGACTTTCTTGAGGAGTGAAAAGCTTGAAAGAGGAGGAGAGATATATGAAGAGACAGAGTGAAGAGTCCACCATGAGAAGAAAAAGCTAAAGCTGTTGTGCGAGAC
Source organism: Ailanthus altissimus (assembly GCA_946807835.1). NCBI lineage: Eukaryota > Viridiplantae > Streptophyta > Magnoliopsida > Sapindales > Simaroubaceae > Ailanthus > Ailanthus altissimus. Next base: position 4,404,444 of record OX327690.1, on the reverse strand, counting down.
GTAGTGAAGAGTCAGTCAGCCATGAGAGGAAAAAGTTGAAGCTGTAATGTGAGTATTTGTTCATATGGACAGGAGGGTGTTTGGGAAGTGACTTAAGTCTGTTTGGTTACAATTGTCAGATCATGTCATTTTGACTTCATATGTGTTCAGTTATTTAATATATTTACATGAAATGATTTTAATATTTTTATTTGGTTAATTTTTATTGAAGATTTTTTAAGAAAATGTATAAGTGAATTTTTTTAAATTTTTTTTAATATTGTTAATAAAATTGAACATTATAAATATATATAATTAAATTTTATCTCAAAAATATTTATGATAATAATTTAATTTTTTTATAAACAGTATGTTGTTACAAAATAGGTTTTACAAGAGTGTGAATATATATGTATTGTACATATTCTGTTGTCCTAAACAAATTTGTATAAAATGGGCTAACCCAGTCCTAAAGAAAGTTTCTTCCTTGAAACACCCAAGCTTGTTCTTGAAACACCCAAGCTTGTTCTGAATACACCTTTTTAATTGAGTTTAGATTACACTTGTCAAATGGGTTTAGCCGCCCGAACCTTTGATGGGCTTAGCCTAATTTTGGAACAAATCCGGCCTCACTCAACTATTAAGTAGGCTGTACTGGGCGTAATATTAGGACCCACAAATTTGATGGGTAATAGCCCGTAAAAAGATTGGACTTAAACTTTAAATCCATTAAATTTGATAATTAAAATATTTTAAAATAATAATAAGGATAGTGATATTTCCGCCACAAAAAAAAGTGTAATTACACATATTTTTGTAATTTTATATAATGAATATTTAATCTTAAGTTATTATTTGTTAAATAATTATTTACATTAATTTTTTGAAATCTTTATAAACTTTAATTTTTTTTTACATCTAATTTCTTTTAATTAAAATATAGTTTTTGTTATATACAATAATTGAAGTGATATTACGATTAATACAATTGACCTTGAAATTAATAAAATTAACCAAATTTGTATCATTATGTTTCATTTTGTATTTAAAAAAATTAGTCATTACAATTAATACAACTGACAAATTCGTATTCATTGCAATATAATTAATTCAAACGACATGAAAAAACCTTTCATATACTTTTCTATTATGGCACATGGTCTACTAACTCATTCAATCTCAACTATAGCACTAGAGTCGACTTTTTAGTGCTGATAACAGAGGGATTAAATGATCAACATAGTAGATTAACATATGATATACTTAAATACCTAATATGCTTAAAAGATTATGATGCAACAACACATAGCATATAAAAGGACGTAGTTGAAGATTTTGACTATTTAAAAATATGGTAAGATCAATCAATGAATTAAATTTATTATTATAAATTTATTATTGTAACCTTTGTTGTTTTAGTTAGAACTTTGCAAATGAATGATAGTTTAGTGGGTGTCAATTTAGTTAGGATGCATAAAACTCTAATGATATAATTCTTATTCATTTCTTTACCACATGAAAAAAGTTTGTATATTTTATTATAATTAATAAAAACAGGCACTCTATTAAATTCTAATGATTTATTTATTTTTATCTTATTATTATAATATTAATAAATAATACTAAATTAATTCAAGTAAAATTTCATGGGCCAACATGAAGAAAAGCTCGCTCAAGCCCAATCTCTATTATGCTTGACCCAAAAGGTGGGCTAGGCCTAAATAAGTTAATAGGCTTTGAGCTCAAAATTAATTTGGCCCGACACATTTGATACATCTAATCTTGATGTTACTAGGAAAAAGAGCAAGATAATTGAAGTTATAATCACTTCTCTAATGCTCCTTCGTTTGATGGCAGCAAGTTATGGTTCATGACTACTTGTATTAGACAAATTTCAAGGGAGCGGTTATTGTCCTTTAAACTAAACCGTGAAATTTAGTTGTCTTTTCTATTAAAATTTTTTGTTTCAAATTTTTCTTAAAACGGAGAGTTTTCAAGAAACTCTCATTTTATTTTTAATGACAGATTTAAAACTGTCATCGTATATCACCTATCTTCTTTAACCATGATAAAGATGACATTTTTATAATCAGTTGATCATTTTTTGTTATCTGTGTTCTTTTATGTAATAGTGAAAATTAAGATCAATTTTTTTTTAATTATTATTGAATCGTATTACATTGATGATTAAATATTTGTTTGATCAATTTAAGGCAAAAATTTAAGTTGATATGTTACTTTTAACGTTATGAAAATTCTTTATTAGTACCATTTTTTAAATATTGTTATCTTAAAAAAATATAAGAAAAACAAAATAAAAATATTCATATATATATATATGTTATTTTATTTTTTAGTATGGCGTACAAATACCTTGTGGTGCAGATAACATGTAGCACAACAGCTTTGGCTTTGAGGGTGGATAGATTTAATTAAAAAAAAATTAAAAAAAATTAAAAAATAAGAAATTAAATTGAGCAATCAAATAAATAAATCAATTTAATAAAACAACTCCCGAGTATTATTCATACTTCAGGCAAAATGTATTTTTCGTAAAACAATATAGCTATAATAATAGTATGAAAAGTACCTTTTTAAATTTTTTTTTAAAAAAAGCACCCTTGAATACTTTTTAAATCAAACACAAACTAACTCCCGAGTATTTTATTTTTCACACGTCAGGTAAAACGATTGTTTTTATATATGTGAAATTAAGGCTTTTCAAAAAAGAAAAAAGAGGTTTATAGTAATAAAATTTAATAAACTGCTACCAAATTCTACAACATAAACAAATCACCACTACACCTTGAGCTCTCCAAATAAAAAGAAAATTGATATCTCAAAACTCTTTCAAATTTTTTCTGCTATGTGACCATACATTTTGGTCTAAAAAACAAATATCAAATTGGGAGAGTAATCCACAAAGAGTTCCCACAAACTCTTACTGCACAAGGGTTCTCCGGCCCTGTGCATTCCGACGAAGAATATTCATTGAGATTGGCGGGACTGCTCCATAGCCTCCGCTTGAGAAGTTAATAAAACCACAACCAAGTTTTGTTGTTTGCTGTGAGAACTATCCTACTCAACATTAATTTTTTTGGTTCCCTGTAATACCCTAATCCCATCCCCATCACAGAGACCAAATACTTCAGAAAAATATTCCTAGCAATGCGCCTTAGAGCCTAAGATTTTCCACAATGTTTGGTGTCTTTATGCGAACTTGAAGAGCCTTGAGAAATTAAAAAATTGTCGTGAGTTAGAGACAAATAAATTAGAAGTCTTTGTGTTATCTGAAAGCAACAAGGATTGACACTGCTTAACGAGAAGGAATTATCTTTTTAAAAGTGTCAAAGTGAGTGCTTGCGTGCCATTTTTTAATGCATATATATTTATGTATTTATATAAATATGTATTTTTATTAAATCATTAATAACAATTTATATAATATTATGCATGTAACGTTATAGATATTATAAATTTTAAAGAGTTTGGATCAAATCTAAAAGAGTTTAAATAAAGACTCATGGTTAGTCACGTTGAGAGATATAATTGCTAAATATTAGTACAATTAAGTGTTAACTGGTTATAATACTTAGCAGATTCAAGAGTTAGAACCTTGTCTGTAATACAACATAAACCTGAGAATATACTAGTAAATGCATAGTTGCAAAAGTTACAATCGGATGCAAAAAAATGCATGTTGCGCAAGTATGTTCTCGAATAATTGTTAATGATCTATTTCTGCCAATACGGGTCTGTCGGTGGATATCTTTATATATATAGATCAGTATATGTCGTACCCACAGGGTATAGATAATCGTTCTTGACCGACTGTAAGCTTAGAGCTTGTATTGATATATGGTATCCAGTTATGACTGGATATGGGACAGACTCATGAGGGCCTCTGATAGACATTTAATGTAAGCCGTCAATGGAGGGTCCTCTCGAGTTGAATAGTATACGTGGTCCTTTGACCTTAGTGCTACGGTGAGCTTGTAAGTGATCCACTATACTTTGGTTTCACGTATGTCACAGAGCTTTTATGATGTGATCGTTGGTATGATTTGATGCTTATGAAGTTCAGTGCGTACAGATATGGGATTTTTCAGCTCTCATATGGAGTTTGATATCAAGATACTTTGAGACTGTATCTCAGAAAATCTTGTAGCCACAAGCAATAATCCTGGGAATGAGTTCTGCCAGGGTGAAACAACATGGCAAAGGAGCTTGTGCATATTGTTTAATAAGATACAAGTCTGGAGATAAGATATGGATGAGCACAAGGGGATTTAACGGTGATAATCTATATCCCCAGCACATCTAGGATATCATAACGGAAGGACTATACGTATACGTTGTAACCTCAACTTGTATGGTTCAACGCGCTGATTTGTATATCCGTGACGTGTGCGTGGGGCATTGCTCACGGACTCATAGAACAGTTCTATTTAACAAATCGAGCGTAGGACGTAGAAAGTCCTGCGATATGGAGTGTACTCATTATGTACTGAGGCAACGTGCCAGATTAAATTATTTAATCCAGCAATATTCGGTAATATCACAAGAATGCGTGCGCTTCTGTATTTAAGTGTTAAATACAATAATTAATCAATAATTATTATTTATTAATTGTATAATGATATGTAGCGTATTGTGGATCCTCAGCTGAGTTTACCAAAGTATAAAATTTTGTGGGACCCACTAGGGGTAAACTTGGTAACTATTTATGAGGGGCAAAATGTCGTTTCTCACTTTAATTATTTAATAGTTAAATAATCAAAATATTTTTTTTTATATTATATAATATATTATTTATTTTATATTATATTTATATAAAAAGGAAAAAGAAAGAGAGAAGAAAGATTTGTGTGTGTGAGGCCGAATTCGACTAAGAGAAAGAAAGAAATGGAGGAGAGAAAGAAGAGAAGAAGAAGAAAGGAAAAAAAAAAGAAGAAAAAAGAGGGAAAATGAAATTGTTTCATTTCCCTATGCTTCTAATCGAAGCAATTGTGAATTACTTCAAATTTTTTATTTCTTATCATTTAAAAAAAATGATATAAATGCACACCCGACTATTTTGGGGATTAAAAGTTAATCTCAGGCTGAATACAGAGCTACTGTTCTAGCTCACAAAACCCACCGTATTTGTCATGCCCCAGACCCAACAGATCTGACACACGACATCACTTACATTCATTCAATAATACTTAAACATTCATTTTAATTTCTTTCAGAATTATAGCAATTGAATTATGACTGGGACAATTACTAAACCGGAGATACGCAGAGTTTTCTCAGAGATTAACACTCTACTACGTCACCAGTAGCAACTTTGTTACCGGAAGCCCAGAATATATTCATTGCAAATTCTTACTTAAAATCAATCCATTACTACACTTGGTGAAACTTAAACTAAATCCAACCACACACAATAAAATAATACATAAGTATTTATTCAACAGGGACAAATCAAATATTTTATCCCACGTGTCCCCAAATGAAACACTTAGCAACCTAACAACTTAGGGAACCCAAGGAACAGCAGAAGCCTTGCCAAATCCGCTAAGCACACATGTACCTTATTTACCTGAAATCACCATAAACTATAATGAGTATAAAACTCAGTAAGCATACTAGTTTTTCATATATCAAATACAAATACATATATGTACACAATGCATATGTATGATATGTTGTTATCAATCAAAATCATAATCTTATCAAATCACATATCATGTAAGCGCTTACACATTCTTTCAAAACACATAATAGGAATACCATCACTCGACTGCTACTTAGTAGGACTTACATATCACATAATGAGCCAAATGTCACTCGTAGGTGACATACCGTATGAGAGGAATAGTACAAGTGAGGTCTTTAAATCACACATATATAACGCTTATGCCCGAAGGTAAAAGCCAAACCCTCACCCTGATCATCGGTGAGTCCTCTCACATGTACCAATACGCCACCACACGAATGTGATGACTCACACTTTCTTTAGGTACCAATAGGATCCTCCCTACATACGGAACACATAACATATACCAATCCCGAAGGAAAAGCCACACATAAAGGCTCCATAAATCACATAAAATGCCTACTAAGTTAACAGTGAGTTCAAGTACCCTCAAATCACAAAATATTTCTCATGGACATATTACACTTCAAAAGCTTTCTTTGTTAAACGCATCTTATTTTGGAAAGCTCACTTTCAAAAGCACATGTATGTCCATGCTAAATGTCAATGCTCACATTCATAAACATATATTCACATTTTATATCAAAATATACTTTGACATATCATAAACATATTCTTAACCCCATTTACAAAATCATACAAAACAATTATTATGTTTATTGTGATTCCAGTAGTAAGTCTAGTATACTTACCTCTTAACACTTTCAGCTACAAGGCTTAAATCTCCTTAACCTATCAATGGAGATTAATCCTTTCATAAGCCTCACAATTCACACAAAATACTTTAAATAGCTTACAAAATTATACACAATGCATTTATCACATCAAATTGGTCTAAAAACTTGGTTTCTCAAAACCTGTCATTCTGACCACTTACACTTAACAAATTTCTAATACATCAAATGATGTCCAATTACTCCAAAATCAGAATATACCATCCTTAACTCATATATCCTTCTTATATATGAATATTATATCAAATTTCCTACACAATCCATTCCATACACACCATCGAATCCAAACTACAAACCTGACAGGATCAAGATACTTACTGAACAGTATTCAATCTCCCAATTTTATAAAATCATATACTAACTCAAAAATTATAAAACTACCACATAATTACTCGTGACACATATCTCAGTCCATGATAAATATTTGGCTTCCAAATAATTACCAAAAGTATTTTAAAACTATTTTATTCCATAGCTTTAAAAATCTGTTAATCAAATACTGTAATGAGCGGATATACTTTAGAAAATCATAACATTTCAACCACATTGATCCAAATTCTCAATTCTGAGTATATCATATTAGACATATAAAATTATCATATTTCACAAATTCGTAATTTTTAAAGATCATTCAGCAGGTCAAAAATTATTTTCCACTGTATCATACTGTTTACACAGGAAATTTCCAGAATTCTAGGGTCATTTTGGTAAATTCACTACAAATTCAATTTCCGATATTTTCAGTCGATTCAAAGTCTCAGATGATCCTAAACATGTCTAATTTCATATATTCAAAATTCAAAACCAGAATCGATTCAAAATAATTTATAAAATTCCTAGATCAAGAGACTATCAATCAGAAAGTTTACAATCCATCATGATTTATCAAACTATTTTATAAATCATCATCAATTCTCAAACTATCATACGAAATACACATCAAATCCTCAATTATACATATTTCCAGAAATCAAAATTTAAAGAAATTAACATAATTAACACCAATAAATTAAGAAATAATTGTGATATACCTCTTAAGATCCAAAAATTCCAATTTCTTCTTCTTCTTCTTCTCTTTCTCTCTCCTCTATTTCTCTCTTCTCTCTCTTAAAATGGGTAGCTCGACCTAAAAATGGTAAATTAGGGTTTAAAAGTGTATTTTTATACTAAGAGGCTAATTTTTGGTATTTACGAATTCACCCCCAAAACTTTCAAAGTATAACAATTTGGTCTCTAAAATAATTCCAAAGTCTTGCAAATAAACCCAATACTAATAGTACATCCTTAACCTATAAAAACACTACTAATAACAATATATAAATCAAGGATCACCCACATACAAATAAAATACGTATATTTATATATATAAATATACATATTCTTACCGGTTATGGATACTGGTTACTACAGTATTGGTGACTAGAAATTTACACGAGTTGGTCTTTATGCGGACTCCAAGAAAAACACGTGTATAACGTTACACGTTTTGGTGAGTTCTCTAGCCTATTAATATATTAATGCGATTAATATATTTGTTTATTGTAAAATTTATACGCTTCCGCTGCGTTAGGTAATAGACACAATTGCACATGCATATACCTAGATGTGTCTTAGATCCGCCAACAAAAAGTTCTACTAAGTAACGATCCCATAAGAGATACATCTCTAGGAAAGGAAGAAGAGAAGAAGAAGAGAAATGGAGGAAAGGAAGAAGAGAAGAAGAAGAAGAAGGAGAAAAAAAAATGGAAAAAGAGGGAAAATGAAATTGTTTCATTTTTCTATGCTTCTAATTAGAGCAATTGTGAATTATTTCAAATTCTCAATTTCTTATCTTTTTGGAGAAAATGATATAAATACACACCCAGCCATTTTAGGGATTAAGAGTTAATTCCAAGCTGAATACAGAACTGTTGTTCTAGCTCACCAAGCTCACCGTGTTCGTGACTAGAACTGCACACGAGTTGTTCTTCATGCGGACTCCAGAAAAAGTACGTGTATAACGTTACATATTTTGGTAAGTTCTCTAGCCTATTAATATAATTATTTATTACAAAATTTACACGCTTTCGTTGTGTTAGGCAATAAACACAATTACACATACATAACGTGCCTTAAATCCGCAAACAAAAAGTTCTACTAAGCAACAATCCCATAAGAGATACATCTCTAGGAGGCTAAAACTAATACCAACAAAGAATCAACTTTTTGAAATTTAATTTCAAGAAACCTAGAATTCATAGAAGGATACGGAATATTGTATGCAACAAGAGCCAATTTATCCTCCTTTACCTATTTTAAGTTGCCATGGTCCCTCAAAACCATAGCACTTTGTATTTAAAATTAAAGCTGTTATCGAAACCATCCCAGCTTATACAATGAACCTTTTTCGACTTCCAGTGGCCTTAATTCTTGAGCTTCATAGGTTTGTACGAGATTTTGGTAGGGTGGTGATGAGGTGAAATTAAAGCTGCATTGGTGTTGTTGGGAAGTGTTGTGTCAAAGGAAGAAGAATAATGACCTCAGTTTTTGAAATATTTTTTTATTTAATCAAGTCATGTTAGCTAAGTAAGGTTGGCTCATTGTGACTAATCTAGATTCACTTATGGCTTGGGTTGTTAAGTGTTTCTACTTTCCGAATGAAAATTTCTTGCAAGCTAATATTTTTTGTAAGGCTTTCTTTCTTTGGCATTGTATTTTGTAGGGAAGAGAAATTCTTGCTAAGGGTACTAGATGGCGGATAAGTAACGAGGAGAGTGTGCTAATATATCATGACTAGTGGTTACCTCAACTAATGTCTTTTAAGCATTTTTTTAGGCATTTCATTTTTTGAGTGGTCTCGAACCCTTTTTTTTTGTTTGTTTCATTTTGTGTTCACCCATATTATATGCAACATTCCTCTTCCGTGGCGCAACTTGAATCAAGAGGATAATATTATTTTGCATTATGATCCGTTGAGTAAATACGCAATTAAAAATAATTATTGGCTAGCATACTAATTGATTGGGGGTGGCAAGTAATTCTGAAAAATTGACTGTATGTGGTTAAAAATATATATATATATAGTATTAGATAATTAATATCCATATAAAAAATATTTATTATTAATTAATAATATTTTAATTACAAATTTATTAACATAATACTTAAAGACCAATAATTGATATATATTGAGCATTAGTATAAAATTAAATTGTTAATAATATAAATACTATAATTAAATGTACGTCTAACTAATACTTAATAATATAAATATTGTAATTAAAAGTATGACTAATTAACAATGTAAAATACATAATTATAATGTAAAAGTACAAATTTAAATATTCTTATATAAATGATAGTTCAATTGAAATTAGTATTTAAATAAATAATCTTTTATTTAAAGTAATGTCAACTTAGTCTAGTTCAATATTACGCCAAACACATGATTATACTATAAATAATCCTATTTTAAAAATTAATAAATCCAACCTTATACACCAAATCAGCCCTGAGTGTCTTGTGATTAACCCTTTAAAAATTACAGTAAATTGACTTATAAATAACAATGTACTCAATGAGTTGGTATATTTCATTAAGAAGTTGTTAATTAGTCAACCCTTGAGTCGTCATACTGCTTCTGAAATTTGTGAAGAACACAAATGATAGAAATAAAATTGTGTTTTATTAGTGAGTAATACTAGAAGAAAGGTAAATCTGACTTCAGAAATAAAAGACTTTTATCAATCAAATCATTAGATAAAGACATAAACTAGTACATTTTATGTTTTTCTTTTTTAAAATTTATTTCTCGACCTCCGAACTCACCATTGATAACGATGTATCAAATAAAAATAATTTGATGCTGAATGAATGTTGACGCTAAAATATTTTATATTTATTATCACATCATCCAACGAGCAAGACACCTCCCACCCAAAAACAATATACATTATAAAATTTTAATAATGATGTAAAATATCAACTTTTGTTATTACAAATTAATATATTAAATAATTATTGAGCACATTACTTAATTACATTCTTTTATTATTATTTTTATCATTTTCACTATCATTTTTATTTTTGAAAAGTGATTATTTTTGTCTCTAAAATTACATTTCATACCTACTATTAGTATACTTATTAAAGATACATTTGTAAATTGAACAAAGTTTATCAACCCTTTCTAACTATAAATAAGAGGCTTATTGCACAAAGAATTAATCTTTTGTCATTACACTATAATAAAAGAGCTATTATTTTCTCTCACTTCTTTCTCTTCTAATCTTTCTTGATTTCATGAATCATGTAGATTATGATCCTCCGGCACTAAGTTAGAGATTGAACTATAAACAAAGAACTAAATTGGCATTTTCCCTTTTAAATATGAGAAATTAAGTCTCCAAAACAATAAAAATGAGATTTATAGATAACCAAACGTGATAAACTGTTGCCAAATTCAAAACCAAATAAATCAAACTTTCCCAATTCATACCACTTGCAGCATACTCATAACTGTGGTTCCATGGTGATAATTCCAGCCTCTATATCACAACATTTACCACTGCATTGTTTAATCACCCCACAAACCTTTGCACCTCTTGCATTTTGCCTTCCAGTTGAACTTGTGCCTTTATCTTTCTTGCATGAGCTCAAACAAAGAGGTTCAAAGTCGATCTGGTTGCACGAATTTGCTGTAATTGACACATCTTGATTGGATTTCTTGCAGCAACTACTGGTGCAGTTCTTCACATTACTAGCTTTTAAGAAGGAAAAGGTGCCGTATTTGGACTTGAGAGATCCTCTTTCATCATCGGGGTTATTTTGTAGAAGTAACATGCTATTCAAAATCACAATTAAGCATGTCCCGACATCGGATAGAACTGCAGCCCAAACTAATGGGTAGCCTGCAATTGCCAATACAAGGATACCTCCCTTAACAGTGACAGAGAGAATGACATTTTGAATGAGTTTTCTCAAAGCTTTTCTTGCTAGCCGGATTGCCTTTGGTATCTGTCGAATGTCATTGGACATGAGTATTACATGCCCGGTCTCCATGGCGAGTGCTGAACCTGAAATACCCATTGAGATGCCAATATCAGCTGCAGCTAAAGCAAGGGCATCATTAATGCCATCTCCAACCATGGCTGTAGGTCCATCTCTCTTAAACTTCTCAACTATTTCTGCCTTGTTTTGAGGTAGAAGTTCCGGATAAATCTTGTCAAAAGCATGACCCAACTACAAAGAAAAAAAAAACCTCTTAGTAACCACTAATGTAACAGACACATTATATATACATATACTAACTCTTCTCCTATTTTTACCTTAACTCAGGTGGCCGTAAGTGCAAACAGCATTCACAATTATCTCAACATTGCACATGGGGCAACTTAAAATTAAACCATGTGCAAACGAATTAATAACCACTGGCTTAACTAATAAGTTGCAGAAATGTTCCAAGTAATGAACAATATTAATAATTAGTTATCAAAGATTATACTAGCCAAAAGCTTAAATTTTCCAGATACTAAAAAAATCATAGGAAGCAAGGGAAATGAACCATGGATATTAAAAGTGCACCTGCTCTTGTGCAAGCAAGGCTGCTGCATGGCTATCACCAGTAAGCATAGAAGTTTTAATGCCTAAAGACTTCAGCTCTTCAATCGCTTCGATGGCCCCAGACCGACAAGAATCAGAGAGGCTGAATGTTCCAACTAGAGTTGCTCCTAAGTACACAAACAACTTCGTCTTTCCTCCTCCAAAATTAGTTTCTAAGATTGAGCCTGAAATTTCAATGCTGACAAAGATATGAGAAAATTGATATACCTTTAACTTTGACGTAACTACACCATATATTTATTATTACCCTGTCTACTCCACATTCCCATCAACCGCTACTCTAGCCCACCCCATCAAAAAAGAAGAATAAAAGAGAAAGAAATGATGGAAGTATGGTGCTCATTTTATTAAAGTTAAAACTTTTTGTAATTGGTCGAGAAATGTACATGATTAATATTTAATGGACATATCACCATAAACCTGGAGTATTCTAACTTTTTGTTAAAAAAAAAGCAAACAATATTTGGTAGGAACAAGAAAATAGGGTGGCTTCTAAAGCTAAAATAACAGAAATTTTTTACCTTCTCTACAACCAGCTCTTCGACCAATCCTCCAATTTCCAATATAAATATCATTTCCACCCATTCTTCCAAATATTCCTTCTCCCGGGAAATTTTGGAAATCCTCCACATGTTCAGGAATTGGCTCAATGGAGAACAACCGTCCATAGTCAACTAGTGCAATTGCCATGGGATGACTAGATTTACTCTCCATACTTGAAACCCTGGAATGTGATAATTGCTTTCAAGAAAAGTAAAAATTAAAATTTCTTAATTTTTAGAAGCAATCTAAGTTTTTCTAGACATTTCATTGCAAAATAAAAAGTGGAAATCATTATAGATAGACAAGAAATTGCATCTGTTAACTTTACCAATATAGTAATGTGTCAAGGCTAACATCATCGCAGAGAGACTGGAAATCTGTCACGCTGAATTCTCCGCTAGTTACTGTCCCAGTTTTGTCGAAGGCAACCATCTTAACTTTAGCAAGAATTTCAAGATAATTGCCACCTTTAACTAGAAGTCCTGTTGTTGCTGCTCTGGAAAGTGCACAGAAAATCACAACTGGTGTTGAGAGGATAAGTGCACAAGGACAGGCACTAACTAGAACAACTATTGCGAAGTAAAACCAGTTGCTTTCATTAGGAAGTCCAAACGCAACCGGAATCACAGCTAAAGCTACCGTTATTAATAGAACCACTGAAAAACAATACAAAATTGATATTAATGATGTGAAAAGGTTAACAAAATAAAGTAACAAAATTTTGACCCCCCGAGTATCGATCAGTTAATTGTGAATGTACTTTACATGCACGGATAAAAATAAGAGATAAAGATTAATATTTAGTGATTAAATTTCTCATATCTATTCAATTTTTTTTTTAATTAAAAAAAGTAAAAAAAATATTGTGCCATTTTCCAGAAGGAACTTAACCACTTTGTTTCTTATTAAAATTAATATCTACCACTTTCTCCACTAGTAAATTCATAATAGTCAGTGGCCCCCTTTTAGGGGTGTAATTGATCACTTTTTAAACAGGAAAGGATAATAAAAAAGAGGGTTTCTGGATGTTCCGAATTTACTAGAGGAAAATGTAATGGTTTCCAATTTTGCGAGGGGCAAATCAGTAGTTTCATATTTGCAAATTCTGAAGAGCCTTTCGGAGGATGATCAAGTGAACAACCTAGTTATGGATACAGAAAAATTCCTAACCTGGGATGTAGTACTTTGCAAAGTTGTCTACAAATCTTTGAGCTTGTGACTTCCTTTGGTGGGCCTCTTCTACTACTTTTACCATTCTCATGACCACACAATCTTTAGCTAATGCAGTAGTGTTCATACTGATGTAGCCTGAAAACATTGAAATATATATGTTATTAAATCTCTTAGATGCATCGGGAACTAAAGAAATGAAAGAGAGAAAGACTTAATAAACTAACCGTCCAAATTGATGGTGCCAGCCCAAACACTTGAGCCAGGTTCTTTGGGAACAGGAATTGACTCTCCTGTCAATGTTTTCTCATCTACCTCGCAATTACCTTCAGTGACAATTCCATCAATGGGAATTACTTCACCAGCTTTGACTGCAAGCATTGTGTTCACCTCGACTTTATTCACATCAACTTGTTCTCCAGTTTCGGCTATTACAGCATTTTGAGGAGCCATTGAAGTCAAAGATGACATGGCGGCCATAGCCTATGAGGAAAAAACCATTCAAAATTTAGGACAATGATTGAAGGTCAAAATGGTGATGCAAGACCAGAAATTCAAAGGAGAAAGAAGAAAACAACAAAATTAAGAAAGAGATTTGAGTGAGAAAATAGTTTAGCGTTTCTGTATTATTTCCGCAATTAGAGATTGTTTCTGACGATATAACATAAGGGTTGCTTATAATGGTCCGGGCATAACCAAGACCATAATCGTATAAAGGAAATCAACATAATCTATTCCAACAAAGTTAAACACATATAAGCCCGCATTGGAAATAATGAGAGTAATTGTTAGATTTAAAGCAAATTTAAGTTATTCTGTTTAAAGAGTATGTATTTGTTAGACTTTATTGGTTTGGTTTAAGAGATTTTATATGCTAGTAATTTTTTTATATAATTTACCTTTAAGTTAAAGTAAAATTCAAATAATACAAGTGTTGGAATTTTTCACATGTGTGGAAGTCTTCGCCTACAAGTATTTAAGAATAAAAAAAGATTACACAAAGTAGTAGAAAAAGTAATAAATCACACACAAATTAAGGCACATTTATATCGGCAACTCACATACTTTCATAATAAATTACGAGATCTTAACTTTTTTTTATTAACAAGTGATTACTAATGAACCATTCAAAATCTAAAAATAATTCAAGAGAATACAAGGAAAATCATAATAGACAAGCTTATCAAAGGTCGATACCCGCACTCTCTTACAAACTCAATACTCAAGTGCTCCTTGAGCTCTATATATTATCTTTTTAATACTTTGTTTTATGTTTGCCCCTCTAATGACTTTATAAGGATTTATTTAAGTTCTTAAATATCACTAGAAATATTAAATTTTGTTAGAATAGGAGTTCATGTGCAAAGAAATCCAAAACTAACTCAAACAAATCAAATTGTACTTAAAAAAGAAAACACCGAAAATTAACCCATGGCACCCAACTTTTTCCAAGCTTGGTGTCCAGCTTTTGCCAAGCTTGGCATTGTGGCCCTAGGGCCTGGAGATGCATCTTTCGTGCGTTTCCTCCTTTGCTTTCGGCTCTCCATTTTTTTTTCTTTTTTATTATTATTTTAGTTTTGAAAAAGTGACTATTTTCCTTCCTAGAAGTTGTAATTGATAATTTTTGAAACAATAGAAATTAAATTGGATATTAAAACTATAAATGAAAGACTAAATTCGCATATTCCCTAAAGCAATACCACACAGGTAATCTGCAACTTCTATCTTCTTTTATAAGACAAGGAAAGATTGAACCAGACCTTGTAACTTGCTATTGACTCAAGCCATTGAGCAATGGAAAATAAGAAGACAATAGAGCCAGCTTCCACATAATCTCTTAGTGCAAGAGTTCCTGCCACTGAGAATTTATCAAACCAAAATATGCAAGACAAGTTAGTGATTAATCTCAATTAATTTGATAATGATTATTTTATTTGCTTTTGTCATTTTTTTAACTTCGAGAATTGAATAGTTATACCTGCCATCAGAACAAGAATATTTATATTAAGGGTAAGGCTCTTAATTGATGCTATGCTTCTTATCAATATCCCAGGGATGCCAATAATAACTGCGACAACAGCAAAATATTGCAACGGATGATAAACATATTTGAGAAATGATATTACAAGTAAAATTCCACAAGCCATGATAGATGGGGCTGGCCACTTTTTTTGGGACACCATTTTCCCCTGCGGTCTTACCGCAGCCTCCAGCCTTGCCTTATTCAGTACCTCAACTGGCATTAAACAGTAGAAGATTTCATATCAATACTCAAGATAACTAGCATTAGGAAAACTCCTTTAACCAATAAAAAAGTCCAAACAAACAGACTTTTAAACTATAAAAAGTATTCTGATTGAAACTGGAAAAGAATGTAACCATTATATATGACATGTTATTAAGCATCTGCGTGTTCACCGGTTTAAGTTTTATGAGCCACAAGCATGCATTGAAATTCCTCAGGAAAATCATTGCAGGTTATCTCAAAGAGCCTCTCAGATTATTATTATTGACTCAGCTTAGGAATCCCAAGTTCCTTTCACAGGAACCAAACGTGTTGGAAGAACATGTTAAATTTTGGGGGTTTGATATCACTGTTAACAAATTTTAGAAACTTTTAGGGTGTAAAAAAATTTAGGTTGTAGTTGAATTAAGTCTGAAAATATCTAGGAATAAAAAAGTCATAAGTAAAAAATGTACAAAATCTAGAAAATCTAGAAATCATGTAATACATCAATTGTCAAGGGGGTGGGTAAGATATTATCTAGGAGAAAGGTGGTTATTATGCCTATATATAAGGTATTCGTGCAGTTTCATGTAAGTAGAAGCCCAATAATGACATAAACCTTCAATTCCTATTCTTCTTTGCTAATATCTTTTAACCCCAACAAATTTTTACTTCATTTTATAATATCTCAAATACTTTTCATTTATTATAATTTAGTCCATACATTTTAACTATTAAGTCTACGACCTTTCCCTGCGCCGGCAAAACAAGAATTGAAAAAAAATAAAATAAAATTGATTGGAAAATGATTAAAAGGGTATAAGGTTGTGCAAACACTATTTGCATAAAAATCAGGTACTGATACAAAACAATTATTGCCTACCGATTTGGACATCGGAGATGCGTCTTGTATCATGAACGACTATCACTGTTTTCGTCGGGACAATCACCGAAATCTCCTCGACTCCGTCGAGAGGCTTCAGAATCCTCTCAACCAGTGTAACCTCTGATGAACAGCACAAACCCAACACCTCAAAGTAATTTTTCTTCAACCCTTGAGTCGTCATACTGCTTCTGAAATTTGTGAAGAACACAAATTATAGAAATGAAATTGTGTTTTATTAGTGAGTAAAACTAGAAGAAAGAAAGGTATATCTGACTTTAGAAATAAAAGAATTTATCAGTCAAATCATTAGATAAAGATATAAACTAGTACATTTTATGTTTTTCTTTTTTAAAATTTATTTCTTAACCTCTGAACTCACCATTGACAACGATGTATCAAATAAATAAAATTTGATCCTGAATGTTGACGCTAAGTTTTTTAATATTTATTATCACATCATCCAACGAGAAAGACACTCCCCCAGAAACAAATAAACATTATAAAATTTCAATAATGAGTTATCAAGTAAAATATTGAGTTTTATTATCATAAATTAACATGTTATGTAATTATTGAGTGCATTCATTTGTATTATTTGTATATCTTTTCATCTAAGATTAGAGTTCCAGTTTTATGAGTGGTTAAATAGATTTATTTTCTTCAATTATTGAATGTAGTTATAATTGTGATGAGATATTAATTGTAGTTTGAATTTGACAGTTGTAATTATAATAAAATATTTGTACACTTTATTTGTAATAAGATATTTGTATTAAAAAGGTAATTATTGGAGATGATTAAAAATAATAATTAAGTCAGAAATTTAAATCCTATGAAGAATTAGAGAGTTTCATTTTCTTCAATTATTAGAGATAATTATAATTGTGATAAGATAATAATTGTAGTTTAACTTGGCTGTTGTAATTATAATAAAAAATTTGTACGGTTCATTTGTAATGAGATATTTGTGAAAAAAAAAATATAATTATTAAGTAATAATATTATATATTATTATTATATTATTTTGTCACCTATTAATTATTTAATATATTATTTAAAAAATAATTTTAAAATAATATTTGAAAAGTATAGAATTATATATATTCGAAATTCTATCAAAAGTAAGAAGCAATTTTTTTTTAAAAAAGAAAAAGTATCTTTCTTAATCACTTGAAAAATAGACCGAGGGGAGGTAATATCTTCTGAACTTTTGTTTGGAACACCAAATGTATGTATGACATTAGTTGATATATTTTTCAAAAACATTAATTTCATATATTTATTTGTTTTGTAGAAAAGAGACAAATAACATGATTTGTCGGAGCACCAAATCCACTCTATTACATTGATGACTTCAGATTTTAGTTTTTATAATGGGTAACAACATTATGGGTCCTTGACTTTTATATTTTCTTTTTAAAGTTAAAGATATTTAAAATTTTAAAATTTAATCTAAATGATAATGTTATTTTTTTATTTTTAAAATTATTTAAAAAGGTCTCTTTCAACAATGGCGATAATATAATTTTAACTTACTATTAATATTATTATATTTAAAACTTTTTATAAAAGTTGTATTGTTGATAAAAGTTTTTCTATTCCACAAATAAATATATTTTAAAATTTTTATATGTATTTTAATAAGAATAATATAGAAATTAATTTATATTTAATTTTCTACTTTTAAAAGATAAGTAAGAAAGGATGACGAATTAAAATCTCTTCTTAAAATTTAAATTACCTAAAAAAATTCATGTCGTTTTATATTACTTAAAAAATTTCTATATTTAACAAGAGGATAAATATATAATTTTCATTAATAATTTTAAGCCATTAATATTATGAATATTAACCCTTTTTTATAATATAAAACTATAAGTGTTTTTTAGTATTATCAAATTCAATAGGAGGGTAATATATAGTTTTTTTAATTTTAATTTACTCTTTTTGAAATAAGCATTACTAAATGTGACACAAAATTTGTATCTTAAATGACATGTCATTAATTAGTAGTTACTATTTATCAAGTAGTTGTTGATTTTTTATTTTTTTATTAATATGATAATTATATAATATAAATTAACAAAGATACACTAAATATCACATTAATTAAGAAATAAATATTTGTATTCCAATTATATACGCATAACATTACTCTTTTAAAATTATTTTATTGTTTAAAATTTTATCAATTCTAATATAGCGGGTCCTGCCTTCTTCATCTTGTTCCAATGCTATGTGGGCTGTGCTAGCCTAGGACATGTTATGAAGAGGTGGTAGGCAGTGAAAAGAATGAGCCCAAATTATTTGGGCCCAAGGCCCTGGCCCAAGTGAGTCAGCAAGACCCATTATAACTAACACTATTTTTTCGCCACGAGGGCTTAAAATTTAGATAAAAATTTACGTGAAAAATTACACAATCAACTTAAATGTTTTTTAATATTAATATTTATACAATATATAATATAATTTATTTAAGAACAAAAAAAGATATATAATATAATTGAATCAATATCTAATTGTTTTATAATAATTTTCATAAACATGAATAATTTCATTGTAAGAATTATTATTATTTTTAGAATAAATTATTATTAAAATTTAATCTAGAAAAGTATTTAACAAGTCATATAAAATATCAAAAATGATAAAATAATTACAAAAAACATATAAAATTAATAAAAATATAATGACTTCTAGAATTTACATAAAAAATTATAAGAAATTTTTAAATATTATAATTTCATGAAAATTATATAATTTTAAGAATTCAATCATTTGAATTGGAATTGTAATTGCAAATGTTACAATTATAATGATATTTATCGTAATTATAATTGTAATTATAATTCTAGTTCTACTTCTTAATGAAATTGCAACTAGAATTTTAATTATCCGGGAATTTTTCTATACTTCCCTCAATCTTCACTTTACATCATTTATCGTAATTATAATTGTAACATTTGCAATTCTAGTTCTACTTCTTAATGAAATTGTAACTAGAATTTTAATTATTCAAAAAAATTTCTATACTTCCCTCAATCTTCACTTTACACCACGTAAATTTCCCTTTCATCATAAGGCGTGGAATTAGAAAAGAAATATCCATAGCAACTAGTCCCTCAGATTTCATAATAAGAGATTAAGATAAAACCCTTGAACTATAAAAAAAGATGTAGATCAATCACCTTAGATAGACAACTACATAGAGGATCTCTACAAGTCTATATCTATATATTTTTTAATTATGTTTCCTTAGTAATATCAACATCGCAACTAATGAGGTCTGTAAGTTTCACAACTAAGTATAAGTAAAAGTAATACCCAATTCGATATAGTTTACGATATAGATAGATATTTAATAACAATATCTAGAAAAGGTTAGATATTGATAGATATCTATTGTTGTTTGGTTATACCCAAGAAATAATATCTTAGAAGAAAATGCACCTTGCAATAATAATTGTAATTTGTATTATTAATTTTTGTTGTTGTAGTTATTATAATTTTATCAGTGTTGGTCCTTCTAAATATTGTAATTTTGCTAGTATTAAAAAAAAAAAGTTCCATTAGAGATAACTCTATCGCTTTTACAAATCATCCTCCAATGTCAACTCTTTAAACTATTATTATATGAAGTTTTCTAAAGATATTATAGACCTAAATGGACAGACAAGCCTATTATTGATGATGACATATCAATTTGATGGGTTTAAGTTATTTAGTTATTTGACAAGTTTTTTTTTTGAAAATTTTATCTTTAATAATGAGAATCAAGAGACATCATACATGATGAAGATCATCATTGAAGAAAATACAACAATTGAACCATTATTTAGTATTTTATATCCTTGTAGCTGTATTGCATAGTATTAAAATTTGTAATTCAACAATCATGTATGAGCATGAATTGAGATGACTACCAAGTGAAGAGTCAGTAAGAAGACTACTACGGAAAGGTTATGCGAGGAAGAAGTAAAACGAAAATTCAAAAGAATGGATATTGTTCACGTAGCGACAACTGTTCACGTGACAGATACTGTTCATGCGACAGCCGATGGATATTTTCTGTTTTAATTTAATTAGTTTCTTTAAGTGAGATTTGGACTTCTACAAGTAAGGACTCTTATTCCAACTAGGTTTAGGATTTCTATAAACTTTTTTAAGTACCATATAAATCTTTGTAAACCCTTAGAGATAGCCAAGTATCTAAAGCATCAAGATGTAAACATAAGAGAGAATAGAGGAGTTAGGTAGGCACTAAGTATGTAGTGCACTAAAGTGTAACCTTGGGGGTGTTTTTATTTTTGAGTGAACAAAAGAAGCACTAAAAAATCCTTTTAAGAGTGCTCAAGTTATTCTTGTGTTCCTTGGGTTAAATCTTTTATAAGATATGAGAGATACTAAGAGGTCTTGTAAAGATCATGGTGATCTATGAGATATTTAGAGGTTTAAAAGGAGAGATACTAAGAGGTCCTGTAAAATTATGATAATATAGGAGATACTTAATGATCTAATTAATAAATGAAATTGGATTATGGATCCCTCTTAGACGTAGGCATTTTGGCTGAACCACATATATCTTATGTCTTGTGGTTTGTTTCTTTATATTTATTAGTGTATTAATCTTGTATGTCTTTTTATTATTTATGAGTTAAGTCTTTCGTGCACACATAGGGTTTATAAGGTATTAAATATCAAACTATAATAGTATTAAGGAACAAAAAATCATATCAAAGGGTGTCAAAGTTGTAACTTAGTTAATGCCTAACTAATATCAAATTAAAGACCATAACTTAATTCTCCTCAACAAATTGATATCAGAGTTATGGTTAAGGTCCAAATTATAGAGCATAAGCGATAGAGTTAAATTATATAACGATGATTTTCAACAATGGAAACTTATAAATAAAAAAGAAGAATTCAATGGAAAGATGATTTTTTGACAGACGGAAATGTGATGGCTTTATTGGGGAGTTTTAGGTTACAAACTGCCTTTGAAAATACTCCTAAGAAGACGGCATCATCTAGATCCTAGTCAAAAGAATTATTTATATTAGACACAAAATAAAGATGAATAAAGAAGAACAACCAAAATTAAAGGACAGATCCAAAAGATGCCTAAGACACTTGATAAGGGATAGTCCAAAAAGAAAAACCAAGATAAATGAAAGTTAAATTTATAAGTCCGTATGATGGCTAGGCAAAAACCTTAATAACATGAGTGCTTCTGGACGAATGTGTGTCTCATGAATGAACTATTTCGTTCTAGGGTACTGTTTCCATATAAGTAATAGAGAAACATTATTTACCAATGGTAGCCATTAAAGGTTAGGATATGGCTTTTGGTAGGTCATAAAAGATTGGTAGAATAATATTGAGACTGTATGGTGGAAAGGCAAAGGAATGACTAGGTATGAGATTTGTTTCTAATCTCATAAAACTTAGTAGACTTAGGACTGCTAGAGCAAATAAGGATATTCATGAAAGGCAAAAGAATGAATACTAATAGGGGATGAAAAATGATTGAAGATTGAGAAACCCAGAAGAAGGCTATGTATTTTAGGAAAAGTGTTTGTATAGTTCAACATAGGTTATTTATATCATACAAACCATAGAGTAGTTTTAAAATTATCTCACATTATGCTAGGGGTCGAAATAGAATGTATGAGAAGGGTAGTAATAGTAAGAATAGGTTTTCAACCATTAAAGGATTGTGGTCATAGTGTCTAAGGGACATAAGAACATAAAGGTTACTTTAGATAATCATCATTCAATAATCTTTAGATAATATAGTCACAAGCCTTAGTTAAGTCTGGGACTTGACTGTAGACAATGCTAGAGAGTGTTGGTTAAAGAAGGATAATGTTGGTTAGCTTCATGGATAGAGATTTTGAATAAAGCAAGACTTTGCTAGAATTGGTGATTTAACAATCATATATGTGCATGAATTGAGATGAATACTATGTGAAGAGTCAGTAAGAAGTCTAGTACGCGAAGGTTGTATGAGGAAAGAGAAAAATAAAAAGCCAGAAGAATGGGTACTATTTACGGTACTGTTCACACAACAAGTATTGTTCACATGGCAATTGATGGGTATTTTTTATTTTGGTTCAATTGACTTCTTTAAGTGAGATTTGTACTCCTACAAGTAATGACTCTTATTCCAACTAGGTTTAGGGTTTCTAGTGACTTTGTAAGCACTATATAAACCCTTGTAAACCTTTAGAGATAACTAATCATTTAAAGCATCAATAAAGAATAGAGAAGTTATGTAGACACTAAGTGCGTGGTGTGTTAGGGTATAACCTTGGGGGTGTCCTTGTTATTAAGTGAACAAAATGAACATCAAAATATCATTTTGAGAGTGCTCAAGCTATTTTGTATTACATGGGTTAAATCTCTTATGGGATATGAGAGATACTAAGAAGTCTTGTAAATATTATGATGATCTAAGAGATACTTAGAGGTCTACAATGAGAAATACTAAGAAGTCTGTAAGATCGTGGTGATATAAGAGATACATAATAATATAATTAATAAAAGAAGCTAAATCGTGGATCCCAGTGGACGTACACATTTTGACCAAATCACGTATATCTTGTATCTTGTGGTTTGTTTCTTTATCTTTATTAGTGTGTTAATCTTATATGTTCTTGATTATTTGTGAGTTAAGTCTTCTACACACGCATATGGTTCTTATGATGCTAAATACCAAGTAATGATGATATTAAGACACCTAAAACCACATTAAAGTATATCAAAGTTGTGGTTTGGTTGAGGCCTAATTGGTGTCAAATTAGAGACCATAGTTTGATTCCCTCAATAAATAGTATTTGAATGAGTAAAGATAAAGAGCTCATTTACTTTCAAAACATCAAGTTCTTAAATCCATAAAATAAATGATGTTTTTGTTTTAAACTAAAATGGGTGGAAATTTTATAAAACAAAGACTTGTAAATTATTTGAAATTTTTTGTCCAAGGTAAATAAATTAAATGGTTTGATCAATTTGGCACAATGGTTTGAAATTAATTCACCAATTTCCATTTACTTGTAAACTAGACATTTAAGATAGAATGGTGTCACCAATATGCATCTATGTTGATTATCCAGTTTGGAATAACAAACATGGTTTTTAATTGCAATACTAGTTTTGTAAATGGGAATAAATCCTTTAAAGTGGCCATTTGCTTTGACCACTGGTTTCCATTTAATGTAAAGTGGTCATCCAACTTGCCCACTACTTTTTAATCTAGCTTGTATCTCCAAAACTAAACTTTTTGATAGTTTGGTTTGTCCAAAGTGGTAGATTGATTTAGTTGAATAAAAGTAATATTTTTTAACTATGCCAAAGTGGCGTTCTAGTTTACAAAGTAGTCAGTTAGTTTTATTTTAAATTTTAGAAAAATTCTCTTAACATCTAATTTTTGAAGTATCTCAAACTAGGTATCATTTTTCACCAAAAAAAAGTTTCTCAAAAATACTATTTTACCTATTATCACTTGGCAAACACCTTAGATCTCTCAAATATTAATTTATTAGATATAATTTAGGCTATTAACTTGAATCTACTCTAAAGGAGTTCTTACCTTATATTCCTTCTTTATATGTGTTTCCCAAATCAAACAAATACAATAGCGAATAAAGAAGGAATACAAGGTAAGATTATAGGTGTGATTTTTTATGATTTCTAATGGTTGGTGACAACTTTAAATTACCTCCTAAAATTTCATTTGATGACAAATTAAGTTTTCAAGTCTTCTTTGAGTAATTTTAATAAGTTATGTTTAGCCCAATTAGTGACTTAATTTAATGTGTTTCACCTTGTTGGGCCCATTATCCAATAGCTCAATCAATCTTCATCCATTGTAATTATTTAAAGTAGCAACCTATATTAGAGGAAGGCTCAATTCTACAGAATGAAGGATTTTGCCATGATTGCAAATCTAATATTCTAGGTTATCTGACTCGCCACCCATGGACCTTATAAATGAGTTATATAAGTCATGTTGAGACAAGAACGAATTGAACTTCTAATTCTATTTAAATTTTGCTTGATTAATTCTTGTTTTGTATGAAGAAATTTTTTCTACAAATAGATGAGTTCTATTTAAATTCTCCTCTTTAGTTGATGATTTGATAACGAATTTAAGCTCCTATTAACTTGAATCAATGATATATGGATGCTCATACATATTTTGAAAAAGATTAAAACTCATACAATATAAATATAATGATTTATTCACTGTTGATCATTCAATATTCAGTATTCAATACTCATTATCCAATTTTGATTATTAAGAGTTCATTATATCTTGTTTATCTTTATTAACACTCTCTCATACACTTGAATCATTTTTCTTTTACAAACATTGACTTAAGCATCAAAGTATTATTTTATGAACGAGAATGGTGCAGTTTTGTCAATTGGAAGAGTACACAAGAGCAAGATGGTAATTGATGCAGATGTGGCACCTTTTGTGGAAAAGTTTGAACAAAAAGTCAATTTTTTTGGCAACCCATACAAAAAATATAAAATCAAAAAGAGAAAAAAAAACAAAATCAAAAAAAAAAAAGGAAAGAAAAAGAAAAGCCAGAAAATGCTTGAATTGAAGACACTAGTTTCTACCCAAAAAATTGAGGACCTTTAGTTAGTCAGACAGATGTGATTACTACAACACAGTACGTTATAGTTAAATACTGCTGAAATAAAATAACAAAAATAAAAAGAACATAAAACCTAGCCACCACAGAAGTCGCCCATGTAGGTTGTCATGCCAATCGACGTTCACCATTAGTTAGCAATTTGGTCAACTCAAAAATGATCATCCAACCAATCCCTGCATTCTTCATCATCAACTGCTGCTTGAATCACTGAAAACAAACCAAAACCTAAATTGTCAACTGCCTTCGATCTTGCAATTTTAGTCGCCATTCACCATTGACCAGTTCTTCGATTAACTTAGAAAGAGCTATTAGGCCTTTTCACTCAATTCCTACCATAATTTGCCTCTGAAATCATTGAAAACAAACCAAAACTTGATCTATAGCCACCTATTTGAATCCTACCATTTTGATGACCATCGATGTTGGCCAGGACATTCCTTGGACTAAGTAAAATTTGACTTACCTATTCCAAGCATCACCACATTTTAAAGAAAATAAAAATAGACTAGATTGGTAAGTTTAAGGTTAAACTGCCACCGCTGCCTTAAGTCACATGTGTTGTCATCTCTTCAGACTCTATTGCTTTTGAACAAATCAAAAACAACTTTAGACACTACTAACTTATTTATCTCGACTAGCCTTGTCATAAAATATCATCAAAAAATGTCAAACCTATGGTACAAGTGCATAGAAGCTATTGTAGCCCATCTATAACTAATTCTACACCACCGGTATACCAATTTGAGAACAAAAGCTCAAATTCAAATAATATTAAATGCTTCTTGAATAGGCTACAAAAAAGGTACAACTTTTCATTCACATGCTAAATTCATTTAAACTCAATTAACACTTATAAGTCAAAGTAGTATGCTTATTTATAGGGCATAAATTCTAATCTATATAAGAATATGAATGCATGAATCCAAATCATAGTATGAAGTTAATTAAATTTTAATAAATTAAAAATTATAATCAATTTCAAAAATAGAAGAAGGATTTAAGTGAAAGTCCTTCACTTATGAAAAATCTTTCTTGATGTAGAATAATAATTAATCAATTAACGTCTGAATAGGATTAAAAATTCAATGTTCCCTTCCCCAAAAAGCCCATGACCCGTTTATGGGATCCATGAGTTGATGGTTCCCAATTACCTGGCAAGATGGATTCGAAATCTCAGCTTGTGAATTGGGCTATATACAGCTGGTTGGCCTAAAAATAATAAGCTCAATAGAATCCCCCTATCCCCCAAAGTGAAGGAGTGGAAGCATTTTGGATGAACTCCTTCATTTTTTTACTAGTGAACACTTCATACTTCTAAGTTTTTCATGGTTCCCATTTCTTTTCAAGGAGTTATTGTCTTCGATGGTTATGTTCTTTTGAATGGTGGAGATGTTTTCGATGTAAAGGATAAATGTGTATCAGAGCATTTTTACAGCTTCTAAATTTTCTCGTGACATTATCATTATAGTCTTTCCATTTTTTTTTTAAATTGCTCTGAAAGCAATAATATTTACTTTCATTTGTAGTTTGGTCGTGAACACTATCATGTTAAAGAATGGTTCCATGCATTTGATATAATAATTATGTAGCCATATGAAAAAAAGTGGTAAGTCATGTTTTTTGTGATAAACCTTAGGGTATTTATAACAAAATGTAAAAAATTAGCGTCACTTTTAGAAAAATATGGCAGTTAGAATACAATATCTAAATAGATAAAAGATAAGATTAAGTGATATTTCTTAATCGCGTTCTATTTGTTGGATATTTCCGTGGAGGGATTGCCTAGGAAGTTCTTTTGTTGGGTAGTTTGTGATTTTAGAAAATAATTTTTAATCCTGCTATTTCGTGTGATAAAACATTATGCTTTAAATCGTTGAAGTATTTTGCAATAACGTTCTTCCTATGAGGGAAAGTTTTTGCTTTTATGTTTTTAGGTAAGTTGATATGGTGTTTTTCTTTTAAGGAAAACCTTTGATATGCTTGCTTCAAAGATAAAGGCACTGAACCCTTACAAAGAAGTCTTTCGATATAGTCTTTCCTAGGGATGGTGTTCGCTTGGCATACAACCCTTCTAATGAAGTAATTTGAAGTTTGAAAAAGTTTCTTGGAGTTTCTATGGATAGCTTATAAGACACAATTCTTCCTAATTATCCTAACTTAAAAGTAGGGGCCCCTATATTCGTTTCTAGGATATTACTTGACTTTACTAAAAAAGTGTACTTTGTGAATGACTAATAATCTAAAACACCTACTATGCTTCCAAGTGAGGGAGGCTATTTAGTACTTGACCCTCTCAGGGAAGAATTTATTTGAATGCTTCTTGTGAAGAATGAGAAATTATTATTTATAAGATAGTCTATGAAAGTATAAAAAAGTTCAATAAAGTGACTAGATAAAGTAAATGATACTTTCTTGGTTTTGTCAATTGATGATATAAGAGTATGTCCTTATTTTAGATGTTGTTGTTTTTAGGTGAGGTTTTACTGACTCTCATAGATTGCACTTTTATAGAAAATCCTATCAAGATAAGTGACTTGGGAGGAGGAGGGTCGTATCCCTCATTCGAAGTGGAACAAGAGAAAAGTTAAAGGATGGTTAATGCAGGCTCACATTGAGGAGGAAGCATTGGATGAATTTTAGGAGAGGAAGCTGAATGTGGCTAAAGAAGTCTTTAATAGGAAAGTGCGAGTAGCATTGTGTTTGATTAGAGCGCAAATACACAATATCAGATACAGGTAATAAAGAGTGACTAAAGTATCGTTCCCATAGGGAATTATTATTAATATTTGTTAAGTACTAAAACTTTTTCCTCCTATCTTTATCTAGATAATTTAAGTATTTAAAACAATAAAACCTAAATCAAATAACAAATAAAATAAAGTAAAACAGAGCAGTGATAATAGATATTAATTCACAAATTGTAAAAAGTCTAGGACTACAATTAACTCTCAATACTTCACTTAAATCTCAATTATTCCTATGTTAATTCAACAAGTTGAATTGTTAACCAATAAACGTAATATATTTATTGGCCTCTTTTGATGGTTGAGTGAAAATACTTTAGCTAATCAATTACTTATAGTTCTGTGGTAATTAGATTAAAACAAAACTCATTAAGAATAGGTTCTTTATATGCCATATGAGTATATTCCTATCTCACAGAAAACTCAAAGCTATTATGTTATGATCATACGTCAATTTATTCAAGACCAATACCTAAATTCCTTTTTCAAGTTCATTAAGGTTTCCATAATAATTTAATTATTAATTAAGTAACTAGAAAGCTTTAAGACTATAATTAATTGAACAATTCTAAATTAAATTCATAACTAAGATAAAATAAATTAATTCAAGTTATATATTGGATTTAAATTATAATCCTAGATAAATAATTAGGCCATGATGAAATAATGAGTTTTAGAGCTTATTAAGAAAAACAACATAAAAATCATATAAACTAGAAAGATAAAGAATTGAAGAGATAAAACTAATTTGTTGCAATATTTAATCTTCTAAATTCTTTAATCCTCCAAAAGTCGCTTTAACTCTCTAAAAATTTGTTTCTCTTATGCTCTCTCTTCTCTTTCTTCTTGGTTGTTGAAATAAACTTTTTGGTATTCCATTTATAGATTTATATTTTCAAATTAGAGTAAAATATTGAATATAAGTCAGAGTAGGTTTTCGTATTCCTGTACCCAATACCGACACTGTTTTAAACGTATTGTTCATATGTTGTGACCTTAGCTTTTTAGCGCTACAACGTTCACATTCTATTCATTCTAGCACTAATTTCCAATGCTGCTGCACTATATATTGTAGCAGTTTTACTGCAGTTGATTGCTATTCAAATTTAATAGTTTTGCTTGTTTTTCTTGAATTTTCATCCCAAATAGCTCCATTGAAATCAAACCTACAAAACAATAATAAGGAACATAAAAAAAACCTAATATTCATTCTTCAAATGAACAAATGCTAAGCCTAAGGAAGTGAAAATAATATGTATAAAATACGCCTTTCACGTAGCATCAGTCTATTGCTTCCATCACAAACTTTGTTCTGGTTGTGATCCAGCTACTTACACTGATCTTTCTCAGATTTTGATGCGACGTGTGGATTTTATAAGGGTTGGTCCATGAGACATTATGATAATGATCATCATTGAATTATTTATAGTTCAGATGAAGAAAAAGTTACTGAAGTGAATTCATATGTGGTAGAGCCTCCTCTAAAGTCATTAAATGAATTTGCTTGATTATGATTTTTGTAATCTATTGGTTAATAAAAGAAAGAATATTTTTTAAGTCTATTTTCGTTCTCTTCTAAATTTATTTATATGAATGTGTTGTGTTGTTTAAGCATGTTTGGGGTTTGATAAGATATTTTGCATGGTATTGATTTATATAACGTAGGAGATATAATATGAAATGAAATAGCTAAATATGAATGGCAAGGATGGGATAGGGTTCCCAAGTTTAGACATGATGGCCCTTATAAGGGAAGTTTATATAGAAGTTAAAACTTGTTTCCATTAAAACAAGATGCACTTCCCAAAGTTCAGGCACAATGGCCCTTACATTGGAAGTTTGTACGAATGTTGAAACCCATTTATGCTAGAAAGAGATATTGTTCCTAAGTTCATGCACAATGGATCTTACAAGGGAAGTTTGTATGGAAACTGAAACCTATTTCTGTGGAATGAGATGCGATTTTCAGGTTAAGGCTTAATGCCCTTTAGAAAGGAAGTAATTTTCCTTTAGTAAATATAAAAACAAAAATTGCTAGCTTTATTGAAAATATGAAAATATTTAAACCTCGCGTTTATATATGGAACTTGGATGTGTCCCATAATGTGGGGATAGTTCTTTTTTAGGACAGATAGGTTTCATAGTCCAGGTGCAAAGTGATCCCTATTCGAGGATAGACGGAATTTCTCAAACAGCTTCCAAGATATGAAGGAAATGGTAATACAGATCTAAAATAAAGTTTCAAATAGAAGTGAATTAAGGTAAACAATCAAAATTTTGAGATAATTCAAGGATAAGCAAACTAAAATCTAAAAACAAAAGTGTATTTTGTCTTTGTTTTTTTATTTGTAGAAGATAGTGGATGCAACGTCTCTTGATTTCAAAAGTATCAAATTAACGAACTGTGTTAATTTGTAAATAGACGACTCAGTGATAACTAGTTGTGATAGTTAATTCAAATTTTAGTCAATCTCTTAAGTGATTTCAATGGCGGATGATGGCATAAATTGTTGGGAAAGGTTGACTGACCCCTTCTGAATTGAATAAAGGCTTATTGACGATTGACAGAGGCTTAAAATAATAGAGATTCGAATAAATGGCGGCTAATAGGGTTTTTGATTTGTTTATGGAAATTCTAGCAGCGGATGGCAGGGAGAATTGCATGGAAGATTGAACGTCCTCTTTCAAGTTAGTTAAAGTGTTAATCGACAACGAATTTTGGCTAGAATGACAAGATCGAATGAACGGTAGTTGATTCAATTTTGGTCAACTTTTTAATGGTTTTGACAATGAATGACAACAAGAATTTCATGAAAAGGTTTATTGGCTTTGTTTTGAGTTGATCAAAGGTTTGGTCAGTAGCTAACAAAGGCTAAGATGGCAAGATTAAAAAGCTAGTTGCCTTTTTGGGTTTGGCCCATTTTTTTTGGAGGTTTTAGCAACAGATGGCAATGTGGAATGTGGGGATTTGTCAACTAGTTTTAGCAGCAGTGTGGTACGCAAATGGTAGTGGGTGGTGGCTCTACGATGGCTGTGGCTATGGTTTCGACCTTTATGTTTCATGTTTCATCGTTGTTCATGAAAGTGGTCATGGCATAATAGTTAGTAAAGTAACTTAGCGTAAAGAGGTCTCGACTACATTTTTGTTTGATTTTTAGTTTCCTCTTGGTGTTTAGAATTCTAAAGGATTTTCCCATGAAGTATTGCACCATGGGTTAAGGTGGTGTAGTGATCATCATGCTTGTTTAGCACATAGGCCTCCTTGGTTCGATCTATGATAGTGATAGTAATAAATTTTTTTTCTTTCCCATCTGCTTTTCGATTCCCTTTGTTTTGTGTTTTTTTTTTCACAATTTCAAATTTTTTTTGTGAGTAGTTGTTGGGTAGTTGTCTTTCTATTCAAGCTTTCTACAAATGGCGCCATTGAAGTTCTTAAAAATTAAAACTCCAAAGAATTATCTTCTTACCTTTGATAACTTCTTGAATTTATCGAGAAAGCACTTTCCTCCTACAAAGATAAACACTCCAATGTTTAAGTTAGTATTTGATCAAAAAGAGGGGTATTATATAAAGGAGTGTCTCGAAGACAAGTAAGAGAGTGATGAATAAATCATGTATGAGAGTTGAATATTAAGCATGTAGTGTAAAATGTAGAATATGTATGTTAATAATGAATTATGAGCCAATGTAGCATTCTTATTTATTGTGCATAAATCCTAAATCGTACCATAATATGAATGTATAAATTCAAACCAAAGTATAGATTTAATTAAACTTTCATAAATTAGAAATTATAACAGACAAGATAGATTTAAGTGAAAATTTTCTACTTGTAGAAAATCATTATTTATGTAGAATAATAATTGATCAATTAAAATATGAATAGGATTCAAAGTTCAATTTATTCCCATCCTTTAATGAAGCTCATGTTTGTTTGTAAGAACCATGAGTTGGTGGGCTCAATTACTTGGCAATATGAATTCTAAATCAAGACTTATGGATTGGGTTATGCACAAGAACCATAAGTTGGTGGGCTCGATTACTTGACAAGATAGATTTAAAATAAAGGCTTGTGAATTAGGTTATGCGCGAGCTAATTTTACTAATAGATAATGGCCCAATAATTTAAATAAGAAAATTAGTAATTTAGTGTTTAAAATTTAGTTTAATTACTCATTTAACCTCTACATTCTTTTAAATACATTGATTAGTCTTGTTATTGAAAAGAATAACATCTAAAAATGTCCTTTTTTAAGGCAACATGTTAAACTTAATCAAATAAGATACCATATATCATGATTAAGCATATTAACTTAACTTTTTATCTTTAAAAAGTGAACGTTATTTTTCAGCAGTAGGTACTAACTGAGGTACTTAAAAAATATAGATATTAATTATGTAATATAACAAAATTTAGAGACTAAATTGATAATTTTTCTATTAAAGTAAATATCTTCTTCATTCATCCAATTTACATAACAGTATTCTGAACCTGGAAAAAGGGGAAAAAAAGTCATTTCTTAATCATCAAAACACTTTAAAATTTGAATATAATATACATACAAATACACTTCCACGATACCGTAACTCATAATGTAAAAAAATCAAAATGTTCCAATATTTCAATGCCTTCTGGGCACTACAATCTTGAAAGATTTGAATTAACGGGGAAGTGAGATACTACGATGGGAGCTCCAGACGACTTTGATTTGCTATTATCATCAGAAGAATCTAATTTCTTTTTAGAGATTTTTCTGGAATCATCGATGTCACACGAGGAAGATTTGGGCAGGAAGCAACTTAAGAGTGCTGATAATAGACCCATTATTATGTGGTCTTTTTCTTGGTGGAGCGAGCCGATCAAGTAAGTATTGATGTTGCTTTTTCTTCTAACAATTGAGCACAAAAAATGAGAGATCAAACACAAGTAGATAAAGATTGATGAGATTTTCGAAAAGAGTACTTAAAATTGTGTTTTTTATAGTAAAATTAGAAGGGAGATTTGTCATTTATCAAATAGCTTGGAGAGCACGGTTGAGGAAGTTACTTGGAATTGTGAACTTGGTTCCTTTGACAATTCGTTCAAATAAAACATGACCTAATATCTCCATCAGCAGATGCTGGTAGCTAGCATCGTGTGCCAGCTACACAATTGTTAGCACCGTGGTGCCAGCTACATAATTGCTGGCACACGGTGTCAGCTACATAATTGCTGGCACACGGTGCCAGCAATTTTTCAGCAAAGATGGATAGCCAATTCTTAGCTGTCCACCATGCTAAACTCTCCCTATAAATGGGAGAGTTTAGCAATTCATTTTTCAATGAAAAATTTGAGAGAGTTTCTAAAGTTTTGAGAGAGTTTTTGAGTTATTTGAGAGAATTAGGTGTATTGAGATTTTGGGTTGTAAGGCTAAAACACTACAATACTTGTATTCTCCATTTCTAATAGTAAGAGATTCTTCTGTCTTCGTCCGTGGACGTAGGCTAAAAGCCGAACCACGTAAACTTGTGTTTTGTCTTATTTTTATTTTCATTATTTTTTTCAATTTCGCTTTAGCTGCGACCCTGCATCACCCCTCAATTTCCTAACAAGTGGTATCAGAGCTTCTGGTTGAAGGGGGTCACTATTCACGTATATAGTTACTATTCATACATACGGTTACTGTTCATATGTACGGATACTATTCACGTGAAACAGTGGGAGCCGATCCTAGCAGAAAGCAGTTCGTGGTGAAAAGCAATGACGGCAAAATACGAAGTTGAGAAGTTCAATGGAGGTAATTTTACATTGTGGAAAATGAAAATAAAGGCAATTTTAAGGAAAAACAAATGCTTAGAAGCAACTGATGAAAGACCCGCTGGTATCACTGATGATATCAAGTGGAATGAGATTGACGGTAATACAGTTGCTGATCTGCATCTAGCACTTGCTGATAACGTGCTATCCAGTGTAGCGGAAAAGAAGATAGCAAAAGAGATCTGGGATACTCTCATAAAATTGTATGAGGCCAAATCTTTGCACAACAAGATCTTCTTAAAAAGGAGATTGTATACTCTTCGAATGGCAGAATCCACTTCAGTGACAGAGCACATCAACACGTTAAATACTCTATTTTCCCAACTCACTTCCTTGGAGCATAAAATAGAGGCAGGTGAACGTGCATAGATTTTACTTTAAAGCCTACCAGATTCGTATGATCAACTCATCATCAACTTGACGAATAATATCCTAACGGAATTCTTAGTCTTTGATGATGTTACAGCTGCTGTATTGGGAGAAGAACGAAGACGGAAAAATAAAGAAGACAAACAGGAATGTTCGCAGCAAGCAGAAGCTTTGACAATGATGAGAGGTAGATCAACAGAACGTGGCCCCAGTGGGAGTCAAAATCATGGTAGACCAAAATCCAGAAGTAAAAAGAACGTCAAATGCTACCATTGTGGCAAGAAAGGCCATCTGAAGAAGGATTGTTGGGGATTGAAGAAAAGTGTAGAGGACAAACCTCAAGGGAATATTGCAAGCACCTCAGATGATGGTGAAATTTTATATAGTGAGGCAGCAACAGTTGTTGAAAGTAGAAAATGGTTCTCTGATGTATGGCTCATGGATTCTGGAGCTACATGGCACATGACCTCTAAAAGAGAATGGTTCCATCAATATGAACCTATCTCTGGAGGATCTGTATATATGGGGGACGATCATGCTTTGGAAATTGCTGGAGTAGGATCCATCAAGATGAAGATGTACGATGGTACTGTTCGTATTATCCAGGAGGTGCGACATGTGAAAGGCCTCAAGAAGAATCTTGTCATTGGGACAATTAGATAACACTGGGTGTAAGACCCAAATTGAAAATGGGATAATGAAAATTCTCAAAGGCGCGCTTGTAGTAATGAAAGCAGAAAATGTTGCTGCAAATTTGTACATGCTTAATGGAGAAACACTGCAGGAAGGAGATGCATCTATTGTATCAACTAGTTCAGCAGAAGAGTCAACGATAATGTGGCATCGTAAACTGGGCCATATGTCAGAACGAGGTTTGAAGATTCTCTCTGATCAAAATTTACTTCCTAGGCTCAAATCGGTTCATTTACCTTTCTGTGAGCACTGTGTCACAAGTAAGCAGCACAGATTAAAATTCAGCATATCCAGTTCTAGAAGTAAAGAAATTCTAGAATTGATCCACTCTGATGTTTGGCAAGCACCGGTGATGTCCTTAGGAGGAGCGAGATATTTTGTATCATTCATAAATGATTACTCCAGGAGATGTTGGGTGTATCCAATCAAGAAGAAGTCATATGTGTTTGAAGCTTTCAGAATATTCAGAGCGCGTGTAGAACTTGAATCAGAAAAGAAGATCAAGTGTTTAAGGACAGATAATAAAGGAGAATATACTGGTGAGGATTTTATTGCATTCTGTCAACAAGAATGCATCAAGCGGCAATTCAGCGCAGCTTACACACCTCAGCAGAATGGAGTAGCAGAGCGGATGAACAGAACCTTGTTGGAGAGAACAAGAGCTATGTTGAGAACTGCAGGTTTAACCAAGACATTTTGGGCAGAAGCAGTTAAAACCGCCTGTTATGTGGTAAATCGGTCACCATCAACAGCAATCAAGTTGAAGACACCGATGGAGATGTGGACTGGAAAACCAGTTGATTATTCTCACCTTCATACATTTGGAAGTCCTATGTACGTGATGTATAATCCCTAAGAAACAATGAAGCTGGATCCAAAATCTAGAAAATGTCTTTTCTTAGGATATGCTGATGGAGTCAAGGGGTATCGCCTGTGGGATCCCACTACCCATAAGGTCATCATCAGCAGAGATATGATATTTGCAGAAGATAAACTGCAAAGAAATGATAAAGATGATAGCACAGTGAAGGAAAATCCAGAGACTACAACGGTACAAATGGAAAATAATCAAGTACAAGAAGATTTAGATTCTTCTGAAGTAGCACTAGGGCACGAAGAACAAGAACCAGCAGAGTCTGAGGCTACAGATGATCGTCGATCAACTCGTGAGAGACGACCACTAGCGTGGCACTCGGAGTATGTCATGGAGGCCCATGTTACATACTGCCTTCTAACAGAGGATGGAGAGCCAACAACTTTCCAGGAGGCTTTTAAAAGTCAAGATGTTTCTCTATGGATGACAGCAATGTAAGAAGAGATTGAAGCTTTGCATAAGAACAAAACATGGGAGCTGGTTGCACTGCCACGTGAAAGAAAAGCCATTGGAAACAAATGGGTCTACAAGATCAAACGGGATGGCAATGACCAAGTAGAGCGATATTGTGCGAGATTGGTCGTGAAAGGTTATGCTCAGAAAGAAGGTATTGACTTTAATGAGATATTTTCCCCTGTGGTTCGACTCACGACAGTCAGAATAGTCCTGGCAATGTGTGCTACATTTGACTTACATCTAGAACAGCTAGATGTGAAGACAGCTTTTCTTCATGGAGAACTTAAAGAAGAAATTTATATGCTCTAACCAGAAGGTTTTAAAGAAGAAGAAAAAGAGAACTTGGTTTGCAGGTTGAACAAATCTTTGTACGGTCTCAAACAGGCACCGAGGTGTTGGTACAAGAGATTTGATTCCTATATCATCAGCCTTGGATACAACAGACTTAGTTTAGACCATTGTACATACTACAAAAGGTTTGAAGATGATAATGATTTCATTATTTTACTGTTGTACGTAGATGACATGTTGGTGGCAGGCCCCAACAAAGATCGAGTCCAAGAATTGAAGGCACAGTTGGCTAGGAAATTTGATATGAAGGACTTAGGACCAGCAAACAAAATTCTAGGGATGCAAATTCACCGAGACAGAAATAACAGAAAGATTTGGCTTTCTCAGAAAAACTACTTAAAGAAAATCTTGTGGCGCTTCAACATGCAAGATTATAAGCCAATTAGTACCCCACTCCCTGTTAATTTCAAGTTATCCTCTAAGATGTGTCCTAGCAAAGAAGCAGAGAGGAAGGAGATGTCTCGAGTATCGTATGCATCAGCAGTGGGAAGTTTAATGTTCGCTATGATTTATACCAGACCAGACATTGCACAAGCAGTGAGAGCAGTTAGTAGATACATGGCGAATCCTGGTAGAGAGCATTGGGGTTGTGTCAGAAGGATCCTTAAATACATTAAGGGTACCTCAGATGTTGCTTTATGTTACGGAGGATCAGATTTTATTGTTAAGGGCTATGTGGATTCAGATTTTGCAAGAGACCTTGATAAAAGAAAATCCACTATTGGCTATGTGTTTAAACTTGCAGAAGGAGTTGTAAGCTGGGTTTCGAAACTACAAATTGTTGTGGCATTATCTACTACAGAAGCAGAATACATGGCAGCTACACAAGCTTGCAAGGAAGTAATTTGGATACAAAGATTACTGGAGGAGCTCGAGCACAAGCAAGAGAAAGTTGAATTGTTTTGTGACAGTCAGAGTGCCTTGCACATTGCAAGGAATCCAGCTTTTCATTCAAGAACGAAGCACATAGGTGTTCAATATCACTTTGTTCGTGAAGTGGTAGAAGATGGAAGTGTGGATATGAAAAACATTCATACAGATGATAACCTAGCAGATGTGTTGACCAAGCCCACCAATACCAACAAGTTTGTATGGTGTAGATCATTGCATGGCCTAGCAGACACGTAGGCAACATGGCTTTGGCGAAGAAGAAAGAATGGTGTGGAGAATTGATTAATTCTCAATCAAATCTCAAAGTGAGAGAAATACTGGTAGCTGGCACCGTGTGCCAGCTACACAATTGCTGGCACACGGTGCCAGCAATTTTCCAGCAAGGGTGGACAGCCAATTCTTGGCTGTCTACCATGCTAAACTCTCCCTATAAATGGGAGAGTTTAGCAATTCATTTTCCAATGAAAAATTTGAGAGAGTTCCTAAAGCTTTGAGAGAGTTTCTAAAGCTTTGAGAGAGTTTTTGAGTGATTTGAGAGAATTGGGTGTATTGGGGTTTTGGGTTGTAAGGCTAAAACACTACAATACTTATATTCTCCATTTCTAATAGTAAGAGATTCTTTTGTCTTCGCCCATGGACGTAAGCTAAAAGCTGAACCACGTAAACTTGTGTTTTGTCTTATTTTTATTTTCATTATTTTTCTCAATTTCACTTTAACTGCGATTCTGCATCGCCCCTTAATTTCCTAACAGCAAAGACTAAACTTACTTGGTGTTTGGACATTTGCATGGTCAAAATCTGCATATTTTCTTCGTCTTGTATGCAAATATCAAATTCAATATCCACCTGACTTGTAAATCACATCTCTCGGCTATTATCTATGTAAATTAAATGAATAAATGAAGAAATACATATACGTATGTGGAAAACATTATATATATATATATATATTACACTAAAAATTCTATATATAATACACTAAAAATTCAAAGAGATGATCCAAGTTTCAAAAGAAATATATATATATATATAAATAAATGATCTCCGTAATTGATTATATAGAGAATTTTTTAATACATGTTAAAATTTTGTAACACATCATAAATTATATAAAAATTGTGAATTAATTTTATGTAGCAGTGTTATTCAATATATAATGAGTTATGTAACTTATAAATAAATTTTTTTTATAAAAAAATTATTAATTATTTAACAAATAACACATTATTTATAATATAAACTTTTTATCTCAATTAACACTTCTCAAATATATATACATATATATATATATAAATAAATAAAAGAGATGAACCAAGTTTCAAAGAAATCAATCCTTCTGTCCCACTAGCCATTGAAAAAAAAAAATAAAAGATGACTAGTCAACGCGACGTTGATAGAGTTTCCACCAATTTTGAATTTTGAAACTACTTTTTTTTTTAGCTCTATTCAAGTATACTTGGTCAAAAGCAGCCACAAATCCGATAATGATGTTAAAAATATTCCTTGCTTGGGAAGGCGCAGTCCATTTCTGCGTACTAACCACGTCTCAAAGGAATATAAAATTCATCTTAGAATAAACCCCTAGTCCATTTCTATTAGTCTTTTTCTTTTTTGTCATATGGTCTTTTCCTTGATAAGCAAGTTCATTGACTATCCATTGGACTATTTCTCATTACTCTATAAATAATTCAGTTTCCTTTCATTTTGTTCATTCATCATTTATACTCTCATCAAACATATCTTTAATATACTCCTTTTCCTTTGTGGTTTCTATTTTTTCCAACTAAACAACCCACAAGAGCAAAAGAAAGGTAAATACGTATACAAATATATACTTACAACTAATGGCTTTCTTTTCTTTGATCTTTAATTGTTTCATGCCATCATCATCGTCATCGCGAGTCTCTGATGAAGCAAAGGCCTCTGATGTGAAAGCTTCTTCATTCGAGAAACCCAAAAACAAATCATGTAAAGCTCCAATTGTAGTTTCTTACTTCCCTGTAAACTCGTACATTTCTCGCATGTAGTAAAAAATTTTACGATCCTATAACAAGATACCTGATTCAGCTTGAGCCAAATCAAGCAGTGTGTGCATCGATCTTACTGCTGAGAGTTGAGAAGTGATCCATAATGGCAAATTTGTTCGAGTGAAAATTAATTAAAGAGCATACAAAATCCATAAATATTGGAGCATATTTTAGGAAACTCCCATGTTAGAGATATGCTCCTAGCACTTAGAGAAGCCGCAATAAAAAGCTTTTATTATTATGTAAAAGTTATTTTCATCATTATGTCATGTAAATTTCGCTTATAAATAAGACAAGAAGGCAACGTAGTCAGGTCTCCTTCCATTTGGTTCCTGCTATTTTTCTTTTGATCATATTGACTATTCTAGCCTCTTATATACATCATATTCTGCCAAACACTCCTGGTGTTTAGTGTTTGGTGTCAACACACTGATTATTAAGGAGCTGGTTTAGTGTCAGCACATTGATTATTAAAGTATTGGATTTGAGTTGAGTCAAAACTCTGTAATTATGTGGGAAAGTTATTTATTTTTCTTTGATTGTGAGGTATTTCTCTCCTGTAGAGAGTTGATATTATATTGTTTTTTCTAATTGTGAAAATTATTTATTTCTCTCCGATTGTTTATAATACTATAATATTAAGATGTGAGATATATATATATATATATAATACTTGTATCCTTAAAAACAAAAAATATAAATTTCTCTTTCTATTTTCTCGCATATATTTTGTTATATTTTTTCACTAACTAAACAACTATAAGAACAAATAAAATAAAAATAAAATTTCTCTTTCTATTTTCTCGTATATATTTTCTTATATTTTCTCACTGGCTAAACCACTATATGCACAAATAAAGTTCAATTATGAGATCTCTTCAAGAATTCTTTTCCGCTTCTTAGTATAATCTAAATATTTTTATCATCTTAATTTTTCTGGCCTTAAAGTAATAGTTCTCACTTATTGTATGTATTGTGTACATAGCGTCAAACAAATTTAATTATTATTAACTGGACAATATTTAAAGATTGACAGTATTATTGAATTTCCTAAGATTTAAAATCTCATGAAATTACTTTGTTACCCTTAAATTTTCTTTGAAAATTCCTAAAAATATTGTTGTCTTACTCTTTCTCGCCTTCAAACTCTCTTGGGTGAAAAGCAACATCGTCCAGATATAAATGAAAACACTTTGACGCGCAAGTTAATATTTGATCCAAAAAAAAAAAAGTGTCATGTGTGTAGAGGATATTTCAATGACAATTAGGAGAGTAATAATAAATCATGTATATGAATTGAATCAATCAATTATGTATAAGGTGAATTAAATTGATGGCTAATAAATAAGGTAGCATTCTTATTTATAGTATATAGATCATAATCTATATCATAGTGTAAATACATGAATCCCAATCTACTTCAAAATATAATAATATAATTCAGTCTAAATTAATTAGGAATTGTAATTTGTTTCAAACAGAGAGAAAGATTTAAGTGCAACTTTTACACTCGTGGGAAATGCTTCTTCATGTAAAATAAAAAATCATCAATTATAATATGAATAAGAGTCAAATTTTAATCCGCTCTTACCTTCCTAAAATATTTATGATCTATTTGTAGGATCTATGAGTTGGCGAGTTAAGATACTTGGCATGATAAATTTAAAATTTGGGCTTATAGATTGGGTTGTGTATGAGCTAGTTGGGCTTACAGATGAAAAAAAGAATGGGTGGAAGCATTCTAGAAGTACTCTGTTGCTTTTCTACTAGCGACTGCCTTGTACATCCAAGCTTTTCATGCTTCCCATTTCTTTTTATGGTGAAATTTTTTTTGGTGTAAAGGATGAATGTGTATCAGAGTATTTCAAACTTCTAGATTTACTTAGGATATGATCATTGCATTCTTTCCTTTTTCATCAAATTACTGTGAAAGCAACAATCTCTACGTCCATTTGCAATTTCATCCTTAAACAATATCATGTAAAATAATTATGTGAGAAAAAAGATAATTCATGCTTCCTATCATAAACCTTAGCATACATATAATAATAAAAAAAAATTAAGTAAATGTTACTTCCAAAATATCATGGCAGTCGAAATGTAATATCTAAATAGTTAAAGTTAAGATTAAATTATACCTATTGATTGTGTTCTATTTATTGGATATGTCTATAAAGGGTTTGTTATTCTTCCAAGTGTATTGGTATAGTTTCCTAGGAATTTCTTCATTAGATACTGTTGGGTTTGGGCGAATTTACTTAGGGTTCTTGCATGTGGGTTTGTGTTCATCATACAAACAATATACATATCTCATAC
Source organism: Ailanthus altissimus (assembly GCA_946807835.1). NCBI lineage: Eukaryota > Viridiplantae > Streptophyta > Magnoliopsida > Sapindales > Simaroubaceae > Ailanthus > Ailanthus altissimus. The sequence continues at coordinate 4,362,413 of OX327690.1, read as the reverse complement.
ATACATGTGCACAGCGGAAGATTAAATACAATGAACACAGAAAATAACATTTGATTTAACTGAAATTCGAGATTGAGAATATCACCAATGAAGCCTTTGGATTAGTTTTCTTTGAAGTCCACCATGAAATGAATCTTTGATCAATTCTAGCAATCAACAAGGGTGGGTTTGATTGTCTAGAATGGCAGCAACTTAATCCAGCATTTGTGTTTAACACTTAAACATTTTTCAAAGTTAAACCATTTAACTTAATTAAATTTGTTTTTCCTTTTATTCAACTCTTGAATAAATAAAACAAATCTTGTTTTTAGTTATTACATTTAGTAACCATTTTGTTCAATTTGTTTTGTTGTTCTAACACTTAAAACACAAAACAAACAATTTCAATTTCTCAAATTGAATTGGCTCCCAAAATGCAAAACCTAAAATCTAAAACATTTTTCAATTTTTTTAATTTTGAATTTCATTTCACTTTATATACAAATGCATTAATTCCAAACTAATTTGAATTTCATTTGCATTTCATTTGGCTTAACCTAACCTTAGTTAACATTTAACCATAGTTATATTATTTTAACTTAACCTTTAAGTTAATAAATATTTAATTAATCTAACCATAGTTAACTAACTTAACCATAGTTAGGTTAACCTTTACTTAACCTTTAAGTAAGGTTAACTTAATTAACTATATGATTAACTTTTAATCATAGTTAATTAAATCATTTATTTAACAATTAAATAAATAAATATTTATTCTTATTATTTAACAATTAAATAATCATAAAGTGAAATTACTATTATATCCTTACTCGGTTACCAAGTTAACCTAAAGTGGGTCCGACCATTTTAACCACATACTTTAGTTAACGTAACCTTAGTAATTGCTGAATTATACTGTATTGAATAATTCAATACGGTACACTGCCCAAGTGCTCAAAGAGTACATTTCATATTGGGACTTTCTAGGTCCACACCCGATTTGTCAAATGGAACTGTTCCATTAATCCGTAATTGATGCCCCACGCACACGTTACGAATATTACAAATCAGCGTGTCAGACCATACAAGTTGAGGTCATAACGTATACGTATAATCCTTCCATCATTTATATCCTAGATGTGCGGGGATATAGATCAGCACCGTCAAATCCCCATTTGCTCATCCATAAACTTATCTCCAGATTCGTATCTCGATAAACAATATACGCAAACACTTTTGCTATATTGTTTAACCCTGTGGGAAACTCTTTTCCCGGGTTTATGCTTGTGGTCACAAGACTTTATGAAATACAATCTCGGAGCATCGGATATACAACTTACCTACGTAAGCTGACGGATCCCTTATCTACGCACACCGGACTCCATGAGCATCGGACCATACCCAGCGACACATAGCGGTCAGACCATGAAAGGTCTCTGACATATGTGGAACCAAAGCATGATGAATCACTCACAAGACCACCGTGGCGCTCAGGTCAAAGGACCACAAATACTACTCAACTCGAGAGGACCTTCCTTTGACGGTGTCATAGGATATCTATTGGGGTCCTCATAAGTCTGTTCAGTATCCAGTCCTGACTGGATACCCGCATGCCTATACAAGCTCTAAGCTCATGGTCAGCTAAGAACAACCATCTGAACCAGTCAGATATAGACATACACTAATCTATATATAGTGAATCACCGATAGACCCGCATTGGTGATTATAGATCAGGAACATTATCTTTGAGACATACTTACATAATGATATTTCTTAACACCTATTGCAACTTTTTGCAACTATATCATTACAAGTATACTCTCAGGTCTTTGTCCCATTATAGACAAGGTTCTAACTCTTTAGACCTCGCTGACTCTTATAACCTGCTAACTCTTAACAGTGCTAACTTTTAGCATTTATAACTCTCAGCTTTGCTAACTATTAGTTCTGATCTAAACTCCTTTAGACCAGATCTGAACTCTTTCAGATCAAACAATGTCTGTAATGTTACAAGCATTATACCATATTAATATGATATTAACAATCTTTATTCGAAATGTTTATTGTATAAATATTAACAATTAATATTCATACAATATTGGAATGGCACGTGAGCACCAGCTCCAACAGATACTTCGTGATTCTAGAAGTTGATTTTGAATCTTGATGCATTTTATAGAAAATCATTATACTTTCAATTATGGAAGCATTTTGCAATATCATGCTTCTTGTAAGGGAAAGCTTTTGCTTCTATTATTTTTTAGTGAAATTAATATAGTGCTTCTTTTCTTTTTGGAAATTATTTGATATGCTTGCTTTAAAGGTAAAGACACTAAATCCTTCCTAAGAAGTCTTTTGATATGAATACTTCTTGGTAAAGGTACTGGACCCTTTCAGATAAGTTTTTTTTTTTATATGTGTGCTTCTAAAATAGAGTGATTGCTAGGCCGACAACCATTCCAAGGAAGGGTTTTGAAGTTTTCATAGATAGTTTATGGAACACGACTTTTTCTAATCATCATAATCTTATAGTAGGGGCCTCTTATTCTTGTCCTATGACATAATACGACTCTACTAGAAAAGGGTTCTTAGCGAATATTTATTCTAACTATTGTATAACAACCTAATGATGAACAATTGAAATTACATATTTAATAAGAGTTTAAACCATCTTTTTGCATTATTAATGTCATGAATCTCTCAAACTTAAGCACATGTATAATATTTTAACAAATTAATGTTTTAATGTTTTATAGTAGGTTTGATAAAATGAGAATAACTTTCTGTTTAGTAATCCAATCGACGAAATTCTTGATCCTGTGACAAGATAATATCATGGACTATAATAATGAATTTTATAAGAATTTTATAAATTCAAATTTTGGAAGGTGAAAATAGACTGAGAATACAACCCATCTGTATTACAACCCAGTATGAACTGTATTCCGTACTTTGATCATAAATTAAGAAATACTTATCAAATATGGATAAGATCACCCAATTTGGAAAGTTAAGAGATAGATCTACAACTTTTAGTTTGATAATTAATGTTGTTTTAGACGACATCATTGTCAAAATGTATTTTCAATGTGAGTGTAAGTGGTAATCAAGTGCAACTAATGGCTATCTCCTTTTGATTTCTTTAATATTCATGTGGTTCCCTCCATTATGTTTTGTTGAGTACAAGCCTTCCTATAAATAGGAGAGTTGTTTTTTCCCTAGAGGGAGCCGATTTTGGAGAAGAAATTAGGAAGTTACATTTAATTGGAAATACATTTTCTTGTATTCTCTCATTATGTCTTTCTAAACTTCTGGCTAAGGTTAGGAGTGAAACACTTATGGAGTTGTACTTTTGTCACTTTGATCATACTCTCATTTTTAAATTGTTTGTATTTATTTTCAAATGAATTAGTTTATCATTTATAGAAGTTGTTTTGGCTTATTGGGAGCCTTGATTCTTTGTAGACTAAGGGCATAAGGAATGCTTGAAAAGATCTTTTACATATCAACAACATATTTTTACAAGTGACATTTTCTATCAATTGAAAGTATTTCTCAAATGAGTAACAAAGATCAAAGGAACTCTGCTACAACTCAAGTAAGTGTAGATCTTTAATGCTTTAGTGCTCTTTTATTTGATTTAACAATTTATATTTGGTAATATTCTCCTTTAAAATCAACCAACATTTCTCTATCCTTGGGACAATATTTCATTACTCTTGAATAATGACAAACAATCTTTACTTTTGGTAATCACTCTTTGTTGATATGACACTCGGACTCATGAGTAAATACTATAATTAAGACAACTTACACATAGATAATACAATACTTAAGTTGTAGCACCTAGCAATCTAAAATGTCTATTATGCTTTCAATGGAGGATGGCCATTTAGTACACGACCCTTCTATAGACGGCTTTTAATATATGGCTAATTTTTATGAAGAGAGTAGTGTTATTTGTAAGAGAAGCTCATGAATATGTATACAAGTTAAGTAAAGTGATTAAGTAATGTAATTGATGCTTTCCTGGTTTCGTCAAAGATAGGTTTTTCGATGAAATGTAAGTATGTGGCTTTCTTTTAGATGTTGTTATCTTCAAGTGAGATTTTTGCTTATTCTTGTAGGTTCCATTTTGCAGGGGATCCTATTGAAATAAGTGATTTAGAAGGTCCTGCTCCCCTTTGTGGAGAGAAGAGGTGAAAGAATGGCTAGTATAAGCTCATATTTGAGAGAGAGTTCGAAGGGGTGGTATCCTTCTCCTTATCCGCCTTGTGAGCCATCATGTTTTATTGTAAAGCTTTTGCAAGAGTCTTCAAATGATTATGTTTGATTCTATTATAATTTTTGAAGCATGTGTACTTTTGAAGAGTAATTATATGATAATGAAAAGGAAAATTTTACAAGTATACTTATGTTTTTTGTGTTTGTTTTTATAATTCGCTATGGTGTGAATATGATGGAAATTTGATAAGTGTTTTACATGATAATAATAAACTAAATAAAATAAATATAATATATAATTAAAATTGATTAAATAAATGAAATAGATCATGTAATTGGAGTAAGTATTTCCCTGTTTAAGATGTGTATTGCTATTTTTGAAAGTATTTTTTATGCTTGAATGGTGTTTTTTGTACTTTATTGGAGGAGGTAATTCCTTCTCAACTAGAGATTCCTACGGACTTTGGATTTGGAAAGTGAGTTTGCCCTTGAATTTTAGTTGAGTTTATCGGCTGCTTTAAGGAAGTTTTTTTTCTTGTGGTTGCTTCTAAAGCACAAGGTCCTTTAAGGCAAGTCTTACTAATACTGATAAGAGCATCCAAAGTTATGGTATAAAGTTTGTTAGAGGGATTCTTTGTAATAATGCTTCCCAAGCTAAAGCACGAGGCCTCTCCAAAGGGAAGTCTTGTTGGTGGTACTTCCTAAGCTAAGGCATGTGACCCCTAATAGATGTCTTTCTGGTGGTGTTTCCTAAGCTGAGGCACGAGACCATAAGGGAAGTATTTTCTGGTGGTGCTTCCCAAACAATGGCAAGAGGCCCAATAAGGGAGGTATTAAATGTAGGTACTTTCCAAGCTAAGGCATGAGGCCCTCCAATGGAAGTTATAAAGATAGTTGCTTTCGAGATTTGGGCATAGATTCCTTTTAGGGAAGTCTTTGAAAAATACATTAGTATTGAATAACATATGAAAACTAAAGAAATTTTAATCATAGAACTTGGATGTATCCATGATGTGGGGATGGTTCCGTTTTCATGGTCTATAGTGAAATGGTTCTTCGAAGGGCTTCCTTGTGAAATTTTGCCTGAGTATAGATGAAACTTTTTGAAAAAGTCTTCAAGATATGACAGAATAGGTATGAACACCTAGAAAAAGTTTCAAATAACAAATAGTTAAGGTATATAATCAAAATTTTGAAGCAAGCAAATCAAAATTCAAAACAATAGAGTGTATTTTGTTTTTGTTTCTTGAATAGCAGGAGATAATGGATGCAACAACATCTATTGATGTTATAAGGATCAAAGTAGCGAACTGTATGAAATTGTAAATAAAAATTTTTGGTGATGAACTCATTTGACAGTGAGTTGTGATAGTTAATTCAATTTTTGGTTTCTTTCTAGTGATTCCAACGGTGGATGATAGTAGGGAGTCGCATAGAAGATTCAACTAGCCCTTTTTGAGTTGTTAGGAAGATTTATCAATGACTAACGATGATCGAATCGGTGGGTTTCAAATAGACAACGACCAAATGGGTTTTTAATTTGTTTTTTAGTGATTTTGACAGCGTATGGTGGTAGAAATAAAAAAAATGTAGTTTGGCTAGCTAATTTTGTGTTAAATAGAGGGCTAATCGGCTATCACTTTGTGACCGAAGTGGTAGAATTCGAAAGGGTGATAGGTCGAGTTCTTAACTTTGTTGTTGCGTTCCAACAATAATCGTCAATGAGAATCGAAGGGAAAGGTTGGTCAGTTAGTTCTGAGTTTATCAAAGGCTTTATTGGTGTCTTACGTCGGCCAAAACGAAGCTATGTTTGGATCCATTTTTTGGTAGTTTCGGTGGTGAACAATGGCGAAGGATGCGGAGATTAGTTGGCCAATTTGTTTCTAGTTGACTAGAGTACTTACTGGCGATTGAAGACATTCTGGCATAACAACTAATAACCGTGGATAATGGTTCAATAGCAGCTAGGGTTTTGATAATTTACATTTTAGTATTTTTTTTCTCATAATTTTAAGAGAGTGGCCCTCTTGTAGTGGTTAGGCATGCTTGGTTACTTTAGGCAAAACCCAAGTTCAAACCCCTAGTAGTTGAAGTATTTACTTTTGATTCCTAGTTTTGTTAGAGTTTTAAACCCTTCTTGTATTTTCTTCTGGAAGTGTTTCACCATAAGTTATAGTGATGCAATAGTAAGATTATTGTCCTTCATATGAGAAGCCTAGGTTTAATCCCCCCTACAACATCCCTCTTTTCTGTTTCTCTTGATTTCTTGGTCTCTAGGCTTCTAACACCCTTTATGATTGTTTATTCTAGAACTAGTAATGTTTTGTGGTATATGGTTCGATTCCCAACATCTCTGTGATTTGTCCTTTGATTTTTCTCTTTTTTTTTTTTGGTGAATGTATTTTGTTTGTTTCTTGTAATTGATTGCTGAAAATTTGACTTTTCATTCAAAAACTTTTATAGGCACACGATTAAAGTTTCCAAAAATTTGGGAGTTTGCAAAATTACTTCTTTATCTTTTAATTATTTTTTGAAATTGTGAGGAAGAATTGTCTTCTTACAAAAAAAAAAAATTCTTATTCTAAAATAGTATTTAATTAAAAGAGAGAATGCTATATGTGAGAAATTTTTCAATAACAAATAAAAGAGTAATGAATAAATCTTGTATGAAAGTTGAATATTGGGAGTTGACCGTAAAATATAGAATGAGTATGTAACTAATGAATCAATAATAAGCTAAGGGTTCATGCTTTTGAAGTATATAAATCTTAATTTGTATCAAAGTGCAAATGTATTAATTCTAATTCACTTTATAGTATACTGCATATAATTCAATCTAAGTTAATTAAAAATTTTAATTTATTTTAAATAAAAAAAAGATTTTTAATGAAATTCATTCGTTATTAAAAAATTATTCTCCATGCAAAATAGTAATTCATCAATTATAATCTAAATAGGAGTTAAATTGTAATCTATTCCCACTTCTGCATAACACTTATGACCAATATGTGGGACTTATGGGTTACCAAATTCAATTACCTGATATGATGAATCCGAAATTTTAATTTATGGATTGAGCTATATGAGCACTCTGGTTGAACCTAGTAATAAGCTGAACAATTATCAAACTCTCTGTTAACAACCTACTTTCCACCTCAGTAGCCACCAATTCTTTAAAAGTGAAAACTAATATTTGCCTTTGGGTTCTATTTTTTTTAATAAGAAATTATTTAAAAATTAAAAAAAAAAGGCTGTATTGATACCATAGGATTTATGTCGCTTTAAGTCATATTTGAAAAAGAACATAATGTCTGTGTATGCAAACATAATTCAAATAATTTTACATTAACTAGTACCAGGGAGTCAATACAGCCATAGATTTCCAAAAAATAAATATTGGTAATTAATTGTATATTGGACTCATTCTACTTGGTCTTTCCATACTTGATAATCAAATTAATATACTTTAACATTACACTATTTATTTATGGACTGTTCAGTTACTCTTGTATCATTTTTTAAAATATAACCTACATACTTTTATATTGTTTTAAAATGTCAAGAACTTTCTCTAAAATTGGTAAAATTGATCTTAATAATTATTTTAAAACGTTGATGTCGTAATTATGAGAGCCCTAAATATTTTAGAACAACAAAAGAGAAAAAAAAAACATAATAAGAAGTTTTTTTTTTTTTTGAATTTGTCTTAAGTCCACTTGTAGTATAATGTAGATATTTACTTCAAAAACAGATAAATCAATTCTTACAATGAATTGAAAAGTAAAAGACCAAGAGATGTAATTTACAAGTCAGGTGGATATTGAATTTGATATTGCATACATGACGAAGAAAATATGCCAATTTTGACCATGCAAATGTCCAAATATCAACTAATTTTGACCATGCAAATGTCCAAATATCAATCTTAAGGTGTTAATCGAATTAACTAACATCTCAAAGCTCACACTTTGACCACTAAGTCAAGATTCAATTCTTTCTTTTATTTGAATGCAAATTTGTGTGTGTTGTAAATATGTACAAAAAAAAAATGTCCAAATTCTAAACACCAACAAAATTTAGTCTACCGATGGAGATATTGGATCGTATTTTATTTGAAACAATTGTCAAAGGAACCAAGTTCACAACTCCAAGAAACTTCCTCAACCGTGCTCTCCAAGCTATTTGACAAATGACAAATCTCCCACTTCTAATTTTACTATAAGAGCACAAGTTTAAGTACTCTTTACAAAAATCTCATCAATCTTTTTCTACTTGTGTTTGATCTCTCATTTTTCATTGCTCCATTGTTACAAGAAAAGGCGACATCAATACTTATTAGATCGGCTCACTCCACCAAGAAAAAGATCGCACAATAATGGGTGTATTATCAGCACTCTTAAGTTGCTTCCTGCTCAAATCTTCGTCCTGTGACATCGATGATTCCAGAAAAGTCTCTAAAAAGAAATTAGGTTCTGCTGATGATAATACCAACAGCAAATCAAAGTCGTCTGGGGCTCCCATCGTAATATCTCACTTCCCCATTAATTCAAATCTTTCAAGATTGTAGTGCCCAGAAGACATTGAAATATTGGAACATTTTGATTGTTTACACTTTGAGTTACGGTATCAAGGAAGTGTATTATATATATATAGTATTACACTTACAAAAAAAAAAGGATACAAAGATTTTAAATTACAATTATAATATATATACATATTTTAACTAAGTATTTATAGTAAAATTATATATTTGGTAGCTTTTGTTATTATGTAATTGTTACTTGTAATTAACGCGAAGGCTTCCAATGCTACTTTTTCAGATATTCAGTTAATGAATGATGTCATTTCTGGACTTTGAATTACTTCAAAAAGCCACTAATCAAAACGGTGTCGATCCTAGTTTGTCCAATTATTGTGAAATTTTACGGAAGTCCTTTCATTTTTCTGGATTACTTCTGTAAAGTACTTCCACTTTTTTAAATTATTTTTGGACCACAAAACTTCTACCTTTTTTATTTTAAACCAAAAATAAAATTTTCTGAATTGCTTTTGAACCACAAGACTTCCACTAATTCACCTGCTTGGTAATAATTCTCTCCAATAAAGGGTAATTATCATATTTTAGTTGAGGTGATCAATTTCCATGTATTATGGGAGTAAGTTTTTCTCTTTTATAAAATTTGATTTTTTTTAAACAACAAATATATAAATTAAGTTAAAAATGGTTTTAATTTAAGTGAGTATTGAATTCTAATAAGCTTCTTACCATGTATTCAATAAACTTAAAAAAAAGACCTAATACTATATATCTAAAAAAAAATGTTATCAAAAATGTTAATTTTATCTTGAAATCGTATATCAATGACATGTAATTGATTATATAGGTGATGAATATTTCAAGGCAATTTGTTACCAACCAAGATCGTAAGTTCCAAAGTCACTCAGCGGATAGGTATCACGTGAATCTCGATATCCACGCGAAGAAATGAATGGCTTTCCAATTGAGTTCAAATGGCAAACATACAAATGAGTTGGAATATGAAAATCAAGGTGCATGAATCATTTAATTTATCCACTTAATTGATTATAAAGAAATAGTATTATGTTTTAGAATATGTGCTTGATAATCGAGCAAGAAAAATCAGGTAGAACGAGTCCAACTTATATTTTGTTAGGTCTTACCAATAGTCTCCGTTGATATTGTCGCTACTTTTTAAATCACAATAATATATATATGGTAGCTTTTGTTATTATGTAATTATTCTTTGAAATTAACGTTAAGTCTTGCAAGAAAGTCCACGAAGTATTTTGTATTTTCCTCTTAACTACTTTTTCATGCAGCAAGATGTTTCCTTTCACTTTCCTGGAGCTAGAAACGTGGCTTCTTAGTTTGATTAAATAATTGGACCATGTGCTGTGAAATTTCTCTAACGATAATGAGATCGGGAAATGGAATTCGCTTGCAGTGCAAAGCAAGAAACATTTAAATATCATTAATATTGGTTTGGGGCTGCTTTTGACCAAGACTTGAATAGACTGCTACTGCGACAACAACAGCAACAACAACAACGACAACAACAATTTGTTTTTGTTTCAAATGGGTCAAACTCAGAAGAACATGTGTATTGAATATTTGCAATTTTCACATACATACAAAGAGGTTTCAGTTTGTCTTTTAACTCAAACGGCTGAACAGACCCAACGTAGTTATAAACTCAATAATTTTTTTTAAAAAAATAGATCTCTACTAATTTGACTTAATATTTAAATTTTAAAATCACACCTAACAAAAGTAAAACAACCTTGGGCACATGGGTGTTTGCCAAAATGTCCCGACCCGATGTCGAAGTTCAAACCCCTCTTTCTCTAGTTGTAGAATATTTATATAAAAAAAAAAAAGTGAAACAACCTTCATATATAGATAACGAAATGGTTTTTTTTTTCCTTTTATTTATTAATTTTTTTCATTCTTCTTAAGCATACAAGAATATTAAGCAATAGTGACAATAGCCATTGCTAGTGGGAGTGAATGACAGATTCCTTTTGATACTTTTGGTTGAAGTTTTAGGTTTTCAGTGTCATATGAACAAGCATTAGCATCTACTAAAAAAACAAACGAGATGGTTTGTTTTTTTCTTTTATTTATTAATTTTTTTCATTCTTCTTAAGCATACAAGAATATTAAGCACTAGTGACAAGAGCCATTGCTAGTGGGAGTGAAGGACAGATTCCTTTTGATACTTTTGGTTGAAGTTTTAGGTTTTCAGCGTCATATGAACAAGCATTAGCATCTACTAAATCATAAACATCATGAGCAAATGTAAGCTAGTATAGCCAACTCAAATTGTTCAAGCTTGTGTATGTTCTCGAAAAAATTATTACAGTTTCTTTAAATATATATATTGATTTACTTCCAAACTTATGTTGCAGTATCTTTCTTTTTTTACAATGGGCAAGTATTGAAATAAGAAAATTATTAGTTTAAGAATTGAAATTTAGTTGAATTACTCATTTAACCTCTATATTCTTTTAAATATATTGATTAGTCTTATTATTAAAAAAAATAACGTCTAAAATCTCCTTTTTGAGGGTAACAAGATAAATTTAATTAAATAACATACTATTTATTATGATTAAACATATTAATTTACCTTTTTATCTTAAAAAAAGTGCACTTCAATATTATTTTTTCAGCACTAGAGACTAATTGAGATATTTAGAAAAATATAGAGATTAATTAAATAATTTAACAAAATTTAGAGACTAAACTGATAAATTTTTTTATTAAAATATTTATCTTCTTCAATCATTTAATTTACATAACAGTATTCTGAACCAAGAAAAAAGAGAAAAAAAGAAGCCATTTTTTAATCATCAAAATAGTTTAAAACTTGAGCTAAACTCCAAAAGTTTAGTTTATGATGAGATGGGGATAGGAATTGTCTTTATAAGGAATGTGATCAAAGCATGCAGCCAATTATGCAAGTCCAAAAATTTGCTTAACCTTGTTCTACTAGCCAGTTAGAGTGTTTGACAAATCTCCCACTTCTAATCTTACTATAAAAACACGAGTACACTCTTTACTAAAAGCTCATCAATCTACTCATTTAGGTTTTTTTTTTTTTACGGCTATTTTTGTTTCTAGAATTAAGGCTAATTTTTAAATTTATCTCACAAATTTTTAAAATGGTCAATTATATTTTAATTTGTTAGATTGCTATCATTGTTTTGACAATAAAGAAAAAAATCATAACTCAACATGAAAATAAGATGCAAACTGATACTTAAAATATTATGTCTACGTGTCTGTCATGGATCGGTCATTAATAAAAATAAAAATAAAAAGACATATGACACATTCTGATAAGTTTACATATAATTAAATAAGTAATTAAAAATAAAAACAATCACTGTCACAAATATTAGCGACGGTGACTTTGTGACGGTGGTGGTGGCAATACTTTTTTTTCTCATCTTTTTTTCACTGTCTCTTTCTTTTCTTTTCTTTTCTTTTTTTCTAATTTTGCCCCTTCACTCTCCAACTTATTTCCCTTTCTTTTTCACTCCCAACAGAATTAAAAAAAAGGAAAAAAAGTTCAAATCTAGAAAGGTTCAATCTTCACTTTCGGCACTTGCATGTTCACATGAACAAAGACACTTTCAAAAATTACATCATAGTGTATTACACACATAATGCCTACCTAAGTCTTCTATTCTCTCTTATTTTTACATCTTAATTCTTAAGATACTTAAGTTATTATAATGGGTTATAAGCGTTTATATAATGTTTACAAAGTTCATAAAAATTCTAAACCTAATTGAAATAAGAGTTCATTCTTGTATGAGTCCAAAACTCCTCAAAGAGGTCAAATCCAAGCCAAAATAAAAAATTCTTGAAGCTAGGCGCCATGGAGCCAAGGAATGGCGCCAGCACACAAAGTGATATGAGCCAATGTCACAGCGATGATAGTCAACGCTGCAGCATTGGAGCTACTATCTTCGACACCGCAGTGTTGCAACATTAGCACCGAGGTGCTGAACCTTGCCTTTTTTTGGTCCCTCCTTGCTTTCAATTTCTCATCTTACTCTTTTCTCATATGCCCAATACGTACTAGAGTTTTTGTTAACTCTTCACTTAGTATCCATCTCAATTAATGTTCATACATAATTATTGAATCACCACTTCTAATAATCTTAATAAAGTCTACTTGTAATATAATGTAGATATTTACTTCCAAAAGAGAAATCAATTCTTACAAAGAAAAAAATTTACTCCCAAAAAACTAATAACTAAATAATGGTTCTTCTATTACCTTTTATTATTACTAGAATTGAAAGGTAAAAGCCGAGAGATATGATTTACAAGTCAGGTGGATATTGAATTTGATATTTGCGAATTATCAAAACACTTAAAAATGTAAATAAGGTATATACACTTCCATGATAAAAGTAACTTCGTATGTTTTCCACCAAATATTCTAAAATTTCAACATCCTCTTGGCACTACAAGCATGAAAAAACTTGAATTAATTGGGAAGTAAGATATTATAATGGTACCTTCACATGTATTTGATTTGATTTTGAAACTATCATCAAAGAATCTAATTCCATTTCAGAAACTTTCCTTGTATAAGTGAAGAGTTTGAGTATGAAATAACTTAAAAATAATGACATTGTCACATAGTAGCGTTGCTCACTTTTATATATATATATATATATATATAGAAATATTTGAATGTGCTAATAATTAACTATAACAAATTACCAGATTTATTAAAAAAAATTATTCAAATTTGTAACTCATCTTTATTCGTCAAATGAGGGTGCCTCCTAGGTCAAGAGCTTAGTTGATATTAAAATATATTTTTTTATTAATTGTTTCAATTGTATAGTTTTGCATTATTATGTTTTCATTAAAAAAATGACGTAAAACTTGGAATAAGAAGAGTATATTAATACTAAAATGAAACCTAAGGAGGCACTTGAACAAATAAGATACTTTTGTAAAGTTTCAATCCGATATATAGTGAGCAATTCCTTTGTTTATCCCATGACTACCATACTTTCAAGTGTTTGGCCTCATGGTTTTAAAGTTTCATGCTCTGATGTTGGGTCTATTTCTAACAAGTCCAATTAGCCCGTGTCTTAGAAGCCTTTTCTTTTTACATAAAAGATGGTTCGAATGAAATTAAGTTTGATTGATGAAAGATGCAAGCCTGTTCAGCTTCAAGGTCAGGTTCAATGCTCAAATACAAGTAACTCATATCCAACAACTAGCAAACTTCTATAAACGAGTAAGATAATTAACGAAAAATTTAAGAATTAGATCAAATTATGAATTTTATTCAACCTTAATTATTTAATTATATTTTTAGTATGAAGAATGACTTTTTAAGAGTAGACGAATTCAACTTAAACACTTCTATTAATTAAAATACAATATGAATACATTAATAAAGGTGTAATATACATTAGTCACATTCTAAATAGAATTATAATTCATATATATGTATTATAAAAAGAAGTTAAACTCATAGATTATAAAAATAGGAAATTAATCATCATAATGGACCATTATTAATTAACTATTCATTCTACTAAAATTTAATTATTCAACCCTATTTATTTGTACATAGACTATTCCACATACAAGCACCCTCTTTTTTCAACTAACTTGAGCATTAAAGTTTTTTTTCTGCACGAAATAAAGGGCGTATTCATTAATCAAATGAGTAATGTAGGGACATAAATGTGATTAACCATAAAGGTTTCGAACTAGATAACTTTAGTAGTGACTATGGGAACTTTCTAATGAAAACAACCAATTTTCTAGTAAACATAAGTACTAAAACAAAAAAAAAGTTGGTAGGACAGAAGCACAATCAGATACATATTTTAGAACTTTTAAACAATATAAAGATAAGGGACATAAGCAACCTGGACCTGATAACTCTGAGAAGTAAGGTTTCCTCTATAATGACGGACATACTAACAAAGATCCTTAAACAACTAGTGAAAAAAAGATAGGAGAATCATGAATTAAAGAACAAACTAATAGCAATGGAAGGATTCATGGAATTGAACGATGACCTAGAAGATGTTCAACATCGAGTTAGATAAACACTGGAGAAAGAAATGAAAGGAGATGTACTTTAAGGAATAAGAATAGAAGAGACCTCAAAAGGAACAAGGAGAGCAAATGGAGAGAAGATAAAAACTTTCATCATAGAGGAAGTAGTTGTATGTAAAGATCAAGAAGCCAAGATACAATAACCTTGGTATGGTAGGAAAGCAAGGATATGTTAGTGGAATCCAATATGCAAACGAAGAATCCCTACAAGTTCACTATACTAAACTTCCAGATGTTCGATGGAATAAAGAATCCAAAAGAATATATCTTCCACTTCAATGTAAAGATGATCATGCACATACAAGATGGTTTCTTGAAGTGCATTGTGTTCCCATCGAGCTTAAAGAGCCTTGCCCAAGAATTATTTTGAGGATTAAATGAGAATTCAATTTCTTCCTTTAATAAACTAACAACTAATTTATCACTCAATATATATGGAAACAAAAGAAGAAGAAGATTGCATCATATATATTTTTGTGAAGAAATGAGAGATTAAAACAATTAGAATCTTCTTTAATAGATTCAACTGAGCACTCAATAACTTAGGAAGCTATGACATTAAGATAGCTATCCAAACTTACTATAAGGCAGTAGAGATGTCTACCCTTTACTTTATTCGGGATGATTAATCAAAAGTCCGAGCAATCGATCAGAAAAGAAGAAGATAAAGCAACTATAGTAAATAAGCTTCCTTGATTACAACATGGAATGAAGGAAGCTCATCTAAGAGGAAATGATGCAAGAAGTGACCATCATCCAAAAAAGAATATAGAGACAAAAAACGACTAAGACAAATGATTTAAATTTTGATTATAATCACCATTGACATAAAAAAAAACTAGAGGGATCAATTTAAACATTGTGTCTTCCACAACAAACATTGGCACAATATTAGCAACTGCCAATCCTTGAGGGGATAAATCAATATCTATTAAAGAATGACCATCTAACTGAATTATAAATAGAGATAGAGCCCAAGAAACCTAAGGAACTAAAGAAGGATTCCAAGCCGATCAGAATGAAAATTAAAACTACAGAACAAATAACACCTTTAATATTGAACATAATTCATGAATTATTTTTCAAATTTTTCTATCTAGAAGAAGAAGAAGAAAAAGAAGAAGAAGAAAAAGGGATGGAATAAAAGGAAACAGATGATACACTTAACCTTACTAAAGAATATTTCATTGAATCAAAGGATCTAGAAATAGAAGAAAAATAAGGATCAGAGGAATAGATTATCTTGGAAGGACCATAGATTCAAGAATGACCATTCGACGAATCCATAAAGCAACATATAGACACAAAGAATAAGATGAAGCAACTATAGTCAATGAAGCTTCCTTGATTACAACATGGAATAAAGGAAGCTCATCTCAAATAGATTGATACAATAAGTGACATTCCACCAAAAAAGGATATAAAGACGAAAATAACTAAGATAGATTATTCAAATTTTGGTTCTAATCACCAGTGACACCAAAAAACTAGAGGGGTTAATCTAACCAATGTTCATTCCACAACAAATATAGGCAAAATATCAACAACTGCCAATCTTGAAAGGATAAATCAATGCCTATTAAAGAACGACCATCTAGCTAAATTCTAAATAGAGATGGAGCCCAAGAAACCCAAGGAACTAGAGAAGGACTACAAGCCGATCAGAATGAAAATTAAAACTATAAACAAATAACACCCCTAATATTAAACATAATCCATGAATTATTGTTCGAATTTTGCTATTTAAAAGAAGAAGAAGAGATAGAATAAAAAGAAGTGGGTGATACGCTAAACCTTACTAAAGAATATTCCATTGAATCTAAGGATTTAGAAATAGAAGGAAGAGAAGGATCAGAGGAATAGATTATTAGGGTTTGTGCTTACGTACTATCTCTATTTGTATGAATATTTTTATAATGAATATTTTATTAAATCACTAATAACCTTTATTAAATGGTACTAAAACTTGTAATACTATTGAAATTGTACAAGCTAAAGGAGTTTAGATCTGATTTAAAAGAGTTTGGACCAGTGCTAAGAGTTAGCAATACTGAGAGTTATAAATGCTAAGAGTTAGCAGGTTACAAGAATCAATAAGATCTAAAAAGTTAGAGCCTTGTTGATAATAGGATAAAGATCTGAGAGTCTACTTATAACTATTGGGTGTTGTATTATAGAGTATGTGATAATTCGAGTGTATACGTAATTTCAAAAATTAACATATGCGCAGCGGAAGCATATTACAAAATACACCCATTTTAACAAATTCAACATATATCATATATATGCATAAGCATAACAATTATACAATTATAAAAACATGATGAACAACATATATCACATATATGAACAAGTATAACAATTATACAAAATATATATGATGAACAATATTGTACTAAAAATATAATGTAAAATACTCACCTAATGAAGGTAGCTTTACAAATTCTTCAAGTTCTTCAATAATCCATGTGAAGAGCTCACCTTGAAGTATATATTGAACAATTCTAGTCCATAACTTTTAGTGGGATTAAGGAGCTAGAATGGTAGCTTAGTGTTTAGAATTTTCAGCACTTGTATTCAAACTCTTTTGAATACAATTTTGTTTCTTAAATGGAGATGGTAAATATTTTCTATACAACTCTTGTATAAATTAAAAATCTTTAACATACAACTCTTGTATATTAATCTTAGAAACAATTTCTACATGATAATTATTTTGAACAACTCTTTGCAAAATAATTATCTTTTTCTTCATTTACATAATATTCATTTTTGGCCATCCATTAAAGAAGGAGATGAAGAGAAGTTTGTTTATTTTTCAACACTTGAAAGAATAAAACTCAAAGAACTCTCTCTTACCTCTCTTCCTTGCCATTGCCAAGTTCTTCTCCAAAAATTGAATGAAATGAATTCAATTATTTTGCCAAAATTCATTTTGTTTATTCAACACTTTGATTAAACAAAAATAAACAAAATGAAGTGCTCCACCAATTTTATTGTTGGTCTCCCATTTAGAATTAATTAAACCAAGCACTAGAATAATGGCCACCAAAATTAATCTTTACCTAACAATTATAATTACTTTAATTATAATGGGTAATTAAATGACCAACATCTAGACTCCTCATTGTATTAAAATACAATGCCATGATCTATATATATTATAATATTATCTAATAATATAATAATAATATATGATTTAATTATTCAAAACAATTTTGAATAATTACTTTTTACCTTACTAATTTTTACTACCATGGTTAAATGATAAAAAGGTAAAATCAAATCATGGAACAAATTTTGTTATTTGTCAATATTCTATTAATTAACAATCCTTGTTAATTAATTTAAGTGATGTACTTAACAATTAAGTCTTGACAAATGTACAATCCGAGGGATCCCTAAACAATCGTTCTCTTTTGCTGAAATTTATTGGATTGAACTATTCAATCCAATCCGCTACCCCAGTGCACAACGAGTATACTTCATATTATGAGACTCTCTAGGTCCACACCTAATTTGTCATATAGAGCTCCTCGATACGTCCGTGAACAATGTCCCACACACACATTACGAATATTACAAATTAGCATGTTAGACCATACAAGTTGAGGTTATTATATATTCGTATAATCCTTCCATCATTTATATCCTTAAAGAGCAGAGATATAGATCATCACCGTCAAATCTCTATTTGCTCAACCATGAACTTATCTCCAAATTTATATTTCATTAAACAATATCCACAAACACTTTTGTGATATTGTTTATTCCTCCGGAATATCTTTTCCGAGGTTTATGCTTGCAGCCACAAGACTTTCTGAAATACAATCTCGGAGCATTAGGATATACAACTCACTCATATGAGCTGATGGATCCCATATCTACGCACACCGAACTTCATGAGCATCGGACCATACCCAGCGACACCCAGCGGTCAAACCATGAAAGGTTTTTGACATGTGTGGAACCAAAGCATGGTGGATCACTCACAAGCCTACCGTGGCTCTCAGGTCAAAGGACCATAAATACTACTCAACTCGGAAGACCCTCCATTGACGGCTTTATGAGATGTCTATTGGATGTCTTCGTGAGTCTGTTCAATATCCAGTCCTTACTGAATACCTGTATCTCTATACGAGCTTCCTACTAAGCTCATGGTTTGCTAAGACTAACCATCTGGACCATCCAGATATAGACATACACTAATCTATATTAATGGGTTCCACCGATAGACCCGCATCAATGAAATTAGATTAGAAACATTATATTTGAGAACATACTTGCATAATGACATTTCCTAGCACCATCTGCAACTCCTTGCAGCTATGTCATTACTAATATATTCTTAGGTCATTGTCCCATTTCAGACAAGGCTCTAACTCCTTAGATTTTGCTAACTCTTAGTACCACTAACTCTTAGTGTTTATTACTATTAGCGTTGCTAACTCTTAGCCCTGGTCTAAACTCTTTTAGACCAAATTTGAACTCCTTCAGATCATACAATGTCTAAAACGTTACAAGCATCTTACCATTTAATAAAAATAATATTAATAATTTTATTAGAAATAATAATTGTATAAATAAAATCACTATATATTTATACATTATGGGATGGCACGTAAGCACAAATCCCAACAATAACGACATAGTTATAAAGAGTTACAATAGATGCTAAAAAATATCATTATATAAGTATAATTTTAAACATAGTGTTCATGATTTATGTTCACTAATACAGGTCATCTATGAATCACTTTATATAGATTAGTGTATATCTATATCTGTATTGTACAAATGATTGTTCTTAGTTGACCATGGGCTTAGTGAAAGCTCGTATAGACATGCAGGATTTAGTTAGGACTAGATACTGAACAACCTCACGAGGACCCTAATAGATATCCTATGAATCCATCAAAGGAATGTCTTATCGAGTTGAGTAGTATTTGTGGTCCTTCGACTTGAGCACCACGGTGGGCTTATAGGTGATCTATCATACTTTGGTTCCACGTATGTTAGAGACCTTACATGGTCTGATTGTTACGTGTCACTGGGTATGGTCCGATGTTCATAGAGTTTGGTATGCGTAGATATAGGATCTGGCAGCTCACATAGGTGAGTTATATATCTGATGCTCTGAGATTGTATCTTACAAAATCTTATGGCCATAAACAATTAACTCAGAAAAAGGGTTTCCTGCAGGGTTGAACAATATAGCAAAAGTTTTTGCGTATATTGTTCATTAAGATACGAATCTGGAGATAAGTTCACGGATGAGAATATGAGGATTTGACGGTGATGATCTATATCCCGCCCATCCAAGATATAATGACGGAAGAATTATACGAATATGTAATAACCTCAACATGTATGGTCTAACGCGCTAATTGGCTATATCCGTGATGTGTACGTAGGGCATCGATCACGGCCTTACAGAATAGTTTCATTTGACGAATCGGGCGTAGACCTAGGGAGTCCAATATGAAATGTACTTTTTGTGTACTTGGGTAGCGTACCGCATTAAATAGTTCAATACAGTAAAATCTAGTAATTTACTATGGTTAAGTTAACGAAAGTGTATGGTTAAATGGTATGACTCACTTTAGGTTAACTTGATAACCTAGTAAGGACATAAATGTAATTTCTCTTAATGATTATTTAATTATTAAATAATTAAAATAACTATTTATTTATTTAATAGTTAAATAAATATTTTAACTTAATTATGGTTAAAAGCTAACTATAAGGTTAAGTTAAGTTAACCTTACTTAATGGTTAAGTAAAGGTTAAGTTAGTTAACTAGGGTTAGATTATTTAAATATTTATTTAACTTAAGGGTTAAGTAAAACTAACCTAATTAGGATTAAATGTTAACTATGGTTAGGTTAAGTTAAATGCAAATTCAAATTAATTGAAATTAAATGAAATGAAATTTCATTTGTATATATTTGCAAAATATAATTAAAATTAAAGAGGTTAATTTTAATTTTTTGCTAAGTGATTGGCCAACCATCAAAGAAAAAGAAAAGGAAAAATTATTTTCTTAATTTTGAATTCAATTGTTGAATTCATAATTAAAATTTCTTTTTATTAGGCTTAAAACCATTTATGCAAAAATAAGTATTTGATTAATTGATTAAGTATTAATCAAAGGAAAATAAAAAACTTAAGTTTAATTTGTTAAACCTTTTGCTGGATTAAAATACTGTCATTCTAGATAATCAATCCCACAATTGTCAATTGCTAGAATTGATCAAAGTATTTCATTTCAAGTGGACTTCAAGAATTTTGATCCAAAGACTTCAAGGGTTATTTCTCAATTTTGTTATTAATTTGATTAATATGTAATAATTGTGTTTACTATAAATTTTTATGCTTCCGCTATGTATATATATGTATGAGATATGTATATTTTATTGGTAAACACATATACCACATGCATGTACCCTAAATAAATCAACACTTAACATAGATGGTCTTGGAATGACCATAGACACAAAAAGGACCATTCGATGAATACATGGAAGTATTATCTTTAAGGAAGGTAGTAAACTAATTTTATGTAATAGTACTCAATATCAGGCTATCGGATAGGGAAGGTAAAGACAAAAGATGGAATTGTTGTTCAAAAGGGTAACAAAAGTTCAGAGATGAAAAATAGAGAAAATATTGATAACATCGTAATGTTGCTTGAGCAAGAATTTAAAGAAATCACTTTTTCTTAAAAAGACCTAACCTGCCCAATGCTATCATATTTTGACCTGTTTGTGCTAAGCTTAAATATAGCGAGAACCGCAGGACAAATGGTATTGGTTGATGGGGGGGAGCAGCATATATGTTATTCTAGAACACGTTTTAAGGCATGAAATTAGACAAGAAAGACATCCAAGGATATAAAAACGAACGCATTGCATTTGGGGGAGGAAAATTATAGGTCAAAAGATTAATTATACTACTAATGGTGACAACTAAGAAATGTCTGAGATAAAATATCTAGTAGTCGATGTACCTACTGCTTATGATGTTGTAGTAGACCGTTGTTTGATACACTACATAGAAGTTATCTCTTTAACCTTACACTGAGTGGTCAGATACGTTTGAACCACTAGAAGAGGGATAATAGACGTTAAGGGTAAGCAAATACAGGTTAGGTAATGCTATGCCAACTCACTCAAGTTACCAAAAGAGAAAAAGAAAGCAAAGATAGTAGCTATATCTATTGAGAGAGAAGAGAAGGGGAATAGAAAGAAAGTGATAAAAATAAATGATCAACTAAACAATACAAAACCAATAATTAAGACATAACTTCCACCACCACCTAAGTGAAAACAAACATAAGAGAATAGCAATTATCGGATCAATAGATAAAGAAACTTCTTTAATAAGAAGAATATACAACAACTAGTGTTGATAAAATAGAGGAAATATCACTAAACCCTTTCACCACCAATAGAAATGTGATGTTAGGCACCACATGACTGAGGAGGAAAATACAGAGGTGATCGTGTTGCTTAAGAAGAATCAAGATTTTTTTACTTAGTCTGACAAAAATATGGTTGAAATAGACCCAGAAATAATATGTCACATGTTAAGCATTAGACAGGATTACACTCTAGTTAGATAGTGATAAAGAAAATTTACACTAAAATAGAGCAAAATCACTAGTAATAAGGCAAACAGATTGTGAAAGTGGGCTTTATCTAAGAAATTCATGACCTTAAATGGCTCTCCAATGTTGTGATTGTAAGAAAGAAGAATAAAAACTTTCATGTTTGTATAGATTACATAATCTCAACAAAATGACCTTGAAAGACTCATTCCCACTCCACAAGATAGATCAAATGGTGGATGCCATGACCGGATACAAAAAACTATCATTTCTAAATGCATACAATTTATATAACTAGGTAAAGATGGATCTAAAATATTAAGAGAAAACAAACTTTATGGTTGTGCATGAAATCTACTGTTATAAATTGATGCCATTTAGATTTAAGATCATAAAAGCCACCTATTAGAGCTGGTCAATAAAGTTTTTAGGAAGTTGATAGGAAGGCAATAAAAGCTTACATAGACTATATAGTGGTCAAAAGTAAGGAAACAATGAACTATATTGCTGACCAATAAGAAGTATTTGATGTCATATGAAAGTTCAAGATTCATTTGATTCCAATCAAGTGCACCTTTAAAATCTCACTAAAAACATTTTTAGAACACTTCATGAGTGTAAGAGGAATTAAAGTCAACTTATCACAAGTTCAAGCTCTTAAAAATTCTATAATCCTTAAACACTAAAAGAAGTATAGGTCTTGACAGTGAGGGTAGTAACACTAAATAGGTTCATCTCTAGGATGTATAAAAAATGCAGACCTTTCTTCCAAACTATCAAACTGAAAAAAGAACCTATGGGGCTAGAAATAGACTGAAGCATTGTAAAATCTAAATGAGTATATGAAAAAGCTCAATTCTATCTACACTTCTCCCTAATGAGACTTTATTCTTATATCTTGTAGTTTTCAGGATAACAGTCAGTACAGTCTTATTTAAGAAAACAGATGGCTACTAGAAGTCAATCTTTTACACCAGCAAAGTACTATTAGATGCAAAAACTAGATACTTAATAACTAAAAAGCTTGTCCTCACCATTTTACAAGCTAAGGACAAGCTCTCACGCCATTTTGAAGTGCATCATATTATAGTGTAAACTTTTATCCCTTAGAATGTAATTTGTTAAGACTGGATGCCATGGGAAGAGTCACCAAGATGACAATAGGACCGGTTCACTTAGACATCAACTATTAGCCAAAAAATACAATAAAAAAAGAGCAATGGAAACTTCTTATTAGAATAGGAGTATATAACAAAAGATGAGAAACTGCTACTAGAACCTAAGGAACTAGGGGAAATTTAGGAGATGCACATAGATAGTTTTGCCAACCAAAAGGGATAAGACTTGAGAGTCAGAATCAATAGCGTAAAAAAAATTATACTATAGCACACGATATGGCTACTATCCTCAACATCTAATGAAGTACTTTTCTGTCGATCTATTTTCCATAATTTCATTAAAAAGCATTCTCTAGAAGGGTCGTGCACCTATAGGCCACAATTCTTAGGAATTTTAAAATTCTAATGTATCATAAAAGCCTTCCCTAAAATGGTCATGTACTCACAGGCCACCCTTCTTTAGAAATTTAGAACGCCAAAGTATAAAAAAAAAACTTCACTGAAAGTGTTGTGTGCCTATAAGCAACCCTTCCTTGGAAGCTTAAATTTTCAAAGTATCAAAAAAGCCTTAGAAAACCTTTCCTTGGAAGTTAAGATGTCAAAGTATCAAAAAATGCTTTATTGAAAGGGTCGTGCGCCTATAAGCCACATTTTCTTGGAATCTTAGAATGCTAAAGTATTAGAAAAAGCCTTATTTAAAAAGATTGTGCGCCCATAAGGCACTCTTCCTTAGAAGCTCAGAATGTCAATACATCAAAAAATGCCTTCTGCTATGGGAAATTTATAGTGAGAATAATAGAACCACTAGTGGGAGACTCACATAACTACAAATCATTCTTCCATGAGAAGACCACATAGTCAAATCAATGGAATAACCTTTTCTGTAAAAGAATCAAAATCACCCTTCCTAATGAATCATGACATAAAGAAGAACATAAATACAAGCATTCAAGAATAAGCATACCTTTCCAATAATTGAGGGGGATGAGGAGGGTCCAATATCAGTAAGAATTACTTCTAGAATCAATAGCTTGACATCAAAGGAAAGAAACAAGCAAAATATAAAATATCAGAATAATACCAAGGGAGTAAACAACACAGTAACACATATTAGAAAAGGAATACTTAGAAAAATAAAACTCTTGAAACGTAGAAAGAACACTTAAGAAAAGTTCAACAAAAGAGTGAAAGTGCTTTGAATGATAAGAAGGAAAAGTATTTTCTTATCAATATCTAAAAAATTACAAAGAATTCTTCCTCTATTACAAAAAAATTATAAAGTTCAAAGGAAGCTCAAGAAAATATGGTTATTCCTCATATGAGGATTCCTCTAGGAGATTGACCACGTCAGAATCAGCGTTCGAAGCTCCTTTGCCCACTGACTTGTAGTTGATTTGTTGTGGCTCATCTTTGAAGTAACTTATAGACCAATCTCTGTACCACTTGCAGATAACATCTAAGTCTTTATGCAATTCATGTACGTGGAAGGATTATGTTTAGATTTGAATATGCATCTGAAACTTTGAGCCGATGTTACCAATACCTAGCACTTGTATAAAGCCCTCGCTGTGTCAAGCCTCCTCATCCATTAAGCTTTGAAAGCTTAAACCTTAGACTTGGAAGCATTTATAGCCTACTTGGAATTTCCAATGTTGTCTTTAGTTCCTCAGCTACTACTTCCAACTCAGACGCTTAAGCTTAATTGATCTTTATAAAATCATTACTTATGGAAAGTTAGTTAATAACCTCTCATAGCTTATCGTACTTGCTATAAAGCTGAACATTGGCTGCCAACACTTCTCTTAAAGTTAACTTTTGGTGCACTTTAATGTATCCTTCCCAAACTTCAAAATCTTTATCTCAACTTTCGAGAAGGATTTCTCATTTTTGTCGGCTGTCAAGGAAGTGAGCATATCCCCCTTTCCCACAACAAGTCCTCACTCACTTTTTTAACCTCCATAACCTACCTATTAATAAATTTAGTGGTTTGCTATAACTCAGCCATTGTCAACAGATCAGTAGATCATTCATCTTTTAGATCCATAAGGTAAATTTATCTTCTTCCTTTAGTGCAACCTGTAGAGGTGATCATAGAGGAGAATACCACAAAGACGAATATCTTATAATAGGATCCTTCCCTCTTCTTACTTCCGTCTTAGAAATAAATATAAGACTCATTCCTTTTCTTGCTCCCGTTCTAAGGGAAAGTAGGACCTTTCGAGTTAGTTCTAATATCGATTGGATCCATTAAAAAAATTAGGGCTATAAAGAGTTAGTAAATAAAAAGAAATAAAGCAATAAATAAGTAAAGAAAGGAAAACAAAACATTTACTAAAAAGAATGAAGCTTTCAGGCGTGGGATCAGAAACAGTAAATGGGGAAGGCTTAGGCTTAGCTTAAGTAACCTCTACCACCTCTGCTTGAAGAATTCCCTCTGATTCAGGAACTATTTCCTCCTTAGAATTTGATACAACTTTGGAGATTGAAAGCTTAAGGGATTAGCTCCCTGCCTCTTAGAAGTAGGAGGTTGACCTTCTAAATCTAGTTAGAGTTCTTAAATGAGGTCACTATATCGTAAGGGTATCCCAACCTCCATCACTCTCCACTCACCACCACAATATGCTTCTCAAACCTTACCTTCTTATCATTAAAGTCAACAAAAAATTTACTCCCACCCTTTAAAGGCTAGTGATAGTTTATTCTTGAATGAAGGAGATTTTTTGTCAAGAAATACATCATAAAGAGCTAGAGCATATGTAGAATGGATCATGTGGTTCAGTAAGGCCACATCTTGGAGAAGATGAAAACTTTTGGAATGAATTTGAAGGAAAGACAATTCAATTAGATGAAGAAAATCGTGTGTGATGTGAGGAATTAAAAAGTAGGAGCAAAGAATGTGCTCCTGAAATACAAAAAGTTCCCTTAGCCTTACCAATGAAGGGTTATGATATGGCTCACCAGGGGGAAGGTTTCGGATATTAACATTCTGAGGAAATTAGAATGTCAATCTTTAACTCGTCCAAGAAAAATATGTTCAAACATCTTACATTCTTTTTTGTTTCTTGAGAGTTTTCTAAAAATGGTTTTTTGAGGCATAAAATAGAAAGAGTAAAAAGGCAGAAGAAGTTTTAGGGTTTTTAGGTTAAGAATGGAATTGAAAAAGTGAGAAAAATGATTGATTGATGGTTTATTTAATGAAAGAACTTTAACCACCTACACATCCGTATAGAAATATGGGAAATCACCTGCATTCAAAGAGATATAACTACAAAAAATAGTAATACGAGAAAGAAGCGGGAAAACAAAAGCTAGACATGTGGTGCTTGTGGCTTAGAAAGTGAAGAAATATATTTTGTAAGCTTCCTCACTAAAAGACACACTTCTTCACTTATAGGGAAAGACGCATCTACTGAATCTATTTCTAACAGGCCCAACTAGCTCGTACCTTAGAAGCATTTTTCCTTTTATTTAAAAGATGGACCATATCAAATTAAGCTTGACTGATGAAGGATGTAAACCTGACTCAACTTTAGAGTTTCAAACTAAGGAACTTCACTTTATGCTTTCACAATAGATCTTCGTCAAATGGCTAAAGCTTGTTGTTCATATTTGTGTTTTGGTTTTAAAGATATGTAAAATTTCTTTTACTCATCTCTTACTGAGTTCTCCAATGAATTTGTAATGAGAAATTTATGATATTAATGGATATTTTATGAATTTTATCATAGATATTTTTACGATATGTTTTGATACTAGAGCTATAAATATCATGATGTACAATTCCTAAATTCACGGACATACAAGTTTCTACAGGTGTAGGTGTCTTTACAATTGTTTTACTCTAACTGGTGGTACTTCTGCTGTTGTTTAGATATCATTGGCTTTTCATACTTCTCTTGTAATATCTAATCCCTATTAGTAGTACTAGTGCCTCGATTTCAGTATAAAGGAATAAAGAACCGTAGGGTTACTTGATTTTAACCTTATTAGAATTTTTCTTTTAGTGTGCGTGAGAGATATTAAACCTAATTTAGTAATTTCACACGCGGTCGGAGTATCAGACGACTCTAGAATATTTTTGAAAATTTTTTCTATTGGCTTGGAAAAGGAAATTCTAATTTACTACATGAATTTTCATTTAAGGGTTATGTATGAAACAAGCCTTTGTTGAGAAACACAATCAATATATTAGAGAATGGACCAATTAGAAACATAGATTGCCAAGTTGAAAATTCTAGTTAGCTCATTGGACTATTCTAACTAGATAGTTATAAAGGAACCAATTACATACTTAGTCTCCAACTAATGACAATTTAGAAATTTTGAGTTAGTTGAGGGGCAAATTGGTCTTTTAGGAGAGCACTATAAATATGGTAGAAGTGTGTAGAAATTTCAAGTGATCAAAAGCAAACACTTAAAGCAAAAGAGAGCAAAATTCGTCCAAGTGAAGGAAGGGCTACTACAGTGACATTTCAAGTTTTTTTCATAATTCTTCATGCTTAATCAAGCTATAATAAGGTCAAGTATAAGTTTCTAATCTCAATTGAAGCCTTTATTAGTGAAAATTCAAGAAAAAGGGGTGAGAAAAGTATTGTTTTATGAAATTGATATGTGAACTTTCAAGATTGTTTCAATTGATGTTCTTGTGTGCATTCTTGGTTTAGATTGAGTTGAATTCTAGTGTGGAGCTTGAAGGAGTCACTAAGTGGAAGAAATTGGCAAGGTAAGAATTAGGGTTTTGGGTGATTAGAATGTAGAGACTTCAATTGGTTGTAATTATGGTATTAGAATGAAATTGGCTTGATTTTAGTGTAATTAGAACAAGAAATTGAGAAAAGAAATGTGTTGGAATCTATGGTAAAATTCTGCCACTTTACTGAAGTTAGGGATTGAGTTTGTTTTGGTTGAATTGTGATGTATAAATGGTACTTTATGTAAATTGAATGTATATGGTTGATGGAAAAATCAAAATGAAGAAAATTTGACATAACTGTCCGTTTTGAAAAGGTAAAGGGCAATTATGTCCAACCGAAATTATAGGGTGTTAAAAAATTTTCAGGGCGTCGAATGATGAATTAGATATGATTGAATGGCTCCGTAAATAAAAATTGAAAAGTATTATCTGTTAGGGTTTGTGCTTACATGCCCTCCCTGTTTGTATGAATATTTATTTTGTAATAAAAATACAATGAATATTTTATTAAATCACTAATAACCTTTATTAAATGGTAATTAAGCTTGTAACATTATAGACATTATAAGATCTAAATAAGTTCAGATTTGGTTTAAAGGAGTTTAGACCAACGCTAAAAGTTAGCAATGCTAATAGTTATAAATGCTAAGAGTTAGTAGGTTATAAGAACCAGTGAGATCTAAATAATTAGAACCTTATCTATAATGTGACAAAGACCTGAGAATCTACTAGTAATGACATAATTGCAAAAAGTTGCAATAGATACTAAAAAATGTCATTATGTAAGTATCTTCTCAAATAAAGAGTTTCTGATCTATGTTCACCAATGAGAGTTTATCGGTGAAACACAATAATATAGATTAGTGTATGTCTATATCTATATTGTACAAATGATTATTCTTACTTAACCATGAGCTTGGTTGAAGCTTATATAGACATACAAGTATTCAGTTAGGACTGGATACTGAACAAACTCACGAGGACCCCAATAGATATCCTATGAAATCGTCAAAGGAATGTCCTCTCGAGTTGAGTAGTATTTGTGGTCCTTTGACCTAAGCGCCATGGTGGGCTTGTGGGAGATCCACTATACTTTGGTTCCACGTATATTAGAGACATTTCATGGTCTGACCGCTACGTGTCACTGGATATGGTCCGATGCTCATGGAGTTCAGTGTGCGTAGATATGGGATCCGCTAGCTCACATAGATGGGTTGTATATCCGAAATTTTGAGATTGTATCTTGTAAAGTCTTATAGCCGTAAGCAATCAACCTGAGAAAAGAGTTTTCTACAGGCTCGAACATTATAGCAAAAGTGCTCGAACATTATAGCAAAAGTGTTTGCGTATATTGTTCATTAAGATACGAATCTAGAGATAAAGTAACGGATGAAATTATTGGAATTTGACGGTAATGATCTATATCCCGCTCATCCAAGATATAATGACGGAAGGATTATACGAATATATAGTAACCTCAATATGTATGGTTTAACGCGCTAATTTGTAATATCTGTAACGTGTGCGTGGGGCATTGATCATGGACTTATGGAATAGTTCCATTTGATGAATTGGGCGTGAACCTAAGAAGTCCCAATATGAAATATACTCTTTGAGCACTTGGGCAGCGTACCATATTGAATAGTTCAATACAGTAAAATTCAACAATTTACTAAGGTTAAGTTAACAAAAGAATATGGTCAGATGGTGGGACCTACTTTAGGTTAACTTGGTAACCTAGTAAGGACATAAATATAATTTTACTTAATGATTATTTAATTGTTTAATAATTCAAATAAATATTTATTTATTTAATTGTTAAATAAATAATTTTTGTTTAACTAAGGGTAAGAGTTAACCATTTTGGTTAAGTTAGATTAACTTTACTTAATGGTTAAGTAAAAGTTAACCTAACCATGGTTAAGTTAGTTAACTATGATTAAAATATTTAAATGTTCTTTTACCTAACTAGAGTTAAGTGTTAACTATAGTTAGAATATTTAAATGTTCATTTAACCTAACTAGAGTTAAAAGTTAACTATGATTAGGTTAGGTTAAATTCAAATTGAAATTAAGTGTAATAAATTGAAATTAAATTCATTTGTATAAATTAGACAAATGTATTTAAAATTCATAAGTTTTGTTAAGTTTTCATTTTGTAAAAAATTGGCCAGCCATTACAAAGAGAGAAAAGAGAAATTGTTTTCTAATTATTGGATTCAAGAGTTGAATTCATTATTTTCTTTTATAAGGCATAAAACCAAATTAGCAAAATAGGTTTTGATTAATTGATTAAGTGTTAATCAAAAGAAAAAATCAAGAACATAAGTGTAAGTTGTTAAACTTCTACTGGATCAAAGGCTGTCATTCTAGATAATCAAACCCACCATTGTTGATTATTAGAATTGATCAAAGATTATATTTCGGTGGATTTCAACAATTTTCATCCGAAGGCTTCAAGGGTTATTTCTCAATTTCGTTTCTATTAATGCCTTTAATATGTTATGATTGTGTTTACTGCAATGTTTTAAGCTTCCGCTGCTTGATTATATGTATGATATATATATATATATATATTGTTGTTAAACACAAGACCCCCACATACAAACACCCATGAATAATCAACTCCCAATAGCATCCACCCGGGCTTTGTATGCCAATTAGGGCATTTAGTAGTTAAATAAGATTCTAGCATTCAATTTGGTTCTAAATGTCATTTATAGTGCATAGGTGAAGAAAATCGAGAGCGGTTACGGGAGCAAAACTCTAGAGCAAAATTGAGCGCGGAGCGGTTGTAAGTGAAAATCTATCATTTCTTTTATCTCTCGTTTATTATGCTTCCACATAATAAAAATGTATGTTTTATGTGCTTTTAATTCATAAACATGATTTATGATCTTGAGATATATCCATAGATATGCTTTTACATGTTCAGTTTAAGAAACAGTTTTAAAATTACTGCATCCGTTTCAAAGGTCATTGGTACCCTCAGATTATAGTGGTGGTGATTGTTGGGAATTGAGTGTGTGATAAACGAGTGTATATGTAATTTCAAAAATTACTTATACACAGCGAAAACATATTACAAATACACCCATTTTAACAATTAACCACATATATCACATATATGCATAAGTATAACAATTATACATTTATAAATATGATGAATAATTGTATTAAAACACAATGTAAAATACTCACCTAATGAAGGTAGCTTTACAAATTCTTCAAGTCCTTCAACAATCCATATGAAGAGCTCACCTTGAAATGTATTGTTGAACAATTCTAGTTCATAACGGTTTAGTGGGATTATAGAGCTAGAATGGTAGCTTTAGAATTTTTTAGCAACTTGTATTCAACCTCTTTGAATACATATTCTTGTTTCATAAACATGAATATGGATTAGCCATCCATGAAAGGAGAAGAAGATGAAGTTTTCTTTTGTTCTTGTTAGTAACACTTTACTAATACAACAACCATTATTTTTCTTTGTCATTGATGAATTATCCAACTGTGTAAGATGAGCAAAACCCAAAAAATTTTCACACACAAGTCTTTCAACTCTTTGAAAGGAAAAACAAGACAAAGCTATTTTCTCCCTCTCTCTCTCCCTTGCACTTGGCCGAATCCTTCATTTTCCTAGAATGAATTCCCTTCAAAATGTTTTTTTTTAATTTTTATATTATAAAAAAAATAATTTCTTTCAAGAAGTGCTCCACTCAATAATAATAATGAGTACCTATTATTACTATAGTGGTTGAAACACTTGATTACATTTCAAGTGCTCCACCTGCCTCTTGCAAAACAAATGGTCGGATGTCACCTTGCAAAAATGAACATGCCTTCATTTTTGTTTCAATTCTTGTTACAATAAAATAATCAATTACTATTATTATTTTATTAATGCATGATACACTATTATTACAACAAGAAGTGTTCCCTCCATTATCAAAGAAAATGGCCGGCCATCATGTGAAACAAATGAATAAAAATTTATTTAATGGCCTACAATATTACATTAATACAAAAAAGCCTCTACCATTTATAGTGGCAACATATTTAATACCTTTAAACAAAATTAATGCAATAAGATATATAATAATATTTAGTACATTAAACGTATATAATAAATAAATAAAAATTTATTTTTGATTATTTAATTAATATAATAAAATAAATCAAAAACTAGTTTTGTATTACTTTATTAATAAAGCATTAAACAAAATGAAGGGCTTAGATCTTGTCATTTGTCACCATCCTGTTAGTTAACAACTTTTGTTAATTAATTAAAAGATGTACTTACAATTAAGTTTTGACAAATGAGTATCCCGAGGGATCCTAAAACAATCGTTCTATTTTGCTAAAATTTATTGGATTGAATTATTCAATCCAATCTGTTACCCTAATACACAACGAGTATATTTTATATTGTGAGACTTTCTAGGTCCACACCTAATTTGTCATATGAGATCCTCTATACGTCCGTGAACGATGCCCCCCACACACATTAGCTTTATTGCAAATTAGCTTGTTAGACCATGCAAGTTGAGGTTATTGTATATTCGTATAATCCTTCCATCATTTATATCCTTGAAGAGCAGAGATATAGATCATCACCGTCAAATCTCTATTTGCTCAACCATGAACTTATCTCCAAATTTATATTTTATTAAACAATATCCACAAACACTTTTGTGATATTATTTATTCCTTGGGAATATATTTTTTGAGGTTTATGCTTGCGGCCACAAGAATTTTTGAAATACAATCTTAGAGCATCAGGATATACAACCCACTCATATAAGCTGATGGATCCCATATCTACGCACACCGGACTCCATGAGCATCTGACCATACCCAACAACACTTAGCGGTCAAACTATTAAAGGTTTCTGACATGTGTGGAACCAAAGCATGATGGATCACTCATAAGCCCACCGTGGGGCTCAGGTCAAAGGACTACAAATACTACTCAACTGGGAAGACCTTCTATTGACGGCTTTATGAGATGTCTACTGGATGTCTTCGTGAGTCTGTTCAATATCCAGTCCTTACTGAATACCTGCATCTCTATATGAGCTTCCTATTAAGCTCATAGTTTGCTAAGACTAACCATCTGGACCATCCAGATATAGACATACACTAATCTATATTAATGGGTTCCACCGATAGACCTGCATCGATGAAATTAGATCAGGAACATTGTGTTTGAAAACATACTTGTATAATGACATTTCCTAGCACTATCTGCAACTCTTTGCAGCTATGTTATTACTAATATATTATCAGGTCATTGTCCAAATTCAGACAAGGCTCTAACTCTTTAGATTTCGCTAACTCTTATAAACTTACTAACTCTTAGTGCTTATAACTATTAGCATTGCTAACTCTTAGCACTGGTCTAAACTCCTTTAGACTAGATCTGAACTCCTTCAGATCATACAATTTCTGAAACGTTATAAGCATCTTACCATTTAAAAATAAATAATATTAATGATTTTCTTAAAAAAATGATAATTGTATAAATACTATCATTATGTATTTATACATAATGGGATGACACATAAGCACAAATTCCAACAGTGATTGTATTAGACCCAGTCAGTATATCTCGTACACATGGGTAGGTTATGGGGGGTATGTCACTAACTTCGAGAAGTCAGGATGTCGAGTCCTATGAGTCGCTTTATGTGTACGAGATATTGTCTCGCTATATGTATGCGATGTAGGATTTCGCTGTATAGCCAATGAGATGTCTTGAGATGTCACTGTGGGTGCTACTAGTTGAGGTGCCTCATGATCTACTCACATGTGCGGTGCTAGTTGAGTCGCTGCATGAGTATAGAGCTTTAGGGTTACCATTGGTACAATTTAGAAAGAAAATGGCTGAGTGAGAACTTTATTAGTTTTCGATCTATCGATAGCATTTTATGCATTTATATGCACATGGTAGTTATTATGTTATACAGATTTTAGATATTATTTTTCAAAGATGTAAATAAAATCCGCTCGACAAGATTTCATCGGCATATAATGTTAGAAACCGTTTTATAACTTTATATCAGTTTTAGAAGCATGATTTATGCATGTCTTTTAGAATTTACTATCTATGCATAATGTTATTTTATTTGAAATCTTAAATGCACTCACTAAACTCCTTTAGCTCACTCGTTTTGTGTTTTATATTTTCTAAACCCCCTTCTCAGGTGCAGA
This sequence comes from Ailanthus altissimus, assembly GCA_946807835.1. Lineage (NCBI taxonomy): Eukaryota > Viridiplantae > Streptophyta > Magnoliopsida > Sapindales > Simaroubaceae > Ailanthus > Ailanthus altissimus. The sequence continues at coordinate 4,327,946 of OX327690.1, read as the reverse complement.
TCTTAGTATGTAAGCTACTGATTCTCCTATTGCTGATTAGTGGGCCAAATCTGAAGATCATTTTTATAAATGTAAAAGTGCTAAATAGCACCCTTTTTACTTTCTGCATAGTAGTTATAGGCATATGTATTTGTATGTATGTTTTGAACTAACAAGAAGAGATTTCGATATTATAATGATCATTTTTACTTTTTATGAGTATGCTCATTTTGTGATTTAAATGAAATTATTGAGTTGAGTTGGATTGATTTTAAAAAGGAATGGAGGTCCTATTTGACAGTATTGAGAAGTGGTTTGGAAATAGAAGTATAATCTTTGTAGGTTTTGTACTAGATTTTCAGAAAATTAAGGAAAACTCTGCCAATTTTTTTTAAAATTAAGATATCATTTTCATTTATATGCTAAGATTTTCTCAATAATAATAAGAACTGAAAAAGGGTTCACCTCGTAAAATTTCTCAATTTATCCAATTAAATTTTAAGGAACTTTCATCGAGATGCTCGACAGAGCCGCTGAAACCTACAATAGAGGGTCTCAGGGTGAATCCTATCACCTCTTTCATCATCTGACTCGTATTCTTTCTTATTGTTTGCTTTACTTCTTTTGAACGCCATTTCTCAAGTTTTCTTTTATTTCAATATTCAAAATTTTCTATTCAAGCCGGTAGCTTAGATGATTATGAATGTTGTTTTGTGCTTGCGGTTACTTGAATTTTAATAAAAATAAGAAGTAAAGATTAGTGTTTAATAAGTGAGATTTCTCATTCCTATTTTAATTTTTTAAAGTTAAACAAAAATTGCTTTTATTACCTATTTTAGTAGGAGTAATTGGTCATTTCTTAAATACTATTTTCACCCCCACCACCCACCCCCCCCAAAAAAAATCTCCCAAAAGGGATATGGATAATTTAAAAATAAAACTCAGAAAAAATTAATATACATGGAAAACTTTAGGACGGTAATGATTGTTTCTCTAAAATTTACTCTATCATTCATTTTAATAATCATTATTAATTGAACCCACTGCTTCGTTATTGATTTAATGTTATGTAGAAGATAAATTTATCAAGTTTCCTACTTTACTAACTTTAGATGAACCAACAGTCTTTTAGCACCAAAGTCTTTGTATATATTTTCTGCTCACACTTTACAGAACTATGTGCTGTAATATATATATATATATGTATATATTACCAGGTGAATACATTAGGGTTTACAGGTTGTATATTCAAGAATCTACTATTTACATGTATACTATATGTAATGACAAAATATGTTCTGGAGCTGGACCCTAAGAATGGCTCTTAACTCTTCTGCAAAGTTGTATTATCATTGGCCTTCATCTACTGTCCCATACCAAACCCACATGTCAAGGTTTGTCCAACACAGCAAAGAGTCAGCTATTTACATCAGTCCATCATTCTCTTCTTGCTGGGTGGCACAGAATATCAACATATACAGTTAATCAAGAGTGAATTTGGGCCCCCAATTCTGCATAAACGGCACACTAGCAAATATTTGAGGGAAGTAAAGATTTTAATTTTTTTTTTTCAACCATCTAATTCTTTCTTTTTTTTTATTTTTATTTTGAGAGGATTACAATTCAAAATTTTCAGTTTAATAAAGAAATAATGTATTAAAAGTCTTTTATTGCTGACCTATTCAAACAAATACTTTAATCATGTAATTTTTAAAGGATAATAATAATTAATAATTGGTGATACTATCAATCAAGCCTAATATTGGAGGTCTTTGCTGACTCATCTCTCTACATAAAAATCATCACATACATTTATTTACTTCATTTTCCTATTCCACTTCCTCTACAATTAATTCATCTTCAAGAATGATCAAGTTACAATCTTTTCCATACAAATTTTTAATCATTTCTCTCATTCTTCTTAATTTTACCACCAACATAGTCAGTCTCATCAACTTCCACGTGTAATGAAGCAAAAGATCACCCAGAAAAAAAAAAAGGGTTTCTCTGAGGCACTCAAATACAAACTTGTGGCAATAGTTTTGAAGAAAACAAAAAATACGATAGAAATAAGATTCTTTGAAAATATTCATTGATATATATGTATACCAGCTGCTTTTTATTGACTTATTACCTAGAAGACAACTCAACTACTTGCTCATGAATCTTTTAATAATTTTGCCGACAAGTCTATTGGCGCCGAAAGTAATCATCCCGAAACCACCCAAAATTAAATTAATACATGTCGCACGTGCTGGCCCTACGAAGAAAAAAAAAAGAATTCACCATCTTTTTGTTTTTCTAATCATTTTTTTTAATTTTTTTTATTTGTACTTAAAGCTTGTTTCCCAGTCAAGCATATAAAAGCAAATCAATCACAAATGAATTAATAATAATATTATATAAAATACATAAAAAAATGAAAAGAAAATAATAATAATAATTTTAATGCTATGTAAAATACAGCTAAAGTATGAGAGTTTCTATTAATAAAAGTAAAATATGTATATTCGCTTTAAAAAAAGAATATATATAGCACTAAGATTATTATTATTTTTCTATTTTGAATTTTGTTAAGTGTGTGGGATATAATAACATTATTAATTTATTTGTGATCGAATTTTGTTTTGTTTTGTAGGCATGACTGCGAAAACAAGCTTTAAGAACGAATTAGAAAAAAATAATAAAAACAATTGATTAGAAAAAAAAAAGACGGTGAATTCTTTTTCCTTTCTAGGGCTAGCACGTGGGCTTACTTACGGCACGAATAGACTAGTATTTTGTCAGCAATTGTTGACGTTGTTCTTTTTTATTACTGCCTTTCAATTAGGTGCTTTGGATCTCCCATTTTCTGCCAAGAAAATACCATGTTTTTGGCCCAGATAAAGAGATCTTCTTCTTCATCAAGGCATTGGCTACTGGCGTGATCTTGGCAACCGGATTCGTTCACATATCTCATGATGCTTAGGACATTGATGATGGAAGCTTATGCAACTGGGTTGAGAAAAGCTCAGCCCCTAGTTGACGGTGATGAGGAAATTAGTGACGATCAACATGGAGCTGATGGTGATGAGGAAAATAATTGTGACGATCAACACGGCGCTTATGGGGGTTATGTTCAAGGTTCTGGTCTTCTTCTCGGGCCAACGAATTCACCTGATAGTACTCGACATCGTGTTGTTTCTCAGGTACCGAAGACAACTCTAATTTGCAGCACAGAAAATAGAAAAAAAAATTGGGAAATTTTATAGAACGTCATAGTCTTCATCAAATTATGCTAGCAGCTTGCAACCCAAATCATTAAAAAAAAGTAAAAAAGAAACAAAATGACTATATTTATTAAGATAAAACTTGATCATTCATCTATTTAATGATGGGTTTAGTAGAAAATCTTAGTTCAATTGGTTTATGTTTTGTTTCATCGGGGTAGAGATGCTAGATACTACAAAAAGATTAAAGAAATAAGTATTTATTTATTATTTTACTTTTAACTAAAAAAATTTAATCTTTAATCATAATATTTTTAATTTATGGGCATGTAAGTGAGGTTGGATTCCCAATTTCACTATCTGGGAGAATGTGGGCAGACTTAGTTGGTTCTACAGGCATGTACCAAAACAGATGCAATGTAGGTTTTTTATTATTTTTAATATAAGTAGATTTGTAATTAAAAAAAATATTAATTGACAGTATGAACCTAGAACATAAATTTTAACTCTAAACTTTTTTAAACTTTATAAAATTTTAACGTCCCACTAGTTTTATTAATCAGATTATACCTGAAAAGAGTTCAAGGGGTGGGGCATGGCTGCTCACAACATGGCATAATGTCTTGTGGTGTCAACTGTTTCACAATTTAATAAAGTAAAATAGTCAAATTAGTCCTTTTATTAAAAAACAATAGTCAAATCAGTCCTTTGATAAAAAAATTTATGTTAAGTGTTTAATTTAAAGAGTAAAATTATTTTTTTATAAAATACAAATTACATTCAACCATGTGGGGTTGGCTAGTGTTAACTGCTGATTAGTTTTTATCAATTCGAGCAACTTTTATAGCGGTGTATTTACCCACAATAACCATTATTAAAATTCAAATTTCATAATTTATATTATGATGATGTTATTTTTGACAATAGAGTAATAGACAAGATCTAAAGTCATCATTTACTTGCATTGATCGATCATTGGCTAATCATTCACCAATAATGATTGCTTATTAACTAGTATTGATTGGTTATCGTTGGCCCTTACAGTGGTGTATTGACTCACCTTAACCATTATCAAACTCTAATTTTGTGATTTATCTTGTGAGATTCGATTCTTATAAATATTATAGATATTTAGATTTTAAAGTATTGTGATAAAAAAATTATAGGGATAATTGATCTTGACTTTGTTACAAATATTTTATTTTTGTGTGGTATGTGCGAATAATATTTCAACGTGGTTATGTTAATCTATTAGTGTGGTAGTGTGGAACTCGCATAGGAGACCGGTTAATCACGTTAAATGGCAATAGGGTAAAATCACACATTTATTATTTAATTAATTAATTAACTTAACTATGATTAAAAATTAATTAAGATTGAGTTAAAAGTTAATTATAATTAATATAAATTAATTAAGTAATTAAATTGATTAGTATTTATCTAAATTTAATAATATAATAATAATAGATATTATGAATATTTTATATTATTATTATTATTATATTATTTTAAATGGAATAAGTGTTAATTAAAGTGAGTATGTGTGTGTTATTGTGCTTGGTCATGGAAAAGTAAAAAAGGGGACAATGGTAGTGTTTTAATTGGTGGAAGTGCTTTGTTTAATTAGTTACCAAAAAAAAAAGAGAAGTGTTAAGAAAAGGGAGAGACTGCACGTGAGAAGAAGAAGAAGAGAGAGGGAAGTGTTAGCTAAAAAGAGAGAAGAAAAGAGAAAAAGAAAGAGGGAGACAAGTGTTTTGCGAAGAAAGAAAGGGAAGAAAGAAAGAACGAAAGGAATGAGAAAAAGAAGTCAGAAGAAATTTATTATTTTAGTATTTATTTTATGTATTTGGATGTATATATATATGTATATAGATATGTATGTATATACATTTCTATGTGTGTATACATATATTTTTACATGTATAGGTATAGATATACATATATGTGTATTAATGAATAGAAATACATATGTATATTTGTATGTATTTATGCATGTATATATGTGTGTGTATATATATATATATATGTGAATGTATGTATAAATTTATGTAAACATGTAAGTATAGTTGTATGTATATATGTATATATTTATGTATATATATACATATATGTATATGAATATATTTATGTGATATATATGTATGTTGTATAAGTATGTATGTGTGTGAATGTGTAGAATAAATAATTGATAAATAGAATAAAATATGTTTGAATATATATATATGTATGTACGTGATGTGTGTTTAATAGAATGGACACCGATAATGTGGACGTCAAATTTAGTATTAGTGCATGGTTTAACGTTAAATGTGGCACGTAGGTGACGGAAGGCTAAGTGCAATAGGCAAAAGAAATTAATAGACGCGGTGTTGAACTTGGGAAGGATTGTAAGTGGAAAAGTTTTATTTCATTTCTGCTTGTTTAATTATGCTTTAATAAATTATTTTTAGAATATTCGATGAATATTAGCTTATATACGTTGTGAAGAAAAATAAAAATATCTTAGTTATTTTAGTTTTTAAAAACATTTACTTATGAGTTCAAAGTGGAAAAAAAATATTTTATGTAATGATTTTAGTTAATAAAATTATTTTCAAAGGCCATTGGTTACCCCCAGATCAGATCAGTAAATTGATGATAGTTTAAGACTTAGCCAGTATATTTCTTATGCATTGGGCACATGTTGGGGGGTGTGTCACTAACTCTGGGGAGTAGTGTCTGTTGAGTTGAGTTAGTTAAGTCGCCCACGATGTGTACGAGATATTGTCTCACTATATGTAGGCGATGTAGAATTTCGCTACATAACTAGTGAGATGTCTTTAGATGTCACGATGAGCGTTGTCAGTTTAGACGCCTGTGACCTATTCACGTCGTATAGTGCTAGCTAGGCATCGCGAAGGTGTAGAGCATCAAGGATGCCATTGGTATAATTTTAGAAAAAAAATGGTCGAGCGAGAGTTTTAACAATTTTAAAAATAAATTAAAAATTGTTTTACAGTTTTAGAAAATTTTGCATTTATATAGATATATAGATATGTATTTTGTTTAAATGCATGTATGTTTGTATGTATTTATGTATTTATATTTATACCTATACATACAAAAATATATGTATACACACATAAAAATGTATAAACATACATATCTATATACATATATATACATTTAAATATATGAAATAAATACTAAAATAATAAATTTCTTCTTTTTTCTTTTTCTCATTCCTTTCTTTCTTTTCTTTTCCTTCTTTCTTCCCTTTTCTTTCTTTCTTCTTTCGGCAAAACACTTCTTTCCCTCTCCCTCTCCCTCTCCCTCTCCCTTTTTCTCTTTTCTTCTCTCTTTTTAGCTAACACTTCCCTCTCTCTTCCTCTTCTCACGTGCAATCTCTTTTTTTTCTAAACACTTCTCATTTTTATTTTAACCAATTGAAACAAAACACTTCCACCAATTAAAACATTACAATTACCCCATTTTTTAACTTTTTCATAACTAATCACAATAATACACACATACTCACTTTAATTAACACTTATTCCATTTAAAATAATATAATAAAAATAATATAAAATATTTATTATTATTATTATTATATTATTAAATTTAGATAAATGTTAATCAATTTAATTACTTAATTAATTTATATTAGTCATAGTTAATTTTTAATTCAACCTTGGTTAATTTTTAACTATGATTAAATTAATAAATTAATTAAATAATAAATGTGTAATTTTACCCTACCATTTAACGTGATCAACCGATCTCTCATGTGAGTCCCACACTACCACACTAATGAGTTAACATAATCACGTTGAAATATTATTCGAACGTGTCACAAAAAAAAAAAAATTGTAATAAAGTCAAAATCAATTATCTTTACTATTTTTTTATCGCGATATTTCAAAATTTAAGTATCTATGATATTTATAAGAATTGGGTCTCACATATTCAATGTTAAGATTACGATAACATGATAACATATCATCATTTAATGATAACATTATGGTTGCTATCACATTTTTTTTTGTTGATTTTGGGCTTTCTCTAATACTCTACTGTACAAGTAACTTTGTTTTTATATAAATCATAAAATTTGAAATACAATGATAGTAATAATAAATCAATACACCATTTATAATAGTTTGTCACCAATTAATATTTGGTCAATGCTATTCGGCCAACTTTGGTTGGTCAATATTGGTAAATACTTTATTGGGAGTAATTTATATTTTATAAAAATACAATTTTACCCATCACAATTAGCATTAAAAAAAAAATCTAATAAAAAGACTAACTTAACTATTTTGAAAACATTAAAATCTAAACTTGTAATTCAAAACAAAATGAGGGACTGAACTTTTAATTTTTCTTTAATAAAAGAAAAAAAAATAAAATCTATTGTTATCATTGACAGTTTTGGCTAGCTTTTTGTGATAAACAGGTTTTGCAGATGGGAATTGTGGCCAAATACAATTAAATCTCTAGTGGGAGCAATTAATTTCCATCATTTCTTCTGTGCATTCATCTCTCAGGTATTTACAGTCAGAATTGATCCTATGCCTCTTTTATTTTTTTTATTAAAAAATTGCCAATTTAATCTATGCATTTATTTTAATTTATTCATTAGATCTTTAATTTTTTTTAAATATTCAATTATGTACTTTTATTAATATTTTCATCTTTGAAAAATAATTATTTACATTTCTAAAGAACATAATTTAGTATTTTGAAAAAAATTAGGGACAAAATTAATAATTTCTCTTTTTCCCTTAATTTTTTAATAATCTTATTGTACACAACGTTGGTTATGTTGTATGATTAGATTTTTTTACTTAAATTATTTTCTCAAAACATCTTTTTAGTCTTCTACAATCTCTTTTGCCTTTGATACTTTTAGAATATCAGATTCTATTCCCACGTATAAAAATATTAAAATAATAAATAATTTAGTAAGAATGAGGCTAAAGTAAACTTAATTTAAAGTTTACAAACTAAAATTAGAGATAGAAGATGTACACATGTAATGATACAAGTATTCAATTGAAATGCATACTAAGATTAGGGATTCCACTCTTGGTATATTAAATAAAAATATATTTAACTATTTTTTGTAACTAAATTAAAATTCACAATAAAGTAGGTTCCAATCGCAAGAAATAATAATTTAAGTTCATCATAAATTATATATGAAATGATATTCACTCTATGTAATTGCATATCAAGATTATGCAAAATCTTGTGAATAAGTTAAAGTATCTATTATTTTACTCATCGTAGTTGTCTATTATAAATTAAAACTCACACTTTACAAAAATGGGTATCAAAATTGATTAAGAAAATAAGTACAACACTTGTAGTTTCATTAACTTATAAATATAAACATTAAGTTCTAATTTAAGAGTTTAAAATGTATTTTTATTATCTTATCAAGAGTTTTACCTTTCAACAATAATAAAATAAATAGTAGTGAAACATAATACAAGTAAAAGAAAATATTGCAAAGAAGAAATAACATATACCTCAAAATGCAATATGAAAGAGAATAAGAACACAAAAGAGAAAGGAAAAAGGTCATTTTTGCCCTTATCTTATCGCCTAAAAGATATTTTTACCTCAATAAAATTTTTAATACCAATTTTATCCCAATTTGTCAAAATTTATCATCAATTTGGATGATGGAAGGCTAAAATAGTAATCTACCTAAGTAAATAGTAAGTAAAAACTCAGTTAGCTATGGAAAACTAGTAATTGTATGTTCAAATAACTATTTTTGTGCAAACTAATAGAAAATTTTGACGGATTAAGACACAATTGGGTATTACAAATTTAATTAGGATAAAAGTGTCTTTTAGACCATAACTTTGGGGTATGTATAACCTTTGACCAAAGAGAAATTATAAGATAAATAAACTTGAGATCAAAATCCCCATTCATTTGGCACAAGTCATCTATTTATAAAAAAATCTTAAAGGGTAAAAGTAAAAGAAAAAAAAGGCAACCAAGTTACATAAATTGTTCTAAGTTAGGGCTTATTATAAGCGCCAACTTTAAACATTGAATTTCTCACTAACAATGTTAGAATTTACTCCATATGTCAGTCGTAAAATTGTAGTTATTTATTTCAACTTTCTAGATTAAGTATGCATGTATGTATATAATATATATATCTCAAGTTATGGGCTAAATATCAAAGTATACTCGAATTGAGTTCATGTTGCAGACGAGCTCCCTTCTAGCCTCATTTTCACCTCCAAATCTTTGAATTACAAAATATATATGAGATCCAATATTACAAATAATTAAGTGTACTTTTTACGAGATTAAAAATTTTAACAATTGGATTCATAGATAATACATTATGCCTTTTTACTTAATCTATATAAAAAAAATAAGGTATCAAAGATTTATTGTACCAACTATAAAGATTGTACATAATAAATTAAGTTACACCACTTTATAAGAAAGGGTATCAAATTTTGTAAAAAAAAAAAAAACAACACACATACACACACACATCATATATAAATCTTATTATATATAAATAAAAACGTCACCAAAGATGCCTTTGTTTACTAACCTTTTATTATCATATTCTAATATTGACTAATTTAATTTTTAATTATTTATTTAACTTTTATTATTAGCCTTGCCATCTAATTTATTTTTATTTTTTTTCTCTTATTTACTATATTTTATTTTGAGATTCTAATTCTCATCATTTAGTGAATGGCAATTTCAAAACTTTTTTTTAATAATTTTTTTGATTCTCTATCACCATTTAATTCTTCACCAAAGAACACCATGACCAATAATCAAATTGATGGACTCATAAACCCAATGGACAACCAATTCTAACACAATGGTCATAACCAACTTATGACACTTCGAGACTACATGAGTTGCACATGAATCAGTGCACCATATTGCTTAGTTTTTCCTTCAGAAGCAATATATTTTAATTTTAAATCGGGCATTATCCAATTTTTACTCATTTTTCGTGATTTAGATGTAGAAAATCCTTACATACAACTAAGAGATTTTAGAAAACTGTGTAACAAGTTTAATGACCTAAATTGTAGCATGAACACAATTCGACTTAATTTATTTTTTTTATTTTTTGACAAAATATGGCTACAAAAGCTAAAATATGGCTACAAAAGCTTAGGTTAGGATTCATTTTTTCATGAGATGCAACAACAATTTTAAAAAAATAATTTTCCTTCTCATAGAACAAACTCTTTTAAAAGATAAATCACCACATTTGCTAAAAAAAAGGAGAAACCCTTTACTAATGTAGGGATAGGTATAAGAAACTATTTAATACCTATCTCTATCATGGCTTTAAAACTTGGAGATTAATCTTAAATTTTTATGATAGTTTAACACTATAAGTTAGATAAATGATAGAAATGATGTGTAGTATAACATTAGAGGATAAAGACTCAGAAGAGGCAATTAACTACCTAGACTAACTAGTGGAAAATACTCAAAATTGAAATACTGCTGGTACTTGCAAAGCAGCAAGCAAAACTCAAACTATTATATTTGTTCAAGAAATTGTATGTCACATATGTGAAATCTATGATCATTCTACCAATGATTGCTTAATTTTGACGTACAAACAGACAAACCATAATCTATATTCACAAAACTACAATCCTGGTTAGAGAAATCACCCAAATGTTAGTTGAAAGAATGACACTCAAGCACAGTCTTCGTAGCCACCTTATCAAGCATACCAAAACTTTCAAAACTCTCAAGGTTATGCACCATAGGTTACTCCTCCTCAGAAAAATCATGAAGAAATATTGCGTGCATTCATTGACAAGTAATAGTCTATCAATTCTCAAAATACTCAAACATTGCCTAATTTGAAAGATACTTATGTTAAATTTGCATCTGCACTGATCATCTATGGAAAAGAAATTTTTTTTTCTCAACCACAACCAAACCATAAAAAACAACATAACTCAAATGTTTGTAGCTTAAGAATCCAATACATGGATTAAGTTAAAATAGTCATTACTCTTCAAAATGATAAGGTTGTTGAAAAACACATTCCTGAACTTTATAAGAATGGTGAATCGATCTCTAAAGGTATGAATGCGTTGACCCTACACATAGTGAAGAAAACATCAAACCTTCACCAGTACCCTTATTTCCTAATGTCTTACCTAAGGTTTGGAAGTTCAATCACAATATTGAAAATTTTGAATTTTTCAAACAAGTTTCCTCTTATGCTAAATTTTTGAAGGATTTGTGAATAATAAAAAGAAAACTGAATGTGAAAAGAAAGAAGTTTTAGCTAAATAAGTAAGTTATATTCTTCAGAACAATAATAGTTTGAAATACAAAGACCTTGGATGTCCTAAAATTTCATGCATTATTGGAAGTCATAACATTGAACAAGCCTTATTTGATCTTGGTATAAGTTTGCATTTACTATTATACTCAATTTATCAACAACTCAATCTTAGTGAGTTAAAACCAATTTTTGTAACTCTTTTGCTTTTTGATAAATCACTAACAGTGCCAATAGGGATAGTAGAAGATGTGTTAGTTCAAGTGGATAAATTTATATCTCCTATGAATTTTATTATCTTAGATAAAATCCTGTTAAAGGATGCAGTCCAATTCCTTTTATCTTAAGGTGTCTATTTTTATGAACTTTTAACACTTTGATTAATTGCAAGAATGGTGTAATGACACTTTCATTTGGGAATATGACACTAAAGCTTAATGTCTTCAATATGTACAAGGAATCACATGATAAGGAGGATGAAAGTAAAGAAACCAATATGATTGAAACCATTGTGGAAGATCATTTAAAAAAAAATATTTTCCAGATCCCTTAAGAAGCTGTTTAATGAATTCATTTAAGTCAGATATACATTTAGATCCTAAAAGCTCTAATAGATGTTCTTCAAACCAAAGTTTGAAGAATTAGAGGAAAATAAGAATAAGCAGGAGGAAACTCTAAAGTTGAATTTGAAACTTTTACCTCAAGGGTTGAAATATGCTTTTCTTGAAGAGAAGAAACTTACCTAGTGATAATTCCTTTCACACTTACAAGCGAACATGAAGATAAGTTACTCGAATTATTCAAGATGTATAAAATGCAATAGTGTTGACTTTAAAATACATAAAAGGCATTAATTCTTTGATTTGTACACATAGACTACACCTAGAGGATAATGTCAAAACTTTTCAACAGTCCTAATGAGATTGAACCTACATATAAAAGAAGTTGTGAGAGATGAACTCAAACTGCTTGAAGTAGGAATTATCTATCTTATTTCAAATAGTAAATGGGTAAGTCCTACTCAGATAGTACCAAAATAGTTATGGAATCATAGAAATTAAAAATGAGAAACGTGAGTTAATACCAACTCGAGTCTTATCTAATAGAAAGATGTGCATAAATTATAGTAAGTTGAACTCTGCCATTAGAAAATACCATTTTCCTTTATCATTCATTGACCAAATGTTAGAAAGAATAGTGGGACATCCCTAATATTACTTTCTAGATGATTATTCTGGCTATTACTAAATCCTTATTGCACTAGAGGACTAAGTAAATACTACATTCACATGCCGTTTTGGGACATTTGCTTTTAGAATGATGCCTTTTGGATTTTGTAATGCCTTAGAAACATTTCAAAGATATATGTTATGTATTTTTAGTGACATGGTTGAACATCATTTAAAAATTTTCATGGATGAATTAACTGCGTTTTAAAATTCTTTTGATTATTGTCATAAAAAATTGAAAAAGGTATCAAAAAGATATGAAGAAAAGAGTCTCGTGTTTAATTAGAAAAAATGTCTTTACACAGTCACTTTTGGAATTGTTTTGGGATTTGTAGTATCTTCTAAAGGAATTAAAATAGATAATACAAAAGTCTAACTCATTGCTCATTTGCCCCTACAAAAAATAGTCCATGACGTCTGCTCTTTTTTTAGGACATGTTGAATTTTATAAGAGATTTTTTAGAAATTTTAGTGCTATATTTAAACTCCTTTGTAATTTCTTAGCAAAAGATGTTTCATTTGAATAGATTTAAGAATGTCAAAATTTGTTTGAAAAATTAATGGCCTTTTAATATCTACTTTTATCATACAATTTCTTGACATGTCTTTGTCTTTTGAGCTAATGTGTGATGCTAGTGACTATGTTGTTGGTGTAGTATTGGGACAAAGAAAAGAAGGTAAGCCTTATATAATTTATTACACAAGTATAACTTTAAACACTGTACAAATGAATTACACAACAATTGAAAAGAATTACTTGAGGCAAATTTCGCGCTTATTTAATCGGTTCTTCAACTATTGTATTTACTGACCATACTACTATAATTTGCTTAATGTCAAAATAGGATGCTAAACCTAGACTGATTTAATAGATTTTATTAGTTCAAGAACTTAATACCATTATTAAGAATAAAAAAAAGGAGCTGAGAATGTTATTGTAGATCACTATCAAGGATAATATTGGTATGCTAATATTGTTAATTTTTATGTGATAGGAGAAATGTTACCTCAATAGAATACCCTAGACAAAAAGAAATTTCTAATTGAGGTAAAAAGGTTTTCTTGGGATGATCATTACCTATTCAAATATTGTTCTAACAAAATATTTTGAAGATGTATACCAAACAATAAGGTAAGTATAGTTATTGTATTTTTTTATTTTGAAGCATGTAGGGGGATATTTGTCATCAAAGAAAAGCGCTGTAAAATTCTTGCAGTGTGATTTTATTGGTCCATTTTGTTTAAAGATACACATGCATTTTATAAACCATGTGAAAATTTTTAAAAATTGGGATCCATTTCAAAACAAAACATAATGCCTTTAAACCTTGTCCTTGTTATTGAAAGTTTTGCTTATTGGAGAATAGATTTCTTGGGATCATTTTCGTCATTATTTAGCTTTACATATATTTTAGTGATAGTAGATTATGTCACAAAATGGATTAAAGTCATTCTATATCGAAACAATAATTGCAAGACAATAATAAAAATTTTAAAGAAAAATATCTAGAGTCAATTTAAAATTCATCGAGCCATTATAAGTGATAAGGATAAGTACATTTGTAACAGAGCATTTAAAATATTAATGAAAATATATAGAGTTACTTGCAAAGTTATTACCCCTTATCACATTCAAACAAGCAGACAAGTTGAACTAACTATTGAAAAGATAAAATAATTTTGGAAAACATAGTAAACCCAAATTGCAAAGATTAGTCTTTAAGACTTATTGATGCACTTTGGTTTATTAAACAACTTTTAAAACTTCAATGAGTATGTCTCTTTATAGGTTAGTTTATGAAAAACATTGTTGCTTGTCTAAAAACTTGAGCATAAAGCCTACTGAGCTATTAAAACTTTTAACTCAAATTTTGATAATGTTGAACATTTGAAGTTGGCAGAAGTTTTTATTTTATAATTTTCAATTTTGCACATTCCCTAAAAACTTAAGCTTAAGATGTAGTGGCCTTTTGTTGTGGAACATGTATATCCATATAATAGAATTGAAATTGAAAGTTCTAGAAATAGTAATGTGTTCAAGGTAAATAAGCAAAGACGCAATCTGTTTATAGAAAATTAAGCTTTACAAGAAGAGTTTGTGTCCCAGCCTAACCCTCGTTATGAGAATAAATGATCATTGTTATACATACATATATATATATATATATATCTTTTTCTTTATACAACTTTATTTGTTTTTCTATACTTGCAGATTAGTTTAATATCTTTGTATTTTTTAAATTTTTTTTCATACTTGATTAAGTGTCGGATAACGGTATTTTGTGATATTTAAAGTCAGATTCGTCAGTTTTTCATAACTGATACAAAAAAAAAATTAAATCATCATCTTCTCTTCTTTTCTTTTCTTTAAAAATAGGTAACATTATGCTAATTTTGAAAAAATAATTTCTCATTACCTCAAAATATCTTAAGGGAAATTTACTAAGAAAAATGTGAAAAATTATTGTTATTAATGCTTATGTGCATACCTGCTGATGTACGTTGATTAATTGAATCTAAGGTTTGAATGGTAGGTTAGTTTTCAAACTTTTTAACTTTTTACATGTCTGACTTTGGTAAAAATTATTTTGCAAAAATGCAAAGAGCAAAAAGGTTACAAGTTTGTCATAAATGTAATTGATGAAATTGTAACTAGAGTTATCATTCTTTAAGATTTGTTTTAAAAGATAAATAAGATAAAATTCAGTTCATTAAGGATGGATTAAGTAGAGAGTCTTTGGATGATATCCTAGGGCTCTTGAGGCACATAATTGTGGACTCATACAACGTGAACTTCTCAATTTATGAAATAAATTTAAAGATGAACATCAACTATTCAATCTTGGGAATCTGACTTTAAAATATCGTATTTGTCAATTTATAAGAAAATTAGATAGAAAGCCTACCCTAACTCATAAAGATTGTTTAACCCATTCTAGACGTAAAACAAAAGGAAGATGTGGCTTTTTTTTTTGCATTATGAAGAACATAAGGAAGTATTATAAAATAAGAACAATTTCTTACCAAAATTCTTTTCACAGAATTTAAAATTATAATTTAAATCATCCTTCGACTAAGTGACCGAATTATTCCTCAATCCAAATAATATTATTTTAAACAAAAATTAATCAATTCAAAAGATCAATGAAAGTTTGTAAACTATTTCCTCAAACTTGTGGTTTTACGTCTAAAAATGGCTTAAATGCCCTCTATTGGTTGGGGATAGGCTTCCCATCCAATTTCTATGTAAATTGGCAAATAGGGTATTTTAAAGTCAGATTCCTGAGATTGTATTGTTGGTGTTCATCTTTGAATTTGTTCCATAAATTGAGAAGTTCATGTTGAACAAATCCACAAGGATATCATCTCAAATGCCACTAGGATATCATCCAAAGACTTTTTACTCGGTTCATCCTTAATGAATTGAATTTTATCTTCTCTATTTCTAGATAAAAAACCTAAAGAATGTCAATTTTGGTTACAATTTTATCGAGCACATTTATGAAAAACTTGTAACCTTTTTGTTCTTCGCTTTTTTGCTAAAGTACTTTTATCCATGCCATGCATGTATGAAATTAATAAGTCTGAAAAATCATTTGCCATTCAGACCTTAGCTTCAATTAACCAATGTACATTAGTAGGTATGTTCATAAGCATTAATAACCACAATCTTTCATATCTCGCATGATAAATTTTATTTAAGGCCTTTTAAGGAAAGGAGGGAAAACATATTTTCAAATTTAGCATAATGTTACCAATTTTTAAAGAAATGAGAAGAAGAGAAAATCTATTTTTGGGTATTAGGAATCAAGAAAAACTTACAGAACTGACTTTAAATGTCACTGACTACCATTATTCGTCGTTTAACTGGGATAAAAAAAAGACTAAAAAAAACATATTTATATTAAACTAACCTACATGTATAGAAAAACAAATAAAGTTAGAAGAAGAAAAACAATATATATAAATATATACAACAAAAATCATTTGGTCTTATAAAAAAGGTCAAAACATGGACAAAAACTTTTCTTGGAAAACTTAGTTTTTTATAAAAGGTTTAAGTCTTGACCCAATTACCTTGAACACATTACCATTTTTAGGACTTTCAATGTCAATTGCTCTATAAGGATACACATGTTTTACAATTTATTTTATCTCCTTATTAGCTAGTATAACTTGTCCCGCTTATCTAGGGGTAATAGGGGGTGGTAATTTTGTAAGTAATTCTATATTTTTTTCATTGATGTGTCAAAGGGCTTGTTATAAAAGTGTTTACCCTCATCACTTAAAATAGTTAATGGGATTCCAAATCAACTCAAAATATTTTTCTTTTAAAATTTTATAATTGTTTTATGGTCATTGTTTAACATGGAATGACCTCCATCCATTTTAAGACATAATCTACTATGACTAAAATATACGTAATACTAAATGATAGTGGTAATTGTCCCATAAAATCTATGGCCAAATAATAAAAAAAAATTCAATAACAAGAATGTGGTTCAAAAACATCATATTTCACTTTGAAATGGATCCAAATTTTTAAAAAATTTCACATGCTTTACCTAATGCATGTGTATTTTTGAATAAAGTGAGCTAATAAAATTCACATTGCATAATTTTTGCAGCTATTTTTTTTGGTTAGAAATATCCCTTACATGTTCAGAATTACAAAATTTAATAAGTCTACTTACCTCATTGTAGGGTATACATCTTTAAAATATTTGGTCAGAACAATATTTGAATAGGTAAAATCCATGTCAATAAAACCTTTTGACCCTAGTTTGAAATTTCTTTTTGTTTTGAATATTCCATTGAGGCGGTATTTCTCATGTTAGAAAGAAAATTGACAATATTAGAATACAAAAGTATTGTAATAGCAAAAATTAAAAATTTATCGAGAAAAGAGTCATTAATGGGTGTTGTTTCCGTTGATGATCCTAGTATGAGTCTTGATAAGTGATCTAGGATAACATTCTCAGCTACTTTTTAATCTTTAATAGTGATGTTGAATTCTTAAAAAAAAAAATCCACCGAATCAGTCTTGATTTAATATCCTATTTTGATATTAAGTACCTTATAGTAGCATGGTTAGTAAATACAACAATTAAAGAACTAATAAAGTAAGAGCGAAATTTGTCTAATGCAAATACTACCACAAGTAATGCTTTTTTAATTGTTGTGTATTTCATTTTTGAATTGTTTAAAGTTCTACTTGCATAATAAATTACATAAAATTTACCTTCCTTTCTTGGTCATAATAAAACACCAACAGCATAGTCACTAGCATCACAAATTAATTCAAAAGGCAAAGACCAGTTATGAGATTATATGACAAGAGCAAAAAGTCAATTAATTTTTTAAATGAATTTTGGCACTCTTGAGTCCATTCAAATGATATATCTTTTGCAAAGAGATTAAAAATAGTTCTAAATATAGCATTAAATTTTTTGATTAATTTCTTATAAAATCTAGTATGTCCTAAAAGAGAGCAAACTTCCCTGATTATTTTTGTAGGGGCAAATAGGCAATGAGTTCAAAATTTTCCTTATCCACTTCAATTTCTTTAGAAGACACTTTATATCTTAAAAGAATTTCAAAAGTGACAATGTAAAGATATTTTTTTAATTTAACACAAGACCCTTTTTTTCATATCTTTTTAAGACATTTCTCAAGTTTTCATGGCAATAATTAAAGGAATTTCAAAACACAATTAATTCATCCATAAAAACTTCTAAATGATGCTCAACTATGTCATTAAAATGCATAACATACATCTTTGAAATGTTTCTAAGGCATTACAAAGTCCTAAACGCATTCTTCTAAAAGCTAAGGTCCCAAAAGGGTATGTGAAGATAGTCTTTTCTTGATCCTCCAATACAATGGTGATTTGGTAATAGCCAATATAGCTGTCTTGAAAGTATTTGTAGGTTGTCCGATTACGTTTTCCAAATTTTGGTCAAGAAATGATAAAGGAAAATGGTATTTTCTAGTGGCAGAGTTTAACTTATTATACTCTATGTAGATCTTCTAACTAGATGAGATTCGAGTTGGTATTAACTCACCTTTTTCATTTTCAATGATCGTAATTCCAAACTATAAAATTCACAAGATATATGGATTTATTGACTTGAACTAATATATACACTATTCCTTATGGCACTTTTATTGATCTATCAGCAAATAAAAGAGTTACAAAAGTTAGTTTTAATTCACTAAGATTGAGTTGTTAATAAACTGAATATGGTAGTAAATTCACACATGAATCAAGATCAAGTAAGGCTTGTTAAATTTTATGACTTTTGATAATTCATGAAATTGTAAGACAACCAGTTTCTTTGTATTTCAAATCATTATTGTTATGAAGAATAGCACTTGATCAGCTAAAAATGCTTTGTTTTTCACATTGAGTTTTTTTTTACCACCCACATATCCCTTAAAAATTTAGCATAAGAGGGAACCTTGTTAATAGCATTCAATAAAGGAATATTAACTTTTACCTGCTTGAAGATTTTAAAAATTTAAGGATTGTAATTCAACTTCTTAGTATTATGTAAGACATTAGGAAATAAAGGTGCAGGTAAAGGTTTGTTTTTATCTTCACTAGATCTATGTTCAACGCTTTCTTTACTGTTAAAGATCGATTAATTATTCTTATAAGGTTCAGGAATGTGTTTGTCAACAACCTTACTGTTTATAAGAGTAATGAACGATTTAACTAGATCCATATGTTGGCTTCCTCAACTACATGGATTTGAGTTATATTGTCCTTTCGAATTTAGTTGTGGATAAGAAAGAAATTTTTCTTTATCATAAATGCCTAGTGTATATATAAATTTAGCAAGCGTATATTTCAAATTAGCTAATGTTTAAGTATTTTGAGAATTAATAGACTTTTACTTTTCAATGTGCATGCAAAGTTTCTTCAAGATTTTTCCTAGGAGGAAGGACATATGGTGTATAACCTTGAAATGACATATGGTGTATAACCTTGAGAGCTTGAAAAGGTGTTGGTGTGCCTGAAAAGGTGTTTATGAAGACTATGCTTAAGTATCATTCCTAATGTTTAAGTATTTTGAGAATTAATAGACTTTTATTTTTTAATGTGCATGCAAAGTTTTTTCAAGATTTTTTCTAGGAGGAAAGACATGTGGTATAACCTTGAAATGACATATGGTGTATAACCTTGAGAGTTTTGAAAGTGTTGGTGTGCCTGAAAAGATATTTGTGAAGATTATGCTTAAGTATCATTCCTCTAGCTAAAATTCGAGTTATTTCTTTAACCATGTTGTAGTTTTGTGAATATGGTTATGGTTTGGCTGCTTTTACGTGTTTAGAACTTTGACTTATTCATAGAGGCATTCCCTAAATGCAAGTAATTATTGGTAGAGTGATCATGGTTTTAACATATGTAATACATAATTTCTTGAACAGATTTTAATTGGACACTATTTTTTTATTTCTAAGGTTTTGACTTTTCAAACTAGGAGTGCTAATTTGATTGAGGATCAGATCTTCCCTTAGGTGGTAAGGAAAATGCCATAACTAGATATAGTGGTTTGAGTTTCGCTTGATGCCTCATAGGGACCAATAATATCCTACTTTAAGCATTTTTCTGCTAGTAAGTCTAGGTAGTGCACCTTTTATGGGTCTTTATCCTCAAATGTTCCATTACACATTATTACTATCATTTATCTAACTTAAAGTATTAAACCTTCATAGAAATTTGAGAGTAATCTCCAAGTCTCAAAGTCATAATGGGGCAGCTATTAAATAGTTTCTTATACCTATTCCAACATCGGTATAATGGTATCTCATGATTTTTTTAGCATAGATAGTGATTTATCTTTTTAAAGAAATTGTTTTATAGGAGAGAAATTGTTTCTTAAAAAAATATTGTTGTTGCATCTCATTCCACGAAGACATATATTCTGACCTAAAGTTTTGTAACTATGTTTTAGTTTTATCTTTTAAAGAAAAAAGAAGATGCTTAAGTTAAATTGTGTTCATACTATAATTTAGGTCATTATACGTGTTACATACTTCTTCAAATTCTCTTAGATGTACGTAAGGATTCTTTGCATTTAAGCCACGGAAAGTGGGTAAAAGTTGGATAATGCTTGGTTTAAAATTAAAATGTATTGTATCTAGAGAAAAACCTAAGCAAAATGGTGCATAAGTTCATGTGGGGTTCCTGCAGTCTCTAAGTGTCCTAGCCCGATTATGATTATTGCGTTAGGATTGGTTGTCCCATGGTTTATGAGTCTATTAATTTGATTATCGGTCATAATGTTGTTTGCTAAAGAATGAGAAGATGATGGAGAATAAAAAACATTATCAAAGAAAGTTTTAAAATTACCTTTCACCAATAATGAGACTTAAGATCTCGAAACCAACAACTCATAAAAAGAAAGAAAACAAAATGCAATAATAATAAATATTATAAATAAGAGAAAAAATAAAACAAAAACAAATTAGATGGCAAGACTAGCAATAAAATTAGGTTAGATTAGTCATGTTTGATTAGGATAATAAACAGTTAGTAAACAAATGGTAGGTGGTTAAGTAGAACCAATCATAGTAAAGCAAGAATAACAAATGAAGAATAATTAAAATAAAGCAAGATTGGAGGCTTAGCCTTCCATAAAAACAAAACAAATTATCTTAGTTGATTTCACTTTCCTAGCAACGGCATCAAAAATTTGATACATCGAGAATATATAAGTTTATTCCTAAACACAGAATTATCAAAGTAATAAAAAATTCAGTGAGAACGAGATCGATCCACGAGATAGTAGAGTTAAAGTTAGACAAGTATAAATAATCTCAAAAGAAATAAAACAGTGAAGATAAATATAATTGAAGCAAGATTACACATTTTATAAGGGATCGATCCCATTCTCATTGAGGATTATTTATTATACCTTTTGAGCAAAGTAATTCTTTGTCAATTGTTTATAATTCATTTGTGCACTATTTAAAGTTATACTAATAAATTACATAGGATTTATCTTTCTTTCTTTGTAAAAAAAATGAGGGACTAAACTTTTAATTTTTCTTAAGTGAAAGGAAAAAAAAATCTATTGTTATCATTGACCGTTTTGGCTAGCTTGGTTTATATATGTGCTTTTTCTGATAAATAGGTTTTGCAGATGGGAATTATGGTCCACTCTATAATTATTTGGTATTTAAGAGCTTTAGGAAGGCTAAATACAATTAAATATCTAGTGGGAGCAATTAGTTTCCATCATTTCTTCGATGGAATGACACTTGGTGCATTAATTTCTCAGATAATAAAATTTAAGTTCATCATAATTTATATATCAAATTATATTCACTCTATTCAATTGCATTATCAAGATTATACCAAATCTTTTTAATGACTTCAAGTATCCATTTTGTTACTCACCATATAATTGTCTATAAAAAACAACTAAAAAATTAAAACTCGTACTTTATAATAATGGGTATCAAAATTGATTATGAAAATAAATATAACATGTAGAGTTTCATAACTTATAAATATAAACATTAAGTTCTAATTTAAGACTTTAAAATGTATTTTCGTTATCTTACCAAGAGTTTTATCCTTTCACAATAATAAAATAAAAATTAACTAAGTATCATACAAGTAAACGAAAGAATTGAAAATTAGAAATAACATGTACTTCAAAACGCAATATGAAAGAGAATAAGAACACAAAAACGCAATATGAAAGAGAATAAGAACACAAAAGAGAAAGGGTAAAGGTTTTTTCCGACCTTAACTTATGGCCTAAAAGACATTCTTACCCAAAAAAATATACAATACCCAATTTTGTTAAAATATGTCAAATTTGTCATTAATGTGGATGGTGGAAGTTAAAATAGTAATCTACCCAAAAAATAGTACGTGAAAACAGTTAGCTATGGAGGTAAATTAGTCAATATATATTTAGAGAATTATTGCCGTCCAAATTAATGAAAAAGTGTCTTTTAGACCATAAGGTTGAGGTACGCTAGACCTTTGCTTAAAGAGAAAATATAAGATAAATATATTCAGGATAAAAAATCCTATCTTTTGACTTAAACAAATTATCTATTTATAAAAAAATCTTGGAGAGTAAAAGTAAAAGAAAAAAAAAATTAGCAACCAAGTTACATGAATGGTTGACAAGTTAGGGATTATTATAAGCACCAACTTTGAACATTGAATTTCTCAATAATGCTGTTAGAATTTGCTCCAAATGTCAGTAGTAAAATTGTAGTTATTTATTTTAGCTTTCTAGACTGGATATCCATGTATGTATTTGATACATATATCTTAAGTTATGGGCTAAATATCAAAGCTTGTTCGAATTGAGTGTGTGTTGCGGATGGTTTCTCTTTTAACTCTTTTCACTCTCCAAATCTTCGAATTACAAAATATATTTGAGATCCAACATTGCACAAAACTAAGTCTGCTCTTTACGGGATCACAAATTTTAACAATTGGATTTCTAAATAAAATGTTATGCTATTTTACCTAACCTTTATATATTAAAATACAGTTAAGAATAAATTAGGTGCAAGATTAAAAAAAATGCTTAAGTTATGAAGGTTAATGATATTATTAATATAAAATAATAATATAAATTTTTTATAATATATGTACTTTTAAATGTTCATCACACTCTCTAAATAATTTATTACTAGTTCATAGTAATTAAATCGTTACTATTTTAAATGTTCATCACACTCTCCAAATAACTTATTACTAGTCTATAATAATTAAATCATTACCATTTAGAAGTGATCGACAAAAATGACATCCATAGTAGTCATTATTCTTCTTTCTTTTATCTACTCAAATAAACAAACTTTCTTTAGAGGTCTTCATTTTTGTATGTATCACATACCTTTCATTAAGATATTAGTAAACTTTGTTTGTACTTATTATGTACCAACATAATAGTTATGAGGTTTAATAAATAAATAAAAAGGCTATTAATTCGTCCAAATATTAAAATCAATAAACAGATGATTGCACTAGGATTCTCTTAATTTTAATTTATTTGTGTTTTTTATTGTATACAATGTATATAATTGATTATTATTAAGTAATAACACAAAAATAATTCAACTCTAATAATACACTATAGCTATCACTAATAAAATACAAGGCACAAGATTATTATAAGCTTTAAAGAGTCCACACCTCAAGAGAGGCTCCTAATTCAAAAGAAATTATTGATCAAACTATTGGCCTTCATGGTGAAGCAACTAGAAAATGAGCAGGGACCTGCTCCCCTCCTCTAATCCCCCCCCCCCCCCCCCCCCCCCCCCCCCAAAAAAAAACTTTGTAAATTTATTATAAAATTACAGTAAAATTTTTCTACTTGCACCTAACAAGATATTTTTTTATTTGTCTTATATATTTTTTAGTAAAATTATGTTTAAATAGTTGGGGATAAAAAGTAATGTTTAATGTATTTTTTGTTGATTGATACCTTATAATTATCGTAACAATAAAAAATTAAAAATTAACAATTAATTAATAAGTAATAATCATTAGTTGACGACACATTAGTTGAAATCCGGACTTTATACCTTATCCAAATAAATGTAACATTACCTTACATTTTTTTTTATTTGCCTCCATTAAGATTAATTTAGGGCTAAAATATTTTCTTCTTATGTTTGTTACAAATTTGTCCCCACTGTTTTAAAAGGCTAGCTTA
This sequence comes from Ailanthus altissimus, assembly GCA_946807835.1. Lineage (NCBI taxonomy): Eukaryota > Viridiplantae > Streptophyta > Magnoliopsida > Sapindales > Simaroubaceae > Ailanthus > Ailanthus altissimus. The sequence goes on along the minus strand of OX327690.1, from coordinate 4,303,531 downwards.
GCTACTGATTTCCTTGTGTTATGCACAACCTGCTGATAATAAGTTGTTCTTTTCTTTTTCTTTTTTTAATTAAAATTAAAAATTATTTAGTTGTTTGCAAATAAATAAGAAAAACTACTATCTTGCTAAATCCTTCTTTTCCTTAAGTTTTTTAAAATTACTTATTACCCTCTTAAGATAATTTTTAAAGGAAAATATAGTACTAAAAAATTTAACAATTACCTCTTTGAAGAAAGACAATGGGTAGTTTGGAAACAAAGTTAAGGAAAAATATGAATACTATGAAAAATGATTACGTAGGTACTCTTAATACTTTACAAGAATTTCAAAAATATCATTATCTTCCTTTTTCTTATGGAGTGCTTCTTGAATTTTGGAACAATATAGTCCTTTTGTAAAACAAATCGCTCTTATGCTCAAGTCGGTATTTGATAATAAAAAAAAGGTGTTGCATGTGAGAAGTGATTAGGCAAGTAAGAAACTAATTAAATTGTTAGGGGATAACCCTAGAGATTGCTTGAAGATCTCAAGAGTACTTTAGTAATTGTGTGTTGAATTGAATGATTAAACTATAAAAAATTATGTGCTTATATAGTGGTGGAAGCAAATATGAAATAGGATTTGAGTCTGTATAAATAATGTGTTATGTAATGAATAGAAAAAAAATTTGATTCCAAATTATAATTTTACTTGAATTCATAAATTATAATAAAAAAAAGGAATAGAAGTTACAATCCAAACATATTTTCTCTTCTATTTAGGAAATACCTGAAGAAGAATCGATAGGATTTTATCTGTTAATTGTGTTAAAATTTGGATCTAGTATTTCTTATAACTTTAGGTCTCGAGCTAGGATATGTTAGATTTGGCCTAGGCCCCATCCTAGACAATTCTAGCTAAGCAATTTTAAAAGAGCCTAATAACAATTCCAAGTTGTGCAGACTGGTTGAGTCTATTTTAATTCTAGGCCAATAGATGTCCTCTAATAAGTGAAGGAGTGCATCTTTTCTCCAAGAAGTGTGTGAGACATACTTCTTTATTATTTAATCAGCGAACGCCATGCTCTAGATTTAAATTCAAAATGTAACAATTTAGAAATTAAGAACATATAAAAATGCCCACTTTTCTAAGTAGACACGTAGCCTTGCAAGATGCTTCCATTTCATATTTTATTTTAAAATAATTACCTTCTTACAAATTTCTCTTTATAAAGAAACATCTCCTCCCTTTCGTGATACCAGTTCTTATACCTTAATCCTAACAATGGTCAAAATTGTGAGCTCTTTTTCAATCAATGAACTTAAACCGTTTATCAAGTACCTAAAGAAATTAAAGTCAAGGTCTTGCCCTAAAATGATCCATATGGAGAACCTAAGATAGTAAAGCAATAAGAACTCCTATTTTTTGGTGAGCATTTTAAGGGCTGTATATTTCCCATCCCCTTAATAATTTTTGAATTCTTCCATTATTACTGATCTTTTCCCTCTTTATGTACATCCTAGTTATTTTCTCCTCCTTCAAGATATAGTTATTCTAAATCATATGATGAATTAGGCCTGGGAAAATAATGATTCCCAAAATATCCAATCCGAACCGAACCAGACCGGTCGGTTTAATTCGATTCTAATGTCTAAAAATATTTGTACAGTTATTTTGGTACCAGTTTCTTAAAATGTTTTGTTTAGTTCGATTCTGTGTTATGAAAATCGAAAACTAAACTGAATCGAATATTAAATTAATCTTTTTAATTTTTATTTCATAAATTGACACTTGGTGTAATTATATTGATTTCAAAATAAACTAATTGTGGGATTGGTTGTAGGGGAATATTGGTATATTAAACTTTTATCCCTAACCCTAAAAGCATATTTTCCAAATCTTGCTTTTTTTTACTTTCATTCAAGTTCAACAATCTCATCTCTCACTCTCTGCCTCTCCTCTTCCATTCACATTTCACATAACACAAGTATAAAAGTTGAAACTTTAACCACCAAAGGAAAAAATTGAAGTTGTAAGCTAGGCTGAAGTTCTTGGCAATGTTAGAGATAAACTTTTATATAAAATAAATCTACTTCTAGACTTTAATTCTTTCTTAAAAGTTATAATATTTGTAAGTTTGTTTATGTCTAAACTTTCATCTATTATTTTTCTATAACTCAGAGGTTATAATTCTCGCATCTCATATATTTTCATCCATGCTCTTTATGTGATTCTTGTTGAATTATAATTGTTACTAGTCACATCATTTTATAAGTTAATCTTTTATTGTAATATTGTCAAAATGATATATTGTCTATCTTGGATAACTTGTATAGATAAATATGATTTGTGATATTAAGATGAAAGGGATGTGTAAGGAACAATGTAATGCCCTAGGGATGTACAAGAACCTATAATCCGGGCTGGAGAAACAATTTAAACTTCAGTTAGAAATTTGACCAACAAGCCAACAACTATTGAAAACAAGAACAACATGCACCCAAGTCTTATGTTGCATCTCAATATAATGCACGACCAATAGGAGTTCTTTAGAGGACATATTACAAGCATTTATAGAAGCAAAAAGTAAAACTAAGCAAAAATTTGAAATAGTTCTTACATAGATTGAGATAGATATAGAGGATAAAGAAAAAACCACTTTACATTTCCTTTTGGTATTTATACTTTTCATAGGATACCATTTGAATTATGTAATGCGCCAGTTACTTTTTAACGTTGTGTGCTAAGTATTTTTTCTGATATAGTTGAAACATGCATAGAAGTTTTTATAGAAGATTTGACTATTTTTGGTGATTCTTTTGATTCAGATCTACTTAACTTAAAATATATTTTGAATTGGTGTGAAGGAAAAAAATTTGTGTTAAATTAAGAGAAATGTCACTTCTTGGTATCTTCAGGCATTATTTTGGGGCATATTGTATTTGAAAAAGGGATAGAGGTTGAGAATGCCAAATTAAATTTATCTCTAAATTACCTATGTCTAAAATAGTAAAAGATGTCCGATCTTTTCTTGAACATGCTCACAGGAGATTTACACAAAACTTTTCTGTTATATCTAGACCATTGTGTAACCTTCTGCTAAAAAATGCCGACTTTATATGAATACAAGAGTGTGAGGAGGTGTTCCCAACACTCATTATCAAACTTACCACCACTACTATCATGCAATCTCTAGATTGAAACCTCTAATTCTAGATTATGTGTGATGCGAGTAACTATGTTGTAGATGCAGTTCTTGGGCAATGAAGGGAGGGGAAATCCTTTGTTGTCTATTATGCTAGTAAGACTTTGAATAATGCCCAAATGAGTTATTCTATTATTGAAAAAGAATTATTAACTATTGTTTTTACCTTAGACAAATTCCATTTTTATTTGAATAGTTCGCTTATTATTGTGTTTGCTGACTACGCGGCCTTTAAGAACTTTCTTTCTATGAAGAATGCTAAAGCTCGTCTAATTAAGTAGATCATTCTTTTGCAAGAATTTAATCTAACTATTAAAGATAAGAAGGGTGTTGAAAATATTGTCGTAGGCCATTTATCCCGCCTTGAGTTGAGTGACTCTACTAATGTTCTACCTATTCGAGATGATTTTCCTGATGAACATATTTTCATTGTAACCCAAGTACCTTAGTACACACATATCGTAAATTATTTGGATTATGGAGAAGTTCCATCTAACTTGAGTGCACAAGATCAGCGTAAATTCTTGGTTGAGGTACGTAATTTTTATTGGGATGATCTATATCTTTTCTAATACTGCCTTGACTAAATTATGAGACGTTACATTCCTGAAAGTGAAGTTGCTAGTGTCTTAAACTTTTACCTTAATGCCGCTTATGGCGGTCATTTTGTCTATGAAAAAGACAGCCGCAAAACTTTACAGTGTGGTCTCTACTAGCCCACTTTGTTCAAAAATACTAATAATTTTTGTAAAAGATGTTAAACTTTAGTGTTGTATCTCGAAGACATATGATGCATCTTAACCCTATTCTTGTTATCGGGATATTTTATTATTGGGGTATTAATTTTATGGAGCCTTTTCCCTTGTCTTTTGATTACCTTTATGTTATTCTAGCTGTTAACTATGTATCAAAATAGGTGGAGGCTATAGCTTGTTGTACTAATGATAATACAACTGTGGTAAAGTTCTTAAAAGAAAATGTGTTATTTAGGTATGGTACATTAAGTGTTATCATTAGCAACTTGAGTGCACAAGATCAGCGTAAGTTCTTGGTTGAGGTATGTAATTTTTATTGGGATGATCTATATCTTTTCTAATACTGCCTTGACTAAATTATGAGACGTTGCATTCTTGAAAGTGAAGTTGCTAGTGTCTTAAACTTTTACCTTAATGGTGCTTATGGTGATCATTTTGTCTATGAAAAAGACAGCCGCAAAACTTTTATAATGTGATCTCTACTTACCCACTTTGTTCAAAAACACTAATAATTTTTTTAATTTTTGTAAAAGATGTTAAAATTTAGTGTTGTATCTCGAAGACATATGATGCATCTTAACCCTATTCTTGTTATCGGGATATTTTATTGTTGGGGTATTAATTTTATGGAGCCTTTTCCCTCGTCTTTTGATTACCTTTATGTTATTCTAGTTGTTAACTATGTATCAAAATGGATGGAGGTTATAGCTTGTCGTACTAATGATAACACAACTGTGGTAAAGTTCTTAAAAGAAAATGTGTTCTTTAGGTTTGGTACACCACGTGTTATCATTAGTAACCAAGGAACAAATTTCTGTAACCGTTCTTTTGAAGTTTTGATGCTCAGATATAGTGTTCTTCACGAATTTTTCACTCTATATCAACTGTAGACAAATGGACAAGCCAAGCTAGCAAATAGAGAGGTTAAATAAAGACGGGTAACTTGAATATCAAAGATTGGTCTTTGTGCATTTTTGTCGCATTGTGGGCATATCGCACTACATACAATTATATTTTTTGAAAGCCTCCATACCGACTTGTTTATGGAAAAACTTGTTATTTACCTATTGAGCTAGAGCATTAACCTTATCGGGCTATCAAAACCCTTAACTTTGATTGAGCGCTATAGGTCTTTAAAGAAAGTTATAATTATTAAAAATAGAAAAGCTATAAAATAATGCATATGACAACTCCATGATTTACCAAACTAAGATGAAAGCGGCTCATAAAAAATAGATTTAAAGAAAACACTTCGAGCCAAATCAACAGGTTTATCTTTATAATTCTCGATTACATTTACACTCTGAAAAGTTGAGATCTCGATGGACTGGTTTATTTGTGATAAAGCACATTTTTTCTAATGGTGCTGCCGAAATTAATGACCCTATTAATTGGCAAAATATCAAAGTGAATGGATAGCGGTTGAAAAACTATCTGAAAAAAGTAGATTACTCTAGGTACTTAGACGAGATCCCACTTGTAGATGTTGTCTATCATGCTTGATCAAGTTCAATCTCTTTGTACCATATTTTACATTTTCTGCATATTTATGTTTTAATTATTTAATATTATTATTTTTGCTTGTATTTTCTTTTGTAGTTTTTCCTCTTCTTTGTGATTTTGTTTCCCAGTCAAATGGCCGATATGATATTTCGTGGCTATTAAAGTTAGTTTCTTAATTATCTAAAAACTGTCCCCCCCAAACCATGTATTTATCCTTTCTCTTTTTCTTCTTATTTTAAAATGGATGTAATTCTTGCCAACCTTCAAAAACACTTTCCTTCACTGCCTCAAAATGCTAAACTTAAGATTTACAAATTGTAGTTTGAAAGACTAAGGCTATTAATATTGAGGAATATACATGTGGATATTCATTGATTAATCGAAGCCAAGGTTCATTTTCTGGTGAGTCGGTAAATGATTTTGTTTCTTTTATGCTTGGTTTTGGAAGAAGCTATTATGCCAAAAGGCAAAGAGCAAAAAGGTTACAAGTCTATAACAAATGTGCTCGATAAAATTATAACTAGAGTTGTCATTCTTTAAGATTTGCATCTAGAAATCGAGAAGATAAAATTTAATTCATTAAGGATAGACTGAGTAATAAGTCTTTGAATGATATTCTAGTGACTCTTGATATGCACCCTTATGGGCTCGTGCAACGTGAACTTCTAGATTTATAGAATAAATTAAAAATGAACATCAATGATATAATCTTGAGAATCTGACTCTAAAAGGCCCTGTTTGTCAATTTATAAGAAAATTGGATGGGAAACCTTTTCCCAACCTATAGAGGGTGTTTAAGCTATTACTGGATGTAAAACTAGAGAAAGATGTGAGCCACAATCACAACTACCTATACATACGTATGCATCTTAATTTTAATTTTTTTAATAAATAATAGGGTTACTCATATAAATATCTTAAATTTAAATCTTTTGGTTGAATAATGCATCTGTGTCATTATCTTTGAATTATTGTGTTTTATTTTCAAATCTATTCTGACAAATTATCGGGCTACCAAATTGATGCTATCGTTTGGTATTCTATAAATACAATACCTCAATTTCTTCATTTTCATTTATTGAGATAAATGTGCGCATAGATATGAAGGGAACCTTAGTTCGACAATTCTAAAATATATGTATTTTGTGACTCTAATCTTGGGGAAAATAAAGTGTTTATAGAGGTAGCAAACAATCTAGGGAAAGTATTAGCTGCAAAAAAAATTCATTTGATATATGGAAGGGGTAGCCTTGGGTTAATGGGGTGTGTGTTAAGAGCTATACATTTAGTAGGAAGTCAAGTTTTAATTATTATTATTCCTACAGCTTTAACCGTAGAAAATTTGATTAGGAAAACAATAATGGAAGAATTATAACTCATTTATGTATAAACATATAGCTAAAATGCTTTACTATGTAGATGCTATTATTGTTTTACCAGGTAGTTTTGATACCTTGAAAGAAAATTTTCAAACTACCTCTTGAACCAGTTGAATATCATTATAAACCTATAGGTTTGTTGAATGTCAATAACTATTTTAGATGCTTACTCTGTTTTCTTAATCAAGCACCAAGAACAGAATTTTATTTTACATTTAGCACTATAGATCCTTATTTCTACTAATAATGCAGTTAAATTGACTGAAACATTACAGGTAGTTACCTATGAACCTGAAATAAAATATTATCCTTAAATTGTGATTAATGAATGCTATTTACATAGGTTTAAAAAAATAGATATAACACTCAATGTAGAATTCAAAATAAAGAAATTCTTAAACTTGGAGCTGTATTACTCAATGTTACACAAACTTGAAGAACATTTAAAAAGTAAAATCCAACATTTAATAGGCCAAAATTGTGATACAAAAGAACTAGATTACAACTTCTGATCAGCTTGACCCATCACCTGTACTTGGACCGTATTTCAAAAAATACACATCCAATCAGTAAAATTCTTAAAGCTAGGCAATAGTGAGTCATTTATCTATAACTCTTCTGTTGACGCCAAAGTTCAACGTAGTCATTATCATAGTCCAAATTGGGTTGCAAATTGATAAAAGAGTTGTTGGCTAAAATCTCACGTGGCTTTGGTATTTTGACCATATCTCATAGGATACTAATGCTTTTATTGCTTTCTTCCTTAATTCACATCCATCCCACGAGGAAGCTTTTGTAAAAATAGGTTAGTGAAATAAAAATATTAAAACAGTAATGTAGGATAAAAAAGAGAATTGATGAATGCACGCTTTAAGGGATAGTTTTTAGGAAATTGAGAAACCAATTTTAATAGCCACGGTGTACCGCATCTGCCACTTGACCAGACATAGAAGAGGAAAAACTATAGAAGAACAAAACTTAAAAATAAAAAATAAAAAATTAGAACATAAAATATATACATATAAAATATGGTACAGAGAGATTGAACTTCATAAAGTATGACAGACATAATCTACAAGAAGGATCTGGTTTAGGTCTATATAGTAATCTACCTTTTCCATATAACTTTTCAATTACTATTTATTTACTTTGAAAATTCTCCAATCAGTGGAGTCTTCAATTTTGACAGTCTATCGAGATCTCAACTTTTCATAGTGTAAATGCAATCAAGAATTATAAAGATAAACTGATTGATTTGGCTCGAAGTATTTCCTTGAGATCTATTTATCATAAGCCACTTTCATCTTTGATTTATAAATTCTAGAGTTGTAATGTGCATCATTTCGTAGCTCTTCTATTTCTAACAATTGTAACATTTTTTGAAGACCTGCAGCATTCAAATTAAACTTAAGGGCATTGACAGCCCAGTAAGCTTTATACTCTAACTCAACAGGTAAATGACAAACTTTCTCATAAATAAGTCGGTATGAAGACATACCTAAAATAGTTTTGTATGCAGTGCAATATGCGCATAATGCATTAGAAATATGCAGAAACCAATCTTTGTGATTCGGGTTAACCATATTTTTTAAAATCTATTTAACTTATCCATTTGCTAACTCGGCTTGTCAATTTAGTTGCGGATGATATGTAGTGAAAACTTTGTGAAGAACATCATACCTATGCACTAAAACTTCAAAATAACAGTTACAAAAATGTGTACCTAGGTTACTAATTATGACACATGGTGTACCATACTTAGAGAATACATTTTCTTTCAAGAACTTTACCACAGTTATGTTATCATTAGTACGACAAGCTATAGCCTCCACCCATTTTGATACATAGTCAACAGCTGAAAGAATGTAAAGGTAACGTAACGATAAGGGAAAAAACCTCAAACAAATCGACACCCAAACAATTAAATATCTCAATAACTAGAATAGGGTTAGAATACATTATATGTCATCGAGATACAGCTCTAACGTTTAACATCTTTCATAAGAACGACCAAAATTGTTAGTCATTGAACAAAATAGGCCAATAGAGACCCCACTGTAAAATTTTTGCAGTTGTCTTTTTCATTGAAAAATGAGTGCTACAAGCAACACTATGAGAAAGATTTAAAGCACTAGAAACTTTACTTTTTAGAATGTTATATCTCATAATTAGGTCAGGGCAGTATTAGAAAAGATATGGATAATTCCAATAAAAATTATATACCTTAACTAAGAACTTATGCCTATCTTGTGCATTCTAGTTAGATAGAACTTCTACACAAACTAAATAATTTACTATATGTGCATACCAAGGTACTTAGCTCACAGTGAAAAAAGTTCATCAGAAAAATCATCTTAAATAGGTGAAACATCATTAGATTCATTGAACCCAAAGCGTGATAACTAATCCACAAGAACAATTTTTAACACCCTTATTGTCTTTAATGGTTAAATCAAATTCCTGCAAAGGAATGATCCACCTAATTGGACAGGTTTTAGCATCCTTTTTATAAAAAAGGTACGTAAGGGCCAGTGGTCAGTAAACACAATAATGGTGAACCAGTCAAATAAGAACAGAATTTGTCTAAGGTAAAAAATAGCTAATAATTCTTTTTCAGTAGTAGAATAATTTATTTGAGCAACATTCAAAGTCCTACTAGCATAATAGACAACAAAAGGTTTTCCCTCCCTTCGTTGTCCAAGAACTGCTCTTACAGCATAGTTATGTGCTTCACACATAATCTCAAAATGGAGGTTTCATTCTGGTGATTGCATGAAAGAAGCAGTGGTGAGTTTGGTAATGAGTGTTCAAAACGCCTCCTCACACTCTTGTGTCTATGTGAAGTTAGCATATTTTAGCAGAAGGTTACACAATGGTCTAGATATGGTAAACTTTTTTTGTATAAACCTCCTGTAAAAGCCAGCATATCTAAGAAAAGATCGGATATCTTTTACTATTTAGGGCGTAGGTAATTTTGGAATTAATACGATTTTGGCCCTGTCAACCTTTATCCCTTTTTCAGATATAATATGCTTCAAAATAATCCCTGAAGATACCATGAAGTGGCATTTCTTCCAGTTTAGCACAAGTCATTTTTCATTACACCTACGCAAAACAGCTTTAAAGTTAAGTATGCATGAATTAAAAGAATCACCAATAATAGTCAAATTATCCATAAAAAATTTCATGCATTTTTTCAAACATATCAGAGAAAATACTCAGCATACAACGTTGAAAAGTAGTTGGTGCATTACATAATCCAAATGGCCTTCTACGAAAAGCATAAGTACTAAAAGAGCGTGAAAAAGTGATTTTTTTTCTTAATCTTCTATAGCTATCTCAATCTGAAAGTATCCTGAATACCCATCAAGAAAATAATAAAAGGGATGGCCAGCTACACTTTCTAAGATTTGGTCAATAAAAGGCAATGAAAAATAGTATTTTCTAGTGGCTGTGTTTAGTTTTCTATAATCAATTCAAATTCGTCAACCACTTACTACCCTAATTGGAATAGGTATCCCATTCTCATTTTTCACAACAGTAATCCTAGATTTCTTAGGAACTACTTGAGTTGGACTATTAGAAATTAGGTAGATTATACCTGCATCTAATAGTTTCAATACCTCTTTATTTACTACTTCTTTTATTCTTGGGTTATGTCTTCTTTGGGATTCCTATGGGGTTGAGCTTCTTCCTCTAAATAAATTTTATAAAAGCATAATAATCAAGAAATACATCAACTATGGTCCAACCTAGTGTAGAATTATGTTCTTTTAATAATTTTATCAATTTGTTTCTCTTTTTTTGCACTAAGTTTAGACGAAATGATCATAGGAAAAGTATTATCTAGTCCCAACAATATGTGTTTCAAACTTTTGGGCAGTGAGGAAAGCTCAACTTGTGGATTGCCAGGTTTGATTGTTTCAATCTCTCCCTCCCTCGTGGTAACTCTTCAAAGTGTAGCTGCCAAAATCAAGCCCTTTATTCTATAAGTCAAAAATACTAAATACATTAGTTGTGTCATTAGGATAATGCAATTTTTTAAAATTAAAATTAAAGAAGTTTTGTAAAGAATCAGATTCATGGGTTTTATGAGCTTCTACAAGTGTGTTAGGATTTGTGCTTATGTGCCATCCTATTTTGTATGAATATTTAATTTTAATATTAATATAATTGATATTTCATTTAATAGCTAATGATATTTATTGAAATGGTAAGAAGCTTAGAACATTTTAGACATTGTATGATCTAAAAGAGTTTAAATTTGGTCTAAAAGAATTTATATCAGTGCTAATATTCAGTAATATCTAAAGAGTTAGAGCTTTATCTGAAATGGGACAAAGACCTTAGAATATATTAGTAATGATATAATTGCAAAGTGTTGCAAATGGTACTGAAAAATGTCATTATGCAAGTATGATATACAATGCTATGTTCCTGGTCTATTTTACCAATAGGGTTCTATTGATGAAACCCTAATATATAAATCAGTGTATGTCTATATATGGATGGTTTAGATCGTTAATCTTAGCAAAATATAAGCTTAGTGGAAGCTTGTATAGGCATACGGGTATTTAGTGAGGACTGAATACTGAACAGACTTATGAGGACCTCCAATTGACATCATATGAAGCTGTCAATAGAAGGTCTTCTCGAGTTGAGTAGTATTCGTGATCTTTTGACCTGAGCGCCACAGTGGAATTGTGAGTGATCCACTATATTTTGGTTACACATATGTTAGAGATCTTTCATGGTCTGACTGCTATATGTCGCTAGGTATGGTCTGATGCTTATGGAGTTCAGTGTGCGTAGATACAAGATCCATCAAGTCACATAGGTGAGTTGTATATCTAGATACTCTGAGATTATATCTCAAGAAGTCTTATGGCCATAAGCAGTAAGCCCAAGGAAAGAGTTTTTCGCAGGGTTAAACAATATATGCAACAATAGTGTAAAAGTATTTGCATATATTGTTTATTGAGATACGAATCTAGAGATAATTTCACAGATGAGCAAATAGAGATTTGACGATAAGAATCTATATCTCTGCTCTTCTAGGATATAGGTGTCGGAAGGATTATACGGATATGGTTAACCTCAGCTTATATGGTTCAACGCGACGTTTCGTAAGATAAATAGGCATGAACCTAGGGAGTCTCACAATATAAAGTGTACTCGTTGAGCACTTGAGTAGAAAACTGGGTCGAACGTTTCAATTTGGGAGATTTTTAAAAGTAGGATTTATTTTTAGGACCTCTTTGTAAAGTGTAAAACATAGTTTACAAATGTTGCAAATAAGTCCCTCTTTTGCTAGGAAATGTACTCTTGACACGTGTCAATAAACTATTAGCTCTTGTATTAATTAGACATTATTTTATTTAAATAAATATATGATGTTTATTATATGATTTTTTAAGTCATGTGTTGGACACTTGTTTTGAATAGACATGCGATGTTTATTATATTATTTTTTATGTGACATGTGTTGGACACTTGTCTTAATAGATTAATTAAATAATTAAAATTAGTTTTCTTGTCTTACATTGTTAAGACAAAATATGTATTTTAATATATTATTTTAAATGATGCTTGAGTCATTAAGAGAACATTTGTATTGGTTTGAATTATTTATTTAAAAATATTTACATTGAAATACTTTTAATATTTATTAATATAATCAAATAAGAAAAATGTTTCATTTTGTTAATTTTGAAGAGACAAAACTGGGCTAAGCATTTATTTAGTGAAATAAGTATTGTTTGGCATTTATTAATTCATTTGAAATGCTATTGTCTAATTAAATAAAAGAATGAGCTTTTGGAATAATTCTTTTATGGAAAAGAAAAGAAAGACGTGTAATTTTCACTTAAAACAAAATTGCATAAGGGTTATGTAGAGAGGTATGGTGAATTTCGGTCATAACATTATTTGTACTCTTGAAAGACATTTAAACATAACAAACATCTCTCTATATTTTTCTTTCAAGTAAAACTTGGTAGGAAAAATAAATGGCAAAAGAGTTTTGTTTCAAGAGTGAAAATAGAGAGTTTATTTGCTTAATGTGTTTAAGCACAAGAACAAAAATCCTACACCATAATTAAAGCTACTATTTTAGTTACTCTAATCCCACTAAGTGTTGGAGACAATAATTGTTTAAGGAATCACTTCAAGGTGAGCTGTAAGAAGTTTTAATCATCATCGAATTGTCGACAATGATATATTTTGAATTACCCTAATATTTTGATTCGGTTTAAATTGATGTGTTTATTATTTTGAGAAATTTGATTTCTTATTCTGCTGCCAAAATTTGTATGTTTGACATGCTTATTTCATTATGATGAACATATTTCACATATATTCACCCTAAAGTAATCAATACTCAACAATTGGTACCAAAGCATGTTGGTGTGTTTTTGGGTGATTGATGTGAAAGTTGTGATATATTTGATATAATGATGTTTTTATATTTTAACAACTTGTTAATGTTTTATTTAGAACATTTGTGATATATTTGACAGATGATGTTGTATATATTTTTACAATCTATTAATGTTTAATTTAGAATATTAATGATGTTTAAATTTGAACATGTTATTTTTAATGATGTTCATGAACATACTAATGTTTCCATATGATCCTATTATGTTTGGATATTCTGTTCATGTGATAAATTTGTACACTGGGATGAGAAAAATTAATTGCCAGATGCATGTATATTGCTGTTGTATTCAGCGCCGCGATGCTAAAGGCATTTTTAGTGGATGCTGCAGCTCTAGCTTTGGACGCCACAACGCCTACTTTCTAGAAAGGATGCCGCGACGCTCAAAGGGTGGCATCGCGGCGATTGTCTACTTTTCTCATAGGCGCCGCAGCATTTACCTTCCAATGCCGCCACGCTTGGTGTTGTTTGAATTTTTTTTTTCTTCATGTTTTGACTTGTTTAAATGACATATTATGCCTCTTTAAATGTCATAACATGAAATAATCATTGATTTACGTTGATAACCACAATAGGAGCTCTAATGGTGGGGTTAGTTATGCTTGTGTAAAATTAATTATATGATCTAAATTTCACATCCTCATAAGATGCGGATATATTTAAAATCTCTCTTAATTAGATTGAATAATATCACATTACAAGATAATGTTGTATGATAATCCGTCTTGTCAATACGGTGTTAGCTGGGTTATATCGATCTTTTGTAATATCACTACTGTGTAAGGGATTTGGTCCGTATAATTTGGACTATACCGATTAAATATGAAATGAGGCAAATATATATGAAAGTATTGCCTTAGATCGCTATAATGTGCGGGTAGTATCAATAGTATATATTTAATTATTGACAAGTTAATATGAAATACACTTACCTTAGATTGCTACAGTGTGCAGATAAGATGTTTATAGAATCATGAGTAAGAGTTGCATGATATACAATTTACAAGGGTTGTCTACTCATTTGGTTTACAAAGACCTAGATCGCTATAGTGTGCGGCTCGAGTAAATGCCAATAGGGTAAACTTCCTACTCACATATCTAGATGCTCTTAGATTGTATCTCAAGAATTCTTATGGCCATAAGCAGCAAGCCTAAGGAAAGAGTTTTTCGCAAGGTTAAACAATATGGTAAAAGTGTTTGCAAATATTGTAAAAAGTGTTGTATATCTATATCTCTACTCTTCTATGATATAGGTGATAAAAGGATTATACGGATATGGTTAACCTCAGACTGTATGGTTCAATACGTCGTTCTATAATATTCATAACGTGTATATGGGGCATCGTTCATGGACTTGCAAAATCGTTCTGTAAGATAAACGGGCATGAACCTAGGGAGTCTTACAATATAAAGTATACTAGTTAAGCACTGGGGTAGCAAACCAGGTCGAATGGTTCAATCCGGGAGATTTTTGAAAGTAGGATTCGTTTTAAAGACCTCTTTATAAAGTGAAAAATATAGTTTACAAATGTTGCAAATAGGTCCCTCTTTTGCTAGAAAAAGTACTCTTGACACGTGTCATTAAACCATTGGCTCTTGTACTAATTGGACATTATTTTATTTAAATAAACATATGATGTTTATTATATTATTTTTTTAAGGCATGTGTTGGACACTTGCCTTGAATAGATATGTAATATTTATTATATTATTTTTTATGTGACATCTGTTGGACATTTTTTAATGGATTAATTAAATAATTAAGTTTATTTTCTTGTCTTACATTGTTAAGACAAAACATGTATTTTAATATATTATTTTAAATTATGCTTAGGCCATTAAGAGAACATTTCTCTTAGTTTGAATTATTTATTTAAAAATATTTACATTGAAATAGTTTTAATATTTATTAATGTAATCAAATAAGAAAAATATTTTATTTTGTTAATTTTGAAGAGACAAAATTGGGTCAAGCATTTATTTAATAAAATAAATATTGTTTGGTATTTATTAATTCATTTGAAATGTTATTTTCCAATTAAATAAAAGAATGAGCTTTTGGAATAATTCTTTTATTGAAATGAAAGGCAAAGATATGTGTCATTTTCACTTAAAACAAAATTGCATAAGGGTTATGTAGAGAGGTGTGGTAAATTTCAGCCATAGCATTATTTACACTCTTGAAAGACATTCGAACATAACAAATACTTTTCTATCTTTTTCTTTCAAGTAAGACTTGGTAGAAAAAATAAAAGGAAAAAGAGTTTTATTTCAAGAGTGAAAATAGAGAGTTTATTTGCTTAAAGTGTTTAAGCACAAGAATAAATATCCTACACCATAATTAAAGCCACCATTTTAGTTCCTCTAATCCCACCAAGTGTTTGAGACTAAATTTTTTTAAGGAATCACTTTAATGTGAGCTCTGGAAAATTTTAATCATCACTGAATCGTCAGTAAATGTATATTTTGAACTACCCTAATATTTTGATTCTGTTTGAATTTATGTGTTATTATATTGAGAAATTTAATTTCTTATTTCACTGCCAAAATTTATATGTATGACATGCTTATTACATTATGATGAACACATTTCACATATATTCACTATAGGATAAATAACACTCAACAAAGTGTGTCCATTATATATGAATGATAGCATTTGTCTTCCTTTTGTGGTTGCTTCTCAGTATAGAAAATCTTTACTTCAAGAGTCATATTCCCAAATGATAGTTTCATTAGACCATTTCTGTAATTAATAAGAGTGTTAACAGTGGCAAGAATAAGTCTCCCTAAAATAAGAGGGATTTTTTTCTCCAGTTAACACAGAATGAGTATCTAAAATAAGAAAATCAACAGGGTAATAGAATTTATAAATTTGTAACAAAATATCTTCCACTATTCCCTATGGTTTCTTGATTTATCGGCAACCTAATTGTTGGACTATATATGTAGGTTTAATCTCACCAAATTCTAATTGCAAGTAAACAAAATAAGGCATCAGATTTACACTTGCTTCTAAGTCCAACAGCGCTTGACCAAACTCATGTGTCCCAATTTGGTAAGGGATTGTATGAGATCCTGGGGCTTTATACTTAGGTGGTGTCTTTTGTTCAACCACTGCACTTGCTTGCTTTGCAAAAAAAAAATAGTTTTCTTTACATGGTGTTTCTTTTTAATGCTGCACAAATTCTTGATGACTTTAGCATAAGCTGTGACCTATTTATTCACATGCAACAAGGGAATATTAATCTTAATGTTTTTCAAGTGTTTTAAAATCTCACTTTGAATTTCAGAATGTTTTCCTATAGGTCGAAGAGATTAAGTAAAAGGCACTGAGATTGAAAATTTATTTTCGGCCTCTTTTTTAACTCTAGCCTCTATTTCTAAATAGGTATCTTTACTACTTGTGGTTGTATTGGTTGGAGAAGTAAGCTTACTCATAATTTTACCACTTTGAGTAGTGATGACATTGAATTCTTTGAGATTTTGTGCATTAGAAGTAGAGATTTGTGCCATGAATTTCCCTTTTGAATTAGAATGAGGTTGAGATGGAACTTACCTCACTTTGGTTTAGTTAGGACCTCTAACTGGGCTTTAAGGTAATCCGCTTCCTTGAGATGGAAAACTCTACTAGGTTGTGACCTATTTGTGCTTTCAGTAGCGTTAGGTCCAGTCCGTGTATAGGCTTTTTCAAATAAGTCATTAAGGAATTTGATGACTTCTTCGGGATCTTTATAAAGTAATTTTCTATTACACATCATCTCAATAAATTGACGCTCTCTAATTATAAGTCCCTCCTAGAAATAACTAAGTGACAATTTTCATACCTTTGGTGAGGGCACAGATTTAATAGCTCTTTAAACCTTTCCCAAGCTTGATACAAGGTTTCACTGCCTTTTTGGGAGAAAGAAGAAATTTATTTTTTCAGGCCATTAGTTTTGTGTTGTGAAAAGTATTTATTGAAAAATACTTGGGTCATTTCTACCCAAGTTCTTATAGTCATTGGCCTCAAAGAGTATAACCAACTCTTTGCTTTGTCTTTCGGAGAAAAAAGAAAAAATTTAAGTCTAATAGTGTCTATAGCTTTGGGTTGGCTATGTAAGGTGGCTACTACCTTTTCAAATATTCTAACATGACACAAGAATTTTCACTATCTAGATCATAAAAAATGGGTAAAGTTATATCATTCTAGGTTTAAAATCCAAATGTAGTATGTTAGGTGGAAATATAACGCATGATGGTGTGACTGTGCGAGTAAGATGCAAGTAATATTTTAGAGTCCTAATGAAGTTATCCTTGTGTTGGCTCATTGTGTTGGAATTACAATATAAATTAGATGGTAAATTCTCTTCTTTTACAAATTGTAATGGTGATTCTAGTTCTACCTCTCACAAATTTTTCTTGTTTATCTTTAAGTTGATGTATACATCCTAACAAAATTTTTAAATTATTTTAAGGTAAACTCTCAAGGAAAAATAAAGACATGAATAGAAGAAAATAAAATGCGCTAAGTGTTAAAACTAACCATGAAATATAAATAATATACAAAAAGAAATTAAAAAGAGCTAGGTGTTAAAACTAACAATGAAAAATGAAATAAAATACAACAAATGAACAATAAGAAAATAAGCTAAGTTAGGTGGTAGAATCAACCATAATAAATAAAGAAAGAAAACAATGAGAATTAGGTGGTAGAACCAACCATGAAAAATAATCTAAGTTATATGGTAATAGCAACCATGGAAAATTAAATAAAAATACATGAAGATAACAAAATAAAATAGGTAGTAGAACCAACCATTAAAAAATAAAATTACAATAAAAGAGAGAAATTTAAGAAGTAAACTTTTACAAAGAAACCATTAAAAAAAAATTACAACAAAAGAGAGAAATTTAAGAAGTAAACTTTTACATAGAAAAGTAAATGTACAAAGTTACCATTTCAGTATTGATAGACACAACCTACTTCCACCTAGTGCGCTTACCCCACAATGGCGTCAAATTTTTGTTTACGGTCAAAATGTATTGCTGTTATCGCAGTATAGATTGAGGTGTCGATCCTATGAGAAAGCTTTTGAAAAAATAGGTTAGTGAAATAAAAATATTAAAACAATAAAAAACGAAGAAGATTGAATGTGAGATCAATATGAAAAATGTAAAAATAAATGTGAATTAAGGAAAACAAATTATAATGATGTGAGTAAGGCTTCAAGAATAAGTAATATGTTTCATAAATGGATTTTATACTTTGATTCAATATTTGTAACTCAATTGAAAGTTTTTCATCTTAAACAGTCAATCGAAAGATATGTATAATGTGGCACATTTAATAAAAAATAAATTTGATATGACTAAACTCTTTGTAAATATTATTACAAACCATGTTTATCTATACAAATTATCTAAGATCGATAATTTATCATTTTGACAATATTATAGTAAAAGATTAACTTGTAAAATGATGTAACCAGTAACAATTATAATTCGACAAGAATCACATAAAGAAAACACGACTAAAAATATATGAAACATAAGAATTATAAACTTTGGATTATAAAAAAGTAACAGATAAGAGTTTAAACACAACAAACTTACAATAATATAGCTCTTAACAAAGAATCAAAGTCTAGAAGTAGATTTATTACACATAGAAGTTCATCTCTAGCCTTTCCAAGAACTTTAGTCTAGTTTGTAATTTATTCTATTGAATATTAAAGGAAAGTATTTGAGAGGGTTGTAAAACATCCATTAGCCTCTTAAAGGTGTCCTTATATAGGCAATGAATGGAAACACTTTCGATGTAACTTCAATCAAGTTACAGAACCTTTTTTACAATAAAGATAATTAATGTGGTCTTTGTGGTCAACAAAAAAGTTGTAGCATTGTGTTTTATCTTTTCATAGTCACCAGGTTCATATAATTTGGATTAGTATCAAATGAGATATGGTCAAAATACCAAAGCTACTTCAAATTTCAACCAACAACTCTTTTATCAATTTACAACCCGATTGGACTATAATAACAACTGCGTTGGACTTTGGTGTTAATAAAAGAGCTGTAGATAATTGACTCAAAATTTTTCAGCTTTGATAATTATACTGATTCGATACATATTTTGTGAAATATGTTCCAAATATGGGAGATGGGTCAGGTTGAGCGAAAGTTGTAATCTAGTTCTATTGTATCCTAATTTTGAATGTTCTTCAATTTTATGTAAGAGTGAGTTATGTAGCTTCAGGTTTAAGAATTTCTTCATTTAAATTTCTACATTAAGAGTTATGTCTATTTTTCTAAACCTATTCAAATAGCATTCATTAATCACAATTTAGGGACAATGATTTATTTCAAGTTTAAAGTTACAAAAATGTTAAAATTAATGACATTGTAAATATTAAATGGTGACTGAATCTCTTACCAAATAATTATTGTAATGTGTTCATCAATTTGCACGTGAGATGTTGTGTCCATGTTCTTAATTTGATTGTTAGTTAGAGTTAAAAGACGTAGATGAAATAATACTTAGTATTCGTAATGCTGTGAAATCCCTTCTAGATTGCAAATTTTAACTTATGTATGGAAGGCCCTTTGTTAATCGGGGCTAAAACTGCGGAAATTAGAAATGCCAAAATCGGAATAACGCTTGATATTGTAGTATTGGGTGTACCTATTGGATGTACTTACTTAGTGGAATTCAATGTACTTGATGTTGGAAAGTGCGTTGAAATTCTAAAAAGCATTTGAAAGAATAGAGAAAGATGATAACTATTATTTAGCTTATTTTCAAGAGACTGAAAATGGTAAGAGTCGGGTAGGCCCACCCCCTTATGAGGGATTGGTGAAAGCTAGGAGATTTATGAAGTTTTGAAGACATTCTATGATGTAACACTTAAGTTTAGTGCTTCTTCTAATGTAACTTCACATATTTATTTTAATGAGATGGGGAATATTAAATCACACTTGAAAAAACTTAGATTTAGTAAAGATCCTTTGTTGGTTGTGATGGTAACTAATATAAAGAAAAAGTTTGACAAATATTAGGGTACTTTGCATAACATAAATCAATTATTTTTTTATAGAAATAATGATATTTATTATTGAATAACTTCAAAGACAAAAAGTGCTCCACATACATATAGGTATATTTCATTTACTTCTAGTTAAAATTCTTTGAATACTTCAAATTTATCGACCTATGTTTTTTTAGAAACACATGTCTGTATTGTGACAAATCACGATAAAGACATCGAAGTATTGAAACTTACCAGTGGTAGTATGATTCATTAGATCATATACATCAATATGTATTAGTTCTAATGAATTGGTGGCTCGATGTCCAATATCTACAAAAGGATTTAATTAACTTCCCTTGAATACAGAATTCATGAACTGTGTAAAGTTCTATGGTCAGATCAAGTATTTGACCATTATTAACTAGATGAGATAGTCATCTTATGGCTATTTAACCTAATCATTTATGTCACAATTCGTAATTATTCAAAGTTTTCGAACTACTATATGTTCTGTTCACCTAGATATTTTATGCATTTCATTATTAATCTAATGTTGCTTAAAACATGCAACATCTTGCATATGTGAAAAGGACAGATAATATCTCATATCCCTACACTTCTACATATAATTTGCATATGAATGTCAATGATCGGTAAACAGATATCTAAGAGGTTTATCTTTTCTAAGTTAAAGGTTCTTAAATAGTAACTCTTATTATTTTAAACCTTATTAATAATGAAAACACTTTCCATTGTGAATATTCTCTATATTTGTTATAGACATATAAAATAAATTTCAGATGAAGCATTAGACTGCTTGTACATCTCATATGTATATGGTCCTACTGAAGATCATTAGATAGGTTATGATATATTATTTGACTTTTAAATTATTCTTAATCATTTTCTGATAATCTACCTTCTCTTCTCAAGAGACATCATCAGAAATACCTCTTGTATTATCTATTGATCTATTTTAAATTTGAATATTTTTATTAATCAAGAACAATTCTTAGATTTATAAGCAAGTCTTAATTTTTATCGATTCCCTATAGATTATGTGCTTAATCAAGTATACTAATGGGTTGATCTTAGTTATCTTATTTTTATAAGTTACTAATTTTATCACTATAAGATAAAATTGGAGATATTTAGCAAGATATTTCTAATCATTAATTAATAACGCTTTAAATCATGGATATAACTTTTATACATTTTTTTAATCTAAAGACGCCCCCCACTGCTTTACATAATTTCCTAAATCTCTCAAAAGGAAAAAAGACAGTTTAATCTTTTAGACTATACAGTGAAAAGTGGATCCCATTGGTATTTTACTCTAGCCCACACTTTAGTGATCTAAGATAATTGTATTTCAGATTAACTTGTCAATCATCAAATATATGTTACCGATACTACCTGCACACTTTAACGATCTAAGATAGTATTTTTGCATATATTTGCCTCATTAACCGGCATAGCCCGAATCACCTCGACCAATCCCTCACACTTTAGCGATCTTAGGAGTGACGGAAATGACTCATCTAATACCGTATTAACAAGACGGATCATTGTATATTATTATCTCATAATATAATACTATTCAATCTGATTAAGAGAGATTTAAAATTTTGATTATTATTTTATTAATATTTTTTAAATTAATAATAATAATAATAACAACTTTTTGCATCTCATACGAATCTAATTTACAATTAGATTATTTATTTACGTAAGCACAACTAACCCCCACCAATAGGACTCCTATTGTGTTTAACAACGTAAACAAATGATTTGTAATTTTAATACAATTAATATAACAATTATAATTGTATTAAAAAAAACTTCACTTGCAAAAATTGTAAATATAAGTATTATGTTTGGAATGATCAGCGTTAAAAACTGAAGGTTCTAGCATTATATAATACAATGCTCCAAAAAAAATTTTTTTTTACTATCACCCAATTTTGGCCAAGCGCTAGGGCACTGGGACCTGAGCGCCGCAGCGCTCAGGTTAGAACCTAAGCGCCATAATGCCCAAATTTTGGCACCACGGCGCTAGCCGTTGTAACAGTGTATCGACCTTTCAAACACTATTTTTCACCCTCGATTTTTACTATTTTCTCTTGGGTATCAATTCCAAACATCATCATGCTTCAATTCTAAATACTAACATGTTTAAGAATATCATAATATGTTCATCATAATGCTTAAACATCAAACATCACCATGTTGAAAGTTAAACATCATCAAGTTGTTCAAATATACATCACTATGTAAACATATTCAATAATAAGAATTATCACATACTCAATTTAACATGCTCTGATACTATTTGTTGGGAATCGAGTGTGTGACATACGAGTGTATACATAATTTCAAAAATTACTATATGTAGCGAAAAACATGTTAACATATACACCTAATTTAATAAATTATGTATACACTTGTATGTCACACACTCGACTCCCAACAGCTATGTGGTGTCCTCCCTCTTGAATCTCTTGATGAATCTTCTTGATTTTGTTTTTTTTTTCCCTTTTGGATTTTTGTAATTTATAAAGATTAATGAAGAAAGAATTTTTGTATCTATTTTGGTACTTTTTTATGGTATCTTGGCTTATTTTGATAATAACTACAATGTTTTTCTACTAAGTGTTATACAAGAATTAGAATGATAATGTCTACGCCCCTATTAAAAGATTTGTGCTTTTTATAACATTTCTTATGCTTCCTTGTTCTTGAGAGTGGAGAAGTAAACTTTGATTTGCTTTATTTGTTTCTAAATATGTTGCTATCTGAATCCCCAGTTTAGATGTAGTAGCCTTTAGGGTCTTTTGTCGTGTAAGGTGGTTTTGGTGAAGTTTTTTCAAGTTTTGGCTCACTAGCTTTATATGGTTCCTTGATGGTGTGGATGTGATTTGTTTTTGTTTTATTTTCCAAGTGTCTTATGAAGAAGGCTTTGGCAAGGATTCCTAAGTTTTAACTTGACGGCCTTTTTAAGGTACCTTTTTAGTCTGGATGTTGTGAACCCTCTTTGCTTGATGGGGCTTTTGCTTCTTGAGAAGCTTAACTAGCACCAGATGATTTAACTCGTCTCTATTTGATGGGGTATTCATTTATTAGAAAGCTAAAAAAGGTTTGGATGCTTTGACCCGTCTTTACTTGACAGGTCCACTTCCTAGGAAGCTTGACAAGGTCTAGATGCTTTAACCCATCTCCATATGACGAGGCCTTCACTCCTTAAAAAGCTCAACAAGATCTTGATGCTTTAACTCATCTCTACTTGATGGGACCATCACTTCCTAGGAAGCTCAGTAAGGTCTAAATGTTTTTACCTATCTCTACTTAATGGGACCTTCGATTTTTAGGAAGCTTGGCAAAGTCCAAATGCTTTGATCCATCTTTGATTGATGGGGCCTTATCTTCTTAGGAAACTTGGCAAGGTTTGGATGCTTTGACTCATCTCCACTTGATGAGCCTTTGCTTTTTAGAAATCTTGACAAGGTTTGGATGCTTTAACTGTCTCTGCTTAATAGGGCCTTCGCTTCCTAAGAAGCTGGACAAGGTGTGGATGCTTTTACCCATCTTCGCTTAATGGGGCCTTTACTTATTAGGAAGCTCAACAAGGTCTGGATGCTTTTGACTTGTCTATACTTGATAGTCATTTGCTTCTTATGAAGCTCGGTAAGGCCCAAATGCTTTGATTTGTCTCTGCTTGACGGGGCATTTTTTCCAAAGTTTTGGCTTGATGACCTTCACGAGGGAATGTTGGCGTGTTCATAGGATTTTGAAATTATAATTGAATTTTTATTGGGAATAATGAAAAACATAAATGTAAATGTTTATACATAGAATCTTTTAAGCTTTGATAAATTATAAGGTGTTGTAATAGAGTTTTCAGCCTAACTTGTAATAGGAAGGTGCCTTTATCTAACATTTTTAAGACTATATACAAATCTTTCTGTGTTTAAACCATTTTTCTTGCATTTTGTTCTTTATTGATGTCAAGTACTTCTTATAGAATTAGGCCACCCTTGTTTATTTCTCTCTTGCAAATTCTATTGTTATGTTGTCTTTGCATTTTAGATTTGTATACTGTTACTTGGATGGCTATAATATTGCGTGCCTCATTTTTTTAGATCCTTGCTATGGTTAGGGTTTCGTCATTGAGCTCAAACTGTATTGTATTTAGCCTTAAAGTTGGAATTAATGCTTCTATGAAAAGTATTGCTTCAGGCTTGTAGACCAATGATGTAGGAGAATTGTTTTTTTTTAATATCGAAGAGGGAAGTTTTAAATTCGAAATATCTACAATAATAAAAGTAGATGTATTGCTAATATTTTATCATTGAATTGTTACTATAAGTATATGATACACGATGATTTGATATATAGAATTTTGTTTTTATTAACAACAATAATACTATGTTTATAAGATTAGGATATAATTTTTTTTATAAAATTTATATTCTAATTAACGTGTTGTCTATTAATACCCATCATGTATATTATAATTGTTGATTTTTATTCTTCCTTTGTTAATGTAGTACTTATAAACGGATGCTATTATCATTTACTACAAGAGCTAGGAGATTGTTTTTTAGATCCTTTATTTATAAGAATATGCTTTGAAAACTAAAAGTCTTATGACTATACCTTCAAGTGCGAGTATTTAAAAGTAATTAATTTGATTGTGGTGAAGATGTCACTTCGTTATTATTAGTAAACGAAACTAAAAGTCGAGTAGTTTCGTTTACACCATCTTTCATTCGCGCGCATTCAATCAACTATTTTACTTAATTAATATTATTAGTCAAGAAATCCAAGACAATAAAAAATTTTCTTTTACGATGAAAAATTCAATCTCAAAAGTGTATTTTGAAAAGTCTAGGATGGTTGTGAAGTTTTGAAATTTTCAAAACATATTCTTGTAGAATACTGGCTTTGAGTTCATACTTTGTTAGGTTGGGCTTCTCGATTAGTTAGTACACAAAAATATATCACTATTTTCTGGAGGTTAGTATTCTCTAATAGTTAGTGCACCAAAATATACCTCTACTTTTGTGGATGTTAATTGGTTCATCTAATAAAATCTTTTAAATTTTACAGATACGAGATTTAAGGTCAGTTACACTAAAATTGAGGAAAACTTTAATTTGTATTTAATATAGTAAATAAAAAATTATAAAATTTAAATTCCATTGATAATAAAATTTAAGAACGCTTTAGTGTATATTTAATATAATAAATACCAAAAACAATTTAAAAGAATTATTTTAACTTTTGCAAGTATATCAATAGTTGCAAATGATGACTTAGTCGAATGATTAAGTGTGTGCCTATTTAATTGTGCGGTTGGCTGGTGAAACAATGTAATAAATATTTTTTTCCTTTTTCAAGAAGTTTGTTCTTCATTCTTTTATGGGATTTATATTCTTTTTTATAATATTTATTTTTTATATATGAGGTATGTGTTCCTTTTTTTTTATATATGGAATCTTTTATTTTATTTTTTGTGTGATTTATATTCTCTTTTCATATGATTTAATACTGATTTTTTTTTTTATAAAATTATATTCTCATTTTATAGAGTTTACTTTCTATATGAGACATATGTGTTCATCCTTCTTTTATAGAAGGTTTCTTCTTCTCTCTTTTGTTATATATATATATATATATATATATATATATATATATATATATTTTATAGGGTCTATTCTTCTTTCCTAAAATGAGACATGTTTCTCATTTTTTTTGTAAAGAATCTTTCTTTCCTTTTTTGTAGAATTATTTTTCTCTTTTATATGGTTTATTTTTTTAGTATGAGTATGTGTTACTACTTTTTTTGTAGGGTATATATTTAGGTATGTGCCAATATGAAATTATAATATTTTGTCCCTATATGTTTGGACATGTATTAATATATAAATGTAATATTTTATCCTAATAATTTTTTAATTATATTATCAGTAGTTCTTTGAAATACTATTAATTAAAAAAAAAATTAGTGTCGGCTACAAATTTTAGTAAGCTATGTTTACATACTTTTAGATATTCTTGCATAGTTTTAATATAAAAGTATTTTAATAATTATCCCTTATGAAGTTATTATTAATTTTTTATTTTTTGATTATTATAATAATTATATAATATTAATTAATAATAAACACATCAAATGATACATAATTGATAATATAAATTTTGTGCCTTAATTATAAATATAGTATTTTTTGTATTATGTAAATAAAATTATAGTGGATACAAACTGTTAAAACGAAAAAATATGATTAATTCAAAACTGATGACCGATACAATCACAACTGCTAGTAAAACTCTTCTCTTTCAACGTAAAATTCTACTGGCTCCATCTTCGTAACTGACCAATGAACATAATTGCTCAAGATTATTATACTACATAATAAAATAAAAGCATATTAGTGCTGGTCGTAATTAATATATTTATTAATTTTAAATTAATTATATTTTTTATTTTAATATTTTATCATAATTATATCAACATTTAATAAATAAAATAATTTGATTTAATTTAAAATAACTACCCACCGTTCTCACTTATACTCTGATTTTAGAGTTAAAATTTTTTTTACATATAAATTGTTTTAATTATAATATAATCTTTAAAATTGGGTGCGTTCTGCGGTACTAGAATAAGATTTTCAGTATTAATATCCAAAACAAATTTAGACCATTGGATTTATCTAATGGTGTATAATATTTATTAAAATAAAAAATTAACTTAATATTTAAAATATGATCAATTATTCAACTGGCTGTAAC
Source organism: Ailanthus altissimus (assembly GCA_946807835.1). Taxonomy (NCBI): domain Eukaryota; kingdom Viridiplantae; phylum Streptophyta; class Magnoliopsida; order Sapindales; family Simaroubaceae; genus Ailanthus; species Ailanthus altissimus. Next base: position 4,276,463 of record OX327690.1, on the reverse strand, counting down.
TATAATTATCTATTAAAATAATGAAACCGTCTTCTTCTTCAGAACAAAATTCATAAACCATCTTTCTCCTCTCTCACATTCATCTCGCCGGTTCTCCATCGCCGGATCCGGAGATCGCTAAATTGATCCGGCCAAAAACACACAGGACCACACGACAAGAAAGATAGTTATTTAAGCCGGGTCGTTGCGACTGCTAATTTACCAGTTGCAAATGATTGGTGCTGTTGTCGACATGTATACCCATTATTCAATTTTTAATTTATTTTAATGATCGATGTTTATCCGTTCTCATACTTTTTTTCAATCTTATCTTGTATATACTCTCTCTTTCTCTATGGTATATATATAAGACTCTCTGTAAAAAATAGAGATACTTAAAAAGTTAAGAGTTTCATATTTTGGTTTAATCGTCGATCGATCATCACAAAATCATTAATCAGAATGTAAACGAGCAGGCAGGAATGTAAACGAGCAGGCAGATCACGCTGAAGAGCTTGAACGACGTGGCATTCAAGGTAGACGAGGCGGTGGCGTTCGAATTGCAAACAATCAAGCACATGATCAAGGACGATTGCGCTGACAACGGGTTCCCTTTGCTGAACGTGACCAGCAAGATCCTTTCAAAGGTCATCGAGTATTGCAAGAAGCACGTCGAGGCCTTCAAGTTCGAGGATCGTGCCTCCTCTAATGGCATCATTGACGATCTCAAGGCTTGGGATGCCGACTTCTTGAAAGTCGACTAGTCCACTCTCTTTGTTCTAATCTTTGTTAGTTCTCTCTTTTTCTTTCATTTAATTTAATTTATTTGTTTCAATTTTTGTGTTTTATGATCTTGGATCTATGATCTCCTGTTCTTGTTGGTTATTAGAGTTTTTTTTTTTTTTTTAGATTTTTGTTTTAAGATCTTGAATCTATCATCTTCTGTACAGATCAAGCTCAATACAGTGAGGGAAGAAGATGAGGATTTGTTGGCACCACATATAAAAATGAGTCCACTTGTTTTTTTTTTTTCTTCTTCTTCTTTTTTTGATTTTACACGAGGTTTATACTATACTATTGAGGTTTGATTTGAGACCCTTGATTAAAAAGAAGCAATCTTATATCCTACTAGTAAATTTTAGTTTAATAAAGTGCTTGATCAGCTGCTTCATGGAGTAGGATTTCACATTTTCACATAAGCGTTCGTAGTTATTAAAATTGAAACTTATTCCATGTATCTAATCTAAGTAAAGTTCTGTACTTCTATACAAATATATAAACTTATATTACATATTTCATATAGAAACAAAGTAGTTGGCTTAGAAAGATGTTTCACTACTCTGCAGTACAAGTTATGTGGATATTAACTCTTTAGATCATGTTACTGTTAACTTCTCAATTGCGAGTTTTTATTAAATTTTTCCATTTTGGAAAGTTGTAATTTATATTGAATTTAGCCCTTTCAATTATGTCATTTGGTACTTTATAGATAAAAAAGACCAGTGATATGGAGTGCTCTCATCAAGTGCCACAAAATATGTGCATGGATACTTGAGTGTTTAGTAAAATCATAATTGTAAGTTTTTGTACAAGAGAAATCTATGCTTTTAACTTCAAAGCCAATCTTTTTGTAAATGTTGAAATTTGAATTTGGGAATCTACGTTCATATACTAACTTTGGTGAATATTGTAGACAAAAGTATGTATTAGAGCTTATTGGTTACATTGTTGTTGTTATTGCCTTAGCAAGTGATTGATTTTATTTTTCATTCCCTTTTTGCAGCGATACCACCCGTCAAGGATCCTCACTCTTGTTTTTCCTAAGTTCTCTAATGGTTTTAGTTGTAAGTCTCATTCACTCAACTTATACTATCAAATGTACTCATAAACCTTTACATGATATGTTCTATTAATATATTTCATCAATTCAAATGCAATTTATGTTCCTTCAAATCATGATTTGTTTTCTTCATTTCTTGTGGTAACTGGATTTAGCTGCATTTGGGAAAGGAAGTCTTGGAACTTTTATTAGAATTTATGCCATTACTGATGCTTTTGGAGTTACTGATGCTCATGTGCATGGAGAAATGGTTGGAAACCTTTCCTTTATGATGCTTGAATTAATTCAAGTCACTATATCTAGTTGGCATTGCTATATTCCATTGATTTCTTTGTTTTGATATGCTTCTATTCTTATTTTGAATTTCTAAGATTCTCTCTTTCAAATTCTTCAGTCTTTCCCGACTGGATTTGCTACATCAGAGGCTTTACTCGTTGTTGCTGCCACCTCCACCGCCGTCGCTGCCACCAGAGGTTGAACCTTTGAAGGTTTTTTATGTTCTTTCTGTAAGACTTTGAAGGTTCCCGCTTTTGCTTGTGTTTGTTCAATTGAAACTTATTGTAGATACTTGTTATGTAGTGTTTGCAAAATCAAGTCTTGATAGTTGCTTGCTCATGTTCTTGTTTGCCTCCTGATGGCTTTTGTTATATTTTTTTTTCTTTTTGGTAGTTGTATATATGCCGATTTCTTCTTTTTTTTTTAATAATATGTGCATCTATGTGTCTGTGTTCATACAAATACTTGTTTAGGTGTTGTTGTGTGAGTGTATTAACTCTTATCTCTCCTACCCACAAAGAAAAGCAACTGAAATTTTCGTATTATCTTGCATCCTATCTAAATGCCAAGGACAACTATTGAGCATTGATAAATTATAATTTTGATTGCAGATTGGAGGTTGCTGTCCTGGATCTAGTTGCAGATCACAGTATGGGAATGCAAAAATAGAAACAAGTTTATCATTGGGGTAAGGTACTTCGATTGTTGGCTTTTTAATGTTATCTTTTTTTCCCTTCGTTTCTTACTTTTTATCATCTACATTATGAATATATTTGGTGACAGAGTAAGAAGTCACTATTACAAAAAAGAGTACTACTGACACATTTCTAAATGGTGTCAGTAAAGCGAAGTGTCAATAAATTATTAATACCATGGTATCAATAATTTATTGATATTAATAATTTATTGACAGGTGTTAAAAATATGAAGTGTTAATGAACTGCTAATACAATGGTATTAAAAAATAAAGTGTCAGTGAATTAATAATACTACAATATTAAAAAGTTATTTTTTATTTAAAAATTTAATTATTGAAAATAAATTAAATTTATAAAAATTAATATAATACAAAAAACAACGTCGTTTTGAGCGTTATAAATTAAAAAAAAAATCCAAAATAAAAGTGTTTTAGGAAGAAGCTAGAAAAAGAAAAATTGTTTGGGATTAAGAAATTGAAACATTTTTTTTCCAAGTCTCATCTCTGTTGGACCTTTCTCAGTCTCTCACAAAATCACAAACCCTAACCCCTCTCTCACCATGGGCGGCTACTTTAAATTGACAGTTACACATGGGTCACAATTTTGTTAATGCGAACACCAAATAAAATCTACTCTTTTTCCCTTTATTTACATAAAAACAAATCCTAATAGATTCCGTCTACTCGTTTTCCTTTTTCTTGTGGCTTTATAACTTCAATTGGTAGGCATTATCAAATTCTAAAGATGGCGACGATACAACAGAACAGAGAGGAGGAGGAGGAGGAGGGAGATTAGATTCCGATGACCAATTGTCTTTGAAATGACGGAGGGAGTGAAGGTGATAACGAGCTTCGATGCATGAGAATAAAAGACGATTTGTTGCGTGAAATTTACTAGTACGGTTTTGAGAAGCCATCGGCTATTTGCAGAGAGATTTATATAGATAATCAAGGGCGGCGATGTAATTGCATAGGCTCAATCCGATATTGGCAAAACCTCTATGATTTCCCTAACCATTTTGGTAAGTTTTGGTGTACATTTGTAGTGTGGTTCTCATTGTTGGGTTAACTTTTGGTGGCAAGTTTTCAATTTTAGATGTTAGCACGGAAGGTTGCAAGTTGATCTTTCTGCCATAAGGGCTAATGAGTGATTTATGTTCATGAATTTATCTTAATATTTAATTAATTGATATGAACTGATGAGCTTAAATGGGAGAGAAATCTGCCGCAAACGAATATAATTTGATTGAATTTCGGAATTTTTTATATGAAGTTAATTTGATTGATAATTTATTTATAATGTTTATCAAATTTAATTCGATAAATGTTTTGGTATCTCCATTAATGGCCATAATCTTGTGGTAATTAATTTATGCAATTGTTTAGATATGTATTCGATGCCTTAACGTTTATTTATTGCCGTATGTATTGTTTTTTATTTATAGTGGCTTGGACATGTTGATATAGAGTCATTGAAATGAAAATAAAAATGAAACTTTCAATTAATACATCGATTTGGCATTAAATTGACTTATTTTATTATGCAGATAATGGAATTCATGCAATGAAGAAATTTCTCATTCAGAACAATGAACAACTGGAGTTGGTCCGTGAGGCGATTCGTATTTCTTCACTTTTCAGTCATCCCAATCTGCTTCTACTACTTGATCATGCTATAATTGCTGTTAAGGTATGTTATTGGTAATTCTAGTAGCCATACCATTTAGACAAAATTAATAGTGATTATGTGCTCTTTCAACTGGCATTTGCCTGTTGTATTGGATGAATATGCTATGGAAATCCATGATCAGAAATATACAATTATCAAGTTCGTGCCGACTCTTCTCATTTAACACTGATTTGCAGGTAAGTAAAATTGTGCAAATGAGCTCCATTAGATTGTAGCAGATGAATGGAAGAAAGGAAGTGATAAAGATGGATGGCGAACGAGGTGGGAGGTTGCGTTATGGGGGGCTTATAAAGAGGCAGATGATGCTCTCAAGGATAAGTCATTGGAACCATACTCAGTTAGAACAATGGCTTTGGTGGTGATTCTGTTAGCCTGCCAGATCATTGCTGCCAATTGTGGTGACTACAGGGTGGTTTTATGTTGAGGGAAGCAAGCAATCCCCTTGATAGTTGATCACAAGGTATTTAAACTAATTCTGACTTGATATCTCCACTTGCTGTAGATTAATATAAACTATTGACTTGGGTAACTTCAAACTGCAGACATATTTTCCTGTAGATGGTGTCTACTATTAGCAATAATCATGTGGCAATGTTGCTTATGAGACTTGAGAAATGATCTGCCCTTTTTAGTTACTATATGTGCATTCATGTGTGCATATATATATCTTTACCCATCAGAGATGACCTACTGCCTCTTTGCAGCTTGATAGAGAAGATGAAGTGACAAGAATTATTAATGGATGTGGGAAAATTATGAATTGGGGCTGTTTAAAGTTGGATGGGGCTCTTGCTATGACAAGAGCAATAGGTTTTTCATTTTTTCCTAAATCTTTTAATTTCCACACTCACAACCTTACAAATTAGTTGATTCATGAATTACAATTTTGTTGAATTTTGGGTGATGATAATTGTCCATTCAGTAGTTTAAGAGTGTTCATACTTATGTGAAGTAGTACATAAAAAGTTAATTTTAATAATGAATTGGGTAATTGAATCTGTTGTCCCAAATAAGCCAAATACCAGATCGGTGAGCAACAGAGAGGGGATCTTGCAGCTCGCTTTGAAGCTCTCAAGTACTGTAGATCATAAACATGAACTTCATGATGCTTTATGCATCCATTTTGTGTGGTCTTACTGGGTTTGCATTAGAATCACACTGTTTTCTGCTTCTGCATTATTTTAATATTGATAGGCAGCTGCTGGAATGTTTACTTGAAGATTGCACACATTTTGTCGGAGGGCATTAAAGGGTTTTCCTTCATTTTTTGGCTTAATTTGTTTTCTCATTATATGAGAGTGAAATCACGTAAATTTGAACAATTTAATTTTTCTTAGTGGTCATTTGTCAATTTTCTTGGTTTTAAATATACACATGGAGGCAGATTTGCAGCGAACCTGTGAATTAGAAAAGGTTTTTTTTTTCCTTGTATCTTATCTTGAACGACAATTAATTATTGTTTTTCTTGGGTTCAATTATTTCTTTTTCATTTTTGATGTTTTTAGTGGAAGTTGGGCTTTATGAAAGCAAAGAAGAAGCGATGAGAAAATAAGAGGTTATGTGTCGACTTAGAGAGGATAGAAATTGTCTTTATGTTTTTTTAATTATTTTTTAGGTATTTTATTCTGAACTTGAAACATGGGTTTGGTATAATTTGGTTATTGAGAAATTAGAGGAGAAAGGTTGATGAATCTTGTGTTTGCTTCTCTCAAAATGGTAAAGTCAGAATGCTATTTTTTTTTTTTTCATTCTTTACTTTATTGCCGAATAGTCTACTATGAACTGGTATTTCTTGTTGATTTGTTGGTATTTTCATTATTAGAGAAAAAATGTATGCATCAGGTTTATTGTTTATTTCCATTGACTAGAAATTAAGTATTTACAAGATTTGTACAGCTTAAAGCCAAGGTATCTAGGACCAAACTTGAGTGTTCTTTAAAGGGTACGTAAATTGGGTAAAATTATGTAAATAAATGCTTTGATTGAGTTTTAGTTTATATATGAGAGAAAGGCCATTGAAGTCAGGGTTTTGTTGAAAAAAAAAGAACACGTCAGTGGTTAATGTATGTAATTCGAACTTTAATATGTAAGCTAATTGTTTCCTCATTTATTTTTTCATTATTAGAATTCTTTCGAATGTTTAACTTGTGTCTTTAAATCTAAAAATTTTAGTTTATGATTATAGATTAAGCAAAATCAAATCCATGACATACAATTTTGATTTGGCTTAATCTATAATCATAAACTAAAATTTTTAAATTTAAAGACGCAAGTCAAACATTTGAAAGAATTCTAATAATGAAAAAATAAATGAGGAACTTTTATATTTCTCCATTAGTTATGAGGTTAATGTCAGTTACTTTCAAATATCATCTCAGTTGTTGATTCTGTTTAATGTTTCTTAAATTTTTGGTCTTTCTCTTTTAATTTGTTCTGTAGTTTGTCTGTAACTAATCAGCTATGTTAATTCCAATTTAAAATTGTTCTTAGTAGCTTCCATTAAGGTGTTATAGAAGACTTTTGAAAATTTTTTGTGTAACAGAGCAATGATACAATGATTTATGTTAATTCAAAAATAAAACCGTTCCTAGTAGCAATGATACAATGATTTATGTCAGTGGGCTATGGAATTGAGTGAAAAAGGGTCATTGTCTCAAGAGAGTTAGGTATTGCATTTCGTGCACTAAGAGAAGCATTTGGCAATTGTTTGAGTGTAAACACTTTTAACCAAAGTCTAGTAGAAGCTGTCACATGGATTTTAGGTGAACTTAGGAGGTTATGAATGTAGGAACACAAGACAGCTTGCAGCAAATGGAGTTTTATTCTTGCAGGGACAAATGGATTTCTTCTGAACACTTACTAGTTTCGCCTATGGTACTCGGATGAGTTGGGCAGATAAAGATATTCAGAAGTTAGTAGAATCTTATGATTTATACTTAGAATCTTATGATTTATACTTGGAAGTTAAAAATTTGGAAAGTCCCAACTTCTTTACTTACATTGATAGGTTCACACTACTTTTGACCTTCTTGCAGTATTTCTAGAATAATATTTTGTAGGGTATTCCAAAATCACTTTTGTAAAATTCTGCTAAAACTAGACATATAGAGCACTTTCAAACCACATATAGATTGTAGGCTCAATTCTTTTAGATTAATACAAAATAATTTCAAAATTTGACCCAATGTTATAAGCTGAAAAATAATTGCTTTGCATAGTAAAGGTTCTCATTTAATAGATCAGTCCAAAATAGTTCTTCTAGAGTCATTCGCTCTCCTTAATAAGAATTTCTTAAAAGGTTTTAATTTTGTAATTATTGATTTTTAATTGTTTCATTAATTTTTTTGCAATAACTTTTTTTTTTTTACCTAAATTAATGAATGTCGTATGCAGGAGATTACCTTTAGAGTAAATTATGTTGTACCCAGTATAGGCCAGGAATTTGGTTTGGTCATCCTTGGTGATAAAAATGTGGCAATGCTAATTGTTTCCGAAGTGTTGAGGATCTACTTACCCAGAAGATTGTGTTCAAAGAAAATTGTGAAATGCTTATTACATTGTTTGATAATGTTTATGGGAATTGGCTAGGTAAAGTTTCTTCCACCAAATGTACTATTTTATTTTGTGATTTTAGTTGAAAAACATATGCCATGATGTACATATGTTATTTCTTTGTTTTTCATTATGGAACTATCTTAGTCTTTTAAGATTAATTTGAGATATTTTGTATAATTTATGAATAAATAAATTGATATTTATTTAAATGTGTTATTTATGTATGGAAATGTAGTTTATAAATAAATTCAAATTTGAAATCATAACAAAAAAATATTTTAAATTAAATACAAAATCTATGATACCAAAATGTAAGTGATTTTTTGGTACTATAGTATCAGTGATTTATTGATACTACTGTGTCAAAGTTTCACTGATACTACAGTATTAGTAATTTACTGATATTACAGTGTCAGAGATTTACTGATACTGTGGAATCAATAATTCACTGACATTATATATGATGTTAGTAAATTTCTGACTCGAGCAACATTAATACTATAAAATGGTGTTTGTGAAACTCTTCACTAATGTTAATTTAGCGTCAGTGAATGTCATTTTTTAATAGTGTAGTCAAGAGCAGCAAATACAAACTCTTATAGATTATCTCATTTGTTAAATTGGTTCAACTAGACTCCTATTGTTTCAGTTCTGCCATATTTGACTATTACTAATGTCAACATATATAGTTACTTATTCTTTTCTAGATTTTGTTATTTATTTTTCTATTTAGTAATGTTCCATGATCACGCTGATAAACTTTACATAGTGTGTATTTACAGGTTAAGGTTTATTCTTAGCATATTAATGAACTTGTGTTTACAAATGCATTAGCTGATTCATATTTGGAGATAGTTTGAAAAATCTTATAGATATTGGTTCAGTCAATCAAGACCCTTATAGGGATTTTAATTGTTGGAGGAATCATCATTCTTCCCGTGAGATTAGATTAAAGTGAAAAGCTTATCAAGTTGAATTTTCAAATCTAACATCTTTACGTAGTGGAATAACTTGTATATTAAGCAAAAATAATAAGAATTCAAAGTAAAAAATAAAGAGTACATTACAATCACGTACGTGATTCGATCAATTTTTTATGTTTACGGTGGATCTAAGGATCCTAACCTCTCATATTAATTCTCTAGGGATTTTACAAGGAAAATTTAATAAAGAACCTTTAAAATGACCTAATACTCAAAAGGCAGTTTCACCCTAGCGCACACAATCATTTAGTGGTTATTCAGTTCTTCCATTTCTTAGAGTCTCTCTTAATGCTTGATTTCAACCTAAATGGTTTACAAGTATTTATATAGGGGTTTTTTTGTGCTTACTAACACTATTCTTTTTCGACGTTTACGGTGGATCTAAGGATCCTAACCTTTCTTATTAACTCTCTAGAGATTTTACAAGAAAAATTCAATAAAGAACCCTTAAAAGGACTTAATGTTTAATGTACTCTTACTCTACCACGAATAATGAATACTTAAATGATGGTTCCACCCTAGCGCACACAATCATTTAGTGTCTATTCAGTTCTTCCCTTTCTTAGAGTCTTTCTTAATGTTTGATTTTAACCTAAATGGTTTACAAGTATTTATATAAGGGTTATTTTGTACCTACTAATACTATTCCTTATTAGAGTAAGAGTTCACTTGTTTTGGAAGTTAAAACTTCTTAAAACTCAGAAATGCAGAACAAAAATAAACCCAGCGCCACAATGCTAAGCATGTTGCTCCTAGGAATGCGACACTAGATGCCTGGCGTCGCGGCGTTGGGGTACTAATCTAAGCGCTGCGACGCTCAGCCTTACATCAGCTTCCGCGCCTTTTCTTCGATTTCTTCGTGTCTTCGAGTCTTATTTCGGTCCGCTTTCATGTCCCACACACCCTAGATTTTTTCATGTATGTCCTACACATTCTTAACTTCTTGTGACTCTCTTCTTTGATATTATCTCAATTCTTATTCAAATAAGATTATTGAATCACCAAATTTTCAATAAACCTTTCCTTGATTCAAAATCTTTCAATAAAAAGGCTTCTGGATTCGATCCACACCAATACTCTATCACCTAGAGTTGAATTCACTTAAGTCTTCACAAAATTTAACTTTCCCTAGACTAGTGACTTTGGTCTCCAAAGGCATTCGTGCATCTTGCATAGGGTATGGACGTGTTGCACTCCTTCCGACTCTCATCATCTCCATAAGCACAGTTTGGATGTCGCCTAGTGGTCTGTGTTACCTCAATACCCCGTGTTAGGCCATTTATGGCCATCCAAGTAAGCTCAGATAGCCTCTTATTGCGCTTCTCACCCTCAAACTTATAGATCATTTTTTTACTCTTAGTTTTTCTTTTTTCGCTCTAACCGAATACCTTTCATCATCGAGCTTGCTTAGAGATATCAAGTTCTTCTTTAAATTAGGAATATGCCTTACATTATGTAAGTTCTTAGTTTCTCTACCTTGCATCCTGAGCCTTATGTCACAAATTCTCATGATCTTACAAGTTGTGATTCCTCATTAGAGTTTTATCGCTATTAACTTTGTAGTTGGTAAACATCGATCTGTTGGGACATATATGGACGCTATACCCTGAATCTAGTATCTATTTGTCAGTGTACTTTCCCTTTGAGGCTACTAACGTGTCTACAACTTCGGTATCTTCCCTAAAAGTATTGATTGCAGTCCACCCTCTTTGGCCTTTTAATTTAGAACAATCTTTCACAAAGTGTCATTCTTTATTACAAAAGAAACACTTCTTGAATCTCCTCTTTAATGGGTTGCTCTTTTTCCCTTGTGCAAGTAATGCTGCTTTACTTTCAAACTCAGATTTCTTTGTCAATTATTTTGAGTTCAATGATGCCTTGACGTCATTCATCGTTAAGGACTCCTTACCATATAACAGCTTATCCACAAAGTTCTCATAACTTTTCTGCAATGAATTTAATAGGATTATGGCATTGTCTTCATTTTTAGTCTTGATGCTTAATTGCTCAAGACTTATGATGATCTTGTTGAACTCGTCAATGTGATCTCTCAATAAAGATCCATCGTGCATAGTTAATTGATGTACTTTCTTCTTCACAAGAAGTTTATTTGTAAGAGATTTCTTTATGTATAATGCCTCGAGTATCTTCCATAACCCTAAAGCGGTTTCTTTATCACAAACTTCTCTTAATGTTTCGCCGTTCAACGCTAAGATTATATTACTATGAGCCTTTTTCTAAATTGTGTCTTAATTATTCTGCTCGGACTTTGAGGTTGTCGTTTCTTCGCTAGTTGTGGAACTGGCTTCTTCTAAAGCCGAGTCTAGCCCTTCCTTCACTAGTAGAGCCTTAACCTTCTTCCTTCAAAGATTAAAATCATTCATTCTATTGAACTTCTCCAATTCTTGCTTAATTGCAGTCATGGTTTAAATACCTCAGGTGTATTATCGAACCTTAATTTTGATACTAGTTTGTTGGAGGAATCACCCTTCTCTTTGTAAGATTAGGTTCAAGCGAAGAATCCTAGTCAAGTTGAACCTTCAATCCTAACCTTTTTACATTGTGGAATAACCTGTATATTAAGCAAAATTAATAAGAATTCAAAGCAGAAAGTAAAGAGTATAACATAATTACTTACGTGGTTCGGCCAATTTTTTACGTCCACGATGGATCCAAGGATCTTAACCTTTCTTATTAACTCCCTAGAGATTTTTCAAGAAAAACCCTTAAAATGACCTAATGTTTAGTGTTGAACACTCAAACGACGGTTCCACCCTAGGGCACACAAGATTTAGTGTCTACCCAGTTCTTCTCTCTCTTAGAGTCTCTTTTAGTGCTTGATTTCAACCTAAATAGTTTACAAGTATTTATATAAGAGTTATTTTGTGCCTACTAACCCTATTCTTTATTAGAGTAAGAGTCTACTTATTTCGGAAGTTCAAAACTTCTCAAGACTTAAAAATCCAGAACAAAAACAAACTCAGCCCACTTTGGCGCTGATGACTTGGCTCCGTAGAGCTAAGCATGCTACTCCCAGCGCCTCGGTGCTAGATGCTTGGCGCCGCAACGCTGGGGTACTGATTTGGGCACCGCGGCGCTCAGCCTTACACTAGCTTTCGCGTCTTTGAGTCTCGTTTCGCTTCTCCCTTCATGTCCTACCCCCTAGACTTTCCCATACATGTTCCATGCATTCTTAACTTTTTATGACTCTCTTATTTAATATTCATCTCAATTCTTATCTAAATAATATTGTTGAATCACTAAATCTCTAATATTAATTGTAATTATATTATATTATAATTTTGAATACATTTTTGTCCATTTATTGTTAGTTTATTATATTGTAATTTTGAGAGTTATTAATAATATTATTTTTTTTCACATTTTCTTAATTTTGTGTTTTACTTTTAGGATTTTTTATAATAATATTGTAATATAAAAAATTATTTAAATACATTTGATTAATATATTTATCTTTTAATATATTGAATACTGCTGAGTAAATTGTTTCAAACTCGATCGGGTGTCATAAGTGGAATTGTTAGCAAAAAAATGGAATTAATGAAATTAATGAATAGGTGTAGTTCATTACAATATAGAATTATCAAGGAATGAAGAAGACAAATGATCCAATAGAATTACTCAATGAAAACTAATTAGTTTGGGTTTTACTCAAAATGACATTTAGAACTATATTATAGAGATTCAACTAGTACTGGATGAGATTTTGATGAATTAGTTGCGAGATTTTGATGAATTAGTTGCCTTTTAGAGCAGGATATGCATTTGTATCTCTCTCTTTTCCTTCCCCAAATGAAGAGACATGAACCAAGTTTAGCTTGATCAAGTTATAGAAATATTTCTCGTACCACTAAAGTCGCAACTGATATTGGTCAAAATAATTAACAAGTGGATAATTCTAAAAATCTCCGCTGCACTAGAGGTAGACGCAGATTACTTGTATAAAGAGTAATAATGTACTTGTTAAGTTCAAATTTCTGGTCATTGAAACCATAAATACACTATGGAGTGTTATTAAATTTTTTTTTATTATCCTATCAACTTCGCAATTGTTTAAAACAAACAGGGTATCCTGCTTGAACATTAGATCTTAGATTTACAATAAGAAAATTAGTCAAAGATAGCTTTGAATACCTTGTTTATATCATTCTCAAATACATTCTTGTAGTGATTCAGAGTTGCATTGATTTATGCTTTGCTCCTTGTAGCCAAGATGCACATTAGATCCTCATGATTGTAATGAGCATGATAATAATACTTATCTAACATATGGAATGTTAGATTTTTTAGACTTAACTTGGTATTTTGCCATTGTTTATTATATATATATATATCTTATCTTATAGATCAATCAAATAGAAGAGAAGGAAAAAATCAACATTTTATTGAAGAAATGTTCAATTATTTTTATTACTTACCATCAAAATTTCAAGATGAGTACTAATCACTGACTTTTCAGCATCCGAGTTAAGGAAATAATTGATAAAATATATTGTATTATATGTTACAAATAAGCCATTAACAAACATTCTTTAAAACTAGTATAAATATTATTAACTTTATAATGCTTGTAAATACATTCTATGATAATTTCATTGTTAATAGTTCATATTATCTATTTATTTATAAAGATCATAAATCATTATGTTCAAATAAAAAATAATCCGATTATAGTTTACAAAGTGCTAAAACTTATTGTTGCAATAGAAAACTTGATAGTAAACATTGTAGCTATAAATTTAAACATTACAAATTCAATTGTATTAATATATATATATTAATATATATATATATATTGTAGTGTTGGTAAAATACATAACTTGAATTACAAAATTAATAATTTATGTCAACAGCTAATAATTACATAAACAATTATGCAAACTACACAAACTATAAGTAAATTTGATATTACATTTATAAGTCAATATCAAATTTGTAAATTATTCTTTTATTTGTAAATTAAACTAAATTTTATAAATATGATGTAAAATTTATAAATCAACACTAAATTTGTATATTTATGTAAGAAAAATAAATATAATGCATAAATCGTAAATGAAACATAATATTTGTAAAAACAATTAAAATAACTAAAAATAATTATAATTCAATAAAAAATGTCAAAGCAGACATTTTTCATAAATTAATGTATTATATGTAAATGTAATATAACATTTGTAAATTAATATCGAACTTGTAAATAATATATATTACTTATAAATTAAACTAAATTTTATAAATATAATGTAAAATTTGTAAATTAGCATTGATCATATATACTTATGTAAGAAAAATAAATATAACGCATGAATCATAAATGGAACATAATATTTGTAAAAAAAAATTAAAATAACTAAATAAAATTATAATTCAACAAAAAATGTCAAAGTAGACATATATTTCTTAAACTACACATATGATATATAAATGTAATATAATATTTGTAAATCAATATCAAATTTGTAAATAATACATTTTACTTGTAAATTAAATTAAATTTTGTAAATATATTGTAAAATTTATACATCAACACTGAACTTCTATATCTAAGTAAGAAAAATAAATATAACGCATAAATTGTAAATAAAACGTAATACTTGTAAAACAATTTAAAATAACTAAAAAAATTTATAAATCACAAAATTGTAAAAGTAGACATATTTCGTAATCGATATGTACGACATGTAAATATAATATAGTATTTATAAATTAATATCCAACTTGTAAATGATATTTTTTATTTGTAAATTAAACTAAATTTTATAAATATAATGTCAAATTTGTAAATCAATATTGAACTTGTATATCTACGTAAGAAAAATAATTTAATGCATATATCATAAATGAAACATAATATTTGTAAAATAATTTAAAATAACTAAAACAAATTATAAATCAATACAAAAATATAAAAGTAGACAAACATTTTGTAAAGTACACGTGCGGCGTGTAAATTTAATATAATATTTATAAATAAATATTGAACTTGTAAATGCTATTTTTTACTTATAAATTAAACTAAATCTTATAAATATAATGTACAATTTATAAATTATTATTGAAATTGTATATTCTCATAAATATATATATATATAACTAAAAAATGGTAAATGAAACATAATATTTGTAATAATAAATTAAAATAAATAAAATTATAAATTAACACAAAAGTGTAAAAGTATACACAAATTTTGTAAACTATGCATATGTCGTTTAAATTTAATATAATATTTATAAATTAATATCGAACTTATATATGATGCTTATAACTTGTAAATTAAACTAAATCTTATGGTAAAAAAATATTTAATACTATTATTCTATAATCAATTAACTAAAGTGATTAAGATACCTCATCTAGTTTGTCCCTATTATATTTTAATTTTAATTTTTATATTCTAACAAAATTAAATTTATTAGTGGAGATATTTGAGAATATATATTACAATTGTGTTAATTGATTTGGATTCTTTTGAGTAATAATTGATTAGTAATATTGTATGCTCAAAATTACTCAAAATATTACTTTTTTTATACATAATTTGAGATCATATCTATGTGACTTGTAACCTAATTACACTAACATGAAAGTAGTAAGTAGTAATAAAAAAAAAGTTTATTATTTTTACAATGTTTAAAATTTTATTTTATTTCCTGATGAGATGTATATTAGCTATTGAGATATAGATTAGTTGTTTGTATTTATAATAATTTAAGTAAAGCCTACTATTTAGAATTAAGAATTGATTCCTTAGCCTATAAAATGATGTAATCTCATTCTATGAAATACACACAAGAGAATTCTTCTTTCTCTTTATTTCTCCATATTGTATCACAGTTAACTCTCGGCTTATGAGTTGACTTCCTTTCGGCAATACTGCCTGTCATTTTCGGCCACTGCTTTCCCTTTTTTTGGTGGTTGTGCCTTTTTTTTTGTGAATGTGATTGCAGAAAGATCTCTTCAGCAAGACCTAAGAAATCATCATCAGACGCACCTCTAAGTGCCAAAAATAGTTTCACTTTTTGACGATCGTACAAGTCTCTGGTGACCGTACTGACCTTCAACTATCTCCATTAACCTCAAAAGACATTGGAGACCAGTTCTGCCGAAGCCCAATCCCCACTGACTGACAGACGCACCGCCACGCACTAGTAACAGCCTTATTATTCGGTGAACTTCAATCGCTGATTTATATCTTTTCAGCACGCAGGCAACTTCACCGCCGGTGTCCCTGTCTTTAGACGTCGATGACGAGCCAAACCATCACCTAAACGTCGTTACTATTACCAAACAATTGCCGTTGCTACAAAAAAAAACCGCCACTATTTTTTAAAAACCACTTTTGTGTTATCTATCAATCTCTCTCTGGTTGGTAATTCAAAATGACTTTTGAACATCGCAAAATAGGTTCTGCTTTTTCTTTTAGTTCATTTCCTGTAATTTGTATGAAAAAAGTGATTGGAAGCAGTAATTATCCCTCATGGGTTGCATCCATTGAATTGTGATGTATGAGATATGGCTTAGAAAACTATTTAACTACCAGGGTTACAAATTTACAAAATAAAGATATAGTTGAGTGGAAAAAGATTGATCCCTTATTATGTAACCAATTATGGCAAGCCATTGATCCTCAACTATATCCCATTTGTAAGGCTTATTGGACTTGTTTTGATATTTAGAATTAGGCTAAGTTATTATATACTAATGATATTCAAAGATTGTATTCTGTTGTCTCATATCTTGTTAATCTGAAACAATAGGGTATGATTATATTAAAAGTCCTTAAATGGATAGCATCCTTCAAGACTAAATTTAATTCACTCATACCAGTTGGTAAGGCTGTTGCCAAACACCTTGCATAGAGAGATAAATTTTTTATAGTTATGGCCTTGGCTTCTATTAGTTCTAAGCTCTCACCAATACGAGATCAGATTTTTGCTAGTGTAACTATTCCTTTTATAGATGAGGTATTTGCTTGGATCCTTTGTATTTCTGATCTAGGTCATATTCCTAGACCATCTATAGTTGACTCCTTAGTTTTGGCCTCTCAATCTCAGTCACAAAATTCTTTTAAAGAAGACTAAGGCAATTGCAGCAAGAATCGCTCTAAGTGTAGTTATTGTCGTTGTTGGGGCCATACTCGAGAAAGATGTTACAAGTGCCATAGATGACCTCCTCAATCTACTAATCTTACTAAAACTAATCAATCTTGCATCCCGAATAATTATTCTTCATCATTCATTGACTATTACTGGTGTCAATTATAAGGACTATCTTAAATATCAAGCAGCTAAGCAGTCTACCTCCTCCGTTGCTTTCATTGCCAATTCTGGTAATTCTGTCACACGCCTTACTCAGTCTTCCTCTCTAAGACCAAGGGTCCTTGATTTTTGTGCCTCAGATAATATTTTTGGTAACCTTCGATTATTGTCTTGTATTTTTGAGTTTGGATAATTACCTTCTGTAACTTTAGCTAATGGGTCCAAAACCATTACTAAAGTAATTGGTCAAGCACACCCTTTCTCTTTATTACCTTCAGACTCTGTTCTCTATATTTCACAATATCCTTTTAATCTTATCTCTGTCAGTAAACTCACACCCTCTCTAAATTGTGTAATTATTTTTGTTAATGACTCTGTTCGTATACAGGATCGTAGTACGTGACAGATGATTAGCACAGGTCGTGAGTCATAAGGGCTTTACCATCTAAGTATTCCTTAACCATCTGTTGCTTGCATTATCACTGAATCACTAACACTTTTTTATGATCGTGTAAGACATCCAAATTTGTTCAAACTTCAAAAAATGATTCCAGGTCTCTTTAGTTTATTGTCTTTCAATTATAAGTCTTATCAACTTAGAAAATACTCTCGTAGACCATTTCTAAAGCATGTCAATAATTAGGCTGCGTCCCCTTTTGAATTAGTTTATTTTGATGTCTGAGGTCTTAATCGAGTTTTGTTTGTTTTAAATTTTAAATACTTTGTTACGTTTATTGATGATTATTCACATTGTATCTGGTTATTTTTAATGAAAGATCGTTTTAAATTATTTTTCATCTTTGAATTTTTCTATGCTAAAATTAAAACACAATTCTTTATTACTGCCCGCACTTTAATTATACACCATAATGTTCATCTTTGTTTTTAGGTTAATGCTGTTCTTACTGCTTGCTTTTTGATAAGTTGAATGCCCTCTTTTGTGTTACAACATCAGATCCCTCATCTTATTACGTATTCTGATAAACTATTGTTTCCTCTTCTACCGTATGTCTTTGGCTGCACATATTTTGTCCATGTCTTTTCTCATGGTCAGGAAAACTTATATGCTCAATCCATCAAATGCCTTTTTCTTGGTTACTCACATCTTCAGAAAAAATTATAAGTGTTATTCTCTTGACACCCAACATTATTTCCTTTCCGCTGATGTTACATTTTTTTCCTCTTTCTCTTTCTTTTCTTCTTTTACTTCGAAAAATATGTCCATTACAAAGGTTTTTTCAATTCCTTATATTATTCATTCTTTTGAGTTAAACATTGAACCTGTCCCTATCCTATAGTATAATCCTCATACCAGAGATTCTCCATCTCCGACTTGTGACAATCTTATTCCTTCGATTCTATAGGTAATGACAGTGATATCGCTATTGAGGCTTTTAAGGTTCTTGTTAACTCACTTTTTGCTTTAGATTCCTCTTCTACTGAGGTCCTATCTCCTATTGACCAATTTCTAATTGTTGTCCGTAAATGTATATGATCTATTCGCAACCCTCATCTTGTTTATAATTTTCTTAGTTACCATCGTCTATCTTCCCCTATATTATGCTTTTATATCTACTTTATCTTTTGTCTCTATTCCTATAACTATTAGTGAGACACTTTCACATAATGGGTGATGTCAAGCAATAGTTGAGAAAAATGACTGCTTTGCACAATAATGGTACATGAGAATTAGTTCGATTGCCATTAGGACATTTTATGATTGGTTGTCGTTGGGTTTATGCTGTTAAAATTGGCATTGATGACCATGTTGATAGGTTGAAGGTAAGGTTAGTTACCAAGGGATATACACAGACTTATGGCCTAGATTATTCTGAAACCCTCTTTCTTGTGGCTAAAATGTCATCTATTCGTTTGTTCTTATCTATGACTATTATTCACAAATGGATTTTGTACCAACTTGACATAAATAATGTCTTTCTCCATGGTGAACTTCAGAAAGAGATTTATATGGAGCAACCGTTTGGTTTTGTTGCTCAAGGGGAGTCTAGTTTGGTATGTAATCTTCGTCACTCATTGTATAGTTTAAAACAATCTCCTCATACTTGGTTTGGTTATTTCAATACTATTATCCAGGAGTTTGGCATGATTCGGTGTTAGTCAGATTACTCTGTTTTCTATAGGCATACAACACAAGGACGCAATATATATTTGGTAGTCTATGTTGACGATATTGTCATTACAGAAAGTGATCAGGATGGTATTATGCAATTGAAAAATCACTTGTTCAATCATTTTTAGACTAAAGATTTGGGATTGCTCAGATACTTTCTTGGTATAGAGGTTGTTCAGTCAAGCTTTGGGACTACTATCTCTAAAAAAAAAGTACGCTTTTGATATTTTAGAAGAAACAGGAATGTTAGACTGTAGACCCGTAGACCCGTAGACTCTCCTATGGATCATAATACTAAACTCCTACCTGGACAGTGGGAGCCTTTTACTGATCCTAGGAGATATCGGAGACTAATTAGTAAACTTAATTATCTTGCCATCACATGACTTGATATTTTCGTTTTGGTCAGTGTTGTCAGTTAATTTCTATAATCTCTATGTAATAGTCATTGGGATGCAGTTAAAAATCTTATAGCATATCAAAGATGCACTAGGAAAAGGTTTGTTATACAAGAATAAGGATCATACACAGGTAGTCGGATATTCAAATACTAATTGGACAGGTTATCCATCAGATAGACGTTCTACTACTAGATATTATATTTTTGTTAGAGGAAACCTTATATTATAGAAAAGTAAGAAGCAGATGCATCAAGAAAAGGTTTGCTATACAAGAATAAGGATCATACACAAGTAGTCGAATATTCAAATACTGATTGGACAGGTTATCTATCAGATAGACGTTCTATTACTAGGTATTATGTTTTTGTTAGAGGAAACCTTGTATTATAGAAAAATAAGAAGCAAGAAGTTTTTGCTAGGTTAACTGTAAAAGAAAAATATCATGTCATGACTTTGGCAACATATGAGTTTATATAGTTGAAACAATTTATCTAAGAATTAAAATTTATAGACATATCATAAATAAAAGTTACTTTGTGATAATCAAGCTGTACTTTACATTTCATCTAAACCCGATATTTTATGAAATGACTAAATATATAAAAATTAATTGTCATTTTATTCGAGAGAAAATTTTGTCTGGCTATATTTTAATAAATTATGTTTATTCAAACGATCAATTAGCAAATATCCTTACTAAATCTCTTAGGGGTCTTCGAATTAATTTTATTTGTAACAAATTTAAAGCATATAATTTATATGCTCTAACTTAAGAAGGAGTGTTGAGATATATATTAGCTATTGAGATATAGATTAGTTGTTTGTATATATAATAATCTAGGTAGAGCTTACCATTTAAATTTAAGAATTGAATTCTTAGCTTATAAAATGACATAAAATTCATATAAGAAAATTCTTTTTTATCTCCATTTCTTCGCATCTTATTTAGTAAGATATAAAAGTTAAACATTAACTTGTTAATATATATATAAATAATATTTTATGTGTAAATTTAAATTGTGTAAAATGTAATGCATCATTATAAGTTGTTGGTCTTTCTTACATGTTAGTATTAATAATTCTTGAAATTTTTTTTATTTTTCTTCACATTAGTTTTTAAATCTTTTTTTAAACTATTATTGATAGGTTTCTTCTAAAATATATAACAATATAAATTTAGATTATTTTAATTTAGGACTATTTTAAAAAGATTATTGACTAATTTATGTTCAACTCTAAATAATTTATATCTTTTATTTTTATATGGTTAATTATTTTAATTTTCTTAGTATTAATATATAAGTAATAAATGAATGGATTAAAAATTTAATGCATAAAAAATTTATTTTTAATATAAATTTAAAGTAATTTTTTATTTAAAAAGAAGTTAACTTTTATTTATAAAAATTTAATAATAGAGATTAAAATTATTTAATCTAATGACTAATAACAAATCAAATATTGATACCGTAAATATTTCTACAGTATACCAAGACTTGTCCTACCGAAGGTAAAACAACGTCCTTAGCCACGTTGTAATAACAAGAAACAAGAAGAAACGGAATCGAACAAAATGCTCTTAAATAGTAACGACCAGTCAGCCGCCCAACTACCCACTTCCTTTAAAAGCTCATTTGATCGACATTTCAATCAAGCTATTATTAAGTGTTTGCTTGAATGAAAAATGGAGTCGCCATTCAAGACGGATATATTGAAAGGGAAGGTGGCTTTGTTGACAGGAGGCGGCTCTGGAATTGGGTTTGAGATATCGCTTCAGCTTGGCAAACATGGGGCCGCCATTGCCATTATGGGTCGCCGAAAAAATGTTCTTGATTCTGCTGTTGCTGTTCTTCTCTCTCATGGCATTCCTGTAAAATTTTCTTATAAACCTTAAAAACTTATTCTATTTATCTATTTTCAGTTATTTGGTCATCCGGGTTCCTCTGTTTTTTTCTTGAAGAAATAAACTTTTAACAATTGATCTTGAGTTTGTTTGCTGTTTTAGGATTGTAATCAATTAGCATCTTACTTATGCTATTAAATATGTAATGAACGTAGTCTAGAATGAATGTCTTATATTTTCTGAAATAGCGTTTGGTTGTTTAATGTACCCTCTAACGGAAAGAAAAATTATAGTTTAGAGAATTATTGGTGTTCAACGATTGTAATTGAGCCTCACACCGGTAAGGCTTGCCATGTGGGCTTATAAGCAGTTGGGCACTGTCCCCTAATAGCCGGTTTTTAAGAGTGGATTCTAACCAATGTGTTTGTCACAATTGGTACGAGAATAGTGAACCCTTGGGGATCTCTCGTTGCGGAAGGGGGGGCCTGAGAAGGGCTGGTACTTGGTCAAGTGCAGGATCTATGAAATTACCCACATGGGTATATGGGTCGTCGGATGTAAATTCTGAGAGAAGGGTGGATTGTAACGATCCTAATTGGATAGAACACATCACTAAGCTAAGGCCTAGGCATATGGCTTATAAGCACTTCGGTGCCCTCTCCATAATAGCCGGTTTTTTGGGGTGAATTCTATCCAGTCTGTTGTAGCAATGATTAAGGGACTTAATTTAGAATATAGTTTAGTATTTTGCATTTTGTTGCTGAATAAAAATATTAAAAAGTTTCATTTCTGTGCTTCAATGTAGTTGGATGGGATTGGAAATTAGTTGCATGTCGTTGTTTGTTCATATTGCAGGCTATTGGACTTGAGGGAGATGTTCGCAAAAGAAATGATGCTGTTAGAGTTATAGAATCAACTGTTAAGCATTTCGGCAGGCTTGACATTCTCGTGAATGCTGCAGCTGGCAATTTCCTTGTGCCAGCTGAGGATTTATCCTCGAATGGTTTTCGAACAGGTTACATTTTCATACATGGATCTACATATACTGCACTTCACATATATAAAAGTATTAGCTTGTGAATTGAATTGATTGTTTATCTCTGTTGATTGGTTTATGCAGTGATTGAAATAGATGCAGTTGGCACTTTTACGATGTGCCATGAAGCATTGGAATATCTTAAGAAAGGAGGACCTGGAAAGGACTCGTCTAGTGGTGGAACAATAATTAATATAAGTGCAAATTTGCATTATACAGCTACTTGGTATCAAATCCATGTATCCGCTGCAAAGGTTGGTGCGTTCCTTCAAGTCTATTGAAATGATTTTGGTTTTGGCTTGTGTTTAATTGTTACAAATTCTTGCCGTGTTATCAGGCAGCTGTTGACAGTATTACAAGAAGTTTGGCACTGGAGTGGGGTACAGATTATGCCATTAGAGTCAATGGAATTGCACCAGGAGGTATTGAAGACACAGCTGGTGTTAGTAAACTCGCACCTGATGAGATGCTGAACAAGGCAATACAGCAAATTCCCCTACATAAACTTGGAGAGAAATGGGATATTGCTATGGCCGCACTCTATCTTGCATCCGATGCAGGTAAGTTACTTATTGATCAATTTCGATTTTCCTTTTCTTCTGAACCTCTGACATACTAAATTGATTGTTAGATATTTCCCTATGTTTCTTATCTTAAATTGTGGCTAGAGATGTGCTTCTGGTGATTGATTGTTTCACATTAATAATGTTACCCTATCGGTTGTGGGACGAGCAAGATTTCTGTGCATAGGTAATTGACATTCATTCCATGGAAGAGAACAATCTTCTCTGAGAAAGGTTCTACACCATTTCTCCTTGGTATTCACCTTATGGCTCCCATTTCAATCCCTGGCTCTAGGTCATTCCCATCATTGTCTCAATGAAACATTAATCCCTGTAACAACTCATTCCTCTGTCTTCTTTCTTTTTTTTCCCCCCTCTTTTTTTGTTCTTAAATATAGTTAAAAGGAAAAGATAATCCCTTGTTTCTGAATTTCTTGAGATGAGTAGACTGTAGACATTGGTGGAAGAGAATGAACAGTTGAGGCAAAAATTTGGAGTAAGGATGAAATCTTTGTCCCAGTTTGGTCTTCAAGCATTTGGTATCTTGCATCCGCAGCAATTCAGGAGATTATATTTCAATATTCAAACTTGATTCTCTTTCACTTAACATCCAATAAACTTTAAAAGGAAACGTATACCTTTTGAGGTTGTACCGAGGGCTTGTAAGATCCATAATTATCTTAATGTGCCAATCAAGAGTTTTAACTTGAACCTTTCGACATTTACAAATATTAGTTAATTCTACTACTACGATCTCTTTAAGTAGATGAAGAGATTGCAGAGATTATATTTCAATATTCAAACTTGATTCTCTTTCACTTAACATCCAATAAACTTTAAAAGGAAACGTATACCTTTTGAGGTTGTACCGAGGGCTTGTAAGATCCATAATTATCTTAATGTGCCAATCAAGAGTTTTAACTTGAACCTTTCGACATTTACAAATATTAGTTAATTCTACTACTACGATCTCTTTAAGTAGATGAAGAGATTGCAGGTATTAATACTTGCTCACATCTGTTCCATTTATTGAAACTGTTGGACAATTCATATATACTTGGTTGAGGAAAAAAAAAGAGCTTTTCAAGCTCCATTTCAAGTTCTCTATAAAATTAAGAAGAGCTTCTTTTTTATTAACTCCTTTGATATGTGCAACTGAGATTTGATACCTGTTCTTAATGGTGTTTTTAGGAAAATATGTGAATGGAACAACAATGGTTGTGGATGGAGGACAATGGCTGAGCCAACCCCGGCATCTGCCGACAGACATGGTGAAGCAACTGTCGAGAGCAGTGGAGAGGAGGTCCAGAGATGCACCAGTTGGGATTCCTAAGAGCAAGTTATAGTAATATCCATTTGTTCACATTGCTAAAACTACCTGGTTGTTTGTTATGATATGTGACTCCCAAAATGTAATTTTACTATTGAGTTAATGCTAGTGCTTAGACATTTTAAGCTATATATGCACTGCATTTACTTAACAAATGTTTGATGAAAATCTATTTTATGTAAAATATGAAAGTCATATTTCATAATTATTAGGCCTATGTGCTACCGCCAACTCTTTTTTTGTTTTGCTGCAAATTCCACTTTCCTTTATTAATTATCATATAATAATTTATTTTTCAAGAACTAATATTCTAAAGAGCACTTTGTATATTTTGTAGATTCTACTTTTCTTTGTTAACATTGCGAAGGGGCCCGGGATGAGGATTCTCTGATTTGTGATAAAATTTTGTCCCAAATTGACATTCAAAATTCTCAAATAATAATTATAAAAAATAAAAAATTAATTTTAATCAGTAATATCTCATTCAGAATAGTATCAAACTATTTCTCAATAATAAAAAAGGAAAAGGACACAAAGACCCAAGGTTATAATTAAATTCTTATATAGATCTCAAACATTTTAAAAGAGTCATCTAGTCCTCTATGATGGATTTTATAAAAGTTAACCCTCAAAGGGATAAATTTGCCTTTTAATAATTTTGGGAAAAGTTCATAAATAACTTTTAAATTATTTTATTATTTTATTTTAACCAAATATAAAATAATTATACTTTATTAGCCAAATAATTTAATTTTGGACAAATTTATCCTTATATCAAATTTATAACTTCGTGTTTTTTTAAAGTTTAAAGAAACTTTAAAGAAATAGCTTACCGAATATTTTTAAAGTTATTATTCTAAAAATCAAAGGGTTGCTGAGGATCGCTTCGAATCAAATCAAAGAAATAGCTCGGGTAAATTTTCTAAACTCGTTAGAAATTAGATAAATTTACATTTGAAGTTAAAAGTAGTTGTTATTAACCAACTAAATGAGTTAGAATGGTATAAACGGCGTTGAAATCCGGCCAAAAATACGTTTTGGAGTGTATTTGGCGAAAACCAGACGGCGGTCGCTGCGGCGGCCGTCGATTTGGTCAGGACACATCTCGGGCCCGAGATGGCCCCGCGGCGCCCACATTGTGTGCATCTCGGGTTCGAGACGTGCCCCCGCGATGCGCACATAGTGCGCGCCGCGGGGCCGTCTCGGGCCCGAGACGACCCCGCGGCGCGCAATCTGTGCGCATCGCGGGGGCACGTCTCGGTCCCGAGACGGCCCCGCGGCGCGCAATCTGTGCGCATCGCGGGGGCACGTCTCGGTCCCGAGACGGCCCCGCGGCGCGCAATCTGTGCGCATCGCGGGGGCACGTCTCGGTCCCGAGACGGCCCCGCGGCGCGCAATCTGTGGGCATCGCGGGGGCACGTCTCGGTCCCGAGACGGCCCCGCGGCGCGCAATCTGTGGGCATCGCGGGGGCACGTCTCGGGCTCGAGATGGGACCCCGCGATGCGCATTTTTTTTATTTTTAAATATTTTATCGTTTTAAAAAATTTTACTAAATTTTCCATTTGTGAACTTTTCCTAATCTTTTTTGTTTTTTCAGGTCATATGGAGTGTGATGCGATAGTTATTTGTTTTGGTGGAAAGTGGGAGAGTTCTAGTGACGGGGAAGAAAGTTATGTTGATTATAATAATTTTGGAATTTCGGTTTCGAAAGATATTAATTTTGAAGATCTTTTAAATGTAGTATGTTATACCTTGGGAGTCGACAATGTGAAGTGTAAGGTGACTTTAAAAATCAAAATTGATGCAACGAGGTATAACCTAAAGCCTATTGAGATTAGAAATGACAATGATGTTCGATTTTTTTTAAGCGCCAATAGAAGATCGTATTGTCCTTTATGTGTAACAGTGGATCCTAGAGCTCCTGTTTATGAAGATAATGTACAGCCCCCCAATCCACCATCAATTCATGGTTATTTTATGTCAGCTAGCGGTAGCAACCAAGTGAGCCATACATCTCTATCAGTTCCAGCAGTGGTTCCTGCAAACACAACGAACGAGTATCACAATGTTTCTCCTATACCTTTTAATGAAGACCCAGCCTATACACATTACGCTTGTGATGACATTGAAAATGTTGGGGATGTGGAAGGGGACTATGATGATGTTAGAAATGTTGATAATTTAGAAGGGGATGATTTAGCAGAAGGCGGACGTTGTTATGTTTCGACAAGCTCCCTAAATGTTGAAGCTAGAAGAATAGATTTTTGTGAAGCAGAAAATCCCTTTGCGTTTATGCCTCCAATACCACCATCAGACTTGGTCATTTCAGATAAGATATCGAGTAGTGGAATTGACGATGTGTTTGTAGGAAAGTTGTTTGATAGCAAACACGAACTTCACCAGGCTATTAGTATGGTAGCACTTAAAGGTAATTGGAGCTTTAAAGTGTCAAGGTCGACAAAAGATCGTTTTGAGATCAAATGTGATGATGATAGATGTCGATGGCGATTACGTGCAGTGTCGACAGATGTAAGGAAACATTTTATTGTGCGCAGAATTGATTCAAGTCACGTGTGCCAATTAGATCGATTACGCGATGGTCATCGACAAGCAAAGTCTCGGATTATTGGCAAATTTATAAAAAATAAATTTGCATCTGCGAGTCGACTTTATAGACCGAAGGAAATTCAAGCAGACATACGTGCGGAGTTTGGTGTGGACTTAACTTACCCTACTGCTTGGCGGTCTAAGGAGCATGCATTGGTGTTGATATGTGGTACTCCAGAGGGTTCATATAAATTACTTCCTGCATACTGTCATATATTGGAACAACAGAACCCTGGTACAGTCACACATTTGGAGATTGACGATTGCAAGCACTTTAAATATTTCTTCATGGCTCTTGGACCATGTATTAGAGGGTTCCAGTCTTCCATCCGACCGGTTATTGCAGTTGATGGTACATTTTTAAAAAATGCATACTTGGGAACAATGTTTGTGGCTGTTTGCAAGGATGGAAACAACCAGATTTTTCCACTTGCATGGGGTATTGCTGACTCTGAAAATGATGCTTCATGGAAGTGGTTTATGGAAAAACTCCGAGGAGTTATTGGCGATCTTGCGAACCTTGTATTTATATCTGATCGACATGCTAGTATCGAGAAGGCCATTAAAGAGGTATTTCCTAATGTATATCATGGTGTATGCATCCATCACTTGAAGGGTAATTTGGTAGCACGATATAAGATACCATCGCATACAACAAAAGGAGGGGGATACTTGGCCTCCTATTTTGTTGCTGCCAAGGCGTATCGCATAGCTGACTTTCAAAGGGAAATATATAAGATGCGAGAAATGAAACCGGAGGCAACGAGATACTTGGAGGAAGAGGTTGGTTTTTCAAAATGGGCTCGATCAGTGGGAGCATTCAGAAGATATGACATCATGACCACCAACATTGCAGAGAGCATTAACGCTGTTGCGAAAGATGCACGTGCCATGACGGTGACTGCCTTAATTGAGTGGATCCGAGAGTTAATGCAAAAATGGTTTGTTGAGAGACGTGAGGCTGCAGAAAATATGTCAAACTTCTTGACCACTTGGGCCCATAACAAGATTTGGAAGCACAATGATGATTCCGCTCGCATGACGGTGCATGCAATAGATCGATCTCGTTTTGTTGTTAAGGACGGAAAAAGAAATGGAATAGTGGACATCCCGGGAAAGTCATGTAGTTGTCAAAAGTTTGATATGCGGCAACTACCGTGTCCTCATGCACTTGCAGTATGCAGGCAGGTCAGATTCCAGTACCAGACTCTTTGTTCGCAATATTACACGACTGAGTGTTTGTTGCGTGCATACAGTGAACCAGTAAATCCGGTTGGTCATCCGTTAGATTGGATTGTTCCAGAGGAGTTGAGAGCTGCTGACATCCAGCCTCCTATAGTACGTCGGCAATCAGGAAGACGTCGGAAGAATAGAATTCTATCGCAAGGTGAGGCTCCCACGAAGAATGTATGCAGTCGCTGTAAGCAGCATGGACATAATCGACAAACTTGTCGAAACCCAATTCCATTACATGGTAGTTGATGTGTTCTTTATGAGTTATATTTGTATTTGTATTTTAAAGTCATGTAGTTATGGACTTTATTTGTACTCTTATAAACATGAAAATTTTATTTTATTTTCTAAATGCTGTTGATTGTAGTTGACAGGAATATAAACCTACATAAAATTCAAATAAGTCTTAGAAATAGTACTACAAGTTATAAACAAAAATAACAACATTCACACAAAATTTCATCTTTATCCTTGTCCATTCTTTGTAGAAGTGCAGCTTCAGTATGCTCAATTCTCTTAATCATCTCCTCCCGCAGCTGCTCAATCTGATGTGTTACGCCATGGTCTGCAGATGCACTGTGTTCAGACTATAAGAAACATAATCATAGTTAATGACTTATTTAGAAATATTAGAAATATATTGAAATTTCTCTTTAGTTAATCATGTAAATATACCGTTGCTCCTGCCACTGGTGCTGACATTTGTGGGTTTGTCCATTCATATCCACCCCCCTCCACATCCATAACATCATCGTTAGGGTCGCTAAAATGGGCATAGGTCCTGGGGCGCTTGCTCTCGCTGAAATCAGACATATTTGGTAAGTCCCCAGCATAACTTCCGCTTGGAATGCCTACACGTCTAGCCAGGCGCACAATTGCCTCTCTCTTCTCGTGGTCTTTTGGTACTAATTTACGATGTACCGAAAGAACCTATAAATCAACCAACCATATTAAGTTACGCTTAAAACAAAATAAAAGTTATAAACCAATATATATATATTTTACATTCATATCAACACATACCAAATCCTTTGCTAACATTGTATCCTGAACCTCATCGAACAATGGAGTCCCTCGAGTCGTCCAATTCAAAATACGAGGGAAGCGATCACCATTATGATAACCAAAAATCTCTCCGCACACTGGAATTGCCTCGAAAATCCATACCTAATATAATTATATTTAAAATATAAGTTTGACGTATACAAACAAAATATATAATTAAGATAAAAAAGTTAAGTACATATGGCGTACCAGAAATGCGTGCGAAAAGCCATATACGTTGTAACTCTCAAACTTCTTCTGTGCAAACCCTTTCCTTTTTATTTTCTCAAGTTTTTGGAATGCAGCCTTCTTAAGTGAGTTATGAAGCACGGTCCATGCAATATTACCCCATGGATACTTATTAAACTCATCAAGGTCATCCACTAAACATAAAACAAAATTTTGAATTCCACTACGCTCGTCACGTGGAATCAAAACACGATGCACAAAATAAAATAAACTCAACTTTACTGCATCTGTATCGTCCATTTTCTCCAAATTTAGACGTGCGTACCATTGATCAAGAAATATGTAAGATAATTTCTTTACCCCAGAAAAATATGTATCCCATAATCGAGTGCCCAATTTCCTATGCAGCTGCTGGGCGGGAGGGTAATCTCGCATTTGTAGTCCAGTGATTAGTACAAGCTCCTGCCGGCTAAAACGGATGCGTTTCCTCCCTATGTAAAACCACATCTCATCATCTACATTAGAGGTATGCACCTCACGCAACAATAACTCGTGCACCAAAATACCAGAGAATGTCAACTCTGACATATCTAAGAAATACCCCATACACGTCTGCCTAAATAATGTTTTCTGACTTGTTGTCAGTTTATCCTTAATGCAATTTAGACCCCACATCTTAGCATAAGCCGTCACTGATGCACGAAAAAACATATGCTCTGGAATTCTATATTCTTTCGATATGTTCTCTTTCCTGTAACAATAAAAAAAAATAAACAAAATACATTAATATTAATCAGAGAAAGATTATTTACAAAAACAATTAATTTAACATACATAATACATTAAAATAATTAATTACTAACATATTAATCAACATATTATAATAATAAAATCAAACCAAACTTAATAATTAATTTACTAACATATTAATATTAATCAACATTAATTATATATTAAAATCAAAATAATCATATATAATAATAATAATAATAAATGTTACAAACCAAAATTAATGAGTCATTTAAGCAAATTTTTCCATCTATTAGATCAATAATATTCTTTCTAAATAGAATTTATGAAATCTTTTATTTAATTTAAATAAAATTACATTTATCTAAATTATTAATGTAAAATATATTTAATTAATTTAAATATAATTTAATTTAATTTTAAAAAAAAACCTAATTCAAAAAAATTCGCGCCATCGCGGACGTCCGCGATGCGCCCTTAGAGCGCATCGCGGGCCCGAGATGGCCCCGCGATGCGCTGTTGAACGCGCATCGCGGGGTCGTCTCGGGTCCGCATTGTGCGCCCGCGATGCGCGTTAAGGGCGCATCGCGGGGCGCGCATTGCGGGGTCGTCTCGGGTCCGCGTTGTGCGCCCGCGATGCGCGTTAAGGGCGCATCGCGGGGCGCGCATCGCGGGGTCGTCTCGGGTCCGCGTTGTGCGCCCGCGATGCGCGTTAAGGGCGCATCGCGGGCGCGCATCGCGGACCCGAGATGGCCCCCGCGATGCGCCTGTTAAATGCGCATCGCGGGGCCGTCTCGGGTCCGCGTTGCGCGCCCGCGATGCGCCCTTAACGCGCATCCCGGGGCCATCTCGGGCCCGAGATGGCCCCGAGATTGGCAACGGTGGCTGCCGCCGCTCCGGCCGCCGTCTGCATCGCGAATATGACCCAAAAATCACAATTTTTTGCCCATTTTCAACGTTTCTTACACCATTCAAACCCATTTTTCACATATTATTCAATAATTTCATCTATTGCTAGCTTTAAATATAAATTCTAATCATGTTATAAACAAATTTAAAATTTTCAAAACTTAAACAAAACTCACCAAAAATCGGCCATTTTCTTTGTTTGAAGTGAGAAATCTGTTGTAAAAGCTCCGATCTATGCAGTGATAACTTCAAATTTTTCGATCTAACGAATTTTGATAATTTTTGCTTTTTTTGATTGATTTTCGGGTGAGTGAAAGTTAATAGAGAAAATGGGCAAATGTGTCCAAAATATTTATGTTTGGTTAATAAAATATATTTAATTTTAAGTTGGTTAAAATATTATAATAAAAAAATAATAAGGCTATTTGTGAACTTTTCCCTTTAATTTTTCAAGAGAGTTAAATTATTGAAATTATTATTATGCCTCTATATTTAAAATAAAAAATTGTTAAAACTATAATTATACTTTTGTATTTAAAATGAAAAGTATTGGTATGCTCATTCATTTGAAATTGAAAGTATTCTTTTTTCATTATATTTAAAATGAAAGTATTATTATGCTCTTATATGTTAAATGAATAATAATAAATAAAAAAATACACTTAATGAAATTTAAACCAAAGACCTTTAAGTATAATTCAAATACTTTAATCATTAAGTTACATATATTTTATTGACACTAAATTATTTATTATTTATATATTAAATATAACACTAAAAATTAACTAATTGTTGATCAATTATTGATCGATATTGACCAACTGTTAACTAGTGTTAATGTATTTAACTAATTTTAATAAGAGTATAATAGTATTTTCAACGAATTTAACTATTTAATTATTATTTTAAATGAAATTCGTCATCTAATCCTTTTAAAATATTTAGGATTTACATAAAAATTTAATTATAATTTAGAGGTCTTTATATCTTTTTTCCTAATTAAAAAAATTAAAACAGTATTTGAAGAGAAAACACACTGTTATTTTAAATTGTTGGGCCTAAAATCCTTTCGGCCTAATAAATACATGTCCCTCGAATATTATTTTTAAAAATAAATGAAGTTCATCTCACACTCGAGAATACTGATCAATCCACACAATGCCCATAAAACACAATTAGCCTTACGAAATCAACTGGCCAATTGGATTGTAGACGTGAACAAACAAATGATCAAGAATAGAGGACACCAATCAAGTGACACAGTACGAATTTGAAGAAAAGATTGGCTTCTCCCTCCAAATTCTTCCTCGAAAAGAGAAGTTTCTTTTCATTTTTTGGGAGTGAGAAATTGATCAAAAGTTTATTAAATAAAAAATTATAAAATATTCCCTTGAATTTTTCAATTCACCAATATAAGCTTACAATTTGAAAACTTTTATTTTTCTTTATAAACAACATTTCGTATTTTTAAAAAAATAAGGAGTTTATACAAATTAGCTTAATATGGAGGGATAATCTTCAATTACAAAATATTTAAATTGACTTGGTACTTTACTAAATCAAATAATCTCAGGATTTAGACTTCGGGCAATGTGTGCCAATTTATGAGCCATTTTGATTGTTGAATTGATAAAAATGATTAAAAGAGCAAAAATGAAAGGATGAGAATAATATTATAATGTTATGAAGTACCAAGCCAAGTTTTGAAAATGAGTGGGTATTGTTGTTGATATTTTGAATAATACCAGCTACATTCGAAACAACCTCAGTAACCGATATTCCCAACGTCTTGGCCAGGTGAAGACCTCGGAGTAACTCCAAAGCTTCAAGAATGTCCATTGAGAACTTTGCATAAATCGAAATAGACAAGGAGGCTAAGACAACCCTATAATGGTCCCGCATGATCATTCCTAATCCAACTTTGAAATGCTTTAGAGAAAGACCAGCATCAGTATTAAGTTTTATTAAGCTAGGCCTTAGAGGTAACCAGTTCCTACTTGATAAATCAGAGGTTTCAATAGTGGCTACACGAGTAGGCATGATCTCATTCCAATTACACTTGGCCTAGCTAAGCACATTAGAAACTACCAACACATTTTGTTCCGTAACAAATTGGGTTCTGAGAAACCATAATCGTCGAAGCAAAATCAGCAACACCTTAAAATCCATAGCAAATAAGCTTACCTTACATTCCATAAGGAGATCCAGAATATGTGCATTATGATGGACACATATACCATGCAAGGATGAGCAAACCTAACGTACTTTTTTAAAGCATCATATAGCCAAAGCGCATGGATGGAGTTTTCAGCATTTATAGCACAACGACTACAAGAATCATCAACAGGAATATGATGTCTTTTGAGGTTGGCAAATGCAGGGATTCAACTATATGTAAGTCTCCAAATAAAGTGTTTGATCATAGGCGGAAGCTGCATATTCCAAAGGTGCTGCCACCAAGAATGGGCAACAATATTACCATTACTGAATGAAGCCTGGTTAGGAACCCGAGCTAGCCAATAACCATTATTTACCGTAAATTGCTCATGTATGTCAAAATGCCAAATAATTGAGTCACTCAGCTGTCCTTAAGATGGTTAACTAGGGATACTAAGGATTAAGCCACATTATTCTTCTGAAAAAGAGTCACAAACCAATCCAAAATTTCATAAACCCGATGGGAAAAGGAGATCCTGCACCAATGAATGATTCGACAATTTATGAGGGAATGAAGGTTTAAAAGAAAAAGGTCGAGGGAGCCATTGATTATAATAGATTGATACAGTTGATCCATCACCAATACGCCATTGAAGCCCTTTTATAAGTAGGTTTCTTCCTCACAGAATGCTTTTCCAAACTAAGGAATCTGATTGTCTAGGGTATGCCTGTAAGAAGGATGAGTTAGAAAAGTAAATACTTTGTAGAGTTCACACCACTAAAGAGTCTGGAAAAGCGATCACTCGCCAACCCTACTTAGCGAGAATGGCCCGATTAAAGGAGAACAGTTCTCTAAAGCTAAGACCACCATCCTTCTTGTGACGACATTGTTGGGGATCTAATACATGCAGGTGTATGCATGTTCAATTGTGTTTATTGCCTAAAATACGTATTATATACATATAAAACGTGACGAAAGCATTTAAACATGCAATAAATATAATAAATAAAATATATTAATCACATTAATATATTAGTAGGATTGAGAAATCACCTGAACATGTAACATTATACACATATTTTCTCAGAGTCAGCATGGAGACCAACTCATCGCCAGTTCTAGTCACCAACTCGGTGGGCTTGGCGAGCTAGAATAGCAGCCCTATATCCAGCACTGGACTTAACTCTTAAACTCAAAATGACCAATTGTGTGTAATTTTCCTTTTCTTAAAAAGAAAAGAAATGAAATGAAAATTGAAACAATTCATAATTATTTCTCTAGGCACCAGAATGGAAAAAATGAAACAATTTCATTTCTTCCATTTCTTCTCACGACACCTTAAGAAGAAAAATAAACTAATTTTCTTTTTCCCTCTCTTCTGTCGGCACCCAATTTCATTTCCTTTCATTTCATATTCACTCAGCACTTTTCAAAATACAATCTCGAAGCATCTGGATATCAAACTCCTTATGCGAGCTGACAAATTCCATATATATACACATCAGACTCCATAAGTATCGGATCATACCTAGCGACACCCATCGGTCACACCATAAAAGGTCTGTGACATACGTGGAACTAAAGTATGGTGGATCACTTACAAGTCCACCGTGGCACTCAAGTCAAAGGACCACATATACTACTCAACTTAAGAGGACCCTCAATTGACGGCTTACATAGGGTGTTTATCGGAGGCCCTCGTGAGTCTGTCCCATATCCAGTCCTAACTGGATATTTATATATCAATACGAGCTCTAAGTTCACGGTCGGTTAGGAACAACTATCTATACCCTATAGGTATGACATATGCTGATCTATATATAAAGGTATCCACTGACAAGCCCGCATTGGCAAAAATAGATCAGGGATAATATTCGAGAACATACTTGTGCAACTAGCATTTCCTAGCACCCAATTGTAACTCTTGTAACTATGCAATTGCTAGTATATTTCTAGGTTTATGTCTCATTATAGACAAGACTCTAACTCTTAAATCTTCGCTGAATATTATAACTAACTAACACTTAGTTGTGCTAACATTTAGCATTTATATCTCTTAGCGTGGCTAACTATGAGCCATTATCTAAACTCTTTTAGATCTGATCTGAACTCTTTCAGATCATACAATATCTGTAACGTTGCATTGCATAGTACCATATTAATGGGTATTAGCGATTTAATGAGAATTTACACTTGTATACAAATATATATACATTCAGGTATGGCACGTAAGCACCGACCCCAATAGACATAACCTATCCTAAGAGCACCAATAAATTTTTCTATTATTTTCATCACCTTCCTAAAAGAATCTGGCATAAAGTTGTTTGAGTTCCTTAATAAGACTTTTTGGGAGCCTGAACAAGTTCATGATATAAGTTGGTATTGCCTGAATTATTTCTTCAAGGAGAACCTCTTGAACCCCCAGCTAAAAATAGATGCCTCTTCCTACCTTTCAATTTATTCTACATTTTTATCTTTTATGGCAGCAAAAAGATTCTGTTTGTTTTTACTAGTGACACTAGGAAGCACCAAGTATTTGCTGTGGTGGGGAACTTGGACCACTCCAAGACATTGCTTAAGTTGGGAAGCGACCTCCCCAGGTATATATTTATCAAAGCAAACAGCCAATTTTTCGCTATTAATTAGCTGTCCAGATGCACGCTCATAGGCATGCAAGAGTTCTTTGACTGCGATGCAATCATTCAAGGAGGCCTTCGTGATTATCAGGCTATCATCAGCAAAGAATAAATGAGAAATTGTTGGCCTATAATTCCCACATCTCAAACCCTATAAGTTGCCTCGTTGTTTAGCAGACTTGAGAAGAGCAAAAAGGCCTTCACCACAAAAAAGAAATAGGTACGAGGATAAATGATCCCCCTGACGAAGACCTCTCGAAGGAGAAATAAAACCATACTGCACACCATTGATAAAAACAAAGTATGATATTGAAGAGATACATCGATAGATCTTTTGGCACCAACTTTTAGAGAAACCCAATCTCTCCATCATAGCCAGTAAGAATGATAATTCTACATGGTCATAGGCCTTTGATATATCCAATTTCAAGGTCAAGTAATTTCTAGCATAAAATTTATTTCGTTTAAGAGCATGAAGATATTCAAAGTCGATTATAGCATTATCAATGATTAGGTGTCCTAGGATAAAAGCACTATAAGACTAAAAAATTACCTCATTCATAACACAACACAGTTTATTAGCCAGAGCCTTTGCAATAATTATGCAAATTACATTACAAAGACTAGTTGGTCGGAAGTTCGAACATGACTTGGGATCGTCAATTTTAGAGATCAAAGCAATAAGAGTTTCATTGACCTTCTTAAGTTCATTACCATTATTGAGAAACCCTAAGCACGCATGACAAATGTTAGTGGGCTAACAACATCCCATAAGTTTTTAAAAAATAAAGCTGACATACCGTCTTTGCCAAAAGCTTTGGTAGGGTACATTTGAAATACTGCCTTGTGGATTTCGTCAGCTTGAAATGGGGAATCCAACCAATAACAATGTTGCACAGATAATCGTGGTTCTACACATGAAACCACAGAGTCAATATCCACCCTAAAAGGATTAGATGAGGTGAAGATGTCGGAGAAGTACTCAACAAATGTCTTTGTGGTCCATTCCATGTTTGAAAGCCAGACTCCATCTTTGCTAAGACTTCCATGAATACGTTCTTCTTTCTCCGGCTAGAAGCTTTAAAATGAAGGAAGTGCAAGTTTTTTCTCGAGCCTACAACCACTGCACCCTTGATCGTTGTTTCAAATAGATCTTCTCTTTATACATTAGTGCATCCAGGGATTTTGAACCTTTGATATTTCTTGCCAAGCCTATGCATCCACCTGTTGATTTAAAGCCCCCAAGTATTACTTTTTCCTATCTCAGATTTCAATCTTCAAAAATGTGCAAAGTTTCACTTCCTAAGCCGAGACCCAATACGTTAGAGATTTCCACAAACTGAATTAAGGGAATTCATATTTTAGGGCTACCCCTCAGAGATTAATTTTTTGCAGTCCTCTTTATCGAACTAAACTTTCTCAAAGTAAAATCTGCTGTGGGAACGCTGAGGAGAAATTCGACCATCTGACATTCCAAAATCCCCAAAAACTAACAGAAGTAGTCGGTGATCAAAGCCCCAAAAGTCCAAATGTCGTACAAAGGTATCAAGAAAGAGGCAATGCCAAGAGAAAGAGTAGAATATACGGTCAAGTCTTTCTTGAATAAAAAGACTAAGATCGTGTCCATTGCACCAAGTGAAATGAGGGCCCTTGAATTGGATTATTGTTAGATTACTATCATCAATAGCATTCTTGAAGTTCTGCATAAAGTAGGAGGGTCGGGGTAGGCCATCAACTTTTTTTTGAGTTTTTAAGGATCTCATTGAAGTCCCCTCCACATACCTAGGGAATAAAGGATAAAGAACACAGGCGTTTCAGAAGTGTCCAAAAATGGACGCGTTGAGATGATTCAGGGTGGCCATAGAAGCCTGTAAAGTGCCACTTTTTCTTATGTCCTAAAATAATAACATCAATATGAAAGCAAGAATGAGATAGAAGAGAGATATCTACCTTATTTAACCATAAGAGTGCCAAACCACTATTGCGTCCAACTTTCTCTACAACAAGTTTACCGACAAACCCAAGTTTCACTCGAAGATCTTCCAATCTTTGTCTGTATGCTCATGTTTCTATAAAGAAGATCATTTTTGGGAAGTGCTTCTGTACTAAGGAGTATAAGATATGGAATGTGCAAGGGTTGCTCAACCCTCACATATTCCAGTTGAAGATTTTCATTAGGGTCGATAGTCCTGTAAATCAGCAGGAACTGCCGTTGGAAATTCAAAGGAGATATCTGGGTTGTTTGGACCCATACCAAAAGACAATAGACCTAGTTCTTGTTGCATAACATTATCCTTATTGCACAAGGAGTTGTGGTTGTCAGCCATTAATCGATCAATAAATCCTGCTGCCCCGAGTAAGATCCTCTTAGGTGGAGTAGTGTATACCGTGGTTCTTTCCTTTGTAGGCTTCAGTTCAATACTTATGGCAATGTGCGACTTATTGATACTAGAGTTGTTATTTCCCTGGGACGCAATTTTAAGCTTATCAGTCTTGCTCCCTTGGGATGAGGATAGTGTATATCTGCATAGCTTCTGCCTGGAGGATCTATGAAGAGAACCTTTAAGGTTATTTTCTGTTCTATGAAGGGGGAGATGGTCAGAGGAAACTCCAAAAATAGTTTGGAGGTTGTTCTTCCCACTAGAGCGTGAAAAAGAGACTTGTCCGTTCATGAGTTCGCCATTTGATAGAAGCCCACAAGATTTCCCCTGTTCCTGTGATAGCTCCGATGTATTTTTAATTAAATCTTCCACCAGTTTAAATTTTGGTGCACCATGCAGCTGGTCATTCGTTTCGGGCTTAGAAGGAAATGGTATTGCATGGGGGCATCCTCCTTGGTAAGTGCATTGTCAGGGGACCGAAAGACATTTTGTAAGTTCAGCTGGAGTGTTAGCCTCGAGGGCATTCTCAGCGTGCCTTCATTGTTCTTAAATCTACCCGAAAGTTGGTGAAAAAGGTGCCTTGTTTCAGGTTCTGCAGACGGCAAGTGGCGGACAAAGGAAATTGGGTTTACTGTAGTACATGGTGTATCATATTCTGCGGAATCTTTCACAAGGCAACTATCAACATGCTTCACATGCTTGCTTTTATTTTTATCCATTCCATATTCTTCAAATGGGAGGTGTTTTATCATACTGTCAGCATCCCCCATTTGAACTATTTTTGCATGTGCTTCGGTTTGGATTTCCATGCAAGTGTCTTGCATATGCCGAGTCTCCATTCCTTGAATATTATTCCCTTCACATGCTCCATATGATTTGCACTCTCTTCACATGCTTCCATGGTGGTAGCTTTAGGGTCCTCCAAGTGCTTATCCAGTTTTCCACTAAGGATGGTTTTCCTTTCACATGCCTCCTTCTCCTTCCTCAAGCTGTCTGGGTGTTCACTCAAAGGGCCATCACAATTAGGCTGTATGCTTTCCCATACGGCCCTGATCTTCTTCAAAATGAAGCACATGTTTGTTGACACCTCAGAAGTTTTGAGACCCCTCTCTATCATCATAACATCCACCTTTGGGTCTGCACTCACCGGAAAGATGACACCATCGACCACTACACCATAAGCATCGCTGTTGCCATTTACAAGTTGGGTCTTGGAGCACCCTATCCCAATGCTCTGGTCATCCTCTTCAACCTACACAAAATATATTAACGTGGTCTTTTAATTCAATTGAATAGTGATTAAAAAGAGCATGAACTTCTTGTAGACACTCTTTCTACTATTTATATTTCTTGGAGGATTTTAAAAGAAACCAACCTTTTGAATGGTTAAGTTTGTCTTGTAGTTCAAATCAGATGAAAACTAGTGTTTTTAATCCCTTCCCATCTTCTCGCAACATCCAGGGTTTGCCTTATGGTAATCGTGGGTCAAAGAAATGGGTACTTTCCTGTTACAAACAAAATTTAGAGAGAAATCAAACTCTTCCCCTATGGCAATGAGTGGGTATGTTTTGCTACTTATGAAGGCATAGATTCAGATACTGGCATTAGATTGATTAAGCCTGACCAAGAATGGGCCCAACAATTAGGTTTAAAGACGCGATGTTGCATATTACTTTTATATTGAAACTAAATACCATATTAATATATCACATGTTATCATTTTTAGTGAGAGTTCTTATTTAGTAAAATCTTAAGGAAATAAACAAATTGAACAATAATTATGTTAAATAGACTAAAATTATGATGATTTACTATTTAAAAAGGATGGTGATTATAAACCTTGATAACTTTTTAAATCCAATTTTTATTTTAAGTTATGTTTTTTTAGTTCTTGATTTACCGCAAAATAAGTAAATGTGTGTATTATTTAAATATACAGTAGTAATTGTTTTTTTGTCTATTTATTAAATAGCTTATGCTTGGTCCCGCTTCACTTCTATCTATAGCCATTGACACCATCATGCTCGTCGACATCATATATTCTAAATCCATCCAATTAATCAATTTTCAATAATCTTTTGCCCAGAATCCAATCAATGGATAATTATCATTATGCCCTATAGATTAGTTATTTACAATCTAGTCCCTAGTTTATAATTTTTTTTTGTGACCTAAAAGATTAGCTCATCTATATATAACTTCACAGAGAGAGAGAGAGGGAGAGAAAAAGAATAAAGGGTGAGATTCATGATCTAGGGACAACAGAAAAAAAAAATTATTAAAATTCTTAAAAATTTTCTATCACTAACTCAAAGAAGGATGAGAAGAATTAAAACAAATTTTTTAAAGACGTTTATTGATTGAATTATTATGGCAACATTAATCAAGTATGTCATTTTAAGCATAATTAGTCAAAATCATTTTATTTAATGTCCTTGAATTTATGTAATAATTTATTTATTTTTACTATCTTCAATCTCTTGTATAAATAAAACCTTTTGTAAGGTTTATATGAATAAGACTCTTATTTTATATATTTTTAATATTTTTATTTTCTTTAGATACTTAGATAGAAGGTGAGAAAACCTAGTTTGACACCTTTTTTTTTTCTTTGTTTACAAAAACATGCCCCCTTTTCTCTCTCATTCAAAATGTATTTTCCTCATCTAATGTAATAGCTATGGGTCGTCACTCTTTTCTACCCTTGAATCCCCTCTGTCTGTTTTTTTTTTTTTAAATTTTTAAGGGGATAATGAAAATGAGCTAATTTTAGTGATACAAGAGAAAAAAAATTACAATACTTTACAAGCCAAACAGTAATGACCTAACTTTAGGAGGGCTCAACCATAATTTAGTACTTGATTGGAGTTCAGCAGAAATTGAAAGTTGGCATATCGTTTGATAAGAACAGAAAAGAAGAAAAAATACAAAAAAAAAGGCCAATCCCACGCCTCCTCTTGTTGCCATCGCTGCTGCCGCTTTCACGAACAAGAAGTCCAATCACGACCGCCGTTTAAGTCCTCATACACTGGCTATTCAGGTTCAATCGTTGCAACCCTCATGCCATCTCCAGAAACTTAGATCCGAGTAAAGTAACGATTTGTGGGAGCCACCACTGAAATTAATAACCATTGCCACATGTTGTGGCTCATATCCATAATCAACCAACGCTTTGCCCTTCTATGAAGATTTCTACCCGAAGTTGTGTTTGTTATTTCCGGGAACTAGTCCGTCGGGTGGTGATACTAACAGACCAAAAATCTTTAGAGAAGGGCTAAGAGTTGATTGATTGTGGATGTGAGCTCTGACATGCGGTGGTTGGTGATTGATCTTAGCGGTGGCTCGCATGGCTCTCTCAGCTCGGATCTGCATTTCTGGTGGTGGCATGAGGGGTGGCAACAATTAAATCTGGACATCTGGTCTCTAAGACTTTAATGGCGGTCTTGGCTGGTCTTCTTGATAGCTAAAGCAGTGACAAAGTTGGTGGCAAGAGGTGGTGCAGGATTGGCCAATTTTTCGTGTTTTTGGAATTTTTTAACACTCACACAACTAAACCATAAGATAGAACTATTTTTCATGACGAACTATCATTGTTGTGGTATTATTCCAATCTTCATCTAACTTAAAATTATTATTGAACCCACTTTAATACTATCAAAAAAATCGATAATGTGGAGAGAAAAATGTAAACGTTAGGTCTTATTTTATTAGTCTTATTAAATTTATTTAACTAAATCATATTTAAATTGATGATTTTAATTTCTCCTACCATACATAAGTCAGATTAAGAATCTCTTATGATTCTTATCAAATGAGATTAGTAAAATGCTATTATTGACTTGAAAAAAATAGTTTTTTAAGTCAACGAGTCTTAAATTTGTTATGAGTGGGAGACAAATTTGAGTCTCGTCTCGATCGGAGTGATTAGTATAGACTTGGGCTTTCTATTTTTTGCGAGCTGCAGGGGGCCTATAAAGAAAACACGAACATAAACTTAAAGATGGTCTTGCCGGGGTGAATTTTAGCGAAGACGCTCTGATACTTAAGTCAGAAAGAGGGGTTCTCTCTTAAAAAATGACAAAACAAGAGTAAGATATTCTCCTAGGGATCGGGGGGAATACTCATTTCCTTTTTCTTCCTCTTTTCTTTTTTTGTACTTTTGGGGTTTTTTCATCATCATCTCTATATCTCCATTTTTTCCTTTTTATAGTGATGGCATTTCAAGGACTTTTTTAGGCTTTTCTCTGTAGTATTTCTGTCTTGCGCCGAATATTTTTTACTGCACCTTTGACACACGCCAAATATCTTCATACTGTCCCTCTGACATATGCCAAATATCCTTCTGCAGATATTCTGATCCCGTTCTTATCCCACGTCCAATGTCCCTTTTGATGTGTTAAGCATAATCCTTTGATTTGTCTCCACCAGCAGTTTTGGTTCAAGTGAGGCTTATTTCGGTCGGCTCTGGTTAGATCTTAAACGGCCCTTCCCTGCTGGTTTGATGTTGACGTAAAATTTTTAAGAGCAAAGTTGTGGAATGTAGTCAGTACCTGCTCGGCTATGGTCGTGTTTGGGTCAGCAAAGGCCGAACAGATTTTCTCACTTGTTGACCAGATCCCCTAAGTTCGAACTGATTCTCTATCATTTTTGTCGGGTTTAGACCCATTGGCCATTGTTCTTGGGCCTACCTTTGGATTGGAATCACTATGCAAATTCTGTTGAACTTTTCGAGAGAAGAGTGACCTTTTTAAAGAGAATGTCTGGCTGAGCTTCCAAGGGCCGGCCTTGGTTGAATTCAAGGCCCTTGGGCCCGAAGGAAGAAAAATGAGGGTTTTTAGAGGGCGGGGGGAAGAAGGGTTCGCCAGTTTCTAGTATTGATTTATCAAAACTGAAAACTCTGTTCTTGTCTAGTTGGCTTATATTGCTCCTCGAGCCTTGCCCCGCTCTGTCTTCTCTTCTGTCATCTTTTTTACCCGAGTCGATTTAATTTGCTCTCCGAGAACAATCGTATAATCTGGTCTGGTTTTGGGAATGTTAGAGCAGGCAAGATTGTTATGGTGACACCATGGTGATTTGAAGAGTCGTCGCCACGTAATAGGGGTTTTTTCTCTGGATTTTCAAATTTAATGGTAGGTCTCTTCAAACGTCGTCCTTGATTCTTGCGTCAGTTTCTTCTTTGTCAGCCGTTGATCTTCTTCTGATCGTGCGATTGATAGCAGCTGCGACCCAAACGTCGTGTCTTTCTCTTTTTTCGAGTGACATAACTGACTGAAGTCCCCTAGGCCATTCGATCTATTCGAATCTAATGGCTTGGGTTGCAACCTTCTGAAAAGACGCATGATGAACACTTGAAATTATACATTTAATAAGAATTTTACATCATTGTTTTGTATTACTAGTATTTAACCCCCTTAACTTAAGTATGTTTATAATATTGTACCTAAATATCTTTAAACTATTTTGTGGTAGGTTCAGTAAAATGGGTATAACTTTCTACCTAATGATCCAATTATAGTGATTCTTGATCCTTTGAAGAGCTGATTCAATGGGCTAACATATTGAATTTCACAAAGTATTTGAAATTCGAGCGTTTAAAGGGTAAAAATAGCCTAGAACAGAACTGATTTGCAGTACAGTCCCAATCCGAACAGTCATTAGTATTTGGCCCATAACTATTGAAATACGTATCTAATACATATGAAACAACTCAATTTGAAAATATAAAAGCTTATATACAACTTTGATGTTTTGGAGGACAGCTAATTCGGACCACATTAATTCCAAATTGGACTATTAAGTAGGTGTATTAATGATAATTAATGCAAATTATTTGCCACCATTTTTTACTTTCATCATTCAAGTGGTTCCCTCCTCATTTTTCTTGATTTATCCATATTTTTCTATAAATAGGTAGCATTTTTATGCCTAAAACTTGTAATTTAGAGAGCTAAATTTTAGTTCAAAATACTTGTCTTTGTATTATCTCTTTGTAATATTATTTCTCTTGTTTATTATTGTAAAGTCATGTTATCTTTTCTTCTAATTCTTTTCTTTTTCTTTAGTTTTATTATATTCAAATAATTTTATTATGCTAAAGTGAAAGAGTGAAACTCTTGGCAAGGTAATACTTAACTCTTGTTTATAAATTTAATGTTTTATTCTTAAGTTATACAAATTTATATATGATGTATTTATTTTATTTGTAATAATAATACCATTTCTTCTAAGTGGTGTATCTTGATTTATCATTGAAAAACGTTATACTTGACACAATAAATTCTTGAAACCATTTACAAGATTTGGTTTATATACCCTTCTTGTAAAGTGAGAGTTTTGATTTATTGTAGACAAATATAAATATTGGCATAATAAATACTTGAATCAATTTAG
The DNA here is from genome assembly GCA_946807835.1 of Ailanthus altissimus. Classification (NCBI taxonomy): domain Eukaryota; kingdom Viridiplantae; phylum Streptophyta; class Magnoliopsida; order Sapindales; family Simaroubaceae; genus Ailanthus; species Ailanthus altissimus. The sequence continues at coordinate 4,231,555 of OX327690.1, read as the reverse complement.
AAGATTTGGTGTATAATAATTGAAAGAAATAAATACTAATCAATTTATAAATGATGATGAATTTTAATTGTTATATTTTTCGGTTGGAACCTCCTTTGTGTGAGGATTCCAATTGAGTTATAAAAGAGTTAAATATATTCTTACTTCTTATGCCAAGAATAGATCCCCTTAACCTTAGCTTTTATTTGAATTGGTTAATTGAATTAATATTTACAAATATCTTATACTACATTAATTGTCTTAAAAGTGTTTATAGTTTGTAATTTTAATTCTACTTCCCTGTGAATCAATCCCATTTTCACCGGGTTATTTATTACTTCGACAATCCTGCACTTTGGAATAAACTTCTATATTCTTGACGTATTATGTTTTTGGCACCGTTGCCGGAGAAGTGAAATTAACATTTTTTTGTTGTTGTTTGTTTGTTTATTTTATTTTCATAAAAGGTTGAGCCTCCTAACTTGCTTTACTTTATTTATTATTCGTTTTTATTTTCATGGAAGGCTGAGCCTCCTACTATTTATTTATTAACTTTTTATTATATAATCTAACATTATTAATCTAACTTTAATTATTTATCTTTATTTTATTTTTAGTTTTGCCTATTTTATTTACCTGTATTTAATATTTTATTTTATTTTTTCTCTTATTTGTATTATTTATTGTTATTGTATTTTTTTTATTTCTTTTTACGAGCGGTTGGTTTCAAGATCCTAATTCTTATCGTTTGGTGAAGGGTAATTTCGGAACTTCCTTGGATAATTTCTTAGATTCTCCTTTATCTTCTCATTCTTCACCAATTAACACCATGGCCAAAAATCAAATTGAGGGACTCATAGACCCAGGGGACAATAAGTCTCAACATAATGACCATAACAGACCTAGGACACTTAGAGACTATATGAACCCTACACGAACCGGTGCACCATCTTGCTTAATTTTTCTTCTGCATGCAACACATTTTAATTTTAAGCCAGACATTATCCAACTTTTACTCACTTTTCATGGCTTAGATGCAGAGAACCCTTATCTATATCTAAGAGAATTTGAAGAAGTGTGTAACACGTATAATGACCAAAATTGTAGCATGAACACAATTCGACTTAAGGTTTTTCCTTTTTCTTAAAAAGATAAAATTAAAACATGGCTACAAAATCTTAGGCCAGGATTCATTTCTTTATGGGATGAGATGCAACAAAAATTTCTAAAAAAGTTTTTTTCCACCCATAGAACAAATTCTTTCAAAAGACAAATCACCACTTTTGCCCAAAAACCAGAAGAGAACCTTTACCAATGTTGAAAAAGCTATAAAGAATTACTTAATACCTATCCCCATCATGGCTTTGAAACATGGAGACTAGTCTTAAAATTTCTATAAGAGCTTAATGCCCCAAGTTAGGAAAATGGTAGAAATGATGTATAATGGAACATTTGAGGATAAAGACCCAGAAAAGGTAATGAACTATCTAGACTTACTAGCAGAAAATTCTTAACATTGGGACACTGTTGATACCTGTGAGGCACCTAACAAAAGTTAAACCACTACATTTAGTGGGGGTATTTATCATCTTAGAGAAGACCATGATCTTCAAACCAAATTAGCATCCCTAGCTAGAAAAGTCAAAACCTTAGAAATAAAAAAGAATGGTCAAATAAAATCTATTCAAAAAATTGTGTGTCACATTTGTGAAACCCATGATCACTCTACCAATGATTGTCCAACTTTGCTTATATTTAGGGAATGTCTCCATGAATAAGCCAATGTTCTAAACACATTCAAGCGGTCAAACAATAACCCATATTCACAAAACTATAATCTTGGATAACGAAATCACCCGAATTTTAGTTGGAGGAATGACACTCAAGCACAGGCTTCATAACCACCTTTCCAACCATACCAAAATTTTTAAAATCATTAAGGTTATGCACCATATGTCCCACCTCATAAAAAAAAATCTTGAAGACACTTTGCATACATTCATTGAAAAGTAAGAGTCTATTAATTCTCAAAATGCTCAAACATTTGCTGATTTAAAAGATACTCTTACTAAATTTGCATCCGCACTGAACATTCATGAGAAAGAAAAATTTCCTTCTCAACCACAACCAAACCCTAAAGCCTAACATAACTCAAATGCATGTAGTTCAGAAAGCCAACACATGGATCAAGTTAAAGCAGTTATCATTCTTCGAAGTAATAAAATTATTGAAAAAGACATTTCTGAACCTCATGAGAATGATGAATCAATCTCTAAGGGTAAGGAAAGTGTTGAACTTACACCTAATGAAGAAAATACAAAACCTTCACCTCCACCCTCATTTGCTTATGCATTACGTAATACTAAAAAGATGAATCACAATCCTGAAAATTTTGAAATCTTCAAACAGGTAAAAGTTAATATTCCTTTACTAGATACTATTAAACAAGTTCACTTTTATTCAAAATTTTTGAAGGATTTATGCACAGTAAAATGAAAACTGAATGTGAAAAAGAAAACATTTTTAGCTAAACAAGTAAGTGCCATTCTTAAGAACAATAATGCTTTAAAATATAAAGACCCAGGTTGTCCTACAATTTCATGTATTATTGGAAGTCATAAAATTGAACAAGCCTTACTTGATCTTGGTGCTAGTGTAAATTTACTACCGTATTCAGTTTATCAGTAGCTCAATCTCGGTGAGTTAAAATCAACTTCTGTAACTCTTTTGCTTGCCAATAGATCAATAAAAGTACCAAGAGGGACAGTGGAAGATGTTTTAGTTCAAGTTGATAAATTCATATATTCTGTGGATTTTATTGTCTTAGACACGGAACCTGTTAAAGGATGTAATCCAATACCTGTTATTTTGGGTCGTCCATTTTTAGCAATTTCTAACACTTTGATTAATTGCAGGAATGGAGTAATGAAGCTTTCATTTAGAAACATGACACTTAAGTTCAATATTTTCAATATGTGTAAGCATTCATATGAGGAGGAGGATGAAAGTGAAAAAGGTGACATAATTGAAACGATTGTGGAGGATCATATTTAAGAAGGGAGTTCTACCAATCCCTTAAAAATGTGTTTAATAAATTCATTTAAGTCAAATATACAATTAGATATTAAAATCTCTTACATATGTTCTTTACTTGACTGTGCATAGGTGATTGAAAATAAAGGATAGAAACCAAAGTTTAAAGAATTCGAAGAAAATGAGGATAAACAGAACGGAATTTCAAAGTTGGAGTTAAAACCTCTGGCTGTAGGATTGAAATATGCATTTCTTGGAGAGAAACAAACTTACCTAGTGGTAATCTCTTCTACACTCACAAGTGAACAAGAAGGTAAATTGATTGAATTATTGAAAATAAATAAAACTACAATTGGGTGGACTTTAAAAGACATAAATGGTATTAATCCTTTGATTTGCACGCATAGAATACACCTAGAGGATAATGCCAAAAATTCCCAACAACTTCAAAGGAGATTAAATCTACATATAAAAGAGGTAGAGAGAGCTGAAGTTCTCAAATTACTTGAAGTAGGAATCATCTATCCTATCTCAGATAGTAAGTGGGTAAGTCCTACTCAGATAGTACCAAAAAAATATGGAATCAGAGTAATTAAAAATGAAAAAGGTGAGTTAATACCAACTCGAGTCTTATCTAGTTGGAGGATGTGCATAGATTATAGGAAGTTGAACTTGGCCACTAGAAAATACCATTTTTCTTTACCATTCCTTGATCAAATTGTAGAAAGAGTAACAGGATATCCCTACTATTACTTTCTAGATGGTTATTCTGGCTATTATCAAATTTTCATAGCACTAGAGGACCAAGAAAAAACTATATTCGTATGCCTTTTGGGACCTTTGCTTTTAAAAGAATGCTCTTTGGACTTTGTAATACCCCAACAACATTTCAGAGATGTATGTTAAGCATTTTTAGTGACATGGTTGAGCATTATTTAAAAGTTTTCATGGATGATTTAACTGTGTTTGGAAATTTTTTTGATAATTGTCTTGGAAACTTAGAAAAGGTCTTAAAAAGATATGAAGAAAAGAGTCTTGTGTTGAATTGAAAAAAATATTATTATATGGTTACTTCTGGAATTATTTTGGGACATGTAGTATCTTCTAATGGAATTGAAGTGGATAAGACAAAAGTCAAACTCATTACACATTTGCCTCCATAAAAAACAATCAGAGAAGTCCGATCATTTTTAGGACATGCTGGATTTTGTAGGAGGTTCATAAACATTTTTAGTGCTATGTCTAAACCTTTTAGCAAAAGATGTATCATTTGAGTGGACTCAAGAGTGTCAAATTTCATTTGAAAAATTAATTGATCTCTTAACATCTGCTCCTATCATACAATCTCCTGACTGGTCTTTACCTTTTGAGCTCATGTGTGATGCTAGTGACTATGCTGTTGGTATTGTATTGGGACAAAGAAATGAAGGTAAATCCTATATAATTTATTACGCAAGTAGAACTTTAAATAGTGCACAAATGAATTACACAACAATTGGAAAAGAACTACTTGCTGTAATATTTGCATTAGACAAATTTCGTTCTTAATTAATTAGTTCTTCAACTGTTGTGTTTACTGACTATGCTGCTATTAGGTACTTAATGTCAAAACAGGATGCAAAACCAAAATTGATTCGATGGATTTTATTACTTCAAGAATTTCATATCACTATCAAGGATAAATAGGGAGCTGAGAATGTTGTTGTAGATCACTTATCAAGACTCGCACCAAATTCATCAACAGAAATAACACATATTAATGATTCTTTTCCCGATGAATTTTTATTTTCTACTGTTACAATTCCTTGGTATGCTAATATTGTCAATTTTTTTGTAACAGGAGAAATGCCACCTCAATGGAATGCTCAAGACAAAAGGAAATTTTTTAACTTAAGTAAGAAAGTTTTATTAGGATGATCCTTATCTCTTCAAATATTGTCGTGACCAAATATTTTAAAGATGCATACCCGACAATGAGATAAGTAAAATTATTGAATTTTATCATTCTGAAGCATGTGGGGGACATTTCTCATCAAAGAAAATAGTTGCAAAAGCTTACAGTGTGGATTTTATTGGCCCACTTTATTTAAAAATACACATGCATTTTGTATAACGTGTGAAAATTATCAAAAGTTGGGATCAATTTCAAAACGAAACATGATACCTTTGAAACCCATTCTTGTTATTGAAATCTTTCATTATTGTGGGATAGATTTCATGAGATCATTTTCACCATCATCTGGATTTATGTATATCTTAGTCGCAATAGATTATGTCTCAAAATAGATTGAGGCTATTCCATGTCGAAATAATGACCATAAAACAGTTATGAAATTTTTGAAAGAAAATATCTTAAGTCGATTTGGAATCCCTCGAGCCATTATAAGTGATGGGGGTAAGCATTTTTGTAATAAGCCATTTGAAATATTAATGAAAAAATATAGTATTACTCATAAAGTTACCACCCCTTATCATCTCCAGACAAGTGGACAAGTTGAATTAGCAAATAGGGAGATAAAATAAATTTTAGAAAAAACTGTAAACCCAAATCGCAAAGATTGGTCTTTAAGACTTAATGATGCAATGTGGGGTTATAGAACTGCTTTTAAAACTTCATTGGGTATGTCTTCTTATAGGATAGTTTATGAAAACCTTGTCACTTACCTGTGGAACTTGAGCATAAAGCCTACTGGGTCGTTAAAACTTTTAATGCAAATTTTGATTCTACTAGATACATACGCAAATTACAAATAAATGAATTTGAAGAATTGAAAAATGATGCATATGAGAATTCAAAATTTCATAAAGTTAAAATCAAAGCTTTTCATGATAAAAAAATTCAAAGAAAAATATTTGATATTGATCAAAAGATTTTGCTTTATAATTCTTGACTTCATATATTTCTTGAAAAATTAAGATCAAGATGGAATGGTCATTTTATTATGAAACATGTGTACCCTTATGGAACAATTGACATTGAAAACCCTAAAAATTGTAATGTGTTTAAGGTAAGTGGGTAAAAACTCAAGCCATTTCTAAAAAATCAAGTTTTTCATGAAGAATTTGTATCCCTGTCGGACCCTTGTTACGAGACCAATTAATCTTTGTTTTACATATATATATATATTTATTCTTCTTTTAACTTTATATATTTTTTTACTTGTAAGTTAATTTAGTATTTTTGTTAAAGTTTTATTTTGCACCTCAGTTAAGTGGCGAATAACGGTACTCTGTGACATTTCAAGTTAGTTTTGTCAGTTTTTCATAATTACTGATACCTTTTCTTTTTCCCCCTTTATAAAAAAATGGATGACAATCTAAAGAATTTGAAAAAATATTTTCCTTCATTGCCTTAAAATTCCTTAAAGAAAATTTACCAAGCAAGATGTGAAAGATTAAGGTTATTAATGATTATGAATATACCTATTGATTTACGCAGGTTAATTGAAGCCAAAGTTCGATTGACAGGTGAATTTTCAGACTCATTAATTTTCTACATGCCTGGCTTAGGTAAAAGTTCTTTTGCAAAAAAACGAAGAGCAAAATGATTAAGCGTTTGTTATAAGTGTGCACGCATGACTTGTAACACACGTTGCCGCACTTTAGGAATAGTGTCTGTAAATCACGAAGATAAAATTAGGTTCATTAAAGATGGCCTGAGTAAGGAGTCTTTAGATGATATTTTATCGACTCTTGAGATGCATCCTAGTGGATATGTGCATATTGTAATTCATGAATTATGGGACATATTCCTAAAAGAACATGAGCGGTACAGTATCAGTAATCTGACTTTAAAAGACCCTGTTTGCCAATTTATAAGAAAATTGGATTGAAAGTCTATCCCCGACCCATAGAGGGCGTTTGAACTATTTCTAGATGTAAAACCAGAGGAAGATGTGAGCCACAATCACAACTACATGTATATATTTACTATAGCTGTTATTTTTAAATGTTTCATTTCAAACTCAAACGTCTTTTCCAATAACCAACCACCCATAGTCCTTTTTGAAATTTTTTCATTTTAAGCCGACAATCTATATGACTTAACTTAACAACACCTTTTGGCTCTATAAATATATTGCATTATTTCTGCATCTTATACAAACTCAAAATTATTCAAGAGAGAGGGTGAGTGTAATCATGGAAGGAACATTAACTCGTAAATTCACAAAACTTTGTGTCTTTTGTGGATCCAGCCTTGAAAAAACTGGAGAGTTTGTAGAAGCAGCAGAAACCCTTGGTAAGGTGTTAGCTGAGCAAAATATTCATTTAGTATATGGAGGAGGTAATCTTGGATTAATAGGACGTGTGGCAACCGCTGCACAAAATAAAAGCAGTCGAGTTTTGGGTATCATACCGAAAGCTCTAACTGTTAAAAATATTGTAGGAAAAATAATTAGGGATAAGTTACAGGTATCATCAATGCATGAATGAATGTCTTTTATACTTCGTAATGCTGATGCTTTTATAGCTCTACTTGGAGGTTAAGGAACATTGGAGGAAATGTTTCAAATTGTCTCATGGACACAATTGTAAATTCATAAAAACAACTCATTGGTTTGTTAAATGTTGATAGTTTTTATAATGAGTTATTATCTTTTCTTGACTATGCGGTGGAAAAACAATTCGTCTCATTTGTAGTATGACAGATCCTTATTTCTGCTTTAATTATTGATCAGTTACTCGATGAACTATAAGCTTTTACACCTCTATCTGATCCAACAATGAGTCAGATAGATTGGTATACTGATGACAGTGAAAAGAAATGCAAGATAGATTTGACGCTTCGTCTGTAGCCTATCTACTTCTATGTATTTTTAAGTATTTTGTGTGACTTGTTTTATTTTTTTACAAGTTTAATTTTCAATAAAAGATGTTTCAGATGATATTTTCTATACTTCACTCTTTCTATATTTTGACATTGAGGACAATGTCTCAATTTGGTTGGGGGGAGGATAGTTGATATATAATGTTAGTGTTAATTATTTTATTTTATTGTTGTTATCACTTTGTTCTAAAAAAAAAATTCATGAATGGTATGAATAAAAGGTTTATTTATGCATTCTTGAGACACATTCTAGTTCTGTAATGGCAGAGTAAAGAGTACATTACTAAACTTTTGAAACACATTCTAATTGGTTTATTTTTAATGCATTTTACGTATATTTGTTTGTTGCTTAAGTTTTTGGTAACTCTTACATAAATAAATTTGCTTGACTATCGATGTATAATTTTGAAATTATTTAGTTTAAATAATTTTTTCTATCTAGGTTGCTAAAGAATAACTTCTGAAATTATTTCCTGAGCACAATACTGAGCCTTATGGTAAGATGGATGATTCAATATATATAGCCAATAAAATTTTCATGTTTAAGTATATATATTCTTTTCTAAACTTACATATCTTTTGTGAGTGAATGAAGAGGTTTGAGATAACAGCTTATGAACTTTCATTGATATGTTGAAATGGTTAATTTTGTTTGGAATAATATTATTTGGGATGAGAATGATTTGGTTGCTTAGCTGAAGGGAAAAAAAAATATAGTGAGAAATTGTTCTTAATTTGTAATGATTCTTTATGTCTTTAAAAAAAACACACACACAAAAAGAAGAGAGCAAAAACAAAAGGGATATATATATAAAAAGAGGAAAGAAGTTAATTCAGTTTAATAAAGTTTTTATTCAATTTTAGAAGACAAAAGTCCTTAGGAAGCAATTTTATCACCAGACTTTTTATTCGTAAGATTCGCATAAAATAATTAAAGTTTTGAAGGTAGCATATGGCAAGAATGGTTTTACTCTAAATAATTAATTTTTCTATCTCTAGATCAATATTAATTTGTCTATTTGTCCTTAAATGTAACATTTTCTTGAGCGATTATCTATTTTCCAACTCCATGAATGAAATCCTAACCTATTAAACAAGTTATTCACCTGTGAGGATATAGAGTTGAGACTTTTACTTGGAAAATATTTTTAAGGCTATATATTTTATGGTTTATGGTAAGAAGACTTCGGCTTAATTCACACACACACACAAAATTTTTAAAGTTATGATTGAAATAACCTTTATAGCGATTGTGATCTTGAACTGACGTTTTGTTAGAAATACATAAGTAGTGTTCAAATTTTATATATGCTTGAATTGCTAGGGACTAGGAATAAATTGGTTGGGGGGGGGGGGGGTGTGATGAACACTTGAAATTACACATTTAATAAGGGTTTTACATCATTATTTTGTATTACTAATGTCTTTAACCCCCCCTAACTTAAGTATGTTTACAATATTTTACCTAATTATCTTTAAACTGTTTTGTGGTAAGTTCGGTATAATGGGCATAACTTTCTACCTAAGGATCCAATTGGAGTGATTCTTAATCTTATGAAGATCTAACTCAATGGGCTAACATATTAGATTTCACAAAGTATTTAAAATTCGAGCGTTTAGAGGGTGAAAATGGCCTAGAATAGAACTGATTTGCAATACAGGCCCAATCCGAATAGTCATCAGTATTTGGCCCATAACTATTGAAATATGTATTTAATACGTATGAGACAACTCAATTTGAAAAGATAAGAGTCTTATCTACAACTTTTATGTTTTGAAGGATAGCTAATTTGAATCACATCAATTTTAAATTGGACAATCAAGTGGGTGCATTAATGATAATTAATACAAATTATTTGCCATCATTTTTTACTTTCATCATCCAAGTAGTTCCCTCCTCATTTGTCTCAATTTATCTATATTTTTCTATAAATAGGTAGCATTTTTATGCCTAAAACATGTAATTTAGAGAGCTAGATTTTAATTTAGAACACTTGTGTTTGTATTATCTCTTTGTAACATTATTTCTTTTATTTACTATTGTAAAGTCATGTTATCTCTTCTGCCATTTCTTTTCTTTTTCTTTAGTTTTATTATGTCAAAGTAATTTTATTTATGCTAAGGAGAAAGGGTGAAACTCTTGGTAAGGTAATACTTAACTTTTGTTTATAAATTTAATATTTTATTCTTAAGTTATGCAAATTTATATATGATGTATTTATTTTATTTGTAATAATAATACCCTTTCTTCTAAGTGGTGTATCTTGATTTATTATTAACAAACTTTATACTTGGCATATTAAATTCTTGAAACTATTTACAAGATTTGGTGTATATACCCTTTCTTGTAAAGTAGGAGTCTTGATTTATTGTAGACAAATATAAATATTGATATAATAAATACTTGAACCCATTTATAAGATTTGGTGTATAATAATTGGAAGAAATAAATACTAATCAATATATAAATGATGATGAACTTTAATTGTTATATTTTCCAGTTGGAACCTCCTTTGTATGAGGATTCCAATTGAGTTATAAAAAGAGTTAAATATATTCTTACTTCTTATGCTAAGAGTGGATCCCCTTAACTTTATCTTTTATTTGTATTGGTTAATTGAATTAACATTTCCAAACATCTTATACTGCATTAACTGTCTTAAAAGTATTTATAGTTTGTAATTTTAATTCTACTTCCCTGTGGATCGACCCCGTTCTCACCGGGTTATTTATTACTTCAAAAATTCTGCACTTGAGAATAAATTCCTATATTTTGAAGGTGCCAATGCACTTTTATTGTACCTGGAGATTCGAGGCGTTGCATCTTTAGCACCAGGCGCCTTTTTTTCCTTTCTCGTAGATCTCAGCCGTTCGTTCTTAATTTTGAACGACCTAGATCACTTTATTATTGCCTATAAATAGTCAGCTTCTTCCTCGTTTTGTATCTTTTATTATGCATTTTTGATTTTCTGCTGTCATCCTATTGTGTTACTGTTGCTTCTTTATCGAAGGTGCATTCTTGATTTGGTGATCTTGTCTCCATAATTCTCAACTTTGGCTTTCCTCAGTTATTCTGGTTATGTCCTTTTACTCTCTTTTTGGTTTCTTTTCTTCTGTTTTTCTTTTCCCGAGGACTTGTTTTGGGCTTTATTTCTAGCTTTTTGCCTATATTTTCTCTGTTTTGATTTTCCTTACCCTTTCTGGTCTTGATGATTGTCGTCTATTTTACCATTTTTAGGTGTGGTTGGCTTGTCCCTGTCCTTGCCCAGTAACCTGTAACCTCATTTAAGAAGTGTCTTCTATTTGTTGATAGCCTCTAGAGTCAATCTCGAACTCCTAGTTATGGGCATGACGGTTGAGGAGGGGGAATTGTCTGCAGAACTCCTTTTGGTTAGGAGTAGCAAGGGGATTGGGGTGAGTGAGGGAGCATCTGCATCTGTAGGTGGGGTTCCCTCGTCCGAGGTAACTTTAAATAAGGTCAAGTAGGTCCCGAGTACCTGAGAGGGCGAAGGCAACGATCCTGAGGACCCAATGGCAAGGGAGGGCGTGGAGGTAGTGGAGTATGAAATAAATACCAGATACTACGCCTCTTGCCTTAGTAAGGACAACCTAAACCTCATTAGGGACTCGTATGACATTCCTGAGACGGTCACCCTCAGGCTGCCCTTCGAGAGGGATTACCGAGTAGCCCTATCAATGACGAGATGGCTATTTATGTTGAGTTCCTGAGGCTAGGGCTCAGGCTTCCCATGGAGTGGTATTTTGCTAAGATGCAGGCTCGCCTCGGGATAGCCCATTCTTTGCTAAGCTTGAACTCATAAAGAGTGCTTGCTGGCCTATCCGTGTTGTGGTCAAGGGCAGGGCAGTCCCCTTTATTTTTAAGAGTTATGCTACTTATACCATTTTAGGAGCAATGACAAGAGTCAGAGGGGCTTCTGTTACCTCTTTTTTCATGGCCTTCAGAACCCAGTCCTGGGTCGACCAACCTCCATAAAGAACTGGAAGGGGGAATGGTTTTTTACCGGGAGAGAGTAGGGTCAGAGGGTCCCCAAGAGGGGTGGGGGAGAGTGGGTCATCCCTGTTGCCTTTTCTGCAAATGCAGGTCCTGATTCTCGCGTATGTGTTGACTTAAGTAATCTGCTCGGCTTGGCTGAATTTTCTTTGTTTGCTCTTTTTCTGCAGTTACCTGGGTGACTGACGTGGAAGTTTTTGAACAGGCTTTTACTCGAATAGACGTAGTGCTTCAACATATTTGCTCGGTTCAGGAGCTACTATTCCCATCCAGCCTTCTCAAATTGGGACTAGTTCCTTCCGTTCCTACCCTGCCTTGAACCCAAAGTGAGTTTCCATCTTCTTTGCTCCAAAATTTTCTTTCCCGTTCCCTTCTTTTTGGTTTTTATGTTGTGTAAAATGCAGGAATGTCTGAGTAAAGAGATGGCAAAAAAAAAGAAGAGGAGTCGGACCGAAGGTTCTTCCTCGAGCGGTCGGGGGCCTCTAAACTTTGACAATGTCATGAGGATACTATTCAGTTTTAGGAAAAGCTAGATGAGGGGGCCCTCCCAGGGAAAGGGCTTGTCTTTGCCATCTGCTGGTGATCAGGCCTATGAAGATAGGGCTTCCCGGAGTCTGACTGTCCGGTAAAGGGGTCTGGACTAGGGGGGTTCCTCTAGGGAACGGGCTTCCACTAAGACTCGGCCACAAGACTCTCAAATTGTCCAAAGGTCGAAGAAGGGGCAGAGCACTCCAGCTCTTCCATCAGCCTAGGTTACACAGGCCAAATGAGCCACATCTTCATCGAGCTCCCTGAGGCAGGAGGGCTGGACTTCCTGTGAGGGGCCCTTCCAAGTGTCCTCCTCTATTCTGGTCTTGGAGGTCAGAGAGAACTTGGGCTTTCTACTCCTACTGATGCGGGAGATGGAGAGGTATATGACCTTCACCTAGGCGGGTCAAGCATCTTCTTTGGATCCTGCCACGGGTTTCAAGGTCGTACTGAGGTCTGCCTTTGACGTAAGTTGCCTGATATCCAGTTTGTTTCTCTTTTGTACATTTGTTTGCTCTGACCTCGCATTTTTTCGCAGTTCATTTTCCTTCTTTCTCAGTTTCGGGCTAAGATCATGAGTTTCGAGACCTATGCGCAGAAAGCAGAGGATGACTTTGCTTAATCCCGAGCTAAGACTTAGTGGGCGAGGAGAATTGCTGAGCGGGAGAGGAAAATGGCCGATGAGGCGGGGGTAAATTATAGGAGATGATACCTGCCAAGGCCGAGGCGGAGAGCAGATTATCTGAGCTTGAGCATTAGAAACGGTTGGTCGAGTAGACGATGACGAACGCTCTGGTGGTGGTAGGGGTCTGAGTTAGAGAGTTGACCCACCAAAATGAAGAACTCAAAATGGAGCTCAGCACCGCTCAAAGGGAGAGGAAGCTGATTGAACAGAGTAGGACCTCTCTAGTGGCTCTACTTGAGCAGCAGCGGAACCATTGGTTGACTACTCATAAGGAGGGCTTCCGTTAAGGCCCGATGAAAGAATTTCAGAGGTCCATCACCCTTTTTGAGGAGCACTACCCAGAGATTGAACTCAAATAGCTGTGGTCTTTAGCCACTGGGGTCTCTTTCCATGAGGGGGAAGCTTCTGGGGCCCATTATGACGAAGTGCCAGTACCTTTTGACGCTGGTGGTGATGACCCCCCTTCGGCCAATATGCCTGCCCTTGTTGGGAGTGCCGCAGTTACGAGTGGTGGTGAGGCTACTCCTCTTACCGACTAGGGTAAACTAGCGGCACTGCCCCTGCTGAGCCACAGGGAACTGTAGATGTACTTGTTAGAGTTGGTGCTTACATGCCATCCCTGAATGTATATATACTTGTGTATTTATCCAAGTGTATATTTCTATTAAATCGCTAGTACCCATTTAAATGGTATTATGTAATGTAATATTACAGATATTGTAGATCTGAAGGAGTTTATATCAAATCTAAAGGAGTTTAGATAAAGGCTCATTGTTTATGCTTAAAATAATACGGCTATCGCAATATAGATTGAGGTGTCGATCCTATGAGGAAGCTTTTAGCAAAATAGGTTGGTGAAGTAAGAATATTAAACTAGTAGCAAAGGAAAAATTAACTAATTGGGTTAAATGGATGAGATAGAATTGTCTATGAATTGAGAAAAATATCTTATGATGATTTAAACAAGGCTTCGAGAATCATAATTATGCTTTATAAATCTACTCTACACTTTGATTCAATGTTTATAACTCAATTGACAATTTTACATCTAAACAATCAATCGGAAGATATGTAAAATATAGCACATTTGATAACACATGCATTTGATATGATTAAACTTTTTTGCAAATATTAACACAAATCATGTTCATTTATATAAGTTATCTAAGATTGACAATATATCATCTTGACAATATTGCAGTAAAAGATCAACTTGAATATCAAACATATATTGTCTTTACATGTTATCCAAGATCGACAATATATCAATCGATAATATTGCAGTAAAAGATTAACATATAAAATAATGTAACCAATAACAATTATAATTCAATAAGAATCACATAAGAAAAGCATGACTAAACATATATGAGACATGAGAATTATAATATATGGATTATACAAAATAAAATAGAAAAGAGTTTAATCAAAACTAAACTTACAAACATTTATAGCTCTAGTAGATTTATTACACATAAAAGTTCATCTCTTAGCCTTGCCAAAGAACTTTAGTCTAGATTACAATGCATGTTAATGAGAAGAAAAATGAGAGAAAATTATCTAATGTTGAAACCATCCTAAGAGTGTCCTTATATAGGAAATGAATAGAAATATGTCATGTGTGACACCAATCGTCAATAATTTTAGGCCAATAACTCGTTCACCCACCTGCAGTACATTTTTGATAAAGTAAATGACCGATGTAGCCCCTATGGCCATCATGAAGTTATAGATTTTGTATCTTCTTTCTATAAGCACTAGATTCATGCAAATTAGATGAGTATCCAATGAGATATGAGTAAAATTCTAAAGATACATCAGATTTCAGCCAACAATCCTTTTACCCAATTGCAAGACAATTTGGTCTATGATAACGACTAATTTGGACTCTACCATTAACATAAGAGTTGTTGATAATTAAGTTAATATTTTAAAAATTCAAGAATTATACCAATTAGGTATGTATTTGGTGAGATATGGTCTAAATACGGGAGTTGGGTCAAGCTTAGCGGAAGTTATAACCCGATTCTATTGTATCTCAATTTTTGGCCCATAACATGTTGGATTTGGCTTTTTCACTATTCTTCAAGTTTGTGTAAGATTGAGTCATGTTGTTCTAGGTTCAAGAATTTCTTCATTTCAATTTTTACATTGAGAGTTATGTCCATTTTACCTAAACCTGTGCAAATAATATTCATTGATCACAATTTAAAGAGCACTTTATTTCATGCTAAAAGTACAAAAATGCTAAAATTAGTGATATTAAATGGTTATTGAATCTCTTAATAAATATGTATTTTTATGTGTTCATCACAGCCCCCAACCAGCTTATTGCTAGTCTCTAGCAATTCAAGCGTAAATAGAATATGCAAAACTACCTAAGCATTTCAAACAAAAAGTTAGTTCAAGATCACTGTTGCTATTATGGTTTTTTTAATTATAACTTCCAAAAATTGTGTGTGTGTGAACTAAGCCGTAACCATCTTACCACAAACCACAACAGTTATAGCCTTGAAAATTTCTTCAAGTAAAAGCCTCAACTCTATATCCTCACAAGTGTGTGACTGTTTAAAGGGTTAAGATTTCTTTCATGGAGTTAGAAAACAGTTAAGCACTCAAGAAAAAGTCAATTTTAAGGACAGACATATAAACTAACATTGATCCAAAGATAGAAAAATTAATTGTTCAGAAATCAATTATTCTTAACATGTACTAGTTTTAGGACTTCAATTGTCTTGTAAGAATAATACCAATATAGCTTGGTAAGAAAACTACTTTACAAAACTTTTGTCTTCTAAAATTGAATGAAGACTTTATTAAATTGAGTTGATTCATCTCTCTTTTATTTTTTTTGGTATTTTGCTTTTTTTTTTGTATTTTTGAAGAATACAAGGAAGCATTACAAATGTTTCTCACCAAATTATATTATACATAAATGCAACCAACTTATTCCATAATTTAAATAATATCAATCTAAACAAAAATTAACCAATTCAATGGATCAATGAAGGTTCATAAGCTATTTTCTCAACCTTTCCACTTACTCACAAAAGATATGTGAGATTTAAAAAATATATACTTAAACATGAGAATTCTCTTGGCTATATAAATTGAATCACCCGTCTTACCACAAGGCTTAGCGTTGTGCTCAAAAATATTTTAGAAGTCATTCTTTAGTAACCTAAATAGATCAGTGACTCAACCTAAACAATTTTGAAATCATACCTAGACAGAAAAGCAAATTCCTTTATACTAGAATTACCAAGACTACAAGCAATAAACAACAATACATGAAACATAAAACATAAAACAATACAACAAAAAGTTAGTTAAAATGCGTTTCAAAAGTTAGAACTAAAACTCTTTACTCTGCCATTCTAATTTGACCTAAAATGCATCTCAAGAGTTCAAGAATGAACTCTTTACTCTGCCATTTTAATCAAATATCATACCACAAATGTTTTTTTTTTTGAATACAAAATGCAACTTCTGTCTACTATCCTCCCCCAAACCAGATAAAACATTGTCCTCAATGTTTAAATAGAAAGAGATAAAGTATAGGAGACAATACATGAAATGCTAGTTATTCGAAAGAAACAAACCTGAGAGACACTTAAACAAATATAAACTAAAATAATGAAGCTGATAAAAAATAAAACAAAGAAAAATTTACAAGCGAAGTGTCAGATCTAATTTTCGCTTGTTAAGGCTCACTGACCAATCGATCCGAGTTACTGCTGGGTCAGGTTCATAAATAACTGCCTGTAATTTGTCAATCAATTCATCTGCATTGGTGGCAGAAACAAGGATCTGTCGTGCCAAATATGAAATAAAATTTTGTTCCACAGCTTGATCAAGAAAACAAAGTAAGCAATCAAAATAGTTATTAACATTCAACAAACCTATGGGTTTTCGGTGGATATTCAGCTAGGCCCAAGAGACAATTTGAAAAATTTCTTCCAAGGTACCAAAATCACCTGGTAAAGCAATAAAAGCATCTACATTGTAAAGCATTCTAGCTATACATTTATGTATGGATGAGACTCGTAATTCTTCTCCTATTATTTTTCCAGTCAAGTTTCCCACGGCTAAAGCTGTAGGAATAATACTTAAAACTTGACTTCCTCCTAAATATGCAGCTGTTGACACACACCCTATTAACCCAAGGCTACCCCCTCTATAAATCAAATGAATTTCTTTTGTAGCTAATGTTTTTTCTAGATTGTTTGCTACTTGTACAAACACTTTATTCCCCCCAGGACTAGATCCATAAAATACAGATATATTTCAAAATTGTTGAACTGGGGTTTCCTCCATATCTACACTCACTTTTATCTCAATATATGAAAATGAAGAAAATGAGATACTATATTTATAGAGTACCAAATGATAACAATGATTGTGGTAACCTGACAGTTTGTTAGAAGTGAGTTAAAAATAAAACACAAAAATTTAAAGATAATGACTTACATGTATTATTGAACAAAAAGATTTGAATTTAAGACATCTACATGAGTAGCCCTACTATTCATAAAATAAAATAAAATAAAATATTGAATTTACAATACATGTATTTACAAGTAGTTGTGATTATGGCTCACATTGTCCTCTAGTTTTACATCCAGTAATGGCTTAAACGCCCTCTATGGGTTGGGGATAGGCTTCCCATCCAATTTTCTTATAAATTGACAAACAGGGTCTTTTAAAGTCAGATTCCCAAGATTATACCGTTGATGTTCATTTTTGAATTTGTTTCATAAACTGAGAAGTTCACATTGCACGAGCCCACGGGGATACGTCTTAAGAGTCAATAGGATATCATCCAAAGACTTCTTACTCAGTCCATCCTTAATGAACTAAATTTTGTCTTCTCAATTTTTAGATGCAAATCCTAAAGAACAACAACTCCGGTTACAATTTCATCGAGCACATTTATGACAGACTTGTAACCTTTTTGCTTGTTGCCTTTTGACATAAGAGCTTTTTCCAAGACCAGACATATGAGAAACAAAATCATTTACAGACTCACCAGATAATCGAACATTGGCTTTAATTAACCAACAAGATCCACAGGGATATTACTCAATATCAATAGCCTTAGTCTTTCACACCGTGCTTTGTAAATCTTAAGTAGAGCATTTTGAGGCAATGAAGGAAAATATTTTTTAAAGTTAGCAAGAATACGATCTATTTTGAAAGAAAGAAAAGAGTTGAATGCACAGTTTGAGGGACAATTTTTAGAGAATTGAGAAACCGACTTTAATAGTCACGGAGTATTGTATCCGCCACTTGACCGAAAAATAAAATTACATTGAAGAAAAAAGAGAAAAAGAAGAAAATAAAGTAAAATAAAATGTGAAACAAAATAAAAGAAAAAATAAAAAGTTAAAAAGTAAAATATAGACAAAATATAAAATATGTATAGATAGATTAAACTCGATCAAGCATGATAAACAGGATTCACAAGAGGGATCTCGTCTAGGTACATAGAGTGGTCTACCTTTTTTCACATAGCTTTTCAGCCGCTGTCCATTCACTTTGAAAGTTCGCCCATCAGTGGGGTCCTCGATTTCGGCAGCACCATTAGGAAAAATATGCCTTACCATAAATGGACTAGTCCATCGAGATCTCAACTTTTTAGGGTGTAATGCAATCGAGAATTATTAAGATTTGATTTGGCTCAAAGTGTTTCCTTGAGATCTATTTGTCATGAGCTGTTTTCATTTTAGCTTTGTAAATTCTAGAGTTGTCATATGCGTCATTTCTTAGCTCTTCTATTTCTAACAATTGTAACTTTCTCTAGAGACCTGCAACATTCAAATCAAATTTAAGGGCTTTGATAGCCTAATAAGCTTTATGCTCTAGCTTAACAGGTAAATGGCAGGCTTTTCCATAAACAAGCCAGTATAGAGAAATTCCTAAGATGGTTTTGTATACAGTGCGATATGCCCATAATGCATCAGAAAGGTGTAGAGACCAATCTTTGCGATTTGGGTTAACCGTCTTTTCCAAAATCTGCTTAACCTCTCTATTTGCTAGCTCAGCTTATCTATTGGCCTGTGGATGGTATGCAGTGAAGACTTTATGAAGAACACCATACTTGTGCATCAAATTTTCAAAAGAACGATTACAAAAATGTGTTACTTGGTCACTAATGATGACACGTGGCGTACCGTACCTAGATAACATATTTTATTTTAAGAATTTTACCATAATTATATTATCATTAGAACGACAAGCTACAGCCTTCACCCATTTTGATACATAGTCAACAGCGAAAAGGATGTAAAGGTAGCCAAAAGATGAAGGAAAATGACCCATAAAATTGATACCCCAATAATCAAATACCTCAATAATAAGAATAGGATTAAAAAGCATCATATGTCTTTGAGATAAAGCACCTAACTTTTGATATCTTTCACAAAAACGACAAAAATTATTAGTGTCTTTAAACAAAGTGGGCCAGTAAAGACCACATTGTAAACTTTTCACAGCTGTCTTCTTCATAGAAAAATGACCACCATAAGCAGCATTATGGCAAACATTTAAGACACTAGAAACTTCACTTTTAGGAATGCAATGTCTCATAATTTGGTTAGGATAGTATTTGAAAAGATATGGATCATCCCAATAAAAATTACGTAGCTTAACCAAGAACTTATGCTTATCTTGTGCACTCCAGTTAGATGGAAGTTCACCACAAACTAAATAATTTATGATATGTGCATACCAAGGTATTTGGCTTATAACAAAAAGATGTTCATCAGGAAAATCATCTTGAATGGGTGGCAAATTAGTGGAGTTAATTAACTCAAGGCGGGATAGATGTTTAGCAACAACATTTTCAACACCTTTCTTGTCTTTGATAGTTAGATCAAATTCCTACAAAAGAAGAATCCACCTAATTAAACGGGCTTTAGCATCCTTCTTAGAAAGAAGGTACTTAAAGGCTGCGTGGTCAATAAAAATAACAATAGGTGAACCAATAAAATAAGAATGAAATTTGTCTAAGGTAAAAACAACAGCTAGTAGTTCTTTTTTAGTAGTAGTGTAATTCATTTGAGCATCATTCAAAGTCCTACTAGCATAATAAACAACAAAGGGTTTTTCCTCCCTACGTTGCCCAAGAACTGCTCCTACAACATAATTACTTGCATCACATATAATTTCAAATGAGAGGTTCCAATCCGGTGACTGCATGATATGAGCGGTGGTGAGTTTGGCGATGAGTGTTTGAAATGCCTCCTCACACTCTTGTGTCCATGTAAATTCTGTATCTTTTAATAAAAGGTTATACAATGATCTAGATCTGGCAGAAAAATTTTGTATAAACCTTTTGTAAAAGCCAACGTGTCCAAGAAAAGATCAGACATCATTTACCGTTTTGGTGTAGGTAATTTAGAGATTAATTCAATTTTGGCCTTGTCAACCTCTATCCCTTTTTCAGATATAATGTAGCCCAAAACGATTCCTGAAGATACCATGAAATGACATTTCTCCCAATTTAGGACAAGTTCTTTTTCTTCACACCTACTCAAAATAGTTTTCAAGTTAAGTAGGCATAAAAATAATTACAAAAAACAGTCAAATCATCCATAAAAACTTCTATGCATTTTTCAACTATATCAGAGAAAATACTCGACATATAACGCTGGAAAGTAGCTGGTGCATTACATAATCCAAATGGCATTATACGAAAAGCATAAGTACCAAAAGGGCATGTAAAAGTGGTTGTTTCTTGATATTTTATAGCTATCTCAATCTGGTAATATCTTGAATACCCATTAAGAAAGCAATAAAAAAGATGTCTAGCTACACGTTCTAAAATTTGGTCGATAAAAGGCAATGGAAAATAGTCTTTCCTAGTGGCTGTGTTTAATTTTCTATAATCAATGCACATTCGCCAACCACTTACCACCCTAGTTGGAATAGGTATCCCATTCTCATTTTCCACAACAATAACCCTAAATATTTTAGGAACTACTTGAGTTGGACTTACCCATTAACTATCAAAAATTTGGTAGATTATACTCGCATCTAATAGTTTCAAGACCTCTTTCTTCACTACTTCTTTCATTGTTAGGTTAAGTCTTCTTTATGGGTCCCTACTAGGTTGGGTACCTTCCTCTAAATGAATTCTATAGTAGTATATCAATGGAGAAATACCTTTAATATCAGCTATGATCCAACTTAGTGCAGACTTATGTTCTGTTAACAATTTTATCAATTTTTCCTCTTGTTCAGTACTAAGTTCAAAAGAAATGATGATAGGAAAGGTATCACCTGGTTCCAAGAATGCGTGTTTCAAACCTTTGGGCTGTGAAGAAAGCTCAACTTATGGTATCTTGAGGTTTGATGGTTTTGGTTTCTCCCTCTCTCATGGCAACTCTTCAAAGTGTGGCTGCCAAAATCGAGTCCCTTTATCCTGTGAGTCAAAAATACTAAACACATCAGTTATTACCTCAGGATAATACAATTTTTAAAAATCAAAATTGAGAAGATTTTTCAAAGAATCAGAGCCATAATTTTGATAAGCTTCCTCCGTTATAAGTGTGTCTATCATATATGAATGATAGCATTCGTCTTCTTCTCGTGGTTGTTTGCCAATATTGAAAATATTTACCTCAAGAGTCATATTCTCAAAAGATAATTTTAGTAGACTATTTCTACAATTAATAAGAGCGTTAATAGTGGCTAGAAAAGGTCTCTCCAAAATAAGAGGGATTTTTTACTCTATGTTAACAACAGAATGTGTATTTAAAACAAGAAAATCAATAGGGTAGTAAAATTTATCAATTTACAACAAAACATTTTCTACTATCTCTCGTGGTCTCTTGA
Organism: Ailanthus altissimus; assembly: GCA_946807835.1. Taxonomy (NCBI): domain Eukaryota; kingdom Viridiplantae; phylum Streptophyta; class Magnoliopsida; order Sapindales; family Simaroubaceae; genus Ailanthus; species Ailanthus altissimus. Next base: position 4,209,652 of record OX327690.1, on the reverse strand, counting down.
TTGATCGGTTAGCGAATTGTAGGATTACAAATGTTGGTTTAATCTCACCAAGTCCCAATTGCAAGTAAATAGAATAAGGCATTAAATTTACACTTGCTCCTAAGTTCAACAAAGCTTGACCAAACTCATGTGTCCCCATTTGACAGGAGATTGTGGGACATCCTAGGTCTTTATACTTGGGTGGTGTCTTTTGTTCAATCACTGCACTTACCTGTTCTGCCAAAAATGCAATTTTCTTCATATGGTGTTTTCTTTTGATAGTGCATAGATCCTTGATGACTTTGGCATAAGTAACCTACTTAATCAAATGCAACAAGGAAAGATTAATCTTAACTTGTTTCAAATGTTCCAAAATCTCACCTTGAATTTTTGAATTTTTTCCAACCGTTCGAAGAGCTTGAGAAAAAGGCACTGGGATTGAGAATTTATTTTCAGGTTTTTTTTTCACTGTGGCCTCTTTTTCAAGGGGGGCGTCTTTACTACTCATAGATGTGTTAATTTCAGAAGTAGACTCACTTACAATCTTACCACTTCGAGTAGTAATGACATTGACTTCTTTGAGATTTTGAACATCAGAAGTAGAAGCTTGTGCCATGAATTGTCCTTTCGGATTGGATTGAGGTTGAGATGGAAACTTACCTCGCTTTTGTACAGTTAAGGCACTGGTTAACTTTGTGATTTAACTCTTGATTTCTTTATTTTCGTCTACCACCTATGCAAGAATTGTTTCAAAATTTTGATTAGTCTTACTTTGTGCCTTCATAAATGCTTGTAATGTATCCTCTAAAAAACTCATAGTTGGTCGTGCATTATATTGTGATGCAACATAAGACTTGGGTGCTTGTTGTTCTTGTTTCCAATGGCTGTTGGCTTGTTGGTCAGATTTCCAACTGAAATTTTGGTGGTTTCTCCAGTTAGGATTATATATTTCAGAGTAGGGTGAATAAGGCTTCTTGTACATCCCTAGGGTATTACATTGTTCCTCATATATCCCTCTCATCTCACTATAAGTGGGGCAATCTTGAGCTAAGTGTTCCGCTCCTCCACAGACAAAACAGACATCGTGTGACTTAACTCTAGCAACCGTGTGGGTGACTCTTCTATCTTTGGTTTTTAAGGCCTCTAACTCCTTAGTTAAGACCTCTAATTGGGCTTTGAGGTTATCCTCTTCCTTAAGATGAAAAACTCCATTGGGTCATGATCTATTTGTGCTTTCAACAATGCTAGGTCCAGTCCACGTATGGACTTTTTCGACTAAGTCATTAAGGAATTCTATGGCTTCCTCAGGATCTTTGTGAAGGAACTCCTCATTACACATCATCTCAACAAATTGGCACTCTCTAATTGTGAGTTCCTCATAGAAATAACTAACCAAGCACTAATTTTCATACCCATGGTGAGGGCACAGATTTAGCAACTCTTTAAACCTTTTCCATGCTTGATATAAGGTTTCACTGTCGTTTTGGGAGAAGGAAGAAATTTGTCTTTTCAGGCCATTAGTTTGTGTTGCGGGAAGTATTTATTGAAAAATGTTTGGGTCATTTCTGCCCAAGTTCCTATAGACCTCGGCCTCAAAGAGTAGAGCCAACTCTTTGCTTTGTCTTTCAAAGAAAAAGGGAAAAATTTAAGCCTAACAGTGTCTACGGCTTCAGGTTGGCTATAGAAGGTGGCAATTACCTCTTCAAATTCCCTAACATGTATATAAAGATTTTCACTATCTATACCATGAAAAGTGGGCAGAAGTTGTATCATTCCAGGTTTAAAATTCGAATGTGGTGTGTTAGGTGGAAATATAATGCATGATGGTATGGTTGTACGAGTAGGATGCAAGTAATCTTTTAGAGTTCTAACGGGGTTTTCTTCGTGTTAACTCATTGTGTTAAAATTATAAGATGAACTAGAAAGTGAATTCTCTTCCCTTACAAATTATGGAGAGTGGTTCTAGTTCTAGTTCTCTCACAGATCTTCCTCGTTTGTCTCTAAGTCGATGCATACATCCTAACAATTTTTGTTTTTTTTAAAGAAGGAAATACTTAAGGAAAATTAAGAAGTGGAATAAAACACAACAAGAAATAGAAATGAGTTAGGTGGTAAGACCAACTATGAAATATAAATACAATAATTGAACAAAAGATAATAAACTGTAAAGTACGATAAAAAAGTACAATAAATAAATAAATAAAAAGTACAATAAGTAAATAAAAGAAAAGAAACTATAATAAATAAATAAAAATAAAATGCAAAGTATAACAAATAAATAAAAAAAATAAAGTGCAATAAAAAAAGGTACAATAAGTAAATAAATAAAAAGTTAGGCGGTAGAACCGGTCATTAAAATAAAAAGAAAATGCAACATATTAATTAAAGAAAATAAAGTGCAATAAATAAGTAAAAGAAAATGAAAATAAAGTACAATAAAAAAAGGTACAATAAATAAATAAAAGAAAGTGAACGAAGTTAGGCGGTAAAACAGGCTATTAAAATAATATAAATTATAACAAATTAACTAAATAAAATAAAATAAATTAGGTGGTAGAACCAACCATGAACAATAAGGTGAATTACAAGAAAATAAATTAATATTTTACAAAGAAAAAAAAATGTACAAAGTAACCACTTTAGTATTTATAATCGCAACCGACTTTTGCTTAGTGTGCCTCCCCGGCAACGGCGCCAAATTTTATTTACGCTCAAAATATAATGCGGCTATCACAGTATAGATTGAGGTGTCCATCCCACGAGGAAGCTCTTGGCAAAATAGGTTGGCGAAGTAAAATATTAAAGAGGTAGTAAAGGATAAAATTAATTGATGAGATATAATTGTCTATGAATTGAAGAAAATATCTTATGATGATTTAAGAAAAACTTTGAGAATCACAATTATGCTTTATAAATCTACTCTACACTTTGATTCAATGTTTATAATTCAATTGAAAACTTCACATCCCAAACAATCAATCGGAAGATATGTAAATTATAGCATATTTGATAACACATGTATTTGGTGTGACTGAACTCTTTTGCAAATATTAACACAAATCATGTTTATATATACAAGTTATCTAAGATTGACAATATATCATTTTGCCAATATTGCAATAAAAGATCAACTTGAATATTAAACATTTATTACCCTTACATGTTATCCAAGATCGACAATATATCAATTTGACAATACTGCAATAAAAGATTAACATATAAAACAATGTAATCAATAACAATTATAATTCAACAAGAATCACATAAGAAAAGCATGACCGAACATATATAAGACATGAGAATTATAACCTCTGGATTATAGAAAATAAAATAGATAAGAGTTTAATCAAAATCAAACTTACAAATATTTGTAGCTCTTGACAACGAATCAAAGTATAGAAGTAGATTTATTACACATAAAAGTTCATCTCTTAGCCTTGCCAAGAACTCTAGCCTAAATTATAATACATGTTAATGAGAAGAAAAGAAGAGAGAATTATCTCATGTTGAAAACGTCTTAAGAGTCTTCTTATATAGGCAATGAATGGAAATATGTCATGGGTGACATCAATCTTCAATAATTTTAGGCCAATAACTCATTTATTTAATTGCAGCACATTTTTGATAATGTAAATGACCGATGTAGCCTCTGTAGTCGACATGCAATTTGTAGCATTTTGTCTCTTCTTTCCATAGGCACTGAGTTCATGCAAATTAGATGAGTATCTAATGAGATATGAGTAAAATTCCAAAGATACATCAGATTTCGGCCAATAACCATTTTACCCACTTGCAATGCAATTTGGTCCATGATAACGGCTGATTTGGACTTTACCATCAGCATACGAGTTGTTGATAGTTAAGTTAAAATTTTACAACTTGAAGAATTATACCAATTGAGTACGTATTTTGTAAGATACGGTCCAAATACGTGAGTTTGGTCAAGCTGGGCAGAAGTTGTAGCCCGATTCTATTGTATCTCAATTTTTAGCCCATAAGATGTTGGATTTGGCTTTTTTACTCTTCTTCAAGTTTGTGTAAGATTGCGTCATGTTACACCAGGTTCAAGAATTTCTTCATTTCTATTTCTACATTATGAGTTATGTCCATATTACCTAAACCTGTGCAAATAAAATTCATTAACCACAATTTAAAGAGAACACTTTATTTCAAGCTAAAATACAAGAAAATGCTAAAATTAGTAACATTAAATGGTGACTAAATCTCTTAATAAATATGCATTTTCATGTTCTTATCAGTGGGTGACCCTTCTATCTTTGGCTTTCAAGGCCTCTAACTCCATAGTGAAGACTTCTAATTGGGCTTTAAGGTTATCATCTTCCCTAAGATGGAAAACTCCACTGGGTCTTGACTTATTTGTGCTTTCAGTAATGCTAGGTCCAATCCATGTATGGGCTTTTTCGGCTAAATCATTAAAGAATTCTATGGCTTCCTCAAGATCTTTATGAAGGAACTCCCCATTACACATCATCTCAATAAATTGGCGCTTTCTAATTGTAAGTCCCTCGTAAAAATAGCCAACCAAATGCTAATTTTCATACCCATAGTGAGGGAAAAGATTTAGTAACTCTTTAAATCTTTCCTATGCTTGATATAAGGTTTCTGTAGTAACCAGTATCCATAACCGGTAAGAATATGTATATTTATATATATAAATATACGTATTTTATTTGTATGTGGGTGATCCTTGATTTATATATTGTTATTAGTAATATTTTTATAGGTTAAGGATATACGATTAGTATTGGGTTTATTTGTAGGACTTTAGATTTATTTTAGGGACCAAATTGTTATACTTTGAAAGTTTTGGGGGTAGATTCGTAAATACTAAAAATTAGCCTCTTAGTATAAAAATACACTTTTGAACCCTAATTTACCATTTTTAGGTCGAGCTACCCATTTTAAGAGAGAGAAGAGAGAAATAGAGGAGAGAGAAAGAGGAGAAGAAGAAGAAAAAGAAGAAGAAATTGGAATTTTGAATTTCAAGAGGTATATCATACGTATTTCTCAATTTATTGGTATTAATTAAGTTAATTCCTTTAAGTTTTGATTTCTGAAAATATGTATAATTGAGGATTTGTTGTGTATTTCGTAAGATTATATGAGAATTGATGATGATCTATAAGATAGTTTGATAAATCATGATGAATTGTGAAATTTCTGCTGGATAACCTCTTGATCTAGGAATTTTATAAATTGTTGTGATTCGATTCTGGTTTTGAATTTTGAGTAAATGAAATTAGACATGTTAAGGATCATTTGAGACTTTGAATCGATTGAAAATTCTGGAAATTGAGTTTATAGTGAATTTACCAAAATGACCTTGAAATTCTGGAAATTTCCTGTGTAAACAGTATAATACAGTGACGAACAATGTTTGTCCTACTGAATGATCTTCAAAAATTACGAAATTGTGAAATATGATAATTTCATATGTCTAATATGATATACTCGGAATTGAGAATTTAGATCAATGTGGTTGAAGTGTTATGAATTTCTAAAGTGTATCAGCTCATTGTAGTATTTGATTAACAGATTTTTAACGTTATAAAATAAAATAGTTTTAAAATACTTTGGCAGTGATTTAGAAGTGAAATATTTATCATGGACTGAGATATGTGTTAAGAGTAATTATGTGGTAGTTTTATAATTTTTGAGTTAGTATATGATTTTATAAAATTGAGAGATTGAATACTGTTCAGTAAGTATCTTGATCCTGTCAGGTTTGTAGTTTGGATTCGATGGTGTGTATGGAATGGATTGTGTAGGAAATTTGATATAATGTTCATATATAAGAAGGATATATGAGTCAAGAATGGTATATTCTGATTTTGGAGTAATTGGACATCATTTGATGTATTAGAAATTTTTGTTAAGTGTAAGTGGTCAGAATGACAGGTTTTGAGAAACTAAATATTTAGACCAATTTGATGTGATAAATGCATTGTGTATAATTTTGTAAGCTATTTAAAGTATTTTGTGTGAATTGTGAGGCTTATGAAATGATTAATCTCCATTGATAGGTTAAGGAGATTTAAGCCTTGTAGCTGAAAGTGTTAAGAGGTAAGTATACTAGACTTTTTACTAAAATCACAATAAACATAGTAATTGTTTTGTATGGTTTTGCAAATGGGGTTAAGAATATGTTTATGTTATGTCAAAGTATATTTTGATATGAAATGTGAATATATGTTTCTGAATGTGAGCATTGACATTGAGCATGGACATACATGTATTTTTGAAAGTGAGCTTTCAAAATAAGATGCGTTTAATAAAGAAAGCTTTTGAAGTGTAATATGTCCATGAGAAATATTTTGTGTTTTGAGGGTACTTGAACTCACTGTTAACTTAGTAGGCATTTTATGTGATTTGTGGAGCCTTTATATGTGGCATTTCCTTTGGGATTGGTATATGTTATGTGTTCCGTATGTAGGGAGGATCCTATTGGTACCTAAAGGAAGAGTGAGTCATCACATTCGTGTGGTGGCGTATTGGCGCATGTGAGAGGACTCACCGATGATCAGGGTGAGGGTTTGGCTTTTACCTTCGGGCATGAGCATTATATATGTGTAATTTAAAGGCCTCACTTGTACTATTCCTCTCATACGGTATGTCACCTACGAGTGACATTTGGCTCATTATGTGATATGTGATATGTAAGTCCTACTAAGTAGTAGTTGAGTGATGGTATTCCTGTAATATGTTTTGAAAGAATGTGTAAGCGCTTACATGATATGTGATTTGATAAGATTATGATTTTGATTGATCACAGTATATCATACATATGCATTGTGTACATATATGTATTTGTATTTGATATATGAAAAATTAGTATGCTTACTGAGTTTTATACTCATTATAGTTTATGGTGATTTCAGGTAAATAAGGTACATGTGTGCTTAGCGGATTTGGCAAAGCTTCTGCTGTTCCTTGGGTTCCCTAAGTTGTTAGGTTGCTAAGTGTTTCATTTGGGGACACGTGGGATAAGATATTTGATTTGTCCCTATTGAATAAATACTTATGTATTATTTTATTGTGTGTGGTTGGATTTAGTTTAAGTTTCACCAAGTGTAGTAACGGATTGATTTTAAGTAAGAATTTGCAATGAATATATTCTGGGCTTCCGGTAACAAAGTTGCTACTGGTGACGTAGTAGAGTGTTAATCTCTGAGAAAACTCTGCGTATCTCCGGTTTACTAATTGTCCTAGTCATAATTCAATTGCTATAATTCTGAAAGAAATTAAAATGAATGTTTAAGTATTATTGAATGAATGTAAGTGATGTCGTGTGTCAGATCTGTTGGGTCTGGGGCGTGACAGTTTCGCTGTCTTTTTGAGAGAAGGAAGAAATTTATCTTTTCAAGCCATTAGTTTTGTATTGTGGAAAATATTTATTGAAAAATGCTTGGGTCATTTCTGCCCAAGTTCCTATAGACCTCGGCTTTAAAGAGTATAGCCAACTCTTTGCTTTGTCTTTCAAAGAAAAAGGGAAACATTTAAGCCTAACAATGTCTATGGCTTCAGGTTGGCTATGGAAGGTGGCAATTACCTCTTCAAATTCCCTAACATGTACGTAAGGATTTTCACTATCTAGACCATGAAAAGTGGGCAGAAGTTGTATCATTTCAGGTTTAAAATTCGAAGGTGGTGTGTTGAGTGGAAATATAATGCATGATAGTGTGACTGTGCGAGTAGGATGCAAGTAATCTTTTAGAGTCCTAACGGGGTTATTTTCGTGTTGGCTCATTGTGTTGGAATTACAAGATGAACTAGATGGTGAATTCTTTTCTCTTACAAATTGTAATGATGGTTCTAGTTCTACATCTCTCACGAATATTTCTCGTTTGTCTTTAAGTCGATGCATACATTCTAACAAATTTTTTTTTTTTTTTTTTATGAAATAAATGCTCAAGGAAAATTAAGAAGTAAAATAAAACACAGCAAGAAATGAGTTAGGTGGTAAGACTAACTATGAAATATAAATACAATAAATGAACAAAAAATAATAAACTGTAAGTATAATAAAAAAGTACAATAAATAAATAAATAAAAAGTACACTAAGTAAATAAAAGAAAAGAAAGTACAATAAATAAAGGAAAATAAAATGCAAAGTACAATATATAAATAAAAGAAAAAAAATAAAATAAAGTACAATAAATAAGAAAAAGTACAATATGTAAATAAATAAAAAGTTAGGCAGTAGAACCGACTATTAAAATAAATAAAAATACAACATATTAACTAAAGAAAATAAAGTACAATAATTAAATAAAAGAAAATAAAAACAAATGACAATAAAAAAATATGCAATAAATAAATAAAAGAAAATAAAGTGCAATTAAAAAAAAAATTAAGTTAGGCAATAGAATTAACCTTTAAAATAAAAAGATAACAAATTAACTAAAGAACAAAAAATAAATTAGGGAGTAGAACCAACCATAAACAATAAAATAAATTACAACAAAGAAAATAAAACTAAGATTTTACAAAAAAAAGAAAATGTACAAAGTTACTGCTTTAGTATTGATAAACGCAACCGACTTTCGCTTAGTGTGCCTTCTCGGCAACGGCGCTAAATTTTGTTTATGCTCAAAATAATGCGCCTATCGCAATATAGATTGAGGTGTCGATCCCACGAGGAAGGTTTTAGTAAAATAGGTTGGTGAAGTAAAAATATTAAAGTAGTAGCAAGTGAAAAATTAACTAATTGGTTTAAGTGGATGAGATAGAATTTTTTATGAATTGAGAAAAATGTCTTATGATGATTTAAACAAGGCTTCGAGAATCACAATTATTATTTATAAATCTACTCTACACTTTGATTCAATGTTTATAACTCAATTGACAGTTTTACATCTAAACAATCAATCGGAAGATATGTAAAATATAGCACATTTGATAACACATACATTTGATATGACTAAACTCTTTAGCAAATATTAACACAAATCATGTTCATTTATACAAGTTATCTAAGATCGACAATATATCATCTTGACAATATTGCAGTAAAAGATCAACTTGAATATCAAATATTTATTGTCTTTACATGTTATCTAAGATCGACAATATATCAATCGATAATATTGCAGTAAAAGATTAATATATAAAATAATGTAACCAATAACAATTATAATTCAACAAGAATCACATAAGAAAAGCATGACTGAACATATATGAGACATGAGAATTATAACCTCTGGAATATAGAAAATAAAATAGATAAGAGTTTAATCAAATCCAAACTTACAAATATTTGTAGCTCTTGACAACGAATCAAAGCATAGAAGTAGATTTATTACACATAAGAGTTCATCTCTTAGCCTTGCTAAGAATTCTAGCCTAGATTACAATGCATGTTAATGAGAAGAAAAATAAGAGAGAATATAATGTTAAAAACGTTATAAGAGTGTCCTTATATAGGCAATGAATGGAAATATATCATGTGTGACATTAATCTTCAACAATTTTAGGCCAACAACTCGTTCACCCACTTGCAGCACGTTTTTGATAATATAAATGACCGATGTAGCGCCTGTGGCCATCATGAAAGTTACATAATTTTTTATATTCTTTCCATAAGCATTAGATTCATGAAAATTGAATGAGTATCCAATGAGATATGAGTAGAATTTCAAAGATACATCAGATTTTGACCAACAATATTTTTACCCATTTACAAGATAATTTGGTCTATGATAATGACTGATTTGGACTCTACCATCAACATAAGAGTTGTTGATAATTAAGTCAGTATTTCAAAAATATAAGAATTATACCAATGGGTATGTATTTAGTGAGATATGGTCCAAATTCGTGAGTTGGGTCAAGCTGAGCGAAAGTTGTAACCCGATTCTATTGTATCTCAATTTGTAGCCCATAACATGTTGGATTTGGCTTTTCCACTATTCTTCAAGTTTGTGTAAGATTGAGTAATGTTACTCGAGGTTCAGGAATTTCTTCATTTCGATTTCTACATTGAGAGTTATGTCCATTTTACCTAAACTTGTGCAAATAACATTCACTAATCACAATTTAAGGAGATCACTTTATTTCAAGCTAAAAGTACAAAAATGTTAAAATTAGTGACATTAAATAGTGATTGAATCTCTTAATAAATATATATTTTCATGTGTTCATCACTCATAGTTAGCCACGCTGAGAGATATAAATGCTCAATGTTAGCACAACTAAGTGTTAGCTGGTTATAATACTCAACAGATCCAAGAGTTGGAGCCTTGTCTGTAATGGGACATAGACCTGAAAATATACTAGTAACTGCATAGTTGCAAGAGTTGAAATCGGGTGCCAAAAAATTCTAGTTGCGCAAGTATGTTCTCGAATAATTGTCTCTGATCAGTTTTTGCTGATGTGGGTTTGTTGGTGGATATTGTTTTATATAGATCAGCATATGTCATACCTATAGGGTGTAGATGGTCGTTCCTAGCCAACCGTGAGCTTGGAGCTCACATTGATATATGGGTATCCAGTTAGGACTGGATATGGAACAGACTCACGAGGGCCTCCGATAGACGTCCTATATAAGTCATCAACGAAGGGTCCTTTTGAGTTGAGTAGTTTACGTGGTCCTTCGACCTAAGTGCCACGGTGGGCTTGTAAGCGATCCACCATACTTTGATTCCACACATGTCACAGACCTTTCATGGTGTAACTGCTGAGTGTCGCTGTGTATAGTTTGATGCTTATGGAGTTTGGTGCAAACAGATATGGGATCTATCAGCTCGCATAGAGAGTTAGATATCCAGATGTTTCGAGACTGTATCTCGAAAAGTCTTATGGCCACAAGCATCAATCCCGGGAAAGAGTTCCGTTAGGGTAAAATAATATGACAAAAAAGTTTGCACATATTGTTCTGTGAGATACAAGTCTGGAGATAAGACATGGATGAGCACTAGAGGATTTGACGGTGATAATCTATATCCTCACATATCCAGGATATCATGACGGAAGAATTATACGTATGCGTTGTAACCTTAGCTTGTATGGTTCAACGCGCTAATTTGTAATATCCGTGACATATGCATGAGGCATTGCTTACAGACTCATGAAATAGTTCAATTTGATGAATCAGGCGTGAACCTAAGGAGTCCCGCGATATGGAGTATACTCGTTGTGCACTGGGGTAGCGTGCCAGATTAAAGTGTTTAATTTAGTAATATTCAGCATTGTCATGAAAATACGTGCATATTTGTATTTAAGTGTTAAATACAACAATTAGTCAATAATTATTATTTACTAATTGTATAATGACACGTACTGTATTATAGACCCTCAGTTGAGTTCACCCAAATGCGGATTTGGTGGGACCAACTAGGGGGTAGACTTGGTAACTATTTATGAAGGGCAAAATGGTCATTTTATACTTTGATTATTTAATTGTTAAATAATCAAAATATCTCTCTTATTATATTATATAATATATTATTATATTATATTATATATAATAATATTATATTTTAGGTGCCAACATTATGATTATTTTATTATTATTATATATATAAATAGAGAGCGAGATAAGAATGAGTTAATGTGTGTTGGCCATTTTGGCTGAGAGAAAGAGAAGAGAAATTGAGAAGAAGAAGAAGAAAGTAGAAAAAAAAAAAAGAAAGAAAGAAAGAAAGAAGAAAGAAAAAAAAGAGGAAAAATAAAATTGTTTCATTTTCTCTATGCTTCAAATTGGAGCAATTGTGAATTGTTTCAAATTCTCTATTTCTTATCCTTTTGGAGAAAAGAACGGTAACACACACCAACTATTTTAGGGTTTAAGAGTTAAACCCAGTGCTGCGTACAGGGTTGCCGTTCTAACTCACTAAGCTCAACGTGTTGGTGACTAGAACTGTCCACGAGTTGGTCTCTATGTGGACTCTAAAAAAATACGTGTATAATGTTACACGTTGAGGTGAGTTCTCAACCTTTAGTAATATATTAATGTGATTAATATATTTATTTATTGTGTTTATTGCATAATTTATGCTTCTGCCGCGTTTAAATTCATATATGATACGTATTTAGGCAATAGGCACAATAGCACATGCATACACCCACATGTATTAGATCTTACACAACAGTACTAGTTGACCCACCCGTTGTTGTAGCTCCTCCGATTAGCAATGTTCCTAAAGCAGTTCCCATCATGGACTTGGACATGCTTGACACTGCTTCTGCAGCCTTAATGATCTATTTTCCTGCGTATGGGTTTTTATTTTTTGATCGCATTGTAATTGATCAATGTAATCATCTTCAATGAATGGATTATTTATACTTTTCAACATATGCCTGTTCTTCTTTGCCTGCTCAAAGTAAGTTCATTCTACAGCAAAATCCATTAACATATCTGAACAACTTATAAAACACTGATCTTATTAAGATAGCCACACCGTTAGTAATAATAATCATTAACATATTTCACGAACGAAAATAAAACTTGTAGTTAAATAAGCTGGCCGTTTTACTGAACAGCTTTAGTCAGAACTGAATAGTAGTCATCGTTTCCAATGAACTCATGATATTGAGGCCGAACAATGTTAGATTGGCTGAATAGCTTATTAGTAATTGGCATGATGGTACGGATGCTTTTACTAACTGCGATTATAAATAATTTGAAAATAAAACCCGCTCAGGGCATCTTATAGTGATGCCCGATCCAATTGAGCAGTTGAATCGGCTTTGGTAATACATTGCTCTTTGGTGCAGTCTAAGGTAAGTAGCTTGAACCATCTAGTGTGGAGCCTTTCAATACCTTCGGGGGATTGACTTGGTGTAATAATGCTAAACAACGTTCCATGAGTGTTGTGGAAAGGCCATAGTGATACGATAGTAAAGCCACGGTCAAACCCTCTTCAATGAGTGCCATGGTGTAACCCATGGTAATGCTGTGGAAGTGCTACAGCTTTCGTCCCACCGAGCCGTCTAGGTGTGATGCTGTAGATCAAGCATCAAACCAGTCATGGTGAAGTGCTCCACGAGAGTCTAACCAGTGACGGTGAAATAAAATGAGAGTCGAGTTGGTTATGGCAAAATGCTTCGCGAGCCTTAAACCAGTGACGGTGAAATAGAATGAAAGACGAGCCAGTCATAGTAAAATGCTCCACGAGCGTCAAACCAGTAATGACGAATTATAATAAAAGTCGATCCTGTCATAATGAAATGCTTTGCGAGCGTTTGAACCAGTGATGGTGAAATAGAATGAAAGTCGAGCCGGTCATGGTGAAATACTTTGCGAACGTCGAACTAGTGACGTGAAATATAATAAAAGTTGGTCCGGTCATGGTGAAATGCTCTACGAGTGTTTGAACCAGGAACGGCAAAATAGAATAAAAGTCGAACCGGTCATGGTGTCCCACGTGACATGGTGACTCCTTGTTAAAAATACGAATATCTTTGTGATGATGACATCGTGAAGATCCTAAGATAGGGCACAATGTGCTATTTTAAGCGGTTTGACACAAACTCTCTTGCTAAATAATCTGAAAGCGCCTGTGTAGGCGACTGGTTTTATGTTCCAGTTAATATACTCATTGTGAATGTTCATACCAAAAAAAAAAGGAAACGAAAGAGCTTTCATTTAAGCACGATATTTATACAACGAATGGTTACAAACAAAAATTTAGAGATAGCATTTTCTTAGCAGCTCGGTATTTGATGGTTTTCGACGGCTCGTCCGTTTGTCCCTTTAAGTTCGTAAGCCCTTCCTACATACTTGAGGATCTTGTACAGTCCTTCCCAAGTGGGACCTAGGACTCCGTCTGCGAGGTTCTTTGTGTTGAGCACTACCCTCCGTAGCACTAAATCTCCCTCTTCTGAACTTCGGGCCCTAACCTTTTTCTCAGAGTATCTGGTCACCTTTTGTTGGTAGGCTGTTACTCGAATTTGGGCCAGGTCTCTAATATGTTCGATCGAGTCTAGCCCTCTCTTTATCAGGTCATTATTGACGGTTTCAGAGAATTTTAGCACTCGGTGGGTCGAGGTCCCAATTTCGACGGGGATCACGGCTTCACTTCCAAAGGATAAAGAGAATGGCGTTTCACCAGGGGCTATCTTACTAGTTGTTCGGAGCACTTACAGTACCTCTGGTAGCTCCTCTACCCACGCTCTCTTTCTTTCCGTTAGCTTTTTCTTAAGTAGTTTTTTTATCAGCTTGTTTGAGGACTCGACTTGGCTATTGGTTTTAGGGTGTGCGAGGGAGGTGAACGACAGTCATACTCTAAGTTGTTCACAAAATTGCTTAAAGTTGTTATTGTCCAGCTGCTTCCTGTGGTCAGTGATGATGGTGTGGGGGATGCCATACTGACATATTATACTTCTCCATACAAAATTCCGGATATTCTTTTCCATGATTTTTGATAGTGGCTCAGCCTCAATCCATTTTGTGAAATAGTTGACCGCCACGATCACATACTTCCATGACCTTTTGCTTTAAGGGAGTGGTCCGATCAAGTCGAGCCCCTACTGAGTGAACGGCTACAGTCAGCTTATGGTGGTTAGCTCCTTTGTGGGTGCTTGGATCCTATCTGCGAACCTCTGACATACGTCACAACGCTGAACCAGGTGTTTGGCATCTTGAATGACGGTGGGCCAATAATAATCGGTTCGGAAGACTTTGTGGGCCAAAGATTTCCTCCACAAATAATTGTCGCACACTCATTTATAGATCTCCCTTAGGACCCGCTTCACCTCCGCAGGGTTTAGGCACCTCATGTTGGGATGAGAGAAACCTATTCGATACAATATTCCATCAATCACCAAGTATCTAGCGGCCTGGTATTTAATTTTTTAGCTTTCTTTTTGTAGCCCAGAATCGTCATGTTCAAGATGTAGTATTTAATGGGGTCTATCTAGCTCAGCACTGATTCGATTTACATGATCTGCTCGCCTTCCTAGGTACTTGGTTTCAAGCTTTGAATCTGAAGCGAACAATGTACCTGGTCTTGTCTCCTCCGAAGCTGATGAAGACGATCCCTGCCCTACTTCACTGCAAGTTGAATGCCTCGTCAATATAAAGTACCCATTTTTCTGAGTTTGTCTCGAGGATTTCCTGACTTGCGACTATCTAGTAAGTACTTTCGGCCATGAAATCAGTAAGGCCCTGCCCTTTAATGATGGTTCAGGGTCAGTAATGAATGTCAAATTTGCTCAACTTTATGAACCATTTAATCAGTCGGCCAGATAGGTCGGGCTTGTGCAAGATTTGTTTGAGTGGTTAGTTGGTTAGCACTACGATAGTATGTACTTAGAAATAGGGTCGTAGCTTCCTTCCAATCTTGATTAGCGCAAAAACTAATTTTTCAAGGGGGGGTATCGCGTTTCTGGCCCAGTGAGGGCCCTGCTTATTTAATACACCGGTCGTTGCACCCCTTCTCTTCTCTAGCGAGGACTAAGCTGACAGTTCATTCTGAGACTCCCAAGTATACTACCAATGATTCTCCTTGCACTGGAATTGCCAAGTGTATTGGTTCAGAGAGATAGTTCTTCAGTTGCTGGAAGGCTTGTTCACACTATTTGGTCCACCGATCCTTCCCCTTTCTCTTAATGGCCTAGAAAATGGTGAAGCAATTATCGGTGGCTTAGGAGATGAATTTGTTTAGGGTCGCAATCCTGCCAGTTAACTAGTAGATCTCTTTTACTATACTTGGAGACTTCATTTCTAAAATAGCCCAGACTTTATCTGGATTGGCTTTTATTCCCCGTTGGCTCACCATAAACCTAAGAATTTTTCAAACTTTACCCTGAAGACGCACTTCTCGGGGTTCATTTTCATCCCGTTCTTCCTTAGCACCATAAAGGCTTTTTTGAGATTGGTGACGTGGTCCGCTTTTTTACTAACTTAGCTATCATGTCATTTATGTATACTTCTATATTTTTGCCAATTAGGTTTTTAAAAAGCTTGTTTTCCAATCTTTGATAGGTGGTTCTTACGTTTTTTAATTTGAATGGCATCACCTGGTAGCAATAGGTCCCTTGGTGGGTGACGAAGGACATTTTTTCCTGGTCGGGAGGGAATATCGGGATCTGGTTGCTGCCAAAAAAGGCGTCCATGAAACTTAATAGCTCATTTCCTACAATTACATCCACTAGTTGATCGATCTTTGGGAGGGAAAAACTATCTTTGGGGCACGCCTTATTTAGATCAGTGAAGTCGACACACATCCTTCACTTTCCATTTGCCTTGTTTACCATCACCATGTTGGACAACCATTTCGGATAGTGGACCTCTCGGACAAACCCCGCTACCAATAGCTTTTCCACCTCTTTCCTTATAGCTCCGTTTTACTCCTAATTGAAGATTCTTCTCTTTTGCTTTACTGGTCTAGATGTAGGCCAGTCTTGGGTTAATTCCGGGCATTTCTCAGTGGGACAAGGCGAAGATGTCCGAAAAATCTCGGATCAAATGGGTCAACCCTTGCTCAACCTCTAGCTCTGAGTTCCCATCCTGACCACATTGTTAGATTCCTCGACCTTAACCTGAAGTTCTTGAATTTCTTTCGCTGGCTTTGAGGATTCAAGGACTCTTTCTCTTTGATTGATGGAAGAAATGCAAAATGCCTTTCTTGCCATGATATCATAGCAGTGCCTTACCACATTTTGATCTCCCGATGCCACTTCGATCCCTTCTCCTGCAATAGCTTCAGGTAATAAATGGATAGGGCTGCATTCGTATTCACTATGAACGATCGCCCAAGGAGAACTCTATATGAAAATGGGCGGTCTACTACCATAAACCTAGTCATCATCGTGTTCTCATAGGGCCTTCGTCTGATGGTGAGGGGGAGGGTTACCACTCCAATTGGCATCACACAGCTATCCCAGAATTCTTGTAGTGACATTTGGGTCTCCTCTATACGGAGGTTCCTGATTTTTAGGTAGTTCAGGGTTTCCTTGAAGATTATGTTGACCGAGCTGGCCGGGTCGACAAGTACCCTGTTGATCTTCTCTTCCACTACCATTACTTCGATTACTAGTGCATCATCACGGGGGTAACTGATCCCTTGAGCATCTTTCTCTATGAACATGATTGGCACCTCTTGTGATAGCCTCGATTTCTTGGCTAAATGGGTGTTGCACATGACTTGATGTGCCACCATTGAGTACTTGGAGTAGTTCTTCCTTTATTTATTCGAATCTCCTGCCAGCATGGGTCTACCCAAAATAATCATGATGGAGTTAGGGTTCAATATACTAGTTGGATTAGTGGTCGTCGTTTGTTGATTTACCTAGAATTCTTTCAAGTACCTATTCCTCATCAAATGGTTGACCTATTTTCTTAGCTCGATACATTCTTCGGTGGTGTGCCCGAGACCTTTGTGCATGTCCCACCATTTCTAATGATTTATTCACTGTTCTGGTCATTTCCCTTCGAAATTGCTCTACAACAATACTCTATTCTGGATGTCTTCGTAGACATCTTTGAGTGGCACGGCTAGAGGGATAAAATCTTTAACTCAGGCCACTCTTTTCTCATCTCCCAGTGGTTTGTTGTTCCTTGGATTCTATCTTAGGGTCGGTGCTTATATGTCATCCCTAAATGTACATATACTTATGTATTTATACAAGAGTACATTCTCATTAAATCGCTAATACCCATTTATATAGTATTATGGAATGTAACATTACAGACATTATAGATCTGAAAGAGTTTAGATCATATCTAAAGGAGTTTAGATCATATCGAAAGGAGTTTAGATAAGGGCTCATAGTTAGCCACGCTGAGAGATATAAATGCTAGATGTTAGCACAGTTAAGTGTTAGCTGCTTATAATACTCAGCAGATCCAAGAGTTGGAGCCTTGTCTGTAATGAGACATAGACTTGGGAATATACTAGTAACTATATAGTTGCAAGAGTTACAATCGGGTGCCAGAAAATTCTAGTTGCACAAGTATGTTCTCGAATAATTATCCCTGATTTATTACTGTCGATGTGGGTCTGTTGGTGGATACCTTTTTATATAGATCAGCATATGTCGTACTTATAGGGTATAGATGGTCGTTCCTAGCCGACTGTGAGCTTGGAGCTCGTATTGACATATGGGTATCTAGTTAGGATTGGATATGGGACAGACTCACAAGGGCCTCCGATAGACATTCTATATAAGTCGTCAACGAAAGGTCCTCTTAAGTTGAGTAGTATACGTGGTCCTTTGACCTGAGTGCCATGGTGGGCTTGTAAGTGATCCACCATACTTTAGTTACACGCATGTCACAGACCTTTCATAGAGTAACCGTTGGGAGTCGCTGGGTATAGTCCAATACTTATGGAGTCCTGTGCGTACAGATATGGGATCCGTTAGCTCGTATAAGGAGTTAGATATCCAGATGCTTCGAGAGTGTATCTCGAAAAGTCTTGTGGCCACAAGCATCAATCCCAGGTTAGAGTTCTGTCAAGGTAGAACAATATGGCAAATGCGTTTGTGCATATTATTCAATAAGATACAATTCTGAAGATAAGACATAGATGAACACTAGGGGATTTGAAGGTGATAATTAATATCCCTGCACATCTAGGATATCATGACGGAAGGATTATACGTATGCATTGCAACCTCAGCTTGTATGGTTCAACACGCCGATTTGTAATATTCATGACGTGTGCGTGGGGCATTGCTCACGGACTCATGAAATAGTTCTATTTGACGAATCGGACGTAGGACCTAGGGAGTCCCGCGATATGGAGTGTACTCGTTGTGCACTAGAGCAGCGTGCCAAATTAAAGTGTTTAGTCTAGCAATATTCAGTAATACCACGAGAATGCGTACGTGTCTATATTTAAGTGTTAAATACAATAATTAGTCAAATTGTTATTTACTAATTGCATAAGGACAAGTGACATATTATGGATCCTCAGTTGAGTTTACTCAAATGTGGGATTTGGTGGAACCTACTAGGTGGTAGACTTGGTAACTATTCATGAAGGGCAAAATGGTCATTTCACACTTTATTATTTAATGGTTAAATAATTAAAATATCTCTCTTATTATATTATATTATTATTATTATTTATATTATATAATATATTATATTAATATTTTATTTTATATATATATATAAAGAGAGAGAGAGAGAGAGAAAGTGTGTTTTTGTATATGTTTGGCATTTTTCCGAGAAAGAGAAGAGAAATGGAGAAAAAGAAGAAAGAAGCAGAAGAAGAAAAAAAAAGGAAAAATGAAATTATTTCTTTTTTACCTATAGTTCCAATTTGAGCAATTGTGAATTACTTGAAACTCTCTATTTTTTATTTTTCCGTTTGGAGAAAAGGATAAAAATACACACCAAGCCATTTTGGGTTTAAGAGTTAAACCCAGTGCTTAATAAAGGGCTGCTGTTCTAGCTCACCAAGCCCACCGTATTGGTGACTAATGCCTGTAAGTTGGTCTCCATACAGACTTCGAAAAAACACGTGTATAATGTTACACGTTGAGGTAAGTTCTCATCTTTTACTAATATATTTATGTGATTAATATATTTATTTATTGTGTTTATTGCATAATTTACCCTTCCGCCGCGTTTAAATTCGTATATGATACGTATTTAGGTAAAAGACACAATTGCACATGCATACACCTACATGTATTAGATCCCACACAATATTTCAGGGCGCCTTTGGGGGGCCATCTAGTCGGAAGCAGTTCAACCCTTCCCCTCAGTTTCGGGGTTTGTCATTCAACACATTGTTTCATCAATTTCCTGGCGGGTTACGCCAGTTCGTAAAATTTCCCCTCTACTGGGGACGATATTCTTCATCTGTTTTTGGTATTTCTACGGGAAGGGCGGAGGCCCTTCTCTCCCCTTATGTCTTACTTCCTCGTGTGGCTATGTCTTTCCTCGAAGAAGTTCAGCTAGGGATCTCTTAGTCTTTTCACCTTCCTCTATAGACACGTATTTTGGTGTCTTGTTGTATGCTACCGTGTAACTTATGGTACTACTTTTTGCCAAGTAATACCAGAATCTATTCAATCGTAACCCTGTCTTTAGGGCATCCAGGGCAATAGGCTGGGCGAACACCCCTAGCGCTCACTTTCTTGTGGAACCTCCAGATATAGTCCCCCAAGCTCTCCTCTTGACCCTGCCTAATCTGCTTCAGCTACCCCGAGTTCTTGGCTACTTCGCATGAGCCCTAAAAAGTTGGGCGAATATCTTGGTCAACTCATTATAGGAGGCAATATTATGCTGTTTTAGCCCCCTATACCAGAGTAAAGCCGGCCCCTCTCAGTTCATATGGAAGAGCTAGCACATTTGGTCTTACCTCAGTCCTGCGATAAATAACAGGTGGGTGACTTGATCTACGTAATGATTGGGGTCAGTGACTCCTTTATAGGTGAGGAATTGGGGGTCGAAAACCGCTCGGGAGCTCCATATCTCTCACCTCGTCCATTAGTGGCAACCTTCTCTCCTTTTCCGTCTTCTTCACGAGATACTGGTCTTTCTCTCTTCTTTCTGCCAAGAGGCTTTCCAATTTTCCTTCCAAACTGCGGACCTTGCTTTCAAGGCCCAATTTGAGACTCGGTCGATGGCTGTCTCGCTGCTGACAGCTCTGCCTCTTCCCTCTCGGGGGTCACTTGGCTTGACGTGATTCTTGTTGGTGGATGATCGTTCAACCATTGTTGGTTGTTGCTCTTCTAGACAAAGCTTTTTGCTTGATTCCTACAGACGGCGCCAAAAACGTTTGACCTGAAAAAATAGTTTACAGGGTCAACGAGCCTTAAATTTGTTATGAGGGTGAGTCAAACTTGGGCCTCGTCTCGACCGGAGCAATTATCATAAACTTGGGCTTTCTGTTTTTCACGAGCTATAGGGACCCTACAAAGAAAACACAAATATAACTCAAAGGTGGCCTTGCCGATTCCAGCGAAGACGGTCTGATGCTTAAGTAAAAAAAGGAGAGGTTCTCTCTTAAAAAATGACAAAACAAGAGCAAGATATTCTACTGGGAACCAGGGGGAATACTCCTTTCCTTTTTCTTCCTCTTTTCTTTTTTTGTACTTTTAGAGTTTTTTCATCACCATCTTTTTATAGTGATGGTCTTTCAGAGACTTTTTTGGGCTTTTCTCTGTAGTATTTCTGTCTTACGCCAAATATTGTTTGTTGTACCTTTGACACACGCCAAAATCTTCATACTGTTCTCTTGAAATACGCCGAATATCCTTCTATAGATTTTCTGACCCCGTTCTTATCCCATGTCAGATGTCCCTTCTAATATGTTAAGCATATTCCTTAAATTTGCCTTCGTCAGTGGTTTTGGTTCCAGTGAGGCTTATTTCGATTAGCTCGGGTCAGATCTTAAATGGCATTTCCCTACTAGTTTGATGTCAATGCGAGATTCCTAAGAGCAAAGTTGTAGAATGTAGTCAGTACCTGCTCGGTTGTGGTCGTGTTTAGGTCTGCGAAGGCTGAATAAGTTTTCTTACTTGCCGATCAAATCCTTCAAGTTCGAACAAATTCTCTATTATTTCTGTCAGATTTAAGCCTATTCGCCATTGATCCTGGGCCTACTTTGAATTTAACTAACTGTGCAAATCTTAAAAAACTTTTTGAGAGAAGAATGACATTTTTAAAAGAAATGCCTGACTGAATTTTTAAGAACTGACCTTAATTAAATTCAAGACCCTCGAACTCAAAAACAGAAAGAAGAGGGTTTTCAAAGAGAAACTGCTATTTTTAAGATATACAGTGATGGGTTTTTCAATTACCATCGTGGTAGGTCATTTTCACGACAATTAATAACAGTCACCAGATGCCTACCCATTTTTTATGACAATGATGAAAGTGATAGTCTTCGATCCACCTATAACACCTTCTCTCTTCCTAGTAGTAGATTATACCAACAAGTCTTTCAACATAATGGACAATTAACTATTATGATGACTATGGTTAGATGATTAATTTTTCCTTTTCTTTTTTCACTTGGTTAAATGTTAAAATTATAATAATAGTAATTTGATATTCTTAAAATGAGTAAAGCCATAGATCTTGTAAATTATCCTAAAAAATACATGGTATGTGATTTATTATTTATTGAGTGAATTAAAAATTTTCAAAGTCATGTATTGACTTAATGAATAACACCATAGACTTTTTGAGTTAAGCTTTGAGATCTTTATCATAATTGGTTTGAACAATCTCAACACTTAAAAAAAAATTAATTATTTATGTTCATTGACAAAAACTAAGAATTCAGAGACCTATATAAGACAGACTATAAATTGGTTTCATACTAGTCGCCTGTAATTCTAACATCACTTTTATATAATTTTAACTAAAGTTTTGAAAACAATGTAATAAAATTTGGATAGTTTTACAAGAATTTTTTTTTTATAGTCATTTGTTTCAATTTGGATAATAAGTAATTATGAGCTACAATAATACTAAGTTTACAAAATTTGAATATAAAATTTGTATCTCAATTACTGGAATGATATGTGCCAGAACAGTTGACTTTGAATCCTAACTTTAAGCTAAAAAAAGACTTAATAAGCTAAATGAAAGCATATTCAACATTAAGCTAAAAAGAAAGAACAACCGCTATACTTGTGTTTACTGTTTAGGGTAAAACAAATTAGGATGAGTAAAAGGACCAACTCTTAGGACCACATGATCAAGGGTTTGTTATTGCTTTATTATGCTTGTATAGTAAAAGATAGATAGATCAAAGTTATTATTCTTCTAGCTTTATTATGCTTCCTATAAAACTTTCATTGTAATATAAGCGGTACTACGTATACGTACAAAGTTACAATACAAAGTTTGTATAGGTAATATTATTTTATTATAAACACGTTACAAGTCACGTACATTAGCTCAGATTGGAACGTACAAGGTACGTTGTAATGGCAAAGGCGTTGAATCCGTTGAAACTAGTTCGCAGAGCAGCCGTATAAGCACCCATATCAGAAAAGAGAAGCCAATCGTTAACCTCAAGTTCCGGCAATAGGTGACCGGTAGAAACCTCATCGAATGCATCACACGTTGGTCCAAACACAGTCGAATTGTAGTTCTTGAGTCCTTTGTATGGGGTGTTCGCACGATTATTATTGGAGTTGCAACGAAGAGGAGTGCATTTGGCAATTATTTGATCACACTGTGAGTAGGCAAAGGACCCGAATTTCCCGTCGTTTATCCAATACTCTCTCAGTTCACCGCGAACACGCTTCCCTATAATTTTAGTGGCTAACATGAAAGCCTTCTCGGCAAAGAAACGGCCTGGCTCCGAAATAACAGTCAACCCCGGTTCGTTAGGGAAATAAGATTGAAGAGCATCTTTTATGATTGAAGCCGCTTCATGAAATTGTGGGTTATTAGCATTGAAGCCACCTCCAATATCCAGTACATTCATTTTTGTCATACCAAGCCCGGCTGCCATCTCAAAAATCGTTTTAGCCGCTGCTATGGCTCCACGAAATGCAACGAAGTTTGTAGCTAAACTTCCTATATGGAATGAAACACCAGTTACAGTAAGCTGTAAAACTTGAGCAGCTTCGAGCAGGGACCCAACTTCATCGAGACGTGCCCCGAATTTTGAATCTAATGGGTACTTTGCTCCGCTGTCGACTGGTGGTATAATCCGAATTAATAAAGCGCATTTAGGATGCCACTTTCGGATCTTGTCAAGTTCCTGTATGGAATCAAACGTTGTTAAGTTCACACCAACACTTTCTGCGTACTTAATGTGAGACACTGGTTTACACGGGTGAGCGTAAATGATGCGATCTGGTGAAACACCGAGGGCCAAAACAGCTTCAATCTCCGCTGGATTCCCACAGTCAAAGTTGGAGCCCAGAGCCGCAAGTGCTTCAAGAAGAGATGGCTCAGGATTGCACTTGACGGCATAGTGGGGATGAATCATAGCAAGGTTGGAGGTCCACTCCTTGTAGAGGGAAATGACAACACCCAAATCGATTGTGTAAAAAGGTTCATCTTCATCCACTTCTTCTCTATTGAAAATGATTGACTGCACGACCATGGATTCACTATTCATCCCATCTTTTGCTACTGCCGTGATCACTTTCTTCCCATTAAATACCGGTGTGTCCAATATGGTTTGAAGGCCATTACCGCACGACCCCATAGCTATTAAACTCAAATCTCAAAGAACAAGCAGATGAACAAGAAATAATACAAGAGATTGGTGTTTGCAAAGGTCTAGAGGGATGGAGGTAACTGAAAGGAGAAAAGTGGTTCAATAGTTTATACAAGTTCTCGTCTATGAAATTATTTTGTTTTTGCCATGTGACGTGTCCAATTTTGAAAAATGTATCTATCATGGGGTCAGTAGTGTATTATTGATCAACAATGCAAATTTTTTCTACCATAGATACTTCTATTGCTTTTATCATGTTTGCATCCACTTGCCTTGGTTGATTTTATGATTCTGTACACATGTAAGGTTTTGGTTCACCCGCCACTTCTTCTCTTTTCCGTAATCTCTTATCAGTTATCTCCTTAATTTCACCCACATAAAATACTCGCACACAAAAATTAACGTAAGATTTTTATTACGTACCAGTGGCTGTGTTACTGACAACCTCATCAACTGATACTCGGCAATGTAGAAAAGATATTGTCGGTAGCTGATTATTAATAATTTCTGTTGTAGTGAATATGGTTAAAGCGGTCTATTGATTATTCTCAAACTCTATATACAAAGAATTCAAAAAAAATAAATTTTTTTTGTATTGATTAGCACTCTGCAAACCTAAAAATATTATTTGTTTTCATTGTCAAATTATAATTAATTAGTAGAATCATCAAGCAGTTATCTTGGCCATAATATAATTAATTAGAAGAATCATTGTGTTTGTTGTATATTTCTTGTAAAGTTGAAGAGAAAGATAAAAGAGATATATGTATATATTGTTGAAGACTAAATTATCATGATGAAGCACACTATCCACAGGATAATGACAATGCAATGTGCCATAGCATTCCTTCAATCATAAATTCCAAATTTTTTTACAATGAAATTTAAGAGGTGGCCACACATCTTTCCAAAAATGGAAATTCAAGAGGTGGTGGTCACACATATCTTTTTAAAATGGAAATTTAAGAGGTGGTCACATCTTTTTTAAAAAGAAAAATGTCAATTATCCATAAATGTATTCTAAAAATTTAAAATTATAATATTGTCATTTTATAAAAAGTAGTGTTATAGCATTTATTTAAATGACCCAATAATAAAAAAGCTTATAATGCATATTAATGATCTTAAGTTTTAATCCCTCTCCACAATAAATAATAATAATAATAATAAAGTAGTATTATATATAGGCATTTATACAAACTTATTTTAATACAAATTTAAAATAACTTATATTATATATATACAAATTGATATATTTAATAGAACAAAGATTGTATTGCACTGTCTTAAATCTTCATGTATTGCACTGTCATATATCTTCATATATTATTTAATTTGGATTAATTTAGAGATTCTCATAGTAGTAGTTTTCTTGTAAGAATTGACTTATTAAAAGAGAAGTTTAAATTATATAACGTCTAATAATATAAGTTTAACAAAAAATTAGATATAATTCGGTACTATATAAAGAGACTAAAAAATTAATAAAAACAATATGAGAGAAAAATTGTGTGAGGGATCACATAAAAATTTAAAGAGTTTTTATATAATTGAATAAAGAAAAAATAATTCTTTTTCATGATTTTCTATACATGTTTACCACTACTTTTATACGCAAGAATTTGATATATATATAAGAAAAGAACATAAGGCATGATTCGTTCCGTTTCAAAGACTATTTACTTCAGCACCTAGCCGTCTGAGAATAAAGACTTCCCACTCGGGTTAATTTTTTTTTTTTGAATTGTTTAAAATTGGAAAAAATCTTAGTTTTGACTAGTCGTTGGTGTTCATCTTTTGATGTCTAGAGGATTGAATTTGATGATTTGTTTCTATCTTAGTGGTACGGCATCTGATTGTGGTCTTAGTTATGCAAATTGAGAAAAATATGGTAGTGACAATGCCAAGCCGCTGGAAAAGTCAGGATAATGTTTCAAATCTTTTTCAGTCCTAGAAATCTATAAAAGTTTCAAATGTTTAAGCAAAATCATTGGAGTTTCAAGTACTCTCCAAAATGAAACCAAGAACTAATGGCATTGGCATCCATTGGAAAAGATCATGAAAATATTGATGATTAATAAGAAAGAACACATCTACTTACATCATTAAAATCCATCAAATTTATAAATAATATATGAAGGAACACATGTTTTATTAAACACAAAATTAACAATTTAGAAAATAAAATACAGCAAATAAATTTTAGTTTTTCAAATTATACATATATTAATACCGATAATTCTTTGATAAAGCAAATATCTTAAAATAACAATCACAAAATCAAATCAAAAGAACATGAATACAGGAATGTTTCTTAAAAATTAAAATATGAGGCAAATTAGGGTTAGGAATCGGGTTGTTACTAATCGTTAAGCCAAAATGATTCAATTAAATGGGAGAATTTATATCTTTAAAAGAGTGACCTCCATCCCTCATTACACAAAAGCATGTCTAGCATTTCCTCTATCAACTATATATGGGTCGAACCTTCTGTTTTACCAAGTGAAAAGGAATCTCATCCATCCTAAGTCCACTAGCTTGCTTTGTTGAATTGCTTCTATAGAGCATGCTACTACTTTTAAATCTCTCAACTAATCCCCACTCTTTATGATTTCATTAAAATTCTCACAACAAATCCACGGTAGATCATTTGTTTATGTCAACCTTTTTAACAACTTCCAAATGTGTTTCTTTTATGATATCTTAGCATGCCACAAACTCCTATAATTTTTCATACCCTATTTTTCTCTTCTTTCACCTTTACATTAGTATAACTCTTGTTGAAGGGGAACGTATGTAGTTTTTGTTAGGTGTCAATTATTTTAGGGTGTATGCATGTAGTGTATATGTTCATTATACAAATATATATATCTCATACATATACTTGCACAATGGAAGTCTAAAAAAATTAAACAATTAACACATCTATACAATTAATTAAATTAATTACATAATTGGGAAATTCACCCTTGAAACCTTTGGATTAAATTGTTTGGAGTCTACATGAAATGAACTTGTTGATAATTCAAGTAATCAACTTTACTAGTTTTGATTAATTAGAATAACAATATAATCGATCACAAATGTAACTTTTTAAATCATTTAGATTAACACTTAATCTCATGAAAAATTAATTTATTTTATATCTTGTTCAACTCTTGAACAATTAAAAATAAATCAATTAATTATAATAATTAATCACCTTTATTTTTGCTTTGATGTTTAACACTTAAAACATGAAAATAATAATTCAAATTCCAATTCTCTCAAATAAAAATGGCCAGACAAAAATTGTTAAGCAAAACTAAAACTAATGAATTTGTAATTTCATTTGTTACCATTTAATTTAGCTATTTACTTAATCAAAGTTAATATTTAATCTTAGTTGAGTTAAATTAACATAACCCTTAAATTAATAAATATCCAATTAACCTAATCTTAAAGTAACTATTAACCCTAGTTAGGTTAACATTTATTTAATGACAAAAATAAAACATCTAGATATTTATTTAACTTAATCATAATTAACAATTAACCATGATTAAGTTAAGTACAAAATATCTTTTAACCTAACCATTTGGTTAACAATTAATCATAGCTAAGTTAGATTTTTACTTAATTATTATTTAAATAAATATCTTGATTATTTAATAATTTAATAATCAATAAAGTGAAATTATAATTATACACTAGGTTACTAAGTTAACCTAAAGTGGCTCCCACTATAATCATATACTTTGTTAACTTAACTATAGTAATTTGCTGTATTTTTACTATATTAAACTATTCAATATGTTATATTGTCCAATTGTACAACGAGTACATTTCATATTAGGACTCCATAAATCTATGCTCGATTCGTCATATGCAACTATTGCATAAGTTTGTGAACAATGCCCAACGCACATGTTATGAATATTATAAATTAGTGCATTAGACCATACATATTGAGGTCAAAATGTATACGTATAATCCTTTCATCATTATACCTTGAGTGTGCGGGGATATAGATAAGCACTGTCAAATCCCTATTTGCTCATCCATAAACTTATCTCCAAATTCATTTTTTGATAAAAAAAAATATACGCAAACACTTTTGTGATATTGTTTATCTCCAAGGAAAATTACTTTTTTGAGTTTATTATTTATGATCATAAGATTTTTTGAGATACAATCTTGAAGCATTGGCTATAGAACTTACTTATATAAGCTGAAGGATCTCGTATCTACACACACCAGACTCTATGAGCATCAGACCATATCCAAAGACATTGAGTAGTTAAACTATAAAAGGTCTCTGACATATATAGAACTAATGTTTGATGGATTACTCACAAGCCCACTGCAACGCTTAGGTTAAAAGACTACAAATACTACTCAACTTAAGATGACCGTTATTTGATGGCTTCATAGGATGTTTATTGGGGTCCTAATAAGTCTGTTCATTGTTTAGTCCTTAATGAATACTCACATGCCTATACGAGTTTTAAGCTCATGGTCAGATAAGAACAACTATCTACACTAGGCAGATATAGACATACACAGATTTATATAAAAGGGATTCACCGATAAACTTGCATTGATGAAAATAGATCAGGAACTAGTGTTTGAGAATATATGTACATAATGAAATTTCTTATCTCCTATTGTAACTATTTGCAACTATGTCTTATTAGTGTATTCTCAAGTCATTGTCCAATTTTAGATAAGGCTTCTAACTCTTAGAATTTTGCTAACTTTTATAACCGACTAACTCTTAACATTTATAAACTATCAATATTGCAATTCTTAGCCCTGGTCTAAACTCTTTTAGACTAGAGTTGAACTCCTTCAGCTCACACAATATTTATAATGTTACAAGCTTAATACCATATAATATTTAATATTAACGATTTTATTTAAAAAAATTATTGTATAAATATTAAATAATTAACATTCATATAATATTGGAATGACACATAAGCATCAACTCCAAAAAACTCCTACTTGCTTTATTTCTATTCATACTGTATCTCATACTAATACACTTCATGTATTTCTCAAACACCCTAAGATTTTAGGCTTGAGTGGGTTCACTACGTTATCCAGGAAATGTATCATAGATATTATTGCAACTGATGCATCCAAAGTCTTTCTAATTATATGGTAATCAAAGTCCACATGATCAGAATTCTGGTGTGCTTATTAGCATCTTGGCTTAAACAATTATTCTATTATTGTTGATTGTAGTTTGATAGGATCCACTGAGCTTTGTACTATTCTAAGCTCTGCAACTAGCTTAAATATCCATAGTGCTTCCTTTGTAGGCTTCTCAAGCCGTAACATATTCTACCTCCAAGGGAGAATTATCTATGGATATCTAAATTGCACATTTCAAACTAGTTCTGGTACCAATAAGGAGAATCACATAACTAGATGTAGATTTTCTGCCATCCAAATCAGATAAGAAGTCTGAATATTTGTATCCCTTCACTTGTAATAAAATTTTCTCCATATTTCAAAAACTTATCTTTTATACCTCTTAGATATTTCGAATATGTTTCACAACCATCTGATGGTCGTGATTTGGATCAAACTAATACCAACTCATAAAACTTACAGCCATCCAAATTGAAGTCTCGTACATAATATGGAATGCATTAAATTATCTCTGGTTGATAAATATGATAAGTTATACATTATAACCCTTTCACCTTCTTCTTGAAGACACTTCCTCCTAGTAAAATGAATGTCATATCTAAAAGGCACGTTTACTGTCTCACAGTCATTGAAGTTGTATATTTCCAGGACTTAGTCTGTGTATGAAGATTGAGAGAGTCTAATTGGCATCTTGACTCTATCTCTATAAACCTTTATGCCTAGTATATAGGAAGCCTCTTTCAAATCTTTGATAGAGAAGTTCTTTACTCATATAGCACTTAGCTGAGTGAATTGCAACATAGCAACATTGTTTTCGACATTGAGTTTGTATTCCATGTAGAGAAATAGAAAGATAATCATGCTTCCGTCGCCTTGTCTAAACATACACGCTTCCTCTTTATTCATGATGAAACTTGACTTTCTGATTTCTTCATCTAAACAAAGATTCCATCTTCAGAAAAAGTGCTTAAGTCCATAAATGGGCTTAATTAGTTTGCATATTATATTATAAGTTATGATAAATGCAAAACCTTTAGGCTATTTCATGCATATCTATTGTTTAAGACATATCGGAACACCGCATTTACATCCATTGGTCAGTCCTCAAAATCATAATATGTAGCAATAGCCAACAAAAATTAAATTAACTTTAGCATGGTTACTAATGAAAAAAGTTTCTCATTGCCAATTCTATATCTCTGTGTTAGGGATCTAATATACGTGGGTGTATGCACGTACAATTGTGTTTATTGTCAAATATACGTATCATATACATATTTAACATGGCGGAAGCATTGAAACATACAATAAACACAATAAATAATATATTAATCACATTAATATATTAGAAGGTTGAGAAATCACCTAAACATGTAATGTTATACATGTATTTTCTCGGAGTTCGCATAGAGACCAACTTGCTGGCAGTTCTAGTCACCAACACGGTGGGCTTGGTGAGCTAGAATAACAGCTCCATATTCTAGCACTGGGTTTAACTCTTAAACCCATAAAATAATCAGTAATGTATTTTCTTTCTTTTCTCTAAAAAGATAAAAAAATAGAATTTTAAATAATTCATAATTAATTCTCATGGCACCACTAATAAAAATAAAACAATTTCATTTTTTTTTCTTCTTTTTTTTATTCCTCTTCTTCTCCTTGGTGCCTTAAGGAAATTCAAACAATTCAATTTCCTTTCCATTTCAAATTACCGACACCCTCACATATATATATATATATATATATCTCATAATAATATAATAATAATATTATATATTATAATATTAAATAAAACAACTTTTATAGAAAAATAATATTATTATATTAAAGAATAATAAAAAATAAATAATGCTTGTAAGCTAATAAGCATTATTTAATATAATAATATTATATAATAAAATAATATATAATATAATATTATAATGAAATATTATTGATTATTTAATAATTAAATAATCAATACGTGAAATGACTATTTTGCTCCTTATAAATAGTTATCAAGTCTATTCTTATTGAGTCCTACCAAATTTCACACTTGGGTAAACTCAACCGAGGGTCCACAATGCGCCACGTGTCATTATACAATTAGTAAATAACAATTATTGACTAATTATTGTATTTAACATTTAAATATAGACACGCACGTATTTTTGTAGTGGTGCTGGATATTGCTGGATTAAACAATTTAATCTGACACACTGTCCAAGTGCACGAGTACACTTCATATTACGGGACTCTTTAGGTCCACGCCCGTTTCGTCAAATGAAATTATTGCATGAGTCCGTGAATATTGCCCTACACATACGTCATAGATATACAAATCAAAGTGTTAAACCATGCAAGTTGAGGTTACAATGCATATATATAGCCCTTCCGTCATGATATCCTGGATGTACGAGAATATAGATTATTACCGTCAAATCCCTTAGTGCTCATCCATGTCTTATCTCTAGACTTGTATCTTATTGAACAATATATGCAAACTCCTTTGCCATATTTTTCCACCCTGACGAAAACTCTTTCCCAAGATTATTGCTTGTGGCCACAAGACTTTCTGAGATACAATCTCGAAGCATCTGGATATCTAACTCCCTATGTAAGCTGACAGATCCCATATCTATACACACTGGATTCTATAAGCATCGAATCATACCCAACGATCACACCATGAAATGTCTGTGACATGTGTGAAACCAAAGTACGTTGGATCACTTACAAGCCCTTCGTGGCACTTAGGTCAAAGGACCACGTATAATACTCAACTCGAGAAGACCCTTCATTGATGGTTTACATAGGGTGTCTATCGGAGCCCCTCATGAGTTTGTCCTATATCCAGTCTTCACTGGATACCCATATATCAGTATGAGCTTCAAGCTCACAGTCAACTAGAAATGACTATCTATACCCTATAGGTATGACATATGTTGATCTATATATAAAGGTATCCACCGACAGACCCGCACTGGCATAAATAGATCAGAGACAATATTCGAAAACATACTTGCTTAACTAGCATTTCCTGGTACCCGATTACAACTCTTGTAACTATGCAGTTACTAGTATATTCTCGAGTTTATGTTCCATTACAGATAAGGCTCCAACTTTTGGATCTTCGCTGAGTATTATAACCAGCTAACACTTAGTTGTGCTAACATTTAGTATTTATATCTCTCAGCGTGGCTAACTATGAACCCTTATCTAAACTCCTTTATATTTGATCTGAACTCCTTCAGATCGTATAATGTTTGTAATGTTACATTGTATGATACCATATAAATAGGTATTAATGATTCAAATGGGAATGTACACTTGTGTAAATACACAAGTATATGTACATTCAGGGATGGCACGTAAGCACCAACTCTAACACTTTGAGTGTAACCTTTCAACATTAATTGGGCCTTGAAGGTCTCCACCTTCATATGAGGCCCATGCTTCTGCTGAGTAAATGCATTTACAACAAATAGGAACAATTTCTACAGAATCACAACCAAGTTCCAAACTTAATTGCCATACGTAGAGTCAATTTTAGATTTTATGACATCTTACTATTTTTCGAATTGATGTCAAACATCTTACCATTTCTCGAAATGATGTCAAATATCGCCTCTCCATAATTAAAAGAATCATTTTTTACAACTAAAAAAATACAAAGGACACCTTCAAGTATCAAACAAACCTAATTGGTGGCCTTGATATCCTTTCCGACTTATGAGAAAAAGGTGTTAAATAAATTTCACTCAATTGAACTTAAAAATTCATCGTCTGTTAATATATATGTATATATATATTCAGATTGACTTTATAAAGTTCAATCGTTTTACAATTCCTATGATCTATGAGAAATTCTTTCTCCAAGAAAATAGTTACAACGAACATGTTTCATTCCTCGAGATCATAGAACTGGTTTCTATAGTATGCTTGGGATATACAATGAACCAACACTTGTACTCTTGGATACAAGTTTATCCTGTTGCGTAACTTTTATACAAGCAGAATAACCCACAGCCTTAACATACTTAATACTTGGTTCCATTTTAGTCTATATCTCATACAGAGTATAAGGAACAGCTATCGATGAATTTAAGTTCAATAAGTGAGTAGCAAATTATTAAGCATAATCCTAAAAGTTATTCTAGAAGATCAACTGAAGCTCAACATCAATCGAACTGTATCTAATAATGTTTGATTCCTCATTTTCAAAAAATATTTGTGTTAAGGAGTATTTGGAGAACTATGTTGAGTGAGAATCACATTCTCCTTCAAATAATTTGTCAATTTACTACATATGTATAAACTGCTTTGATCTAATCGAAGGCATTCAATGTACATAATGGTTTGTTTCTTTAAATTCTTTGTCAGAACTTTTTAAGCATTTCAAAATTTTTTGGCATATGTTTCTCAGAAATATATGTCCATATCTTGAAAAATGATTATAAAGACAATGAAGTATTAATCACCCATAGCAATATGATTAATTAGACTAAATTCAACACTGTGTGCTAGTACAAATAAATCAATGGTGCAGTGTCTTACACATACACAAAGATTTGGTCATTTTTCCTTCAATCTAGAATTCATAAACTAATAAATGTATTATAGCCAATTCAAGTATCTTACTATCCTTAACCAAACTAGATAATTGTCTTATGATTAAGTGACATAATCTTATGTGCCACTAGTCCTTGTTATTAATTATTCTTGAATTACTATTTATTTTGTTCACCTATGCATTGGAGACATTTCATGTTATATTTAAGATATAAAGGCCATTCATTAATTGACATTTAGTTAGCAAAACGTTATCATTATCACATAAACATAAGGAACAATTCTTAATATTTTTGTGATAACCTTATTTGTCTACTATAGGGAGTTATATAATTTGTCTAATAATGTTTGGCTCAAAATTTTAATTATACAACATAATGCCATTTATTAACTGATTGGTCATTGCTTGCACCTACTCCCTCATATTTTTATTAATGACAACGTTAATTGGTATCCCACCACAAGCAAAATTTTCCAATTTATAAATTTAAAGTTATCAATGAAAGATGAAAGGGAAAATGGCCTAATCACTAAGGTCGATAAATAACACGATCTGTGGAGATGGAATTAACTTTATAGGACATTTTCATATTGTAAAATAGGTTCTACAAAGCTATACAAGTCTTTTTTTTTAATTATTATTAATTTATCGGAGTCCAATTTCAAGAACAAAATAATTGGAAAAACATGTTTCTTCAACTTAAAGGCTTGATTATTTTAGTGATCTTATTTATTTCTATTGCCTCGGATTTCACCTAAGACCTAACAATCGAAGATGTCCATGTTCCTAACCCAAAACCCCAGATTGGGGTGAACAAGCTTAAAATTAATATAATTTAGGAGATCATTCTTGGTAGCATAGAGTAAGACATCTACACTTCCAAATAAATCTATGACGAGAAGCAGACTACCAAGGAATGAAAACTACTAAAACCAATGATGTACTTTAGAAATAAGCAGCATTATGTCACATTCCCTATAGATAGGGGCAACAAAAATCTAACATTTCCACCTTGCTAATTTTTGAGCTTCTACTTATCTCGGAGTGTGGATCACAATTAACCTACTAAGAGACTCTATAAGAGGAAGCTCGTAAGCGGGGTTAATGGGTAAGAAAAAAAAACAAATAGGCAACAAAGAGAGTTTAAATCTTATTTTAAAAAGAAAACACTAACATAAGTATCAAAGGTCATTACTAGAATTACTATTTGTGTAATTTTGATTGATTCTATGAATGTTAAGAGTGGAGGAGACCTTGGCAAGTATAGATGACACCTCAACAGCTACTCTAGAGTGAAGATCACCAGATCTAAAAAATTTAACTTTTAGCTAGAGTTCCTTTAATTAGGTCGAGATCTTAGGATTAACTATTGTTGTTGTATGTGGAAGGCACCATAATGCTGATAATTAAGTAATGCTTAAAGTAAAAAATCAACTAGTGATAATAGTCCATAATGGTCCCTATATGAAATTACATTCCTGGAAGGAGTTTTGAATCCGAGGATTTGAGATTTTGTAAAGAAGCATAAAGAGCGAAAAGAGGATCCAGAGTAGCATGAAGAATTAGAAGAAGATTTAAAATGGAGGAAGAATCTAGAGAAAAAAATACAAAAAAAAAAAAAAAGAAAGAGATTTGAAAATAATGAGAAAGTTGTTAAATGAGTTTTATAGACTTGGTAGAGATATAGAAGTCGGGTGGAGAAGCAGCCAGTAGGTTATAAATTGACTGCTTAATCCTTTATTTTCCTAAAATGCAAGACCTTATACAAATACAATAGAGCCGAGTTACTAGTATACTCATTAGAGGAAGCAAAAGTTTCCATATGTAGAGGTTCCATGAGATCAATATACACCCTATGTAAGAAATTATACGTTGTAGGGTAGGCTAAAGAAGAAAGCACTAGCTCAATCACTAGTGCAAGATTCTGACCTCATAGAGGCCCGGAGGAGAGGCACTTGCAAAGAAGATTCAGATGAGAGTGATGAACACCACTTTTTGAGGGCAAAACAGAAGGATTTGGAGGAGAATAAAGCTAGGGATTGATCGAGCTCGGGAGTTTATCTTGGAGAAAAACTTAAGGAGTCTATGTAGAGACTATTACAAATGGTGTTGGATATTTAATCCAATTAACATCCATAATATTACAAAATTTAAAATTAATTAACACCATACATGAATAAAATGATACAACAATTGAAAAATATGTTATGCAAAACGTACTTGTTTGAGCAATTACTGTTGATTGATTTATTATCGCAACAGATTGAATACTAATCTTCCTCTATATGACTGAGATTGATAGTAAGTGGCAAGCAATTGGAAAGGATGTACTATTCTCAAATGTTTAGACTAGGTTAGAGAGGGGACTTAGTTTTTAAATATAAAATTAGGGTTCTACATTAAGCTCTCCCATAACAGGCTTCAATGAAACTTAAAAGCCTACACTTACTACTCAGCTGGGTTTCTACACAAAAGATGTTACTGCCCAATTCAAAAGTAATCACTAAAGATATTGGACAAATTAATTAATGGACCACCCATTAATTTGTTTCTATAAAATAAAAAATTCAATTAATGTTAGCACACGTTAATAAAAAATTTCCAACATTCTCCCACACGGGCTAATAGCAATTGATTTTTGAGTGTTTATTAAATTCAATTTTGAAAACAAGACTTTCGGGTTAATAACAGAAAAATTATGTTTTATGTGGCCACATATTTTAAAAAAAATGATAGTCCATAAATAGCAGCTTGAAAAACTTATCTGATCCAATATAATTATAATATTGGACTATGATGATCTATATGTTAAACTCAACAACATAAAACCATTCATAACCACGAATACTAATAATTATATTGACATGGATCATAAGCCCAGTAATGTAGTAAGAAAACAATGCCAACATGTGATCATAATTAATATGCATTGTTTCTTATTGGTTGTCACTACAATTTTTCAACAAAATCAAAATCAATATGAATTTGTAACTATAATTTCTTAATAAAAATAAAATTATCCGACTTTAATAAGTCATACGTCACCAATAATTCAACATAAGATCTCAAAATAACTGTTATATGTGACATCCAAAAATATAGAACTGTAATTCTTAAGACACAATATCTTAAGATACCATATTGTATATTCAATTCAAAAAGGTATAATATGCAACAATAATGATATCATTATAAAGAATTCAATTTTACAAAATGCATATCAATAGTGAGCATTGTTTGCAAGACAAAAACTCTCACTAAGCCAAAGAATCAAAAGATTCAATGACACCCATATTCATAACATGTTCCTTAAACACTATGGGCCTTAAAACTTTGGTTAGGGTATTAGTTAACATAGACTCAGATCTTATATGCTCAATCAAAATATCTCATTTCTTTACTAAGTCTTTGACTGTGAGGTACTTAATTTTCATATGCTTGGAGCCACTACTGATCTTATTGTTATTGGAATAAAACATAGTTGCATTATTAATATAATAAATCACAACAGGTTGAGAGCTGGAATCAATAATTTGCACCTCTGAGATCAAATTTCTTAGCCAAACAGCTTAAGAGGATGCACCATAGTAAGCTACAAACTCAACCTACAAAGTTGAGGATGCAATTAGGATATGCATAACACTTTTCTATAAGATGGCTCCATCAGCTAACATTAAGATATATCATAAAGTAGATTTGCGATTGTTTGAATAACTATAAAAATTAGAGTCTAAGTATCTAACTACCTCAAGATTGTTAACCCTCCTATATACAAGTATAAAGTCCTTCATTTTTTGTGGATATCTCATGGATTTCTTTGCAATAACCCAATAATCATGCCTAGGGATTGATAAATATCTACCAAGAAAATTAACTATAAAGGTGATATTAGGTCTTATACACACTTGTGCATACATCGGGCCACTAATTGCACTGGGATAAAGAGTAGTGTTTGTAGTAACCAGTATCCACGACTGGTAAGAATAAGTATTTATATATGTATAAATATGCGTATTTTATTTGTATGTTGGTGATACTTGAATTATATATTGTTATTAGTAATATTTTTATAGGTTAAAGATATACGATTAGTATTGGGTTTATTTGTATGACTTTAGATTTATTTTAGGGACCAAATTGTTATACTTTGAAAGTTTTGGGGGCAAATTCGTAAATACCAAAAATTAGCCTCTTAGTATAAAAATACACTTTTAAACCCTAATTTACCATTTTTAGTTCGAGCTACCCATTTTAAGAGAGAGAAGAGAGAAATAGAGGAGAGAGAAAGAGGAGAAGAAGAAGAAAAAGAAGAAGAAATTGGAATTTTGAATTTCAAGAGGTATATCATACGTATTTCTCAATTTATTGATAATAATTAAGTTAATTCCTTTAAGTTTTGATTTCTGAAAATATGTATAATTGAGGATTTTTTGTGTATTTCGTAAGATCATATGAGAATTGATGATGATCTATAAGATAGTTTGATAAATCATGATGAATTATGGAATTTCTGCTGGATAACCTCTTGATCTAGGAATTTTATAAATTGTTTTGATTCGATTCTGGTTTAGAATTTTGAGTATATGAAATTAGACATGTTAAGGATCATCTGAGAATTTGAATCGATTGAAAATTCTGGAAATTGAATTTATAGTGAATTTACCAAAATGACCCTGAAATTCTGGAAATTTCCTGTGTAAACAGTATAGTACAGTGAACAATAAATTTTGTCCTACTGAATGATCTTCAAAAATTATGAATTTGTGGAATATGATAATTTTATATGTCTAATATGATATACTCGGAATTGAGAATTTAGATCAATGTGGTTGAAGTGTTATGAATTTCTAAAGTGTATCAGCTCATTACAATATTTGATTAACAGATTTTTAAAGTTATAGAATAAAATAGTTTTAAAATACTTTTGGCAGTGATTTGGAAGTGAAATATTTATCATGGACTGAGATATGTGTTAAGAGTAATTATGTGGTAGTTTTATAATTTTTGAGTTAGTATATGATTTTATAAAATTGGGAGATTGAATACTGTTCAGTAAGTATCTTGATCCTGTCAGGTTTGTAGTTTGGATTTGATGGTGTGTATGGAATGGATTGTGTAGAAAATTTGATATAATATTCATATATAAGAAGGATATATGAGTCAAGAATGGTATATTCTGATTTTGGAGTAATTGGACATCATTTGATGTATTAGAAATTTTTGTTAAGTGTAAGTGGTCAGAATGACAGGTTTTGAGAAACCAAATATTTAGACCAATTTGATGTGATAAATGCATTATGTATAATTTTGTAAGCTATTTAAAGTATTTTGTGTGAATTGTGAGGCTTATGAAAGGATTAATCTCCATTGATAGGTTAAGGAGATTTAAGCCTTGTAGCTGAAAGTGTTAAGAGGTAAGTATACTAGACTTTTTACTGAAATCACAATAAACATAGTAATTATTTTGTATGATTTTGCAAATGGGGTTAAGAATATGTTTATGTTATGTCAAAGTATATTTTGATATGAAATGTGAATATATGTTTCTGAATATGAGCATTGACATTGAGCATGGACATACATGTGTTTTTGTAAGTGAGCTTTCAAAATAAGATGTGTTTAATAAAGAAAGCTTTTGAAGTGTAATATGTCCATGAGAAATATTTTGTATTTTGAGGGTACTTGAACTCACTGTTAACTTAGTAGGCATTTTATGTGATTTGTGGAGCCTTTATGTGTGGCCTTTCCTTTGGGATTGGTATATGTTATGTGTTCCGTATGTAGGGAGGATCCTATTGGTACCTAAAGGAAGAGTGAGTCATCACATTCGTGTGGTGGCGTATTGGTGCATGTGAGAGGACTCACCGATGATCAGGGTGAGGGTTTGGCTTTTACCTTCGGGCATAAGCATTATATATATGTTATTCAAGATCTCACTTGTACTATTCCTCTCATACGGTATGTCACCTACGAGTGACATTTGGCTCATTATGTGATATGTAATATGTAAGTCCTACTAAGTAGTAGTTGAGTGATGGTATTCCTATTATGTGTTTTGAAAGAATGTGTAAACGCTTACATGATATGTGATTTGATAAGATTATGATTTTGATTGATCACAGCATATCATACATATGCATTGTGTACATATATGTATTTGTATTTGATATATGAAAAACTAGTATGCTTACTGAGTTTTATACTCATTATAGTTTATGGTGATTTCAGGTAAATAAGGTACATGTGTGCTTAGCAGATTTGGCAAGGCTTCTGCTGTTCCTTGGGTTTCCTAAGTTGTTAGGTTGCTAAGTGTTTCATTTGAGGACACGTGGGATAAGATATTTGATTTGTCCCTAGTGAATAAATACCTATGTATTATTTTATTGTGTGTGGTTGGACTTAGTTTAAGTTTCACCAAGTGTAGTAATGGATTGATTTTAAGTAAGAATTTACAATGAATATATTCTGGGCTTCCGGTAACAAAGTTGCTACTGGTGACGTAGTAGAGTGTTAATCTCTGAGAAAACTCTGCGTATCTCCGGTTTACTAATTGTCCCAGTCATAATTCAATTGCTATAATTCTGAAAGAAATTAAAATGAATGTTTAAGTATTATTGAATGAATATAAGTGATGTCATGTGTCAGATCTTTTGGGTCTAGGGCGTGACAGTCTTCATGGCTTTCTTTTCTAAATTATTCTTAGGACATTGTTCATTATTGAGTTTATCTCCTTTCATAATAGATACCTCACCTGCTTTGCATGTATACATATTAAACCTTTTAAGCATATGATCAATATAAGCTCTCTAAGATAGTCCAAGGATGTTTCGAGATCTATCATGATAAATCTCAATGCCTAGAACAAAATATGCTTCACCAAGATCCTTCATGTCAAAATTAGTAGAGAAAATGCATTTGGTATCATTTAGGAGATTCACATAACTACTAGCAAGCAAAATGTCATCGACATAGAGTACCATAAAAATGAACATGCTCTAACTAGTCTTTATATAATGAAGTATTTGTTACCACATAACGTAATAGAGTAAGGCCCACTAATATTTCTATGAATGATCTCTAACAAGTTTTGACTATGAGTGGCAATTGTTTTCTTAGTTTTTGTCAATTTTTCTCTCACAATCAACATAAACTTCTAGGTCATTAGAATTAAGAGGAAGAAGTATTTCTAATCGAATTAAGCATTCTACGCATTCGTTAAAAATGTGTCTTAAACATTTATGCCATAATAATAAAGATATTTTCCTAGTTAATGATCTTTTAGTTGTAGT
Organism: Ailanthus altissimus; assembly: GCA_946807835.1. NCBI lineage: Eukaryota > Viridiplantae > Streptophyta > Magnoliopsida > Sapindales > Simaroubaceae > Ailanthus > Ailanthus altissimus. The sequence continues at coordinate 4,168,582 of OX327690.1, read as the reverse complement.
ATTTTCAACATTGTAGGAATAATCATATTTATCAAATAATAGAGATGATCTATAAAGTTCATCAGATAAAACAAAGCTGCCAATGACACTAGAATCATAAATCTTATCAACTCTTTTATTTGCAAATGTAAAAGAGTATCTAACTTTATCAAGTACTGAAAGCGAAATCAAATTCCTTCTAAATAAAAGTACATAGAAAATATTGTCCAAAACTAGTTGAAAACCAGAATTTAATTCTAAAACAACAGTTCCAATATGCTCAATGTCTCGATATCATTGCCAATTCTAAGTTTTGATTCTTTCTTTTTGGCTTCCTCTAATTTCTTATCCTATGTAAAGTAGTTGTAACATGAATAGTAGCACTATTATCACGCTATTATAAATCTAAAGTAACATCAACTAAATTGGATTCAAAACAGACATAAGTAAATAACATGCTCTGCTCCTTCTTCTTATTCTCTAGCCAATTCTTAAACTTAAAATAGTTAACCCTTTTATGACTATTTTTGTTCCAGTGATAACATTTTAGGATTGTATTCTTGGTATTTATATTATTCTATTTTTCACTCCCACTTTGCTTAAAATTCTTACTTTTTGATGAGTGTGAAAGATGGACTTTGTAGACTTTTCATATCCCTTTTAGTATCTAGCTTTCTGAGGACAAAATAATAAGTAGATTCACTCTTGTCCCTTTTCAGGTTTTTACAACTTTTCTTCTTTAGTCACACACTTATTGATTAGGCTATTTTACTTTGGACTTCATGCAAGTGCCTTTTACTCAAAATGTATCTATTTAGTTGAAGGCAGCCAAACATTATAAGCTATCCCAAGATCATCTTCACGAGTTGTGGGATGTGACAGTCTCTCATTCTTTAGGACCTCTTGCTAATGTGAAGGTCATTTAATCCTCACACGGGTCACGATACCTAAGGAGTTACTTAGCAATGGACCTTTTGATTATCATGAGACTTAACTAGTTCAATCTTTCCCACTTCGCATAATACGCTTTTCTGAGTTGCAATGCTGTCATTAATGGGTTGTGGAGGTTCATTTTCATGCATAGTCATATCCATGTCCACTATTACCAAAGTAAATTCTATATCAAATTTTTATTTCTTATAGTTCGACCCATTCAGAATCTCAATTGTAGTATTATTGTTGTTCACAATAAAAGAAACTATATCTCAAAATTGTAACTAGATTAATTATGGACAATATATATAATGCTCATATAAGGATAAGCAATACAATATATATGAGAATCAATTATATTATCACAAACTCCCCTTTGAGCAGAGTATATAATAATAAATTATTCTCTAAGCATGAAGATCAATAAAATAAGAAAATTTATAGATCTAAAAATCCAAACCCTTTGGGCAAATCGACCTATAAACCTACATATTTTTTCTAACAATAGTGAAATAAATAATTCTTCAAAATTCATTCCCTTTGTGCAAATAAATTTATCAGGTTATTTATCTCATACAATATTCTTCATATCGTTTAAATTAATTTGTACAATAACCTCATTTGGGCAGGTAATTATTCTAATTAGTTTAAAAATTTTCCCACGAACAAAATAGGTACTCAATAAAAATCTTTCAACTCTGATGGTTAAACCACTTTAGTGAAACATCCTCAACAAATTACAAGAAATGTTCAAAATTGGAATAATTAAAAACAATGTTGCCTAACACAATAATGCATATTAAAGACATATATGCATGTGATCAAACAAAATGAAGTACATCAAAAAATGTACAATTAATGATCAACAATCTATCATAGTTGCAAAAATTTGAACAATAATTTTGAATTACAATTTTAAACTAACTATAGTAATAGTTTATGTAACTAAAATTAATTAGGAGAGTACACTTACAAAAGTTTCAATCTAGGGAGAGTGAATATTGTTCTCTTATTCTATATATATTAAAATAATTTATGGTAAATTTTCAAAAGAAAATCTTACCAAAAACTATTTTTCTTCTAATAAAAACACATAAACAAGTAACAATTAGTTCATAAATATTTTTCATCCTTAAAAATTAAAATAAATTAATTACAAATATAAAGGATGAAAAATGGATTTTAACAAAAAAAATGAAGCTGAAACAGACCCCAGATGGGCCAAAACACACTCCACACGCTTGGGCTGCGAGTGAACCTTGCATGGCTGGGTTGGAAATCATCTTCAATCTCTAGTTGGATCAGGTTAGGCCTAAAATTCGGGTCTCATCGACCCAGTTCTAACCCGCAATCATAAAACCCCTAAAAACATGTATTTTTTGTTCGAATTATGAGGGTTTTTGTAGATCACTTCAATTATAACATCTTTAGACCTTTTAATCTCCAAAATAACAAGCAAAAACATGTTAAATTTATGGAATAAGATTCGACTTTGTCCCTTGAATGGCTAACTCAAAATTTTAAGATTTCACAACAATTAAGTCGATATATTGTATGGGTTTTGTGATGATTGATATTATTCTAGCATGAATATATGTGAAACGTGTTCATCATATTGTAATAAGCATGTCATACATGCAAATTTTGTAGCAAAATAAGAAATCAAATTTCTCAATATGATAAACACATTAATTTAAACCAAATTAAAATATTAGGGTAATTCAAAACATACATTTGTTGACAATTCGGTGATGATTAAAACTTTTCGGAGCTCACATTGGAGTGATTCCTTGAACAATTCTAGTCTCCAACACTTGGTGGAATTAGAGTAACTAGAATGGTAGCTTTAATTATGGTCTATGATTTTCGTTCTTGTGCCTAAACTCTTTAAGCAAATAAACTCTCTATTTTCATTCTTGAAACAAAACTCTTTTGCCTTTTGTTTTTCCTACCAAGTCTTACTTGAAAGAAAAAGATGGAGATGTGTTTGTTATGTTTGAATGTCTTCCAAAGAGAGCAAAAACTAGCCTTGGCCGAATTTTACTCCTCCCTCTACATAACCATTGTGCAAAGTTTTTACTTAAGTGAAAAAAACACACACACGTCATTACTTTTCCATAAAAGAATTATTCCAAAAATCCTTTCTTTTATTTAATTGTACAATGCTTTTACAAATGAATTAATAAATACCAAAATAATATTTATTTCATTAAATAAATGCTTGACCCAATTTTTCTCTTCAAAATTAACAAGATGAAATATTTTTCTTATTTGACTAAATTAATAAATATTAAAAGCATTTCAATGTAAATATTTTTAAATAAATGATTCAAACCAAGATAAATGTTCTCTTAATGGCCTAAGCACCATTTAAAATAATATATTAAAATATATTTTTTGTCTTAACAATGTAAGACAAGAAAATAAAATTTAATTATTTAATTAATCTATTAAGACAAGTGTCCAACACATATCACATAAAAAATAATATAATAAATATCATATGTCTATTCAAGACAAGTGTATAACACAAGCCATAAAAAATAATATAATAAATATCATATGTTTATCTAAATAAAATAATGTCCAATTAATATAAAGAGCTAATGGTTTAATGATATGTGTCAAAAGTATTTTTTCTAGCAAAAAAGAGATCTATTTGCAACATTTACAAATTATATTTTTCTCTTTACAAAGAGATTCTTAAAACGAATACCACTTCCACAAATCTCTTGCATCGAACCAGTTTACTACCCTAGTGCTCAACGAGTACATTTCATATTGTGAGATTCTCTAGATTTACGCTCATTTGTTTTACGAAATCTTTTCGTAATTTCGTGAACGAAGCCCCATACACATGTTACAGATATTACAGAATTACACGTTTAACTATATAAGTTGAGGTTAACCATATCTGTATAATCCTTCCATCACCTATATCCAAAAAGAGCAGAGATATAGATTCTTACAGTCAAATCTCTATTTGCTCATCCATGAACTTATCTCTAGATGTATATCTTAATAAACAATATATGCAAATACTTTTACAATATTGTTTAACCCTGTAAAAAAACTCTTTTCTTGAGCTTACTGCTTATGGCTATAAGACTTTTTGAGATACAAGCTCTAAGCATCTAGATATACAACTCACCTATGTGAGCTGACGGATCTCGTATTTATGTACATCAGACTTTATGAGTATCGAATCAGACCCAGTGACACATAACGATTAGACCATAAAAGATCTCTAACATATGTAGAACCAATGTATGGTAAATCACTCACAAGCCCATTGTGGCATTCATGTTAAAGGATTACGAATACTACTCAACTAGAAAAGCCTTCTATTGACAGCTTCATAGGATGTTTATTAGAGGTCTTCATGAGTCTGTTCAGTATTCAGCCCTCACTGAATACCCGTATACCTATACAAGCTTCCATTAAGTTTATAGTCTGTTAAGATTAACTATCTAGACCATCCAAATATAGACATACATTAATTTATATCTATAGGGTTTCATCGATAGACCCGCATTAATAAAATAAACCAGAAATATAGTATTTTAGAACATACTTGCATAATGACATTTTTTAGCAATATTTTCAACATTTTACAACTATGTCATTACTAATATATTCTACGGTATTTGTCACATTTTAGACAACACTCTAACTCTCTAGATATTGGTAAATATTGGCACTGATCTAAACTCTTTTAGATCATACAATATATGAAATATTCTAAGCATCTTACCATTTCAATAAATATAATTTGCGTATCTACACTGCTTCTTTCGTTGCTTCCGAGGTAGCAATATATTACGCCTCCGTAGTTAAATCAGGGTGGATCCCTATTTGGTGCTCTTCCAACTCACTACAACACTATTGAGAATGAATACATACCCAAATGTAGACTTTCTATCATCCGAATCAAATTGAAATTCTAAATTTGTATATCCTCTCATTTGTAAGTCACTTTCTCCGTATTTAAGGGCATGCTTCATTGCCATCCAATGACTGTCACTTAAATCAGACTGATGCCGGCTTGTAACACTTACAACTATGCTGATGTTAGGTCTCGTACACATCATGGCATATATCAAACTTCCAACAGCTGATGCATATGGGATGTTAGACATTCTAACTCTTTCATCTTCCAAATGAAGATACATTTTTATCGAAAGATGAACACCATATTTAAAAAGTACATTAGTTGCCTTACAGATACTGAAGTTATACCTTTTCAAGACACATCAATTTGTTTATTACATATTTTCAGTTTTTTAATATATATATTTAGTGTTTGAAATTTCTTAAGTATAAATTAGAAGTTGAAAAATAATATAATGAAAAGTTTCTTAAATGTATAATAAATCCGGATATATGGTAGTTCTAACCGAGCAATTAAAATAGTGGTAGCTTTTACCGGCATATCTGATCGGTTTATTTTTAAGTAGAAAATATAAATAAAAAAAGTTAGCAATTGATTAATAGAATCTTTGTAATAATAAAGCGATATTATTGAAAAAAAAGTATTAATTCTGACCACAAAAATAATAATAAGAGGACAAATTGACGTTGTTGTTTATACAAATAAAAATTTGTCGAACAGTATGATCATGTTGCATCAAAGAAACGTTGATAGTACAAGTTAAAAGTTCTTTCTTATAGTAATTTACAGAAAAATATTAGAGCAAAATAATGAAAGATTCTTAACTCAAACATTGATGAAAAAATAGCTATCAAGATCCCATGATAGGGGCGGGCTTCTTTTACGGTCAGAAAGACAATCAATTATGTTGAGTCGCATAATTTTTTGCCACTTGGGTTGAAACCCCAAGACGACTATCTTGAGAGTTGTTGTTCATTGAAGAAAAAATGTGGGTCGTTGGCTCCGAAAGTGAGAACCCAAGATAAATGGTTTCATAGCTAGTGTCCATTGAAGAGGAATAAAAGTTTTCAGCCACCGTATGTGATCCACTGCGAGAAGTGCTTTGAGAACTATTGTTCCTTGAAGATGAAACATAGTTCTTTGCCGCTGCGGTTAATAGACCAAGAAAAGTGCTTGAAGAATTATTGTTCCTTGAAGTTGAAACATTGTACTTTGCTGCTATTGATAGACCAGAAAAAGTGCTTCGTGAATTATTGTTGCTTGAAGATGAAACATAGTTCTTTGCCACTGCGGTTGATAGACCAAGGGAACTGCTTCGGGAATTATTGCTCCTTGAAGATGAAACTTGGTTCCCTGGGACCGGGGGCAATTGTGTTTGTGCGGGTGGGTGGAAAAATGGTTGTGCGGGTTGGTGGAAAAATGGTTGCGGTTGTGAGGGTTGGTGGAAAGGTGGCGAATTGTGCTTGTGCGGGGTGATAAGGGATGGATTGTGTGGGTTGGAGGAAAGCGATTGCGGTTGTGCGGAATTAATTTCTCCCGTATGCTTTTGGCTTTCCTTAATTATCCCATCAACCTTATTCTGATCCATTAATTTTAGGAGCTTTAGAGTTTAGTACAAAGCTGACCGACCTTAATTAAGCTGAATCCTTTGATGTCTTCTCGTTTGGTTCACTTGCAGCAGCAGACGGATCTGGAAAATAAAAGAACTATTAGGCCATTTTCTATATATTTGCACTTTCTTAAAATTTGGTACATGAACTTTTTATAAAAATGCTAAAAAAGAAACACCAACTCTTGGCGTAAATAATCTCACAAAGCGAGCAGGCTACAGAAACTTCTTTAGAAATTAACTGAATAAATCTCAGATGTATTAATTAAAATGTAAACAAAATAGATTTCAATAGTGAAAAAAAAAGTATAACAAAAATACCATGCTTAAGGAGGTAATAGAAAATTATGTAAGAAAAATAAAAAAAAGAAGTTATTTCTAATAACACCAGCTCACAACTTTTAAGAGAATGAAAAATTATATTAAGGCATTATAAGATATTCAAGTTTAATTTATCAGGAATATTAAATCAAACCTGTGTTTTCTTTTTTTCTTTTTTCGAGAAGAAAAATCCCTTAATCCGCACAGCTAAGAGGAAGCTAAGCAAATACCATAAAAGAAATATCACTTTGAAGGAGATGCGAGTTGGGTATAAAACCAGGAGCTTAAATAACAAGTCGATGGTTAATTGCAATTGGGTTTCAAATACCTACCCCGAAGTAAGACCAAACATATTGTAGCTATATACTTTCAAAATTATCACAAAGACCTCACGAACTTTGAGAGATACACAACTATATCCTTATAATACTACGGCCATTAGGAATCCGGTCATATCAAAGGGGTATACGTGTTTTTTTTTTTCTTTTTAAAGTTCAAGGCTAAAGTCTCTTTAATAAGAATAGTTATCCCTGGTTATAAGAAGGATCTCTTGTTATAGGGTTTTAGATTGGTCTCTTTTGATAAAAAAGTAAAATTCGAACGTATATCAATAGGTCAATATAATGTAACGCTCTAATTATTACATTAGTGGTTCTTAGATGTAATATTAATAATTTTTTTAATGATATTATGTTTGCTAATAAAACAAAAGACTATCAGTCATGGTTTTAAAAAATTAAACAACAGTTCTCGGGTGGGGGCACTTATGTGGTGATGGCAACAAGGCCACACTCCGATTTATACATGAATCTACCTGCGCTTAAGAAGCTTGATGCTATGTTGATTAGTATGGTTTTTGTGAGAAGGAGTTTTGGTATGTTGATAGAGGGATTGTTGTGGGTGATGGAGGTGATTGTGATGCGTTTTCATCTATGGTTTTGAGCAGGAGGCCATCGGTTAGGCATGAGGAAAAGTGGTGGTTGCCATGCCCAAAAGTGCCGTCAAGTGGCTTGTCAGAGGATGCAAGGAAAAAGTTGCAGCAGTGTAGGGACTGCACGAATCAGATACTGAAGGCGGCCATGGCAATTAATAGTAGTGTGCTTGGAGAGATGGAGATACCAACTGCATACTTGGAGACCTTGCCCAAGGTACTGATTTCTGTGTCTGAAATTTTGTTTTCAGAATGACTCAAACATGATCCTGTTTTTGAATTTTTTTGTGAACTGTTATTATGAAATAGGTGTGTTGAACCCTGATAAGTGGATTACTTTTAACATTTTCTCTCTTAATTGAATTGCCATTAGTGTGGAAAAGCTTGTTTGGTGAAATCATCTATCGTTACATAACTGCTGATCAGTTCTCCCCAGAATGTTTACTTGATTGCCTCGATTTGTCATCAGAGCACCACACTCTGGAAATAGGTAACAGGATTGAGTCAGCAGTGCATACCTGGAAGCAGAAAGATAAGAGAAAACATACAAATCACAAAAAGACTAAGCGCTCATCATGGGGTGGCAAGGTCAAGGGCCTTGTTGCTGACACTGGAAAGAATAACTTTCTTGCCCAACGAGCTGAGACCCTCTTGCAGAGCCCAAGGTTTCGATTCCCTGGCCTCCCGCAGACTGCATTGGATATGAACAAGATTCAGTACAACAAGGTATCAAATGCCAATCCTTTTAAATATGAAAAAAAACTGACAGTACTTACTACCCGTAACATGTGATAGCATCAAATAACAATCTATAGAATGTGTGGTATATATTTGAGGATTAGCTACTATTTTCTGGCTTTTGCTCGCACTGGCTTAACCACGGTTAATCTCTCACCTAGAACTTATGATCGGTTCTGTCTTGTTCATGCTTTGCTTCTGTGCCTCTCTGTTATGTCCTGCAGCATTTGAGGCCCATGCCTGTACTAGCATGCGAAGACAAACCAGTACTGTGGACAAGCTGTAACCATAAAATGTTTAAGGAGACATGGAGTTGTTACAGAAACCCCTAGATGGAGTTATGTTGTTTGAACATAATAGGGCCCACAAGTGGTATAGTTAATTGCTGCAATGCCATGTAATGATACATCTCTATAAGATGAATATATTTTTCATTAAGAGGTGGAGATATACAGAGTTGGTACTCATTATCTCTTTGAGAGCATTATGGAACAGTGTCCTCGTTTGTAGTACCTAGTTTTGTTGCCATTTATATTCCTTCTAACTGCTGTATTACTGGACCCAATTTAGAAAACAATGTATGAAAATGCTTTTATAACATTATGTTGGTAAAACCTTTCTTTTTTTCTTTCAGGATGTAGGGTAGTCAATTCTTGAAAGATACTCAAGGTTGATGGAGAGTTTGGCCTTCAACATTATGGTAAGAATAGACGATGTGCTTTATGTTGATGATGCAACCAAGAGATGTACAGTGGCTAAGATAGGTGGGCTGCGGATATCCTCGAAATAGAACTGCCAAAGCATATGGCTGATTTTTGATAATTAATCAACTGACCAAAAGCTACCTCATAAGCCCTCAAGATCTCCAACATTGAATTATAGTCGTTCCAAGTTGCTCTAGTAATAATTAAGCTATCATCAGCAAAGAGCAAGTGGGAAATAATTGGGCCCGATCTCCCACATTTCCACCATGTAGGATCCCCCGTTGCATAGCTGAATTGAGAAGGGCGGAGAGGCCTTCAGCACACAAGAGAAATAAATACGAGGATAGAGGGTCACCTTGGTGGAGGCCACGAGAAGGAGAGATATTACCATGTGCCACACCATTGATGACAATAGAGTAGGAGATCGAAGAGATACATCGATAGATTAATAGGCACCAACTGTCAGAGAAGCCCAGCCTACGCATCATAGCCATAAAAAAGGGCCACTCTACATGGTCATAAGCTTTAGACATGTCCAATTTCAAGGCCAAGTAATTCCCGTCAGAAAATTTGTTTCTTTTAATAGCATAAAGACATTTAAACCCTATTATTGCATTATCAGTTATTAGGTGTCTAGGGATGAAGGTACTTTGGGAATTTGACACCACTTCATTCATAACACATCGCATTTTGTTGGCTAATGTTTTTTAGATGATCTTGTAGAGCATGTTACGAAGACTAATGGGGCAAAAATCCGAGCATAGCTTAGGCTCAATGACGTTAGGGATTAATGAGATAAGGGTTTTGTTGGCCTGTCTAATATCCTCACCATTATTAAGGGCACACAGACAAACACTACAAATAGATGAGCAAATAATATCCTAATTTTTTTTATAAAACAAGGCAGACATACCATCTTTCCCTAAAGCTTTTGTGGGGTACATCTGATGAACTGTAGTGTAGATTTTCTCAACCTGAAATGGGTTCTACAGCCACTGGTGGTGTTGCTCAGAAAGTCGTTGCTCTACACAAGAGACAACAGAGTCAATTTCTAATTCAGAAGGATTGGACGTAGTGAAAATGTAAGTGAAATACTCCTCAAAACTTCGTGCAACCTGAACTGAGCCCGTATGACAAGTTCTATCGCTGCCCATAATACCTGAGATATGATTCTTCCTTCTATGGCCAGAGGCTTTAAGGTGAAAGAAAAGTGAATTCCTATCACCCATCTGGAGCCACATAATCCTCGATCGTTGTCTCTAATATGTTTCTTCCTTGTATAACAGAGCATCTAGGGATTTTGGGACTTTTGTAATGCCCTTCCAGGCTTGTACATTTACTTGTTGGTTCAAGATCCTCAGATGCTGTTTTTTCTTCTTTATCTCCGAAGTTAGTCTCCGAAAGTGTATCAGGTTCCACTTTTTAAGTCTATGCCCAATACGCTTAATGGTTCCACAAACACCACCGAGAGAGGCTGTATTATGAGACCACCCCTTTAAGATAATCTGTCTACACTCATCTTCATCAACCCAGGCTTCTTAAAAAAAGAATCTAGGATGTGATATTTGGGGGGAGGCATTACCATCCATCCTTCTATGGTCACCACCGACTAACAAAAGAGGGCGGTGATCGAATCCCCAAAAATCCAGATGTTGTACAAAAGCCATAGGGAAAACATTATTCCAAGAGAAGTAGCAGAACATACAATCAAGTCTTTTCTGTATGAAGGTGTTGGAATTGTGTTCATTACACCAAGTGAATGAGGGACCTTTGAAGTGGATCTTGAGTAAGTTACAATCATCAACCGCATTTCTAAAATTTTACATAAGGTATAGAGGTCAAGGCAGCCTTTCATCTTTTTCAGCATTTGAGAGGATTTCATTGAAATCCCTACCACACACCCAAGGGAGAGAAGAATAAGAACACAGACTTCGTAAAAGTGTTAAAGAGTGAATACGCTGGGGTGTATCAGGGTGGCCATAAAAACCTATAAATCTTCATTTCTTCCTTTGTTCAGCAACAATAACATCAATATAAAAGCGAGAGTAAGACAAAAGGAAAATATCCATCTTTTTTGTCCATAGTAGCGCCAAACCTCCACTACGTCCACTTCTCTCAACTACAAGCTTTCCCACACATCAAAGATTCACTCGGATATTCTTCAACCTATGTTTGAGAGCACGTGTTTCTATGAGGAAGATCACCTCTGGGCAGTGTTCCCGTACCAGGTTGAACAGGATATGAGATATGCGACGGTTGCCTAACCCCCACACATTCCAACATAAGGTTTTCATTATGATCGACAGCCCTGTACCTCGGCAGGGACCGCCGTTTGAAGTTTAAAAAGAGAGGTCAAATCATGAGGTCCCTCAGGGCTGGGTGCAGTTCTCTTTGCATGAGTGAGTATTTCTGCATCATCGGTACGCTCCTTCTGTTTTAGGCTTGGTTCACTATGTATGGGGTTAAGTGGATTGGAGAGGCCGGAGGTTTGTTTTTCCTTGAGTGCTAGGACTGACTTGTTTATGTTTGCACCCAAGATGAAAGCTATAGGACCATCTACAACTCTTTTATCTTGAAGACCTTCGGAGGAAGTTCACTTAATTAGGACCTAATCTTGTACAAGCCTCGTGAGACCCCTTTTGTTTCCTTGTTGTATTCAATTTTTTTTTCCAATGCATGCCACGAATTTTGCATTAGGGACAGGTTTCGAAAAGTCCAATAATGAGGGTGAATGGTGCTCTGAAAGATTCGGGAAGGCATGGGGGGTAGCATTAAAGGTGTCGGGGTTTTTTGCTTGTAGAACCACCTGGTCAGAACCGGTCGAGAATATCAGCCATAAGGTTCGGTTTCGTGGGTAGGAGACAAGGGAACTAGTCATAACCTGGTACAGTGGTAGAATTCTGCGGATGGGAGACCAAGCATTTCGATGCGCTCATTCTAGCACGTGCAGCTCAACCAGCAACAGGTTCATCTGGTTTGCATTCATTCAGCAGCTTTCCACCAACTTTAGGAGTAATATTCTACACTTCATGCACTTGAACGTGGGGAACATTAGGGTATCTGTCAGGTTTGTTCAATTGGAGTCCCGAAACATAAGCATTTCCCACAGATTCCACTATATTCCTGTGCATGTGCGGCATGTCTCTCATTAGTTTATTCCCAACATCACCTGCCTGCACGTTACAAATCTCGGTCCTATTCTTAGTGTCTAGAAGAGCTTTACTCGAGGTGCCACATAAGGATATTCTCTCTCCATCCATTTCTGTGTTTTTATTAAGAACATTTGTAACATCGATTATGTGGTGCACGCCTACTGCATCGATCTCATTCCATGCCCCTGTAACGTAGTGCGCATGCGAAACCTTTTCCATGTTTTGTCCATGTAAAAATGCAGCAGTAAATTTAGCCTTTTTACGTGCCAATGCACATGCATCCTTCACCTTTGGCAACCGCTTGGGGTGGTTAACATGAGGGCAACTAACATTAAGATGTGGGCAATTTCGTGCGTCAATAACCTTATTCAAAATGGGGCACATGTTGGCTAGCAGCTCAATTTTCTCCATGTTCCTTTTTGTTGGTAGGCTATCCACCTTTGGTTCTGTATTCCTCGGAGAGAAGTTGCCATCAGTCACCACCCCCGAGAGTCCCTTATTTGGTAGTGAATTGTTGCCCCTTGTTCTTACCTCTATTTTGTGAGCATCGTCCTTCCTGTGGGCATCTCCATTAATATCTACATAATGAAGGTCAACTGATTTTGACTTTGGAACTTCCTTTAGTCTAGTTTGTTGCCGCTTGTAGCTCCCAACTACTCGAATATCACCTCAGTATCTTGGTGTCTAGCAAGTTCCTTACCATAATAAATATATAGGTCTCCTCTCTGGCTCTAGTAAGAATAAACTAAATCTATTTGCGGCCATTAAAGAAAAAGTATGGAATAAATTAAGGGGATGAAAGAAGCATTTGTTTTCAAATGGTGGTCGGGAGGTACTTTTGAAAGTAGTGATTCAGGCAATCCCAGCTTATGTTATGAATTTGTTCAAGCTTCCTAAGAGTCTTATCAAGGAGATTCGTAGACTTTGTGCCAAATTCTTTGGGGTGGCGATGAAAACAAGAAGAAAGTCCACTGGTGTTCTTGGGAAATCTTATGCCGTCATAAAAGGGATGGAGGGCTGGGCTTCAGAGATTTGAACTTCTTCAACCAAGCCATTTTGGCTAAACATGGGTGGTGTGTAATTGCTAACCCAGACTCGCTGATTGCAAGAACCCTCTAAAGTATTTACTTTCCAAACTCTTTTTTTTTACAGGTATTTTCTAAAAATTCAGATTTAGTAGTTTGGAAAAGCATCCTTTGGGGATGACAATTACTCTTAAAAAGACTTCGCTGGCATATCGAAGATGGCTCTTCAGTCTCAGTATACTATGACCAATGGCTCCCTCGCCCCTTGTCCTTTAAACCTCTATTCCATCATGTACTACCTGAACAAACACTAGTGGCTAATTTACTTGTCCCTTCAGGGCACTGGAATCGAGAGCTTATTCATAACTCATTCTCAGAAGAAGAATGCAACCTCATCTTAAGTATTCCACGCATGCACTCTTTGAACCACCTTAGCGATTCAATTATGTGGTATTTTGACAAACACGAACAATATTCTGTGAAGAGTGGTTATTGACTTTCCTTTGCTCCTAACCATGCCTCATCCAGCTTTGACAGTAGTGTTACCTGCAACTGGTGGCAAGCTTTGTGGAACCTAAAGCTTCCCCAAAAAATTAAACATTTTGTTTGGAGAATGTCGCATAGCTGGATCTCTACCTTCTCTAACCTCAGAAGACATTATGTCTCTATTGATGACTCGTGTTGTTGTTGTGCTAAATGAGCAAAAAACACCATTCATGCACTATGACTTTGTGACGCATTAAAGAAAGTACGCCAATCATGCCATTTCATATATGGTTTTTGTATCTCCCATAGTACATCCATGTTGGATCTTTTGATTGAATGTCGGGCGTGCCTACCGCTTGAGCATTTTAAGTTTTTGCTAATTATTTTTTGGAGACTTTGGTTTATCAGAAACTAATTCATTTTAGAACACAAAGCTGTTTCTTTGTCAAAGGTGCTGAGTTGGGTGCATTGCTACAAGAATGAATTGATGACTATTCAGGCCCCTTCTCCTAATACCCCAATGTCACCTCGTAGATTATGGTTGGCCCTTAGGCTGGGCTCTATAAAGCTAAACACTGATGCAGGCCTATCCTCAAAATACTTCAAGGCCGAGCTGAGGGTGGTGCTACACGACTACTCTGGGGCTGTCTTGGCCTCCTCACCCATTCCTATAGATGCACAGCCTCCTGTGGTTATCCTAGAAGCCTTGGCTCTATTACGAGGAATTTTCCTGGCTAGGTTGCTACGTGTCTCTACCTTGAGGTAGTTTCAAATGCTGCGAGTGTCATTCAAGACATCAACAATTGCTCTACTTCTGCCCCAGAGTTGGGTTTGGTACTTTATGACATTAGTACAATTGCTGCATCATTCTCTCAATGCTCTTTTAGCCATGCCTATCACTCATTCAATTGGATGGCCCATGAATTAGCATGTTTTGCCTTTAATTTAGATTCTGAAACTATTTGGTATGACAATATACCAACCCAAATTGAACATGTTGTAATTGAGGACATTTTCTCTGTGTGTTTATAAAATTTGATCCTTATATCAAAAAAAAAAAAAGATGTGCAGTGGCTGAATCAATCTCTCTCTTTAGCAGAGGAGGTCTTCTTATCCAGAAGCGCATGTCTCCAAGCCCCTTCTCTATCCAATACACCCCTCACACTCCTCCATTTGTGACCCCAACCTTCTGATCTTCAACTCCTGTGGCTGGAAGAAGGGCACCAACCTCTTAGAGGAGGAGTAGTTTCAAGGAGGCACCTAATGGGAAGTTAGAAAAACCATACGCCGCTGAGTTTGAGAGGGTTTAGTCATATGCCGGGAACCTAAGTTCGAGAGGAGTATAAGGAGATGCGCCAGAGTGAGATTAACAAGGACTCCTCGTCCTGATCAAGCTTAAGTTGCAGCACTCTTATCATAACTATCAAAGAAGTTGCATAGATATTCAGTAGGGTTACAGCTATTAGGGGGATCGAATTTGGTTAATGAAATGATTTATATTGTTTAGTAGTAGGAATATCATGCTCAAAAAGTTTTGATCATGGTTTTTTGTCGGGTGGTAGTTAAGTAAAGTAAAGGTTATGCTCCTTTTATTATATTATCTAATGCAGGTGAATAGTTCTCTCATATATAATGGAAATTACTTCCACCAATATGCCATTTTGTTTGTTTCATATATATATATATATAGATATGCCATTTTGTTGGCAGATGAACATCAGTGCAATTAATCTCCCACTGTTTAAGGTTTAATTTCTCTTTAGTTAAGTGTTAAATTTTGTAGTGCATTTTCAGTTGTGATCCACTGTATTTTTCAAGAATACATAATTGTCAAAATATAACATTCACAAAGTATTCTTAAAGCATATTCAACTGCACTGGACCAGCAAATATTTTAATTCACACTGAGCTTTCTGCAGCAGTAGTGCACGAGTTATGCAACAAAAACACAATTTACAACCCTGGTTTTAGTTCTTTTCAAATCTATTATTGAGCTCCAGGAAACAAGAAACTGTAAGGGAAAAATGAAAAAACATTAGTAAGGGACAAGGTTTTATTTCCTTGCTTAGTCGCAGCTTGAAACCCTCCATAGAAAACTTCATATGGTTCAACAGCAGTTGCTTCAATCATCAGGCGTTCGGGTAATCCCAATTACATGTGCAGTCTACGGTGACGCCCAATTTGCCTTCTCAGCACAGTTTTGAATGCTGAAATTTCAGAGTTAAAGAGAAGGAGTTGCAAGGGGTCAGTATTACTCTTATCATTTAGCGAGTTTCTAAAGCAACTGATGTTGAGTAGGGGGACAAGAAGCAGGACAAAGCGGGTCTTTAATCTTTATTTTATTAGGCAGTTCTCTGATGTGATTTTAAACCTGTTGCATTTATAAAATCTCACTTCAGATGGTATTGTGCATAGAATGGAAAATAAATGGGAGTTTTTATTTAAAGAATGAATAACAAAGAAAACTACAAAAGCAACAATTAAGTAAATGCTAGAGTTAAATTCAAGTCAAAAACCCAACAAACATAA
Organism: Ailanthus altissimus; assembly: GCA_946807835.1. NCBI lineage: Eukaryota > Viridiplantae > Streptophyta > Magnoliopsida > Sapindales > Simaroubaceae > Ailanthus > Ailanthus altissimus. The sequence continues at coordinate 4,152,283 of OX327690.1, read as the reverse complement.
CCAGCTAAAGAAGAGTATATGGCATATAATATGGTAAAACAACAATCTGAACAACATATACATGTAAAGATTTTTTGAGTTAGCTAGTGACCATAACGTTAGGTGTTCTATGGATTAGTTTAAGCAAAACTGAGCACACATGGTAACATATGAAATTTTAAAGAGTGTCAATTGTACCAAAGATAACTGTATGATCACAACAAAAAGAGAACGCTTACTTCCAATTTCGTTGGAGTGAACCAACTGGGAGGTGGCCATAACAGCTTTGAAAACTCAGGGTAATGTGCCAAACGCTCAATGCAACCGCTTTCTAAATCAAAGACACCCACGCCATAACCGCAACCATCACCATCTTCACCACCCAAATAGAAGAGATTATCTACAAAAAGTATGCAATTCCCTGAACTCACACAAAGATCATCAATAGATGCTGAAAAAACACAATCTTTACCCACAAACAACACCTCATCCCCCAAATTCTTCACCTCAACCCACTCCTTGTTCCCCCAATCAAGCCTAAAAACCTTAAACTTCACCGTCCTCTCACCCAAGCAATAGGCAATTTGCCGCTCGTGCTCCAAGTACTCATTCCAAATATTCGAGTCAATCATGGCGCTTATGCTCAAAAGCATATCAACCAACAACAATTTGCCCTTACACTCGAGCAAATACTTCTTATCACCACCAAACACCGGATTCGCAACTAAACTCATACTACAACACGAATGATCAACAAACACAGTCCTCCCTGTATTATCAACGGCGTAAAATCTCCCTTTATACAATATCATGTCATGAAATGATGATGACATGTGATCTAATACAATCCAATCTTCATGTTCACTCCTGTACATAGCTAATTTATCAGAAGCGAGTATCGTAAGCAACACATATCCATCAAGATCTTTTTTTTTTATCCAAATACATCAAAATCCCTTTCTCCCTCCAAATTCTTCCTCTAAAAGAGAAATTTCTTTTATTTTTTGAGAATGAGAAACTGATCAAAAGTTTAATAGATAAAAAAAAAATTACAAAATACTCTCTTGAATTTTTCGATTCACCAATATAAACTTACAATTTGAAAACATTTCCAAACATTTTTAAACGTTGGCTGATTATTGGAGTGCTTTTTGTAAGAGGAGCAACAAAGAGTATACCATCAATTGAAGTGGAAGTTTAAGGGGCAGAATTAGAAGTTGATTCCGAAAATTATTAGAGGTAACTTCAGTTAACAAAACAATATTTTCCTGACAGAATAATTTGACTAACCTATTTCAAGATTCGGTACATGCAGATTACACGGCTTTTTTAAAATTACAATGAACAATGTATTGCTGTCGACTAAACACTAGAGTGCAATTGCCTCATTGCTATTAGCCATTGCTTGCACCTGCTACCTCATTTTTATTAATGACAACGTTAAGTGGTATCCCACCACATGCAGAATTTTCCAATTTATAAATTTATTAAGTTATCGATGAAAGATGAGAGGGAAAATGGCCCAATCAATAAGGTCGATAAATAGCATGATCTGTGAGATGGATTTCACTTTATAGGACATTGTCATACTGTAAAATAGGTTCTATGAAGCTATACGAGTACCCCTTTTTTTTAATTATTATAATTTTTCGGAGTCCACTTTCAAGAACAAAATAATTGAAAAAACATCTCTTCAACTTAAAGGCCAGCGATCTTATTTATTTCTATTGCCTCGGATTTCACCCAAGACTTAACATTCGAAGATGTCCATGTTCCTGACCCAAAACCTCAGATCGGGGTGAACAAGCGTAAAACTATTATAATATAAAAGATCATTCTCGGTAACTTAGAGTAAGACATCCGCACTTCTAAGCAAAACCATGTCGAGAAGCAGACTACCGAGGAATGGAAACTACTAAAACCAATGATGGACTTCAGAAAGAAGCAGCATTATGCTACATTCCCTATAGATGGGAGCACAAAAAATATCTAACATTTCCACCTTGCTAATTTTCTAGCTTCTACTTATCTTGGAGTGTGGATCACAATTAACCCACCAAGAGACTCTATAAGAGGAAGCTCGTAAGCGGGGTCAAGGGGTAAGAAAAAGAATTCGAAAAACATGCAACATAGAGAATTTTAAATCTTATTTTAAAAAGAAAACACTAACTTAATAATGAAAGGCCAATGCTAGAATTACTATTAGTGTAATTTTGATTGATTCTATGAATGTTAAGAGTGGAGGAGACCTTGGCAAGTATAGATGACACCTCAATAGCTACTCTAGAATGAAGATCACCAGATCTCAAAAATTTAACTTCTAGCTAGAGTTCCTTTAATTAGGTCGAGATCCTTGGGTTAACTATTGGTGCTGTATGTGGAATGCACCACAATGCTGACAATCAAGTAGTGCTTAAAGTAAGAAGTCAACTAGAGATAATGGTCCAGAACACTCCGAGATGAAACTAGATCCCTGCAAGGAGTTTGAATCCAAGGATGTGAGATTTTATAAAGGAGAATGAAGAGCGAGAAGAGGATCCAGAGTAGAATTATGAATTAGGAGAAGATTCAAAATGGAGGAAGAATCTCGAGAAAGAATTACAATAAAAAAAGAGAAAGAGATACAAAAATAATGAGAAAATTGTTAGAGGAGTTTCCTGAGACTTGGCAGAGAACAAATAGAAATCAGGTGGAGAAGCAGGTTATAAATCCACTGTTTGATCCTTAATTTTCCTAAAATACAAGACCTTATACAAATACAGTAGAGCCGAGTTGCTAGTATACTCATTAGGAGAAGCAAAAGTCTCTATAAGGAGAAGTTCCATGAGAACAATTTACACCCTGTGTGAGAAATTATATGTTGTAGCGTAGGCTAAAGAATTGAGCACTATCTCGATCACTAGTGCTAGATTCTGACCTCGTAGAGGCCTAGGAGAGAGGCACTTGCAAAGAAGATTTAGACAAGTTGATGAACGCCACCTTTTGAGGCAAAATAGAAGGATCTGGAGGAGAATAAAACTAGGGATCGATCGAGCTCGGGAGTTCGTCTTGGAGAAAAACTTAAAAGAGTCTACATAAAGACTAATGGAGATGGTGTTGGATATTTAATCCAATTAACATTCATGATATTACAATATTCAACAATTATAGATTAACATCATACATGAATAAAAGGACAACAATTGAAAAATATGTTATAGAAAACATACCTGTTTGAGCTATTACCATTAATTGATTGATTGTTACAGCAAATTGAAAGTTAGTCTTTCTTTCTATGACCTAGATTGACAGTAGATAGCTCTAAATTGGAAAGGACATACTGTTATCAAAAGTTTAGACTAGCTTAGAGAGGGGACTTAGCTTTTATACACAAAATTAAGGTTCTACACTGAGCCCTCCCACAACGACCTTCAATAAAACTTAAAAATGTACAATAGTTACTCAATTGAATTTTTACACAAAAGACGTTATGGCCCAATTCAAAAGTAATCACTAAATATATTAGATTGATTAATTAATGGACTCATTACCAAATTTTTATAAAATAAAAAATTCAATTAATGTTAGCCCATATTTAATAAAACAATTTCAATGTTCTCTCACTTGTACTAATACTAATTGAGTTTTGAGTATTTATCAAATTTAATTTTGAAAATAAGACTTTGGGTTAATAATAAAAAAATTATGTTTCGTGTGACCATACTTTTTAAAAGAATTGATAGTTCATAAATAGCATCTTGAAAAACTTATTTGATCCAATATGATTTTAATATTGGACTATAATGATCTTTACGTTAAACTCAAAAGATAAAACCATTCACAATCATGAATACTAATTATCATATCAACATGGATCATAAACCCAATAGTGTAGTAAGAAACCAATGCCAACATGTGATCATAATTAATATGTATTATTTTTTATCGGTCCTCCTTACAATTTCTTAACAAAATCAAAATCAATATGAAATTGTAACTGCAATTTCTCAATCAAAATAAAATTACTTGACTTTAACAAGTCAAACGTCAGAACAATTCAACATGAGATCTCAAAATAATTATTATATGCGATCCAAAAATATACAACTGTAATTCTTAAGGTATAATATCTTAAGATGCCATATTGTATATTCAATCCGTCCAATTAACATTCATGATATTACGAAATTCAACAATTATAGATTAACACCATACATGAATAAGTGGACACAACAATTGAAAAATATGTTACAGAAAACATACCTGTTTGAGCCATTACCATTAATTAAGGGTGGGCAAAAAAAATCAGGAACCGAAAAATCGTCTAATTTGTTTTTAAAAAAAAACCAATTTGGTTTTTTTGGGGAAAAAATCGACCGGTCCGGTTCGGTTTTGTTCGCCCAAACAAACCGAAACAAAATCGAAAAAATCGGAAAAAACCGAAAAACCGAACCAAAAATAAAAAAATAATTCATAATTTAAAATAAAAAAATCGAACCGAATTGAACCGAACAAAACCGGTTCGGTTTTTCTCATTAAAAAAATCAATTTCAGTTTTATTTTTCCAAAAAACTGAACCAAACCGTGCCCACCCATACCATTAATTGATTGATTGTTGCAGTGGATTAAAAGTTAGTCTTTCTCTCTATGACCTAAATTGATAGTAAATAACTCTCAATCGAAAAGGACGTACTGTTATCAAAATTTTAGACTAGCTTAGAGTTGGGACCTAGCTTTTATACACAAAATTAGGATTTTACACTGAGCCCTCCCACAACGATCTTCAATAAAACCTAAAAATCTACAATTGCTACTTAATTGAATTTTTACACAAAAGATGTTATGACTTAATTCAAAAGTAATCACTAAATATATTGGACTGATTAATTAATGGACTCATTACCAAATTTTTATAAAATAAAAAATTCAATTAATGTTAACCTATATTTAATAAAACAAATTTCAATATTCTCTCACTTGTACTAATACTAATTGAGTTTTGAGTATTTATCAAATTCAATTTTGAAAATAAGACTTTGGGTTAATAATAGAAAAATTATGTTTCGTGTGGCCATACTTTTTAAAAGAAATAATAGTCTATAAATCGCATCTTAAAAAACTTATTTGATTCAATATGATTTTAATATTGGACTATGATGATCTTTATGTTAAACTCAAAATATAAAACCATTCACAATCACGAATACTAATTATCATATCAACATGGATTATAAACTCAGTAGTGTAGTAAGAAACCAATGCGAACATGTGATCATAATTAATATGCATTATTTCTTATCGGTCCTCCTTACAATTTCTTAACAAAATCAAAATCAATATGAAATTGTAACTGTAATTTCTCAATCAAAATAAAATTACCTAACTTTAACAAGTCAAACGTTACAACAATTCAACATGAGATCTCAAAATAATTATTATACGCCATCCAAAAATATACAACTGTAATTCTTAAGGTATAATATCTTAAGATACCATATTGTATATTCAATTCGTCCAATTAACATTTATGATATTACAAAATTCAACAATTATAGATTAACACCATACATGAATAAAAAGACACAACAATTAAAAAATATGTTATAGAAAACATACCTGTTTAAGCCATTACCATTATTGATTGATTGTTGCAGCGGATTGAAAGTTAGTCTTTCTCTCTATAACCTAGATTGACAGTAAATAGCTCTCAATCGGAAAGGACGTACTGTTATCAAAAGTTTAAACTAGTTTAGAGTGGGGACCTAGCTTTTATACACAAAATTAGGGTTCTACACTGAGCCATCCCACAACGATCTTCAATAAAACCTAAAAATCTACAATTGCTACTTAATTGAAGTTTTACACAAAAGATGTTATGGCCCAATTCAAAAGTAATCACTAAACATATTACACTGATTAATTAATGGACTCATTAACCCACTTTTATAAAATAAAAAATTCAATTAATGTTTGCCTATATTTAATAAAACAATTTCCAATGTTCTCTCACTTATACTAATATTAATTGAGTTTTGAGTATTTATTAAATTCAATTTTGAAAATAACACTTTGGGATAATAATAGAAAAATTATGTTTCATGTGGCCATACTTTTTAAAAGACATGATAATCCATAAATAGCATCTTGAAAAACTTATTTGATTTAATGTGATTTTAATATTGGATTATGATGATCTATATGTTAAACTCAAAACATAAAACCATTCACAATCACGAATACTAATTATCATATCAACATGGATCATAAACCCAGTAGTGTAGTAAAAAATCAATTCCAACATGTGATCATAATTAATATACATCATTTGTTATTTGTCATCCTTAAAATTTCATAACAAAATCAAAATGAATATGAAATTGTAACTGCAATTTCTCAATCAAAATAAAATTACATGACTTTAACAAGTCAAACGTCACAATAATTCGACATGAGATCTCAAAATAATTATTGTATGCGACATCTAAAAATATACGACTGTAATTCTTAAGGTATAATATCTTAAGATACCATATTGTATATTCAATTCAAAAAGGTATAATATGCAATAATAATGATGATCATCGTAAAGAATTCAATTTTGCAAAATGCATATCAATAGTGAGATTGTTTGCATGACATAATAATTAAAACAAACGAACGTGCATAAACTCCCACTAAGCCAAAGAATCAAAAGACTCAATGACAACCATATTCATAATATGTTCCTTAAACATTATAGACCTTAAACCTTTGGTTAGGGGATTAGTTAACATGGACTCAGTTCCTATATACTCAATCAAAATATCTCATTTCTTTACTAAGTCCTTGACTGTGAGGTACTTAATTTCCATATGCTTGGAACCACTACCGATCTTATTATACTTGGAATGAAACATAACTACATTATTATCATAATAAATCTCAATGGGTTAAGAGATAGAATCAACAATTTACAGCTCTGAGATCAAATTCATTAGCCAAACAACTTGAAAGGATGCACCATAATAAGCTACAAACTCAGCATACAAAGTTGAGGATGCAATTAGGCTCTATTTAACACTTTTCTATAAAATTGCTCCACCAACTAACATAAAGATATATTTTGAAGTAGATTTGCAATAGTTTGAATAACTACCAAAATCAGAGTCTGAGTATCTAACTACCTTAAGATTATTAAACCTCCTATACACAAGTATAAAGTCTTTCGTTCTTTGTAGACATCTCATGAATTTCTTTGCAGCAACCCAAGGATCATGCCTAGGGTTTGACAAATATCTACCAAGAACATTAACTATGAAGGTGATATCAAGTCTTATACATACTTATGCATACATCAGGCTACTAATTGCATTGGCATAAATAACAGTATTCATGGCTTCATTTTCCAAATTATTCTTAGCATATTGTTCATTACTGAGTTTATTTCCTTTCACAACAAGTACCTCACCTGCATTGCAAGTCTGCATATTGAACGTTTTAAACACACGATTAATATAAGCTCTTTGAGATAGTCCTAAGATGTTTCAAGATCTGTCGTGATAAATCTTAATGCCTAGAATAAAATATTCTTCATTGAGATCCTTCATGTCAAAATTAGCATACAAAATGTACTTGGTATCATTCAGGAAATTTACATTACTACTAGCAAGTAGGATATCATCGATATAGAGTGCCATAAAAATGAACTTACTCCCACCAGTCTTCATGTATACGTATTAATCAAACTTTTTTTCTACAAAATCAGACGAAGTCACTACTTTGTTAAATTTTAAATACCATTGGCGAAAAGCTTGCTTGAGATCATAAATAGATATTTAATTTACATACCATTTTCTTTAAATCCTTCAGGTTGAGACATATAGACTTTTTTTATCTTAAATCTCTATTAAGAAAGACTGTCTTGACGTCCATCTGGTGAAGCTCTAAATCAAAATGAGCTACCAATGCCATAATGAACCTAAAATAGTCTTTGGTGGAAATTGGTGAAAATGTTTCTTTGAAATCAATGCCTTTTCGCTGTGTATACTCTTTTGCAACTAATTAGGCCTCACTTAAATATCTATTGAGAAAGGCTGTCTTGACATCCATTTGGTGAAGCTCTAAATCAAAATGAGCTACCAATGCCATAATTACCCTAAATGAGTCTTTGGTGGAAACTAGTGAAAAGATCTATTTGAAACCAATGCCTTCTCATTGTGTATACTCTTCTACAACCAATTGGGCCTCACTCAAATATCTATTAAGAAAGGCTGTCTTGACTCTATCTTGTGAAGCTCTAAATCAAAATGAGCTACCAATGCCATAATTACCCTAAAGGAGTCTTTGGTGGAAACTAGTCAAAAGGTCTATTTGAAATTAAGGCCTTCTCGCTGTGTATACTCTATTACAACCAATCGGGCCTTACTCAAATTTATATTGAGAAAGACTGTCTTGACATCTATCTGGTGAAGTTCTAAATCAAAATGAGCTACCAATACCATAATTACCCTAAAGATGGCTTTGATGGAAACTGGTAAAAATGTCTGTTTGAAATCAATGCCTTCTTGCTGTGTATACCTTTTCCCAAATATCATTATCAAATATAGATTGCATCTCATATCTCATGGCAAGTAACTATTCACTTGCTTGATCAATATTGAGAGCTTCATGATAAGTAGTTAGGTCCACATTTTTCCCAATATCATACTTTCCCTCTTCAAGACAAACATAATAGTCATTAAAAATAGTAACTCTTCTTGTTCTTTGCGGTCTCCTCACTTGTACTTCAGAAGAAGACTCATTTGTGGGCTTATTGGTCAAAGAAATCTCATATACAACAGGAGTTTCTTCAATAGCAGGGGGATTAATAATATCCACGCCCTGCTGAATCCTATAATCAATGATGGAACCCTCAGGATTAATATATGAAGCAGGCATTAGTAATACTAATAGGCACTAACTTCTTCAGAACATGTTTCAAAATATGGGTTACTGTTTTGATGGCTTCTCCCATAAGAATCCTGGCAAATTAGATATGCTCATTATGTACTTTTCATTTCCATAAGGGTGTTGTTGTGTCTCTCTACCACTCAATTCTGCTTGGGACTTTCAGGCATGGTATTTTGAGCAACAATACCATTATTCTATAAGTACCTTGCAAATGGACCAAACTGTTGAGTGGTATCACCATGCTTTCTATAATATTCACTACCTTAATTAGATCTTACTATCTTGATGACTTTTCCTAGTTGTTTTTCAACCTCTATTAGGAAGTACTCACCTTCACAGAACGAACAAATTTCTAATTACAATTAGTATCAGGGGTATCTATATATTTTTTAAAGTTCAAGAGGCAATTTGTCATATTGTAGAAGTGAATATATATTATTACTTAGGGCTCGTTTTGTTGAGCTTTTCACATATACCTTTTAGAGGTAAAACTTTTTAAAGTAGAGCTTTTAGAAGTAGAGCTTTTAAGAAAAAGTCATTGATTGTTTGATTGTTAATTAAAAAAGCTATTTTAAAGTACTAGATCGTTTAGTTATACATTATTAAAAGTGTTTATCTATCATTAAATTATCAAAAAGGATACTTAAGTAAACATATATTTTTTTTATATATAAGTTTAAATATATTATGTATTCTCTCAAATTTAATTTCTTAAATCAAATAAAATTATTGTATTTGGTTTAAAACACAAGTATCAAATAAAATTAATGTATAGTAATGAACGAATCAATATAAATTATTGTGTTTGGTATAAAAATTAAATATAAAATAATAATTCTTGTTATTTAAAAAAGAAAATAATCAACAAAAATTTTGGTAGATTCTTATAAAAATATGATGATTGTAGAGATATAGAGAATTTGAGATATAATGACTTTTATGAAAAATATTAAAAATATATTAATTGAGTTTATTTTTATTAATAATACACTATAAAAATAAGAAAATATTATTATGGTATATGTGACATTAAATAAATATTAAAAAAAAACTTTAAAGTCGCTACTCTTAAAAGCTTAAAATTTAAACTTTTATAAGTAAATCTAAAATAACTTTCTTAATCTCCAAAAACTCTTTTCTAATTACAATCACATGTCACTAAAAAAATTTAAAAAAACTTTTGACATAAAAGAAAATTCTTTTGACTAATAAAAATGTTTAATCAAATAAGCACTTAAATAATATTCAAGGTATTTGTACGTTGTAGTATAGATTCTCACATTAAATGAAAAGAATAATTAGGTTCCCACATTATACATTGAATAATTGAATACGCCACATGTTTTCTCGAATAATTGAATACGCAATTTTCATTTTGTCATATATACAAACGTTTTTTGAAAGAAAAATTTAATAATTGAATAACCACAAGTTTTTAGAATTTGATTGGGCAAACCAAAATGCAGCTTTTTCTATACACCATGTTGACCAAGTTTTCTAAGATTTTAAACACAAAACTAGCTGCCAAGCAGAACACTTTGGATTGTTCAATGTCTTATGTGCTTTTCTTTCGGCTAAAATGTATTATTTATTTCATCTCTTTTGTATTGCTTAAATTATACAATTTTTTCAATCATTTCACTAAAACATCATCAATGTTAAGTCCAAAAAGCTCAAGCTCCGCCTTGATGTAAGTCCCAATGACCTGAAGATAATCTTTCAACGAACTCAAAAACTACATTGATTTCGAGAATTACCTCAAATTCAAGGACAAGTTATTATTCATAAAATGTGTAGAAGTGGCACCATTAAGGCCACGCTTTCTAAAATGTATGGAGACAATAATCTCTGAACACTTAGCTATATGAAAATTTATTTTCTACTTACTCCGGGATGTAAAGGCAGTATGAAAAGAGAAATTAACAAACCACAAGATGTAAGAACAGTGTAAAAAGAGTAATTAACCAACCATAAAACTTATAAAAAGAGACCTAAAATGTACACACAAAAATAAAAAGAAAAAAGAAAGTTTAAAGAAAAAAAAAAACTTAAAGCAAGAATTATAACCTAATGTCCATAGTGGAGATCTGGTGATTCAACAAACTTATTTGGATAAGAATTGAGATGAATATTAAATAGGAGAGTCACAAGAAGTCAAGAACGTATAAGATATACATGGAGAAGTCTAGAATGTGTAAAACACGAATGGGAAAATGAAACGGGACTCAAAGATGCAAGGGGAGCAAAGAAAAGGTGCAAAAGCTGGTGTAAGGTTGAGCGTCGCGACGCCTAGGTCAGTACCCCACCATCGCAGTGCTAAGCATTCAGCGTTGCGGTATAAGAACCTCAGCGCCGCGGTGTCAGAGTGGGCTGCGTTCATTTTTATTTTGGATTTATGAGTTTTGGGAAGTTTTGGACTTTCAAAACAAGTGGACTCTTACTCCAACAAGAAATAGGGTTAATATGCATGAAATAACCTCTATATAAACACTTGTAAACTCTTTAAGTTGAAATCAATCATTAAAAAAGACTTCAAGAGAGGTAAGAACTTGGTAGACACTAAGTGCTTGTGTGCACTAGGGTAGAACTGTAGTTTAGGTGTTCATTGCTCATGGTAGAGCAAGGATACATAAATATTAGGTCCTTTTGAGGATTCTTCATTGGATTGTTTCTTGTAAAATCTCTAGGAAGTTAATAAGAGAGGTTAGGATCCTTGGATCCACCGTGGACGTAAGCAATTGGCCGAACCATGTAAGTGATTTTGTTATGCTCTTTATTATCTACTTTGAATTCTTGCTATTTTACTTGATATACAAGTTATTCTGCAGTACAAAGAGGTTAGGGTTCTTTATGTTAACCTAATCTCATGGAGAGAATGGTAATTTCTCCAACAAACTGGTATTAAATCCAGGTTCGATAATACACACCTAGGGTATTTAAACAATAGCTGCAATCAAGCAAGAAATAGTGATGTTCAGTGGGATAAATGACTTCAATCTTTGGAGGAAGAAGGTTATGGCTCTGTTAGTGAAGAAAGGGCTAGACTCAGCCTTAGAGGAAGCCAATTCCTCAACTAGCGAAGAAATGACAACCTCAAAGTCTGGACAGAAAGATTAGGACACGATTCAGAAAAAAGCTCACAGTTTTATAATTTTAGCGTTGAGCGACGAAGTATTAAAGGAAATTAATGATCAAGAAATCGCTTTAAGGCTATGGAAGAGACTCGAGGTATTATACATGAAGAAGTCTTTTGCAAATAGACTTCTTGTGAAAAATAAACATTAGTTAACTATGCTCGAGGGATCTTGATTGAGAGCCCATATTGACGAGTTCAACAAGATCATAACAAGTCGTGAGTAATTGGGCATCAAGGCTGAGGATGAAGACAAGGCCATAATCTTGTTAAGTTCATTACTGAAGAGCTATGAGAGCTTTGTGGACACGCTGTTGTATGGTAAGGAGTTCTTAATGATCAATGACGTCAAGTTATCATTGAACTCAAAAGAATTGATAAAGAGATCAAAATTTGATAGTGGAGCAGCATTGCTTGTAGAAGGGAAGAAGAGCAACCAACGAGGAGGAGATCCAAGAAGTGTTTCCTTTGTAATAAGGAATAACACTTTGTGAAGTATTGTCAGAAAACAAAAGGCCAAGGAGGGTGTGCTACAATCGGTACTTTTAGGGAAGATATCAAAGTTTTAGACACTTTGGTAGCCTCAAAGAAAAAGTACGCTGGCAAATGGATACTAGATTCAGGGTGTAGCATCCATATGTATTTTGACAGATTAATGTTTACCAACTACAAAGCCAAAAGAGGTAAAGCTCTAATGGGGAATGGCATGACTTATTAGATCATGGGAGTCGGTGACATAAGGCTGAGGATGCAAGGTGGAGAAACTAGGGACTTACATGGTGTAAGACATATTCTTAATATGAAGAGGAACTTAATATCCCTAGTCAAACTCGATGAAGAGGGGTATTCGGTTAGAGCAAAAAAAGAAAACCTGAGGGTAGAAAAAGGATCTAGCGCTAATTTTTAATTTTCGTCGAATTTTTTAGAGCGAAAAAAGAAAAACTGAGGGTACATGCACAGAAGATCGAGCTAGTGCGGATTTTTTAATTTCCTTGTTCTTCACCTATAGTTCTTTCCACTTTGATGTTGTTTCATGTTTAGTTCTTCTTTTTCAGTTCTCTTTTCTTTCTAAGGTTTTGTTTTGGAAACTGTATGATATATTTAGGATTGGTGATAGTGCAACATTGACCTTATAACCAAATTATATAACCTTTCTTTTTCTTTCAAAGTTTTCATTTCACATAATTTTTATGCTTGCAACAAACACAATAAATTACATCAGTGTTTCCTTTGTTTTCTTCTTTCAACTTTTTTCCCATTTTCTTGGACAATAAAGTTGAATTAGCTTTATATTACTTTTGTAACAAGTCTAATTCTTTTAATCATGCTTGAAAGATCTCGAGTCGTTCCTTGTAGATGTAGCAATATTAAACTAATGGTAGAAGCAGTTATATATATATATATATATATATATATATATATATATATACTGTATGATCTACTTGACTTAGCTTCTGAAGTTGAGAATCTTGATGATATTGCATAAACCATAAATGACTATAACAAGGTATAACAGTCTCATCAAGACGTTTTTGTTTGAATCCATTACCAGCCATTGTTTGCAAACACAGTATGATTAGCATTCACACATTAATTGTAGTGGAAGCAGTGATTTGATCTGCTTAATCTACCTTTTGAAGCTGAGAATCCTGATGATGCTGCATCAGCTATAAATGACTGTAACAAAAGAGAGAGAGAGAGAGATAGCAACATCATTAAGAAGAATTTGTTTTAATCCATAAACCAGTTATTGTTTGCAGATACAACGTCATTAGGATTCTCATACTAATTATAGTAAAAACAGTGATATATATATATATATATGATTTGCTTGACTTAGCATTAAAATATAGAATCCTGGTGATGTTGGCAAGGTGTAATACCATTGCCAAGACGGATCCATATTCTTTTGCTTCAGCATATTATAAAGGTAAATATAATTGTTTCTAATTAATCCCAATATGTTCTTTTTTGTTCACTTTTTTGTCTTAATTTAAAAATAAAAACTAGAAACACTGGGTATGTCTTCAAAAATATATTGAGTTCATTTATTGTCCATTTTTATTTTGAATTGCAATCTTCTCATAATCTTTAATGAATCTATTGAGACACGTATTGCTATATATTTGAAGATTTATTTTATTACTTTTTATTAACTACCAACTCCATGCTAATAAAAGATTAGATAAAAGATGCACATAGAGCTTGGCTTAGCAGTAAATCCTGTGCACCTCTTTGATTTAAGTCAAGGGTTCGAACCTTGACAAATAATAGGACAGTTTAATTACTCTTTTTGTCTTATGAAAGCCTTATAATTCGGATGAATTTTGCTTAAATTATATGCGTTGTTCAAAAATCTCAATAGTATAGTCTGATTGAATATTAGTAGTGTAGTGTTAATGTAATATCAATAATATAATATAATTAATGTAATGAAATAAAAAAGAAAAATATAAGATTAGATAGAGACCCTGGTCCATTTTATGAATTGCAATGCGCTGCCATCTCTAGCATGCAAATCACCAGCCAATGACATCGTTAGAGGTGATAATGCGCCATTGTAAAAAAAAACAAAAAAATTGTGATAACAATCGTAATATCATTGTAATACTAATGATAAACAAAGATGATCTCTAATAGTTGTCGTTTCTTGTTCTTATTTTTATTTTATTTACTTATTTTTAAATTATCATTTAAGACTAAATAATATAATATCTGCTAGGCTGGACCAAGTGTCCTTTAATTAAAAAAGTACAAATTTATCCCTTTTCTCAATGATTATTTAATGTAGAATATTGATGATAATAATTAGCATAGATTTGCAAGGTTGGTACAAGTATGGTACGAAGAACCAAAATTAGAATTTGCCAATTAAAGTACTAATTTAGTCAAATATCTCGTATGTATCTTGAATATTAAATATGATTCATTGTCATTATTATCATTTGATTTATTTTTTTATTTAAGTCCATCATCTTTGTATAAATTGAGTCTTAGTAAAGGTTAATGAAATAAGATTCTCATTTTATATTTTTTCAATATATTATCAAATTCTTCATGGTATTAGAGATGGTATCACAGCATAGTTGTTAACGATGTCCTTTAATTAAAATTTATGAACATAACAATCTGAGTTTTAAAATTCTCATGATATACAACCTGCCTTTAAACTTTTAAAAAAAAATCACTTGCCATTCCAAAAAAAAACTTTTATAAAAAAATTAAAAAATTAAAAAATTTCTTGGATGAGAGATAATAGGAATTCTTTTCAAATTTTGAAAGACTTCTTTGATAAAGATAATAGAAATGATCTTTAATTTTTATAATGGTCAATTAGAAGAAATATTTAAAAGTTGAAATATTTCTTTAGACAAAAATCTAAAAGAATGATTTCCTCTTATTTATGATTAGAATACCAAAATGGAAGAATTTATAAATATCTCTACAACAAGTTGGGAGTCCAATAAAATTTCTCTCGCCAGTTTGATGGAGGGTGATAAGAATCAACAGAGATTCTCAAGGCTAGTACAAGTATGGCAAGGAGAATCAAAATCAGAATTTGTCACTAAAGCATTGATTTAGTCAAATATCTCATGTGCTTCCACAATATTAATTATGATTCATTTCTTTTATAGTCTTTTGATTTATTTCTTTATTTAAGTCCACCATATTTGTATAAATTGAACCTTAATAAAGAAAAATCAAATAAGAATCTCATTTTACATTTTCTCTTTTATATTGTCAAATTCTTCAACAACAAAGATACAAACATTATGTATTCCAGGATTGTATCAATTAGTTTTAATTTCTTTAGCATACTCAGCATCGATGTTGTTGCCTACTATTGGTTGAAAATAAAAAACAAATCAGTTTATAAAATTAAACGCAGCGAAAGTCAGATTGTCTTGTTCATAATTACATGTATAGGGATAGAAGATTATCTCAATTCCTCGATATGGCAAATCTTGAATTGACTGGCTACAATCTTCTCTACTATTCTCAATCTTCAAACTCAACATGTGTGGACACGTAGATTTTTCTTAATCTCTAAAAATACTAATACCAAAATATGAGAGAATGATATTAATTAAATTCTTTTCCCATGTAAAAATACATAAAAATAATTTTTTCTCTATATGGTTGTGGTGTTTGTTACTACTCCCTACCTTCCATATATATAGGAATCTCTCATGGATATTTAAAATTTAATTAGGATTAGAAAATTAGAGTTTGATTAGGATTTGAACTAGTAAAGGGACTGCAGGACCCATGAGCTTCTTAGCTCAGCCTTAAAAGGCCTAGTACTTATTATCTCATAATACACCAATTCTGTTAAGTTAACCTCAGGCTATTCCACTAAAAGTCAAGAGCTGTACTATAGTAACCCATGTTATAAAGTAATATCTCATTTAATTAAAACTCATTTTAATTAAATTGGGCATGGTCTTTAGACCAATAATAACCACTTAATTGACCCTCTAATTAATGTCCATAATTAAAGCTAGGCTATGAAAAAAATGTCTTGCCTCATCAATTACTTATTTGTCCCTAAGTTACTAAATGCTCTAATGATCACTTTTAATATATCTATATTTGTAAAAATATTTACAAATAAATATTATTATTCAATATATTATTTATTGAATAAACTGTGGCTACAAATTCTAATGATCAAGTACTACAAATAGCTTAGGTGAACATTAATTATTGGATTCCATCTTGCAAATACATGTTCCTACGACCTATGAAATTATATCTCCAAGCTATCGAGGTTTTCACTGTTTATATAAATCTCACTCCGTAATAACTCAAAAGATACAATGCATGAATGTAAGTTCATTACCTGTTCAGGATTAAGATCAATCAAGCTTATTAAAGCTTTTGTGAATTAAGATCTATGACATTTAGTTAACCAGATCGAAATTCACAGTAGTCTCGTTCAATGTAACATATATACTAGTTTTTCTACTCGAAATCTCTACTTTAATGATCAAGGTAAATCATCCACTATAAGAATGAGAAAAATCAAGACCTTACATAATGAAATGCCATTTTTTATTAATGGTTGTGAACTATATTTAATTTATAAAGAACTTGTGATCTATACCCTCTGTATTAGCATCATATTCTTAATACACAAATTACATACTTTATAAATATGGGCTCATCAATGTATACTCAATTATATGGATGAACAAACTTTATTAATCTAATAAAATGTTATTACACATACTTGAAGGACATAAAATAACATAAAATGTCAAAGAATCTCCCACTCTTACTAAAGCATGTTGGGCAACTGTCAAACTCCATATTATATATATGAGTTTCAAAACACTTTACTATGAATGATTTGGTGAATGGATTCACTAGATTTTCTGCTGGTGCAATCTTAGATACCATAACTTCACCATTTTGCACTAACTCCCACACCATATGGTATTTGCTATGAATGTGTTTTTCGTTCTTGTGGTATCTTGGTTCCTTGTATTGTGCTACAGCTCCACTGTTATAACAATAAATAACAATGGGCATTTTAGCACTAGGAACCACTTCAAGTTCCATAAGGAACTTGCGGAGCCATACAGCCTCTTTTACAGCTTCTGACGCAGCTACATATTCAGCTTCTATAGTAGAGTCTGCGATGCATGATTGCTTTACACTCCTTCAACTTATAGCCCCACCACCTAAAGTAAACATATATCTCGAGGTAGATCTCCGGGCATCCTTATCTAATTGGAAATCTGAATTTGTATACCCAATAGGTTTAAGATCCTCGCTATAATACACGAGCATATAATTTTTCATTCAAGGTACTTAAATATATGCTTTACTGCAGTCCAATGTTTTGGTCCTGGATTAGATTGATATCTGCTGACTATGCCGACTGCATAACAAATATATGGTCTAGTACATAGCATTGTATACATAAGACTTCCTACTGCTGATGCATAAGAAATTCCTCTCATGTGATCTATCTCTTTAGGAGTTTTGGGACACTGATTCTTGGAAAGATCAATTCCATGTCTAAAAGAAAGTGTTCTTCTTTTGGATTCATGCATAGCAAACATAACCAAAATTTTGTCTATATGTGCAGCTTGAAATGAAGCTAACATCCTATTTTTACGATCTTGCAATAGCTTAATTCCAAGGATGTAACTAGTCTCACCTATGTCCTTTACATCAAATTCGTTAGATAACCAAATTTTAACTGATGATAACGCTCTTACATCATTTCTAATAAATAGTATATCATTTATATACAAGACTAGAAAAATCACCAGCCGCTTATCTATTTTCTTGTAAAGACAAGATTCATCAAGATTTTGATCAAAACTAAATGATATAATTGCCTGATCAAATCTGATGTTCTATAATCTAGATGCTTATTTAAGCCCATAGATATATTTTTTCAGTTTACGAACCATATGCTCTTGGCCTATAACTATAAAACCATCTAGTTGTATCATATAGGTACTTTTTTCAAGATTTCCATTGAGAAAGGTAGTCTTGATATCGATTTGTCAAATCTCATAATCAAGATTTGCTGCAATAGATAAGAGAATTATATAGACTTAAGCATGGCTACCGGTGAAAAGGTCTCTTCACAATCAATACCTGCTTTTTAAGTGTACCCTTTAGCAACAATCCTAGCTTTGAAGGTTTCACCTTTCCATCTACCCTTCTCTTTCTCTTGTAGACCCATTTACACCCTATGGGTTTTATCCCTTCAGGTTTCTCTATAAGTTTCCAGACTTTATTGGAATACATGGAATCCATTTATGATTTCATAGTTTTATGCCAATGGTTTGCATCTTTATCAACCATTACTTTATTATAACTAGTGGGATCTAGTTTGTGCTCATTAGAGACTACCTGAAACGACTTTCCAATTAACATGTACCTAGTTGGATGTCAAATAATCCTTCCACTATGATGAAGTACTAGTGGTTATTATTCTGCAATTGGCTCTGGTTGGTTATTATAATCTGAATTGAGAATTAACTCATTGACTCTATCATGCATAATATTAAAGTTCCAATATAACTCATCAAGAATTATCTTACTCCTAGGCTTGAAGTTTTTCATATAGTCTTTTTCAAGAAAGATTGCATTAGTGGTAACTAATACTTTCTTATCTTGAGAACTATAGAAAAGACTTTATTTTGTTCCTTTAGGATAGCCAGCAAACAAACTTTTGATTTAGATTCTAACTTGTTTGTCTTTCCTTTTAGCACATGAGCTGGACAACCCATATATATATATATATATGTAACGTAAACTTGGTTTACGTCCTATCTACATTTCCAGAGGTGTTTTAGGGACTGACTTAAATGGAATTAAGTTGAGAAGACATATGGCTATTTCGAAGATATAACCCCAGAACGAGATGGGTAAAGTTGAATAACTCATCATTGACCTCACCATTTTAAGAAGAGTTTTATTTCTCCTTTTTACTACACCATTTTGCTGGGGTGACCGTAGTGCAGTCAATTGGGATAATATCCCATTGTCTAACAAATAGGTCCTGAACTCACTATAGAGGTATTCACCACCTCGATCAGATCAAAGTGCCTTTATGTATTGTTTTAATTACCTTTCCACTTCTGCCTAAAACTTTTTGAATTTATCAAATGCCTCAGACTTGTAGCGCATTAGGTATATATAACCAAATCTAAAATAATCATCAATGAAAGTGATGAAATATTCATAACCTCCCCTAGCTTATATGCTCATGGGCCCACATATGTAAGAGTGCACTAATTCTAATGTTTCAATAGCTCTATTACCTTTAGTATTAAAGGGTCTTTTGGTCATTTTATCTTCTATATAGTATTCGCAGACTAGTAATGGTTCAATATCTAATGAACTCAAAGGTCCATCTTTGACCAGTCCTTGGATCCTATCTAGACTAAGACGTAGATGCCATAGATATGTTTGATTAGTGGGAGTCACTTTAATCCTTTTATGGTTATTAGATTCATTATTCAATTCTCATGCAGTGAGTTGATTTTAGGATATATACAGTATAGATTGTTAATTAGTGTATCAGAACATATAAACGACTTATTTCTTTTGATTACCACAGTTGAGTCAAAAATAACATAATAACGAAATTTATTTAAATAATTAATTGAAATCAAATTGCGTTTAAGTTCTGGCACTAACAAACAATCATCTAATACTAAAGTTCTAAAATCATCAAAATAATGTTGAACAACTCTCACTGCCTTGGCTCCAACAGTTGCATTATTTTCTAGCCTTAGATTGATCTTCCATTCACTGAGTTGTCTAATTTTCTAGAACCCCTGCAATGAATTGCAGATATAATTAGTGGCTTCAAAATCTACTATCCAAGAATCAGTAGAATCAACCACTAAACATGTTTCAATGAAAAGAATTTTACCAGAAGGTGAAGCTGTCTTTTTAGCTATTGAAAACTTAACTGAAGGACAGTTTCTCTTCCAATATCATTTAATACCACATTGGAAACATTTTCCTTTGGGCCTTACTACCTTTTTATGAATTTGCAATAATCCTAAATTAGATGCTTTCTTTGGCTTATTATTCTTTTTCTTACTACTCTTTCCTTTAGGATTGAGACCAAAAGATGAAGATGGGCCTTTAATCAATTGACTATTGTAAGCATCTATTTCATCTTGGGGTGAATTTTCATTAGATATTTGAATGCATTTATCAGTCAGGACATATTTGTGCTTTGCAATTGTGAGTTCAATACCGAAGTTCCTTTCCCAATCCACATAATTATTCTCAGTTAACTTGTTTTGGTTTAGGACAGATGCTAGTGTGATGAATGAAGAAATAATTCTAAAAAATAAATTCGTACAAGAGCATACACTATTCTAGAGCTCTTTAACTACATTATGCATCGATAATCTAATTTTCATTTAGAATATGCCTCTGTAGGGTGATCGTATCTGTCATAAAATAGACTAGTATTATACTAATTTATTATTATTACTATTTAGAAATCTCATATCAAATAATAATAAACTACAAATTCTTTAGCCTTTAGATTTAATTGACAAGAACTCCATAGGAAGGATATCAATCAAGCTAAGTTGAGTGTACAACTATTATTTCAATCATTTATATTTTTCAATTAAAAAATCTATCGTAGGGTAATCAGTTTCGCATGAGTCCTATATTGGATCTTATCTTTTAGGAAAATTCTATCTAGTAACCAGTTCTGATTAATACCCTCCGTCAGGAGCTCACAGGATTTTGGGTAAGACATTAATCTACCTTACTATAGGACCAATAATGGAGGTCATGGGCTTTATGCCTAAAGCCCTTTATCACTCAATATTTTAATTTTTAGAATTTTTTTAATTAATTTATAAAATGTCGTTATACTCATTAATATCTAATTTTATTTTCATAAAATAATTAATAAGATCACGTCAAATAATAAATTAATATAATATTAAAAATATGACAACAATCTTATCATAATCTCAATAGAACATTAATGTCATGCAATATGATTATTTTATGCATGAACATATAAATGTGGCACCTTTAATCTATATGACATATTATTCATCAAAATAATTAACTAGATAAATAAATAACCTATAATTCATGGCTTTTCCTAGGAAGAAAAATATTAAAAACTAACTCTAAATTCTTCAAAGTCTTCCTTAAAGTCAACTTTGACTCTTCTATAATATTACCTCCTCTTGTAGATCTTCTTTTATGGGCTTGAATTTTGAGCCTCTTAATTTTCTTTGGTCCACTTATTTTAAAAACAATTGGCATATTTTAGACTTAAAACTCTTGGGGCCTTCTTAAAAAAAATATTTTTAGACCCAATAATTTTAATAAAATAGCTCAAATAAAATTTTATCAAATTTGGACTAAAATTCAAAGGAGTTTGGGCTAAATTTAATTTTGCAAATACGCAAAATTAGTCCAAAAATAAATTTTAGTCAAATTTAGGGACTTATTGACAAATATCTCAAAGTTCTCTAGCCAAACTATGATTACTCAAGTTTTGGAGGGGCTAAGTGAAATAAAATAATTTTGTTAGTACTAGTCTATTTGCACAATTGACAAACTTTTAAGGGTCTATTTATATAGAATGTAAACATCTTGACAAAAAAACAAAAAAATTTATAATATAAAGGGTCTATGTGATATTTTACAGATGAAACCCTATCATCTTTACACGCTGCCAACCATTGTTTCTCTTTTTTTTTTTCTTTTTTTTTTATTATTACAACCAAATAATAAAAAAAAATATATATATTCTTTAAATTACAAATAAAAACTCTAAGCTATTTAATTGGCTTATAAATAAAATCTAAAGAATCACCAAATTTAATCTAACCAATAGAGAAAATTGTGATATAATTTCATTACCCCCTCTTGTTACAATTCTAAAGAAAAATACAAACAAATATTTATCCATGAATTATTGAGTATAACCATTCATCACATAATTAATAAAAATAACAATGTAGATTAGTATGCAATTGGTGTCACAATAAATAATTATCACCATACACAAAATACTCTATACATATAATATGAAACAAGGTGGTTCTACTACTAGTCATTAGTTTAAAAAAAAATTATGTTTATAAAATTAAACGCAACAGAAGTCAGATCGTCTTATTCATAATTACATGTATAGAAATAGAAGATTACTTCAATTCCTCGCTATGGCAAATCTAAAATTGACTGATTGTAATTTTCTCTACCATTCTCAATCTTTAAACTCAACGCGTGTGGGAACGTGAATTTTTCTTAATCTCTAAAAATACTAATACCCAAATTTGAGAGAATTGTATTAATTAAATTGTTTTCCCACCTAAAAATATGTAAAAAGATTTTTTTTCTCTATATGGTTGTGGTGTTTTTTACTACTTCATACCTCCTATATATATAGGATCTCACATGGGTATTTATAATTTAATTCGGATTCGAAAATTAGAGTTTGATTAAAATTTGAGCTAGTAGAGGGACTACAAGACCTATGAGCTTCCTAGCTCCAATTTAAAAGGCCTAGTTCTTATTATTTCATAATACACCAATTTTTTTAAGTTAACCCCAGGCTATTCCACTAAAAATCAAGAGCTGTACTCTAATAACCCATATTATAAAGTAAAAGCTCATTTAATTAAAATTAATTTTAATTAAATTGGACTTGATCTTTAAACCAATAAAAACTACTTAATTGATCCTCTAATTAATGTCCATAATTAAAGTTAGGTCATGAAAAAAATGTCTTACCTCTTCAATTACTTATTTGTCCCTAAATCACTGAATGCTCTAATGATCACTTTTAATATATCTATATTTGTAAACAAATTTATAAATTAATATTATTATTCAATAAATTATTTATTAAATAAAGTGTGGCCATAGATTCTAATGATCAAGTACTACAAATGACAGAACCAGGCCTAAAATACTACAATGTGGACCTAGGTAGGCCCTATTGGGCACTTCATCGGAACACTTCCTAAAGTCCGTTATCAACCCTGAGAAATTCCATGAGGCGAACCTTAAAATTTCTCTTAATTTTTATTTGATATATTTTAATAAACACGGGAAAATTTTTATTTTTCTAAAAATTTTGGATTAAAACAGACAGAGTTTCTCCAGTTTTTCTGAAAATTTATATTTCATAAACGTGCAGAAAATACACTCCAAATATTTCTCACATCTCTCAACTACAAATAGGACCTCCCGTCCCTTCCCAAATCAATCAACATATGAATTCTTGATCATACTCCAACAGACATCCATAACAAGAAGACCAACCATTTCAAAAAGGCATAAATATTCATTTTAGCTCAAAAATCTATCATGCATGCTATACAACACAAAACTAAATATGATACATATATATACACTAAATGTATACATATAGCTCTGTACATGCACAGGAGATCGTCGTAGGGCTAGCCCACTACTAATCCATAGGAGAAACTGTAGGCTGTATGCTGCTGGCTGTACCTAAAGGGGAAAAATAAAAATACCAAAAACAAAGTGTGAGTTGATAAACTCAATGAGTGGGTGTGAAATCTGAATAATTGCAGAAATATACTGAAAATTCTAAAAAGTACTGAAAACTATTCTAAATCTGAAATACTGGTAAAACTCTACCGAGTAGTTTTCTTTATTTAAAATTTTTAAAACTTAAAACTTAACAGGTTACTGCTGAAATCTGTAAACATTATTAAAAAACATTTTCATTTTCTGAAAAAAAAAACTACATATCTCATACAATTGTCTAAAACTTCTGCTCGATTCTAGTTTGTTTGAAAAGCTACCCTAATCCTAGACACATTTGTTAACGTAGTCGACAAAATGAGTCGGTCACAGGGCAGTCTCCGCTAGCAACAACAACTGTGACCAATCTGATAAGCTAATAGATCTGAGACATCTCATTATTTATGTAGCGGAATATACATCGCAGACATATAGCGAGACAACACCCCGTAGCATAAGTGACTCACAGACTCGACACGCCGACTCCTCGGAATTTGTAGCACTCAACCCAACTGGCTGACCTGCCCATGTATACGGGGTGTGTCACGCCCCAGACCCAAAAGATCCGACAAACGACATCACTTACATTCATTCACTGCATGTGCACTCATAAATAATATTACACAAAATTTTCAACTTTCATTCAACACAGAAATCCTTAGCAAGTTGCTAGTAAGTTCAACACTAAAATCAACTATAACCTAACATATAAATATAAACTTCTCTTGACAATATTTAAACATTCATTTCAATTTCTTTCAGAATTATAGCAATTGAATTATGACTGGGACAATTATTAAACCGGAGATACGCAGAGTTTTCTCAGAGATTAACACTCTACTACGTCACCAGTAGCAACTTTGTTACCGGGAGTCCAGAATATATCCATTGCAAATACTTACTTAAAATCATCCAATAACCACACTTTATAAAACTTAAACCAAATCCAATCCACACACAATGAAATAATACATAAGTATTTATTCAATAGGGACAAACCAAATATCCTATCCCACGTGTCCCCAAATGAAACACACAACAACCTAGCAACTTAGGGAACCCAAGGAACAGCAGAAGCCTTGCCAAATCCGCTAAGCACACATGTACCTTATTTACCTGAAATCACCATAAACTATAATGAGTATAAAACTCAGTAAGCATACTAGTTTTTCATATATCAAATACAAATACATATATGTATACAATGCATATGTATGATATGCTGTGATCAATCAAAATCATAATCTTATCAAATCACATATCATGTAAGCGCTTACACATTCTTTCAAAACACATAATAGGAATACCATTACTCGACTACTACTTAGTAGGACTTACATATCACATATCACATAATTAGCCAAATGTCACTCGTAGGTGACATACCGTATGAGAGGAATAGTACAAGTGAGGTCTTTAAATCACACATATATAACGCTTATGCCCGAAGGTAAAAGCCAAACCCTCACCCTGATCATCGGTGAGTCCTCTCACGTGTACCAATACGCCACCACACGAATGTGATGACTCACACTTCCTTTAGGTACCAATAGGATCCTCCCTACATACGGAACACATAACATATACCAATCCCGAAGGAAAGGCCACACATAAAGGATCCACAAATCACATAAAATGCCTACTAAGTTAACAGTGAGTTCAAGTACCCTCAAATCACAAAATATTTCTCATGGACATATTACACTTCAAAAGCTTTCTTTGTTAAACGCATCTTATTTTGGAAAGCTCACTTTCAAAAACACATGTATGTCCATGCTCAATGTCAATGCTCACATTCATAAACATATATTAACATTTCATATCAAAATATACTTTGACATATCATAAACATATTCTTAACCCCATTTACAAAATCATACAAAATAATTATTATGTTTATTGTGATTCCAATAGTAAGTCTAGTATACTTACCTCTTAACACTTTCAGCTACAAGGCTTAAATCTCCTTAACCTATCAATGGAGATTAATCCTTTCATAAGCCTCATAATTCACACAAAATACTTTAAATAGCTTACAAAATTATACACAATGCATTTATCACATCAAATTGGTCTAAATATTTGGTTTCTCAAAACCTGTCATTCTGACCACTTACACTTAACAAAAATTTCTAATACATCAAATGATGTCCAATTACTCCGAAATCAGAATATATCATTCTTGACTCATATATACTTCTTATATATGAATATTATATCAAAATTCCTACACAATCCATTTCATACACACCATCGAATCCAAACTACAAACCTGACAGGATCAAGATACTTACTGAATAGTATTCAATCTCCCAATTTTATAAAATCATATACTAACTCAAAAATTATAAAATACCACATAATTACTCTTGACACATATCTCAGTCCAAGATAAATATTTGGCTTCCAAATAACTGCCAAAAGTATTTTAAAACTATTTTATTTCATAACTTTAAAAATCTGTTAATCAAATACTACAATGAGCTGATACACTTTAGAAATTCATAACACTTCAACCACATTGATCCAAATTCTCAATTCTGAGTATATCATATTAGACATATAAAATTATCATATTCCACAAATTCGTAATTTTAAAGATCATTCAGCAGGTCAAAAATTATTTTCCACTGTATCATACTGTTTACACAGGAAATTTCCAGAATTCCAGGGTCATTTTGGTAAATTCACTACAAATTCAATTTCCAAGATTTTCAGTCAATTCAAAGTCTCAGATGATCCTAAACATGTCTAATTTTATATACTCAAAATTCAAAACCAGAATCGAATCACAACAATTTATAAAATTCCTAGATCAAGAGGTTATCCAGCAGAAATTCCATAATTCATCATGATTTATCAAACTATCTTATAGATCATCATCAATTCTCACAACATCAAACGAAATACACATCAAATCCTTAATTATACATATTTCCAGAAATCAAAACTTAAAGAAATTAACTTAATTAACATCAATAAATTGATAATTAGTTGTGATATACCTCTAAAGATCCAAAATTCTCATTTTCTTCTTCTTTTTCTTCTTCTTCTTCTCTTTCTCTCTCCTTTATTTCTCTCTTCTCTCTCTAAAAATGGGTAGCTCGACCAAAATGAGAGAATTAGGGTTTTTAAAAGTGTATTTTTATACTAAGTGGTTAATTTTTAGTATTTACAAATTCACCCCCAAAACTTTCAAAGTATAACAATTTGATCCCTAAAATAATTCCAAAGTCTTGCAAATAAACCCAATACTAATAGTATATCCTTAACCTATAAAAACACTACTAATAACAATATATAAATCAAGGATCACCCACATACAAATAAAATACGTATATTTATATATATAAATATACATATTCTTACCGGTTATGGATACTGGTTACTACAGGGTGTACCGGCTGGGTTTATACTATCCCCACAAGGATCTGAATCTGATAACTGATAACTGATAAATGGGTTACCACTGGCCTTTGAAAATTGATAATATCTAAAAACTGTTTCTTACTGCTAAAAATTAAATCTCTAAACTATTAAAAATATTGAACTGTAATTCTAAAATTTAGCGGTATTTTTAAATGATAAATTTTCAATTCTCATTATATAAAAAATATCAAATAAAATGTCACTATGTTTTCCTTAATTCATAAAATCACGTAACTTGAGTAAAATATCTAAAACAACAACATTTAAATTAAAAAGCATAAAAATACTAATAATTTAAAATAAAATACATTTAATTTCTTTTAATTGTTTTCCCACTCACAAATTGTCATTCGCTAAAGTTTCTTTTTCGGGCTTGTCTTTTCACTGGTTTCGATCTTCGGCACCTATAAAGCGTAAATTACGCTTTAGTCCCGACTAAAATGGAAAAATTACCAAAATACCCCTAGTGTACATTTTCGGCCACTACCAAAATTTCTTTCTAAAATTTACAATTTTTCTCCAACAATAACAATTTATGCACAAACTACAATTTTTTGTCAAAGGGGTCCATAATCCCTTATAATTTCCTTTGGACATAATTACCCCTAATCTTTATCATAAATGACCATTATGTCCTATATCCTAACTTTGATTTTCACCCATCAAAACTCATCTTAAGGGTCCTAGAATTCATTCCTAACCCTCAATTTTTGCTAATTGTACTTGTACTACTAAAAATCCAAAAATGGCCAAAATGACCTAAATGAAATTTTTACCATTTTTCAAATTTCTTCTTACCTATGATCTTATCTACTTCCTAAATTTATTCTAATATCTTAAATTTATTTAATTGAAGTCCAATTATACAAAAACCCTAATTTACTATTCTAGGGTTTGGAATTCTCATATTTTAAAGCAAATTTACCCTTAATCCACCTTTGAATCTTGCTTAGACACTTGGAAACAACTTGAATTTAGTGTGGATTCCTTGATTTGACTCACAAATTTCACGGGTTTCACTGTTCATCTTCTTCCCTTCTCTAGGCCAAAATCCTCTCTCTCTCTCTCTTTTGTTTTCTTTTTTTCTTTCTTTTCTTAACAATTCTTGAAATTAAACACTTGGCCTTTATATATAACCCACAAATTGTATAATGGCTCTCCAAGACATGACTATTTACCATTTAATCCTCCAATTAAAAAGCCTTTGATTTGTGGCTAATAATTTAATAATTATTACTAATACCTAATAAAATATAATATAATAGACTAATATATGCAATTGTCCCAATATGTTTGGTCCATATGTCTTAAAAATACAAATCCTTATCCAACAAAAATGGCTTACTTAGGGTGTGATGCTTAAACAAAAAATTATTGGTACAAATATTAAATTTTCACTACTTAATCAACTAGAAAACAAATTTTTAAAAATATTCGGTGAGCACCTAACTCCAAAATTGACTATAAAATTACCCAATCGGGTCTATTACGGCTCTTGTAAACACTTAAAAAAAATATTCTGAGAAAGGTCGAAATTTAAAATTTCTACGGTTTCCTAATTGTCAAATACCGAAATTCTAAGTATCTGACTATTTATGGGGAACTGGGTATTATAGCAAACAGCTTAGATAGACATTAATTATTAAATTTCATCTTGCAAATATATGTTCCTACGACCTATGAAATTTTATCTCTAAGTTATCGAGGTTTTGACCATTTATATGGATCTCACTCCGTGATAATTCAAAAGATACAATGCATGAATGTAAATTACCTGCTCAGGATTAAGATCAATCAAGCTTATTAAAACTTTTGTGAATTAAGATCTACGATATTTAGTTAACCAAATCGAAATTCACAGTAATCCTATTGACATATGCCTAATGATTGTGAACTAAATTTAACTTATAAATAACTTATGATCTATACCCTTTATATTAGCATTATATGCTTAATATATAGATCACATACTTTATAAATATGGCCTCATCAATGTATGCTCAATTGTATGTATAAATAAATTTTATCAATCTAATAAAATATTATTATACATATTTTAAGGATATAAAATAATATAAAATATTTAACACCTACGACAATAGAAATTTTTATTTTATCTTTTTTTTTTAATTTAATTACTTTTCATGGAGAAAACGCATTGATTCTTTCATTCGGTAGATAAGGGCCAGAATGTCGTTTTCATAAATAAAATTGTATACTATTATTTTCAATATGTTTGGTATCAATTTTATTGCCATCATCAGTCAACATTGCTTTTTTTTTTTTGTATTTTTTAAAAGGTTGAAAGGTTGAATTTTATACATAACTTACTAGTGATATATTATAAAATTCAGACCATCTTCTAATCTGTTTTTTAGATGGTATATGATTTCTGACATAAAATGAAATTAAGATTTAATTATTATAGGGAGTACTATATTATTATAAGTGCATTTTGTATCTTATTTAATTTAACTCCTTTTTTTCTTGTAGATTTGATTTCTTTTTCCATTTTTCAAAGAAATTGAAATCCACTAATTAATGAATGATAAAAGTGACAACAGATTTATTGGCTAGAATGCATAAATGGCATGAATGATTAAAATTAAAATTTATAATATTCAATATTATCATTATTCATTCAAATCTATCTGTGTATTTCAAAAATCATTAAATATTCTTTTCCTTTTAGGTTCATATTTTGGTACAAATTGAACTAACAAACTGTTGTAAAATCACAATAACAATAACGAGAACATTGTCTTTTTTATTTGTTTATATTTCTATAATGGATGATTTGAGGATCAACTCTGATCATTGAATCAAAATATAATTAACAAATATTAAAACGATTATGTAAATTACTTATAATTATTCTCTTATTAATAGCTCTAAATTTTATGTTTAATATCTCTATCACCTAATTATTCTTTAAAAAATAATTCCTTAAATAAGACTTTTGGCTTCACGGTTAGGGTTAATAGGTAAATAATGTTGAATGACTAAACTAGGTAGGGGCTGGGCTAGGCAGCCTAGGCTATATGAGTCCCCCAATTAATTTTTTTTTCATTTAAATTACGAAAAGTATAAAAAAATCTCTAGTATTAATTTGTTTAAATCACCCCAAAACTTTGTATTTTATATAAAATTATTCTATTTTTTTAGATTAGTTTCTCTCATAAAATTTGTATTTCTTACAATAGCAACATAAATGTTTATTTATATTCCTTAGCTTAATAGCGATAGAATTAACTTATATTTAATTTTTTTTTTGTTTGACAATGAATTTTCATTTACTTCTAAGATTTAAATATTATAAAAAAAACTTAATAGTCATATCTCTTCACAAATTCTAGATAATAATTTCAATTTACTTTCCTTA
Organism: Ailanthus altissimus; assembly: GCA_946807835.1. Taxonomy (NCBI): domain Eukaryota; kingdom Viridiplantae; phylum Streptophyta; class Magnoliopsida; order Sapindales; family Simaroubaceae; genus Ailanthus; species Ailanthus altissimus. The sequence goes on along the minus strand of OX327690.1, from coordinate 4,121,429 downwards.
AAATTATTTTCTTATGTGAGTTTTATCAAACACTCAAGCTTGTACTCATATTTTCTTTATTTTATAATTATGTAGGTTCTAAAGTAAATTTAACTTAAATATTTATTCAATGTAATTTTAATGATTAATCTGCACTAGATAAATTTTAATATCATTATTTTCTTTTATTTTTATTTTATTATTGTTATTATTTTTTAATTATTTTATGCCATTCTTATAGGATAAACATGCTGATTATCTTCTTATATAAGGCACTTTTTTCTATAAATAAAATCTTCTCATACTATTAAGACTTATGAAATGATATTGAATAAAAAATGTTAGCCCAACTGAGAACAATTTTTGTTTGCGTCTCTAATAATGATGGATATATTATGATTATATTTCAAAATACATTATCAAAAAATATCATTAATATTTGAACATAACAATTATGTAGCAGTCTAGAATTGAATTTGATGAAGGTTATAAACATTATTAATTTATTAAATTATTTGACCATTGTTTTCTATTCAAATATTGGTTTAATTGGTTATTTAGTGGTGACATAATATCCTGTATTATAAAAAAATATGACTACTATTATTAAGGATACATTTTAAGATAAATAGCATTTCCCTCACTTTGTCTCTATATTATTGTCACCAGAGATAGATAATTTTAATTCTATACTTAGAAGAAGTGCACCCTTATGGAATGAAACTCATTGAATAGTAAAGGACTTTAAATTATTCTCCCTTTTGATTGCCATAGAACTTAATTTGAGTCAAATATTTTCAAGGACTTTAAAGACGATTTAATATTATCATACTTTTAAAATTAAAGCATCTATTAAAACCCAAAACCTCTACTATTAGTTAAGAAATTTTTATTGACGGTCTTTAATTAATAGCTTCATTCCTTTAGGAAATGAAAAAAAAAAAACTTTTCCTCTGAATGACTAATTATATTTTCTCTTTCACTACACACTCCACATATGTATATTATTCTTCCGATTAAATTTGGGTATTGGGCTAAAATATAATTACATGTACTAGGCTTTTGACAATATGCGATTGTTTTTATTCATCAAAGTCATCTTATGATTCTTTCTTAACCCTAGCATTTTAATTCTATTTAAAAGCTTTACCAAACACATGTATTCTTCTCACTCCAAGATAAGTCAGTGAAAGTATCCATGGATACTAAGTTAATTTATAAGATTCACAAAATATGCATAACTAAGGTCCGAGAGGATTGATTGTACAATCATTCTTAAATGATAACTTGTATATATGTTAATTTATTAATACAAGTGAGATATGACAGAATCTTACATCCGCTTTGAAGGTATTTTAGTTTTTTGTTTTCTCCTTTATAGCAGGAAAATCGTCCATCAAGCCACCAAAACCGGTAAACATTATTGCACATAAAGAGTTCTCAATTTGTTTGATCTTTCTTTCTTTTTATAAGTATATTTAGGTGATAACACATCCGTACAAACTATTAGGGTTATACTCCGTCTTCAAAGTCTTTTCTTCTTCAAACAAATATGGACTAAACTTTTATTTTTTTAAGGTCTTGTGAAGATTTTTTTAAGGAAAATTTGACAAAGCAAAAAATTTATTAATAAAATAATAATGAAAGAGTTACAAAAAATGGGGGTTAAAAGTACCTTACCCTTAGAAAAAACCAAAGAAAGAGGCCAATATAAGGATGAGGGTAAAACTCCAGTTAAACGTTTAATATTATAGAATCTATAACTAGGCATTGCATTTACATCTTTAAAGAGCATAGAAGTAATATCTATAGGAGGTTGTAACCACTATGTAAAATCATCAAATTATAGCCCAAATTTTTTTTTCAATTATCTGGCACTATGTTGTTCTCTCTAAAAGTATTACTAAATCTAAATTGCAAGCAATCAATATAACTCATACATCGTTGCCACCTATTGTGAAGTTTTCAAGGAAGATATAATCCTTACATCGTTGCAAACTCTAAAATTACGTTATGCTATTTATGAGCAATAATAATCTCCAAAGTTAAGATGACCCATATTATTTCTACAAAGTAGGTTGTCTCTATTTCTAGGGGATAAGAGAAGCCTCCTAAATAAGAACCCACCATCCCCAAAGACTCCTCCATATGCAACCATACTTGTCTTACCTTTTGAAAGACCATATGTGTTGATCTTGATCCACCCATGAGGAGGAAAATTCTAAAAGAGAATAGTAATTTTTAGAGCACGTCTTAAATTATTGGCAATTCCCAGATGGTCTAGGTAAATCTAGGGCGAAATGTAGCAAATTAGCAAATATAAGCAAGATAATCTCCCTTAATGCCAAAGGAATTAAAATTCCGATTATTAAATCTAATGCAATTATGACTAATCCAAATCAAATAAAATTGATAAGCAGTTGATAACCTCCACAAGTTTAAAAGTTGAGTGTTGAACTATCTAATTTAGCTATGGTGAAGGTTTAGTGTTGACTAAGCTATTTTTTGCAAAGTGCAAATAAAGTTTTAATGATTTAAATTTTTGTCTTTACTTTGATGATTTTATCTTATGCTTATTTGGTCAAAGTTATCTTTCTAGTCTCTTAGCAAATAGAGGGGGATCGAAGGATTGCATTTGGATATGGTGGTGGAGATGTTGTTTTGACATAAGCTGATGTTTTGTCAATACGTATTACTTTCTCCTTACTAAGGATTCCAACCCTTAAAAAACTGTTGATTATTTGAGCATGTCTACTTTGAATAACACCAACAACCCATATAAATAGGTGCTTTTAACTTATATGAATAGGAATATAAATCCTAACTAAATTCTACATAGCAAAGTCTATATTGGATTAAGACTTATAATACTAATTGTAATCAAAATCGCATTAATTAATATTCTTCCCCTTTAATATGTTATTCATGAACTTCTATAAGGTCTCTTAGTTACTGAAAGTTTTCTTCTGGGATTACTTTGGTGAATATATCAGCCACTTGCTCTTTAGATTTGCAATACTTGAGCTGAATCTCTCCATAGTTAATTGCTTCCTATATAAAGTGGTACTTGATAATAATATGTCTGGTTCTGCTATGAAAAATCAAATTAGTTACTATTGCTATAGCTGATAAAATAGCTCTATGCCTTCTTCTTTCATCTCTTGAATGTCTTCTAAAATTCCTCACAACATAATAGGTTGAGAGGTTGCCAATGATGCTGAAATGTATCCTGCTTCAGTAGATGATTGTTAATGCTTGATTAGTATATAGGAAACTAACCAAGATCTAATTGGTACCTAAGAATCCAATTTACATAAAGAACTAATTAACACATATGAAGTTAATTAATGGGTCTTGAGAGATATACTGAATTAATGGATTCCTTAAAGCGATAACTTAAAGTGTTTTGACTTAAGTCGTGTGAAGTGCAGAAAAAATCATTATATTAGCTTTATTTTTCCCTTATTCTCTTTAGTTTCCTACATTATTAATTTGTTTATTTTTTTATTGCATAAATTATTCATAATTACATTTTAAATCATAAAGACCTAATTCATCCCCACTTAGGTTAGCTAAATTAGAATTTCAAGGATAGTAGAGATTCAATAGATAAAGAGAATTAAATTTCTTATAACAGACTAGAAGCATCAATATCTTTCTACATAGATAGAGAAATTATGAAATAAAAAAGTATTCTTTGATAGTTATCTTGTCCTAATAATTCACAATAAAATTATGTAGCTAAAGAAGGAATATGATATTACTAGAAATGGTTACATCTATAATGGCTCAAGTAAGTATTCTAGTTTCGTACTAAGGAGATATATTGCTGAGGATATGATTGCATCATACATAGTTAATCAAGTTTCGAATAAATTAGTTAGCTCTACCTCTTATAAGCTATGGATAAGTAGGAAACCTGACCTAACTCATTTGCGACCTTACAATCAACAACATACATTCAAAATCTATCTCATAGACAAGGGAAATTGAGTGTAAGAGGGTAAAGTATATGTTTTTGAGGTACTAAGAACACTCTTCTAAAGGGTATAAGTTCATAAGTGAACCAATAGGTAGAATGACAACTGAGTTAGAATTACGAGATGTCACATCTTTTAAGAATAAATTTCTTAGCATTAGATAAGTTGACAAAGATATTTGATTCTATGAATTGAATAATCCACATGTTTTTGTCACTTTTCACTTGTAAATTAAAGGAAACCTTTATTTTTTTTAGGTTCTTATCCTATTCAGAGTCCAACACCTATGTTATAAATTGATAGAATACTTAAAATATAGTTATTAATTAGGAGGAACTCCAGATTTTCATAAGAGTTTTAATCCTAGTGAGAGTTAATCTCCTACAAAGTTAACTCCATAGAATAACTCATCTATTTCATAGATTCTATAAATCTATCTTACAATTCCAGCTTAGTTTCATTCTCTTTTAATTTATATCTTCAAAATCTCTTCTAACATCTTGAAGTTTAAAAGTTCTAACCTTTAAAATTTCTCTAAATTCATCTTAAAGAATTTTCCATGCTTCATTTGATATTTTTGCATAAATTATTCTTGAAAATAATGTATCAGAAACACTTTGTTGAATTTTCCTATAAGCTTGTTCATTTTTTGTTGCTTTTCTTTTAAAGATCTCTTCTATTATTCTGTCAAAATTTCTTTTGGATCTTCTTTTGCTAAACTAGATTCTCCAATTCCTTATTCTATAAAATCTTATAAATCAAGAGAGAGAAAAAAAGTGTTCAACTTTACACAACAAAAATCATAATTTTATGTTTCACATACAACTACATAAGAGTGTTGAATTACTATATTCGATGAACTTGTTCCTTCACAGCAAGTCTTTTTGCAAGAGTTTCTTTTTTTTTTTATCTTTCACTTTGATACCAATTTATGTTAGTTGTTTAAGCATTATCATGAGAAAGAAAAATAAAATAAACGTACAATGGTGAACACATTTATTTAAAAAAAATTTAGATAACTTTTATTTTAAACAACACTAAAGACCCATAAAAAAAATGTTTTTATCTTATCAAAATAGGAATGTAAGTCCTAACAAGTCTCTCATAAAGAAAAATATAAATAAAACTAAAACTCATTATTCTAATTGTATTCAAATTCACATTAATCAGCAGACATGAACCCTTTAAATTAGAGCTTCAAATGGCTATAGCTCAACTCAACGAAAGTGGCCTTCTCTCTCACTCTCTCATTCTCTTTTCTCAATTGTTTCTCGACATAATCACTTGAATCGTTGAAATAGCTTTCTATTGGTAAAGATTTTGTATATATTTCTCAAGTTTTATTTTTCTTTATGCTTATAATTGAAGTAATTGTGAATTGTTTTAAGTTCTTTATTTCTTATCTTTTTGAAGAAAAGGATATAAACACACACCCAACCATTTTGGGGTTTAAGAGTTAAACCTAGTGCTATGTATAAGGCTGTTGTTCTAACTTACCAAGCCCACCGTGTTGATGATTAGAACTGTCTGCGAGTTGGTCTCTACGCAAACTCTAAAAAAATTACGTGTATAACGTTACATGTTGAGATGAGTTCTCAATACTACTAATATATTAATGTGATTAATATATCTTATTCATTGTGTTTATTGTAATTTACACGCTTCCTCCACGTAGAATATGTATAAGATACATATTTTAGACAATAGTCACAATTGCACATGCATACACCCACATGTATTAGATCCCCAACAACACACCATGCAAGCCATATCTCCTTACTTTGCAATTATTCTTCAAGACTCCTAATCCTTCAAGAATTCTCTAAGGCTTAAGGCTCAGCTCTTGTTACTTTATAAATACCTTGGATTCTTGATATGTGCCATCTAAAGCTTATCATTACCCTCCCCTTTATTTGGGACCTTATCCTTAAAATCAAAGTTGACAAACCTGTTGAGGCGGAAGCACACAATCAAGCAATATAGTGCAGAATAAGTAATTAATAAACTAAAGAGAGAAAGGTAGAAAAAGAACACATATAATTTATATGGTTCGGCAACTTGCCTATGTCCACGGTAGATCAAGATCACTCACTCTTATTATTAAATTACAAGGCACTCACAAAGTATGCCTAGAAGAAAGAATCACAAAGAAAACACTCTCTCTTGCAACTAAATGATTTTCTCTCACTGAGAATAATAAAGTATGTTTATCACAAAGATTTTCACAAAGATTACTTAGATTTTATGTTTTCTCACTAAGATATGTTCACAAGCCAATGGAGATCCTTTATATAGGCTTTAGGACGTCCTAGGTTTATCCTAAATATGTGAGCGTTAAATTAAGAAGTCTTGGAGTAAGTGAGAGATGAAAATAAGTTGAAGCAAATAAAAAACTCTTTCTACGCTGAGCGTCGCGGTGCCCAGCCCTCATCGCCACGGCCCTGATTATCTGGCACTGCGACACTCAGTTTTGTTCTGGGCATCGCAGCGCCCAATACCTAGGTATCGCCCTTTGTCTCTTTCCTCTCCTTTCATGTCCATCTTCGATTCTCGCGTACCCTACGCACTTGACTTGCTCTCCAAATCATATTCTGATGATTTTTAATGAACATTCTTACACTACATCTATGTATTTTCCTAAGTAGGTTCTTTCTTGGGTAGATTTTGTTGGGTGTTGATTATTCTAGGGTGCTTGTATGTGGGTTGTGTTCATCATACAAAAACTATACATATCTTATACATATATGTGCATAGCGGAAGATTAAAATTAATACAATGAACACATGTAATACATATTTATCAAATGAAAAACGAGATTGAGAAATTTAACCCATGAAGTCTTTGGATTAATTTTCTTGAAGTCCACCATGAAATAAAACTTTGATCAATCCTAGCAATCAACTAGTGTGGGTTTGATTTTCTAGAATGGCAGTATGTTAATCTAGCATTTAGTTTAACTCTTAAACTTGATTCAAAGTTAAACTCTTTAACTTAGTGAAATTTATTCTTCCTTTTATTCAACTCTTGAATAAAAAGAAATTTAATTCATGTTTTAATGGCTAAATTAATTGAAGAAGATGATGAATAGAAATGATTTCAACTTTTGAAAAATTTTAATTTTCGTTCTCCATTTCTCTCTTAATTTTCTAGCCAACCAAAACACTTAACATTTGTTTTAATCAAATTAAATTAATTTATTTTATCTTTTGTTCAACTCTTGAATAATTAAAACAAATCTATTTTCATTATTACATTTAGTAACCATTTATTTATTTTTTTGTTGTTCTAACACTTAAAACACAAAACAAATAATTGCAATTTCTCAAATTGAAATGGCTACAAAAATTACAAAATCTAAAAACTTAAAACTTTTTGAATTTCATTTCTCTTTATATACTACTGCATAAATTTCAAATTAATTTAAATTTTATTTGCATTTAATTTAACTTAGCCTAACCTTAGTTAACATTTAACCTTAGTTAGGTTAGTTTAACTTATCCCTTAAGTTAATAAATATTTAAATATTCTAACCATAGTTAACTAACTTAACCTTAGTTAGGTTAACCTTTACTTAACCATTAAGTAAAGTTAAGTTAACTTAACTATATGGTTAACCTTTAACCATAGTTAAGTTAAATTATTTATTTAATAATTAAATAAATAAATATTTATTTTAATTATTTAACAATTAAATAATCATAAAGTAAAATTACATTTATATCCTTACTATGTTACCAAGTTAACCTAAAGTGGGTCCCACCATTTAACCATATACTTTAGTTAACTTAACCTTAGTAATTTGCCGAATTATACTGCATTGAATCATTCAATACGGTAAATTGCCCAAGTGCTCAAATAGTATATTTCATATTGGGACTCTTTAGGTCTACACCCGATATGTCAAATGGAACTATTCTATGAATCCGTAATTGATGCCCACGTACACGTTACGAATATTATAAATCAGCATGTGTAATATTCAATTCCTATTAGTAGTATTGGCGCCTAGATTTTGGTATAGAGCAAATAAGAAACCGTAGGGTTACTCAATTTTAACCCTATTAGAAATATTTTCTTTACAGTGCGCGTGAGAGATATTAGACCTAATTTCGTAATTTCACACTCAATCGGAGCGCTGGACAACCCTAGAATATTTTTGGAATTTTTCTCTATTGGCTTGGAAAAGAAAATTCTAATTTACTACATCAATTTCCATTTAAGGGTAATGTATGGAACAAGCCTTTGTTGAGAAACATAATCCATATATTAGAGAATGGACCAATTAGGAAAAATCTCATGAATTGCCAAGTTGAAAATTCTAGTTAGTTCTTTGGACTATTCTAACCAGATAGTTATAAATGAACTAATTACATAATTAGTTTTCAACTAATGGAAAATTAGTAATTTTAAGTAAGTTGAAGGGCAAAATGGTCAATTGAGGGAGCACTATATATATGTTGGAAGTGTGTAGAATTTTCAAGTGATCAAAAAGCAAACACTTGGAGCAAAAGAGAGCAAATTCGAGCTTAAAGGATGGTGCTACTACAGTGACCTTTCAAGTTTTTTTTTTCATGATTTTTCATGCTTAATCAAGCCAAAATAAGGTTACATACCAATCCCTAAGCTCAATTGAAGTCTCCATTAGTGAAAATTCAAGAAAAAAAGGTAAGAAAAGTATTGTTTTATGAGTTTGATAAGTGAGCTTTCAATAATGCTTCAATTGATGTTCTTGTGTGTATTATTGGTTTAGATTGAGTTGAATTCTAGTGTCGAGCTTGAAGGAGTCATCAATTTGAAGAAATTGAAAAGGTAAGAATTAGAGTTTTGGGTGATTTGAATGTAGAGACTTCAATTGGTTGTAATTAGGCAATTAGAATGGAATTGGCTTGATTTTGATGTAATTGGAACAAGAAATTGAGAAAAGAAATGTCTTAAAACATAGGGTGAAATTCTGTCACTTTAGGGAAGTTAGGGATTGAGTGGTATTTTGATTGAGTTGTTGTATGTAAATGATGCATTATATACGTTGAATGTATATGGTTGATGGAAAAAAAAATCAAAAATAAAGAAAATAGGACATAATTGTTCATTTTGAAAAGGTGAATGGCAATTATGTCCAACCAAGTTATAAGGCGTTTAATAATTTTCAGGGCGCCGGGTGATGAGTTAGATTAGATTAAATGACTCCATAAATAAAAAATCGGGAAGTAGTATGCATCCCGGCTTTGTATGCCGATTAGGGCGTTTAGTAGTTAAATAAAATTCTAGCATTTGATTTGGTTCCAAATGTCTTTTATGGCGCGTAAGTGAAAAAACATAGAGCGGTAACGGGAGCAGAAATCCATAGCGAAATTGAGCTCGGACCGATTGTGAGTGAAAATCTGTTTTTTCTGTTATTTTTTGTTTATTATGTTTCCGCATAATGAAAATATATGTTTTATGAGTTTTCAATGCATAAACATGATTTATGATCTTGATATATTTCTATAGATATGCATTTACATGTTCGGTTTAAGAAACAGTTTTAAAATTTTTGTATTTATTTTAAAGGCCATTGGTGCCCTCAGATTATAGAGGTGGTGATTGTATTAGACCCGGCCGGTATATCCCGTGCACATGGGCAGGTCTTGGGGGTGTGTCACTAACTCCGAGAAGTCAGGATGTCGAGTCATGTAAGTGGCTCTATGTGTACGGGGTATTGTCTCGCTATATGTATTCCATGTAGGATTTCACTGCATAGCCAGTGAGATGTCTTGAGATGTCACTGTGGGTGCTCCTAATTGAGGTGCCCCATGACCTACTCACGTGTGTGGTGCTAGCTGAGTCGCTACATGAGTATAGAGCTTTAGGGTTACCATTAGTACAGTTTAGAAAGAAAATGGCCGAGCGAAGATTTTACTAGTTTTTGATTTATCGATAGCATTTATGCGTTTATATGCATACGGCAGTTATTATGTTATACAGATTTTAGATATTACTTTCCAAAGATGTAGATAAAACCCGCTTGACAAGATTTCATCGGCATATGATATTAGAAATCGTTTTACAGCTTTACATCAATTTCAGAAGCATGATTTATGCATGTACTTTAGAATTTGCTATCTATGCATAATGTTATTTTATTTGAAATCTTAATTGCATTCACTAAGCTCCTTTAGCTTACTCGTTTTGTGTTTTATGTTTTCTATACCCTTCCCAGGTGCAGGTCTCAGTACGCAAGCTGTTGATTCTCCTATTATCGAGTAGTGGGCCAAATCTGAAGATTATTTTTGTATATGTAAATGTGCTAAATAGCACCCTTTATTTTATGCATAGTAGTTATAGGCATGTATATTTGTATGTATGTTTTGAACCAACAAGAAGAGATTTCGATATTATGATGATCATTTTTGCTTTTTATGAGTATGCTCATTTTGTGATTCAAATGAAACTATTGAGTTGTGTTAGATTTGATTTAGAAAAGACCGGAGGTCTAAATTGGTAGTATTGAGAAGTGTTTAAAATAGAAGTGAAATTTCTTTGCAGGTTTTATATGGGTTTTCTAAAAAACAAGGGAAACTCTGCCCGTTTTTATTAAAAATTAAGATATCATTTTCATGTATATTACAAGATTTTCTCAATAGTAGCAAGAACCAAAAAGGGGTTTACCTCGCGAAAATTTTTCAACTTACCTAATTATATTCTGAGGAACTTCCATCGAGGTGCTCGGCAGGGTAGCTGAAACCTATAGTAGAGAGTCTCGGGGCGGGTCCTGTTAATATGTTAGACATACAAGTTGAGGTCATAACATATACGTATAATCCTTCCATCATTTATACCCTGAATGTGCGGGAATATAGATCAGCACCGTCAAATCCCCATTTGCTCATCCATTATCTTATCTCCAGATTCGTATCTCGATAAACAATATACACAAATACTTTTGCTATATTGTTTAACCCAGTGGAAAACTTTTTTCCCGAGTTTATACTTGTGGCCACAAGACTTTATAAAATACAATCTTGGAGCATCGGATATACAACTTACCAACGTAAGCTGACAAATCCCGTATCTACGCACACTGGACTCTATGAGCATCAGACCATACCCAGCGACACATAGTGGTCAGACCATGAAAGGTTTTTGACATATGTGGAACCAAAGCATGATGGATCACTCACAAGACCACCGTAGTGCTCAGGTCAAAGGACCACTATTACTACTCAACTCGGAAGGACCTTCATTTGACAGCTTCATAGAATATCTATTGTAGTCCTCGTGAGTCTGTTCAGTATCCAGTCTTAACTGGATACTCGCATGCCTATACAAACTCTAAGCTCATGGTCAGCTAAGAACAACCATCTGAACTAGTTAGATATAGATATACACTAATCTATATTATGTGAATTCACCGATAGACCTGTATTGGTGATCATAGATTAGGAACATTATGTTTGAGACATACTTACAAAATAACATTTCTTAGCTCTTATTGTAATTCTTTGCAACTATGTCATTACAAGTATACTCTCAGGTCTTTGTCCTATTATAGACAAGGTTCTAACTCATTAAACCTCGCTGACTCTTATAACTTGTTAACTCTTAACAGTGCTAACGCTTAGCATTTATAACTCTTAGCTTTGCTAACTATTAGTTCTGATCTAAACTCCTTTAGATCAGATCTTAACTCTTTCAAATCAAACAAGATCTATAATGTTACAAGTATTATACCATATAAATATAATATTAACAAATTTTATTCGAAATATTTATTGTATAAATACTACATAATATTAGAATGGCACGTAAGCATCAGCTCCAACAGATTTTTCCATTGAACCAGGCTTTTATGTTTGAAACGCTACCATTGCTTTATCCAATGTGCGTCCAGTATGCTTTCTTGTTCAACCAACAAGTCATCGATGGCAAAGAGGGGTGGTAATTTAATGTGGTCATTTTTACGGTTATCAATTTTCATTCTTTAGTAAAGAGACATGAAAAACTAGATGGATGTGCGATCCCAGTGGGAGTTTAAGTTGGTATATTGCATTACCAAACTTTTTTTCCACCTGAAATGGCCCATAAAATCTATTGACTAGCTTCTGGAGGTGCGTTTGAAAAGGGAGTGTTGCTTAAATGGGTGTAGATTTAGATATACCTAGTTACCCTACTGAAATTTGATGTTTCTTTGCTTTCTATCCGTTTGTTACTTTATTCGGTTATTGGCTATCTAGAGGTTAATTTTGAGTTAGTGTCGGAGCTCATCTCTAAAAGTTAGTTGTTGATCTACCTCACTTACAGGAGAAGTACTGGATGGATAAAAGGAAATAGGAAGAGGTGGCTAGCCATAGAAAGCATGGAAGGGTGTCATTTTTGTTGAAGTATGAAAAGCAGTGTTCTACTAATATTCAGCTAATGTGGGCAGGGAACTCTATTTTTACGGTTCCTAATTAGCAAGGCACCGCAAATACTGCTCGAGGCATTAGTTGGACACCTCCGTTTGGCCATCAATCTGCGGATGATAACGTGAGCTCATCTTCAAGCTGGTGCAAGAAAGTCTGAAGAAGGCTTTCCGTAATTGGCTAAGTAAAATTGAGTCGCGATCATTGATTATGACTCGTGGTAATCCATGCAACTTCACTATGATTTCCACAAATTTCTTAGCCACTATCTTGGTTGTAAATAGATGAGCCAAAGCTAAAAAATATGTTATTTAACTAAGTCTCTCAACCACGACCAATATGACACTCTTACCACTTGACAAGGGAAGCCTCTCTCTAAAATCCATGGTGATTTTATCTTAGACATGGCAAGGAATAGATAGGGGCTGTAAGATTCTTATTGGGATTAGGGTTTCACCCACGGCTCTCTAGCAAACATTATAAGAAGAATAATGTAGAATAGTCTGAACACAGAGGGCAGTAAAACTATTAAACCAATCGCTTGTAAGTTCGTAAGACTTTTGAGTGACATCCAATAAGGGAGTCATGGAATTAATTTAGCAATAACAGAATAATGTAGGATTTGGGAGGAACGACAACTCTATTCTTGTAAATGACCAAACCATTACGCCATGTATATGGCTTCCTCGGATTAGATATGGCCAATTTACCAATGCGAGCCATGTACGGGTCTGAACCCGTTGTCTCTTTGGTTTTATTTTAGAGTTTTGTTTGGGGTGTGAAAATGGCTTCAAGATATGGACTGCTAATAATACTAGACAAGGCATCGACGGTTGAATTCTCCTTCCCTGATTTATATCAGATTTTATAGTCATACCCCAGTAATTTAGCTACTTATTTTTGCTGTTCCATAGTAGTAATTCTTTGTTTCAGTAAGTGTTTGAGACTTTGTTCATCCATGTGAATGAAAAACTTTTAGCCTAACAAATAGGCTCACCATGTGCTGATAGCTGGTTAGCATTTCCTTGGCATATACCGACCTCATTGTGTAAGGACAACTCCTATCCCATCTCCAGAAGCATCTGACTCAATGATTAAGGGTTCTTTGAAGTAGGTATAGCAAGTGTAGGAGTGGTTGTCATGGCCTGCTTCAATTTTTAGAAGGCAGTTTCAACTTCTAGGGCCACTTGAATTGTTCTTTTTTCAATAGGTTTGTGAGGGACGGGTAGTAAGTTCATAATTGTGAACAAACTTCTTGTAACAACCAATGAACCCTAAAAACCGATGCAATTTAGAAATATTAGTAGGGCTAAACCATTCTAACACAGCTTTGGTTTTGTTGAGTCAATCTTCACTCCTTGAGATGTTATAATGTGACCTAAATATTCTAATTCTTGTCACTCGAAGGTGCATTTACTGTATTTGATAAAGAATTTGTGTTGGCTTAGTCTGGCTAAGGCTTGCTTGACATGTTCCAAATGTAAGGTATAGGTAGAGCTATATATTAGGATGTCATAAAAGAAAACTAAAACAAATTTATGGAGATGAGGTCAAAAAGTAGAGTTCATTAGGGCTTGAAATGTAGATGGGGCATTACATAACCCGAAAGGGCTTGACTAAGTACTCGTAATGGCCATTGTGGGTTCGAAATGCAGTTTTGGGGATATTTAAAGGATGCATGCCCACCTTATGGTATTCGACTCTTAGATCTAATTTGGTGAAGAAAGCTACTAAATATAGTTCGTCTAATATATCATCAATGGAGGGATGGAATAACAGTCTTTTATAGTTACTATGTTTAGGGCTCTATAATTAGTACAGAAATGCCAAGTGCCATCTTTTTTCTTAACAAGTAGGACTGGTGAAGAGACTGGGCTGGTGCTAGGTCGTATGAGACCTTATTGTTGTATGTCTTATACTTGTTTCTCAATCTCAACGTTTTGGAAAAATGCATACCTGTATGGTCGAACACTGACTGGCTTAATGCCTTCTTTGAGTAATATACAATGAGTGAATTCTCCATCTAAAGATCGTTGTTTTGGTTCATAGAATAAATTTTTGAATTCCTAGATGAGTTGCTACATCTTTGGATGTTTTGCTCATGCCTTGATTACGTCTTCGGCTGATGTTCTCCACACTGCAAATAGGGAGCTTCCTTGCTTTACTTCTCTAGCCACGTCATTTTTGGTGGTGTCTTGAATGGTTTGTCCCATATAGCCTTGTATCCTCCATGGTTAATTCACCTATATAAACTCCATGGTCATTTTCTGCAAGTTGCAAGCTACTATTCCCAGCTGTTGTAACCATTTCACACCTAGCACCAAATCTAATCCAATCAGGGTAAAAAGTAGAGGGTAAGGGAGAAGAGAATTCCTCTAAGCCATATCTGGACATTTTTATACTTCCCTTAACACTTCAAAAGTTCTCCATTAGCCACCTCTACCATGAATGAATCTGTTGGTATGACGGACAGCTGCATCAAACTTGCTATTTTTTGGTTGATGAAATTATGTGTCGAGCTACTATCGATCAAGGCCATAACCTCGTAGGAGCCAATTGTGGCTGATAGTCACATGGTTCTTAGAAATGTCCATCCCGTGAGTGCAAGCAAGGAAAATTTAGGTTCTGTCCTTCGTTATGCCATGATATCCCTTACTCTTTCTTCATATTCATCATTCCATTCTTCATGTTCTAGTCAAAAGAGCTACAGGTTGTGGCAACTGTGTTCTTCGTTATTTTCTTCATGTTCCAATAAAAATGCTAAGGGTTGCAGCAACGGTGTCCTGGATTAAATTTCTCATCGCAATTAAAGCAAAGCCTTTGAGTTTTCCTCTTCTGCATCGCTTCCCATGACAACTTCTTCACAGGTTTGGCTTTCGGTGGTGGAGGCAATTCGACCATGGCCCTTCCAAGTGGTGGTCAAAAGTTTTTCCTCTACCTAAAAACCTGCTCAACCTTTATTCTAGCTAGGCTGATAGCTTCTTTTAAAGATTTTGGCTGAAACATGCGAATCCCATATGGTATTTCTAGTTTGAGTCCACCCATGAAAGTCCCAACCAAAGCGCTTTGGGTCCATCCATGAACCCTATTATCTAACTTCTCATATTCCCTTTGGCAGTCTCATAGGGTGCCCACTTATCTTAATTTTTACAAAGCTTCATTGAAGTCTTCAAACTCATTCTGATCAAATCTTGCCTATAATTCTTTTGAAAATTCCTTCTAGGATATCTCCTTGTTGTCTTCCTTGTAAGCCCTGCATAGCCACTGTCACCATTGATTCGCTTTCCTTTCCAACTCGAAGGATGCTAATGATACATTTTATTCTTCTATTGTACCATGATATTCAAAGAATTAATCCATATGGTTGAACCACTCGATGGGATTTTATCATAAGTATCTTGGAAACTCTAGCCTAGCAACTTTGGGGGACAAGGTTTGTCTACTACTCTCTGTCCCTTCTTTACTACCTTCCTTGTAACTACTAGACTGACCACGACACTCTTTTTCTTGGCTTGGCCCAGTCTTATTAATAAGCAATATTTTAGATAACTTTCTCATGGTAGCATCCATACAGCTTATGTACTCTTGGATTCCCCCTAGCACTGCTTTTAAAATTTTAATTCATTCTCTATTAGTAGCCATTGTAACCGAGCTTTGATACTAATTGATAAGTCCCAATCTAAGTTATAGTTCAAATAAAATTCTCT
Source organism: Ailanthus altissimus (assembly GCA_946807835.1). Lineage (NCBI taxonomy): Eukaryota > Viridiplantae > Streptophyta > Magnoliopsida > Sapindales > Simaroubaceae > Ailanthus > Ailanthus altissimus. The sequence continues at coordinate 4,105,382 of OX327690.1, read as the reverse complement.
TAGGGTGAGAATTAGACCACAAGTGGGTAAAAATTAATTTTTTTTCATTTATCCATTCAAGTTCTTCGTGGTTTAAATACAATCATAATACTTTTACGTTTATTACATGATTTAATAACTACCATATAGTTACATAAATCAAATACACATTTTGGGGTTCATGTAATTCACATCTTTAAACTGCTCTCTACTCATTATCATTTGCGGTTTACATGCCTTCCCATGCATGCGGTTACTACTATATAAAGTTCACATCTCTTTGCAAGTTAATAACTTGATTTTCCACTTTCCTAGCCCCGTATGTTTCTCATGCACGCCTTGCAAGCCACGTCTCCTTACTTTGCAATTATTCTTCAAGACTCTTCATCCTTCAAGACTTCTCCTAGGCTTAAGGCTCATCTCCTGTTACTTCACAAATACCTTGGATTACTAACACGTGCCCTCATGGATCTCCTAATCTTACCAGAATCTAAAAGTAATAATGTGCAAGCTCAGACCCTAATTAAAAGGACAATATAATTACGATGTCATCGGTACAAAAACAAACACATCCAGAACCAGGCCCAGTAAACATAACCTACTATATGAAAATAGACCTTTATATTTTGCAAACTTGACATATGAAAATAGAACACATAAGTTAAAATATCTAATGAAAAGTTAGCTTGAAATTTTAACAAAAATTTCAGAAAATATAACGATTAATTCTATCCTTTCAACTAAGATTCTCATAGATCTACAAAAAGTTATAGTCATATCCGAATTTTAGAAATTGTGGACATTCTCAAATGAGAATTATTATGTTAAACTAAACTGATTAATTTTTTTTCCAAAATTCTGGAGAAAATAGAAATGTATATGTTAACATATGTGTGTCCTCTTCATAGGACGAATCAGCTGAGATTCTCAAGTATAATTCAATCAAATATCTAAATTTATTGTGTATCTCTAGTATTAAATGTAATTCATTTTTTTTATTGTCATTTAATTTTTTTTCTTATTTATACCCATCATTTATATAAATTGAGCTTTAGTAAAGGTTAACAAAATAGGACACTCATTTATAATTTTCTCTTAATTATCAATTTCTTTATGGTATCATAGCTTTATCGTTAACAATGGGTTGCCGCTAACGCAATCACCCAATTATCATTGAAAAATAATTTATGTTTTCTTCCTAAAGAATAAGTCATTAGTATTTATACTTTTCTTTTCTTTGTATTCTTACAAAATTCCTTGAAAAATAAAAGAAGCAAAATAGTCCCTTGTCGTCGACCAAGACCAAGCTTGCACTCTCCACCCCAATCCCTTCATCATTCGCTTTACTACTCAAACATGCAACATCACTTTCAGCTACACCATCACAAGAGAGATCTTCACTTCGTGAGGCTTCTATTGGTTATTTTTCCATAGAACCTTTAGACTCCAAAATAGACGGAACCAGATGGCATTGAACATCCAAAAATTTTGGAAATGGAGGTGCATACGGTGGTGATGGATGAGGAGCTGCACGCGTCAGCACGCTGGGACTGGGGTGATCTCCTCGATCGAATCTGTGACCACAATTGGAGCCTCAATAGATCAGGATTAATTCAAGATGGGGAACACAGAGAATCTATTGAAGCAAACATGGACTTGAAGTTCACGTCAAAATCTCTATAGCGATAGGGGATGAAATGGGAGAAGGAGAAGAAACCTAATAAGTTAAAGGTGAAAAAGGCATCAAGAAGGGCAACATGGATGACGCTAGAATCTACACCGAGAAAGCCATACTTGCATAGAACAGATAAATACCCTTGCCTCATATCTCATCTTGACACCGATATCACTGCCTCAACACCCAGGCCAGGTGACAACCATTAACAAGTCCATGGCCTTCATCTTCAATTCGCTTGAATCCTCTCTTGTTACTGGTAACTTGCAAAAGATGTCAAAGACAATGGACCAGTTTGAGAAGCAGTTCGTGAACATAAAGGTGCAAGCAGAGAAGTGCTATTGTGAGTTAGAAAAAATAATTGAGACATGGCATGTCAAAAAAAAAATCTTATTTTGAAGGGTAACGAGAGATAAAGTTATAAACAAAACAATCAGAATTTAAAATTCTCATGATATATCTGACTTTAAACTTAAAATATATTTTTATTTATTCTTAAAAAAAATTTAAAAAAATTAAAAAAAACTTTCCTTGATAGAATATGATAGAAATGCTTTTCAAAATTCGAAAGATTTTTTTTTATAAAGATGATAAGAATGATTTTTAGTTTTTAAAATGGTCAATTAAAAAAAATATTTAAAAGTTGAAATTTTTTCCTAAACAAAGATCTAAAGAAATACTTCCCTCTTATATATGATCAAAAGATTAAAAATGAAAGATTTACAAACATCCCTACAATAAGTTAAGAGTCCAACAAAGTTTTTTTCAGGGGCATGTAGAAGAGTGAGAAGAATCAACAAAGATTTTCAAAGTTGATACAAGTGGCAAGGAAAACTAAAATTAAAATTTGTCAATTAAATTATGATTTAGTTAAATATCTTAATTTATTGTGTATTCCTAATATTAAATATGAGTTATTTCTTTTATTATTCTTTAATTTATTATTTATTTTTTTATTTAACTCTATTATTTTGTATAAATTGAACCTTAATAAAAGTTAATGAAATAAAACTCTTATTTATTACAGGCTGCTTTAAAATGGGACATTCTGGATTGAGGTTAAGGATTTAACAATAATTTTATGAAGTTGGCACTTGGCAGCGTGCTGGATTGAGGTACTCTCTACAGTTCCAACTTTTTCCTATATATTCTTGCGACCTGAGTTGAGGGCTTCTTTTTAACTTTTCTTTTTTGGGAAGAAATGTTCCTTCACGATTAATAAATTAAGTAACATACAAATCGATAAATAACTTATATATACATACCAATCAATTGGCTTTAGTGGGGTCAGCACGAGATTGTCTACTAGTTGGGTTTCTTAATATGGCGCAAGACTTTTCGAGTTAGAGTCCAATGTTTAATTTACGGCTATTCCATATTAAAAAACTAATAATAATAATAGAGTTTAGGTATAAGAGTACACAACCAATCGAAAAATGATGTCTTTACCGTAGTATATCTCAAGCAATGAGAACACACATTTTCTTACTTGTAGTAAAGGTGCATGGCAAACCTTTACTTTTGAACTATAATGATTTGTGCGCGCACTTGAGAATATATATATATTATAATATATATATATATCATGAAATAAAGAGTAAAGGAAAATAAAGCATAAATAAACATGTTAGAGGCATTGTGCCAAAGTTAAATAGTCCTTTTAAAGTGTGGGTAGTGATGAATTTTTATAACTCTAAAATTTAACTCTATGCTTATTGCTGTTCTCATTGATTAACATAACTACCGAGAGATCATATTAAGTATCCGTTGTCAAACTTGTTAAAAAATACAATATAAATTAAAAAATATATGTATGGATCACTTAAGTATAAATATAGAATACTTTTATATTTTTCTTATCTCTTCTTCATTGCTACACTTACAACCTTTAATGAAGGATTAGACCATTTATATAGTAGTAGATAGTTTAGTTATTAATTCTAATATTACTTGTAATAATTTAATATATTGTAACTCATATACTCATTTAATATATAAATTATAACTCACATAATAATAACAATATTACAAATAAATTTTGTAAGTCTCAAATATTAAAGGTAGATTCAATGGCTAATTTAAATATTATAATAACGATATAATAATAATAGTTTATAATATTTAATTTAAAAATATATTTTATGAATTATTATTCATTTATAAAAAATTTAAAACTTTTTCTCCAATAGTCCCTCACAAAAAGATTTGAAAACCTTTTATATATTTTGAGATAAAAGAAAATATGATGTATAATTAATGATGCAAAAATATATTGGAGCAACATTCTGTTATGTAATAGGTATTGATGTCATTCGGACTTGAACCCAGATTTACTGATATAGAATGCATATGAGAAACTTGTGTGAACTATCTTTTGAACTCAACCCTTTTGACCAAACTTTAATTATAACACACATAATAATAACAAAGACTTAGTTTTGTGAGTTAGCGTGCTAATGGTCTTGCACTTTATCATGATTCTAGTGAGAGTTCTAGAGAAAATCTCAATTTCTATAATTGCAACACATAATTACTCTCATATAAGTGAGTACTCCAAGTGCATATGTGACCCATGCCTTACAAAAATATTCTTATCTCAGACTCATTTAAGGTAAATACCTTCCTAACGTCACATAAAATAAGCATTTTTTTTCTTAAGGATGAGCGGAAGCATATCTCCTCTAAGATACGTCCATAATATAAGTGCTAATAAGTCACGTAGTATGAATTGTTCCTATTCATTGAACCTCCTTTAAGGGGTCGCCAATCACAAATGTTAGGTTACTTTCATAGTTGACTTTTTTATTGGTTTAAGAATATCCCCTTCGATAATTTAACAAGACTTTTTCAAAAAAATATTTTTTATAACTTTTCTCGTAATCTTTATTTATGATTTTTTTATATAGTTCCTATTTTATATAAAATAGATTTAGGCACATTCAGCTCGTCAAATTTAAAATAATTTTCTCAAAAGTGCTTCATATATGATTTTTCTCGAAAATATTTTATTTATTGAATCTTTGTATAATTTCAATTTTATGTAATATGCTAAAGAACTCTTCACTGATATGTATTAAAGTTGAATTATTCTTAAAAAGCTTTGTCATATTTGCATAATTTTCTTACTCAAACAAAAATATTATAATAGATATTTAATATATACATAACAAAATTCTAAATTTCAATAAAATAAATCCTTTCTTACTTTATCATAATGATACATGAAAAATAAATAATAAGAATAATTAATAAGCCTCCAAATTTCAAGAAATTCCTGGGACTACTATTTCTTATATAATTTTTTTAAATAAATAATTTAAACTACATCATGTGGTAATACTCTCATTACCATTAAAAATCATATTTATATACACATATATTTATGTGACACATATTAATCACAAAATTAAAAACATAAAAAGATAATAAATATACACAATTATTTCACAGTTAAATATAATAAAGTTATTATCAATGCAATATGATGTGCAAAGAAGATAAACAACTAGTTAATATATGGTCACTTTAAAATGTATAAAATGACCAACAAAAAATAAATAATTAGACAAACGATCAAATACACTATTTAAATAATTCAATAGCTCAAACTAAAGCTAAATATAACCTCTTAATCCAATTCGATTAATATTTATTAGCAGAAAATTTAATTTATGTAACTCTAATCCCCTAAAATATAGCAACATATGTAAATTATACTATATACTTAAACCAGATTATTTGAAACTATGAATGAATATATCCCAAAAATGTTATTTATAACATTTATAAGATCTACATATAAATTAACATTTTAAGAACAAAATGCATATTAAAAGTAAACTTAGAGGCCAATACATATTTGACGTATGCCAAATTGATAAGATCACAAATTAATTATTTAACAAATAACATGATAATCTTTTCATGTTCTTTATTTATACTTAAAAACAAATACTCAAATATAAAATAATAACACTAACAAATCTTTCAACTATAATAACAACCAATAAACATAGAAGACCTATTTGGCTTTAGATTATTTGGTAAAATATATTTTACGTATTATTTTATTTATATTTTATACTTCACATATATCATATATAAAAGACATATAACATAGTAATAATATATATAGCATGAAATAAAGAGTAAAGGAAGATAACACGTAGCATTGAGCATAAAGAAGCATGTTAGAGACATTGTCTTAAAGCTAAAAGGTCATCCCTCGTGTGGGTACTGATGAATCCATATGACTCCAAGATTCAACCCTATGCTCGTAGCTACTCTCCTCGATGAGCACAACCACTGGAAGATCATACTAAGTCTCCATTGTTGAAGTTGCTTAAAAACATAATATAAATTAGAAGTTTATGTATAGATCACTTAAGTATAAACATAGAACACTTTTATATTTTTCTTTTCTAATCTTCATTCCAACACATACTAGCTCTAACGAAGGATCAGCACTCTTTATATAGTTGGTAGATAGTTCAGGTATTAATTCTAATATTAATTTAAATAATTTAATATATTGTAACCTATATATTTATTTGATATATAAAACCCTCAAATAATAATATCATATAAATATTATAATTCCCATAATAATAACAATATTACAAATAATTTTGTAACTCTCAAATGTTAAAATTAGATTTAATAGCTAATTTAAATATAGTACTAATGATATAATTGTAGTAACCAGTATCCATAACCGGTAAGAATATGTATTTATATATATAAATATATATATTTTATTTGTATGTGGGTGATCCTTGATTTTTTTATATTGTTATTAGTAGTATTTTTATAAGTTAAGGACATACTATTAGTATTGGGTTTATTTGTAAGACTTTAGATTTATTTTAGGAACCAAATTATAATACTTTGAAAGTTTTAGGGGCAAATTCGTAAATATAAAAACTTTGCCTCTTAGTATAAAAATACATTTTTGAAACCCTAATTTGCTCATTTTTGGGTCGACCTATCCCTTTAGAGAGAGAGAAGAGAGAAATAGAGAGGAGAGAAAGAGAAGAAGAAGAAATTGGAATTTTGAATTTCAAGAGGTATATCATACCTATTTCTCAATTTATGGATATTAATTAAGTTAATTCCTTTAAGTTTTGATTTCTGGAAATATGTATAATTGAGGATTTGATATGTATTTCGTAAGATCTTATGAGAATTGATGATGATCTATAAGATAGCTTGATAAATTATGATGAATTGTGGAATTTCTGCTGGATAGCCTCTTGATCTAGTAATTTTATAAATTGTTGTGATTCAATTCTGGTTTTGAATTTTGATTATATAAAATTAGACATGTTTAGGATCATCTGAGACTTTGAATTGATTCAAAATTTCAGAAATTGAATTTATTGTGAATTTACCAAAATGACCCTGAAATTCTAGAAATTTCCTATGTGAACAGTATAATACAGTGAAAAATAATTTTTGTCCTACTGAATGATCTTCAAAAATTACGAATTTGTGGAATATGATAATTTTATATGTATAATATGATATACTCAGAATTGAGAATTTAGATCAATGTGGTTGAAGTGTTATGATTTTCTAAAATGTATCAGCTCATTGCAGTATTTGATTAACAGATTTTTAAAGTTATAGAATAAAATAATTTTAAAATACTTTTGGCAGTGATTTGGAAGTGAAATATTTATCATGGACTGAGATATGTATTAAGAGTAATTATGTGGTAGTTTTATAGTTTTTGAGTTAGTATATGAATTTATAAAATTGGGAGATTGAATACTGTTCAGTAAGTATCTTTATCCTGTCAGGTTAGTAGTTTAGATTCGATGGTATGTATGGAATGGATTGTGTAGAAATTTTGATATAATATTCTTATATAAGAAGGATATATGAGTCAAGAATGATATATTCTGATTTTGAAGTAATTAGACATCATTTGATGTATTAGAAATTTTTGTTAAGTGTAAGTGGTCAGAATGACAGGTTTTGAGAAACCAAGTATTTAGACCAATTTGATGTGATAAATGCATTGTGTATAATTTTGTAAGCTATTTAAAGTATTTTGTGTGAATTGTGAGGCTTATGAAAGGATTAATCTCCATTGATAGGTTAAGGAGATTTAAGCCTTGTAGCTGAAAGTGTTAAGAGGTAAGTATACTAGACTTTTTACTGAAATCACAATAAACGTAGTAATTGTTTTGTATGATTTTGTAAATGTGGTTAGGAATATGTTTATATTATGTCAAAGTATATTTTGATATGAAATGTGAAGATATGTATTTATGAATGTGAGCATGGACATACATGACATACATGTGTTTTTGAAAGTGAGCTTTCAAAATAAGATATGTTTAACAAAGAATGCTTTTGAAGTGTAATATGTTCATGAGAAATATTTTGTGTTTTGAGCGTACTTGAACTCACTGTTAACTTAGTAGGCATTTTATATGGTTTTTAGAGCCTTTATGTGTGGCCTTTCCTTTGGGATTGGTATATGTTATGTGTTCCGTATGTATAGAGGATCCTATTGGTACCTAAAGAAAGTGTAAGTCATCACATTCGTGTGGTGGCGTATTGGTGCATGTGAGAGGACTCACCGATGATCAGGGTGAGGGTTTGGCTTTTACCTTCGGGCATGAGCATTATATATGTGTAATTTGAAGACCTCACTTGTACTATTCCTCTCATACGGTATGTCACCTACGAGTGACATTTGACTCATTATGTGATATGTGATATGTAAGTCCTATTAAGTAGTAGTTGAGTGATGGTATTCCTATTATGTGTTTTGAAAGAATGTGTAAGCGCTTACATGATATGTGATTTGATAAGATTATGATTTTGATTGATCACAACATATCATACATATGCATTGTGTACATATATGTATTTGTATTTGATATATGAAAAACTAGTTTGCTTACTGAGTTTTATACTCATTATAGTTTATGGTGATTTCAGGTAAATAAGGTGCATGTGTGCTTAGCGGATTTGGCAAGGCTTCTGCTGTTCCTTGGGTTCCCTAAGTTGCTAGGTTACCGAGTGTTTCATTTGGAGACACGTGTGATATGATATTTGATTTGTCCCTATTGAATAAATACTTATGTATTATTTCATTGTGTATGGATTGGATTTAGTTTAAGTTTTATAAAGTGTGGTTATTGGATGATTTTAAGTAAGAATTTGCAATGGATATATTCTGGACTCCCGGTAACAAAGTTGCTACTGGTGACGTAGTAGAGTGTTAATCTCTGAGAAAACTCTGCGTATCTCCAGTTTAATAATTGTCCCAGTTATAATTCAATTGCTATAATTCTGAAAGAATTTGAAATGAATGTTTAAATATTGTCAAGAGAAGTTTATATTTATATGTTAGGTTATGAGTTGATTTTAGTGTTGAACTTACTAGCAACTTGCTAAGGATTCCTGTGTTGAATGAAAGTTGAAAATTTTGTGTAATATTATTTATGAGTGCACATGCAGTGAATGAATGTAAGTGATGTCGTGTGTCAGATCTTTTGGATCTGGGACGTGACAATAATAATAGTTTATAATATTTAACTTAAAACTATATTTTATAAATTATTATTCATTTATAAAATATTTTAAGACTTTTTCGTCAACACGCCCATATATATATATAGAGAGAGAGAGAGAGAGTCTTGTTCAAGTTGGGGCAAAAGGCGTAATGAATAGTTTAAAAAACTCTGAAGATAAAAGTGGTAATTGTTTCCAATCGATTTAATGCTATCTAATAAAAAAATTTCATTCAAAAATCTAATTTTTATCAAACAAACCCCAATATTTATTTTTGGATTGTTTTATGTGTGTGTGTGTGGAGTGCATCATTTATTTTTTTGACAATTGGTTTGGATTTGAGTGGTTGAAATGCAATGCAAAAGCGCACAAACACTTGCCCAGCGATAAAGATTGTACAACGCTTCACTTAAGTCAAGGATTCAATTCTTGGCAAAGATTAGGGAAGTCCTTTTCAACATTCAAGGATATGGTGCTCGCATCGTGGCTATTAAGACCCTCGTAATATCTTTTGACATACTTCATTTCTATAATTACATTTTTTACTGTAAATAAAATTATTATAAAAAATACCTAAATATAGTTGATGTAGCTTATTATTTTGTTATTCAACCTAAAAAATTAAGTTATTAAGAGAAGGCTCAATAATAATATAAAAAACAGGTGTTAATAACCCCTGTCACATGAAATATGAATCTAATTTTAAAATTTAAAACATGATGGATCTTATAAATTAAAATAAAGATAAATTAATAAATTAACTAAGAACAAAAGCACATGGGTTTAAACTAAATTTTTTGATATTATATAAATGTATCACTTAATTCAAAAATTTAAACTTATTAAGAAAAATACCATTCCCCTTAAGTATTATATTAAGCAAAAAACTCTAAATCTAGCTCAACTTTAAACCTTAATACCTTTGCACACCAGAAATATGAGATTGTTCTTCCTGTACTTGTGTCAACCTTTAGATTTGCTTTGATGATTAAAATCAAATCTTACTCGTAGTTTGTTCTTTATTTCTTTTAACTTAATTTAATTAGCAGATAGAGTAACACTAAATAGACAAAGTTGAGATACAAATTTTTTATTTTAACTAATGTGATAATTGACATAACATCATCCATTAGTTTTTTTAATTACACATTAGTAAAAGAGTAAAAATATCCACAGTATAACTTCTAAAAGAAATTAATTTCTTTTTTTGGTCGGGCTTATTGAAATTATTTCATCATTTATTATTATTTGTCTTAACTTTCATATAAATGTTATTTGAAGTTTCAGTAGAATGAAATTTTGCTAACGAATATTTTTTTAATACTCTCCAATATTTATGTTCTTTTAAAATATTTTAATTAGGAATTTATTTTAAAGTGTATTTTTTTAAACTACCATTTAAAAAATAAAAGGGTATTCATTGGTAACATAGGATGTAAAAGATATCCAAAATTTTATATTCTAAATTAATGTGTCAAGTAATTATTGAGTGGTGAAACTGTACAAATTTTAAGATCATTGACTACGCTATTTTACCATTTGATAATAATTTAACATATCATTTACAATAAAAAGTGTAACAATATTCTTAAACATAAACCCTTCAAATCAACTTTTTTTTGAAGATAATTGTTAGAGAAGAGAATAAAAGTCCCACATTTACAAGAAATGAAGAAGATCATGGGTATATAAGGAGTGAGTTATATCTCCATTGGTATAAGGCCTTTTCAGTTAAGCTCAAGAGTAAAACCATGAGAGCTTAGGCTTAAATTAGACAATATCATCCTAATGTAGAGATATATATAATTCGTTGTACTCTTTACAAGTGGTATTAGAGTCATGTCATAAAGTTAGTTATGTGGAAGAAATCATTAGTGCCAAACAAGAAAATAGAAAGCCTAGTATGCCTCGATTTGCTTACGATGAGATCTGTAGTTAAGCTTTTATGGACAAGCGTTGGTTTGCTTCGGATTTCACGTAAGTTGTGTACTGCAATGCAGTGAAGATGAGTAACAATAAGGAGTTGACTTAATAGAGCTGACTCTCAAAGTAGGCGGTACTCTAACACTTCACGTAAGACTTGCATCCTCAACGCAATAAAAATAAGTAAAAGATGAGTATCAAGAAAGAGCGAGATCTTCTTTTATGAAAAATACACAAATATAATATCATTTAAGGAGATTCACTAATCTTTTATTAAATAAAATAATTGTTAAAAAAGCGAACAAAAGTCATACATTAACAAAAAATAAGAGGGATTATGAGTATATAATGAGTGAGTAATATAAAATATTTTTTAATTATAAATAATTAGGTGTAAAATAAATAATATCATATTAATATAAAAATATATAAAATTTGTTAGACTCATTACAATAATGTTACCCAGCTTAGCTTAATATTATTGACAAACTATTAGGTTCTACTCATTTCTTTTGAGATTGGTTCTCGGAGCAAATATAGACAAAAGCTAAGTGTGAACGCACAAAAGCTGAATGTAGACGCAACTTTTTTGGTCAACCAACAAACATGGCGAAGGACCTCGTGGTTGACACAACATTACAAAACGCTAAAATCAAGACTAATTAAAATGTTTTTGACTGCGTCCTCTGAAAAAAGATTCTACATGCTACCTCGGACTCGGCTATTTTCTTCTTTACTTTTTCTTCTGTTCTGTACTCTCTTCTTATTCGCACTTTTTAAAATAAAAAAATGTTGACATTATGTTAAAAAAAAAACAAACAAACAAAATGGTATCATTTTTAGTATCAGCTAAAGTTAGATCGTTGAAAAACAAATTTTCTCTATCAAAAACAGGTACTTAAAATTATTGAATCACTGTATTTGTTGAATATGTTCCTTTCATGGTAACTTTTTTTTTTGCAACAGTTTACATTTTTAATCTAGACTTTGATGTCAATTTATGTTAGTTGTTTGGGCATAATAGAAAACACTTTTTTTTTAAAAATTTCAAATAACTTTTTTTTTAACAACATTAAAAACTTATAGAAATAAATATTTTTATTTTATCTAAGGAAAAATATAAATTGTAACTAAACTCTTATATAAAAAAATCTAAATAAAACTAAAACTCATTATTCGAATTGTCATCAAAATATCACATTTTTTAGCAGACACAAACCCTCCAAATTAGAGCTTCTAATGGCATTGAAAATAGCTATAACCCAACTCAACCAAAGTGCCCTTCTCTTCATTTACTTTCTAGTAAGCTCTATTTCTCTGTCTTTTTCCTCAACTGTTTCCCGGCATAATCACTTGAAGTTGAAGTAGCCTTTTATTGGTAAAGATTTTGTTTACATTTCTCAAGTTCTTTTTTTACGGATTTTATTGTTTGTAGATGGAATTGTATCTTTATAAACGTGAACCAAAATGTTACGTTAATGAAGGGCTTATGGTCTTAACCCATAATTAAGCAAAAAACTAGCGTATGTGCTTTGCAAAATACATAGTCAAATCCTAACTTTGTAAAATAATTTCCAGGACAATAATGGCAGTCTTGGAGAATGTTGTTCTTGCGGTATCTGGCCGATATATATGCAAAGCACTTCTCAAATAGCGTGAGACTTTTTAGATGAATCTAAAAGTAATAATGTGCAAGCTCAGACCCTAATTAAAAGGACAATATAGTTATGGTGACATCAATACGGAAACAAACACCTCCAGACCAAGGCCTAGAGTAAACATTACGTAATGTATGAAAATGTATCATTATATTTTTCAAACTTAACATGTTGAAATAGAACACTCAAGTTAAAATATCTGAGGAAAACATTAACTTGAAGTTTAACAAAAAGTTCAGAAAATATAACGATTAATTGTATCCTTTCAACTAAGATGCTCACAGATGTACATAAAGTTATAGTAAAATCTGCATTTTAGAAATTGTGGACATTCGTAAATGAGAATCATATTGTTAAACCAAACTTATTAATATTTTCCAAATTTTCTAAAAGAAGAAAATATAAATTTTTATTAACTAACTTATTAATATTTTCCAAATTTTCTAAAAGGAGAAAATATAAATTTTTATCTTAACATATATGTGCCCCTTCATAAGGCTGCATTAAAAGGCGACATGCTGGATTGAGATTACTCTCCACGGTACCAGCTTTTCAGCTTTTTCCTAATCCAGGGCTCCTTTATGATCCGAATCGAGGGCTCCTTTAACTTTTGTTTTTTTTTCGCCGGGGGGGGGGGGGGGGGGGGGGTGGCGACGGCGGCGCGGTATGGGGGTGTGGGTGGAACAAATGTGTAAATAACATATACGTATTAATAAATAAACATACAAATCAATAAATAATATATAGTTGTCTACTAGTTAGATTTCCTTTTTTGGAAAGTAGTTAGCAAGATTTTTAGATTTAAGAGTCCAAGGTTTACTTCTATTTCATATTTAAAACAATAATAGCAGAGTTTAGGCAAATCGATTCGAGATGGAGTGTGGTCTAAACTGAGAGATTGAAAAGCGAAGCTATTTTTTACCGTTGGGAAGGAAGTTTTAATCAAAGTCGTTATTCAAGTAATTCCAACTTATTCAATGAACCTTTTTAAGCTTCCAGTTGCATTGATAAAAGAAATTTATAAACTTTGTGCCCACTTTTGTGGGACGGAGATGATAGCAAACATCGACTTCATTGGTGTCAATGGGAGCAATTATGCCACAACAATCTGAATGGAGGTTTAGGATTCCACAACCTCTTCCTTTTTAAGCAGGCCATGCTAGCAAAGTAAGGATAGAGAATCAACACACAGTCGAACTCCCTCATGGCTTGTGTACTTAAAAATATTTATTTTTGTTGAAAATTGGTGATTCAACAAACTTGTATAGGTAAGAATTGTGAAGAATACCAATAGTAGATTCATTATGAAATTAAGTACGCATTGAGTGTACAAGAAAGAAGTAAAAAAAAAGCCAGAAGAATCAGACTATTCACACAGGACACTATTCATGGTGGGTATTGTTCTCGCAACAACTTAGAAGTATTTTCTATTTTGACTCAATTGTCTTTTTAAAGTGAGATTATGACTCATACAAGTAAGGACTCTTAGTCCAATTAGGTTTGTAGTTTCTAAGGGTCTTTTTACTCACTATATAAACATTTCTAAATACAAGAGAAAGTCAAGCGTCTAAAGTTTTAAAATGTAAACCATAAAAGAGAATAAAGAAGTTAGGTAGGCACTAAGTGTATGATGCACTAGGGTGTAACCTTTTGAGAGTATTTTCTTTTGATTCTTCAGTTAATAAAAAGAATACTATAGATTGTTTTGGCTTAGATGCTCGAACTATTATTGTATTCCTTATAAAGATCTCTTATGAGGAGTATTAAGAGGTCTTAGAAAATTCATGGTGATATAGGGTAGATACTTTAGGATCTCTATGGGAGATACTAGGGTGATCTATGAGAGATACTATAGGTATTATGGGATCATTGTGTTAGAGTTTGTACTTACGTGTCATCCATGTTTGTATGAATATTTATTTTGTAATATTTATACAATGAATATTTTATTAAATCGCTAATAACCTTTATTAAATGGTAATAAAGCTTGTAACACTATAGAGATTGTATGATTTGAAAGAGTTCAAATCTGGTTTAAAGGAGTTTAGACCAGGGCTGAGAGTTATAAATGCTGAGAGTTATAAATGTTAAGAGTTAGCACTACTAAGAGTTAGTAGGTTATAAAAGTCAGTGAGATCTAAAGAGTTAGAACCTTATCTATAATGCGACAAAGACCTGAGAGTCTACTTGTAGTGACATAGTTGTAAAGAGTTGTAATAGATGCTAAAAGTTGCAATAGATGCTATAAAATATAATTATGTAAGTATGTTCTCAAATATAGAGTTATTGATCTATATTCACCGATGCAGATCTATCGGTGAATCACTATTAAATAGATTAGTAAATGTCTATATATGTATTGTACAGATGATTATTCATAGTAAACCGAGCTTGGTGGAAGCTCGTATAGACATGCATGTATTCAGTCAGGATTGGATACTTAACAGACTTACGAGGACCTCAATAGATATCCTATGAATCCGTTAAAGGAAGATCCTCTCGAGTTGAGTAGTATTTATGGTCCTTCGACCTGAGTACCACGGTGGGCTTGTGAAGATCCACCATACTTTGATTTCACATATGTTAAAGACCTTTCATGATCTGACAGTTATGTATCACTGGATATGGTCCGATGCTCATAAAATTCGGTGTGTGAAGATATGGGATCCGCTAACTCACATAGGTGGGTTATATATCTAATGCTTCGAGATTGTATCTTATGAAGTCTTATGGCCATAAGCAATGAACCTGGAAAAATATTTTCTTACAAGTTTGAACAATATAGTTAAAGTGTTTGCATATATTGTTCATTAAGATACGAATCTGGAGCTAAGTTCATTGATGAAATTATAGGGATTTAACGGTGATGATCTATATCCCGCTCATCTAGGATATAATGATGGAAGGATTATACGAATATGTAGTAACCTCAACATGTATGGTTTAACTCGCTGATTTGTAATATCTGTGATGTACATGGGTCATTGATCATGGACTTATGGAATAGTTTTATTTGAAGAATCGGGCGTGGACATGAGGAGTCCAAATATGAAAGTGGTTACTCGATTGTCATGAGTATAATTTAGATACATATTATGACCCCATTTTATCTTAATAATTGTCCATTTTCAAGTAAATTCAGAGTTATTTATGCATTAATTGTTAATTTTAGAAGTTTTATCATAATAAGATGGGAATGGAAACTAATGGAGGATATAGGGAATAATTTGGAGGCAAAAGGAATCCACTGTAATAGGTTATTGAAAAATAGGGGCCGAAATGAAAAAAAATGCAAAATTGGTGATGAATGCCTCAACATTATCACAACGCCCAGGCGTTTTTATATCAATGAAGAATGCCTCTGCATTCGGTTAATGAACGCTTCAACATTCACGCATCAATTAAGAACGCCTCTGCATAGTAGACATCAATGTTAGGGGTGAAATTTTGGATGTAGATCACGAAGCCCCAGCGGTTATAGTGAAACGCCGCAGCATTACTAACGCCTTTGTGTGATTGTATCGCAACGCTTCGGCTATGGAGTAAGCTGGAGCGTTGTCAGTGAGACGCCCCAGTGTTAGAGTTCAACTATAAAAATCTTACATTTCGCCCCTTGCAGAGAATTTCAGACCTATTCTCAAAACACCTAAAATTCTCTCAACTCTAACACCTTCCTAACCCAGAAAACTACCCCTAATTGACAATCGAACACTAAAACAACAATCAAATAATATTTTGTTGAGGGATTACACAAGATCAACCCAATTAAGATTATTTTGGAGGGTCAATTCTTGATCAATCCTTGAACAATCCTTGAACTTGCACTTTCTTTGCTTCAATCTTTACTTATTTGATCCGAGTTGACCTATTTTATATCATGTTTATATCTATAGTTGATCTTGATATTATTATCATGTTGATCTAAGTTTAATTTCTAAGATTATAGCCTTGATCTTAATATGATGGATTGATTTATTGACGACGATTATTGTGAACTCAATTCTTGTTCCATTTGTTGGATCTTAATGCCTTTGATATACTGGCCATATGTTGAATGATTTGGTAATAATTAAATAAAGTTGAAAATAAATTTAATTGTTAAGCGCATGACAAATTAATACATGATCACAAAATGGTATTTATAAGTTTTGATCTAGGATACGAATATACCTAGATGGTATGTTTGGTTAATACAACTTGTGCTAAATGAATCTTAATTTATTTAATTACCATAGAAATATGGAAAATTAATAGATCTTGATATAATAACTTGACCATCTGAAGAGACTCGTGGTGAGATTTGTGTTGTGACTAATAATTGAATTGAGGGAATAATAATCAAAGTACCATTGTTTGGAAAATCATATTAAGTGATGACTAAAATCCTAGATCTTCATCGTATATATTCAGATATGTTGTCGAATTTGATTGTTAATTACAGTTGATAACGTAGATAATTTTTAGCTTAAATTTTTGTCAAACAATTCAAAAATAATCAATCTCTTCTATAAAAGCAAGAAGATACAAAATTAGTAATTGGTTAAAAATACAACAAATTCCTCGTGGGGATCGACACTCTATTCACTCTATATTATGTGTTTTCGATAGCGTGCACTTGCGCTTAATATAGAAAATGCTCAACAAGCTGTCTTGTCTTTGGAAAGCATGTCATTTACAGATGAAATTAGAGCATAAGGCTTATTGGGCCATCAAAGCCCTTAATTTTGATATGCAAGCTGCTGGTGATAGATGAATGCTTCAACTCAATGAGTTAGATGAGCTTCGACTTCAAGCATATGAAAATGCTAAACTTTATAAAGAGAAGACAAAGAAATGGCACGATCAAAAGATCGCACACTAAGAATTTAAACCAGGCCAATGAGTGTTATTGTATAACTCTCGTATGAGATTTTTCCCTGGCAAACTTAAATCTCAATGGTCAGGCCTATTTAGAATCACAAAGGTATTTCCTTATGGGGCCATTGAAATTTCAGGTGAAGACACTAAGAGTTGTTCAAGGTAAATGGGCAAACATTGAAACACTATTGGGGGGATGAAATTAATCGACAAAAGTCATCCTTTTAGTAAATCCAACCTTGATATTGAATGAGAATGTCTAGCCAAAGATATAAAAATCAAGAGATACTTAGGAGGCAACCAAGAAAAATGTGTGTTTTAAGTGTAAAAACTAAAAAAATAAAATAAATAAATAACGTTGGAGCTTTGGTGAAGTAACGCGCAGAAGTTATCTAACAATAACGCCCCTGCATTATTGTGTATAATACAGCGGCGTTACCCCTGAAAAAGGCGGGAAAATGAAAAGTCGGCGGTAAACGCCCCCACGTGTCAAAAAATTTAACGCTCTCGCATTTGGTTCAAAATGATGAATGCCTCGGCGTTCAAATGAAAAACACTCTAAAACTAACTTTCGGCCAAAATTTTCACTCAATCTCTCTCACAAACACTCATCTCTCTAACCCAAAACCCAATCTGTCCATTACTTAACCAATTTCCTACACAAAATACCTTCTTTACACCACTACAAACTTGTTTCAACAATCAAAACACAAAATCATAGCCTAAAACATCAGATCCAAACTAAATCATCCAACACCCCAAAATTTCATTCTTCACCAAATTCGGCCAATTCTTGCTATTTTTTGTCATGGCATCTAAGAGACACCGAGCCACCACTTCGACAAATGTTTCTTATGACTCAACTAGGTTTAATTCGGCACAAGCATAGAACAGATTCACAGGATCTATTCGCCAAAAAACTATCATTTTGAAGTGGGGTTTCGACTTAGAGGAGGATAATTTTCCTCAGATTATACAGATGATTGGCAATTGTAGTTAGCAAAAATTTTGTGGGCAGCTTGAAACGAGTTTTATTTGTAAGAGTGTGTAGGATCCACCAACACCTCGGTCCACCAGTTGGATGACATCTCAGAGCTACTAGCATCCAATCACACAATAATCAGGTTACCTGCACCCCCAACCAATGTTGAACCTGGGATCTCATCTCTTATAGGCCTTTAAAGTTCAATGGTTACAACCATTGAACCTTGAAGGCCTATAAGAGATGAGATCTCAGGTTCAACATTTGTTGAGCCCTTTTTTGTTAGAGTATGTGGGACCTACCAATACCTTGGTCCGCTAGCTGGATGACACCTCAGAGCCACTAGCATCTTAACATACAATTAAATCTCATGCATGACCCCCAACCGTGTTGAACCTAGGATCTCATCCCTTATAGGCCAGCTCAATGGGTACAACCATTGAACCTTTAGCACATTGTCCCAGTGCACAACGAGTACACTCTATATTATGGAACTTCCTAAGTCCACGCCTGATTCGTCAAATAGAACTATTCTATGAGTCCGTGAGTAATGCATCACGCACACATCATGGATATTACAAATCAGCGCGTTGAACTGTACAAGTTGAGGCTACAACCCATACGTATAGTCCTTCCGTCATGATATCCTGGATGTGCTAGGGATATAGATTATCACCGTCAAATTCCTATGTAATCATCCATGTTTTATCTTAAGACTTGTATCTCACTAAAAAATATGTGTAAACTCATTTGCCATATTGTTCTACCCTAGCGGAACTCTTTCCCAGGATTAATGCTTATGGCCACACGACTTTCTGAGATACAGTCTCAAAGCATCTGGATATCTAACTCACTATGCGAACTGACAGATCCCATATCTGTACATACTGAACTCCATAAGCATCAACCCATACCCAACGACACCCAGCGGTCACACCATAAAATGTCTGTGACATGCGTGAAATCAAAGTATAGTGGATCACTTACAAGTCCACTGTAGCACTCAAGTCAAAGGACCATGTATACTACTCAACTCGAGAGGACCCTACATTGACGACTTATATAGGGTGGCTATCAGAGGCCTTTATGAGTCTGTCCTATATTCAGTCTTAACTGGATACCCATATGTCAATATGAGCTCCAAGCTCACGGTTAGCTAGGAACGACCATCTATATCATATAGGTACGACATATGTTGATCTATATATAAAGGTATCCATCGATAAATCCGCATCGGTAGAAATAGATCAGGGACAATTATTTGAGAGCATACTTGAACAACTGACATTTCTCAACACCCGATTGTAACTCTTACAATTATGCAGTTACTAATATATTTCTAGGTCTATGTGTCATTATAGACAAGGCTCTAACTCTTAAATCTTCTCTGAGTATTATAATCAGCTAACACTTAACTGTACTAATATATAGCCTTTATATCTCTCATCGTGGCTAACTATAGGCCCTTATCTAAACTCCTTTAGATCTAATATGAACTCTTTCAGATCGTACAATGTTTGTAACGTTACATTGTATAGTACTATATTAATAGGTATTTGCGATTTAATGGGAATGTACACTTGTATAAATACATAAGTATATGTACATTTAAAGATGGCAGGTAAGCACTGACCCTAATAATCTCCCACTTACTCTAGTGCCATTCCTAATAACATCTCATACACATCGACTTTACGTGTTTTATAAATTCTTTTAGAGTCATGGCCGCGCTAAATTATTTATAGAGCACTTATACAAATAATCACATCTCCTTTAGCCAAGACCCTCTAGTAATATGAGATTTCTCTCAACATGATTAGAATACTGGTGTCCTCTTGACACCTCAGCTTGTACAATGGCCTTGTTTTATTGTAAACTATGGGATATGATCCATTTGTCTTGCAATTATTTCAAGGCTAGTGATAAACCTATGAATTCTCACTGTTGCTTCTGCTGCTTCAATAAAATTAGCAGTGAATTCTAGTTTGGTGCAATTCTAACTCACTTAGTACTATTGAGAATGAGCACATTCCCAGATGTAGACTCTCTATCATCTAGGTCAAAGTAGAAGTCTGACTTCGTGCGTTTTCTCATTTATAAGTCACTTTCTCCATACTTGAGAAACCTATCCTATGTCCCCCTTAAGGTATCTCATGATATGTTTGACTACCATCAAATGGCAATCACTTGAATCAGATTGAAATTGGCTTGTAACTCTAATAGCCAAATTGATATTAATTCTCAAATACATCACAATATACATCAAGCTCTGAAGAGCTGATGTATCTGATGTGTTAGACACTTTAACTCTCTCATATTCCATCTGAAGAGACATTCTCCTCGAAAGATGAATACTAAGTCCAAAAGATACATTAGCTAACTCATAGTTAACAAAATTATACCTTTTAAGATGCTAGTGATGTGAAATTATATGCAAGGGTTCTATCATCTTCCTAGCTATATCTCTATAAAGTTTATACCTAGTATAAAGAAAGCCTCTCTCAAATCCTTCATGGAGAAATTCTTACAAGTTACTCTTGACCGATTATAACATACTGACATCAGACCCAATAACCAGTATGTCATCAACAAAGAGCATCAAGAAGACTACCGTGCTCTTACTGACCTTTTATACACACAAGCTTCCTCCTCATTTTTTATAAAACTAGACAATCTGATTATCTCATCAAAATAATGATTCCTGTTTCAGAAGGCTTATTTAAGTTTATAAATGGAATTCTTCAGCCTATACACTAGACTAGAAGTCTGGTTGGACGTAAAATCTTCAAGTTGTTTCATGAATATCTCTTACTCGAGATATCCATTTCGAAATGCCTTCCTTACATCCATCTGTCAAACTTTAAAGTCCTAATATGCTGCAAGAGCCAATAAAATACTAATCGACTTTAGCATCAATATTGGTCCAAAGGTTTCCTCTTTAATGATCCTAGATCACGGAGGATTACCTTTCTAGAACCAATATACGGCCTAGAAGGTCTTTAACTTTCATCTGGCTCCCACTACTTCTTTGTAAACGCTTTACAACCAATGGAAACAATTCCCACTGGTAGCTTTATCAAGTCTCAGACTTGATTCTAATACATGGAGTCAATTTTGTATTAATGACTTCTTGCTGCTTCCCGAATCAATTTCTAACATCGTCACCCTGTAGGGTAGGTCAAAGGATTATTTTCTTTCATCAAGAAAACTCCAAGTTCACCTTTAGGCATCAACCATACCTAAAAAGGTGATGTAGAAATTCTTTTCGACCCATTTAGAGGTGTGTTAAAAGGTCATTACTTAATTTAGCATGAGTTCTTTTCCTTGGTTCATTGATTTCTAGATTCACTTCACTAAGTTCAATATTTCTATGATTCCCACAATCTATGAGAAACTATTTCTCTATAATAGTGGTATATTAAGAAACAAACACACTTCGCTTCTCTGAATCATATAACTAGTATCCTATTGAATTTACATGATAGACAATGACCCTATACTGGTACCTCTTAGGTACTTTTTATCCTACTGAGTAATTCTTGCAAACTAATATACCCTATTGCGTAACTCTTACATAAGTAGGATAGCCCCAAGTTTTAACATATATAAGATACGACTTCCTTCCTCTTTGTGTCTTGTAAGGAATTGAAGGAACAGCTTCTGATGGAACTCTGCTTAATAAGCAGTTGTATTTGGAGCATAATCTCACAAATATAAATCGGTAACACTCATTATCGATCGGATTATATCTAATAAAGTCCAATTCCTCATCTCTAAAATATCATTATGTTGTGGATTACCCAGAGAGCTATAATGAGTGAGAATCTCATTATCCTTTAAATAAATAAAACACTTGCTGTTAATGTACTCACTACCTCGATCTAATCGAAGGGATGTGATATACATTCTAGTATGTTTGGTCATCTCTATGAATACACTATTTATAAACTGGTTAAGTGTTTATGGTCAAATTAAGAATCCAATTACCCTTAAGTAGATGAATAAGCGTCTCACGCCTATATGACCTAACTTACATGCCACAACTTCGTATCATTTAAGAATTCTGATCTACAAACATTTCTAATTGTATATAATGTTAACTGACTTTCAGTTAATAAAACATTATACTTATTATGTAATACAACAGTTGTATTACATACAAGAAGTAAGTTAAGCTGCCTAATAACTTGGACTTGCAAGAAATTACCATTTTTTACTCTCAACTTTACTTCAACAAGTTGTTGCATTGTGGTCTCTCTCAATCCCTGCAACATTTTGTAGATATGAGAGATAGATGCGGTATCTCATACCCAGCTTGAGTTGGCATCATATGCCCTAAAAATGTCTATGTATGTCAAACACAAAACTTCGGGAGTCTTCTTGACAATGATAATGCTTTTAGGGTAGAGGGATTTCCAATACCCAACCTTACTGTAATGGAAACACTTTCTATCTACATTACTCTTTTATTGATCTTTCGATAAATATTCCCTCTAAAGATTTATCTTGGGTATCTGCCTCATCTTCTTCTCCTCACACATTTGGTCTCACCAGATATATTTGGAGTCGAAGATAAAGTACCCTGAACAAATAGGATCACACCCCCTTTATTAAGGTATTTTTGATAACACTTCTCACGCTATAGCAATATTAGGAAAAGGCCAATGTGACTCATCTAATACCGTATTGACAAGAGGGATCAGAATAAAATATTATCTCATAATGTAATATTCTTCAATTTAATTAAGAGAGATTTTTGTATATCTTTGATCTCCATTCTCTTAGGGAGAGTGATTCTCAATTAATTAATTATTCTATGTAAGCACAACTAACCCCCGCTAGTAGGGCTTCCATTGTGGTTACCAACATAGAAAAATCAATCCGATTTATAATGCAGACTGATAACTCTTATCACTGCATCTCATAAATCCTGATTTATAATGTAGACTAATAACTTTTATCACTACATTTCATAAATCCACACATGTAAATTAATTTTAAAACATTGTTCATGTGAACAATACCCCATCGCGATGCCAAATCACCTCGCTGCAGCACTAGGAGGTCGAACCTTCAACACTGCGGTGCTCTTGCTTCACCGCTGGGATATGAATTCCAAAAACTCAGCGACCCAGCGCGGCCTCGCCAGCGCCCAACACTGGGAGAAAAACTCTTAATGCAGCGATGCTAGGTTTTCAGCGCTGCAGTGCTGAGAGGTCGAACCCCCAGCGTCGTGGCGCTAGCACCCTAGCATTGTAGCTCCCAGTTAACCCCTATTGGCATACCCATTTCAATACTTGAAACGTGCTATTTACACTGGGCCTTTTGCATCCATTCACTCAAACAATACCCAAATATATATCCTAAATGGCTCTGATATCATTCTTATTGGGGATCTAATATATGTGGGTGTATGCATGTGCAATTGTGTCTGTTGCCTAAAATACGTATCATATACATATTAAACGCAGCGTAAGCATAAAATATACAATAAACACAATAAATAAAATATATTAATCACATTAATATATTAGTGAAGTTGAGAAATCACCTGAACGTGTAACGTTATACACGTATTTCCTCAGAGTCTGCATGGAGACCAACTTGTGGACAGTTCTAGTCATCAACTCGATGGGTTAACTCTTAAATACTATATCCTATATCCAGCACTTGTGGACAGTGCTTGGTGAGCTAGAATAATAATCCTATATCCAGCACTGGGTTTAACTCTTAAATACTAAAATGACCAGTGATGTATATTTATCATTTTGTTAAATGTACCATGGATGTACATGGCCAAAATTTACAACCAAATGGATGAAATACTTTTACCCTTTTACAAGTCATAAGGCCCACCAAGCATGGCACATATTTTGCTTGTCTTTTGTTACAATTGTTTACATTAAATAATTAATAAATGCAAAGTGTGTTGGCCAAATGAATTAAAACAACTTGAAGAAACATTTTTCTTCATTTGCTTGTTATCCATATTTTGGCCCCACCTCTTACAAGTTATAACTTAATGTTTTATTTTTTCATGTAATCAATATTAAATTATTGATTCAATCATAGTAGAAACACATGCATATTTGATTATAAAAATAATTTTTTGATTTTCATTAAATAATAATATCATATTATTATTGTTATTATTATTATTATTATTATTTTATTCAATAAAGAATTTAATGAATAAATTAATAATCTTACTTATCAAACAAGTAAGGTCGTTTTGATAATTTCTAAGTCAAACAATGATAGGCCTACAAGATACAATATGTTAATATCTAATTGGTCAACAACTATTGTTAACTAATTGATGTACTTAATTCTTAAGTTTTAACACGTGCGCGGCCTGAGAAAAACTAAAGCAAATGTTCGGTTTGCTAGAATTTACTAGATTGAACTATTCAATTCGGCACGCTGCCCCAGTGCACAACAAGTACACTTTATATTGCGGGACTCTCTAAGTCCACGTTTGATTTGTCAAATGGAACTATTCTATGAGTTCGTGATTGATACCCCATGGACATATCATAGATATTACAAATCAGTGCAGTAGACCATACAAGCTGAGGTCATCACTGTCAAATCCCCATGTGCTTATCTGTGAACTTATCTCTATACATGTATCTCGATAAACAATATATGTAAACACTTTTACAATATTGTTTGACCTTGTTGGAAACTTTTTTCCTAGGTCTGGTCTTTATGGCCATAAGTTTTTTTGAGATATAGTCTTGGAACATCCGGATTTAAAACCTACCCATGTGAGCTGATGAATTTCATATCTACGCACACCAGACTCCATAAGTATTGAACCATACCCAGCGGCACATAACGGTTAGACGATGAAAGGTCTCTGACATATTTGGAACCAAAGCATGGTGGATCACTTACAAATGCACCATGGCGCTCAGGTAAAAGGGCTACACACACTACTCAACTTGAGAGGACCATCCATTGATGGCTTCATAGGATGTCTACTAGGGGTCCTCATTGAGCTTATTCAGTATTCAGTTCTTATTGAATACCTGTATGATATACGAACTTCATGTAGGCCCATGGTTAGTTAAAAACAACTATTTAGACCATCTTGGCATAGTATACATTGATCTATTAGAAAGGATTCCATCGACAGACCCGCATCGGTGAATGAGATCAAGAACATCATATTTAAGAATACACATGTATAATAACATTTCTTATCACCTATTGCAATGCCTTGTAACTATATTATTACGGATGTACTCTCGGGTCTATGTCTTGATACAGATAAGGTCCTAACTCTTAGATATTGCTAACTTTTATAACCTACTAACTTTTAGTAATACTAACAATTAGCAATTATAATTCTCAGCGTTGTTAAGCCAAAGCGCTGGACTAAACTCCTTTAAGCCAAATTTGAACTCTTTCAGATCATACAATATCTGTAGTGTAACAAGTATTGTACCATTTAATTAATAAAATTAACGATTTAATAAAAAAATGTACTGTACACATATTATAAAATAAAAGTTTCATACAACAATGGGATGGCACGTAAGCACAAATCTCAACACTTATATCTTATTCAAATTATTTCATTATTTTATTATTTATTCATCTTATGTTTCTGCCAAAAACATTTTGAATTTTCAGTAGAAAGAAATTGTATAGTGTCCAAAATTTCTAGGGGCATGCATGTGGTGCATGTTTATCACCATTCAATTTATGCATCATATATACAAATTAGTGCAATAGAAGTGAAAATCTCTATTTTCTAGTACAACAAACACATTTATAATTTAAATTTCATTACTATAATGAAATAAAGGATCAAGAATCACCTATCAAGCCTTTAAAAATTATCGAACAAAGTCCACCATGAAGCGAACTCATTAAAAATTCTAGGATCCAACTGAGGTGGGCTTTAATCACTAGAATAGCAGGTACAATTTTTAGAAATGATGTTTAACTCTTATTCACCTTGATTAACTCTTAACCATAGCTTAGGCTATTTAAGCTTTAGATAATTAGTTAAACACTTTAACTAATCTCATTTGATTCAAAAACTAGAAATTGTTTTTGAATAACATTTTTAAGAACAAATTTCCCTTTTTATTTTTTATTTAGCCTTGCAAATAAAAACAAAGAGAGAAACATTCTCTCTTCTTTTACTTACCATGGTCAGCCAATCTTCAAGAAAATGAAGGAGATGAAGAGCTTTTACAACTCTTGCAAAAATGCTTTCTCTCTTATGGGACTGAATACATCACTATGTACTAGTTTTAATAAATCAGTGGACCCTGTTGGTATTTTATTCTAGTCGCATACTATAGCAATCTTTGCTTTCGTAAACCCAAAATGTGGACAACTCTTATCAATTGCATCTTATGCAACTCTTACTCCAGGTCTTAAATATTTCGTATCTACATACTATAGCGATCTAGGTTAAGTGTATTTCATATTAACATGTCAATGATCATATATATGTTATTGATACTACTCGCACACCGTACTGATCTAGAGCAATACTTTCACATATATTTACCTCATCTCATATTTCATCGGCATCGTCCAAATCTTATCGACCAAATCAATCACACTATAGCGATCGTGGAAAAAGATCGACGTGACCAAACACCGTATTGACAAGATGGACTAATGTAAAATACTATCTCAAAATATTAATATAATTCAATCTGATTAAGAGAGATTTTTAAAAAAATTAAATTCATATCTCCATCTTATGAGGACGTGATTCTTATTCAGACATTTATTTTATGCAAGCACGACTAACCCATACCACTGGGGCTCCCATTGTGATTATCAGCCCAAATAAATAATCTCGGTTTATAATGCAGACTGATAATTCTTATCATTGCATATCATAAAATCCTGGTTTGTAATGTAAACCGATAACTCTTATCACAGCATCTCATGAACCCCCACAGACATATTTAATTTTTGAAACAATGTGTAAAATATTGTTCAAAAATACTATACAAAAGTACTGTACGAAGTAATGTAGCAAAAGTGTTCCAAATTACTATAGAAGTACTATTCCAATGGTATTGCACAAAAGAACTGTTAGAGTGAACAAAAGTACTGCGGCGTGGAGTTCCTAGTGCTAAGGCGCTAGAGGCAGAAGCTTCAGAACCATGATGCCAAGTCTCTTGCACTGCGATGCCAGTGCATATAGGCTGCAGCGCCCGTCATTCGGGGAATTTAGGCCCGAGCGCCGCAATGCCCGTCATCTGACGCTGAGGCACCCAACAGATCGTCCCATTCGTTCATTCATTTCAACACTTGAAACACTCTACCCGAGCCCCGAAACACCTCCAAATACCAATTCACTCTCAAATACACCCAGTTTCACCACAAAGAGCTTTGATTCAAGTTGTATAGTGTACTAATTTTCTAGGGCGCATGTATTTGGTGTGTGTTTATTACTATTCAATTTATACATCATATATACGAATTAGCGCAACGAAAGTGAAAATCTCTATTTCCTAGTGCAACAAAAATATTTAAAATTTAAGTTTCATTTTTGTAACAAAATAAATGATCGAGAATCACCTGTCAAGCCTTTAAAAATTACTGAACGGAGTCCACCACGAAGCTCACTCATTAGCAATTCTAGGATTAATTAGGGTGGGCTTAGATCGCTAGAATAGTAATTACAATTTTCAGCAATGGTGTTTAACTCTTAAAGACTATAATGATTAACTTTTAATTACCTTGGTTAACTCTTAACCATAGCTTAAACTCTTTAAGTTTGGGATAATTAGTTAAAAACTTTAACTAATCATATTTGTTTCTAAAACTAGAAATTTGTTTTGAATAACTTTTGTAAGAATAAATTTTCCTTTTTCTCTTTTATTTAGCCTAGCAAAATAAAAACAAAGAGATAAATATATTATTTCTTCTCTTACTTACTATGGTCGGCCAATCTCTTTGTTTTTATTTGCCAAGCTAAATGAAAGAGATGAAGAGCCTTTACAACTCTTGCAAAAATGCTCTCTTTAATCCATTTTCAGTGGCCGAATCTTCCACTCTCAAAGATGAATACACTTTTCATCTATACATATTTTATTTTTTCCTCAATTGGTCCAACAAGAGCCCCACCAAGCAAGTAAGACCATACCCTTTTGTTTAATACCATTATTCCACAAAATGAAAAAGAGGCAAAAGTAAAACTATTTTTCTTTTGGAGGCTATCGATTACAACAACAAAAGACATCAAATGCAACACTTTGCATTTTTTATAAGTCAAATAAAAATGGCCCACAACCATACTTCATTGTCATTTTATTTATTTATTTAATAACAAATAAACATGTGCCATTTATTAAAATAATAGTTATTTAACATGATTAAAAAATAATATTAATAACAATTATTAATACATTTATTTATTCTAAATAATTTTTGAATAAATAATTAACTTTACTTACTTTACAAGTAAAATCATTTTGGTAATTACAAAGCAATTATTTTTAACTTTATCATCCCATTGGTTAATAATTATTTTTAACCAATTAATGTACTTAACTCTTAAGTCTTGGCTCGTATACATCCTGAGGGAACTTGAAATAAATATCCAGTTTGCTAAAATTTATTGGATTAAACTATTCAATCTAATATGTTGCCCTAGTACACAATGAGTTTACTTCATATTGTGGGACTCCTTAGGTCCACACCCAATTCGTCAAATAAATCTGTTCCATGAGTCCATGATCGATGCCACACGTACACGTTATATATATTACAAATCAGCGCTTTAGACCATACAAGCTGAGGTTATAACATATTCGTATAATCCTTCCGTCATCTATATCTTAGATGAGCAGAGACATAGATCACCACCGTCAAATCTCCACATGCTCATCCGTGAACTCATCTCCAGATTTGTATCTTGATAAATAATACGCAAACACCTTTACAATATTGTTCAACTCTTTAGAAAACTATTTTTTCTGGTTTATACTTATGGCCACAAGACTTTATGAAATACAATCTTGGAGCATCAAGATATACAACTCATTTATGTGAGCTGATGTATCTCATATCTATGTTCATCAAACTCTATAAGTATCAGACTATACCTAGCGACACATAGCGATCAGACCATGAAATGTGTCTAACATACGTGGAACCAAAGCATGGTAGATCACTCACAAGTCCATCGTGGTGCTCAGATCAAAGGATCACGAATACTTCTCAACTCGAGAGGACTCACCAATGACGGTATCATAGGATGTCTATTGGAGTTCTCGTGAGTCTGTTTAGTACTCAGTCCTTATTGAATACTTATATGCTTATATGAACTTTCGATAAGCTCATAGTCAGGTAATAACAACCATATGTATCATACAGATATAACATACACTAATCTATATAAAAGAGATTCATCGATAGACCCGCACCAATGAAAATAGATTAGGAACATTGTATTTGAGAACATGCTTACATAATGACATTTTCTAGCACCTATTGCAACTCTTTACAACTATGTCAACTCTTTGCAATCATTACTGGTATGCTCTCGAATTTTTGTTCTATTACAAATAAGACTCTTACTCTTTAAATTTCATTAATTATTATAATCTGCTAACTCTTACTAGTACCAACTCTTAGCATTTATAACTCTCAACGTTGCTAAGTTTTAGTCATGGTCTAAACTCTTTTAGATCATACAATATCTATAGCGTAACAAGCACAATACCATTTATTATAATATTAACAATTATATTTAAAATATATATTGTATAAATATTAACAATTAATATTTATATAATATTAGAATGACACGTAAACACCAACTCTAACAAAAATTTAACTAATGAAAATATTTTCAACATTACCCATTATTTTTGTTCTTTTCAAATATTTTCAGAGTTTATTTAAAAGTGTAATTTTTTGAAACTGCCATTTAAAAAAATAAGAAGTTTTTAATTCGTAAACTTGGATGTGAAAGACATCTATTATTTGAAACTATTAGGGTTAATGCAATCTTCACATGCTATTAGGGTTCTACTCGTGTTCTTCGAGTTTTGTTCTTGTGGCAACTATGGACAAAAGCTAAGTTTGAACGCACAAAAGCTAACTTTTTTGTTCAACCAATGAACATGACGAAGGACCTCGTGATTGACACAACATTACAAAAGGCTAAAATCAAGACCAATTAAAATATTGTTTGCTCGCACTACAGATAAGATTTGCGACTGCGTTCTCTGAAAAAAGATTCTACAAGCTACCTCGGACTCGGACATTTTCTTCTTCTTGGCACTTTTTTTCTTCTCTTATTGATATTTTTATTTCGGAGCTTCAGCTCACCACTGAAAACGACAACTTTCTGTAGTAATCACAACAAATCTCACTCATTTCAACAACTGATGATACTTTACCTAGTTATATACCTATATATTATGTTATTTCAGTAAATTTAATTAATTCTAGAGCATTCTTTTTTATTACTTTGCAGTTATTCCTACATTTTCATTCTCACTGAAAGTCTTTAAAAAGATAAAATAAATTACCAAGAAATAATAAATTATATTTTTGTAGACAAAAATTATTCTCTAATACAAATAGTGTATACATAAAAGAAATATAGGAATACAATTGGAATCTTAATTTATTAAATTAGTTATTACAGTACAATGATTAAAAAATGAAGGTATACAAGGCAATGAAATAACAATATAAAATGTTGTGGGAAGGGAAGGTGGAAAGTAAAAAGTTATCAAAAGGAAATGAGATTGGCCTTTGAGTATTACTATTGGGTATTGATATCCAACTAACCCATAGCACTTTTGCTTCTACTTCTATAAATGTTGTCATTGACAAAGAAAGGCATCTTTTCGAAAGCCTTTAGTTTCCTCCCTCTGTGTCCACTTCTCCTTTTCCATTTCCACACCCGAAAATTAGAATCAAAATTAAAAATAAGAAAGAAGAAAAATGTGTTTAATGTTTCTGTGTGATGAACAAGAGAGAGAGTTGGGCAGGCAACAAGCACCAGGTTCATGTCCCTACTGCAGAGGCAAAGTTGTAGCCAAGGATTTTGAGAGTCAGTGCAGGTTCTGTTTCTTGCCTATCTGCTACAAGATCAAGAAAAAGTATTTCTGTAGCTCATGTGCCAGGCGTTTGGAGTTGAATCAATAGACAAGACCGAACCAAACTGAAACTGATGATTAATATTCAACCCCAACTGTTTAAGGATGTTTCTTTCATTCATTTAGAGGAGGCGTGCTCTTTTTCCATCATCTGGGCTTTTTCCTTGCTTTATATTTCGTTTTGTGAAGAGAGACGGGCTTTTTAATTATATATGTTGAAGAATGTGCAATTTTCTCTTCCTCGCTTCCTTTTTCATTTTTATTTTTGTGTTCAAAGAGCAATGAATGATTGTGATGTTTTTGTTTTGTTGATATTCAGCGAAGATGCTTCCTCGTGAAGGAATTTATGTGTCTTTTTCTCTCTAATAATATTTTTTCTGGTGTTTTAAATTTGTTGGGTGGTTGTTGATCATTTGTCCGGTGGACAAAGAAGGACAAAAAATTAAAACAGATTCAGCATGCAGTATACTTTTAGGAATATACATTTAAACGGCCAGTTCAGTTCATCTCCTAGGATATGAGTATAAGTCCTTTCTCTATCTTTAGTTTTTTTTTTCTGTTCTGATTGAATACCCTTTCTCATCGAGCTTGCTTAAAGATATCAAATTCTTTCTGAGATTAGAAACATGCGTTACACTATGTAAGTCCTTAATTTTTCCACCATAGATCCTCAGTCTTATGTCACCAACTCCTAAGATCTCACAAGTCATGTCATTCCCTATTAGAACTTTATCTTTCTTTGCTTTATAGTTAGTAATCATCGATCTATCGAGACACTTATAGATGTTACACCTCGAATCTAGTGTCCATTTGCTATTGTACTTTTCCTTTGAGTCTACTAACATGTCTATAACTTTCGTATCTTTCCCAAAAGTATTGATTGCACCACACTCTCCTTGGCCTTTTGTTTTTAGACAATACTTCACAAAGTGCCCTTCCTTATTACAAAGGAAACACTTTTTAGATCTCCTTCTTAATTAATTGCTCTTTCTCCCTTGTGTAAGTAATACTGCTCTACTCTCGCAATCAGATCTCTTTGTCAATTCTTTTGAGTCCATTCATCGTTAAAGACTTCTTACCATGGAGCAGCGTATCCACAAAGCTATCAAAGCTTTTCGACAATAAACTTAACAGGATTATAGCCTTGTCTTCATCCTCAATCTTGAAGCCCAATTGCTCAAGACTTATGATGATCTTGTTGAACTCGTCAATGTCGGATCTCAATGAAGATCTCTCGTGCATTGTTAACTGATGCAATTTCTTCTTCACGAGAAGCCTATTTGTAAGATATGTCTTCATGTATAATGTCTCGAGTCTTTTCTATAGCCCCAAAGCGATTTCTTCATCGCCAACTTCTTTTAATACTTTGTTGCTCAACATTATATGAGCCATTTTTTTTAATTGTGTCCCAATCTTTCTGTTCAAATTTTGAGGTTGTCGCCCCTTCATTAGTTAAGGAATTGGCTTCCTCCAAGGCTGAGTCTAGCCCTTTCTTCACTAGTAGAGCCCTAACATTCTTCATCTAAGGATTAATGTCATTCATCCCATTGAACATCTCTATTTTTTGCTTAATTGCATCCATGGTTTAAATACCCCAAATGTGTATTATTAAACCTTAACTCTGATACCAGTTTGTTGAAGGAATTACCTTTATCCCCGTGAGATTAGGTTAAAGTGAAGAACCCTAGTCAACTTCAACCTTGAACCCTAATCTCTTTACATAGCGGAATAACATGTATATCAAGTAAAATAACAAGAATTCAAAGCAAAAAATAAATAGCCCAACACAATCACTTATGTGGTTCGGCCAATTGCCTACGTTCACGGTAGATCCAAAGATCCTAGCCTCTCTTATTAACTCTCTAGAGATTTTATAAGGAATACTTAATGAATAAGCCTCAAAATGATCTAATATTTAGTGTACCTTTGTTCTATTGCGAACAATGAACACCCAAACGATAGTTCCACCTTAACGTACACAAGCATTTAGTGTCTACCTAATTCTTCCCTTCACTTAAAGTCTCTCTTAATGATTGATCTTAACTAAAGGGTTTACAAATATTTATATAGGAGTTATTTCATGCCTACTAACTCTGTTCCTTATTGGAGTAAGAGTCCATTTATTTTGAAAGTCCAAAACTTCTCAAAACTCAAAAATTCGAATCAAATACGAACTTTTCCCCCTCTAATGCTGCTGTCATGGGTCTTGACACTTTACAACAATGCAGCGCTGTGAACCTGGCGTCGTTGCACTGGAGTACTGATCTGGGCGCCGCAGCGCTCAGCCTTGAGGGCGATGCTAGCCCCTGTTTCTAGCTCCGCACTTTTTCTCACTTCCTTCACATCTTCGAGTCCCTTTTCACTTCTCCCTTCTCCCTTCATATCCCACAAGTTCTTACTTCCCCATACGTGTCCCACACATTCTTAACTTTTTTTTTATTTTTTTATTTTATATTCATCTTAATTCTTACCCAAACAAAATTGTTGAATCACCAAATCCCTAATATAGTGCAATATCGACTTTATAACCATTTGTTATATGCCAATAAATTGCATATAACCTTTTCTTTTCTTTGCACTTAAATTTTATGCCTGAAACAAACACAATAAATTACATCAGATTTGTTTTTCTTTTCTTCTCTAGCTTTTTCCCTATTTTCGTGTGTATAGAAAGCTAACTTTGCTTTGTATTACTTTTATAACAAGTCGATCCTTTTAATCATGCTTCAAATATCTCCGGTCATTGCTCGCAAATGCAGCATCATTAGGATTCACAAGCTATTGGTTGAAGCATATATATCTATATCTATATCTATATATATTATGTGCTTGACCTTTTGAAGCTGATCATATAGATGTTGCATCAACCATAAATGATTATAACAAGGTAAAGCACCCTTATCAAATCATTTTTGTTTGAATCGATCACGAGTCATTATTTGCAAATGCAACATTATTTGGATTCACACATTAATTATAATGGAAGCAGTGATCTAATTTACTTGACCTACCTTTTAAAGCTGAGAATCATAATGATGCTACATCAGTCATAAATGACTATAACAAGATATATATATATATATATATAGCATCATCAAGAAGATTTTATTTGAATCCATAAAGTAGTCATTGTTTGTAAATACAACACCATTAGGATTCTCATCCTAATCATAGAAGTAATGATGTATATTTTTGTATGATCTACTTAACTTTGAAATTGAGACTGTTGATCATGCTCCATCAACCATAATGACTGTAGCAAGGTATAGCAGCATCATCAAGGCAAATCCAGATTTTTTTTACTTTGGCATATTATAAAAGTAAATACAAATGTTTCTAATTAATTCCAGTATGTTATCTTTTGTTCACTTTTTTATTTCATTTAAAAAAAAAAACTAGAAACATTGAGTTTGCCTTCAAAATAAATATTGGGTTCATATATGTCTTTAATGAATCGGTTGATGTATTGCATTAACCATATATGTGAAATTTTATTTTATATTTATTTTATTTTTTAAATTAACTACCAACTTCCTACTAGTAAAGGATAGATAAAATATAAGATTAGACAAGGATCCTAGTCCATTTTATGAAGTGCGATCCACCACCATCTCTAGCATGCAAATTACCAACCGATGACTTCATTAGAGGTTATAATGTGCCAAAGTCACAATAAAAATTGTGATGTGATAAAGAATCATTATTGATTCTTAATATCATATGCAAATATTCAAAAATGATTTGTTTAATAGGAAATAGAAAAATAAAGTAATGAATTGTGTCAGTCAATCATAATGAGTTAAATATTCCTAAAATTATGTAATTATATTTTTTTTCATTTCTTTCTTTCTCTTTTTTCAATTTTATGTATAAAAAAAAAGCCTTTCTAAGTATCATATGAATAAGAGTAATTTTTTTATTATTATTATTTTTCTTTATTGTATCAGAGTAGATTTGAATCTGTTTTAAGAGTCATTTAATATTTAATTTATAATAAATATTATATGATGATAGGCGATTGTGAAAAAGGTTCTGGAGCATGTTAGATCAGTTTTGGAGTGTGTATAAACAAAAAAAAAAGGAGAGAAGAAGAAGAAAAGAAAAAAAAATCACGATGAGGGCATATTTAAAAAAAATCCTTTGTAGTGAGAATTTCTATGATAAGTTTGAAAGAGATTCTTACAACATGTTCATACGAAGAAAAATCCATGATAAGATCATTAGAAAGCCTTCATGACTAGATTATAAATAAATCTTAAAACAAGATCAAAAGGAAACTTGCTGCTATGATTTATAATATCAAGTTAGGATTCCAAATATTTTTTATCACCGGCTTAAGGATGATAAGAATCATTATTAATTCTTAATATAATATGCAAATTTTAAAAAATAATTTGTTGAATAGGAAATCAAGAATACAATTAATTGTGTCAATCAATCATAATTAGTTAAATATTCTAAAATAATGTAATTATTTTTATTTATTTCTTTTCTTTTTTTTTAATTTTATGTATAAATAAAGTCTTTCTAATACTCATATGAATAAAAGTGATAATTTCAATTTTCTTTTTTATCATTATTTTTCTTCATAATGACCATCATAAAAACATTGTAATATCATCGTCAAACAAAGATGAACTATAATAGTTGTCGTTTTTTGTTCTTATTTTTATTTTATTTAGTTATTTTAAAAATATCATTTAAAATAAAATATATATATATATATCCGCCAGACGGGACCGAGTGCCCACTAATTACAAAAGCACAGATTTATCCTTTTCGTCAATGATTCTTTAATGGAGAATACTGAAAAGTAATGGCACAAATATTATTTTTTCTAGGATTGTATCAATCAGTTTTAATATTTTTAATATGCTTAGCATCGACGTTATTGCCTACGACATGGCAATTTTTTCTGTATCGTTTTTTTTTTCTTTAATAACTTTTAAACGGAGAAAAGTCATTGGTCCCTTCATCCGGTAGACAAGGGCACGAATGTTATTTTCATAAATAAAATTGTATATTATTTTTTTCAATATGTTTCGTACCAATTTGATTGCCATCATCAGTCACAATATTGTTTTTTCTTTTTCTTTTTTTAAAGTTTGAAAGGTTGAATTTTATACATAACTTACTAAATGATATATTATAGAATTCAAACCATCTTCTAATCTTTTTTTTAGATGGTATATGATTGCTGACATAAAATGAAATTAAGATTTAATTATTTTAAGGAGTACTATATTATTATAGGTGCATTTTGTATCTTATTTAATATAACTCCTTGTTTTTTTTAGATTTGATTTCCTTTTCCATTTTTCAAAGAAATTTGTAATCCACTAAATTTATTGGCTAGAATGATAAATGTATTATAAAAGTGACAGCAGATTTATTGGCTAGAATGATATATAAATGATAAAAGTGACAGCAGATTTATTTATTCTTAGAAAGAGCCCAGCATCTGCGTCGACTATCCGAACACTGAACTAATTGATTTTGATCTGGCACAACATTCCCCACTTTTGAACGGGTGTGATTAACTTGTGAAACGATCTATTTTGTAGCCATTTAAGTTGACAATGATGATTCAAGGACCATAGCAGCAGGAGAATCATGTACTACAAAGGTATGATTATGACCACCTTCATATGTAACAATCAGCATTATTGGATCGTCGAGTGCACGTTCTGCTGTTTGCGTGCTGCGCAACTTCTCATGCTACTGTATTTGTAATAACCCGTTGGATGAGGAGATCCTTTGATGGGTTTCTGGCCATATTTTCTCCAAGGGTAATCATCAGGTGGAATATCAGCCATCTTAGAGCGTGTTGCTGAAACTCTAATCACTCTCTTAAACCTTGATTTTCTCTTCTTAGAGCGATGGCAGCGCCTAGAAGATGAACCACACTTACGAGGGGTGGTTGTATGAGCAGGTTCTCAAACAACAAAGATAGAGGGCTTTAATGGAAGTGATTAGAACAAAAATGGTGGAGTTTATTGATGACAAGCGGGATTTGTTTTTTGTGTTAAAAAGCTATATAAACGAAGTGAATAAATTTTGAAGGGCTAGAAAAGGGTTATTTCTAAATTTGTTCCTTGTGATCATGGGGTGTGTGTTTATGGTTGACCGTGTATGTTATTGTGGCATTCTACAACTAAATTATCAGTGATGTTTATGGTTGATTTAGATTGTTATTGTATGGCTACTTAGTGTTTGGGACATGTTTTTTGAATTGGGAATTCGATAACTAAGTCCTTTGCAACATTATGAATAGGTTCAAGGTCTTCAATTAGAGTCTAAATTTTCTCTTTGCCCTGATTGTGAGTTTATATTGGATGCTATTCTGATTCGGTTGAGGTTGTGTTTGAATTGGTTTTTAGAGTTTAAGTGGAGTTAGAAGTGGCTTCGATATTAAAGGAGGTGTTGTTGTCCTGAACTAAGTGTGGAAATGTTAGAACATTTGTATTTGAGCTAGTTCCTAGAATTGGAGTGGAGCTAGGAGTTGCATTATTCGTGTTCTAAGATAATTGTTGTTATGCTGAAAGGTTTGTGTCTTTATCCAAAAAATTAGTTATACTAGGTGGGATGCATTGCGTTGGTAAGTCCTCATCTGTGAGTTGTGTACTTTGTTTTTTTTAGGGTTCCATTCTTCATGAAGAGAGAAGGTAGACATTGTGCTTTCTTCTTGTACAATAGAGGAGGTAGTTAGATTCTTGAAAGAAAATATTATTTCATCAAAAACTACATGCCTTGAAATATAGACCCTATTTATTTTTGGATGTAAACACTTGTACCTTTTATGCAATTGACTATACCCTATAAATACACAATTATATATTTTATTTTCAAATTTATTTTTGTTGTAATTTCAAAGATAATAAAAACACCTACACCCAATGGTTTTTATACACTAATAATCAAGTATTTGTTATAAAGTTTTTAATATGGACTGTCATGGTTGGTAGATGCTAATGGTAATCGATTGATGATTAATTTGCTGCAAGAAAAATGTCAATCTATAATCTCATAAGTAAAGATGCATGAAACATCATACTCAATGTTTTTTCTGTTATGTGTTTATGTTTACGTTCTGCCACACCATTTTTATCCGGTGTGTATGGACAAGAAAATTGTCTTTATATACTATTATCTTCAAGATGTTTAACAAAAGAATTTAAAGTGAACTCAGTGCCTCCATCACTTTGAAAAATATTTATTTTGTGAGAGAATTGATTTTTGACCTATTTCTAAAATTTCACAAAATATTCAAAAATGTATGATTTATATTTCAATGGAAATCCCTGTACAAATTGACAGAAATCATTAATAAAAATCACATAGAATACTTGTATCATTTGTCCAATTTTGAATGTTATCAAGGGGAAATTTTGAAATTTTATTGGAAGTAGAAAAAGGCTTCTTATAACGTGTTTTCAATTGACAAGAGACATAAACACTTGTATCTTTTGTCCAATTTTAAAAGTTAATAAAAATTTTATTTTTTAAAATTTGTAACATCCTATAATTGGCATGACCAAGATGCATATGCCAAGTTTGAAGTTTTTCGAATTTCCCTTTATTGTAGCTAGAGCAAATTGTTTGCCTTCCTCCAATGTGAAAATCACATCTATGCCCCTTGACTAGAACCTAATTTTGCTGATTCCTTACCAAAAAAAGAAAAACATTAGCATTAAACTAAAAAGAACCTAAATTATCATCTATAAGTTGTTCGACAGATAATAATTTTTTTTTTAATTTAGGTATAACCAGTATTTTATTTAATTTTAATTTTCCTTGTGGAGTATTTAAAGTTATTTTTCCTGTGTGAGTGATCTTTAAACTTTGTCCATTACCAGTAAAAACTCAATCAGATCCTCCATAAGGTACAACTTGATTGAGTTTACTTGGATTATTCACCATGTGAGAAGTGGCTCCGGAATCAACATAAAATTGTTCAGTTTCTTCAGTTATCTAAGCTTGGGGTCGTCTTCTTTAGCCAAGTCATATCAATACCAACAATCTATGGCTGAGTGCTTACGTCTTTTACATATTTGACACACAATATTTTCTTTTTTAGATTTTTCCATTTCACTATTGGTAATTGTTTGTGAATTTGGGGTTTGTTTAGATTGTGGTACCTTGTTGTAGCCATAGGACTACTAAAAGTTTTGGCTGTTACCTTGATAATTTTATTAATTAGACTATATGCCACGATAATTTGAAAACACTCGTCTTCCTTTATTTGCTTGCCTTCTGTTATCTAATTTCTATCGTAACCTGTTTAGGCGAAGAGAGCTTGGTTGATGCCAATTCGTTCTTCTTCTTCTACTGGTAAGATCACAGTTTTCTCATGATTATGTAAGGCATAAAAAAACTGTTTCAGAGTAGGATGAGAGAGCTTTGCCAATATAGCTATTATAAAGTCAGAGTATTTCAGCCCTAATGCTCTTACAAGTTGGAACATTTGATCCTTTTCATTGATTGGTTTTCCAATTGCTTGCAAATTGTTGCATATCTTCTTGAACTGTTTGAGAAATTCTTCGAGTGTTTTTATTCCTTTGTTTAGGGAAAAAAATGTTCCTTTGTTTAGGGAATAAAAATTGTCTTTTAACCAACTCTCTCTTTCTTTGGTGCGCGGCAGGATGTGTTCTTTAATTGCAAGCTAATCTTCTCTAGCTGTTTTCAAGCTGATAGTTATGCTTTGAACTTCTTATGTCATCATGCTCCTAAGCCATGCTATAAGAAGTCCATCATTTGTTTTTCATGAAACAAATTCAGGATTAATCACTTCTCTCTCATTTTTCTTTACCACTTTAGGTGGAATCTCACCATCTCCCAAATGATGTTGAATGTCAAGGTTGTGTATAAATAAAAGAACCTCAAATTGCCACAAAAGGTAGTTATTTGGTGTGAGTTTTAAGGAGATATCAAACTCACACATTGATGGAAGGTTTGAAGAGACAAGGTTGCCTCAGTGTGTGTTCAGGCCATTGTCGGATCTGATACCATAAAAAAAAAAGAGGAAAATGGAAAAATGATTTTATTTTAAGTTGATATTATTCATGCTGTCTATTGTGATGTATAGTGGTAATTTATTTATACAACGTCATCTCAAAACAAAAAAAAGGAATGAGAATAAATTCTATCCTAAATTAACTAAAGGAGTTTGATTTTGAATGAAATGAAAGAGCAATAATCTGTTGCTTTGGTGACCATTTGTAGAGTTTATAACTTTTCTTTTCTTGTTTTTGCATGAAATTGTTAATGCGTAGTGTAGGTGTCCTGTTATGAGTTGGATTATGATGATTTGCTAGAGTTTTCCATATTCAGATGGTTTGGAGTCCTTGCCTTAGATGATTCGGATTGCTGTGCTTTATTTCCTTTGATTTTGGATGAGGGAAGCTGCTCCTCACGTGATTCGGACGCTATTCTGGATGTTGCGGGAAGCTGTGATTTGGATTCTTGTTGACTTTTATTCGGAAGATTCACAATTTGATTCGAAAGATGATTCTGATCTTGGCTTTGATTCGGTTGGTCATCTGTTTCATCAATAATAATGTATAAGAAGTCGAAATGATTGTGTAACCTTCATTTCGAGAAATGAAAATTTCATAGGGCAAAACACCTCGAGAGTTATTCACCATGGAACATGAAATCTTACGAAATAGTGGGAAATTATGGATGAAGAGCACAGCTGGTTCATGTATGCTTGTTGCAACAGTCATAGCCACTATAATGCTTGTGGCAGCCTTCACTGTCCCAGGCGGCAACGACAATGACAAAGGATTCCCAATTCATTTGAGAGATACTTTATTTCAGCTCTTTGCTTTGTCAGATGTGATTAGCTTGGCTTCCTCTTCCATCGCCATCCTAATGTTCTTGTCAATTCTAACTTCGCAATATGCAGAAGATGATTTTATCAAGTCCTTGGCATTGAAGTTGATGATCGGACTCTTGGCGCTCTTCGTATGTATAATGACTATGATGGTAGCTTTTAGCACAACGTTTTTCTTAGCATATCATGATAGATTGAATTGGGTAACTATACTTATTGTTGTTCTTGCAGCTGTGCCAATTGTTTTAATTCTTATGCTACAATATCCTCTCTTGAGAGACATTCTATTCAACATATCATTCCAAGTTTTTGTTTTAGCCAAGGAAATCGATGCTTTGATAAGCATACATAACTCAAATTTGTCCAATAAAATCTCCAACAGTTTTGCATTCAACGTTAGTGTTATTGTTCATATTATTTATATATATAACGCAAATAAGAAAGAAATTATTTAGTGGATAATGCTGTTCATGATGAGCAATATTATCATGTGATGTTGTATTATTGATTCTTAATTTTAGCACTATTTACAATGGATTATAGAATCTGATCACATGTTTAAATGTTTACCGTATAATGAATTATTTTTTCACTAAAATTTAACTCTTTTTATATATATAACTTGTAGAATTACCCTAGTTCAAATTCTACGTTTATATTTTGTACACCGTATTTGTATCGTGATAGAAGCAATAGACGGTAATAACTAATACAATATAACATGTGGTTGGCCATGTGTAATGTATGAAGTTATATAAAGTATAACCTCTTGATACAATTAAATTGTACTGAATATCATCCTTTTAAAAGCTTTTGGGCAAAGGGTATGTACTCTGTGATATAATAATTTTTTTTTCTAAATTACATTGACAATAATAATAATTTACTGAGTATATATAATTAGTAAAATAAATAGTTGTTTTTTTATATATAATTGTTTTACTTATAAGTACAAACTATAAAGTTACATTTATAATGTATTGTACGTCAATAAAAAATTATAATAAGCTATCCAAAACTTTTTTCTATCCAATCTAATCGGGAGAACCACCGTTATCCTCCGCAGTTTTTTTAATATATACCACTTTTCCTTCTAAGTTTTTAAAGTTACTCATTATATTTCCAATCCAATTTAATGTCACGTATTAAAAGAATTATTAAAAAATATAATTTTCTATCAAACACACCCTAAAGAATTATTTTTGGATTTTTTCCTGTGAGCGTGTTAAAGTGCATCTTTTTTCGACGTTTAGTTTGGTTTGGAGTGGTTGAAATGCAATGGAAAAAAAGGCTGGGGCTTGCGACGTACTGATTTCTAAGTTCACCGCAATCGCAAGTGTACTTAGCTGCACTTATAGATCTAGAATGAAATAAGTGCCCGTTATGAATAAGAGCGAGAATGAAATAATTTTTATAAAAATAATATGAAATAAGAGAAAAAGTTATTTTTTGAATTATTTATACGGTAAAGATAAAATTAAGCCTCCCCATCTCGTCTTCACCCTATTTTTTATGAGTATATTAAATAAATTTTTTATTATATATTTATATATTAAATAATTTATCAATTTTTTTATAATTTATATTTTATTAGAATGTGCTTTGATAATATATTTTTATTAATAAAAAAGTATGTAATAAAATTTTTCTAAAATCTACTTTTTTATAGTAAATTATGAAACAAAATTATTTTTTTAGTTAGACACCTTTTGATTTTAAAAGAATGTGAAGTAATTAATAGAAAAATCAAGGATATTGGGCACTCAAACATTATTTAAGTTCTTATTTTTTTCTTTTTTTTTGTTTTATTTGTTATTTATTTAAAATTTGTTTACTAATTACTTTTTAATATTATTAAAAATTATTACTATATTATTCTAATTTTTTATTTTGATACATTTTTTTTATCAAAATAAAGATTAAATTTTTATATTATTAAAATTTTTGAATATAAATTAGTATTTAATATTAATAAATAAGTAAATTTAGAATTGAGGTTGGGATAAGGAAGACATTTTTGGCATGGGATTTTTTTATTTTTACCCTCTTAAATTTTATAAGAAATAATGTGGGGAACAGAACTTAAAAACTAAAATAGGGTGAGATACAAGAAAAGCCTCCCTGTCCCCAACCCCAATACCATCCCTACCATTCAAGGATAAGGTGTTTGCATTGTGGCTATTAAGACCCTGTAATATCCTTTTGGCATACTTCATTTCTATATTTACATTTTTTACTGTAAATAAAATTTTAATAAAAAACACTTATAAATATAGTTGATGTAGCTAAAACAATGAAAAAGAATGTACATTCTTTGAAATAATGGAAATTTACTTAAACAGGCAAACTCAAGTATTTTAACATAATAAAATATTTCTAATGAAAATAGAAAAGGAAAAGAAAAATCAAATCTAAATTTTTCATAAAATAATAAAGATAAATGAAAAACGAATTGACCACGTTTCACTGTGTATTTTAAGGGCTTACATAAAAGAACTTAGACTTAATTAGTTATGAGAGCTCGAAGCATTGTTAGTGAA
Organism: Ailanthus altissimus; assembly: GCA_946807835.1. NCBI lineage: Eukaryota > Viridiplantae > Streptophyta > Magnoliopsida > Sapindales > Simaroubaceae > Ailanthus > Ailanthus altissimus. Next base: position 4,061,303 of record OX327690.1, on the reverse strand, counting down.
GCCCAACTTAAACCTTGTTAATAATTTTAAAAACAAAGTATTATATGCGTCATTTTGACAATAATTCAATTATGATTTTTGGAGGTTTGATGTATGTTCTACAGTCCTTCATCAATAATTAAATTCACAAATAATTTTATAATTTATTATAAATTAATTCTCCACACCTCATAAATAAGAAATTATTTTTGTTATGGATAATGCCTTAAAAGTATGTACTTATATTATTTTTATAAAATTAATAAAGTTATAATTTTATACTTGATGAGTGTTCATATTTTTATAACATAAATATCAAAAAATTCTTATTTATTTATGTAACTATAATCTTAGTATATAATTGTTATATACAAGAGGATTAAAGTTATAAACAATAAATAGAAAAATTCGTAATAAAATAATTAAAGTTTGAAATCTTTAATTAAATATTATTAGTGCGGTTCACAGACATTTAAAATGTAGTGATTTTATCCGGATCACTAATGTACTGACATTATGGTGAAGGCACTATATATAATATGATTATATAGGATTGGACTAAACGTAGTTTGAATTCTTATGTAAAATACTGTTGTTAATTAAGAATTCAAATAACGTCAACTAATGATCATATGCAGATTAACCTTAATCCTAAGTAATCATAAACTCTTGTTTATATCATTATGTCATTTGAAATTCTCGTTACAATTTGTTTAAAGAACATACTAAAAACTTGTATTTTTGTGGTATTGTGAGATAAACGGTTGGGAATATGATTTACAGATATGAAATCCATTCATTCCTAATGAAAGTTAGAAAGAAGGTTCTCTTAAAGGCTAATTCTAGAACTGAACGGTTAGAACACTCAATTTGTAATAATATTACAAATTAAATGTTCACTGGTAAATTAATAGTACTTAAGGATAAAGAAATAATTAGAGGGATAAAACGGTAATTAACCTATCTCTAACTATAAACCATTTATGGAGGGTTAAATTGCATGTAGTGATTAAATCAATGGATTGCTCTAAATTTTTTGAATAAATCATATTTATAATTTAAAGAGTGCAATTCCAAGTTTTTAGTAGAATAACACTGAAATTAATAAATTGAATTAATTAATTAAAGAATTTAATTAATTATTAAAATTTATTGAAGCTTGAAATTATAAGTCCATAAGTCCTCAATACCACCTCTTTCGTTATTACAGTGAACAATTAAAAAGGATTGTGTTATTACACAAATTGTTTGTGTTTAGAAAATAATTTTTAAATACATATGTTTTATATTTGGATAAAATTAATTAATTAATAAATAATTAATATAGATAAGATCTTATCAAAATTTAATTAAATATTTTATTTAAGAAATTAAATAAATAAAATATAAAGGATAATTTTTTAAAATTATCAAAAAGATTTTAATTTTAATTTTAGTATTTTTCTTTTATTAAAAGACTAATAATGTTCAAATGTTGAGTATTATATATTAACCACAAAGAGTAAGACTTTACGTGATTTGCATGAATTAGGTCTTCTTTTAAGAGATAATAATTTAATTAATAAATATTGTTAATTAAATTATTATTTTAAAATAAGAAGACTAATCTAAATAAAATATAACACTTACGTGAAAAAAAAATACAGGATATATATTTTTTTCTTCAGAGAAGAAAAATAAATAGGAAGTCCACTCTTCTTTTCACTGTAGAACAAGAGGTTTGGTTTAAAATTCTTTAATGGAAGAAAATTTTGCGTGGATTCAAAGTATGTTCTTATTAATTTTTATTTATTTTAACATTAAATTCATATATTTATAAGATCATTAGATAAAAAATATTTTTATTTAATGAAAATAAATATTAAAAAAAATTATTTTCTATTCTGCTGTTATGAATATCATAATAATAAAATATCTAACAATTTTAACTTGTTACAATTTCTTATGTTGAGACAAAATTAGTAAAAAAAAACATAATGCAAGTGAAATAGAAGAGGATTATCCGGCCATGTTAGTTTTTCCAAATAAAACAGGATAAAAAAAATTTCAAATGAATTGTCACTTAAATATATATGTATATATATATATATTTGTTTTTAATAAAATCACGTTCAAACAAGGTGAATTTATTTTTAAAAAATAAAAAAGAGAAATTTCATAAAGAAAAAAAGAACTACATAAAACTATTTTGAAGAAAGCCCTAATAATGCATGAAACAATAATTTAAAGAAGGTGGGAGTCAAATTATGTAAAATCAACATCTGTGATTTCTTTAATCAAAACACCAACAATCCAATTACGTTCGAACCAGTCTGAAAAATTATATTGAATAGCAAAAAAAGTAGCCATGGTTTTTCACCCAAAAAAATAGAAAAGCCAAAACTAACAGTTAAAGCTCTCTAAAAATCACTCTGTTGATTCTTAAAAGTATCTTCCTTTGTTGGTCGCTAAATTTTTATAGAATTATTTTATTAATCTTTATATATTTTAGTTAGTCTTTATTTGTAAAAGAAATAATGTTTAAAGTATATATATTTTTAAAATGCAAAGTAAATTGATATGTCTAATTATGATAAATAGTTTTATATATGATGAATTTACGTTATTGTTATCCTAAAAAATGCAACGATTATTAGATTTGAGAGTTCTCAGAATACTGAACCAGATGTATATGACAATGACAATTAAAAATAGTCAATTTGGTCAGAAATAAGAAGGCAAACGTAAGGAATACGTTTCACGAATTTGCAGCGATTTTTGGTCAATTTGGTCAGAAATAAGAAGCCAAATGATAAATGGTGGTGGTTATGAGGTACAACGCACAATATCTCTTGCAGCGATTTTTGTTCGATTTGCCAATTTCTAGTGGCAAGGATGGTGATTATTGAAGAAATTTGAAATATGACAATAAATTAAAATTATCATTGTTATTCAAGTTAGCCTTTTAAAACTCAATTTACAAATGGAGATGAATTAAAGAAAATGAAATAAATTATATAAATATTATTATATGATTTCGGTAATATTTTGTTGATTATGATTTGATTGATATAATTCATTGTAATTTTCATTTCTTATTCAACAAATTACATTTGAAAATTGTATATGATAGTAAGAATTAATTATAATTTTTATCATCCCTCGAGCTGGTAATTGAATGCTATCGGAATTCTATATTAATATTGTAAATCTTAGCTGCAAATTTTATTGTGATCTTGTTTTAAATTTTCCTATGATCTCGTTATGGGTGTTTTATAATAATCTTGTCATAATTTATTTTAATAATTTAGTCATAGATTTTTTTTTTTTATGAATATGTCATAAGAATCTCTTACAAATTTATTATAAATTTTTTTTAACTTTTAAAAATTTTCTTTAATACCCTTCGGTGATTAAAAATTATTGGAATATGATTTGGGGATCAAGCCAAGTGTGTAGGGTGCGCACAGATCGAAGACGGATGCGAAAGGAGGCGAAAATCGAAGAAGGGCGCGCATCAGGCTCCAACGCCGCGGCAACCAGGATGAGCGCCGCGGCTCCACTTCCAGTACCTGAGCGCCGCAGCGCTCAGCAAATATCGGGCTAGCACCGCGGCGCTGAACGCGGGAACAGTGTCCCGAAATTAGGAAACTTCCTAATTTCGTCTCTCACTTGCTCTAGGACTCCCTAATACGACTCCCACACGTATAGGGAATACCTAGGACGTCCCAAGGCCTATATAAAGGCTATCAATTGGCTTGTAAACACAACTTAGTGAACTTAACAACCTTTGTGATCAAGTTAGTGAGATCTTTGTGATCTTAGAGAGATCTTGGTGATTAACAATAATCTTAGCGGTACGAATGACTTCAATCAGTGGAAGATGAAGGTTAAGGCGTTATTGGTGAGCCAAAGACTTAGTTCGGCATTAGAGGAGACTACAGCTCCATCTAGTGATGAAGAGAAGACGCCAGAGTCATCTAGAGTAGAAGCAGAAAGAAGGGACATTCAAGAAAGAGCTCATAGCACAATCGTTCTATCATTGAGCGATGAAGTACTAAGAGAAGTAGCAGGTGAGACGACGGCAATAGATCTTTGGAAGAAGCTTGACTCTCTTTATATGAGGAAATCGTTGGCCAACAGACTACATATAAAGAAGAAGCTGTATCAGCTGTCCATGTCAGAGGGGACACCGATGAAAGATCATATAGACGCCTTCAATAAGATCATCCTTGATCTTGAGCCTATCAACATCCAGATAGAAGATGAAGATAGAGCAAATTATTCTGCTAAGTTCACTCCCCAAGAGCTATGAGAGTTTTGTTGATACGCTACTCTACGGCAGAGAGAGTTTAACGATGAGTGATGTGAAATCATCATTAAACTCAAAGTTATTAGGAAAGCAGGCTGAGGGCAATGCAGAAAGTTTATCTGTAAGAGGAAGGCTCTCATATAGAGATGGGAAGAAAAAATGCTCAAGGTCAAAGTCTAGGACTCCTAGGAAGTGCTATTGCTGCAAGAAAGAGAGGCACTTCATAAAGGACTGTCTTGAGAAGAAAGCACAGGACAAGAAGAAAGCGGATGCTGCGCTTGCCTATGATGATAGCTATGACAGCGCAGAGACACTCGTCGCTACTGATGGTATAAAATCTGAACAATGGGTTTTAGATTCTGGTTGTACTTTTCACATGTGCCCGCACAAGTCTTGGTTTACAAATTTCCAGCCTATTAGTGGTGGTAAGGTCTTAATGGGTAATGACGTTGCATGTCAGATGATGGGAATTAGTAGTGTTAAGCTTAGGCTGCATGATGGGCGAGTGAGAGAGTTAACAGATGTTAGGTATATTCCTGACTTGAAGAGAAACTTGATCTCACTAGGGACTTTAGACCAGAATGGGTGTTCCATCAGGATCGACGGAGGGATTTTAAGAGTTTTGAAAGGTTCCATAGTAGTAATGAGAGGAGAGAAGCACAAAGTGTTTATGTGCTTAAGGGTGAAGTCGTGGGTGGTTCTGCACTATTCTCTGTAGATGATGAGAGTATGCAAACTAAGATATGGCATCTTAGACTGGCACACTTAGGCGAGAGAAACCTAAAGGAGTTATATAGTCAAAAGGCGTTTGGTGAGGATAAGTTCCAGCCCTTGGAGTTTTGTGAGCATTATGTGCTAGGGAAAGCACATAGAGTGAGGTTCAGTACCGACGAACATAAGACTAAGGGGACTCTTGACTACATACACTCAGATCTTTGGGGACCAGCTCAGACAGCTACTCGTGATAGTGCTAGATATTTTCTCAGCTTGATTGATGACTATTCGAGGAAGCTGTGGGTCTATGTGTTGAAGAGTAAGGATCAAGTATTTGATGTGTTCAAGACTTGGAAGACTCTTGTTGAGAATCAAACTGGCAAAAGAGTGAAGATGTTGAGAACTGACAACGGCCTCGAGTTTTGCAATAGAGAGTTTGATGGGTCTTATGCCAAGCATGGGATTGCAAGGCACAGAACAGTAAGATCAACACCACAGCAGAATGGGGTAGCTGAGAGGATGAACAGGACCCTACTTGAAAGGGTTAGATGCATGTTTACCAATGCGAAGATGTCCAAGACTTTCTGGGGAGAAGCTGTAGTGACTGCTGCTTACTTGATAAACATAAGTCCCTCCTCAGCAATTGACTTCATGACACCAGAAAAAAAATGGTCTGGCAATCCTCCGAAGTATGACCATCTTAGAATATTTGGTTGCCTTGCCTTTGTACATGTTAAGGAGGGGAAGTTGGAACCTAGAGCTATCAAATGGGTATTCATAGGATATCCCGAAGGAGTAAAAGGATACAAGGTGTGATGTAAAGACTTAACACCACCAAGAAGTATTATAAGCCGTGATGTGACGTTTGATGAGATGACGATGTTGAAAACAGCCCAAGTAGATGAGAAAGAAGAACCTGTGACCAAGGAAAACTCAGCACCCGAGTCAATAGAAGTTGAAGTAACGCCTGAAAATGGATCTGATATGCCCCCAAATCAACACTTCAACAAGGAAATCCTTGAAGATGAACCAAGAACACCGGCGTGTTCCTCCAAGTCCACCCAAAAGAAGACTAGAACTCCTGAGTTGAAACTTGAAGAGTACCAGCTTGCTAGAGACAGGCTAAAGAGAACGATTAACCCACCAGTCAGGTATGCACAAGCAGACTTAGTTCCTTATGCTTTTAATTCTGCTTACACTCATGAGTATGATGAGCCTAGGACATATGGTGAGGCTATGAAGAGTGAAAACAAGAAAGAATGGCAGCAGGCCATAGAAGAAGAGATTAGTTCTCTTAGGAAGAACAATACCTGGAAGTTGGTGGAGAGACCTCAAAAGAAGCTAGTCGGGTGCAAGTGGGTGTATAAGGTGAAGGAGGGAATACCGAGGATTGAGCCTACGAGATTTAAGGCTAGGTTAGTAGCACAAGGTTTTACTCAGAGAGAGGGAGTCGATTTTCATGAGATATTCTATCCAGTTGTCAAGCACACATCTATTAGGATTTTGTTAGCTATGTGTGTAAACTTTGATTTACATCTAGAGCAAATGGATGTAAAGACAGCTTTTCTACAAGGAGAGCTTGAAGAAACAATATACATGGCACAGCCGTAAGGGTTTGAGGAGCCCGATAAAGAAGATCATACTTGTTTGCTAAAGAAGTCATTATACGGGTTAAAGCAATCACCTAGATAGTGGTATAGGAGATTTGATGAGTTTATGATGGCTTGTGGGTTTAGTAGGAGTAAGTATGATGGATGCGTGTACTTCAAAAACATGAGTTCTGGGATGATGTATTTGCTTCTATACGTCGATGATATATTGATCGCATGCAAAAATATGGAAGAAATACAGAAGCTCAAGAAGCAGTTAAGTAGCGAGTTTGAAATGAAGAATTTAGGAGCAGCGAAGAGAATTTTGGGTATGGACATTGTGAGGGAAAGAAGAGATGTTATCTTCTTGTCCCAACAGCGATATATAGGCAAAATTCTGGAGAAATTCGGTATGTCAAACGCGAAGGCTGTCTCTACTCCTTTGGCCATGCATTTCAGACTGTCAGCAGCACAGTCACCGACATCCGAGGATGAGAAACTGCAGATGAGCAAAGTACCGTATGCAAGCGCTGTGGGGAGCATCATGTATGCAATGGTTTGCACAAGACCAGACATAGCACAGGCTGTGAGTGTGGTGAGTAGATACATGGCGAATCTAGGTAAAGATCACTGGCTTGCAGTAAAGTGGATTCTGAGATATCTCAAGGGAACGTCAAATCACGGGTTGGTGTATAAGAGGGACGAGGACAGCAATGAAATGGTAAGAGGGTACGTAGACTCAGATTATGCAGGTGATCTTGACAAGAGAAGATCGTTGACAGGCTACGTATTCACAGTGTTTGGGTGTAGTGTGTGTTGGAGATCAGTTCTACAACATGTGATTGCACTTTCTACCACAGAGGCAGAGTACATAGCTGTTGGTGAAGCTATAAAGGAGGCCGTGTGGTTAAAAAGCATATGCGCAGAGATATTGGCTCACAAAGAAGTAAACACCGGTGTATACTGTGACAGCTAGAGTGCCATACACCTAAGCAAGCATCAAGTGTTCCAAGAGAGGTCGAAACACATTGATGTGAGGCTCCATTACATTCGTGAGATTGTCGAAAGTGGTAAAGTTAGTCTGACAAAGATAGCATCATCTAAAAACCCTGCTGATATGTTGACTAAGCCATTGCCCTCGGTTAAGTTCGTCCTATGCAAGGACTTAACCGGAGTCACTACTTTGTAAGGGTGACCGAAGATGCAGAAATGAGAGATTGGATTACTTTGTGGATGATTTTGAATCAAGGAGGGAATTTGTAAGAATATTGATTAAAAATCATTGGAATATGATTTGGGGATCAAGCCAAGTGCGTAGGGTGAGCACGGATCGAAGACGAACGCGAAAGGAGGCAAAAATCGAAGAAGGGCGCGCATCAGGCTTCAGCGCCGCGGCAACCAGGATGAGCGCCGCGGCGCTGAACGCGGGAACAGTGTCCCAAAATTAGGAAACTTCCTAATTTCGTCTCCCACTTGCTTTAGGACTCCCTAATACGACTCCCACACGTATAGGGAATACCTAGGACGTCCCAATGCCTATATAAAGGCTATCAATTGGCTTGTAAACACAACTTAGTGAACTTGACAACCTTTGTGATCAAGTTAGTGAGATCTTTGTGATCTTAGAGAGATCTTAGTGATCAACAATAATCTTAGTGATTATTCTTAGTGGTTATTCTTAGTGGTTCTTTGTGAGAGAAAATCCCTAGAGAGCAAGAGAGAGTATTCTTTGTGATCTTTCTTATAATAGGCATACTTTGTGGTTGCCTTGTGATTCAGAATAAGAGAAGAGTGTGATCTTGATCCGCCGTGGACGTAGGCAAGTTGTTGAACCACGTAATTCTTTGTGTATTCTTCTTCTACCATTTCTCTCTTTTATTTTTTAATAACTTGTTCTGCATTATTATATTACTTGGGTGAATTGTTTAACTCGTTTGTGTGTTTCTACTTCAACAAACACACTTCAAAACAAATCAAACATGCTTATTGTTTACGATGATCCATTATCACAAGATGTTTATTCTAACCTAAATGCACTAGACGACTTTGCATATGAAAAAGTTTGAAAATTGACAATAAATTACAACTATCATTCTTATTCAAATGAGTCTTACAAAGACTTTATTTATATATGAAAATAAATAAAAGACAAAAAAATAAATTAGATAATATTATTACATAATTTTGAAAATATTTTGTTGATTATGATTTGATTGATTTAATTAATTGTGTTATTCATTTATTGTTCAACAAATTACTTTTTGACAATTGCATATGATAATAAAAATCAATCATAATTCTTATTAATTATATGACCGTTAGCAATGACGAGTACATAGGTGGACTCAATTTGTTGAGTGAAAGGCAGAAGCGATGGTTGACATCAATAAGGTCGTTGACGACAGTTGTACTATTTGACTCAGTCTATTTTTGTGAGTTTTTTTCTTAAAAATAAACTCTGATATAAATTTTTTATTTTAACTAATGTGATTATTGCCATTACATCATCCATTAGTTCGTTGAATTACACAATAATAAAAGAATAAAAATATTCATAATATAAATTTTAAAAAAATTAATTTATTTTTTGAGTTAGGCTTATTCAAAAATTATTTCATTGTTTTATTATTTATTTGTCTTATTATTATAACAAAAAACCTTTTGAATTTTCAATAAAAAAAAATTTTGCTAATGAAAAAGTTTTTAACAGTACTACCCGATGTTTCTATTCTTTGCAAATATATTTAGGAATTAAGTTAAAAGTATTTTTTTTAAACGTCCATTTAAAAAATAAAAGTTATTCATTGATAAAATTAGATGCGAAACACATTTATTGTTTAAAACAAACCCTTAAAATTATTTTTTAAGATGATAATGTTATCCAAATTCGGATAATAAAATCATCATGAACTATTAGGGTTATACTCGTGTCTTTTGAACACACAAAAGCTAAGTGTGAACGCATAAAAGCTAAGTGTGAACGCATAAAAGCTAACTTATTTGGTTAACCAATGAGCATGGCCTCGTGATGGACACAATAGTACAAAAGACTAAAATCAAGACCAATTAAAATATTATAGTTAAATAATAGAAATATAGAATATTGCAACACTACAACGAGGCCATGATCATTAAAGATTGTGTCCTCTGAAAAAGATTCTACATGCTCACCTCGGACTTGGACATTTTCTTCTTTACTTTTCTTCTTCTGTACTCTATTCTTATTGGCACTTTTATTTTTTGTATCAGCGAAAATGAACCTTATGTTACGAACATGATATATAAGCAGTAGTAAATTAATTAGGGTTGGGTGAAGGTGAAGACAGAAAGAATTATAAATATTTAACATAATTTTTCTGTTTAATTTAATTCAAATCAAGATCGTGATTAGCTGTTAGAAATATAATTGCAAGTTCGTAATAAAATATAATACATAACTTCTGTGCTCCAACTAGACGTTGTACAAGAACACTTCCACTGAACATCTTCTATATATACCTGTAACCCCTTGCTTACTATTTCCACTCATCTCTCTCACTTTTTTCCTCCTCTTCTTATTGGTTTAGTTGTTCTATATTAGTTAGTTCAGTTCATCTCCCCTTTCGTTTTAACTTCTTTGCTAATTATTAGTTTTTCAGAGGCTCTTTCCAAAGGGTTAATTTTATGTTATTTTATTTTCCTTATTCTTCGTCTAAAGCTCTTTCCACTTTGATGCTGTTTCTTGTTCAGTTATTTTAGATATCTTTTCAGTTCCCTTTTCTTTCTAAAGTTTTTGTTTTGGAAACTGTATATTGTATTTAGGGTTCAATTTGGTGGTAGTGCAAATTTGACCTCATAATCATTTGTTATATGCCAATAAATCGCATATAACCTTTTCTTTTCACTTAAATTTCGTACTTGTTACAGACACAATAAATCGCATTAGTGTTGCCTTTCTTTTTTTCTTTCAGCTTTTCACCCATTTTCGTGCATATATAAAGTTGAATTAGCTTTATATTATTTTTATAACAAGTCTAATCCTTTTAATCATGCCTGAATGATCTCCGGTCATTACTTGCAGATACAACAGCATTTGGATTCTCAAGCTAATGGTAGAAGCAGTGATATTTAAATATATATGATATGCTTGACTTAATTTCTGAAGCTGAGAATCCTCATGATGCCGTATTGAAGCCTCATTAATACCTTTTTTGTTTAAATCGATCACCAATCATTATTTATAGATACAATATCATTGAGATTCACACACTAATTATAATGGAAGCAGTGATCTGATCTGTTTGACCTACCTTAAGAAGCTGAGAATCCTAATGAAGGCGTATCAGGCATAAATGACTATAACAAGACATATATAGATATATATATATATATAGCAGCATCATCAAGACGATTTTGTTTGAATCCATAATCAGTCATTGTTTGCAGATGCAACATCATTAGGATTCATATGCTAATTATATATATATATGATCTGTTTAACTTGGCTTTGAAATTGAGAATCCTGATGATGCTGCATCAGCCATAAATGACTATAACAAGGTATAGCGGCATCGTCAAGACGGATCCAGAGTTTTCTGCCTTTGCATACTATAAAGGTAAATATAATTATTTCTAATTAATTCTTATATGTTCTTTTCTATTCGCTTTTATGTTTTTATATTTAAAAAAAAAACACTAGAAGCATTAAGTTTTGTCTTTAAAAATATATTGAATTCATTTATTGTCCATTTTTATTTTGAATTTAGATCCTCTCATAATCTTTAAAGGATCTGTTGAGACATGTATTGTATTAAATACATATGTGAAGATTTATTTTACAATTACTTTATATTTTATCAACTACCAACTCCATATTAACAAAAGATTAGATAAAAGATGAGATTAAATAAGGACTCTAATACATTTTATGAAGTGTGATGCACCACCATCTCTATCATGCAAATTGCCTGTAAAACTGTAATAATTGTAATTTCTTGTTATTATTTTTATTTTATTTAGTTATTTGAATTATCAATTAAATAAAAAATATAATATCTACCAGACTGGACCGAATGTCCATTAATTGCAAAAGTATAAATTTATCCTTTTCCTCCATGATTTCATAATGAAGAAAACTGATAAGTAGGGGTACAAATGTCATATTTTCTAATATTGTATCAATCAGTTATATTATTTTAGCATGCTCAGGATCGATGTTATTGCCTTCGACAATGCTAAAGTTTCTTATATAATATTTTTTTAAATGACTCTTCAATGGAGAAAAGTTATCAATCCTTTCATCCGGCAGATAAGGGTACAAATGTCATTTTCATAAGTAAAATTGTATATTATTATTTTCAATATGTTTGGTAACAATGTTATTACCAAACATATTATAGAATTAATATAATAGGTTTATAACCTTTCACCCGGTTAAATTTTATACACAACTTAGTAAATGGTATATTATAGAATTAGGATCATCTCATCCTTTTTTTAGATGGTATATGATTGCTGACATAAAATGAAATTTAGATTTAATTATTTTAGGCAGTACTGTATTATTATAGGTGCATTTTGTATCTTATTTAATATAACTCCTTGTTTTCTTGTAGATTTGATTTCTTTTTCCATTTTACAAAGAAATTTTTAATCCACTAAATAATGAATGATAAAAGTGAAAGCAAATTTATTAGCTAGAATGCATTTATGGCAAGAATGATTAAAATTTATCATTTTAAATATTATCCTTATTCATTCAAATTTATCTGTGTATTTCTAAAACCATGATCCTTTTAGATTCATCATTTTGTACAAAATGAACTATCAAACTATTGTAAAATCACAATAACAATAATGAGAACATTATCTTTTTCATTTATTTATTTCTACAATGGATGATTTGAGGATAAACTCTAATCACTGAATCAAAATATAATGAAATATTAAGAAGATTATGTAAATTACTTATAAATATTCTCTTATTAATGGCTCTAAATTTTATTTTTTAATATCTCTATCACCTAATTATTTTAACAGAATAATTAATAAAAACTTTTAGCTTCACCTATAGGGTTAATATGTAAATAATGTTCGGTGACAAAACTAGGTAGGGGCTGGGCTAGGCTAGAGCCCACCTAACCACCCAATTTTTTTAATATAAATTTAAAAATAGTAACAAAAAAAAATACCTATCTCTAGTATTAATTTGTTTAAATTTTGTATTTTATTTAAAATTATTCTAGTTTTTAGATTAGTTTCTCTCATTAAATTTGCATATCTTATCTTAACAACATAAATATTTATTTATATTTCTTAGCTTAGTAGGATAGAATTAACTTATATTTGATTTTTTTTTTGTTTGACAATAAATTTTTCTTATACTTCTAATATTTAAATATTATAAATAAACTTATTAATTATATCTGTTCACAAACTCTTTATAATAATTTCAAATTGCATATTTTTTATATAAGCCTTTTATTTATCTTTACAAAATTGAAATATATTTAATTTATTTACTAAAAAAGGATCTAAAAGAATCCTTTGAGATAAAACAAATAAAGTTTCTATTTGATTGGTCATATAATCATGCTTATATAGATGCGTTTTATAAGATCCTTAACAAAAGGAATAAGAGAATAAACTGAACTAATTTATTTGATGTACTGATGAGTAATTGATGAAATTACGAATAAGATTGGTATTACAACCTTTTTTTTTTATAACGGAAGATACAAAATATTTAAGGGTAGTTACATCTCTTTTTATTTCTTATTATATTTACTTTCTGTATTAATCTTTTTAAGAACTGTATTAATCTTTTTAAGAAGTAATTTTTTTTGTCTTTTTGGATTTTGGCAAACACTCAAGCTTGTACTCATCTTTTCTTTATTTTATAGTTATGTATGTTCTTAAGTGAATTTCACTTTAATAGTTATTCAATGTAATTTTAATGATTAATTAGCACTAGATAAAATTTTAATAATGTTATTTTATTTTATTGTTGTTATTTTTTTAAGTTATTATATACTATTCTTATAGTATAAACACGCTCATAATCTTCTTATATAAGGCATTTTTTCGATAAATAAAATCTTCTCATATTATTAAGACATAAAATGATATTAAATAAAAAAATGTTAGAAAAAAGTTTTAGTTTGCGTCCTTAATAATGTTGGATATATTATGATTATATTTCAAAATACATTGTCAAAAGACAAATTATTTATATTTGACCATAATAAATCTATAGAAATCTAGAATTGAATTTGATCAAGGTTATAAACCTTATTAATTTGTTTAATTATTTTACCATTATTTTCTATTCCAAATATTGGTTTAATGTGCTATTCAAGGGTGGCATAGTATCTTTGTATAATATAAAGGAAAGACTACTAACATTAATAATAAATGAAAAGAGAGATAGCACTTCCCTCGCTTACTCTTTATATTACTGTCACCAGAGATAAATAATTTCGATTCTTTACTCAGAAGTTTACCTTTATTTAACCAAACTCATCAAATCGTAAAGGTTAGATTGCCATAGAACTTAATTTGAGTCAGATTTTTTTCAAGGACTTTGTGTTTAACAGGTGAAATCTTTCTTTAAAGACAACGATTTAGTACGTCTTAGTTTATGAATAAAAATTTGTATTATCATATTTTTAAGATTAAAGCATCTATCAAAACCTAAAACCTCTACTATTAATTAAGAAAAGTTTACTAACAGTTTTCAATCAATAGCTTCATTCCTTTAGGAAATGAATAAAAAAAACTCTTCCTCTCAATGACTAGTTATATTTTCCCTTGCACTACAAACTCCAAATCTGTGTATTATTAGCTATTGATTTGTTCATCAGTCATCTTATGATTCTTTCTTAACCCTAGCATTTTAACTCTATTTAAAATCTTGACCAAGCACATGTATTCTTCTCACTCCAAGATAAGTCAGTGAACGTGTACATGGATATTAAGTTAATTTATATGATTTAACAAAATATACATAACTAAGATAATTTATATATTACGTTAATGTGTTAAAACAAGAGAGATAAGACAAAATCTTATGTCCGCTCTTAAGGCACTTTTAGTTTTTTTATTCTCCCCCATATTTTGCATCAGAGTGCCAACGAAACCACTTAAAATTATTTGCACATAAAGAGTTCTCATTTTTGTTGGATCCTTCTTTCTTTTTATAAATATATTTAGGCGATAATGTATCATGATAACCCATTTGCACAAACTATTGCGGTTTACTCTGTCTTCGGAGTCTTCTCTTCTTCAAACAAATATGGGCAAAAAGCATGGCACAGAACCTCGTAATTGACACAATAGTACAGAAGGTTAAAAAAATATGGGTTGAAGAAAATTTAATAAGAAAAAATCTTTGTTAGTCTCTAATAGATATTGTAATTACAAAAAAAATGTCCCTACTTTTCAAAAATTACCAACGTGGCTACGAGAAGAATTGGGCCCGAATGACGGCCGATGTGGCTAGCAGTGTGAGGCTAAGTTATAAGAGTTGCCGTGCTCACGGATCAGCAACCGGGGACCATGGACAGCCTCAGGAGGTGGTTCTGGGTCCGAAACAAGAACCCTCTCATTTCAAAGATCAGAGGAATATTTCTTAAGTTCCTTTGAAGAAGAGGCTGGATCCCACTGAAAGTGATGACGACAGTACCATTTGGTTCAAAGCGACAGGTATTAAAAAAAATAAGTGTGGTGTTTTGGCCCTTTTTTGAATTTTGATGGAGATTGTGCGTGACAATTAGAGTTTTAAATTTTTATGATATATTTAATTTTAAATTAAAAAAATCACTTGTTATTTTAAAAACAAATTTTTTTGATGAAAAATGGTAGGAATACTTGTAAACTTTTTAGATTTTTTTTTTATAAAGATGATATGAATAAATTTTAATTTTTAAAATAATTAATTAGAAGAAATATTTAAAAATAAAATTTTTCTTTAAACAAAAATCTAAATGAATGTTTTTTTTTTATTCATAATCAAATGATAAAAAAAATAAAAAGATTTATAAACATCTTTATAACAAGCTGAGAGTCCAACAAAATTTCATTAGCCAGCTTAAGGGAGGATGATAAGAATCAGAATAGATTTTTCAGACTGGTAAAAGTATGATAACGAAAACCAAAATTAAAATATGTCAAATAAAGTATAATTCAATCGAATATCTCATTATATTCCTAATATTAATTTATATTTAAATCGAGCCATGAAATATTAATTCCTAATATTATTATTAGCCAGATAATAATAACAAAATTGAGTCATGAAATAAATAATTCATACTTGTGATCTTAATGAAATATGTCAACATTTATTTATAGAATGAAATAAATATTGATTATAAGACTTGATATATGTAATGATTCATTGTGATCAAATTTAGCAATTAATAGACCCTTTTATGGTGAACAAAAGTCTATGAATGAGAAAATTATAATAATGCCTTCGATTGGCCTTTTATACTTTTAATAGACTTTGTACAAAAATGTCCTTATCTAAATTACCCAAGATAATTTTATGTCTCTTACAATATTAATACATTTTCTATAACAACTCATGTATTCAAAATTGATTGTAATAATTAAGTTGTATATGAAATTCTATATATAAGCTAAAAATTACATTTAGAAGGAAACTTTGTTGTACCAAAAATACTCTTTGAGTAGAGTAGAGTAGAGTATTAAACGTATGTATCTCTATTTAATCATATCTTTATTGTATACATAACAAAACTTTCATACATACTTTCCAAAGCCTTTGTGTATATAAACAAATTTTTAAAAATTTAAATCTCATCCTTATAGCTACAAAGAGAAGGTATTGATTAATGATTTAAAAACTGTTACTTTCATACACGTAAATATAATTTAATCCTCTTATAGCTAAACACAAAATTTAATTCTCGTGCCTATTACCCTCTTTTCCTTCTCTTCAAAATCTCATAAGGATAAATACTATTAACTATATATATATATATATAAATATAAAACACAAAAGACGAAACCTTTAAAGAAACTAAAATTAGGATATAAATATTTTCCCTTTCTTTTATAGTACCTAGAAAAACTAATTTTAAAATATGGAAGGACGTTACTGATAACTTACCTCCAAAGCTGGTTTCTTCTCCTTGGCCCCTACTCTCCAAAATGGAACGCCCTTATCTCTCTTTTTTCCCCTCTTTACATATTTTATACTAGGTTTTAATTTTAGGATTAAGCTAAATACTTGTGGGTTTTTGTAAAACTTGGCCCTACTCTAAAATCTAACTATTTGTGCTTAGGATTTTTTTTTTTTTACTACTTATGAGCGTAACTAACTTTTTTTTTTTAACTTAACAAATAGGGAAATTTTCGTATTTAACTATTGTTTTAGGATAAATTTTTTTTTTACCAAAGTCAAATTTTATTTTTAATTTATATTTAAATTAAGTATTTTTTATAAATGTATAAAAAAGAAAAAATAATTAATTAATTTAAATAATTAAATTATTTTATTTAACTAATTAAAATATTATTATTTTAATTAATTTAATAAAAAAGAAAAAAATATTATTTATAATATATATTTTTTAATAATTAATATATTTTTAAATAAAATTTTATTTTTAAATTTATTAAAAAATAATCAAAGCCAAGCTTTGTTTTTTTTAATTTTAATTTGTTTCTAAAATTATTTTATTTTTAATTAAAATGTGTGTTTTATTTTTAATAATTATATTATTTTTAATTAAAAAATAAATGTGTACTTTTTTAAATTATTATAATATTTATAATAATTAAAAAAATTAATAATATAATATAAAAAAATAACAAAATTAATTAAAAAAATATATAACGCTGTGACACTCATTACACGCTGCTGTAGTGCGTACCTAGTGCACACCAAGTGTGCGCCACAACGCTACATTTTTTTAATAAATTTATTTATTTCTTATATTATATTATTTATTTTTAATTATTATAAATATTATAATAACTCAAAAAAAGCACACATGAATTTTTTATTTAAAAATAAATTAATATTAAAAAACTAAATTAAAAATAATATTTTTTATTAAACTAATTTTAAAATAATATTTAATTAATTAAATAAAGTAAGTTAATTATTTCAATTAATTAATTTTATAATTTTTATACATTAATTTCAATATCAATTAACAATAAAATTTTAAAATAAATTTAAAATTAAAAAAAAGAAAGCTTTGCTAGGGGCGCATGCTTGGGAGCGCCAAGCAAATGCGCCTCACATGGCTTTGTTTTTTTTTTTTTTAATAAATTTAAAAAATAAAATTTTATTTAAAATTATATTAATTATTATAAAAATAAATTAAAAATGATAATTTTTATTAAATTAATAAAAATAATAATATTTTAGTTAATTAAATAAAGTAAATTAATTTTTTTAATTAATTAATTTTTTTATTTTTTATACATTAATTAAAGAATAATTAATTTAAATATAAATTAAAAATAAATTTCAAAAAAAAAAATTTAAATTAAAAAATAAAAAATAATTGTTTAAAAATTTAAGTTTTTAATTAATTTATATAAAAAAAGAAGAATAAAGAGAAAAAAATTTATTAAAATTATAATTAAGGAAAAAATGGTCAACAATACTATATTTGATTAACAAAAGTTAGAAAGTTCAACTTTGTCAAAAAAATCTATCCTACAATAGTAGTTAAATAAGAAAATTTTCTAACAAATATGTATAAACTCAATAAAGAAATGGATCAATTACTTTGAGATTGAGGAATGGGAGCGGGAGATTTCACTCTAATTTCCTATCTAATTTCTATTTAATTTCATTGCTACCCATTTTAATTCTATCCCAATTTATATGCGCATAAATTATATATACATATTTTTTAAGAAATTTGTTAGTTACCTTTCGTTGTTTGGCATTTTTATAAAAAAAAATTTATTTTTTTCAATAAATGCCATCTTTCTCTTTTAGGAGAGTAATTAGTTATTTTTAAATTAAAAATACTAAAAAAAATTGATAGTTAGTAAAAATTGAAGAAAAAGACTAATAAACATACCGCGGAATTTCCCCTTTCTTTAATATTACAACAAATTAATAAAGGGGTTCAAATTTCGTGCAATACATACAGGTAAGTTCAATATATGAAAGGAATTCAAATCTAAAATATAAACAAATCAATGTAAATAAGCATAAAATATAAACAAATCAATATAGACAAGATGTGGCAGAAATCATGGACTGTTAGTATTGTTTTGAATTCGTCCACTTGTTTTGAAATTATTTGAATTTGTCTTTTCGTCAACATGTCTTTGGTGCCAACACGTCTTTGATTGTCTTTAGTTCCAACACTTCTTTGATTTGAATTCATCTAATACTTCCTCCTCAAGTTGGAGTCGGGATCGGAATGTCAATAACATTCTAACTTGTAAAGTTGTCGAAGATAAGTGTCATCTCTTGAGGATTTGGTAAGAAGGTACGGCAGTTGGTCAATGGATAGTAAGTAAGAAAGAGACCAAATCTTTTTTCAAATAAAATGTCAATCAATTTTAATTTGTTTGGTGCGTTTATGAAGACTGAATTTTTAGTAATATTATTTAAATAAATAAAGTGTAAAATAAATAATTAAAGAATTAAAAAAAAAAGTAAAGAAATATATATAAAATTTTTACGTAATTTGATAATTTGCCTACGTCTACGACGGATTAAGATCATTCACTCTTATTATTGAATTACAAAATACTCACAAAGTATGTTATTTACAAGAAAGACTTATAAAGAACACTCTCTTTTGTAATCTAAAAATTTTTTATCACAAAGAATCATCAAGTATATTTAAATCATAAAAATTTCTTGAGTTATCATAGATATTTTTTCAATAATCACAAAGATATATTTACAAGCCAATAGATAGACTTTATATAGGCTTTAGGATGTCCTAAATTTACCCTAAACTTGTGGGAGTCATATTAAGGAGTCCTAAAGTAAGTGGAAGACGAAATAAGGAAGTCTTCAATCGGAAAACGCTTCCCGCACCCAGCACTGCAGCTCTCAGCGCCATCGCCGCAGCGTTGGTATGCCCGCCTAGGGGCCGTAACACTCAGGTTCTGTTCTGGGCGTCGCGGTGCCCATGCCTGGGTACCGTCCTTTTTGTTATTTTACCTTTTTTCGTGTCCGTCTTCCATCCTCGCGCACCCTACGCACTTGACTTATTCTTTAAATCATATTCTAATGATTTTCAATCAATATTCTCACAGATCTAAAATTGGTTGTAGATAATTAAAACTAAGATATGAGAGAAGATATTTTATACATTGTAACTTGAAAGTAAGTGCAGCAAGGAAACGATTTTCTGTTTCTATAAAAGAATGAGAAATGTAGGTTATTTTTTAATTTTTCAAAAAATAGTATTATAACCTAATATGGTGAAATAATCAATGGTGAAGCGACGAGTAATAGGGAAACTTGCCTAATAAAATTGGTGTATCTGACTAAAGTAAGACAATTAGACATAGAAAGGAATAAACCATTGCTAACAGTACCTTTAAGGTAAAGAACAAACTCGTTTGGCATAAATTGATTGAGGAAATTGACAGCATATTAAATATCAGGGCGTGTGAGAGTAAGATAAAGAAGACGACTCACAAGTCAATGATAAAGTGCTGGATCAAGAAGAAGAGTGCCATCTACTAAAATGTCAAGAGCATATTTGTGTTGAAACAAAAAATATTTCTTGTTTAAAATGAGAAACTTCAATATCTAAAAGATATCGAAGTTTGCCAAGATCTTTTACAAAGAAAGATTTAGCAAGAAGTTATTTGATGTCAAAGATGGCATCATTATTATTGCCAGTGACTATAATATCATTGACATAGACGAGAACAAAAATAGAAGTTTGATTACAAACATAGGTTAAAAGACTATAGTCTAAAATAGATTGTCAACAACCTCGGTGAATGAGGATAAAGGATAATTTGGAGAATTATTAATAAGAAGCCTGTTTAAACTTATAAAGAGATTTATTTAATTTACATATATGAGTTTCCCTCTTATAAGAGAATTCAAAAGGGAGTTTCATATAAACTTCTTTATTAAGATCACCTAAAGAAAAACATTGTTTATATCAAGTTGGTATAGAGACCAATTTTTAATACTAACAATGAAAAGAAGAAGGCAAACAATGAGTAGTTGGCCACAAGTGCAAAAGTATCGTGACAGTCGATGCCTTCAACTTGAGTATAAGCTTTAGCAACCAAACGATTTTTATATCTCTCAATAGATCCATCAAACTTATATTTAATTTTATAAACCCATTTATAATCAATGGACGATTTTTCATTGGAAAATGGGTATAAGACCATGTGTTGTTTGATTCAAGAGCTTTAATTTCATTGGCCATAGCATTAAGCCATTCATAGATTTCATAGCTTGAGCATAAGATCGTGCTTCCTGGTTTTCAATGATATTAATGAGAAATGCACGATGAGAATGATTGAGATGGGACAAAGAAAAATAACTGGCAAGCAAAAATTTAATGGAAAATAAAATATGATTACAAACATAATCCTTGAAGTAACCTGGTGGATGACAGTTTCGATAAGAGAGAGTAGTAATTATAGGAGCATGTGCCATCTAAGGGCAATTGGTAGAGGAAGTGTCCTAAAAAATAGATGAAAAATTAGTTGAACTATCAACCTAAAAAAAATGTTGAAATACCTACTAATTAATTAGTGGAAGTATTAAATAGACTATGAGTGATAGATTTGCTAGATGAAGTATCTCAGAAGTAGATTTATTAGGAGAATGATCAATGGGAACAACTGGTGAGGTAAGTAAATAATCAAATGTTTCATTATCATGATTAGAGTGATGGTAATTGAATTATTTAAAGATTGACATGAATATCATTCTAAGGAAAAATGGACTTACGAAATATGACATCTCAAGAAGTGTAGATTTGACAAGATTTGAAATCGTAAATACGATATCCTTTTTTTCCATATAGGGGTAACCAAAACAAATACCCAGCTTGGCTTGATCATCAAATTTATGTTGACGATTCATATTTAGGCAAAACATAAACATCCAAATACTTGAATAGATGAGTATAATAGAATAGTCCCAAGTAAAACTTGGTGAGGTAATTTATAATGGAGGACCGGTGAAATAAGCATCACCAATTTTAATTTTAAAAAATAGAGTGATAGTAATCATATAATCATAGCAAGTGAGAAAATTTCTTATTTGTACTTTAAGGTGAATGTTATATATTTATAGATTATGATTTAATTTTAATGTTGGGCTGATTTGTAATATTTTCAAATTTGTTAAGGACCAAATTGAAACATTATGAAAAGATTAAGGGTAAGTTTGAGAAAAGGATAAATCTTGGGTTTGATTGATAATATACAATAAATAAAGGTGTCAAATAAAAATTTGTAATATAAAATCAACTATATTCTCCGAAATCTTCATTCTTGGCCATCACAACTATGGAGAAAAGAGAGAAGAAGAAGAAGAATTGGAGCTTTGAGTTTGTAGGTATATCATAACCTTCTTCCAAATTCTTTGTATTAGTTTTGTGATTTTTTTTAAGTTTCAATTTCTAGAAACATATTTTTTTAAGAGTTTGATGAGGATTTTATGATATATACTTGGAGTTGGCAATGATTGTAAGGATAAGAGAAGGAATCATAGATAAACTACAACTTTTTCTGTTGACAATATCTAGGTCTGAAACTTTTAATAATGTTTGTAATATTATTTTAGCTCAGAAATTCTAAATGGTTAAATTAGACATGTTTATGGGCATTTATAACTTTGAATGATTTAAAAATTCAATAAGTATGATTTTTAGTGATTTTTCGAAAATGACCTTGAAATTTATTAGAATCCCCTATTTTTGCAATAAGATCAAATATCGAACTAAATTTGATATATCAAATGATCTTAGAAAATTATGGGTTTTTGGAAGCTGGTAATTTCATTTGTCTAGTGTATTATATCCAAAATTTGTAATTTAAATCTTTGTTTTTGAATTGTTATTATTTTTGTAATATAGTAGTCCTAGTATAGGATTTTAGTTGATAGATTCTGAAAGTTTTAGAATAAATTTATTTTAAAATATTATTTGTGAGAATTAAGCTTTGAATAATTTATGATGCACTAATATATGTGTCATGAGTAATTCTGATGTGGTTTCATAATTTTGAACAAGTATATAATTTTAGAAAATTTGGATTATAAATACTACTCAATGAAATATTTTAATTTGATCAAGTTAAGGAGTTAGATTTAAGGATGATTAAGACTTGAATTTTATAGGGGATAAAATCTGATTTGCTTGATTTAATGATGATTTATGTCTCAAGAGCAATAAATTTTAATTTTATGGTAAATGGATATTGTTGATGCATGAAACAAATAAGTATGGTGCTATTGGTTGAAATCTAAAGATTTTGGAAAAAGTCCATTTTAGATTAATTATAATCCAATTTTAGGTTTATATTATTTTATGGGTTTAAATTATTAATTATCATAATTTTAGGACTCCAGGGAGACAAGCTTTATGTTTGGGTCAACGAATGTAGAATCTGCCTTGATGAGTTTAGTGAGTGCATACTTAAACTATTTTTACGATTTTTATATAATGATTTTAGAAAAATATATTTTAAAGTATCATGAGTATGGTTCTTTTTTATATATATTTTTCTTTAATGATCATTTATCTCTAATTATGCTTTCTTTTATAAAATAATTTATTTTATATATGGGAGAAAACATTTATATTATCATTTTGGTTAAGATATGTTTATACTTAAGATAGCATTTTTCATGTATTAGCAATGATGTTTCATTAAAGTGGTTTGAGATTTAAATATTATGAGATATGATTTAATGAAATGTTATAAGTATATATATGTTGTATAAAGGATATGGTTTTGAAATGATTAGGTTGTACCTTCCCCTTTTAAATATGAGATTTAGGCCTTTGGGGTCTGTCTATATACACACATAGGATTTGGGCCATGTGCATAAGCGTTTTGCTTTAAGGAAGTCAATTTACTCTACATATGCATATGACAAGGATATAAAATGAGTACGTCAATGCTCTACCTAGGGGACATTTTAGGTATGACGAAGTTTCTTCCTAGATATTAGTTTAATGTGGTTTTTTTGTATAAACAGTAATATATAATGTTTTAAATACCAGATGTGTTTGATCATACTCAGTTAAGTAAAAATATGACTACAGATTTCAATTGAGTACATAAGTTTATGATAATTTATATTATTTATGATTCAGCTATTACTTGTGTTCAGAGATTGAGAAATGCTTTTCCTATGATAAGCCATTTCACACAATAATTTTATATGTTTTAAGTAAAAATTATTTTACGCGCTTTATTTATTTTTTATAATGAATAATAAGAGAAATGTTATTTATATGTTTATAATATGCTTTTAAGACTACTTGAATTTTTAAATTGCATCCATTTATGGAGTCAATCGACTTACCTTATTTTCATTATATTTGCCCCCTTCAGAAGATTGCAGGAGATGAATCAACTTAGTAGAGTTAATATTAAAAGATAAGCCAAGTGATAGGATGAGAATTCTTTTATTTTTGAGTTGGTACATTTGTAGGTTTTTCATTTAATAGAGTTCAAGATCCTTGGATTTTTACTTATTATTTTGAGATGTACGAGAGTATTTGTTTTGCAAATGTATTATACTTTTTGGACATTTGATGCTATAAATGATGTTAATGTTTCATTAGATTCTTAGAATGTTATAGATGAATAGGTTATGTTGAAGCGGAAGCACACAAACAAGCAAAATTACCCAAGCAATATATGCAGAACAAATTATTAAGAAAATAAAGAGAGAAGGGTAGAAGAAGAAACACATAAGAATTACGTGGTTCGGCAACTTGCCTACGTCCACGGCCGATCAAGATCACACTCTTATTATTAAATCACAAGGCACTCACAAAGCAAACCTTTTATAAGAAAGATCACAAAGAAAACTCTCTCTTGCATTATAGGGGTTTTCTCTGACAAATAACTACAAAGATTTCTTACTTGATCACTTAGATCTATTGGATTATCACAAATATGTGTTTACAAGCTAATTGATAGCTTTTATATAGGATTTAGGGCGTTCTAAGTTTACCTTAAACGTGTGGAAGTAGTATTAGGGAGTTCTAAAACAAGTGGGAGACAAATAGAGAAGTTTTCAATTTGGGAAACACTTCTTGCGCCCAGCGCCGCTAGGCTCAGCGTTCATCGCCGCGATGCTGTTGCACCCGCTTGAGAGCCGCAGCGCTAACCACCCAGTGTTACATCGCCCAAGTACTATTATGGTCGCCGCGGTTCCCACACCTGGGCACCGCCCCTTTTATCTTTCGCCTCCTTTCTCGTCCGTCTTTAATCTTTGTGGACCCTATGCACTTAGCTTGCTCTCCAAATCATATCCCGATGATTTTCAATCAATATTCTTACAAATCCAATTCTTGATTCAAAATCATCCATAAAGTAACTTGATCTCTCATTTTCACATCTTCGGTTACCCTCATAAAGTAGTGACTTCGATTAAGTCCTTGCATAGGATGAACTTAGCTGAGGGCAGTGGTTTAGTCAACATATCAGTAGGGGTTGCAGACGACGTTATCTTTGTTAGACTAACCTCACCATTTTAAACAATCTTTCTAATGTAATGGAGTTACACATCAATATGTTTCGACCTCTCGTGGAACACTTGATGCTTGTTTAAGTGTACGACATTCTGGCTGTCACAATATACACCGGTGTTCACATCTTCATCAGCAAATACCTCTGTGCATATGCCTTTCAACCATGCGGCCTCCTTGATAGCTTCACCAACAGCTATGTACTCTGCCTCTATGGTAGATAGTGCAACCATAAGTTATGAAATTGATCTCCAACATACACTACATCCCAACATTGTGAATACGTATCCCGTCAACGATCTTCTTTTGTCTAGATCATCTGCATAATCTGAGTCTATGTACCCTCTTATACGTAGCCTGTCTAGATCACCTGTCTAGATCTTCTTTACCATTTCACTGTTGTCTTCATCCTTCTTATACATCAACCCGTGATTCGACGTCCCCTTGATATATCTTAGAATTCACTTCACTGCAAGCCAGTGATCCTTACTCGAATTTGCCATGTATCTACTCACCACACTCATAGCCTGTATTGTGTCTGGTCTTGTGTAAACCATTGAATACATGATGATACCTACAGCGCTTGCATACGGTACTTTGCTCATCTACAGTTTCTCATTTTTAGAAGTCAGCGACTGTGCTGCTGAAAGTCTGAAATACATGGCCAAAAGAGTAGAGATAGCCTTTGCATTAAACATACCAAACTTCTCTAGCATTTTAAGTATATATCACTGTTGGAATAAAAAGATAACATCTCTTCTTTCCCTACAATATCCATACCTAATATTCTCTTTGCTGCTCCCAAATTCTTCATCTCAAACTCGCCACTCAACTGCCTCTTGAGCTTCTATATTCTTACATGCGATTAACATATCATCGACATATAAAAGTAAATATCCATACCTAATATTCTCTTTGCTGCTCCCAAATCCTTCATCTCAAACTTGCCACTCAACTGCCTCTTGAGCTTCTATATTCTTACATGCGATTAACATATCATCGACATATAAAAGTAAATACATCATCCCACAACTTATGTTCTTGAAGTACATGCATTCGTCATACTTGCTCATACTAAAGCCACAAGCTATTATAAACTCATCAAATCTCTTATACCACTGTCTAGGTGATTGCTTTAACCAATATAACGACTTCTTTAACAAACAAGAATGATCCGCTTTCTCAGGCTCTTCGAACCCTTGTGGCTATGTCATGTATATTGTCTCTTTAAGCTCTCCATGCAGAAAAGCTGTCTTTACATCCATCTACTCTAGATGTAAATCAAGGTTTACACACATGGCTAACAAAATCCTAATAAATGTGTGCTTGACAAATGAAAAGAATATCTCATAAAAATCAACTCCCTCTCTCTGAGTAAAACCTTGTTCAACTAACCTAGCCTTGAATCTCGTAGGCTTTATCCTTGGTATCCCTTCTTTCACCTTATACACCCACTTGCACTGACTAGTTTCTTTTAAGGTCTCTCCACCAACTTCCAGATATTGTTCTTCCTAAGAAAACTAATATCTTCTTCCATGGCTTGCTGTCATTTTTTTTATTCTCACTCTTCATAGTCTCACCATATGTTCTAGACTCATCATACTCAAGAGTGTAAGTAGAATTAAAAGCATGAGCAACTAGATTTGCATGTACATACCTGACTGGTGGGTTAATCGTTCTCCTTAACGTATCTCTAGCTAGCTAGTACTCTTCAAGTTTCATCTCATAAGTCTTAGTCTTTCTTTGGGTGAACTTGGAAGAACTCGCTGGTGTTCTTGGTTCATCTTCAAGGATCTCCTTATTGAAGTGCTGATTTAGGGTATATCAGATCTAGTTTCAGGCTCTACTTCAACTTCTATTGACTTGGGTGCTGAGTCTTCCTTGAGCACAGGTTCTTCTTTCTCATCTTCTTGGGAGGCTTTCAGCATTGTCGTCTCATCGAACATCACATCACGGCTTATGATACTTGTAGTAACCAGTATCCACGACTGGTAAGAATAAGTATTTATATATGTATAAATATACGTATTTTATTTGTATGTTGGTGATACTTGAATTATATATTGTTATTAGTAATATTTTATAGGTTAAGAATATACGATTAGTATTGGGTTTATTTGTATGACTTTAGATTTATTTTAGGGACCAAATTGTTATACTTTGAAAGTTTTGGGGGCAAATTCGTAAATACCAAAAATTAGCCTCTTAGTATAAAAATACACTTTTAAACCCTAATTTACCATTTTTAGGTCGAGCTACCCATTTTAAGAGAGAGAAGAGAGAAATAGAGGAGAGAAAAAGAGGAGAAGAAGAAGAAAAAGAAGAAGAAATTGGAATTTTGAATTTCAAGAGGTATATCATACGTATTTCTCAATTTATTGGTATTAATTAAGTTAATTCCTTTAAGTTTTGATTTCTGAAAATATGTATAATTGAGGATTTGTTGTGTATTTCGTAAGGTCATATGAGAATTGATGATGATCTATAAGATAGTTTGATAAATCATGATGAATTATGGAATTTCTGCTGGATAATCTCTTGATCTAGGAATTTTATAAATTGTTGTGATTCGATTCTGGTTTTGAATTTTGAGTATATGAAATTAGACATATTAAGGATCATCTGAGACTTTGAATCGATTGAAAATTCTGGAAATTGAATTTATAGTGAATTTACCAAAATGACCCTGAAATTCTGGAAATTTCCTGTGTAAACAGTATAATACAGTGACGAACAATGTTTGTCCTACTGAATGATCTTCAAAAATTATGAATTTGTGGAATATGATAATTTTATATGTCTAATATGATATACTCGGAATTGAGAAGTTAGATCAATGTGGTTGAAGTGTTATGAATTTCTAAAGTGTATCAGCTCATTGCAATATTTGATTAACAGATTTTTAAAGTTATAGAATAAAATAGTTTTAAAATACTTTTGGCAGTGATTTGGAAGTGAAATATTTATCATGGACTGAGATATGTGTTAAGAGTAATTATGTGGTAGTTTTATAATTTTTGAGTTAGTATATGATTTTATAAAATTGGGAGATTGAATATTGTTCAGTAAGTATCTTGATCCTGTCAGGTTTGTAGTTTGGATTTGATGATGTGTATGAAATGGATTGTGTAGGAATTTTGATATAATATTCATATATAGGAAGGATATATGAGTCAAGATTAATACATTCTGATTTTGGAGTAATTGTACATCATTTGATGTATTAGAAAATTTTGTTAAGTGTAAGTGGTCAGAATGACAGGTTTTGAGAAACCAAATATTTAGACCAATTTGATGTGATAAATGCATTGTGTGTAATTTTATAAGCTATTTAAAGTATTTTGTGTGAATTGTGAGGCTTATGAAAGGATTAATCTCCATTGATAGGTTAAGGAGATTTAAGCCTTGTAGCTGAAAGTGTTAAGAGGTAAGTATACTAGACTTACTACTGGAATCACAATAAACATAATAATTGTTTTGTATGATTTTGTAAATGGGGTTAAGAATATGTTTATGATATGTCAAAGTATATTTTGATATGAAATGTGAATATATGTTTATGAATGTGAGCATTGACATTGAGCATGGACATACATGTGTTTTTGAAAGTGAGCTTTCCAAAATAAGATGTGTTTAATAAAGAAAGCTTTTGAAGTGTAATATGTCCATGAGAAATATTTTGGATTTGAGGGTACTTGAACTCACTGTTAACTTAGTAGGCATTTTATGTGATTTGTGGAGCCTTTATGTGTGGCCTTTCCTTCGGGATTGGTATATGTTATGTGTTCCGTATGTAGGGAGGATCCTATTGGTACCTAAAGGAAGTGTGAGTCATCACATTCGTGTGGTGGCGTATTGGTACATGTGAGAGGACTCACCGATGATCAGGGTGAGGGTTTGGCTTTTACCTTCGGGCATAAGCGTTATATATGTGTGATTTAAAGACCTCACTTGTACTATTCCTCTCATACGGTATGTCACCTACGAGTGACATTTGGCTCATTATGTGATATGTGATATGTAAGTCCTACTAAGTAGTAGTCGAGTAATGGTATTCCTATTATGTGTTTTGAAAGAATGTGTAAGCGCTTACATGATATGTGATTTGATAAGATTATGATTTTGATTGATCACAGCATATCATACATATGCATTGTGTACATATATGTATTTGTATTTGATATATGAAAAACTAGTATGCTTACTGAGTTTTATACTCATTATAGTTTATGGTGATTTCAGGTAAATAAGGTACATGTGTGCTTAGCGGATTTGGCAAGGCTTCTGCTGTTCCTTGGGTTCCCTAAGTTGTTAGGTTGCTAAGTGTTTCATTTGGGGACACGTGGGATAAGATATTTGATTTGTCCCTAGTGAATAAATACTTATGTATTATTTTATTGTGTGTGGTTGGATTTAGTTTAAGTTTCACCAAGTGTAGTAATGGATTGATTTTAAGTAAGAATTTGCAATGAATATATTCTGGGCTTCCGGTAATAAAGTTGCTACTGGTGACGTAGTAGAGTGTTAATCTCTGAGAAAACTCTGCGTATCTCCGGTTTACTAATTGTCCCAGTGATAATTCAATTACTATAATTCTGAAAGAAATTAAAATGAATGTTTAAGTATTATTGAATGAATGTAAGTGATGTCGTGTGTCAGATCTTTTGGGTCTGGGGCGTGACAATACTTCTTGGGGGTGTCAAGTCTTTACTCCATACCTTATATCATTTCACTTCTTTAGGATATCCTATGAATACTCATTTGATAGCTTTAGGTTCCAACTTCCCCTCCTTAACATGTACAAAGGTAGGGCAACCAAATATTCTAAGGTGGTCATATTTTGGAGGATTGCTAAACCATTTCTCTTCTGGCAACTTGAAGTCAATAGCTAAGAAGGGACTTCTATTAATTAAATAAGCTGCAATTACTACAGTTTCTCCCTAAAATACCTTAGACATCTTTGCATTGGTAAGCATGCATCTAACCCTTTTAAATAGTGTCCTGTTCATCCTTTTAGCTATGCCATTTTGCTATGGTATTGATCTTACCGTTCTATGCCTTGCAATCCTATGCTTGACACAAAATCCATCAAACTCTTTATTGTAAAATTCGAGGCCGTTGTCAGTTCTCAAACTCTTCACCTTTTTGCTAGTTTGATTTTCAATAAGAGCCTTTTAAGTTTTGAACACTTCAAATGCTTGATTCTTACTCTTCAACACATAGACCCACAGCTTCCTTAAATAGTCATCAATTAAACTGAGAAAATACATGGCTCTACCACGAGTAGCTGTCTGAGCTGGTCCTCAAAGATCCGAATGTATGTAGTCAAGAGTACCCTCAGTCTTGTGCTCGCTAGTACTAAACTTCACCCTATGTGCTTTCTCAAGCACACAATGCTCACAAAACTCCAAGAGCTGGAACTTATCCTCACTAAGTGCCTTTTGACTAAATAACTTCTTTAGGATTCTCTTGCCTAGGTGTGCCAGTCTAAGATGTCATAACTTAGTTTGCATACTCTCATCATCTATAGAGAATAATGCTGAACCACTTACGATTTCACCCTTAAGCATACAAACACGTTTGTGTTTTTATCCTCTCACCACTACCATGGAACCCTTCAATACTCTCAAAACCCCTCTGTCGATCCTGATAGAGCACTCATTCTAATCTAAAGTTTCTAGTGAGATCAAATCTCTCTTGAGGTCAGGAACATACCTAACATCTGTTAACTCTCTCATTCGTCCATCATGTAGCCTAAGTTTAACACTACCAATTTTTGTCATCTAACATGCAACATCATTATCCATTAATACCTTATCACCACTAATGGGCTGAAAATTTACAAAACAAGACTTATGTGGGCATATGTGAAAAGTACAATTAGAATTTAAAACCCATTGTTCAAAATTTATACCATCAGTAACAACCAATGTTTCTGCACTATTATAGCTATTATCATAGGCAAACGCACATCCACTTTCTTTTTGCCTTGTGCTCTCTTCTCAGGACAGTCCTTTATGAAGTGCCTCTCATTCTTACAGCAATAGCATTTTCTAGGAGTCCTAAACTTCGATCTTGAGCCCTTTTTCCTTCCATCTTTATATGAGGGCCTTTCTCTTACAGATAAACTTTCTGCATTGCCCTTGATCTACTTCCTTAATATCTTTGAGTTTAATGATGATTTCACATGGTTTATTGTTAAACTCTCTCTGTCGTAGAGTAGAGTATCAACAAAACTCTCATAACTCTTAGGAAGTAAACTCAACAAAATAATTGCTCTATCTTCATCTTCTATCTTGATGTTGATAGACTCAAGATCAAGGATGATCTAATTGAATGCATCTATATAATCTTTCATCGGCGTCTTCTCTGACATGGACAGCTGATATAGCTTATTCTTTATATGCAATCTGTTGGCCAATGATTTTCGTATATAAGGAGAGTCAAGCTTCTTCCAAAGACCTATTGCCGTCGTCTCACCTGCTATTTCCCTTAGTACTTCATCGCTCAATGACATAACGATTGTGCTATGAGCTCTTTCTTGAATATCCATTCTTTCTGCTTCAGCTTTAGATGACTCTGGCATATTCTCTTCATCACTAGATGGAGTTGCAGTCTCCCCTAATTCTAAGCCTAGCCTTTGACTCACCAACAACACCTTTACCTTTATCTTCCACAGATTGAAGTCATTCGTACAGTTGAATATCTCTACCTTATACTTGGGTGTGGCCATGTCTACTTAGAACCTTACTTTGATACTATTTTGTTGAAGTGGAAGCACACAAACAAGAAAATTTATCCAAGCAATATATGCATAACAAGTTATTAAGAAAATAAAGAGAGAAGGTAGAAGAAGAAATACACAAGAATTACATGGTTTGACAACTTGTTTATATCCACGTGTAAAAGTGTATGGGACTTACTAACACCTTGGTCTACTAGCTGGGTGACACCTCAAAGCCACTAATGTCCCAGCATATAATTCTCAGGTTACCTGCACACCCAAGGATTCACACCCCTGCCTCCATCTCCATGGAGGCCTTATAGGCCTTCAGAAGTTCGTTCTTGTACCCATCGGGCTGGCCAGCCATAGACGCATCTCATGCGTAACCTCCCTAATGCTCGAACCCGGGATCTCATCCACTTATGCCTTACGAGTTCGAGACCCGTACTCATTAGGCTAGCCAGCCTGATGGGTACCGGTCTCGAACTCGTAAGGCCTAAGTGGAATGAGTTCCTAGGTTCGAGCACTGCGGAGGTACAGATAACCTGAGCTGATTACGTGGGTGCACAGGTGGCTTTGAGGTGTCATCCAGCCGGTGGGCTAAGGAGTTGGTGGGCCCTACACACTCTGACACCACAGTGGATCAAGATCACACTCTTATTATTGAATCACAAGGTACTCACAAAGCACACCTTTTACAAGAAAGATCACAAAGAAAACTCTCTCTTGCACTCTAGAGATTTTCTCTCATAAAGAACCATAAAGATTTCTTACTTGATTACTTAGATCTATTGGGTTATCACAAAGATGTGTTTACAAGCCAACTGACAGTCTTTATATAGGCTTTAGGATGTCCTAGGTTTACTCTAAACATGTGAGAGTTATATTAGGGAGTCCTGAAGCAAGTGAGAGACAAATAAGAAAGTTTTCAATTCGGGAAACACTTCTCACGCCCAGCTCCACGGCTCTCAGCGTTCATCGCCGTGATGTTGGTACGCCCGCCTGGGTGCTACGTCGTTGACCACCCAGCGCCGCTGCGCTTAGGTGCCATTATGGGCGTCGCAACGCCTATGCTTGGGCACCGCCCTCTTCGTCTTTCACTTCTTTTCGCATCCGTCTTTAATCCTTATGCACCCTACTTATTTGACTTGCTCTTCAAATTATATTCCGATGATTTTTAATTAATATTCTCACAGGTTACATAGATGTAATTGATGATTGTGTGTTATGAATAATAGATGAAAAATTTGAAAGTACGGGTGCATGTAAGAAAAGTATAAAAGTGTTAATTTTTTTTAGTTACAGATTGGAATATATTTGAAAAGTATAAAAAAATTCTGTCGAGATTTCGATAAAATCTTTACATAATAAAAGTGTGTAAAGTTTACAAGATAGTATTTAAGATCGAACTAAAATTTTTTAAAATACTGTAAGGCGAATCATTTTAATTAGAATTGGAAGTTTATTTATGAGATATATAGTAGAGAATACATTCTCCCTAAAAAGAAATAGTTAAGTTTGCTTTAATTTGTAAAATTTTAGTAACATCAAGTATATACTGATATTTATGTTTTATAACTCTATTTTATTAGGGTCATAACATAACTAGGTTAGTGAATAATTTTATTATCGCAAAACTATGTTTGAATTTGTTTAGAAAAGAATTCAGAACTATTGTCAGAACGAATGATTTGGATTTGTGGGAGAAAAATGTCCCATTTTCAGAATTAATTCGAGTAATTTTTATGCTGAATTGTCGATTGATTTGATTAAACAAATAAATTAACATGCTAAAAATTTCAGATTTAGGTTTCCTTAAATAATCATCAACGGTAGTTAAAAAAAGGTAATCCAGTTTTAGAAGGTATAGAGAAAGCACCCCTATGTCAACATGAATTAATTCAAAGCAATTAGAACAACAAGATGTCCTTTGAGAAAAAGGAAGACGCGACTGTTTGGCACGCGGACAAACATTACAAATGAAATCTTTATTTGCAATAATACTTAAGAATTCTTAACTATAAAATCAAAATTAGATTTAGATGGATAATTTGGAGTATGATGGCCTTGATTTCTTCGCTTGCTTATCTTGAAATCTGTGCATTTGCTAGCTTGTAGCAAGGGTATGACCATACTTGTTACAGTGATCACAAAAAGGACGTGAGCGCTTCTCGATTTAAATGCTTGAAGCGCCGCCAAATCAACGATAGGAATTGTTCAAATGTGAATCTCTTGTTGGTCTTCTTCTTAATGTACTAAATTATAGATACGTTGAATTGAAGGAAATGACTCCATCAAGAGGATTTGGCTGCAAATAGATGAAAATAACCATAGAGTCCTTGAAGAAACTCCATGGCATGATCTTGATGTTGTTGATCCATGATGCTTTTAGCATTACCACAAATTCATGGAGTGACAGGAAAAATGGAACTGAGTTCATCCCATAAAGATTTGAGTTGTCTGAAAATATAAGAAAACAAAAATACCTTCTTGTTTAAGAGCAAAAATTTATTGCTTCAATTGATAGATTTAGGAGCATTTGATTGTAAAAAATGATCCTTCAAATTTGTCTAAATTTGTGCAACAGTTTCAGCATGTAAGATACTTAAACGAATTTCAAGGAGACAGTATTTAGAATCCAACTTGAAACCAAATAATTACATCTTTTCCAATTGCAAATGTCATCTTTCTCTTTGGAAAATAGAAATGACCCATCAGCAAAGTCAAATTTATTTTCAGTACGAAGGGCCATTATGGTTGATCCATAATTGTCTCATGACAGTCATGGAGTTTCATATGAGATCATGAGTTAACTAAAAGTCAAAGACGTGAATGAAAGACTCAAAGTATGCATGCTTACTGCTCTGATATATATAAACAAATTAAAGTATGCATGTTTACTCTTGTATATTTAAAATATAAACAAATCAATACGAACAAGATATGGCAGAAATCGTGGAATGTTAGTGTTGGTTTAAATTCGTCCAACTGTTTTGAATTTTTTTGAATACGTCTTTTCATCCGACACGTCTTTGGTACCAACACGTCTTTGATTTGAATTTGTCCAACACAAATCTATTGACATTTTATGATTATTATTTTTTGGGATCTACGGCGATGGTGCCATCTGTAAATTTACACTAAAAAATAATAAAAACTACTCCATTAAAAATCAATAGAATCTAAAAAGAAAAAAAAAATTTGGCCTCAAATGTTCCACGTAATTCAAGAAAAAGCTGTGGGAACTGAAGCACGAATGCTTTTGACAATATCCAGTTTCGCACGTGCTGATAGGGAAATGCTTTTACGCTATTTGGGATAACGTTTGTATCTGGCAGGTTGATAACACTTAGAATAAATCTGATGCGAATTAAAAGCGGGATATTAACACTGTCAGCCCCTTAGGTTGGCATAAATTATATTTTTAAAGTCACTCTATTAAATTAACAAAATAAAAATATTAATATTTTAAAAATATTTTAATTATTTATAAGATAAAATTATAAGTGTATTTTTATTTTTTTAATTAAATAAAAAAATAATTAAAATTAAAATTAAAATTAAAATCACCGTCAAATGTAATTTGTGACAACCTCAGGGAGTGAAAGTGTTAATACCCCATCAAAAGCCTCTCAAGAATCGTCAAACCAAATCGTCAAATCCAATTCTTTTTAAAAGCAATCACTTGCACACACACAGTTACTGTCATATAATATCATCAGTAATCGGCGCAAGGTGCGCAAGCAGACGCTGACGCTGACGCTCTTGGAGGTGCCGGATCAACTGACGGCTATTGCTTGAGTATGTATCCGTAAAATTGTAAATCTTCTGCTTTTTTTCAGCTGATCGATTACATCCTGATTATTATATGTTTTCATTTCTATTAATACATGCAGGATAACTATGTTATAAATTTTCAAGATAAGAAGGTTATTTTAATATTTATAATAGTATTATTTAGTAATTGTGGTATAATTGATGGGGGATATAACTAGATTTTTTTAAATTTAATTGTTTCATTAAATTGTTTTTGAAGAATTTATTTCATAAATTTTAGTGATACGAAAAGAAAATTTTATTTATAAGAAAAGAAAATACACCTTATAAATTAATAATTTAAACAAGTTCTCTCACACTGTAAACAACTATATAGCTACAAAAAAAACGCATATTATTTTGTATTGTTAATATAAAAATTAAAAGAGTCGACGTAAGATGACGAATTAGTCTATCGTGAAGCAAGAAGAAATAATTGTTTTTTTTTTTATATTTCAAATGGACTTTGCATAATAGTTTGAATAGGAAGAGTTAATCATTGTAACATTCTAATGAAAGTAAAATTTAATTATTAATATTAATAACTTATGAAAAAATTTTAATAAGTCTATTATAGTGTCAAGTTCTCAAAAAGCAAAAGATTAAATATAAGTAAATTTTATGATATGAATAATTTTTTCAATAAATCTATTATAGTGGTCTTTATACAAAATATAGTTTCATAATTTGAGTAATCAATGTTGAATGTAATGCTTTTAGGTATATAATAAAAATATTATTGATGATGGATCTGGAACTTCTTCAAATACTGGGAGAACTCATCAACACTCCTCCTCAACACCAACTCTAACTTTTCGAATCATCTCGAGTTGATGATAAAAGTTTTCGAACTTGTTGGCACTTAGTCCTTTGGTAAGCAGATCTACAATTTGTTCATCTGTCTTGACATATTTTATTTCAACTTCTTCTTGAAGGACATTCTCTTTGATAAAATGGTAGTGTACTTTCACGTGCTTAGTTCTTGTATGAAATTTTGAATTTTCTGCTAAACGTATATTGATTGATTATTACAATAAAGTGGTATTGTATAATCAACTTGTTGGTATAGATCTTTTATCAGTTGTGCTAACCATAAGCTTTCTTGAGCTGCCTGAGCTGATGCTTTATACTCTGCTTCTGTTGATAGAGACACCGTTGGTTGCCTTTTGTTACACTAGAAAATCACTCCAGAACATAATCTGAAGACATATCCAGTTGTCGACCGACAAGTGTCATGATCTCCCACATAATCGGCATTGCAGTACCTGATCAGTTTGCAATCTTCACTTTTCTTGTACAAAAGACCATAGTCAATTATACTTTTGATATATCTCAAAATTCGACGAATAGCTTCTATGTGGGACTTCTTTGGATTTTGTATGTACCGATTTACCACACCAACAGCAAAAGAAATGTCAGGTCGAGTCAAAGTAAGAAAAATGAGACTTCCTACAAGTCGTCGATACATCATCCCGTCCTCCAGGTCTATGCTTCATGTGTGGAAAGCTTGAAATTTGGTTCAATTTGCGTTGAGATAGACTTGCAATCAAGCATCCCAAATTTCTCTAGTAGGTCTCTTGCGTATTTCTGTTGACAGAGAAATAACCCTTTTATTATACAATTGACCTCTAGTCTAATAAAATGTTTGAGCTCTCCAAGCTCCTTCATCTAGAAGCGTATTGATAAATTTTCTTTTGTTCGATGAATTTTTAACTCATCCTCTCATGTGATGATTAGGTCATCCACATACACCAGTACTATTGCCAATTTCCCTTCTCTCACTTTCACAAATAAGCTAGAATATGCATGTGCCATAATATAGCCACATTGCATCAAACATTCAACAATTTTATAGTACCATGCTCTTGGTGCTTGTTTTAGTCCATAGATAGCCTTTTTAAATGTGCAGACAAATCCAGGATGAACTCTACTCTCGAACCCCTTAGTTGATTCATGTAGATCTTTCTATCAAATTCTCCATGTAAGAACGCATTTTTCACATCCATATGCCATAATTTCCAGTCTTTACTAACTGCAAGTACTAAAAGAACTCATACTTTTGTTATCTTTGCCATAGGACTAAACGTCTCATCATAGTTTAGTCCGTACTGTTGAGAGCACCCTCGAGCCATCAATCGAGCTTTGTATCTCTCAACCGATCCATCAGGGCGAGTTTTGACCTTGGATGTCCATTTACAAGAAATAGGCTTTACATCTCTTGGCTTTGGCACTAGATACCAAGTTTAATTGTCTTTTAATGCGATAATCCCTTCTTCTATTGCCTTTACCTACTTAGGGTCTTATGATGCTTCTTCATAAGTCATCGGCTCTTTTGGACTCTCATTTGCTATAATTGCATTAGCATACTTGGGATTTGGCTTTCGTATCCTGGTTGACCTTTTGAGTTGTGGTTGTGGACTTGTCACATTTTCTTGACTTGGTTTAACCTCTTCTCCTAATCTTTGGTAAACACCAGTTCGTCAAGGACTCATTGCCTCACAATCTCCATTATTTTCATCATCTAAATCCTTACTAATATCAGGATTTAGTCGAACCTCAACAATCTGCTCCTCTATTTTCTCTTGAAGTTAATCTTCTATCTCTTTGGAATCTGGTAACCCATTTTTTTTGCAAAGACCATCGCGAGGAAACTTCATCAAACACCATGTTCCACGATATATAACATCGTCCAGATGTAGGATCACAACACTTCCACCATTTTCTCTAGTTGTTATATCCCATAAAAATACACCGAATCGCCTTTTTATCAAATTTGCTATGTAAATGACTTGGTACAAACACGTAGTAATCGCAACCAAACACTCGAAAGTGACCAACTGTAGGCTTGACACCTCACAATTTTTCAAAGGGTGAAGTAAATCCTAATCTTGGTTGCGAAAGCCTGTTGATGACATGAGCTGCTGTCTTCATACATTTAGCCCAAAATCTACTAGGTACATTTTTTGCATGCAACCTACTCTGACATATCTTCATAAGATGTCGGTTTTTTCTCTCAGCAACACCATTTTGTTGTGGGGTTGCACAAGGGAATTGATGATGGATCTGAAACTTCTTCAAATACTGGGAGAACTCATTTGATGTATATTCCCCACCATTGTCAGTGCGCAGACATTGAAATTTTCTTCCGACTTCTCCTTCAGTTGTTTCTATAAATTTCTTAAACTTTAAAAAAGTATCTAATTTTTTCTTCATAAAGAAAATCTATACATACCTCGAAAAGTCATCAATAAATATCACCATATACCGCATGCTACTAATTGATGGCTGCTTGATAGTTCCAAACACATCAGAGTGAATCAACTCTAATGGCTTTTTAGCTCTAAATTTTGACTCTTTATATAGTAGTTGATGTACCTTGCCGTACTAACATCTCGCACATATTGTATCTACTCTCACATCAAGTTGAGGTAGACCTTTAAGCATTACCTTGTTCACCATCACTTTTAGCTTATGATAACTTACATGTAAATGCCAAAAATCTACTGTCTCATTCATTTGAGTCTTATCTATATAAGTTGCGTCTACTGATAGTACATAGAGTAACTCTAGTCAACGTCCTTCCATTGTTGGAGTTCTCGTGATTTTTAAATCTTTGTACACCTTAACATCTTGTAGACTGAACAAGACATAGTGTCTAGAAGATGTTAACTGTGATACTGACAATAGATTCTTTTTTATGCCAGGGATATGATATACATCTTGAAGTGTTGCCTTGTTAGGACTGTAACGAGGTGCAAAGACTGTGTTACTAATGTGAGCTATAGGTAACCTTGAGTTTTTTACTGTCACTACTACATGACTTTTTTTTATACTTAGTCATATCTTAAAGCTTTTCTTTGTCACCAGTCATATGATTTGAACATCTTGAGTCGACGATCCAATCATTTTCATAATCAATCCGTCCAGGCATTATCACTAAGAGTGATAGGTCTTCTTCCTCTATTGTGACAGATGCTTCAGCATTCCATTCATCTTTACTTTTTCTTTCTGAGTTTGATGTGACAGCATTACCCTCAGTAGACCTTTTCTTGGACCAATAGTATTTTGCCTTGTGTCATATTTTTTCACAATTGTAGCGTTTTCCTTTAAACGTTTTCTTTTACTTGGACTGAATACCATTATCGCGAGTCCTCTATGCTCCCCTTGTCTGTGAGTTGCCTTTTTGGTGATAACTCTTTATCTTATCATCATCTCCTTTAGATCCTTTACTAGCACGTCGTTTAAATCGACCTTTCTTTTTTGTCAATGTAGAGTGCTGCTTCATCGCCTTTTAATGAGATCCCATCCATTTGCTTGACAATATTAACAAGTAAAATTTTAAATTCAATAAGAGATGGTTGGGTTGGCCAACCTTGTACAACATTAACAAAACTTCTATACTTAGGCCTCAAACTATGGATGATAATTCTTTTCAACCTAGTTTCAGCAATAGTAGTGGCAGGATCTAACTCAGATATTTCATGACACAAGGACTTTAACTTTGTAAAGTATTAGTTAATTGTCATGTTGCGTTGTGTAATCGATAATAGGTCATTCTCTAGAAGTTGTAGTCGCGTGTTATTTTTTCTTTGAGAAGAGTGATGCAAAAGTGTCCCATTCTTCATTTGGCGTCTTGACCTTCTTTATGTGCTTTAATATTTCTTCTTCAACTGTGGTCTTAATGGCAATTATAGCCTTACTAATTTTTACCTTCCATTTTTTTAAAATGGCTTCGTCTAATGGCTACTTCACTTCATTCGCGCCAATGACCTCCCAAAGATCTTGGCCTTGAAGGTAAGACTCCATCAATGTTGCCCATGTATTGTAATTTTGGTTGTTAAGCTTCTTGATTCCTCCAATGACTTGAAGGCCACCCATCGTGTTGGCAGTACCTCAATAATACCAAACAAGTTTTGTCAACAAACTTGCAGAGTCACAGACTACTCATGATACACAGAAACTCACTCGCTCATAATTTCTAGAAACCTTTCTGATGTGAAAGATCAATCAAAGTTGTAACCACAGAGCATATTCAGAATTTTTAGAAATCCTACAACTTGAGTGGTCTCAGACAGTCCTACTCTAATACTAAATGTTGAATTCAACACTCTTGGGCATATAATAAAAATATTATTAAGACTACTCAAGAAGAAACTACACACTCAAATATTACACCTTACAAGAGATTACACTTGCAACTCTTAATACTACTTACAATACCTAAGACTACTCAAGACCTATGCCTTGTATTTATTTTTTGCTTCTTTTGTTTCATGATACAACCATTACACCTAAGGGTATTTATAGTAATAAGAACTCAATACAAATCACACAAAGAAAAGAACTAAAAAAATCCATAACCATACAAAGAGGTCATTTTTATCACCACACAAATTGCTTTCTAACTAACCCACTCATTAAAAATAATTTGCTCCTAGAAGTTTTCATATATTGGACTTTGCTAATGGGCTGGTGCTGTATTCATCAACAATTAATTTCATCTCTTTGCACACTTAAAACTACACCAACAACAAACTTGAGCCAACTATCTCATCACAGACAATTTCATTAAAGAATCAAAACCACAAACATTTAACAATCTTTCTAATAAAAGGAATTAATTGAAGTATTCTTAAAAATTATAGATATTCATTGACTAATTTATTTATTTTTTATGACTTAAACTATTTTTTAAATTAAAAATATTTGTTGATAAAACACTTTAACTGCTATACTTTTGAAACAAAGTAAAGATCATGATAATTAGGGGTGGGTTAGGGTAGGGATCAATCCCCATCCCATACTTTATATATATAATTTAGGTTTGGGGTTGGAGAACTCCATGGGGGATACCCAATTATTTTTTAAATACTCTTTCAATTATACCGATTTAGTTTTATAAAATGGTCTTTTATCCCATACAATTATAATATATAAAAAACAATTGTAAACATTACATAAAAATATAGACTACATCAAGTCTTTAACTACTAATTTAAAAATTAATAATATTAATTAAAATATAAAAATAAATACTTTATTTGAACTTTGACATCTAAATCATCATGTTTCATTTGTAATCTAAATATCAAATCTTTATTAAGATTTTTGCCAAATCTATAATACAAAGTAAAAGAAAATTTGAACTAGATTAGTGATGACCAACAAATTAAGAATGGTAATAAAATTGTTCCTCTTCATATTTTATTTTCAACAAATAAGTTCACTCTAATTTAGAAGCAAGTGTCTAATATTAGATATAAGTAAGAAAATATAGAAATGAATTAAAAATTTAAAAATATGAATAAGAATCAAAATTTTTAAAAATATAATGTAAGTAAATTTTATACCTCCATATTTAGATTGTAGCTAATTTTGATTTATATAAATATGTATTTTTTTTTACTCAATTTGTTTATTATGTTTTTAAATCAGGTATTTCGGGCGGATTTTGAGAAATTAATTTATCCCCAAATCCAACTCGAATTTTACTTGAGTTTGACTTACTATACCTAAACTCGTCTCATCTAAAAAACATACTTAAAATACGACTCGAATTACTTTTTATTTGAAGCGGTCCTTACGAGATCCCAATCCCATGTAGAATTTTGTTACCCTTAACGCCAATTAAAAATATCCTAAGTGCACCTATATTTCTATTAAGTTCTTCCAAGTTAACATAACTTGAGAAACTTAAGGGAAAACTTGGAAAATTTAATGTAAAACATAAAAATCTAGGCAACTACTCGTGTAGATGTAGCTTTCATTTGGTAAAGAAATTTGTTTGAATTTGAATATGTGTTTATTTTCCAGATCTATAATTCACGTTTGGCTAAATGGTTCTCTCTTATTTACTTGGCTTGTTGCTGGGAGTTAGATAAATTTGAAATGGCTTCCACGAGTATGCAAAGTACCCCTACATGGAAATACGATGTCTTCTTGAGTTTTAGAGGAAAAGACACTCGCCAAAGCTTCTGTGGTCATCTGTATGCTGCTCTAGACCAGAAAGGAATATTCACTTTTAAAGATAATCATAGACTCGGAAAAGGAAAAGTGATATTGTCAGAACTCTTTAATGCAATTGAAGAATCAATGTTTTCAGTTGTCATTATTTCAGAAAATTATGCTTCTTCAAAATGGTGCTTGGATGAACTTGCGAAGATTGTCGAGTGCATGAAGGTGATGGGTCAGACTATTTTGCCAGTTTTCTACAATGTTAGTCCTTTCGAGGTGAGAGTGCAGACCGGAAGTTTTGAGAAAGTTTTTGACGAACATGAAAAGATTTTCAGAGACGATATGGAGAGGGTGCAAAAGTGGAGGGATGCGATGACAGAAATTGGCAATCTCTCTGGATGGCATTTACAAGATAGGTAAGACTAATAATTCCTTTTTCCATTCAGCGACTGCATTAGTCAGAGTATGAACCATTAAAAATCTTTAGAAATAAAACTCACAATCAGAGGAACACCAGCGATTGGACACATGACGATCGTGTTCACAATGAGTATGTTATTATCATATAAACTTAACCTCAAACTTTACTCTTTGACTCGGTATGTTACATGGGATAACTTGGAGGATAGAATTATTTTGACAATTTGTTTTAAATCTTATGTTTGATGCAGACAAAATAAGTTAAGGGTGATGATATTTTCCCCATATTTTGGATAGTCACATATCATCTTTTAAATCTTTATTTGATAATTACAATTTCAATCTTGCTGAAATGATTTAAAAAAATAAATAAATACAATTTAAGTAGTTATTTATATTAATTTAAGGAATATTTATACTACATAAATCTTTATTTTTTTATGTATTCATCTTGTACTCTTGCTTGAATTGAAATATATATTTTGGTCTATATGATATTTGAAATAATGGAAGAAAAATATTTACAGTAGGAAGTAGCTTAAAAGAAAAAAAGTAAATTTATATTTTTAATATTGTATTATTTTTATTTAATAATTATTTATCCAAGGTTGTTAGTTGCCGTAAACTGAATTTTGCTTGTGTATTCAGTTTCCACCAACAATGTTTCTAAAATAAGCCAATTATTGCTTCTCCATTCATATGTTAATTTTGCACAGCAT
Organism: Ailanthus altissimus; assembly: GCA_946807835.1. Lineage (NCBI taxonomy): Eukaryota > Viridiplantae > Streptophyta > Magnoliopsida > Sapindales > Simaroubaceae > Ailanthus > Ailanthus altissimus. Next base: position 4,017,414 of record OX327690.1, on the reverse strand, counting down.
AGTAATTGGATGAGCTGTTATTTCAACTTATGTTTGGTAATTCAGATTTACCCACATTTTACTTGATGACAATCAATTCCAATGAAATGAAAATTAAATAAAGTATATCACAATCTTATGTTTTATTGACCTATTTGTAGTCCATATTGGCTTGCCATTTTTCTGACAATTTTTCTCATTTTCAGGGAAGAATCTGAAGTTATTCGAGAAGTTGTCAATGAGATATCAAGCAAAGTGAGAGGTACATATTTAAATGCATCTGGGAAGCTGGTAGGAATTGACTCACGCTTGCCGCAAATACTTTCTATGTTAGGTACAGGGTCAAAGGATGTTCGCGTGATAGGAATTTGTGGGATGGGTGGGATAGGCAAGACAACACTTGCTAGAGTTGTTTTTGACAGAATCACTAATCACTTTGATGGTGGTAGTTTTCTTGCTAATATTAGAGAATTTTCTCTAACACGAGGTCTAGTTGCGTTACAAGAACAGCTTATTTCTGAAATCATGATAGAGAAAAACATAAAGGTGTGGGATATTGACAAAGGACGGCATGTGATAAGAAATAGGTTACGTAATAAGAGGGTTCTTGTTATACTTGATGATGTTGATGATTTAGGACAACTACAATCATTAGTTGGAGAGCGTAATTGGTTTGGTTTGGGGAGTAGAATCATTATTACCACCAGAGATCGACATTTGCTTGTTACCCATCGAGTGGATGATGTATATATGGTTGAAAAATTAAATGATGGTGATGCTCTAAAGCTCTTCTGTTGGAATGCCTTTCGAAACACTCACCCTACCGATGATTATTTTACCATGCTACCCATATATAGCATGGTAAAGTATGCCGACGGCCTTCCGTTGGCTCTTGAAGTTCTGGGATCATTTTTGTTTGGTAGGAGTAATGTTGATTGGAAACATGCATTGGATAGACTCAAAGAAGTTCCTGAAAAAAAGATTTTTGAAATACTTAAAATAAGTTACGATGGACTACAAGAAATGGAGAAGAAAATATTTCTAGATATTGCTTGTTTTTTCAAAGGAAAAGATAAAGATGGAGTAAGAGAATTCCTTAACAGTTGTAATTTCTACCCAGATATTGCAATTAGCGTTCTTATTGATAAATGTATCATAACCCTTTCAAATAACAGACTGTATATGCATGATTTGATACAAGATATGGGTAAGGAAATTGTTCGCCAAGAATACCCAGACCAACCAGGCCGACGGAGTAGGTTGTGGCGCTTTCAGGATTTGTATGGTGTGTTGACAGAAAATGAGGTATTAGATTTTGTAGATAAAATATCTATATAAGTATACACACATGAAAGATCTTTAGCATGGATGTCTGCACAATTTTAAATGTGAACATTTAACTATTTATGCAGAAATTTAACTGTATATAAAAAAATTCAACTGTAAATTAGACTTTTATATCTTAGACCTTGCAAATGTCCATACTAGAGAAAGTCTATATATATATATATATATATATATATATATAAAATATAACTTATTATATAGTGAACATCTAAATACGTGAAATTTTTTACAACACATGTTAAATAATGCTGAAGTTGTAGATTAATGCCCAACAATGTTATGAAGTAGTGTTTTTCACCATATATGAGTACTGTAGCTTATAAAATCATTCTGTATGTAATATATAAGTATACAATTGGATGCTAGTAATATAATATTGTGCGTATCTTTGTGCCTGAGAATTTTTGCGTGCGTATCTAATGATACATAGTTTTTTTTTTTTTTCTGCATTCCATGAATTTTACTTTTTGTTTTTCATCAGGGAACAAAAGCTGTTGAAGGTATAATGTCAAATTCTGTAACAAACAAAAAGGTATGATTGAATGCTGAATCTTTCTCAAGAACGAAAAATCTAAGATTACTCGAATCAATGGGTGTACATTTTTTGCCCTTCATCTTGTTTGTATGTTTTTTTTTTCATCAGGGGATCGATATGGTACCATTAAATGCTGAATCATTTTCAATGATGAAAAATCTAAGATTACTCATAATCAATGGTCGATGTTATCATCAAATTCATTATCTTTCGAATGAGTTACGGCTTCTAAAATGGTTTCAGTATCCCTTAAGATCTCTGCCATCAAATTTCCCACCCGAGAATCTTTACAAACTTAGCATGTGTCATAGCTATCTTCGGAAACTTTGGCAGGGACCAAAGGTATGTATGATCAATTCCACGTGTAGATTTTTTCTCCTGAAAATACAAGCTCAAAATTTCTCTAACAATATGATTTTTAAAAACCTTCTCTTTTGATTTTTCCAGAATATGAGACACCTGAAAATTATCAAACTCTGTCACTCAGTATGCTTAACTGAGACCCCAGACTTCACTGGAGTTCCAAATCTTGAGAAGCTGGTTCTTGATGGTTGTAAGAATTTGTCTTTTCTTCACCCTTCCATTGGACTTCTTAAAAGGCTCAATTTGTTGAATCTGAAAGATTGCTTACAGCTTAAGGAGCTTCCAACTGAAATCGAATGGGAATCTCTTGAAGTTCTTATTCTCTCTGGATGCTCACAACTCAGAAATGTTAAAGATATTGTGGGAAAGGCCAAGGATATGTCGCAGCTTCATTTAGATGGCACTTCTATAAAAGAAGTGCCCCCGTCAATCCAATATCTCACAAGGCTTGCTATGTTAAATTTGCAAGACTGCAAAAACCTTGTGACTATTCCAAGCGGCATTTGTGAGTTGAGATCTCTCAAAGTTTTTAATCTAAATGGATGCTCAAGACTAGAAGTAGTGCCAGAAAACCTGGGGCATATATCAAGTTTGGAGAAACTTGATTTAGGTGGAACTGCTATTCACAGACCGCCATCATCAGTTCTACTATTAAAGAACCTTGAAGAATTATCTTTCCATGTATACAAAAGAAAATTAGTCAATTCGCTGTTTCCTTTCTTTGCAGTCTCATTTCCCCCAAGAGCAAATTCATATCCCAGGGACTTCTGTATACCTTCTTTATCAGGTTTATTCTCTTTAAGAAGATTGGACTTAGGTGACTGCAATCTCATGGACAAGGCAATGCCCAGTGACATTGGCTGCATACTCTCGCTGAAAAACTTAAATCTGAGTGGGAATGACTTCGTCAGCTTACCAGCAACCATCAGTCAACTCTCTAAGCTTGAAACTCTTAATGTAGACTACTGCACAAAGCTTCAAGCTTTGCCAGAGCTTCCGTCGAGTTTAAATGGATTATTTGCTCACAACTGTACATCCTTGGTAACATTATCCGGTCCTTCACATATAACTAAATCGACATCACGACTATTTCATTTAAGTAACTGCTTCAATCTAGGAAGGAACTGTCTGCGAAATACATTTTTTATCAACCTGCTTCAATCGCTGCTGAAAAGCCAGCTTCAGGTACTTCTTCCTCTCTCCCTCTTTCTGTCACACACATCCACAAACCCATTGCTGCTTGTCATGCATTGACATAACTTTTACTCTGCAGGGACTTGAGTCTACGGTTATATCGTCTGAGTTTGATATTGCTATCCCAGGATCCCAAATTCCAGAATGGTTCACTTATTTAAGTACAGAACCCTCAATAACTACATTCTTGCCAAGACTTGATACCAATAATTTGTGCAGGGGACTGGCTCTTTGTGCCGCCTTTTCAATACGTGGTCGTAAAACTATAACCGACTGTTTTCGGTATAACAAATGTGCTACTTTGGATCTTCATTGTCTTTTCAATCACGAAGCACGTCCTGTTTCTATTTCCTTACGCTACATAGAGTCTATGCGCAAGTTTGATCACATCTGGTTGTGCTACATTTCACGAAATTACTTCTCCCACAATTTTTTGCTAGACAATTCTAGGCCCATCACAGCTACATTCACCCCTAACGGGGACACACATTTTGAAGTGGAGGTTAAAGCTTGTGGGCTTCGTCCAGTATATTCTCACGATGTTGAAGAATTCATCCAAGCATCAAATAAAGTTAGTTCTGATGATTTGCCTTTTGATACTACTAATTTAAAGCGGAACCCTGATGACTTCTTGCCTCGTGAGCAGCCGCAGCAGAAACGAGTAAATGCTTCCAGGAATTAACTCTCTTCCCCAGGCAAATATTCTTGTTTCTGATCATTGGAAATTGTTCCTTTCTTAATTTACAATACACTGACTTCCAATATCTGTGTGACTCAAATAATTTAAGTCATGGATCAGGATCACTGCCAAGAAATAGTCAATTAATTAAAGAAAACTCGTATAGAAATGTACTATTGTTATGTTACTCTGTCCAATTGGATAGTTTTTTTATTTATTATAAATATCATATATCTCATGGTAAATTTATCACAGAAGAACAAATCTGTGTGAATCGTATCTCCATATGTATTAATTATATTGAAAGTAACATATTGCTGATTAAAACCTTGTGCAAAACTTTTCACACTTCTTTCTTTTTTCCGACTAAGCGATTGATGAATTACAAATTTACAATATCTTTTCCACTCAGTGGTCTTGCACGAAGGGAAAGACGACTTAATTCATTAATTTTAAATCTATTTCTTGCTGACCAATTTAACAATGAAGTAACCATGCATTGCTTTATATACATAATCTTGGAAATATTTAGTTCATGATCATCATCATCTCTGGCTACTGACTTTATCGAAATTTTTCTGCAGTCACCCTTTCTGGATCGAGCATCATCAGGTTATAGTTCACAATATCCTACTGAAAATCATCACTGTGTATATAGAGGGTGGTTTTTCTACATGTTTGTGATATTATATTTATATAGAATTAATCTGCTGCATGTATATATATATATCCATGCACATACATTTCTTTGAAATTGATTGAAATTGTGATTTTTCTTTTTGAAAAGAATATCGTTGCTGTAAATTTATATTTCAAGCTCTCTTCTATTATTTCTACAGGATCTTAAATTTGCTTTCTATATTTGTTACAGTTTCAAATTCATGTACCACATTAACAGTAAAATAAGTATGCGAACTATTATTTGCATCTATGGACTTGGCATTAATATTGTACCCCATGTATATACATTGAATTCCTGACACATTCAGGTCAAGGGTTTGTCACCTTATCATATTTATTTATGTACACGAAAATTTATATAATTAATTTTATATTCATATATTTATTTTTGTACATGAAAATTTATATAATTAATTATATATATAAAATGTATGATTATTTATTAAAAGAGGTAGACGAAAAAATTTCCTAAGTATTAATAAAAATAGAGACAACAAGAGATGTCAACCCAACTTCAGGTCCACAAATGCGAAATGATCATACAACTGAAATGGCAGAAATGGATATTGATAATTTGACACAAACCCTACAAATTAGAGCTTAAATTGACATTGAAATGGCTATAACCCGACTCAACCAAAGTGGCCTTCCCTTCATTTTCTTTCCAGTAAGTTCTCTTTCTACACACACTCTCTCTCTCTTTTTTCGCATAATCACTTGATTCATTGAAGTAGCTTTTTATTGGCAAAATTTTTGAACATATTTCTCTATTGAAGCGAAAGTAAAAAATTTAAATAATATAATACAGTAACAAGTAACTAAGCATAAACAAGAGAAAAAAATAGGAAAAAGCCCACAATAATTTACGTTATTCGGCAATTTGCCTACGTGTATGGCGAATTAAGATCTTACTTTTTTTTATTAATGAATCACAAAAAACTCATAAAGTATAACTTTTATAAGAAAGAACTCAAAATTTACCAAAACAACTCTTTCAATTATACTCATAAAAAACATACAATTTATCTATCTTGTAAATTAAAAGTTTTCTCTCTTGTATTTGGCTATCACAATACAAGCCGATGTTGACGACTTCAATAGCCATTACCTCTACACATATCTCTTTAACCACATGGCCTCCTTAATAGTTTCACCAATAGCTATATACTCAGCCGCTATGGTAGAAAGTGCCACCACATGCTATAGAGCAAATCTCTAGCATATACTATGCTTAAACACTGTGAATACGTAACCCATTAACGATTTTCTCTTGTCTATATCACCCGTATAATCTGATTTGACATATCCTCTTACCATTTCACTCTCGGTTTTAGTCCTTTTATACATCAGACCATGATCCGACATTCTATTGAGATATCTCAATATCTATTTCACTATAAGCTAGTGATCCTTACCTGATTTTTACATATATCTACTCACTATACTTACAACCTGTGCTATGTCTGGTCTTGTGCAAACCATCGCATACATGATGCTCACTATAGCGCTCACATACAATACTTTACTTGTCTGCAGTTTCTCATCTTCGAATTTCAATAATTGTGCTGAAAGTTTAAAATATATGGCAAAAGGAGTAAAGATAGCCTTCGCATTGGACATACTAAACTTATCTAGGATCTTGAGTATATATCACTACTGTGACAAGAAGATAACTTATCTTCTTTCCCTCACAATATTTATACCCAAAATCTTCTTTACTGCTCCTAAATCCTTCATCTCAAACTCGCTACTCAATAACTTTTTTAATTTCTATACCTCTTCTATATCTCTATATGCAATCATCATATCATCCATATATAGATGTAAAGACATCATCATACCACTACTCAAACTCTTAAAGTACACGTATTTATCGTACTTACTTCTACTAAACCTATAAGCCATATCTTCTATACTGTCCAAGAGATTGTTTTAATCCATACAATGACTTCTTTAATAATCAAGTACACCATTCTTTTTCGGGCACTACAAAACCTTACGACTGCAACATGTAAAACTTCTCTTCAAGCTCTCCATATAGAAAAGTTATCTTTACATCTATCTTTTGTAGATGAAAATCAAGGTTTGCACACATAGCGAAAAGAATCCTGATGAATATATGATTGACTACTGGAGAGAAAATCTCATGAAAGTCTATCTCCCCTCTCCGAGTAAAATCCTGTACAACAAGCCTAGCTTTAAACATTGTAAGCTCTAGCCTCAGTACCCTCTCTTTAATTTTATATACCTACTTGCACCTAATTAGTTTCTTTTGAGGCCTATCCATCAATACCTAAATATTATTCTTCCAAAGAGAACTAATTACTTATTCTATAGCTTGCTACCATCTATCTCTATTCTCACTCTTCACAGTCTTACAATATGTCTTAGGCTCATCAAACTCGATAGTGTAAGCAGAGTTGAAAGCATGAGTAACTAAATCTGCTTGTACAAACCTGATTGGCTGGTTGATCATTCTTTTGAGCTTATCTCTGGTTACCTAGTACTTTTCAAGTGCCATCTTAAAAGTCTTAGTCTTATTTTGGGGGGATTTTGAGAAACTCCCCTGTGTTCTTGGCTCAACATAAAGGATTTTCTTATTAAAATGTTAATCTAGGGGTATATCAAATCTATACTTAGGCTCCACTTCAAATTTTATTGATTCGAATGTTGAATCTTTCTTGGGCATATGTTCTTTTTGTTAGGGTCAGTGTTTACGTGTCATCCCTGAATGTACATATACTTGTGTATTTATACAAGTGTACATTCCTGTTGAATCGCTAATACCCATTAATATGATACTATGCATGTAACATTACAGATATTGTACGATCTGAAGGAGTTCAGATCAAATCTAAAAGAGTTTAGATAAAGGCCTATAGTTAGCCACGGTGAGAGATATAAATGCTAAATGTTAGTACAGTTAAGTGTTAGCTAGTTATAATACTCAGCAGATCTAAGAGTTGGAACCTTATCCGTAATAGGACATAGACCTGGGAATATACTAGTAACTATATAGTTGCAAAAGTTGAAATCAAGTGCCAGAAAATGCTAGTTGTGCAAACATGTTCTCGAATAATTATCCATGTTCTATTTTTGCAAATGCAAGTTTGTCAGTGGACACCTTTATACATAGATCAGCATATGTCGTATCTATAGGGTATAAATGGTTGTTCTTAGTCGACTATAAGATTGTAGCTCGTATTGACATATAGGTATCCAGTTAGGACTGAATATAGGACAGACTCACGAGGGCCTTCGATAGATATCCTATATAAGCTATTAACATAGGGTCCTCTTGAGTTGTGTAGTATACGTGGTCCTTTGACCTGAGTACCATAGTGGGCTTGTAAGTAGTCCACTATACTTTGGTTCCACGCATGTCACAGACCTTTCATGGTGTGACCGTTGGGTATGGTTTGATGCTTATGGAGTTCGGTGTGTACAGATATAGGATCCGTCAGCTCGTATAGGGAGTTTGATATCTAGATACTTCAAGACTATATCTCAAAAAATCTTGTAGCCACAATTATTAATCCCAAAAAAGAGTTCTGCCAGGGTAGAACAATATAGCAAAACAGTTTGCATATATTGTTTTGTGAGATACAAGTCTGGAGATAAGACATGGATGAGCATTAGAGGATTTGACAATGATATTTTATATCCCCGCACATCTAGGATATTATGACAGAAGGACTATACGTATGCGTTGCAACCTTAGCTTGCATGGTTCAATACGTTGATTTGTATATCCGTGACGTGTGCATGGGGCATTGCTCGTGGACTCATGAAATAGTTCCGTTTGACAAATCGGGTGTACAACCTAGGGAGTCCTGTGTATGGAGTGTACTCGTTGTGCACTGGGCAGCGTGCCTAATTAAATTATTTAATCCAACAATATTTAGCACTACTACAGGAATGAGTGCGTATTTGTATTTAAATGTTAAATACAATAATTAGTTAATAATTATTATTACTAATCGTATTATGACACGTGGCGTATTGTGGACCCTCAGTTGAGTTCACCAAAGTGTAAAATTTGGTGGGACCCTTTAGGGGTGGACTTGGTAACTATTTATGAGGGGCAAAATGGTTATTTCACACTTTAATTATTTAATGATTAAATAATCAAAATATCTCTCTTATTATATTATATAATATATTATTATATTTTATTATTATTATTATTTATATTATATAATATATTATATTAATATTTTATTATATATATAAAGAGAGAGTGAGAGAAAATGGTGTGTGTGAATTTTGGTCTGTGTTTTTGAATTTGGCCGAGAAAGAGGAGAAATAGAGGAAAAGAAGGAGAAGAAGAAGAAGAAGAAAAAGAAAAAGAAATAGAAAAAAATAAAATTGTTTCATTTTTCTCTATAGTGTCTTAGAAGTAATTGAAAATTGTTTTAGCCTCCATTTCTTATCCTTTTAAAGAAAATGATAAAAACACACATCGACCATTTTAGGGTTTAAGAGTTAAACCTAATGTTGTGTATAGGTCTGCTGTTCTAGATCACCAAGCCCACCGTGTTGGTGATTAGAACTGCCCGCGAGTTGGTCTTCATGTGGACTTCGAAAAAAATATGTGTATAAAGTTACACGTTGAGGTGAGTTCTCAACCTTTACTAATATATTAATGTGATTAATATATTTATTTATTGTGTTTATTGTAATTTACACGCTTCAGCAGCGTAGAATATGTATAAGATACATATTTTAGATAATAGACACAATAGCATATGCATACACCCACATGTATTAGATCCCCGACAATACTGCTTTCTCATCTATTTGAGGAGCTTTCAACATTGTCATCTCATCGTACATCACGGCTTATGATACTACTTGATGGCTTTAACTATATCCCCTTCATGCCTTGTATCCTTTCATACTTTTCGGATACCTTATAAATATCCCCTTCATAGATCTAGGTTTCAATTTACCTTACTTCACATGAACGAATGTTGGGTAGCTAAATATTCTAAGGTGATATACTTGGGAGGGCTACCAGACCGTTTTTCTTTTAAGGTCTTGAAGTATATTACCGAGGAGAGATTCCTATTGATAAATTAAGCTGTTATTATCACAGCTTCACCCAAAAATGCCTTGGACATCTTCGTTGGTCAATATGCATCTAACTCTTTAAATTAGAGTTTTATTCATCTTCTCAGCCAGACCATTCTACTATGGTGTTAATCTTACAGTTCTACGCATTGCAATTCTATACTTAACACAAAACTCACAAACTCCTTATTACAAAACTCGAGGCCATTGTCAGTAAACGCCTTTTGACTAAATAACTCCTTGAGGTTCATCTCACCTAGGTGTGTTAATTTAAGATACCACAACTTGGTGTGCATATTCTCATCAGCCATAGAGAATGATGCAGAACTACTTACTACTTCTCTTTTTAATATATATACTCTTTTGTGCTTCTCACCTCTCATTGCAAGTGTTTACGCTCAAAATATAATGCGGCTATCACAATATAGATTGATGTATCGATCCCACGAGAAAACTTTTGGAAAAATAGATTGGTGAAGTAAAATATTAAAGTAGTAGTAAAGGAGAAAATTAATTAATTGGTTTAAGTGGATGAGATAGAATTGTCTATGATTTGAGAAAAATGTCTTACAATGATGTAAGCAAGGCTTCGAGAATCATAATTATGCTTTATAAATCTACTCTACACTTTGATTCAATGTTTATAACTCAATTAAAAGTTTCACATCCCAAACAATCAATCGGAAGATATGTAAAATACAGCATATTTGATAACACATATATTTGATATAACTAAAATTTTTGCAAACATTAACACAAATCATGTTCATTTATACAAGTTATCTAAAATCGACAATACATTATTTTGACAATATTGCAGTAAAAGATCAACTTGAATATTAAATAATTATTGTCTTTACATATTATCCAAGATCAATAATATATTGATTGACAATATTGCAGTAAAAGATTAACATGTAAAACAATTTAACTAATAACAATTATAATTCAACAAGAATCACATAAAGAAAGCATGGCTGAAAATATATAAATAATTATAACCTCTCGATTATAGAAAATAAAATAGATAAGGGTTTAGGCACAATCAAACTTACAACATTTGTAGCTCTTGACAAAGAATCAAAGCATAGAAGTAAATTTGTTAAACATAAAAGTTCATCTCTTAGCCTTGCAAACAACTCTAACCTAGATTACAATACATGTTAATGAGAAAAAAATAACAGAGAATTGTGTAGTGTTGAAAACATCCTAAGAGTATCCTTATATAGGCAATGAATGGAAATATATTAAGTATGACTTCAATTTTCAATAATTTAGGCCAAGCACTCATTCACCCACTTGTAGCACCTTTTGGATAATGTAAAAGACTGATGTAGCCTTTTTGGCCAACATGAAAGTTATAGTCTCTTCTTTCTATAGGCACCAGGTTCATGCATTTTGGATGAGTATCCAATGAGATATTTGCAAAATTCTAAAGATATGTTAGATTTTCGCTAACAACCTTTTTACCCACTTGTAATATAATTTAGTTCATGATAATGGTTGATTTGGACTTTACCATCAACATAAGAGTTGTTGATAATTGAGTCAGTATTTCAAAGCTTCAATATTTATACCAATTGGGTACTTATTTTATGAAATACAATCTAAATACGTGAGGTGAGTCAAGCTAAGCAGAAGTTGTAATCCAATTCTATTGTATCCAAATGTTGGCCCATAAAATGTTGGATTTGGCTTTTCAACTGCTCTTCAAATTTATGTAAGATTGAGTCATGTTACTCTAAGTTCAAGTATTTCTTCATTTTAATTTATATATTGAGAGTTACGTCCATTTTACCTAAACCTGTGCAAATAATATTTATGAATCACAATTTAAGGACAAAACTTTATTTAAAGCCTACAAATATAAAAATGATAAAATTAATGACATTAAATGGTGATTGAGTCTCTTAATAAATATGTATTTTAATATGTTCATCATAGCCCCCAACCAGTTTATTGCTAGTCTCTAGTAATTCAAGCATAAATAGAATATGCAAAACTATCTAAATATTTCAAACAAAACGTTAGTTCAAGGTTGATGTTTAATTTAATGACCGAGCACAAGTGCACGTTTTTTGTATCAAGTAATATAGGACTAAGTCCAGATTATCAATCCCACAGAGACTATTGTTTCTATTGTCTTCAATCGAATACTAAAATTATTCTACTTTACCTTTATTCAGACTAGCTTTAAGGATGTAGTTTAACTAACTAAATTATTGCTATTAAATTGAATCTAATTAAAAGATCGCAAGTACTTAAAGATAAAATTCACTAAATTGATAGGTAATCTAGGATATCGACGTATTCCCTAGTAGTTCACTGAACCCTTTAGCCCCTTAGTTATTCCAATTTTATCAATTGATTGGCTAGACACTGATTTTATCATAAGCTTCTGTCGATAGTCGAATGATAATATCACACTCTAACAATTACCTATATGTCTATGGTAATCCAAATAAGATGAAACTCATTACGATTAAGTCTAATCAAACTATACATGTCACCTAGGTATATGTCTATCCTAGATGGAACTCATAGATATTACTCTATGATCATGTATCAATCTACCATAGGCTAAACACATGATTCCTTTTGTCAAAGTTATCATGGTTCCTAAACAATCAAAATAGTGATCAAGTATTATGAAAGCATTAAGCATAGATAGATCGTATCAATTAATGGATAAAAATTCATAACTAAGAGTATAAAAAAATTAATTACATGCTAGGTTCAATAATGTCTAACCCTAGATCAAAAGTATCTAGCTCATGTTCAAAACAAGATTATCAAAGCAAAAGTATAAAAATATCATGATCGAAATCATCTTTTAAAACTAAGGAAGAAAATAACACAAGTGATACCCTGAGTTATTTTTCTTCCTCTTGTCTTGATTGCCCAATAGTTGATTCTTCAATCTTCAATACAATTCACCTTGATCTTTTGGTTTGATTTTGTATTCGTTGCTTGCGTTTATTTACTTACTAAATCTCTCTATGTTTGCCTCAAAATAGTATTTTTGTTGCTAAGAGAAACCTTAAGCGCGAAAAGCTTCCAATCCACCCTGAATAGGTGAGTTGAGAAGGGTATTTAAACATCCACATAAGCGCTGTGGCACTGGGCATGAGCACAAGTCTGTCAAGACCTCGACGAGCGCTATAGCGCTGGGTGATGAGCGTCGCGGCGCCTAGCTACCTACTGCTGCGCTACTTTCATATTTTGAACGTAACTTCTTCGTTTGACGTTTGATTTGCCTCTCATTTATTCCTATGTGTCACATTTTCCATCATGCATCTGTTTATGATAAAAAAACACAATTAAATTGTCAAACACCTATGATTTGGAGTAAAATATAAAAGTTAGGTACAAATCTTACTAGTGCTTTTATGCCCTTATCAAATACCCTAAACCTTAAGACTTTGCTTGTCCTCGAGCAAAACGAAGAAAAATATTTACAATTTATTCATGACTCAAAAAATAAAAAAATAAAAACTAAAACAAGCTCAGGTTGATTAGATGATCAATATCGTTGTCTCAAAAGCTGCGAAAAATAGCCCAAGGCTCTTTAGAAATCAATAAACAACTTTCAAAAATTCTCATACCATTGATCAAGTACTTCATTCTCCGTTGTAAATGATCACTTGTGTGTGTGTGTGTAATAAACAAGTAATTAGCTAAATAGAACATAGATTTACTCAATATTTAAGAAAGTACATAAAGATGATATCTCGGCATAGTTTTAATTGCAACGCTATCATAAGCTTGCTTTTCATACTACTCTCCACTAATGTAGAAATACACATGTCTAGGGATTTATTTAGAACTTTATTAGCTTGTAATGTAAGGCTAAGGTAAAGGTGGGTTATAAAGATATATATAAAGTGCAAATCACACCATTAACATTTAGACTTTACTAAAAAATCTCTTGATTCCTTTTTCTGCTTGATTCTTCATCTCCTCCCCCAAACTTATACTATTTTTATTTTTCTTTTAATCCTTTTTACAAAGAATTTTTTCTTTTTCTTAAGCTGGGGGTATTATGCATTTAAACATTTTTTTCTTTTTTTTTTATGTATCCCCAAACTTAGAATGATATGTACCTTCAATACTTATTACTCTTCATTGCAGTACCCTTTTTTGATACATCCATAACTTTCTTCATTTTAAGAATATTTCTAAGTAAACGCAAGGTTTATGGTGCTACTGGTAGATTTTAGGATAAATAAACTCAAAGTCTTTAGGCTTATAATGTGGTTAAACAAAAAAAAAATGGATAATTAGGCTCAAACGGGGTGACTAGGGATAAATATACATATAAGGTAGGCTCGAAAAAGCTCAAACGGTCCAAAGATAGCCTAATGTCATTTTCCTAAACATGTGAATTCTAGGATTTTGCCTCAAGTAGTAATCAAGCAAGTTCTAGAATGTTGGTCTTCGAGACTGTGGTGTACTACTTAAGCATGAATAACTCTAAGCAAAAAATTCAACTAATACAAGCTTATTTCAATATGCTCAAAAATAAGTGATAAAAAATAAGCTTGAATTCAATCCAAGAATCATGATATAAAAATTATCTCAAGCCTCTATTATTTTTTAAAGACTTGTAAAAATAAATTCAGCAAATATTTTATTTCACATTATGGACTAATGATAATCATCTCAACCAAAACGTAACAATCCTAAAAAAAAAATTTACTTCACAAGACAACCAACCAATATAAGCAACAAAATAAATAAAAGAAAGTGTGTTTTCCACCCCCAAACTTAAATTAGACATTGTCCTTAATGTCTAAAAATAAATTTAAAAGTAAGAAAAACTCCCCTGGTAACTGAAGTTGAAGCAGTGTAGCATTGTGTTCTGATGAATGTGAATACGGTTCTCTTTGCTTTCAACGTTTGCACTTACTCATGCTACTTCATTAAATGATTGAATTGTTGATTTATTCCTACAAAAAAAAATAATATAACTAAAACTAAAAATAAGCTAATAAAAATAAAATTTTACTTGGGTTGCCTCCCAATAAGCGCTTGATTTAACGTCGTCAGCTTGACGGGGCTCTTTCTACTCTTTATAGAGAATAATCATTAATAGTAGAAGCATCTTTGTATGTAAGCTTGCTGGGCTTCCGCTCATTTGGTTTCCACATTCTTGCACTTAGACCTTGGGCAGCAACTTGTTCTTCTTTCTTGTGCTTATCCGGAAAGACTTGAATCTTGGACCGATGAAGTGTTTCTCTTGTGGCATTTTCTTCTATCGTCTCATTGAACTGTTGCTTCTTCTACTTCTTTCTTCTCCTTCTATGCCTTAACACATTCTTTGTAATGTGAGGGTTTAATATCTCTATGTCTTTGAGTTCTTTAGTGCTTAGGTGCGCTACATCAATGTTACAACAGTCTTCATCTTCAGGTGGCAACTTAATTTCCTTGAAGACTTTAAATGTTGTAGTGTCATCTTGTATCCTCATGGTCATCTCCCCTTTTTAAACATCAATGATCGTATGTCCTGTAGCTAAGAAGGGTCTTCCAAGGATGATAGGGATCTCTTTATCTTCTTTTATGTCTAGAACAATGAAATCGGCGGGGAAGATGAATTTATCCACCTTTACTAGCACGTCTTCAATAATTCCCTTCGGGTAGGTGAGAGAGCAGTCAACAAGTTGAAGTGTGGTATTAACCGGCTTTGCTTCTTTAAAACCTAGTTTGTTGTAGACAGAAAGAGGTATGAGATTAATGCTCGCTCCTAGATTGCATAGGGCTGTACCAAGATCATGATTACTAATGGAGCACAGTATGGTAAATCTCTTAGGATCTTTGAGCTTAGGAGGTAGCTTTTTTTGAAGAATAGCGCTACACTTTTCTGCCAATACCACTGTCTCATAATCCTCCAGTTTTGTCTTCTTGGCAAGGATGTTCTTCATGAACTTGATGTAACTAGGCATTTGTTCAAGTTCATCTGCAAAAGGGAGATTAATATGTAATTTCTTAAAAATATCAAGAAATTTAGAAAATTGCTTATCTAATCTCTTATTTTACAACCTCTGTAGAAATGGTTGAGGTTGTGTGAATGACTACCAGGGCTGTTTCTGCACTTGTATGCTGTTCATCTTTCTTTTCTACACTTTTAGGATTTCCTTGCTGCAATTTTTCAATTTCAGCACTTGTTTTGCACCTCTGTAACCTTTGCGAAAAAGCAATAGGTGGTCTGTATGGTTGCACATTTTTTTATTGATCAACCCTCTCATTTTCCTTCATCTTTGAAAGTGGTGTTGGTAGTGTGTCATTATGTAAGATCTTATCACTTCGTAAGTTGACGGCTTAACATTGCTCTACACTTGCTCTTGGATTAGCTTCAGTGTTGCTTGGTAAAGTCCCCTGAGGTCAATTATTTAGTGCTGTAGCAAGTTGCCCCATTTGAGTTTCTAGAGTTTTCAAAGATGCAGAATGGTTTTGTAGAATAGCATCATTCGACTTCATGTACTGCATAAATATATCTTCCAATGATGCTTTCTTTTCCTGTAGGGGATGAAATCCGGGTGGGTTAGGTTTAAGTTGTTGGACTTGGTTGCCACCTCAAGAAAATTTTGGATGATTTCTCTACCTCGGATTATAATAATTTGAATGTGGATTACTGTCTATTATGGTTCCCCACATAGTTTGCTAACTCTATGCATTGGCCATTCATGTGATTGTCACCACAGAAGTCACAAGTCGCATTTTGGGTCTTAATGGCATTCATAAAATCAAACCTCTTAGTTAAAATGTTGATCTGTGCAGCCAATGCATTGAATGCATCAATCTCATGCACTCTAGCAACTTTTCATGATGTAACTCTTTCAGCAGGCCATTGATAACTATTAGATGCCATCTCTTTTAATAACTCATATGCTTCATCTGTGCACTTATTCATCAGAGCTCCTCCAGCGGCGGCATCGATAATTGTCCTTAAATGAGCCACTAGCCTATTGTAGAATGTCTAGACTAATAACCATTTCGGAACTCCATGATGGGGACACTTCTTCAACATGTCTATAAATCGTTCCCATGCTTCGTATAATGACTCACCTTCAATCTGCATAAATGAGGTGATGTCATTCCTCATCTTAACTGTCTTAGTTGGTGGGAAAACCTTTGCTAAGAACTTCTGTACTAGGTTATCCCACGTTGATATAGATCCTGATGGTAATGACATCAATCAGCTCTTGGCCTTATCCCTCAATGAGAAAGGAAATAGTCACAACCTGATGGCATCATCTGAAACCCCATTGAACTTGAATGTATCGCAAATCTCTAAGAAGTTCACGATATGCATGTTAGGATCATGATTAGGAGCTTCACTAAATTGCACAGACTCTTTAAGCATCTGAATAGTACTTGACTTGATTTCAAAGTTGTTTGCATTAACAGTGGGGCGTTGAATACTAGACTGAATGCCTTCTGTTGTAGGAACAACATAATCCCTTAAAGATCTATGCGGATTCATGGGCTCAAACCCTGGATTGTTGATATTGTCGTGATTCTCTGCCATGTTTCTGTTTTGATGTTGTTCTCTACGAAGTCTCTAGAATGTTCTTTCAATCTCAGGATCAAAAGATGTTGAATCTTCACTCTTGGTTCTTTGCATGAACTGTCAAAACAAAAAAAAAATACAAATGGTGACTAGAACGGAAAAAGAACTATAATAATAATGCAATAAAATAAATCTGAAGTAAAAGTAAGATAGTATGGTATTAGTATCAATCTAAGATTAGATAAAATAATCCCCGGCAACGGCTGACAGGACCCGACCCGAGACCCTCTACTATAGATCCCAGCGGCCCTGCCGGGCACCCCGACGGAAGTTCCTCTGAACCTAACTGGGTAAATTAAGAAATTCCGCGAGGCGGAGCCCTTTTTAATTCTTGTTACTACTAAGAAGATCTAGTAATATACATGAAAACTACTTTTTAGTTTTAAAAACAAACGGACAGAGTTTCCCCTGTTTTTCGGAAAATCCACATAAACCTGCAAAGAAATTTCACTTCTAATTCCAACATATCTCAATTCTAGCAATTCGGACCTCCGGTCCTTTTCAAATCAAATCCAACACAACTCAATTATTTCGTGTAAATCATAAAATAAGCATAATCATAAAAGTAAAAATGATCATCATAAACTGGAAATCTCTTCTTCTTGATTCAACACATACTTACAAATATACATGCCTACAACTATTATGCATAAAGTAAAGAGTGCTATTAGCACATTTACATGTACAAAAATTATCTTTGGATTCGGCCCACTACTCGGCGATAGGAGAATCAGCAGCTTGCGTTCTGAGACCTGCACCTGGGAAAGGGGTTTAAAACATAAAACATAAAACGAGTGAGCTAAAGGAGCTCAGTGAGTGTAAATGAGAATTCAATTACAAGAATATTATACAAAGATTGCAATTACTAAAGTACATGCAGAAATTATGCTTCTAAAACGGATGTAAAATTGTAAAACGGTTTATAATATCATATGCTAATGAAATCTTGCCGAGCGGGTTTTATCTACATCTTTGGAAAACTATATTCAGAATCTATATAACATAATAACTACTATATGGATATAAATGCATAAATGCTATCGGTAAATCAAAAACTAGTAAAATCTTCGCTCGGCCATTTTCTTTCTAAATTGTACCAATGGTAACCCTAAAGCTCTATACCCACGCAGCGACTCAACTAGCACCGCATACGTGAGTAGGTTACGGGGCACCTCAACTAGCAGCACCCACAGTGACATCTCAAGACATCTCACTGGCTACGCAGCGGAATTCTACATCGCATGCATATAGCGAGACAATATCCCGTACCCATAGAGCGACTCACATGACTCGACATCCCAACTTCCTGGAGTTAGTGACACGCCCCCAAGACCTGCCCATGTGCACGGGATATATCGGCCGGGTCTAATACAATCATCACCAATATAATCTGAGGGTACCAATGGCCTTAAAACAAATGCAGTAATTTTCAAACTGTTTCACAAATCGATCATGTGAAAGCATGTCTATGAATATATCAAGATCATAAATCATGTTTATGCATCGAAAGCTCATAAAACATACATAGTCATTGTGCGAAAACATAATAACCGAAAAGTAAAAGAAATGGCAGATTTCCACTCACAACCGCTCCGTGCTCAATTTCGCTCCCGATTCCTGCTCCCGTTAACGCTCTCGGTTATCCTCACCTACACGCCATAAATGACATTTAGAACCAAATCGAACACTAGAATCTCATTTAACTACTAAATGCCCTAATCGGCATACAAAGCCCGGAGGTAAACTACTTCCCGATTTTAGTTACGGAGCCATAATCGAAACTAACTCACCATCCGGCGCCCTGAAAATTACTGAACACCTTATCATTTGATTGGACATACTTGCCCTTCACCTTTCCAACATGGACAATTATGTCCCATTTTCTTCATTTTTGGGTTTTTCATCAACCATATACATTCCATTCACAAAATGCATCATTTACACACAACAATTCAATCAAAACACCACTCAATTCCTAACTTCCCTAAAGTGGCAGAATTTCACCCTAGGTTACAACACATTCCTTTTTTCAATTTCTTGTTCCAATTACAACAAAATCATGCCAATTTCATTCTAAAGCCCTAATTACAATCAATTGAAATCTCTACAACAAAATCACCAAAAACCCTAATTCTCACCTTGCCAATTTCTTCAAATTGATGACTCCTTCAAGCTCCAAACTAGAATTTAACTCAATCTAAGCCAAGAATACACATAAGAACATCAATTAACACATTCTTGAATTCTCACTTATCAAACTCATAAAAGATTCTTTTCTTACCTCTTTTTCTTGAATTTCCACTAATAGAGACTTCAATTGAGCTTAGAGATTGGTTTGTAACTTTAATTTGGCTTGATTACACATGAAAAATCATGAAAAAAAAACTTGAATAGTCACTGTAGCAGCACCCCCTTTGAAGCTCGAATTTCTCTCTTTTTTTTTTTGGCTAAGTGTTGGTTTGATCTCTCTTCAAATTTCTACACACTTCTAACATATATATAGTGCTCCCTCAATTTACCATTTTGCCCTTCAACTTACTTAAAACTTCTAATTTGCCATTAGTTAAAAACTAATTATGTAATTAGTTCATTTGTAACTATTTAGTTAGAATAGTTCAAAGAACTAACTAGAACTTCCAAATTGGCAATCCATGAGATTTCTTCTAATTGGTCCATTCTCTAATATATGGATTATATTTCTCAACAAAGGCTTGTTCCATTCATAACCCTTAAATAGAAATTCATGTAGTAAATTAGAATTTTCTTTTCCAAGTCAATAGAGAAAAATTCTAAAAATATTCTAGGGTCGTCCGGCGCACCGATCAAGTGTGAAATTACCAAATTAGGTCTGATATCTCTCACGTGCACTATAAAGAAAATATTTCTAATAGGGTTAAAATCGAGTAACCCTACGGTGTCTTATTTGTTCTATACCGAAATCTAGGCGCCAATACTAGTAGCTCAAGTGGTACCAGAGGTGCTCCCCAGTGGTCTTAGAACCCCATATGGTCCTGGGTTCGAGCCTCGGAAAGGCGAAAGAAAGGAGGGGGGACTCCGATATTCCTTTGAGTGGGCCCACTGAGTAGGGGTGGACCCCACCCTGCTAGTAGAGGGGTGGGGGCCCACAACGGCGCCAAAAACTTGATGTCTAATTTAATAACCTAGCGCAAGTGCACACTTTTTGTATCAAGTAATATAGGACTAAGTCCAGATTATCGATCCCACAGAGACTATTATTTCTATTGTCTTCAATCGAATATTAAAATTACCCTACTTTACCTTTATCTAGACTAACTTTAAGGGCGTAGTTTAACTAACTAAATTATTGCTATCGAATTGAACCTAATTAAAATATTGCTAGTACTTAAAGATAAAATTCACTAAATTGATAGGTAATCTAGGGTATCGATGTATCCCCTAGTAGTTCACTGAACCCTTTAGCCCCTTAGTTATTCTATTTTTATCAATTGATTGGCTAGACACTGATTTCATCATAAGCTTCTATCGACAGTTGAATGATAATATCACACCCTAACAATTACCTATATGTCTATGGTAATCTGAATAAGATGTAACTCATTACGATTAAGTCTAATCAAACTATACATGCCACCTAGGTATATGTCTATCCTAGATGGAACTCATAGATATTACCCTATGATCATGTATCAATTTACCATAGGCTAAATACATGATTCCTTTTGTCAAAGTTATCATGGTTCTTAAACAATCAAAATAGTGATCAAGTATAATGAAAGCATTAAGCATAGATAGATCGTATCAATTAAGGGATAAAAGTTCATAACTAAGAGTATAAAAAAATTAATTACATGCTAGGTTCAATAATGTCTAACCCTAGATAAAAAGTATCTAGTTCATGTTCAAAACAAGATTATCAAAGCAAAAGTATAAAAATATCATGATCGAAATCATCTCTTAAAACTAAAGAAGAAAATAATACAAGTGATACCCTGAGTTATTCTTCTTCCTCTTATCTTGATTGCCCAAGAGTTGATTCTTTAATCTTCAATCTTCAATACAATTCACCTTGATCTCTTGGTTTGATTTTGTATTCGTTGCTTGCGTTTATTTACTTACTAAATCTCTCTATGTTTGCCTCAAAATAGTATTTTTGTTGCTAAGAGAAACCTTAGGCGCGAAGAGCTTCAAATCTACCTTGAATAGGCGAGTTGAGAAAGGTATTTAAATATCCGCATAGGCGCCGCAGCGCTAGGCATGAGCACAGATCTGTCAAGATGTTGACAAGCGCCGCAGCACTAGGTGATGAGCGCTGCGGCACCCAGCTACCTACTGCTGTGCTACTTTCGTATTTTGAGCGTAACTTCTTCGTTTGACGTCCGATTTGCCTCCCATTTGTTCCTATGCATCACATTTGCCATGGTGCATCTGTTTATGATCAGAAAACACAATTAAATAGTCAAATACTTATGATTTGAAGTAAAATATAAAAGTTAAGTACAAATCCTACTAGTACTTTTATGCCCTTATCAAAGGTCACTATTGCTATTATGGGTTTTTCAATTATAGCTTCCAAAATTTGTGTATGTTTGAACTAAGTCATAAAATTCTTACCACAAACCACAACAGATATAGCATTGAGAATTTCTCTAAGTAAAAACCTCAACTATATATCCTCACAATTGTATGGCTGTTTAAATGGTTAAGTTTTCTCTCATGGAGTTGGAAAACAGTTAAACACTCAATAAAAAGTCAATTTTAAGGACAGACATACAAACTAACATTGATCTAAAGACAAAAAAATTAATTGTTTAAAAAATCAATCATTCTTAATATACACTAGCTTTAGGAGTTCAATTGTCTTGTGAGAATAATACAAATATAGCTTGGTGAGAAAACTGATTTATAAGATATTTGTCTTCTAAAATTGAATGAAAACTTTATTAAATTGAATGGATTCTTCTTTTTTTTCTTTTTTCTTTTTGGTATTTTGCTCTTTTTTTTATTATATATATATATATCTATTTTGAAGAATACAATGAGGCAATAGCAAAAAAAGAATTCTCACTAAAATATATTCACACAATTTGAGAATTCACTTTAAATTATCCTACAGCTATGTAACCAACTTATTTCTTAATTTAAATAATATCAATTTAAACAAAAATTAACCAATTTAAAGGATCAATGAAGATTCATAAGCTGTTTCCTCAACCTTTCCACTTACTTAGAAATGATATGTGAGATTAGAAAAATATATACTTAAATATGGAAATTCTCTTGGCTATATAAATTAAATCATCCATCTTACCACAAGGCTTAGCATTGTACTCAAAAATATTTTAGAAGTCATTCTTTAGCAACCTCAATAAAAACAATAACTCAACCTAAACAATTTTGAAATCATACCTAGGTAGAAAAGCAAATTCCTTTATACAAGAATTACCAAGACTACAAGCAAAACAACAATGCATGAAATATAAAATAAAATAACAAGTTAGTTAAAATGCGTTTCAAAAGTTAGAAATAAAACTCTTTACTCTGCCATTCTAATTTGACCTAAAATGGGTCTCAAGAGTTCAACAATAAACTCTTTATTCTGCCATTTTAATCAAATGTCGGACTCTATTATCTAATTGTTTTTTTTAAAAACATTTGAATGCAAAATACAATTTATGTCTATTATCCTCCCCTCAAACCACGTGAAACATTATCCTCTATGTTTAAATAGAAAAAGATAAAGCATAGAAGACATTACCTGAAACTCCAGTTATTCAAAATAAACAAACTTGAGAGACACATAAGAAAATATAAACTAAAATGATGATGCTGATAAATAAATAAAACAAAGAAAAATTTACAAACGAAGTGTCAGATCTAATTTTCGCTTGTGATGGCCCACTAACCAATTGATCTGAGTTATTGTTGGGCCAGGTTCATAGGTAACTGCCTGTAATTTGTAAATCAATTCATCCGCATTGGTAGCAGAAACGAGGATCTGTTGCGCTGAATGTGAAATAAAATTTTGTTCCACGGCTTGATAAAAAAAGAGTAAGCAGTCAAAATATTTATTAACATTCAACAAACCTATGGTTTTTCGGTTGATATTCAGTTGGGTCCAAAACACAATTTGAAAAATTTCTTCCAAGGTACCAAAATTACCTGGTAAAGCAATAAAAGCATCTGTATAGTAAAGCATTCTAGCTATACGTTCATGCATGGATGAGAATCGTAATTCTTCCCCTATTGTTTTCCCAACCAGGTTTTTATAGCTAAAGCTATAAGAATAATACCTAAAACTTGACTTCCTCCTAAATGCCTAGTTGTTGACACACACCCCATTAATCTAAAGCTACCCCATTTATAAATCAAATTAGTTTTTTTTGCAGCTAATACTTTTTCTAGATTGTTTGCTACCTCTATAAACACTTTATTTCCCCAGACTAGATCCATAAAATACACATATATTTCAAAAAATTTGAACCGAGGTTTCCTCCATATTTATAATTATTTTTATCTCAAAATATGAAAATGAAGAAAATGAGGTGCTATATTTATAGAGTACCAAATGATAACAATGATTTTGGTAACCCAACAATTTGTCAGAAGAAATTTTAAAATAAAACACAAAAATTTGAACATGATGACTCACATGTATTATTTAACCAAAAGATTTGAATTTAAGACATCTACATGAATAGCATACTATTTATAAAATAAAATAAAATAAAAGTTTGAATTTAAAACAAATGTTTTTATAGGTAGTTGTGATTGTGGCTCACATCTTTCTCTGGTTTTACGTCTAGTAATGGCTTAAACGCCCTCTATGCGTAGGGGATAAGCTTCCCATCCAATTTTCTTATAAATTGACAAACATGGTCTTTTAGAGTCAGATTCTTGAGACTATACCGTTGATGTTCATTTTGAATTTATTCCATAAATCAAGAAGTTTACGTTACAAGAGCCCACAGGGATGCGTCTCAATACTCAATAGGATATCATCCAAAGACTCCTTACTCAGTCCATCCTTAATGAACTGAATTTTATCTTCTCGATTACTAGATGCAAATCCTAAATAACGACAACTCTAATTATAATTCCATCGAGCACATTTATGATAGACTTGTAATCTCTTTGCTCGTTACCTTTTGGTATAAGAGCTTCTTCAAAGATCAGGCAATATATTCTATTTCTGACAATTGTAACTTTCTCTGAAGACTTACAACATGCAAATCAAAGTTAAGGGCTTTAACAGCCCAATAAGCTTTATGTTCTAGCTTAACAGATAAATCGAAAGCTTTCCCATAAATAAGCCGGTATGGAGACATTCTTAAGATGGTTTTGTATGCAGTGCAATATGCCCATAATGTATCAAAAATGCTTAGAGATCAATCTTTACAATTTGGGTTAATCGACTTTTTTAAAATCTGTTTAACTTCTCTATTTGCTAGCTCGACTTGTCCATTTGTCTATGGATGATATACAGTAGAAACTTTATGAAGAACACCATACCTATGCATCAAAGCTTTAAAAGAACAGCTACAGAAATGTGTTCCTTGGTCACTAATGATAACACGTGGTGTATCGTACCTAGATAACACATTTTCTTTTAAGAATTTTACCACAGTTGTATTATCATTAGTACAACAAGATATAGCCTCCACCCATTTTCATACATAGTCAACAACTAGAAGGATGTAAAGGTAGCCAAAAGATGAGGGAAAAAGACCCATAAAATCGATACTCCAACAATCAAATATCTCAATAACAAGGATAGGGTTAAGTGACATCATATGTCTTCAAGATAAAGTATCTAACTTTTGACATCTTTCACAGGAATGACAAAAATTATTAGTGTCTTTGAACAAAGTGGGTCAGTAAAGACCACATTGTAAACTTTTTGCAGCTATCTTCTTCATAGAAAAATGACCACCACAAGTAGCACTATGATAAAAATTTAAGACACTAGAAACATCACTTTCAAGAATGTAATGTCTCATAATTTGGTCATGACAGTATTTGAAAAGATATGGATCGGCCTAATAAAAATTATGTACCTCAACTAAAATTTTACGCTTATCTTGTGCACTCTAGTTAGATAGAAGTTCACCACAAATCAAATAATTTACAATATATGCATACCAAGGTATTTGGCTTATAATAAAAAGATGTTCATCAGAGAAATCATCTCGAATGGGCGATAAATCAATGGAGTCAGTGAACTCGAGGCGGGATAAATGATCAGCAATAAAATTTTTAATACCCTTCTTATCTTTGATGGCTAGATCAAATTCCTGCAAAAGAAGAATCCACTTAATTAAATGAGCTTTAGCATCCTTCTTACAAAGAAGGTACTTGAGAGTCGCGTGGTCAGTAAAAACAATAATAGGTGAACCAATCAAATAAGAACAAAATTTGTCTAGGGAAAAAATAATAGCTAATAGTTTATTTTCAGTAGTAGTGTAATTCATCTGAGCATTATTCAAAGTCCTACTAGCATAATAAACAACAAAGGGTTTTTCCTCCCTTCGTTGCCTAAAAACTGTTCCTACAGCATAATTACTTGCAACACATAATAATCTCAAATGGAAAGTTTCAATCTGGTGATTGTATGATAAGAGTGAAGGTGAGTTTGGCAAAGAGTGTTCGAAATGCCTCATCACACTCTTGTGTCTATGTAAATTAAGCATCTTTTAGTAAAATGTTACACAATGGTCTATATATGATAAAAACTTTTGATATAAACCTCTTGTAAAAGCTAGTGTGTCCAAGAAAAGGTCGGATATCTTTTACCATTTTAGGTGTTGATAATTTAGAGATTAATTAAATTTTGGCCTTGTCAACCTCTATACCTCTTTCAGATACAATGTGCCCTAAAACGATTCCTAAAGATACCATGAAATTACATTTCTCTCAATTTAGCACAAGTCATTTTTCTTCACACCTACTTAAAACTGCTTTCAAGTTAAGTAGGCATAAATCAAAAGAATTACCAAAAATAGTCAAATTATCCATAAAACTTCCATGCATTTTTTAACCATATCAGAGAAACTACTCAGCATACAATGTTGAAAAATAGCTGGTGCATTACATAATTTAAATGATATTCTACGAAAAGCATAAGTACCAAAAGAGCATATAAAAGTAGTTTTTTCTTGATCTTCTATAGCTATCTTAATCTGGTAATATCCTGAATACCCATCAAGAAAGTAATAAAAGAGATGTCCAACTACACATTCTAAAATTTGGTCTATAAAAGGCAGGGGAAAATAGTCTTTCCTTGTGGCTGTGTTTAACTTTCTATAATCAACGCACATTCGCCGATCACTTACTATCCTAGTTGGAACAGGGATCCCATTCTCATTTTTCACAACAGTAACTCCAGATTTCTTAGGAACTACTTGAGTTAGACTTATCCATTGACTATCAGAAATTAGGTAGATTATACCTGCATCTAATAGTTTTAAGACCTCTTTCTTCATTACTTCTTTTATTGTTGGATTAAGTCTTCTTTGTGGGTCTCTATAGAGTTGGGTACCTTCCTATAAATGAATTCTATAGGAGTATATCAATGGAAAAATACCTTCAATATCAGCTATGGTCCAACCTAGTGCAGACTTGTGTTCTTTTAACAATTTTATCAATTTTTCTTTTGTTCAACACTAAGTTCAGAAGAAATAATGATAGGAAAGGTATCACCTGGTCCTAAGAATGCATGTTTCAAACCTTTGAGCAGTGGAGAAAGCTCAACTTATGGTGTCTCGAGGTTTGATGGTTTCAGTTTCTCCATTTTTTTGGCAACTCTTCAAAGTGTGGCTGCCAAAATCGAGTCTTTTTATCTTGTAAGTCAAAAATAATAAACACATCAGTTGTTTCACCAAGATAATACAATTTTTCAAAATCAAAATTGAGAAGGTTTTTCAAAGAATCAGAGCCATGATCTTTATAAGATTCATCCGCTACAAGTATGTCTATTATATATGAATGATAGCATTCGTCTTCTTTTTGTGGTTGCTTCTCAATATAAAAAATGTTAACCTCAAGAGTCATATTCCTAAAAGATAATTTTATTATACCATTTATGCAATTAATAAGAGCATTAGCAGTGGTAAGAAAAAGTCTCCCAAAATAAGAGGGATTTTTAACTTCATGTTAACAACAGAATGAGAATCTAAAACAAGAAAATCAACAGGATAGTAAAATTTATTAATTTGCAACAAAACATTTTCTACTATTTCTTGTGGTTTCTCGATTGATCGGTCAGTTAATTGTAGGACTACAGATGTAGGTTTAATCTCACTAAGTCCCAATGGCAATTAAATATAATAAGGCATTAAATTTATAATTGCTCTTAAGTCCAACAAAACTTGACCAAACTTATGTGTCCTAATTTGGTAGGAGATTGTAGGACATCCTGGGTCTTTATACTTTGGTGGTGTCTTTTGTTCAATCACTGCACTTACTTGCTCTGCCAAAAATATAGTTTTCTTTACATAGTATTTTCTTTTGATAATGCATAGATCCTTAATGACTTTGGCATAAGTTGGAACCTGCCTAATCAAATGAAACAAGGGAAGATTAATCTTAACTTGTTTCAAATGTTCTAAAATATCACCTTGAATATTTGAATTTTTTCCAACAGGTCAAAGAGCTTGAGGAAAAAGCATTGAGATTGAAAATTTATTTTCAGGCTCTTTTTTCTCTAAGGCTTCTTTTTCAAATGGAGCATCTTTACTACTCGTAGATATGTTAGTTAAAGAAGTAGACTCACTCACAATCTTACCACTTCAAGTAGTAATGACATTAACTTCTTTAAGGTTTTGTGCATCAAAAGTAGAATTTTGTGCCGTAAATTGTCCTTTTAGATTAGATTAAGGTTGAGATGAAAACTTACCTCGTTCTTGTACAGTTAAGGCACTAGTTAGCTTTGTGATTTGACTTTTAATTTTTTTTATTTTTGTCTATCAACTATGCAAGAACTATTTCAAATTTTTGATTAATTGTACTTTATGCCTTCATAAATGCTTACAATGTATCCTCTAAAGGACTCCTAGTTAGTCGTGTATTATATTGAGATGCAACATAAGACTTGGGTGCTTGTTGTTCTTGTTTTCATATTTTCAACTAAAGTTTGAGTGGTTTCTTCAGTTAGGATTATAGGTTTCAGAGTAAAGTGAATAAGGCTTCTTGTATGTACCGAGAACATTATATTGTTTCTCATATATCTCTCTCATCTCACTATAACTGAGCTAAGCTTGAGCTAAGTGTTCCACTCTTTAACAGACAAAACTGTTGAGGTCGTTGCTTACATGCCATCCCTGAATGTACATATAGTTGTATATATATACAAGTGTACATTTCCATTAAATCACTAATACCCATTAATATAGTACTATACATATAACGTTACAAACATTGAACAATCTAAAGAAGTTCAGATCAGATTTAAAGGAGTTTAGATAAGGACTCATAGTTAGCCACGCTGAAAGATATAAATACTAAAGGTTAGCTGATTGGTATACTATAGTAGTTAAGTGCAAGTGCACGCTATCGTATCAAGTAATATAGAATTTTAAGTCCAGATATCGATCCTACAAGGACTATGCAATCTAATTCTATAAATCAAGTACTAAAATTGTACCTACTTAACTTTTATTCAGAAAATTACAATCTAAAATTTATTTAATTAATTTAATTCTATCAATTAACTAAACAAAAGTAAAGAGTAGAATTCAAAAATAAAGATAATTTAGGATTTTGACTCGTCCCCTAGTATTTCATTAGACTTATGAACCACTTAGTTAATTCATTAATACGAATTGATTGGCTTAGATAATAATCTCATCACAAGTCTCTGTCGATGGTTAAATGACTATTACACATTCTAACAATCACCTATACGTCTACGGTAATTAAATCAGAATGTAATTCATTAAGATCAAGTCTAAATTAGACCATACATACCACCTAGGTATATATCTATCCTAGATGAAACTCATAGTTGTTGCCTTATGATCATGCATCAAACTATCGTAGGCTAAACACATGAATCCCTCTGTCGAGTGCATCATGGTTCCTCAATCATTCAAAATATTGATCAGGTATAATAAAAGCATTAAAACACAAGATAGAATGAATCAATTTATTGTATTAAGATTATAAACTAAAAATTAACAAAATCTAAATCTACACTAAATTCATATAGTCTAACCCTAGAATAACAAGTTTAGCTCTTCACAAAACCAAAAGTATCAAACCAATCCATAAAGATCAACAAAAATAAGAGCATAATGATAAAGAAAGAGAAGAAAAACTAATTAAAGTGACTTATTGATGTGCTTCTCTCTCAATTTAACTTAAAGCTTGAATCTTAATCTTGGTTCTTCAATCTTTGACTTTGATCTTGTGTTGTGAATTCTTTCTCTAAAATTTGGCCTCTTTTCTTCTCATCTTTTTTTTTCTTTTATTGGGATTTTTGTCCTCAAATTACTGTTCATGAGTTACTGCAGTAAAATACTGTTAATAAATTACTATTCATTAGGTACTGTTCACCACAGCGAGCGCCACGGTGCTTAGCTACTGACTTGGTCGTTGCAGTGCTCAATTATGGGTGCTGCAGTGCCCAGCCCTGGTACTCCTTTCGTATTTTGAGCGTAACTTCTTCATTTGACGTTCAATTCGCCTCTTGTTTATTCCTATGTGTCACATTTTTTATTGTGCATCTCTTTATGATCAGAAAACACAATTAGATAGTCAAATATTTATTATTTGAAGCAAAACACGAAAGTTGGGTACAAATCATACTAGTACTTTTACGCCCCTATCATTAGCATAGTTAAGTGTTAGTTGGTTATAATACTCAGCAGATCCAAAAGTTAGAACCTTATCTGTAATAGGACATAGACCTTGGAATATACTAGTAACTGCATAATTGTAAAAGTTACAATCGAGTGCCAGGAAATGCTAGTTGTGCAAGTATGTTCTCGAATAATTATCCCTATTCTATTTCTGCCGATGCTGGTCTATCGGTGGATACCTTTATACATAGATCAGCATATGTCATACCTATAAGGTATAGATAGTCATTCCTAGCTGACTGTGAGCTTAGAGCTCATATTGACATATGGGTATCCAATTAAGATTGGATATGAGACAGACTTATAAGGGCCTCCGATAGATATCCTATATAAGCCGTCAATAGAGGGCCTATCGAGTTGAGTAGTATACATGATACTTTGACCAGAGTACCACGGTGGGCTTGTAAGTGATCCACTATACTTTGGTTCTACGCATGTCACAGACCTTTCATGGTGAGACCGCTGGGTGTAGCTGGGTATGGTCCGATGCTTATAGAGTCCGGTGTGTATAGATATGAGATCCGTCAGCTTACATAGGAGTTTTGATATCCAGATGGTTCGAGACTATATCTCGAAAAATCTTGTGACCACAAGTATCAATCCCGAGAAAGAGAGTTCTATCAGGATAGAACAATATAAAAAATGAGTTTGCACATATTGTTTAGTGAGATACGAGTCTGAAGATAAGACATGGACGCACACTAAGGGATTTGACCGTGATAATTTATATCCCTGCACATTCAGCATATCATGACGAAAGGACTATACGTATGCGTTGTAACCTCAACTTGTATGGTTCAATGCGCTGATTTGTAATATCTGTGACGTGTGCGTGGGGCATTGCTCACGGACTCATAGAATAGTTCCATTTGACGAATCAGGCGTGGACCTAGGAGTTTCGCCTGATTGTATTATGATATGTGGCATACTGTGAACCCTCAGTTGAGTTTACCTAAGTGTGAAATTTGGTGGTCCCACTAGGAGGTATACTTGGTAACTATTAACAAGGGGTAAAATAGGCATTTCACACTTTGATTATTAATTGTTAAATAATAAAAAAAATCTTATTATTATATATATTAATATTTTATTTAGGTGCCAAATAGTTGGCACCCATTATGATTATTATATTATTATTTTATAATATAATATATTATATTTTTTTATTATTATTATTTGTTATAAATATGAGATATATGTGTGAATTTTAGGTGTGTGTGTGTGTTTATTGTAACCGAGAGATGAAATGGAAATGGAGAGAAGAAGAAAAAAAAAAAAGAGAAAAATGAAATTATTTCATTTTTCTCCATAGTACTAAAGAAGCAATTATGAATTGTTTCAATCTCTATTTCTTATTCTTTTAGAGAAAATGATATATAAACACACCCGATCATTTTAGGACTTAAAAGTTAAACCTAGTACTGCGTGTAGAGTTGCTATTCTAGCTCACCAAGCCAACCGTGTTGGTGACTAGAATTGCCCATGAGTTGGTCGTCATGTAGACTTTGAGAAAATATGTGTATAACATTATATGTTGAGGTGAGTTCTCTACCTTATAAATATATTAATATGATTAATATATTTTATTTATTATGTTTATTGTAATTTACACGCTTCCGCTACGTAGAATATGTATAGATACGTATTTTAAGCAATAGGCACAATAGCACATGCATACACCCACATATATTAGATCACATATCAACAAAAATAAATATCATTTGACTCAACCTTAGCAATCATGTTGGGTACTATTCTATCTTTGGTTTTCAAGGCCTCTAACT
The DNA here is from genome assembly GCA_946807835.1 of Ailanthus altissimus. Classification (NCBI taxonomy): domain Eukaryota; kingdom Viridiplantae; phylum Streptophyta; class Magnoliopsida; order Sapindales; family Simaroubaceae; genus Ailanthus; species Ailanthus altissimus. The sequence goes on along the minus strand of OX327690.1, from coordinate 3,985,373 downwards.
CCCTAGTTAAGACCTCTAACTGGGTTTTAAGGTTATCTTCTTCCCTAAGATAAAAAACGCCACTAGGTCATAACCTATTTATATTTTCAGTAGCACTAGGTCTAGTTCATGTATGGGCTTTTTCGACTAAGTCATTAAGAATTCAATGGCTTTCTTAGGATCTTTGTGAAGAAACTCCCTATTACACATTATCTCAATAAATTAGCGCTCTCTAATTATAAGTCCCTCATAAAAATAGCTAACTAAGTGCCAATTTTTATACCTATGCTGAGGGCACAGATTTAGCAACTCTTTAAACATTTCCCAAGCTTGATATAAGGTTTCATTGTCTTTTTGGGAAAAGGAAGAAATTTTTCTTTTCAGGCCATTAGTTTTGTGTTGTGGAAAGTATTTATTAAAAAATACTTGGGTTATTTCTGCCTAAGTTTCTATAGAACTAGGCCTCAAAGAGTATAGCCAACTCTTTGCTTTGTCTTTCAAAAAAGAAGGAACAAATTTAAGCCTAACAATGTCTATGGCTTCAGGTTGGCTATGAAATGTGGCAATTACCTCTTAAAATTTTCTAACATGTACATAAGGATTTTTACTGTCTAGACCATAAAAAGTGGGTAGAAGTTGTATCATTCCAAATTTAAAATTTGAATGTGGTGTGTTAGGTGAAAATATAATGCATGATGGTGTGACTGTGCGAGTAGGATGCAAGTAATCTTTTAGAGTCCTAACGGGATTTTTCTCGTGTTGGCTCATTGTGTTAAAATTATAAGATGAACTAGATGGTGAATTCTCTTTCCTTACAAATTGTGGTTGTGGTTCTAGTTCTACTTCTCTCACAAATCTTCTTCGTTTGTCTTTAAGCCGATGTATATATCCTAACCATTTGTTTTTTATTTGTTTATATGAAGAAAATTCTCAAGGAAAAATTAAGAAGTGAAATAAAACACAAGAAATAGATATGAGTTAGCTAATAAAAACAACCATAAAATATAAATATAAAATATAATAAATGAACAACAGATAGTAAGCTGTAAAACATAATAAAAAAGTACAATAAATAAAATAAAAAGTACAAAAAGTAAATAAAAGAAAAAAGTGCAAGAAATAAAGAAAAAAAAGTGCAATAAATAAAGAAAAATATAAAGTATAATAAATAAATAAAAGAAAAAAGTACAATAAATAAATAAATAAAATTACAATAAGTAAATAAATAAATAAAATAAGTAGATAAATAAAAAGTTAGGCAATAGAACCAGTCATTAAAATAAAATAAAAATCTAAAATATTAACTAAAGAAAATAAAGTGTAATAAATAAAATAAAAATAAAGTACAATAAATAAAAAATGTAATAAATAATAAAGTACAATAAATAAATAAAATAAAGTACAATAAATAAATAAAGTGCAATAAATAAATAAATAAAATAAACTAAATTAGGCGGTAGAATCAACCATTAAAATAAAATAAAATATGACAAATTAATTTAAAAAAATAAAGTGCGATAATAAATAAAAGAAAATAAATTACAAAGTACAATAAATAAATAAAAGAAAAAAATGCTATAAATAAATAAAAGAAAATAAAGTGTAAAGTACAATAAATAAATAAAAGAAAATAAACTAAGTTAAGTGGTAAAATCAGCCATTAATAATAAAATTAATTATAACAAATGATATAAATTTAAAAACTAAGATTTTACAAAGAAAATAAAATTTACAAAGTTATTGCCTTAGTATTGATAAACGCAACCTACTTTCGCTTAGTGTGTCTCTCCGACAACGTCGCCAATTTTTATTTACGCTTAAAATGTAATGCGATTATCGCAATATAGATGTGAAGTGTCAATCCCACGAGAAAGCTTTTGGTAAAATAGGTTAGTGAAGTAAAATATTAAAGCAGTAGCAAATGAGAAAATTAATTAATTAGTTTAAGTGGATAAAATAGAATTATCTATGATTTGAGGAAAATGTCATATGATGACGTAAGCAAGGCTTCGAGAATCACAATTATGTTTTATAAATCTACTCTATACTTTGATTCAATATTTATAACTCAATTGAAAGTTTCACATCCCAAACAATCAATCGGAAGATATGTAAAGTATAACATATTTGATAGCACATGTATTTGATATGACTAAATTCTTTGCAAATATTAACACAAATTATGTTTATTTATACAAGTTATCTAAGATTGACAATATATCATTTTGACAATATTGCCGTAAAAGATCAACTTGAATATCAAACAATTATTATCTTTACATGTTATCCAAGATCAATAATATATCGATTAACAATATTGCAGTAAAAGATTAACATGTAAAACAATATAACCAATAACAATTATAATTCAATAAGAATCACATAAAGAAAGCTTGACTAAAAGTATATGAAATATGAGAATTATAACCTCTAGATTATAAAAAATAAAATAGATAATAGTTTAGGCACAATTAAACTTACAACATTTATAGCTCTTGACAAAGAATCAAAGCATAGAAGTAAATTTGTTAAACATAAAAGTTCATCTCTTAGCCTTACCAAGAACTCTAGTCTAGTTTATAATGTATGTTAATGAGAAGATATAACAGAGATTTGTGTAGTGTTGAAAACGTCTTAAGAATGTCCTTATATAGGCAATGAATAGAAATATGTTAAGTGTGACTTCAATCTTCAATAATTTAGGCTAACCACTCATTCACTCACTTGTAGCACCTTTTTAATAATAAATTACTGATGTAGCCTTTTTGGACAACATAAAAGTTGTAGAATTTTGTCTTTTCTTTTCATAGGCACTAGGTTCATGCAATGTGGATAAGTATCAAAAGAGATATGGACAAAATGCCAAAGATACACCAGATTTTGACTAACAACCCTTTGACTCACTTGCAATACAATTTGGTCTATGATAACGGCTGATTTGGACTTTACCATTAACATAAGAGTTGTTGATAATTGAGTTAGTATTTCACAGCTTCAATAATTATACCAATTGGGTAAGTATTTTGTGAAATATAGTCCAAAACATGAGGTGGGTCAAGCTAAACAGAAGTTGTAATTTAATTATGTTGTATCACAATTTTGGCTCATAAAATGTTGGATTTGGCTTTTCAACTATTCTTCAAGTTTGTGTAAGATTGAGTCATGTTACTCCAGGTTTAAGAATTTATTCATTTTGATTTCTACATTAAGAGTTACTTCTATTTTACGTAAATTAATGCAAATAACATTTATTTAATCACACTTTAAAGACAACACTTTATTTAATGCCTAAAAATATGAAAATGCTAAAATTAGTGACATTAAATGGTGACTGAATCTCTTAATAAATATGTATTTTAATGTATTCATCGGCAACCTTGTAACCCTTTAACACTCTAAAAACTTCTCTGTCAATCTTTATAGAACACTCATTCTGGTCTAGTAAGATCAAGTTCCTCTTAAGGTCAAGAACAAACCTAACTTCTAATATCTTTCTCACTCTCCCATCATGTAACTTAAGTCTAATATTACCAATTCATATCACCTGACACATTACATCATTAACTATTAATACCTTACCATCACTAATGGGTTAAAAATTGACAGACCAAAACTTATGTGGGCACATGTGAAAAGTACAATCAGAATCTAGAACCCATTGTTTAGAACTCTTTATCTTGTCGTAGGTATCATCATAGGTAAGTGTAGCATTTACCTTCTTTTCTTTGACTTTCTTATCTGGATAGTCCTTTATAAAGTGTCATTCTTTCTTGCAATAATAGCACTTTTTAGGAGTGCCCTTAGACTTTGATCTCAAGCCATTCTTCTTTCCATCTCTATTTGAGGTTCTTCCTCTTGCAGGTAAACCTTCTGCATTAGCCTCTATCTATCTTTTCAATTACTTTAATGATGATTTCACATCACTTATCGTTAAAGTTTCGGTGTCGTAGATAAGCGTAGCAACAAAGTGCTCATAACTTTTGAAAAACGAACTCAGCAAAATGATCACATTGTCTTCATCCTCTATCTTTATGTTGATGGCTTCAAGATCAATGATGATCTTGTTAAAGGCATTTATATGGTCTTTATCGGTATCCCCTCTAACATGAATAACTGATACAGTTTTTTTTTATAAGCAATCTATTGGCCAACGACTTTCGCATATAAAGAAAGTCAAGCTTCTTTCAAAGACCGATCATCACCTTATCATTTGTTACTTCCCTCAATGCTTTATTGCTCAATGATAGAACAATTATGTTGTAAGCTATTTTCTAAATGTCCTTTCTTTCTACTTCAACCTTAGATGACTCTAGTGTCTTTTCTTCTCCATTAAATAGACCTTCAATCTCTTATAGCACCAAGCCTAACTGTTGGCTTACTAGTAACGTTGTCACCTTTATCTTTCATTTATTGAAATTATTCAACCTATTGAATTTCTCTACTTTATACTTAGGTATGGCTATATCTGCTAAGAACTAAACTCTAATACCAATTTGTTGAAATAGAAACAATAAACTCAAGAATATAATGCAGTAACAAGCAATTAAGAATAAATAAGAAAAAGAAAGTAAGAGAAAGCACATAAGAATTTCTGTAGATCATCAACTTGCTTAAGTCCATGGTGGATTAAGATCTCACTTATTTTATTAATGAATCACAAGGCACTCGCAAAGTATACCTTTCACAAGAAAGAACTCAAGCTTCACAAAAAAACTCTCTCTATTGCACTCACAAAGAACACACAATTGATCTATCTTGTAAACTATGGGTTTTCTCTCTTGTGTTTATATTGTGATTGTTATGATGATTGATGTCAATTACTAGGAGTTATAAGGGTTTATATAATGCTAATACTAACCTTAGAAACCCTAAACCTAGTTGGAATAAAAGTTAGTACTTGTAGGAGTCCAAATGCCATTTAAAGAATTCAATTGAGCCAAAATAGAAAATACCTATAAGTTGCCATGTGAATGGTAACTTACTTCTGCTTTTTGTTTTGCTCCTTCCTAGCACAACCTTCATGTACTAGACTTCTTACTAACTCTTCATTGGTCTCTAATTCAAAATCAAAACTCATCATTGATTTTGAATCATTAATTTCCAACATATTTCTCAAGTTTTTTTTTATGAATTTTATCATTTGCAATTAGAAATGTATATTTATAAACATGAACAAAAATTTCACATTAATGAAGGGTTTATGGTCTTAACCCATAACAAAGCTAAAAACTAGCCTACGTGCTTTGCAAAATACATAGTCAAAAAATAATTTGCAGGACAATAATAATAGTATTTGAAAATGTTATTCTTGTGGTATATGTCCGTTATATATGCAAAGCACTTCTTAAATAGTATCAAAATTTTAAGATGAATCTAAAAGTAATAAAGTGTTACATACTCTATCATAACCCAACACAGACTTGGCAAGATATTATCTATTTTAGGCCTGCAGCATAATATTTTACTAGGTCTAGTTGAGTTATGACAGATGATACTAGAGCCACTCTTGGTAGGCAGTGTAGTAGTAGTGGAAAAAATCTCAGTGAGGATGCTGAGTCCCTAACAGAGGGTGTATGTAATACCTTAGACAAATCCCACATCTCTAAGACATGAGAGAGATGTTGGGTTTATAAAGTGTGACCCACACCTTAATTGGCAAGACACATTTTGGGTGAACGACACTTGCGTGAAGCCTAGAAACAAAACCCTGTGGGATTAGGCTCAAAGCGGACAATATCTTACTAGGTCTGGGTTGGGTCATGACAGATGGTATCAGAGCCACTTTTAGTGTGTAGCAAAGCGGTGATGGGGCAAAACTCAGCAAGGATACTGAGTCCCTAAATAAGGTATATGTAACACCTTAGGTAAATTCCACATTGCTAAGATATGGAATAGATGCTAGGTTTATAAGAGGTGGCTCACACCTTAATTGGCAAGATGCATTTTGGGTGAATGACACTTGTGTGAGCTCAAAAATAAAATTACACAAGCTTAGGCCTAAAGTATATAATATCTTGCCAGGTCTGAGTTGGGTCATGACACAAACTATTAAAGTTCTTGTAAACTTAGTAATGATCAATGAGTGGAAAATTTAAAAACTAGATGTGAACAATGCTTTTCCTGCATGGTGATTTACAAGAAGATGTATTCATGCCTCAATTAGAAGGCTTTACAGATCCTGAAAAACCAGAATATGTTTATAAATTTAAAAAAATAAACACTTTAAGGTTTAAAGCAAGCTCCCAGAGCTTGGTTTTAAAAACTTAAAGGAGCCTTGATCAGCTAGGGCTTCTCCAATGCTCAATCAGATCACACATTATTCATACAATAGAATTAGGGTCACATTACCTATGTTTTAGTCTATATTGATGACATTCGTTTCACAAGCGATGATTTTATAGCTCTGCAACTTGTTATTAAAAACCTCAATAAAAAATTTACTTTCAAGGATTTGGGATCGATACATTATTTTCTTGGTATTAAAGTCATAAAAAATGATCTTGGTATGAAATTATGCCAAAGCAAATACATTACTGATCTATTATAAAAGACTAACCTCAGTCAAGCCAATAGTTGTCCCATACTTAAGATCACTAGCCAAAAACTTAACAAAGAAACATGAGACCTTTTTCCCAATCCTACACTCTAAACAAGTACTATCGGGGTATTTTAATATCTTACGATAACCAGGCTAGAGATAGACTTTGCTTTAAATAAACTTAGCCTGGAAAGTCCTTTAACCATCCATTAGTAAGCTTGCAAAAGGCTACTTAGATATCTAAAAGGTACTAAAGATCATGGTCTAATCTTCTCCATCCATGGACAAATGGCTTTAATAGCATATAGTGATGCTAATAGGCTAGTGCTACAACTATCAAGAGATCAATTGGAGGTTTTTGCATATTTCTTGGTAACAATATAGTATCATTGCCTCTAAAAAGCAAATAGTAGTTACTAGATCCAGTTGTAAAGCAGAGTATCGAGACCTTACCTACACAACTGTTGAAATATGTTGGTTACAATCACTTTTGACAAATACGAAAGTTATCCTCACTAGTCCTCCTCGTATATTCTATGACAACACAAGTCCTATTGCTCTAGCATATAATCTAGCTTATTATGGGAGAATTAAACATATGGAGATTGATGTTTACTTCATTCTAGATAAAGTTAATAGCAAAGACATCTTTGTGCAATATCAACCCACTACAAGCAAACAACAAATATTTTTACCAAAGCCTGAATATAAGTTTCACTACTTTAAAGACAAATTGAAGGTCAATTGCTCCCACTCCAACTTGACAAGGATGTTAGTGAATGATTAAGTTTCTTTAAGTTGAATTTCTTAGTTGTCACGTTACTGTAACATTGGTAACAAGCAAGATAAGTTTGTTATCCTTAAGAGTGTTTAGCTTGAGTATTTGATAACGATAAGTAGCCTCTAATCATCTGTGATATATAGATAAAGATAAGACTAATCTATGCCCAACAAATTAGTATATATTGATGTAAATAATGTACACGTTAATTAAGCAATATACATCTCAAATTCTTCAATTATTGTAGCTTTCTATCTAAATACATATAAAAGAAAAGATTGAGACTACAAAATACAATGATTTATATGATAAGTTGAATCACTATAGTTAAACGAATATGCAGGTTAATAATAATGTACAGGAGGTCGAAAAGATTGTGCAACCTGCATTTTGAGAAATGAAAAATTCAGAGGGCAAAACACCTCGAGAGTTATTCACCATGGAACACGAAATCTTACGTAATAGTGGGGAACATTAATGATTTTTTTTCTCTAAATTACATTGACAATAATAATAATTTACTGAGTATATATAATTAGTAAATTAAATAATTAATTTGTATATATAATTTTATTACATATAAGTACAAACTATAAAGTTACATTTATAATGTATTGTATGTCAATAAAAAATTATAATAAGCTATCCAAAACTTTTTTCAATCCAATCTAATCGGGAGAACCACCGTTATCCTCCGCAGTTTTTTTCTAAGTTTTTAAAGCTGCTCATTATATTTCCAATCCAATTTAATGCCACATAATAAAAGATTATTAAAAATCTAATTTTCTATCAAATGTGCCCTAAAGAATTATTTTTTGGATTTTATTTGCTGCAAGTGTGTGTAAAGTGCATCTTTTTTCGACGTTTAGTTTGGTTTGGAGTCGTTGAAATGCAATAGAAAAAAAAGCTGGGGCTTTGTGAGGTACTGATTTCTAAGTTCACCGTAATCGTAAGTGTCTGTAGCAAATTCAATTTGTCACATGGGTTTGCTTAGAAGTAATGAAAGTGTACTTAGCCGCACTTATAGATCTCGCATTGATTTTCATCTTACCATTCATTAGGAATGACAACGATGGGATCTGTGGGGTCTGTCTTGAATAAAAGTGAGAATGAGATAATTTTTGTAATAATAATATAGAACAAGCGAAAAAGTTATTGTCTAAATTATTTATACGGTGAAAATAAAATTAAGTCTTCTCACCTCATCTTTATCCTATTTTTTAAGAGTATATTAAATAGAATTTTACTATATTTATATATTAAATAATTTATCAATTTTTATTTTATAATTTTTATTTTATTAAAAAATATAATATATTTTTATTAATAAAAATAAATATATATAATAAAAAATCTCTAAAATATATATATATATTTATAATAAATAATGAAAAGACTTTAATTTATAATATCTTTTACCGCCCATTCAACCAATTATAAACTAATTGGTGGTAAGGTGCTAAAAAAATGGTCGAATAAAAGTTAAATTAGTAGCATTAACTTTGTCAATTATCGCTAGTACCTGCACAGAAAAAAAGCATGACAAATGATGCATTGAAAACCTATTGAATGTTGGCAGCATATGCTTTAGAAAAAAATGACAAATTAATAGTTTTTATAAGCTTATAAATCGTTGGCATCTGTTTTTATATTTCAAATGAATTGCTGAATTATATTATTGTCAAAATAAACTTTGACGAAAAAACAAAAAAATAACAATTGTTTAATATTAATATAAACTATTCATTTAGCAAATGGAAATAAGCCACCAATTTACTTTTGATCGAATTCAAAACAGTTCGGTCGAATTACATTTTGATTCTGCCAAATAACAATTTTCATTTTCATTTTTTATTTAAATAAAAATTTTATCTATGAATATTTAAATTAATACCCATACTAATTATTGGTACAATTTAAGACATATATTAAATAGATAAAAGTGTCAAGTCTCACTTGACATAATTTTAAATTTAACACTTAAACCTAAACTATTCCCCAAGAGACTATAAAATAAACTCATATTTTTAAAAAATTTCACAGTTCAAACAATTTGATCTAATGAGCTACCACATGATCAAAGCGTATACTTCATATAGTAAAATTTTCTATGCTCGTACATATTTTGTTTTACGACATATTTTTGTAAGTTTATAACTGATACCCCACATACACACGTTATTGATAATACAAAATAACGAGTTAAACCATACAAGTTGAGATTAATTCATATTCGTACAATCCTTCCATCATTAATATCCTGTAAGAATAGAGACATAGATCAATAGCGTTAAGTCTTCTATTATTCAATCATAAACTTATCTCTTTTGATTCGTATTCCAATAAATAATATATGCAAATTCATTTGCAATATTATTTACTCCACAGGAAACTCTTTCCTAGATTAAATACTTATAGTTATAAGACTTTCTAGAATACAATCTTAGAGCATCTGGATATTTAACTCACCCATATGAGCTAACGGATCCCATATTTATACACACTGGACTCTATAAGTATCGGACCATATCCAGCGATACTCAGCGGTCAGACCATAAAATGTCTCTGACATGTGTGAAATCTAAGTATGATAGATCACTCATAAGCCTACTGTGATGCTCATGTCTAGAGATCACGAATACTACTCAACTCGAGAAGACCATTCACTAACGAATTTATGAAAAATCTATTAGAAGTCTTCATTGAATCTAATTTAGTATCCAATCCTTACTAAATACATGTATATCTATACGAGCTTCCACTAAACACTAATCTATATTGATCAATTCCATTTGATAAATCCTGCATTAGTGAAAATAAATTAGGAACATTTAATTTGAGATCATATTTATACAATGAAATTTCTTAACAATGCTTGCAACTATATCATTACAAATATGTTTTCAAATCTTTGTCCCATTTTAAATAAGGTTTTAACTCTTTAGACCTAATTTAAACTCTTTAAAATCAATACAATATCTGAAATATTACAAATATATTACCTTAATAAAAATAATTAACGATTTAATAAAATATTTATTTATTACATAAATATAAAAATATAATAGTCATACAAAATTAAAATGACACATGTGTATAAGTTCCAACAAATAAATCTTGCAGCGATTTTTGTTCAATTTGTCAATTTCTAGTGGCAAGGATGGTGATTATCGAAGAAGTTTAAAATATGATGGTAAATTGAAATTGTCATTGTTATTCAAGTGAGCCTTGTAAAACCCAATTTACACATGAAGATGAACAAAAGAAAATGAAATAAATTATAGATATTATTTTATGATTTTGGTAATATTTTGTGGATTATGATTTGATTGATATAATTAATTGTAATTTTCATTTCTGGTTCAACAAATTACATTTGAAAATTGTATATGATAGTAAGAATTAATTATAATTTTTATCACCGTCCTTCCAGCTGGTGATGGAATGCTTTTGGAATTCTATATTAATATTGTAAATCCTAATTGCATGTTTTATAGTGATCTTGTTTAAAAAAATTTCTATGATCTTGTCATAGACGCTTTTCAATAATCTTGTCATAATTTTTTTTTAATAATTCAATCATTAATTTTTTTTTATATGAACATGTCATAGGAATTTTCTACAAACCTATTATAAAATTTTCAAAATTTTAAAGATTTTCTTTAATATCCCTCTTCATCAATGTTTTTCTTTTATTTCTTTTCTCTTTGGAGTGGGGATGGTGCTTGAACACACACCAAAACGAAAGCAAACAAATTTTGAAATAATTTTTTACAACGGTCCATCATTACAAGATGTTTATTCTAACTTAAAATTATTAGACGATTCTCAAAATAAATTTTAAACTTGCTCTAATACTATAAAGAAGTTTGAAAAATAACAATAAATTACAACTATTATTTTAATTCAAATAAGCCTTATAGAGATTCTATTTATATATGAAAATAAAAAAAGGACAAGAAAATAAATTAGATAATATTATTACATGATTTAGAAAATATTTTGTTAATTATGATTTGCTTGATTTAATTAATTGTGTTATTCATTTATTGTTCAACAAATTACTTTTAACAATTGCATATGATAGTAAGAATCAATCATAATTCTTATCAATTATATGACCGTCAGCAATGATGAGTCCACCAATGGACTCAGTTTGTTTGAGAGAAAAGCAAAAGCAATGGTTGATATTAATAAGGTGGTTGACGACAGTTGTACTATTTGACTCTGGCTATTTTTGTGCGTGTTTTTTAAAAGAACTTTGATACAAATTTTTTATTTTAACTAATGTGATAATTGCAATTACATTATCCATTAGTTCGTTGAATTACACACTAATAAAAGAATAAAAATATTCATAGTATAAATTTTAAAAGATTAATTTATTTTTTGAAATAGGCTTATACAAAAATTATTTCATTGTTTTATTATTTATTTGCCTTATTGTTATAACAAAAAACCTTTTGAATTTTCAGTACAAAGAAATTTTGCTAATGAAAAAGTTTTCAACAGTACTACCCAATATTTCTATTCTTTTCAAATATATTTAGGATTTTAGTTAAAAGTATTTTTAAAACTTTTATTTAAAAATAAAAGTTATTCATTGATAAAATTAGATAAAAAAAACATTTATTGTTTAAGACAAACTCTTCAAATTATTTTTTAAGATGATAATGTTACCCAGATTTGTATAATGCAATCTTCATGAACTATTAAGGTTATACTCATGTCTTTTGAACACACAAAAGGTAAGTGTGAACACATAGAAGCTAACTTTTTTGGTCAACCAATGAGCATGGTGAAGGGCCTCGTGATGGACACAACAGTCAAAAGACTAAAATCAAGACCAATTAAAATATTGTTGTAAAGTAATAGAAATATAGAATATTGCAACACTACAACGAGGCCATGATCATTAAAGATAAGATTGCGTCCTCTAAAAAGATTCTACATGCTCACCTCCGACTCGGACATGTTCTTCTTTACTTTTCTTCTTTTTTACTGTTTTCTTATTGGCACTTTTATTTTTAGTATCAGCGAAATTTAACCTCATGTTACGAACATGATAAATAAGCAGTAGCAAATTAATTAGGGTTGGGTGAAGGTGAGGACAGAAAGAATTAGAAATATCAACATAATTTTCTGTTTAGTTTAATTGAAATCAATATAGTGATTAGCTGTTTAAAGAAGAAAAATGAAGGAAGAAATCAATTTAATTGAAAGTTCGTAATAAAGTATAATACGTAATAAACTTCTGTGCACCAACTAGACGTTGTACAAGAACACTTCCACTGAACATCTTCTATATATACCTGTAACCCCTTCCTCACTATTTCCACTCATCTCTCTCTCAATTTTTTCCTCCTCTTTCGTTTTAACTTATTTGCAAATTATTAGTTTTTGAGAGGTTCTTTCCAAAGGGTTAATTTTATGTTATTTTATTTTCCTTATTCTTCATCTAAAGTTCTTTCCACTTTGATGCTGTTTCTTGTTCAGTTCTTTTAGATATTTTTTTCAGTTCCCTTTTCTTTCTAGGGTTTTTGTTTTGGAAACTGTATATTGTATTTAGGGTTCAATCTGGTGGTAGTGCAACTCTGACCTCATAATCAGTTGTTATATGCCAATAAATCGCATATAACCTTTTCTTTTTCTTTTATGGTTTTCTTTTCACTTCAATTTCATCATTGCTACAGACAATAAATTGCATTAGTGTTGCCTTTCTTTTTTTGTTTCAGCTTTTCACCCTTTTTCGTGCATATATAAAGTTGAATTAGCTTTATATTACTTTTGTAACAAGTCTAATCCTTTTAATCATGCCCGAATGATCTCCACTCATGGCTTGCACATACAACATCATTTGGATTCTCAAGCTAATTGTAGAAGCAGTGATATATATATATATATATATATATATATATATATATGATATGCTTGACATAGTTTCTGAAGCTAAGAATCCTCATGATGTTGCATCAACCATAAATCACTATAACAAGGTATTGAAGCCTCATCAAGATCTTTATGGTTCAAATCGATCACCAGTCATTGTTTACAGATACAATATCATTGGGATTCACACACTACTTTTAGTGGAAGCATTGATCTGATCTGCTTGACCTACCTTACGAAGCTGAGAATCCTAATGAATATATATATATATATATATATATAGATATATAGCACCATCATCAAGAAGATTGTGTTTGAATCATAATCAGTCATTGTTTGCAAATGCAACATCATTAGGATTCACATGCTAATTATCATTGAAGCTCACACGCTAGTTATAGTTGAAGCAGTGATGTACATATATGTATATGATTTGCTTAACTTAGCTTCGAAATTGAGAATCCTAATGATTCTGCATCAACCATAAATGACTATAACAAGGTATAGCGGCATCGTCAAGACGGATCCAGATTTTTCTACTTTTGCATATTATATAGGTAAATAATTGTTTCTAATTAATCCCTAAATGTTCTTTTTTGTTCACTTTTATGTTTTACTTTTCAAAAAAAATATTAGAAGCATTAAATTTGTCTTTAAAAATATATTGGATTCATTTATTGTCCATTTTTATTTTGAATTACGATCCTTTCATAATGTTTAGAGGATCTACTGAAACATGTATTTTATTAAGTACTTATATGAAGATTTAGTTTACAATTACTTTATATTTTATTAACTACCAACTCCATGTTAGCAAAAGATTAGATAAAAGATGAGATTAAATAAGGACTGTAATACATTTTATGAAGCGTGATGCACCACCATCTCTATCATGGAAATTGCCTATAAAACTGTGATGACCATCGTAATATCATCGTCAAACAAAGATGACTCTGTAATAGTTGTCGTTTTTTGTTATTATTTTTATTTTATTTAGTTATTTGAATTATCAATTAAATAAAAAATATAATATCTACCAGACTGGACCGAATGTCCATTAATTGCAAAAGTATAAATTTATCCTTTTCCTCCATGATTTCATAATGAAGAAAACTGATAAGTAGGGGTACAAATGTCATATTTTCTAATATTGTATCAATCAGTTATATTATTTTAGCATGCTCAGGATCGATGTTATTGCCTTCGACAATGGCAAATTTTCTTATATAATTATTTTTTAAATGACTCTTCAATGGAGAAAAGTTATCAATCCTTTCATCCGGTAGATAAGGGTACAAATATCATTTTCATAAGTTAAATTGTATATTATTATTTTCGATATGTTTGGTAACAATGTTATTGCCATAAACAGTCACAGCGTTGGTTTTTTTTTAAAATTTTTTTATTTCTGAATAGTTTGAAAGGTTAAAGTATATACATAACTTAGTAAATGATATATTATAGAATTAGGATCATCTCATCCTATTTTCAGATGGTAATATGATTGCTGACTTAAAATGAAATTAAGATTTAAATTATTTTATAAATTTAAATAAAATTAGAGTATCAAATAAAGTATAATTTAATATTATATCTCTAATATTAAATGTGATTTATTTTTTATATTGTTATTTGATTTATTTTTTTATTTAAATTTATAATTTAGTATAAATTGAACTTTAGTAAAAATTAATAAAATAATAATTTTATTTTACAATTTTTTTTATATTATTAAATTTTTTATGGTATCAGTGCTTTGGTGTTAATAATGGATTAATGCAGTTACTCAATTATGACAGAAAAATAGTTTATATTTTTCTTTCTTCAAATTTAAGCCTTTACTACTTATAATTTTTGTTTTATTATAATTTATAAAATTCTTTAAAATAAAAATTAGACAGTACCCTGCCAACCACTGCACACCACCATCTACCACCGCACCATCTGTGTATTGACTTTCTGAGAGTACTAGGAGAATCAAATCAAATCCTACTAACTCACTTCCAGCTTCACCATCACAAGAAAGATCTTCACTCCCTGTGGACCCTGGAGGTTTGGCTTCCACAGCATCTTTAAACTACAAAAGAAATGAAAAGAGACAGCATTGAACATTCAGAATTTTCAGAGATGGAGATGCCCGCGGTGGTGACGGAAGAGAAGTCATGCATGTCACTCTTAGACTGGAGCGATCTCCTCGACCGGATCTGCGACTGCAACCGTAGAAGAAGAAGGCATTATGCTGATAGAAAAAAGAAGGTGAGAAAGCGCGATTCGAGGCTGACGAGTTCTAATTTCATAGTAGGTCTGATCTCGTGTGCGTGTCTTGAGATTGACGAGCAGCTGGTAGAAGAAGGCATTATGCTAGAGAAGAATTGGGCCCGAATGACGGCCAATGTTGCTACGAATTCGAGGCTAAGTTATAGGAGCTGCCGTGCTCACGGATCTACAACCGGGCACCATGGACAGCTTCAGGAGGTGGTTCGGAACAAGAACCCTCTCATTTAAAAGATCAGAGGAATATTTCTTAAGTTCCTTTGAAGAAGTGGTTGGATCCCACTAAAAGTGATGACGACAGAATCATTTGGTTCAAAGTGATAGGTATTAAAATGGTCAATTAAAAAAAATATTTAAAAGTTAAAATTTTTTTATTGAACAAAGATTTAAAAGAACATTTTCTTTTTATTCATAATTAAAAGATAATTAAAAGATCAAAAAGAAAGAATTTGTAAATATTTTTATAATAAATTGAGAGTTCAATAAAATTTTTTTCGCTAGCTTGAAAGAGAATGATAAATCAATAGACATTTTTTAAGTTGATATAAGTATGACAATGAAAATTATAATTCAATTAAATATTTTATTATATCTTTAATATTAAATATGATTATTTTTGTTATTGTCATTTAATTTATTTTTTTATTTAAATCTATTATTTTATATAAATTAAATTTTAATAAAAACTAATAAAATAAGACTCACATATTATAATTTTTTTTCGTTGTCAAATTCTTCGAGGACTAACAAGAATTTTTTCCAATTTAATATTAAGACACTACAGTCTCCCTCTCCACCGTCAAACTCTAGAACCTCATTGTTGCCGCATATCATAAAAGTTCATCCGACTTGATTGATTTTTTTTTAAAAAATAAATCTGATTTTTTTTATTAAGTATTTTAAACAATATTTGACTTTTGTGAGTGCCAGAGCTATCTAGATTGGATGTTATCAAGGTTGAGTGTTGACTTTTGTATATCTTCAGAGGGCAAATAAAGTTGTAATGATTTAAAATTGTGTCTCTGTTTTGATGATTTTGTCTTATACTTTAATGGTCAAAGATCTCTTTATCGGTCTCTTGTCAAAGAGAGAGAGATCCAAGGATTGAATATGGATATAGTGGTGGAGATGCCGCTTATTGCATTGTTGTCACATAAGGATTCCAATCCTTAAAAAAAACTATCAACTCGAGTGAAAATGTGCATAGCTTTATTTTATTTATTTTATATTTTTTTCTCTTTAGCTTCTAGGGATATAAAAACACCAATATGGGTTTGTTTATTCTACCCATCACCAACAACTCTCCTAACTAGAAAGAAGCAAGCTCATTTTATTTTTTCTTTCTCTTTCCCTCTACTTTTCAGCCACTGC
The DNA here is from genome assembly GCA_946807835.1 of Ailanthus altissimus. Classification (NCBI taxonomy): domain Eukaryota; kingdom Viridiplantae; phylum Streptophyta; class Magnoliopsida; order Sapindales; family Simaroubaceae; genus Ailanthus; species Ailanthus altissimus. The sequence continues at coordinate 3,968,541 of OX327690.1, read as the reverse complement.
CATAAAATTAGTAGTGATGATGATAACAGAGATTGTAGCCATATTAAGAGTGATAATGATAGTAAGTTGCTAACAGATGCAATTTTGTGATAACTCAGTGATATTTGTTTCGTTATGTAATTAATTAAGGTTCAATTTTTATTTTTATTTAATTACTTATGTATTTTTTTCATTAAACTCAAAATAATTTTATGTAAAGAAAAAAACAATTAAAAATATTTGGTTGAGATAAGTTGCATTACAAACATTGTTGAAGAACTTTAACAGAAAAGAAAAGAAAAGAAAAACAATTGCTGAAAATAAAAAAATAAGAATGAAAATATCTAGTCAAATGAGATAGTAACATATCATAAGGAAACAAATTTTTTGCAACGGCTATTTTAGCCGTCGTAAAAGACAACTACTTCTATTAAAATCTCACTTCTTTTAAAACCCCTAATTTTACTCTCTTAAACCAGGTTGCCTATTTTATTTTCGTTAAACTTTGAAGAGAATGAATATTCTTAGCTATCAATTCTATTTTGCTTAGTGAGTAGTTGATCTAAGAGGTGTTCTTAGCTATAAAAAAATCAAGATGAAAGTTAAATTTTATACATAAATTAGTGAATTATATATTATAGAATTACAATCATCTTATCCTTTTCTTTAAATAGAATTAGCAAAGACAACATTTGCTTGACCATGTGTAATGTATGAAGTTATATGAAGCATAACCTCTTTATGCAATTAAATTGTACTAAAAATCATCCTTTTTAGAGTTTTGGAGCAAAGGGTATGTATTTTATGGTTATGATATTATTTTCTAAATCACATTAACAATAATAACAATTTATTGATTATATATAATTAAATTTAAGAGATAAATAAGAGATGTTATGAAAACTAATTTATTTTCAGTACATAAATATTCATGCTTCCATGATATTATATAATATTTTTGAACCATTAGATGCATACTCTCTCATTTAGTATAGTCGTTGTGCATATGCATTAAACTAATTTAGTTTGCTCTATCTGAATGATTCAATATTCCACTAGGTTAGATTAATTCAAATCTCCCACTCTGTCTATATGTGAGTTACTCCTTCAGAACTTTTCTTTGCGTATAAGTTTAATGCAGTTTTTAGTATATATGCAGTATAAATTTATTTTTAGTATTATGTAATGTTTATTCAATTTTAGTACATATTTCTGACAGTTTTTGCTTCCAGATTATTAGATTACTGGTATTATGTTATGATTTTTAATTTTAATAAAACTTTTATAATAGCTCATATTTCTAGTGCAGTTTTATTAATTTTTCAGCAACTAGTTTCATGATTATTTTGTATTACAAATTTATACTTATACACTATTTATAGTATTATTTATTATTAAATTCTCATTAACCTATTATATAAAATACATATAAAGTATATAATATTTTTAGATTATGTCTACTCTCTGAGCCACAAACTCAATTTTTTTTTTATATTTTTCCTTAAGATTTTGCAAGAATTCGTGCTGTATGATACAATTTTCACATTCTAGGATTGGCTTATGACAAGCATAACTACATGAATTCTTATATTTTGTACATTTATGTATACGTATATATTTTTGTTGAGGCACGTAATCTCGTTGCTTCAGATGCAATGTGTGAAGCATATGTTAGTTTCATGCCATTATATGATCTTCCTTAACTTTCGAGGAAGGCTCAGGATAAGTCTTATTGTAAAATATTTGAATAAATCAAATAAGATGAATGATACTTCATAATGTTGCTTCAATCATTTTGATATCTATGTTCTGGCATAAGTTACATTAGTCTTAGTTGTGGGACCTCCATTTTCTAGGAGGATAGTTGTGTGACTATTGATTTGTTTTTAAGGAAAGGTAGTTTGTAGGTCCGTGAGCTTTTATTACGATGAGTGGCCAATGAGCACATGGCCCTTCATAATTAAATATGTGAACACTATACTTCCAAAATAGGTGGCCTATATGCACACATCTCTTTTTAGGAAGTCATATTTAAAAACTATGGTTCCAGTGAAGGGTGTCTTATGAGTATATAACCTTTCTCTATAAAGTCTTTTTGTATTGCGCTTTTTAAAAAAGGTGATTTATCTATGTATAACCCTTACTAAGAAATCTCTTTTGTACTGTGCTTCTAAGGAAGGATTATTTATAGATATATGACCCTTCCTAGAAAATTATTTTTATAATAAGCTTCTTAGGAAAGGTGGTCCATGGGCATACAACTCTTCTTAAGGAAATATTTTTATATTTTACCTTTGGTATAAGGTGACTTATGAGCACACAAACTTTCCTAAGCAATATTTTTTCTAATATATGTTTTTTTAGGAAGATAGCGTATAAGTATATTATCCTTTCCAATGAAGTGTTTCTAACACTGTGCTTTCTAGGAAAGCGTGACTTATACGCATATATCCCTTCCTAAAGAATTCTTTTAATGTGTAATTTTTCAAAGAATGAATGCCTATAAGTACAAATCCTTTCCATATAAAAGTTTTATGATGAAGGTGTTGGAGCCTATAAACACTCTAATACTTAAGTTAGCATTTGTCCTTAAAAATTATTATGAATATGTGAAGGAGTGTTTGTACAAACAGATAAAGCTTAAGCTCAATAAAATGAATGGTCAACTGTGTATATAAATTGTTAGTGTGCATCAATCAATGAAAAATCCATAATTCATGAATAATTGCCTATATATATAACTCATGAATTTAGTCTTTTTTAAAATATGCATGCACAATTCTAGTTAACAACCATCACTCTTTTTTTTATGTGATATCCAATAAGATTGAAGATAGATTCTATTTCAAGGACTCTCATTTTATTTATTAAAATTTAAAGTATTAATTAAATAAAATAAAAATTATAATTTGATCAATCTTTAACTTTCTACAAAGTCTTTTAATTGTTTCTAAAAATTCACAGATTAGTAAGTCAAGTTACCTGTTTATTTGATGCTGAATCTGATTTTTTGGTCTTTGAATCGTGCTAACTTTCTCATTTGGACCACCCACTTAATTTAGGTTGTGGACTGCCTCATAAATTAGTGGAGCGTGGTTATAAAAGCAAAGGAGATTGGGTTTTTAAAGAATAAGCTCACAATAACACTTTTTAATTAATTATTCATTATACATATGTGTCCACATACTATAAATTACACTGTGAAGAAAAAAGAAAACACTTTTTAATTATCAATGATGTATGATAAATGTGAGAAATGTAAAGAGAATATATTTCACTATAAATTGTAAAGCTGTACAATGGAGCCTTTATATAAGCTATAACCTTATTACATAATAAGAAAGTAACATACATAAGGAAATAATATTTTACATTAATAGCATGTATATATGGTAGGAGGGTATAAAAGAATAATTTTGGAATGATTCCGAAATAATTCTAGAATTATTCCTTAATACACCCCCTCAAACTCAAGATGGCACAGTAGAAGCAAGTTTGAGTTTGGAGACTAGAGCATGAAAACGACGCGAAAGAAAAGATTTGATAAAAATATCAGCAGGTTGCTCCTCAGATGAGATGGAGTGGAGCATGATAGTGCCCTAAGAAATGTGTTGTCGAACAAAGTGACAATCTGTTTCAATATGCTTAGTCCGCTCATGAAACACATCATTGTGGGCAATTTGGATAGCATTTTGATTGTCACAATAAAGAGGTGTAGTTCTAGTATGAGAAATATTCAAATCTTCAAGAAGCAAGCGGAGCCAGACAATTTCTTGGGTAGTATCTGCAAGAGCACGGTATTCAGCTTCAGTACTCGAGCAAGCAACAACTGTCTGTTTCTTACGTTTTCACGAAAGAAAAGAATCACCTAAGAAAAGACAAAATCCAGTAGTTGATCTATGATCCGTAGGATCACCCACCCAATTCGCATCAGCATAAGCTCATAACACAAGAAGAGAGTGAGCCAAAAAATAGAGACCGTAAAAAAGTGTACCTTTGAGATAACGTAAGATATGAAGAACTGCTGTATAATGAGAGGTACGAGGAGCGACCATAAACTGACTCACAACATGAGCAATGTCTGGGCGAGTAACTATAAGATAGACCAAACTATCAACTAATTAATGATAAAGGATAACATCACTAAGAAGAGTACCATCAGAGGATCGGAGTTTAGCATTAGGCTCTAGAGGAATGGAGACAGTCTTACTGTCTATCAACCCAACTTTAGCAAGTAGATCGGATGCATATTTAGCCTGAGAAAGATAATACCTTGTAGAGTCGGATAGTACTTCAAGGCCAAGGAAATAACTAAGATTGCCAAGATCTTTCATCTCAAAGTGTTGCTGAAAAAAGTTCTTGAGAGTGGAAATCCAAGAAGATCTTCACCCGTGATAATCATATCATCAACATAGATAAGTAGGAGAACACAACTTTGTGCCGTCTTGCAGACAAAAAGAGTTGAGTCATAAGAACTAGACTGAAAACCATGCTGAAGAATAGTCCCACTAAACTTTGCAAACCATGCACGAGGAGCTTGTTTAAGACTATACAGAGCACGGTGAAGTTTACAGACTTTGCCTGGAGAATGTGGATAACCGGGAGGAAGCTTCATATACACTTCTTCAGTGAGATCACCATTGAGGAAAGCATTTTTTACATCCATCTAAAATAATATCCAACCATGAACTGCAGCGACAGCTAATAAATTTCGAATAGAAGTAAGTCTAGCAACTGGGGCAAAAGTTTCTTTATAATCTATACCATATTCTTGGGTAAAGCCTTTGGCAACAAGGCAGGCTTTATAACGCTCAGTAGATCTATCAGATTTGGTCTTGATCCTGTACACCCATTTGCATTCAATGATAGTTTTATTAAAGGGAAGAGTAACAAAATCCCAAGTATGTGACTTCTTAAAGGCCTGCAATTCTTCTGTTATTGCTTGCTGCCAAACTGGATTAGAACTAGCCTCGAAATATGATTGAGGCTCATATAAAGAAAGGGAAGTAGAGAAACAGTGATAATTACGAAGTTTAACAGGAAGTTCTCTTACCCGAGATGAACGATGAAGAGAGGGTATAAAGGAGGCCTCAAGGATGTTGAGAGCAGATCCTTCAGACGAGGTAGGAGGCTCAGAAACAGACGTCATTTCAGCAGATTCACCTGTATGAAACTCAGAAGAAATATCTGTAGGTAAAGTATCGGGAAAAAGATCAACAAAATTATCTATAAAAAATTGTAACATAGGAGGAAACACAAATTTAAAGTTAGATACAGAGGAAAACATCGTATGCTCGAGAAAGATTACATGACGAGAAACACAAAGACGGTTAGATATAGGATCCCAACACCTATAACCTTTATGGTCTATCCTATATCCCAAGAAGCAACATAATCGAGTACGTGACTCGAGTTTAGTATGCTCATGTTTTTGAAGTAGAACAAAATAAACATAACCAAATACTTTAAGGAGTTTGTAATTAGGTGGAGTTCCATAAAGACGCTTATAAGGTGACTTGTTCTCTATAACAGGAGAAGGAATATGATTAATGGTAAAGATAGCGATTAAAGCAGCTTCTCCCTAAAAACGCTCAAGACAAGAGGAAAAGATAAGAAGAGCATGAGTAGTATCTAAAATGTGTCTGTGTTTACGTTCAGCTCTCTTATTTTGCTGAGATGTACCAGGACAAGACATTTGACATATAGTATCGTGTTCCTATAAAAGATTTAAAAAATCAGAATCTCTATACTCCATAGCATTATCAGTGCGGAAAACCTTAATAGGACATGAGAACTGAGTTTTAACCATCTGAGCAAAATCTCGGTAAATTTTAGTAAATTCAGATCGTTGTTTCATAAGGAACAACCAAGTATACCGAGAATAGTCATCAACGAAGATCACAAAATATTTGGATCCTCCCATTGTAGGATTTGGAGAAGGGCCCCATATATCAGAATGTACAAGATCAAATAGAGCATGAGAGACAGTAGTACTATTATCAAAAGGTAAGGCTGGTTGTTTAGCTAAAGGACATGTAAGACAATCATCTTTATTATCAGAAACAATACCTAAGTAACCACTGGATAGTAGAGATCAGATGCGATTGATTGACGCATGACCCAAATGAGAATGCCAAAGATATAACGAAAATACCGAGAGGTAGATGTTACAGACGAATGATATAGAAAGGATAAATCTAAAGAGATAAGTTCATACAAACGTCCAACCTTACGGCCTGTCCCAAGCGTCCGGCTAGTTTTTGGATCTTACACACAACACCCAGAAGCAGTAAACAAGATATTAAGACCAAATTCGCATAATTGACCAATAGACAAAAGATTTAAGGTAAGGTTAAGAAGAAAAAAGGTGTCAGATACAGAAAGATTATGGCAAGACACGTAACCAATATGGTTAACTTTCATGAGAGAACCATTAGCAGTTTGAATAGATGGTAAATAAGAATTAAGAGTTTTAGAGGAGAGAATTGTAGGATCAGAAGTTATGTGATTATAACATGTAGAGTCAAAATACCAAGAAGAATTACCTGAAATATTGGAAAAAGCAGAAATTAAGGGTTTATCAGAATTAAAGAGGAGTAGACGGAGTAAAGATTCAAGGTTATTAAGGGAACGATTCACACTATCCTATGTAGTAGTAATAATAGCTTTTGTAAAAGTCGCACCTTGAGATGTTCCAAATATGTGGCATAGTTGAAGTAGAATAAAATCGGCATAAGTACTGCACTTATCCATAAATTCCAAAAAGAAAACCCTTTTTTTTTTTACTAATGACAATCTAGTCCCTAAACTTGTATTAATTACTAGTAAACCTCCAAACTTTTAATAATTATAAATTAACTCCTCAAAATATAATAATTATAAAACAGCCTCTAATTTTTTTAAAAATTACAAAATGACCCTATAAAATACTATAATTTAAAAAATGTCCCAAATTTTTTGAAAATTATAAAAAGGCCCAAAAGAATAAAAAATTACGATCTGACTTGAAAATACTAAAAAATTTACAAACAGGCCCTTAATAGAAACTAGTAAACTTCAGATGGCGTGTTCGGCTTTCTCCAACCTCTGATTGAGGTAAATTCGGCGGCGTTTGAACGGCTGGTGACTGAGGATTATTTTGGTCTGGGCAGTGTCGGTCACGTCGTTGTATAACGGCAGGGATCTGAAGTGAAAGTAATCGGCGGCAGTGAAGTTTCGGCGGCACATTCGGCGATTTCCAACCTCGGATTGGCGAATCGTCAGCGGCGCTGAATGGCCTGTGATGGGGGATTCGTTTGGTGTGAGCGGTGTCGGTCACGTCGTCATAGAACGGTTGGGATCTAAAGTGACAGTGGTCGGCGGCAGTGGCATTCTGGCGGAGCGTCCGGCGGTTTTCGACCTCGGATCGGCGCATCGTCGATGGCGTTGAAACGATCGGAGGATTTTGAGTAATTGGAGATTGGCGGTGACTAAGATAGCAAGATTTCAAAATTTTCTGGCGAATTTTCGAAAAAACTCCGATAGATTCCGTCGGGTTTTAAAAAAATTTTCGGCAAATCTCTAGCTAAACAAAATGACAGTGAAGAAACCAAAGCTTTGATACCATGTGAGAAATGTAAAGATAATATATTTCACTGTAAATTGTAAAGCTATACAATAGAGCATTTATGTAGACTGTAACCTTATTACATAATAAGAAAATAACATATATAAGGAAATAATATTTTACATTAATAACATATATATATAGTAGGAGGGTATAAAAGAATAATTCTAGAATGATTCCAGAATGATTCCAAAATTATTCCTTAATAATAAATATGAGATAAAACAAAAACATTCATAATTTATTTAACTTATAATTTTATACACGTATTAGAGTGGAATAATATTAGGTATTTAAAATTTTTATTTTAAATTAAATTTTAAAAGTGATATATTAAATAAATATTAAGTGTAATAAATAATTTTAAAATTCATATTATTTTATTATCTAATATCAATTTGACACATTATTTTTAAAATTTAATTTAAGATAAAAATTTAAAATGACTAATATTACTTTATTAAGGTGTTATATATCTTATAAAACTTGAAGGATTGTCTTGTAATTTTACTTATTATAGGAACCTATATATGCACAACAGAGTTTCATTGAAAATAAAGAGAGAGAGAGAGACTATGTGCGCAACAGAATATAAGACGTAATGCCACAATGATACGTTGTTGCAGCAGTCTGTTCAGCTTCTCTGTTTATGCTATTTAGCTTTCAATCTATTTAGTATTTTAAAAAAATTATTAATAAACAAATTTAAAAGAAAATAATTTTATTATACGTATAAATATTATTCTAAAAAATTAAATATAATGATTTTCATAAAATATTATAGAATTAAAAATGTCTTAATTTGTAACTTGAAATCTTTGAAAAAAAGAATGAAAAAAATTGTGTTTTTCTCTTTTAATCTCTTTTGAATTTACTGTAATTTTTTAAAACAACCCTACTTGATAGTACATTTATTGACAAAGAGAAGATCAGTTTTCCAAAATTTATTGTAATTCAATTTCCATCAAGATAGAATTCTTTTAAGAATATAACCTCTTACTTAATAAAATTTATTTATGTATTATAGAAACCCCAATTTATCAACATTATGTTATAATTCTATATGTCATGTGGGCCATAAAACATGTAATGTAAAAAAAAAAAAAACTTTGTTTAAATGCCCTTTTAATTTCTTTTTGTATCGTTGGATTAAATTCGACGAGGAAGAATTTGTAGTAAAAAATGTAAATACTAATAGGAGAAGGCAAACCAATGTGATTCAAGTGGCCTAAATCCTGATCCGAATACTATGAAAAGGTAAGTCAAGCCATCGCAATAATTCATTTAAAGACAAGTCAAGTCAAGGCAGTAAGTTAGTGGCGCTTTCTTTAATTTGCTTGATTCAGCTTTAGACCCGCAGTCAACTTTCAAGTTCCATCACTTGTTCACTTAATAATCTTTCAACATTCCAAATTTCTAAAAGATGGGTTATAAGCTAATTTTTTCGTGATATTGAAAATCCTCGAGAAGTTCATTAGTTCATGCCAACGAACATTATAAGTTGGTAAATTACACGTCACATTAAAATACAATTTTCAAATCATTTTCATTTTGTTTAAATAGATCAAATGTTCCAAATTAAATTACGTGATTGGTCTCGATAATTCTGGACAAAGGGTTCAAGAATAAGTTTTTTTTTATAAGGGTTAAAATCATTTAATTTTTTAAATTAAAATATAAATAAAATATAATAAAATAGAGCCACTTTTAGGTTTCTCTATGAAACGAGGCATCATGGAACGAGGCCTTCAAAACACCCAGTTTTACCAAAGCCAAGCAAACGATATTGAATTAGATTTCCATATTAAATAGTAGATTACACTAGTATATGTACTCAAGGTTGCAACCGATCTTATTGAGTTCAAAAGTTTTTGAGTTAACCAGCAATAAATTTCACATAAACAAACGCTTTTAACTATGAAGTTGCAAAAGGTAATTTCACTAAGATGCTAACCAAATTAATTTTTCCGTATTTTTTATCCTTCTTCTTTTAAAGTCAAAGTGTGAGAAAAGAACTTGGGGTTACATATTTTTATAATCAAGTTATTTTCTCAATTTAGGAAGGGAGCGGGCTAAATTTCAAAGAGAAAGTGAGCGAAAATAAGAATGAATTTAGTGTAAAAGTGTGAAATAAGTGATTTAGAATTGCTAAATAAAAGAGAAAACTACTTATTGATAGAAGGATCATGGAGTAAAACAACAATTTTCCTCAAACTCTAATCCTTAGACGTTGGAATAATTTTCCTTCTTCTAGCCATTTATTCTTTCATGGTTGTTAGCACAATGCTAAAAATACAATAACACAATCAAGAGAAGAAGATTTATAATAATTCAGTCATAATATTAAAGACTTGTTTTTAATACTAATATTGAACCTTCACTTATCAGTTTAAATTTTTGGGTTGAGTGGTAAACTAATATGGTACCAGAGTTAAGTTCCTTCATTGTCTTGTTTAACGCAAACTTGCTAGAATTTTTTCGAAAATTCATTAGAGTTTTGCAGGAAAGACATTGGAAGTTTGCTGGAGTTCGCCATATTGACACCACCCAGCCCAAGAAATGCAAACACTTTCGACCGTTTGAACACCATCGGAATCAAGTTTCTCCTTTGCCCCACACGTTAGTCAAACTTTCTGCTGCCATTATTGTTCACGTTGTATTTTGACAGGTTTTCGACGTGTTAACATCCACCACCCACGTCCAAACGCTCAGATGGTGCCAGACATTTTATTTAGAGAACACGCAGCCGATCAGAGGTTACACACGCCGCCACGTGCTGCCAAAAGTTGCTGCTACCGATTTTCTTTAATTTCTGATCTCAGCCATTTTCAGACGAGTGAGCTGACACCCCCACCACTATTTGACTTCTTATGGTCCGATCTATCAATTTATAGTGTCGGTTTTCTAATTTGACACCTATTATTTTTGTAAGGATCTTTTTGTAAACTTTTTAAAGTTATATGGACTTTTGGCAGTTTATCTAAGTTCTGGGTTATTTTGTTAAGTAAATTATTGGATGAATCTCTCAAAGCACTTGCATTCGCAGTGATTTTTTTTTCTCTATCAACGCGTTTGCACTCATAGTAGTTGACAACGCACTTACAATCACAACGGTTGGTTTCAAGTTTTATTCAACGCATTTGCATCCGCTAGTGATTAATTTTCTCAATGTCCACCATTACAATAAAAAATGTTCTTTTTCAAACTCAAAGCTCTACTTAAGTTTGAGGGGAATGTTAAAAATATAAAAAATTAATAAATTAATCTCTTGCCATATATATTATATAATTAATAGGTTATATTTAGTTTTCTTTAAAAAATAATATTCACCTAGTTCAGACTTACTTAGATCCACATTTCACGTGAGAGAGATTGTTAAAGACTTATCTTTAATATTAATATGGGGCCTTCACCCATCAGTTTAACCTTTTAGGTTGAATAGTAAACTAATATGTTATCAGAGCCAGTATCTTGAGTTCGAGCCTCAAGTCTTTGTTTTCAATTAATTTCTTAGTTTTATGAGACTAAAAATTCACCTAATTTAAACATGCTTAGATTCACCTAATTTTTTTGACTTGATTGGTAAATTAATACATAAATTAACTTACATTTACTTTGAGCTCCCTCTTAAGAAACTTTGTCTGGACTATAAACAATCTTCCAAGAGTTTATCTCTTTCAAAAATAATAACAACCTGATTAAACAAAGAAACTCTCAAATCCTATGACCTAATACACCCGTTTCTCACACACAGAAGTTTATCTCTTTTAAGAACATGGAAGAAGAATCGAGAAGATGAAATAAAAAAATGAATGGACATCGAAGAGACTTAGTTATTATAACCAATCAAGGCCCCAAAATGACATTGTATAGCTTATAAGCTTATTAATCAAATCGACTCTACATTAATTAGTCTTTAGCACTTGATAATCTTCGTTCAGTCCCTCGCTTCTTATCTAAAATAAGGAACCACATATAACAATGCTAGATAAGTGTATGACTTGCCATTCTTTGTGGACCTGGTTAAAGAAGGTTTGCCTTTTAAGAAATTAATTTTTGCTATCTTTTTCTTAATGAATCGGCTGCAAGCTTTTATAATAAACAGGTGGCATCGTTTTGGGGGACAAATTGAATTTGGTCCAACAAACTAAAGATGTATAATCGGATTATTTCTTATAAATGAAGAGAAGGTTGTGCAAAGTTCAAAATTTAATCCACCGCCTCTTTGTCCCATTACGTGCATAAAAAATTGAGAAAGATATCAAAGAACCCCACTACGAAAGTTGATCGAAAACTAAGTGATATTAGTTTGCTTCCCAGCTGTGTAGTGTGTGTAATGCTTTTACTTTACTATTGCTATCAATTTAATTGATTGCGCTTGATGTCATATATGGTATCCTTATTGACTTTCACTGTAACATTCCACTTGATTTAAATATTTGATATGACAGATTTTATCCAATCAGTTTTCATTAAGTAATTGTTTTAGACCGATAGCTGGCCTCGTACTCAAATTTTATATGTATATATTATTTTCAATTAATTAAGCATCGTATTTGTGATAGCAATTTACTTTTAATTTCGACCCATCAACAATAAAGAGAATTAATTTACCTAACTTTACAATTCAGAGGAACAAGAAGTGTAATATAGTTATGTTACTCTGTCCATTTGTATGAGATTTTTTTTTATAAGTATCATATATTTCTTGGCAATGACATAAGAAAAAATCTGTGTGAATCGTATCTCCGTATCTATTAATTATATTAAAATTAACAAATTGCTGATTAAAAAGTTGTGGAAAACTTTTCACACTTCCTTTTTTTCGACTAGGTGACTGCTGAATTATAATATCCTTTCTACTCAGTGGTCTTCCACGAAGGACGACTAAGTTCATTAATTTTAAAATCTATTTCTTGCTGACCAATTTAACACTGAAGTAACAAGGCATCGGTTTATATACATAATATTGGGAATATTTTTTGGATTATTTCAAGTCTTCGAAATTTTTCTGCAGTCACTTTTTGTGGATCGAGCATCATCAGGTTATAGTTCACAATATCCTACTGAAAATCATCACTGAGAATATAATGGGTGGTCTTCTACATGTTTGTGTTGTTAAATTTATTTAGAATTAATCTGCAGCTTGTACATAGATCCATGCACATACATTTCTTGGAAATTGATTGAAATTGTGATTTTTCATTTAAAAAGAATATCGTTGCTATAAATTAATATTTCAAGCTTTCTTCTATTATTTCTACAGGACATTAAATTTGCTTTCTATGTTTGTAACAATTTCATATTCATGTACCACATCAACAGTAAATTAAGTATGCGAACTATTATTTGCATCTATGGACTTGGCATTAATATTGTACCTCAATGTATATGTACATTGAAATTCCTGACACATTCAGGTCAAGGGTTTGTCCCATTATCATATGTTTATTAATGTTCATGAACATTTGTACAATTAGTTTCTAAACATAGTATTGGATCTGTATGGTTATTTATTGGAAGAGATACAAGAAAAAATGCCAGGTATTAAGCAGAAATGGAGCCGACAAGAGATGTCAATTCAACTTCAAGTCCACAAATACAAAGTGATCATACAATCGAAGTGGCGGAAATAGATATTGTTAATTCAACACAACTACAAATTAGAGCTACAAATGACATTGAAAATGGCTATAACCCAACTCAACCAAATTGGCCTTCTCTTCATTTACTTTCCAGTAAGTTGTCTTTCTACTCACTCTCTGTCTGTCTTTTTTCTTAACTGTTTCTAGGCATAATCACTTGAGACTTTGAAGTGGCCTTTCATTTGTAAAGATTTTGTATTCATTTCTCAAGTTTTTTACGGATTTTATCGTTTGCAAATGGAATTGTATCCTTACGAACTTGAACCAAAGTTTTATAGTAATTGTGAGAAATATAAAGGGAGTACATTTCACTGTATATATAAATTGTATAATGGAACCTTTATATAGGCTGTAACCTATTACAAAATAAAAAAATTAACATACATAAAGAAATAATATTTTACATTAATAACATATATATAGTAGGAGAGTATAAATAAATTATTTCAGATTTATTTTTTAATAACCTCCCTTAAACTCAAGATGGTGCAGTAGATGCAAGTTTAAGTTTAAAGACTAGAGCATGAAAATGACGCGAAAGTAGAGATTTGGTAAAAATATTAGCAGGCTGCTCCTGAGATAAGATGGAGTGGAGCATGATAGTGCTTTGAGAAACATGTTGTCGAACAAAATAATAATTTGTTTCAATATGTTTAGTCCGCTCATGAAACACATCATTGTTGGCAATTTGGATAGCACTTTGATTTTCACAATAAAGAAGTGTAGGTCCAGTGTGAGAAATACTCATATCTTTAAAAAGTTAGCAGAGTCAGATAATTTCTTAGGTAGTATCTGTAAGAGCATAGTATTCAGTTTCAGTACTCGAGCGAGCAGTAGCTGTCTGTTTTTTACTTTTCCATGAAAGAAGAAAATCAACCAAGAAAAGACAAAATTTAGTAGTTGATCGTCGATCAGTAGGATCACTCGCCCAATCCGCATCAGCATAAGCTTGTAACACAAGATGAGAGTGAGCCGAAAAATAGAGATCGTGAAAAGTGTACCTTTAAGATAATATAGGATATGAAGAACTGCTACATAATGAAAGGTAAGAGGAGCGGCCATAAACTGACTGACAACATGAATAGCATAAGCAATGTCTGAGCGAGTAACTGTAAGGTAGACCAAACTACCAACTAATTGACGATAGAGGGTAGCATAACTGAAAATAGTACCATCAGAGGATCGAAGTTTGGCATTAGGCACTAGAGAAGTGGAGGCAGTCTTACTGTCTGTCAACCCGGCTTTAGCAAGTAGATCGGATGTATACTTAGCATGAGAAAGATAATACCCAGTAGAGTTGGATAGGACTTCAAGGTCAAGAAAATAACTAAGGTTGCCAAAATCTTTAATTTCAAAGTATTGCTGAAGAAAGCTCTTGAGAGTGAAAATATCAATAAGATTATGGAGAATACAACCTTGTGTTGTCTTGCGAACAAAAAGAGTTGAGTCATAGGGACTAGACTGAAAATCATGCTGAAGAATTGTTCCACTAAACTTTACAAACTATGCACGAGGATCTTGTTTAAGACCATATAGAGCATGACAAAGCTTACAGACTTTGCTTGGAAGATGTGGATAACTAAGAGGAGGCTTCATATACACTTCTTCAGTGAGATCACCACTGAGAAAAATATTTTTGACATCCATCTGAAATTATATCCAACCACGAATTGCAGCAACAGCCAATAAACTTCTAACAGAAGTAAGTCTAGCAACTGGGGCAAAAGTTTCTTTATATCAATTCCATATTCTTGAGTAAAACCTTTGGCAACAAGGCGGGCTTTATAACGTTCAATAGATTCATCAGATTTTATCTTGATCTTGTAAACCTATTTGCATCCAATGGCAATTTGATTAGATGAAAGAGTAACAAAATCCTAAGTATGTGACTTCTTAAGAGCCTGCAATTCTTTTGTTATTGCTTGTTGCCAAACAGGATCAGAACTAGCATCGGAACATAATTGAGGCTCATATAAAGAAAGGGTAGTAGATAAATAGTGACAATCACAAAGTTTAACGGGGAGTGCTCTTACTCAAGATGAACGATGAAGATAGGGTGTACAGGAGGCCTCATAGATGGTGAGAGTAGATCCTTCAGACGAGGTAGGATGCTCAGAAGCAGGCATCGTTTTAGCAGATTCACATGTATGAAACTCACAAGAAATATCTATAGGTAAAGTATCGAGAAAAAGATCAACATAATTATTTATAAAAAATTGTGACATAGGAGGAGACACAGATTTAAAGTTAGATACAGAGAAAAATATCGCATGCTTAAGAAAGACTACGTGATGAGAAACACGAAGACGGTTAGATATAGGATCCCAACACCTATAACCTTTACGTTCTATCCCGTATCCCAAGAAGCAACATAATCGAGTACGTGGCTCGAGTTTAGTGTGCTCATATTTTTGAAGTAGAACAAAACAAACACAACCAAAACTTTGAGGAGTTTGTAATTAGATAGAATTCCATAAAGATGATCATAAGGTGACTTGTTCTCTATAACAGGAGAATGAATATGATTAATGGTAAAGATAGCGATTAAAGCAGCTTCTCCCTAAAAACGTTCAGAATAAGAGGAAGAGATAAGAAGAGCACAAGTCGTATCTAAAATATGTTTGTATTTACGTTCAGCGCTCCCATTTTGCTGAGATGTACCAGAACAAGACCTTTGACATATGGTACCGTGTTTTTGTAAAAGATTTATAAAATCAGAATCTCTATACTCCATAGCATTATCAGTGCGGAAAACCTTAATAGAACATGAGAACTGAGTTTTAAATTCGGATTGTTGTTTCATAAGGAACAACCAAGTATACCGAGAATAATCATCAACGAAGATCACAAAATGATTGACAAATGACCCAAACGAGAGTGTATGTAATGAAGGCACTGAAGAGGTAGATGCTGCAAACGAAGGATATAGAAATGATAGATCTAAAGAAATAAGTTCATACAGACGTCCAACCTTACGGCCTGTTCTAAGCGTTCAACTGGCCTTTGGATCCTGCACACAACAACTAGAAGCAGTAAACAAGACATTAAGACCAAGTTCGCATAATTGACAAACAGACAAAAGATTTAATATAAGGTTAGGAATAAAAAATGTGTCAGATACAAAGAGATTAAGGTAAGACACTTGACCAACATGGTTAACTTCTATGAGAGAACCATTAGCAGTTGAATTAGTGCGTCCGGTGGTTTCTAACCTCGGATTGGTCATTGTTGACGGCGTTGAAATGGCTGGAGGATTCTGAGTAATCTAAGATGGGCGGTGGCTAAAATGGTAATATTTCAAAGTTTTTTGGTGATTTTTCGAAAAAACTCTGATAGAGTTCATTGGATTTTGAAAACAATTATGACAAATCTCCGGCTAAACAAAATGACAGTAAAAAAATTAAAACTCTGATACCATATAAAAAATATAAAGAGAGTATATTTCACTGTGTATAAAAATTGTACAATAGAGCTTTTATATAAACTGTAACCTATTACAAAATAGAAAAATAACATACATAAAAAAATAATATTTTATTTTAATAACATATATATATAATAGGAGAGTATAAAAGAATTATTTTAAAATTATTTCAAAATTATTTTAAAATTATTCCTTAATATTAATGAAGGGCTTGTGGTCTTAACCCATGATAAAGCTAAAAACTAGCGTACACAAGTTATAGTTAAAATATGAAACATAAGCTAAAATATCTAACGAAATATTAACTTTGAAAGTTTATCAAAAAGTTGAGAAAATATAATGATTAATTGTATCCTTTCAACTAAGATGCTCATATATCTACATACAGTTATAGTCAAATCTGCATTTTGGAAAATGTAGACATCCGCAAATGAGAATCATAATGTTAAACCAAACTTATTAATATTTTCAAAATTTCTGCAGGAGAAAATAGAAATGTATATCTTAACATATGCGTGCCCCTTCATAAGGCTGCATTAAAAGGCGACTGGACAACTGCGGAGCATCTGTTAGGAAATGATCCTCGATCAATTCTTTGTGCCAGCATCGCTAAGGGATATGAAACCCTCCTTCACGTGTCAGCAGGAGCAAGACAAACGGGTTTCGTAGAGGAATTGGTGAAATTGATGGAACCTGAAGACTTGACACTGAAAGACAGAAATGGGAACACTGCCTTTTGTTTTGCTGCTGCTGCTGGAGCTTTACAGATTGCTAGAATTATGTTGAAAAAGAATGCAAGTTTGCTGACAATCCGCGGAGGTAAAAATATGACTCCACTGTATATGGCGGCTGTGTTGGCACAAAGGGACATGGCATTGTTTTTATATGATGAAGCTAAAGATATTATGACCGCTGAGGACCGAAATGCTCTGTTTTTCACTTGCATCAACACTGATTTATATGGTAAGTTTTAAATATTTAGATAATTTGCATCTTCCAGTTAATATCTAGCATATGACAACTATAATCCACAAATCTGAATTGAATGAGAACCTCTCGGGAAATTGACTGACAAACACATGACTTTAACTCAGATTATGTTAACACATGACTTACTCTCCACAATACCAGCATTTTCCTATATATTCGACCTGAGTGGAGGGCTCCTGTAATATTTTTCGTTTAAATTTTTTTTTTTCTTTTTCTTTCTTGGAAGAAATGTTTCCTTTACAATTAATAAATAAATAAACATACAAACCGATGAATAACATATATAGACATTTGATTAGTTTGGTGGGGTGAGCACTAGTTTGTCTAGTGGTTAGATTTCTTAAGATAATGCAATTTTTCTGGAGTTAGACTTCAATGTTAATTTACATCTATTTTATATTAAAAGTAAAAATAAAAATAAAAATAATACAGTTTAGGTGTTACTATATGATGAGCACAAACATGTAACAGAAATTTACAACACATTATAAGTAGTGTAAAATTTATGAATTAATTAAACAATATCATATAACAGTATTATTATTTATAAGATGAATTACATAATTTATTAAATCATATATATATAAAGAGAGAATACTTTACTTTAATGGACAACATAACTCACAACAAGGTGAGAACTTAAACCCATAACAAGTCATAAATTAATCAAAGCACTACGTAACAATATCATTCATCACGTAATAAATTCCTAAACTTATTATATAATGAAATTTCATAATAGTGATTATATTTTCATGAATATATATGTATATATATATAATAGCTGTACGTTTAGTTTGCATTTCAACTGCTGTGCTCAAAACGTTGGCTGAATTTGTCATAGATCTCTCGTTGATGTTGTTAGAAGATAATCGAGACCTAGCTCTGGCTCGTGATGTGAATTATGAGACGGCTTTGCATGTTTTGGCCCGGAAGCCTTCAGTATTTGCTAGCAGAAATCTGGGTCTACTGAGGAGGCTTATCAACTCAGGTTAAATTTCTCCATAAATTGATTACTGATCTAATTATAATGTTACAGGTGTACTGTTCAAACCAATTATTAAAAAGTTCAAACACACGTGGCATTAAAAATGGAGTAATAAAAGTCTACCCAAAACTTTTATTATAGGAATATACGACAAACTTACCACGTTATTTTTATGGTAACGTGCGTCTGTCCTATAGGACCGTCTTATTTAAATAAGTCACCCATGTTACGTATTTTCTTTTATCTCAATTACTATCATGATTTGTCTATTTTATAAAATAAAGTTTAAATGGTATGTATATTAAATGTTTTTATGGAGGATATAGAGGGCGGGAAATTTATGGTTCAAAATCATGTTTATAATGTTGGTAATATTTAAAATAAATTTAAAAATATGTCAAAATTATTTTGGAGTTAAAAATATGTTGGAAGGGGTGAAAAATTAATGGAACAATTAATAAAATACAGGAGAAAATAAGAAAAGTATAAGCTCCTCGACATTGGGAGACATTGGCCAATGCCTCGGCGCTGGGGGAGGCATTGGCAAATGCATTGAAAGCAGAACGTCAATGCCTTGGCCAAGGCATTGACACTAATACTGTTCATAACCCAAAAATACAAATTTTAAGTATTTCTTTAAATGCTTGGGTATTTTAGAGTTCATATAAATACCTCATTATGCCTATGGTTGAATTAAAATATGAAAAACACTCTCAAAATACTATACAATAAATCTTATAGCTCCAAATTGAATTGTATCATTCCTTGATCTTCTAAGATCAATTCTCTTGTAATCAAATATCAAATAAGAGAGATTTGGATCCTTGATCTACCATGGACATAAGTAATTTGCTGAACCACGTATTTTGTGTCTTGGTATGGTATTTTTCTACTTTTCTCTACTGTCAATACTTAACTTTTGAATTAGCTTGTTGTTCTTACTTGGATTGTTTTAGCTGCTTTATTGCTTGTATACTCTACGTATTCCACTGCGTGTTAAACTCTACAAATTGATATCAAATTTTGTTATTGGTTGTCTAAATTTATTTTTTGTTGAACATGACACCACATAAGCATGAAGTAGAGAAATTTATAAGGCATAATGATTTCAACTTATGAAAACGTAAGATGATGACTTTATTAGAGAGTCAAAGACTAGAATTAGCCCTTGAGGAACCCTTTAGTACTAGTGATAAGTCTTCAATATCTAAGTTAGATATGGAACTTGAAACCATTAATAGAAAAACCCGGAGTGAAATTATTTTGAGTTTGGGTGATGAAGTTTTACAGAAAGTGGGTAAAGAAAAATCAGCACTAGGTTTGTGGAAAATACTTGATGAGTTGTATATGATTAAGTCTCTTACAAACCGGTTGTATCTCAAGAAGAATTTGTTTGGATTGTCTTTGGTTGAGGGTGGTTTACTCAATGAACACATTGATTCCTTCAATAATGTTGTCATTGATTTAGAGACAGTTGATGTCAAAATCAGTGATAAAGACAAGGTAATTCTGTTATTGATTTCACTTCCTAAAAGCTATGACCATTTTATTAATACTCTTCTATATGGAAGGGAGTCATTGACAATGAAGGATGTTAGAACAGCCTTAAACTCAAAGGAATTAGTCAAGAAGTCAGAATAACAACAACAAAATTCTGCAGCTGTACTTGTTGCGAGGAGGAGAGTTGAGAGTAGAGATTCTAAAGTGAGAAATTCATCAAGAACGAAATCGAGGGGAAAATTCAAGAAATGTTACTTCTATAAGAAAGAATGCCATTTCAGAAGGGATTGTCTGAAAAGGAAAGTCAAGTATCAAGGGAAGAGATCTAAAGCAGATGTAACTATAGTCTATAAAGAAAATTATGAAGTTACAGAAACATTAGTTACTTCGAATGGGCAGGACACGTGTGAGTGGATCTTTGACTCTAGAAGTATATTCCATGTGTGTCCCAATAAAGCTTTGTTCACTACCTATCAATCCATTAATAGTTGTAAAGTATTAATGGGCAACAATATGACTTGTCAAGTCATTAGGATGGGTAGTATTAGGCTAAAACTACATGATGAGAGTGTTAAGGAGTTGTTAGATGTGAGGCATGTACCTGATCTTAAAAGAAATTTAATTCTTTTAGGCATGCTTGATCAATCCAGTTACACATTCAAGGGTGAGTACATTGAAAGTGATTAAGGGTTCAATGAATATAATGAGAGGTGAGCGTAAACATGAGTTGTATGTGTTGAATAGGGAGGCTACCATTGGTTATGCATCTTTCTTTGTTGATAATAAGAATGTGCAAACCAAGTTGTGGCATTTGAGGTTAGGGTATTTGGGTAGGAAAGGTCTTAAGGAGTTTTCTAATCAAGGTGTATTTGGAAAGGGAAAGATTTAGCCAATGGGGTTTTGTAAGCATGTACTTGGAAAAGCTCATAGAGTTAAGTTTAACATAGGTGAACACAACACGAAAGCTACTCTGGATTATATACATTCTGACCTTTGGAAACTTGTACAAGCTGTCACTCGTGGTAATGCACGGTATTTTCTATCATTCATTGATGATTATTCAAGGAAGTTGTAGGTTTATTTGTTGAAGAGCAAAGAGCAGGTGTTTGAAACATTCTAGAAATAGAAAGCACTCATGGAGAATCAAACAGGTAAGAAAATCAAAAGACTTAGGACAAAAAATGACATTGAGTTTTGTAATACTGAGTTTGATAAGTTTTGTACTAAGTATGGTATTGCAAGGCATAAAATGGTGTGGCACACACTACAACAGAATGGATTCGCAGAAAGGATGAACCAAACCTTACTTGAAAGGGTAAGGTGTATGCTAACTAATGCCGAATTATCTAAGGCATTTTGGGGGGAGGCGGTAGTAACTGTAGTTTACTTGATAAATCAAAGTCCTTCTCGACTATTGGTTTTATGACACCAGAACAAAAATGGTCTGGAAGCACTTTAAAATATGATCACCTAAAGGTATTTTGATGCCTTACATTTGTACACATCAACCAAGACAAACTGGAACCAAGAGCCTTGAACAGAATATTCATTGGATATCCAGAAGGTGTTAAGGGATACAAGGTGTGGCATACTGATCTTAATCCATACAAAAGTATCATTAGTAGGGATGTGACGTACAATGAATCTATATTGTTGGAAACCAATTCGGATTCAGTTTTGAAGAAGCCAAAAGATGTACCTAGTTCAGTTTTTGAATTTGAAACTGAACATCATAAGGTGGAACATAATTTGAGACCTGGTATTGCTATAGGTCAGCACTTTAATGATGATACACATGAAAAACAAGAATATGAAATTTTCTCTAAAATAGCACCACTGCAATCTAACACTCCTAAAGCTTAACTTGAAGAGTACCAGCTGGCTAAAGATAGACAAAAGAGAGTTGTTCGACCACTAAGCAGGTATGCACATGCGAATTTGATAGCTTATACGTTTAACACTGCTTATACTATGGAATATGATAAACCAAAATCATATGCTGCAGCCATGGAGAATGTAAATTGTGGTAAATGATAACAAGCTATGGAAGAAGAGATCACTTCTCTTAAAAAAAATTAGACCTGAAAATTGGTTATGAAACCAAAGACCAAAAGGTTAGTTAGCTGCAAATAGGTATAAGAGATTTGATGATTTTATGCTGCATTGTGGCTTCACAAGAAGCAAGTATAATGGATGTGTGTACTTCAAAGCATTGAGTAACAATAAGCGTATGTATCATTCTTCTATATGTTGATGAAATGTTAATTGCATTTTAGGATATGGAAGAGATACATACGCTGAAAAATCAGTTGGGTGGTGAGTTTGAAATGAATGATTTGGGGTCAGCCAAAAGAATTTTGGGCATGGATATAATAAGGGGTAGTGATATTATTTTCTTGTCTCAACAACAGTATGTACTCAAGGTTCTTGACAGGTTCAGAATGAGGGATGCCAAAGTTGTATCGACTTCATTAGCAATGTATTTTAAACTTTCGGCATCTCAATTACTATAAATTGAAGAACAAAAATTGTATATGCTTAAGGTACCGTATATTAGTGCTGTGGGTTCTATCACGTATGCTATGATTTGCACAAGGCCGAATATAGCACAAGTGGTGAGTGTTGTAAGTAGATACATGGTTAATCCTGAAAAGAAGCATTGGATGGCTATGAAATGGATACTTAGATATCTAAAGGGGATGTCACATTATGGTTTGCTGTTTAGAAGGGTTGGCATATGTGATGAAATAGTGAAGGGTTATGTGGACTCAGATTATGCAAGTGACATGGACAATAGGAGGTCTTTATCTGGGTATATCTTCACGGTGTTTGGATGTAGTGTATGCTAGAAATCAGTATTGCAGTATGTTGTAGCATTATCAACTATTGAAGGCGACTATATAACCTTAAGAGAAGCAATTAAAAAGGCTATCTGGTTGAAAGGTATATTGCTGAACTTTTGGCTATGGATGAAGTTAATACTTCTGTACATTGTGATAGCCAAAGTGCTATACATTTAAGTAAACATCAGGTGTTTCATGAAAGATCGAAACACATTGATGTTAGGATACATTTCATTTGGGATACTGTGTAGAGTGGCATTATTAGTTTCTGTGAAATTTTGACGTCGAAGAATCCTACTGATATGTTGATTAAGCCGCTGTCCTCAGTTATGTTTAAGTTGTGTATGAACTTAACTGGAATCACAGCTTTAAAATAAGGTTGTGATATGGATAATATGGATCCTTGCTTGCTCTTTTAGAGTTGTTGGAGTGATTTTGTATCAAGGAGGGGCTTTGTGGAATTTGTGATCCAAAATCATGCTTATGATGTTAGTAATGTTTGGAACAAATTTGGGAACATGTCGAAATTATTTTGGAGCTGGAAACAAGTGTAGAAGGGGTGAAAAACCAATGGAACAGTTGACAAAATGCAGGAGAAAACAAAAAAAAAATTCTCAAGTGTAGGCGCTTCGACATTGGCCAATGCCCTAGCATTGGAAGTAGAATGTCAATGCCTTGGCCAATGCCCCAGCATTGGCCAAGGCATTGACATTGATACTATTTATAACTTAAAAATACGAATTTTAAGCATTTCTTTTAAATGCTTTGATATTTTAGACTCCATATAAATACTCATTATGCTTAGAGTTGAATTAGAACATAAGAAACACTCTCAAAATACTATACAATAAACCATAGAGCTCCAAATTGAATTATATCCTTCTTTGATATTTTAAGATCAATTCTCTTATAATCAAACATCAAATATGAGAGACTTGGATCTTTGGTTCACCATGGACTTAAGCAATTTGTTGAACCACGTTTTTTGTGTCTTGGTATGATATATTTCTACTGTCAATACTTAGCTCTTGAATTAACTTGTTATTCTTACTTAAATTGTTTTACCTACTTCATTACTTGTATACTCTACGTATTCCACATTGTGTTAAACTCTACAGAGGAAATAGCATAACATTTTTTCAATAGAGATATAATAATATAAGAATTCTAAAGTGATATGATAATAAGAGAAGTGCTGCTTATTCCAAGCAATCCAATCAGCGTAAGCCAAAATGATGATTCCACTCGATGGTAATGCCAGAATTTAGTATATCTATTCTGCATCCTTCGCTTACCGTGTTAGAACAATAGGCATATTATATAAGCTTTCCCTAATCATATCCTGCATCAATAGTTAACGTCTCTCACAGTCACGCCTCTAAATCGTGAGTTATAGTCATCACACTCCTTCTGAGTGAAATTTATATAACTGTAGACAGACAATATTCATTTGCTTCTCATGATTCTTTAATGCCAGGAAAATTGAAGTTCACTCACAATTCGGACTTGATGACAACCACTCAAGCTCTACTAGTAGTCAATTCTCTTTGGAAAGAAATATTAAAACGAGGAGACTTGGAGGTTATAGATCTAATCGTAAAACCTTCACATTTATTGTTCGATGCAACTGAATTAGGGAACTTCAAATTCTTGGCCGAGCTCATTTGCTCATATCCTGATTTGGTTTATGAATTAGATGACAATAATCGGAGCATATTTCATGTTGCGGTTTTGCATCGTCATGCCGATATTTTCAATCTTATATATGAAATAGGCTTCACCAAGGAATTGATGGTAACCTTTGAGGATAATGACGATAATAACATCCTGCATCTAGCTGCAAAATCTCCTCATCCAAGTCGAGTCAGTATTGTTTCGGGTGCAGCCTTACAAATGCAACGAGAATTGTTATGGTTTAAGGTAAGAATTTCCGTTTCTCAGCCATCATCTTTAAAGTTGAAACACATGTAAAAGAAAAGTTTTAAGATTATAAAATACAATTATTTATATTGTACATTGAATCACTATAGTTAAATGAATATGCACGTTAATGATAATCGATATATATATATATATATATATTAGGAGGTCGAAAAGATTGTGCAGCCTGCATTTCGAGAAATGAGAAATTCAGAGGGCAAAACACCTCCAGAGTTATTCACCATGGAGCATGCAAGCTTACGAAATAGTGGGGAATTATGGATGAAGAACACAGCTGGTTCATGTATGCTTGTTGCAACACTCATTGCCACTATAATGTTTGCAGCAGCCTTCGGTGTGCCAGGCGGCAACGACAATGATAAAGGATTTCCTATTCATTTGAGAGAGACTCTGTTTCAGCTCTTCGCTTTGTCAGATGTGATTGCTTTGGCTTCCTCTTCCATTGCTATCCTGATGTTCTTGTCAATCCTCACTTCGCGATATGCAGAAGATGACTTTCTCAAGTCCTTGCCATTGAAGTTGATGATCGGACTCTTGGCGCTCTTCGTATCAATAATAACCATGATGGTAGCTTTTAGCACAACGTTTTTCTTAGCTTATCATGATAGATTGAATTGGGTCACCATGCTTTCTGTTGTGCTTGCAACTGTCCCAGTTATTCTATTTCTTATGCTACAATATCCTCTTTTGAGAGACATATTCTATTCAACATATCATTCCAAGTTTCTGTTTAAGCCAAGGAAACCGATGCTTTGCTGAGAATACATAACTCAAATTTGTCCAATAAAATATTCAATAGTTTTGTATTCAACGTTAATGTTATTTTGCATATTTTATATATATATATATATAAAGAGAAAAGAAAAAAATGATTTAGTGCATGATTATCATGTGGCGCTGTATGATTAATTCTTAATTTCAGCATTATTTACAATGGATTATAGAATCACATCATATATAAATTCTACATTTATATTTTGTTCACTGTATTTGTACCGTGTGAGAAATAGTCACTCGCAATAGATTGTAATAATTAATACAATACAACATTTGGCTTGCCATGTGTAATGTACGAAGTTATATAAAGTATAACCTCATGTTACAATTAAATTGTATTAAAATCATCCTTTTAAAAGGTTTGGGGCAAAGGATATGTATTCTGTGGTATTATGATATTATTTTCTAAATTACATTGACAATAATACTAATTTACTGATTATATATAGTTAGTAAATCAAATTACTATATTTTATATAAAAATTTATTATAAGTACAAACTATAAAGTATACATTTGTAATATATACCACTTTTCTTCTAAATTTTCTAAAATTACTCATTATCATTTTTTCGAAAATCTTTAAGAATTTTTTTTCTAAATAAATAAATAAAAAATTTATTACACATTAATAAAAGGATACAAATATTCATAGTATAAATTCTAAAAGAAATTTTTTTTTAGTCAGGCTTGTTCAATCTTTTTCGTCTTTTCGTATTTATTTGTCTTTTTTTTTCAAGAAACTTTTTGAATTTAAGCAAAAAGAAATTTCGTTGATAAAAAAACAATTTCAACACTACATACTCAATATTTCTATTCTTTTCAAATTTTTTTAAGAATTTATTTAAAAGTATATAGTTTTGTAAACTTTGGTCTAAAAATAAAAGTTATTCAATCATAAAATTGGATGCGAAAGATATCTATTATTTACAATAAACCCTTCAAATGATATATTTTTTTAAGAAAGATCTCTGGGCATTGGTTGCAAATGCAGCATCATTAGGATTCACAAGCTAAAATTAGAAGCAGTGATATATATATATATATATATATATATATATATATATTTGATATGCTTGACTTAGCTTATGAAGTTGAGAATTCTGATGATGCCGCATCAACCATAAATGACTATAACAAAGTATTGCAACCTCATCTAGATGTTCTTTGTTTGAATCGATCACTTGTCATTGTTTGCAGATGCAGCTTCATTAAGATTTACAAACTACTTATATGGAAGTAGTGATTTAATTTGCTTGACTTACCCATTGAAGCAGAGAATCTTAATGATGCTGCATTAGCCATAGATGATTATAACAAGATATATATATATATATATTTATATATATATAGTAGCGTAATCAAGAAGATTTTGTTTGAATCCACAAACTAGTCATTGTTTGCGAATGCAATATTATTAGGATTCACATGCTAATTATAGTAGAAATGTTGATGTATATATATATATATATATATATATATATGATCTACTTGACTTAGATTTGAAATTGAGAATTATGATAATGTTGCATCAGCTATAAATGACTATAAATTCGCAAAATTATTAGGATTCACATGCTAATTATAGTAGAAATGTTGATTTGTATATATATATATATATATATATATATATATATGATCTACTTGACTTAGATTTGAAATTGAGAATTATGATAATGTTGCATCAGCTATAAATGACTATAACAAGGTCTAGCTGCATTGTCAAGACTTGTCAAGACGGATCCAACTTTTTGGCTTTTGCATATTATAAAGGTAAGTACAATTTTTTCTAATGAATCCCTAGTATGTTCTTTTCTGTTCACTTTTTTGTTTTATTGTTTTCTTAAAAAAAATAATAATAAAAACATTGAGTTTCACTTTAAAAATATATTGGGTTCATTTACTGTCCATTTTTATTTTGAATTGTGATCTTTTCCTAGTAATGGATCTTTTGAGACATGTATTGTATTACATATATATGTGAAGATTTGTTTTTTAATTATTATTTTTTTTTATCAACTCCATGATAGTAAAATAATAGATAAAAGATGAGATTAGATAAAGATACTAGTCTATCTTATGAGGTGCGATGTACCGCCATCTCTATCATGCAAATCATCAACTAATGAATTCATTAGAGGTGATAATGCATTATTGTCACAATAAAAACTGTGATGACTATCATAATATCGTTGTAATACTATCGTAAAAAAAAATTTTTTTTTTAGGGTGAATCTCGTCAAGCAAATTTTTTTATTGAAATATTAAAAAGGATAAGATTATAATTTAGGGGGGGACGTAATATGCCTTATCCCGTAAAATACTTATAATGTCCAAACGAGAAAGAAAGAAAAAATAGGAGATTTAGAAAGATTACAAGCATCCAAAATAGATCAATAAAATTTATAATTGGGGTAATCATTGCCATTTTTATGAAGTAAATATAAAATTTCAGATGGTGGATGCACATACCGTGTAAGATCATCATATTTCAAGCCAATGTTTTTCAGGCAATTTACAATACTGTTGTTTTCTTTGAAAGAATGAACAAAGCGAAAAATGTATATTAGATACACACCACTGACAATTCTTCCATCTAGTAATGAGATTCCAGGGAGGATTCAGCTTTGGATTAGAAAAAGAGATTGATGAGGAGCAAAGAATCAGTTTCTAGAATCAATCTATGCCAACCACAAGCATAAGCTATATTAATAGCCATGATCGCTCCCATTACTTCAGCATAGAATGCCGTCTCGATCTGTAATGGATAAAAAAAGCCTTTAAGGAAAGTACCTCTTTCACCAAGGAAAAATCCTTCACAAGCTGCCTTTCTTGAATTACCTTTAGAAAGTCCGTCTGTATTTACTTTAATTCATCCATATAGGAAAAAATTCCAAAAGATCACAAAAATGTTTGGAGTGTGACCAAGCGTAGGTTGATACTCAATCCCTTTAAGATAAATCGGTTCTCGCCAAAAGAGATAAATTCAGGATATAAACCCGCGAAGAAACGAATATGAGTAAGGCAATCTATTTTAAACCCGTGTAGACTATAACCCACCTTATCAAATTGAAGGCAATTACGACAACACCAAATAGAATATAATAGGTATGCTGCAGATAGAAGCCAAATGTTATACAACTGAGGGCTGAAAGACTTAGCAAGAATTGCAAACCATAGATCTATAATTGAGGTATCATTCGGAACATGTGTGAAAAAATTATAAGCAAACCAACCCCAAAGATCCTTAGTAAAAGGTCAGGAAACAAATAAATGATTAATCAATTCATAATCTTTCAAACAAAAGGAGCGAGCCGAAACAATGCAAATACCACGGGATCTCGGAATCAAATCTGTTGGGAGAAGGTACTGAAGCAAACGCCACATAAAAATACTAATCTTTAAGGGAAAGAAATTCTTCTAAACAGAAAATAAAAATACATTGGAGGTGGTATGATTATGAATAAAAGTATAACTTTCCTTTAATGACTAGGAGCCATCCCGAGCAGAAGTCTAAATAAATGTATCCTCCATGTGATTGGAAAGTAAAATAATACCATAAATTTGCTCTTTCAAATAAGAAAAAGCACTATAAAAAGAATTTGGGATATTCCATCGTCCATCATAAATAACATCAACAACCTTACATTGTAGGTCTAAGGAGTCTTGCCAATAATGGGGGAGAATTGGTTTGTTAAGCCAATTATCAAACCAAAAATTAATAGAGGAGCCATTACTAATGATCCACTGAGTCCATTTGTGAAAATATGACATGATAGTTTTGAAACCTGACCAAATGGAAGAGTATGGATATGATTTGTTTTTGTTTCTAAAGTCATAACGCCCCTTTAGGAATTTTGAGCAAGAAGTAGTTGAATTATGAGTATCCTAAAGGAGTTTGAGAAGGCAAGCTTTATTCAAAATATCTAGCCGTCGTAGCCCGATTCCTCCATCTTTGTTTAGGCAAACAGAGACAATTCTAAGAGACTAAAGCCATTTTTCGATTAGAATGGCCACCAGAAATAATAAATTTCGAGCATATCCACGTAGTTTTTTCAAGAGAGAGATTGGCCAAAGGTAGATTTTAAACTATGCAACAATGTACTTTGAAACACCGTACGAACCAATTCAACTCTACTTGCCATAGATAGAATTTTACCTTTTCAACCTGCAAGACGTGCAATTGCCTTGTCTACAAGGATTTATAGATGATTACTCGTGGACAACCCTTAAAAATAGGCATTCCCAAGTAATTAAAAGGAAGGCAATCTTGAGAAAAACTCAGAATATTCAAAATTTCTTGGTGACGATTCATGGAAGATTTCTTAAGAAAGAAAATGCTTTTTTCTTTCTTAACCATCTGTCCTGAGGCTGAACTATAAACATCAATGAAAGTTATAAGTAAAGTAAGAGATTTTTTATTACTTCTACAAAACACAAAGACATCATCTATATAGAATATATGGGACAGGGCAGAGCACTCCTCGGAACCGAAATGAGAGAAATTTTGTGTGCATCTATCAAAGCTTGAATCCCTTTTGAAATAACTTCTTCATCTAGACAAAACAAGAGAGGGGATAACGAATCACCATGTCTTACCCTCCTATTACAACCAAAGAAACCTTTAGGGGAGCCATTAATTAATACAAATAACCTTGCAGATTTAAGAACAATAGAGATCCAATTAATAAATGTAAAGTTGAAGCCAAAATGATGAAGAACTTACAAGAGAAAATCCCAACTAATGGTGTCAAAAGCTTTAGTAATATCCAACTTTATTCCAATATTTCCATCGAAAGATTTTCTATCTAATATATTAATGCCTTCAGAAACCATTGAAATGCAATCATGAATATGACGACCCCTAATGAAAGCCATTTGATTATGAGAAACCAATATAGGTATAAGACCTGCCAGTCTATCAGCAATGATTTTGAAGAAGAAATTCGCTAAAGCAATTGGTTTGAATTGACTGATATTCACAGCATCTGTCACTTTCAGAATCAGTACAATAAAATTAAAATTTAGATTAGGTAATATGAAGCTCTGTGTGAAGAATTGCTTAATACCCGAGACTATATCCTTTTTGATAATATCCCAACAATAGTGATAAAAAGACCTATAAATCCATCTAGGCTTGGGGCGTTGGAGGAATCCAAAGAGAAAATTGCTAAACGAACCTCTTCCTCAGTGGGAATTCAAGTCAGAAACTCATTATCTACATTTAAAACAACATTAGAAATATTATTACAGCTCTATGCGATCGATTCCATATCAACGTTAGAACTCCCATAGAGGTCACAAAAATAGTTAATAATATGAGTTGAAACCTGTGACATATTGTCATTCTAGATATTATTAATCAACAATCCTCTAATTTGAGACTTGGCAGCTTGAATCTTAACATAAAAGTGAAAAATATTTGGTGCACTTATCTCCTTCCTTAAGCCATCTCACTTTTGCTCGATCATGCCAAAATTCGAATTATAACTAAGATATGAAGAAGTTTCACCTTTGTTGCGGCTTCAACTTCCAATAACTCATCTGTGGCACCATCAGTAGCCATATAATTTTGGATAGAAGAAAGAGACTCATAGGCATTGTTTAGTCGCTCATGGATATTCCCAAAAATATTCCAGTTTCATTTTTTTAAATGTGATTTAAGTACTCGTAACTTTTTGGTGACCATAAACATCGAACAACCATGACATTAAATCGAATTCCAACTATCTGCTACCACATCTTTAAATCCCGGATGATGTATCCACATTGATTAAAAATGAAAAGGACGAGGGCCTGACCTGTTCATAGAGTCAAAGGAGAACAATAAGGGAGAGTGGTTGGATACTGTGCGAGGGAGAACTATGCAAGAAGAGAAGCTCCAAGTCTCTTGCCATTGAAGATTAAAGAGTGTACATTCCAATTGTCTTTCCATATGACCACTATTTGTCATGGCTCTAGCCCAAGTGAAAAATAAACTAGAAGAATGAACCTTTAAAAGGTCATAGAAAGCAATAAATTCATAAAAATCAGAACAAGAACGAGGACCAGGATATCCCCCTCCAATCTGTTTATGCACCCCTAGCGTGGCATTGATATCACCTATTACAAGCCAAAGTGATAAACTAGAAAAAGACCTCAATTTTAATCAAAGAGCCTGTCTCTGGACATATTGTGAGGCAGCATAGACAAATGATAATTGACAGGGGTGAGAGTCAATGGAAGTGCTAATTGTAACATGTGAGACCCAATAGAGATAATATTAACAACTGCCACCATTTCATTCTTGAAAACCCATAGCTTTGGAAGATTATTATCTATATGACCTACAAAAGAGATATTTAAAGAGTTCTAGAAAGAATCATAAATTGAATGAAGAGCAACCATAGGTTTACTTGCCATAAACAATGGTTTATTTTTCAAACATAAGCTGGCCAATTCATTTTGAGATTGGGGATTGGCCATTCCCTTAATATTCCAGTAGATAATCTTCATAGATTCAGATCACAATCCAAACTTTGCTATTTGTATATCGTTAATATTCTTTTATTTTTGCTCAAAGTCTCTTTTTCTGAGATTTAGAAACAACAATTTTAAAACTATCCTTCATTGGCAGTTTGGGGAGAATGCCTATGACCTTATGCAAATCATTGTTTAATACATCATTGCTAACACTATTCTCATCTGTTGAATTTTCTTTTGGCTCACAAATTATCACCACATGCTCTAGATTAGTAACATCATCAGAATTAAATTCTTCATTATCTGGATGAAATTCATTAACTAGTTGTGTTTCATTACTATCATTCTTAAAAGTAAGAAATTCCACATGTTGCAACTCAACCTTGCTAGTATCTATATTGACCTCACTATTTAGTTCTCTCCTCCTCAAATCATCTCTAATCTTAACTCTGTCAATTGTATTTATATAATCTCCTCTATTAGCACTATCCTCTGTAATCACATTAATCTCAGGATGAATCCCATTATTATTCTCCGATGTTTTAATACAATCAGCCTCAGTCAAGCCCATTTGTACCTCTTTAAAA
The DNA here is from genome assembly GCA_946807835.1 of Ailanthus altissimus. Lineage (NCBI taxonomy): Eukaryota > Viridiplantae > Streptophyta > Magnoliopsida > Sapindales > Simaroubaceae > Ailanthus > Ailanthus altissimus. The sequence continues at coordinate 3,935,800 of OX327690.1, read as the reverse complement.
GTACTTGGAATCGTTTCAACATCTTTCCTTACCCAAGACTTTGATGGTAGCGATCTTTTACCATCAATCTTATTTTGATTGGTCGAACGGCAAGAAGTAATCTCATAACCAATAAAACCGTATCCAGAACATTTAGGAGGAAGTCATTCATAAACCACTTCCACTTGGAAGTCATTCATAAACCACTTCCACTTGGAAGTCATACCCATTTGTCAACAGTAAGGAATATAGGAAGAGTTTCAGACACATCAACTTCCACAAGTACCCTTGCATAATATCCATAAGTTCTTTTCCCTTGTTGCTCTGTCTAATTGTAAAGGAAGACCAACTCCACGTGCAATTTCCATGATTAGTTTAGGGCTCCAATACTCCAAGCTAAGGCCATAGATTTTAATCCAAACTTGAGCCTTGAAAAATATTTCAAGAGAATATGGGTCAAAATCAGGTTTCCATTGATATAGCCTAAAGTGACCTGATGTAAGTGCCTCAACCCCACACCATTTGCATGTCTTTTGCATCCAAAAAATGTAGTACATAAAAACCTTTAGCCATGGGGCATAATTCCTAGCTATTTTTTGGATTCCAAAGACGATGAAGCCCAGCTTTTAGGGCATCGACCTTAAGAGGTTGAGATCTTTATTTTAAAATGATTCATCCTATCAAATTTGTCTTACTCAATTCAACACGCTTGTTGTACTCTGATTTATCAATCCGAATGAAATATTGATCGCCCTTAATTGATGGAGGAAGAAGATCCGAAGGGTGAGTGTCCAGATCCGAGGCCAAAAAAAGAATAGAGACAAAAGATTTTTTGGCCATTACTAATTTCGTGGGTATAAGAATAGAGGTCTTGAATTGAACTATCATTGCAGCCTCTTTATACTTGGCTAATAATTTAATAATTTCATCAAGAATATCCATATAAAATGAATAAAATTCACCGAAAAAAGAATACCATTGGACAGTAGAGAGCTGTCACCGAAAAGGTGCTGGTTGCCGAGTTGCCAGAAAACATCTGCCGGAACAGCGCACTATCAGCCGGAACAGTATACAACAAACCGGAATGGTAAGATGCAGAGTATGTCTTCGCCTCAGGACAGATGCACCATAAAGCAGCAGATGGACAGGCGGACAGCAAAGCAGACTCGCCGGAAAGAAAGCAAAGTCTGAAATATGGCCTTACCGGAGATCAGGACACCAGGTCAGGAATACGAGCAGTGGTCTGTGGTTGCCGATCACTGATCGCAGCAGCAGCAGCTCAGATCAACCACCAGCGCAGCAGACCAGCAGCAGCTCAGGGCGTAGTCACCGGCAGCAGGCTACACGAAGCAGCAGAAAAACCACCAGTGACAGCAGAAGCAAGACACCAGCAGCAGTTCAGGAAGCTACCAGATCCGAGCAGTGGTCTGTGGTGCCGAACACTGATCGCAACAGCAGGGCGACACAGCAGCAGTTCAGGAAGCTACTAAAACAGTACAGAGCAGCCACCGGCAGCAGTTCAGAAAGCTACCAAACACAAGCAGCAGTTCAGGAAGCTAACAAACACAAGCAGTAGAACCAGCAGCTGAGGGCAAACACCGCCAGCAGCCGTAGTTCACCATACAAACTCAGGTGAGGAAGAAGCAAGATCGGCCACACGATCGGTCATTCCACCGGTCAATAACCCCCAGGTCAGATGATCATCTGCTGATCAAGAGAATTCTGAGCAGAAAACCAAGTGGAGTGCTGGAGATCGGAGAGAAAATGCCAGGTTAGTATAGCCAAATCATTGGTTACTGTTGCCTAGTTGAGAGAATATTAGACACTGTAGCTATTAAACTGAGTTCCTTGTGGGTTTTATCCTCAACTCATCATCAAACAAAGATGAACTCTAATAGTTGTCATGTTTTTTTTCCTTTTTTTCTTAATTTTATTTAGTTATTTTAAAATTATCAATTAAAATAAAAAAGATAACATTTACGTACCAGACTGGACCATCTATCTATTAATTGAAAAATTAGCAATTTATCCTTTTCCTCAATGATTCATTAATGGAGAATAATGATAAGTAAGGGTACAAATATTATTTTTTTTTCTACGATTGTATCAATCAATTTTAATAGTTTTAGTATGCTAAGCATTGATGTTGTTGCCTACGACAATGGCAATTTTCTTTTATCGTTTTTTTTATTTTATAAATTTTCAATGGAAAGTCATCCATCTTTTCATCCGGTAGATAAGAGCACGAATGTCATTTTGATAATTAAAATTGTCTATTATTATTTTCAATATATTTGGTACCAATTTTATTGCGATCAACAGTTACAACATTGTTTTTTCTGTTTTTTTTTTTGGTATTTTTTTAATAGTTTAAGAGGTTTGTATTTAACTTACTAAAGTGCATTAAAGTGCTTGAGGTTACAGAAGCTGTTTGTCCTGCATTAAGTGAACCACGTAACAAAGTGGCATAAATTCCTTATTCTTTTTCTACAATGTTGGAAATAGGGGTGGGCATAAAAACCGAAAACCGAACCGAACCGAGTGAACCGAACCGAACCGGTCCGGTTCGGTTCGGTTTACTCTGAATCGGTTCGGTTTTCGGTTTTTAATAAATAGAAAACTGAATTTTCGGTTCGGTTCTCGGTTCTTAATCAAAAAACCGAGAACCGAACCGGTTAACCAAAATTTATTTAAAAAAAATTTTTAAATGCCACGTGGCATATTTTGATTAGAGGATGTAAACTATTATAATGATCATGGTTGCACTAAATCTATTCTCTATAATATATAAGGGCTAAACAGTAAACCCTACTCTCAAATTTCAATTCTCCAAAATCCAAATTGTAAATATTTCATTCTCTCGTCTCTCGTCTCTCGGCGGCTCAGCCTCTGCTTCACCGGTCGCCGTCCACGACTCCACACTGGCGTCCACGTTGCTGTTTTTGTCAACCACATCGGCGACCTTCGACGACCACGACCACGCCGCCGTCCAAGCCACTGTCCACGCCGCTGTCCACGCTGCCGTCCCAGCCGCTGTCCACGCTGCCGTTCACTGCTGTGTTGTCCACGTTCGACGACCACGGTCTCACCGCTCGTGTCCGCATCCACGCCGCCGTCCCAGCCGCTGTCCACGCTGCCGTTCACTGCTGTGCTGTCCACGTTCGACGACCACGGTTTCACCGCTCGGGTCCGCATCCACGCCGCCGTCCCAGCCGCTGTCCCAGCCGCTGTCCACGCTGTCGTTCACTGCTGTGCTGTCCACGTTCGACGACCACGGTCTCACCGCTCGGGTCCGCATCCATGCCGCCGTCCCAGCCGCTGTCCACGCTGTCGTTCACTACTGTGCTGTCCACGTTCGACGACCACGGTCTCACCGCTCGGGTCCCTGCCCACGCCGCTGTCCCAGCCACTGTCCACGCCGCCGTCCCAGCCGCTGTCCACGCTGCCGTTCACTGCTGTGCTGTCCACGTTCGACGACCACGGTCTCACCACTCGGGTCCCTGTCCACGCCGCCGTCCCAGCCGCTGTCCACGTTGTCGTTCACTGCTGTGCTGTCCACGTTCGACGACCATGGTCTCACCGCTCGGGTCCGCATCCACGCCGCTGTCCACGCCGCCCTCCAAGCCGCTGTCCACGCTGCCGTTCACTGCTGTGCTGTCCACGTTCGACGACCACGGTATTTACTTCATGTTAATGCGTTAAAGTTTAAACTATTATGGATATGAATTGAATTCTTTTGCTATTGCTTTGTTTTTAATTTTACGCAATCTATATCTTGCTAATAATTGAACCGTGTCATGATTTAGCTTAGGAAGAAAAACTAAGAAACAAAATAAGTTATTGGGTGATAAAGTATAACTTCTTTTTTTCTAAGTATTTGTGGTGGTCATTTCAGTATTTTTCAGCTTATCTTGATCAACTTAAACCTGGGTTTGATGTCTTCTTGTGTGTGAATATGTAGCTTTTATTTATCTTGATCGAATTAAACGTGAGTTTGGTTTCTATGGCTGTTTTTACAATGTTTTTGTTTTCTTCAATGTACAATTATTAAATTTAGATCCAAATGTAGATATGAAAGTTGGTATTTTGCGTCTTGTGAGTGCTTAACTTCAGAAAGCTTCAATCTCAAGTTCTTAGTGTCATTCACACCCATCTTCAATTTTCTGTTTTTTTTTTTTACTTCTGAACCATGCTGTGCTCTGTATTGCCATCTTTTATGATTATGAAGCTTTGTGCTGAAGAAAGTGCTAAGTTGAGATAGATATATTTCTCATAAAGTTTCTTATGAAATAGATGGATGTGTTGTTTAACAGTTTAACTAATTTGTGTTGCCTTGGTACACTTTGCTTAATTTGGTGCATTGTTAGGTCAATATTTGTTAATATTGTTGTAGTTGAGTTGTAAATTTGTTAAGTGTTATGACTTATGAGTTAGTAACTTGTTTGTGTTAATTTAATTTAGGAAGATGGATAAAAGGATTGAACAAGAACAAGAAAGTGTTGACAAACCCCAAAAATCAAGTGGCCTTAAAGTTTCCGATAGTTGGTCTTATTTTGTGAAGATTGAAAATGATAGAGCCAAATGTATTTATTATGGTAAAACTTATGCTGCTCATTCTGTTAAGAATGGGACCTCTAATTTAAAAAAGCATTTATTAATTTGTACGAAGTATTTGGCCACCATCATAGATGAGAGTCAAGGGGTATTAAGTCAAAATCCAATTGCTAAAGGTTGTGCTAGTAATGTTATGTCTGTTACATATAATAAGGAGGATTGTAGGAAAGCTTGTGCCAAAATGGTGATTCTAGACGAGCTGTCATTTAGTTTTATTGAGGGTAGAGGATTTCGCTATTTCTGCCATGTTGTGTGTCCAAGGTTCGATCCCCCATCTAGAAGAACCCTAGTTAGAGATATATATCAGTTGTACCTTGATGAAAAGATTTTGTTGAAGAGTATTTTTTCTGCAAATAAGGTGAGGGTGTGTATTACTACTGATACTTGGACTTCTATACAAAATATAAACTACATGGTAGTAACTGCTCATTGGATTGATGCGGATTGGGAGTTACAAAAAAGAATTCTAAATTTCTCTCAAATCACAAATCATAAGGGAGAAGCAATTGGAAAATATATTGAGAATGTGTTACGTGAATGGGGCATCCAAAGGGTATTCACAATTACTGTGGATAATGCTAGTGCTAATGATGTGGCAATTAGCTACATGAGGAGGAGATTAAAGAGTTGGGAAGTTGATGGGACATTTTTGGATGGGAAATATCTACATTTGCGGTGTGCTGCTCATATTATTAATTTGATTGTTGGTGAAGGATTGAAAGAAATAAGTGATTCAATTGCTAGTATTCGAAATGCAGTCCGATATGTTAGATCATCTCCTATGAGATTAGAAAAATTTAGAAAGTGTGTTGAACATGAAAATATTCAAGGGAAAGGGCTTGTGGTTATGGATGTCCCTACTAGGTGGAACTCCACCTACTTGATGTTGAATAGTGCTTTGAAATTTCAAAATTGCATTCGAGCGTTTAGAAGAGGAAGATGGACACTATTGCAACTACTTCAACAATGGTGATGATGGGAAGGGTAAAGCGGGGCCTCCCAAATCTGAAGATTGGGAAAATGCTCAAGTCTTTGTTGAATTTTTGAAGACATTTTATGATGCAACTTTGAAATGTAGTGTCTCTTTGACGCCTACATCTCATTTGTATTTTAGTCAGGTTAGTAAAAATTTGTTTCTTTTTCAGTCGCAAATAAATTAATTAAATGTTGAATATATATGTGTTTTAGACTTTTATAATTTGTATTTATTTTTAGGTAAGCAAGATTCAATTCCAACTTACAGGATTGAATGAGGAAGGTGATGATGATAATTTGTTAAAGAGAATGGCCATTAACATGAAAACAAAGTTTGATAAATACTGGGGTTCGTTGGATACTATGAATAAATTGTTGATTATTGCTGTTGTTCTTGATCCCCGATACAAGATGGAGTATGTAAGTTTTTGTTATGGGAACTTGTATGCGCCAAATCTAGTTAAGAGTATGCAAGAAGGGATTAAGGAGTTGTTGTTCTCCATGTATGATTTTTATCGTGCCCAATATTGCATTTTATCTGTTAATGTTCCTTTATCCAATTTAAAGGTAGAAGACAATGACTTGGATGTGAGGAATAAAAGAATGAAATATGATACAGAGGAAGCTTTTAAGAGACAAAAGGCAAAATTGCAACCAATTATTGGAAAGTCAGAAGTGGAAATATATTTTCTGGAGCAAAGTGAAGATTCTCATAATCTTCATTTTGATATTTTGGGTTGGTGGAGGAACAATTGTACTAAATATCCTATTTTGTCTCTTATTGCTAAGGATTTACTTGCAAATTCTATTTCTACAGTGGCTTCTGAGAGTGCATTTAGTACAGGTGGACGCATTCTTGATCCATTCAGAAGTTCATTGACTCCAAAAATGGTAGAAGCTCTGATTTGTACACAGAATTGGCTTCAATCTTCAATTAGAGATAGAGAACTTCATGTTAGCATTGATGCCTCTGATATTCAAGATTTAGAACTTTACGAGTCAATTCAATCTGGTAAGTACATTTAAATATTTATCATTTACATAAATTTAAGTTATTAATTTTTTTTACTACTATGTTAATACTTAATATGTTATTGATATGTTATAATTTTATGTTATATAGAGGTGGAGAATTCTGTGCTTACATCATTGGATATTGCAACACATGTGAATATGGAAGAGAGCTACGGTGATATTGGGGAGTAATGTTATGTACTTATGTTGCTATATCACAAATATTAAAGATTTGATTATTGTTGATCTTATTATGGACTTTTAATTGTGTTTGTTTTTTTATGGACTTTTGTTGTTTGTGTTGATATTCTTATGAATTTTTATATTTTACTTGTGTTGATATTCTTTTTATGGATTTTTATAGACATTAATTATTAACCTTTCGAGTTTTTTTATTTTTATGTTATATTGACATTTTGCTTTTAATTTAAGGTTTTAAATTTTAATTTTAACTTTATATTGTTATATTTTATTGTTATTTGGTTATGTTATAAATTATGTGTTGTTATATTATATAATTGTATTTGTATGTTATAAATTATAATTGTTAAGTCAAAGTATAATTATAATTACTTTTAATTTAAGTTGTTTTTATTTTTATTTGTGTAATATATATTATTTTTTATGAGATTTTTTCTAGTGGGCTTAATATAGTATTTAAAAAGATGATTTGTTAACTAAATGGCCCAATAAAAGTGAAGAAATTGATTTTAATGGAGCCCAATTAAAAAAATTTAAAAAAGCCCAAAAAAATTCAGAAAAACAGAGTTTAAAAATTGATCCGAACCGAAATCCGACCCGCTAACTGAACCGACATCCGACCCGAGAACAAAACCGAGGAACCGAACCGAACCGAATCGAACCGACCCAGTTCGGTTCGGTTCGGTTTCATCTACCCACGGTTCGGTTTTCGGTTTTACTCTACAAAAACCGAACTGTTCGGTTCGGTTTTCGGTTCCCCTCAAAAACCGAACCGAACCGAAAATGCCCACCCCTAGTTGGAAATGTATCGGTGGCTGATTATAACAGGGTCCTTTCTAAGCAGGATTACGTGCTCTTCTCCACTTCTTGTCGGGTTTATATGTCTGTCTGAATAGAGATGTTGATTTAAAGGACCAGCAGGTAATAAGTCACATTCCTTATTACTCTTTTCACAAACCATAATGATCCTGTTATAGGTAAATCTTAAAGAAATTCTATCTCACTTTTTTCTATATCTCATATTGAATCCTGATAGCGCTCAACTGAAGCAGCTGGGCGTTCTCTAGTCTCTATTGTTGTGGACCACATTTTTCTCTACATTAAAGATGCAGGTTTGTTCATGTCTATCTTCTTGTTTCCTTTGATCATCTTCTCTGTATATCTTTGTAGGTTATTCATTTTTAATCTTTCTCAGAATCAGCATTGTCGATTGAACTATTTACTTAATTATTGAAGCTATTCTAATGCATCTGCTTATGATTGCACATAATGTTTTTGTCTTAAACCTGATTGTTGAAATTTAAATACTCGTTAAAAATGATGTACATGCAGAGTTCCAGCTCGAGCTTTTGATGGCGACTCTTCTCTTTTAACCAGAATTGCTTAATGACACAAATATTTAACCAGTTATGATGTCATATTACTCTCCTGATGTTAGGATTTAATGGTAAATGATCTATTATATTTTAAGAAATATAATATTGCTGGAAAACAAAGAATCTGATTTTAACTTTTTATTTGTCTTCTTTGGGTAGTTTTTTTCTATGATAAATCCAATTAATCAACACTAGAGAAACAGAGTAATATAAATTACATAAAATGAAGCTTACGCATGTGTAAAAGTATCACTATTTGGATTCTTTATTCCTTTTTTATCACATAGAATCTCTTTGTCAACATTATTGTAAATTTATCCCCTTTATAGGCAGCTTAGAGGCTCCTCAATTAGTTTGAATTTATGTAGGCAAAGATTTGTTACACGGACCAGACCACTGCCCCTGTGACTAAAGTTGGAACAATAAAGATAACCTTTCCTGTTTTTTTGCAATTATTTCCCTTCATGGTTCAGGTTCTTTGAAAATCTGAAGTGTATAATGCCTGTTTCCAGAACTGCTGGTAATGTGCCATGGTTTTGCTAGTAGTCTGAGATCTTATGGTAGGGTAGTTATTCTTGCAGGCAACTGTTTCAGATGGAGAAAATGCTAGTAAATTGACTAAGGTTATGATTGGTGGACTTTTTTTTTTAAGGTAAACTGATTTTATCATACCTGTCAACGGCTCTGAATATGTTCTCCCATGTCTTCCATCTCTTTTCGTTGTTTCTTTTGCTTGAAGGTTACAACATTTATTTCTTATGGAATTCTTTTCTTCTGTGGCAAAGTTACCAGTTAACTTTACCAATTTACTTTAGACATGAAATAGTTTATATTTAATTGTTTTTGCCACTTGACTGTTAACTATAAACTGTTTGCTTTAAGGTTACAACATTTATTTTTATGAAATTCCTTTCTTCTGCGGCAAAGTTACCACTCAACTTTACCAATTTAAGTTAGATATGAATTATTTTATATGCTTAGTTGTTTTTGCCACTTGACTGTTTGTTGACTACATCTGCCTTTATTTTTCACCAGTTTCGTGGACTTGGCTTCTGATGAAATGCATTATATATATAATAAAATTTGTGTTGAAAAATAGGTGATTCAACAGTATTAGTTAGATAAGAATTGAGATGATTACTAAAGTGGAGAGTCACAAGAAGTTTAAAACGTGTGGGATACGTATAGAGAAATCTAGGACGTGTGAGACACGAAGGGGGAAGTGAAACGGGATTCGAAGACGCGAAAGAAACGAAGAAATCGCGAAGAACTGACCAGTGCCACGGTGCCCAAGGCTAAGCACCGCGGCGCTCAACATAGAAGCCCAGCGCCACAGCGCTGGGTCACCAGCACTACGGCGATGGGAGCGAGAAAGGTAGCCACCGTACCACCCAGGGACGAGCGTTGCGGCGCCAGAACGCGTAAAAAAGTCCGTTTTGATTCGGGATTTTAAGTTTTGGGAAGTTTTAAACTTCCAAAATAAGTGGACTCTTACTCCAACAAAGAATAGGGTTTGTAAGGCACGAAATACATCCTATATAAACACTTGTAAACCATTGTTTAAGATTAAGCATCAAAGGTTTCAAGATGTAACTGATGAGCACATAAAAATGCATATTTATTAAGAGTTTCAGTCATCATTTAATGTCACTAATTTTAGCATTTTCTGTATTTTTAGTTTGAAATAAAGTGTTCTCCTTAAATTGTGATTAATAAATATTATTTGGACAGGTTTAGGTAAAATGGACATAACTCTGAATGTAGAAATCGAAATGAAGAAATTCTTAAACTTGATGCAACATGACTCAATCTTATACAAATTTGGAGAATAGTGAAAAAGCTAAATCCAACATATTATGGGCAAAAAATTGAGATACAATAAAATTGAGCTAAACTTCTACCCAGCTTGACCCAACTCATGTATTTGGATCGTATCTCATAAAATACGTACTCAATTGATATAATTCTTAAAGTTGTGAAATACTGACTTAATTATCAACAACTCTTATGTTGATGGTAAAGTCCAAATCAGCTGTTATCATGGACCATTGCAAGTGGGTAAAATAGTTATTGGCCGAAATCTGATGTATCTTTGGAATTTTGCTCATATCTCATTGGATACTCATCCAATTTGCATGAACTTGGTGCCTATGAAAAGAAGTGACAAAATTTTACAACTTTTATGTCAGCTACAGAAGGTAAATCGATCATTTACATTATCAAAAATGTGCTGACAGTGGATTCACGAGTTATTGGCCTAAAATTATTGAAGATTGATGTCATCCATGACATATTTCCATTCATTGCCTATATAAGGAGATTCTTAGAACGTTTTCAACATTAGATAATTCTCTTTTCTTTTCTTCTCATTAACATGTATTGTAATTTAGGTTAAAGTTTTTGACAAGGCTAAGAGATTAACTTTTATGTGTAATAAATCCACTTCTATGCTTTGATTCGTTGTCAAGAGCTACAAATGTTGTAAGTTTGATTTTGATTAAACTAATATCTAGTTTATTTTCTATAATCCAGAAGTTATAATTATCATGTCTCATATATGTTCAGTCATGCTTTTCTTATGTGATTCTTGGTGAATTATAATTGTTATTGGTGACATTGTTTTAGTTAATCTTTTACTGCAATATTGTCAAATTGATATATTGTCGATTTTGGATAACATATAAGGGTAATAAATGTTTGATATTCAAGTTGATCTTTTATTGCAATATTGTCAAAATGATATATTGTCGATCTTAGATAATTTGTATAAATAAACATAATTTGTGTTAATATTTACAAAAGGGTTTAGTCATATCAAATGTATGTGTTATCAAATGTATTATATTTTACATATCTTCTGATTGATTGTTTGGATGTAAATTGTCAATTGAGTTATAAATACTGAATCAAAGTGTAGAGTAGATTTATAAAGCATAATTGTGGTTCTCGAAGCCTTGTTTGACTTATCATAAGACATTTCCTTCAAATCATAGATAATTATATCTCACCCACTTAAGTCAATTAATTTTATCCTTTGCTACTGCTTTAATATTTTACTTTACCAACCTATTTTGTCAAGAGTTTCCTTGTGGGATCGACACCTCAATCTATACTGTGATAGCCGCGTTATATTTTGAACGTAAACAAAATTTGGCGCCGTTGCCGGGGAGACACACTAAGCAAAAGTCGGTTGTGATTATAAATACTAAAGTGGTAACTTTGTACATTTTTTTCTTTGTAAAATATTAGTTTTATTTTCTTGTAATTCATTTGATTGTTTATGGTTAGTTCTACCACCTAATTTATTTTATTTTCTTTAGTTAATTTGCTGTATTTTTTGTGGTTGATTCTACCGCCTAACTTCGTTCACTTTCTTTTATTTATTTATTGTACTTTATTTCTTTAGTTAATTTGTTGTATTGTTTTTTATGGCTAGTTCTATCGCCTAAATTAGTTTATTTATTTATTTATTGCACTTTTTTATTGTACTTTATTTTCATTTTTTTTTTACTTATTTATTGTACTTTATTTTCTTTAGTTAATATATTGTATTTTCTTTTTATTTTAATGGCCAGTTCTACCACCTAACCTTTTATTTATTTACTTATTGTACCTTTTTTTATTGCACTTTATTTTATTTTTTTCTTCTTTTATTTATTTGTTGTACTTTTCATTCTATTTTTCTTTATTTATTGCATTTTCTTTTCTTTTATTTACTTCTTGTATTTTCTTTTTATTATTTATTTATTGTACTTTTTATCGTACTTTACAGTTTAATATCTTTTGTTTAGTTATTGTATTTATATTTCATGGTTGGTCTTACCACCTAACTTATTTCTATTTCTTGTTGTGTTTTATTCTACTTCTTAATTTTTCTTAAGCATTTCCTTCCTTAAAAAAAAGAAAAATAAATAAATAAATAAATAATTGTTAGGATGTATGCATCGACTTAGAGACAAACGAGGAAGATTTGTGAGAGAACTAGAACTAGAACCACCCTCACAATTTGTAAGGGAAGAGAATTCACCTTCTAGTTCATCTTGTAATTCTAACACAATGAGCCAACATGAAGAAAACTCTGTTAAAACTCTAAAAGATTACTTGCATCCTACTCGCACACCACACCATCATGCATTGTATTTCCACCTAACATACCACATTTGGATTTTAAACCTGGAATGATACAACTTCTACCCACTTTTCATAGTCTAGATAGTGAAAATCCTTATGTACATGTTAGGGAATTTGAAGAGGTAATTGCCACCTTCCATAGCCAACCTGAAGCCATAGACACTGTTAGGCTTAAATTTTTCCTTTTTTCTTTGAAAGACAAAGCAAAAAGTTAACTATACTCTTTGAGGCCGAGGTCTATAGGAACTTGGGCAGAAATGATCCAAGCATTTTTCATTAAATATTTCTCACAACACAAAACTAATGGCCTGTAAAGACAAATTTCTTCATTCTCCCAAAAAGACAGTGAAACCTTATATCAAGCATGGAAAGGTTTAAAGAGTTGCTAAATCTGTGCCCTCATCATGGGTATGAAAATTGGCGCTTGTTTAGTTATTTCTATGAGGGACTCACAATTAGAGAGCGCCAATTTGTTGAGATGATGTGTAATGGGGAGTTCCTTCACAAAGATCCTAAGGAAGCCATAGAATTCTTTAATAACTTAGCCGAAAAAGCCCATACATGGACTGGACCTAGCATTACTGAAAGCACAAATAGGTCACGACCCAATAGAGTTTTCCATCTTAGGGAAGAGGATAACCTCAAAGCCCAATTAGAGGTCTTAACTAGGGAGTTAGAGGCCTTGAAAACTAAAGATAGAAGGGTCACCAACACGGTTGTTAGAGTTGAGTCATACGATGTCTATTTTGTTTGTGGAGGAGTAGAACACTTAGCTCAGGATTACCCCACTTATAGTGAGATGAGAGGGATATACGAGGAACAATATAATGCCCTCGGGATTTACAAAAAGCCTTATTCATCCTACTCTGAAACATATAGTCCTAGTTGGAGAAACCACCTAAATTTCAGTTGGAAATCTGACCAACAAGCTAACAGCCATTGGAAACAAGAACAATAAGCGCACAAGTCTTATGTTGCACCTCAATATAATGCATGACCAACTAGGAGTTCTTTAGAGGATATATTACAAGCATTTACGGAGGCACAAATTAAGGCTAATAAAAAATTTGAAACAATTCTTACACAGGTGGTAGACAAAAACAAAGAAATCAAGAGTCAAATCACAAAGTTGACCAGTGCCTTAACTGTACAAGAGCGAGGTAAGTTTCCATCTCAACCTCAGTCCAATCCGAAAGGACAATTCATGGCACAAGCTTTTACTTCTGATGTTCAAAATCTCAAAGAAGTCAATGCCACTACTACTCGAAGTGGTAAGATTGTAAGTGAGCCTACTTCTAAAATTAACACATTGAAAAAGAGGCCATAGTGAAAAAGGAGCCCGAAAATAAGTTTTCAATCCTAGTGTCTTTTCCTCAAGCTCTTCGACTGGTTGGAAAAAATTTAAAAATTCAAGGTGAGATTTTAGAACATTTAAAACAAGTTAAGATTAATCTTCTCTTGTTGCATTTGATTAAGTAGATTCCAACTTATGCCAAAATCATCAAGGATTTATGCACTATCAAAAGAAAACACCATATGAAGAAAACTGCATTTTTGGCAAAATAGGTAAGTATAATAATTGAACAAAAGACACCACCTAAGTATAAAGACCCAGGATATCCCACAATCTCCTGTCAAATTGGGACACATGAGTTTGGTCAAGCTTTATTGGACTTAGGAGCAAGTGTAAATTTAATGTCTTATTCTATTTACTTGCAATTGGGACTTCGTGAGATTAAACCAACATCTGTAGTCCTACAATTAACTGACTGATCAATAAAAAAATCACGGGGAATAATAGAAGATGTTTTGTTACAAATTGATAAACTTTACTACCCTATTGATTTTCTTGTTTTAGATACTCATTCTATTATGAACATAGAGTCAAAAATCCGTCTTATTTTGGGGAGACCTTTTATAGCCACTGTTAACGCTCTTATTAATTGCAGAAATGGTCTAATAAAATTATCTTTTGAGAATATAACTCTTGAGGTGAACATTTTCAATATTTACAAACAACCACGAGAAGAAGATGAGTGCTATCATTCATATATGATAGACACACTTATAGCAGAGGAAGTTTATAAAAATCATGGCTATGATTCTTTGAAAAACCTTCTCAATTTTGATTTTGAAGAATTGTATTATCCTGATGTAACAACTGATGTGTTTAGTGTTTTTGACTCATAGGATAAAGGGACTCGATTTTGGCAGCCACTCTTTGAAGAGTTGCCACCAGAGAGGAAGAGACCAAAACCATTAAACCTTGAGACACTATAAGTTGAGCTTTCTCCACTGCCCAAAGGTTTGAAACACGCATTCTTGGGACCAGGTGATACCTTTCCTATCATCATTTCTTCTGAACTTAGTGTTGAAAAAGAGAAAAAATTCATAAAATTGTTAAAAGAACATAAGTTTGCACTAGGTTGGACCATAGCTGATATTAAAGGTATTTCTCCATTGATATGCTCCCATAAAACTTATTTAGAGGAAGGAACCCAACCTTGTAGGGACCCACAAAGAAGACTTAACCCAATAATGAAAGAAGTAGTGAAGAAAGAGTTCTTGAAACTATTAGATGCGGGTATAATCTACCCAATTTCTAATAATCAATGGGTAAGTCCAACTCAAGTAGTTCCTAAGAAATCTGGGGTTACTGTTGTTGAAAATGAAAATGGGATACCTGTTCCAACTAGGATAGTAAGTGGTTGGAGAATGTGCATTGATTATAGAAAGTTAAACACAACCACTAGGAAAGACTATTTTTCATTGCCTTTTATCGACCAAATTTTAGAACGTGTAGCTGGACATCCTTTTTATTGCTTTCTTGATGGGTATTCAAGATATTACCTGATTGAGATAGTTATAGAAGATCAAGAAAAAAACCACTTTTACATGCCTTTTTGGTACTTATACTTTTCGTAGAATGTCATTTGGATTATGTAATGCACCAGCTACTTTTTAGCGTTGTATGTTGAGTATTTTCTCTGATATGGTTGAAAAATGCATGGAAGTCTTTATGGATGATTTGATTGTTTTTGGTAATTCTTTTGATTTATGCCTACTTAACTTGAAATATGTTTTGAGTAGGTGTGAAGAAAAAGGACTTATGCTAAATTGAGAGAAACGTCATTTCATGGTATCTTCAAGAATCGTTTTAGGGCACATTATATTTGAAAGAGGGATAGAGGTTGACAAGGCAAAAATTGAATTAATCTCTAAATTATCTATACCCAAAACAGTAAAAGATGTCTAATCCTTTCTTGGACACGCTGGCTTTTACAGAAGGTTTATACAAAATGTTTCTGCCATATCTAGACCATTGTGTAACCTTTTGCTAAAAGATGCAGAATTTACATGGACACAAGAGTGTGAGGAGGCATTCCGAACACTTATTGCCAAACTCACCACTACTCATATCATGCAATCATCAGATTGGAACCTCCCATTTGAAATTATGTGTAATGTAAGTAATTATGTTGTAGGAATAGTTCTTGGGCAACGTAAAGAGGGAAAACCCTTTGTTGTTTATTATGCTAGTAGGACTTTGAATGATGCTCAAATGAATTACACTATTACTGAAAAAGAACTACTAGTTGTTGTTTTTGCCTTAGATAAATTCCGTTCTTATTTGATTGGTTCACCTATTATTATTTTTACTGACGACGCAGCCCTTAAGTACCTTCTTTCTAAGAAGGATGCTAAAGCCCGTTTGATTAGGTGGATTCTTCTTTTGTAGAAATTTGATCTAACCATCAAAGACAAGAAAGGCGTTGAAAATGTTGTTGCTGATCATCTATCCCGCCTTAAGTTCACTGACTCCATTTATTTGCCACCCATTCGAGATGATTTTCCTGATGAACATCTTTTTGCTATAAGCCAAATACCTTGGTATGCATATATTATAAATTATTTAATTTATGGTGAACTTTCATCTGACTGGAGTGCACAAGATAAGCGTAAGTTCTTGGTTGAGGTATGTAATTTTTATTAGGACGATCCATATCTTTTCAAATACTGTCTTGACTAAATCATAAGACGTTGCATTCCTGAAAGTAAAGTTTCTAGTGTCTTAAGTTTTTGCCATAGTGCTGCTCGTGGTGGTCATTTTTCTATGAAAAATACAGCTGTGAAAATTTTACAGTGTAGTCTTTATTGGCCCACTTTGTTCAAAGATACTAATAATTTTTGTTCTTCCTGTGAAAGATGTCAAAAGTTGGGTGCTTTATCTCGAAGAAATATGATGCCTCTTAACCCTATTCTTGTTATCGAGATATTTGATTGTTGGGGTATTGATTTTATGGGTCATTTTCTCTCATCTTTTGGCTACCTTTACATCATTTTAGCTGTTGACTATGTATCAAAATGGGTGGAGACTGTAGCTTGTCGTACTAATGATAATACAACTGTGGTAAAATTCTTAAAAGAAAATGTGTTATCTAGGTACGGTACACCACGTGTCATCATTAGTGACCAAGAAACACATTTTTGTAATCTTTCTTTTGAAGCTTTAATGCGCAGGTATGGTGTTCTTCACAAAGTTTTCACTGCATACCATCCACAGACAAATAGACAAGCCGAGCTAGCAAATAGAGAGGTTAAACAGATTTTAAAAAAGACGGTTAACCCGAATCGCAAAGATTGATCTCTACGCCTTTCTGATGCATTATGGGTATATCGCACGGCATATAAAACTATCTTAGGAATGTTTCTATACCAGCTTGTTTATGGGAAAACATTCCATTTACCTGTTGTGTTAGAGCATAAAGCTTATTGGGCTATCAAATCCCTTAAATTTGATTTGAATGTTGCAGGTCTCCAAAGAAAGTTACAATTGTCAGAAATAGAAGAGCTACAAAATGATGCATATGACAACTCCAAAATTTGCAAAGCTAAAATGAAAGTAGCTCATAATAAACAAATCTCAAGGAAACACTTTGAGCCAAATCAACAGGTCAATCTTTATGATTCTCAATTGCATTTACACCCTGGAAAGTTGAGGTCTGATGGACTGGTCCATTTATGGTAAGGCAGGTTTTTCCTAATAGTGTTATTGAAATAGAGGACCTTATTGATGGACGAACTTTCAAAATGAATGGACAGCAGCTAAAAAGCTATGTGAAAAAGGTAGACGACTTTATGTACCCAGACGAGATCCCTCTTGTAGATCTTGTCTATCATGCTTGATCAGGTTCAATCTATCTGTACCATATTTTATATTTTGTCTATATTTTATCTTTTGACTTTTTATTTTTGCTTTTATTTTCTTTCACATTTTATTTTACTTTATTTTCTTCTTTTTATTTTTTCTGTAATGCGATTTTATTTTCCGGTCAAGTGGCGGATACGATACTCTGTGACTATTAAAGTCGATTTCTCAGTTGCCTAAAAACTGTCCCTCAAATTGTGCATTCATCTTTTTTCTTTCTTTCAAAATGGATCACATTCTTGCCAACCTTAAAAAATGTTTTCCTTCATTACCTCAAAATGCTATACTTAAGATTTACAAAGCACGGTGTGAAAGACTAGGGCTACTGATGTTGGGTAATATCCATGTGGATCTTCGTTGGTAAATTAAAGCCAAGGTTCGGTTATCTGGTGAATTTGTAAATGATTTTGTTTCTCATATGCCTGGTCTTGGAAGAAGCTCTTATGCTAAAAGGCAACGAGCAAAGAGGTTACAAGTCTGTCATAAATGTGCTCGATGGAATTGTAACCGAAGTTGTCGTTCTTTAGGATTTGCATCTAGAAATCGAGAAGACAAAATTCAGTTCATTAAGGATGGACTGAGTAAGGAGTCTTTGGATGATATCCTATTGACTATTGAGACGCATCCCTGTAGGCTAGTGCAACTTCTCGATTTATGAAACAAATTCAAAAATGAACATCAACGGTATAGTCTCGGGAATCTAACTCTAAAAGACCCTATTTATCAATTTATAAGAAAATTGGATGGGAAGCCTATCCCTGACCAATAGAGGGCGTTTAAGCTGTTACTGGACGTAAAACCAGAGGAAGATGTGAGCCACAATCACAACTACTTGTAAATACATGTGTTTTAATTTCAAACATTATTTTATGAATAGTAGGGCTACTTATGTAGATGTCTTAAATTCAAATGTTTTTGTTCAATAATGCATGTGGGGTCATTATGTTTAAATTTTTGTGTTTTATTTTTAACTCTCTTTTGACAAACTGTCGAGTTACCATAATCATTGTTATCATTTGGTACTTTATAAATACACCACCTCAATTTCTTCACTTTTATATATTGAGATAAAGGTGAGTGTAAATATGGAGGAAACCCCAGTTCAACAATTTTAAAATATATGTATATTTTGTGGATCTAGTCATGGGGAGAGTAAAGTGATTGTAGAAGCAGCAAACAATCTAGGAAAAGCATTAGCTGTAAGAAAAATTCATTTGATTTATGGAGGGGGTAGCCTTAGGTTAATGGGGTATGTGTCAACAGCTGCACATTTAGGAGGAAGTCAAGTTTTAGGTATTATTCTTACAGCTTTGGCCATGGAAAACCTGACCAGGAAAATAATAGTGGAAGAATTACGAGTCTCATCCATGTATGAACGTATAGCTAGAATGCTTTGCAATGTAGACGCTTTTATTGCTTTACCAGGTGGTTTTGGTACCTTGGAAGAAATTTTTTAAATTGTCTCTTGAGCCCAACTGAATATCCACCGAAAATCCATAGGTTTGTTAAATGTTAATAACTATTTTGATTGCTTACTTTTTTTTCTTGATCAAGCTGTGGAACAGAATTTTATTTCACATTCGGCACGACAGATCCTAGTTTCTGCTACTGAGGCAAATGAATTAATTAACAAATTACAGGCAGTTACCTACGAACCTGACTCAGCAATAACTCGGATCGATTGGTTAGTGGGCCTTAACAAGCAAAAATTGGATCTGACACTTCGTTTGTAAATTTTTCTTTGTTTTATTTATTTATCAGCATTATCATTTTAGTTTATATTTGCTTAAGTGTCTCTCAAGTTTGTTTCTTTCAAATAACTGACGTTTTAGGTAATGTCTCCTATACTTTATCTCTTTCTATTTAAACATTGAGGACAATGTTTCATCTGGTTTGGCAGAAGATAGTAGACATAAGTCGTATTTTATAAATAAAAAAAAAAAGATTTTGTGGTTCGATATTTGATTAAAATAGCAGAGTAAGGAGTTTTCGTTCTAACTTTTGAAACGCATTTTAACTAACTTTTTGTTATTTCGTTTTATGTTTCATGTATTGTTGTTTATTGCTTGTAGTCTTGATAATTCTTGTATAAAGGAGTTTGCTTTTCTGCCTAGGTATGATTTTAAAATTGTTTAGGTTGAGTCACTGTTTTTATTTAGGTTACTAAAGAATGACTTCCAAAATATTTTTGAGCACAATGCTAAGCCTTGTGATAAGATGGTTGATTCAATTTACATAGCCAAGAGAATTCTCATGTTTAAGTATATATTTTTCTAATCTTACATATCTTTTGTAAGTAAGTGGAAAGGTTGAGAAAGCAGCTTATGAACCTTCATTGATCCTTTGAATTGGTTAATTTTGTTTAGATTGATATTATTTAAATTACGGAATAAGTTAGTTGCATTTATATATAATATAATTTGGTGAGAAACCTTTGTAATGCTTCCTTGTATTCTTCAAAAATATTAAAAAAAAAGCAAAATACCAACAAAAAAAAAAAGCAATTTAGTTTAATAAAGTCTTCATTCAATTTTAGAAGATAAATATTTTGTAAAGTAGTTTTTTCACCAAGTTATATTTGTATTATTCTCACAAGCTAATTGAAGTTCTAAAGTTGGCGTATGATAGGAATAATTGATTTTTAAACAAATGATTTTCCTATCTTTGGATCAATGTTAGTTTATATGTCTGTCCTTAAAATTGACTTTTTCTTGAGTGCTTAACTGTTTTCTAACTCCATAAGAGAAATCCTAACCTTTTAAATAGTCATACACCTGTGAGGATATGGAGTTGAGACTTTTACTTGGAGAAATTCTCAAGGCTATATCTATTGTGGTTTGTGGTTAGATGGTTATGGCTTAGTTCACACACACAAAAATTTTGAAAGTTGTAATTGAAAAAACCATGATAGCAACAGTGATTTTGAACTGACGTTTTGTTTGAAATGCTTAGGTAGTTTTGCATATTATATTTACGCTTAAATTGCTAGAGACTAGCAATAAGCTGGTTGGGGGCTGTGATGAGCACATAAAAATGCATATTTATTAAGAGATTTAATCACCATTTAATGTCACTAATTTTAGCATTTTCTATATTTTTAGCTTGAAATAAAGTGTTCTCTTTAAATTGTGATTAATGAATGTTATTTAGATAGGTTTAGGTAAAATGAACATAACTCTCAATGTAGAAATCAAAATGAAGAAATTCTTGAACCTTGAGTAACATGACTCAATCTTACACAAATTTGGAGAATAGTGGAAAAGCCAAATCCAACATGTTACGGGCCAAAAATTGAGATACAATAAAATCGGGCTACAACTTCTACCCAGTTTGATCCAACTCATGTATTTGGATCCTATCTCACAAAATACGTACTCAATTGGTATAATTCTTGAAGTTTTGAAATACTGACTTAATTATCAACAACTCTTATGTTGATGGTAAAGTCTAAATCAACCGTTATCATGGACCAAATTGCATTGCAAGTGGGTAAAATGGTTGTTGACTGAAATCTGATGTATCTTTGGAAGTTTGTTCATATCTCATTGGATACTCATCCAATTTGCATGAACTGGGTGCCTATAGAAAGAATAGACAAAATTCTACAACTTTCATGTCGGCTGCAGAAGCTAAATTGGTTATTTACATTATCAAAACTGTGCTGCAAGTGGATAAATGAGTTATTGGCATAAAATTATTAAAGATTGATGTCATCCATGACATATTTCCATTCATTGCCTATATAAATAAACTCTTAGGACGTTTTCAACATTAGATAACTCTTTTCTTTTCTTCTCATTAACATGTATTGTAATTTAGGCTAGAGTTTTTGGCAAGGCTAAGAGATGAGCTTTTATGTATAATAAATTCACTTCTATGCTTTGATTCGTTGTCAAGAGCTACAAATGTTGTAAGTTTGATTTTGATTAAACTACTATCTAGTTTATTTTCTATAATCTAGAGGTTATAATTCTCATGTCTCATATATGTTCAGTCATGCTTTTCTTATATGATTCTTGGTGAATTATAATTGCTATTGGTTACATTGTTTTATATGTTAATATTTTACTGCAATATTGTCAAATTGATATATTGTCGATCTTGAATAACATAAGGGCAATAAATATTTGATATTCAAGTTGATCTTTTACTGCAATATTGTCAAAATGATATATTGTCGATCTTAGATAATTTGTATAAATAAACATAATTTGTGTTAATATTTGCAAAAGAGTTTAATCATATCAAATGTATGTGTTATCAAATGTGCTATATTTTACATATCTTCCGATTGATTGTTTGGATGTAAAATTGTCAATTGAGTTATAAACACTGAATCAAAGTGTAGAGTAGATTTATAAAGCATAATTGTGATTCTTGAAGGCTTGTTTGAATTATCATAAGACATTTCCTTCAAATCATAAATAATTCTATCTCATCCACTTAAATCAATTAATTTTATCCTTTGCTACTGCTTTAATATTTTACTTTACCAACCTATTTTTTCAAGAGCTTCCTCGTGGGATCGACACCTCAATCTATACTGCGATAGCCGCATTATATTTTGAGCGTAAACAGTAACCATAAGAGAGAATAGAGAAGTTAGGTAGGCATTAAGTGCGTAGTGCACTAGGGTGTAACTTTTGGGGGTGTTTTCTTCTTTAGGTTCTTTGAGTAAATAAAAGAGAAATACTATAGATTTTTTTGGCTTAGATGTTCGGGCTATTCTTGTGTTCTTTGTAAAAATCTCTTAGGAGGAGATAATAAGAGGTCTTAGGGAGTCATAATGATCAAGAGTGGATGCTTAGAGGCCTCTATGGGAGATATTAAGGGGTCTTGTGGGATCATTGATAATGTAAGAAGATACTTAACGATCTATTTCAATAGTAAGAAGTTGGATCATGGATCCTTCGTGGACGTAGACAATTTGGGTCGAACCACGTATATCTTGTATCTTGTGATAGGTTTATTTTTTTTATTTTTATTGGTGTGTTAATCTTATGTGTTTTTAATTATGATATGAGTTATAATTTTTCGCTGCGTATAAATTAAAAAGAAACATAAAAGTTATGACTTAATTAATATTATTAAAGTGTCCAATTAAAGTCTGAATTAATATCTGCAATAATTTGATATCTACAAAAGTTTCAGATATGATTTATGCGAGGACCTTTAATTGTTGGCACAAGTTCCGCCCCCTTCTCCCCCAGTTTTTACCAAACCTGACTAGAATCTATGCCAGCGTGCAAGTGGATTCTAATTACCATGTGGATGGCTAAACTGCACGGATGGTTTTCACGCCCTCCATGCACTTTTGTATTTAATAGTTTAACAGTTTATAGAAGAAATAGAACCATATTCTAATCTTTGTTTTTTTTTTTTCATATGGTATATGGTTGCTAATATAAAATGAAATTAAGTTTTAATTATTCCAGGGAGTACTATATTATTATAAGTGCATTTTGTATCTTATTTAATTTATCTCCTTTTCTTGTAGATTTGATTTCTTTTTCCATTTTTCAAAGAAATCTGTAATCCACTAAATAATGAATGGTAAAAGTGATAACAGATTTATTGGCTAGAATGCATAAATGGCAAGAAAAATTAAAATTAAAATTTAACATTTTAAATATTATCGTTATTCATTTAAATTTATCTGTTTATTTCTAACATCGTGAATTGTTCTTTTCCTTTTATGTTTATCTTTTTGTACAAATTGAACTTTAACAGTAACAATAACGAGAACTTTATCTTTTTTATTTATTTATATTTCTATAATGGATAATTTGAGGATCAACTCCCATCAATGAATAAAAATATTATGTAAATTACTTATAAGTATTCCTTAAATAAAAACTTCTGGCCTCACCTTTAGGGTTAATATGTAAATAATATTGAGTGACGAAACTAGGTAGGGGTTGGCTGTAACCTAGCTGCGCCCCCAATTTTTTTAATATAAATTACAAAAAAATTTTAAAAAAATCTCTAGTATTAATTTGTTTAACTCACCCCAAATTTTATATTTTATTTTAAAATTATTCTATTTTTTAGGTTAATTTCTCTCATAAACTTTGGATTTCTTATCTTAACAACATAAATGTTTTTTTAGTTATTTCTTAACTTAATAGGTATAGAATTAACTTATATTTGATTTTTTTTTTTTGACAACGAGCTTTCATTTACTTCTAAGATTTAAATATTATAAACAAACTTATTAGTTATATCTCTCCGCAAACTCTTGATAATAATTTTAATTTACTTTCTTTAAAATTATTTATTTTATGTGAGTTTTGTCTAACATTCAAACTTGTACTCATCTTTTCTTTATTTTATATTTATGTAGGTTATAAAGTAATTCAACTTTAATAGTTATTCAATGTAATTTTAATGAATAATCAGCACTAGATATATTTTTAATATTGTTATTATTATTTTTAATTATTATATACTATTGTTATAGGATAAACAAGCTCGTTATCTTCTTATATAAGGCACTTTGTTTTCTATAAATAAAATCTTTTCATACTACTAAGACTTATAAAATGAAATTGATCAATTAAGAAAATGTTAGCCCAGCTGAATTTTTTTTTTTGTTGTGTCCCTAATAATGTTGGATATATTATGATTATATTTCAAAATAAATTATCAAAAGAATATTAATATTTGACCATTAAATATCTATAGCAATCTAGAATTGAATTTAATTAAGGTTATAAACATTATTAATTTATTTAATTATTTGACCATTATCTTCTATTCCAAATATTGGTTTAATGTGTTACTTAGTGGTGACATAATATCTTGTATTATATAAGGGAAAGACTACTAACATTAAGGATAAATGAATAGGGAAATAACATTTCCCACACTTTCTCTCTATATTATTGTCAGCAAAGAAAAATAATTACGATTATATACTTAGAAGTGAACCATTATGGAATCAAACTCATTGAATCGTGAAGTTTTGATTGTCATAGAACTTAATTTGAGTCAAAGTTTTCCAACGACTTTGTGCTTAACAGGTAGGATCTTTTGTTTAGAAACGATGATTTAATGTCTTATTATCATACTTTAAGATAAAGCATCTATTAAAACTCGAAACCTCTACTATTAATTAAGAAATTTTTAAAATCGATATTTAATCAATAGCTTCATTCCTTTAGGAAATGAAAAAAAAAAAGGTTTCTTCTCAATGACTAGTTATATTATCTATTGCACTACACACTCCGCATCTTGTACCAGGCTTTTTACAATCTGCGATTCTTTTTATTCATCAGAGTCATCTTATGATTCATTCTTAACCCTAGCATTTTAATTCTATTTAAAAGCTTGACCAAGCACATGTATTCTTCTCACTCTAAGATAAGTTAGTGAAAGTGAACATGGATATCAAGTTAATTTATATGATTAACAAAAGATACATAACTAAGGTCTGGACGGATTGATTGTATAATTCACATGATAATTTGTATATAAGTTAATTTGCTAATGCAAGTGAGATAAAATATATTAGTTTACCTCTCGTGATTTTCAATAGCAACAGCCAACAGCAGTGAGTGATAATACTTGATACTTCTCGTGATTTTCATTTCCATCATTCGCTCTTCTACCTCTCCTCTCTCTCTCTCTCTCTCTCTCTCTCTCCTCTGCCCTAGCCCTAACCCGTTGAACATATGTTCCTTTTTTCACTCAACCCAAAAAATTGAGCTGATGAAACAGTTAATAATTAATCTCCTTAAGTACTTAAATAATTTCCTTATTTTTCATTTTCAAATTTTGAAAAAACAAAACCTGCTCTAAATACTCTCCACTTGAAAAACCATTACTTCCCTTTCTTGCTAGAGAAATATTTTAGTTTCAATAATAGTTGGGTCTGTTCAGGCATATTTAATGGAAGAGTTGAAGTATGTCTTTGAGTTCCCTCCAAGGGTTAGTGTTAGAAAAATTTTCACAATGAATCCCATTCTGATTTGCTCGCTTCGAAACCAAGTGAACTCCTATTTTTTAGGAAACAACTAAACTGCTTTCGCTTCCATTTTCCTCCTTTAATTGATGAGTTTCTTTACGTGACTGGTCATTTTCCCTTCACAAATCTATCCCAAAGTCTTTTATCTCTTCCAAGACGTTCCCATTCTCAATCATATTTTCCCTCCTCCTTACGGGTTTACTCTTTATGATGTCTTCATATGCCACAATCTCCAACACTCTAGATAAAAAAAAAAAAAAAACTATTATTAGTCTCCTAAGGGTGAAAGGAAACTCTTTTACAATTTTAAGGACAAGAAAGCAAACTTTAAGAAGCATGCATTAGTTATTAGTAGTGACTGGAAGTGTCCAAGTTACCCTTATGAGGTCACTAATAATTTTGGGGACTATAATTGGAAGATGAGTCTAACTTTCCCAATCATTCCTAGAAAGGAAAGATTCTTGATGAAGTTCTTTTAAAACAAACCCTTTTCTTTTATGGAACTAGCCCATGTTCACCTCTTGATGGATTACGCATATTGGGAAATAGTGCGCCATCAAACTTACAATTTCACTTGCAAGGAAGGTCTTTGGACTCTTCCCTCTAAAGAGTAGTATAGAAGTAGTAGTAAGAATGGTAAGAAAATCTATCGTCCTTTCTATGTATTCTGGCTTTTTCTTTAATACGTGAGTTTTGAAAAATTATTTTTCTAAATTTAGAAAATAACATATATACCTTTCTTGGTTTTTGTTTATTGAATGATGGTTCTGTTAGGGTCGTTGCTTACATGCCATCTCTAAATGTACATATAATTGTATATTTATACAAATATACATTCTCATTAAATCACTAATACCCATATATATATAGTATTATGAATGTAATATTACAAATATGTAGATCTGAAGGAGTTCAGATTAAATCTAAAGAAGTTTAGATAAAGGTTCATAGTTAGCCACACTGAGACATATAATTACTAAATGTGAGCACATTTAAGTGTTAGCTGGTTATAATACTTAATAGATCTAAGAGTTGGAGTTTTGTCTGTAATGGGACATAGACCTGAGAATATACTAGTAACTGTATAGTTGCAAGAGTTGTAATCGAATGCCAGGAAATGCATGTTGTGCAAGTATGTTCTCAAAGAATTTTTCTTAATCTATTTCTGTCGATATGGGTCTGTCGGTGGATACCTTTTTATATAGATCAGCATATGTCGTACCTATAGGGTATAGATGATCGTTCTTAGCCGACTGTGAGCTTAGAGCTCGTATTGATATATGGGTATCCAATTAGGACTAGATATAGGATAGACTCACAAGGGCTTCCGATGGACATTCAATGTAAGCTATCAACAGAGGGTCCTCTCGAGTTACTTAGTATATGTGGTCCTTTGACTCGAGTACCACGATGGGCTTGTAAGTGATCCACCATACTTTGGTTCCACACATGTCACGGACCTTTTATAGTATGACTGCTGGGTATCGCTGGATATGGTCTGATGCTTATAAAGTTCGATGTGTACAGATATGGGATCCGACAGCTCCCATATGGAGTTAGATGTTTAGATGCTTCGAGACTATATCTCAGAAAAATCTTATAACCATAAGTATTAATCTCGGAAAAGAATTCCGTCATAGTAAAATAATATAGCAAAAGAGTTTGCGCATATTGTTCAGTGAGATACGAGTCTGGAGATAAGACATAGACGAGCACTAGAGGATTTGACGGTGACAATATATATCCCCGCACATCTAGGATATCATGACAAAAAGACTATACGTATGTGTTGTAACCTCAACTTGTATGGTTCAACGCGCTAATTTATAATCTCCGTGACATGTGCGTGAAGCATTACTCATAGACTCATGAAATAGTTCCATTTGATGAATCGGGCGTAGGACCTAAGGAGTCCCGCGATATGGAGTGTACTCATTGTACACTGGGGCAGCGTGTCGGATTAAATTGTTTCATTAAGCAATATTCAGCACTACCACGTGAATGCGTACGTGTCTATATTTAAGTGTTAAATACAAAAATTAGTCAATAATTATTATTTACTAATTATATAATGATAAGTAGCGTATTGTAGACCCTCAGTTGAGTTTATCAAAGTATAGTATTTGGTGAGACCCACTAAAGGGTGAACTTGATAACTATTTATGAGGGGTAAAATGATCATTTCTTATTTTAATTATTTAATTGTTAAATAATCAAATATCTCTCTTTTATATCATATAATAATTTTTATATTATATTATTATTATTTATATTGTATGATATAATATATTATATATATTATTATTATATTATATATATATATATAACGAGAAAAAGAGAGAAGGAGAGAGGTGTGATTTGGGCAAAGATTGCTAGAGAAAGAGAGTAAAAATGGAGAGGAGAAGAAGAAGAAGAAAGGAAAAAAGAAAGAAAAAAGGGAAAATGAAATTATTTCATTTTCTCTATGCTTCTATTTGGAGCAATTGTGAAAAGTTTCAAACTCTCAATTTCTTATCATTTTGAAGAAAATTATGAAAAATACACACCGGCTATTTTGGGAATTAAGAGTTAAGCTCGTGCTGGATATCGAGCTGCTGTTCTAGCCCACCAAGCCCATCGAGTTAATGACTAGAACTGCACACGAGTTAGTATTTATGTGAATTCCGAGGAATTAGGTGTATAATGTTAAACGTTGTGGTAAGTTCTCTAACATTTCTAATATATTTATTTATTGTGTTTATTGCATGTTTCACGCTTCCATTGGATTTAAATTTGTATATGATATGTATTTAGGCAATAGACACAATTGCACATGCATACACCTACACGTATTCAAGATCCGCCAACAGGTTCCATTGCAAGCACTAATGTAGAGGTTGTTCAGATGTCTAATAAAGGTAAAGTAGTTTCTCATTATCTTGCATCGACTCTTTTTGATCGTGCTATTTTTCCTTCAAAAGAGACTTCTCTTCCAAACCCTTCTTCTGGTGCAACTTCTAGTGCTCTAAAGCCTACTATTGCTATAAAACCTTTACAATCCGTTTTGCTTCTTGAGAAAGGGTCTTTAAGTATTCCTTTGGTTGTGGAACCTTCTGTTCTTATTGAGATGGTTCAAGACATATTTAATCTCATTCTTGACTTTAAGGAAGACCTTTATAACATCATTCCAGATTTCTTTAGGAATGCTCCCAAGAAGATACGCATTCCTCATAAACGAAAATCTTTGGAGAAACCCTTTATATCAAAATGTTATAAGTCTTTTACTTCTTCCCATTTGTTTGTTCTTGAGACGATTTCAAAAATATCTGATGCTAGGAGCAAGGCATCTGATATTATAGTGGAGCCTTCTTCTGATTTGGGATCTTCTAGCATCCCTCAACTAGTTATTTCATATGTTCCAAATGTTTCTGATATTCCAATTTAAGATTCATCTACTGATGCTGATCAATGTTCTTCTAGGATAAAAGATCCTTTTTCCAATAGTAACCGATCCTCTTTAAGTAAAATTGGAATCTATTTCAAACAAATACTCATTCCCCTGCTTTTTTTTTTTTTGGATAGAATAAAAAAAGCCTTTTATTTTTATTTTGATATTTTCAACCTGATGAAAGTAATTTTTAGTTGTTATTTTTCTTCTTCTTTTATTTTCTTATTCTCTTTAGTACTGATCATTCATAATCTCAATTATCATATTTTAAAGGAGCCAATTGTTATTGATGATGAATTTATGGGTTCCACTCGCTCTGAGGAGACGGGAGCAGGAAATGAAGGTGGTGTCTCTAAAATGCCTTAAAAGGTGATGCCACCTTCCTCACTTGGTGGATATAAGGGTGTAAGATCTACCTCTTCTTTGCAAAGCCCTCATTCTTAAGAATAATGTTAAAAGATTCTAAGAGAGGCTCAATGAGTAGATGCAGAATTTTGTCCTTAGTTTTGGAAGGCAGATAAGGATGTTATACGTGAATCAACTTTGTTGTGAATCAATAAGAAAGCTTCTATGGCTATTGACACGTCCAGAATATAGAAGTTATTCCCAAGTGCAGGTTGTCGAAGTAATAAATAACCCGATGAGAACGAGGTCGATCCACAGGGAAGTAGAATTAAAATTACAAATTACAAATACTTTAAAGATAATTAATGCAGTATAAGATGTTTGCAAATATTATTTCAATTAACCAATTCAAATAAAAAGCTAAGGTTACGGAGATTCACTCTTGGCATAAGAAGTAAGAATATATTTAACTTTTTATTTTTTTATAACTCAATTGGAATCCTCACACAAAGGAGGTTCCAACTGGAAAATATAGCAATTAAAGTTCATTATCATTTATATATTTATTAGTATTTATTTCTTTCAATTATTATACACCAAATCTTATAAATGGGTTCAAGTATTTATTATGCCAATCTTTATATTTGTCTACAATAAATCAAGACTCCCACTTTACAAGAAAGGTTATATAAACCAAATCTTGTAAATGGTTTCAAGAATTTATTGTGCCAAGTATTAAGTTTGTCAATAATAAATCAAGAATCACCACTTTAGAAGAAATGGTATTAATTCTACAAATAAAATAAATACATCATATATAAATTTGCATAACTTAAAAATGAAGCATTAAATTCATGAATAAATATTAAACATATCTTATTACCTTGCCAAGAGCTTCACCCTTTCACCTTAGCTTAAACAAAATTATTTGAACATAATAAAACTAAATGAAAAGAAAAGAAATGGAAGAAGAAATAACATGACTTAATAGTAAACAAGAGAAATAATAGTACAAGGAAAATGATACAAAGGAAAAGTATTTTGAACTAAATTCTAACTTTCTAATTACATTTTTTAGGCATAAACAAGCCACCTATTTATAGAAAAACATGGATAAATCGAGACAAATTTGGAGGGAACCACTTGGTTGATGAAAGTCAAGAATGGTGGCAAAATAATTTGCATTCATTATCACTTGGACACCCACTTGATTATCCAATTTGGAATTGATGTGATCCGAATTAGCTGTCACTCAAAACATAAACGTTGTAGATAAGTCTCTTATCTTTCCAAATTGAATGATCTCATACGTATTAGATACGTATTTCTATAGTTATGGGCCAAATACTGATAACTGTTCAAACTGGGCCTGTACTACAGATCAATTCTGTTCTAGGCCAATTTTCACCCTCTAAACACTCAAATTTCCAATGCTTTGTTGAATAAAATATGTTAGCCCATTGAGTCAGCTCTGCACAGGATTATGAATCACCTCAATTGGATCTTTAGGTAGAAAGTTATGCCCATTTTACCAAACCTGCCACAAAACAGTTATAAGATAATTAAGTACAATATTATAAACATACTTAAGTTAAGAAAATTAAATACACTAGTAATACAAAACAATCATGTAAAACTCTTATTAAATGTGTAATTTCAAGTGTTCATCACACCCCCCAACTGGCTTATTGCTAGTCCCTAGCAATTCGAGCATAAATAAAATTTGAACACTACCTAAGTATTTCAAACAAAACGTCAGTTTTAAAATCACAATCGCTATAAAGGTTATTTCAATCATAACTTCCAAAAATATTTGTATGTGTGTGTGAATTAAGCCAAAGCCTTCTTACCACAAACCACAACATATATAGCCTTAAAAATGTTCCAAGTAAAAGCCTCAACTTCATATCCTTACAGGTGAATAACTTGTTTAATGACTTAGGATTTCACTCATGGAGTTGGAAAACAGATAATCGCTCAAGAAAAAGTTACATTTAAGGACAGACAGACAAACTAACATTGATCCAAAGATAGAAAAATCAAATATTTAGAGTCAAACCATTATTGCCAAATGCCAGCTTCAAGACTTTAATTATTTAATGCGAATCTTACGAATATAGAATTCGGTGATAAGATTGCTTCCTAATGACTTTAGTCTTCTAAAATTGAATAAAGACTTTATTGAACTGAATTGACTTCTTTTCTTTCTTTTTGTTTTTAAAATTTTTTTTTTACTCATTTTTTTTTTCTTTTTTGAAAGACATAAGGAATCATTACAACATAAGAGCAATTTATCACCATAATACTTTTCCAATTTTTTTTTTATCCTTCAGCTAAGCAACCAAATCATTCATCATCCCAAATAATGTCATTCCAAATAAAAATTAACCATTTCAAAAGATCAATGAAATTTCATAAGCTGTTATCTCAAACCTCTCCACTCACTCACAAAAGATATGTGAGTTTAGAAAATAATATGTATACTTAAACATGAAAATTCTATTGGCCATATATATTGAATCATCCATCTTACCACAAGGCTTAGTATTGTTCTCAAGAAATAATTTCAGAAGTTATTCTTTAGTAACCTAAATAGAGAAAGTGATTTAAACTAAATAATTTTGAAATCATACATCGATAGTAAAGCAAATTTATTTACGCAAGAGTTACCAAAATCTTAAGCAACAAACAATTATACATAAAATGCATTAAAAATAAACCAATTAGAATGTGTTTCAAAAGTTTATAATGTACTCTTTACTCTGCCATTCTAGAACTAGAATGCGTCTCAAGAATACATAAATGAACATTTTACTTACGCCATTCATGATAATTTTTTTTTTTTTTACATAACAAAGTGATAACAACAACAAAATAAAATAATTAACACTAACATTATATATCAACTATCCTCCTCCCAACCAGATTGAGACATTGTCCTCAATGTCAAAATATAGAAAGAGTAAAATATAGAAGATATCACCTGAAACATCTTTTATTGAAAATTAAACCTGCAACAAAATAAAACAAGCCACAAAACAAAAAAAAAACAAGCCACACAAAAAAGCTTAAAAATACATAGAAATAGATAGGCTACAGACGAAGCGTCAAATATTTCATGCGTTTCTTTTCACTGTTATCAGTATACCAATCTATCTGACTCATTGTTGGATCAGATAGAGGTGTAAAAGATTGTAGTTCATCGAGTAACTGATCAACAGTTGAAGCAGAAATGAGGATCTGTAGTGCTGCAGATGAGACGAATTGTTTTTCTACCGCATAGTCAAGAAAAGATAACAACCCATTATAAAAACCATCAACGTTTAACAAACTAATGGGTTTTTTTATGGATTTGCAATTGTGCCCATGAGACAATTTGAAAAATTTCCTCCAATGTCCCGAAACCTTCAGGTAGAGCTATGAAGGCATAAGCATTACGAAGCATAAAAGAAATTCGTTCATGCATTGATGATACCTGTAACTCATCCCTAATTGTTTTTTCTACAATGTCTCCAACAGCTAGAGCTTTTGGTATGATACCCAAAACTCGACTGCCATTATTTTGTGCAGTGGTTGCCACACGTCCCATTAATCCAAGACTACCTCCCCCATATACTAAATGAATATTGCGCTCAGCTAACATCTTACCAAGGGTTTCTGCTGCTTCTATAAACTCACTAGTTTTTCCAGGGCTGGATCTACAAAAGACACAAATTTTTGTGAATTTACGAGTTGATGATCCTTCCATGATTACACTCACCCTCTCTCTTGAATGATTTTGAGTTTGTACAAAGATGCAGAAATAATGCAATGTATTTATAGAGCCAAAAGGTATTGCAAAGTTAAATCACATGGCTATTGGCTTGAAATACAACATTCAACACCTTTTACCAATTTTCAATTTGTTAGCTGGAAAAGTCACATGGGTTGTCGGCTTAAAATGCAAAATTTTCAAAAAGGATTATAAGTGGTTGATTATTGAAAAGACATTTGAGTTTGAAATGAAACATTTAAAAATAACAGCTATAGTCAATATATACAAGTAGTTGTGATTGTGGCTCACATCTTCCTCTGATTTTACGTCCAGTAACGGCTTAAACGCCCTCTATGGGTCGGGGATAGGCTTCCCATCCAATTTTCTTATAAATTGGCAAACAGGGTCTTTTAAAGTCAGATTCCCGAGACTGTACCGCTCATGTTCTTTTAAGAATATATCCCATAATTCATGAATTGCAATATGCACATATCCACTAGGATGCATCTCAAGAGTCGATAAGATATTATCTAAAGACTCCTTACTCAGGCCATCCTTAATGAACCTAATTTTATCTTCACGATTTACAGACACCATTCCTAAAGTGCGGCAACGTGTGTTGCAAGTCGTGCGTGCACAGTTGTAACAAACATTTAATCGTTTTGCTCTTCGTTTTTTTGAAAAAGAGCTTTTACCTAAGCCAGGCATGTAGGAAATTAATGAGTCTGAAAATTCACCTGTCAATCTAACTTTGGCTTCAATTAACCAACGTAAATCAACAGGTATATTCATAATCATTAATAACCTTAATCTTTCACATCTTGCTTGGTAAATGTTCTTCAAGGAATTTTGAGGCAATGAGGAAAAACGTTTTTTCAAATTTTTTAGAATGTCATCCAATTTTTTTTTTTTTAGAAAAGGGGAAAGAAGAGAAGATATCAGTAATTATGGGAAACTGACAAAACCGATTTGAAATATCACGGAGTACCGTTATCCGCCGCTTAACCGGGGTGCAAAATAAAACTTTAACAAAACTACTAAATTAACCTGCAAGTAAAAAAAAAATGTTAGAAGAAGAATAAATATATATAAATATGTAAATATATAAAACAAAGATTAATTGGTCTCGTAACAAGGATCCGACAGGAACGTAAATTCTTCATGAAAAGCTTGGTTTTCTAGAAACGGCTTGAGTCTTTGCCCATTTACCTTAAACACATTCCCATTTCTAGGATTTTCAATGTCAATTGTTCCATAAGGGTGCACATGTTTCACAATAAAAGGGCCACTCCATCTTGATCTTAATTTTCCAGGAAATATGTGAAGTCGAGAATTATAAAGCAAAACCTTCTGACCAGTGTCAAATGTTTTTCTCTGAATTTTTTTATCATGAAAGGCTTTAATTTTAGCTTTATGAATTTTTGAATTCTCATATGCATCATTTCTCAATTCTTCAAGTTCATTTATTTATAATTTACGTATGTGTCCAGCAGAATCAAGATTTTCATTGAAAGTTTTAATAGTCCAGTAGGCTTTATGCTCAAGTTCCACAGGTAAGTGACAAGGTTTTCCATAAACTATCCTATAGGGAGACATACCCAACGAAGTTTTAAAAGCAGTTCTATAAGCCCATAGTGCATCAATTAGTCTTAAAGACCAATCTTTGCAATTTGGGTTTACAGTTTTTTCTAAAATTTGTTTTATCTCCCTATTTACTAATTCAACTTGTCCACTTGTCTGACGATGATAAGGGGTGGCAACTTTATGAGTAATACCATATTTTTTCACTAATGTTTCAAATGGTCTATTACAAAAATGCTTACCCCCATCACTTATAATGGCTCGAGGGATTCCAAATCGACTTAAGATATTTTCTTTCAAAAATTTCATGACTGTTTTATGGTCATTATGTCGACATGGAATAGCCTCAATCCATTTTGAGACATAATCTACTGCAACTAAGATATACGTAAATCCAAATGATAACGAAAATGGTCCCATGAAATCTATCCCCCAACAATCAAAGATTTCAATAACAAGAATGGGGTTCAAAGGCATCATGTTTCGTTTTGAAATTGATCCCAACTTTTGACAATTTTCACAAGTTATACAAAATGCATATGTATCTTTAAATAAAGTGGGCCAATAAAATCCACACTGTAAGATTTTTGCAGCTGTTTTCTTTGATGAGAAATGTCTCCCACATGCTTCAGAATGACAAAATTCAATAACTTTATTTACCTCATTGTCGGGTATGCATCTTCGAAATATTTGATCACGACAATATTTAAAGAGATAAGGATCATCCCAATAAAACTTTCTCACCTCCGTTAAAAATTTTCTTTTGTCTTGAGCATTCCATTGAGGTGGCATTTCTCCTGTTACAAGAAAATTAACAATATTAGCATACCAGGGCATTGTAACAGTAGAAAATAAAAATTCATCGGGAAAAGAATCATTAATAGGTGTTATTTCTGTTGATGAATCTGGTGTGAGTCTTGATAAGTGATCTGCAACAACATTCTCAGCTCCCTTCTTATCCTTGATAGTGATAATAAATTCTTGTAGCAATAGAATCCATCGAATTAGCCTTGGTTTTGCATCCTGTTTTGACATTAAGTACCTTACAGCAGCATGGTCAGTAAATACAATAGTTGAAGAACCAATTAAGTAAGAACGAAATTTGTCTAATGCAAATATTACAGCAAGTAGTTCTTTTTCAGTTGTTGTGTAATTCATTTGTGCACTGTTTAAAGTTCTACTTGCGTAATAAATTACATAGGATTTACCTTCCTTTCTTTGTCCTAATACAGCACCAACAGCGTAGTCACTAGCATTACACATGAGCTCAAAAGGTAAAGACCAGTCAGGAGATTGTATGATAGGAGCATATGTTAAGAGGCCAATTAATTTTTCAAACGAATTTTGAAACTCTTGAGTCCACTTAAATAATACATCTTTTGCTAAGAGGTTACAAAGAGGTTTAGATATAGCACTAAAGTTTTTTATGAACCTCCTATAGAATCCAGCATGTCCTAAAAAGGATCGGACTTCTCTGACTGTTTTTTGTGGAGGCAAATGTGTAATGAGTTCGACTTTTGCCTTATCCACTTCAATTCCTTTAAAAGATACTATATGTCCCAAAACAATTCCAGAAGTAACCATGTAATGACATTTTTCCCAGTTCAATATAAGACTCTTTTCTTCACATCTTTTTAAGACATTTTCTAAGTTTTCAAGACAATTATCAAAAGAATTTCCAAACACAGTTAAATCATCCATGAAAACTTCTAAATAATGCTCAATCATGTCACTAAAAATGCTTAACATACATCTCTGAAATGTTGTTGGGGCATTACAAAGTCCAAAGGGCATTCTTCTAAAAGCAAAGGTTCCAAAAGGACATGTGAATGTAGTCTTTTCTTGGTCCTCTAATGCTATAGGAATTTGATAATAGCCAGAGTAACCATCTAGAAAGCAATAGTAGGGATGTCCTACTACTCTTTCTATAATCTGATCAAGGAATAGTAAAGGAAAATGGTCTTTTCTAGTGGCCAAGTTCAATTTTCTATAATCTATGCACATCCTCCAACTAGATGAGACTCGAGTTGGTATTAACTCACCTTTTTCATTTTCAATGACTGTGATTCCAGATTTTTTTGGTACTACCTGAGTAAGACTTACCCACTTACTATCTGAGATCGGATAGATGATTCCTACTTCAAGTAATTTGAGAACTTTAGATCTCACTACCTCTTTCATATGTGGATTTAATCTCCTTTGAGGTTGTTGGGAAGTTTTGGCATTATCCTCTAGGTGTATTCTATGTGTGCAAATCAAAGGATTAATACCATTTATGTCTTTTAAAGTCCACCCAATTGTATTTTTATGCATTTTCAATAATTCAATCAACTTATCTTCTTGTTCACTTGTGAGTGTAGAAGCGATTACCACCGGGTAAGTTTGTTTCTCTCCAAGAAATGCATATTTCAGTCCTTCAGGCAGAGGTTTTAACTCCAACTTTGAAATTTCGTTCTTTTTATCCTCATTTTCTCCCAATTCTTCAAACTTTAGTTTCCATCTTTTATTTTCAATCACCTGTGCACAGTCAAGTAAAGAACATATGTCAGAGATTTCAGGATCTAATTGTATATTTGACTCAAATGAATTTATTAAACACATTTCTAAGGGATCGGTAGAACTCCCTTTTTGAATATGATCCTCCACAATCGTTTCAATCATGTCACCTTCTTCACTTTCATCCTTCTCTTCATATGGTTGCTTACACATATTAAAAACATTGAGTTTAAGTGTCATGTTTCCAAATGAAAGCTTCATTACTCCATTCCTGCAATTAATCAAAGCGTTAGAAGTTGCTAAAAATGGACGACCTAAAATAACAGGTATCGGATTACATCCTTTGACAGGTTCTGTGTCCAAGACGATAAAATCCATAGGATATATGAATTTATCAACTTGAACTAAGATATCCTCCACTGTCCCTCTTGGTACTTTTATTGATCTATCAGCAAGTAAAAGAGTTACAGATGTTGATTTTAACTCCCCCAGATTGAGCTGCTGATAAACTGAATACGACAATAAATTCACACTAGCACCAAAATCAAGTAAGGCTTGTTCAATTTTATGACTTCCAATAATACATGAAATTGTAGGACAACCAGGGTCTTTATATTTCAAAGAATTATTGTTCTAAAGAATGGCACTTACTTGTTCAGCTAAAAATGCTTTCTTTTTCACATTCAGTTTTCTTTTTACTGTGCATAAGTCTTTCAAAAATTTTGCATAAGATGGAACCTGTTTAATAGCATCCAGTAAAGGAATATTAACTTTTACCTGTTTGAAGATTTCAAAAATTTCAGGATTGTGATTCATCTTCTTAGTATTACGTAATGCATGAGGAAATAGGGGTAGAGGTGAGGGTTTAGTGTTTTCTTCATTAAGTGTAGGTTCAACACTTTCCTTACCCTTAGAGATTGATTCATCGCTCTCATGAGGTTCAGGATTTTCTTTTTCAATAATTTTACCACTCCGAAGAGTGATAACTGCTTTAACTTGATCCATGTGTTGGCTTCCTGAACTACATGCATTTGAGTTATGTTGTCCTTTGGGGTTTGGCTGTGGTTGAGAAGGAAATTTTCCTTTCTCGTGAATGTTCAGTGCAGATGCAAATTTAGCAAGAGTATCTTTCAAATCAGCAAATGTTTGAGCATTTTGAGAATTAACAGACTCTTGTTTTTCAATGAATGTATGCAAGGTTTCTTCAAGATTTTTCCTAGGAAGTGGGACATATGGTGCATAACCTTGATGATTTTGAAAGTTTTGGTGTGGTTGGAAAGGTGGTTGCGAAGCCTGTGCTTGAGTGTCATTCCTCCAACTAAAATTCGGGTGATTTCGCCATCCAGGATTATAGTTTTGTGAATATGGGTTATTGTTTGACCGTTTGAACGTGTTTAAAACATTGGCTTGTTCATGGAGACATTCCCTAAATGCAGGCAAAGTTGGGCAATCATTGGTAGGGTGATCATGGGTTTCGCAAATGTGACACAATTTCTTGAACAGATTTTATTTGACCACTCTTTTTCATTTCTAAGGTTTCGACTTTTCTAGCAAGGGATGCTAATTTGGCTTGAAGGTCATGGTCTTTCTTAAGATGATAAATACCCCCACTAGATGTAGTGGTTTGATTTTTGCTAGGTGCCTCACAGGTACCAGCAGTGTCCCAATTTTAAGCATTTTCTGCTAGTAAGTCAAGATAATTCATTGCCTCTTCTGGGTCTTTTTCCTCAAATGTTCCATTACACATCATTTCTACCATTTGCCTAACTTGAGGTGTTAAGCCCTCATAGAAATTTGAGACTACTCTCCATGTTTCAAAACCATAATGGGGACAGGTATTAAGTAATTCTTTATACCTTTCCCAACATTGGTAAAGGGTCTCTCCTGGTTTTTGGGCAAAAGTGGTGATTTGTCTTTTGAAAGAATTTGTTCTATGGGAGGGAAAAAACTTTTTCAGGAATTGTTGTTGCATCTCATCCCATAAAGAAATGGATCCTGGCCTAAGGTTTTATAGCCATGTTTTAGCTTTATCTTTTAAAGAAAAAGGGAAAAGCTTAAGTCGAATTGTGTTCATGCTACAATTTTGATCATTATACGTGTTACACACTTCTTCAAATTCTCTTAAATGTAGATAAGGGTTCTCTGCATCTAAGCCATGAAAAGTGGGTAAAAGTTGGATAATGTCTGGCTTAAAATTAAAATGCGTTGCATCTGATGGAAAAATTAAGCAAGATGGTGCACCGGTTCGTGTAGGGTTCATATAGTCTCTAAGTGTCCTAGGTCGGTTATGGTCATTATGTTGGGACTGATTGTCCCCTGGGTCTATGAGTCCCTCAATTTGATTTTCGCTCATGGTGTTACTTGGTGAAGAATGAGAAGATGAAGGAGAATCTAACAAATTATCAAAGGAAGTTTTGAAATTACCTTTTACTAAACGATGAGAATTAGGATCTCGAAACCAACCGCTCATAAAAAGAAACAAAACAAAAGACAATAACAATAAATAATACAAATAAAATATTGAACACAAGTAAATAAAATAAAATATTATACACAAGTAAATAAAATATGTAAAACTAAAAGAAAAATAAAGATAAATAATTAGAAGTTAGATTAGTGATGTTAGATTATATAATAAAAAGTTAATAAATAAATAGTAGGAGGCTTAGCCTTCCATTAAAATAAAAAGCGAAAATTAAAAGCGAAAATAAAAGGTGAATAATAAATAAAGTAAAGTACGTTAGGAGGCTCGGCCTTCCATAAAAAAAAAAAAACGAAATAAAAAGTAAAAAATAATAAATAAATGAAATAACGAGTAGGAGGCTCAGCCTTCCGCGAAAATAAAAATAGAATAATAAATAAAGTACGTTAGGAGGCTCGGCCTTCCATGAAAATAAAAAAATAAAAATAAAAATAAAAAAAACGAATAATAAATAACGAGTAGGAGGCTCAGCCTTCCATGAAAATAAAATAACCAAACAAACAATAACAAAATAAAATATTAACGTTACCTCCCCGGCAACGGCGCCAAAAACTTGACACGTCCAGAATATAGAAGTTATTCCCAAGTGCAGGATTGTCGAAGTAATAAATAACCTGATGAGAACGGGGTCGATCCACAGGGAAGTAGAATTAAAATTACAAATTATAAACACTTTAAAGATAATTAATGCAGTATAAGATGTTTGCAAATATTATTTCAATTAACCAATTCAAATAAAAAGCTAAGGTTACGGAGATTCACTCTTGGCATAAGAAGTAAGAATATATTTAACTTTTTATTTTTTTATAACTCAATTGGAATCCTCACACAAAGGAGGTTCCAACCGGAAAATATAGCAATTAAAGTTCATTATCATTTATATATTGATTAGTATTTATTTCTTTCAATTATTATACACCAAATCTTATAAATGGGTTCAAGTATTTATTATGCCAATCTTTATATTTGTCTACAATAAATCAAGACTCCCACTTTACAAGAAAGGTTATATAAACCAAATCTTGTAAATGGTTTCAAGAATTTATTGTGCCAAGTATTAAGTTTGTCAATAATAAATCAAGAATCACCACTTTAGAAGAAATGGTATTAATTCTACAAATAAAATGAAGTATTAAATTCATGAATAAATATTAAACATATCTTATTATCTTGCCAAGAGCTTCACCCTTTCACCTTAGCTTAAACAAAATTATTTGAACATAATAAAACTAAATGAAAAAAAAAGAAATGGAAGAAGAAATAACATGACTTAATAGTAAACAAGAGAAATAATAGTACAAGGAAAATGATACAAAGGAAAAGTATTTTGAACTAAATTCTAACTTTCTAATTACATTTTTTAGGCATAAACAAGCCACCTATTTATAGAAAAACATGGATAAATCGAGACAAATTTGGAGGGAACCACTTGGTTGATGAAAGTCAAGAATGGTGGCAAAATAATTTGCATTCATTATCACTTGGGCACCCACTTGATTATCCAATTTGGAATTGATGTGATCTGAATTAGCTGTCACTCAAAACATAAAAGTTGTAGATAAGTCTCTTATCTTTCCAAATTGAGTGATTTCATACGTATTAGATACGTATTTCTATAGTTATGGGCCAAATACTGATAACTGTTCAAACTCGGCCTGTACTGCAGATCAATTCTGTTCTAGGCCAATTTTCACTCTCTAAACACTCGAATTTCCAATGCTTTGTGAAATACAATATGTTAGACCATTGAGTCAGCTCTGCACAGGATTAAGGCAACCTGCCACAAAATAGTTATAAGATAATTAAGTACAATATTGTAAACATACTTAAGTTAAGAAAATTAAATGCACTAGTAATACAAAACAATCATGTAAAACTCTTATTAAATGTGTAATTTCAAGTGTTCATTAGCTATCTTAGGTTGCCTTTCCATAACAAACGACTTAAAATTGCTTTCCAATATGTTTTTAACTGATTAGAAGCAAAAAAGTTCTTCTTCTAATCTTTTGGTAAGTATTTGTGGACATTTTTTTTCCATTTTCTTTGCTTTATTGGATATAATTTAAATATTTCTCTATTATTTTTAACATCTTCAGGATATTATTTTGACCATAAGAACGTATAAATATAAGCTTTGGGAAGTCCATAATGGGTCAAAAAAGCTCCAGACAGGGCTCAAAGTTACAAAGGAGGATAAATTGTTTCTCTAGAGTTAGAATATAAAGTATTAGATCAAGATATCAAGGCTGGATGAAGAGTTGCGGAAGCTTCATTCTAGCCAAGGAGATAAGGCTATTATAAAAGGTCTCTAAAATACTA
This sequence comes from Ailanthus altissimus, assembly GCA_946807835.1. Classification (NCBI taxonomy): domain Eukaryota; kingdom Viridiplantae; phylum Streptophyta; class Magnoliopsida; order Sapindales; family Simaroubaceae; genus Ailanthus; species Ailanthus altissimus. The sequence continues at coordinate 3,893,931 of OX327690.1, read as the reverse complement.
TTTCTGATTTCACTACAGTGGTCTCTAAGCTAAAGGTTTCTAATGAAGTGCTAATCCAAGAAAGGAACAATCTATCATTATTGTTGGCCTTTAAGCAAGCTAGAGTAAGCTCTCTAAAAGGTAGGAATGTAGACCTTACAGCTCTCAAGGATGCATTGGGTTCCAACTTTAATAAACTGTAAAAGAACTTAGCTATTGTGAGCAGCAATATTATGATGAAGTACGATAAGCGATGAAAAGCTACCAATCACCATCTATCGATGATAATTTACTAAAGGCTTCTAAGGAATAACCATAACTTAATGGCGACCATAAATGATCAAGGAAAATATAATAATGATACTCTGAAGGCTCTCTTTAAGCATTAAGTTACTATATCTTTGGCCCTAAACTTCTTATCGTGGGTTCAAATCAGGAAAAGGACCCTATAATTGAGGGAAATATCACAATAACACTCTGAAGGCTACCTTTAAGCATCAAGTTACTACCTCTTCAGCTCTAAGATTTTTGATGTGGGTTCAGATTAAGGAAAGAACCTTATGTATATCATGATAGTTCAAAACTATGAACATCTTATAGAATTCTATCAGGGCTAGTCTATAAGGCAATATAATGATGAGCCTTGACTCATAAACTATAACTCTGCTAAAGAGGGAGCTTTTACAATGAATTCTGATATTGCTTATTATTGAAGCGGAAGTGATTCATACAAGTAATAATAACGCGATAAATAGTAAAAACTTATATAAAGAGAGAAAGGGTAAAAGAGATAACACCAAAATTACGTGGTTCAACAACTTGTCCATATCCACGATAGATCAAGATATCTCTTATTATTAATGAATTAGAAAGCACTCACAAAAGTATGCTTTTACAAGAGTCATAAAGCTTATAAAGTCTCTTATGTTTTTCTTAGGTTTCTGTGTATTTTCGCAATCTAAAAATAAAGTCTTTATATAGATTATGGACATTCTAGGTAAATTATAATTTAAATAATAGTAAGATAGGGTATCTTAGACAACTTATGAGTCATATAGGGTTTTAGTTGTGCCAATGTCGTGGTGCTGAACTTTAGGGTACTGTGGTACTAGGGCCTAAATATGGGCACCACGGCTGACAGGACCCAACTCGTGATCCTCTACTGTAGGTCCCAGTGGCCCTGCCAGGCACCTCGACGGAAATTTCTCAAAATTAAAAATTGAGTAATTTGAGAAATTTCGAGAGGCGAACCCTTTCTTTAATTATTTTTGTTCTTGCTATTACTGATAAAATCTAGTAATATACATGAAAACGACATCTAAATTTTAAAAAAAAAATTGGGCAGAGTTTCCCCTGAATTTCTAAAAATTCAAATAAAACCTGCAAAGAAATTTCACTTCTATTTCAAATACTTCTCAATACTACCAATTCGAACCTCTGGTCCTTTCCAAAACCAATTCCAACACAACTCAATAGTTTCATTTAAATCACAAAATGAGCATACATATAAAAAGTAAAAACGATCATCATAATGTCAAAATCTCTTCTTGTTGGTTCAAAACATATATACAAATATACGTGCCAACAATTAGTATGCAAAAAGTAAAGAGTATTATTTAACACATCTACATAAACGAAAAAATTAATCCTCAGATTTGGCCAACTACTCAGCAATAAGAGAATCGGCAGCTTGCATACTAAGACCTGCACCTGGGAAGGGGGTTTAGGAAACATAAAACACAAAACGAGTGAGCTAAAGGAGCTCAGTGAGTGTAATTAAGATTTCAAATAAAATAACATTATGCGTAGATAATAAATTCTAAGTACATGCATAAATCATGCTTCTATAACTGATATAAAGCAGTAAAACGGTTTCTAACATCATATACTGATGAAATCTTGCCGGGTAGGTTTTATCTATATTTTTGGAAAACAATATTCAAAATCTATACAACACAACAACTGCCATGAGCATATAAATGCATAAAATGCTGTCGGTAAATTAAAAACTAGTGAAGTCCTCGCTCGGCCATTTTCTTTGTACCGAAGAAAAAATGGAAACACCAGAAATAAATGGTTTTCTCAATGAGTAAGTGTGAAATCTGAATAATTATGGAAACATGCTAAAAATTCTAAGTACGAAAAACTGTTCTAAATCGTTCTAAATCTCAAATACTGATAAAACTCTACCGAGCGGTTTTCTTCATTTAAAATTATTAAAATATAATAGTCTACTGCTGGAATCTATAAACATTATTAACAAACATTTTTATTTTTTAAAAAAACTTCATATCTCATACAATTGTCTAAAACTTCCGCTCGGTTCTAGTCTGTCTAAAAAGCACCAATGGCTACCCTAATGCTGGACCCATCGTCGACGTAGCCGACAAAATGAGTCGGTCACACGGCGGTCTCTACTAGCAACAACCATTGTGACCAATCTGGTAAACTGATATATCTGAGACATCTCACTGTCTATGTGGCAGAATATACATCGCAGACATATAGTGAGACAACACCTCGTAGCATAAGCGACTCACAAACTCAACACCCCAACTCTCCGGAGTTAGTAGTACTCAACCCAACTGACTGACCTACCCACGCATACAGGGTGTACCGGTTGGGTCTATACCATCCCTACAGGGATCTGAATCTAATAGCTGATAACTGATAAATGGGATACCAATGACCTTTGAAAACTGATAATATTCTAAAAACTGTTTCTTTCTGCTGAAAAATAAATCTCTAAACTGTAGAAAATGTTGAACTGTAATTCTAAAATTTTTACAGTATTTTCAAATGATAAAATTTCAATTCTCATTATTTCAGAAATATCAAATAAAATATCACAATGTTTTTCTTAATTCTTAAAAATCACGTAACTTGAGTAAATTACCTGGAACAACATTTAAATTAAAAAGCACATAAATACTAATAATTTAAAATAAACTGAATTTAACTTCTTTTAATTGCTTTCCCACTCACCAACTGTCCTTCGCAAGAGTTTCTTTTTCGGGCTTGTACTTTCACCAGTTTCGTCCTTCGGCACCTACAAAGCATAAATTACGCTTTAGCCCATTTTTAAAGGCAAAATTACCAAAATACCCCTAGTGCACATTTTTGGCCACCACCTAAAATTCCTTTCTAAATTTATAATTCTTCCCCCAACAATCTCAATTTATGCCAAACTACCATTTTTTGTCAAAGGAGTCCAAAATCCCTTATAATTTTCTTTGGACATAATTACCCTTAATCTTTGTCATAAATGACCATTATGTCCTATATCCAAATTTTGATTTCCATCCATCAAAACTCATGTTAAGGATCCTCGAATTCATTCTTAACCCTCAATTTTAACTAAATACACTTGTACTACTAAAAACCCCAAAATGGCCAAAATGACCCAAATAGAATTGTTACCAATTTTTAAATTTCTTCTTACTTATGATCTTATCTACACTCCAATTTCATTCTAATGCCCTAAATTTAATCAATTGAAGTTCAATTATAAAAAAACCCTAATTTAGTATTCTAGGGTTTGGAATTCTCACCTTTTAAAGCAAATTACCCTTAATCCACCCTTGAATATTACTTAGGCACTTGGAAACTTGAATTTGATGTAAATTCCTTGATTTGGCTTAAAAACTTCATGGGTATCACTATTCATCACCTTCCCCTCTTCATTTTCGAAATTCTCTCTTTCTCTCTCTTTATTTCTTATTTTTTTTCTTTTTTCTTAACAATTCTTGAAAAAAAAACACTTGGCCTTTATATATAAACCAAAAAATTGCATAATGGCTCTCCAAGATATGCCTAATTGCCATTTAGTCCTCCAATTAAAAAGCATTTGATTGATGGCCAATAATTTAATAAATATTACTAATAACTAATAAAATATAATATAATAGACTAATATATGCAATTGTCCCAATTTGATTGGTCCATATGTCTTAAAATACACATACTTATCCAACAAAAATAGCTTGCTTAGGGTGTGATGCTTACACTAAAAATTATTGGTACAAATATTGAATTTTCACTACTTAGTCAACCGAAAAATTCCAAAAATATTCGGTGAGCATCCAATGCCCAAATTGACTATGAAATATTCCAATTGGGTCTATTACGGCTCACGTGAACACTTAAAAAAAAATTCAAGAAGGATCGAAATCTGAAACTTCTATGGTTCCCTACTTGTCAAATACCGAAATTCTAAATATCTGACTATTCATAGGAAATGGGCATTACAGCGGCTCTCCAAGCTTTGCCTTGGGTACCGCGGCACTCTATATTGGGCACTGCAGTACTAAAGCCTGGGCTGCACTTTCACGTTTTTCTCGCCTGTCTTTCTTTTTCGAGTGTCTCCTGCTCACTTGGCTCAATCCTAAACCTATTCCAAGGTAATTTTTAATTATCTTTTTATAAATATCCCAATTGATTCAAAATCATCCATGAAGCTTCCAAGATCTGTCATTTATGCATCATTGTGATCCTCACATAGTAGTGACTCTAGTTATGTCTTTGCATAGGACAAACTTAACTAAAAGCAATGCTTAGTCAATATGTCAGTAGGGCTTTTAAACGCTGCAATCTTTGATAAACCAATCTCACTAGTTTGAATAAGCCCTCTAATAAATTAGAGCCATACATCAATGTGTTTTGACCTCTCATAAAACACTATGTTTGCTTGGTGTATAACACTATAGCGATCACAATACACACTAGTGTTAGCATCTTCAATAGCCATTATCTTTATATAGATACCTTTTAACCATATAGCCTCCTTTATAGCTTCACCTACAACTATATACTATGCCTCCATGGTTGATAATGCTACTACGTGCTGTAGAATTAACCTCTAGCATAGACTACACCTAAACACTGTAAAAACATACCTATTTCGAATCAACGTATCTTCTTACCATTTCACCTTTATTCTCTGCACTTTTATACAACAATCCTTACTCTAACGCTCCCTTGAGATATCTCAATATCTACTTGACTACATGTCAGTAATCTTTCTCTGAATTTGCCATATATCTACTCACATAACTCATCGCTTATGCTATGTTAGGTCTTATACAAACTATCACATACACAATACTTTTAACAACGCTAGCATATGGTACTTTATTAATCTGCAGTTTATCCTCTTTAGATTCTAGTACATGTGTTGTTGAGAGTTTGAAATGTATGGACAAAAGAGTAGAGACAACCTTTACGTTGGTAATAGCAAATTTCTTAAGTATTTTAAATATATACCTCTGCTATGTCAAGAATATAACATATCTCTACATGCAATTAACATATCATCTATATATAGAAGCAAATATACACTTATCCTACTACTTAGGCTTTTAAAGTACATAAAATTGTCATACTTGCTTCTATTGAACCCATAAGTCATCATGAAATCATCAAATCTCATACACCACTTTCTTAGAGATTGTTTAAATTTGTATAATAACTTCTTTAATAAACAAGCATGCTCCTCTATGTCAGGTTCTACAAACCCTTGTGGCTATGAGATGTATATTTTCTCATATAGATCTTTATATAGAAAAGTTATCTTTACATCCATTTACTCTAGATGTAAAGTAAGGTTTATACACATAATAACAAAATCCTAATAAATGTGTACTCGATGATTGGTGAGAATATCTCATGAAAGTTTATTCCTTTACGTTAAGTGAAACCTTGTGCCACTATCTTAGCTTTAAAACTAGTAGGTTTTACTTCCCGTATTCCTTTCTTAGATTTATACACTAACTTGCACCTAACTAGTTTCTTATTGTGAGGTATCTCTTACCAAACCTAAGTATTATTCTTGAGAAGAAAACTAACCTCTTCAACCATAGCTTGCTACTATTTCTCACTATTCATAACCTCTCTATATGTCTTTGGCTCATTATACTTAAGAGTGAATGCAAAAGTAAAGGCATGAGCAATTAAATATGCTTGAGCATACCTTATTAATAGATTTATCGCTCTTTTTAGTCTATCTTTTGATAGTTGGTACTCTTTAAGTTTCATATTATGATTCATAGTCTGACTTTGGGTGGACATAGAGGAACTATTCGGTGTCTTTTATTCAACTCGAAGGGTGGCTTGTTGAAGTGTTGATCTGAGGGCATTTTTAATCTACTTTTTTTATCTACTTCAACTTTAATAGTTGGTCTTGAACTTTCTTTAGGCATGGTTTCTTCATTTACATCTTCTTGAAGAGCTTTCATCGGTGTTGTCTTATCGAATGTTACATCTTTACTTATGATACTTCTTAGTGGTTTTATGTCACGCCCCAGACCCAAAAGATCCGACACACGACATCACTTACATTCATTCACTGCATGTGCACTCATAAATAATATAACACAAAATTTTCAACTTTCCTTCAACACAGAAATCCTTAGCAAGTTGCTAGTAAGTTCAACACTAAAATCAACCCATAACTTAACATATAAATATAAACTTCTCTTGACCATATTTAAACATTCATTTCAATTTCTTTCAGAATTATAACAATTGAATTATGACTGGGACAATTAATAAACCGGAGATACGCAGAGTTTTCTCAGAGATTAACACTCTACTACGTCACCAGTAGCAACTTTGTTACCGGAAGCCCAGAATATATTCATTGCAAATTCTTACTTGAAATCAACTAGTAACCACACTTTGAAAACTTAAATCAAATCCAGCCACACACAATAAAATAATACATAAGTATTTATTCAATAGGGACAAACCAAATATCCTATCCCACGTGTCCTCAAATGAAACACACAACAACCTAGCAACTTAGGGAACCCAAGGAACAGCAGAAGCCTTGCCAAATCCGCTAAGCACACATGTACCTTATTTACCTGAAATCACCATAAACTATAATGAGTATAAAACTCAGTAAGCACACTAATTTTTCATATATCAAATACAAATACATATATGTACACAATGCATATGTATGATATGTTGTTATCAATCAAAATTATAATCTTATCAAATCACATATCATGTAAGCGCTTACACATTCTTTCAAAACACATAATAGGAATACCATTACTCAACTACTACTTAGTAGGACTTACATATCGCATATCACATAATGAGCCAAATGTCACTCGTAGGTGACATACCGTATGAGAGGAATAGTACAAGTGAGGTCTTGAATAACACATATATAATGCTTATGCCCGAAGGTAAAAGCCAAACCCTCACCCTGATCATCGGTGAGTCCTCTCACATGCACCAATACGCCACCACACGAATGTGATGACTCACTCTTCCTTTAGGTACCAATAGGATTCTCCCTACATACGGAACACATAACATATACCAATCCCAAAGGAAAGGCAACACATAAAGGCTCCACAATCACATAAAATGCCTACTAAGTTAACAGTGAGTTCAAGTACCCTCAAAATACAAAATATTTCTCATGGACATATTACACTTCAAAAGCTTTCTTTATTAAACACATCTTATTTTGAAAGCTCACTTACAAAAACACATGTATGTCCATGCTCAATGTCAATGCTCACATTCAGAAACATATATTCACATTTCATATCAAAATATACTTTGATATAACATAAACATATTCTTAACCCCATTTGCAAAATCATACAAAACAATTACTATGTTTATTGTGATTTCAGTAAAAAGTCTAGTATACTTACCTCTTAACACTTTCAGCTACAAGGCTTAAATCTCCTTAACCTATCAATGGAGATTAATCCTTTCATAAGCCTCACAATTCACACAAAATACTTTAAATAGCTTACAAAATTATACACAATGCATTTATCACATCAAATTGGTCTAAATATTTGGTTTCTCAAAACCTGTCATTCTGACCACTTACACTTAACAAAAATTTCTAATACATCAAATGATGTCCAATTACTCCAAAATCAGAATATAACATTCTTGAATCATATATCCTTCTTATATATGAACATTATATCAAATTTCCTACACAATCCATTCTATACACACCATCGAATCCAAACTACAAACCTGACAGGATCAAGATACTTACTGAACAGTATTCAATCTCCCAATTTTATAAAATCATATACTAACTCAAAAATTATAAAACTACCACATAATTACTCTTAACATATATATCAGTCCATGATAAATATTTCACTTCCAAATCACTGTCAAAAGTATTTTAGAACTATTTTATTCTATAACTTAAAAATTCTGTTAATCAAATATTGCAATGAGCTGATACACTTTAGAAATTCATAACATTTCAACCACATTGATCTAAATTCTCAATTTCGAGTATATCATATTAGACATATAAAATTATCATATTCCACAAATTCATAATTTTTGAAGATCATTCAGTAGGACAAATTATTTTTCACTGTACTATACTGTTTACACAGGAAATTTCCAGAATTTCAGGGTCATTTTGGTAAATTCACTATAAATTCAATTTCCAGACTTTTCAATCGATTCAAAGTCTCAGATGATCCTTAACATGTCTAATTTCATATACTCAAAATTCAAAACCAGAATCGAATCACAACAATTTATAAAATTCCTAAATCAAGAGGTTATCCAGCAGAAATTCCACAATTCATCATGATTTATCAAACTATCTTATAGATCATCATCAATTCTCATATGATCTTACGAAATACACAACAAATCCTCAATTATACATATTTTCAGAAATCAAAACTTAAAGGAATTAACTTAATTAATACCAATAAATTGAGAAATACGTATGATATACCTCTTGAAATTTAAAATTCCAATTTCTTCTTCTTTTTCTTCTTCTTCTCCTCTTTCTCTCTCCTCTATTTCTCTCTTCTCTCTCTTAAAATGGGTAGCTCGACCTAAAAATGGTAAATTAGGGTTCAAAAGTGTATTTTTATACTAAGAGGCTAATTTGTGGTATTTACAAATTCACCCTCAAAACTTTCAAAGTATAACAATTTGGTCCCTAAAATAATTCCAAAGTCTTGCAAATAAACCCAATACTAATAGTATATCCTTAACCTATAAAAACACTACTAATAACAATATATAAATCAAGGATCACCCACATACAAATAAAATAAGTATATATATATATATATATATAAATATATATATTCTTACCGGTTATGGATACTGGTTACTACATTTTAAATTATTGCACTAGACTTTGTATCCTTTTACACCATCGGGATACCCTATGAATATCCTCTTTAATGCTCTAAATTTTAATTTGCCTTGCTTTATATGTAGAAAGCTAGGTAACTAAATATCCATAGGTGATTATACTTATGAGGCTTGCCAGACTACTTTTCTTTTAGGGTCTTAAAGTCTATCACCAATGAAGGATGTCTATTGATCAAATAAGCTATTGTCATTACAACCTCACCCCAAAATACTTTAGGTACCCTTGCAGTGGTCAACATGCATCTAACTCTTTAAATCAAGATCATGTTCATCCTCTCTACTAGACCATTCTACTACCATAATGTTCTATAGTTTTGTGCCTTACAATCCTATACTTACCACAAAAAGCCATCAAACTCTTTGTTGTAATACTCAAAGCTATCATAAGACCTTAGCATCTTTATCTTATTGCTAGTTTGATTCTCAATAAGGGTCTTCCATATTTTGAATATCTTAAACACTTACTCCTTGCGCTTTAACACATATACTGACAGGACCCGACCCGAGACCCTCTACTATAGATCCCAGCGGCCCTGCCGGGCACCCCGACGGAAGTTCCTCCGAACCTAACTGGGTATGTTAAGAAATTCTGCGAGGCGAACCCTTTTTTAATTCTTGTTACTACTAAGAAGATTTAGTAATATACATGAAAACGACATCTTAGTTTTAAAAACAAACGGACAGAGTTTCCCCTGTTTTTTTGGAAAATCCATATAAACCTTCAAAGAAATTTCACTTCTAATTCCAACACATCTCAATTCTACCAATTTGGACCTCCGGTCCTTTTCAAATCAAATCCAACACAACTCAATTATTTCATTAAATCATAAAATAAGCATAATCATAAAAAGTAAAAACGATCATCATAAACTGGAAATCTCTTCTTCTTGATTCAACACATACTTACAAATATACATGCCTACAACTATTATGCATAAAGTAAAGAGTGCCATTAGCACATTTACATGTACAAAAATTATCTTTGGATTCGGCCCACTACTCGGTGATAGGAGAATCAGCAGCTTGCGTTCCGAGACCTGCACCTGGGAAAGGGGTTTAAAACATAAAACATAAAACGAATGAGCTAAAGGAACTCAGTGAGTGTAAATGAAAATTTAATTACAAGAATATTATACAAAGATAGCAATTTCTAAAGTACATGCAGAAATTATGCTTCTAAAACGGATGTAAAATTGTAAAACGGTTTCTAATATCATATGCTAATGAAATCTTGCTGAGCGGGTTTTATCTACATCTTTGGAAAACTATATTCAGAATCTGTATAACATAATAACTGTTGTGCGCATATAAATGCATAAATGCTATCGGTAAATTGAAAACTAGTAAAATCCTCGCTTGGCCATTTTCTTTCTAAACTGTACCAATGGTAACCCTAAAGCTCTATACCCACGCAGCGACTCAACTAGCACCGCATACGTGAGTAGGTCACGGGGCACCTCAACTAGCAGCACCCACAGTGACATCTCAAGACATCTCACTGGCTACGCAGCGGAATCCTACATCGCATGCATATAGCGAGACAATATCCCGTACACATAGAGCGACTCACATGACTCGACATCCTGACTTTCCGGAGTTAGTGACACACCCCCAAGACCTGCCCATGTGAACGGGATATACCGACCGGGTCTAATACAATCATCACCACTATAATCTGAGGGTACCAATGGCCTTAAAACAAATGCAGAAATTTTAAAACTGTTTCACAAATCGATCATGTAAAAGGATGTCTATGAATATATCAAGATCATAAATCATGTTTATGCATCGAAAGCTCATAAAACATACATAGTCATTGTGCAAAAATATAGTAACCAAAAAGTAAAAGAAATGGCAGATTTCCACTCACAACCGCTCTGCGCTCAATTTCACTCCCGATTACTGCTCCCGTTAACGCTCTCGGTTATCCTCACCTACGCGCCATAAATGACATTTAGAACCAAATCGAACACTAGAATCTCATTTAAATACTAAATGCCCTAATCGGCATACAAAGCTTGGATGTAAACTACTTCCCGATTTTAGTTACGGAGCCATAATCGAAACTAACTCACCATCCGGCGCCCTGAAAATTATTGAACACCTTATAATTTGATTGGACATACTTGCCCTTCACCTTTCCAACATGGACAATTATGTCCCATTTTCTTCATTTTTGGGTTTTTGTTTCGTCAACCATATCCATTCAATTCACAATATGCATCATTTACACACAACAATTCAATCAAAACACCACTCAATTCCTAACTTCCCTAAAGTGGCAGAATTTCACCCTAGGTTCCAACACATTCCTTTTCTCAATATCTTGTTCCAATTACAACAAAATCATGCCAATTTCATTCTAAAGCCCTAATTACAATCAATTGAAATCTCTACAACAAAATCACCAAAAACCCTAATTCTCACCTTGCCAATTTCTTCAAATTGATGACTCATTCAAGCTCCAAACTAGAATTCAACTCAATCTAAGCCAAGAATACACATAAGGACATCAATTAAAACATTCTTGAAATCTCACTTATCAAACTCATAAAAGATGCTTTTCTTACCTCTTTTTCTTGAATTTCCACTAATAGAGACTTCAATTGAACTGAGGGATGGGTTTGTAACCTTAATTTGGCTTGATTACACATGAAAAATCATGAAAAAAAACTTGAGTAGTCACTGTAGCAGCACCCCCCTTTGAAGCTCGAATTTCTCTCTTTTTTTGGCTAAATGTTGGTTTTGATCTCTCTTCAAATTTCTACACACTTCTAACATATATATAGTGCTCCCTCAATTTATCATTTTGCCCTTCAACTTACTTAAAACTTCTAATTTGCCATTAGTTAAAAATTAATTATGTAATTAGTTCATTTGTAACTATCTAGTTAGAATAGTTCAAAGAACTAACTAGAACTTTCAACTTGGCAATCCATGAGATTTCTTCTAATTGGTCCATTCTCTAATATATGGATTATGTTTCTCAACAAAGGCTTGTTCCATTCATAACCCTTAAATGGAAATTCATGTAGTAAATTAGAATTTTCTTTTCCAAGCCAATAGAGAAAAATTCTAAAAATATTCTAGGGTCATCCGGCACACCGATCGAGTGTGAAATTACCAAATTAGGTCTAATATCTCTCACGTGCACTATAAAGGGAATATTTCTAATAGGGTTAAAATCGAGTAACCCTACGGTGTCTTATTTGTTCTATACCAAAATCTAGGCGCCAATACTACTAATAGGGATTGGATATTACATATACCCACAGCTTCCTTGAATAGTCATCAATAAACATGAGAAAATACCTTGCCCCACCATAAGTAAAAGCTTGTGCTAGCCCCCAAAGATCCAAGTCTATATAATTAAGAGTGCTCTTTTTTTGTACTCTTCGATATTAAACCTTACCCTATATGCTTTCTTAAACACATAATGCTTATATACTCCAATGGTTGAAACTTATCTTCACTAAATGCCTTTTAATCATATAACTTATTTAGGTTCCTTTCACCTATGTGAGCTAACCTTAGATTCTATAGCTTGGTTTGCAAATTCTCATCATCAATAAAGAATTATGCAGAACTACTCACTATATTTCCTTTTAGCACATATACACCTTTGTGCCTTTCACCTCTCATCACAGCTACGGAACCTTTCAATACTCTCACAACCCCTTTATCAACTCTACTAGAGCACCCATTCTAGTCTAACATCCTAAGTGAGATCAAATTCCTGTTGAGGTCAAAAATATACCTAACTTTCCATCACTTGATAAGCTATGTCATTCCCATAAACACCTTTTCACAATTAATAGACTAAAAATTAGTAAACACTGACTTATTTAGGCATATATAGAATGTACACCCAGAATCTAGAACCTATTGGTCCCGATTCTTACTATAAGAAGTGATAAGAGTTTCTACTCTATTAACTATCATTATAAGCTAAAGCCATATCTGCCTCTTTCTTCTTGCCTTTTACTTTCTTTCCAATATAATCATTTGTAAAGTTTCCTTCTTCCTTGTAATAACAGAACTTCTTAGGGTTACCTTTAGACTTTGATCTTGAGCCATTCTTTGTCTATCTATCTCTAGATAAAGGTCGTCCTCTTACAGATAACGCTTTTGCATTAGCCTTTATCTAATTTTCTAATTTCTTTAAGTTTAACGATGATTTCACATCCTTCATGGTAAAACTCTCTTTATCGTAGACCAGCGTATCATTAAATTATTCATATCTATGGGAAAGTGAACTCAGTAAGATAATCGCCTTATCTTCATCCTCCATCTTCACATTGATAGTCTCTAAAACAATTATAATCTTGCTGAAAGCATCTATATAGTCTTTTACCAATGTCCCATTAGATGTGAACTGCTAATAAAATTTCTTCTTTATATACAAATGGCTGACCAATAACTTTGCCATATAAAGATCGTCTAACTTTTTTCAAAGACTATTAGTTGTCTCTTTCAAAATCTCATTGTTTAATGATAAAATGACTATACTATGAGCTCTATCTTGAATTTTTTCTCTCGGCTTCAGATTTTGATTACCTAGTTTCTCTTTTTTGCTAGACTGAGTTGCAAGCTTCTCTTGGGCTAAGCTTAATCTTTAACTCACCAGTAACGTTATCATCTTGACCTTCTATAATCATTTATATTGTTAAATTTCTCTACTTCATTCTTGGGTATAACCATGACTATTAAAACCTTTGCTCTTATACCAATTTGTTTGAAGCAAAAGCGATTTACATAAGTAATAATAACATAACAAACAATGGAAACTAACATATATAGAGAGAAATGGTAAAAAAAAGGACACAATAATTTACATGGTTCAAGTTACGATGGATTAAGATCTCTTTTCTAATTATTGAATCACAAAGTATGCTTTTACAATAGTCATAAAGCTCATAAAAAGCTTTTCTCTCTAAAGAAGGGATTATAACAATTTTACTCTTAATTGCCTATCTTGTACTTTTCTAGGTTTCTGTGTGTTTTCTCAAACTAAAATAAAGCCTTTATATAGTCTATAGACATCCTAGATAAACAATAATCTAAGTGAGAACATAATAGGGTGTCATAGAAAACTTAGGAGTTATTTAGGTTTTTAGTCACATAGACGCTACAGCGTTAAACTTCTGGGCGCCTCGGCATCGAGGCTAGGAGATGGGTGCCACGATGCTGCATTTAAATGGGATTGTGAGGTATTCTCACCCCTATTTCTTCTCTAAGTGTCCCTGCTCACTTGGCTCGATCCAAACCTATTCCAAGGTGATTTTTAATAATCTTTTCACATCTATTTTTTTGGAGATGATGCTGGAGTAGATGGATGATATCTTTTGTATTTTGTTTCCTTTCTATAAATATTTAATGGCTAAGCTTGTAGTCAAGACTTTTATTTCAATGACAATTATTCTTTTTACTTGTTTCTTGTTTGCTGGCTCTTGATATGGTTGTATGGATGTGATTTTCTATTATTTATTTTCTTTTCAATCTTAGGATGTTAAATCTTAGATTCTTTATTATTCTAAACGATGAGAGGAATGTGATGAGAACATCTATTCTCTTGGCCCATTCTCTTCTGATACTGGAATGTTGGAATCTTGATTTTTATTTTATAAGGAATGGTAGAAAGGTTGTGGGAACCCCATCTTCTTAGTATTTTCTTATGATACTAGAAGATGGGAATTTGAGCTTATTAATTTTCTAAAGAATGAGAGGAAGGTGGTGGAAACCTATATCCTTTGGACCTACTTCTTCTAATGTTGGAACACTAGAATATGAATTTTTTTATAAGAGATGAGAGAAAAGTGGTGGGAACACTATCTTTTTCGCCCTTTTCTTTTAATGCTGGAACGTTAAAATCTTAATATGTTTTTTCTTCTCTTCGGGACAAGAGAAAGGTGGTAGGAACCCTATCCTCTTGGCCTTTTTCTTCTGGCTTTAGAAACTGAAACGTTAATCTCTTTTTTTTCTAAAGGAGAAAAAGAAGATGGTGGGAACTTTTATCTTTATGATTATTTTCTCTTAATACTTGGAATCTGGATCTTTGTATTTTCCAAGGGATGAGGAGAAGGTAATGGGAACTCTTACCCATTCGGCCATTTTCTTCTAATTCTCAAATTTTTTATTTTGGTTTTTTCTATTTTAAGAGACGAGAGAAAGGTAGTGGGAACCATTATCCTTTCGGGCCTTTTCTTTTGATGCTTGAAATCTTGATCTTTTTATTTGTTATTTTTTAATAGATGAAAGGAAGGCGTTGGAAACCCCTATTCTCTCAGCCATTTTCTTTTTATGCTTAGAATCTAGATATTTTTATTTTTTCCTTTTCTAAGGAACAAGAGGAATGCGGTAGGAACCTCTAACATTGCGCCTTTTTTCTTCTAATGCTTAGAATCTAGATCTAGATCTTTTTTCTTTTCTAAGGGACATGAGGAAGGTGATGGGAACTCTATTCTCTCAAACCTGTTTTGTCTGATGCTTGGAATCTAAATATTTATCTTTTTCTTTTCTGAAGGACAAAAGGAAGGTGGTGGGAACCCCGATCCTCTCAACCCTTTTCTTATAATTCTACATCAATAGGCTTTATGCCTTTTGGTTTTTATAGGAACAAGTAAAAGGTAGTAGAAATCCTTATCCTCTCAACCATTTTCTTATAATTCTATATCACTAGTCTTTGTTTCTCTTTTATAGATGTTTAGTGGCTAGGCTTATATTGAAACTTTTATATCAATGAAAATTCTTTCTTTAACTTATTTCTTGTTGGCTTGCTCTTGATATGGTTGGATGGATGTAATTTTCTACTACTTGTTTTCATTTCAATCTTAGGATGCTAAATTTTATTTTTTATTCTCTTATGGGATGAGATGTGATAGACTGTGATGGGGCCCACCCAACTCCTTAGGTCCACCAAGGGAAGCAGTTGGCACCCTAGCCATAGAAACATCTCATACATGACCTCCCTAATGCTCAAATCCCGCATCTCATGCTTAATAGGCCTTTAGAGTTCGAGACTGGTATCCATCCTCCTAAGTTTAGGAATATACCTTACACCTTATAAGTCGCTAAGTTTCCTACCTTTCATCCTTAGTATTATATTACCAACCCCATGACCTCATATAACATGTCATTCTCCATTAGTACTTTACCCTTAATGGTTTTATAGTTTGTGAGCAATGATCTATCATGACACTTATGGACACTACACCCAGAATCTAATATCCACTTACCAGCACACTTTCCCTCAAAAGCTACCAAAGTGTCTACCACTTTGATGTCATCCTCATAACACACTATTACAGCATCTCCATCCCCTTCTTTTACTTTAGGACAATCCCTGATAAAGTACCTTTCCTTGTTATAAAGAAGCACTCTTATATCTCCTTATAGGTTGGTTGTTCTTCTTTTCTTTTGCAACCAAACATGTTACACTATCAATTTCAAATCTATTCTCCAATTCTTTTAAATTCAATGATACCTTAACATCATTCATTTATTGTAAGATTCTCATTTCCATACAATAGCGTATCTATAAAATTCTCATAACTTGATGATAAAGAATTTAACAAGATGATGGCCTT
Organism: Ailanthus altissimus; assembly: GCA_946807835.1. Taxonomy (NCBI): domain Eukaryota; kingdom Viridiplantae; phylum Streptophyta; class Magnoliopsida; order Sapindales; family Simaroubaceae; genus Ailanthus; species Ailanthus altissimus. The sequence goes on along the minus strand of OX327690.1, from coordinate 3,877,186 downwards.
ATCTTCATCCTCCATCTTGATGTTTAAAGTCTCAAGACTTATGATGATCTTATAAAAGGTATCAATGTGATTTTCTATTGAAGACCCCCTAGACAAATAAAGCTAATGCAATTTCTTCTTCACATTTGGATGATTCACCAAAGACTTCCTCATGTATAAGGTGTCGCGTTTCTTTTATAGACTTAATGCTATCTCTTCTCCATCTACCTTACTTTATACTTCATCACTCAACACTATTATTATAGTGCTATAGGCTCTATTCTGAATAGTATCACAATCTATCACCCTAGGTTTCAAAGGTTACTTCTCATTGCTAGTAGTTGCTTGGGTTTCCTTTAGAGTTGAGTCTAACCTTTTCTTGACTAGTAGAGCCTTAATCTTTATCTTTTATAGATTGAATTCATTCATCCCAATGAATTTCTCTATATCTTGCTTGACACATACCATGGTTTAAATACCACGAAGGGTATTACTTAACCTAACTCTGATATCAGTTTGTTGAAGGTTGGATGAGAGATTTTTGTTTAACACTAACCTCTTATTGAGATTAGCCTTTCACCTTATTACCCATTTGTTAGCGAAAGCGTATAATTGCAATAAAATATAATATCAAGAATATAAGAACCAGATCAATCAAGAACACAACGTAACTAGTTTATGCTTATACTTAGGTGAATCACCATTTCTACACAGCTCTAATACCAATGTTGTAAAATCAACAACATGGGACTCTAAATTGATGAATAATGTAATTAAGAACTCATAAAGAACATGCAACATGAGAATTAAGATTTATAGTGGTTTAACTATTAAATATTACCTACATTCGCTTGGGCTTAACGATGAAAGCCCAACTGCACAAAATCAAAGAGTGTTTACTGCCTAAGACTAACAACAAACTCTAATCATCATTACAAAACTCGATTACAATAATAGAATAGAATAAACAAAGAAACCCTCGCTTTACAAGAAAGAAGATAGAGAAACTACACAACTACTCTAAAATAAGAAAAGAACTCTCTCGAATCGAATGAATAACCTAGAGAATATTACAAATATATATACATCTTAAAATGTTAAAATTTTGTACTAGGGAAAAATAACTCATAACAAAATGTCTAAAATGCCTTTCTATTAACTTAGCAAATTTACTTTGAGAACCACTCTCACTCACATTATGTAATGAGTATTATTGAAATTTCACCATTTCACTAACCAATGATTATTTGACATGTCAATTTAGAATATAAAGTTTAGGATATCATTTAGGAAGTGTAGCATTATTCAATATAAAACAACAACAAAAATTTTTTAGATAACCTAAAATTCAGGAAGAGGTAAATTGGTAGCTGTCATTCATTTTGTGGGTTAATTAAGATTGGTACAACTTAAATATGAAACAATAAGAATTCTATCATAATTTGTCATGTCCAAGAAAAGGCATATTAATTGCACTAAATATTTAAACCACTCATGAACAATTTGATTTATAGTTTCTCTAGGCTTTGAAAATCTATCAATTACGTCTAGCTTTTTATGAAAATTAAATCAGTTGAATTTCAATTAAATAAGAATACTCTAATATGAAGATTAGAGTCATCAGGCTGTTTTTAAGAAAGAAATCTAATTAACTCAACTAAAATTGTGAGGAGTAAGCTCCTCTATTACAAGATAATCCAAGGAACTTGGAATAGTATTAATCGAAGTGCAAGTTGTTTCAACATGTAGAGCCAATTTAACTGTCTCATGTGCCACTCTATTAGCACTTCTAGGTATGTAGAGAATTTTGAGAGATCAAAATTACTCTAAGAAAACCAAAATATCTTGAATAATCAATCTAATTTTTAAGAGACCAACAGTCTTTGAAAGCAAATCGTTAACAACTACAGCTGCATCGATCCAATTATAACACAATAAAAGAAATATTCAATTGATTGATTGCTCGCAGCCCTCTCAGAATTATTATAGCTTCCACCACTAGAACAGAATAACGCCCATCAATCTTCTCGCTTCTTGAGAAAATTGCTTCATCCAAACGATTGCGAACAATAAAACCAACGGTGGTTCGATTGTTGGAAGTATCCAAGGCAGCATCCAAGTTTATCTTGGCTCCCTCTAGGTCTGAAGAATGCCATTTAACCACTAAAACATCCCTCTCATTCCAAGGGTTGTCTTGTGACATTTTATATTCAGCTAAAATGTCTATGGACAAACCCACTGTTTCATTTGCATCAATCATAACTGCGCTATTCAGTTGCTGGTTTCTAGCGTAACATATCCGACATAGAATTATGCCTATGCAGGGCCAAAATAAAATGTTCACAGGTTGTTGTTTAGTGCAAGCAAAAAATTACATCATCAAATCGCATATATCTCTAATCAGCTTCAAAGTTTGACACAACTACAAAGTATGAATAGTATTTTCTACCTATATTTCATATTTTAGGCACTATTCATTCATCGGAACATGATGGCTTTTTAAATTAGTGTTTATCGGTATCCCGTCTTGAGTAGCTCGCCATAAAAACATTTTTCAGTTTTGGAGAAATAGTTAACTTCCAAATTTTTTACCACTAAGCACATACCTTAGATTTCTTGAAACTACTAGGGATGTCTTACTATTGAGAAGCTACCCAATAGCTGCTTTTGACTAAGTAACAACCAAGACGGTAGTAATGCCACTTCAACCTATCTCACGAATTTCTATACAATCTTATAAGAGGAATGATGGATTTTGGATAAACCAACCCTAAGATTCAATGATAAGGTTTGCCACTCTACTCCACTATCATGATAAACCAAAACAACCTCCCCATTCTCAACCCTTCAACTAGTCCCTGGTTAGAAAACTTTTCGCCCCCACAAAAGACATTTGCATATGAATGAGGCTAATTGCTTTTGCCTTTGCCTGCAAAAAGAAAATTTTGTAAATTAAAAGCCTTTATAGACTCTAGCCATAAGCGATTCTCATTTTGTCAAAAATTGCCATCCTTGCTTGGCTAACATGATTTTAACTGAGAAGGAAGAGATTTTGAAGTTCTAATCCCCACTGCCTCCTCGTTTTTTGGTGTAAGTCCTCCCATGACCACTAATGTATTCACCGTTTATCTTCATTCCCCACCCCCACACCAACACCACCACCCAAAAAAAAAAATATTTAAATAAAACAAAATTTAGCACCAACTTTATGAAAATTATGAAAGAGAGCTGCTGGTAGCTGAAAATGATTCATGGAGTAATCTTGATAGTTTTCTCAACTACTTTGAATTAAAAGGCTCTTTTCTTTTCTTCCCATGAAAACTTGGGAATCCAAAATATTTTTCATAACATTCCACAACTTGGACCCCAAGACATTGAATAAGATCATGTTGTAAATTGTTTGAAACTACTTTAACAAAGCACATTGGCGATTTATTAAAGTTGACTTCTCGTCTTGAAGCTTTTTTCATACTACCTCTAAAATTATTTTTATGAGAAATATAAAGAATAATATATTTCACTGTGAATAAAAAATTATACAATTTGAGCCTTTATACAGGCTTCGACCTAATACAAAACAGAAAAATAACACTATACATGAAAAAAATAATTACAGATTATAAAATATCACTGTGAATATATTTCATAAAATTCCACTCCCCCCGAAATTGAAGATGGTGGAGTAGAAGCAAGCTTAAGTTTAGTAAAAATATCTGCAGGTTGATATTCTGAAGAAATGGAGTGGAGAGTAACTATTCGTTGAGAAACATATTACCGAACAAAGTGACAGTTTATTTCAATGTGCTTAGTCCGCTCATAGAAAACATCATTGTGAGCAATTTGAATAGCACTCTAATTGTCACAATAAATAGGTGTAGCTGTAGTGCGAGAAGTGTCCATATCTTCAATAAGCCAGTGGAGTCAAACAATCTCTTGGGTAGTATCAACAAGAGTACGGTACTTAGCTTCACTGCTCGAGCGAGTAGTAGCCGTCTATTTCTTACTTTTTCATGATATAAGATAATCACCCAAAAAGAGACAAAATCTAGTAATTGATCATTGATCTGTAAGATTACGTGCCTATTTTACATTAGCATAAACTCATAACATGAGAGGAGAATGAATCAAAAATTAGAGATTGTGAAAAAGTGTACATTTAAGATCACGTAGGATCTGAAAAACTGCTGCATAATGAAAGGTATGAGGAATGACCATAAACTGAATAACAACATGAATAGCATAAGCAATGTCTAGGTGAGTAGCTATAAGATAGACTAAACTTTCAACCAACTGATGGTAAAGAGTGACATCACTAAGAAGAGTACCAATAGAGGATTGAAGTTTGTCATTAGGCTCTAGAAGAGTAGAGGCATTCTTAATGTCTATCAACCCAACTTTAGCAAGTAGATCGGATGTATATTTAGCTTGTTAGAGATAATACCTAATAGAGTAGGATAGTACTTTAAAGATAAAGAAATAACTAAGGTTGTCAAGATCTTTTATTTCGAAATATTGTTGAAGAAAGGCATTAAGAGTAGAAATACCAATAAGATCATCACCAGTGATAATTATATCATGAACATAAAGAAACAGTAAAACACAACCACGACCTGTTCTGCTGATAAAAAGCGTTGAGTCATGGGGCTAGACTGAAAATCATGTTGAGAAATAGAGATAATGAATTTTGTGAACTATGCACGAAGAGCTTGTTTAAGGTCATATAAAGCTTGACGAAGTTTGCAGATAGTGCCTAGTGGATGTGGATAACTAGGAGAAGGCTTCATATGGACTTCTTCAAAAAGATCAGCATTAAAAAAGGCATTTTTCATATCCATCTAAAATAATGTCCAACAATGAACTAAAGCAATGACTAACAAACTCTAAATAGAAGTAAGGCGAGCAATAGAGGCAAAGGTTTCTTCATAATCAATTCCATATTCCTGAGTAAAATCTTTTGCTACAAGATGAGCTTTATATCACTTAATGGATCCATCAGACTTGGTCTTAATTTTGTATACCTATTTACAACCAATGACAGTTTTATTAGGTGAAGAGGAGCAAAATTTCAAGTATGCCATTTCTCAAGAGCCTGTAATTTTTCTATCATTTTTTACTGTGAAACTAGGCTGGCACTAGTCTCAGAATAGGATTGGGGTTTATATAACGAAAGAGTAGTGAAAAATTAGTGATAATCACGATATTTAACAGAAAGTTCTCTTACACAAGAAGAACGATGAAGAGAGTTTGTAGGAGAGGCATTAGAGATGTCAAAAACAAATTCTTCAGACAAGATGGATGGCTCAGAAGTAGGCATTGTATTAGCAGGTTCCCTATATGAAACTCAGAGGAAGTATCAGGAAAAAAGTTAATAGTATTGTTTGTGAAGAACTGAGAAGTGGGTAGGGACATAGAATAGAAGTTTAATACGGAGGAGAACATTCTATATTCAAAAAATATGACAAAACTTGAGATGTAAAAATGTTTAGAGATAAGATCCCTATATTTAACCTTTATGTTCTATCCCGTATCCCAAAAAACAATATAACTGTATACATGGTTTGAGTTTGGTATGTTCATATTTTTGAAGTAAAACAAAACAAATACAACAAAAAACTTTGAGGAGAATATAATTAAGAGGGAGTCTATATAGATGTTCATATGGTGACTTATTCTCTATAATAGAGGAAAGAACACAGGTGATTATATAGACAACAGTTAAAGCAGCTTCACCCCAAAGTTGCTCAGAACAAGAAGCAAAAATGAGACAAGCAAGAACTGCATCAAGAATATGTTTGTGCTTTTGTTTGGGTCTCCTATTCTGATGAGCTGTACCAAGACAAGATCTTTGACAAGTAGTACCATGTTCCTGTAAAAGATTTAGAAAATCAGAATCTCTATATTCCATGGCATTATCTGTGCGAAAGATCCTAAAGAAAATTATGTTTTAATCATTTGAGCAAAATCACGATAAATTTTGGTAAGTTCTAATCTTTATTTCATAAGAAATAAGCATGTATATTGAGAATAGTCATCAACGAAAATAACAAAGTATCAAGATCTGCCTATAGTAGCATTGGGAGATGGATACAAAATATTATAGTGTATAAGATCAAAAGGAGCATGCGAAACAGTAGTACTATTGTTAAAAGGTAAAGTTGGTTGTTTTGCTAAAAGACAAATCAAACAATCATTTTTATTATCAAAAATAATTTCTAAACAACCACTGGATACTAAAGAACGAATATGACTTATTAAAGCATAACCCAAACAAAAATGTCAGAGATATAGTGATGATGCTAGAGAAGTAGATGCAACGAATGAAGGGGATGAAGATGGCAAGTATAAAGAAAGGAGCTCATATAGACGACCCACTTTATAGCTTGTCCTAAGTATCAGACCTGTCTTCAAATCCTATACATAATACCCACAGGCAGTAAATAAAACATTAAGATCACGTTCACAAATTGGACCAACAAATATAAGATTTTATGTGAGTTTAGGTATAAGAAAAATATCAGATAAGGAAATATTAGAGCAAGACACCTAACCAATGTGACTAACATTCATAAAAGTTCCATTGGCAGTTTGAATAGAAGGTAAATAAGAAGCATGAGATTTAAAGGAGAAAATAGTGGAATCAAAAGTCATATGATTGCAATATGTAGAATTAAAATATCAAGAGTTACTTGAAAGAATAAAAGAAGTAGTAATGGAAGGATTGCCAAAGTTTGGTAGAAGTTGACAAAGTAAAGATTTAAGATCATTAATTAAGTTAGAAGAGAAGTTGGTAGTATCTTAGTTAGCAGTAGCAGTAGAAAATAAGTAAAACCTTGTAGAAGTAGCACCCTGAGATTGTTTTCTTTTAAGACAATCTTTTTCAAAATGACTAGGTCCAATTTTTTGACACTTTTTGCATTTACGTGTTGGACAAGTAAGAACTACATATTCAAATAAGTGGCAAAAATTACACGTCTTATGTTGTGTAGAGTTGCCAAAATTGTGTTAAGGGGTGGCAAGTACTGTATCTGTACAAACTTGTTAAATAATGGCAAACCTTGTTTCTTCAAAGATGAGATTAGCAATAGCTTGATTCAAAGTAGTATGGGCCTCCGATTAAGTAGAGAAGCACGAATAGACTCAAATTTATCTTGCAGAGTCCTGAGAAACTGAATCAGACATTAATGATCTCGGTAGACAATGAAAGCTTGAACATCATCATTATTCTTCCAAATTGGTTCTAAAAAGGCTAGTTGATCCTAAATAAACTACATTTGAGAATGAAATTTGATGATGGATTGTCCTGGTTCTTGCTGAAGATTATGCAAATTTTGCAAGAGTTGATATTGATGAGAGAGATTTGTTGTAGTGTAGCGATGTGTAAGAAAATCCTGAAGTGATTTGGCAGTATCAAATTAACCATAATGATGACTAATGGATGTATTATGAAACCATGTAATAATCTGATGAGTTTTAGGCAGTATCAAATCGACCATAATGACGACTAATGGATGGGATGGATGTATTACGAAAACAAGTAATAATCTGATCATTTTTACTATCCTAATCATCTTCTTTGTCGATGAAAGCCTTTAGACTCTCGTTATCCCATTGTTTGGGTAGAGTAACATCATTAGTGATATAACACGCCAATGTCTACTATCTTTAAGAAAATTACATATAGTTTGTGCTCATAAGATATAATTAGGTCCATCAAGGATAATGTGAATAGGCTGAGAAACATTAGATTTATCTATTAAAAATAAATTTCCCTCTTTAACTTTTAGTAATTATAATCTGGCTCTTAAACATTTGATAATTATAATTTTATCTCAAAACTTTTAATAATTACAACTTGAACCCAATATTTTTTATAATTCTGAAATAACCTCTTTACTTTTCCAAAATTACAAAATAAACCCTACAAATATTAATATTGTAAAATCATCCTAAAACTTTTGAAAATTATAGAATACCCCTAAAATAGAATATTATGATCTAACCTTTAAATATTAAAAAGTTTACAAACAGGACCTTATTGTAAATAGTAGACTTCAAGCGATACGCCTAGTGGCTTTCAACCTCCAAATAGCCTAAATTTTATGGCATTTGAATGGTCGGTAACTGATTATTTTTTTGAATAGGGTGGTATCGGTCACGTCAACATATAACGGCCAAGATCTAAAGTGGCAATGACTTATGATAGTGACCTTCAGGCGGCATGTTCAATAATGTTTTACCTCTGATTGGTGCATTAATATATTCTAATCATATGGTATTATCTCTCACAGGCTAAATATGCATTCGATCTACTTGCTAAAGCTAGGTTGACAGACAATAAGCCTGCCTCTACTTTTTTAGAGCCTAATGGAAAACTCTGATCCTTTGATGATACTCTTCTCAGTAATGCCACCCTCTATCATCAGTTGGTTGGTAGTTCGGTCTATCTTATACTTGTTTGCTCAAACATTGCTCATGTTGTTCATGTTGTCAGTCAGTTTATGGCTGCCCCTCGTACTTCTCATTATGCAGCAGTTTTTTATATCCTACGTTATCTCAAAGGTATACTTTTTTATAATCTCTATTTTTTAGCTCATTCTCCTCTCTTGTTACGAGCTTATGGTGATGTAGATTGAGTGGTAATCCTATGGATTGATGATCAACTACTAGATTTTCTCTCTTCTTAAGTGATTCTATTCTTTCATAAAATAAAGTAAGAAACAGATAGCTACTACTCGCTCGAGTACTGAAGTTGAGTACCATGGTCTTACTGATACTACTCAAGAGATTATTTGGCTCCGCTAGCTTCTTGGAGATATGGTATTTATTACACTGAAGCTACACTAGTCACTGGTTTTGAGTTCTGATCATACATCAATAACAATATCACACATTAATAATTTTAAAAAATTAGCAATTAGGCAACATTGATTTTGAGAAAATAAGGCTTTCTTCTATAAAAAAATAAATAAAATGGGATATGGAAGATCCTTGTCTATTACACCATAATCCACTTAAATTATCTATGTATTCTACTAATCCAAAAAGTAAAGATAACCCTTCAACATAAATAATAAAATGATACGATGATAAGGGGTCACCTTGCTGTAGCCATTTAGAAGGTGATAAAAAACCCGTGTGGCTCACTATTAACCATTATCGAATAAGACACAAAAAAGACACAACATAATCTTTTAACACCTATCATTTGAAAATACCTACTTTTTTCATAATGGCCGCTAAAAAGATCTATTTCACATAATTATAAACCTTAGACATTTAATTTCAGAGCTAGATACCCTTCTTTATTTCTTTTGCTAATGCATAATCACATTGATGCACTCAAAACCAATAATAGCATTGTCAGTACTTAGTCACTTAGGAATGAATGCACTCTGAGATTCTAAAATAACTTCCCCCAAAACATTGCAGAGCCTATTTGCTAATGCCTTTAAAATAATCTTATAATGGACATTACAAAGGATTATGTTTTTGTAATCTACAAGATACACTAATTTGTTACATTTTCGGACTAAAGTGATTTATGTCTCAAAACAAGGTAATCATCCCTATTCAAAAATTCTTAACAGAAAACTAACACATCCTATCCATAATATCCCAAAATTTCTATTAAAATAAAAGTGACATGCTATCCTCCCCTGATGCTTTGGTAAGATATGAGTCATAACAAGATACACCTCATCCTTTATGAATTAAGCTACCAACCATCTCTTGATATTCTGTAATAATCGTGCTTCCACACTATTTAACACCACCTAAATATTCTATTCTAGTGGACTGGATGAAGTGAATAATTTACTAAAATGATCTAACAATACCCATTCCATCTGACTACTTTCCTTCTGCCTTATTTTCATTATAAATTCCCTCAATCTTATTTTTCTTCCATTGGTTCAAAGCTTTAAAATGAAAAAATTTAAAGTTCTTGTCCCTATTTTTTAGCCACACCACTTTCAATTGTTGCCTTCGATATTTCATGTTTATACAATAAAACATCAAGCTCCTTCTTAATTTTTCAAAATTGCTCCTATGACGAAGCACCAAGGTCTCTATTAAATGTAGCTACTCCTACTATTTTGTATATATTTCAATTGGAAAATGTCTAAAGCTTTGTCTATTCTACTTTGTCCTACTCTCTCCATAACTAATTTACCCGCAAAACCCAACTTCACTCAGAGGTCTTCAATCTAGTACTTGTAAGCTAGTGTTTCAATCAAAATTATTACATTTAGGCAATGGACCTGTACATGCCAGCATAAGATTTGGAATTTCTATTACCCAACCCCCAAACTGTAATATCCAATCTATATTAGTAGTAGTGGTGCCTAAATTTCAATATAAAACAATAAGACACCATAGGGTTAATCAATTTTAACCCTACTAGAAATAATTTGTTTTATGATGCGCATAAGAGATATTAGGCCTAATGTGATAATTTCACACATGGTCGAAGTGTCAGACGACTCTAGAATATTTTTTGAAATTTTCTCTATTGGCTTAGAAAATAAAATTTTAATTTATCACATGAATTTTCATTTAAGAGTTATATATGGAACAAGCCTTATTGAGAAACACAATCCATATATTAGAGAATTACCAATTAGAGATAATTTCATGGGTTGCCAAGTTGGAAATTCTAGTTAGTTCATTTGACTATTCTAACTAGATAGTTACAAAGGAACCAATTACATACTTAGTTTCCAACCAATGGCAAATTATAAATTTAGAGTAAGTTGAGGGGCAAAATGGTTAATCAAGGGAGCAATATATATATAGTAGAAGTGTGTAAAAATTTCAAGAGATTAAAACATTACATGATTGAGCAAAAGAGAAGCAAATTCACCCAAGTTCAAAATGGGGCTGCTAAGTGAAATTTCAAGGTTTTTTCATGCTTAATCAAGTTAAAATAAGGTTAAGTATAAGTTATTAAGATCAATTGAAGCCTCTATTAGTGAAAATCCAAAAAAAAAAAGAGGTAAGAAATGGTTGATGAAAAATCAAAAAAATGAAGAAAAAAAAAGGGACATAATTGTCCATTTTAGTAAAGTGAAGGGCAATTATGTCCAACCAAAGTTATAAGGCGTATAATAATTTTCAAAGGCATCGAATGGTGACATTGATTAGATTAAATGACTGCGTAAATGAAAATCGAAAAGTAGTATCCATTCAAGCTTTGTATGCCGATTAGGGCATTTAGTAGTTAAATAAGATTCTAGTGTTTGAATTAGTTCTAAATGTTATTTATAGCTTGTAGGTGAAGAAAACCAAGGCCAGTAATGGGAGCAGAAATCTGGAATGAAATTAAGCTCAGAGCGGTTATGAGTAAAAGCCTGTCATTTTGTTTATCTTTTGTTTATTATGTTTCCACATAATGAAATTGTATATTTTATGTGTTTTTAATGCATCAACATAAATTATTATTTTGATATATATCCATGGATATGCTTTTACATGTTCGGTTTAAGAAATAGCTTTAAAATTTCTACAATTGGTTCAAAGGCCATTGGTACCTCAGATTATAAAGGTGGTGACGGTATTAGACCCAGCCGGTATATCTTGTACACATTGATAGGTATTAGGGGTATGTCACTAACTCTGAGAAGTCGAGTTGTCAAGCCATGTGAGTCACTCTATGTGTACGGGCTAGTTGAGTTGCGGCGTGAGTGATGAACACATGAAAATGCATGTTGTTAAGAGATTCAATCACCATTTAATGTCACTAATTTTAGTGTTTTCTGTATTTTTAGCTTGAAATAAAGTGTTCTCCTTAAATTGTGATTAATGAATGTTATTTGGACAGGTTTAGGTAAACTGGACATAACTCTCAATGTAGAAATCGAAATGAAGAAATTCTTGAACCTGGTGCAACATGACTCAATCTTACACAAATTTGAAGAATAGTGGAAAAGCCAAATCCAACATGTTATGGGCCAAAAATTGAGATACAACAGAATCGGACTACAACTCTTACCCAGCTTGACCCAATTCACGTATTTGGACCGTATCTCACAAAATACGTACTCAATTGGTATAATTTTTGAAGCTATGAATTGCTGACTTTACTATCCACAACTCGTATGTTTATGGTAAAGTCCAAATCAGCCGTTATTATGGACCAAATCGCATTGCAAGTGGGTAAAATGGTTGTTGGCCGAATTCTGATGTATCTTTGGAATTTTGCTCATATCTCATTGGATACTCATCCAATTTGCATGAAATCAGTGCCTATGGAAAGAAGAGTCAAAATTATACAACTTTCATGTCGGCTTCAGAAGCTGAATTGATCATTTATATTATCAAAAATGTGCTGCAAGTGGATACACGAGTTATTGGCTTAAAATTATTGAAGATTGATGTCATCCATGACATATGTCCATTCATTGCCTATATAAGGAGACCCTTAGGACGTTTTAAAGAGAAAAATTTCTATCTTCTTTTATTCTCATTAACATGTATTGTAATTTAGGCTAGAGTTCCTAGCAAGGCTAAGAGATGAACTTTTATGTGTAGTAAATCTACTTCCATGCTTTGATTCGGTGTCAAGAGCTATAAATGTTGTAAGTTTGGTTTTGATTAAACTCTTATCTATTTTATTTCTATAATCCAGAGGTTATAATTCTCATGTCTCATATCTGTTCAGTCATGCTTTTCTTATGTGATTCACGTTGATTTATAATTGTTACTGGTTATATTGTTTTATATGTTAATCTTTTACTGCAGTATTGTCAATTTGATATATTGTCGATCTTGGATAACATGTAAGGGCAATAAATGTTTGATATTCAAGTTAATCTTTTACTGCAATATTGTCAAAATGATATATTGTCGATCTTAGATAACTTGTATAAATAACATGATGTGTGTTAATGCTTGCAAAGAGTTTAACTAAATCAAATACATGTGTTATCAAATGTGCTATATATTACATACCTTCCGATTGATTGTTTGGGATGTGAAACTTTCAGTTGAGTTATAAATATCGAATCAAAGTATAGAGTAGATTTATAAAGCATAATTGTGATTCTCAAAGCCTTGCTTAAATCATCATAAGACATTTTCCTCAATTCATAGACAATTCTATCTCATCCGTTTAAATCAATTAACCCTTTGCTACTGCTTTAATATTTTACTTCACTAACCTATTTTGCCAAGAGCTTCCTCGTGGGATCGACACCTCAATCTATACTGCGATAGCCGTGTTATATTTTGAGCGTAAACAGTGAGTATAGAGCTTTAGGATTACCATTGGTACAGTTTAGAAAGAAAATGGCCTAGCGAGGACTTTAATTGTTTTCGATCTACCGATTGCATATTATGCATTTATATACACATGCTAGTTATTATGCTATACAAATTTTGGACATTTCTTTTTAAAGATGTAAATAAAACCCGCTAAATAGATTTTACCGACAAGAATGTCCATTGAGCATGGCAACAAATTAGGCGCTAAGCCATATGATGGTACCGGAGACCCTGAGAGAGCCCTATCCTAGTTAGAGAAGAATGAAGAAATTTTGTAGGTTATAAGATGCACTGAAGAATATATGGTGGTATACTCTATATTTCTATTGAAGGAAGGAGAGAAAGATTGGTAGGAGGCCTTGTAAATCAAGAATGCCGATGGGGTGTCTTGGGCTCTTTTCAAAGAAGAATCTTTTAGAAGATATTCTTCAAGCTGGAATAAGGTTCTCTCTCGGTGATAGAGTATAAGAAGAAATTTTCAGCGCTCCTCCATGTCATTTCCTTTATAATTGATAATGAAAAGCAAAATGCTAATCGGTTCGTAGTGGGTCTCAATCCTCAAATCAATGCGTATGTGGTATCAGTAGCCCACACTCAGTATGGAGCATTGGTGGAAGCTGCAACTCGAGTTGAAAGAAGCACGGTGGCTATCCCTAAATCGAAATAGCAAGGCCAGAAAAAAGGTTGGTTAGGCCGTTCTCGAAGAGGATCTAGTGAATTTATATGAATAGAGGAGAGATCTACATAGTCTAGTAGTTATAAACCAAGCCAATAAGCTCAATCCAGTCAAGCTTCTGTTAGGTAATCATCGGCCAAATTCTGAAGCACTAATAAGAGTTAGAAGAAGTTTTCGGTGTGTAATAAATATAACAAGGCCCATCCTGGGGATTATAGAAAGGGGACTACCAGTTGTTATAAGTGTGGTTAAAAGGGCCACTACATAAGGGATTACCTGAATTATTGAGCTAGTAGTATGCTAAAAGATAGACCATAAGCTCTGGGATAAACTAGTGGTGGCCGAGCGGCTCAAGCCAGCCTAATAGAGGAGCCAGTCGAGGAGGATCATCTGGAGGACCGCAAGGCAAATCTCATACCCAGGCTAGGGTATTTGCAGTGACCCTATAGAAGGTGGATACAGCTCCAAAAGTTGTGACAAGTATGATGTCAATTTGTGATCGAGATGCTTATATACTGATAGATCCTGAAGTGATCCATTCTTTTATTTCTATAGAGTTTGCTGCAAATGCTAGTATACTGCCTCAAATATTAGATGGTACGGTAGTAGTGTCTCTTCCTAAATGAGACTTTATTATAATAGAAATGGTGTATAGAGATAGTAAAATCAGTATTAAAAAGCCAAGAATTTATGACAGATTTGATTTTGTTGACCATCAATGCTTACACTTCCGTCGAGGAAGGGTAGAATTTTCATATATTGTGATACTTCCAAGTAGGGTCTAGGTTATATGCTGGCGCAGAAGGAGAACGTAATAGCCTATGCTTCCAGACTATTAAAGAAGCATGAACAGAATTATGCTACACATGACCTAGAACTAGCTACAATAGTTTTTTGCTCTAAGAATTTGAAGACATTATTTGTATTAGGTTCCTTGTAAGATCTTTACGGACCATAAAAGCCTATAGTATTTATTCACTTAGAAAGAACTGAATATGAGGCAGAGAAGATGGCTAGAGCTTATTAAATATTATGAGTGCACCCTGGAGTACCATCTAGAAAAAGCTAATGTGATAGCAGATGCTCTCAGTAGAAATCCTGTAGGTTCAATAGCTCATTTGACATCGCATATCTATCAATGTTGATAAAATTGAGGTCTTTGGGTGTGAAATTAGATTTATCATATTCAAGAGCACTATTAGCCATATTTCAGTTTCGTCCAATACTAGTTGATCAGATTAGAGAACTACAGACTCAAGATCCACAGGTAGTTAAATTGAAAGGTGAAATCGAGTCCGAGCAGCGAAAGGATCTTTTAGTGACCGAGGATGATGTAGTGATCTTGGGTAAGAGATTATGTGTTCTGAATGTAAATGAGTTAAGAAGAGAGTTTATGGAAGAAGCTCATTCTTTTGCATATGTTATGCATCCAGAGAGCACAAAGATGTGCCATAACCTAAAAAGGCACTATTGGTGGAAGGGCATGAAGAAAGATATAGTTGAATTTGTCTCAAAATGCCTAACTTGCTAGCAAGTAAAGGCTGAGTATTAAAAACTTACAGAGCTCTTGCAACCTCTTCCAATTCCGGAGTGGAAATAGAAGAGAATAACTATGGACTTTGTGATAGTACTTCTATATAGCCAGAGAGGCAACGACGCAATATGGGTAATTATTGATAGACTGATGAAATTTGCCCATTTTCTATCCATTAGAAGCAATTATTCTTTAGATAAATTGGCCCAATTGTATGTAGATGAGGTGGTATGACTCCATGGCATTCTAGTATCCATTGTGTCAGACAAGGATCTGCCGTTCACTTCTCAATTTATTTCAGCTTATAGAATGCTCTAGGCACTAGATTGAGTTTCAGTACGGCCTTTCATCCACAGACAGATGGCTAGTCTGAACGGATAATTCAAATACTATAGGATATGTTTAGAGCGTGTGTTATAAAGTTTAAGGGGAGTTGGGATACTCATTTGCCGCTGATGAAATTCGCCTACAACAATAGCTACTAGATGAGCATCGGTATGGCACCATATGAAGCATTATATGGAAGGAATTGCAAAACTCTAGTTTGTTAGGATGAGATAGGTAAAAGAAAACTAGTCAGCCTAAAAATTATCCAGATTACTTCAAAAAATATTCAAGTTATTAAATAAAGGTTGAAAATAACTAGCAATAGACAGAAGAGTTATGCAGATAATAGGAGAAGAGACTTGGAGTTTTAGATTAGTGATAAAGTCTTTCTAAAGATATCACCATGGAAGGGAGTACTAATATTTGGGAAGTGAGGAAAGTTGAGTCCTTTATACATTGGGCCATATGAGATAGTTGAAAGAGTTTGGGAGGTAGCATATCATTTACAGTTACCAGAAGATCTGGCTAGAATCCATGTCGAGTATCACATTTCTATACTTTATAAGTATTTAGCAGATCCTTCGCACATCCTAAGGAAATAATCAGTAGTATTGAACAAGAATTTGACCTACAAAGAGAAGCCAGTGCAAATTCTAGACCAGAAAGAGCAAGTGCTTCGTAATAAAAGTATTCTCTTAGTGAAAGTATTATGGATAAACCATGAAGTAGAAGAAGGCATGTGAGAATGTGAAGATCAGATGTGAGTACAACATCCTCACCTCTTCCACATAGGTATGACTTAAATTTCGACGACGAATTTTTTTAAGGAGGGGTGAAATTATAATATTCAATCCCAATTAGTAGTATTAGTACCTAGATTTTGGTATAAAGTAATAAAACACCGTAAGATTAATCGATTTTAACCCCACTAGAAATAATTTATTTTATGGTGCATGTAAGATATATTAGACCTAATTTTGTAATTTCACACGTGATTAAAGCGTCAGACGACCATAGAATATTTTTTGAAATTTTATCTATTGGCTTAGAACAAGAAATTTTAATTTACCACATGAATTTTCATTTAAGGGTTATGTATGGAACAAGCTTTGTTGAGAAACACAATCTATATATTAGAGAATGGATCAATTAGAAACAATTTCTTGGATTGCCAAATTAGGAATTCTAGTTAGTTCCTTTGACTATTCTAACTAAATAGTTACAAAGGAACCAATTATATAC
Source organism: Ailanthus altissimus (assembly GCA_946807835.1). Classification (NCBI taxonomy): domain Eukaryota; kingdom Viridiplantae; phylum Streptophyta; class Magnoliopsida; order Sapindales; family Simaroubaceae; genus Ailanthus; species Ailanthus altissimus. Next base: position 3,860,168 of record OX327690.1, on the reverse strand, counting down.
CTAGCTTCTAACCAATGGGAACTTAAAAATTTAGAGTAAGTTGAAGGGAAAATTGATCAATTTAGGGAGCACTATAAATATAGTAGAAGTGTGTAGAAATTTCAAGAGATTAAAATATTACATGATTAAGCAAAAGTGAAGCAACTTCGTCCAAGTGCAAAAGAGAGCTGCTACAGTAAAATTTCAAGTTTTCTATCATAATGTTTCATGCTTAATCAAGATAAAATAAGGTCAAGTATAAGTTCCTAAGATCAATTAAAGCCTTTATTAGTGAATATATAAGAAAAAGAGGTAAGAAAAGCATTGTTTTGTGAGGTTGATATGTGAACTTTCAAGATTGCTTCAATTGATGTTCTTGTGTGTATTCTTAGTTTAGATTGAGTTGAATTCTAGTGTGGAGCTTGAAGGAGTCATCAAATTGAAGAAATTGGCAAGGTAAGAATTAGGATTTTAGGTGATTTTGATGTAGAGACTTCAATTGGTTATAATTATGGCGTTAGAATGAAATTGGCTTGATTTAAGTGCAACTGGAAAAAAAATTGAGAAAAGAAATGTGTTGAAACTGTTGGTGCAGGATCTAGGCACGTGGGTGTATGCATGTGCACTTGTGTCATGACCATTTTGCCCCTCATAAATAGTTACCCTCTAGTGGGTCCCATCAAATCTCACACTTAGGTAAACTCAACTGAAGGTCCATAATACGCTACGTTTCTTTATACAATTAGTAAATAATAATTATTAACTAATTGTTATATTTAACACTTAAATACAGACACGCACGCATTCATGTGGAATTGTTGAATATTGCTGGATTAAATAATTTAATCCAGCACGCTAGCCCAATGCACAACGAGTACACTCTATATCATGGGACTCCCTAGGTCCTATGCCTAATTCATCAAATGGAACTATTCCATGAATCCCGTGAGCAATGCCCCACGCACATGTCACAGATATATAAACCAGTGCATTGAACCATATAAGCTGAAGTTACAACGCATATGTATAGTCCTTTCGTCATGATATCCAGGATGTGCGGGGATATAGATTATCACTGTCAAATCCCCATGTGCTTATCCATGTCCTATCTCTAGACTTGTATCTCAATGAATAATATACGCAAACTCCTTTGCTATAATGTTCTACCCTGGCGGAACTCTTTTTCGGGATAATTGCTTATGGCCACAAGACTTTTTGAGGTACAGTCTCGATGCATCTGGATATCAAACTGCATATAGGAGCTAACGGATCCCATATCTGTACACATCAGACTCCATAAGCATCGGACCATACCCAGCAACACTGAGCAGTCACACCATGAAAGGTTTGTGATATGTGTGGCACCAAAGTTTGGTGGATCGCTTAGAAGCCCATCATGGCACTCAGGTCAAATAACCACATATACTACTCAACTCGAGAGGACCCTCCATTGACGGCTTATATTAAATGTCTATCAGAGGCCCTCATAAGTCTATCCCATATCTAATCCTAACTAGACACTCATATGTCAATACGAGCTCCAAGCTCATGGTCGGTCAGGAACGACTATCTATACCCGATAGTTACAACATATGCTGATTTATATATAAAAGGGTATCCACCAACAGACCCGTATCAGTAGAAATAGATTAGGGACTATTATTTGAGAACATACTTGCGCAACGATTACAACTCTTGTAACTATGCAGTTACTAGTATATTCCCAAGTCTATGTCTTATTACAGACAAGGCTCCAACTCTTGGATTTGTTGAGTATTATAACTAGCTAACACTTAACTGTGCTAATATTTAGCAATTATATATCTCAGGGTGGCTGACTATGAGCTCTTACTTAAACACTTTTAGATCTGATCCGAACTCTTTCAGATCTACAATGTCTGTAACGTTACATGCATAATACCATATAAATTTGTATTAGTGATTTAATAGAAATGTACACTTGTATAAATACACAAGTATATTTACATTAAGGGATGGCACGTAAGCACCAACTCTAACAGGAACATATGGTGAAATTCTGCCACTTTAGGGATGTTAGGGTTGAGTTGTGTTGTGGTTGAATTGTGGTATATAAGTGGTGTCTTATGTAAATTAAATGTATATGGTTGATGAAAAATCAAAAAATAAAGAAAATGGAACATAATTGTCCATTTCAGTAAGGTGAAGGGCAATTATGTCCAACCAAAGTTATTAGACGTTAAATAATTTTCAGAGCGTCGGATGGTAAGATAGATTAGATTAAATGACTGCGTAAATGAAAATTGAAAAGTAATATCCATCCGGGCTTTGTAGGTGAAGAAAATCGAGATTGGTAACAGGAGCAGAAATCCGGAGCAGTTGTAAGTGAAAACCTGTCATTTTGTTTATCTTTCATTTATTATATTTTCACATAATGAAATTGCATGTTTTATGTGCTTTTAATGCATAAACATGAATTGTGATTTTGATATATATCCATAGATATGCTTTTACATGTTTGGTTTAAAAAACAGTTTTAAAATTTCTACAATTGATTCAAAGGTCATTAGTACCCTTAGATTATAGTGATGGTGATGGTATTAGACTTAGCCGGTATATCTCGTACACATGGGCAAGTATTAGGGGCATGTCACTAACTCTGGAAAGTCGGATTGTCAAGTTATGTGAGTCACTTTTTGTGTGCGAGGTATTGTCGCACTATATGTAGGCGATGTAAGATTTTGTTGCATAGCCAGTGAGATGTCTTGGGATGTCACCGTGGGTGCTGCTAGTTAAGGCACCCCGTGACCTACTCATGTGTACGGTGTTAGTTGAGTCGCTACGTTAGTATAGAGCTTTAGGATTACCATTGGAACAGTTTAGAAAGAAAATAGCCGAATGAGGGATTTAATAATTTTTGATCTACCGATTGCATATTATGCATTTATATGCACATGCTAGTTATTTTGTTATACAGATTTTGGATATTATTTTCTGAAGATACAAATAAAACCCTCTCGGCAAGATTTCATCGGCATATGATATTAGAAATCATTTTACTGTTTTATACTAGTTTTAGAAACATGATATATGCATGTCTTTTAGAATTTAATATCTATGCAAAATGTTATTTTATTTGAAATCTTAAATGCACTCACTAAGCTCCTTTAGCTCACTCATTTTGTGTTTTATATTTTCTAAACCACCTTCTCATATGCATATCTCGATATGCAAGCTACTGATTCTCCTACTGCTAATTAGTGGGCCAAATCTAAAGATCATTTTGTACATATAAATGTGCTAAATAGAACTCTTTTTGTTTTAGCATGGTAGTTCTAAGCTTGTGTATTGTACATATGTTTAGGATAACTAAGAAGAGGTTGCGATATTTTGATGATCATTTCACTCTTTATCAGTATTCCAGTTTTATAATCATAATGAAATTATTAAGTTGAGTTGGATTTGGTTTGTAAAGGATTGGAGGTCCTATTTGGTAGTATTGAGAAGTGGTTTGAAATAGAAGTGAAATTTCTTTGCAGGTTTTATATTGGATTTTCAAAAAAATAAGGGAAACTCTGCCCTTTTTTTTAAACTTAAGAAGTCATTTTCATGTATATTCCAAGATTTTCTCAGTTGTAGTAAGAATTAAAAAGGGGTTCGTCTCGTGAAATTTCTCAACTTACCTAGTTAAATTCTGTAAAACTTTCGTCAATGTGCCCTGTAGGGCCACTAAGACTTACAGTAGAAAGTCTCAGGGAGGGTCCTATCACAAACATTCCAAAAAATTATTTTCATTGCAATTGGTAGCCCTGCATATTAGCAGAGCCTCCCTAATATTAGAATTAGTAATTGAGCCAGTACCACAATTTATATCCTTTCCATTCTCCATTTTTGTTTGATTTTGATCAAGAGTACATCTTTAGTAAAATCAAATTTTGGCACTCCTTACAACTTGAATCCTCGTATTAATTAACTCATATAAAAGAGTTTTCATTTTTTTTTTCACTTCACATATTTCTAAGTAGATATTGCGCTGGTAAGCTTAAAGGATAGAGCACTCAAAATTCCACATAGATTTTTTAACCTTTCTATTGTTTCAAGATCGCCTTATTTTTCTAGTATATCCCAATGCCATGAGAGATTTGCTGCTAAGATGTGTGAAATTGGAAAGCATTTTAAATTTGAACATCATGGTAGAGCTCTTCATGATACTCGAACTATTAACGTCTCTCTATTCCTGTCTCAAACTTTTCCTATGTTTTAAACTCGAAGTGTACCCTTTAAATTGATTAAGGTTACACACAATTTCTTTCGAATGTCATCACATCGCCCCTTATAACCTCTTATCAGCAATAATGGATAAAGTTTTAGCATCCCTATTGTTATTTTGTTAGATTCAGACCTGATAAAAAAGATATATTGAGGGAGGAAACGTTTTTCTCCCCTTGAGATTAGGTTAAGGCGAAGAACCCCAAGTTTAACATTGAACCCTAACCTCTATGCGTAGCAGAATAACTTGTATATCAAGTGAAATAGTAAGAATTCAAAGCAGAAAATAAAGAGCACATCACAATCACTTATGTGGTTCGGCCAATTACCTACGTACAAGGTAGATCCAAAGATTCTAGCCTCTCTTATTAACTCCCTAGAAATTTTACAAGAAAAACTCAATAAATAACCCTTAAAAGACCTAATGTTTAGTGTACCATTACTCTACCATGAACAATAAATATCCAAATGACGATTACACTCTAGCGCACACAAACACTTAGTGTTTACCCAATTCTTTTCTCTCTTAGAGTCTCTCTTATTGTTGATCTCAACTAAATGGTTTACAAGTGTTTATATAGGGGTTATTTTTGGCCTACTAACCCTATTCCTTATTGGAGTAAGAGTTCACTCATTTTGAAAGTCTTAAACTTTCCAAAACTTAAAATTCAGATTAAAAATGGACTTTCCCCCGCTCTGGCACTGCGGTACTGCCGTACGGAGCTTTGACGCATCCAGCGCTATAGCACTGGATCAATAAGTTTTATGTATCTAAATTTTTCAAGGAATAAGTAGAATGTGGTAAAGCCTTTATCCTTTCAGTTATTTTTTTCTAGTTCATGACCAATAGGTTCTATGCTTCTCAGTTTTCGAACGAACAAAAAAAAGGTTATAGAAGCCTTTATCCCATTGGTAATTTTCTTCTACCTCAAGATTAATAAGTTCTATACTTTTTTATTTTCAAAAGCATAAGGGGAAAGTGATGGAAGTCCCTATTCCCTCAATCTTTGTCTTCTAGTTTAGGATTAATAAGTTCTATACCTCTCGATTTTCTAAGGCACAAGAAGAAGGTGGTAGTAGCCCATTTCTCCTTGTTCTTTTTCTTCTAATTCTAAAAGATGATGACTGAAGCTAAACCCTATAGGCCCTATTATTTCTATTTTATGGAGAAGACAGATCTATGTCTTTTATTATTCTAATGTTGGGAGGAGGGTGATGGGTTCCTATTTCCTCTTAACCATTTCAATTTTTTTATGAACTAAACCTCTTTTTATTTCTAAAGGATAAAAGGAAGGTGGTGGGAAGCACTTTTCCTCTCACCCATTTTCTTTGTCTAAATCAGATTCTAGTTTCGAGGTTTGAAAATGAGGTGTCTTGTGAAATCCTAGCCTTTTTCCCTTTATTTTGTGGAAGATAAGAACTATACCTCTTATTCATTTGAGGTTAAAGAGGAAGGGATAGGAACTATGCCCTATTATTCTTTCAAAATTTCTTTGTTTTGTTTGTTATTGTTAGTGTTATCAAATAATAATCTCTTTATTGAAAAAAAAACAAAACATGAATCTAGTTACAAGAAAACAAAATATGAATAGATGGTATTCTTACACATGTAATTTTTTTAATTTTGACATGCTCCTCAATCAAGTTTCTCTAAAACTTTGTATGGTTCTTCCTAGGTTTCATTCATCTTTCCTGCATTTTTCTCTTTATTGATGTTAAGTCTTCTTTGTTAATGGTTCGCATCCTAATCTTGTGTTCTATATATTTTTTCATTCTCTTCTTGTATAATATAGTATGAATTACTACTTTGTCTCATGTTTCATCTGCTAATTCTTTTACAAAGGTCAAAGCTTTATCATTTCACTATAGATCTACTAACTTTGTTCTCATTATTAGGAGAAACGGTTCTTTATTTTTTTGTATGCCAAAAAGATGCCTAGTAATTCATCTAGCAATTTTCCCTTTATACGCTTGAGTCTATTTTTCAAGAAAATGAAGATTGTCTTGATCGTAATTTTCACTTGTTCATTTCCTTGTTGATAACTTCTAGAGAAAAATCTTTGTTCAATCTAATATGTGTTGCAGGAGGCTCTTACTATATGGCTCAAACGTTTTTTACCTTAAATCTCTTTCTATCAATATTTTTTTTTAAACTTGTCACATCCAATCAAATAGTGAGTTTGAATTAAATAAACGTTTGAGCCATACATCATCAAACTAAAATTTGTTTATGTTATTGAGTTTTGGAAGGATTTGGAAAGAGTTGCTTAAGAAACTCATCGGCTAAACCAGTAGTATTAGCAGTCGGGGAACATTTAATTCAATGGAATATGCTTGAACTTCTCATACTAACAAAAATTGGATAAATTTAGAATTGGATTGATCGATTTGAATTTACTAATGATTTAGATTTCGAAAACCACTAATATTATTAATTTGCTAAAATGGACAAAACTTTCAGCTCAATACACACGGCATGATCTTCACTAATAGACATGATCTTCAGAATTCAAAAGATGCAAACAAGGAAAAAGGGATTAAAAAAAATCTATTTTGGGTCTCTCAATGTAATATTTTGTTGATGAACTTCCCGACATTCTTCCCGACGAAATATTCTTTTTCACGATCATAAAAGATGATATGCCAATAGAAATTCATCGATCAACCTTCTCATCCGAGGCAGAAAAATCTCTTCCTTGACCCGACTCACCATTTCGCTGACCAAAGATATCAGAAACCCTAGGTTTTGATGTCAGAGCCCTAGCAGAATTATTTCCTTGAACTCCAGAACTTGTTGAAGTATTGTTATCTTTTCTACGAAATAGAACATTTTGAGCATTTAGTTCTTCTTTCGAAGCCGGCTTCGCTTTATCAGCAGAAGCTTTTGATGCAGATGAGCCGCTTGAAAAGAATTTTCTCATCTCCTTCTTTTAACAATCTTAACAAATTTAGGATTTTTTTCTTCTCTGTTCATTTATGGAGACAACCCATCTGCTCTGTTTATATATATTTTCTTTCATCATCCATTCTAGATATGCCGACGAAAGTCTTTGTAGTTGCGTATGAAAATGTATCGACAACTTAGACATGCAAGCCTTTGACATTAATCTCCAACTAATCAGTTTGAAGCTTTCACCACGCATCAGCATGCATTATTTTTCTAAAGTCGAGCCCCTAACAAATTAAAATTATACATATATTTAATATTTGACTGATCAGTTTGAAATTAACCAACTATTTTTTATTTTGAGCATTTTTCTAATAAAAAGGTTGTATATCTAAATTATGTTGTTCTAGTCTAACATAAACTTGATCTTAGAAGGTTCATTATAGCCCACAAAAAAAATTTACTGTAGCTTATAAAAAAATCTATTACATGAATACTCGAGATTCAACTCACAATAAAATGTCCTCGGCTCTTAGAGGTAGAAGAGAATGTGTCGACCCACCTCTAATCAAAGATTCTAGAATCTAAGTTCTAAAAGAATTCTACAAGTCAATAATCTAATTCTAAGATAGCTCTGCAACTGAACCTATAAAACCAAAATTAAATAATAAACAAAGAGATCTTTTTCACTTCTCCTTTTGGGGGAAGAATTTTGAAATAAATTGTAACCCTAAGACATTGTGATTATTGTGATTGTTTGTTTTGTTTGATTTTTATTAAATTTAGAGCGTTAGATGGAAGTATTGGATCATTTTAACTCGGTCTTTTAAGCGATTCAATTATTATTTTCAAAAATATATATTTAATTCGTGGACTTACAATCTCTTAAGTTTCAAGATCAAACAAATGTAAAAATGTGTCTTATGTAAATAAAAAGACTAATAGATATCAAAATGAGATGTATATTGTCTAAAATTATAATGTTAGTGGTTAATTAGCTGTCAAATACTAGGTACCTCAGCAAGGTGGAATTTTTTTCAGTTGTTTGGTAAACCATGATACCGTTTCTTCTCTGCCAAGAAAAAGGTTTTCAATTGCCTTAAAGAAATTTCATATTCCACACTATTGACTGTCTCTTATGTGTTCTTTGTCAAATTGTTAGATGCCAACCCAACATGGTCAGTGATTTTGAAAAGATCTACTCAAGGGAGAAGAGCACACCCGAGCCCATTGAAAATCACTGTTTACATCTCATGATGTCATATCCCATGCCCGTTGACAATCCTTATTCATTACGTCATGTCAGTAACCACATCCATGCCCATAGACAACCCTTGTTTACTTTTCATTACGTGGAATCAATAAACACACCCATGCTCATTGAAAATCCTTGTTTACTTTTCATTACTTCGTATCAATACAAATCAATATGAAGGTAAATTTTCATTGAAAGAGTACGAGGAAGAAGAAAGAAATGGAGAATCATAAAGAGATGTTTATAGATTTTGAGTTCTTATATAGTATTGGAAGTTGTAGCATATTTAGAATCAGGGAAGTTATAGCATATTCAACCCAAAAACATAACCCAGCAATATTATATAGAGCTAAACCAATATGCCAACATCCGCATCTGATAATGTCTACTTATTTATTAGTCTGAAAGATTTTAGCATTAACCTTTTATCTCAATTAATAAATTGAGAATTAAGTTCATGATTATGAAGATTTATACTTTTTATTCTGTAGTTGCCATAATTAAATTTTTTTTTCCTCCTGTGAAAACTTGGGAATCCAAAATATTTTTCATGACATTCCACAACTTGGACCCAAGACATTGAACAAGATCATGTCTTAAATTGTTTGAAACTACTTTAACAAAGCACACTGGCGATTTATTAAAGTTGACTACTTGTCTTGAAGCTTTTTTCATACTACTTTAGAATTCTTTTAATAACTTGGCAATTAGACAAAGTTGATTTTGAGAAAATAAGGCATTTATCTAGGAAAAATAAAATGGGATGTGAAAGGTCCTTTTCTATTGTACCATAATCCACTTAAATTATCTCTGCATTCTACTGATCCAAAAAGTGAAGATAATCCTTCAGCACAAATAATAAAAAGATATAGTGATAAGGAGTCACCTTGCCGCAGCCGTTTAGAAGGCGGTAAAGAACTGGCTCACTATTAATCACTATCGAATAAGACACTAAAGAGACACAACACATAATCTTTTGATGCCAATCATCTGAAAAGACCTAGTTTTTTCATAATGGCCGCTAAGAAGCTCCATTCCACATAATTATACACCTTGGACATATCTAATTTTTAGAGTTAGGTGCCCTTCTTTATTTCTTTTTCTGATGTGTAATCACATTGATGCACATAAAACCAATGATAGCATTATCAATAATTAGCCACCTAAGAATGAATGCGCTCTGAAATTCTAAAATAACTTCCCCCAAAATATTACAGAGCCTATTTGCTAATGCCTTCAAAATAATCTCATAAAGAACATTACAAAAGCTTACGAGTCTATAATCTATAAGATACACCAATTTGTCACATTTCGGGATTAAAGCGATTAGTGTCCCAAAACAAGTAAGGTCACCATCCTTATTCAAAAATTCTTAACAGAAAGCTGACACATCCTAACCCATAATATCCCAAAATTTCTGATAAAAATGAAGGCGACATGCTATCCTCCCCTAATGCTTTGGTGAGATCTGAGTCATAAGACGATACACGTCATACTTTATGAATTAAGCTACCAACTATCTATTGATATTCTCTAATAATCGCGCTTCCCCACTATCGAACACCTCCTGAATATTCTATTCTGGTGGACTGGATGAAGTGAATAATTTATCAAAATGATCTAACAAGACCCATTCCATGACTACCTTCCTTCTGCCATTGATTATTTTCATTATAAATTCCCTCGATCTTATTTTTCTTCCATCGGTTCGAAGCTTTAAAATGAAAAATTTTAGAGTTCTTCTCCCCATTTTTTAGCCACACCACACCACTTTCAATTGTTGCCTCCAATATGTTTCATGTTTATACAACAAAATATCACGCTTGAAACAACAAGCCCCAACCCACCTTGGTGTCAAGGCAAATCTACAATCTTAATTCATTAGTTATATGCATTGGTCAACAAGTGTTGTGTGGCTCAACGGAACTCTATAAATTCTGCAATATCTAAGGAGAAAAATATTTATAAAAAAAGAGGGTGAGTCAAATGATTCAGTGAGTGATTAAATAAAGAATTACATATATACCTTTATTTTTTATAAAACTACACATTTATAGAAAGTGCACCTCATAAATAATATTTAAAAAATTCACACAGTAAATAAAACGTAAACATATACAAATATCATAAGTTGTCTTAAAACTTGTAATATAAAATAATCGTAAAACTGTATATTTAGTAATTATCAAACCTTGTTAAAGTATCAATATCTTTTCTTAACTTTATATGGTAAAACATATAAATGATATAAAAATATCACATATTATATTTATACTAAATTAGTACCCAAAGGAAAAATCTTGTCGTACTGGTAATACTCATCGAGTAGAACAATGGATGTACTTTTTTTATCTCATCTTATATCATCGTCTTATGTATGCGTAGAGCAAACTAATATCTTCGTTTTATGCATGAATAGAGAAAAATTAATATTCTCGTCTTACGCATACGCAGAGCAAATTGGCTCCCAACGAGCAAAGCATCCATACATACAGCCCAAAACCTTTGTGTATGTACAGACGAGCTCCAAAAGCTTGAATCTCATATATCTATATGAAGAGGAAGAGTATAGTTTAGTAGTTTCAAAATCCTCTTTTTTTTTATACAACACATAAACTTATAGTATTTCTTTATATCATATTTCATAATATTTAAATTCTAATATACTTTTAAAAAATCATTACTGATATATGAAAAACACTACCTCAAATACCATATTTTCTTAACTAATTATACATTTATTTATATACTTCAATTCATCTCATTTTCATAAAATAAACAAAAACAAATAGGACACATTTAAAAACAATTATAAAGAAATAGTTAAAGAGTTATCATCTCATACTTTAAACTTTATATTTTAATCACATAAATTATTTAAGCAGATTTCTACTATTATATACTACCATGAAATATAAATTTTCGAATTATAAATTTTCTACATTTAATATAATTATAAAATAAATTAGAATAAATTCTAAACATAATTTATGTACATACATTTGTATATATCATAAAAATTTTACACTTAACGAATCATAAACATGCCAAGAATATATACTTAAAGCATAAATAAATTTAATCACAATTTTTATATATCTAAAATAAATTGTGAATAAAATAAATATAATACTGTGAAATTAAATTATAAGACTAATACATTAAAAACATAAAGTATGTATTTATAAGATATTCACTAACCTTATACAACCTTAATTTTTATTTTTTTGAACTATATATATACACACATGCACACACACACTCATTCCATAAACTCTTTTTTAATTATTAATCACATCACATGTAAATACTCATCAATTCTATTTCATGTCAACAATTAAAATAGGCAAACAATAACAAAATAATTTTATTAGATATTAATCCTAATTATTATTAAGTTTCCTATATCCCTAATTTAATATTTCCATTTAGAATTTTATCCAACAAATTACAATTACCCATAAGCCTTAAAACTATTCCAAATAATTGTAAACAAGAAATCTCCAATAAAATTTCATACATACATATATACATATATATTAGTTCCATGGCCAATAGACATACATACGTACATGCACATACAATCATCTATACCTACATATCAATTCTATGATAAATAAAAATAATATACACATACACATACATACATACATACATACATATATATCATTTCCATGGCCAATAAAAATATAATGTACATATATACATACATATTAATTTCATGGCCAATATACATACATATATATATTCATACATACATGTACATACAATCATCCATACCTCGATATCAATTCTATGATAAATAAAAAATAATATACATATACACATACATACATACATAGATATCATTTTCATGGCCAATAAAAATATAATGTACATAAATACATATTAATTCCATGGCTAATATACATACATACGTACATACATACATACGTACGTACACATACAATTATCCATACATACATATCAATTTCATGGTAAATAAAAATAATATTCATATACACATACATACATACATACATATAATCAATTCTATGGCCAATAAAAATATAATGTACATACATACATACATAGAGATGTATATACATACATACATATCTATTTCATGGCTAATATACATATATACATATATGCAAATATATACATACATACATATATGCAAATATATACATACATATATACTAATACACACATATAAATATATCCATACATATTTCTTGCATCAACTAAAAATAAAAATAAAAATATTAAACAACTTTAAAAATAAAAAAAAACAACTCACCAATAACTATATGGCATCTTCTTTTTCTTCCTCTTTTTTTTAACATTTTCTTCTTGTTCTTCTCCTTCTCCTTCCTCCTCTTTCTTCTTCTTCTTCCCTCTTCTTTTTCTTTTGTTTGTCTTTTCTTTTCTTCCCCTCTCAAATGAGTCCACCGTCATTTCTTTCTCTTTTCACACATCTACAATCTTTCACAGTCCCCATATTTAAAACAAAAATATAAATATATCTTTTTATTTTCTTTCCACCTCCACCACAATAAATATATATTTAAAAAAAAATAATTCCACCAACCAACCCCACATATCAAATTTATAATAATAATATTATTATAGGGCCCACATGTTTGATAATTGTGAAAATATTAAATAAAAATAATAATTTAAAAAAAAGGTGTTATAAAGCTCCTTCTCAGTTTTTCGAAATTGCTCCTATGACGAAGCACCAAGGTCTCTGCTAAATGTAGCTAACTCCTGTTGTTTTGTACAGATTTCGATTGGCAAACATCTAAAGCTTTGTCTATTCCATCTCTAAAGTATTGCCCCATGTATTGCTAAAATTTCTTTAAACTTCCTAAAGATCATTGCCCGTGTCATACCACCCTTGTCTAATTATATTTTTGCATTCCTCCTCATTGTCCCCTGCTTTCTCAAAATGAAATCTACAATGCTTTGTTCCCCCATCGCCATTCCCCTGATCTTCTAAACTACAAATAACTTTTGAGTAGTAAAGGTTGATGATTCGATCCCTGAAAATCTAGTTGGTTAAGTTTATAAAATGAAAAGAGTTAAGCCTACTCTAGGTTTCGAAAGAATCTGTCCAGTATTTCTTGAATAAAATGCCCTCCTTTTGCTTAGTACACCAAGTAAAAGTTGTTCCTTTAATCTGTACTTCCATTAAACCACAATCATCAATGACATTTCAAAAATTCTGAAGCAAATAACTTGGATTCTCCACACCCTCAACTTTTTCGCTATACTTTAAGATTTCGTTAAGGTCAACCGCACACCCAACCACAACAGCCGGGAAAGGGTGTTAAGACGCTGTAATAAAGTCCAAGCATAAACAAGCTAAGAAGTCTCAAGATGTCCATGAAACCAGTAAACCTCTAAAAATTTTCCCCCGGTGGGATTCTACTTGTACATCGATACGGAACTGGGAGAAAGAAATAAGCTGTATACCAACCTTTTCAGTCTAAAAGGGGCCAAATCTCCACTTTGCCCTACTCTCTCCATAACTAATTTACCCACAAAACCCAGCTTCACTCAGAGGTCCTCCATCTAGTACTTGTAAGCTAGTGTTTCAATCAAAAACACTCCATTTGGGCAATGATCCTGTACATGCCAGCATTAGATTTGGAATGTCTATTACCCAACCCCCAGACATTCCAAAAAATTATTTTCATGGCAATTGGTAGCCCTGCGTATCAGCAGGAGCCTCCCTAGGATTAGAACTAGTAATTGAGCTGGTACACAATCTACATCCTTCCCATTCTCCATCTTTGATTGATTTTGATCAAGTGCCACATCTACAGTAAAATCAAAGTTTGGCACTCATTTACACCTTGAACCCTCTTATTAGTTAACTCATACATCAAAGAATTTTCATTTTTTCGCTTCACCAGCTTCCAAGTAGATATCGCCCTGGCAAGCTTAGAAGATAGAGTACGCGGGCTTCCATGTATGTTTTTTTCCAAACCTTTCTGTTGCTTCAAGCTCGCCTTATTTTTCCGGTTTGTCCCAATCCCATGAGAGATCTGCTGCTAAGATGTGTGAAATTGGAAAGAATTTTGAATTTGAATATCATGGAGAGGGCTCTCCATGCTACTGAAACTGTTAACATCTCCCTATTCCTGCCTCAAACCTTTCCTCTGTTTTAAACCCGAAGTGTACCCCTTAAATGGATTAGGGTTACACACAATTTCTTTCGGATGTCGTCGCATCGCTACTTATAACCTCTTCTCAGCAACCATGGACAAATTTCTGACACCCCTATTGTTTTGTTTGTCAGATTCAGACCTGATAGAGAAGATACATTGTCCGAATCTATCCCTTCAATTTAGTTTTCTTCTCTTTCGGTTGCCGCCACCAATGTTATCACAACAGGTTGTAATTTTTTAGCAATCGCAGACTCTATTGCCAACTCTTTCCTTTCCCCCCATGGGCACTATCTAGGTCTTGGTTCCATCCGTGCCGATTAGCACTAAAACCCTACTTTGTGTCATATCTTCTTGGTGGTTGAACATACTTATCCCTCCTTCTGCAACTCCTGTGCCAACATTCTTTTATAAATGCAGATGGGGGTTTTTGGCCGATTCTTGTTGATTTAACCTAGATGGGTGTTCAACGCACCTTATGCCCATTATCTAATCTTATATTCACACCAGCATGGATCAAATCAATGTACAAACATTGCCATTGATAAAAAGCCTTCCTTACGCTGCCCCAGGGCATTCCTTTTTCGGATGTTCTAATTTCTCACACCCAAAACACAACTCAGGCAACTATTCATAATATAACAGCACTGTCACCACTCCATTCAACCCTTCCACTGTTGTTCTTAATGCTGGTTTAAGAGATTCTGAAATATTGATAT
Organism: Ailanthus altissimus; assembly: GCA_946807835.1. NCBI lineage: Eukaryota > Viridiplantae > Streptophyta > Magnoliopsida > Sapindales > Simaroubaceae > Ailanthus > Ailanthus altissimus. The sequence continues at coordinate 3,844,925 of OX327690.1, read as the reverse complement.
TGACTTACACCCGAATAAATTTTCCGCATTCTTTTTATTGCCCCCTGGTCAATATCCTCTACTTTTCTAATGACCGCCTCCATTTTCATAAAATAAAGTGAGAGACACTAGAGTTGCCCCCCAAAAGGAGACTCTGTGAAATGCTAAATCTAATAATCGTCCAATCCCTTTAGGAGCATCTATCACGATTACAAAACTATCAAAGCTCCATGGCCCTGTTACAAGAATACGTCTCTTATCAATCTCTAATATAAAATTTAGAAGAAAAAAAAAACTTAACATATTCCGGCCAGGGTTTACTACTTCGACCAAGAATTCTATTATCGTCTGCCAAAAACATGCGCACATGGGATTTGAATTCATCTCGGTTAATTGATCTAGAGGCAAGCGCACTTTACCCACTAAAGATAAAGACCCTCGTTTATAGCCAGGTTGACAAGCAAAGGGACACAACTTTGAAATGGGAATCTGAATAACTTGTAAATCTAAATTTGCATATATGGTTGGGATCTCGTTGAACTCCATTGTTTCCAAGGCACAGGAATGTGTTTTGCAATCTAGCAGTCGCTAAACATGTCAAAAAAGGCAAAAGGCTGCAGTCCAAAAAATTCTCTATCCTCATAATTTCACCAAAAAATATTATTAGGAATTAGGATCTCTCATAAGCTAAACTTACCTAAACTTTCATAATTTCACCAAAAAAATATTATTAGGAATTAGGATTTCTCATAAACTAAACTGACCTAAACTTTTAAAGATCTTCTCAAACATATTAGCACTTAAATATGAATGGTCAAGATCTATTTTTTTACCTTTTTTTTTTTATCGATCACCAATCACATGCTTATATTTACTTAAGTGAAAGCTTATTTTAATAGAGGATGTTAACCCCACTATTAGACTTCTATTATTATTATCTATATAGTGTTTCAAATTATTACGTAAATTAATGATAAGGTCTACTATAAAGTTGAGTTGATTATTGTTCCTATATGGCTCATGTTTAAAGTTTCCACTATCTGTATTGGTAAAACTTCAAAATTTTCATTAATCACTCCTGATATTAATGTTACTATTCAATTCTAAATTTAATTATAAACTAGCCAATTCTTCAATTTTTTTCTTGTATTGTGAGAATTTTTTTTTCTGAAATTTCTTCTAACATTTTATTGTATTTAGCTTTCTAAAACGATATTTTAAAGATCGCTTCCTTCTTTGAAGACCCTTTTTCTTGGTTTCTAGAAAAAGACCCGCTTGCAGTTTCTCTATAAATTTTTAAAATGTCCAAAAATATTTAATATTTTAAAAGTCATAATCTTTTATAGTAAAAAACTATATAGTCAATTTTTATTAATCAAGAAGATAATAAATAAATGAAATTACTCATGTCAATGACATAACTAAAAAAACTTATTGTTTGAGTCACAAAATCAACAAAATAAATTGGTTGTTATTGACCAAATAAATCTAAAAAAATACATTATAGATTGAGAATAAGAAATTTTGTGAATCAATCTACAAAACAAAAAGTATAAAAATAAGAAAAAATAATGAAATCGTGGATCAAAATGGTGGACGAAGCCCAAAATTTTCCGCACCTCATATGTGAGATACCGAAAGGGGCTATGCGCCACTTCTCACATTACATGGCAGGCACAGCCCTGCCACTAAGATGAGTAAAGTAGTGCCTCGCACATGCTCCACATGATGCCAGGCACGAGGGCTCGACAACTCAGCCTTCTTCTTTTGTGATTTTTGCTAGATTTTGGCCCCTTTCCATTATTGTTTTGGTTATTTTCAATCAAATCTACTCATTTTCAACCTATACTACTCTAAATCTACTCATTTTCACTAATTTCAAAGTATGTTTTAAAGGAAATGACTTGTAGGAGAGGGATACAAAAATGATTTAGGGATAAAATGGTCCTAATGTAGACTTTGTTGTTATTAAAGATTGCATTTAATTTTATGGCTATAAAAGATTATCACTTAAAAATGAAAGCTATTTTTGGACATTTCCCTATAAACTTTAGGGTAGATCTCGACTGCTATTCTATAGACATTCATATAGTCTCAATACAATAGGTATTTATCAAAATTTTGGTAAGTTTTCCTTATTTTTAGGACATTCCAAAACCTGCAACTCAAATAAAAATACTTCTATAAAATCCAATGCAAGTTACCATACTTTCCCTTCCTTCTCCACAACATGCAACCCACATCATCAAATGAAAATACATCTATAAATCATTCATCAATATATTATATGCATCTAGGCTAATGTTAACAATATTATAATATCGAATCCCCAAAATAGTAAAATACATACCTAAAGTCCAAAAGTCTAACACAACAAGTTCCTATAGACACAAAAATAAAAAACAAAGAGAGTCCATAAGTCCCACATGGTTCACAAAATAACCTAAAGTACCATCACGTGACCCACCTTAACTAGTCACTAAATTGAGAAAGTCTACAATCTACCTAGAGGAAAAAAAAAAGTGAGGGATAAGTTTTCATAAACCTGGTAAGTGGAATAGTTTAATTAAATAAGATGCATAATAGAGATGATAAAATAATATTAAAAAATAAACTTTTATACTATCTTAATAAGTATGATATAAATATTTCAAAACCTTATGAGCATCATTAAATTTTATTTGTTTATGCTAAATATGAAAGCTTTTCAAAACCTAACATAATCTCAAATGATTTTTATAAATTAGTTAGTATATAATACACGTTATGGTATTGAAATTTTTTTTCTAAAATCTTACACTAAATTTGTACCTAGGGGAAACCTCATCATGCCTAAAATACTCCTTAGGCAAAATATCAAACATACACATAGGTCCCAAAGATCTTATTTCATCTATAAATTTAAATGGGGGGGAGTACTACTTAGTAGTTTAAAAATAACTTCTATTTTACAATTATAAACTCATAGAACCTTATCTCATACTTTATACTTTAATCTCATAAATCATTTAAATATATTTCTATTGATATATGATGCATAATATCACTTACAAATATTTGAGAGTCAAAGGATAATACAAATAATTTTTCATAACGTAAAATTAAATATGGCATAGTCCAATAAAATTAATTAAGTAAAGCGAATTGTTTAAATTTAAAAATATATTCATCATGCTTCCATGGGCTTTATAAAATGATGTATAATAAATGAAATCTTTCAAATGAGAAATAAACTATATATGTGTGTATATATAAATTCAACTTACAAAAATGATGTTGGTGACCAAAAATAGGTTCTTAAGACACATCACACACGGGAACCCTCCTAAATAAGAGAAAGTGCACAATTATTCATCGGAACAGAAATTAATGCTCGAATGATCTTTCTAAACAAAATTCTATTAAACAATATGGTTGATGCGATATTTTTATATCATAAAATTAAGTGCAAGTATACACTATCGTATACAAGTAATAAAGAGAATAAATAAGTCGGATGTCGAACCCACAGGAATAATTTCTTCTTTTTAACCAATTACTAAAATTATATCTTCACATAATTATTCAGATAAATAAAAATCTAAGAATGAATGTAGAAAATATAAAGGCAAAAATACAATACAAGGAGATTTAAGTGATAATAATATAGAAAAAACCTAGGATTAATATTATCCCTCAATATGCTTTCTAATCATTAACCTTCTAATATTTAACTTCCTTAGTCTTTGTTATTGATCAAGACACTAATGTATTCACAAGCCTCTTTCAAGGTCATGCAAGTATATCTTAATTTATCAAATACCTATATTCCTATGGTACTTGTAATAAATTAAGATTCATTAAGATTAGGTCTTATTGATCATACATTCTAATTAGGTATATTCCTATCCTAAATTGAAACTTGCATATGCAACATTGAATGTTACTCTACAATCATGCATCAAATTACCTAGGTCTAAATATTATGATTCCTCTTCCGAGTTTATCAATAATATTACTAACTCATTCACTATATATTAGCCAGATATATTGAAGCATTAAACACAAGTAATTTAAATAATAAAGAATTAAGTTTATTAAATATTCAAAAGATATGGCAATTAAACACACATATTAAGTTCAAGTATTAACCCTAGAAAATAAGTTTAGCTCATGGCTACAAGAGAACAGCAATAAAAATAATAATAAATCATGATACAATCAATAGCAAACCGATATAGACGTCGAATTGCTCTTGATTGATGTTGCTCTAGATTCTCGGTGCTCTTGAACTGCTTTAAGTTTTCTTTAGGTTGATCTAGGTTCTTCTCTGATCTCCTTTTTAGGTCTGGGGTCGAGTGGCCTTTTATAGGGTTTGATTTGAACTTGAAAAACTCAATTCTGATCGCATTAGGATTCGCACTACCGCTGGGGCGATATGCTTCTGTCATTGGGGCGCTGCATGAAACGGCTTCATCGCTGGAGCGGTGTGATTATAGCGCTGAGGCACTGGATCATCGCTGGCACGATGACTCTTTAGCGCTGGAGCGCCAGATGCGACTTTAACAGGTCGTATTTCGTATTTCGATCACTATTCCAGCGCTGGGGTGATGGACACATACTTTGAAAATTTTACATTTTAGTCCTTATTTTCGCTCCTTTTGCATTCTTTCTTTAAATTTCGTTCAAGTCCCTATAAATAACAATAAAGCACATAAATGGCCATCTATTCTCATAAAATCATAAAATATCAATAATAAAAACATAAAAAAATATGACAAATTTGCCCTTATCAAATTCCCCCAAACTTACACACTTGCTTGTCCTCAAGCAATAAAATAAAACTAAGAGAGAAACAATGGGTTATACTTGACTCATTTAATAAACAAAATATACTAATACTAGTAAGATGATTAAAATCATTGTCTCAAAGGCTGATGAAATAGTATAAATCTTTAAGGTAGATAAATAGCTATTAACAATTCTAAATATCTTCATTTAGTCCCTCATTCTTCCTTATAAACAATCACCATGTGTGTTTGTGCCAGCAGCAAGGAAATAGCTAAACCATACTTTGATTTACTTTATACTTTAGTTCGTACAGAAAAAATGATGTCTCGGCATTTAATTTGTATAATGATACTTTCATAAGGTTGTCTTTACTACCACTCTCCACTAATGTAGAAGATCACATGTCTAGGGATCTATTTAGGACTTTACTTAGCTTGTAACGTAAAGCTATGGTCAATGTGGGATAAAATGATAAATATATAAAGTTAAGTCACACCATGAACACTTAGACTTTACCTAGAAACCTCTTGATCTTTCTTTTCCTTGTATTATCTCTTTCCCCGAACTTATTGTGTTTCCCATCCTTCTTTTTAACCTTTATTTTTAAAAGAACTTCTTCATTTTTTTAAGCTAGGGGTATTTTTCTTTCTCTTTCTTTTTTTTGGAATTTTTTTTTTAATACCCTCAAACTTAGATTAACAAATACCACCCAAACTTATTTTTCTCATATCACTACAACTTTTTTCTTTCAAGAGTATTTCTAAGTAAATGCAAGGTTTATGATGTTACGGGCAAATTTCTGGATAAGTAAATTTTTAATTCTTGGACTTGTAATGTAGTTAAACCAATGAATAGGTAATTATGCTCAAAATAGGGTACTAGGGATAAATATACGCTAACAGGTAGGCTGGAAATACTCAATCGGTCCAAAGATGGCCTAATGTCATTTTCCTATTCATGTGTTTTCTAGGATTTCGCCTCAAGTAGTAATTAAAGACAAGTTCTAGAGTATCAGTCTTCGAGACTGTGGTATACTCTCTAAAGCATAAATATCTCTAAGTAATAGTTATAACTATTCATGCTTATAAAGTGATAAAAAAATGGTGATTATAAATAAAGTTGAACTTGTTCCTAAACTTGGATAATCAAAATTGTCTCAAGTATCTATCATTCCCTATGAATTTGTAAAAATAAATTCCAGCCATATATAATTTGTTTTCTTTCTTATCATAGACTAATGATCATCTTAACATAACCTAATAAAAACTAATTAACTAAAAAAAAAACTAACTAAAAAAAAATTAACCCATAAAAATGACCACTCAAATTATGCCGCAAAATGAACACAAGAAAGTGTTTCCCACCCCCAAACTTAATTTAGACATTGTCCCTAATGTCTAAAAATAAAGAAGTGAAAGTAAGAGACTTCCCTGTTCAAATTTCGCTGCCGCACTGACTCTCCGTCGCTGGGGCGACGTTTTGGTGCTGATGCGATAATCATCCATCGCTGCAGCGCTGAAGGTTGGTTTATGCACAGTTACTGGAATTTGCGCTGACGCGGTAATGAGTGTACCACGGGGGCGGTGATGACTGGAATTTCCTATCGCGGCCGCGCTGAAACCTATCGCTGCATTGCTAAATTTCTTGGGTTTTTCTTTTAAGATGCTGGAAAAAAAGAAAAAACAATTGATAATAATAATAATAATTTCCTTGGGTTGCCTCCCAAGTAGCGTTTGATTTAACGTCATCGGCTTGACGGGGCTTCATATATTTTATGGTGGGTCGAATATACTGATGGAAGCATTTGTGTAAGTGATCTTACTGGCTTTCTTCTTTTTCGGCTTCTATATTTTTGCAATTAAACCTTGGGCAGTATCTTTTGCTACATTCTCTTTATGTCTCTCCGGAAAGACTTTAATCTTAGAACGATGAGGTGGTTTTTCCTTTTCTTTCTCTTTGCTTGTTTTGTCTTGATGCTGCTTTTTCTTCTTCTCTCTTGCCTTTCTATGCTTTAATGCTCTTTTTCAGATGTGAGGATCCAATGTCTCCATATATTTAATTTGCTGGACGCTTGGGTGCACCACATTAATGCAGAAACAGTCTTCATTTTCAGCTGGTAATTTGATCTCCTTGAAGACCTTAAAAGTGACTGTCCTCTTGTATCCTCATGGTCAACTCTCATTTTTGCACATCAATGATTGTTCTTCCAGTGGCTAGGAAGGGTCTTCCAAGGATGATAGGAATCTCTTTATCTTCTTCCATGTCCAGGACAATGAAATCGGCAGGGAAGATGAATTTATCGACTTTAACCAATACATCTTCAATTAATCCCTTGGGATAGGTGAGAGAACGATCTGCCAGCTGAAGTGTGATATTTGTTGGTTTGGCTACTTTCAGTCCCAACTTTTTATACATGGACAATGGCATAAGATTAATGCTAGCTCCCAAATCACAAAGTGCTTTCCCAAAAGCATAATTTCCAATTAAGCAAGGTATGGTGAAACTCCTAGGATCTTTGAGCTTTAGAGGTAGGTTCTTTAGAAGGATGGCGCTACACTCCTCCGTTAGGGCCACAGTCTCAAAGTCATCTATTTTTCTCTTCTTTGATAGGATGTCCTTCATGAATCTCACATAGCTCAGCATTTGCTCCAGTGCATCTGCAAAAGGAAGATTAATATGTAATTTCTTAAAAATATCAAAAAATTTAGAAAATTGCTTATCTAGTTTCTTTTTTTGTAGCCTCTGGGGAAATAGAGGTGGTGAAGTGAATGACTGCATGGGTTGCTTCTGCGGGTTGCTACTGGTATCTTCTGCTGCATCTTCTCTTTTCTGCTCTTGTACTTGAATACCAGTTTCTCCACTTTTCTGTGCTTCAGCACTTTTCTCTTGACTTCTTAGCTGCTGTAATCTCTGAGGAAATGGTATAGGTGGTCTATATGGTTGCACGTCATCTTGTTGGACCACTGTTTCTTTTTCCTTCTCTATCATCTCTAAAAGTTGTGGTTGAGGAGTGTTGTCATGTAATACTTTACCACTTCTTAGGGAGATGGCTTGGCACTGTTCTACACTTCCTTTTGGATTGACTTTGGTGTTGCTTGGTAGGGTTCCTTGGGGTCGATTGTTCATTACTACTTGATTTTTCAAGGCTCTAAATGAAGCTGCTTAACTTTGAAAGAATGCGTCTGTTTTCTTTATAAATTGTAAAAGCATGTCTTCAATGTCTGATTTTTTCTCTTGCTGAATTTGCTGTTGAAAGCCAGGAGGATCGTTGGAATGCTGTCCTTGATTATTGTTGCTCCATGAGAAGTTATGGTGATTTCTCCATCCAGGATTATAGAAATTTAAATTGGGATTGTTACAGTTGAAGTCTCCTACATATTGAGCAGTCTCCATGCATTACCCGTTAGCGGGGTTGTCGCCACAGAAATCACAAGTGATAGGTTGACTCTTGATGGCATTAACTCCCAAGTTGCTTAATTGTTTGGTCAACAGATTGACTTAGGCGGATAATGTGGTCAAAGTGTCTACTTCGTGTAGTCCAGCGATCTTTCTTGTGGTTGATCTTTCAGTGGGCCATTGATAGGCATTGGATGCCATCTCATCTAGTAGATCATATGCTTCATCAGTCGACTTGTTCATGAGTGCTCCTTCAGCTGCAACATCTACTATCGTTCTGAATTAGTCAGCTAATCCATTGTAAAATGTTTGTACAAGCAACCACTTCGGAACTCCATAATGAGGACATTTTCTTTGCATATCTTTGTATCTCTCCCATGCTTCATAAAGAGATTCTCCATCATTTTGTAGGAATGATGTGATGTTGTTCCTCATTTTGGCAGTTTTAACAGGTAGAAAGAATTTGGCAAGGACTTTTGTGCAAGATCATCCCAGGTAGCTATAGATCCAGATGGAAGTGATAGCAGCCAGCTCTTTACTTTGTCTCTCAAGGAAAAATAAAATAATCTTAGTCAAATTGCATCATCGGATACCCCATTATACTTGAAAATGTCACATATCTTCAAGAAGTTGATGATGTACATGTTTGGATCGTCATTGGGCATTCCACTAAATTGTACCAAATCCTTGAGCATTTGAATTGTGCTTGGCTTGATCTTAAAGTTGTTAGCTTGAACAGTTGGTCTTTGAATGCTTGAATGGATTCCATTGACTAGGGAAACAACATATTCCCTTAGTGGTCTTGCTTCATTGTTGGGTGCAATTGGTACTTGATCTTCCATAGTGTTGACTTGATTTTGCTCTCTTTTAATTCTTCGTAAGGTTCTTTCAATTTATGGATCAAAAGAAATCAAGTCTTCACTTTTTGATCTTCGCATGTACCTCGTAAGAAAGAAAGTAAAACTAAATTAAGAAAAATAAAATAAAAAAAATTCTGAAGTAAAATCTAGAAAGATTGATATTAATATTGGCAAAAAAGTAGATAATTATCCCCGATAACGGCGCCAAAAATTTGATGCGATATTTCTATATCATAAAATTAAGTGCAAGTATACACTATCGTATGCAAGTAATAAAAGGACTAAATAAGTTGGATGTCGAACCCACAGGAATAATTTATTCTTTTTAACCAATTACTAAAATTATATCTTCCTAATAATTATGTAGATAAATAAAAATCTAATAATGAATGTAGAAAATATAAAGGCAAAAACACAATGCAATGAGATTTAAGTGATAGCAATATAGAGAAAACCTAGGATTAATACTATCCCTCAATATGCTTTCTAATCATTAACCTTCTAATATTTAACTCCCTTAGTCTTTGTTATTGATCAAGACACTAATATATTCACAAGCCTCTTTCAAGGTCATGCAAGTATATCTTAATTTACCAAATACCTATATTCCTATGGTACTTGTAATAAATTAAGATTCATTAAGATTAGGTCTTATTGATCATACATTCCAATTAGGTATATTCCTATCCTAAATTGAAACTTGCATATGCAACATTGAATGTTACTCTACAATCATGCATCAAATTACCTAGGTCTAAATATTATGATTCCTCTTCCGAGTTTATCAATAATATTACTAACTCATTCACTATATATTAGCCAGATATATTGAAGCATTAAACACAAGTAATTTAAATAATAAAGAATTAAGTTTATTAAATATTCAAAAGATATGGCAATTAAGCACACATATTAAGTTCAAGTGTTAACCCTAGAAAATAAGTTTAGCTCATGGCTACAAGAGAACAGCAATAAAAATAATAATAAATCATGATACAATCAATAGCAAACCGATATAGACGTCGAATTGCTCTTGATTGATGTTGCTCTAGATTCTCGGTGCTCTTGAACTGCTCTAAGTTTTCTTTAGGTTGATCTAGGTTCTTCTCTGATCTCCTTTTTAGGTCTGGGGTCGAGTGGCCTTTTATAGGGTTTGATTTGAACTTGAAAACTCAATTCTGGTCGCACTAGGATTCACACTACCATTGGGGCGATATGCTTTTGTCGCTGGGGCGCTGCATAAAACGGTTTCATCACTGGAGCGGTGTGATTATAGCGCTGAGGCTTTGGATTGTCGCTGGCGCGATAACTCTTTAGTACTGGGGCACCAGATACGACTTCAACAGGTCGTATTTCATATTTCGTTCACTATTCTAGCGTTGGGGCGACAATCCTCGTGGCGCTGAGGCGATGGACAAATACTTTGAAAACTTTGTATTTTAGTCCTTATTTTCGCTCCTTTTGCGTTCTTTCTTTAAATTTCGTTCAAATCCCTATAAATAACAATAAAGCACATAAATAGCCATCTATTCTCATAAAATCATAAAATATCAATAATAAAAACATGAAAAAATATATGACAAATTTGCCTTTATCAATGGTACCACGCCAGGTTATACACATATCAACTTGGGAAAATGATGTGGGATTTGCAACTTGGGGTCCAAGTCGTTCTATCTATCTCCTATAGGTCTTAAAATGAAGAAAAATAATAAATTAGATTAATTATACAATGAAATTTAAAATTAAGCCCAAATCAAATTTTTACGATTTTTCAAAACCTAAATCCCTCTCTTTTACATAAAATCAAACACCTCAATATATATATATATATAGTGAAATCCTTTAATTTGATATATCTTGCTCCAAAATCTCCAACACGCTCTCTTACTCTAACTTTCCCTTTCTAAAACCTCAAATACCTAAATATATCCCTATTTATAAAGATTCTAACATTCTAGGGTTCTAGATCATGCTTAATACATCATCCATAAAGCCATTTCTACTAAAATAATTCATAAATAAAATAGAAGTCTAAATGAAAATGGCTATGAAAAGGTGAGAAGCTTACACTTTTCTCTCATCTTCTCTCTTTTTTTTTCATTCTTTTAACTATCTAAAAGGGTTTAAAGCTTAGTTTTTAGGCTTTTTAACAAATGAGATTATTTTTTTTAAGACATGGCCCATTTCAATCTTTCCCCATTTTAAAAATTTTGTCCTCAAAATTAAAAATACCTAGAAGGAAAATATATAGATGTTGTGCTCACATTAAGTCTTCGCACTCCCACATAGCCTTTTCCTTTATATGATTTTTCAATATAACCTTTACTAAGGAAATGGTTTTAAATTATATGACTTGTTACTTTCGTTCTAATATATCCACTAGTTCTTTTTCACAGTTCAAATTTGTCCTCAATTGAACAGGTTATTATTTTAGCATGTGGCTTAGGTTATAAACATACTTTTGTAGCATTAGGATAGGAAACACATTATGAACTCTAATGGTAAAGCTAAGCAATAGGCAATTATACCAACATGCTATATATTCTTATATAGACTAATATGTCGTGGGCTTAGCTTACAATGCTTCTCAAAGTGAACAACACCCTTCCATGGGGAGATCCACATAAACACTTTATCTTTAACATTAAACTCAAGATCATTTCCATGAATGTAAGCATAAGTATTCTATCTATCCAAAGCTACTTTCATTTTCTCTCGTATAATTTGTATCTTGCATTAATTTAGGACCCATTAATCTTCTTTGGCCACTCTAACCCAACAAACTAGAATTCTAAATTTTCTATCATATAACATTTTATATAGTGTCATCTGAATACTAGCTTTGTATCTAATTTTATAGGTAAGCTTTATCAAAGGTAAGTAAGTGTTCTAACTATCATCACGTAAGCTCATAACATATCTTTTAAGATGTGTATGGAACAAAAATATCATTAAAGTCATCGATCCTCATAAAAAGAACTAAATAAAGTTCCATTGTTGAGTGATAAATGAAAATTTCATGGAAAGTTACAATCCTCACTACGTAATAGTGCACCTACACGTTTTCATCGATGTTATTTTTTAACTAGAAGACTACGAGCTAACAATCAGGACTTTGGACTATCTAGGCACATACTTCGTGCAATGGTTCATGCATATTTATTTCTCAAGGCAATAAGATCAATTTGGTAAGGATTAAAATATTCTGTTATTTTCTTATTTATTCTTTGTTTACCCATCTGTTTATGAGTGAAAAGCAGTACTAAAATTTAACCTTATGCCTAATACCTTCTGTAAGCTAGGCAAGTATTTAGATGTAAAACGAGGATCTTGATCTAATACTATAGGCATAGGTACTCTATGAAAACATACTATGTCTGCCACAAAAATACTAACTAACCTATCAAGTGAATAAATAGCCTTGATAAGCAAGAAGTGAACAAACGTCATGAACCAATCAATAATCACACATACACTGTCATAACTCCTCAAGTACAAGGAAGCCCTATTACAAATTTAATAGTAATGTGCTCTCAATTTCAATCAAGAATAGGAAGTGGCTGTGAAGGTCTTACAAACATCTGATGCTTGGCCTTGATCTGTTGACAAACTAAACACAGAGAAAAAAATTCAGCAATCTCTCTCTTCATACCCTTCCACTTATAATAATCTCTTAAGGTACGGTATATCTTCATATTACCCTAGATGCATGGCATAAACCAAACAATGAAATTTTTTCGTGATCTCTATTTTTAAATCTTCAAAATTGTTTACACAAAGTCTACTACTCAAGGTCTGGCTCATATTATCACTCACCATGAAGTCAGCTTGCAAACTCGTTTTCATATCATCTATCAACTTCATTAACTGAGGGTCAAAAGATTGCATTTCTCAGACTTTACTAACTATGGTAGGCTTGACTCGCTTCAAGGCTTTAGAATTACAAAGTGACAGTTCGACTCATATAGATCTCAACTCCATCAATAAAGGTATCCATACCAGTCTAAAATTAGCTATAAAGTTATAGGATTTTCTACTGAGTGCATCAGCTACCTTGTTTGTCTTGCCTAGGTGGTAATTAATAGTACACTCATAATTCTTAATCAACACAATTAATCTCCTCTATCTCAAGTTCAGGTCCTTTTGAATAGACAAGTACTTAAGGCTCTTGTGATTAGTGAAAATCTGGCAAGTTACTACATAAAAATAATACCTCCACGTCTTAAGTGTAAATACCATCGTTACAACCTCAAAAGCATGTGTTAGGTAGTTTACTTATGCTTCTTAAGTTTTAGAGAAGCATAAGCCACTATCTTATCATGTTACATTAACACATAACTCAGCCATGGTATAGAGACATTAGTATATACCACAAACCCTTCCTTATCAAATGGAAGAGTAAGTAATGGTGCCGAGGTTAATCGTACGTTGAGTTCTTGAAAACTCTGTTCACAATCTTCCTTTCACATAAATTTAACATCTTTTCAAGTCAATTATGCCAACGGGGTAGCTATCTTAGAGAACCCCTCTATAAACCTCTATTACTAACTAGTTAAACCAAGAAAACTCTTAACCTCTGATACATTAGCAGGTCACTCCCAATTTACTACTGCCTCAATCTTCTGAGGATCTACATAAATACCTTTAACTAATATCATATGGCCTAAGAATACAACTTTGTTGAACCAAACTGACATTTTTTGAACTTGGCACAAAGTTGCTTATCCTTTAAGGTCTATAAGACAAGCTACAAATATTATGTATGCTCCTCTTCATTCTGAGAATATACATGTCATTAGTAAACACAATTTTTAAACCAATTAAGGTAGGGACAAAAGACTTTATTCATTGGGTCTATAAAGGCTATCAGGACATACGTCAACCTGTGTGGCATCATTATGAACTTATAGTGTCTATAACGTGTCCTAAAAGTAATCTTAGAAATATCAGCTTCCTTAATCCTAAGCTGATGATAACTCAAATGTAGATCTATATAAGAGAATACTTTAATACCTTAGAGTTGATCAAACAAGTTATCAATAAATGGGAGTAGATACTTATTATGTATTGTTTCCTTGTTCAATTGTCAATAATCAATGAAAAGTCTAAATGTTTCATCCTTCTTGTTAATAAACAAGACCGGAGCTCTCTATGAAGATACACTAGGTCTGACAAACCCCTTATTCACAAACTCTTATAATTGAACTTTAAGTTTCTTCAATTTTGTTAGAGCCATTCTATATGGTGTTATAGAGATAGATGTTATACCTGTTAACATATTTTAGGGTACATGCATGTGATTTTGTACATATTAAAAAAAATTTCAAATGTATGACAATAAAGGAAATGTTTATTGTATAAATATTAAATAAATAAACATTCATACAATAATTTAAATTGCACGTAAGTACCATTCCCAACAATACCGAGGATCAAATCTATAGTAAACTTAACCTCTTGTCTTGTGGTAACCCTAGTAGATCATTAAGAAAGACATCTGAAAACTTTTGCACCACTTGAATATCCTTTAACCTTGCCTCATACATTCTAGTATCTATCACACAAGCTAAGTAGATTGAGTACCCCTTTTTAAGTAATCTCCTAAAACTAATAACAGATATAACACATAAAAGGAAAAGCTTTTACTCACCATAAAATCTAACCTCTGGCTTTCTTTTCTTTTTGAACACCAATTACTTTCTAAAACAATAAATAGAAGCATAATGATTGGTAAGAAAATCCATACCCAATATAACATCAAAATCCCTAATATCAAGTGGTATTAATTCTGTCTCAAAGTCATGCTCAGCCACTCTAACTCTACACCTTTAAACCACACTCTTTGCAAGTAATGAATCTCCAATGGGTTTGGCAACAACTATTCTATAATCTAAGTTTCAACTTTTTATTTGAATTAATAAAAGACTTATTAGAATGGAAAGAAAACTCTGACTCATCAAAGGCTACATGCCTTGCTATGTAAAGCTTGCCTTTGGAAGTCATTCATTGGTATCCTTTATATTGGTTCTAGCCCATTAAAACATATTTTTCTATATGATAATTCAACTTATGGTTGTTATATTGTCTTAAATGTGAGTAGCATGCACATCCGAACACTTTCATAAAAGGTATAATCTGCTTTTGGCTAAATAACAGTTCAAAATGGACATATACTTATAAAGGTAAAGCATCTTGTTAAGTAAGAATGAAACTATGACAAAAGAATACCACTAATTACTAAGTGGCATTTTACTTTGTCTCAATAAGGTTAATCTTGTCTTAACTATACACCTATATTTTCTCTCCACTTTTCTATTTTGGTAATGTGTACAAGGACATGAAAACTTGTGTCTTATCCATTTGTCACTAGGAACTTTTGACAAACCTCTAAACTCTCTTTCAGAATCTGACTATACCATCTTAATTTTCTTATCTATTAGTCTTTCTATATGCAATAAAAGGATTAAAGTATAGTTATAACATAATTTCTATACTCATCTCCTGACTATAAACTTGCACGACCTCAAACATCTACATGTCTAACTCTCAAGAAAAAAATTTATTTTGTTTCAGAAATACAAAAATACAGTTTACGATTTTTACCTAGCTGACAAGTAAAACAAATTTTGTTTGATAGGTTTTTATTCATTGAAGTTTGCATATTACATTCAGATAAAATTTGTTTCAGCGTCTCTCTGTTTGGATGTCTAAATATTCTATGCAATATATAAATAAACTATTTTCTTCGTTTTTATTATTTACAAGAGTATGGTTGACTTTATCAAAACTATTAACAGATTCTGACTTATTTATATCACAAATAGCAAACAAGGTAATTTTGAGATTAGGTAGCTTGATAGGTTATGTTGTTTTGAGTCTTTAAGTGAACTCAAGAGTAATAAGTTGATATAATCCACCTTAGCAGTTTCTTGAAAAGAACAATCTCCCTCACATCCTTAACAATATAAAAAAAATTATTAAAACAATTAAACCATAATAAAAACTATTTTAGAAAAATTGATTAAGTTCTTTGTCATACTAAGAGCAAACAAAACTTATTTTAACTCCAGTTTTTCTGAGATAAGAGTTTACAAAATGCTTGTACCAATACTTACAATTTTTAACTCATTACCATTACCAATAGTGATGTGATCTTTACTTCCATAGTCTGACCTGGTTGCCATGTTACTTCTATTGTTTGTTACATGATTAGTTGTACCACTGTCCAAGTTCCATCCCAATTCTCCATTGACTGTCTCAAGTCCCAGTGCAGACCATATTAGCAGCAGCTTAACTCTAAAAACTATTCTGAACCTGTGCTTGTGGAGCATGAGGCTCAAAATCTTCACTGAACCTATTCTAGCACTTAAGAGCACTATGTCTAGTTTTAAAACAAATCTGGCAAACAATTTTTTAGTTGTTCTTGCCTTGATTACTGTAACTTTACCTTTACCTCTTGCTCTATAACTTCCTTAAAAACTCTAACCATTAAAATTGTTTTGATTTCCATTATTTCTGTTACTGTTATTTCTGTTCTCAAAATTTCTTTTGTATTTAGGCTCGAAACAGTATTGACTACATTTACAACCATTCCACTACTAGTGCCAGACACTAAGTTAAAGAATTCCAGCCTACTTTCCTGACTTGGCAAGATAGCACAGATTTCACCCAAAGTCAACTTATCATTTTTAATTGAAACCAGTAAAGCCACTTGATCATAATCAGATTTATGTCCTACCAATAAGTAAGTCACTAAGTTTGAATTAGCATTGGTGTCCTGCCATATGGCAAGGCTATCTGCCAAGCATTTAACCTTTATGTAATAATCATTCATATTCATTATACCTTTTTGAATGGTTTGTAATCTCAATTGTGTAAATCTTGTTAGAGATTGACTACCATACATTTGATCTAGATGCTTCCAAATTTCACATGAGGTTTTTCATTGTATCACTGAACTTAAAACAAAATCTAACATGAAGCTGAAGAGCTAGCTCATTGGCATTGAATCTTGCTTCCTCCATAAATTATATTGTGGACTAACAGTAGGTAATCCTTCTGAATCAGTGTTAGTAGATACTAGAAATTTATTTGGAAAAAGTTTCTCACCTGCCAACAGCTCCTCCAAATCATTTTCTCTTGCTAAAGTAAGAACTTGAGATTTCTAGAGAAAAAAATTATTACTGTCAAGCTTTACGGGAATGGTGAAGTGAAACTACTGTTCTGATTCATCGACAGCGAGTTCATCTGAGTATTTAGGTTCAGAGAATGAGTTTTCTTTGAGTTATATAAGTTAGCAATGGCTCTGATACCGAGAACAAATGCTGAGTTTGAATAGTTTTGAGATTTTCCCAAGAAAGCTTAAGAGAATTACAGAAAGTGAGCCAAATAGAAAATAGATCTGGAGAGCTCCTAACTTTGCAGAAAATGTACTCACTTTATTGATTATGGAAAATATGATGTACAACAGTATTTTTATTGTTGCTTTACAAAGAAATCTTAAGCAAATGAAATTGGTGGGGAAAATAAAAATATCTCTTTGTCCAGTTGTGTAACAAATTTCTAATTATAACAATTAACTAATAATTAATTAATTCCGCGTCAACAACAGATGCTTCCCTTCTTTAGACTCATCATCATCATATGTATCATCCCTTAAGTGCTGTTGCTCTTGCTTTTTACTTAGGCTTCGACACTGCAGTTTCTTATAAGTGAAGAAGTCTCTGTTTTTCAGTCGCAAAGGTTGTTACATTCCATTTCAAGATCATTATCGAAAGTAGTTTGGTTTTGGCTTGGAGTCGAATTGTTACAATATATATATATATATATATATATATATATTGCCTTATTATCAGGCAGCTATGTATAGCATTACAATAGTGGGGTACTAATTATGCCATTGGAGTCAATGGTATTGCCTCGGGACCGATTGAAGACACAGCTGTAGTTAGTAAACTCTTGCCGGAGGAGATAACGAACAAGTAAAAGCAGGACACGCCTCTCTATAAACTGGGGCTGAAATGGGATGCTGCTATGGCTGCAATCTATCTAGCATCTGATGCAGGTAAGTTACTTACTGAACCTGCTGTCACATTCTAATTTGTCTTTAAGTCAATGGTTAATGGGTTGTGTAACATTCTGGTCCAGTGTCGATGTTGCCCTCTTCACGGTTATCATATTGACTAGTGATTGTGAGGCCCTAATTCTTGACAGCAGGGACACCAAAAGCCTCTGCCCTTTCATCTCTTTGATAGATAGACAAGGAGGGCAGAGCTTTTGTTATTTTTATGATGTCAACGAGTTAAACGATGAAAATAGATGATGAGTGCCTGACCGAATTGATCAGGTCACATAGGAACAAGGTTCAAAGTTACCCAGTCTATTAGAATGCCTCAATTGCATACATCAGTACATTTTTACTTACACCTATTGTAATGATAAACGACTTGTCTCACCCTTCTCATGAATTCTCTAAACTTCTAAATCTCAATTGTGCTACTAAGGGCTCTAAGGAAGTTGAAAATAGAGAGCACTCATCTTGGAGTTGGCTGTTCTTAAACTTCATAACTTAAAATAAATCTATATATTAAAGAGCTCTCTAAAATAATTAGAATTCTCCATCACTAGTCATAAAGATTTATAAAATAATGATCCTAAGAAAAAAAAAAGTTCTTTTGGTTTTGAATTTTCGGGGCTAAAGATAAGTAAACATTGGCACACCAAAATAAATAATTATGGCACAAATACATCTATAAGAATAAAACATTTGTTCAAATTTGATAATTAACTATTTGGGATTTTCCACCCCTATTTGAGGAGAATAATAAATTTTCATATTGGAACTTGATCTTTTTCCCCCAATGTCCGATAAAAATTTTGTAAAAGAAAGATTATAGTTTTAGACCGCTTGTAAGATTCCAAAATTACTTAAAATTTGCTAAGCAAGAGCACTGATCAGATATTCATAAGAAAGCTCTCCGATGATTGTCTTTCAAAAGCTCTAGTCCAATTTTATTTTTTTACTTGTCCTTAATCTTGAACCCTTGTAAGATTGAGTTTATATATATATATAAAGAGTTTTACTCGTTGAGCACTATAATGTATTATATGGTAAGCACATGAACATGTGGTGTATTTCTATAGCACATTATAAATAATGCATAAGTTGTAAATTAACATTTTATAGTTAGCTATGTAGTCACATATATAACACAAAGTTACCTTATGATGAGACTCCCTAAAAAACTAATACTCGAGTTATGATAATCAACTTCATTTTGCTAAGAGTGCTCACTCTCTATATAAAAGGTTCCATTTTATGAGTGTTCTTAATGTTTGTTTTTAGGAAAATACGTGAACAGAACAACAATGGCTTTGGATGGAGGACTACGGCTGTTTCTGCAAATTAAAACGAATAAATATGCAATATTATAGAAATGGACATGCAGTGCATTGTCTCAACAAAACCAACAGAATCAACTAGAAGAAAGGTTAGTGCAGGTGTAATCACTTCATAAATGAACTAAAGTAGATGAAAACAGTGCAAATCGACTTCTGCAGATCTTTCTTTTGAGCATTTTGTGAAAACAACTAGTGTGTTAAGCATACAAATACTCATTTGCATAGAGCTGAGAGTTCATTCACAAATTCACCTTTCCTACAGTTGCAAACACTAACAGATCACGAAATAACTAGCACTAAATATTGCAAAAGTATAACCACAATAGAAATAGAGAAGAAAAGAGTAAAATCATGACTAAACAAACATCTTCTCTCAGGGATGCATTTTACTATGATTGACAATAGGCTTCAAAATCTACATTTCTGGATTAGGTAGTAAGTCTAAGCTTCATTTGCAGAGTCCAGAATGTGCATCATCCTAAAGGTGATGAAGGAAGAGTTTTCATTTCAGCAGCCCATGAACAGATAATATGCATGAAAAAAACCAATCAGAATGCATTTGATTTCTTTCCTTTCTTTTGTCACAAAGAAAATAAGAAGGCATTAGACACTGATCAGTACTTTGAAATTGATGCAACTGCTTTAACAAACAATACCTGCAAAAGCTTCAATTTACAGAGGAAATATCAATGATTCTAAACACAACCAACTACGAAGCCTAGTCATACAAGTGCTCAAGGTGGCAATGGCTGGGAATACCATATGCGATTGCTAAACCAAAAAATCGTTTTACAACTGCACTGCACCTTTGAAGACAGTGAAACGGGAAAATTTATCCTAACTGTCACAATCAAGCATGCAGAAACCATGAGAAATAAAAAATCAACATCAAGTCTAACTCATTGGCACTGCAGCAGACTCAATAGATAACATTCATAAACTAAGTAATACTATTCCAAATTCACTTGTAGCACCTAAGCAACGACATCAATACAGGAAAACAAAAACTGCTTGTGGCCATCAATATACAATCCTAGCCCACAACTGTTATTTATAACCCTATCTATGAAACATTCAGACCATATACCTGCCCTCAAAAAGATAATGTTCAACACTGAAACACAAAGAAATGATAAAAAATTTAGAAAATCTGCTCTCTTCCCTAGGTGAGTCTAGTTTCCTGCATACAGAAAGGATGAAAAAGGATTCTGTTTCACTCACATGAAACTAGCCCTGTGTGCTTTAGTTGACAGTGTTCTTAATCACAACTATCAGTGTAGAAACTGATTAAAACCTAAAAAGCTAATACTCACTCAAGGTTTTATTGCATAACAAATTGTGCACATAGGAAAATTTCCACATACACATCCCAAAGCTTACTCTCCATATAAACTCGTACAAACCGTTACTTAAACAAAATCCCATTCTCTCATTCTAATACACACGAACCTCCAAGTGTTCCATCTTACTACCAGTACTGGAGACATATATTTGTCAGGATGTTTAACAAACTCATAATTAAAATAACTCCTTTTGATTTATTGGCAATAAATTCTGAGCACAAAGCAGAACCATGTACTAAACAACCAACTTGACCATATCTACAATCACTGACATATGTGCAGAGCACCTATTAAACATGTCAATGGAGCTTTCCAACCGTACATCACCATGTAATGCAACATGCCTTCATAAAACACAACTGTGCAGACACCTATTTTATATACTTCATGGATGTAAATGCAAAATATAATGAACATACATAATATAACTACAAAAACCTGGTATTCCTTGTAAAGAATTCTAAATTTTGTCATAGTTGATCCAGTCAATAGGTTTATAGGAATTCAACCATTCCTGAAATCAAGAGAGAATGGCGAATCCTATTGTCATTAGCAAATTGCAACCATATTTTTAGTAGTCATCATGAAGAGGGATGAGAGAAATTTGTCTCAGTTCACAGGACTAAGCATCTAAAAGGTACTATTTTTAAAGAGCCCCGAAGAGGTCTAACTTGTGAATAAGTAGTATCAATTAGACAAACTAAACAGTTCACACATTCAAAGCTTCCTGAATTCACAAGTCACCACATATGCGCATCCCTACCAAAGTAGTACCCATCTATTCCATCTACTAGGAATTCTATAACATAGCCTTTCAGAGAAACAAACTAACAGTCATGAGATAACATTATTTTCCTTCTTGCTACTTGAGACCCACTCATATGCAGTAATCTGAACTTCTTTCCTAACTCCATCTGACCAAGTATACATTTCAACTTAAATTGAAACTCCAGTACACAAGGTGCACAAAATATGGCTACCCAAGTAATTAAAATGATAGAGAAGGTACAGAAAAACCAAAAGCCATCAAATGCAAAAGGAACGGAAGAGATCTATGAATGCAATATCATGATATACATGACAATAATAAAACAACAACAGCTTAGAACTTATCACAACATAAAACTTAAGCCTTCGGCAAATACAACAACAGGAAACAAGGACTTGCTATTATTTTTATTTGCAAATAAACAAAATTAAGCAGTATCCAATCCAATACAACAATCAAAATCCTACAAACCCATTTCAAATTTTTCTTTTTCTTTTTCCCTTGAATATAATCAAGTCTCAATGACTACATACACAATAACTTACACATAACCCCATCATTCTCTTAGCCTTTCCATGGCAACTCAAATATCCAAATTCTCCATCTGAATGCTACTCTTCAGAGGCACATACTCACCGAGATACCCACCAAGATGATCGTGCAAGGCGCTCTTGTCAATCTCCTGATGATGATAGCTCTTGCACACATAGTAAAACACACTCTGCACTAAGAATCCCACAAGATTCACAATCACCAACAACCCCACCAAGAACCCACCAACCACAATCCTCCCCAAAACACCATATTTATCTCCACCATGAACAACAATAGAACTGAAAACACCCCCAATCGCCGCACAAATCGCCAAATAAACAAAAACAAGAACCCCCGCCATCGAACTCTTCCCCTTCAACAACTCATAACTCTTCTTCATGGCCGCAAAACCATAAACCGGTTCAAGAACAGAAACCACACTCGCCAAATGCCACAAAGCAGTTATATACACATGAACAACTAAGAACAGCAAGAAAATCACAAGCATACAAAAAAGCACCAAAAGGGGATTCCGGGTATCAATGGCAATGATCAAAAGAACCAAGAAACATAAAAACAAAGCATTATAAACAATCATAAACAACGAAACCCAGCAAAAAGTGATAAACAAGCGCTTCAAAACCTTAGGAATAGCAGTGATTGTAGACGAGAAAGACACGGGCTTCGACGTGTAAAGCGATGCGACGGTGAAGACGACCGCGGCGGTGGAGAGAAGCGAGAAGGCGAAGAGGAAGATGAGATAACAGAATTGGAAAATCAGGAGCCGGGTCCATTCGTGACGCGTCTGGGTCGGGTCGGAGGATGGGTGTTCTTCGAGCTGATTTAAGAGCGGGTGGGTGAATAGAGAATGGGCTAAGATTGCGAAAGAGAGAGGGAAAATTAGGATTAGGGTTATGAGATAGAAGGTTTTGGGAGCTCGACGTGGGATTGAGATTGATTCTTTTAGGATTTCGGGTATTGTTATGAATTGGAGTTCTTCCGGGGTGAGATCCATTTGGGGGATCAGGGACCTGTTTGCAAAAAATTAAATTTTGATTTGAGGGTGTGTTCGAGAGATTTAAGACGAAGAAAGAGGTTAGCTCTATAATGGAGGTGGTGGAATGTGGGTTTTGGAGAAGAGGAAGACGCAGAAGAAGAAGCAGGAGAAGAAGATTTGTTTATGGCGGTGATTATAGGGAAATTTCTGTATTTGACCGCCGTTTTAGCCAGATTTTTTTTTTCAAACTTTTAAATTTTTGTTAATTAAACATATGTTATGCGTGTGATTTTACCTTCAATCGTAATTTTATTTAATTTCTTTTTTATTAAAAATTTTAATTATTTATTTTAAATTGTATTTTAATATTATTTTTAAGTAAAAAAAGATTAAAATTTTTTTTAAATATAACTGTAGCGTGCTACATTACTCAAAAAGTGTGTTATGAATTTGATTAAATTAATTAATTATAATAAATTAAAAATTATTTTTTTATTGTAATTTAAAAAAAAATTTAACCTAAAAGGAGGTCAACGGTAACATCCAGTGATTATATTATTTTGGCGCTGACATGCTAACTGTCAACGATGATGAATGATGGTTCGTTTTGGATTTTAGGAAAAATATAAAAATTAATTATATTTACTGTTGATTTTTTGCTGTAAGTTCTGATTATATTTAACTTAAGTAAGCTTTAGAACTTTAAAAAAAAAAAAGTAAGCTTTAGAATTAAATATATTAAAAAAAACTGTAAGAGTTAAATATTAACTTTCACCCAGAAATCGATGGTCTCTGGTACGAAGATTTGTTTATTTAAAATTTTAAAATAAATTTTTTATTTTAATAAAAAAATTTACGGTGACTCAATATTTCTTTATAAATAAAAATTGACATTAATATTAAGAAAAAGAGTTATTATAAAGTCGTATTAAATGTATAAAAGAAAAGTAAAATGAAAACTCAAAAGAGTGAATATTGTTCATGTGGCGAGCACTGTTGCGAGGGTACTGTTTACGATAATTACTGTTTATTGAGGTATTGTTAACAACTGGTACTAATCTTTGGTTACTATTTACGCGACAACTTAAGAGTATTTTTTATTTTGGTTCAATTAACTTTTTTAAATGAGATTAGAACTCTTACAAGTAAGGACTCTTATTTTAACTAGATTTAGAATTTTTAAGGATGTTTTATTTATTATATAAACCCTTCTAAATATAAAAGAAAGACAAGCATCTAAAGTTTCAAAATCTAAATCATAAAAGAAAATAGATAAGTTAGGTAGGTACTAAGTGCGTGGTGCACTAAAGTGTAACCTTTTAAGAGTGCTTTCTTTTGGTTCTTGAGTGAATAAAGAAACACCATAGATTCTTTTGGCTTAGATGCTTGGGCTATTCTTGTAATCCTTGTAGAAATATCTTATAAGAAGATACTAAGAGATCTTAGAAAAGTCATGGTGATCAATAGTAAATACTTATGGATCTCTATGTGAGATACTAGGATGGTCTGTGGGAGATATTTTGGATATTATTGGATCATTGATAATGTAAAAAGATATTTAGTGATCTATATTAATAATAAAAAGCTGGATCATGGATCCTCTTTGGCCATAGGCTATTTTGGGCGAACTACATATATCTTGTGTTTTGTTGATTGATTTATTTTATTTATTTTTATTAACGTGTTAATCTCATGTGTTCTTACTTATGGTTTATGCTACACATAGAGTCAAAAGGGTATTAAGGATATAGTTTAGCTGATGCTATAAGGTTGTCAAATTGAAAAGTATGGCTTGATATCCGCAACAAACTGATATCAGAGCATAGGTTAAAGTCCAGATTGTAGAGCATAGATAGCAGTGTTAGATTGTAGAGCAAAAGTTGTTAACTATGAGACTCACAAATATAAGAAAAGAACAATAGAGAAGATGATTATCTAAAAGAGGAAAATATAATAACCTTACTAGGGAGTTTTTCTTAGAGTAGAGATCACTTTTGAAGAAGACTACCAAAAAGATGGCATCATCTAGATCCTAGTCAGAAAAATAATTGAGATTTGACACAAAATAAAGATGGCAAAAGAAGAATAATCAAGATTAAATGGTAGATCTAAATGTGTCTATGGCACTAAAGGGATAGTCCGAAGAGAAAGACAAAGATAGAAGGAATGTGGATTTGCAAGTCAGTTAGATGATTAGGAAAAGACCTTGATCGCATAAGAGCTTCTGGAAGAACAAGTGTCTGATGGATGAACTATTTTTGGAATTTAGGGTAATATTTTCATATGAGTAATAGAGAATTATTATTTACCAAATGAAGAAATATGGCTTGTGGTAAGTCATATGGAATTGGCAGAATAAGATTAAGACTACATGATGAAAAAGACAAGGGAATGACTAAGTATGAGATTTTGTTCCTCATCTCATGAAAACTTAGTGGACTCGAGACTACTAGATTGAAATAGGAAGATTCATAAAAAACAGAAGAAAGAAATACTAAATGGAAAGTAAAATGATCAATAAGTGATAAGCACAGAATGAGACTATGTACTTAAATGAGATCAACATAAACTTGTTGATTTAAAATAGACCACAAAATAACTTTTGAATTATATCAGGTTGTGGCAGGGATTGAAATAGAATGTGTGAAAAGAGTATTAATTGTGAGAATGTGTTTTCACCATTATGACATTATAGTCATGGTGTCTTCGGGACATGGGAGATTACAACATTTGACTACTCTAAACATCAACATTTTTGAATCTCAGAGATCGCAAAATTATTATCCCTAAATTTGACTAAGGCTAATGCTTATAGAATCGAGGGATAACAATCGAGCAGGACGAAGGTAAGGAAGCCTTTTTCGTACCCCATCCCATTTTTATTTTAAGCCTCATTTTCTACCTTATTCTTGAAAAACTTTTAATAGGCCAGAATGAAAAATCCTCATATGAAAAATGTCTATCTCATTCCCGTCTCATTTATCCATTTTTTATTTATTAATATTAAATACTAATTTATATTCACAAATGTTAATAATATAAATTTTTAATTTTTTATTATGATGTAGGAACAAAAAGTATCAAACTAACAAATTATAATAGTATAATCATAGGTTTTAATAATGTGAATAGTAATTAGTAAACAAATTTTTTAAATAAATAAAATAAAACAAAAAAAGATTCTAAATAATGATCTAGTGCTTATCATTATTGATTTTTCTATTAGCTATTTTATATTCTTATTAAGATAAATGGTCTCCCAACTCAAAAGCAAGTATCTTTTTATCGTTTATAATAAAAAAAAGGTAAATTTCAGGAATTTTCTATTATATACATATATTTTATTAATAAAAATATATTATTAAAGCATGTCTTAGTTAAATATAAATTAAAAAATAAGATATAAATCCTTAACGTTTTAAAAAATAGATGTACAAACCTTAATAATTTTAAAAATTCTATCGACATCTTTATTAAGTAACAACTTTTAACTATTTTAAAGTTAAAAAAGGGGCTTGCATGTCATTTTCTTTAAATCTTAATAGTACAAATGTCTTTTTTTTCGTTAAATAAACTAAAAACCATTACATGACAAGGATATTAATGAGATTTTTGAAATTATTGAGTTTGTATTTCCTTTTACCAAAACGAGGGGTTAAGGTGTCTTTTTTTCAATATAAATTATAAAATAAAAAATTTATAAATTATTTAATATAAAAATATATACTAAAAAAGTTTCCATGCCACCACTCCATTATAAAAAATTACCTTTTACACCGTGTTCAAGATGGCCCGCAAAACATTTTATCATTTTTAATAGGATATTAACACCACTACCTTTGAGGTTTACACAAATTATATTTTGATTTGGTTTTGATTTTAAGTACACTTTCACTCCTCTACTTAATTTGAAGGATGAAAATTCTCTCAAAGTTATATATCTTTTATTATGTAAATAACTAAAATATTCTTAAAAGGTGAGAGTATTTTTATTTTTTAAATCAAATAGAGAGTGTGACAATATAATTAAAACCAAAACCAACCATCAAAATATAATTTGTGTAAACCTTAGGGTGATAGTATTAATACTCCTAACACTTACATATTGATTTAAAGTAAACATGATGTAAATATATTTTGGTTATTTATTTTTAGGGTCAATACTTATGCTTATAATCACCAACACGATATTACAAATATTTTGAAATTGGCGAAGGATACCAAGTCCTCAATTTTACTTCAGTAGCATTTTTTAAAAAGAAAGATTTATTTTAGTAGCAACTTATATAATTTTACTAACAAGTTGAGATACTAAATTTATATCATACTCATACAGTATTTATTATATGTTCATGATCTATAAATAGTTGCAAGAGTTGTTAGAAAATGTTATTGTGCAAATATATTCTTGAATTATATGTTCTTGATCTATTTTCACCGACGTAGGATTTATCGAGTGGTATCGATTAATATAGATCAGTGTATATCTATATATGAATTGCCTAGATGATTAATCTTAACAAACCACGGGCTTAGTAGAAGCTTGTATAGATATATAGGTATTTAGTAAGGACTGGATACTGAACAAGACTCAATGAAGACTTTCAATAGATATCCTATAAATTCATCAGTAGAGGGTTTTCTCGAATTGAGTAGTATCCGTACTCTCTAGACCTGAGCGCTATGATGAGTTTGTGAGTAATTCACCATACTTAGATTCCACACATGTTAGAGACCTTTTATAGACTGACTATTGGGTGTCACTGGGTATAATCCGATGTTCATAGAGTTCAGTGAATGCAAATATGGGATTCATTAGCTCACATAGGTGAGTTAAATATCCAGATGCTCTAAGGTTGTATTCTATGAAGTCTCGTGGCTATAAACATTAAACTCAGGAAAGAGTTTTCTGTGGTTTAACCAATATCGTAAAAGGGTTTGTGAATATTATTTATCAAAATACGAATCAAAGAGATAAATTTATGGTTGAGCAATAGAGGACTTGACGGTGTTGATTTATGTCTTCGCTCTTTAAGGATATATATGACAGAAAGATTGTACAAATATGAATTAATCTGAACTTGTATGGTTCAACTAGATATTTTATATTATCCATAACGTGTGTATGAGGGGCATCAGTTATAGACTTACAGAAATATTTTGTGAGACAAAATGGATATGAACGGAGTCTCACTATATAAAGTGTATTCATTGAGCATATAGGTAGTACACTGGATCGAATTGTTTGATCCAGAAAGTTTTCAACAAATATTAATTTATTTTAGGGTCTCGTGGAGAAGAATTAAGATTTAAGTATTAAACCTAAGATTGTGCCAAGTGAGACTTGATATTTTAATCTACTTAGTACATGCATCAAATTATGTCAATAATTTGTATGGGTACTAAATTTGGCATTGATAAATATAGTTATCATTTAAATAAAATAATTATTATTTTATTTAAATTAAATTATTTAACTATTTATTTATTTCAAAGTCTCTCGGGGAGTAATTAAAGTTTAAGTGTTAAACTTAAAATTGTTTCAAGTGAGATTTAACATTTTAATCTACTTAGTAGATACTTCAAATTGTGCCAATAATTTATTAAAATATTAAATTAAACATTAATAAATATAAAAAATAATAATTATTGTTTCATTATATATATCAATCTACTGTCAAATTTAATCAAATAATTTGTCTAATTTAAATAATTAATATATGTTGTCATATGTTACATTTTGATTAGATGAATCAAAATTAAATGCAAGTTGTTGTATAATTTTTTGTCAAAAAGCAATTGAAGAATCAAATTGAAGCCAGAGGTATCGTTCCCATTAGTCACCAATTACTTCTTTATTGCGCCAACAAGACAAGTATTTTAACTAAGTAAGTCATGCTTAAATAAATGTCAATTAAGTCACTTTTTACTTGCTGATTGTAAGACAACCTTCTCTTATATATATATATATATATATATATATATATATATATATGTCTGTGTGTGTGTGTGGCGAGAGAAAGAGATGAAAAAAAATTGTTACCTTAATTTGGAGAGGTTAAGTGTTAATCTTAATATCAAAACTATTTGAGTGATAGAAATTAAATCTAAAGTAAATGTTACTTTAACTTGTTTTTTAAAAGGGAAATTTGTCAATTTATTTTGAAAAAATTTATTACGTTCTTAATTAGATTTATTTATAAGTACACTTTAAAAATAAGTATTTAATCTTATTAGTGTAATGAAATAATATAAATATAAATTTTAATGTTACATGTATGACATATTTATTATTAAATTATTTTATAATACATACAATCACCTGTAGCATGCCGCACATATATACAATACCAACAAATAAATGATAAAAAAATACTTAATTAAAACAAAATTAAATATTACAAATTTTAATAAAATAAAAATATCATTTAAGCCCTTTTCCAAAAAAAGAGAAGGAAAAAGATTTTCTTCGATGGATACCTCTTGTTTTTGTTTAGTCTCCCCCCTTTCAAAAGTTATTTTTATTTTTACATTTGTTTCTTCTTCACTTTCCTCCCTTTTTTCTGTTTTTGAGATTTTTTTCACTTTCAATTTTTTAATCAAAATGAGTGAGGTATTCTGCCTAAATTACTTTTAATTCATACCCATTTTGCCCACCTTAGCCTTTTACGTAAAGTAAATTGGAGTACTGATTTTTAGGTTTTAATTAACTTAGCTTTTAAGTTTGTATAGATTTAAGTTTTATCAGAGTTAATAATTAATACTATTAGAATAATAAAGTCAAAGTCCCTAATGTTTTATAATTTCTCACATAGTTTATTTATTTGTATAAAATAAGTCCCTAATCCCACTTAAAATAACTGAAGTACCCTTTAGGTTAAATTAACATACACCTATAGTTTGGTAGATAAAATGTTACATAATGTAAAAGTAATTAAGTCATTTCATTAGGAGATAATAAGAACCTATTTAATATAAAATGATAAATTATGTCCTTGTTTAAGAAAATACAAAAATTTAAGGAATTTGATATTATTATCCTAATTAATGATACGACAACAATAGTGACAATTGGATGTGTATCACAAAGTCTTTCAAAAGTTGGTAAAGTTTGGGTAAATAGTGATGTAAATTCTTTTATTTTGGAAAGAATGTAGGAAAATTTTTTGAAGTTAAACAATAATTCAAGATAAAGTTTTTTTTGATCAAAGTTAAATTTTTTAAGTTTTATTAACTAAATAAATTTTATGTTGATCATTTTATCCTTATTGTAATTTTAATAATTTTTTATTTTATTTTATCTTCAATTTTCCTTTTTTATAAATTAATTAAAAAAATAAAATTTTAAATAATAATTTAAAAAAAAATTAATAATACTTTAAAAAAATTATTAATAAAAATTATTTAATTAAGCGCTAGGCATGAGCGCCCAGGCATGCGCGTCCAGGCATGCGCTCCCAACAAGCTTTGGCCCAAGCTTTGGTTTTCTTTTCTTTTTAATAAATTTAAAAAATAAAATTTTTATTTAAAATAAAAATTTTCCTTTTTTATTAAATTAATGAAAAAAAATATTGTAATTAAATAATATAAATTATTTAATTAAATAAAATTTTATTTTTTTATAAATTAATTAAAATAATTAATTTCAAAATAAGTTAAAATAAAATTAAAAATAAAAAAGCAAAACCTTGAAGCACATATGTTGGGCGTGCGCCTAAGGCATGCGCCCACAAGACTTTGCTTTGGACCCATGCGTGAGGCGCGCGCCCGACGCGTGAGGCGCGCGCCCGACGCACGCGGCCGCAAGCTTTTTCTTCTTTTTTTTATTTTATTTTATTTAAATAGATAATAATATTAAACTAAATATACTATTTTTTCTTATTTTACTCCTCACAAATAATATCCTCATCTTAAAAACTCATTATTTTAAAACTTTCTCTCTCGATGCAAACCCATCTCTCTTAGAAGAGATCTTAGATCTGTTACCAATTTTGAAGATATTTCTTAGATGCGACGATATTTTAAAGATTTAGAAGAATTAGTTAAAGTTGAAAACTAGTAAGTTTATTTTATTTATTTTTTAATTAGTAGTAATGTTTATATTTATATTGAAAATGAGTGTAATAGATGATTAAACTCCCTGATTATAATTATCATGGACAGTACGCTACACGCGCAGCTGTTGCTGGGGTGCCGCCTTGTGTGCGCACTAGGGCACAACAAGGCCCTCATGTAAGGTGCGCAACAAGCGCTCGCATGCATGGTTGCGCACCATCGTGGCACCACCACCAAATTTATTTATTTTATATATTTATATTAAATATATTTATATATATATATAAAAATATTTATATATTCAGTTTTATTTTTAATTTAGTTTTATATATAATTAAACTAAAATTACGTTGTATTTTTTCAGGTGCCGCTAATTATATTGCAAATTTCGACCATTATATGTTTTAGGGGAAGAAGGGAGAACTATAGTGATAGTTTTGAGAGATACATCGGTTATCAAAATATGCACATGGTAGTTCCAAAAAATATTAGATATAAAGTGTTGTTGAGAATAATTTGTCATCTTCTAGGAGTTGATCAGGTGCATTATAAAGCAACTCTCAAGTTTGAGGTTCCTTCAAATACTATACAGTTGAGACTCATTCCACTTAAAAATGATGATGATGTAATATTGTGGTTGAGCTTATAGAATAATATGGCTACACCTCTTTGTGCAATAGTAGATGCTCGAGGACTTGAAAGTAAAACAGAAGCACCCATGGAGCAAAAACAAGGTTATGCTAAGCAATTCACATCGGCAACTCCTGTGTATATTCCAAATCCCTCGGAGGATTATCATTATTCTCCTCTGATGTTCAACGAACAACGAGGCTACATATATTATAATAGTCAGATATATGGAGATGTTGGCATTGATCTTAGCTATGATATTGGTCAAGAAGTTGGATATAATGTAAGTAATAAGAAAAAAAAATAAAGAACTTTATGAGAATGATAATCATGGTTACGAGGTTGATGATGATGGTAGAAATGATGATGATGAACTGAGGATGTAAATGATGATGCTGGTGATGATGATGATGATAATAATGATTATGATAGAGAAGAAAGGGTTAAGGCAGAAAACCCATTTCAGTTTGAGCCTAAAATACTACCATTTGACTTAAATATATCGAAAAAAATATCTTGTATTGGGATTGGTAATGTATTTGTAGGAAAATTATATAACAACAAAGATGAAATTCATAAAGCTATAAGTATGGTTGCACTGAAAGAAAAATGGAGCTTTAAAGTTTATAAATCCACCAAAGAACGTTCCGAGTTAAAATGCGATGTTGATAGTTGCAAGTGAAGATTATGGGCAGTGTCGACAGAAATACGACATTTTTTTTATCGTAAGATGAGTAGATACAGAGCACACTTATGTTTTGAGTCAATTACGGAATGGTCACCGACAAGTCAAGAGCTAAATTATTGCTAAAGTAATAAAAAATAAGTTTACATTGGTCAATAGAAACTATAGGCCAAAAGATATTCAAGCAGACGTATGTGAAGAATTTGGTGTTTAGATAACGTTTACTACATCTTGGCGCGCTAGGGAGCGTGCATTAAGATTGATAAGAGATGCTCCAAAGGATTTGTTCAGATTGCTTTCTGCATACAACTATATGTTACAATAAAATAACTCAGGTATGGTTACTTATTTGAAAATTGACGCGGATAATCGCTTTATGTATTTCTTTTTTACGTTAGGACCCTGTATAAGAGATTTTATTTCATTAATCTGACCGGTGACTGCAGTAGATGGAACATTTTTGAAAGGTTCCTATTTTAGTACAATGTTTATGGCCATTTGTAAAGATGAAAACAATTAAATTTTTTCATTGGCTTGGGGAATTGCTGACTTAGAAAATGATACTTCTTGAGAATGGTTTATGGTTAAACTGCAAGGAGTTATTACAGATCATCAGAATCTTGTCTTTATATCTGATCGACATGCCAGTATTGAGAGGACTATACGGATTGTATTTTCTCATGCATATCATGGGTTCTGCATCTATCATTTGAAAGAAAATTTGATGACAAAATACAAGTTACCATCCTAAAAGTCTAAAAAAGAGGTATACCTATTTGTCTACTTCACTGCTGACAAGGCTTATCGTGTCCCTAATTTTCAATACCAATTAAACAAGGTGCGACAAATAAGTCCCGACATAACGAAGTATTTAGAGGAGGATATTGGTACGGTGATATGAGGTCAATCATTTGGTGCTTTCAGAAGGTACGATGTTATGACTACTAATATAATATAAGGCTAATATTTAAAATTTTTTGTTTCAGACGGATCTGAAAAGTATGAAAACATATGAAAACGAGCTATACCATAAGGCTTAATTATGTATGAGAGTCGACCTTCGTAACTTCTGTGCACTTATTTTATAATACACTTGTACTTTATATTATATACTTACTTATTTTAATGCACTTGTCTTTAGTATTGATGTTGATAATTTTTATAAAATTTTGACAGAATCTCCCATATTATATGGACATTCCCAAACGTGCCATATTGAAAAAAATACACTTCTATCTAATTATATCTCACATTCGTAGACATACACCCAAATCAACGGCCTCAAAATAAATAATATGACATAAATGCATATAAAAAAAATTATAGTACTAAACATCTATGAATCAACGGTTCACAAATCAACGGTCATCTTTTGTCTATAAAATGTAACAATGTCAGGGAAGAAGTTAAATGACCGACCTAACATAAGATATTTAATATATATACAGACGAAGTCGCCACAGTCCCTGCTCTAAACCTCTTATTGTGGCACATTCTCCTACATACAAATCATCGACCAAGGGAACAAATTTGGACTTTGTATATCCCCTCAAACTATAAAATCTACACCTTTAAAGGTACAAAGACATTGCAACATGCAGAGGCTCCATAAATTTCATGATGGACTCGTCTGAATTGCCATTCACGCTAAAATCATAAAGAATAATTGTCATTCGAATAAGGTTGAGCTCTGCTACAAACCAATATTCTTGATTGATATTCACAGGGATATATACCTGCAAAAATAATTATTGTATTATTTGAACTTAATGTTGTTACCTGCACAGTAAAAAGCCATTACTATTCTTAAAAGTACCTTATTGACCAATGCCCATGATTTAACACCAAATAACTCGGGCTTTGTTTCGAGTGCATAAGCCAACAAAGGTTTGAGCCATTGATCATTGTCTGGAGGATTAGCGATGAAGGACGTTCACCATATTTTTTGAATATACTCCTAAAGACAAATAAAAGATATTAGTTAAATTCGTTAATAGTTAATATATACAACGGTATGATAATGTTATATGCACAATAAATGGGTAATAAAATAGCTCACATAAAAATATAAATCTGCAGTTGTGCAATTCTGTGAGTACATATCAGAAACCGTTCTTTGACGCACATGTAAAACCTTTAAATATTCATTTATGTACTGCAAAACAAAGAATATGTATAGGTTTTGATACTATTTGACAACTCACAAAACAAAAAAAGCAAAAATAAGTCCTCACTGAATCGTCAAACTAGTCTTGTAATAGGTCATTAAACTATGTATAGTTAGGATCGAGTCCGTCCAAACGAACCTACTGTGTTGGGTCATTATTTTTTATCCAATCCAGAAGCTCAGTAAATTTAACTTAATCAATAGGAATCAACTGTCCGTTTACGTCAATTGTAGGTGCCACTTGTAATTCCACAAGTTTCTTCTTCACGGGCTTTTTTAATGAATTGGTATATGGACTGACTTGGGTTGCTGACTTCTTGTGAAAGTGCCCATACCTACTCATGTTTTCACCTAACGGAGCAAGTATAATTTTTATAGTTATAGGGCTATCAGCTACATACTGTAAATCCATTGTCATAGGCTAATACTGAGACTCGATGGTAGAAGCAAATGTCTGAAAGTCAGCAGTCATGAATTCGGTACCTTACAAAACCAAACAATACTAGTTAATGTATTGATTTGTTAAACTTTTACCTAATGTAATTTACATTTAAAACGTAGCATACTCTGCCCTACATCCTCAAAGATCTTGACTGGCTTAAACTGTTGCACCAAGAGAGATATCTGATACAAGATATTTTCTTCAGCCTTATCAATTTTGGCGGAAAGCTCTAAGTTAAACTTATCAATCCTGGTAAATATAATTTTTTCAAGATTATCCATCCTCTTCTCCAAGACATGATATTGTGATGATGGTACGCCGGACTCAAACTATACATAAGTAATTATAATTAATTTTCACAAGCTAATACTCATCAATAACATAAGTAATTATAATTTAAGAAAAATAATTAAATTATTATACCATTGATTCAGTCGCTGGCGGGAATTGAAATTCGTAGTTAGGCTGAAGATAATCGGTGAATTAGGTGTCCGAGATATCAATTTTCTCTAACTTAAGACTCCTTCCCCATTTTTCCAATAGAATACGCAAGTTTACCGCTATGCGATAGTCCACACTCTTCTCATGTTTTTGGGGCACCAACTTCCTATGAACATTTAAAACTTTTATAATATTTTAAATTTATTAATCATTATTAGAAAAAATAACAAAGTTATAAAGAAATTATATCTATTTTTTATTGAACATAAAAGCATACCCCAACACCATCGAAGAGGATATTTACGATGCTTTCGTATAATAGGGTGCTTGTATCAAACCAATTTAGAATACGCAGAAAATAGTATTTATTCTTGTAGGCAAACAGCTCCCTCTACCTCGGGATCGCCTCGCAGATCCATATATGAGATGATAATAAATTAAAAAATTATAATGTCAAAAAAATAAAATTTTCTGTATTCCAATATGATAATAAATCGAAAAAATAGAATAACTCACCAATAATGCTTGTCTAAATGAGTATAAGTTGTATGATTCCTTATCCAGAGTGCCCACTTTTTTCACCTTCGCTAACTTTTTGATTGAAGCCATGTATAAACTATTGTAGAGTACAGTCCATACAATTGTGCCCTAAGAATAAACATTAAACTCATCTAAATTATCCACGAAACAAAGTACAAAATATTGTATGATTTTATTCTAATCACGTGGCACTAACCATTTGTGAAATACATAAAATAGATACATTTTTACTACATTTACATCATTGTTAAATGTAACGTTCACGAACCATGGATCTAAATCCCTATAAGTCAACTCACTTCTTCCCGAAAAATATTTATACTATAGTCTATCACCCAACCTACTTACTATAAGATAATCCACTATCCTCAAACCAGTAATCAAATAAAGTTATTGACAACAGAATATGTCTTTTGAAAATCATAATTCTTCATATAAATTTTTGGTATGTACCGTCTTAATAAAATCTTATGTGCTAAAATACCAGATAATGGAATATATGATACATCCAAAAAATAACCAAAATATGTGGTTCTAAATATTTCTACCTACTTTGAAGTCAATTTATTTTTTATATTTTGTATAACCTATAACTTCAAGTAAACATGTACGTTTGCTCGATAAAAAATATTTTCGACAATTACGTAGTCTTTTGAGACATTTTCCTTCCTGAAAAAATTAAAAATATTATTAACATATAATATTCACAATAATTTTATCAACATATAACTAACTATTAAATAAAATTTTTTATTACAACTAACCTATATTAATATTGACAAAACAATATAAAATATT
Organism: Ailanthus altissimus; assembly: GCA_946807835.1. Taxonomy (NCBI): domain Eukaryota; kingdom Viridiplantae; phylum Streptophyta; class Magnoliopsida; order Sapindales; family Simaroubaceae; genus Ailanthus; species Ailanthus altissimus. The sequence goes on along the minus strand of OX327690.1, from coordinate 3,808,115 downwards.
TACATAATTATTAAACAATTTAAAATTAAATATTTATTAAAATATCAAATCATATATTTTAAATTAATCAAAAAATTTAAAATTGCCACGTGGCACCTTACCTTGGTGCCACATAGTAGCCGGCACCACCGTCGGGCGCGGGCCTTGTGGCATGCTGCAAGTCGTCGGGCGTGGCCATGTGGCGTGCATCAGGCCATCGAGCGCGTTCCACACGGGCCATAATGCACTCCCAACGGCGTGCGCCTAACGCTGTTGGCGCATGCCATATTATCGGGTGCGCGCCATGCGGGTGTGCCCAATGGCATGTGCCTAGAGTCAGTGGCATGTGTTTCTACACGCCTGCCGCGTGAAGCAAAAATAAGCACGTGCCAGCGCATGTACGGCAAAAAAAGGCCAAAATTCATCATTTTTGGTCATTTTTGATTTCATACACATTTTTAACTTATTTTTCATACTTCATCTATACATTTCTAACAATTAAGAATAAAAATCACTCAAAATCATAAAAAACTAAATTTAAAAATTAAACTTACCAATTTTCTCCTATGTTTGATTTTTTCAACTTCACACTAAATAATTTAACTTCAATCTTCAAATTTTATGGTGGATCTAACAAATTATTTGAAAAATAATTTTGTTAACCATGTGAGAGAGGAAGAAAGAGAGTGTCAGTGTGTGTATTATTTTTGTTTTTGAGTAAAAAATAGGGTTTTTAAGAGATAAGGGTAAAATGGTAAAAAAATCAAATTTGATTAATATAGTTTAAATTCTTTTGACTCAGTCAGAATAAATATTGGATTCAAATTTTTGGTTAACTTGGAAAATTTCCCAAGAACGTATGTTCATTAGGACATTAGTAGTTATTCTACGAGAATGATTTAGGTGAGATGACCATTATGTCATTCAAATTTTTTTTATTAAATATGCACTCGTTATAAAATAGTTTAATTATAATAAAAATATGAAAAATACATATCAAAATTTTATTATATAAATTTTGATATGTATTTTTCATAATTTCTATTGTTTTACTAAACTTAAAATAAGATATAAACACTAGTTTTTTTTTAAATTTAGTTTATCACTCAACTTAAAATTTTAAACTCATAGGTGAGGATCTGATATTAATATTAAATACAAATCTTAACAGGCTCTCTCATGAGAATCCGATATTAATATTAAATACAAATCTTAACAGGTGCTCTCATGTAAAATGTGAATCCAAATTCAAGGTCAATGACAAAGTGGATCTCTATAGATCAAAATAGATATCAATAAAAAAATTTACTAAATTTGAATTTAAGATCTAAGACAAAGTGGATCCCTAGAGATCGAAACAAATATGAATAAAAACATTTATTAGATCGATATTAGTATTAGATTCAAGCCTCAACAGTCTCTCATGTAAAATGTGGATCTTAGCTTAAAGTTAAGAGAAAATGGATCCTTATAGATCGAAACATATATAAATTAAAAAACAATTAATAAATTTGAGTTTAAGGTTTAATATAAAGTAGATCTCTAGAGATCAAAATAAAAATAAATCAAGAAATTTACTAACTCGATATTAGTATTAAAGATAAGTTTTAACAGTCTCTTTCACGTAAAATATGGATATGAGTTTAAGGTCTAAGACAAAGTGGATCTCTAGAGATCGAAATAAATCTTAACAATTTCTCTCATGTAAAATGTGAAAATGAGTTTGAGGTTTAAGACAAAGTGGATATTTAGAGATTGAAACAGATATAAATAAATAAATAAATACTAAATTCGATTTAAGGTCTAAGATAAAGTGGATCCCTAGAGATCAAATAGATATAAATAAAAAAATTTGTAAAAAACTAAAGACACGAGGGTTCAAACTTAGTACTTTAGCTCAGATACCATATTAGGTTACCACTCAATGCAAAGTTTAAGCTCTTAAGTGAATGCTCAATATTAGTATTAAAAATAAGTCTTAAGATAAAGAATGAACACTGTAGAAGGAAATTAGTTTTAGCATCAAACCCTAATTGAGATCAACCTTTCACCTTAATATCCTTTTGCAGTGAAAATATGTGATTGCAAACAAATATAACATCAAGAATATAAAAGCAGATCAAATAAGAATACAACATAACTAATTTACGTGGTTTGGTAAAAAACTACATTCATGGTAGATCAAATGATCATAACCTCTTTTATTAACTATTCTAGAGAATTTTATTAGGAAAAACAAATAACGAACTCTCAAAGGAATCTATGTAGTGTACCTTTATTTTTCAAGAACAATAAATTCTCAACAATAGTTGCACCCTAATGCCCATAGTACTTAGTGTTTACTTAGTTTTTTAATCTCTTAGAGTCTCTTTCTTAATACTTGATGATGAATCTAAAGGGTTTATATAGTGAGTAAATGTCCTTAAAAATCATGAACCTAGTTGTAATAAGAGTGTAAATGTTTAGGGGCCTGAAACCACTTCAAAAAAGTCAAAATTGAACAAAAAATAAATTTTCTGAAGCTGGTTGCTACGGCGTCAATGCGACTTATACTAGCGCCACTGCGTTGGTGCGTCTGCCTCTGGCACTGCAGCGCTGCTGCCTAGAGGTGTTCCTCGCATTTTCTTTGCATCTTCTCACTTCCAAATCCTATTTTGCTCATTCCTTGTGCGTCCAATGTATACTTGACTTTATGATGACACTCTCTTAGTATTTATCTCAATTCCTATCTATACAAGATTGTTGAATCACTAACTTCTGATAAACTGTTCCTTGATTTAAAATCTCTTATAAGAAGGTTTCTACATCTATTCACACCAATGCTCTATTACTTAGAGCTGGGTCAAATTAAGTCTTCATCAAGACTTAATTCATCTCGGGCTTATAACTTTGGTCTTTAAAAGTTTGAGTGCTCTTAGCATAAGGTATGGATGCGACACACTCCCTTTTAACCCTTATCACTTCAGTGAGTATATTTTGGAAGTTGCCTCGTGGTATGTATTACCCTAACACCTTATATTAGGCCATCATCGACCATCCCTTTAAGCACATAGAGACCTTTCATTGTGCTTCTTACTTTTCAATCTTATAGATCATTTTACTACCTTAGTTTTTCCTTTTTTGCTCTAACCGAATATCCTTCTTCATCGAGCTTCCTTAGGAATATCAAGTTCCTCCTTAGATTAGGAACGTATCTTACATTATATAAGTCACTAGGTTTTTCATCTTGCATCCTTAGTCTTATGTCATTAACCCCAATGAATTCACAAGTTATGTCATTTTCCATTAGGGTCTTACCCTAAATGGCTTTATAGTTGGTAAACAATGATTTTTCGGGACACAACTTTACACTCAGAATCTAATATCTATTTACCAGCGTACTTTCTCTTTGAGGCTACTAATGAGTCTACAACTTTGATGTCATCCATAAGACTTTTAATTACATTACTCTCTATTAGGGTTTGTGCTTATGTGCCATCTCTATTTGTATGAATATTTGATATCTATACAATGTACCTTTTATTAGTTGCTAATTACATTTATTATATGATACAATACTTGTAACGTTACAAACATTGTATGATTTGAAAAGGTTAAGATCTAGTCTAAAGGAGTTTAGATCAAGGCTAAGAGTTAGCAATACTGAAAATTATAACTATTAATAGTTAGTAAGTTATAAGAATCAGTAAAATCTAAGGCGTTGGAACCTTGTATATAACAGGACAAAGACATAAGGGTATACTAGTACTGACATAGTTGCAAGAGTTAAAATAAGGTACTAGGAGATATCATTAAGCAAATATGTTAAATACTATATTCCTGATCTATTTTCATTGATGCAGGTCTGTCAGTAAATCCTTTCTTATATATATCAATGTATATTTATATTTATAAGTACAAATGGTTGTTCTTAGCTGAGCATGAGCTTGGAGCTCGTGTAAGCATATGGGTATTTAGTCAGGATTGGATACTGAATAGACTCATAAGGACCCCACTAGACATCTTATATATGCAATCAATGAAAGATCATCTTAAGTTGAGTAATATTTGTGGTCCTTAGACCTGAGCACCATGATGGGCTTGTGAGTGATCCACATACTTAAGTTCTACTGACGTAAGAGATCTTTATAGTCTGATCGCTGCGTGTTGTTGGGTATGGTCCAATGCTTATAGAGTTCGGTGTACGTAGACATAGGATCTGTTAGCTCACATAAGAAGTTGTATATCTGATACTCCGAGATTGTATCTCAAAAAGTCTTATGGCCATAAGCAATAAACCTAGGAAAAGAGTTTCCCACAGGGTTGAATAATATAACAAATGAGTTTGAATACATTGTTCATCGAGATATAAATTTGGAGATAAATTCACGGATGAGCTTATGAGGATTTGACGGCGTTGATTTATGTCCCTACACATCCAAGATATCAATGATAAAAGGACTATATGTATGTGTTATAACCTTAACTTGCATGGTCTAATGAGCTGATTTATAATATCCGCGATGTATGCGTAGAGCATTAATCACGGACTTATGGAACAATTCTATTCAAAAAATCAGACGTGGACTTAGAGAGTCCTGCAATATGGAGTGTACTTGTTATGCACTAAAGCAGCGTACTAGATTGAATAGTTCAATCTAGTAAAATTGATTATTTATTTCAAGAACTATTGGGATGTGCGCGTGCTAGTACTTAAGTGTTAAATACATTAATTAGTTGATAATTGTTATTAACTAATTAAATATTGATACTTGGCACATAATGAGCATTTTGTTAAGTTTACCTAAGTGTATAGTATGATGGAACCCATTAAAGGGTTTACTTAGTAACCAAGTGAAGACATAATGGTAATTTCACATATATAATTATTTAATAGTTAAATAATTAAATTATTTTATTATTTTAATATATTAAATAATATTTAACTCAACCATCATTAATAGTTAACTAAAACTGAGTTAATAATGATTTAATATTAAAATAATATATATGCAAACTTGGTGGCCAAGTTTGCTCGACCCAACCATGGTTAAGTGTCAAACATGGTTAGGTCAAATAAAAATATTATATTTATATGCTTGGTGGCCAGGCATATTAACTTTACCATGGTCAATAGTTGACCATGGTTAATTTAAATAATAAAATATATACATATATGTGATTTTTACCATTTGGAAGAGAGAGAAAGCTACTGAAAAAATTTTTAGAGAGAGAAATTGAGAGAAAAAATATTTTTATTTTACTATTCATCTTTTCTTACAAGCAATTAACTCTATATAAAATAATATTAGCTACTGTTTTATTGATCAAGAGTTGATCAGTCATAAATAAATAGCTTAGGTTTAAGGTGTTAAACCAGTTGCTGGATTAAGCTGCTATTCTAGACAGTCAAGCCCACCTAGCTGATTGCTAGAACTATCAACAAGTTTCACTTTAGGCGGACTCAAGTAGCTCTTTAATCCAAAGGTTGTACAGGTAAAAATTTCTCAATCTTTATTTTAATGTGATTAAAATATTACAATGTGTTCATTATTGTTTTTTAAGCTTCTGTTGCATATATGTATGTATTTGTTGTATATATATGTATAATAGACACAAATACCACATGCATACATCATAGAATAATCAGCACTTTTACTTCTATCTTTTTCTTTTACTTTAGGACAATCTCTTACATAGTGTCATTCCTTGTTACAAAGGAAACACTTTTTGGATCTCCTTTTTAGTTGGTTGTTCTTCTTTCTTCTTATAACCAAAGCTGTTGCATTATGAGTTTTAGATCTCTTTCCTAATTCTTTTGAATTCAATGATGTTTTAACATCATTCATTGAAAGAGTCTCTTTCATATAATAGCGTATCAATAAAGCTCTCGTAACTCAGTGGTAATAAACTTAACATTAATACCTAAAGTCTTAAGATTTATGATGACTTTGTTGAAGGCATCAATGTGATCTCGTAATGAAGATCCCTCAGACATAGACAGTTGGTGCAACTTCTTATTCACATGTAGAGGATTAACCAAAGACTTTCTTATATACAAGGTGTCAAGTTTTTTTCATAGATCTAAAGCCGTTTCCTCTCTATCTACCTCCCTTAATACTTTATCATTAATGCCAATATTATGGGGCTATGGGCTCTCATCTGAACCGTATCCTAATATATCTCTTCAAACTTCAAAGTTTTCTTCTTTACACTAGTGGATGATCATGTTTCTTCTAGGATTGAGTCTAACTCTTCTCTGACTAGTAGAGCATTGATCATTTTCTTCTATAGATTGAAATAATTCATCCAATTAAATTTCTCTATATCTTACTAGATAGTTGCCATGGTTTAAACATCACCTATGTGTATTATCGAACCAAAGTTCCAATGCCAGTTTGTTGAAGGAATCTCCTTCTCCTTAAGAAATTAGGTTTGGCATCAAACCCTAATTAAGATAAGCCTTTTGCTCTAATATCCTTTTACAGCAAAAGTATGTGATTGCAAGCAAATATAATATCAAGAATATGAAAGTAGATCAAATAAGAACACAAAACAATCAATTTAAGTAGTTTGGTGAAAGCCTACGTCTATAGTGGATCAGGGGCGGTTGCTGCCCAGCTCACCCTGTGCTTGGGGGTGACCCAAGTCCCCCACCACAGTAAATACCTGGGGCTCCCTTGTATTACTAGCAAAAATAAACAGAACCTATTTGCTGCTATTAAAGACAAAGTGTGGAGTAAACTGAAAGGTTGGAAGAGACATCTTTTGATCCACTATAGACGTAGGCTTTCACCAAACTACTTAAATTGATTGTTTTGTGTTCTTATTTGATCTACTTTCATATTCTTGATATTATATTTGCTTGCAATCACATACTTTTGTTGTAAAAGGATATTAGAGCAAAAGGCTTATCTTAATTAGGGTTTGATGCCAAACCTAATTTCTTAAGGAGAAGGAGATTCCTTCAACAAACTGGCATTGGAACTTTGGTTCGATAATACACATATGTGATGTTTAAACCATGGCAACTGTCTAGTAAGATATAGAGAAATTCAATTGGATGAATTATTTCAATCTATAGAAGAAAATGATCAATGCTCTACTAGTCAGAGAAGAGTTAGACTCAATCCTAGAAGAAACATGATCATCCACTAGTGTAAAGAAGAAAACTTTGAAGTTTGAAGAGATATATTAGGATACGGTTCAGATGAGAGCCCATAGCCCCATAATATTGGCATTAATGATAAAGTATTAAGGGAGGTAGATAGAGAGGAAACGGCTTTAGATCTATGAAAAAAACTTGACACCTTGTATATAAGAAAGTCTTTGGTTAATCCTCTACATGTGAATAAGAAGTTGCACCAACTGTCTATGTCTGAGGGATCTTCATTACGAGATCACATTGATGCCTTCAACAAAGTCATCATAAATCTTAAGACTTTAGGTATTAATGTTAAGTTTATTACCACTGAGTTACGAGAGCTTTATTGATACACTATTATATGAAAGAGACTCTTTCAATGAATGATGTTAAAACATCATTGAATTCAAAAGAATTAGGAAAGAGATCTAAAACTCATAATGCAACAGCTTTGGTTATAAGAAGAAAGAAGAACAACCAATTAAAAAGGAGATCCAAAAAGTGTTTCCTTTGTAACAAGGAATGACACTATGTAAGAGATTGTCCTAAAGTAAAAGAAAATGATAGAAGTAAAAGTGCTGATTATTCTATGATGTATGCATGTGGTATTTGTGTCTATTATACATATATATACAACAAATACATACATATATGCAACAGAAGCTTAAAAAACAATAATGAACACATTATAATATTTTAATCACATTAAAATAAAGATTGAGAAATTTTTACCTGTACAACCTTTGGATTAAAGAGCTACTTGAGTCCGCTTAAAGTGAAACTTGTTGATAGTTCTAGCAATCAGCTAGGTGGGCTTGACTGTCTAGAATAGCAGCTTAATCCAGCAACTGGTTTAACACCTTAAACCTAAGCTATTTATTTATGACTGATCAACTCTTGATCAATAAAACAGTAGCTAATATTATTTTATATAGAGTTAATTGCTTGTAAGAGAAGATGAATAGTAAAATAAAAATACTTAAATTGATTGGTGAAAGCAACTGCCCCTGATCCACTATAGACGTAGGCTTTCACCAAACACTAAATTTGTTAAGAATTGAAATTCTCCAACTTTAATGTAATCAAGTTTTTAATTATTGAGTAGTATGAGCTTACAAAGTTGGGATACAAACTTTGTATCCCAACTAATGTATCATTAATTATTTATTATTACGTTAAATAATTGTTAAATTTTAATCTTTATTAATGTGATAGTAACACTAATTAACAATAAATGCATTGAATTCCACTCAAAAAAAAAAAAAACAATAAATGCATCCAATATCACATCAATTATGATGCAAAATTTATAAATTAATTTCATTAATCTAACATTAGTATTTACGGTTAGATCACAAGTTCACAACCACAAGTATATTTTGTTTGTGGTGTGAAGGCATATGTAGAAATATATTTGATATAAAAGCACAATAGAAGAAAGATTAGAAACACGCAATGTAAAAAGAGCTAATTGAGCTCACAAAGAAAAGGATATGCTAAAGATCAACAATTTAAATTAATGATGAGATTCGAATTCTTTTTGTAATTAAAATGAAAAGGCCCGTATCATTTACCTCTCACTTCAATTTAATACTACTCACATAATTTTTTGATGTTTTATATCATAAAAAAAACTTTTTGAAAAAAAAAATCTTGATATTAATAAAATCGGTTATAAAAGTAATTTTAAGATGATGTTATATGATAATTAAGGGAGTTTTTCAGCATTATGAAATAATAGTTTCCAAGCACTCGAGGGGTGCTTGCCCCAATAGTAATCTATATTGTTTTTAGTTTTATAGGAGTTTTTTTATTTCGGATGAAATTTATTTAAAATTGTGAATGTTATTTCTAATGATTTTAATAGTATAATTTGGATGAAATATGATGTACTTAAAATTGAATATGTTGTTTTCAATGGTTTCAATAATATAGTTTGAATGAAGTGTGCTTAAGAGATGTATGTGTTGCTCCAAAAAAAGTTTTGATTATAATATTAATAATATAGTCTAATGTACTATAAGCTATATAATATGGTTGATGTAATTTAAAAATAATAATAATAATAATTGTTTTAAAAAATAATCTTGCCATGGCCGTTAAAGTAGAATTTGTTTTCTCGCCTGAAAATCTAAATAAATATGTGTTCACTTCTTTTTTGCCAGGTTTCATTCGATTTGTTGTGGATTGGATGATGGAAAAACTTTGTTTTAATTGAATATAAAAGGAATTCGTTCTTTTTTGTTCTATTTCCATCAATGGGTAGGCTGAAAAAACATGACAAAGTTTATTTTGTACACCGCAGGAGGTTCTATTTTTCTGCGGACGTGGGGACTCAGGTCGGGGCGCAGCGTAACTAAGATAGTCATTCCATTTAGGGCGAGACAGAATGGGCGGGCATTGAATTCAGCCGAAGTTTAATTTAAATTCATATATTTGAATGATAATTTTGTCTTCATTTTTTAAATGTTTGATTAAATAGTTTAATTTAAACAAATACTAGTTGTTTGTTTTTTTAAATTAAATTTTTTTAAAAATGAGTATTTTCACATCTATACTTTTATTAGTGTTAATATATTTATATGCTAGCTAGAAATATCTATAAATTAGACAACTGAAAATATTTCAAACTTAAAGATGTGAACAAACATACATCTTACAATATTTGAACATCTGAAAATAAATTAAATTCAGATTAAAAAACCCTAATTAATTAACTTAATTTCAACTAAATCTTGAGTAATTAAAACTGCTTTGAATTTGCTTACCATCTTTGGTCGAATTGTTGATAACTTTGGTTAGGATTAAGGTTTCAGTCACTTCCCATGGATAGAGATAATTTTTTTTAAAAAACAAATTAGAGTAAATTTTACTTTAACCTTTTTGGATAGGTTTTACAGTATTTTAGTGGAGTGGATTTGTAATCTGCCTCACAATGAATACCATTACAATAGAATATCTTATTGTAAATATAAGTAGGTTTGTTGTAATATTTAAAAAAAAAAGCTTTGAATTTAATTGTTTCATAACCATGTTTATTGAAAGCTCGAGATTCTTGAGCGAATGCAATTATGCAAATTAAGAATATAATTTAAGATACAATCAATTGACTTTGTTCAATGACCTTATTTAATGATCTTCCATTTCACATATCATTAATCGGAAATGAATTACTCGAACAAATTAATTGAATCACCAAATTCAATTGTCTCTATCTAAAAATGCATAGTTGTAAAATTTTTTCCTACTCTTTTTATTTACTTGCAAACTCCTTTTTTTTGGGGAGTCTATAAAGAGCATGTGAAGCTGAAGATCATGTATCATGATTCATCATATGTGAAGTGGACGTAAAACTGTTTTAGGATTGGAGCCTGGAGGCACATCCTTTTAATTAATTGATTATGATAATTTCTCATGTATATTTCTCGACATATAATAAGGGTACAGTGACATTTCCCAGATTTTTCGAGCATATCTTCCAAAAAAAAAGTTAAAAAGTTATTGAGAGGATATTTGTGGTATTTCTAGATTATTTGGGCATATTTAACAAAATATTGCATTTAAAAAATGTTTTAATATATATGTCATAATTATTGGGACTAGTACCTTTAAAGGTATATTAAAGATGTCTTTGGATTGATGTGTTAGTGCACGAGCTTGATGCATCGAACATATCAAATAAGAAATTAATTAACGTTAAAACTGTTAATTCAATTAATTTTTTAGAGTTACTATTACGTGTGCACTCTTAATTTTAAATGATCAAGGGCAGACTAGAGTTACAACTGAAAGTTTTGGTAGCCTAAAGTTTGAAATTGTAAGGGTGAAAAGGCTTAAGTTGAAAACGTAAAGGGGCCAAAGCATCAAAAAGATACTCTGACGGGGCTGAATGAAAAAATATTGCTTATTTGTCTAAAAGTTTTAAGGCTTGGGGCCAGCAGGTCAAGGGCCTTCCAAACTCTAATGTAAGCCACCCTTGAGAATGGTGACTTCACATCTGTGAGTCAATATATATTTTGAATAGTCAGTAAGTAAAATTGGAGCTCATGAACCGAGCTGAGTAAACTTTAGGTCGAAATCGTAGGAGAATAATTTCTTAACATTAACTATTTGCCTCACCATCCCCACGCCCTCATGTGAATTTTTAGCTTCGTACTTAGCTTAGCAGTAATCATATCATTCGATTAATATTGAGGTCCTAAATTCAATTACACCCTTCTCTAATTAAAATTACTTATGTTGTGTTTTTGTTGTGGTGAATGGGGTCTTTTTCTTATTTAAAATATCAAGTAAAAGTTGCAACTAACGTTACGTTCACCATTCCATGCCAAGAAAATTAATAAGTACAGAACAAAATTGATCCTAATTACATTAATAATGTCCTATTTTTAAAGCAAAATTTGATGGCTTATTTTTATCAGCGACATGTTCTAACTTCTATCTCGTTTCTTGTAGGATATAGCAAAATGTATATACATGATTCTGTCAGTTCCAAAATGTTGGCATGTATGACCATATTTCATCTTTGACCCCTTACAAGATTTTGTTTTTAACATTAAGACTCCCACATAATTATAATTTCTATAACAGTTATTCAAGATTATGATGGTGGTTATATTTTGGGAGATCATCATCAAGACCCCTATAGTTTTCCAAAACTTTAGCACTATCCTCAACAATTTAAATAATCACTCGTACGGACCCCCTTTTGCTATGTATTACCATTAAATTTCCAAAATTTAAGGGCGATGATAGTTCTTTACTATAAAATCTCCTTTGATAAAAGATAAATGTGGCACCTATTTTCTAATTTTTGTGGACCTATATTACCTGTCACATATATATTATTTAATATATATATGTATTTATTTATTTCTTAATTTGAGAGCATTGAGCTTTGTATCGAAGTCAGAGCAACTTGTCGACACGCGTTTGTATTTGGTGGCATTTAGTAGTCCACTTTAATAAAAAAAACACCATGAGTAATATTATATTTTTAAATAATATATTAAAATTTTTATTTTAAATAATATATTAAATAATTATTGAATATTAAAATTATGTAATAAATAATTTTAAAAATTACACTTTTTTACTATTCAATAATTCTTTGACATATTAATTTAAGATAAAAAATTTAAAATATATTTAAAAAGTGTAACATAACTAAAAAAGCATTAATCTAATTTCATTTTACTTATTTTTTTTACTAACAGAACTTTTGAGATTCAAAATATTTTTATTTTGGTTTCATATTTTCCCGAATTCATATTTTCTAAATTTTACATCTTTGATTTGGAGAATTTTTTGTTAGAACAAAGAAATAAAATTTGTTCTAAGTTAATTTTGGACTTAGAAATAGTAATAGTTAGCAGCTCTATCTTTGTACCCTCATTTTAGTTTTTTGAAATTTTGAAAATTTAAAATTTGATGATTCCATCATTAGTCTTGGTATTCATAAACGTAGGAAAGTGAAAATCTTTTGATACAATGAAGATAATTTCTTGATATTTTAGTAGAATAACAAAATGCATGAGCCATTAAAATGAAGTTAACGTTGTAAAATAACATGTCAAGGGTTTTATGTTCATTTGCTAGATTATGTAAGCATTTCATAACCATGCTATTTTAAGAATAAATAAGTCTTTTGGTATGACCTTCATTATTTCAGAAGTAAATCAGTCTTTGCAATTGCAAATTGAATAGTTAACGGTAGCACTTAACTAAAGGACGTACGTATGACAATTTCGAAAGTGGTGGCGAGTTTTAGCCAAAATATAGAGATCTTGATTTTTTTATTTAATGTACTAAAAAAAGTCTCTCTAAGTAATGGATCAACCTTAATTAACTCATTACCTGCCTTGCACCTTTTCTTTTCCTCTTCATAAATGTCTCATTTTCCATTCTTCTCTGTTATTCGGTTGAAGCTGAGGGAGGAATAAAAATATTTCTCAAAGGAGTTGGAATTTTTTTATTATTAATTAAATAAAGGATGAATTTGGATTCTTATTTAAGGATTAAAAATGTTAAGTCTTTCCTCTCTTAAAGCATTAGTTTTTCTATACCTTTTTTTTGAAAATTTTAATATATTAAAAATTAAAATATTATAAGGTCTACTGTTTCTCAAGCATAAAATTATTAGGACAACACAAGTTATACTTACTGACGAATGCTCGAACTTAAGTCTCTTTTTAAGAAGAGAAATAATTAGACCCTGATAATGGAACTAAATTCTATAAGGGCACATCAACCCTCCTAATATGGGACTAACTATCTTCTTAATGAAGGATCAACAGCCCTCTTAACGAGAGATCAAACTACCTTCCTAATAAGGGATCAAACTGTCGGAGATCTAATAGACGTGGGTGTATGTATATATAATTGTGTTTATTATTTAAAATACATATCATATATATATATATTAAATGCAGTGGAAGCATTTAAACATGTAATCAACATAATAAATAAAATATATTAATCACATAAATATATTAGTAGTGTTGAGAACTCACATGAACGTGTAACGTTATACACGTATTTCTTCAGAGTCTGTATAGAGACCAACTCATTGACACTTCTAGTCACCAACTTGGTACGCTTGACAAGCTAGAACAACAGCTCTATATTCCAACACATGATTAACTCTTAACCCCAAAATAATCGAATATGTGTATTCTTCATTTTTTATAAAAGAAAAGGAAATAGAAATATGAAGCAATTCTTTTTTTTTATTATTTTATTTTTCTTCTTTCTCGACACCACTTTTTTTTCTTTCTCTTCTCTATTTTTTTAGGGCTCTAAAATGCTCCAATTTCCCATTAACCCACACACACTCCAACCACACACTTATCTCATAATATATATATCTAATATAAATATAATAATATAAATATATTATAAAATATTAACAATAATAATAATGGTTGTCAACTATTTGACATTATTAATAAAATAATATTAAATAATATAATAAGATATTTTAATTATTTAATAATTAATGTGTGAAACAATCATTTTGCTCCTTATAAATAGTTATCAAGTCTATCTTCTAATGGGTTCAACTAAATCCCACACTTGAATAAATTCAACCGATGGTTCACAATGCGCCACATGTCATTATACAATTAGAAAATAATAATTATTAACTAATTTTTATATTTAATATTTAAATATAAATACGCACGCATTCCTATGATAGTGTTGGATATTGTTGGATTAAACAATTTAATCCAGTACACTGCCCTAGTGCACAACGAATACACTTTATATCGCGAGACTCCTTAGGTCCACGCCCGATTTGTCAAATGGAACTATTCCATAAGTCCGTGAACATTGCCCCACGTATACGTCACAGATATACAAATCAGCGCGTTGAGCCATACAAGTTGAGGTTACAACGCATACGTATAATCCTTCTGTCATGATATCCTAGATATGCGGAGATATAGATTATCACCATCAAATCCCCTTGTGCTCATCCATGTTTTATCTCAAGATTTGTATCTCATTGAACATTATGTACAAACTCTGTTGCCATATTATTCCACCTTGGCGGAAACTATTTCTCGGAATTATTGCTTGTGGCCACAAGATTTTTTGAGATACAGTCTTGAAGTATCTAGATATCTAACTCCTTATGTGAGATGATAGATCTCATATCTGTACATACTGGACTCCATAAGCATCGGACCATACCCAACGACACCCTGCAGTTATACCATGAAAGGTTTGTAACATGCGTTGAACTAAAGTATAGTGGATCACTTACAAGCCTACTGTGGCACTCAGGTCAAAGGACTACGTATACTACTCAACTCGAGAGGACTCTCTGTCGACGACTCACATAGGATGTCTATCGGAGGCCCTTGTGAGTCAGTCTCATATCCAGTCCTAACTGGATACCCATATGTCAATACGAGCTCCAAACTCACAGTCGGTTAAGAATGACCATCTATATCCTATAGGCACGACATATGCTGATCTATATATAAAGGGTATCCACTGACACATCTGTGTCGGCAGAAATAGATTAGGGATAATTATTTGAAAATATACTTGCACAACTAACATTTCCTAGCACCCGATTGCAACTCTTGCAACTATTCAGTTACTATTATATTCTCAAGTCTATGTCCCTTTACAGATAAGGCTCTAACTCTTGGATTTTCGCTGAGTATTATAACCAACTAACACTTAACTGTGCTAACATTTAACATTTATATATCTCAATATGGCTAATTATGAGCCTTTATCTAAACTCCTTCAGATCATACAATATTCATAATTTTACATTGCATAGTACTATATTAATATGTATTAGTGATTTAATGAGAATATACACTTGTATAAATATACAAGTATATATACATTCAGGGATGACACGTAAGCACCGACCTTAACACCAACTACTTCACGTATGAGAAATTTAATCTTACAAAGAGGAAATCTTCGTATGGAGGGGACTTATTATATTAAATACTACCCTCATATAAAAAGGAGATTACAAAATTACCCCAACATTAAAACACAAATAAAAATCATTATCAAACCTTAAACAACTATTTAACACACAACACAACAATAATAGCCACAACAATTTTTTTGAAAAAGGTCGTTGGCGACCTTTCTTTATAACTAAAAAAAATGTTTTATATTTAAATATAATTTTTATTTCATTTTAATTAATCTAATAAAAATGTTTAATTTATAAATTTAACTTAATAACTAAAAAATATCTTTAAAAAAATAATTTAAGTAATTTATTAAAAAAATATAATTAACATATTTTTAAATAACAGTCGCAAAAGACACCAATGACCACGATTTTGCCTTCATAAATATTTTGTAATAATGACAATTGTGTCACCATGAATGCCATCACGGTATCATCGCAGAAAACTCTTTATTCTTATGATGAATTAATATTTTAAAAATTCAAAAATCAGAATAGGTCTAACTTTTCATCACGAGAAGCAGCACAACTAACAATAGCAGCAATGGCGACCAACGGTGGCGTGTGGGAGTTATTGTTCAACTACAAATTTTTTTTATTTGTTAAAATATTTGTTAAATAAAAAACAATATAATGATATTATAGGTAAGTGTTATTAATAAGTTTTAGATATTTACCAATTTATTAAAACATCTATTAATATATGGTTTATTTTTAAATTAATGTGGTATTTGAAAATGATAAATGTAATATTTTTCAATTGTCTCCATGATTAGATTTGTGGAATTAAATTATTTTTCGTCTTAGAATTTTGAAATTATTGAAATATTAAGTTATATTCTTCAATCAATATCACTTTAGGTATCAATTCAGTCACAATTTTAGTATTAATTTATTGCGAAAAATCAACTTTAGTACTAATCTCTCTATGAGATTAGCCTTTTTGCATTAACTCCCTTATTGAGGTTCTATGTGGCCTACACTACTATGGCTTAATATTTAACACTTTAAAATTTTTATGCATATGCACAAGACTTAATTTATAAATAATTAAAAATATAAAAGATTAATATACAAATAAAGATAAAGAAACAAATTATAAGATATAAGAAATACATGGTTCGTTAAAATGCTTACGTTCATGGGGGATTTATGATCCACATTTTTTTATTAATTAGATAACAAAATATCTCTTAAATAGCCATGTTCTTACAGATCTCTTAGTATCACCCATACTTTATAAAAGAACTTAAAGAATATAAAAATAGTCTGAGCACTCTCAAAAGAATCTTTTGGCTCTCCTTTTGTTTATTCACGAACAAAAGACACTCTCAAATGTTACACTCTAGTGCACTACACTCTTAATGCCTACCTAATTCTTCTATTCTCTCTTATATTTATATCTTGATGCTTTAGATGCTCAGCTAACTTTAAGGGTTTACAAAGTTTATATAGTGCTAACAAAGTCCTTAAAAATCATAAACCTAATTGGAATAAGATTCTATGTGTATAGAATTTCGAAACTTCCTCAAATAAGTCAAATCCAATCCAAAACTGAAAGTTTTTGAAACTGAACACTGTAGCAACAAGGACTGGTGGCTCTATGGCGTTGCATGGCCAGCGCCATGGTGTTGGGGCTTTTATCTTTAATGCCACAGTGCTACATAACCGACGCCATGGCGCCGAGATCTGGTGTTGATGCCCACCTTTTTTTTGCTCGTCCTTACTTCTAACTCTTTGTTTTTTACCCTCTCCTTATTCATCTAATGCATACTTGACTTAATATTTGACTCTTTATTTAGCATCCATTTCAATTCATGTCTTAATTATTTAATCACCAATTTTTAACATTAGTTAAAAGTTATTTTTGTCCAATTAAAATATTTTTCATTCTTTTTCATTAATAATATTAAGTTCCAACAAAACAAAAGAGTCAAATCTCCATTTTCTTTTTTTTTTCTTGCCCCCCTTTTTTTTTTCATATTCTTCAAACTAAACGTGACTTAATTTCTTCTTTGAACTATTCAATGGATAAACAATAAATAATGCTTGAAAACAGTCAATCTGGGAAATTCCATGTGGGTTTTCAAAACTGCCTTTCGTCTTTTCTACAAAAGCTTCCGACTCTATAATCATCAATCATGCATGGCTTCTCCTCATGAATTCTATGTGATGCCCACTTATTTTGATTTTGAACTTTTTGAATAAGAGTACTGATTAGTTGATTTATCAATTAATTTTAATTTTATTTCTATTTTTTCTGTGAAAATCCCTCAGTAAATTGATATATCCAATTCTAGGATTAGGTTTGTGTATTTGTTACGGTTTTTAATGTTTTAGAATTAAGATGAAAAGGACATAAAACGTCGACATTACATACTAGTCAATTTATTCTGCACAACTGGAGCTAATAAGTGAGATAATACAATAATTTGACGTTGACAAACCAAAGCTTTTCACTACTGTTATTAACCAGGGTTAGAACTAGGGTTTGCTCCAGTGCATGCAAACCGAAGAAAGTTTACCATATTTGTAATAAATATTATTTTTAAAAAAATAAATATTTTTAAAGTAAACTAATAAATATATATTTAATATATAAAATACATGTGTCAAAATATGATTAGTTATAAATGATACGTGTCATTATGTAATTAATTTATATATTTAATATCTTTTTAAAGAATAGTTAATTTAAAATTAAAATAATGATTATATAATTAATAAATAAAGAACACGTGTCATAATATGATTAGTTACAAATGACACTTGTCATCATATAATTGATTTATATGTTTAATAAATATTTTTATAAAAAATAAATATTTTAAAATTAAATTAATAAATATATATTTAATAAATAAAGGACACATGTCATAATATGATTAGTTATACATAACACATGTCGTCATGTAATTAGTTCAAATTTTAATAAATATTTTTAAAATAAAATAAAATAAATAAAAAATAAAAGAAATTAAAATAAAATTGTCACCATCACCAAAAAACGATGGCCAGCCAGCCCTTTTTTTTTGGCAATATTTAGAAAATAAAATTTATCAAATTTTATATCATTGGGCTCCATTTTTTATGATCTACATAATAGTGAAGTCTTTTTTTACAAAAATAAAATATAGAAAAAGACTAAAATGGTGGGATAGGGGCGGTAGCGATCACCACTTGCTGTCAAATGAGATGGCGATAACCTGCACTACTCGCACCTATGGATAGATCGATAGCCGGCCTCTCCATAGGTGGGGCGGTGTAAGTCACCACCCCCTCATTTGACCGCGAGAGGTGGTGGCCGCAACCCCTCTCCCATCATTTTAACTTTTTTTTGCATTTGTTTAGGCAAAAAATGACCTTACTATTATGTAGGTCAGGAAAAATAAAGTCTATTGATATAAAATTTGATAAATTTTATCATTAGAATATTGTTGAAAAACGACGGCCAGTCAGTTGTCGTTTTTCGGTAACGGTGACAGTTCTATTTTAATTTTTTATTTAATTTATGTGATTTTAAAATATTTAATAAAAAATTAAGCTAATTAAGTAATGACACGTGTCACATGATTAATGGATATTTGACTAAAGGTATTATGGTAAAAATAATAAAAAAACAAATATTTAACAGTAAGAATTAACGTGATAATTATTAAAATATAAAGTACTAAGTTGATATATGCTCTTAAAATAATGGATAATAGACTAAAATATTATTTTTTTAAAATTATTTTTGGTGATATTCTTATTTAATTAATGAGTATATGGTGGTGCTGTTAATTTTACAACTTTAATACGATTCAAAATGAGCTATAAAATTCATGCTGCATATTCAAATACTCATCATATAAAGAGGGATTGTTACTCATCAAAACAAAATCATATATATAAATTGTATTGACCAAAACAATAAGATTACATATAAATAAATGTGCAGGTGCACTGAAACACTGGACACACAATTAATAGGGTATGTTTTTATTAAAGTAGAAGATAACATCAGTGGTAGTATGAACTGAAGATCCTTATCAAATTTAGATAAATTTAATGGTAATATTACATAAATAATTAGAATAGAATTAAGGGATTTGCAAGGCTAAGTGTCACGCGTAAAGGGTAGTTAGCATTTACTTTCATGAAGTCTGTGTCATGCTTAATGACTAAGCCATGAAATTTCTCTGAAACTTGGCAGGCACTCATTCATATTCATATTCATATTCATACATTATATATGCTCTTTGTTTTTCTACCAAAACGTCTTTCTAAGTGAGTGGACCAATTAATAATATTCTTCTTGTTCAAATCCCTTTTCTGGTTCTTTCTTCTGAAATTCAACATTTCCCCATTTTGGCAAATTTCAAAAGGTAAACATGGAAAATCAAAGCTGGGTGGTTATATGTCACAGCACAATGACATCATGATCTGCTCTTTTCTTTCTTCTTCAACTTTTTTTTTTTTGCATGCTTAATTAATTACTTCATTTACAGACTGTGAAAAAAAAAAAAAGAAGCTAGCTGTTGTTCAATTATTGACATTAGCTATGATACTAGTAGGATTTGACGCAAATACATTGGACTTATTATAAATAATTAGAAAATAATTGATGAATTGTTATACTTGCAACATGAACCTTTAGATCTGCTGCCTGCCATTATAATTAGGTCTAATTGATATAATTACTACGTATTGTTAGTAATGTTACATATACGATAGCCAAATCCTAAATTCTATAATTCTAGAGGCAAATTGCCAATTACCTATATTATATGACTTTTTTATCAAATTTTTTAAAAAATATTTCTTTAGTAAATACTACTTTTTGAAGTATTTTTTTAAAATAAATACTATTCTCATTCTTTTAGGGAAACAATTTCTATTCTCTAAAATAATTAAAGAGAAAAATAACATTAAAAATATTAATATTAATATAAAAATTAAGGAAATAATTAATAAATACTTCTCCTTGACTTTATATATATAAGATTGTGAGTATATGTATGCATATATATGTACGTATATATATACATATATATATATATGTATGTGTATATATATAATAAATATATATATGTGTATATACATACATATACACATATATGAGGTAGAGCATTAATTGAGAAGGATCATAAACTAGTGTTCTCATCTACCTAAAACAATTGTTCTCATTTTTCACTTACACGTGTACATAGAAGGGTCTTAATTTCAAAATACTCTTCTGATCCTCTTTCAGTTTTAATTTCTTTTATTTCGGTGAAGCCAAAAAAAAAAAAAAAAAAGAACTAAAGCAAGGAAATTTAACGTGAATAAAAAAAATAGGTATTATTGTACTTGATTAACATCACCAGCTAACTAGCAATCAATTTACATGAACCGTTAGTATTACATTATAACTCTCAAACAACATGAAATTTGCATCATTCTCAATAATAATAATAATAATAATTTCACCCATTTGAACACACGGATGCACAACTTTGACACGTGTGAACATACACAAAAAAATAACACAGAAAGACAACTCTCTCTCTCTCTCTAAAAGATTCATTTTCATCATTGTGTTACTGGGTGCATACATGGCAAGACAGGCATTTTGGTAATTTTGCAAAAAGATATGGGCACTATTATTAAAGTCGTAAATGGCTAATAATAGAGAGATCAGATCCTCAGCTTCGAGCTATTATATTTATACACACACCTTCAAAGCAAATTTCCAATGCAACAAGCAAGCAGAGTAAGAGATCAGAAAATAAACAAGAACAGGTAAAACAAAAGTTCTCTCAAAGTCTCACAACTTTTGTTTCTAAATTTCATTTTCTCTCTCTTTAAACAAACACTGATATGTCATTATTAGGGTTTTTAGTATCGTCAAGTTAATTTAATTTCCACTTCTGATCTCAGTCTTTCATTTAATTTTCTTCCTCTTTAAAACTATATACATATTTTTTTATTATAGCATAAAAACTTTGAAGTAACACCGCTTTCCCTAAACTAATATAACCCTATACATTTTTGTGTCCATATTTGCTGCAGTTTTTAGAACTTATAACTATTGTTGATATAAAAATTTATTAAAGATGGGAAGAGGAAAGATAGCAATTGCCAGGATCGAAAGCAGAACAAACAGGCAAGTAACTTTTTCGAAACGCCGAGCAGGGCTTCTCAAGAAGGCTCGTGAGCTCTCTGTGCTTTGTGATGCTGAGATCGGGCTTATCATCTTCTCAGGCACTGGGAAATTGTTTGATTACTGCAGTGAAACAACCAGGTCTCCCCCGATAATTCACCCTTTTTCAATTAATTTTTCTTACTTTTTTAACAGTTTGTATACCAATTGCCTGGCCTCAACCTATATAAACATTGCTTCTTTTTTGGTGGCCAAGAAGTCTTGTGTTCAATTCTAGATATATGTTTAATGCCTTAGTATTTTTGAATTTTTATATATTTTTGCTTCAATGAGGTTAATTTTTCTTTTTTTCCATCAGAACATATTTTTTTTAATTGTCTCATTTTCGTTTTTGCTATTTAAATTTTGCTTCGATTGGTTTTCTCTTTTATTACTATTCTATCCAACTAGGGTTCGATCTCCTGCAGATTTCCAACAATTTGCCACGACTTGTAAAATTCCTTTCTAATTTTTTTTTGTCCTTTTTCTTTTTTATAACAAAAGAAAATAAAGATTATTGTAACTATCAGTCTTTTTTTTTTGTCCCATAAGAATTTCAAAGTCATTTTTACATGATATGAAAAATAAGAAAAAAAATCAATACCTAAAAAAAAAAACACATTACATAATTGTCCTTAATAATGAAACATATAATTGCAGCCTTGAGCAAATCATAAGAAAGTATGAGGTTGCTAAAGGGATGCGAATTCCAGATGATCGGAGCAATCATAACACGGTAGAGATTACTTAATTTTCCAAATTATCGAATTAGTTAAAATAGGGTTTAAGCAAAATTATTTAATTTTTAATTAAATACCTCCGAATAATTAAAATTACAGGAAGAAATTAACGGTGAATTAAGAAGAATGAGGAGAGAGACAAACAATCTTGAATTGAGTCTCCGGCGATACACCGGCAACATTGATTTGAGTTGTGTTCAATTTGAGGACTTGGCTCAACTTGAACACCAACTTCAGTGCTCAGTTAACAAGGTTCGAGCTAGAAAGGTAATATTAATTTACATACTAATTTTTCCCACATTAGAACATAAAAACTCATTTCTTAAAAACATTTTCATGAATTGTATCTTTTCTATATGTACACAGAAAACTTCTTTGATATTTATGGATATATGTCTGGATTTTTACTGATAATTGGGTTTAATATTCTATGAGTTAAAAGTTTGTAAAATATGAAATTTTGCAAAAAGGAATGCTTTAATTTGGAGAGTTGTTAAAGAGAAGGCTTCAATTATATCATGAATCACATGATCTTCGTTTGTGATTGGGCATATGCAGATTGAGCTCTT
Organism: Ailanthus altissimus; assembly: GCA_946807835.1. Taxonomy (NCBI): domain Eukaryota; kingdom Viridiplantae; phylum Streptophyta; class Magnoliopsida; order Sapindales; family Simaroubaceae; genus Ailanthus; species Ailanthus altissimus. The sequence goes on along the minus strand of OX327690.1, from coordinate 3,785,089 downwards.
AGAGCAGCAGATGGAGAATCTTCGGAGGAAGGTGATTCTTCAAATATATATATATTTTTTTTGGGAAAACGTCCAATCGTCTCCTAATTTTTTTTATATACTTTTTTATTGATTCTTTTAAAATTACTTATTATCTCTTTAAGGGCTAATTGTTTAACTTTTAGTACCATCTTCCCTCTTAAAATTTTTTAAAAGGGGTAATAAATAATTTTTAAGAAAACCAAAGAGAAAGTGGTATATATAAAAAATTTAAAGAGAAAATGGTGATTTTTTCTTTCTCTTTTTCACAATTACAATAGTCTATCACTAGTAAAATCATCAGAAGCTTAATAATTTTTCTATTAAATTCGTTTTTTTTTTGTTTTTAGGGGAGAATGTTGGAGGAAGAGAATGAGCAAATGATCCGTGTGGTTAGTACAAAACTTCTATGAAACATCAATAATTATGTGCATGGAATCAATTATATATACTTAATTTCAATAATCAATAAACGATCTTCTGACATTGTTGCAATGATTATCAAACATTGTAAGTTTTCGGAGACATATGTAATAACATTGTTGGTTTGATTTTAGATTAAGGAAAATGAGACAGCTGCATGGGGGCAACAACCAGCATCAATGGTACAAAGAATTGATGAGCATCGGCAAGTGCTGGATCATTTTCCATTTCCCTGTGATCACCAGGCACAACCTAGCAGTGTTCTTGAGCTGGCCATTCCACAGTATCAGCTGCCCTATAGGCCGCAGCCAGTTCAGCCAAACCTGCAAGATTTCAGCCTTCAGTTCCCCAACTATGGTAATTATCATATTAATATATATTATTCTTTCAATAAAAACCAGATGATTAAACCAGTAGCAGTCATCATACCAATATAAAGAACTAGGCATGCACAAATGTCATGTAAAAGCAATACAAATGGTTATTGCTACAATTTGATTGATTATATTTACCATAATATTTTTTGAATTGGTTTGTGTTTCATATATTGCAGAGTGATTATCAGATTTGTTAAGAGTGCTTATGGCCTTAGATCAACAGGAAAGAAGAAAGATTGAGATGATTCTGGTGCCAAGACACATGAGTGGACACTTAATTATATACATATAGTTATTTTCCCATTTAAGATATTTGATGATTAATACAGCTTATAAATATGCTAATATTCATGTTGGTTTGAATTTTGAACTTATATGTACGAAATTTTTTAAATACTCCTTGACATGTGGGTTTTCTCTATAATTGATGTTTGCAAGATTTTCTCTTTTCTTCAAAACTGTAGAAACTTGATAAATATGATTTTTTTTTTTTGCTCTCTTTACTCAAAGTATATGCTAGAGTTCTAAGCTAAAATAGTGAAGACAATATGAAAGAAAAAGAATGATCGCAAATCAGATAAAATTATCATCTAGGTTAAAATTATTTTGTTTATTAATTGAATTTAAGGTAAAGTATATAGCTCTTGTGACTATAATCAAAAACTGTTTTTGCAAGAATTTGATCATTCAGAGCTCTTGTGACTATAATAAAAACTTTAAGGGTAAGAAGTGATTAAAGTTTCAAATTTAAGCACAAATATATTTTTCTTTTCAAAGGAAAACAGTTCATTGGCTAACCTAAGAAATACAGACAAAATCAGCTGATCCTGATCAATAAAGTTCCCGAATTTCATCTTATTATAATCCTCAGAGCTCAGGTAAAAGATGGGTTGCTACCAATTTTTACTTCCAAGAACTTCCATGCTCAAAGTATTTTGCCTTAACCATTCTTTGCTTAAAGAGAGTCAGGACATCTGTTAGAAACTCGTTCGTTTGTAAGCTTTTATATGAATTGAGAAGAGAAAGCACTCAAGAAAGAATAGGTTATTTGAGGAACCCAATCTCCAGCATTAACACAAATAAACATTAAATTTAGTGAGGGAATTTGGTCAGTTATCCTTTCCACATTTTGTTCTTTTAATTATTCTCTCTTAATTTTTTTAATACGTATTAACATTCCCTTTTTCCACGTCATTTTCTCTATTAAAAATATTAATCCATTTGGATACTAATAAGAGGTTAATAACACAACGAAAGGCATTCTACACAATAAAATAGATATCTCAAATCCCATTTGGACGACATTGTTGACAAATAAAAATGTCTTATTTATTAACATCTCAGAAATATTCCACCATAATTAAGACGTCAAACCAACTCTCATGCAAGCCCTGGCGGTTCATTCATCTAACCGTAGATCAAACCTACTTTGATTCTGCAATATTATGTTGATAAATTGTTCGTGCAATTATTATAAATAATAAAAATATGATTGTTATACCAACTTTAATCAATCTCTGCTATTTCTTTTCTAGTATTGTTAAATGATTGTAATACTTTCGATCTATTTTAGACTGTCTCGAGTTTAAGAATATAACTAAAGAAAAGAATTCATTTGGTAGACTCGGTTTTAGAGATTTGGTTGGCTTTGATGATAAATTCTAAACCCGCTTTTAGGGGTTTTAGAGATCGAGTTGTGTCCAGTTAGATAATATATTTGCATAAATTCCTTATAGAGATATGGTTTTAAAGAATAATATTATACTTGTCAACATATTAGGATGACATTCATATTTTAAATAAATTATTGTTTACAATATATTTTAGAATGTACTTAATTCGAAGAAGTCTGATAGTGGTTATTATATTTTGACTATTTTGTAGTATTGACTTTATTTTCAACTGGCCCAACTAATCAAAACACTAGTGGTTTAATTATTTATTTATTTATTTAAATAAATTTATGCAAAGGAGTCTAGGAAATTTAAAGAAGGAACTCGATTTATATTTCAAACAGTTAAACCATTTTCTCAAGCCATGATCTTCATATGAGCTATGGATATCACAAGAAGACAGGAATACATTAAATAGTATTAGCTTGAATATGATTTCAATATTTTAATTTCATTTTAAAAAAAGGTATTTCAAAAATTGAATGATTCCCATTAAAATTATTCTACTAAAAAATAATGAGTTGAAGTCTTTCAAGAAAATTTAAATTCACTTTAATAATTAATATATTTTGGGAAGAAATGAAATTCTTATCATAAAAAAATTATTAATCCTCTAACGAGTAAGGGATCAAAAAATTCAAAAGAATAATTTGAATCATATATACTCATTGTAATATATCAATTTATTTTTATTTATACTACACTCCACCACATACATCACCTCTTCATTTTCAATCACTGATTTAAGTGTCGAACTATTTTATTCTATAGGAGGACAAGTGACATTTTGATCAATTTAAGAGAGTTGTGCAAGGGGATCTGTTGGCGCATCGGTAATGGATCATCTGTCTCAGTCTACCATGACCAATGGCTCCCTCGCCCTCTGTCCTTCAAACTGTTATTTCCACATATTTTGCCTGAACATTCCCTAGTGGCTGATCTACTTCTCCCATCAGGTTCCTGGAACAATGAGCTTATACGAAATTCCTTCTCGAAAAAGGAATGTAAATTGATCCTAAGCATCACACGATTGCCTACTTGGTCCTACCGTAATGACTCAGTTATGTGACACTTCGACAAATATGGTCATTTTTCTGTGAAGAGTGGTTATTGGCTCTCTCTTGCTCTTAATCATACATCCTCTTCTAATGGAAATGGTTTTCCCCTCAACTGGTGGAAGCATATATGGAGGTTACAGCTCCCCTCGAGAATCAAGCATTTTGTCTGGAGACTGTCTCATGGTTGGATCCCCACCTTTTCTAACCTCAGAAGATATCATGTACCTGTTGATGATTCTTGTAGCCGTTGCGGTAGAGGTGCTGAAAACTCCATTCATGCGCTATGGTTGTGTGATGCCTTGAAGAAAGTACGCCAACCTTGCTCTTTCATGCATGGTTTTGCTATCTCTCATAATACTCCAGTAATAGATCTGTTGATTGACTGTGTGGCTTGCTTACCCTCAGAAGAGCTTGAGACTCTGCTAATTCTTTTTTGAGATTGTGGTTTATCCGAAACAATTTATTATGGAACACAAAAGTGTTGAAATGTCAGACGTGTTGAGTTAGGCAAAATGCTACAGGAATGAATCAATGTCTAACCAAGTCCTCTCTACTAGCACTCCAATGTCATAATCCAGAATATGGAACACTCCTTCCGTAGGTCTCATTAAACTATATACTGATGCAGGCCTATCATCCACACATTTCAAAGTTGGGTTAGGTGTGGTGCTACGCGATCATTTTGGGGCTGTCTTGGCCTCCTCATCTATCCCTATTTATGCACAACCTTTCGTGGATATTTTTGAAGCCTTGGCAGTGCTACGTGGTCTTGTTTTAGCATAAATATTAAGCATCTCGTCTATTGAAATTGCCTCTGATGCTGAAAATATTATTCGAGACATCAACAATCGCTCTTCGTCTACTTTAGAACTGGGCTTGATCCTCCAAGATATTATTTCAATTTCTTCATCTTTCTCTTGTTGTACCTTTATTTATGCTCATCGTTCATCTAACTGTGTTGCTTATGAATTGGCACATCTCGCTCTCAAATTAGATACTGAAACTATTTGGTTTGGCAGAACGCCTCCTCAAATTGAACATTTTGTAATTGAGGATGTTCCTTCCTCTTGATTTATTATTATGAATTATTCTATAAAAAAAAATGATCCAAACAAAAAAAGAGTGGTGCAAGGGCAAGAAAGTAATTGAACGCGATAGTTTTAATCTAGGGAGCTTCGACGGCACCATCTATGGAAAAATTTTAAACAAAAAAGTTGCTTACTAATAATAAACTAAATAAAAAGATGGCAGGATAAAGATATAATCAGTCCTTCCTTTTGAAAAAACTAGATGGGACAGAAAGGGGGAGATACAAGAAATGTAGACATGGTAATCTTGAGAAGTGAAATTCCTATTGCAATGTCAAATGTGCAAACACAAATTCTTATGAAACTAGAAGCGATTAAAAAGGAGTACTGCAAATTGAGAGGTAGATTAACATTGATAAGAGTGTTAGAGGAAATTAACGACACCTTGAGAAATGCTTGACATGAGTAACAATGAGAATAGGCCAAGAAACACTCATAGAAAAATTGGATGAAAGATGAAGTACCTAAAAAAACATTGAGAGAAGATACCCAAGTAAGAATGAGAAAGGTGGATAGTGAATAAGATATAAGAGTCTTAATTATAAAGCAAATAGAAGAGTTATACAAAAAAAAAAAATAGTAAGCCTGGAATAATTAAGTATGCGTTGTTTATAACAAGAAAGGTGAACCAAGATTTGTTCGTAGACTCCATTAAGTGGGTTAAAAAGTCGTACAAGTACCCAAACATCCAAATGTACGATGAATCCTTAAAGTTCATCACTTTCTAATCAAGTGATAATTCTGTGGATTAAAAGATAATTCGATAACTTCCTTTGAAGAACTAATAGCCAGTTCATTATGCACTGCATGTAGAATAACAAAATAAAAAAAAATCATCTCGGAGTTAATCTTTATGAAGCAAGGGGAGAATGAGACCATTAAGAATTTCCTTAACTAGATGTATTGAGAATTCAGTGAAGTAGGTAGCTACAATACCAAAATTATTTCCTAAGCCTATTAGAAAGTTTTAAGGACATCCATTCCCTACTATTGTTACATTGTTCACAAAAAATTCTCTTCATTCAAGATAATCAACCATTTGTTTGAATAATGAATTCATGAGAAATAAGATAAGGCAGCAATAACCAAAAAAGGTTTGTCATTACAACCCAAAAAGGAAGGTGGGATGCCTTATAGGAAAGTGAGCTTTTACTAGGAAGCATAATAAACATGATGAGAGACCGAAACAAGTGCTCCAACTATTAATTATATCAAAACTCATGCATAGAAAATTTGAATGAAGTATAAAAATGTAGGACTCTTTAGGAAACTAAAATCTATAATAACACTAGATGATTAGAGGGACCATTTTAAACATTATGTATTTTATGACAAACTTGGACAACACATCAAAAGTTCCATTCTTTAAAAAGGAAGATCAATGCTTTCATAAGGAATGGGCTTATAGAATTCAGGCTAGAAATAAATCCTAATAAGCATTCAAAATCAAATAACGATCCAAAGATGGAGAATATAACTCTATTGAGAAAACTCCCTCTGAGCCTGAGGATGTTAATATGGAGGGAAAAAAAAAGAAATAAATGAACAAAATTAGTTTTAGAATGACCATATATGGCCAAAAATTCTACCAAAGAATCTATGGAAGCTTTATTAGCCATAATGATTGTGAATAGATTTTATGTAGCAATAGTACATAAAAGATTACCAGATAGAAAGCTACTGTTCATAAGAGCAACTAATGTCTAGAAACTTAAAATCAAAGAGACAATTTATTACATTAGTCATGTTGATCAAACAATATCTAGAAGAGATAACCTTCTATTAAGGAGACCTAACTTGCTTATTACTTCCACGTCTAGACCTATTGGTAGTAAGTATCATTATTGTGGGGATAATAGTACAAAGGATATTAGTCGATGAGGGATGCATTGCTAATGTTCTATTTTAGAATGCCTTCTAACATATGAAATTAGATATAAAAAAAAGAAATTCAAAGATGCAACACTAAGCTTATTGATAGCGAAGGAAAAAATAAGTCAAAAGAATGGTTACATTATTAGTAAAAGTAATAGGGAAGCTTTTGGAAATAGATTATCTAGTACTCAATGCACCATTTACTTAAAACAACATAGCAGAATGATATTGGTTACATTACATGAAAGTTATTCCATCTTATTTGCACTAAATGGTGAGATATGTCTTGGCCAATATAAGGGGTATGATAGATATCGAAGTGGAACAACTCTAAACCAAACAATGTTATGCCAATTTAATCAAACTATAGAAAGCTAAAAAGGTAACAAAAAGACCACCAAAATTGCCTAAAAAAAGAAAAGAAAGCAAAGATATAAACTAGACAAACGAAAGATGCCATTGTATTACAAACCAATGCATAACTTTGACCTCCATTCAAAGCACAAGCATTTGAAGATATATAGCAATGATAATGCTGATGGTCAAAGGGATTTCCTCAAGAAGAAAAAGATTACACAACATCATATATTGAGAAAATAAAGAAAGTAAAGTTAAATCATTCCACTACTGATAAGAAGGTGCTATAAAGAACTACTATAATAAGGGAAGAGAGAATAAATATGATCGAGTTGCTTAGGAAAAATAAATATGTTTTTGCTTGGTCACACAAAGAAATAGCTGATATAGATCATGTAGTCATATGCCATAAATTAAGCATCAGCACAGACTACATCCTAGTTAGGCAAAGGTTGAGATGTTTTGCTTTAAATAAAAACAATACATTAATGATGAATGGGATAGACAGTTGGAAGCTGACATCATCCTAGACGTCTAGTATCTCAAATTGCTTTCTAACATGGTGGTTGAAAGAAAGAATAATGAGAAATTAAAAGTTTGTATAGATTACACGTACCTCAATTAAGCAACCCCTAAAGAATCTTTCTTACTTCCTAAGATAGACTAACTAGCTATTGAATGTGGAAATAAGATACTCGACTTTGGAGAAGCTTGTCCTTACCCTTGTGCAAGCCAAAGACAAGCTTTGACATTATTTCAAAGTATACCCCATTATAGTATGCACCTCCTACCCTTTAAATATATATTATCTAGACCAGATGTCAGGGGGATACCAAGATAGCGTTGAGATTTATTTACTTGGACATGAAGCATTGACCAAAGATCACAATCAAAGGACAAGCAATGGCAGGCTTTCTATTAAAATGCAATACCTGCCATGGAAGATAACACGCTGCTATCAAAACCCACAAATATAAGAAAAGCTTAGTAGATGCATATAGTTGGATCCTTCAACTAAAAAATGTTAGGTTTAAGTATTAGAATCAAAAGTTTGGAAGGACTTATACTGGAACATACGGTAAGGCTATTATCTCTAGCATCCAATAATAAGGCAAAATACAAAGCATTGATCAAGAGTTTAACAATAGACCACTAGTTGATCATAAAAAAACTTCAAATATACATTGACTATACTTTAATCACTTCCTAATAGAATGAGGATTACACAAAAAAAAAAAAAGTTAACTGATAGAGATGTAATTATATAGTATATTTAGTATCCTGACTTGGATATTTTTCTCTAAATTATGAATATTTTACTATTTAGTTTTGTTTTTGATCTTAAATAGATGTACCAAAAAAAATTGACAAATAAGAACAAATGGAGGCGAATTGGATGAGAAATGAGCACAATGCGTTCAAAATATGCAACACTTGTGGACAGAACCTACAGCGGTGCAACGCTGAAAAATTCAGCGTTGTGGTGCTTAATCCAAAAAACTAAGTCTCAATGCCATGACGCCCATGCGATTAGTGATAAAACCTTATTTTTCTGTTCCTAAGTCTCACAAGAAGGAGCATGTGAGAACCACTCCAACAAATGGACCTTGGCCTGTAAAATCCTACAACCAAAGGTAATACTGGCCTACCATATAGCAAGATGCCCAGAACCAAGTAAGAAAGTGCAAAAAAATGATAGAAACATGCAATACTCATCTATCTTCCAGTAAGGAACCTAAACACTATCACTAGCCTATGGCTTTTTATTCAAAGAGGAACATCATATGTCCCTTGCTCGTACCAGTTGGCAGGAAGTGATTCGTTCCTCTGGCAATGAACTATTTCACAAAATGAGGAAAATTCGAAGCTTACAGCAACATAACTGAAGTGAGGTAAAGAGAATCTTATAGACTAATATATCAACCATTTCACAAAATCAATTTGAGCTATTTTTATGGGTGTCCTGGAGGTTTGACTTAAAATTATGAGTGCTCCCGAGGTTTAGAAAATAACCTCCAATGCGCCAATTATTGAAATATACTATGAAATATTTCAAAATTTTTTCAAAATAACTATTTTACCCTTATTCATTATCTTTATAATCTATATTGGATTATTTTGATACTCTTTTTTTAACTTTAGTACTAAAATAATTTTTTTTTATTATTTATTTTAAATATTTATTTTCAATTTTGGTATTCTATTTTTTCTTTTTTACTTGAGTACTAAAATAACAAATTTAACAAATGTATAATTATAATTTAAATTTTAAAATAAGTACAATTAACTATATTGTGGTACGTGATTTTATGAATAAATATATAAAATTATCTTTTTAACAATCCAAATTAATAGATTTCATTATCTTTTTTTACTTGATTATTCAAATTAATTATACATTTATATAAGATGGATGATCAAATCATTGGATGATCTTACATAACTTATGTCTTGAAATTGAAGATGATGAGTTATTTTTATTTCTTTTTTGGTAGATTTCAATTAAGATTAAAATATTTAAAATTTTAAACAAATGTTAAAAAAGTAAAAATAAAAAATATTTTGTTTAATTTGTTTATTTTAGTGCTCAATTAAAAAAAATAGAGTACAAAAATTGAAAAAATTATTTAAAATAAATGATAAAAATAAAAATAATATATATTTTTTAAATATTTTTTTATTTTAGTACTCAAGTTAAAAAAAGAGTACCAAAATAACTTAAAATAAATTAAAAAGATGATGAATAAGAGTATAATAGTTATTTTATAAAAAATTTAAAATATTCTATAACATTTGTCAATAGTAAGGACATTGAAAACTATTTTTCAAATTTCAAAGTCACCTCTGATTTTAAACCAAACTTCATAGCACCAATAAAAATACCCCAATCTATTTATTTTAGTAAAGAAAAATATCCTAATAAAAATAAAATAAATAAAATATACAACTAAGAAATATAGATTTAATTGTTTGTATAAGTAATAAAATAAACACATCACAGTCCAAAGTATCAGTCTTATTGAAATGATGCAAGAAGTAGATGTTCAAAACCAACTAGAAGATATATGTGTAGAACCAATTATCAACTGTGTACCAGTGAGCCAAGAATAAAACGCATATGAAGAAAATTCAAGTCCAAGTCGTGAGCAACAAGTATAAGAAGAAAATTAAAATCTAACTCACAAACAACATTCTTGTAAATTAAATGGTGGTTCTTATGCATTTTAGGCAAAGACAAGGGGTGCTAATGATAAATTTTATAAATAGCTCATTCACGAGTTTCCTTCTTCTTCTTCACCCGCCAAAATTAGTTTCACAATCAGATTTCTAATTCCAATCACAACAGGATTCCACATTCTGAACAACATCTTTTCCTACTCCTTGTATGAAACAAAATCATCTTCTCCTTCTTCTTTGCTGAAAATAAATATAAGAAAAAATAGAAGAAGCAAAGAAGGCCATGAAACTAGCCAATATGAACAGGGCTCGGACAATAGCATTATAAATCATTTGTGGTATGTGTTTTTCATCTATTTTTTGGGGTATAATGAAGAGAAAGAGAGAGTGTGTGTGCTGTTTAGCAATATTAATTGAGATCAAAGTTGTCGAAAGAGAAAAGGTGAGCTAAGAAACTATAATGCTTCTATAATCTGATTTTGGTCCCTATGTAAAGGTTTTATGATATAGTGTAGTACCGAGCTCTTTGATTTGCTCAAGAATTAGATATAAGTTCATCGAAGAACCGAACCACTATAAATTCCTAGTGTTTTCCTTTTGATTTTATTTCTTTACTGCTTTGTTAATATTTGTTATTGGATTTGAGTCTTGGGTTGGTGCGTATGGCCAACAATTCTCGCGAAGGAAATTCTAGTCAACAACAGCAGCAAATGGATCGAGAACGAACTTCACAACTAAAATAGTTCCATGTTCATGATCCAGATAAACTAAGAAGAAAACGTTTTATTAATCAGATTATTCCTTTTGACGATGCAGGTACTACCTCTTTAGAAAATCAAGCCAACAATTAACATTTGCTGGTCACTCGCGTGAAGTGAAATAAAAACCTGAGCTAGCAAATCAGATGGCCTTAGCAACACAAACTTCGTTATACATCACAGAGCCTAAAAGTTATAAACATTTCTCAAAATACCATATTGGCATGCGGCAAGGCTAGAAGAAATAGACGCCTTAGACAAGAACCATACTTGAATGCTAGTTCCCCGACCCAAGGATGTGAACGTGATTAGTTCGAGAATGGAGTTTTTGACAAAGTTCAAGGAGGATAGTTTAGTAGATAGATATAGAGCAGGACTTGAAGTACAAGACTATTCTTAAGTGCATGGTTTGGACTTTTAAGAAACATTTAGCCTAGAGGTTAAGCCTACAATAATTAAAATGATACTTTGTAATTGAAATTTCATCTCGTTGGACAACATTGCGACAATTAGATATCAAAAATGCTATTCTCCATGGATATCGCAAGGAGCTTATCTACATGGAACAATCATCTGGTTTCAAACATAAACAATTTCCGAATAGTGTTTGGAAATTGAATCGGTCCCTATGTAGTCTAAAAGGCATCTAGGGCCTGGTTTGGTCGTCTCTCAATATCTTCTTCATATTGGTTTTGTTTGTAGAGAGCTGGCTCCTCTCTTTTTATTTATAAAACTAATGAAATAACCATTTTGATGTTCGTCTATGTTGATAATGTAGTAATAACAACAAGGCTTTTATCAAAGAATTAATTGAAAAACTTAGCAATGAATTAGTAAAAGACCTTAAACAGCTGCGCCACTTAGCCTAGAGATGAAGTATTTTTATAGAGGGATTTTCTTACTCAAACAAAATATATAAGAGATTTATTAAGTTGTGTTAACAAGGCTTTTATCAAAGAATTAATTGAAAAACTTAACAATGAATTAGTAAAAGACCTTAAACAGCTGCACCACTTCCTTAGCCTAGAGATCAAGTATTTTTATAGAGGGATTTTTCTTACTCAAACAAAATATATAAGAGATTTATTAAGTTGTGTCAAAATGATTAATTGCTCTCACATCAAAACACCAATGACAGTCAAACAACCATTAGCTCAAGACAACAGATCAACTGAATATAGAAGTACATTATTGAACCATGTAATTTTGTGTCTTGTTATGCTTAATTTCTTCATTTTCTCTACTACATTACTTAGCGCTTGTATTTAATTTGTTTTACTTGATTGGATTATACTATACTATATTATATCTATACTCTACGTATTCAGTTGCATTTTTATACTCTATAAACTAGTATCAGAGCTTGTTATTATTGTGTGATTGTTTTGTTAAACATGATACCACATAAGGATGATGTAGACAAATTTACAGAGCATAATGATTTTAATTTATGGAAGCTTAAGATGATGGCTTTATTAAAGAGTTAAGGATTAGAATCAGGCCTTGAGGAATGCTCTAGTTATAGTGATAAGTTTACAACATCTAAGTCAGACATAGATCGTGAAACCATTAATAGAAAGGGTCGAAGTGAAATTATTTTGAGTTTATCAAATGAAGTTTTGAGGAATAAGTTTGTGAAAAAGACTTAATGAGTTATATATGACTAAGTCTTTTACAAACCAGTTGTATCTCAAGAAGAATTTGTTTCAGTTGTCTTTTGTTGAGGGTGGATCACTTAGTGAACATATTGATTTCTTCAACAAGGTTGTCATTCATTTGGAATGTGTTGATGTCAAAATTAGTGATGAAGACAAGGATATTAGAGTAGCCCTAAATTCTTTTATTAAGTTCACTTTCTAAAAGTTATGAACATTTTGTTAATACTCTCTTATATGGAAGGGAGTCATTGATAATGAAGGATATTAGAGTAGCCCTAAATTCAAAAGAGTTAGTCAAGAAGTCAAAACATTTTGTTAATACTCTCCAGCTGTACTTATTGCGAGGGGGAAAGCTGAGAGTCGAAAAACTAAAGTGAGAAATTTATTAAGATCAAAATCGAGGGACAAATCCAAAAAATGTTACTTTTGCAAGAAAGAAGGACCTTTTAGAAGGGATTGTTAAGAAAGAAAAGCTAAGTATCAAGGGAAGAGACCTGAATAGATGCAGATATAGTTTATGAAGAAGACTATGAAATTACAGAAACATTAGTTGCTTTAAATCGACAGAACCCTGGTGAGTGGATTCTAGACTCTAGATGTACATTCTATATATGTCCTAATAAAGTCTTGTTTACGAGCTATCAGTCTATTAATGGTTGTAAAGTATTAATAGATAATAATATGGCTTGTCAAATCATTAAGATGTGTAGTATTAGGTTGAAACTACATTATGAGAGTGTGAGAGACTTGTTAGATTTGTGGTATGTACTTGAACTTAAAAGAAATTTGATTTCTTTAGGCATGTTTGACCAATTTGATTGCACATTTAAAGGAAAGAGTGGTACATTGAAAGTAATTAAGGGTGGTTGTAACAAAATCTGAGCGAAACACTAGTTATATATATTGAGTGGAGAGGCTATCATTAGTTTTACATCGTTCTTTGTTGATAATGAGAATATGCTGACTAAGTTGTAGCATTTGAGGTTAGGGCCCTTAGGTGAAAGAGGTCTTAAGAAGTTGCATAATCAGGGTGTATTTAACAAGGATAAAATTTTGACAATGGGATTTTGTGAAATTATGTACTTGGGAAGCTTATAGAGTTAAGTTTAACATAGGCGAACATAACACCAAAGGCACTCTGGATTACATACATTCTGACTTTTGAGGACTTACATAAGCTATCGCTAATGGTGGTGCATGATATTTCTATCATTCATTGATAATTATTGTAATATCCAATTCCTATTAGTAGTCTTAGCGCCTAGATTTCGGTATAGAGTAATAAAAACCCCGTAGGATTACCTAATTTTAACCCCATTAGAAATATTTTCTTTATGATGCACGTGAGAGATATTAGACCTAATTTGGTAATTTCACACTCGATCGGAGCGTCGGACGACACTAGAATATTTTTGTAATTTTTCTCTATTGGCTTGAAAAAGGAAATTCTAATTTACTATATGAATTTTCATTTAAGGGTTATGTATGGAACAAGCCTTTGTTTAGAAATACAATCCATATATTAAAGGATGGACCAATTAGAAGCAATCTCATAGATTGCCAAGTTGGAAATTCTAGTTAGTTCCTTTGACTATTCTAACTAGATAGTTACAAATGAACCAATTAAATCCTTCCATTCGAACTAATGGCAAATTAAAATTTTTGAGTAAGTTGAAGGGCAAAATGGTCAATTGAGGGAGCACTATATATATGTTGGAAGTGTGTAGAGTTTTCAAGAGATCAAAAGCAAACATTTAGAGCAAAAAAGAGCAAAATTCGTGCAAGTGTTGAAGATGCTGCTACAGTGAAATTTCAAATTTTTTTTCATGACTTTTCATGCTTAATCAAGCTAAAATAAGGTTACATACCAATCCCTAAGCTCAATTGAAGCCTCCATTAGTGAAAATTCAAGAAAAAGAGGTAAGAAAAGCATTGTTTTGTGAAATTTATAATGAGCTTTTGAGATTACTTCAATTGATGTTCTTGTGTGTATTCTTGGTTTAGATTGAGTTGAATTCTAGTGTCGATCTTGAAGGAGTCATCAATTTGAAGAAATTAGCAAGGTAAGAATTAGGATTTTGAGTGATTTAAATGTAGAGACTTCAATTGGTTGTAATTAGGGTATTAGAATGAAATTGGCTTGATTTTGATGTAATTGGAACAATAAATTGAGAAAAGAAATGTGTTGGAACATAGGGTGAAATTTTGCCACTTTAGGGAAGTTAGGGATTGAGTGGTGTTTTGATTGAGTTACTGTGTGTAAATGATGCATTATGTATGTTGAATGCATATGGTTGATGGAAAAACCAAAAATGAAGAAAATAGGACATAATTGTCAATTTTGGAAGGGTGAAGGGTAATTATGTCCAACCAAGTTATAAGGCATTTAATAATTTTCAGGGCGCTGGGTAGTGAGTTAGATTAGATTAAATGACTCCGTAAATAAAAATCGGAAAGTAGTATGCATTTGGGCTTTGAATGCCAATTAGGGCATTTAGTAGTTAAATGAGATTCTAGCATTCGATTTGATTCTAAATGTCATTTATGGCGCGTAGGTGAAGAAAACAGAGAACGGTAACGGGAGCAGAAATCTGGAGCAAAATTGAGCGTGGAGCGATTGTGAGTGAAAATCTGTCTTTTCTGTTATCTTTCGTTTACTATGTTTTCGCATAATAAAAATATATGTTTTATGAGCTTTCAATGCATAAACATGATTATGATCTTGATATATATCCATAGATATGCATTTATATGTTCGGTTTAAAAAATAGTTTTAAAGTTTCTGCATTTATTTTAAAAGCCATTGGTACCCTCAGATTATAGTGGTGGTGATTGTATTAGACTCGGCCGATATATCCCGTGCACATGGGCAGGTCTTAGGGGTGTGTCACTAACTTTAGGAAGTCAGGATGTCGAGTCATGTGAGTCGCTCTATGTGTATGGGGTATTGTCTCGCTATATGTATGCAATGTAAGATTCTGCTGCATAGCCAGTGAGATGTCTTGAGATGTCACTGTGGGTGCTGCTAGTTGAGGTGCCCTGTGACCTATTCACGTGTGCGGTGCTAGTTGAGTCGCTACGTGAGTATAGAGCTTTTAGGTTACCATTGGTACAGTTTAGAAAGAAAATGGCCAAGCGAGGACTTTATTAGTTTTCGATTTATCGATAGCATTTATGATGCACACGACAGTTATTATGTTATACGGATTTTGGATATTGCTTTCCAAAAATGTAGATAAAACCCGCTCGATAAGATTTCATCGGTATATGATATCAAAAATTATTTTACAGCTTTACATCGATTTTATAAGCACGATTTATGTATATACTTAGAATTTACTATCTATGCATAATGTTATTTTATTTGAAATTGTAATTGCACTCACTGAGCTTCTTTAGCTCACTCGTTTTGTGTTTATGTTTTCTAAACTCTTCCCAGGTGCAGATCTCGGTATGCAAGCTGCTGATTTTCCTATTGCCGAGTAGTGGGCCAAATCTGAAGATCATTTTTGTATATGAAAATGTGCTAAATAGCACCCTTTACTTTATGCATAATAGTTGTAGGCATGTATATTTGTATGTATGTTTTGAACCAACAAGAAGAGATTTCGATATTACGATGATCGTTTTTGCTTTTTAAGAGTATGTTCATTTTATGATTCAAATGAAACTATTGAGTCATGTTGGATTTGATTTGGAAATGACCGAAGGTCCGAATTGATAGTATTGAGAAGTGTTTGAAATAGAAGTAAAATTTCTTTGCAGGTTTTATGTGGATTTTTCGAAAAACAGGGGAAACTCTACCCGTTGTTTTTAAAATTAAGATGTCATTTTCATGTATATTACAAGATTTTCTCAATAGTAGTAAGAAATAAAAAGGGGTTCGCCTTGCGAAAATTTCTCAACTTACCTAGTTATATTCTAAGGAACTTCTGTCGAGGTGCCCGGTAGGGCCGCTGGGACCTACAGTAGAGGGTCTTGGGGCGAGTCCTATCAAAGTTGTATTAGAGTACGGTTTTTGGCATTTTTAGTTAAAAAGTTCTTTTTTAGAATGAGATTCTTGAAATTGTATGCATATTTTTCTAATTTTAGTAAGTTGAATTCTTTGCATTTGATAATCATTTACATCACTAAATTTACAGAAAATATGCATCGTCATAGACGCCCATGTACTAGGACAGCAGTTGCAGATGCTCTTGCATCTGAAGAAGAGTAGGGAAATGAGTCGGTAAATGTTCCTATGCTTCAGACCCCTCATGAATCATCTCAACCTGTTGAGCTAGAGGGTGAAAATGTGAACATAGCTCAGTGGTCCGGATACTAGTAGCAGCGATCCATCAACCGAGAGAGACCGGAGTGTCCATTGAGCGCGCCAAGAAATTGGGTGCTAAGCCTTATGATGGTACCAGAGATCCCGAGAGAGCTTTATCTTGGTTAGAGAGCAATGAAGAAAATTTTCAAGTTATGGGATGTACTGAAGAACAAATGGTGGTATACTCCGCATTTCTATTGAAGGAAGGAGCGAAGGACTAGTGGAAGGCCTTGCAAATGAGGAACACCGATAGGGTGTCTTGGGCACTTTTTAAAGAGGAATTTATGAATAAGTTCTATCATAAAAGTTATAAAGATGTAAAGATAGAAGAGTTTTTCAAGCTCGAACAAGGTTCCCTCTCGGTGGCAGAGTACGAGAAGAAGTTTTCAGAGCTCCTCCATGCTGTTCCCTTTTTTTTAATTGTCTCATTTTCGTTTTTGCTATTTAAATTTTGCTTCGATTGGTTTTCTCTTTTATTACTATTCTATCCAACTAGGGTTCGATCTCCTGCAGATTTCCAACAATTTGCTACGACTTGTAAAATTCCTTTCTAATTTTTTTTTGTCCTTTTTCTTTTTTATAACAAAAGAAAATAAAGATTATTGTAACTATCAGTCTTTTTTTTTTTGTCCCATAAGAATTTCAAAGTCATTTTTACATGATATGAAAAATAAGAAAAAAAATCAATACCTAAAAAAAAAAACACATTACATAATTGTCCTTAATAATGAAACATATAATTGCAGCCTTGAGCAAATCATAAGAAAGTATGAGGTTGCTAAAGGGATGCGAATTCCAGATGATCGGAGCAATCATAACACGGTAGAGATTACTTAATTTTCCAAATTATCGAATTAGTTAAAATAGGGTTTAAGCAAAATTATTTAATTTTTAATTAAATACCTCCGAATAATTAAAATTACAGGAAGAAATTAACGGTGAATTAAGAAGAATGAGGAGAGAGACAAACAATCTTGAATTGAGTCTCCGGCGATACACCGGCAACATTGATTTGAGTTGTGTTCAATTTGAGGACTTGGCTCAACTTGAACACCAACTTCAGTGCTCAGTTAACAAGGTTCGAGCTAGAAAGGTAATATTAATTTACATACTAATTTTTCCCACATTAGAACATAAAAACTCATTTCTTAAAAACATTTTCATGAATTGTATCTTTTCTATATGTACACAGAAAACTTCTTTGATATTTATGGATATATGTCTGGATTTTTACTGATAATTGGGTTTAATATTCTATGAGTTAAAAGTTTGTAAAATATGAAATTTTGCAAAAAGGAATGCTTTAATTTGGAGAGTTGTTAAAGAGAAGGCTTCAATTATATCATGAATCACATGATCTTCGTTTGTGATTGGGCATATGCAGATTGAGCTCTTAGAGCAGCAGATGGAGAATCTTCGGAGGAAGGTGATTCTTCAAATATATATATATATTTTTTTGGGAAAACGTCCAATCGTCTCCTAATTTTTTTTATATACTTTTTTATTGATTCTTTTAAAATTACTTATTATCTCTTTAAGGGCTAATTGTTTAACTTTTAGTACCATCTTCCCTCTTAAAATTTTTTAAAAGGGGTAATAAATAATTTTTAAGAAAACCAAAGAGAAAGTGGTATATATAAAAAATTTAAAGAGAAAATGGTGATTTTTTCTTTCTCTTTTTCACAATTACAATAGTCTATCACTAGTAAAATCATCAGAAGCTTAATAATTTTTCTATTAAATTCGTTTTTTTTTTGTTTTTAGGGGAGAATGTTGGAGGAAGAGAATGAGCAAATGATCCGTGTGGTTAGTACAAAACTTCTATGAAACATCAATAATTATGTGCATGGAATCAATTATATATACTTAATTTCAATAATCAATAAACGATCTTCTGACATTGTTGCAATGATTATCAAACATTGTAAGTTTTCGGAGACATATGTAATAACATTGTTGGTTTGATTTTAGATTAAGGAAAATGAGACAGCTGCATGGGGGCAACAACCAGCATCAATGGTACAAAGAATTGATGAGCATCGGCAAGTGCTGGATCATTTTCCATTTCCCTGTGATCACCAGGCACAACCTAGCAGTGTTCTTGAGCTGGCCATTCCACAGTATCAGCTGCCCTATAGGCCGCAGCCAGTTCAGCCAAACCTGCAAGATTTCAGCCTTCAGTTCCCCAACTATGGTAATTATCATATTAATATATATTATTCTTTCAATAAAAACCAGATGATTAAACCAGTAGCAGTCATCATACCAATATAAAGAACTAGGCATGCACAAATGTCATGTAAAAGCAATACAAATGGTTATTGCTACAATTTGATTGATTATATTTACCATAATATTTTTTGAATTGGTTTGTGTTTCATATATTGCAGAGTGATTATCAGATTTGTTAAGAGTGCTTATGGCCTTAGATCAACAGGAAAGAAGAAAGATTGAGATGATTCTGGTGCCAAGACACATGAGTGGACACTTAATTATATACATATAGTTATTTTCCCATTTAAGATATTTGATGATTAATACAGCTTATAAATATGCTAATATTCATGTTGGTTTGAATTTTGAACTTATATGTACGAAATTTTTTAAATACTCCTTGACATGTGGGTTTTCTCTATAATTGATGTTTGCAAGATTTTCTCTTTTCTTCAAAACTGTAGAAACTTGATAAATATGATTTTTTTTTTTTGCTCTCTTTACTCAAAGTATATGCTAGAGTTCTAAGCTAAAATAGTGAAGACAATATGAAAGAAAAAGAATGATCGCAAATCAGATAAAATTATCATCTAGGTTAAAATTATTTTGTTTATTAATTGAATTTAAGGTAAAGTATATAGCTCTTGTGACTATAATCAAAAACTGTTTTTGCAAGAATTTGATCATTCAGAGCTCTTGTGACTATAATAAAAACTTTAAGGGTAAGAAGTGATTAAAGTTTCAAATTTAAGCACAAATATATTTTTCTTTTCAAAGGAAAACAGTTCATTGGCTAACCTAAGAAATACAGACAAAATCAGCTGATCCTGATCAATAAAGTTCCCGAATTTCATCTTATTATAATCCTCAGAGCTCAGGTAAAAGATGGGTTGCTACCAATTTTTACTTCCAAGAACTTCCATGCTCAAAGTATTTTGCCTTAACCATTCTTTGCTTAAAGAGAGTCAGGACATCTGTTAGAAACTCGTTCGTTTGTAAGCTTTTATATGAATTGAGAAGAGAAAGCACTCAAGAAAGAATAGGTTATTTGAGGAACCCAATCTCCAGCATTAACACAAATAAACATTAAATTTAGTGAGGGAATTTGGTCAGTTATCCTTTCCACATTTTGTTCTTTTAATTATTCTCTCTTAATTTTTTTAATACGTATTAACATTCCCTTTTTCCACGTCATTTTCTCTATTAAAAATATTAATCCATTTGGATACTAATAAGAGGTTAATAACACAACGAAAGGCATTCTACACAATAAAATAGATATCTCAAATCCCATTTGGACGACATTGTTGACAAATAAAAATGTCTTATTTATTAACATCTCAGAAATATTCCACCATAATTAAGACGTCAAACCAACTCTCATGCAAGCCCTGGCGGTTCATTCATCTAACCGTAGATCAAACCTACTTTGATTCTGCAATATTATGTTGATAAATTGTTCGTGCAATTATTATAAATAATAAAAATATGATTGTTATACCAACTTTAATCAATCTCTGCTATTTCTTTTCTAGTATTGTTAAATGATTGTAATACTTTCGATCTATTTTAGACTGTCTCGAGTTTAAGAATATAACTAAAGAAAAGAATTCATTTGGTAGACTCGGTTTTAGAGATTTGGTTGGCTTTGATGATAAATTCTAAACCCGCTTTTAGGGGTTTCAGAGATCGAGTTGTGTCCAGTTAGATAATATATTTGCATAAATTCCTTATAGAGATATGGTTTTAAAGAATAATATTATACTTGTCAACATATTAGGATGACATTCATATTTTAAATAAATTATTGTTTACAATATATTTTAGAATGTACTTAATTCGAAGAAGTCTGATAGTGGTTATTATATTTTGACTATTTTGTAGTATTGACTTTATTTTCAACTGGCCCAACTAATCAAAACACTAGTGGTTTAATTATTTATTTATTTATTCAAATAAATTTATGCAAAGGAGTCTAGGAAATTTAAAGAAGGAACTCGATTTATATTTCAAACAGTTAAACCATTTTCTCAAGCCATGATCTTCATATGAGCTATGGATATCACAAGAAGACAGGAATACATTAAATAGTATTAGCTTGAATATGATTTCAATATTTTAATTTCATTTTAAAAAAAGGTATTTCAAAAATTGAATGATTCCCATTAAAATTATTCTACTAAAAAATAATGAGTTGAAGTCTTTCAAGAAAATTTAAATTCACTTTAATAATTAATATATTTTGGGAAGAAATGAAATTCTTATCATAAAAAAATTATTAATCCTCTAACGAGTAAGGGATCAAAAAATTCAAAAGAATAATTTGAATCATATATACTCATTGTAATATATCAATTTATTTTTATTTATACTACACTCCACCACATACATCACCTCTTCATTTTCAATCACTGATTTAAGTGTCGAACTATTTTATTCTATAGGAGGACAAGTGACATTTTGATCAATTTAAGAGAGTTGTGCAAGGGGATCTGTTTGCGCATCGGTAATGGATCATCTGTCTCAGTCTACCATGACCAATGGCTCCCTCGCCCTCTGTCCTTCAAACTGTTATTTCCACATATTTTGCCTGAACATTCCCTAGTGGCTGATCTACTTCTCCATCAGGTTCCTGGAACAATGAGCTTATACGAAATTCCTTCTCGAAAAAGGAATGTAAACTGATCCTAAGCATCCCACGATTGCCTACTTGGTCCTATCGTAATGACTCAGTTATGTGGCACTTCGACAAATATGGTCATTTTTCTGTGAAGAGTGGTTATTGGCTCTCTCTTGCTCTTAATCATACATCCTCTTCTAATGGAAATGGTTTTCCCCTCAACTGGTGGAAGCATATATGGAGGTTACAGCTCCCCTCGAGAATCAAGCATTTTGTCTGGAGACTGTCTCATGGTTGGATCCCCACCTTTTCTAACCTCAGAAGATATCATGTACCTGTTGATGATTCTTGTAGCCGTTGCGGTAGAGGTGCTGAAAACTCCATTCATGTGCTATGGTTGTGTGATGCCTTGAAGAAAGTACGCCAACCTTGCTCTTTCATGCATGGTTTTGCTATCTCTCATAATACTCCAGTAATAGATCTGTTGATTGACTGTGTGGCTTGCTTACCCTCAGAAGAGACACATTTTTTTATTTCTATTGAGTTTATTGTAAATGCTAATATAGCGCTCTAGTTATTAAATTGTGCAGTAGCAGTGTCTCTTCCTACAAGAGACTCTATTGTAGCAGAAAGGGTGTGTAGGGATAGTAAAATCAGTATTGAGAGCCAAGAGTTTATGGTGGATTTGATTGTGCTGGCCATCAGTGAGTTTGATGTGATTTTAGGGATGGATTGGTTATCTAAATATCGGGCCTCAGTGGATTGCTTCCGGAAAGAAGTCAAATTATGTAGCCTAGGCGGAATGGAATTTATTTTCCGTGGGGTGCGAAAATTACTTTTTGCCAGTATGGTGTCTGTAATGAGGGCAAGAAAGATACTTCGAAAGTCATGTCAGGGGTGTTTAGTCTATGCTACAGACGCAAAAAATGGTGGAATGAAATTAGAGGATATTCCAGTGGTTAGGGAGTTTCTGGATGTATTCTTAGAGGATCTTCTAGGCTTGCCTCCAGATAGAGAGATAGAGTTTAAATAGAAGTAGCTCCTGGAACGCAATCAATTTCTAAAGCACCCTACAGAATGGCTCCTTCAAAATTGAAAGAACTGAAGGTTTAGTTAGAAGAGTTAGTGAATAAGGGTTTCATCAAACCGAGTACTTCTCCTTAGGGGACACCGATTTTGTTTATAAAGAAGAAAGATGAAAGTATGAGATTATGCATTGATTACAGGGAACTGAATAAAGTAACGGTGCGTAATCAATATCCACTTCTGAGAATTGACGATTTATTTGATCAGCTATAGGGAGCTAGAGTATTTTTCAAGATAAATTTGAGGTTAAGCTATCATCAATTAAAGATCCGGGAGGAAGATGTTCCTAAGATGGCCTTTAGGACTCGATATGGGCATTATGAATTCTTGATTATGCCTTTTAGGCTGACTAATGCCCCAGCTGCTTATATAGATCTCATGAACAGAGTTTTTCGATCCTATTTAAATCAGTTTGTGATAGTATTTATTGATGATATACTGATTTATTCAAGCAGTGAGGAAGAGCTTGCAGAACATCTGAGGATAGTTTTGCAAACCTTAAGGGAGCATCAGCTGTACGCCAAACTTAGTAAATGTCAGTTTTGGCTAGATAGAGTTGCATTTTTGGGGTATGTAATCTTTGCAGAAAGGGTAACAGTAGATCCCTAGAAGATTGAAGCAATAGTGAATTGGAGACAGCCCATGAACGTGATGGAGGTCCGTAGTTTCTTGGGTTTAGCTGGGTATTATAGGAAGTTTGTAGAGGGATTCTCAAAGATAGCCGCTCCTCTGACTAAACTAACCCAGAAAGAAGAGAAGTTTGTATAGTCGAAAGCGTGCCAACAGAGTTTCAAAGAGTTAAAGCGAAGGTTGACTTCAGCTCCAGTGCTTACACTTCTATCGGGGAATGACGGATTTACCATATATTGTGATGCTTCCAGACAGGGTCTAGGTTGTGTGCTGATGTAGAAGGAGAAAGTAATAGCCTATGCTTCCAGACAATTAAAGAAGCATGAACAGAATTATCCTACACACGACATAGAATTAGCTACAGTAGTTTTTGCTCTAAGAATTTGGAGACATTATTTGTATAGGGTTCCTTACAAGATCTTTACGGATCATAAGAGCCTGTAATACTTGTTCACCTAGAAAGAATTGAATATGAGGCAGAGAAGGTGGCTGGAGCTTATTAAAGATTATGAGTGCACTCTAGAGTACCATCCGGGAAAAGCTAATGTGGTAGCAGATGCTCTCAGTAGAAGGCCTGTCGGTTCAATAGCTCACTTGAAGGTCGAATATCTATCAATGTTGGTAGAAATGAAGTCATTAGGTGTAAAATTAGAATTGCCAGATTCGGGAGCACTATTAGCCACATTTCAGGTCTATTTAATATTTGTTGATCAGATCTAAGAACTACATACTCAAGATTCACAGGTAGTTAAATTAAAAGGTAAAATCGAGTCTGGGCAGTGGAAGAATCTTTTAGTGACCGAGGATGGTATAGTAACCTTGGGTCGGAGGTTATGTGTTTCGGATGTGAATGAGTTAAGAAAAGAGATTATGGAAGAAGCTCTTTCTTTTGTATATACTATGCATCTGGGGAGCACAAAGATGTACCGTACCTTAAAAGAGCACTACTAATGGAAGGGCATGAAGAAAAATATAGCTGAATTTGTTTCGAGATGCCTAACTTGCCAGCAAGTAAAGACTGAGCATCAGAAACCTTCTAGGCTCTTGCAACCCCTTTTGATTCTGGAGTGGAAATGGGAAAGAATAACGATGGACTTCGTGGTAGGACTTCCGCGTAGCCAGAGAGGTAATGATGTAATATGGGTAATTGTTGATAGCCTAACAAAATCTGCCCATTTCCTACCCATTAGAAGTAATTGTTCTTTAGATAAATTGGCCCAGTTGTACGTAGATGAGGTGGTTCGACTCTATGGAGTTCCAGTATCCATTGTGTCAGACAGGGATCCAAGGTTCACTTATTGATTTTGGCCCAGCTTATAAAAAGCTCTAGGTATAAAATTGAGTTTCAGTACGGCCTTTCATCTATAGACAGATGGTCAGTCTGAGCGGATAATTCAAACACTCGAAGATATTCTTAGAGCATGTGTTATAGAGTTTAAAGAGAGTTGGGATACTCATCTATCACTAATGGAGTTCGCCTACAATAATAGCTACCAGACTAGCATCGGGATGACACCATATGAAGCATTGTATGGAAGGAAGTGTAGAACTTTAATTTATTGGGATGAGGTAGGTGAAAGAAAGCTGATCGGCCCAGAAATTGTCCAGATTACTTTGAAAAAGATTCAACTTATCATGCAGAGATTGAAAATAGCTAATGATAGACAGAAAAGTTATGCAGATAACAGGAGAAGAGACTTGGAGTTTGAGATCGGTGATAAGGTCTTTCTAAAGATATCGCCATGGAAAAGAGTATTAAGATTCAGAAAGCGAAGAAAGTTGAGTCCCTGATATATTGGGCCGTACGAGATAGTTGAAAGAGTTAGAAAAAGGGCATATCGTTTACGGTTACTTGAAGATCTGGCTAGAATCCATAATGTGTTTCACGTTTCCATGCTTTGCAAGTATATAGCAGATCATTCGTACATCCTAAGGGAACAATTAGTAGAATTGAACGAGAACTTGACTTACAAAGAAAAGCCTGTGCAAATTCTGGATCAAAAAGAGCAAGTACTTCGTAGTAAAAGCATTCCCTTAGTGAAGGTGTTATGGATGAACCAAAGAGTAGAAGAAGCCACGTGGGAACGTGAAGATCAGATGCGAGTACAACATCCTCACCTCTTTGAGACAGGTATGATTTAAATTTTGAGGACAAAATTTTTAAGGAGGGGTGAAATTATAATATCCAATCCCTATTAGTAGTCTTGGCACCTACATTTCGATATAGAGCAATAAAGACCCCGTAGGATTACCCAGTTTTAACCCTATTAGAAATATTTTCTTTATGGTGCGCATGAGAGATATTAGACCTAATTTGATAATTTCACACTCGATCGGAACATCCACGACCCTATGATATTTTTGTAATTTTTCTCTATTGGCTTGGAAAAGGAAATTCTAATTTACTATATGAATTTTCATTGAAGGGTTATGTATGGAACAAGCCTTTGTTCAGAAATACAATTCATATATTAAAGAATGGACCAATTAGAAGCAATCTCATGGATTGCCAAGTTGAGAATTCTAGTTAGTTCCTTTGACTATTCTAACTAGATAGTCACAAAGGAACAAATTAAATCCTTCCATTTGAACTAATGGCAAATTAAAATTTTTGAGTAAGTTGAAGGACAAAATGGTTAATTAAGGGAGCACTATATATATGTTGGAAGTGTGTAGAGTTTTCAAGAGATCAAAAGCAAACATTTAGAGCAAAGGAGAGCAAAATTCATGCAAGTGTTCAAGGTGCTGCTACAGTAAAATTTTAGTTTCTTTTCATGATTTTTCATGCTTAATCAAGCTAAAATAAGGTTACATACCAATCCCTAAGCTCAATTGAAGCCTCCATTAATGAAAATTCAAGAAAAAGAGGTAAGAAAAGTATTGTTTTGTGAAATTTATAAGTGAGCTTTTACAATTACTTAAATTGACGTTCTTGTGTGTATTCTTGGTTTAGATTGAGTTGAATTCTAGTGTGGAACTTGAAGGAGTCATCAATTTGAAGAAATTGGCAAGGTAAGAATTAGGTTTTTGAGTGATTTGAATGTATAGATTTCAATTGGTTGTAATTAGGGCAGTAGAATGAAATTGGCTTGATTTTGATGTAATTGGAACAATAAATTGAGAAAAGAAATGTGTTGAAACATAGGGTGAAACTCACAACCCAACTGTGAGTGCCAATTATTTGGAATATTAATGGGTGCCAATTATTTGGCACCCAAAATATAATATTATTATATTATTATTTTTATAATATAATATATTATATTATTATTTTATTAATATTATATTATTATTTTATTATATATATAAAGAGAAAGAGAGAGAAAAAAGTGCAATTTAATGTGTGTGTTGGTAATTTGAGAGAATTGAAGTGGAGAAAGAAGAGGAAGAAGAAAAGAAGAAGAAGAAGGAAAAAAGAGGAAAAAATGAAATTGTTTCATTTTTCTTATAGTTCCAATTAAAGAAATGGTGGATTGTTTCAAACTCTCTATTTGTTTATCCTTTTAGAGAAAATGATGAAAACACATATCGGCCATTTTAGGGATTAAGAGTTAATCCCGGGCTGAACATAGAGCTGCTGTTTTAGCTTACCAAGTCCACCGTGTTGGTGACTAGAATTGCCTACGAGTTGGTCTCTATACAGACTTCGAGGAAATACGTGTATAACGTTACACGTTTTGATGAGTTCTCTATCTTATAAATATATTAGTACGATTAATATAGTTTATTTATTGTATTTATTATACGTTTCACGCTTTCGTCAGACTTAAATATATATTTGATATGTATTTAGGCAATAGACACAATTGCACATGCATACACCTACGTTTCTTAGATCCTCCACCAACATTTGAAATATTCTAGAAATGAAAAACACTTGTGGATAATCAAACGGGTAAGAAACTCAAAAGACTTAGGACTGACAATGGTCTTGAGTTTTATAACACTGAGTTTTATAAGTTTTATGCTGAGCATGGTATTGTAAGAAAGAAAACAGTACGGTATATACTACAACAGAATGGATTTTCATAAAGGATAAACCGAACCTTACTTAAAAGGGTAAGGTGCATGCTAACCAATGTTAGATTATCTAAAGCATTTTGAGCGGATGCAGTAGTAATAATAGCTTACTTGATAAAACAAACTTCTTTCTCAACTATTGGGTTTATGACAGAAGAATAGAAATGGTTTGGAAGCACTCTAAAATATAATCACCTAAGGGTATTTGGATGCCTTGCATTTGTACACATCAAGCAAGGCAAAACTAGAACCAAGAGCCATGAAGAGAATATTCATTAGAAATTCAAAAAGTGTTAAGGGATATAAGGTGTGGTATACTAATCTTAATCCACACAAGAGTATCATTAGTAGGGATATGACATTCAATGAATCTACATTGTTAGAAATCAATCTAGATTCAATTTTGTAAAAGCTAGAAAATATGTTAAGTTCAGTTTTTGAATCTGAAACTAAACATCATGAAGTAGAACATGATTTGAGACCTAATATTCCTATAGGTCAGCACTTAAATGATGATGCACATGAATAACAAAAACCTAAATTTTCTCTAAAATAGCACCACTGTAGTCTAGCACTTCTGAAGCTAAACTTAAATATTACCAGCTGGCCAGAGATAAGCAAATAAGAGTTGTTCGACCACTGAGCAGGTATGCATATGCAGATTTGATAGCTTATGCATTTAACACTGCTTACACTATAAAATATAATGAACTAAAATTATATGATGAAGCCACGAAAAGTGTAAACGATGTTAAATGGCAGTAAGCTATAGAAGAGAAGTTTAATTCTCTTATAAAGAATCAAATTTAAAAATTGGTGGTGAAACTAAAACAATAAGAGGCTAGTAGGATGCAAATGAGTTTACAAGGTTAAGCAGGAGCTTCTGGGTGTTGAGCCAACAAAGCTCAAAGCTAGACTTATTGTATAGAGCTTCACACAAAGAGAAGGGGTTGATTTCCAAGAGATTTTTTTCTTTTATTACAAAAAACTCATCCATTTGTATTTTATAATCTCTATGTGTAAATCTGAATTTACATCTTAAATAAATAGAAGTAAAAATAGCAATTCTTTATAGCAAACTTGAAAAAGAAATATACATGGCATAACCGAAAGATTTTGAAGAACCGATAAAGAAGATCATGCTTGTTTTCTAAAGAAGTTTTTATATAAGCTGAAGCAATCTCCTATGTAATGGTATATGAGTTTTTATGATTTTATGCTACATTATTGACAGGACCTGACCCGAGACCCTCTACTATAGATCCTAGCGGCCCTGCCGGGTACCTCGACGGAAGTTCTTCCGAACCTAACTGGGTATGTTGAGAAATTCCGGGAGGCGAACCCCTTTTTATTTCTTGTTACTACTAAGAAGGTCTAGTAACATACACAAAAATGACATCTTAATTTTAAAAACAAACGGACAGAGTTTCCCCTATTTTTTAAAAAATCCATATAAAATCTGCAAAGAAATTTCACTTCTATCTCCAATACATCTCAATTCTACCAATTCGGATATCCGGTCCTTTCCAAATCAAATCCAACACAACTCAATTATTCATTTGAATCACAAATAAGCGTAATTATAGAATTAAAAAGAACGATCATCATAAAATTGAAATCTCTTCTTCTCGGTTCAAAACATACATCCAAATATACATGCCTACAACTATTATGCATAAAGTATAGGGTGCTATTTAGCACATTTGCATGTACAAAAAATGATCTTCGAATTCGGTCCACTACTCGGCAATATCAGAATCAGCAGCTTGCGTACCGAGACCTGCACCTGGGAAAGGGGTTCAGAAAATATAAAACACAAAACGGGTGAGCTAAAGGAGCTCAGTGAGTGCAAATAAAATTTCAATAAAATAACATCATGTATAGATAGCAAATTCTAAAGTTCACGCAGAAATCATGCTTCTAAAACTGACGTAAAACTGTAAAACGGTTTCCAACATCATATGCTATTGAAATCTTGCTGAGCGGGTTTTATCTATATCTTTGGAAAACTATATTCAGAATATGTATAACATAATAACTGCTGTGAGCATATAAATGCATAAATGCTATCGGTAAATCGAAAACTAGTAAAATCCTCGCTCGACCATTTTCTTTCTAAACTGTACCAATGGTAACCCTAAAGCTCTATACCCACGCAGCGACTCAACTAGCACCGCACACGTGAGTAGGTCATGGGGCACCTAAACTAGCAGCACCAACAGTGACATCTCA
Source organism: Ailanthus altissimus (assembly GCA_946807835.1). NCBI lineage: Eukaryota > Viridiplantae > Streptophyta > Magnoliopsida > Sapindales > Simaroubaceae > Ailanthus > Ailanthus altissimus. The sequence continues at coordinate 3,755,513 of OX327690.1, read as the reverse complement.
AGACATCTCATTGGCTATGCAGTGGAATCCTACATCGCATGCATATAGCGAGACAGTACCCCGCACACATAGAGCGACTCACATGACTCGACATCCCGACTTTCTGGAGTTAGTGACAGACCCTCAAGACCTGCCCATGAGCACGGGATATACCGGCCGGGTCTAATACAATCATCACGACTATAATCTGAGGGTACCAATGGCCTTAAAAACGAATGCAGAAATTTTAAAACTGTTTCTCAATTTGAACATGTAACGGCATGTCTATAAATATATATCAAGATCATAAATCATGGTTATGCATCGAAAGCTCATAAAACATGCATATTCATTATGCGAAAACATAATAAACGAAAAGTAAAAGAAATGGCTGATTTTCACTCACGACCGCTCCACGCTCAATTTCGCTCCCAATTTCTGCTCCCGTTATCGCTCTCGGTTATCTTCACCTACGCGCCATAAATGACATTTAGAACCAAATCGAATACTAGAATCTCATTTAACTACTAAATGCCCTAATCGGCATACAAAGCCTGGATGTAAACTACTTCCCGATTTTAGTTACGGAGCTATAATCGAAACTAACTCACCATCCGGCGCCCTAACAATTATTGAACACCTTATAACTTGGTTGGACATAATTGCCCTTCACCTTTCCAACATGGACAATTATATCCCATTTTCTTCATTTTTGGTTTTTCCATCAACCATATACATTCAATTTACAATATGCACCATTTACACACAACAATTCAATCAAAACACCACTCAATTCCTAACTTCCCTAAAGTGGCAGAATTTCACCCTAGGTTCCAACACATTCCTTTTCTCAATTTCTTATTCTAGTTACAACAAAATCATGCCAATTTCATTTTAAAGCCCTAATTACAACCAATTGAAATCTCTACAACAAAATCACCAAAAACCCTAATTCTCACCTTGCCAATTTCTTCAAATTGATGACTCCCTCAAGCTCTAAATTAGAATTCAACTCAATCTAAGCCAAGAATACACAAAAGAATGTCAATTAGAGCATTCTTGAAAGTTCACTTATCAAACTCATAAAACAATGCTTTTCTTACCTTGTTTTCTTGAATTTTCACTAATTGAGGCTTCAATTGAGCTTAAGGATTCACATGTAACCTTATTTTAGCTTGATTACATATGAAAAATCATGAAAAAAAAACTTGAATAGTCACTGTAGTAGCACCCCCCTTTGAAGCTCGAATTTCTCTCTTTTTTTTTTGGCTAAGTGTTGGTTTTGATCTCTCTTCAAATTTCTACACACTTTTAACATATATATAGTGCTCCTTCAATTGACCATTTTGCCCTTCAACTTACTTAAAACTTCTAATTTGTCATTAGTTGAAAACTAATTATGTAATTAGTTCATTTGTAACTATCTAGTTAGAATAGTTCAAAGAACTAACTAGAACTTCCAACTTGGCAATCCATGAGATTTCTTCTAATTGGTCCATTCTCTAATATATTGATTATGTTTCTCAACAAAGGCTTGTTCCATTCATAACCCTTAAATGGAAATTCATGTAGTAAATTAGGATTTCCTTTTCTAAGCCAATAGAGACAAATTTCAAAAATATTTTAGGGTCGTCCGGCGCACCGATTGAGTGTGAAATTACCAAATTAGGTCTAATATCTCTCACATGCACTATAAAGGGAATATTTCTAATAGGGTTAAAATCGAGTAACCCTACGGTGTCTTGTTCGCTTTATATCAAAATTTAGGCGCCAATACTGCTAATAGGGATTGATTATTACAATTATAGCTCCACAAAGAGCAATTATGATAGGTGTGTGTACTTTAAAGCATTGAAAAATAATAACCGTATGTATCTCATTCTATATGTTGATGATATGTTAATTGTATGTGAGGATATGAAAGAGATACATAAGCTAAAATATCAGTTGGGTTGTGAGTTTAAAATTAAAAATTTCGGGTTAGACAAAAGAATTTTGGGTATAGATATAGTGAGGGGCAGTTTTATTTTCTTATCTCGATAATGGTATATACTTAAAGTTCATAATAGGATCAGAATGAGGGATGCCAAAGCTATGTTGACTCCATTGGCAATGCATTTCAAATTATCCACATCTCAGTTACCATAAACTAAAGAAGACAAACTGCAAATGCTCAAGGTACCATATACTAGTGTTGTAGGTCCAATTATGTATACTATGATTTGCACAAGGCCGGATATAGCACAAGCGGTGAGTGTTATAATTAGATACATGGCTAAGCCTAGAAAGGAGCATTAAATGGCTATGAAATGGATACTTAAGTATCTAAAGGGGACGTCACATTATGGTTTGTTGTTTAAAGGGGTTGGTATGGGTGATGAAATGGTGAATGGTTATGTGGACTCAGATTATGCAGGATACCTCGGCAGAGGTCTTTATCTGGGTATATTTTCACGGTGTTTAGATGTAGCGTATACTGAAAATCAGTATTGCAGCATATTGTAGCACTGTCTACTATCGAACCTGAGTATAAAGCCTTAGGAGAATCAATCAAAAAGGATATACGGTTGAAGGGTATTTGTGTTGAATTTTTTGCTATGGATGAAGTTAATACTTTTGTGCATGTGATAGCTAAAGTGCCATACATCTAAGCAAACATCAGGTGTTTCATGAAAGATTGAAACACATTGATTTAAGATGTATTTTTTTTGGGATACTGTATAGAGTGGCATTATTAATCAGTATACAATTTGTACGTCAGAGAATCTAGCTAATATGTTCACTAAATAACTATCCGCAATTAAGTTCAGGTTGCGTTTGGACTTAACTGGCATCGCACCTTATAATTAAGGTTGTGATCCAGATAAAATAAATCATTGGGTGCTTTTTTATAGTTCTTGGAGTGATTTTGTATCAATGAGGGATTTGTGAAAATTTTGATCTAAAATCATATGTATTAAGATTGTAATATTCAGGAACAAGTTGGAGCCGAAAAAAGCTCAGAAAGAGTCAAAAACTGATGAAATAATGGCGTCAGTCCAGAGGAATAAGGCGCTAGAAATCTAGGCTTAGATGATGTGGTGTCTAGAATGGACTCCGCAAAGCCCGAGCATATCTGTTAGCGCCACAGCGTTAGTTATCCAGTGCTACGACACTGGCCACTTGCAGGAGAATGCCTCAGTGTTATCCTTTATAAAGCTAGGGCGTTCTAGCTTTTATATATATTCTTGTTTTGTGCCTAGGATTGGTGAGGTTCGAAAATATACACCCAAAATATTGTATAACAAACCCTAAAGCTCCAAACTTAATTTGTATTATTCCTTGATTTTTTAAGATCAATTCTCTTGTAATCAAATATCAATAAGAAAGGTTCGGATCTTTGATTCATCGTGGATGTAAGCACATTACTAAACCATGTAATTTTGTTTCTTGTTATGCTAAATTTTTACATTTTCTCTATTGCATTTCTTAGCTCTTGTTTTTAACTTGTTGCTCTTGATTGGATTATACTCTACTTCATTGCTTAGTTAGTATACTTTACACATTTCGCTACGTGTTTTATACTCTATAATAAAGTTTGTCAACATTTTCAGAATCTAACCGTAGGAGATCTACAATTGTCAAGAGAATAATTCGATAATTAAAAGGAGCCATGGACCACTGTCTTCAAATTTTAGCATAAAGTTCTTTTGAGTTAAAACGGTTTTTGTGAAGCAGATTGGGTGGAATGCAAGGAAACTAGAAGAAGCAATATAGGATATTCTGTGTTCTTAAGCACCAGCTGCATATCATGGTCTTTAAAGAAACAACCAAAGGTTTCATGATCAAGTTTAGAAGTTGAATAATGATCATTAGCATAAACGATACTTGAAATCACTTGGCTCACATTTCGTCTCAAAGATGTTGGTATAAAACTTTCTCAACCATCTCAATTATTTTGTAATAATCTCAGCTTACTTCACATGACAGTGAACCCACTATTTCACACTCGATCTGAACACATAGAAATGGATTATCACTTTGTCAAAGAAAAAGTAGCTTTTGGTTCTCTTATTACAAGTTTCCTGCCTTCTAATGGAATTAGTGGTCGAATAAGTTTAATTGAGATGATGGAATTAAAGGTTGATAAGGGGTTGCTAATTCGTATATTGAATATAGAGGAGGATTCAAATTGATCATGATGAAACTCGTTAGAGCATGCTTTGCTCTGATATAATATAGGTTTTTGAAAGGTTAAGTTATTCTTTCATTGATATAACTATCTATATATATATTTTGAAAACAGAGTTTTGATAAAGGTGAAAAATTTTATTCATGAAATACCAACTTTATTATTTGTTTTTATTCAAAATTCGAGTGATGCATTAACGAGCTGCTACGAATGTAAAGTGCATTCACCATTGTTCGAGTTACACCCAGGGAGCGATATGGCTTTGAATATATACACATTATAAGAGTAACTTATAAGGAAACTGACAATATAGCCCTAGAGAATTAGGGAGCAAATCTACAAGAGATAAGCAAGAAACTAATACAGCAAAGGTTTGAAAAATAGTAAAGTATAGCTACGTTGAAGATTCTTAATCTCTAACTAGAAGTACAAATAATCTAGGCAAGAAATTAAAATAAGAATCTAACACGTAGATTTATATAGCTAATATTATATATAAGCACACATAAATATATATATATATATTCTACTTCAGGTTGTCTTATATCAATCCTGGTTTCTGATTTAAACTTGTTGGTCCCATTATTAAAATAGTTCAACCAGCTCACCTAATCTAAGCCTAAAAAGAGATTAAAAGCCGAATTAGTAAAAATGACAAAACTACTATTAAGACTATAATTTCTACAATTGTTAATGAATTAGAATTCTATTATAATGTGATAAGCCTACCATATTATTTGATAACCCTATCACATTATAACGTTTAATTAACCGATCACATTAAAATTTGTCTTACAAGTATTTGAATGTGAATTAAACTATATCCTGTTACACTATATAAAAGCATGCTTTATATGTTTTTTAATTATTCAAAAACTAATGAACGCAATACATATACATAGAGCATTTAAACTCTTTTGCTTGAAATATTTCCACACAAGTTGCATGCTTATAATTTAAACAAAAACTTACTTAAGTATCGAAGTATCTTTTTTTATAAAAAAATGGTACTCTTCAATGACTCTCCCGATATTCAAATGGCTAAGACATAATTTCTAGAGGGTTCTCGATATGAAACTTTTAATGGCGCTAATTGTGGGGAACCTTAGAAAACTAAACTTCTACCAATCAATTTTAACATATTTGCATAAGATCTATAAAAAAAATAAAAATCAAAGCAGAATTGGAGAAAAGAAGATTCAACAATTCAATGAACAGACCATTACACCACATACTTTTATGTGAACAATTCTAGAACACAATTTTAAAAAGTGTTTCAAACCCTAGACGACAAGAAATTAAAAAAGAAAAGAAATAAGGGGTGTAAGCAGTAGAGAAAGAGAACTATAGTAGCCAATTGGCTTTTTTTTAAAGATAAACTCGATAATGTGGGTAATTTATTAATTAAAATAAATAAAAAGTTACAAAAAGGGGAGGGCTAAAATACTTTACCTTTGGTAAAAATAAAATAAAATTAAAAGATACAAATAAGTTCAATAGACGAATAAGAGTAAAACCTCACAAATAAAAAATACAATACTAATGAAACTTATAATTAAATATTCCATTTGCATCCTTAAAAGCATATAATTAATATCCAAAGGAGGCTGTAACCATCATGTGAAATCATCAAATTATAACTCAAAATGCGTTAATTTATCTGCCACTACATTGTTTTATCTAAAGGTATGATTAAATCTAAATTGCAAGCGGTCTAAATAATTCTTACCACATTGTAACCTATTATGAAGTTTTCATGGAGGACATAATGTAGACTTAAAGAAGATGAAAGACTAAGATAGAGTCAAACTCTAAAATTATCTTATGCCATCCGCGAGCAATAGCAATCTTCGAAGTCAAAATGACCTCTATTATTTTCGTAAAGTAAGCTGTTTCAATTTTTAGGAGACAAAAAAAATCTCTTAAAAAAAAACCCATGTCATCTCTGAAACCTTCTCCATAAAGTCCATTTGTATTGATCTTAATTCACTTTTGAGGAGGAAAATTTTAAATTTGTTTTTTTTAAAGTACGTCTCAAATTACTTGCAATACCAAAATTGACTTATCCTAGTAACTTGTAAAGAGTAGAAGCTGAAAAACTCAACCACCACGACCGCCACAATGTTCTCCATTCAGCATCATTGAACCGTTGATCGATTTAGAAAGCATTGGCAACTAAAATCCAAGCAGCGACATTACCTATCATCGCCCAAAACTATAGATCGAGGTTGTCAAGAATTTAGCTACCGCGCATTTCGTGCTCACCGTTTTCGAGTAAAACTATTGCGGTCCATCGACAGCCATCACCGTGACCACCAGATCTCAATCATTGGCCTCACCCCGCCTACCATTGGCCGAACAACGGATGGGAAAAAAAAACTGAGCGCATGAAGAAAAGACACAAATTATGGCAATGCCCAATTTTTTGTATTAGCCCTGTTTTTATTTTAAATAATTACAATATAACCTATTATTTTTTATATTTTGCAGGGGTACCCAGCTAGGATATTCATCAATCATCCACCTCAAGCTTTGCGAAATTTAAATTAGACTTGAATAGTTTCAGCTTGTAGCAAACAAGCTTATAAAAGCGTATTATTTCACTCAAACCCTTCTAGATTTTTGAAATTCAAATTCTACCATAATAGTTTTTGAATGTTGCAGAAAGACCTTCAATAGAAAATTAGCCACCATGGGAAGCGCCCTCGCCGCCATTAGCCGCAACGCTGGAACTCTATGTTTTTGGCCAAGAAGTTTTTCACTCAGATAGAAACTTTTGGTCTATACTTTTATATGGTTCCTACTGTCATCCTATTGTTGAAAAGAAAGCAAAAAAGAAACACCATGGAACCTACAATTCTCTTCAATTTAGAAAAGAAGAAATATATATTTCTTTTTTAGTTCCATTTATTTATAACCTTGAGTACGTATAATGCCCAAGATATGAGAAAGATCTTGCAAAGCCATTAAGAAGTTGGACTAAGGAACCTATCTAGCATAGACAATGGAAGATGAACCTATCCAAATCCATGGAATATCGAAGTTAAAAATTTTTTTTACGTATGAATCCTTATTTGAATATGATATTTTTGATTAGATTTTTATGATCATGATATTAACAATGAAAATGTGAGGAGATTGAATGTACGTAATGCCTTTTTATGCAAAGGGAACATCGAGGGGATTGGAGTATTTGGTATCTTCCCCTTACATTTCATAAGAGAAGTCAAAAGGATCTAGAGTACCTAAATACCAACCTTAAAATATTATAGAGATCGAGAGTACATGGTACCATCTCCTCACATTTCAAAATAGAGGACTCAAAGGGATTGGAGTACGTAGTACTTTCCCCTCACATTTTTGTTAAAAGTCATTATCATGTCTTTGGCTACCATTTATCATAGAAAATGACACATGTCAACATTTCTATTATATATTGACTAGTATACTGTAGGAAATTATAGAATTTAAGAAGCCACCTTTTAGAACCATGTGATATCTAACAAGAAACCTCCACAGACAAATTTAAAATAGCCCAACCAGCTCGCCTAGCCCAAGCCCAAGCCCAAGCCCAATAAGAGGTTAAAGGTTAAATTTGTAAAAATAAAAAGAATACTACTTGGACTAAGATTTTTACAGTTGTTAATGGGTTAGAATTCTATCATAATGTGATAAGCCTACGACATTATCACATTATAATAAGCCTATAGCATTAAGATTAAGCTTCATCTTACAAGTACCTGAATATGAATTAAACTATATTATGTTACACTCTATAAAGCATACTTTATACTTTATTTATTCATTTAGCAAATAATGAATGCACACATACACAAAGCATTCAAACCCTATTGTTTGAAACACTTTCACATACACTGCACACTTATGATTAGGTAAACACTGACTTGAGCATCATAGTATCTTTTTTTACAGGAGAACGGTGCTCTTCAACAAAAATGCTTTACGCATTCAAAGGGCTAATAGGTAATTTTCAAAAAGATCCAAATTTGAAACTTTTAAAACTCAAATCCAACAGTTTATCAAACAACTCAAGAAATTACAAGAAATAAATAGAAAAAAGATCAAGATGAATTAGAAACTTCTAATGAAAAATACAAATGAGATTTATATTATAAAAAAAATATCATTACTATTAGCTATTAAATACTATTATTTTTTATTAAAAAAATCTCAATTCAATTTCAGATTGACGTCTGAGATGATGATAGAGCGAAATAACATTGATATCATTGAACTCTAAATCTTCTGATCTACACAATTATAAGACTATTTTCATCAATAAAGTAACAGAAGAGGGTGAAATAGAGAGTGTATTGCAATATGTTATAAAGCCCCACCACTACCATTAGCTAGATCTTCGACTGGTGGTTTGAATGGTGGTGGTGGTGAATCTGAATACACTACCATTTGATGGTAACATTACAGTGACCATTTATGTTTATTTCCTTATATCACCCTTTTCAACTACTCTTTATTGAAAATAACTCTACCATTGTGTAAATCACAAGATGTGAAGTTTAATGATTTCAATGCTGTTTTTTTTTTTTACTTTTTTTAATTTTTTTATTTATTCAATTATGTTTTAATATTTTATTTAAAATATATCAAATTAATAACTAGTACTATGCCACATGTTCTTTTAAGACTAATATATAATATAACATATATTACTTAATTATAATTTATGTAATTTTATTTATAATGTTTTAAAAACTAAATGGTTTAGGTTATGCCACATGTCAATAATACATCAAATCTATTTAAATTTTAAGTCAATTATAGTTCAAAATTGTATTGTTGCAATTGCTATATTCTCTATCTATAAGCTTCTTTTAGGCCAAATGTTAGAGTTGTAGCTATCATTTCCCAACTCTAAATATAATTAATCAATTTTCAAAGTATGAAAAACATAAGAAAATTACATTGAATAAATAAATTAACATGTTTTAAATTCTTGAATAATTAATCTTGTCAAAAATAGGTTGGCATGTCATAGATGGTAAACCTAGACATGATACAATTGTTAATCTTTAGTGTTACCCATGTTAGTATTTGTAAGTGTATTTCAAATAAACCAAGACATTAGAGCAGATAGAAAGTACTGAGAATAAGGGAAAAAAAGAAACTTAATGCTCAAGCAGAAACTTGCTTTAGCGTCGCGATGTCTAGCCTTAGGCGCTGCGGTGTCCGAGGTAGGCACCCAGCACTGCAGCGCCCGCTTCATGATGTTCTTCTCTTGAGCGTCACGACATCAGCTATTGAACACCATGATGCTATGAGTTGATGATGTGATCCTTGGAAGAGTCATCTACATTTTTCAATGGGCATGGCCTTTAAAAGAGGTATTGTGTCTCTTCAGAGAGACATCTCATCTCTATAAATACTGTAGGCACATCCTATCCGAATATAACTAATAGCTCATCTTCTTCTTTGATTCAAATTCTCTCTATTATCAATTGCACTCAAAAGTCATTACTTGTAGTCCAAAGAATTTATATTTGTTGAGCACCTTTGTTAATTCTAATTGTCATTATATCTTAGAAAATATACTACCATTCAAACCCTGTTGCATTATGATAATTATTGTTGTAAAGGCAGAAATAATTTTAAGGATAATGCCTAGCACGCCTTGACATTCATATTTGTTTTATCCTTTTGTCCATATTTTTCAACAATCTTAAAACTATTTCTTACATAGATACAACAAGTGATTCAACTTTGTTTGATGTGGCCAAATCTCTGTTTAAGGCTATAAGGATTCTTCTTTTTGATGAAAAATATTTCAAGAGATGGCAGGATCGTGTTTCAACACATTGGATATGATAGATACAGCTGACAATCTTGTACAACCTTCTCCGAATGTGAATACTGAAAACTATAAGGAGGAATTTTCAAAGTAGAATAATGCAAATAAGGTATGCCATAATTCTATTCTTCATACATTTTTAAATGAATTGTATAATGTCTATTCTACATATAAATATGCATATAAATTTTTAGCACAATTAAAGCAAAAAAGTATGTGATTGAAGATACTAGTGTCTAAAAGTATGTAATTACTAATTTCTTAAACTTTAAAACGTTTGACAAAAAATAAGTAACATTACAAATATATGATTTTTATCTTTTAATCAATGATTTAGAAAAATGAGGGGTTATTCTCCTTGAACTTTTTGCTGCCGGTTGCTTGATTGAAAACTTGCTTGATTCATGGAAAGAATACAAGAAAAACAATAAGCACAAAAGGAAACACTTAAAGATGGAAGATTATATTGTACATATAAGAATAGAAAAAAAAATTGCCAATAAGAGATCATAAAAAAAGACAAGGAATTTATTTTTAAGGCTAATTTGGTTGAAAATAAAAATCATGATGAAAAGCATAAAAAGTCCACAAACAACACATGCCTTAAGAATAATAAGCCTTCTTTCAAAAATAAAGGTAAGTATTATATTTGTGAAAAGGGTGGTCATTTGGCCTATCAATGTAAGTACAAAAGTATGAAGGAAAATAATAAAGCAACTAAAGCCATTTGTTGAGAAAGATGAGGTGATAGCCGACGTGGTTGTTTCCCAAGTTAACAAAGTTGTAAGTGTCAATAAAGAGTGAGTCATTGACTATGGAGCCACTAAACATATATATTGTAACAAGAGTACATTTTATGACTATGTTCCAACAATAGAAGAAAAGGAATAAGTTTATCTCAGTGATTTTCACTCTACACCGATAGTGGGAAAAGAGAAAGTTCGTCTCAAGTTAACTTTTAGAAAATCACTTGTCTTGAATAATGTACTTCATATTTTGAATAGTAGATATAATATTATTTTTGTATTTATACTTGGCAAGACAAATGCAAAAGTTTTATTTAAAGGGGACAAAGTTGTAATGACCAAGAGTAAAAATTTGTTAGAAAAGATACTCTTTCAATGAATTGTTCAAACTCAATATACTTGATGCTTCTATTAATAAGAGTATTTCTTCAGTTTACATTATTGAGCTTTTTTATTTATGACATGATAGATTAGGTCGCTTGAATTATCTTTAATTAAAAAAGATGAAAAAATTAGTTTATTTTCTAACATGAACTCAGATGACATGCATAAATGTAATGTATATGAAGAAGGAAAATCCACTAAAAATATTTACATATCAATAACTCTTAGAGAAACTAAATTATTGGTTTAATTCATAGTGACTTAAGATATCTTAAGGATATCATGACAAAATGAGGGAAAATATATTATATAACCTTTATATGATTTCTCAACATATTCCAAAATATATTTATTAAGAAATAAGGATGAGTTATATGAAAACTTCTTAATCTATAAGTAAGAAGTTGATAATCAACTTGGAAAGAAAATTACAAAATTAAGACTGATACAGAAGATGAATATATATCTAACATGTTTAGTTTTTATTATAAAGATAATAGAATTATACATGAAGTTACACCTATATATTATCCTAAATCAATTATAATGGTTGAAAGGAATAATAGAACATTGAATTACATGATAATAAATTTTGGGGCACCTATAAACTTGTAGGGGGAAGCAATATTGACTACTTACCATATACAAAATAGAATTTCGCATAAGAAAAATAGAATTATATCTTATGAGTTATAGAAAGGTCATGAACCTAACATTTTATACCTTAAAGTGTGGGGAGTGTTTTGCCAAGGTCTTAATTCTTGACTCTAAAAGGAAAAGGATAAGACCTAAGATAATTGATTATATATTTATAGGTTATGCCTATAATAGTACTACATATAGATTCTTAGTATTAGACTATACCATTAGATTGTTCAATGCAAAGAATATAATAGAATCTAAAAATTGTAAAATTCCTTGAATCTATTTTTCTTAAGAAAGTTAACTTAGAGAAAACTATGGCTTATATAAAAGTACTTAATGATCCTCCACAAAGCTCTAACAATGAACTTAGAAGAAGTAAAAGAAAGAGGAAAGCCACTAATTTTAGAAATGACTTCTATGACTTTCTTGTAGAAGATGACACTAAAACATATAGTGAAGTTATGTCTTCTTATGATGCTCATTTGTGGAAAGAGGCAATTAATGATGAAATTAACTTCATCATAAGTAATCATGTGTTGTAAGTAGTTGATTTGTATACTAGTACCAAGCCCATTGGTTGTAAATGGATCTTAAAAAAAGGACAAGGGTTGATGGTACAATTGAGAAATATAAAGGCAAGATTGGTTGCCATAGGGTTCACTTAGAAGAAAGACTTTGATTACTTTAATACTTATGCTCTTATAACTACAATTATATCTATTAGAGTTTTGATTGCATTAGCTATAATATATAATTTATTCATATATTAAATGGATGTAAAGACTACCTTTCTAAATGGAGATTTAGAAGAGACAATTTGCATGGAACAACTAAAAAGTTGTATTAGTGTTGGTATAAAGCATAAAGTATGTAAACTAGTATAGTCTTTGTATGGCTTGAAATAAGCGCCAAAACAGTGGCATGATAAGTTTGACAATGCTCTTTTATCAAATGGTTTTATAATAAATGATCCCGATACATATGTGTATTATAAATCATTTGATAAAAAAAATTATATGATCATATGTCTTTATGTGGATGACATATTAATATTTAGTTTTAGTATTAAAGCAATAAATGAAACTAAGAGGTTTCTATCAATTAAGTTTGATATAAAAGATATATGGGAAGCTAATGTCATTCTTGGAATAAAGATAATGAGAACATTTAATGGTCTTACTTTATCTTAAGAGCACTATGCAGATAAATTTCTGAAAAGGTTTGGGTACATAGTGTTAGTTATTTTAAACTTAGGGTGCAAGCATATGAGTATTGTATCTATCATTTTAAAAAATACATTATATATATATATATATCTCATACATCATAATGCGCAGTGAAAGAGTGAAAATCTAATTTTCTAATGATAAATACAAATAAGTATTTATATGTTATCCCATAAATGCAAACTACATAAAGATTGAGAATTTGATATCATAACAAGCCTTTGGATTTTCGTCGAAATAGAGTACCATGTGAAATGGTCTTGTTCATAATTCTAGTCACCCAACTTGATGGGCTTAGGGAAGTCAGAATAGCAGCTTGATTTCAGTCGAAGGGTTTAACACTTATATCCTAAGTTTAACCTTTTAAACTCATGCTTAACTCCTTAAACTATGGAGTATTGTTTTTTTTGCCATTGGTATAGATGAAAGAGAAGATGTTTAACACTTGAAGATATTTCATAACATTTAGAAATTTAGCTTTTCTTCTTCTATTTTCTCTTAGGACTTCATATGAGCAATATATTGCTCTTTTATTCGTTTTTGTTTTCCCTTCATTTAGTCACATAATGGCACACACTTGTATGGTCAATGTTTTCCATTTATGTTTTGTCTATAATGGTTTACAATAAACAAATTGAAAACAAAACAAAAGGGGATGCTTTTGGTTGGATTGTGCAACCAAAGGGAAACAATTTCTATTTTTGTTTTACACAATTTTTGTCCTATGATACGATAAACCAATGTCTCTTTCTTTTATTAATACTTTATTTAACTTATATTAAATAATTAATTTAATCATATTAAATCATGGTAGAAATACATACCAATTTGATTATAATTACAATATCCAATCTCTATTAGTAGTATTGCCACCAAGATTTCGGTATAGAGTAATGAAGACACCGTAGGCTACCCGATCTAACCCTATTACAAATTTAGAGTAAGTTGAGGAAAAAATTAGACAATTGAGGCAGCTCTTTATATATAGTAGAAGTGTGTAGAAATTTCATGAGAGAAAGAGCAAACATCTTAGAGCAAGAGAAGCAAAATTCGGCCAAGAGAAAGGAGGGGTTGCTACAGTGAAATTTCAAATTTTTTTAATGATTTTTCATGCTTAATCAAGCTAAAATAAGGTCAAGTACAAGTTCCTAAGATCAATTGAAGCCTCCATTAGTGAAAATCTATGAAAAAGAGGTAAGAAAAGTATTGTTTTGTAAGGTTGATATGTGAACTTTAAAGATTGCTTCAATTGATGTTCTTGTGTGTATTCTTGGTTTAGATTAAGTTGAATTTTAGTGTAAAACTTGAAGGAGCCATCAAATTGAAGAAATTGGCAAGGTAAGAATTAAGGTTTTGTGTGACTTTGATATAGAGACTTTAATTGGTTATAATTAGAGCATTAGAATATAATTAGCTCGATTTTGATGCAATTGGAACAAAAAATTGAGAAAATAAATATGTTGGAACATAGGGTGCAATTCTACCACTTTAGGAAAGTTAGGGTTGAGTTGTGTTGTGGTTGAATTGTGGTGTATAAATGGTGCTTTATGTAAATTGAATGGATATGGTTGATGAAAAAATTAAAAATGAAAAAAGGGGGCATAATTGTCCATGTTGTAAGGTGAAGGGCAATTATGTCTAACCAAAATTATAGGGTGTTAAGCAATTTTCAGGATCTCAGATGATGAGTTAGATTAGATTAAATGACTCCGTAAATGAAAATTGAAAAGTAGTATCCATCCGGGCTTTGTATGCCGATTAGGGCGTTTAGTAGTTAAATGAGATTCTAGTATTTGAATTAGTTCTAAATGTCATTTATGGAGTGTAGGTGAAGAAAACTAAGACCGGTAACAGGAACAGAAATCTGAAGCGAAATTGAGCTTGGAGCGGTTGTGAGTGAAAATATGTCATTTTTTTAATCTTTCATTTATTATGTTTCCGCATAATAAAAATATATATTTTATGTGCTTTTAATGCATAAACATGATTTATGATTTATATATATATATATATATCTATAGATATGCTTTTACATATTTACTTTAAGAAACAACTTTAAAATTACTACATTTATTTTAAAGGCCATTGGTACTCTCAGATTATAGTGGTGGTGATGGTATTAGAACTGGTATGTATATCTCGTACACATGGGCAGGTATTGGGGGTGTGTCACTAACTCCAGGAAGTCAGGTTGTCGAGTCATGTGAGTCGCTTTATGTGTATGGGGTATTGTCTCGCTATATATAGGCAATGTAGGATTTCGCTACATAGCCAGTGAGATGTCTTGAGATGTCACTGTAGGTTCTGCTAGTTGAGGCACCCCATGACCTACTCACGTGTGAGGTGCTAGTTAAGTCGCTGCGTAAGTATAGAGCTTTAGTGTTACCATTGGTACAGTTTAGAAAGAAAATTGTCGACTGAGGGCTTTACTAGTTTTCAATCTACCGATTGCATATTATGCGTTTATATGTATATGCTGTTGTACAGATTTTGGATATTATTTTCTGAATATGTAAATAAAACTCGCTCAACAAGCTTTCATCGGCATATGATGTTAGAAACTATTTTACAACTTTATATGAGTTTTAGAAACATGAACTATGCACGTCTTTTAGAATTTAATATTTATGTAGAATTTTATTTTAATTCGAAATCTTAAATGCACTCATTGAGCTCCTTTAGCTAACTTGTTTTATATGTTACGTTTTCTAAACCCCTTCCCAAGTGCAGGTCTTAGTACGCAAGCTGCTGATTTTTCTACTACTGATTAGTAAGTCAAATCTGAAGATCATTTTGTACATGTAAATGTACTAAATAGCACTCTTTTTTCTTTCTGCATAGTAATTATAGGCATGTGTATTTGTACATATATTTTGGACAAACACGAAGAGGTTTTGATATTATGATGATCATTTTTACTTTTTATAAGTGTGCCAGTTTTGAGATTTTAACAAAATTATTGAGTTGAGTTTGATTGATTTTGGAGAGGATTGAAGGTTCTATTTGGTAGTATTGAGAAGTGTTTGAAATATAAATGTAATTTCTTTGCAGGTTTTGTATTGAATTTTGAAGAAAATTTTGAAAAACTCTGTCCGTTTTGTTTTTTAAAATTAAGATGTCATTTTCATGTATATTCCAAGATTTTTTTCAGTAATAATAAGAACTAAAAAGGGGTTTGTCTTGCAGAATTTTTCAACTTACCCAGTAAAATTTTGAGGAACTTTCGTCAGAGTGTCTGGCAAGGTCGTTAGGATCTATAGTAGAGGGTCTCGGGGCAAGTTCTGTCAGAGTGGTATCAGAGCCCAATTTTTGAAGTTTTAATTAAAAAGTTAATTTTTAGAATTAGATTCTTGAAATTGCATGCATATTTTTCTAACTTTAGTAAATTGAATTCTATGCATTTAATAATCATTTGCATCACTTAATTCATAGAAAATATGCATTGTCATCGGGGCCTGTGTACTAGGAGAGCAACTGCAGAGGCTCTTACATCTGAAGAAGAGCAGGGGAATGAGTCGGTAAATGTTTCTACGCTTGATGCGATATTTCTATATCATAAAATTAAGTGCAAGTATACACTATCGTATGCAAGTAATAAATAGACTAAATAAGTCGGATGTCGAACCCACAGGGATAATGTCTTCCTTTTAACCAATTACTAAAATTATATCTTCCTAATAATTATTCAGATAAATAAAAATCTAAGAATGAATGTAGAAAATATAAAGGCAAAAGCACAATGCAAAGAGATTTAAGTGATAGCAATATAGAGAAAACCTAGGATTAATACTATCCATCAGTATGCTTTCTAATAATTAATCTTCTAATATTTAACTCCCTTAGTCTTTGTTATTGATCAAGACACTAATATATTCACAAGCCTCTTCTAAGGTCATGCAAGTATACCTTAATTTACCAAATACCTATATTCCTATGATACTTGTAATAAATTAAGATTCATTAAGATTAGGTCTTATTGATCATACATGCCAATTAGGTATATTCTTATCCTAAATTGAAACTTGCATATGCAACATTGAATGTTACTCTACAATTATGCATCAAATTACTTAGGTCTAAATATTATGATTCCTTTTCTGAGTTTATCAACAATATTACCAACTCATTCACCATATATTGGCCAGATATATTGAAACATTAAGATCAAGTAATTTAAATATCAAAGAACTAAGTTTATTAAATATTCTAAAGATATGACAATTAAGCACACATATTGAGTTCAAGTATTAACCCTAGAAAATAAGTTTAGCTCATGGCTATAAGAGAACAGCAGTAAAAATAATAATAAATCATGATACAATCAAAAACTGATATAGACGTCGAGTTGCTCTTAATTGCGCTGCCTAAGAACTCTTGATGTTGAAGAACGCCTTGAATCTCTCTCTAAAGTTGCTTCAATTAAACTTCTATTGCTCTCCAAGACTCGTGCTCTGTATTCTTGGTGTTCTTGAATTGCTCTAGGTCGCTCTTGGTTGATTCTTGAAGGCTGGGAAAGAGTGGCTTTTTATAGGGATTGATATGATCTTGAAAATCTCAATTCCCATCGGACTAGGACTTGCGCTACCGTTGGGGCGCTATGCAGTTGTCGCTGGGGCGATACGTGAAATAGGCTTCATCGCTGGAGCGGTGGATTGATGGCATTGGGGCGCTATCCTGTCGCTGACGCGGTGATTATTTGGCGTTGGGGTGCCAGATGCAACTTCAACAGGTCGTTTTTCTGATTTCGATCACTATTCCAGAGTTGGGGCGATAATCCTCGTGGCGTTGGGGCTATGGACACATTCTTTAAATTTCATTCAAGTCCCTATAAATAACAATAATGTATATAAATAGCCATCTATTCTCATAAAATCATAAAATATCAATAATAAAAACATGAGAAAATATATGACAATTTTGCCCTTATCAATGCCCAGACCCCTCCTAAATCATCTCAGCTTGCCGAGTCGGAGGGTGGAATCTTGAATGTAGCTTAGATGGCTCGAATACTAGCAACAGCAATCTAGCAGCTGAGAGAGATAGGAGTGTCCATTGAGCGCTCTAAGAAATTGGTCGCTAAGCCGTATGATGGTACATGAGACCCTGAGAGAGCCTTATCATGGTTAGATAATAATGAAGAAAATTTTCAAGTTATGGGATGTACTGAAGAACAGAAGGTGGTATACTCCGCATTTCTGTTAAAAGAATGAGTGAAAGATTGGTGGAAGGCCTTGCAAATGAGGAATGCGATGAGGTATGTTGGTCGTTTTTTAAAAAGGAATTTCTGAATAAGTTCTACCCTAAAAGTTATAAAGATGCAAAGATAAATGACAGGACCAGCCACAAGACCCTCTACTGTAGGTCCCAGCGACCCTGCCAGACACCTCGACGGAAGTTCCTCATAATATAACTAGATAAGTTGAAAAATTTTCGTGAGGCGAACGCCTTTTAAAGAAAGGGGTAGAGTTTCCCCTATTTTTCAGAAAATCCAGATAAAAACTTACAAAAGAATTTCACTTTTATTTTAAATACTTTTTAATACTACCAATTCGGACCTCCGGTCATTTCTAAATCAAATCCAACACAACTCAATAGTTTCATTTAAATTACAAAATGAGCATACTTATAAAAATTAAAAACGATCATCATAATATCAAAATTTATTCTTATTGGTTCAAAATATACATGCCAACAACTACTATGCAGAAAGTAAATGGTGTTATTTAGCATATTTATATATACGAAAATAATCTTCTAACGCTGTTCTGGGCACTGTGGCGCCCAGCCACCACCTGCTGCTGCTGCGTTACTTTCGTATTTTGAGCGTAACTTCTTCGTTTGACGTCTGATTTGCCTCCCGTTTGTTCCTATGCATCACATTTTCTGTCATACATCTGTTTATGATTAGAAAATACAATTAAATAGTCAAATACTTATGATTCAGAGAAAAATACAAAAGTTAAGTACAAATCTTACTAGCACTTTTATGCCCCTATCAGTAAGCTAGAAGATAGACCACCAGCTCTAGGACAAACTAGTGGTGGCTGATGATAGATTCAAGGCGGTCCTCAATTCAGAAGGCCGAGTAGCTCAAGCCTTCCTAATAGGGGAACCAGTCGAAGAAGATTATCCAGAGGACCATAAGGCAGACCTCATAACTAGGCTAGGGCATTTGCAGTGACCTAATAGAAGATGGATGTGACCCAAAGGTTGTGACAGGTACGATGTTAATTTTTGATCGAGATGCTTATGTACTTATAGATCTTGGAACGACCCATTCTTTTATTTCTATGGAGTTTACTGCAAATGCTAGTATAGTGCCCCAGTTATTAGATTGTGTGGTAGTAGTGTCTTTTCCTATAGGAGACTCCACTGTAACAGAAAGGGTGTATAGGGTTAGTGAAATCAGTATTGAGGGCCAAGAGTTTATAGCGGATTTGATTGTGCTGGCCATCAGTGATTTTGATGTGATTTTGTAGATGGATTGGTTGTTTAATTATCGGGCCTCAGTGGATTTTTTTTGGAAAGTAGTCAGATTATGTAGCCCAGGGGGAACGGAAGTCATTTTCTGTGGGATGCAAAAATCACTTCCCGCCAATATGGTGTCGGTAATGAGGGCAAAAAAAATGCTTCAGAAGTCACGTCAGGGGTACTTAGTCTATGCTATAAAAGTAAGAGACGGTAGAACAAAATTGGAGAATATTCCAACAGTTAGGGAGTTTCCGAATATATTTCCAGAGGATCTTCCAAGCTTACCTTCAGATAGAGAGATAGAGTTTAAAATAGAAGTAGCCTTTGGAACACAACCAATTTCCAAAGCACCCTACAGAATGGCTTCTTCAGAATTGAAAGAACTGAAGGTTTAGATAGAAGAGGAGGTGAATAAGAATTTCATCAGACCGAGTACTTCTCCTTGGTGGGCACCGATTTTGTTTGTAAAGAAAAAAGATAGAAGTATAAGATTATGCATTGATTACAGGAAACTGAATAAAATAACAATGCGTAATCAATATATACTTTCGAGAATTAATGTTTCTTTGATCAACTATAGGGGGTCAGAGTATTTTTCAAGATAGATCTGAGGTAAGACTATCATTAACTAAAATTTCGGAGGGAAGATATTCCCAAGACAGCCTTTAGGACTTGATATGGGCATTATGAATTCTTGATTATGCCTTTTGGGCTGAGTAATGCCCAACCGCTTTTATGGATCTTATGAATAAAGTTTTTCAATCTTATTTAGATCGGTTTGTAATAGTATTTATTGATGATATACTGGTTTATTTAAACAGTGAGGAAGAGCACGCAGAATATCTGAGGATTATTTTGCAAACCTTCAGAGAGCTTTGGCTATACCCTAAACTTAATAATACCAGTTTTGGCTTGAGAGGGTTGTATTTTTTGGGCATATAATCTCTGCAGAAGGGGTAACAGTAGATCCCCAGAAAATTGAAGTCATAGTAAATTAGAGACAGCCCACGAATGTGACGGAGGTCCGTAGTTTCTTAGGTTTGTCTGGATATTATAGGAAGTTTGTAGAGGGATTCTCAAAGATGGTCACTCCTCTGACTAAACTAACCAGAAAAAAAAGAGAAGTTTGTATGGTCGGAAGCGTGCCAGCAGAGTTTCAAAGAGCTAAAGCGAAGGTTAACTTTAGGCGCAGTGCTTACACTTCCAGCGGGGAAGGACGAATTTACCATATATTGTGATGCTTCTAGGAAAGGTCTAGGTTATGTCCTGATGCAGAAGGAGAAAGTAATAGCCTATGCTTCCAGACAATTAAAGAAGCATGAATAGAATTATCCTATACATGATCTAGAACTAGCAGCAATAGTTTTTGCTCTAAGAATTTAGAGTCATTATTTGTATGGGTTTCCTTGTAAGATCCTTACGGATCATAAGAGCCTACAGTACTTGTTTACCCAGAAAGAATTGAATATGAGACAGAGAATGTGGCTAGAGCTTATTAAAGATTATGAGTACACCCTGGAATACCATCCAGGAAAATCTAGCGTGGTAAATCCGTCCAATACTAGTTAATCGGATCAGAGCACTACAGACTCAAGATTTATAGGTAGTTAAATTGAAGGGTAAAATAGAGTCCGGGTAGCAGAAGGATCTTTTAGTGACCAAGGATGGTGTGGTAACCTTAGGTTAAAGATTATGTGTTTCGGATGTAAATGAGTTAAGAAGAGAGATTATGGAAGAAGCTCATTCTTCTGCATATGCTATGCATTCGGGAGCACAAAGATGTATCGTACCCTAAAAAAGCATTACTGGTGAAAGGGCATCAAGAAAGATATAGCTGAATTTGTCTCAAGATGCCTAACTTGCCAGCAAGTAAAGGCTGAACATCATAAACCTACAGGCTTTTGCAATCTCTTCCGATTCTGGAGAAAAAAAATAGGAGAGAATAATGATGAACTTCGTGGCAGGACTTCTGCGTAGCCAGAGGTAATAATGCAACATGGGTAATTATTGTTAGACTAACAAAATCTACCCATTTCTTACCTATTAGAAGGAGTTATTCTTTAGATAAATTGGCCCAGTTGTATGTAGATGAAGTGGTACGACTTCATGATGTTCAAGTATCCATTGTGTCTGACAGGGATTCATAGTTGACTTCCTAATTTTAGCCCAGCTTATAGAAAGCTCTAGGCACTAGATTGATTTTCAGTAGGCCTTTCTTCCACAGACAGATGGCCAGTCTGAATGGACAATTCAAATATCGAGGATATGCTTAGAGCGTATGTTATAGAGTTTAAGGGGAATTTGGATACCCATCTGCTGCTAATGGAGTTTGCCTACAATAATAGCTACCAGACTAGCATCGAGATAGCACCATATGAAGCATTGTATGAAAGAAAGTGCAGAACTTCAATTTGTTAGGATGAGGTTGGTGAAAGAAAGCTGATCGGCCCAAAAATTGTCGAGATTACTTCGAAAAGATTCAAGTTATCAAGCACAGATTGAAAATAGCTAGTGATAAACAGAAGATTCATGTAGATAACAGGAAAAGAGACTTAGAGTTTCAGATTGGTGATAAGGTCTTTTTGAAGATATCGCCATGGAAGGGAGTACTAATATTCAGGAAGCGAAGAAAGCTGAGTCCCTGATACATTGGGCCACGAGATAGTTGAAAGAGTTAGGGAGGTAGCATATCATCTGCGATTACCAGAAGATCTGGCTAGAATCTATGACGTGTTTCACATTTTCATACTTCGTAAGCATTTAACAGATCCTTCGCACATCCTAAGAGAACAGTTAGTAAAATTAAACGAGAATTTGACCTACGAAGAAAAGCCTGTGCAAATTCTAGACCAGAAAGAGTAAGTGCTTCGTAATAAAAGCATTCCCTTAGTGAATGTGTTATAGATGAACCGTGGAGTAGAAGAAGCCACGTAAGAACATGAAGATCAGATGCGAGTATAACATCCCTACCTCTTCGAGGAAAGGTACACTTTAAATTTTGAGGACAAAATATTTTTAAGGAGGGATGAAATTGTAATATCCAATCCCTATTAGTAGTATTGGCGCCTAGATTTTGGTATAGAGTAACGAAGACACCATGGAGTTAACAGATTCTAACTCTATTAGAAATTTTTTTTTATGGTGCGCATGAGAGATATTAGACCTAATTTAGTAATTTCACATTCGGTCAGAGCGTCGGACGACCTTAAAATATTTTGAAAATTTTTTCTATTGGCTTGGAAAAGGAAATTTTAATTTACTTCATGAATTTTTATGTAAGGGTTATATATAGAACAAGCATTTGTTGAGAAACACAATTCATATATTAGAGAATGGACCAATTAGAGACAATTTTATGGATTGCCAATTTAGGAATTCTAGTTAGTTTTTTTGACTATTCTAACTAAATAGTTGCAAGGGAACCAATTACATGCTTAGTTTGCAAATTAAAAATTTAGATTAAGTTGGGGGCAAATTAGACAATTGAGGGAGCTCTATATATATAGTAAAAGTGTGTAAAAATTTCATGAGAGAAAAAGTAAACATCTTAGAGCAAAAGAAGCAAAATTCGGCCAAGAGAAAGGAGGGGCTGCTTAATCAAGATAAAATAAGGTCAAGTACAAGTTCTTAAGATCAACTAACGCCTCCATTAATGAAAATCAAAGAAAAAGAGGTAAGAAAAGCATTGTTTTGTGAGGTTAATATGTGAACTTTCAAGATTACTTTAATTGATGTTCTTGTGTGTATTCTTGATTTAGATTAAGTGGAATTCTAGTGTAGAGCTTAAAAGAGTCATTAAATTAAAGAAATTAGCAAGGAAAGAATTAAGGTTTTGGGTGACTTTGATGTAGAAACTTCAATTGGTTATAATTAGGACATTAGAATGAAATTAGCTTGAGTTTGATGCAATTGGAACAAGAAATTGAAAAAAAAAATGTGTTGGAATATATGGTGAAATTCTGCCACTTTAGAGAAGTTAGGGTTGAGTTGTGTTGTGGTCAAATTATGGTGTATAAATGATGCCTTATGTAAATTGAATGGATATGGTTGATGAAAAAATCAAAAAAGAAATGAGGCATAATTGTCCATGTTGATAAGGTGAAGGGCAATTATGTCCAACCAAATTTATAGGGTGTTAAGCAATTTTTAAGGCCTCGGATGGTGAGTTAGATTAGATCAAATGACTCCATAAATAAAATCAGAAAGTAGTATCCATCCAGGCTTTGTATGCCGATTAGGGCGTTTAGTAGTTAAATGAGATTCTAGTGTTTGAATTAGTTCTAAATATCATTTATGGCATATAGGTGAAGAAAATCGAGACCGGTAATGGGAGTAGAAATTCGGAGGAAAATTGAGCTCGGAACGATTGTAAGTGAAAATTTGTCATTTTTTTAATATTTCATTTATTATGTTTCCGTATAATGAAAATATATGTTTTATGTGCTTTTAATTCATAAATATAATTTATGATTTTGATATATATATCCATATATATGTTTTTACATGTTCGGTTTAAGAAACAGTTTTAAAATTACTACATTTGTTTCAAAGGCCATTAGTGCCCTCAGATTATAGTGGTGGTAATGGTATTAGACCCGGTCGGTATATTTTGTACACACGGACAGGTATTGGGGGTATGTCACTAGGGTTGTCAAGTCATGTGAGTCTCTCTATGTGTACGGGGTATTGTCTCACTATATATAGGCGATGTAGGATTTCACTGCATAGCCAGTGAGATATCTTAAGATGTCACTGTGGGTGCTGCTAGTTGAAGCGCCCTGTGACTTACTCACGTGTGCGGTGCTAGTTGAGTCGCTGCGTGAGTATAGAGCTTTAGGGTTATTTGATTGGGATGCTATAATAGCTAAGCACAAATGCACACTATCATATCAAGTAATATAAGATTTTAAGTCCAGATATCGATCCTACAGGGACTATGCAATCTAATCCTATAAATCAAGTACTAAATTTATACATACTTAATTTTTATTCAGAAAATCACAATCTGAAATTTATTTAACTAATTTAATTCTATCAATTAACTAAACAAAAACAAATAGTAGAATTCACAAATAAAGATAATCTAAGGTTTTGACTCGTCCCGTAGTATTTCATTGGATTTATTAACCACTTAGTTAATCCCTTAATACCAATTGATTGGTTTAGACACTAACCTCATCATAAGCCTCTGCCGATGGTCAAGTGACTATATTACGCATTCTAACAATCACTTATATGTCTATGGTAATCAAATCAGAATGTAATTCATTAAGATCAAGTCTAAATTATACCATACATGCCACCTAGGTATATGTCTATTTTAGACGGAACTCATAGTTGTTACCCTATGATCATGTATCAAATTATCCTAAGCTAAACACATGAATCCATCTATCGAGTTCATCATAGTTCCTCAATCATCCAAAATATTGATAAAGTATAATGAAAGCATTAAGCACAAGATAGAATGAATCAATTGAATTTATCAAGTTCATAAACTAAAAATTAACACAATCTAAATCCATACTAGGTTCACATAATCTAACCCTAGATGAACAAATTAACCCATCACAAAACTAAAAGTATCAAACCAATTCATAAAGATCAACAAGAACAATAACATAATGATAAAGAAAGAGAATAAAAACTAATCAAAGTGACTCCTTGACGTGCTTCTCTCTCAATCTTGACTTGAAGTTTGAATCTTGATCTTGGTTCTTCAATCTTTGGTTTTGATATTTGATCTTGTGTTGTGAATTCTCTTTCTAAGTTTTTACCTCTTTTCTTACTTATTTTTTCTTTTCTCTCTTAGGGTTTTTGGCTTCCAAATATTGTTATGAATTACTGTAGCAAAATATTGTTCATAGGTACTGTAGTAAATATACTATTTTTTAATACTGTTCACCGCATTGAGCGCCGCGGCGTTTAGTCGCTGAACGTTGCTGTGCCCAGCCCTAGTGCCCTTTTCGTATTTTGAGCGTAACTTCTTCGTTTGATGTCCGATTCGCCTCTCATTTGTTCCTATACGTCACATTTTCTATCGTGCATCTATTTATGATTTGGAATAAAACACAAAAGTTGGATATAAATTATACTAGTACTTTTACGCCCCTATCATTACCATTGGTGCAGTTTAGAACAAAAAAGGTCGAGCGAGGGCTTTACTAGTTTTCGATCTACCGATTGCATATTATGTGTTTATTTGCACGTGCTGTTGCACAAATTTTGGATATTATTTTTTGAAGATGTAAAGAAAACCCGCTCGGCAAGATTTCCTCAGTATATGATGTTAGAAACTATTTTACAACTTTATACAAGTTTTAGAAATATGAATTATACATGTCTTTTAGAATTTAATATTTATGCAGAATTTTATTTTAATTCGAAATCTTAAATGCACTCACTGAGCTTTTTTAGCTTTCTCATTTTGTGTTTTATGCTTTATAAACCCCATTCCCAGGTGCAGGTCTCGGTACGCAAGTTGCTGATTCTCCTACTGCTGATCAGTGGGCCAAATTTGAAGATCATTTTGTACATGTAAATGTGTTAAATAGCACTTTGTTTTACTTTCTGCATAGTAGTTATAGGCATGTGTATTTGTACATATGTTTTGGATAAACACGAAGAGGCTTTGATATTATAATGATCATTTTTACTTTTTATGAATGTGCCAGTTTTGTGATTTTAATGGAATTATTGAGTTAAGGGGATTGATTTTGAAAAGGATTAGAGGTCCCATTTGATAGTATTGAGAAGTGTTTAAAATATAGGTGCAATTTCTTTACAGGTTTTATATTGGATTTTGAAGAAAAACAAAGGAAACTCTGCTCCTTTTTAAAAAAAAATTAAGATGTTATTTTCATGTATATTCCAATATTTTTTTCAGTAATAGCAAGAATTAAAAAAGGGTTTGTCTCGTGGAATTTTTCAACTTACCTAGTTAAATTCTGTGGACCTTCCGTCAAGGTGTCCAGCAGACTGCTGGGATCTACAGTAAAGGGTCTCGGGGCAGTTCTTGTCAATAATAATGATTGTTTGACTTCTATTAAATAAAAATATCATATATTATTATTATTTTATTCAATAAATATTTTAATGAATAAAATAATGATTTTATTTGATCAACAATTATAGTCATTTTAGTAATTTCTAAGTTAAATAATAATTGGCTTATAATGCACCACGTGTTACAAATCTCATTTGTCAACAACTAATTGTTAACTTATTGATGTATTTATCTCTTAAGTCTTGATATGTGCACAGCTAGAGGGAGACTGAAGCAAATGTCTGATCTGCTGAAATTTACTAAATTGAACTATTTAATCTGGTACGCTGCCCTAGTTCACAATGAATACACTTTATATTATGGGACACTATAGGTCCATACCCGATTTGTCAAACGAAATTGTTCCATGTGTCTGTGATCGATACCCCACACACAAGTCACGGATATTATAAATTAGCACAGTAACCATACAAGTTGAGGTCATTGCGTATGCATATAATTCTTTTGCCAATTATATCCTGAAAGATCCGAGATATAGATCACACTGTCAAATCCTTATGTGCTCATTTATAAACTTATCTCCAGTTACATATCTTGATAAACAATAAATGTAAATAATTTTTCAATATTGTTTAACCCTGTGGAAAACTCTTTTCCTGAGTGTGTTGCTTATGGTCGTAAGACTTTCTAAGATATAGTCTCAGAGCATCTGGATATACAACTTACCCATGTGCGCTAACGGATCACATATCTATATACATCAGACTTCATAAGCATCGGATCATACCTACCGACACCTAGCGGTCACACTATAAAAAGTTTATGATATGTGTGAAACCAAAGTATGGTAGATCACTTACAAGCCCATTGTGGCATTTAGGTCAAAGGACCACGTATACTACTCAATTCGAAAGGACCTTCCATTGACAGCTTCATGGGATGTCTATTAGGGTCTTCATTAATCCTATTCAGTATTTAGTCCTTACTGATACCTATATGTTATACAAACTTCTAATAAGCTTATGGTCAGCTAAGAACAACTATCTAAACCATCTAGGTATAGTATACACTGGTCTATAAGAAAGAGTTCCACCGACAAACCCGTATTAGTGAATAAGACCAGGGACATTTAATTTTGAGAATAAACTTGCAAAATAATATTTCTTAGCACCAATTGTAACTTTTGCAACTATGTTATTACTGATGTACTCTCAGGTTTTTGTACCATTACATATAATGTTCTAACTCTTAGATTTCGTTGATTATTATAACATGCTAACTCACATTTATAGTTCTTAGTGATACTAGCTCGTAGCACTAATCTAAACTTCTTTAGAGCAGATTTAAACTCTTTCAGATCATACAATGTCTGTAACATCACAATCATTGTACCATTTAATTAGTGTAATTAGCTATTTAACAAAGTGTATTGTATAAATATTGTAAAATAAAATATTCATACAATAATGAGATGACAAATAAGCATAAATCCTAACACATAGCATGTAAGCCGATAGTAACACCTTAATATGCTAATGTTAAACTTTGAAAGAATATTTAGCTATGTGATATTCAAACCTGATATGCATAAATTATTGGTAGTCTCATATATTTGATGAATAATACTAGGCTTGATGTAGCATATATTATAAAGAGATTGAGTACAATACTTAAAATCTATAAAAAAAAAAAAGAATTAAAATGTCTTGGATAGAGTTGCAAAATATTTGATAAGCACTAAAATTTATGAATATTAATATAGTATATCATAACCTATGATAGAATGGTATTGTGAAGCTAATTAAATTTTAAAATTCAATGAGATGAAGTCTACCAATGAATTTGTGTGCACTTTGAATAGATGAGCCATATGTTAGAAATTCACGAAACAAACTTATATACCACGTTAATCAGAATTGATAGCCTTAGAAAAAGTTTGTTTTGTGGCTAAGTGGTTCGTAAAACTCATAATTAATATTTCCATTAATTCTCACCGTCATATATTAATTTATATAAATTATAATTGCCTAGCTGCCATTGCTAGAGGAACGAGTAAGATCTATAGTGAAAAAGTAGATATATTCATCTAAGACATGATATTATTAAGCAGTTGCTAGAATCTGGGGTGGTGAGTCTAGATTATATGAGGTCAGAGATGGATTTGGTTGATTCTTTAACTAAACCACTAAATATGAGATTAATGGAAGTGATATTGATGGGGATGAGACTTCTACTTAGAGCATAAGACAAGAGTGATGATAACTTTATCTATATGAGTAGCGATCCCATTGAAGTAGGTTCATAAAGGTAAGAACAAGTCGCTTGTTGTCTTGTTATACTACTAATTATAATTTGTGAGTTATTCTCTAAGGCGAAGTAGTACATCTATAATGAAAAAGTTTAAGTAATACTCTTAATGAATTCCATAGCCCTTTATAACATGATGGTGTGTTAAACTTGCAAAATACACTTGATGAAGTGTCACCTATATGAGTGTGAAATTAGGTCTATTCCTATGAGAGCTAGACAGGCATTTTTAGATTACTCATGAAATCAGGATAACATAAGACCATTAAAAAGTGCTAAATAGCAGGAAAAAATAGTTACTATAGAATTTAACTTGATCATTTAATCCTCTATTTTACACCAAAGGAATGAAGGTTGATAGAAAGTTAGCTTCATCTAATTCCTATAAAATATGATTACTGAACCAATGGATGATTCATAACTTAGAAGAGCACCAATTTATATAAGTTTAATTCCACTTTGATACATAGTTGATTTGACTGCTTTATTTTATTTGAAATATATGAGAGATTGTTGGTATTTATAAGTGTATTTCAAATAAACCAAAGTAAATCAAGACATTATAATAGAAAGCAAGTACTGAGAAAAGGAAAAGAAGAAACTTGGCACTTAAGAAAAGTTGGCACCCGAGGCAGACACCTGGGCCTCACAGTACTGAGTGTAGGGCACCACTACTCACAGTTGGGCTTTGTGATGTTCTTCTTTTAAGCGCCGTGAAGACAGATGTTAAGCACCATGGCGCTAGGAGCTGAGGATATAACCTATTGGAAAAGTCATCTACCTCTTCAAATGGGTGTAACCTTTCGAAGAGTTGGTTGTATCTCTCTAGAGAGACATATAATCTCTATAAATACTACAGGCACATCTTCTTTGAATATACCTAACAACTCCTCTTCTCATTTGATTCAAATTGTCTCTACTTATTAACTATACTCAAAGTCATTAGTTATAGTATAAGAAATTTATGTTTAATATGCACATTTGTAAATTCTAATTGTTATTGAA
This sequence comes from Ailanthus altissimus, assembly GCA_946807835.1. NCBI lineage: Eukaryota > Viridiplantae > Streptophyta > Magnoliopsida > Sapindales > Simaroubaceae > Ailanthus > Ailanthus altissimus. Next base: position 3,725,746 of record OX327690.1, on the reverse strand, counting down.
TCCTAAAAATTATATTATCATTTAAATCCTACTGCATCGTAATTATTATCATTATGGGAGAAGAAATAATTTTAAAAATAGTATCTAGCATGTCTTAACATTCATATTTATTTATTTTTTTTTTTGTCCATATTTTTTAATAACTCATTTAATAATCATGTCAATTTAATACAATCAAAATATGTTATTTTGTTGGTTAGTCATATCAAAATTTGCCACCTTTATTATAACCTACTGATTGCTCACAGTTAAATAATAATAATAATAATAAAAGATTGAAAAAATTTACCATCAATAGAATTTATAGCACCAACAAATACGAGATATAGGATAAATATTTTACCAACATTTTCTAAATGTAAAATAAGATGAAAATAAATCCATTAATTAATGAAGAAATAAAGATAATTAATTGCACCAAACAGGGCATAGAACCGATAAAGATTTATAAGAATTATAATGTCAATTTGATGCAACTTCAACAACGGAATTTAATATGCATCAACAGCAAACAATATACAAAAACTAAAATCAGCACCATCTTTTCAATCCATTAGATTTGCTATGTTACCTCAACGGATTTTTGGACTCTTCTTTTATTTTCAATGGGGAAACTGTTAGGTAGCTCCATATCATTTTATTTTTTTATCAGGTTTTTTTTTTTTTTTTTGTTGATCATGAAATTTGGAAGATCTTGAAACTCTTATAAATAACAATCAGATCCCTTCAAAGGATTGAGTTGAGATTATCCCTCTTAATATTTACTAAACTTTATTAGTCTCTTGCAACCACAAATAACCATGTCAGAAGTTGTTCCTGATAAACCTTTGATGCTTAAGGCAGAAACAAGTTTATAGAAAAAACATTAAGAAGAATATAAAGCAAAGAAAAGAGGTTTAGTATTTTTCCTTTTAGTATGCCAAAAATGTGACTTTTAAGGTTACAATTTATTTAAAAAGTCCATTTCCTATTTAGTTGTTTAGCCTCATCATATTTGGTTGTAGAGTTTTATTGAAATAGGGACATATTTTTATCTTTTTATTTTGGATTCATTCTGAGATTATCAGAATAATATTTATACAAAAAAAAATTAGAATTAAGATTCTCAAATATAAAAACAGTTTGAGTCATTGATCATTACGTGTCTTTTTTGTTACCCTTAAAAAGCTTTAGTGGTCGATCTTAACTAAAATAGATTGCCAAAGACACTAATACATGATATCATATTTATTAATGTCGAAGACATTTTAGGGTCGTGAACTATAAATAAATTTTAAGGATACTTATTTTAATATCAAGTATTGTTAATGGTGATGGGCCAAAACCTAAGTGTCTATATAATGGGCCTCCTTGTGATTGTCAGACAATTTTCTCAAAATACATGAGTTTGAGGTCTATAGGTTACGTTGGAATTTTTAAGAAATTTGACTTAGCCAAAATATCAAAAAGAAACTTCTTTAATATTTAATGAGTACAAAAAGGGGGAAATGGTTATTTTTAGCGGAAGAAATTAATACTAAAAAGAAGAATATTGATAATAAAAAATTTTAAAAATTAATAAAAATACTAATTACGAGGTAACTAATATTTTCCATTTTTTATGCGACAATTAACTGCTATATCACAAAATGCTCTTAAAAATCAAAATAGATTATAGAATCACATGGGCTCATTTTTTTAATTTTTGTTTTAATTTAGAAGTGTTTCTAGATATCTCAAGAGAAGTATGCAAGAAAGTTTCTTGAATGGTTTGGAATAGCATTAGCAACACGGATAATTGTTAATGAATCAATGCTCTTATGAGCTGGAAATAGATCAAATGAATAGCCTTAGAGATTAAACTCTAATTCGTCAATACCGAGAGCTAAAATAAATCAACCATAAGCAAAAAATAAGCCCACATAAAAATTTATATATTAGTTCACTTTCATTTTAATAATTATGTCCATTTGCTTTGTCATTACAAATTGTTATTATACGGTAGAAAAACATTATAAGATGATTTCACACTCATACCTACGACCCTTTTAATATTTTCCATTTGATAAAAAAATATTAAAGTAACCTGTCATCTGTCAAATAACTTTGAATGAACGTTGGTGCTGTTCGAAGTACCATGTATACGCTATATATGATATGCTCAATGGCCTGGGATCTAACACGGTTTGAGTAAAGCATGTTCATGGAAAATAGTAAAATTATATTGGTGGCTGTCGAAAGGATATTTAAGGGGGCAACTAGATATGGACTGGTTTTTTATTATATAAGTCACACGTTCAGAAAGGTAAGAAGTTAAAGAATTGTCAGGTTTCGTTGATATTGATTATGCAGAAAATTTATATTAATGAAATCATTGAATGGTGTCTTGTTCCCTCTAGCAAATTGCAATGTGAGTTGAAAATATACCATTAAACATTGTCATTTTTAATTTTAAAATCATAGCGTACGGTAGCAATTGAAGCTATTAAACAAGCAATTTGACTTAATTAGTGTTATGGATTATAGTTTTCTATTGAACCAAAAAAATTAACTAGTATTAAAGGGAAGTAAACGTTGAATTAAAGTCTATAGTAGTAACTGAAGCTATTAAATAAATAATTTAAATTAATTATTATTATGATTGAGTATTTATTATTGTTGAGAGAGGTAATGTCCTTCTCTTTCTTGAGATTATGTTGAAGCAAATAACTTAAGAGTCAGCCTAAAACTCTAACCTCTTTGTGCAGCGAAATAACCTGTCAATCAAATAAATACAATAAGAATTTAAAACAGAAAACAAAAAAATACAACACAAACTTACGTGGTTCGGCCAATTGCTTACGTCCACGGTGGATCCAAGAATCCTAACCTCTCTTATTATAACTCCCTAGAGATTTTACAAGGAAACCCAATATGAAGAACCCTCAAAAGGACCTAAACGTTTAGTGAACCCTTACTCTACCACGAACAATGGTCACCTAAACAACGGTTTCACTCTAGCGCACACAAGCACTTAGTGTCTACCAAGTTCTTCCCCTCTCTTAGAGTCTCTCTCAATGCTTGATATAAAATCAAGGGTTTACAAGTGTTTACATAGAATATATTTCGTGCCTATTAACCCTATTCCTTATTGGAGTAAAAGTCTATTTGTTTTGGAAGTTCAAAACTTTCCAAAACTCAAAATCCCGAACCAAAACGGATTTTTTCATGCATTCTGGCGCTGCGGTGCTCGTCCTTGGGCGCTGCAGCGCTGGACAAAATCGCGCCCAGCGCTGGGTTGCTGTCCTGGGCGCCGCGGCGCTGAGCCCTATAGCTATCCGTGTTTTCTTGCTTCCTTCGCATCTTTGAGTCCCGTTTTGCTTCTTCCTTCGTGTCCCACACGTCCTAAACTTCTCCATACGTATCCCATACATTCTAAACTTCTTGTAACTCTTCACTTTGATATTCATCTCAATTTTTATCCAATAAAATTTATTAAATCACCAATTTTTAAATAATTATTGATCCAAAACAATTAACTTATAAAATATTATTGTTTATCCACCTATATAAACTCAAAACCCATTATGCTTTGAGCGTTTATTATTAATCAAAATGACTAACTTATAAAATTATGTTATCTACCTCTCTATGAAAACTTAAAACCCACCCAATTGATCGCATGAAGTGTTTGTCACGTTTAACTCATTGTTTATGAATCAGTCTGACTTATGTTACCAATTATTAGTGTTCTTAAGAAACCTATATTTCAAATACTAATTTGACCCACATATAAATAAGAACTTGAACTTGCAACTAGGCACTTATCATTAACTAAAAAACATTAATCTATAAACTAATATTATTTATTCACTTAATCTCTTATCTTTAATCGACGTAGACGTAGGAAGTGACATTAAAGAATTGGTAAGCTATGCTAGGGGTAGGTCGATATCGGTGATAATTTGGTGCTACGTGCACGCTACTTGTAAAAAGACACGCCTATTTATACTTCCACGATACCACTTTGAATTATCATTTTTCAACTTACCGTAGGGCGTGGGGCTGGACTCAACTCATGTCTTATAGTGTGAACGTGCCTTTTGGTTAAGTGTGAACGTGCCTTTAAAAGTAACGTGAATGCATGTTCACTGCTAGAATGAGTCCAAGTACGAGGATTGGATATGATGAAAAGCTAAAAGACTCGACAGACTGAACCTTATGACTCGTTCGGCTAATTATCAAACACACAAAAGACCTAAAATTAATAAAGAAATTGATACACGTTAAACCATGCTCGTTCGGCCTCTCATTACCTAATTACATTATATATTCCATATGCTAAAAGCATATGCCTTTGGAATACAGAGAGAGTTTTTAATACTTTTTAGTATATTACACTTTCTTTTTAATTAAATTCATGTTGTGTATATATATAAATATATATATATATTAATTGAGAAATGACTATGAAAAAAGTTGAAGGAAATAAAAATAACACACCAAGAAAAATAAGGTGCTTTTTAAAAAAAAAAATATTTGGCTATTACTGATAATCAATAAGTACCTTCATATATAGTAATTTCTTATTTCTGTTTTTCTTTAACTCTTGTATACTTATCCATTAGAAATTTGTTAGTAACTGTTCAGATCAAACTCACTTAATCCGAGTGTTTATGTTAAAAAATATTAACAAAAAATATTATATTAATTGATAATTTACCCGTATTCAGTTAGATTTAACCTACTTATATCCAGTTTCAATACTCAGAGAGACTTGAATCTCTAATCTCAAAAGTTATTGGTTTGGGAGGTTAGTGGTTCTCGATCCATCCATATAAATCCAAATAATTAATGTAATAATAGTTTAAAGCAATTGCATATTTAATATTACTCTAAAATGATTCCTTAATTGCCTCGAGAGAAACTGCCATATGCTCTTGAAAAAGATGATTAATATAATAATAGTTATGATGATCCTTACTTAGTGCCTAAGCTTATTTTACAGATTATAAATACCTATACGCCTAAGCTAGTTACTCACATAACAAAACACAAAAACATTTGCTCTGTCATCCACTTCTTTCACCTTGGAATTAAATGGCTTCTGGCTACGAAGTAGAGGTGACACTCACATCAGCCAAAGACCTTAAAAACGTCAACTGGCGCCACGGGCCCAACAGGTCATACGCCGTCGTTTGGGTGGATCCCAACAGAAAAAGCTCCACCAAAGTCGACGAGGAGGGCGACACTAGTCCCCACTGGAACGAGACACTTGTCATCCCTTTGCCCGGCCGCGGCGTCGACGAGGACACCACTCTTTGCGTGGACATAGTCCACTCGGGCCACGAGGACGACACCAAGAAGCTGATCGGCGCGGCTCGGCTCAAGCTGATTGATGTTCTCAACGACGTCGGATATGGGGAACGTGTATCTCGCTCGTTGAAGCTCAAGCGACCGTCTGGTAGGCCACAGGGGAAGGTCGAGGTCAAGGTTTGTGTAAGAGAACCACCCCGATACACGCCACGTGGCGGGTATTACGAACCTTCTTATGGGATCCCGTACGGTCAATCGCCACCGCCACCACAACCACAGCCGTATGGTTACGGCTACCCATATAATCAACCAAGTGGGTATTCAAACAACGCGTACAATGCCCCACCGCCGCCACAGCCTCAGACTTACCATCAAGCTGAAGCTGGAGGATATTATGGTCAGGTTGAGAAGGAGAAGAAAAGTAGTAAGTTTGGTGGGATGGGGACGGGATTGGCTGTGGGTGCCGTAGCCGGAGTACTAGGTGGAATCGCATTGTCCGAGGGCTTTGATGCCCTTGAAGACAAGATCTCTGATGACGTGGCGGAGAAGATTGAAGATGATCTTGGTTACGATGATTGCGATGGTGATGAATAGTCCTAGGGTTTTGATTCCTACTTCGGTCCACTACCTTTTTATTTGTTTCTATCCAATGAAATGTCCGAGTGAAAATCAATGTTGGGCCCCACGATATCTTTTGTTATTGTCAGCTTGTTATGTTTCTTCATGTCGTCGTTTTTTTTTTAAAAAAATTGTAAGAGTTGTTGCCTGCTGGTGCCTTTTGTATTAATTTTCTAAATAATTTTCTGCAACGATATCTCGAATCGGCTCTTGAATGCGTGAAACTTTTATTTATTTTTTCTTTCTAGAAGGGAGATTAAAGGTAGAGAATTGACCTTTCGATAACTGAAATGGATATTTACTGTTTGAATATAAATTGAGTAATTCTATTGTATATACGGTTGTATTAAATATGCTTTACTTTATATTTGTTACACGTTTCCGATTGTTTGTAACATAATTTCGACGAGTATTGTCAATATTGTCCCTATATTTATTAAAAAAAATCATTAATATTCTTGATTAAGTTTGTTATATTATAAATATTCTTTATAATTTGCTCAAACATTAATGATACTGAGTTTAAGTTTGTTGTATAAAAAATATCTTTATATTATTTTCAAACATCAATAATACCCTAAAGCATAGGGGTTTTAATAATATTATATTCAGTGGATTTGACCAATAATATATCAAATCCATCGTTAAGCGGATCTATAATTTTCTATCCAACCAAATCCTTCAAAAGGTAAAATACAATTTAATCCAAACCAAAAAAATAATTACAAATTCATATCCAATCTAATTTCATCCAACATTATAATAAAAATATTCTTTGCATTTAAAAGTTATATCTCGATTGAGCTGCTCAAGTTAAAAATGGGTTAAAACCGTTGTGTTATAGTCTAGTTCATCCAATTTATATTACGAGTTATATGGTGGGTAATATGAGGTCAATTTTTTAGCTCACCAATTGTATTTAAAGAATAAAAAATTCAGTAAATATAACTTCAATTCAGTAAAAATAATTACTATTATACAAATTGTGTAGCCTTTTTTTTTTTTTAACTTTCATATAGTGAAATAATGATACTTTTTTAATTATTGTTTATAAAAATTATTATATTAATTTCTTTCTATTGGATTAAATTTTAGCAATTTTGGTAAAATAAATCTACAAACTAATTTATTATCAGACCTATTATTAAATGAGTCCAATCAACCCACGCTACTATGCATTTTAATTGAAGCCAACTTTAAGGAGTAGGCCTAAGACAACTATTTGAATTGATTTTCAGCTTAGGAACAGCATTCTTTTAGCAAGTAAATAATCTGCTAACTCGTGGACTTTAGAAATGGATCATATAAGGTATAAAGATATAGGAAAGTATTAAAAATATAATTTTATTCAAATTTAAATTGAATTAATTGTGATTTTGCATGGAGATTATAAAATATTTGGGCAAATTATAAAGAATATTTATAATATAACAAACTTAATTAAGAATATTTATGAAATTTTAACAATATTACTTAGTGATTAATGCTAAATTAGATGAAGACATGGAATAAATTGTTTATATTTATTGTACATGAATCTAAATTATATTCGAAGTATGCATGAATACACATATATGATTAATTTAAGTTAAATTATAGATTATTATTATTTTTTAAATTTATAATGCAACAAATAAGAAAAATGATCTAAATGAGATTCAATCTAAAACTAATTTAGATTTAAATAATATAATGCATACTTTGAATATAATTTAGATTCATGTACAATAAATATAACAATTTATTTAATGTCTTCATCTGATTCAGCATTGATCATTAAATAATATTCTTAAAATTTCAGTAATATTCTTAATTAAGTTTGTTATATTATAAATATTCTTTATAATTTGTCCAAACATTTAAACACCCGTGGTTTAAGTTTGTTGTATTAAAAAACATCTTTATATTATGCCCAAACATCAATAATATCCCCTAAAGAATAGGGGTGTTAGTAGTACTAAATTTAGTAGTTTTCACCATTATTTTATCCAATTTATCGATGGGCGGATCTATAAATTTTCATTCTAATTAATCCAATCTAACAAAATGTGAAATACAATAATTAAATCCAAAATTATGATAAAAAAAAAATTATTTCATTCAAAAGTCTTAGCTAGATTAAGCCGCTCAAGTCCACAATGGTTAAACCCATTGTGTTGTAGGCTGGCTTGCTCGATTTATATTGTGTCATATGGTAGGTAACTTGAGGACAAGGTTTAGGCTCACTAATTTTATTAAAAGACTAACAAAATTAGTAAAAGAAAATTCAATTCAACAAAGATAATTAGTTGTCTTATAAATTGTGTGGCTTATTTTATTTTATTTTTTTGACTTTTGATATTATTGACCAAAAATTTCGTCAATTCCAAATAAACAAGTTGAATTTATTGATTATTAAGAATGATTGGTTAATGGTTCAGCTCAATTCAGGCTCACATTGACTTTATCGAGCTTGATGAGCTCACCTATTAGAGACAAAAAAAAAGTTTTTAGAATTTCTATTTCTAATTAGAATAAGTGTCCACATGTATAAGAGTTGAAATCTATAAAAAAAAAAAAGCAACTTTCTCAAAAGTGACATCGTGGCCCCGAAGGACTAGCGTTGCAGACCCACCTAAGTAGGGTCGTGGCCACCAACATCTGCCAAGGCTAGCACCGCCGCCCCAAGGCTTAAAGGTGCTCCTCTCATGCTTCATGTCCTTATTCGCTTTCGACTTTTTTGTTTTTGACTTTTTCTTATTTGTCCAAGACGTTCTTAATCTCATGTCAAATATTTATTGGTCCCCAACTCAAAATTATGTTCAAATATAATTTTAAATTACCAAATTTCAATAATAAACAAATTTGTAACTTAAGATATTCAAAATTTCATTTTATTAGTATTATTATTCTTAAATTCAAATTCGATTCGTTTATTATTTAAATTAATTTTTTTAAATTCATATTCACAAATTTTGTATCGTATACGTGCAAATAAAGAATTGCGATTTATATTGTCACCCCTAACTTCACCATACGTAGATCACTAAAGCATTTTTCTATACGCATAAAAGATATATGTATTAACCGCAAACCCTAGACATACAAGTGTCTTAATTTAGAAAATTAAATGAATATTGGTGCTGTTGAAAGTATCACGTACGCTATTGTATGCCCAGGACCTAGGATCTAACATGATTTGATTAAGCATGTTCATGGCAAATCCTAGAAGTATATTCATGTTTGAATGGATACTAAGGTGGCATTTTTAAGGGAACAACTAGATGTGGACTGGTTTTATTATATATAAGGCACAAGTTAAGAAAGGTAAACATGTCAGGTTACGTTGATATCGATTATGCAGAAAATAAATAGTAAATTGAGATAATTGAATAGGGTCTTGCTCACCCTAGCATTATTGCAATGTGAGTTGGAAATAGTCTCTCAAGCTGTTTCATTTTTAATTATAAAATTCAAAGCATACAGTAGCAACTGAAGCTATTAAACAAGGCATTTGACTTAATTAGTGTTATAATAGAGTTTGCAATTAACCCAAAAATTAACGAGTATTAAGTTAAGAGTATAATAAAGCAAAAGACGATAGGACGTTGAATTAAAGTGTATAGTAGCAATTAAAGCTGTTAATTAAATAATTTAGATGAATTAAAGTGTATAGTAACAATTAAAGCTGTTAATTAGATAATTCAACTCAATTAGTGTCACTCTCAAGTATTTATTATTGAACTAAAAAACTAATTTATAAAAATTATTGTCTATCTATTTACATAAACTCAAAATTCATCATAAATTGAAAAACAAAAACTAACTCATAAAATAATGTTCTCTACTCTTTCATATAAATTCAAGACCTGCACAATCGATCATGTGAAGTATTGGCAGGTTTGGTTTTATTTAAAAATCAACCTGGCTCACCATTTGTAGTATTTTTAAAAAACTTATATTTCAAGTAATAACTTGACCCACATATAAATAAAAACTTTGGACCTGTGACTAGGCTCTTTATCATTCATTAAAAAAATAATTTATAAAATAATATTATTTATTCACTTATTTTTTTATTCGACAAAGTGATATTAAGAATTGGTCAGCTAAATAGAAGTAATGTTTTTATAATTTCGTCTTACGTGCACGCTATTTATAAAAACTTTACTTCTATTTATATTTCCACAATAGCACTTTGAATTATAATTTGTCAATTTGCCTTGGGGCTTGGGACTTGGACCTGAGTGTCTAAGGATAAGGACTCAACTCAAGTCTTATAGTGTGAACGTGCCCTTTAAAGTAAATGAATGCATGTTCACAATTAGAATGCGTCCAAGTAGGAGGATTGGAAGTGATGAAAGCTAAAAGACTCGACACACTGATCCTTATGACTCGGTCGGCTAATTATTAAACAAACAAAAGACGTAAAATTAATAAAGAAATTGATACACGTTAAAAAAGTTCGTCCGGCCTGTCACTACCTAATTACATTATATATTCCATATGCAAAAAGCATATTCCTTTGGAATACAGAGATAGTTTTTAGTATTTTTGAATATATTACATTTTTATTAACTAATTAAATAATTCAAATGTTCTGTATTCGGCTAAAAACACAAAAAAACTTCTTTTCTTTTAATTCAGCCAAAATTAACTTAAAATCTTATAAAATTAAAAAAAAATTAAATTTATGACTGAATAAATAAAACTAAACCATTTTCAGTATTAAGCCAATTGTTTTTTAATCTTTTAACTTTATGAAAAAAATAAGCATGATATTACAAATAATTTGATATTTATTTTGAAATATTAAACAAAAACGAAACAAATATGCTAATAAATTCACCCATTGAACTATATTCAAACATTTAACTTAAAATAAATAAATACTATCTTACTCTTAAAAGGGGGAAAAAAATTTACGTAGAGAGACTTTGAATGTCTAATCTCAAAAGTTATTGGTTTGGAAATTAGTGGGTCTCGATCCCATCCATATAAATCTAAATAATAAATTTAATAATATCTTTTAAATACAATTGTATATTTAATATTACTCTAAAATGATTCCTTAATTGCCTCGAGAGACACTGCCATATGCTATTGGACAAGATGATTAATGTAATAATGATTATGACGATCAAGGCTTAGTGCCTAAGCTTAATTTAGACATTATAAATACTTATACGCCTAAGCTAGTTACTCCCATAACAAAACACAAATACAATTCTATCATCCATTTTTTTTACATTTGGAATTAGATGGCTTCTGGCTATGAAGTAGAGGTGACACTCAAATTAGCCAAAGACCACAAGAACGGCGCCACGGTCCCAACAGGCTATACGGCGTCGTTTGGGTGGACCCTAACAAGAAAAGCTCCACGAAAGACGACAAGGAGGACGATGATGACACCACTCTTTGCTTGGACATAGTCGACGCAGGCCATGAGCACGACACCAAGAAGCTGATCGGTGCGGCTTAGCTCAAGCTGATTAACGTTCTCAATGACGTCAGATATGGGCAACGTGTATCCCGCTCGTTGAAGCTCAAGCGACCGTCTGGTAGGCCACAGGGGAAGGTCGAGGTCAAGATTTGTGTAAGAGAACCACCCCGATACACGCCATGTGGTGGGTATTACGAACCTTCTTATGGGATCCGGTACAGTCAATCGCCACCGCCACTACAACCACAGCCGTATGGTTATGGATACCCATATAATCAACCAAGTGGGTATTCATGCCATGCATACATTGCTCCACCACCGCCACTGCTTCAAGTTTACCAGTAAGCTGAAGCTGGCGGATATTATGGCCAAGGCGAGAAGGAGAAGAAAAGCAGTAAGTTTGGTGGGATGGGGGATGGGGGATGGGATTGGCTGTGGGTGCGGTAGCCGGAGTACTAGGTGGAATTGCATTGTCCGAGGGTTTTGATGCCCTTAAAGATAAGATCGTTGACGATGTGGTGAGAAGGTTGAAGATGACCTTGGTTACGATGATTGGGACGATGATGAATAGTTCTAAGGTTTTGATTTCTACCGAGGCCCACTTGTTTTTTCTTTTTCGTTTTTATCTAATGAAATGTCCCCGCGAAAGTCTATGTTAGTCCCCACGTATCTTTTGTTATTATCAAATTATATGATAAAATTGATTAAAAATTTTTGAGGTATAATTTGAAGAGAAAGTCAAATGCGTTAGATATGCATGAATCTAATACGTATAGAGAAAGGAGGCAAAAATGATGCCCAAGCGTAGGCATTATGGTGCCCTAAATAGAGAGTGGGCGCCGCGGCTCCAAGTACATAGCACTAGGCACAACCATCCAGCACCGTTGTGCTAGGGAGTGAGTGTCACGGTGCCCGGTGTGAAAAAATAGTTTCATGTTTTGTTTCAACTTCTATTTATATCAAGTCTCTCTAAAACGACTCTCACACATTTAAGGTTAACTTAGGTTGTCCTAAAACCTATATAAAGGCTCTCAGTTGACTTGTAAATACATCTTTATAATCAGAGCATTCTTTGTAAGTTTTAGTGAGAGTTTACAAGAAAGAGTGAGTTCTTTCTTATAAAAAGCATACTTTATAAGTGTCTTGTGAATCAATAATAAGGTAGTGTGATCTTGATCCATTATAGATATAGGCAAGTTGCTGAACCACATAAATTTTATGTGTTATTCTTCTACCTTTCTCTTTAGATTTCTTAATTGCTTTATTTCTGCATTATATTACTTGAGATATTTACTTTCACTTCAATAGACTGGTATAAGAGTCAGATTTTAAGTAGATATGGATACAAACAAGTATGAGATAAAGAAATTCAATAAAATGAATGACTTCAATCTGTGAAAGATGAAAATTAAGGCATTATTGATGAGTCAACGGTTAGACTCAATATTAGAAAAGACTGCAGCTCTATCTAATGAAGAAGAGAAAATGAAAGAGTCATTAAAGAATGAAGTAAAAAGAAGGGACATTCAAGAAAGAGCTCACAATACAATCGTTCTGTCATTGAATAATAAAATACTAAGGCAAGTAGCATGTGAGACAATGGGGATTTGTCTTTAGAAGAAGTTTGACTCTCTTTATATACAAAAGTTATTGGCCAATAGATTGCATATAAAGAAGAAGCTGTATTAGTTGTCCATGTTAGAAGGGATAACGATGAAAGATCATATAGGTGCCTTCAACAAGATCATTCTTGATCTTGAATCTACTAACATCAAGATAGAAGATGAAGATAAGTCAATAATCTTGTTGAGTTTGTTGAGATTTGTGCTTACGTACCATCCCTTTTATGTATAAATATTTGCTTTATGTTTATACATTTATGATTTCAATATATCACTAATTATTTTATTTATAAATATAATAAGATGCTTGTAACGTTTTAGACATTGTATAATGTGAAAGAGTTCAGATCTGATCTAAAGGAGTTTAGATCAGAACTAAGAGTCAGTAAAATCTAAAGAGTTAGAGTCTCGTCTGAAATGGGACAAAGACCTAAGAATATATTAATAATGACATAGTTGCAATAGGTTGCAAATGGTGCTAGGAAATGTTGTTATGCAAATATGTTCTTAAATTTAATGTTCCTGATCTACCTTTACTAATGCGGGTCTGTTAGTGAAGATTTTAATATATATATATATAGATCAGTGTATGTCTATATCTGAATAGTCCAGATGGTTAGTCTTAGCAGACCATGAGTTTAGTGAAAACTCGTATAGAGATACAAGTATTCAATAAGGACTAAATATTGAACAGACTCAAAACGATCTCCAATATACATCCCATAAAACCGTCAATGGAGGATCTTTCGAGTTGAGTAGTATTCGTGGTCCTTAGACCTGAGTGCCACGGTAGACTTGTTAGTGATCCACCATACTTTGGTTCCACACATGTTAGATACCTTTCATGGTCTGACCGTTGTGTATCGCTGGGTATGGTCCGATGCTCATGGAGTCCGGTGTGTACAGATATGGGATCCATCAACTCAATTGGGTGAGTAAAATATCCTGCAACTCCAAGATTGTATTTCAGAAAGTCTTATGGCCATAAGCAGACATCCAAGAATTTCTTGGGAAAATAATATCGTAAAAGTGTTTACGGATATTATTTATTGAAATACAAATCTAGAAATAAGTTTATGGTTGAGCACATGGAGACTTGACGGTGTTGATCTATATCTCCGCTCTTCTAGGATATTTATGATGGAAGGATTATATGAATGTGTTATAACCTCAACTTGTATGGTCTAATGCGCCGTTTTGTAATATTTGTAATATGTGTGTGGGACATTGTTCACAGACGTGTAAAATAGTTTCATATGACAAATCGGGCATGAACCTAGAGAGTCTCACAATATGAAGTGTACTCGTTGTGCACTGGAGCAGCGAATTGGATTGAACAATTGATCCACCAATTTCTAGTAAAATGAAAAATGTTTCAAGGTTCCTTTTATTATTCACTTGTCAATAATTAAAGGTAAAATACATTATTGGTTTACAAGAGTTGTTAACCAATAAGAAATTGACAAGTGATATAATCTTGCTCCATAAATTATTTACCATGTATTTACCTATTTACCTTACTTGGTAAATACATATATGGTAAATGTAAATATTCAAAATAGTTTTGAATTATTAATATTTTATATATTAATCAAATTATTATTATTAATTGGAATAAGTGGCAAACACCATTTACTAATGGAGAATGCACTTGTTATTAATAATAAGGAATGTTGACCACTAAGTAATTCTTAAATGATGCACTAAGGAAGTGGTAAAACCACTTAACATTGATTAAATGCCATTTACTCTCTAGAAATTGATTCAAATGGTTGAATCAAATTGGTGAGTGAAAAATATGATAGATTAATGTTTGTAATGGTAAATATGGTTAAGTGGTGGTGGAGCACTAAGAAAAATCATTCTTTGCACTTAAGAAAGAATTGAAAGAGTTCAATTTTGGTATAAGAAAGAGTGAATTTCGTTCAAGGAGAAAGAAGAGATAATTGAGAGCATTTCCTAAGTGTTTTTCTCAAAGTGTTGAGAGAAAATACAAAGGCTTACCAAGGTTCAACATAAAGAGTTATAAAGAACAAAAGAAAACTCTTAACTCTTCTCATCTCTTGGTAGTAATCACTCATATAGACAAATTGTTTTAAGTGTTAAAACAATCCTTTGCTGAAAATTCAAGGCTGCCATTCTAGCTTCACAATCCCACCGAATTTAATTGTGAACTAGAATTGTGCAAGGGAACACTTTAAGGTGAGCTCAACAAATTGAAGTTTGGAGTTCGTGAAGAATTGTAAAGTTACCTTCATATCTGGGTAGGTTATTTATTTGCTATTCATTTTATATCATGCATGAAATATATATGAGATATATATGTACTTGAATGATCATACATGTGATTACATGCTTGAATTTGTTACATATTGTATAATATGTATAAATACTTCCGTTGCATATTTAATTTTTAAAATTATATACATCTATACACATCATACACCATATCACAATAGAGTTCACTTCTCAAGATTTATGAGAGCTTTGTTGATACACTTCTCTATAGTAGAGAGAGTTTAATAATGAGTAATGTGAAATCATCATTAAACTCAAAGCCATTAGAAAAGAAAATTGTGGACAATGCAGAAAGTTTATCTGTAAGAGGAAGACCATCACATAGAGATGAAAGGAAAAAGATATATACAAACTAAGTTATACTATCTTTAACTAGCATACCTAGGTGAGAGAAACCTAAAGGAGTTATTTAGTCAAAAGATATTTGGTGAGGATAAGTTCTAACCATTAAAGTTTTGTGAGCATTGTATGCTCGAAAAAGCACATAGAGTGAGGTTCAATACCAACGAGCATAAAACCAAGAAAACTCTAGACTATATATACTCGAATCTTTACGAATTAGCTCGGATAGCTACTATTAAAGGTGCTAGGTATTTTTTCAATTTGATTGATGACTACTCAAGGAAGTTGTGGGTCTATGTGTTAAAAAATAAGGATCAAGTATTTGATATGTTCAAGACTTGGAAGGCGTTGGTTGAGAATCAGACTGGAAAAATAGTTGAAAAGCTAAGAACTAACAATGGTCTCAAGTTTTGTAAAAGAGAGTTTGATGAATTTTATGCCAAGTATGAAATTGTAAGGCATAGAATTGTGAGATTAACATCACAGTAGAATGAGGTTGCTTAAAGGATGAATAAGACCTTACTTGAAAGGGTTAGATGCATACTTACCAATGCAAAGATGTTTAAGGTATTATGGGGAGAAACTATAGTGACTACAGCTTATTTAATTAATAAAGGTCCCTCTTCAGTAATAAAATTCAAGACATCAGAAGAAAAATAGTCTAGCAACCCTTATAAGTATAACCACCTTAAAAGTTTTGGTTGCTTGCCTTTGTTCATGTTAAGAAAAGAAAACTAAAACCTAGAGCTATCAAATGGGTGTTCATAGGGTATCCCGAATGAGTAAAAGAATATAAAGTGTGGTGTAAAGAGTTGATACCACCATGAAGTATCATAAGCATGATATAATGTTCGATGAGATGACAATGTTGAAAGTCTCCCAAAAAAATGAGAAAAAGAACTTATATCTAAGGAAGACTCACTGACGAGTTCCTCTAAGTTTACCCAAAGAAAGACTAGGACTCTTGAGATGGAACTTGAAGAGTACCAGCTAGCTAAAGACAGGTTAATGAGAATAATTAACCCATCAATTAGGTATGTACAAGTAGATTAAGTTGTTCACGCTTTTAACTTTACTTACACTCTTGAATTTGATGAACCTAAAACATATGGCAAGGTTATGAAGAGTGAAAATAAGAATGAATAGTAGCAAGCCATAGAAAAAGAAATTAGTATTCTTAAGAAAAATAATACCTGAAAGTTAGTGCAAGTGGGTATATAAGGTGAAGGAAGGGATATCAAGAATAGAGTCTACTAGATTCAAGACTATGTTACTTACATTAGGTTTTACTCAGAGAGAGTGAGTTGACTTTCATGAGATATTCTCTCTAGTCGTTAAGCATACATCCATTAGGATTCTATTAGTCATGTGTACAAATCTTGATTTATATCTAAAGTAGATAGATATAAAGACAACTTTTTTGCATGGAGAGTTTGAAGAGACAATTTATATAGCACACGTTTGTAGAGCTCGAAAAAAGAGGATCAAACTTGTTTACTAAAGAAGTCGTTATATGGGTTAAAACAATCATCTAGACAGTGCTATAGGAGATTTGATGCATTTATGATGGCTTATGGCTTTAGTAGGAGCAAGTATGATTGATGTCTATACTTTAAAAGTTTGAGTTGTGGGATAATGTATTTACTTATATACGTCGATGATATGTTGATCTCATGTAAGAATATAGAACAAATACAGAAACTCAAAAAGCAGTTAAGTAGCGAGTTTGAGATGAAGAATTTGGGAGTAGTAAAGAGAATATTGGGTATGGATATTGTGAGGAAAAAAAGGGATGTTATCTTCTTGTCACAATAGTGATATATACTCAAAATCCTAGAAAGGTTTGGTATGACCAATGCAAAGGCTGTCTCCACTCATTTGGCTATGCATTTCAAAGTTTCAGCAGCACAATTGTCAATATCTAAAGAAGAGAAACTGTAGATAAATAAAGTATCATATGCAAGCACTGTAAGGAGCATCATATATGTGATTATTTGCACAAGATCAAACATAGTATAGGGTGTGAGCGTGGTGAGTAGATATATGGCAAATCTAGAAAAAGATCATTGGTTTATAGTGAAGTGGATATTGAGATATCTAAAGAGAACATCGAATCATGGATTGATGTATAAAATAGATGAAAACAACAGTATAATGGTAAGAGGATACGTAGACTCAGATTATACAGGTAACCTAGATAGAAGAAGATTGTTGACTAGTTATGTATTCACATTGTTTGGGTGTAGTATGTGTTGGAGATCAGTTCTACAATATGTGATTGCACTATCTATCACGAAGGTGGAGTACATAGCTATTGGAAAAAACTATTAAGGAGGCTGTGTGGTTGAAAGGTATATGGCCGAAGTTAATAGCTACTGAATATGTGAACACTAGTGTGTATTTTGATAGTCAGAGTGCCATACACCTTAGCAAACATCAAGTGTTTCACGAGAGGTCTAAACATATTGATGTACAGCTCCATTACATTCGAGAGATTATCCAAAGTAGTAAAATTAGTCTAACAAAGATAACGTCGCCTAAAAATCTTACTGACATGTTAACTAAACCACTGTCATTGGTTAAGTTTATCCTATATAATGACTTAACTGAAGTCATTACTATGTGAGTCTAATCAAAGATGTGGATATGAAAGATTGAGAATACTTTATGAATGATTTTAAATTAAGGAGGAAATTTGTGAGAAAGTTGATTAAAAATCATTGGAATATAATTTGGAGAGTAAACCAAGTGCACTGGGTACGCGAGAATCAAAGATGGACGAAGAAATGAAGCAAAAACGTGAAAATGGTTCCTAAGCGTAGGTATCTAGCGCTAAGTAGTAGGCGCCATGATGCCATAGACAAAGAGTGGGCGTTGCGGCACCAGGTGCCCAGCGTCGCAGTGCTAGGCGCGACCATCCAGCACCCGGTGCAGGAAAAATAGTTTCCTATTTTGTTTCAACTCCTATTTGTTCCAAGCCTCTCTAAAACGATTCTCATATATTTAGAGTTAACATAAGTCTTCTTAAAACTTATATAAAGACTCTCAATTGGCTTGTAAATACATTTTTATGATCATATCATTTTTGTGATTCTTAGTGAGAGAAACCCTTAATTTACAAGAGAGAATGAATTTTTTCTTGTAAAATGCATACTTTATGAGTGCCTTATAATTTAATAATATAATAATATGATCTTGATCCGTTATAAACGTAGGTAAGTTGTTGAACCACATAAAATTTATGTGTTACTCTTTTATGCTTCTCTCTTTAAATTTTTTAATTATTTCATTTTTATATTATATTACTTATGATATTTACTTCCCCTTTAACAACTTACAATGCTTTTTTATTACTTTGTGTTTTTTTCGAAATTTTTTTTAAGAGTGGTTGGTGTCTTTTGTATTTTCTAAATAATTATATAAAAAGACGTGCCTTTTTTTTATGGTTTTTAATTTGAACTTTGTAAGTACGAGGAGTTCTCCCCTTTCTGTCCATTTTGTGGATTATGATGTCAACAACAGCTTGAAGTTTGTCTAAATGGCTCTTGTAATGCGTGGAACGTATTTTCTTTTTTACCATTTTTTTTAAAAAAAAATTTAGAAGGAAGATTAAAGGTAGATAAATGACCTTAATTTCGATAATTGAAATGGGTATTACTGTTATTTGATTATAAATTTAGAGTCATTCTACATTTTGTATCCGGTTGTATTATATAGCTTTACTTTATGTTTGTTATATGTTTCCACTTGTTTGTCACATAATTCGGAAATGTATTCTCAATATTGTCCCTATATTTTATTAAATTAAGTAATATATCATTAATTAAGTTTGTTATATTATCAATATTCTTCATAGTTTGCTCAAACATTAATGATGCCCTTGTTTAAGTTTGTTGTATCAATAATATCTTTATATTATGTCCAAGCATCAGTAATACCCCTAAAGTATAGGGGTGTTAGTCATATTAGATTTTGTAAATTTAATCAACAATCTATCCAACTGAATTCATTATTAAGTGGAATAGTAACTTTTTAATCCAATCCATAAAAATGTAAGTACAATCTAATTCAATCCACACAAAAATGCTAATTCATATCCAATCCAATTCAATCCAAAATTATTGTAAGAAAAAAAACTCTAATTTCATTCAAAAGTTTCATTTGGATTGCGCCGCTAAAGTTCAAAATGGGTTAAGTCCATTTTGTTATATGGTGTGTAACCTGAGGTTAAATTTTGAGATCGTCAATTCTATTAAAAGACTAAATAATTCAATAAAAGTAAGTTGAATTCAACCCAAAATAAAAAAGTTCTTATATAAATTGGATGGTTTTTTTTTTTAACTTTTGATACAGTAGACCAAGTGAGATAATGATAAGTTTTTTAATTATTATACATAACTATTATGATATTAATTTCTTTCGATTTTATCAAATTTTAATAAAGTTCTCAAAGTAAATCTATGAAAAGATGTACTAAAGATGAATTTTAAAATTTTCAATTCAATTCATCAATTTATTAAATTTAATAAAAAAAAAGATCAATTTAAATTCGATCTAACGAATTGAGCAGATTGAATTAGATTAGAATATTTTTTCTTGGGATAAATAATAACACAAATACCAATTATTCATCTTGTTCAACATTATAATATATCATATCAAATTTGTAATTTACAATATAATACTAATACCACATACATATTTTTAATTTTAAAATTTATTTAGATAAAATACTACTATTTTATTTTGGTAAATTATTTCAACACAGAACATAATGTAACCACATAGATCCAACTAGCCTACCCTGCCCATGCTTCACTTTTAACTAAATTATTTTATATTCAAAATAAATTAGTATTTGGATTATTTTTCATCACAGGAGAAGGTAAAAACGTCATTACACCTGTAGGTTTTAAATAGGGGTAAAATAGTTCTTAAACCTAGTTAACAGAATAAAAAAACGAAATAAAAATTCTATTGTAAGGGTATTTTTTATGTTTAGGCAAATATAGAGATATTCGTGATACAACTAATTTGTAGGTTAGGCAGTACTGTTTATGTGCATTGTTTATGGATACTGTTAATAGTTACTGTTTATAAAAACAGTTTATGAGAAAAAAGAAATATATTGATGGAAGAAAATTGAATATAATATTAAAAAATTGATTAATGCTTAAAATTTTAAAAAAAAAGAAAAAAAAAATTATTCGTGAACTCATTTTGGCTGCTACACAGTAGCCTTTACTTGGTCGCTCTATAAGTTAATAATAGAGATTTAAAGACAAAAGTAGTTTTTATTATTGTTAGTTCTATAATATTGGAATGCATGAGATCAATTGGATTGGATGAAAATTTAAATTACTATTTTAAATTAAGAAATTCTCATTTTATATGTGTGTCTATATATATATATGTGTGTGTGTGTGTAAAGAGAGAGTTTTCTTCTAATGAGCAACATAGCTTATTATATAGCGAACATGTAAACACGTGACACACAACATCACGTGGTAGTATAAGTCACCTAGGGCTAACCAATAAAATATAAGAATCAAATTCATGTCGAATTTAAGTAAAATATAACAAATCTTTTTGAATAAATTTTTATTAATCCACATTTGCATAATTGGCAAATTAAAATATTTAAAATTACCTTTGATTAGTATTATCATTCTTGAATACAAATTTGATTTGTTTATTATTTGAATCAATTTTTATTAATCCACATTTGCATAATTCAAATCGATTATATGTGAATAAACAAATTGTGATTTATATTGCTACCCGTAAGCTCACTATACCTAGCTCATTGGACCATTTCCCTATATATATATATAAATATATATATATATATATCCCAAACCTTAAAAATACAAGTACTTCAATTTAGAAAGTTAGTATGAGAGTTGATATGATAATCAATATCAATCAATTTCTCAGTAGTATTTAATAGAAATGTTATGACACCCTAATTCATAAACAATAATTAATTGCATCAAGGCAATGATTAAGCTCCACAAATTCGTCAAATAACTTTAAATGTACGTTGTTGTTAAAGTATCATGTACGCTATGCACAAAAACCTGCTATCTGACATGGTTTGAATAAGCATGTTCATGGAAAATCCTTGGAAAATATATTGATGGCTATAAGAGGTTAGAGCATTGCCAGGTTATGTTGATGTTGATTATGCAAAAATTTGTTGTACATGAGATTATTGATTGATATCTTGTTCACCCTAATAAATTGCAACTTTGAGTAGGAAATCCTTATTCAAATTGTCTCATTTTTAATGATAGAATCAATGCGTATATTAGCAATATTTGACTTAATAAGTATAACAATTTTGATGTTTTCTATTGACTCAAAAAATTAGCAAGCATTAAATTTAAGTATATTGATCTAAAAGATTAGCTACCATTGAATCAGAATATATATTAATGAAGCTCTTGAGTTTGAAATCTCGGTGTTAATTACTGCCTTGCCTTTACTAATTCTTTAGAATTGCACGAATATACTGTATGCTTATAAGAAAAACTACTCTAATACTTAAGTTAGTGTTTATTCAAGAAGGATGATTTTGTGTGTGGGATTGTTGTAAATACAAGTAGGATGTATGCTGTGTAACGAGTATTGAATAATCAATTATAAATGTAGAGTCAATCATGAACGAATAAATAGACTTTATTTATAGTGAATGAATTTTAATCCTACTAAAAATATGCATGGGCATCCATAATTAGTTAATCATAATTAATAAAAGATTAAGTACGTTATCAAGTTGTCAATCAAAGAGAAAGAAGTAGGACTCATCCACTTGTAGGAAAACATTTATCATGCAAAACAATAAATAATCAGGCATAATTCGAATAACAGTAAGCTTAATTCATTTCCAACTCATCATGACTTACACGACTAGTTTTTTAAGTCTATGGGTTGGCAAATCGATTTACATGATGTATTAGATCTGATTTTGGATAGAGATCCTCTTATTTTATGAAATTAGGACTTTTCTTATATGGGCTACTTCTTTAAATAAGTAGAGTGAGTAAAAATTGTTAGTCTACTGGATAATGGGTCTAACAGATGTCCATCAATTAGTAAAGAAGAGTGATAATCTAAAATAGGAGACTTCTCAAGTATGATTCTTCACTTTTAACCAGCACATTTTATGTGTCTATTTACAAGCATTTTATTTCCCACAGACTATTGTTTTTGATAGTTAGGACTCTTCGAATCTTGATGATGATTCAAGTTTGATAGGGACGATTTCATTTCATCATTTTACATATTTAACCGTTTTACTTATCCTTTATATTTCCAAAATTTCCTAAATTTAAGAGCAAAAAATCCCCCAACTTTCCCTCTTTCTTTTTGCTGCTCTTAATAGGTACTTCAAAAATTTGATTTGATAATCTAAGCTTCTCAAAGTAAAATGCCAAAGGGTCTGAATACATTTAGTCTTGATGAGTTGAAATTCACATACAAAATTCTACAGGGTGTAAATATTTAATACCTTTTACAAGATGAATCCCATGCAAATTCTCTATTGTAAGTAAGGGTGGATAAAAAAAATTGAGAATCGAAAAATCAAACCAAATTGACTGGTTCGGTTAGGTCCAATTTTGTTTAACAAAAAATCGGTTCGGCTTTAGTTTGGTTTTTTCCTTAAAAAAAAAATCAAAAAAAATTGAAAAAATCGAACCGAAAATTAAAAAGATCCATAATTTAAAATAAAAAAACTGGTTCGATCCGGTTTGGTTTTTCTCATTAAAAAATCGGTTTCAATTTTATTTATCAAAAACCTGAACCGGACCGGTTCGATTTTAAAAAAAGGGGACCAAACCAGCCCGTGCTCACCTTTAATTATAAGGGTAAGGGAGCTACCACTATTTAGAGAGCACCTTTATGCTTCCAGTTCCTTTTCCCTGCAATCATCCATGAGTTTTTACGCATAACATAGGTGTCTTCCTTACAAACCCATCCAAACGTGTTAGACCTACTACAGTATTTGGCCATCCTAAAACATATTTTCCCTCTACCTTATGGCTTAACTCTGTATGATGTGTTCCTCATGTATAATTTTCATTGTTCAAAGAGAAATTGTAATTGGGTCTTTAAGAGGAAACTAAAGATTTTTTTTATTTTGATGACAAAAAGGCATGCTTTGAGAGGCATGTCGTTATGGTGAGCGATGACTGAAAGAGGCCTAACATCTCTTACGAAATGGTCACACCTTTTGGTGACTTCAATTGAAGGACAAGTCTAACTCTTTCTTCTATCTTAGGTAGGGATTTTTAAAGAAATTTTCCTGGAGGAATCCCATCTTCCACAAGCACCTCTACCGCACGAAGATATTAAGGGATTACACTCGACATTCTAAGATGTGCCTTCTTTTATGTGCTCTAATCTATAAGGAAGGGCTCATCACTCTAGTTTTTCAGTTAATGGGAAGGGTTTGTATCTTCGATTCTCATGTATTACAGACACATGTATTGCTCTATTATGTCCTCTCCAAAAATAATTTGTTTCCTCAAGAACCATATGTAGGGAAGACCATCTACCACTTAATTACTTATAGCGGATTCTTCCTTGACATATATGAGCAATCATTTTAATTCAAATACTTTTACTAACATCTTACATCTTTTTATTATATAAATTGTGGTTCCTGTCACAGATACAAATGTTGGAGTTCTTTGTGTTACTGGGATGATGAGGTACTAGACTTCACATTTGCCAGTTCATCTTCAGATTCCAATGGCTTTCTGTTCTTTGGTATAGGTACAGGGCTTATAATAAGAAATAACATGATTTTAGAATATACTATAAAGAGATAATACAAAAGACAAGTAGTTTGAACTAAAATCTAGCTCTTTAATTACATGTTTTTGGTATAAACGAGCCACCTATTTATAGAAAAACATAGACAAATTAAGACAAATGAAGAATGTACTACTTGGATGATAAAAGTCAAGAAGGGTTGCAACTAATTTGCATTGATTATCATTAATACACCCACTTGATTATCCAATTTAAAACTGATGTGGTTTGAATTAATTGTCACTCAAAATGTTAATTTTATAGATAAGTCTCTTATCTTTTTAAATTGAGTTATCTCATATGTATTAGATACATATTTCTATAGTTATAGGCTAAATACTGATAATTGTTTGGATTGGGCCTATGCTACAAATCAGTTCTATTCTAGGTCATTTTTACTCTCTAAACGCTCGAATTTCAAATGCCTTGTGAAATACAATATGTTAGCCCATTGACTCTGCTCTTCACAGGATCAAGAATCACTCAAATTGGATTCTTAAATAGGACGTTATGCCCATTTTACCGAACTTACTATAAAATAGTAAAAAATTAATTAGATACAATATTACAAATATATTTGAGTTAGGAGTGTTAAAGATACTACTAATACAAAATAATAATATAAAATATTTATTAAATATATAATTTCAAATATTCATCATAAAAATATCATTTCATTTATTTGTATTTTTAAGTTTAGATGAGTTGTTCCTCTCCTGATTATTCATTTCTTTTCACAAATTTTTAAATTTTTATAAAAGATTTTTTTGATGTTCTTTCAAGTTATTCCACTAAGTCCCTAAAAAAACATATGAGATCTAAAAAAAAAAGAATGATTACCTGAGGCCCTTGGTATTATTTTTCACCGACCCATATAAATAATGTTACAAATTGAGCCTTTACAATTACCTAACTTATAAATTATTATTTTCTATAATTCATATAAACCTAAGACTTGTCATGATTTGGCGTTTATCATTTAACTACAAATACTAAAATATTGTCTATTCACCTACATAAATTCAAAACAAACCATCACATGTGACGTGCTTGTCACATGTGGTCAATTCCCCAAAAACTAAACCGGCTCGTATTACCAATCTCAATATTCTTAAGAAATCTACATCTTAAGTACTAATTTGACACATACAAATAATTTTGTGCTTCGTGCACGCTACTTATAAAAAGATACGTCTATTTATATTTCCAAAACACCGCTTTGAATTATATTTCCACAACACATACAAATAATTTTGGCTTGGGGCCATTAAAGTAATGTGAATGCATGTTCACAATTAGAATGAGTCCAAGTACGAGGAATATTGGAATTGATGAAATCTAAAAGACTCGACAGACTGATCCTTATGACACGTTCAGCAAATTATTAAACAGACAAACAACATAAAATTAATAAAGAAATTGATACACGTTAAACCATGTTCGTCCGGCCTGTTACCACCTAATTACATTATAGATTCCATATGCAAAAAGCATATAATTTAGAATACAGAGATTTTTTTTAGTATTTCTGAATATATTACACCTTTTTATTAAGTAAATTCATGCTATATATATATATATATTAATATACTTCTTAATTAAATAGCAATTACTGATAATTAATATGAACCTTCATAGTAATTTTTACTTCTGGTTTTCTTTAAGTCTTAGATACTTATCCATAAAAAGCTTGTTAGCAACTGTTCAGATCAAATTTAATTAAGCCTAGTGTTTATGTTAAAAAATTATTATATTAATGTATAATTTCCCCGTTTTCAGTTAGATTTAACCCACTTATATCCAATTTCAATACTTAGGGGCTGTTTATTTCTTTGGCTTAATTTAGCTTATTTTAATAATTTAAATTGTTTGTTTTTCTAATTTTATAAAAAAAAAATCAATTTTGACTTAGGAATTAGCATTTGTTTTTTCAGTTAAAATGCTGAATAGAGCTGAATTAGCTTGAATATAACTGAATGAATGAATTTGAATAGCATGTTTTTTTTTTGTTTAATAAAAAATAACGAAAAATTAATATTTTTACATGTTGTACAGTTATAAACTTTTAATGTTAAATTAATAATAAAAACTACAAATGTATAACCAAATAATATTTTTTCTTGCAAATTAATATTAAAATAGTATAAATTCAAATATGTCATTACATTTTTTTTTCTATAACATATGATTTTTTTTCTTATAGTATAAGACAACTTTCATAGTTCTAATTTATAACAAAATAAAAAAAAGAGAAAAAAAGAGTCTAAAAGGTATTTTTGAAACATTGATATGAAATTTATCAATTAAAAAGAGTAAATTTTATACTTCAAACAACTGATTTACAATTTCATAAAAAATGATGAAGTATGTATGTCCTAAACATAAAAGAAAGAAAATATTTACATGAATATGGATGTAATATATTATATAATAAACGATAATTAAGAGACAAAAATAAATTAAATAAATCAAAATTTTTTAAATTCAGCAAATTAATTTTTTAATTCAGTCAAAATTGACTTAAAATCTTATAAAAATTAAAAAAAAACAAATAAATTTAATGGCTTAATAAATGATATTAAACCATATTTAGCATTAAGTTAAATTTTTATTTTTTTGGCTTAATATGAAAAAATAAGAATGAAATTACAAATAATTTAAAAATTATTTTCAAATATTACACTAATAAAAACAAATATGCGAATAGATTCAGTCATTGAACTATATTCAATATTGAACTTAATTCACTTTATTCAAAATTTAATAAAAAATAAAAAATACTATCTTACTTTTAAAAGGAAAGAAAAATATTACTTAAGAGAGATTTAATCTCTAATCTCAAAAGGCACATTTGGCTAAGCCCCACTTATAAGTGCACCCTAACCTCCTAGAATTCCCCCTCTCTCATTATTGTTATAGTTGTAGAAACACTAAAAAAAATAAAAAAATCTCTAATCTCGAAACTTATTGGTTTGGGAGGTTAGTGATTCTCGGAAATTGTATATTTTATTATTACTCTAAAATGATTCCTTAATTGCCTCGAGAGAAACTGCCATCTACTATTGAAAAAAGATGATTAATATAATAATAATTATGACGATCAATGCTTAGTGCCTAAGCTTATTTTAGAGATTATAAATACATATAAGCTAGTTACTCCCATAACAAAACACAAACACATTTGCTCTGTCATCCGTTTCTTTCACCTTGGAATTAAATGGCTTCTGGCTACGAACTAGAGGTGACACTCAAATCAGCCAAAGACCTCAAGAACATCAACTGGCGCGACGGTCCCAACAGTCCATACGCCATCGTTTGGGTGGACCCCAACAAGAAAAGCTCTACCAAAATCGACGAGGAGGGCGACACTTGTCCCCATTGGGATGAGACACTCGTCATCCCTTTGCCCGGCCGCGGCGTCGACAATGACACCACACTTTGCGTGGACATAGTCCACGCCGGCCACGAAGACGACACCAAGAAGCTGATCGGCTCGGCTCGGCTCAAGCTAGTGGATGTTGTCAACGACGTCGGATTCAGGGAACGCGTGTCCCGCGCGTTGAAGCTCAAACGACCGTCTGGTAGACCCCAAGGGAAGGTCAAGGTCAAGATTAATATAAAAGAACTATCTTAATGCATATCACATGACGGGTATCACAAACCTTCTTATGGGATCCCGTACGGTCAATCGCCACCGCCATTACAACCACAACCATATGGTTACGGATACCAATATAATCAATCAAGGGGATATTCATACGACGCGTACAATGTACCGCCACCGCCACAACCTCAAACCTGCCATCAAGCCGAAGCCATAGGATATTATGGTGAAGTTGAGAAGGATAAGAAAAAGAGCAAGTTTTGTGGGATGGGGACGAGATTGGCTGTGGGTGCGCTAGTCGGTGTACTAGGTGGAATCGCATTGTCCGAGAGTTTTGATGCCCTTGAAGACAAGATGATCTTGTTTACGTTATTTGCAATGACGATGAATAATCTAGGGTTTCGGTTTGTACTGGAGCCCACTTTCTATTTCTTTTTTGTTTTTAACTAATGAAATGTCCGAGTGAAAATCACTGTTGAGCCCCACGTATCTTTTGTTGCCGTCAGCTTATTCACGTTGTCATCGGTTGTGTTTTTTTTAATATAAAATAAATTTAAGAGTGGTTGGTGTCATTTTTTGGTTTCTTAATTTTTATTTTTTTAAGTACGAGGTTGTCTCTTTTTCTAATCCATTTTGTGTATTGTGATGTCTACAACCAGACGCCAAGGCTTTTAAGTTGTTTAATTGGCTCTTCCAATACGTGGAACTTTTTACTTTTCTTTTCTTTTTTTTTTTAAACAAAAAACTTTCTAGAAGGGAGATTAAAGGTGGAGAAATGAATTTTCGATAATTGAAAGGCGTTTACTATTTGAATATAAATGACTTGCTTTATATTTGTTATATGTTTCCACTTGTTTGTCACATAATTCGAAGTCTATTGTCAAATTTGCCCCTATATTTTATTAAAATTTTATTAATATCCTAAAATTTAAGTTGTTATATTATAAATATTCTTTATAGTTTGATAAACCTTTTTATGATACTCGTAATTAAGTTTGTCATACAAAAAATATTTTTGTATTATTATGTCGAAACATTAATAATACTCTTTAAATATAGGGTGATAATTATACCGGATTCAATAAATTTGATCAATAATCTATCTAATTCATCATTAAAAAGATTGATAGTTTTTAATAGAATCCAAGTAAAATACAATTCATTAAAAAATATACAAATCCGTATCAAATTTAAAAGAGTCGACACGAGATCGAGAATGTATTGGATGAACAAAAAATAGATGAAAATAGAAAGCTGAAAGCAAGGAGGGATGTGAAAGCACGTAAAAGGCCGTTTCACGGCTTAGTGCCACAGTGCTGGCTTGGTGGCACCACAGTGCCAAGTCAAGATCACACCGCAATGCTAACTTTTAAAGATTTTCTATTTTAAGTTGACTTCAATTTTTTAAAGTCAGTTTTAGTTTCTCTTTCACTTAGGACTCTTATCATAACTAGAAGAATGGTTTCTAAAGACGTTTTGGAGCTTATATAAACTCTTGTAAACTTGTTAAATTAACAAACATCAAATAAAGCATCAACACAAGATAGAATAGAGAAATTAGGTAGAGCTTGAGTGCTTAGTATGCAAGAGAGTGTTGTATAGATCCTTGGGAGTTATAACTATTAGGTGTTCCTTATAATTTCTTTTGAGAGATCTTTATGATTTGAAAGTTTTTTGTGAACTAAATATTAAAGAAGTAAGGATCTTGTGATTCACTATAGACGTAGACATTTATTGCTGAAGTACGTAAATTTCTTGTGCTTTGGGTATGTGTGATCTTTTCTAATTCTTGGTTACTTATGAGCAAAGACTTTCAGAAAACGCTCGAATTTTTGTAGTGTATACTAAAACATTTACAAGAAATATGAGAGCCAAGGTCAGTACCTAAGTTGTATATCAGAGATAAGTTGTTCAATCATGGCAACTCACAAGTATGAAGTTGAAAATTTTAATCGATAGATTGATTTCAATATATGAAAGACAAAGTTTATGACTTTTACTGGTGAGTCAAAGGTTAAATTCAGCCCTTAAAGAGACTTAAGAAATAACAGTAAAGAGAAGAAACTTACAACATTTAAATCCAAATTTGAACTTGAAACTATTTAAAAGAGAGATCATAGTACAACAATTCTGTCATTGAGTAATAAAGTTCTAAAGGAGGTTGCTAGAGAGAAAAAGTTGTATAATTTGTCTATGACTGAATGAACTTTAATTAAAAACTGTATTGACACTTTCAACAAGATTATCATAGATCTTAAGATGAGTAACATCAAGATAGAGGATGAAGACAAGACAATTATCTTTTTATAGAGATACTTTAACATTAATCGATGATAAAGCTTTGAAAATTAGAAAGAATTGTCTTGTCTTGTTTTCATCCTCTATCTTGATGTTAGATGTTTGACTGTAAGAGGAATGGCTAAGTATAGAGATGAAAAGAACAACCAGTCAAGGGGCAAATCTAAGAAGTTGTATCATTGTAAGAAATAAGGGTACTTAATTATTGATTGTCTAGAAAGAAAGACAAAGATAGGGAAAGATGCTGCAATAGTCTATGAGAATAATTGTAAAGTTGCAGAATTCTTGATAAATTATCATGGAAAGTGTACTAGTGAGTGGATACTTGATTTTAGTTGTACTTTTCATATGAGCCATGATAGATCTTTCTTTACCCTTTAGAAATCTATTAGGGGTAGTAAAGTATTAATTGGTAATGTTATGGCTTATCAAGTAATAGAAATTCTAATATAAAAATGAAGTTATATGATGGAAAAGTTAGGAAAATACTTGGTGGAAGACATGTACTTAGTTTCTAGAGAAATTTGATATCCCTAAAAGTGCTAAGTCAAAATGTTCATTCATAGCAGAAAAATGAATACTAGAAATGATAAAGGGAACTATAATGATTATAAAGAGTGAGAAGCATAATGGTCTATATATTCTTGGTGAGAATGCTATGAGTAACTCAACATCGATCATTAAGGGAAAGTAATCCTATAGGCAATATTAAAGATTAGCTCATTAGAGTGACGGAGGTCAATAGAGAACGTATGATAAGACTGTTACTGCAGCGATAAGTTTCAGTCATAGAGGTATTGTGATAGAGTCAAGGTTGACACTGAAGATCACAATATAAAGGCTTTCTAAGAAGGGTTGCATTCATATCTTTAGAGACAAAAGTCACAAGCTTTAGTGGAGTTAAGTTTAAGATTTAATTGGGATTAATACTAAATAATAGAACGTTGGTGTCGATAAATCCTGAAAATCTTCTTAAGAGATTTTGAATCAGAATGAGGGTTGTTGGAATTAGTGATTCAAAATTAATTTTTATAATAATTTTAAGTTTGAGACTAATAAGAAGTTGACAAGAGATCAAGAATGCATTAGATTAACGAGAAAGGGACGAAAATAGAAAGTCAAAAACCAGGAGGGGTGTGAAAACACATAAGAGGCCATTTTCAAGCCTTGGTGCTATAATGCTAAGGTAACCATGTCACAGTGTGGACTGTTGTAGAAATTCGACATCGCAGTGCCAAGTCGGGATCGTACTAATGCCCTAATGCCAACTTTTATAGACTTCTTATATTAAAGTCGACTTTGATTTATTTGAGTTTATTTGGGATCCCTTTTGCATAGGACTATTATTCCAACTAAAAATAGGATTTCTAATAATGTTTTAAAGCCTATATAAACCTTTGTAAATAAAAAACATTAAAGAAAGCATCAACAAGAGAGAGAATAAAGATCGTAAGTAGTGCGTCAGTACTTAGTACGTAACAGAGTACTGTATTAATCCTTGAGAGCTCTAGCTATTGGGTTCTTTATAATCTCTTGTGAGAGATTTTTTTGATTTAAAAGTTTTTTGTGATTTGAAAATTCCTTGTGATTTAAAAGTTTTATGTGAATTGAATAATAAAAAATCCAGAAGTTCATGATCCATCGTGGTTATAGATACTTGTTGCTGAACCACGTAAATTTCTTATGCTTAGGGTGTGATTATTAATCTTTTTGTGTTTGTGATCTTTTCTAATTCTTGATTACTAGTGAGCAAAGACTTCTATAAAATGCTTAGAATTTTAGAGTGCACGTTAAAAATCCCAACATATATGAACTATTTTTCTTTTCAAAAGAAAATCATTCCATTAATTAAGCCATATTAATACGAGGAAGTTCTTTTATAACCTATGGGTCTAAATCACTTGGGATAAAATTACTTCCACAAATATTTTTATCCATATTTAGAATATAATTTGCTACGTAGTGGGAAACAATTATAGTTATCCTACATAACAATACCTAGTTTCAAAGCCATTTGAACTTTTGACGGCAAGTCATTGATCATTGTTGAAGAATCTGATTCAACCTCTATGGACAAATAGCTAAGCTTTTAAATTACCATTAAAACCTTCAAGATTGTTGAAGTTGTTAAGTGTAAACATATTATGGCTAACATTTTTTTTATAAATTCCACTAACTTTCATTATCATTCATTATTCAAAGATAATACTCATTAGGTATAAAACAACTAACTCATATCATGAATATGAGGTAGCATTTTGATGGAGAAATGCCTATAAATAAAACACTTGTTAGGTCCCTTAATCATTTAATCTTATTTAAGATACATATACACCCTTAGTGGAGATTGGTAAGGTTTAGAAGAGCTTAATTATCTCTCTAGATTGTTGAAAAATGACTTCCATATTATGAGATATGTTTAATCAATTTTTAAATTTCGCTTTGATTTATATGCTTTTTAAAGTTGCTTTAAGTATGTTTAGATCACCTTAAGCTGGTCTAACAGAAGATTCTTTCATTTGCATTGGATACAAGGTATACAATCTTTTGCCTCTTGCAAAAATAATATCACTATCGTGATTGCGTATAACGAACCCAAGACTAATATGTTGTTTTTTATTTTTTAGGGCCACATCTGAATTTATCTTGATTGCATCCAAGCTCAGAGGTTTCCATTTGAAAGCTTGATCAACCCCAACAGCACCTACTACTTCATCATTATACAAGTTGAGGTCATCGCGCATACATATAATCCTATCGCCATTTATATCTTTGAAAAGTGGGGATATAAATCATCAACTTCAATTCCCACACGCTCATTTGTGAACTTATCTTTAGACATATATCTCAATAAACAATACGCACAAATAACTTCGCGATATTGTTTAACTCTGTGAGAAACTCTTTTTTCGAGTTCATTACTTATGGCCATAAGTATTTCTGAGATACAAGTTAAGAGCATTCAGATATGTAACTCACCCATGTAAGCTGACAGATCTTATATCTATATACACTAAACTTCATGGGCATCAAACTATACCCAGTGACACATAGCGGTTAGACCATGAAAGGTTTCTGACATATGTGGAACCAAAGTATAGTAGATCACTCACAAGTCTACCGTGGTGCTCAGGTTAAAGGACCGCGTACACTACTCAACTTGAGTGGACCTACCATTAACAGCTTTATAGGATGTCTATTGAGGTCCTTGTTAAGCCTGTTCAATATTTAGTCCTCACTGAATAGCTGTATGCTATACGAACTTGTGGTAAGCCTATATTCAGCTAAGAACAACTATTTAGATATGGTCATACGCTGATCTATAATAAAAATTTTTACCGAAAGATCCGTGTAAGTGAATTACATTAAGAATACCGTGTTTGAGAATACACGTGTATAATAATATTTTTTAGCATTTATGACAACTTTTTGCAATTATGTTATTACTAATATACTCTCGAGTCTATGTCCTGTTACAAATAAGGTCCTAACTCTTAGATTTTGGTAGTTTTTGTAACCTACTAACTCTTAGTAATGCTAACTGTTAGCAATTATAATTCTTAGCATTGCAAAACTTTAGCATTGGTCTAAACACCTTTAGGCCAAATCTGAAATCCTTCAGATCATACAATGTCTGTAGCATAACAAGCATTATACATTTAATTAATAAAATTAGCGATTTAATAAAATGTCCTGTATAACTATTATAAAATAAAATATTCATACAAAATGGGATGACATATAAGCACAAATCCTAACATACATCTATTCTGGAAACAATATGCATTCACATGTGAAAGCTATTGGAACATGCAGTTTAATTTTAAGCAGTGATTTTATTTTAAATTTGGAAAAAAACTTTATATATTCCTAGTTTTTTTAGGAATTTAATTTCAGTTTCAAGACTTGTGCTTTTGGGTTATTCCTTAACTTCTTAGAAACATCTTTCAGTTTATTTTGTGAATCTAATTGTGTTGGGAATGATACATTATTTGATGATTTTTTCTCCATTAATTTACAAAATAATACTATTTACAATACTATACATGTTCACACTGGTACTAAACGATGTATTATAAATGAAGATTCCTCTATATTATAGCACTAGAGATTGGGATAAATCTCCGTTAAAAGGATTAAAAGATTAGTAAATGATGAAGTACTTAGTACTTTAAAGTTTACAATTTTGACACTTTTATAGACTGCATTAAAGGAAACAGACTAATAAGTCTAAGAAAGGTGCCAAGAGGAGTATAAACATATTAGAGATCATACATTAAGATATTTGTAATCCTGACATGGACTTGTATGGTCCAAAATACTTCATATTTTTTTATAGACGATTACTCACGATACATGTATCTCTACTTGCTTCATAATAAAAATGAAGCACTAGATACTTTCAAAAAATTTAAAGTTGAAGTAGAGAAACAATATGAAAGATAAATTAAAATTGTGAGAACAGATAGAGGTGGAGAATATTGTGGTAGATATACTGAAGATGGACAAGCACCTAGTCTATTTATGAAATTTCTTCAAAAAAATGGGATAGTTGCCAAATATACCATACTTAGTTCACCTGATCAAAATGGTATAGTAGAAAGAAGAAACTAAACATTAATGAATATGGTGCAGAGTATGCTTAGTAGCTCCAAGCTTCCTAAACACTTATAGACTAAAGCTCTTAAACTGGTAGTGTATATATTTAACCGAGTTCCAACAAAAGCTATCTAAAAGATACCATTTAAATTATAGAAAAGTTGGAAACTGAGTTTGTGATATATATGTATTTGGAGATGTCTATCTAAAGTAAGAATGTACAACCTACAAGAAAAGAAATTAGACCTAAAGACCATTAGTGGGTATTTCGTCGGATATGCCAAAAAGTCTAAAGGTTACAAATTTTATTGTCCATCTTATATAACTAGGATTGTGGAATTAAGAAATACAAAGTTTCTTAAAAATGACTTAATCAGTAAGAGCGATCAATCCCAGAATATTGTTTCTTAGAAATATCATATTAATTCTTAACCTTACCCTTAAATGATAGATTGATTGTTATTAACAACACTTTGCAAGTTCAATCGGATGTTATACAACTAATCATTAAAGATCCATAAATTGCTACTAATAACAATCCAATAAATCAAGTTGTTCAAGAATTTCAATAAGTTGTTGAACAACATATTCCTCAAGAAAATGTTGGTACAATGTTAAGGAGCTCTATAGAAAAAGAAAATTAGCAATTCTTAGTAATTATATTGTATATCTACAAGAATTAGACTATAATATTAGAGCAAAAAATGATCCTGAAATATTTTCACAAGCCATAAGTTGTAAAGAATCAAATTTATAGTTCGATTCAATGAAAGAAGAGATGAATTCTATGCCATTTAATGAGTTTAGGATCTTGTTGTGTTACTTAATGATGCAAAAGTTATAAGATGTAAATTGTTCTTTAAAATAAAAAAAGACTCATTGGGCAACATCGAGAGATTTAAAGCAAGACTTGTTGCTAAAGGATTCACTCAAAAGGAAGGAATAGATTACAAGAAAACTTTCTCTCCTGTATCTAAGAAAGATTCCTTTTGAATAATTATGGCATTAGTTTCTTATTTTGACTCAGAGTTGCAACAAATGGATGTAAAAACAACTTTTCTCAATGGAGATCTAGAGGAAGAGGTTTACATGAAATAACCAAAAGGATTTTCTTCAAGTAATGGTGACCATTTGGTGTGCAAGCTTAAGAAATCTATATATGGATTGAAACAAGCCTCTCGTCATTGGTACTTAAAATTTCATGATGTTATCTCTTCATTTGGTTTTATAGAAAATGTCATGGATTAATGTATATACTTGAAGGTCAATGGAAGTCAAATTTGTTTTCTATATATTGATGATATTTTACTTACAACTAATGATAAGAGTTTGTTATATGAGGTAAAATAATTTCTCTCTAAAAAACTTGACATGAAAAATATGGTGATGTGCCTTATTTCAATGGCATTAAGAGACATAGTGATAGATTACGAAATATTTTGAGTTTGTCTCAAGAAACTTATATTAACAAAGTGTTGGAGAGATTTTAGATGAAAGATTGTTCACCAACTATAGCTCTCATTGTGAAGGGTGACAAGTTTAATTTGAACCAATGCCTAAAAAATGATCTTAAAAGGGAACAAATAAAAACTATTCTATATACTTTTGCTGTCGGAAGCTTAATGTATGTTCAAGTTTGTATAAGACTTGACATTGCATTTGCTATTGGAATATTAGAAAGATATCAGAGTAATCTAGGTTTGAACCACTAGAAATTTGCAAATAAGGTAATGAGATACCTTCAAGGGACAAAGAACTACATGCTTATGTATAGATGAACTGAGAATTTGAAGTGATTGGCTACTCCGATGCAAATTTTGCTGGCTGTGTTGATTTTTAAAAATCAATATCAGGATGCATTTTTATGTTGATCGCCACTTTTACTATAGAGGCTGAGTTTGTTTCTTGTTTTGAAGCTACCTTGCACAGTATATGAATAAAGAGTTTCATATCTATGTTTAGAATTCTGGATTTCTAGGCCATTGAAGATATATTATGATAATTCAGCTGCAATTTTTATGGCTAAAAAAATAAAAGTGGTAGTCGAAGTAAATACATTGACATCAAGTATTTAGCCATAAGAAAAAGTGTTAAAGATAAAATAGTAGTCATTGAACACGTTAGAACTAAATTGATGATAACTGATCTCTTAGCAAAAAGTATGTCGCCATTTACGTTCAAGGATCATATAGAAAATATGGGACTTAGTTCATTTATGTAATTTTATAATAAGACAAATATTATGAAACTCTATTTAAGTTATGATATTTTTTCATATTCAATTATAATAATGTACATATTCATTTGAGAAATATCATTAAGTTTGGACCTAGAATAAACATATAGTTTATTCATTAAGTAATATGGGCAAGTATTAAGAGACATAATGCATTGTGATGCATAGAAGATAATACTCATTTTTGGATGACCTATCGCCATGATCCGTGAATTTTGTTTCCTACTACAGTGAATGATGAAATATATTGGTCAAGTAAGAGAATGTTAAGTGTATTATGTGTATTACGATGTAATACCTAATATTAAATATAAACACATTATGACTAACATCTTTTATCATTCCCTCTAACTTTTATTATCATTCATTATTCACAGATAATGCATATTATGTGTAAAACAACCAACCTATATTATGAACATGGGGTAGCATTTTTGATAAGGAAATGCCTATAAATAGAACACTTGGTTAGGTCCTTTAATCATCTAATCTTATTTAAGATATATACATCATAAGTTGAGATTAGTAAGGTTTAGAAGAGTTTAATCATCTCCCTAGATTGTTGAAAAATGACTTTAATGGTAGGAGGTATGTTTAATCTATTTTTAAATTTTGCTTTGATTTATATGCTATTTAAAGTTACTTTAAGTATGTTTAGATCACCTTAACCTAGTCTAACATAAGCTTCTTCAATTTACATAAGATACAAGGCATATAATCTTTTTCCTCTAGCAAAAATAATATAACTATTATATGTAATGTAGCCAAGGTTAATATATTGCTTGTTTATTTTTTAGGGCCACATCTGAATTTATCTTGATTGCATCCAAGCTCAGAGGTTGCCATTTGAAAGCTTGATCAACCCCAGCAGCACTTAGTACTTCATTAGTGACTTTGTATTCTTCCAAAATGATGCGTGCCAATGGCTCAATTAAATCATCCCTAAACTCAACTTTGTTATGCATAAACTAATTTCTCACGTGCCAGGTCCTCCATGATATAACACAAAGGAGCTATAGATCCTTTATTTTCAACATAGGCATGCATGAGATTAAAAATTCACACATGCTTATTTGATGGGAACTAAAGAGTAAAGCTATGAATCACACAATTCTTTTATCTTCTTTAGAGACCTACATAATCATGATGTGTGCATTGTGTTCTCTATCATACGACTACACTTAAGGCAAGTCTTATCAATTGGCATATAATAGAGTTTTAGATTAGACTGAATTGGAATCTAGTTATGGGATGCATGCTAGATGAATATATTTACCTTTGATAGAATGTTGAGCTTCCATAAACGCTAGCACAAGGTCCTATTCTCAGATTATTGAGAGTTGTTTGCTATGCCTTGATGATGAACAATAAGTCAATATTCACTTTTAACTGAGTAATGACCAAGCTTGTCAAGTGCCACATCAATTCGTCCCTTGCTTCAACATTTTTCGAGAAAGTGAGAGCTTGAAAATTTCTTGGACTTCTTGCTCTGAAAAGGAATCTTGCATTAAATCCACATTCCATTTCCCTAAAGTTGTAAGAAAAGTAAAAATCGTTGCATGCTCTGAGAATTTTTTGTATGAAGTAGTTTAAATGTGTAAGGCCAAAGGATCCATTAAACATGATAGATGGATATTATGATGTCGTTCCCCTACTCTCCATCTAAATCCTTTTAAAAGAAGATCATGAGCCTAAATAATGCTTTTGTAAATAAAGAAGGCAATGACTTTTGATTTGGCCTGTAAAAGGAAATATTCATAAATATAATCCTGTAAGAAATGTTGCCATAAGAAGGGTCGGCTCATTCAAAATCTTCATCCTTGCTTTGCAAGCATGGCTTTGTTAAAGAGGAATAAATTTTAAACCCCAAGCTACCGTCCTTATTACAACAAAGAATTTCCCATGTATACTAGTGCATTTTTCTTTGTTCCTTGCTCTCCTCTACCAAAAGCGAGAACACATTGTGTAGCTCATTAATAAGAGATGTTGGTAAAAAAAAATTTCATAGAATAGGCCAAAATGGATTGGATCATTGCTCTAGATTTGCCTTCCACCCCTTTGCCTTCATAGACTACTATTGAAAATAGATTTTCCTTCCACCCCTTTAACTTGCTCTAGATTTTATCTTTTATTGAGGAAAATGGTTTTTATTTTTTATTTTTCTACTAAGGACACTCGACAATCCAAGATATTTTTCATGGCATTCAATGCAAAATAAGCTACAGATTTGGAAAAGTTTACCTGCTAATTGAGACTTTGGCATATTGATCTAAGATTCCAAGTCAATAAAGCTTTAGAGAAGATAAAACTATCATCCAAAAAAAAAAAAATTAAATGTGATATCAAAGGACCTTGTCTACTACACTAAATCCTAATAAACTCTCTTATTTATTCTACCATTCAAAAAAGTGAAAACAATCATTTAGCATACATAATAAACAAGTAAAAGGATAAATGGTCACCTTGTCTCAATTCATGTATAGGTTTTGGATGGCCACACTGCTTCCCATTGATGGGTACCAAATAAGATATAAAAGATCCACAGTGAAGGATTTTTCAGCATCATTTCTTTGAGAAACCAAATTTGCACATGATAACTTCCAAGAAAGGCCATTTAACTCAGTTATATACCTTTGACAAGTGTATCTTTAAAGCCAAATTCCCTTCAGACAATCTTCTTTGGTGTTTGATAGAGTGAATGCATTCAAATTTTATGATTGAATTATCGATGATCAATCTTCTAGAGATAAATGTGCTTTATGATTCCAAAATGATCTTCCCTAATGCACCTCTTAGCCGATTGGTCAAGGCTTTAGATATAATCTTGTACTATACATTACATAAGCTGATAGGCTTAAAGTTGGGTGGATACTTTAGACCTTTGGACTTTGGGATCAAATGAATGAGAATTTCATTCAAAATGATAAATCTCTATATCCATTTATGAACTTCAAGCAGCTCTCTGATAAATCCTCACTGACTATATCCCAAAATTATTGAAAGAATAGTGTTGGCATTCCATCTTTCCATGGAGCTTTTGTTAGACATATTTAAAATAATACCTTATGGATATCCTTTTTAGTCAAAGAGGCATCTAGTACTTGTTTGCTTACTTTTAAGAGCCGCAACTCAATACTATCTGTAATATCCAATCCCTATTAATAGTATTGTCGTCTAGATTTTGGTATAGAGTAATGAAGACGCTATAGGGTTATCCATTTTTTAACCCTATTAGAAATATATTATTTATGGTGCGCGTGAGGGATATTAGACCTAATTTGGTAATTTCACAGGCGGTCGGAGAGTCGAACGACCCTAGAATATTTTTGAAATTTTTTTCTATTGGCTTAGAAAATGAAAATTTAAATTTCTACATGAATTTTCATTTAAGGGTTATCTATGGAACAAATATTTGTTGAGAAATAGAATCCATATATTAAAGAATTGACCAATTAGAAGCAATCTCATGGATTGCCAAGTTGGAAATTCTAGTTAGTTCCTTGGACTATTCTAAGTAGATAGTTACAAATGAACCAATTACATACTTAGTTTCTAACAATGGCAAATTAGAAATTTAGAGTAAGATGAAGGGCAAATTGGTCAATTGAGGGAGCACTATATATATGGTAGAAGTGTGTAGATTTTTCAAGAGAGTAAAAACAAACACTTAGAGCAAAAGAGAGAGCAAATTCGTACAAGAAGGGTGGTGTTGCTACAGTGACTTTTCAAGTTTTTTTTTCCATGATTTTTCATGTGTAATCAAGCTACAAGAAGGTCAAGTATAAGTTTCTAAGCTCAATTGAAGCCTCCATTAGTGAAAATAGAAGAAAAATAGGTAAGAAAAGTATTGTTTTGTGAGATTTATAAGTGAACTTTTAAGATTGCTTCAATTAATGTTCTTGTGTGTTTTCTTGGTTTAGATTGAGTTGAATTCTAGTGTGGAGCTTGAAGGAGTCATCAAGTTGAAGAAATTGGCAAGGTAAGAATTAGGGTTTTGGATATAGAGACTTCAATTGGTTGTAATTAGAATGAAATTGGCTTGATTTTGTTGTAATTGGAATAAGAAATTGAGAAAAGAAATGTGTTGGAATCTAGGGTGAAATTCTGTCACTTTAGGAAAGTTAGGGATTAAGTTGTGTTTTGGTTGAATTGTGATGTATAAATGGTGCCTTATGTAAATTGAATGTATATGGTTTATGAAAAAATCAAAAAAGAAAAAAATGGGACATAATTGTCTATTTTGGAAGGGTTATCTATAGAACATTATGTCCAACCAAAGTTATAGGGTGTTAAGAAATTTTCAGGGTGTCGGATAGTGAATTAGATAAAATTGAATAGCTCTGTAAATAAAAATCAAAAAGTAGTATCTATCCAGGTTTTGTATGCCGATTAAGACATTTTGTAGTTAAATGAGATTCTAATGTTTGAATTAGTTTTCAATGTCATTTATGGTGCGTAGGTGAAGAAAATCGAGAGCAGTAACAGGAGTAGAAATCCGAAGCTAAATTGAGCGCGGAGCGGTTGTGAGTGAAAATTTGTCATTTCTTTTATCTTTCGTTTATTATGTTTTTGCATAATGAAAATGTATGTTTTATGAGCTTTTAATACATAAACATGATTTATGATATTGATATTTATTGATATATGCTTTTACATGTTCGGTTTAAGAAGCAGTTTTAAAATTACTGCATCCGTTTTAAAGGCCATTGGTACCCTCATATTATAGTGGTGGTAATTGTATTAGACCCGGCCGGTATATCTCATACACATGGGCAGGTTATGGGGGTGTGTTACTAACTCCTGGAAGTCGGGATGTCGAGTCATGTGAGTCGCTCTATATGTACGGGGTATTGTCTCGTTATATGTATGCGATGTAGGATGTCTTGAGATGTCACTGTACGTACTACTAGTTGAGGTGCCCCATGACCTACTCACGTGTGCGGTGCTAGTTGAGTTGCTGCATGAGTATAGAACTTTAAGGTTACCATTGGTACAGTTTAGAAAGAAAATAGCCGAGCGAGGACTTTACTAGTTTTCGATCTACGATAGCATTTTATGCATTTATATGCACATGGCAGTTTTATGTTATACATATTTTGGATATTGTTTTCCAAAGATGTAGATAAAACTTACTTGACAAGATTTTATCAGCATATGATGTTAAAAACTGTTTATAGCTTTACATCAGTTTTAGAAGTATGATTTATGCATGTCTTTTAGAATTTACTATCTATGCATGATAT
Organism: Ailanthus altissimus; assembly: GCA_946807835.1. Lineage (NCBI taxonomy): Eukaryota > Viridiplantae > Streptophyta > Magnoliopsida > Sapindales > Simaroubaceae > Ailanthus > Ailanthus altissimus. The sequence continues at coordinate 3,683,370 of OX327690.1, read as the reverse complement.
TTTTTTATTTGAAATCTTTAATGCACTCACTAAGCTCCTTTAGGTCACTCGTTTTGTGTTTTATATTTTCTAAACCCCCTTCTCAGGTGCAGGTCACGGTACGTAATTTGCTAATTCTCCTATTGTTGATTAGTGGGCCAAATCTGATGATCATTTTGTATATGTAAATGTTCTTGTAGCACTCTTTTTCTTTCAACAAAGTAGTTCTTGATTTGTGCATTGTACATATGTTTTGGATAACTAAAAAGATATTTTGATGATCGTTCCACTTTTATATCAGTATTCTAGTTTTATAATCATAATGAAATTGTTGAGTTAAGTTGGATTTAGTTTGGAAAGGATCGGAGGTCCTATTTAGTAGTATTGAGAAGTATTTGAATTAGAAGTACAATTTCTTTATCAGTTTTATATTAGATTCTCTGAAAAACAAGGGAAACTCTGTCCATTTCTTTTAAAAATAAATTAAGATATTTTTTTCATGTATATGTCAAGATATTCTTAGTAATAGCAAGAATTAAAAAAAAAAGGGTTTGCCTCGTGGAATTTCTTAACTTATCCAATTATATTTCGAGGAACTTTCGTCGGAGTGCCCGACAAAGCCGCTGAAAACTATTGTAGAAGGTCTCAAGTCGGGTCCTATTACTATCCACAACCTTATTGATTTAATCCGATGAAGGCTTGGATGTTGTGAAAATATTCTGAAAATGGCCAACTAGTATCTACTCTAATGCATTTTCCTTTTCCATCATTATTTAGCTGAATAAAAAAGTCCCACAATGCGATTCTGCTTTCGTCTTTTAGAGGCCTTAAAGTTAAATATCTGGAATTTCCATCTCCATGCTTCAGCAAAGAAACTCGTGACCTTTCCTTTCATTCGACCTCATACTTGTACATCAACACTTCCGAGTCTTTTTGCAATTGTTGAAGGTCAACGAAGTTGAGCTTGGGAGATTTTAATTAAGAGATGACAACGCCCTTTTGGTTTGGAAAGCTTCATCGGATAGGCACTGGCAACTCAACTAGTTCTAGCATTTTAAATCGGCATCCACCCTAGCCACATTAATTTGCATTGAGCGTAAGGTATGCCTCATTTGGCACCACCCGCTTTTAATAATTTATGCACATTCAGCTTATTGGACCAAGCTTCTTCGAAATGAAAGAATACTGAAGCTCGATTAGTTGAACCATGTCTTTGGCCATATGAGTTAACATTAACCTGATCAATAGGGGTATGTGGTCCGAACCCCAACAGTCTAGATGGTGTACCTAAGAAAGGGAGAAAAACTCATTCTACTCAGAGTACATACCATCCTATCAAGTCTTTCTTGAATAAAGTCGTCTTGCTTGTGGCCATTGTACCATGTCAATATAGGTCTTGCAAAATCAAAATCCATTAATCTACAATCATCTAATGCCATCAGAATATTCTTCAATAAATAATTTTGCCTTTGGATACCCCCACTTTCTCATGGTGACTTGAAATTTCATTAAAGTTTCCCTTACATAACCACGACAAGGAAGAGAAAGTACTTAGCCATCGTAAGGTCTAAGCATGGGTTTTTTGAGACCTTTTTTTGGATGTCCATAAAAGCATGTGAAATCTTCATTTCTTCGCTTGGTGGGATTCAATCTGAATGTCAATATGAAACTGGGAAAAAGATTACAATTATATAATAACATAATCGGACCAAAGTAAAGAAAGGCCACTTCGGCCAACTCTTTACCCGACCAATTTACCCACAAATTGAAGTTGAATTTTGAGTTTCTCAATCTAGTCTTTAAAAGCAAGTGTTTCACTTAGAAACACCAAATCTGGGCAATTCTTCTGCACCCATTTGCACAGGATTTGAAATGTCCGAGTATTACCCAAATTTCGAACATTCTAAAAAAGATTTTCATGGTGCTCAATAGCCCTGCTCTTCCACATAACCCTTCCTTTGTGAAGTCACAACGTCATCCTTCATCCTAGTATCCTTCTTGTCGTCCCTAGATTTATTCTTGGCCTAAATAGCTTCCTCCTGTCCCTGTTCACATTAATTTTGTATAACATAGAATTATCATTCTTCCTCTTAGGCAGTTTTCAAATGGAGATGGCTAGTGCTAGTTTAAAAAAGGCTTACTCGGACTTCCACGCTGACTCTTACGAGCCCCCATTTGCTTTTTTGAGGCTAGGTTGATGTTTAGATCCCTTTTTTGTGGTTTTGATGTTGTCTTGGGTATTTGTTTTGGATTGTGGTATGAAATTGTAAAGTGTCAGTAAGCTGGATATCACGGAATGGATTTTCTGCTGCCCCATCGCTGCTCATCCCTGTCATCCCCGTGTTTGCTCCTTATTGCACTGGTTTGTTGGAATTGAAAATCACTCCAACATATGGGCTAGAGTTTAAAGCTTCAGTTGTTACCGGTATTTCCATTGTCATCTTTTGTGTACAACTTTCCATAGTCTTTAATAAATATTATACCCTTCAGCAAACCTAAATTTTCCAAATTTCTAGAGCTAAGCTTTAGTCCATCTTCCATCACTTCAGGTTCTGTCATAACGCCCATGCCCATAGGCTCTTTTCCCTTTCTTCATTCCGAGAATATTAGAATCAGATTCAAGGGTTTGTCCATGCATATTGAGGCCCATCACGTTACTAGGGTTTCCTCAAATTTCCATTTGTGAGGCCTCTAGGTTATCCCTACCTGATGAAGTTTCACCTCTTTTTTTCCTGCATTGTGCATCAGAATTCCTCATGACCTCCGGTTCTTAGATATATAGTTTATAGGATCCCTTTGCAGTTTGTAGGACTCTATCTCCAGTCTGAAGGGCAATCCTGCATCTATCTACTCATTGTAAAAACCTTCCCCACTGGTAAACTCTCTTCCTTTTGACATGGACACTTTCTTACCGGGTGCCTAAGTCAGCCAACACTAAAGTAGAAATCTGGCACCCTTTCGTAGTGTAAAAGAACTATAACCACTTTCGTAGTATCCCTTAATGCCACACGTAGAGTCGGTTTTAGGGTTCAAAATATTTACCAAACCTTCACACAAATAGATTTCCCTAAACATTCTTTGGATGCCCCTTTGTCTATCTCTTCTACTTTGATAATCAAAGAACCGAGATCCCTGCCTGCCTGTGAATTTGAAGTCAAAATAAAATCTTATCAAAGGCTAATTTTGATAAGCACCTAGACAATTGTCAAACGAACAAGGGTCGCCAGCCAGTATTCTCTTCTTGTCATACTCTAAATGAAACTAGACATAAAGAGATTTTGCCCAGAATGAGCAACCTCGATCAAAATATTCTTGTTGTTTCCCAAGTCTTTTGCATGTTGGTAATGATAGCATTTCAATTGACAGGCCTCGAGAACTGTATTTTTCCTACCAGAGAAAGCGAAATTCTGTTATCCCCAGTGGGACAGGAGACTTGAGAAAACTATGAAATCGGAAGCTGATTGTCAGCTAAATCCAGACTGGCATAATGAATGTTAAGATTGTCAAAATCCATGTTAATGGCACCACGATCCTTTCCCGAAAGCATGCTAAATCACCATCGTTTAACCTAGGTTGTTGCCCCAATGAGAACAGCGGCAATACGTCCAAAACAAGGTACACTCCCACTCCTACTTTCTTGGAGAGAAACCTAGGAGGGACTCTATTAAATATATAAACATTGTTGATGATACCCTATGTCAAATATTTTCTTGTCACAAATGTTTGTAAATTTCCTAAAATTGCAATTCACAATTTAAAATATGTAATAAAAAACTTGTAACATATAAATAGAAAAATAAAAGAGTGAATTGAACAATAAATTCAAATGTATAGTAAACATGCCCTTGAATTCATTAAAAATACTCTTTACACTTATTTATTTAACAAATTTATTATTTAATTTTATTTATATAAAATTGATCTAATAAACTACCCAACTCTTCTTGTGGTAAACAACATTGTCATGTGATACTATTTGATTAATCTATAACTTATACACTATTTACAATATACTACAAAATTGAATCAAGTGTTTAAGTACTCACCATATAACGAGTTATATTACTTACTAGAGCAAAACTCTGTATATATGTAAACTAAATTTTACAAGGGTTCAAGATTAAGGACAATCATTATTGTTTCATTCATATAATTGTCCTATGATTCCAAATTAATAAGGACAAATACTAAAATAAAATTAAACTAGAGCTTTTGAAAGACACTCACCAAGGAGCATTCTTATGAATATCTAATCAGTACTCTTGATTAGCAAATTTAAAGTAATTTTAAAATCTTCGACTGAAATTGTCCCAGATGCTCCATATATATTTAATCATGGAGTGCCTCTTCAATTTTTTGTTTTCATTTTTCAGAATTCATCTAAAAAAAGAACTCTGGTATTCCAGAGAAAGGAACTCTCTGTGTTTGAAGATTTTTCATCTAATTCCAATGTGTGAATCCACTCCAAATATTTGATTTCACCTTCAAGGAAGTCAATTTTCACTATTGTTTTGTTTTATTTCTCCTTTTTCTTTGTTAGGTATATTGTTCTTTATTCTTTGAGGTTTGAGTGTTCGATCATCTTTTAATCCTACTTAATTTGAATCATCGGGTAATGAGTTGTATGGTTTGTCATCTCTACATCAGTCAATAAAAAATATTTCAACAGGAATGAGGTCAATGACATCCAAAATACATCTGGTTAAGAGTTTAGTAACTCTGGATGGGATTCCGGCACTATGAGCATCCATGCCAAAGAGTTAAGGAATAAGGTAGACCCATAGATAAAGAAAGATTTTTTTTGTTGTCCAATCCTAACTAAACCCATAACTAAAGGTATGAGTAATCCTATTTATTTTAGGACTAAATTGTAAATTAGTCCACTAGTTCAATCCAAAGTGATCTTTCAAATATGTGATAAAATATTTGACCAAAAATTTAGTCCAATCTACCAAAGATAGCCCAAAGAAATTACGAATTGGATACATAAATTCAAAACAATGATATATTTTGTAAAATAAATAAACATAGCCAAGCAATTTCCACAAAATTCCCTTCCTGAGAACTTAAAACAATTTATTATGGCAACTATAAAATAAATAGTGCAAATCTTCATAATCACAAACTTATTTCTCGATTTAGCTAATTGATAAAAATGATTTAATTATTCCTAAAATCTTTCAAACTAATACATAAATATATATTATAAGATGCGGATGTCTTGATATTTGTTTAGCTCCATAGAATATTACCGGGTTATGCATTTGGGTTAAATATGCTATAACTTCCAAAACTAGATAAGAACTCAACCTATAAACATCTTTTTATTATTCTCCATTTCTTTCTTCTTCTTGATATTCTTAAAACTAGAAAAAAATTTATGAACTTTGCCTTGATATTGATACAACGTAATGAAAAGAAACAAGGATTACCTACGCACATTGATATATGTTGCGATATCAAGTTATTCTTTTTAGTTTAACACCCTTATAGCATCAACTAAACTACAGCCTTGATACCCTTTTATGTGCATATGGAAGCATAACTAAAAATAAGTAAGAACACATGAGATTGACATACCAATAAAAATAAAGAAAACAAACTAAGAACAAGATATAAGATATACGTAGTTCAGCCTAAAAATGTCTACGTCTGTGAGAGATCCATGATCCAGCTTCTTTCATTAATATAGATCACTAAGTGTCTTCTTACATCATCAATGATCTTAAAAGACCCCTTAGTATCTCCCATACAGACCTTTAAGTATCTTTCTATATCACAATAACCTCTACAAGACGTCTTAGTATCTCCTCATAAGATATTTTTATAAGGAATATAATAATAGCTCTAGCATTTATCTAAAAGGATCTATGGCGTATCTTTGTTCACACAAAACAATCTTTACTCATACAATAATTCCACCTTAGCGCATACAACACTTAGGTTCTACTTGGCTCATTTATTCTCTCTTATAGTTGACATCTTGAAATCTTAAATGCTTTAGCTTTCTCTTGTGTTTAGAAGAGTTTATATAGTAAGTAAAATACCTTAAAAATCCTAAACCTTGTTGGAATAAGAGTCCTTACTTATAAGATTTTAAATTCCACTTAAAGAAGTCAATTAAGCCAAAACAGAAAATACCCATAAGTTGCCAAGTGAAAAGTACTTGCATGAACAGTGTCACCACGTGAACAATACCCATTCTTCTGGCTTTTTATTTTACTCATCCCTTGTACAGTCAATGCATACAAGGTTGTTGAATCTTTAATTTCTAACAATATGCTTATTGATATGATGTAATGAAAAGTAAATAAGGATTATCAATGGGCATGGGTGTGTTTATTTCTTTAAGTAGATCTTTTCAAAATCATTGACCATGCTAGGTTGGCATCTAACAATCTTATAAAGAACACATAAAAGAGAGTCAATTCCACCTTCTAGAGAGAGCAAGCATTTAGATTTCTTTTTGAGTAGATTTTTAATGGGTATAGGTGTGAAAAATGAAATCTCCAATAATTTAGATTTTGCAAAACATTGACGAAATTGAAAACCTTTTCTTGGTAGAGAAGAAACATTATCATGGTTTACCAAACAAAAGAATAGAATTCCACCTTGCTGAGGTAGCTAACATTTGACAACTAATTAACCACGAATATTATAGATTTTATACAATACATATCTCATTTTGATACCACTTAAGTCTTTTTTTTAGGATAACAAACATTTTTACATAATTTACACAACCAATATGTTATTTAAAAATGGCTAAACTAATTTTAAAAAAAATAGACCAAATTTTACCTTGTCATAAAAGCATACAAAATTAGCATACATTAATCTTCACTTAAAAATATAGTTAATCGTAATTAAGGATACTAGTTGAGAATTTTACTAACCTCGAAGGAACTTATACAATGAGGTAGCCAAGATCCATTTAGTCGTTTACTTGAGTTGGTCGCTAAAAGTACATATGGTATAATTCATATGTTGCAGTCAATTCCTTTTAAAGATCATATGCTTGACAATTTCACTATATAGCTCTTAGTTAAATCGCCACTCAAGGGCCTAACTTAAGTTCTCATAAGTTTGCTTTTCATAAAAAGCCAAATTACCAAACTCACATTAGGTAAATTAGGTTACCAAGATAGTAGGGTATATCATGGTTGGTTAGATACTTACTAAATTAATTCTTATATTGATATAGTCAATATAATGCTTAATTATACAAATGAATACAAGATCCATTAGAATAAATCATCTACTATATTCTCTTTTATTTTTTGTCTTATTTTAGCTTGCCTCTCTAGCAACTTAGATAACTGTTCATGTAAAAATCCAGTCATAAGATGGCAACACATCTTTCATCTTATGTGTATAATATGGTAGATATGAACATAGATAGATATGAAATATCTAATTAAAGTTTTATTAAGTACAATACAATAGTCTATATATTCTCAAAGATTACACATGTGCAATGTAAACAATATCCATAGTCACGATTTGCTAAGTAGGTCTACTATTATATGACTTCTAATAGTTAGTGGTTAATTAGCAATAGCTATACTGTCCATTTGTGGTTTGACGATTGGCTGGATAGTCTTCTTATTCCCAAGATAACTTTCCCAAGTCTAAAATTACTTTTCAAACTTTGAGACATTATTTTGAATGGTAGTTGAAATGCCCCAAATTCTCTTCTCGGGTTATTTCTAACTTTGAATCAAAATATTCATGAAATCATCCTTCCAAAGATAAAGAGGCTTAGCAGAATGATTTGGAAGAACTCAAGAGATGGCAACCTCACTCTAAAAGATAGTTACAATTATGTTTCAGTAATGTATCCTTCTAAAGATTGATTTAGACGAGTTTGGAGGATTTGCATTCCCCCTAAACTTAATACTTTCATTTGAAGGCTATTTCAATATAGAATTCCAATAGATGGTAATTTAAATAATAGAGAAATTTGTGTAGTTCTTGCCTGCTTGTTATGTGATATATTCAATTGCATTGAGTCTTTGAACCATATGCTTGTAGGTTGCTCATTTGCCAAGAGATGCTGAAATTGGTTATCTTTTAAATTTAGAACTCAAGTTGCTTTGGATGGTTCAATGCATGACTTATGGCATTATATTACAAACAAGCTATTTAGTCCATAACTTTTCAATTTGTGGATTCTTGCTTCCTACTATTTGCTTTATTCAATATGGAAATGCAGGAACAAACTTTGATTTTAGGACATTGCCCCCTCTATGTTTCAGATCTAGACTGATTATTCTGTCTACATTTGTTATTTTGCTAAATTTTATCCAGGTTTTGCTCTTGGTAATGATCAGAGAATGTTGGAGGATTTGGGATTATCCCATCTATTGCCTCATACATTTACACTCTTCGATGGTGTCCTCCAATAGTAGGTTGAATTAATATTAATATAGATGGGATGTCCAATGGAAATCCATATATAGCAGCCTTTGGAGCTATTTTTAGGGACGATACTGATAGTTTCCCTATAGGTTTCAGTTGCCCCCTTAGTTTGTACACATCTTACTATGTTGAGACAGCGGTGATGATTTATACAATTGAACATTCTTTAATCAGATGTTGCATAAAATAATTATTGAAAGTAACTCCATGTTAGTGGTATGTCTTCTTTCTAATAAATCTCTCAAACCCCTAGCAACTTTATACTCGATGGATCAACTGCAATCATCTTTGTTCATAATATCTTTTTCCTATCAGCACACCTTTTATGAAACTAACATTGTTGCTAATAAATTAGTAAATTTAGGGGTACGTTACAATAGCCTTACTTGGTAGAGTAAAGATCCTCTAGGCATTTTTGGATCAGTTGTTCAGAGATGCTAATGGGTTTAACTCATATCGCTTTGTTTAATGCTTATGTTGTAAAATTCCTCTTATAATGTATAAGTTTATATCCCCCTACCTTTTGCCTAGGTGTCTTTATTTCTATTTTAATGTTAGTGCCTCTCATTGTCTTAACGAGGTTTATTTTTAAAAATATTATATGACTGATACATTAAGTATTGTTTCTACACATCATTTTATGCTATAATACCATTCATAATTGTATTTAGTCTCTATGTATTTCACTATACTGTGATAATTAATATCTTTTGCGAAAGATGTTATTGTTTGGCTATCAAAAATGTATTATTATTCAGCTAGAAGTATCAATGATGACATTAAGTTCCTCAAAGAATCTTTTAAGTTGAATACCTTTTTACAGTATGCTAAAACATGTAATTTTTCCAGCCTCCATTGTTGTTGAAATTTATGCATGTTTATTTCTTACTACTCCATATTTGATACCAATAGTTATTAAAAAAATACATATCCTTATGTCAATTTTACATATCATGATCGTCGCTCTGATTAGCATCAACATATATGCTAAATTACATCCTTAAGAATATAATAAGTAGCTTGTAGTTCTTAAAGTGTATTAAAATTTTCTCAATAGCATATTAATCACTTGCATCGAAGATTTAATAAGTATCCACTCATCAACCTTATAATATTACTTATATTTGGTCTTGTACATATGAAAATGTATATGAGGCTTGCAATAATAATTGAGTAAAAAACTATATAGTGTGTTTCTTGTTCTTTAAGGAGTCTTAACACACATGTCAAGGCTAAAACTTTGTCCCCTTTGTAATGTAAGGCTTTTGTGATAAAGTAAGAAGTCTTTTGAAATATCTCTATGAATTTTAAATTCGAAAATATAGGTCATCACACCCATATTATTCATCTTAAAATTTTTGGAACAACCATCCCTTGGTAGCTTTGACAAACGTTTTTTCTAATAGAATATTGGCAACACGTGATAAAAAACGTTTTTGAGCTAGTACACTTTTTAATCTTGATTTTTGTTATTATGACCTTCAGGCTATTTCACAAAAATCTATTCTTTTGATTCTCTATTGAGAATATGAGTTTAATATCTATTTGATGTAAATTTAGGTCGATATCTGCAACAATTACTAGAATCAATCATATATAAGCACACCTCTTTCCCAAAGAAAAGATTTTGTTTAAGTTTGCGCCCTTTTGTTAAATATAGCACTTATGCAACTAATTGTGCCTTGCATCTTTTAATTCTGCCATGTGCCTTATCTTTAGCAAAAGGTTTTTTTTTTTTTTTTTAATCTCAAATGGCTTTATGGTTTGGCAATGAATCAACCAAGTGCCAAATATGGTTAAATTTTATAGACTTCATTTCTTTATCCATTATTGTTATTCAAAATTTCTTGGCAAATGATTTGAGAGCCTTACTAAAAAGTCTTAGCCTAACATTATCATAAAAATATATTAATTATTATAAATAACTCTCCCTAAATCTTAAAATGATGATGTGAGATGAAAATATGATTGCATTTTTGAATTGAGTTATCTTATGAAGTCAACTCAATAGGAGCTTGACTCTCACTAGGATCAAAGCTCTCAAGAAAATGAAGAGTTCCTCTTAACTCATAACTAAAAACTAACTATCCTATTGATTTATAACATAGGTGTTGGACACTAACTAGAACCTAAAAAAATCATGATTTCCCTTAATTCACAAGTGAAAGTGACAAAATCATGTAGATTATTCAATTCATAGAATGGGTTATCCTTATTAAATTATCTAATGCTAAGAAATTCATTCTTAAAATATGTAACATCTTGTAATTCTACCTTAGTTGTAGTTCTACTTATTAATTCACAAATGTACACATATCCTTTAGAGGAATGTTCTTAGTACCTTAGAAAAGTATACTTCACCTCTTGCATTTAATGTTTCATGTTTTGAGACGGATTATGAATGTATGTTGTTGACCCTATGGTTGCAAATGTGTTAGGTTAAGTTTCGTACCTATCCATAGCATATATAAGGTGGAACTAATTAATTTAATTAAAACTTAATTAACTATGTATATTACAATCATAAAACCAGTAAGGTATCTCTTTAGTACGAAATTGAAATTATTTGTGCCATCATAGACTTAACCATTTCTAGTAATCTTCTATTCCATGTTTTGCTACACTATTTTATTGTGAAATCATAGGACTAGATAACTAATTGATAATACTTTCTTTTGTTCAAAAAGATATTGATGTTTCTAGTATGTTACAAGAAATTTGAATTATCTTAATTTAATTTCAATCTCTACCAGCTTTGAAAATTTAGTTTAAGTAAACCAAAAAGGAGGTGAATTGAGTCTTTGTGATTTAAAATGTAACTATGTGTAATTTATGCAGTAACAATATAGTAAATTAAGCAAATCAATAACACATAAAAGTTGCATTAACACATAAAAGCTTTTGTCCATATTTGTTTGAAGAAGAAAAGGCTCCAAAGACAGAGTACTATAACCCTAATAGTTATCACCTAATTAATATATTTATAAAATGCAAGAAAGCTCAAACAAAATGAGAATTCTTTATGTGCAAATAATTTTAAGCGGTTTTGGTGGCTCTCTGATGGACGATTCTACTACTATAAAAGGAGAAGACAAAAAAGCTAAAAGTACATGTGCTCGGTCAAGCTTTTAAATAGAATTAAAATGCTAGGGTAAGAACGAATCATAAGATGACTCTGATGAATAGAAACAATCACGGATTGTCAAAAGCCTGGTACATATAATTCTATTTTAGCCCAATACCAAAAGTTGATAAGGAGAATAAAACACAGATGTGGAGTGTGTAGTGTAAGAAAAAAATTGACTAGTCATTGAGAGGAAAAGTTTTTTTTTTTTTCTCATTTCCTAAAGGAATGAAGCTATTGATTAAAAACTATTAGTAAAAAATTCATAATTAGTAGTTCAGGTTTTGGGTTTTAATAGATGCTTTGATTTTGAAGTAAGACAATACACATTTAAATTCATAAACTAAGACATATAAATCGCTATTTTTAAAGAAAGATTTCGCCTGTTAAACACAAAGTCCTTGGAAAACATTTGACTCAAATTAAGCTCTATGGCAATCTAACCTTCACGATTTCAATAAGTTTGAATCCATATGGGTGCACTTCTAAGTATAGAATCGAAATTATTTATCTCTGATGACAATAATATAGATAGAAAGTGCAGGAAATGCTTTCTCCCTTTTCATTTATTCTTAATAGTAGTCTTTCCCTTATGTAATATACAAGACACTATGTCACCACTAAGTAACACATTAAACCAATATTTGGAATAGAAATTAATGATCAAATAATTAAATAAATTAATAATATTTATAACCTTCATTAAATTCAACTCTAGATTGCTATAGATTTGTCATGGAAAAATGTTAAAAATAATTGATAATGTATTTGCAAATATAATCATAATATATCCAACATCATTAGGGACGCAACCAAAAACGTTTTTCAGCTGGGCTAACAATTTTTATTTCAATATCATTTTATAAGTCTTTAATAGCACGAGAAAATTTTATTCATAGAAAAAAAAAAGTTCCTTATACATATTAAGATAATGAGCATGCTTATTCAATAAGAATAGCATATAATAATTAAAAATAGTAACAGTAATAAAATAAAATTAATATTATTAAAATATTATCTATTGCTAATTAATCATTAAAATTATGTTGAATAACTATTAAAGTTAAATTATTTTAGAAACTACATAAATATAAAATAAAGAGGATGAGTACAAGCTTGATTGTTTGACAAAACTCAAGGAAAATAAATTGAAATTATTATCAAGAGTTTGTGAAGAGATATGACTAATAAGTTTGTTTATAATATTTATCTTAAAAGTATATGAAAGCTCATTTCAAACCAAAAAAAAAAAAAAATCAAATATAAGTTTATTCTATCCCTATTAACTTAAGAAATATAAATAAACATTTTATTTTGTTAAGATAAGAAATACAAAGTTTATAATAAAATTAACCCTAAAGTATAAAAAAAAATTAAATAAAACACAAAATTTGAGGTGATTTAAACCCATTTATACTAGAGATTTTTTTTTTTACTTTTTTTTATAATTTATATTACAAAAATTGGGGATAGCCAAGCTCCTACTTAGGGATCGCAATAGGTAGGGATGTCTTTTTTGTACCCCGCTCCATTTTTTATTTGAAACCTCATTCCATACTCCACTCTCTAAAATATTTAATGTGGGGATTTTTTCTTTTCCATCCTCGCCCTATTTTCTTTTATTTATTAATTAATATTAAATATTAATTTATATTCATAAATTTAACAATATAAAATTTTAATCTTTATTAATTAAAAAAATTATTAAAAATTAGAATAATATAACAAGATCTTTCAATAATGTGAATAGTAAATAGTAAAAAAAATTTAAATAAATAATAAAAAATAAAAAAGTAATAATTTAAATAATATTTTAGTGTCTAGCATTAATAATTTTTCTATTCATTACTTCCTATTTTTATTAAAATCAATGACCGTCCAACTCAAAAACAAAAGTATTTTTGTCATTTACAATAAAAAAGTATATTTTATGAGTTTTTATTATATAATTTTTATTTTTATTTATAAAAATATATTTTTAAATATGTCCTAATTAAATATAAATTATAAAATAAAAATTAATAATTATTTATATATAAATATGTAATAAAAAATTAAATTTAATGTATTCATAAAAAAAAACAAGGTGGGGCGGGGAGACTTAATCCCACCCCTGCCCTATTAACAATTCCAAGAATAGATTTTGCCCATACCTAACTATATTTTTACAAAACATTACCCCGTCTCCGCCACATTTAGAGCAAGCCTAACAGGTCCCCATCTCTACAAGGCATTTTGTCATTCCTACCCCTGCCTATTTTTGTCACTCAATATTATTTACATATTAACCCTAAAGTTGAAGCTAGAATTTTATATTTAAGGAATTAGATTTTTAAAAAATTAGGTGTAGAGACATTAACTGTAAAATTTAGAGCCATTAAGAGAATAAGTAATTTGCATAATCTTTTTAATTTTTATTCATTATATTTTGATTCAGTTATGAGAATTAATCCTCAAATTATCCATTGCAGAAATATAAATAAATGAAAAAAAATAAAGTTCTCGTTATTGTTATTGTTACTATGATTTTACAACAGTTAGCCAATTCAATTTGTACAAAAAGATGAACTTAAAAGTAAAATAACATTTCATGATTTTAGAAATACATGAATAAATTTGAATGAATAATGATAATATTTAAAATGATAAATTTTAATTTAATCATTTTTTCCATTTATGCATTATAGCCAATAAATCTGCTATCACTTTTATCATTCATTATTTAGTGGATTATAAATTTCATGAAAAATGGAAAAATAAATCAAATCTACAAGAAAACAAGGAGTTAAATTAAATAAGATACACAATGCACTTATAATAATATAGTACTCCCTAAAATAATTAAATCTTAATTTCATTTTATGTTAAATACCATATACCATCTGAAAAAGAAAAAATAAGAAGATGGTTCTAATTCTATAATATATCATTTAGTAAGTCAGTAATTGAACCTTTCAAACTATAAAAAAAAATTACAAAAAAATAAACTAAGAAACAATGTTCTAACTGTTGATGGCTATAAAATTGGTGGCAAACACATTGAAAATAATAATATACAATTTTACTTGTGAAAATGACATTCGCGCCCTTATCTACCATATAAAAGGATGGATGACTTTTCTCCATTGAAAGGTAATTAAATAAAAAATTGATAAAAGAAAATTTGCCATTGTCGTAGACAACAACATCGATGTTGAGCGTATTCTAAAAATATTAAAACTGATTGATGTAATTGTAGTATTTACCCTTCCTTATTACTATTCTACATGAAAGAATCATCAAGCAAAAGGATAAATTTGTACTTTTGCAATTAAAGGACAGTCGATCCACTCCAGTCGATGTTATTTTTTTTATTTTAATTGACAATTTTATAAGAATTAAATAAAATAAAAATAAGAACAAAAAATGACAACTATTAGAGCTCATCTTTATTTGTCGATGGTGTTACAACGATATTACGACGGCCATCACAGTTTTTATTGTGATGATGGTGCATTAGCACCTCTAATTAAGTCATTGATTGGCGATTTGCATGATAAAGATGGCGGTGCAACGCACTTCATAAAATGAATTAGAATCCTTATCTAATTTCATCTTTTATACAATCTTTTACTATCATGGAGTTGATAAAAAAAATAAAATAATTATAAAATAAATCTTCACATATATAGATAATATAATACATGTCTCAACAGATCTATTAAACATTAGGAGAAAATCCTAATTCAAAATAAAAATGGACAATAAATAAACCTAATATAATTTTGAAGACGAACTCGATGTTTTTATTTTTTATTTTTTGAAACATTAAAACGAAAAGTAAACAGAAAGAACATACTGAAGATTAATAAGAAACAATTATATTTACCTTTATAGTATGAAGCAAAAAGTCTGAATTCGCCTTGATGATGCTTGTTATAGTCATTTATGGCTGATGCAGCATCATCAGGATTCCCAATTTCAAAACAAAGTCAAGCAGATCATATATATATATATATATATATATATTTATATATATATCACTACTTCTATTATAATTAGCATGTGAATCATAATGATGCTGCATCTGCAAACGATGACTGATTTATAGAATCAAACAAAATCTTCTTGATGATGTTGTCATAAAAATACATCTTGTTATAGTCATCTATGACTGATGCAGCATCATCAGGATTCTCAGCTTCAAAAGGTAGGTCAAGTAGATTAGATCTCTGCTTCCACTATAATTAGCGTGTGAATCCTAATGATGCTGCATCTGCAAGCAATAACTGTTGATCGATTCAAACAAAAATGTCTTGATGAGTCTATTATACCTTATTTTAATCATTTATCGCTGATACAGCATCATCAGGATTCTCAGCTTCAAAAGCTGAGTCAAGCATATCATATATATATATATATATATATATATATATATATATATCACTGCTTTTACCATTAGCTTGTGAATCCTAATGAATTTGCATCTGCGAACAATGACCGGACATCTTTCCAGTATGATTAAAAGTATTAGACTTGTTATAAAAGTAATATAAAGCTAATTTAACTTTATATATACACGAAAATGGGGGAAAAGTTGAAAGAAGAAAAAAAAGGCATCACCGATGTAATTTATTTTGTTTTGTCGCAAGCATAAAATTTAAGTGAAAAGAAAAGAAAAGGTTATATGCGATTTATTGCTATATAACAAATGGTTATAAGCTCGATGGTGCACTACAACCAAATTGAACCCTAAATACATTATTTAAAACAAAACCTTAGAAAGAAAAGGGAACTGAAAAAAAATATCTAGAAGAACTGAACAAAAAACAGCATCGAAGTGTGATGAACTTTAGATGAAGAACAAGGAAAATAAAATAACATAAAATTAACCCTTTGAAAGGAACCTCTCAAAAACTAATAATTAGGAAAGAAGTGAAAACGAGAGAGGAGATGAGCTGATTAACTGGCCAAAGAACTGAACCAAGGAGAAGAGAAGAAAAAACGTGAGAGACATGAGTGAAAATGGCGAGGAAGGGGTTACAGGTATATATAGAAGATGTCCTGTGGAAGTGTTCTTGTACAACTAATTTTTGTGCCTTGAGTGGCCGATAGTGAAAACTAATTTTTATAATCCAATATTTCTGTATTAGGTTAACTTTCGCTGATACTAAAAATAATTCCATTTTGTATTTGCATTTCAGCCACAAAAAAAAAAAAAAAAAAGTTCCAATCTGAAGAGAGTGGAGAAAAGAAAAAGTAAAGAAGAAAATGATCCAGTCCGAGGTAAGCATGAGGAATCTTTTTCAGAGGACGAAATCTCATATTTAATGATCAACACCAATATTTTAATATTCTATTACTCAACACCAATATTTTAATTGATCTTGATTTTAGCATTTTGTATTGTTGTGACAATCACGAGGTCATTGGTTGACCAAAAATGTTGCGTCCACACTCCACACTTAGCTTTTGTGCGTTCACACTTTGCTTTTGTTCATATTTGCTTCGAGAACTTAACTCAAAAACATTTTGACGCAAAATCTTTTTGTTACGCTGATTCTATTCTTTTACTTTCACCATTATGGGCTGCTTGGAATTGTCAGTCTACTTTATTGGTTTCTCTCTAAGATGTCGCAATTAGGGTTTGATGGGTACAGATCCTGCTTTGCGTGGAATATCATAGAAGATTCTTCTAAGGTAAAATTATATATATATATATATACAACAGTGAAAGCAAAACAAATTGGGAAATTTTTTTATAATTGACCAGTTAATTAAGATATAATTTTTATTTTATTGAAGTTAAATTTTTTAAATTTTGTTAACTAAACATATATTATGTTTACCATTTTATCTTTATTTTAATTTTAATAATTTATTTTTTTTCTTATTTTATCTTCTATTTTATTTTTTTATAAATTAATTAAAAACATAAATTTTTAAATAATTAATTAGCAAAAATATTATTTATAATAACCATAATAGTTTTTTAAAAAATTATATTATATTTAAATAATATAAATTATTTAATTAATTCAATTTTTATTTTTTTATAAATTAATTAAAAATAATTTAGAAAAATTAAATTTTAAAACTTAAAAATAAAAGGAATTTAAAAAAAAACAAATAGCCGTGCATGAATCGGGCGCCTAAACATACACCTAGTGCAACCAAGCCAGGCTTGGACACGTGCTTGGGCAACATGAGCCCAAGTTTTGGTTTTCTTTTTAATAAATTTAAAAAATAATTTTTTTTTTAAAAGTAAAATAAATAGTAAAGAATAAATTAAAAATAAATTTTTTTCTTTTTCATTAAATTAATGAAAGAAACTATATTGTAGTTAAATAATATAAATTATTTAATTAAATAAATTTTATGTTTTATAGATTAATTAAATTAATTAATTTAAAAATAAAAATTTAAAAATAAGTTAAAATAAAATTAAATATGAAAAAGCAAAGCCTTAAGGCGCGTGCCCCAGGCATGCACCCCACAAGGCTTTTCTTGGAGCGCATACATTAGGCGTTCGCCCCACGCATGTGCCCACAAACTTTTTCTTTGTTTTATTTAAATAGGTAATATATATTATTCTAAATATACTAATTTTTTCTCATTTTACCCTCACAAATAATATCTTGCGCTATTTCTTTTCACTCTCAAAACTCTTAAAACCAACTCTCTCATCTTAAAAGCTCTTTCTCTCTACGAAACTTACGCCCATCTCTCTTAGATCTGTTACCAATTTTGAAGATCTTTCTTAGATCTGATAATATTTTGAAGATTTAACTGAAGTTAAAATCTAGTAAGTTTATTTTACTTATTTTTTAATTAGTAGCAATGTTTTTATTTATATTGAAAATGAGTGTGATAGATGAGAAATGGATGACTGCAAATGAATATTTATATCAAAAGTTATAAATTTCAAAATCCATGGTTATCATAGGTGGTGCATCGGACGATGCGTGGGTGCATGCATGACTGTTGTTGGTGCGCAGCCTAGTGCTCGTGCACGCACCAGGCGCAACAAAGCGCTCATGTAAGGTACGCAACAAGCACTCATTTAGGGCACATATTGTTACACACCGTGGCACCACCATTGAATTTATTTGTTTTATATATTTATATATGTATTTAAGTATTTATATATTCATTTTTACTTTTTAATTTAGTTGTATATATAATTAAACTAAAATTACACTGTATTTTTTCAGGTGCCACTGATCATATCACAATTTTTGACCATTATATGTTTTGAGGAAATATGAGAGAGCTATAGTGATGATTTTGAAAGATACATTAGATATTAAAATATGCACATAGTAATTCCAAAAAAATTAGATATAAAACGTTGTTGAAAATAATATTTCATCTTCTAAGAGTTGATCAGGTGCATTATAAAGTAACTCTCAAGTTTGAGTCTCCTTCAAGTACTATAAAGTTGAGACCTATTCCACTTAAAAATGACAAGAATGTAATTTTTTGGTTGAGCTTATAGAATAATATGGCTACACCTTTTTGTATAGCAGTAGATGCTCAAGAACCTGAAAGTAATGCAGAAGCACCTATAGAGAAAAAACAAGGTTATGCTAAGTTATTCACATTGGAAACTTCTATGTATATTCCAAATCTCTCAGAGGATTATCATTATTCTCCTCCGATATGCAATGAATAGTCAGGCTACACATATTATAATAGTTAGATATATGGAGATGTTAACATTGATTTTGACAAAGATATTGGTCAAGATGTTTGATATAATGTAAGTAATAAGGAAAAAAATAAAAAACGTTATGAGAGTGACAATCATGGTTACGATGTTGGTTATGAGGTTGATAATGATGGTAGAAATGATGATGATGAGGATGAGGATGATGATGATTATAAAGAGATTAGGGATGGAAATGATGATGCTGATGATGATGATGATAATGATGATGAGGGTGATAATGATGATGATGAGGGTGATAATGATGATGATGATAATAATGTTAGAGTCGGTGCTTACGTACCATCCATGAATGTATGTATACTTGTATATTTATACAAGTGTACATTTCTATTAAATCGCTAATACCCATTTAAATGGTATTATGTATATAATGTTACAGACATTGTACAATCTGACGGAGTTCGGATCAGATCTAAAGGAGTTTAGATGAGGGCTTAAAGTCAACCATGTTGAGAGATATAAATGCTAAATGTTAGTAAAGCTAAGTGTTAGCTGGTTATATTACTCAGCAGATCCAAGAGTTAAAGTCTTGTCTGTAATGGGACATATACCTAAGAATATACTAGTAACTGCATAGTTGCAAGAGTTGCAATCGGGTGCTAGAAAATGCTAGTTGCTCAAGTATGCTCTCAAATAATTGTCCCTGATCTATTTCTGCCGATGCGGGTCTATCGGTGGATACTTTTATATATAGATCAGCATATGTCATACCTATAGGGTATAGATGGTCGTTCCTAGCCGTGAGCTTAGAACTCTTATTGACATATGGGTATCCAGTTAGGATTGGATATGGGACAAACTCATGAGGGCCTCTGATAGACATCCTATATAAGCCGTCAATGGAGGGTCCTCTCAAATTGAGTAGTATATGTGATCCTTTGACCTGAGTGCCATGTTGGACTTGTAAGTAATTCATCATACTTTGGTTTCATGTATGTCACAGACCTTTCATAGTGTGACTGTTAGGTGTCGCTGGGTATGGCCTGATGCTTATAGAGTCTGATGTATACAGATATAAGATCTATCAACTCACATAGCGAGTTCGATATCCAGATGCTTCGAGATTGTATCTCGAAAAGTCTTGTGGCCACAAGCATTAATCCTAGGAAAGAGTTCCGCCAGGGTAGAATAATATGGTAAAAGAGTTTGCACATATTTTTCAATGAGATACAAGTCTGGAGATAAGACATAGATAAGCACTAAGAGATTTGACGATGATAATCTATATCCTTGCGCATCTAGGATATCATGATGAAAGGACTATACGTATGCATTGTAACCTCAGCATGTATGGTTCAATGCGTTAATTTGTATATCCATGACGTGTGCGTGGGGAATTACTCACAGACTCATAGAATAATTCCATTTGACAACTCGGGTGTAGGACCTAGGGAGTCCCGTGATATGGAGTGTACTTGTTGTGCACTAAGCAGCGTGTCGGATTAAAGTGTTTAATCCAGCAATATTCAGTACTAACACGGGAATGCGTATGTGTCTATATTTAAGTGTTAAATACAGCCATAGTCAATAATTATTATTTACTAATTGTATAATGACACGAATTGTGGACCTACTAGGGGTAAACTTGATAACTATTTATGAGGGGTAAAATGGTCATTTCACACTTTGATTATTTAATGATTAAACAATAAAAAAAACCTCTTATTTTATTATATAATATATTATTTTATTATATTATATATTTTTATATTATATAATATTTTATTATATGATTTTTTATATATAATAATATTTTATTTTTGGATGCCAACTATTTGGCACTCGTTATGTAATATTATATTATTATTATTATGTTAATATTTTATATTATATAATATATTATATTATTATTTTATATATATTATATATATAAAGAGAAAGTTTGAAATTTTGGGTGGGTGTGGCATATTGGCCGAGAGATGAGAAAGAAATGAAGAAGAAAGAAAAAAGAAAAACAAAAAGATAGGAAAAAATGAATTTGTTTCATTTTTCTTTATGGTTCTAATTGAGGTAATTGTGAATTGTTTCAAATTCTCTATTTCTTATCCTTTTAGAGAAAATGATGAAAACACACCTGGCTATTTTGGAGTTTAAAAGTTAAACTCAGTGCTATGTATAAAGCTGCTGTTCTAACTCACCAAGGCCACCGTATTGGTAACTAGAACTACCCGTGAATTGGTCTCTATGCGGACTCTGAAAAAAATTACGTATATAGTGTTACACGTTGAGGTGAGTTCTCTATCCTATAATATATTAATGCAATTAATATATTTTATTTATTGTATTTATTGTAAGTTTCACGCTTCCATTAGACTTAAATATATATTTGATATTTTAGATTTATTAATCATTATTAAGAAAAATAACAAAGTTATAAGAAAACTATATCTATTTTTTTGTTAAACATAAAAGCATACCCCAACACCATCGAAGAGGACGTTTACGACGCTTTTGTATAATGGAGTGCCCGTACAAGATTAATTTAGAATACGCAAAAAATAGTCACTATTATTGTAGGCAAATAGCTCTTTATATCTCGTGATTACCTTGTAGATCTACACCTGAGATGATAATAAATATATAAATTACAATGTCAACAAAATAATTTTTTTTTATATTCCAATATGATAATGAATCGAAAAAATAGAATTACTTACCAAGAATGCTTGACTAAATGAGTATAGGTTGTATGATTCTTTATATAGAGCGCCTACTTTTTTCACTTTCACTAACTTTTTAATTGGAGTTGTGCATAAACTATTATAGAGTACAATCCATGTAATCGTGCCCCAAGGATAAGCATTAAACTTATCTTTATGAGACAAAGTATAAAATATTGTATGGCTCTATTCTGATCACGTGATATTAAAAATTTATGAAATACATAAAATAACACACATTTTTATTATATCTACATCATCGTCAAATGTAACGCTCACGAACCACGAATCCAAATTCCTGTAAGTCAACTCACTTCTACCCAAAAAATATTTATGTCATAGTCTATCACCTAACCCACTTACTACAGAATAATCCTCTATCCTCAAACTAGTAATTAAATAAAATTATAGAGGAGAGAATATAATACGTCTTTTGCCTATATAGAATCATAATTCTTTATATAAAATTTTAGTATGTACGTATCTTAATAAAATCTCATGTACTAAAATACCTGAAAATAGAATATCTGATACATAAAAAAATAATCAAAATATGTGGTTCTAAATATTTCGACCTGCCTCAAAGTCAATTCGTCATTTATATTTTATAAACTCATAACTTCGAGTAAGCATGTATATTTGTTCGGTAGAAAATATTTTCAGCAATTACGTAGTCTTTTGAGACATTCTCTTTTCTGAAAAAATTAAAAAATAATTACCATATAATATTCAAAAAAATATTATCAACATATAACTAAGTATTAAATAAAGATTAAAAAAATTACAACTAACCAAAATAATATATAATTTTGATAAAACAATTTAAAATTATAAAATTAAATAATTATTAAACAATTTAAAATTATAAAATTAAATAATTATTAATAAATAAAATGATATATTTTTAAATTTTAAAAATTTTAAAATTTTCATGTAGTGCCTTGCCAAGGCTCCACGTGGCAGGCCGTACCTACCGTCAGGTGTGCACCAAGCGGTGGGACTAGCACCATAGAGCACAGCCCATGCCATCGGGCGCTCATCACGTCGTGGGGCACACACTATAGTGTGCACCCGACTACACACCACAACGTGTAGCAAACGTTGTGGCACGTCATTGGCGCATGCTTCTATGCGCTTGCTGCATGAAGCATATTCATCACAGGTATAAGCATGCGCAGGCACGTGTCTCACAAAAAAATGGTCGAAATCCGTCAATGTTTATTTTACACACATTTTCAACTTATTTTTTTACACTACATCTATACATTTCTAACAATTAATTACAAAAATCACTCAAAATCATAAAAAATTAAATTTAAAAAATACGCTTACTAATTTTTTTCTATTTTTAATATTTTCAATTTCATAATAAATTATTTTAATTTCAATCTTCAAAATCTCTTATTTTTATAGTTGATCTGAAAAAAATTTAAGGAAAATTTGTAAGTCATGAGAGAGGGAGTGTGGGTGTTAGGGAGAAAAATGAGGTTTTAGAGACAAGGGTAAAATGATAAAAAAAAAAAATTTGATTAATAAAGTGGGACAAATTTTGAATCGGTCAAAATAAATTTTTTTTTTTTTTTTGTCAACTACAGAAATTTCCCAATGGAACCCGTTATAATCAAGAACATCCTAAAAGACCTATTTGTGGGCAGCAACTATATCGAACCCTTTCCTAAACCAAAAATAACAATACAAAAAGTTATCTCAAAAATCCTACAGAGTTATAAAGTCGGATGAATCTTGGAAATTCTTTTCAACCAAAGCCCAAAGAAAAGCATAAAGACGAAATTACCAAAAATACATTTATTTTTCCGAACCATGATACTCATATTGGAATTGAAATAACACATCTCCTAAGGGATTTGGTTTGCTTCCTTTTCCCAAAGGCAAAAGTACTTTCTAGAAGTAAAGATTCACAGGATCCCATAACTGCCCATCAGATCTTAGTTTCTTTGCAAACTTAGCCCACAAAGCCAATGCCACTCTGCAATGAAGGAAAAGATGGTTAGAGATTTTTTCACCCTTTCTACGCACTATCACACACCATTATGGCGAAAGTCGCCCTGAAGGATGTTTCTTTGAATCACTTCTCCAGTATTGAATTTGCCTTATTGTTGAGAGACGTGGCATGATACTTCTTGAGCCACATAATGCAGATGATTTATGTACTTTTTCCTATTGTGACAGTAAGTTTTGCTTTCTACAGAAGATAAATCATCTACTTGCTTTCTGCTTCACTGTCAAAAGTTCATTGAGTTGGTTCGGGTATAACCCTTTTCCTTATTTATTGTGCTTACTAGTAGCTTCTTTTGCAGAGATTGAACAAACTAATTTCATGTTAGAAGCCTTTTCTTAATATTCTTCAGGCCTTTATGGTGGTTCTAATTTTTCTTGTACATCTTATTCACCTTATTTTAAGTTTCATTATCATTAGTAAAAAGGTTTGTCGAAAAAAAAAAAGACAAAGAGGAAAGAAAAGAAAAACAATCAAGAATTTGTTACCATTTGCTTTCAAAGAGTATAGACAAGGGTTTATTATTTTTCCTTAAAAAAGGGCTGGGCATGGATCTAGAAGCCTTGACTTGTTCTAGTTTTGATCAGCAAGTCTGTTAAAATTAATGAAAATTTCTAGCCTTCAGCTAAAGTAGTGTAGGGGTTTGGCAGGACATAGAATAAGTCTTTGCTTCAAGCCTTATCAAGCTTAAAAAAACTTAACAAATTTTGTCTAATATTTTATCTGACATGTAGGTCGGAGCACTGGAGGAGGCAGCGAAATATGGCAGGATGGAATTGGCAAAATAGAACCCTAATATTTTGTCAAGATTGCATTCAAGATTGCGTCCACACTTGTCATCTAAAAAAAATTGATTTGAAGGGTCTGTTTCTTTCATCTAATTTTATCAATGAATAACTTTTTATTTTTTAAATATTAATTTAAAATATACTTTCAATGAATAACTTTTTGTGTTTTAAAAAAGTAGTTTAGGGGTGTGGTAGGACATAGAACTAATATTTCATCCGACACGTAGGTCGGAGCACAGGAGGAGGCAGTGAAATATGGCAGGATGGAATTGGAAAAGAGAACCCTAATATTTTGTTGAGATTGCATTCAGGATTGCGTCCACACTTGTCATCTAAAAAATAATGGTTTGTTTCTTTCGCATCTAATTTTTTATCAATGAATAAAGTTTTATTTTTTAAATAGGAGTTTAAAAAAATATACTTTCAAATAAATTCCAAAACTTTATTTAAAAAGAACAGAAATATAGTGTTCAAAACTTTTTCATTAGTAAAATTTCTAACTACTGAAAATTCAAAAAAAACAAAATTGGCCCAAAAAATAAGAAAAATAAATAATAAAAAAATGACATTTCAATATCTGATTTTATAAATCTATACTAATTTAATTCTTTATATTCTAATATATACCATGTTAGTCCCCCTATTAAAAATATTATGTTAAGTAATTATTATTCGAGGGCAAAAGAATATTTTTAAAAATGTATTACAATTACCAAAATGTCAATTTGAGAGGAAATTTTGAAATTATCCCACAAAAAGAAAACTAAAATAAATAATAAAAAAAGAACAAAGTTATACAAAACCCTAAAGTAAAAAACAAAATGTAATATTACATAAAAGTAAAAAAAAACAAAAGTAAATAGATAATTGTTTTTGTATCTTTGAGTTAGTAATATGGCAAATCCACCTTGTAATCATCAAGAATAAACCCATAATTATCACCACCATCATCATCACCCTCCATTGTCATCTTTGAGTAACGGTAATTTAGTGATGGTGGCCAAGAGATGGAGTGCAATTCTAAAGCATAACCTAAAAGTTTATTTATCTACATAGAGGAATTGAATTCATTAAATAGAGAAATACAAAAATCAAATCAAATCATATGTCTAAATGGTATGTCAACTTTGAAAAAAAAAAAAAAGAGAGAAAGGGAAAGAAAGAGAGAGTAACTTATTGTGGGTGAGTTTTTGTGATTATTAGTAGGCTTAGATGATCTTTGAGATTGTTGTATTTGCTGTTGAACAGCAACAACAATGCTTGATTTAAAGACGCAACCAATAGAGTGTTGAAGGAAACCCATTCTCTTTTATAAATTAGGTTGAGCGATGAACCCTAATTGAGATCAACCTTAAACTTTAATAATTTTTTGCAACAGAATTATGTGATGATAAGCAAATACAAAATTAAGAGTATGAAAGCAAATCAAATAAGAACACAACATAACCAATATATATGGTTCGATAATTGTCTATGTTCATGATAGATCAAAGCATCCTAACCTCTTTATTATTAACCATTCTGGAGATTAGAAGAAAAATAAATAAAGAACACTCAAAGTAATCTATGTGGCGTACCTTCGTTCTTCTAAAAATAATAAACATCTAACAATTGTTGCACCATAATACCCAAAAGTACTTAGTACCTACTTAATTTTTTTTAATCTCTTGGAGTCTTTCTCTTAATGCTTGATTCTCAATGTAAAGGGTTTACAATAACTTATATAGTGAGTAAAATGTCTCTAGAAATTCTAAACATAGTTGCAATAATAATCTAAGTGTTTAGGAGTTTAAAACCCCTTTAAAGAAGTCAAACCGAGCTAAAAATGGATTTTTTGAACTTGGATACAGTAAACCCAAAGGCTTGGCACCGTAGTGCCAATGCAATCCCGTGATAGCATTGCAATGCTGAGGCCTGCACTTGGCCTTTCCACTTTGTTCACCTTTTCTCTCTTCCAAAGTCTCATCTTGCTTCTTCTTTATACGTCTAATACGTGCTTGACTTCAAAATAGCTCTACTCTTTGTATTCATCTCAATTCTTACCTATACATAATTATTGAATCATCACTTCTAACATATACTTTCTTGATTCAAAATCTCACAATAAGAAGGCTTTTAAATCCATCCACACTAATATTTTATCACCTAGAGCTAAGCTTAGTTAAGTCTTCACCAAGACCTAACTTATCTTAGGCTTGTAACTTCGATCTCCAAATGTATGAATGCCCATTGCATAGGGTATAGATGCGATGCACTCTATTTTTACCCTCATTACTTTAACGAGTAAACTTTGACGCAGTCTCGCGGTTTGTATTACCTAACACCGAGTAAATCTTTAATGTCGCCTCATGATCTGTATTACCCAACACTTTATGTTAGGCTATCCTTGGCCATCTCCTTAAGCACATAGAGACTTTCATTATTCTTCTCACCTTCCCACCTTATAAATCCTTTTACTACCCTCAGTTTTTCTTTTTTGTTCTAATCGAATATTCTTCTTTATTCAACTTCCCTAAGGATATCAAGTTCCTCCGTAGATTAAGAACATATCTTATCCTATGTAAGTCCCTAGGTTTTCCACCTTGCATCCCTAACATTATGTCACTGACCACAATGATCTCACATGCCTTGTCATTCTCTATAAGAGCTTTACTCCTAATGGCTTTATAGTTGATAAACAATGATCTCTTAGAACATATATGAAAACCCTGAATCTAGTATCCATTTGCTAGCGTACTTTTTCTTTGAGGCTACCAATAAGTCTACAACTCCTATGTCTTCTTTAAAACTTCCAATTATAGCACTCTCATCCCTTTCTTTCAGTTTAGAACTATCCCTCACATGTTGCCCTTTCTTGTTACAAAGGAAACACTTCTTGTATTTCCTCTTTAGTTGGTTGTTATTCTGTTCCTTTGCAATAAAAACTATTGCACAGTCAGCTTCCGATATCTTTGTTAAGTCTTTTGAATTCAATGATGTCTTAACATCATTCATTATAAAAGTCTCCTTTCCATACAATAGTGTATCAACAAAGCTCTCATAGCTTTGTAGGAACGAACTTAACAGAATGATGGATTACCTTCTGATGCTAACTAGATTGCCAAAAAACAAATTCCAAGGTTCATTGAACATCAATGTGTAATGGGGAACAACAACACAACAATCTATGTGATATAAAGTCTCGATATTAATAGTTGTTAGTAGTTATAAGTTACTATTAATTGTTGTAATAAGTGCTAGCATTTCAAGTGCCTAGTTTATTGGTAGTAGTTGATAGTTATTAGTTGTAAGTTTTCATCAATTATTGTAATAAGTGTTGGAATCACAAGTGCCTAAATTATTAGTAGTAGTTAGTAGTTTTAAGTTGTCATTAGTTGTTGTAATAAATGCTAGACATCCCAAGAGGTCTCTATAAATATATGAGAAATATGGGAGAACAAAAATAGAATTGATGATATTAATGTTGAGAGTTTTTTCTTAAGTTCTTCAAAGAACTATTATTAAAACTTATCCAAATTTTATCTTGTGGCATTCTTTCAGACTTATCACTCACAACTTCTTATATATCTTGAGTGTGGCATCTACTATCTTCTTATACCTCTGGTTCTTAGCTTTGATAGATAACAGGTCAAGGTTTTTATTTTTGTTTATTTAAAATCTAAATTAGAACGATCCTTGACAAAGGAACCTCATTGAACGTCGGGTCTCACTTTTCTTTGTGAGTTCACATCATTTGGTATCAGAGCTTAGGCTCTAATTAAGTTTGAACTATCATTTTAATTTTTATTGATCGTTCTTTCTTTTAAATCAGCAACTATATTTTAGTCTTTAAAAATCTGTAGCCTATATCAATTTTCTTGTTTCTTATTGTCCGTTATTTTATCTAATTCTTCAAGTTCTGTTATTACATATAAATAAAAAAGAAAGAGAGAAAAAAAAATTAAAAAAATCAAATTCCATTGATTCTAGATTTACTTTTCTAAATTTAAAAAAAATACGAGTGAAAGTTAAGTGAATCATTCTTTGAGTGAAACACGTGTGGGAGTATGTAAGGTTTTTTTTTTTATTTTTCTAACTTTATTTTGTAGCAAACATGCTAAAAGAAAAGGACAAAAATACTTTCAAAGTTGCATCGAAAAAGGTTGATTCAAAGTTTCTCATAGAAGCTTTAATGGGTGAGATGAAGAAAATGTTGAATGTAGAGTTGAAGCAAGTTCATAAACGGATAGATAAATTTGAATCTAATACACAAATGGCACAGATACCTAGAGTTCTTAATGGACAAATTCAAGATAAGCGCTACCATAAATGATGATTGCATTGATGAAGATGCTGGGGATAGATTGTTGAATATGCCAAAGAAGGTAGACAAACACTTGAGTAGGAAGAGTTCCACAAGATATGGCCAAAACTCTAGTTCTATATTATCTTTGAAAGTAGACTAGAGTAAAAAAGATGAGCAAGGTGATTCCAATTTCAAAGCAGAACCAACTTAGAGCCAAAACGTGAGAGGCAGCCAAGGTCATATTGCATCTCAATGTCCAAATTAAAGTG
Source organism: Ailanthus altissimus (assembly GCA_946807835.1). Lineage (NCBI taxonomy): Eukaryota > Viridiplantae > Streptophyta > Magnoliopsida > Sapindales > Simaroubaceae > Ailanthus > Ailanthus altissimus. The sequence goes on along the minus strand of OX327690.1, from coordinate 3,654,116 downwards.
CATTGATTATAAGCAATAACAATGTCATTGAAACTGAAAACAAGTAAGATGACAAACCTATACCACCGCTGGAAAATGCAAGTGATGTAATAGAGTATCTAGTATATGGTAAGCTGATGCTTACTAAGCATAGATTAAGTTTACAAACTGAAAACGATGAAATGGAATTTGTTACTGTGTTTTCTAAAGAGATACCTAATGCTTTACCACTAATAAAAGGAATCGAGCATCAAATCAACTTTATACTTGGAGCATCAATTCTAAATATTACAGCTTATAGAACTAATCCCAATGAGACAAAATAACTTCCAATATAGATTTGTGAGCTTATGGAGAAGAGGTATGTGTGTAGGAGTATAAATCATCCTACCATTCCAGTATTGCTTATACCTAAAAATGATAGATTATGAAAGATTGTTATTGATTGCTACGCTATCAAAAATATCACTTCAAAGTTTAAGAAAGTTGTATTTGAGCCCGGTTAATATTTAAGAAGAGAGGACCCGACCAGAGACCCTCTACTATAGATTTCAGTGGCCTTACCGGGCACCTCGACGAAAGTTCCTCAGAACCTAACTGGGTAAGTTCAGAAATTTTGCTAGGCGAACCCCTTTTTAGTTCTTGCTACTATTGAGAAAGTCTTGTAATATACGTGAAAATGACATCTTAATTTTTTTTAAAAAAAAGGGATAGAGTTTCCCCTGTTTTTTAGAAAATCCATATAAAACCTGCAAAGAAATTTCACTTCTATTACAAACACTTCTCAATACTGCCAATTCGGACCTCCGTTGCTTTCCAAATCAAATCCAACACAACTTAATAATTTCATTTAAATCACAAAATGAGAATACTCATAAAAAGGTAAAAACGATCATCATAATTTTAAAATCTCTTCTGGTTGGTTCAAACATACACACAAATATACATGCCTATAATTACTATACAGAAAGCAAAGGATGCTATTTAGCACATTTACATATACAAAAATGATCTTCGAATTTGGCCCACTACTCTGCAATAGGAGAATCACCAGCTTGCGTACCAAGACCTGCACCTAGAAAGGGGTTTAGAAAACATAAAATACAAAACGAGTGAGCTAAAGGAGCTTAGTGAGTGTATACGATTTCAAATAAAATAACATTATGTATAGAGAGTAAATTCTAAGTACATGTATAAATCGTGCTTCTAAAACTGATGTAAAGTTGTAAAACGGTTTCTAACATCATATGCTGATGAAATCTTGCTGAGTGGGTTTTATCTACATCTTTGAAAAATAATATCCAAAATCTATGTAACACAATAACTACCATGTGCATATAAATGCATAAAATGCTATCGGTAGATCGAAAACTAGTAAAGTCTTAGCTCGGCCATTTTCTTTCTAAACTATACCAATGGTAGCCCTAAAGCTCTATACTCACGCGGCGACTCAACTAGTACCACACACGTGAGTAGGTCACGGGGTACCTCAACTAGCAGCACCTACAGTGACATCTCACTGGCTATGTAGCGGAATCCTACATTGCATACATATAGCGAGACAATACCCCGTACACATAGAGTGACTCACATGACTTGACACCTCGACTTTCCAGAGTTAGTGACACTCCCCCCATGACCTAGCCATGTGTACGGGATATACCGGTTGAGTCTAATACAATCACCATCACTATAATCCGAGGGTACCAATGGCCTTTAAAACGGATGCAAAAATGTTAAAACTGTTTCTCAACCGAATATGTAAAAGCATGTCTATAGATATATATCATGATGATAAATCATGTTTATGCATCGAAAGCTCATAAAACATACATATTCATTATGTGAAAACATAATAATGAAAAGTAAAAGAAATGGCAGATTTCCACTCACAACCGCTCCGCTCTCAATTTCGCTCCCGATTTCTGCTCCCGTTACTGCTCTCGGTTTTCTTCACCTACGCGCCATAAATGACATTTAGAACCAAATCAAATGCTAGAATCGCATTTAACTATTAAATGCCCTAATCGTCACATAAAGCCCGGATGGATACTACTTTCTAATTTTTATTTACGAAGCCATTTAATCTAATTTAACTTATCATCCGGCGCCCTGAAAATTATTGAACGCCTTATAACTTGGTTAGACATAATTGTCCTTCACCTTTTCAAAATGGATAATTATGTCCCATTTTCTTCATTTTTGATTTTTCCATCAACCATATACATTCAATTTAGAATATACACCATTTACACACAACAACTTAATCAAAACACCACTCAATCCCTAACTTCCCTAAAGTGGCAGAATTTCACCCTAGGTTCCAACACATTTCTTTTCTCAATTTCTTGTTCCAATTACAACAAAATCAAGCCAATTTCATTCTAAAGCGCTAATTACAACTAATTAAAATCTCTACATTAAAATCACCAAAAATCCTAATTCTTACCTTGCCAATTTCTTCAAATTGATGACTCCTTCAAGCTCTACACTAGAATTCAACTCACTCTAAGCCAAGAATACACACAAGAATATCAATTGAAGCATTCTTGAAAGCTCACTTATCAAACTCATAAAACAATACTTTTCTTACCTCTTTTTCTTGACTTTTCACTAATTGAGGCTTCAATTGAGTTTAGAAATGCATATGAAACCTTATTTTAGCTTGATTACATATGAAAAATCATGAAAAAAAAATTAAAATTTCACTGTAGTAGCACCTTCAACCTTTGCACGAATTTGCTCTCTTTTTGCTCTAAATGTTGGCTTTTGATCTCTTGAAAACTCTATACACTTCCAACATATATATAGTGCTCCCTTAATTGACCATTTTACCCTTCAACTTACTCAAAACTTCTTATTTGCCATTAGTTCAAATAGAATGACTTAATTGGTTCCTTTGTAACTATCTAGTAGAATAGTCAAAGGAACTAACTAGAATTCCCAACTTGGCAATCCATGAGATTGCTTCTAATTGGTCCAGTCCTTAATATATGGTTTGTATTTCTCAACAAAGGCTTGTTCCATACATAACCCTTTAATGAAAATTCATGTAATAAATTAGAATTTCTTTTTCCAAGCCAATAGAGAAAAATTCTAAAAATATTCTAGGGTCGTCCAACGCTCCGACCGCGTGTGAAATTACTAGATTGGGTTTAATATCTCTCACGTGCACCATAACAAAAATTTATCTAATAGGGTTAAAATCAGGTAACCCTACGGTGCCTTTATTACTCTATACCAAAATCTAGGCGCCAATACTACTAATAGGGATTTGATATTACAATTTCACCCCTCTTTAAAAAATATTTCGTCCTCGAAATTTAAATCATACCTGTCTCGGAGAGGTAGGGATGTTGTACTCACATCTGATCTTCACATTCCCACGTGGCTTCTTCTACTCCATGGTTCATCCATAACACCTTCACTAAGGGAATATTTTATTACGAAGTACTTGCTCTTTCTGATCTAGAATTTTCACAGGCTTCTCTTCGTAGGTTAATTCCTCGTCCAATTCTACTGACTGTTCCCTTAGGACGTGTGAAGGATCTGCTATATACTTGCGTAGCATGGAAACGTGAAACACGTTATGGATTCTAGCTAAATCTTCGGGTAATAGACGATACGCCACCTCTCCAACTCTTTCAACTATCTCATACGGCCCAATATATCGGGGACTCAGCTTTCCTCTCTTCCCGAATCTTAGTACTCCCCTCCATGGCGATATCTTTAGAAAGACCTTATCACCAATCTGAAACTTCAAGTCTCTTCTCCTGTTATCTGTATAACTCTTTTGTCTATCATTATCTATTTTCAATCTTTGCCTAATCACTTGAATCTCTTCTGAAGCAATCTGGCCAATTTTTGGGCCGATCAGCTTTCTTTCACCTACCTCATCCCAACAAACTAGAGTTCTGCACTTCCTTCCATACAATGCTTTATATAGTGCCATCCCAATGCTAGACTGATAGCTATTATTGTAGGCAAACTCCATTAGTGACAGATGAGTATCCCAACTCCCCTTAAAATCTATAACACACGCTCTAAGCATATCTTCAAGTGTCTGAATTGTCCACTCAGACTGACCATCCGTCTGTGGATGAAAGGCTGTACTGAAACTCAATTTTGTGCCTAGAGCTTTCTGTAACCTGGGCTAAAATCGAGAAGTAAACTGTGGATCCCTATCTAACACAATAGATATCGGAACGCCATGGAGTCGTACCACCTCATCTACATACAACCAAGCCAATTTTTCTAAAGAATAACTGCTTCTAATGGGCAGGAAATGGGCTGATTTCGTCAATCTATCAGCAATTACCCATATTGAGTCACTGCCTCTCTGGCTACGCAAAAGTCCTACCACGAAGTCTATGGTTATTCCCTCCTACTTCCACTCTGGAATCGAAAGGGGTTGCAAGAGCCCTGCAGGTTTCTAATGCTCAGCCTTTACTTGCTGACAAATTAGGCATCTTGAGACAAATTCGGCTATATCTTCCTTCATACCCTTCCACCAGTAGTGTTCTTTTAGGGTATGGTACATCTTTGTGCTCCCTAGATGCATAACATATGCAAAAAAATGAGCTTCTTCCATAATCTCTCTTCTTAACTCATTTACATCCAGAACACATAACCTCCGACCCAAGGTTACTCTACCATCCTCGGTCACTGAAAGATCCTTTCGTTGCCCAGACTCAATTTCACCCTTCAATTTAACTACCTGTAAATCTTCAGTTTGTAGTTCTCTGATCCGATCAATCCGTATTGGACAGACTTGAAATGTGGCTAATAGTTCTCCCGAATCTGACAATTCTAATTTTACACCTAAAGACCTCAATTCTATCAACATTGATAGATATGCGACCTTCAAGTAAGTTATTTAACCGACAGGCTTTTTACTGAGAGCATCTGCTACCACATTAGCTTTTGCCGGATGGTACTCCAAGGTGCACTCATAATCTTTAATAAGCTCCAACCACCTTCTCTACCTCATATTAAATTCTTTCTAGGTGAACAAGTACTGCAGGTGTTGTGTGATTTCTATAACACAAACTAACGCAAGTGCACGTATCGCAACAAGTAATAAAGTGATGTGTAGAGTATCGTTCCCACGAGGATTGTGTCCTAAATTAATGCTAAGTACTACGATGTTGGCAACCTAACTTTATTTAGGCTAATCTAAATGGCAGGGTGAGTTATTGAATTAAAAGCAACTAAAATCTAATTAGCTAGATAAATAAAGGAAAAGAGATATCTATGGCAATGGGGCTCTAGAGACTTGATTTCTCTATATTGTTCCTATGGTCTTTGTCATTAGTAATCAACAACCAATTTATGCATTCATTAATCCAGGGTGTATGATTAATCTCATTCCATCTTTCGAGTGCGAATGAGATACTATGCATATATATTCAAGTTGATATGTCTATCTAACTTGTTTACATAGACATGCATTACGCAACCCATAAATGACTACCCCAAGGATTAATTTCATTATCACTGTCACTTCATCAAATGAAATTCTAGACATAATGACACACCCTAAAGAGTTTGGCCTGTCACGCTTATCAAACACTTTAAAACGGAGAGCACCACATGTAACCCTAGGCATAATAGCACACCCCAAAGAGTTTGCGCCTGTCACGCATTTAATCAAACACTTGGAGTGCACCTCATACAAATCCTAAGGAAGATCATGATGATTACCTAAGTTCATTAGTCTCTCAACTTAACAAACTCAAAGCTATGCTTTTTAAGATCGACATATGGATTAAACTTTGTCAAGCACATAACCCAAATGTTTAATTCATCCAATCCATTTTTCAATGCAATTAGAAGCATGAAGCGCATAAAAAGCATAAACGAATAACACAAGATAACTATTAATCACATAACAACTTCAACACATAAAGTTCAATAAAGTTCCATTAAGGCCTAGAACCTACAATCTACAACAAAATGATAATCTTGCGATATGGCGAATTCTATACAAATGGGATCCTAAACATTGATTTCATTCTATTCTTCCTATGTTCTTCTTCTTTAGCAAATTTGTTCAATTCATTAATCAAGGGCTTAAGACTAATCTCATTCCATCTTTCGAGTTCGAATGAAATACTATGCATACATAGCCAAGTTGATATGTCTATCTAACCCGTTATATATACACGCATTAAGCTACCCTTAAATGACTACCCCAAGGATTAATTTCATTATCACTGTCACTTCATCAAATGAAATTCTAGACATAATGATACACCCTAAAGAGTTTGGCCTGTCACGCTTATCAAACACTTTAAAACGGAGAGCACCACATGTAACCCTAGGCATAATAGCACACCCCAAAGAGTTTGCGCCTGTCACGCATTTAATCAAACACTTGGAGTGCACCTCATGCAAATCCTAAGGAAGATCATGAAGATTACCTAGGTGTTATTGGCCTTTCAACTCAATAGCAACCTAAAGCTATGTTTCTCCCAAATCCTATAAATGGATCAATCTCTTTCAAGCATAAATCCATACATTCACAACAACCAATTCATTTATCAATCAATTGGAAGCATTAAGCATAAAGAAACATAAATGAATTACACGAATTTATGCTAAATCATCAAAACATATTATTAATAAAACTACATCAATCCTTGAAATCAAGTTTAATCACATGAAAATCCAACCATAACTATAATTATCCAACCATCCATAAATACATCTCATTAAAACTAATATTCATAATTGAAATGACAACAAAGGATAAAAACAAGGAAAAGGAAAGGAAAAACCGAATTTGGGATGTCTCCAAGGTTTCAATTCTTCAATTGTCTTCAATGATGCACATGAAACCTTGGAGACATCATTTCTTCTCCTTCAATTCGAGCTCAAGCCTTCTCCTCCTTTCAATTTCGTGCCTCTACTCTCCTGCTTTTCTTTGGCTAAACAATGGGTGTTTATATAGGTAGGGTTGCAAAAAGAGGACAAAACTGCCCTTAGGAGTGCCCAGAATTCAGCGCCGCGGCGCTGGATTTCAGCGCTGCGGCGCTCACTTTCTGCAATTGGCGCCGCGGCGCTGAAATCCAGCGCTGCGGCGCTGCACTGTTGCTACAGTGGTACTGTAGCAGTACTGTAGCTACAGTGTTACTGTAGCAACAGTGCCTCCTTTCGTATTTTTATCTCTAATGCTCCGATTTGCGTCCGTTTTCCGGTATTTTTGCTCCGATAATGCTTCAACCTATAAAACAACATTAATACGCATAAATAGCCCAATTATTGAGATAAATTGAACAAATATCAAGTTAGGAAGATAAAATAGTTTATACAATTACGCCTTATCAGCAGGCTCTTATGATCAGTAAAGATCTTACAAGGAACCCCATACAAATAATGCCTCCAAATTCTTAGGGTAAAAATTATTGCAACTAGTTCTAGATCATGTGTAGGATAATTTTGTTCATGCTTCTTTAATTGTCTAGAAGCATAGGCTATTATTTTCTCCTTCTGCATCAGCACACATCCTAGACCCTGCCTAAAAGCATCACAATATATGCTAAATCCGTCATTCCCTGACAAAAGTATAAGTACTAGGGCCGAAGTCAACCTTCGCTTTAACTCTTCAAAACTTCGCTGGCACGCTTCTGACCATACAAACTTCTCTTCTTTCTGGGTTAGCTTAGTTAGAGGAGCAACTATCTTTGAGAATCTCTCTACAAACTTCCTATAATACCCAGCCAAACCCAAGAAACTACGGACCTCCGTCACGTTCATGGGCTGTCTCTAATTCACTATTGCTTCAATCTTCTGGGGATCTACTGTTACCCCTTCTGCAGATTACATGCCCCAAAAATGTAACTCTATCAAGCCAGAACTGACATTTACTGAGTTTGGCATACAGTTGATGATCCCTTAAGGTTTGCAAAACAATCCTTAGATGTTCTGCATGCTCTTCCTCACTGCTTGAATAAATTAATATATCATCAATGAATACTATCACAAACCGATAGGATCGAAAAACTCTGTTCATGAGATCCATAAAAGCAGCTGGGGCATTAGTCAGCCCAAAAGGCATAATCAAGTATTCATAATGCCCATAGCGGGTCCTAAAGGCCGTCTTAGGAACATTTTCCTCCCGGATCTTTAGCTGATGATAGCCTGACCTCATATCTATCTTGGCAAATACTCTGGCTCCCTGTAACTAATCAAACAAATCATCAATTCTCGGAAGTGGATATTGATTACGCACTGTTACTTTATTCAAGTCCCTGTAATCAATGCATAATCTCATACTTCCGTCTTTCTTCTTTACAAATAAAATTGGTGCCCTCCAAGGAGAAGTATTCGGTCTGATGAAACCCTTATTCACAACCTCTTCTAACTGAACCTTCAGTTCTTTCAATTCTGAATAAGCCATTCTATAGGGGGTTTTGGAAACTGGTTGCGTTCCAGGGGCTACTTCTATTTTAAACTTTATTTCTCTATCTGGAGGCAAGCCCGAAAGATCCTCTGGGAATACATCCGGAAACACTCTAACCATTGGAATATCCTCCAATTTCGTTCCACTGTCTCTTACGTCTATGGCATAGACTAAGTACCCCTGACATGACTTCTGAAGCATCTTTCTTGGCCGCATTACCGACACCATATTGCCACAAAGTGATTTTTGCACTCCACAGAAAATGACTTCCATTCCTCCTGAGCTACATAATCTGACTTTTTTCCGGAAGTAATCCATTGAGGCCCGATATTTAGACAACCAATCCATCCCTAGAATCACATCAAACTCACTGATGGCTAGCACAATCAAATCCGCCATAAACTCTTGGCTCTCAATGTTGATTTTACTACCCCTATACACCCTTTCTGCTATAATTACGTCTCCGGTAGGAAGAGACACTATTACCGGGCCATCTAATAATTAGGGCGTTATACTAGTATTTGCAGCAAACTCCAAAGAAATAAAAGAATGAGTTACTCCAGGATCTATCAGTACATAAGCATCTCGATCAAAAATTGACATTGTACCTGTCATAACTTCTGAGGCCGCATCCGCCTCCTGTTGGGTCACTGCAAATACCCTAGCCTAAGTATACGGTCTTTCGAATGATCTTCCTTGATCGGTTCCCCTACTAGGCCGTCTGGCGCCGCTCAATCTTTTGAATTGGAAACCTCCTCGAATTTGTCCTCGGCCACCACTAGCCTATCCCGGTACTAGTGGTCTCTCTTTTGGCTTGCTGCTAGCTCAATTATTCGAGCAATCTCTCATGTATTGGCCCTCTTGACCACACTTATAACAACTAATAGTCCCTTTCCTACAATCCCCCCGAATGGGCCTTGCCATATTTATTACATACAGAAAAATTCTTCCAACTCTCTTTAGTGCTTCGAAATTCGGCCGATGGTTGCCGAACGGAAGCTTGGCTGGATTGAGCTCCTTGGCTTGGTTTTTGACTGCTAGACCATGTAGATCTCTCCTCTATTCATGTGAATTTACTAGGCTCTCTTCGAGAACCACCTGACCAACCTTTTTTCTGGCCCTGCTGTTTCTGTTTAGGGATGGACGCCACGCTTCTTTCAACTCGAGTTGCAGCTACCACCAGTGCTCCATACTGAGTGTGGGTTGCCGATACCACGTACGCCCTAATTCGAGGATTGAGACCCACTACGAACCGGTTAGCCTTCTACTCTTCATTATCGCTATAAAGGGAACGGCACGGAGGAGCTCTGAAAACTTCTTCTCGTACTCTGCTACCAATAGAGAACCTTGTTCCAACTTGAAGAACTCTTCTATCTTCGCATCCTTATAGCTTTTGGGGTAGAACTTAGTCAGGAATTCCCCTTTGAAAAGCGCCTAAGACACCCCATCAGCATTCCTCCTTTGCCAGGCCTTCCACCAATCCTTCGCTTCTTCCTTGAATAGAAAACCGGAGTATACCACCACCTGTTCTTCTGTACATCCTATAACCTGAAAAATTTCTTCATTGTTCTCTAACCAAGATAGAGCCCTCTCGGGGTCTCCGGTACCATCATAAGGCTTGGCGTGCTCAATGGACACTCCGGTCTCTCTCAGCTGTTGGATTACTACTGCTAGTATTTGGGCCATCTGAGCTATATTCACGTTTCCACCCTCTGGCACAGCAGGTTGAGATGACTCAGGAGGGGTCTGAGGCGTAGGGGCATTTACCAACTCATTCCCATGCTTCTCCTCAGATGCAAGAGGCTCCGCAGTTGCTCTCCTAGTATGTAGGCTTCTATGACGATGCATATTTTCTATAAATGTAGTGATGCAAATGATTATCAAATGCATAGAATTCAATTTACTAAACTTAGAAAAATATGCATGCAACTTCAAGAATCTCATTCTAAAAATGAACTCTTTATCTAAAAACTTCAAAAACCGTGCTCTGATACCACTTTGATATGACCCGACCCGAGACCTTCAACTATAGATCCCAGTGGCCCTGCCGGGCACCCTGACGGAAGTTCCTCAGAACCTAACTGGGTAAATTGAGAAATTCCGCTAGGCAAACCCCTTTTTAGTTCTTGCTACTCCTGAGAAAGTCTTGTAATATACATGAAAATAACATCTTAATATTTTTTTTAAAATGGACAGAGTTTCCCCTGTTTTTCAAAAAATCCATATAAAACCTGCAAAGAAGTTTCACTTCTATTTCAAACACTTCTCAATACTACCAATTCGGACCTCCGGTCCTTTCCAAATCAAATCTAACACAACTCAATAGTTTCATTTAAATCACAAAATGAGCATACTTATAAAAAGGTAAAAACGATCATCATAATATCAAAATATCTTCTGGTTAGTTCAAAGCATACACACAAATATACATGCCTACAATTACTATGCAGAAAGTAAATGGTCCTTTTTACCATATTTATATATACAAAAATGATCTTCGAATTTGGCCCACTACTCGACAATAGGAGAATCAGTAGCTTGCGTACCGAGACCTGCACCTAGAAAGGGGTTTAGAAAACATAAAACACAAAATGAGTGAGCTAAAGGAGCTCAGTGAGTGCAATTACGATTTTAAATAAAATAACATTATGCATAGAGAGTAAATTCTAAGTACATGCATAAATCGTGCTTCTAAAACTGATATAAAGCTGTAAAACGGTTTCTAACATCATATGCTGATGAAATCTTGCCGAGCGGATTTTATCTACATCTTTGGAAAACAATATCCAAAATCTATGTAACACAATAACTACTATGTGCATATAAATGCATAAAATGCTATCGGTAGATCGAAAACTAGTAAAGTCCTCACTCAGCCATTTTCTTTCTAAACTGTACCAATGGTAACCCTAAAACTCTATACTCACGCAGTGACTCAACTAGCACCGCACACGTGAGTAGGTCACGGGGCACCTTAACTAAGAGCACCCACAGTGACATCTCAAGACATCTCACTGGCTATGCAGCGAAATCCTACATCGCCTACATATAGAGAAACAATACCTCGTATACATAAAGCAACTCACAAGACTCGACACCCCGACTTCCCGGAGTTAGTGACATGCCCCCCATGACCTACCCATGTGTATGGGATATACCGGCCGGGTTTAATACAATCACCATTACTATAATCTAAAGGTACTAATGGCCTTTAAAATGGATGCAAAAATTTTAAAACTGTTTCTCAACCCGAACATGTAAAAGCATGTCTATGGATATATATCAAGATCATAAATCATGTTTATGCATCGAAAGCTCATAAAACATACATATTCATTATGTGAAAATATAATAAACGAAAAGCAAAAGAAATGGTAGATTTCCACTCACAACCGCTCTGCTCTCAATTTCGCTCCCGATTTCTGCTCCCGTTACTGCTCTCGGTTTTCTTCACCTAGGCGCCATAAATGACATTTAGAACCAAATCGAATGCTAGAATCTCTTTTAACTACTAAACGCCCTAATCGGCACACAAAGCCCGGATGGATACTACTTTTCGATTTTTATTTACGGAGCCATTTAATCTAATCTAAGTCACCATCTGGCGCCGTGAAAATTATTGAATGCCTTATAACTTGGATGGACATAATTGCCTTTCACTTTTCCAAAATGGACAATTATGTCCCATTTTCTTCATTTTTGGTTTTTCCATCAACCATATACATTCAATTTAGAATATGCACTATTTACACACAACAACTTAATCAAAACACCACTCAATCCCTAACTTCCCTAAAGTGGCAGAATTTCACCCTAGGTTCCAACACATTCCTTTTCTCAATTTCTTGTTCCAATTACAACAAAATCAAGCCAATTTCATTCTAAAGCGCTAATTAAAACCAATTGAAATCTCTACATTAAAATCACCAAAAATCCTAATTCTTACCTTGCCAATTTCTTCAAATTGATGACTCCTTCAAGCTCCACACTAGAATTCAACTCAATCTAAGTCAAGAATACACACAAGAATATTAATTGAAGCATTCTTGAAAGCTCACTTATCAAACTCATAAAACAATACTTTTCTTACCTCTTTTTCTTGACTTTTCACTAATTGAGGCTTCAATTGAGCTTAGGAATTCATATGTAACCTTATTTTAGCTTGATTACACATGAAAAATCATGGAAAAAAATATTAAAATTTCACTGTAGCAGCACCTTTAACCTTTGCACGAATTTGCTCTCTTTTTGCTTTAAGTGTTGGCTTTTGATCTCTTGAAAACTCTACACACTTCAAACATATATATAGTGCTCCCTTAATTGACCATTTTGCCCTTCAACTTACTCAATACTTCAAATTTGCCATTAGTTCAAATGGAAGGATTTAATTGGTTCCTTTGTAACTATCTAGTTAGAATAGTCAAAGGAACTAACTAGAATTCTCAACTTGACAATCGATGAGATTGCTTCTAATTGGTCCATTCCTTAATATATGGTTTGTATTTCTCAACAAATGCTTGTTCCATACATAACCCTTAAATAAAAATTCATGTAGTAAATTAGAATTTCCTTTTCCAAGCCAATAGAGAAAAATTCTAAAAATATTCTAGGGTCGTCCGACTCTCCGACCGTATGTGAAATTATAAAATATATCTAATAGGGTTAAAATCGAGTAACCCTACGGTGCCTTCATTACTCTATCGAAATCTAGGCGCCAATACTACTAATAGGGATTGGATATTACATAAGGACCAATTATTTTCAAGAAAGGGGGAATGACGCGAACTAGGTTGACAAAAAAAAATCACAAGGTCCATTGAACATCAATGTGTGATAGGGAACAATAACACAACAACCCATGTGATATAAAGTCTTAATTTTAGTAGTTGTTAGTAGTTATAAGTTACTATTAATTGTTGTCATAGGTGCTAGCATTTCAAGTGCTTAGTTTATTGGTAGTAGTTGGCAGTTAATAGTTGTAAGTTTTCATTAATTATTGTAATAAGTGCTGAAATCCCCAGTGCCTATATTATTAGTAGTAGTAGGTTGTTAGTAGTTTTAAGTTATCATTAGTTGTTGTAATAAATGCTAGACATTCCAAGAGGTGTCTATAAATAAATAAGAGATGAGAGAGAATAAAAATATAATTGATAATATTAATGTTGAGAGTTTTCTCTTAATTTCTTTAAAGAACTATTATTAGAACTTATCAAGATTTTATCTTGTGGCCTTCTTTCAGACTTATCACTCACAACTTCTCATCTATCTTGAGTGTAGCGTCTACTATCTTCTTATACCTCTGGTTCTCATCTTTGATACATAACAGGTCAATGTTCTTTTTTTAATATAAAAATCTAATTTAAAACGATCCTTGGAAAAAGAACCTTATTGAGCGTTAGGTCTCACTTTTCTTTGTAAGGTTCACATCAGCCTCATCCTCCATCTTGATTCTTAAATTCTCAAGAGTTATGATAACTCATCAATGTAGTCTTTCAATAAAGATTCCTCTAACATCGACGATTGATGTAGGCTCTTCTTCACAAGTAAATGATTGGCCAAAGAGTTTCTCATATACAAGGTGTCGAGTTTCTTCTATAGACGTAAAGTCGTCACCTTTCCATTTACCCCTTAATACTTTGTCATTCAACATTGGTATTATGGTATTGTAGGCACTCTTCTAAGTGGTATCCTAATCTATCTCCCCAAGCTTCAAGGTTTTCTTTTCTTTACTAGTTGATGAATAGGCTTCCTATAAGCTTAAATTTAAACCTTTCATGACTAATAAAGCCTTCATATTTTTCTTCTATAGATTGAAGTCATTCATCTCATTAAATGTCGTAATATCTTACTTGATAATAGCCATGGGTTAAATACCCCTAAGTATATTATTAAAGAAAGCATCTTCTCTAACAGGACCCGCCCCGAGACCCTCTACTGTAGGTCTCAGCGGCCCTACTGGGCACTTCGACAAAAGTTTCTCAGAATATAACTAGATAAGTTGAGAAATTTTCGTGAGGCAAACCCCTTTTTAGTTCTTGCTACTATTGAGAAAACTCTTGTAATATACATAAAAATGACATCTTAATTTTAAGAAACCTACAAAGAAATTTCACTTCTATTTCAAACACTACTCAATACTACCAATTCAGACCTCCGGTCCTTTCCAAATCAAATCCAACACAACTCAATTATTTCATTTGAATCACAAAATGATCATACTCATAAAAAGTAAAAACGATCATCATAATATCGAAATCTATTCTTATTGGTTCAAAACATACATACAAATATACATGCCTACAACTACTATGCAAAAAGTAAATGGTGCTTTTTAGCACATTTACATATAAAAAAAATGATCTTCAAATTTAGCCCACTACTCAGCAATAAGAGAATCAACAGCTTGCGTACCGAGACCTACACTTGGGAAGGGGGTTTAGAAAACATAAAACACAAACGAGTGAGCTAAAGGAGCTCAGTGAGTGCAATTAAGATTTCAAATAAAATAACATTATGCATAGATAGCAAATTCTAAAGTACATGCATAAATCATGCTTCTAAAAGTGATGTAAAACTGTAAAACGATTTCTAATGTCATATGTTGATGAAATCTTGCCGAGCGAGTTTTATCTACATCTTTGAAAAATAATATCCAAAATCTATATAACAGAATAATTGCCGTGTGTATATAAATGCATAAATGTTATCGGTAAATTGAAAACTAATAAAGTCCTCGCTCAGCCATTTTCTTTCTAAACTGTACCAATGGTAACCCTAAAGCGCTATATCACGCAGTGACTCAACTTGCACTGCACACGTGAGTAGGTCACAGGGCACCTCAACTAGCAGCACCCACAGTGACATCTCAAGACATCTTACTGGCTATGTAGCGAAATCTTACATCGCATACATATAGCGAGACAATACCCCATACACATAGAGCGCCTCACGTGACTTGACATCTCAACTTTCCGGAGTTAGTGACACACCCCAATGACCTGCCCATGTGCACGGAATATACCGGCTGGGTCTAATACGATCACCACCACTATAATCTAAGGGTACCAATGGCTTCTAAAACGAATGCAGTAATTTTAAAACTATTTCTTAAACTGAACATGTAAATGCATATCTGTAGATACATATCAAGATCATAATCATGTTTATGCATTGAAAGCTCATAAAACATACATTTTCATTATGCAAAAACATAATAAACGAAAGATAAAAGAAATGTCAGATTTTCACTCACAACCGCTTTGCGCTCAATTTCGCTCTGGATTTCTACTCCCGTTACCGCTCTCAATTTTCTTCACCTACACGCTATAAATGACATTTAGAATCAAATCGAATGGTAGAATCTCATTTAACTACTAAACCTCTTAATCGGCATATAAAGCCCGGATGCATACTACTTCCCAATTTTTATTTACGGAGCCATTTAATCTAATCTAACTCACCACCCGGCGCCCTGAAAATTATTAAACGCCTTATAACTTGGTTGGACATAATTGCCCTTCACCTTTCTAAAAATGGACAATTATGTCCATTTGTCTTCATTTTTTATTTTTTCATCAACCATATACATTCAACATACATAAGGCATCATTTACACACAACAACTCAATCAAAACACCACTCAATCCCTGACTTCCCTAAAGTGGCAGAATTTCACCCTATATTCCAACACATTTCGTTTCTCAATTTCTTGTTCCAATTACATCAAAATCAAGTCAATTTCATTCTAATGCCCTAATTATAACCAATTGAAGTCTCTACATTCAAATCACCAAATCTTACCTTGCCAATTTCTTTAAATTGATGACTCCTTCAAGCTCCACACTAGAATTCAACTGAATCTAAACCAAGAATACATACAAGAACATAAATATAAGCAATCCTTAAAGTTTACTTATCAATCTCATAAAGCAATGCTTTTCTTACCTCGTTTTCTTGAATTTCCACTAATGAAGGCTTCAATTGAGCTTAGAATTTGATATGTAACTTTATTTTGTCTTGATTAAGCATGAACAATCATAAAATAAAATTTTAATTTCACTGTAGCAGTACCCCCTTCACCTTTCACGAATTTTGCTCTCTTTTGCTCTAAGTGTTTGCTTTTTGATCACTTGAAATTTCTACACACTTCTACCATATATATAGGTATCCATCAATTGACCATTTTACCCTCAACTTATTATAAATTACTAATTTGCCATTAGTTGAAAACTAATTTTTCATTAGTTAAAAACTAATTATATAATTAGTTCATTTGTAACTATCTAGTTAGAATAGTCCATGGAACTAACTAGAACTTCCAATTTGGCAATCCATGAGATTTCTTCTAATTGGTCCATTTTCTAATATATGGATTATGTTTCTCAACAAAGACTTGTTCCATACATAACCCTTAAATGGAAATGCATATAGTAAATTAGAATTTTCTTTTCCAAGCCAATAGAGAAAAATTCCAAAAAAATTCTAGGGTCACCAGACGCTCTAATTAAGTGTGAAATTACCAATTTAGGTCTAATATCTCTCACGTGCACCATAAAAACATATTTCTAATAGGGTTAAAATCGGGTAATCCTACGGTGTCCTTATTGCTCTATACCGAAATCTAGACGCTAATACTACTAATAGAGATTAGATATTACATTCTCTTTTGTAAATTAGGTTAAGCAGTGAACCCTAATTGAGATCAGCCTTAAACCTTAATAACTTTTTGCAACGAAATTATGTGATGGCAAGCAAATATAATATCAAGAGTATAAAAGTAAATCAAATAAAAATACATCACAATCAATATATGTGGTTTGACAATTACATACATCCGTAGCAGATCGACGAATTCTTACATATCTTATTAACTCTTCTAGAGATTATAATAAAAAAAAAATCAATAAAGAACTTTCAGAGGAATCTATGTGGCATACCTTCATTTTTTCAAGAATAATAATATCCAACAATGGTTATACCTTAATACCCATAAGCACTTAGTGTCTACCTAGTTCTTTAATCTCTTAGAGTCTTTCTCTTAGTGCTTGATTCTCAATGTAAAGGGTTTACAAAGATTTATATAGTGAGTAAAACATATCTAAAAATCCTAAAGTTAGTTGGAATAAGATTCTAAGTGTTTAAGAGTCTAAATCCCCTTTAAAGAAATTAAATCGAGCTAAAAATGGACATTCTCAAACTTGGGTGCTATGACGCCGAAGGACTTTCTCAAACTTAGAGTTTTGCACTTGACCATTTATTTTGTTCGCCTTTTCTAGCTTCTAAAGTCCCATCTTTTTTTTCCCTTGTGCGTCCAATGTGTGCTTGTCTTCAAAATGATTCTCCTATTAGAAGTGGTGATTCAACTATCTTGTCTTCAAAATGATTCTCCTTTTGATTTCATCTCAATTTTTACCCATACAAAGTAGTTGAATCACCACTTCCAACAGGAGAATTTAGGTTTAGTTAGGAGAGCTCATAACATTATTCCTTAATAAGTATAAATAGTTCAATTTAAAGAGTCGCCATATTGATGATGGATCACCATTAAAAAAACAAAATGGGAGCTAATTTTTTCATTTTTCTTTTATCTTTAAACAAGTTATAGAATTTTATTATTATTTTAAAGAAAATTTAGATTTGAATTTTTTCTTCTTTTTTTCATTAGAATTATTTTATTATGTTAAAATACTTGAGTTTGCCTATTTGAGTAAATTTTATTATTCTTTTAGGCATAATTTTGACTAAACTTTTGCTTCAAAGAAGGTGGATTCTTTTTCTTTGTTTTAGCTACATCAACTATATTTATAAGTGATTTTTTATTATAATTTTATTTTCAATAAAGAAATGTGAATATAGAAGTGAAGTATATTACAGAGGTGTTAATGCTGGATCTATCCTAAATTACATTGGTGCCTCCCTCCCTCAAGCACCAATTTTAATTTGCAATAATAAGAGTGCTGAAATGAACTGGCTCACTTACTTATAAATCACCTGGCTCACATATATGGCCAAAAGCTCCGTGTTTCATGCTCGTACCAAGCACATTCAGCTTGACTATCACTTTGTTCATGAAAAAGTGGTCAAAGGTTTAATCCAAACATGGTTCACCTAGCCGCTCTCTAAATAATTGTATTTCTCTCTTCTTCCGACCTTGATAACACTATTTCAAACCACTACCAACGAAAAGAATAGATATGTTTTTTTTTTTTCCAATGGATAAATAAAAGTTAGGATTTTTATTTTTATTTTAGTTGATTGGTAGTTTGACGGCAAAATTTTTTTTGTTTCTGTATTTCTCATGATTTATATTTCTTTTTTTTTATTTCCTTTTCGGTTTTTTAAAATTTTCAAACCAAGCTGAACTTCACTCCATGACAACTCCAAGCTTAAGGGGGGCTAATAGAATCCACAATCAACTCCAAGCTTAAGGGGGCTAATAGAATCCACAATCAAGCACACTTCCAAAAAGCCTCCAACTGCTTAAGGAAAGAATCAAGCAAAAATGGCAGTCAACAATATATTCGGATGGAATTCAATCTGCAAACTATATCCAATGGCTATAAGCATTCATAACTGTCACACCACTTTTGTTAAGTGTATTTGAGCCATTATAACCTTCTAATAATGGTTCAAAACTATGTACATATATATTTTCATATTCCTGTTAGTAAAGCACGAATGAGAAGAACATAATATTGTCATTCAACTTCAAACAATTCCTAAATCCTTTTAGTAATAGAAGTACAAACAATCAACGCAAGAAATCAAAAAAAGAATCTAAGACGAAAAGTTATATAACTAATATTACATATTTATATATATTCTACTTCAAGTTGTCTTGTATCAAGCCTGGTTCCTGAATTAAACTCAAATTAAACAATTTATTAAACCACTCAAGAAACTAAAAGAAATAAATAATAGAAAAAAAAGATCAAGATGAATCAGAAACTTATATTGAAAGATAACCATGAGATTTATAACATGTAAATAAATATCTCATTACTAAAGTAGCTATTTATTTTTTTTAATAAAAAAATTCTCTTTTCAATTTCAGAATAGGCGACAGAGATGGTGACTGAGCGAATTAACACTGACATCATTAGATTTTAAATCTTGTGATCTATAAAATAAAATGTTATTTTTTATCAATAGAATAACAGAAGAGGGTGAAACAACGAGTGAATGTCTGTTGACACTGTAACATCACTATTAAATAGCATTGCATTACAAAGCCCTACCACAATCGTCAGTGAGATCTTCGATTGGTAGCTTGAATGGTGGTGCATCTCAATACACCATCATTTGATAATAACATTACAATGACCATCAATATCTGTCTACCTATGTCATCCTTAATGAAAATAGTTTTATTACTGCGTAAATCACAAGATGTGAAATTTGATGATGTCATACTGCCTTTTCTTTTTTAATTTTTAGTTTATTAATTATTTTTAAAATTTTAATTAAAAATATAATTAATTTATTTTTAATTAAATTAATTTTTCAAGTGTATGTAACATATTAATTTATTTATTCAATATAATTTTATTATGTTGGTCATATTTTGAAAATTGATTAATTATATTTCAAAGCCGGGGAAAGAATAGCTACAACTCTTAATGTTTGGCCTAAAAGATACTTATAAATGGATAATATTGTAATTGTGATAATATTTTTTGAACTATAATTGTCTTTTAAATTGATTTGATGTATTATTAACATGGCACAATTTAAACCACTTATTCTTATTTAAAATATTAAAAATAAAATTAAAAAGATTATTATTAATAATATATTTATAACATATATTATATTTTAATCTTAAAAAGAACACGTGGCATGGTACTGTTGATTTATTTGATATATCAAATCATCCATCTATAAGAAATCAACAGTACCATGTCACGTGTTCTTCTTAAGACTAAAATATAATATATGTTATAAATATATTATTAATAATAATTTATTTTATTTTATTTTTAATATTTTAAATAAAAATAAGTGGTTTTAACTTATTCTTATGATTTATTTGATCATATATTAAATAATATTTTAATTTGATGAATTAAAGTTTGAATATTTTAAATACTAATCAGAAGTGGTTTAATATTATATTTATTTGATATATGATCAAATAAGAATAAGTGGTTTAAATATATCAAATAAATCAACAGTACCATGTCACGTGTTCTTTTTAAAATTAAAATATAATATATGTTATAAATATATTATTAATAATAATCTATTTAATTTTATTTTTAATATTTTAAATAAGAATAAGCGGTTTAAATTGTGCCATGTTAATACATCAAATCTATTTAAAAGACAATTATAGTTCAAAAGATATTATCACAATTACAATATTATCCATCTATAAGTATCTTTTAGGCCAAACATTAAGAGTTGTAGCTATTCTTTCCCCGGCTCTAAAATATAATTAATCATTTTTCAAAATATGACCAACATAATAAAATTATATTGAATAAATAAATTAATGTTACATACACTTGAAAAATTAATCTTGTCAAAAATGTGTTGGCATGTCCGAGATCGTACACTCAAACTTGACATAATTGCTAATTGCGTGCTATTTGTGTTACTCACTTAATAATTATCATTTTAACTCTATCATAATGAGTTTTTAAGTCATGTCAAAATTTGTCACCTCTAGTATAACTTATTGACTACTCACATTTTTTTAAATAAAACAGATAAAAACATTTTATTATGTGTGTGCTATATAAATTGATTGATGGCAAAAAAAAAAAAAAGAAGAAAAAAGAGTAAGCGGTGGCTGTTATATATATATATATAATGGTTTTGTTTTCCTTTGTTGAAAGAGAAGCAAATAGAAACAAGAGAAGAAGAAGCCAAAATTGGAAGAGAAAAGAGAGAAAAAGAAAAGAAGAAGAAAAAGGAAAGAAAAATAAAAAGAAGAGAAAGGAAAAAAAGAAGCCGAAAAGAAAGAAAGGAAGAAAAAGAGAAACAGAAGAAGAAAAAAAAAAGAGACAGCTTAGAAAAAAAAAAGAAAAAGAAGAAAAGGAAGAAAGAAAATAAATAAGAAATTTCAGAAAATCAGTTTGAGTAAATAGATTTATACCCAATATTTCAACTAGTAATAGTTTTATGATGTTAGAATACTTATATTTTAATATTTATAATACGTATTGACACTAATGATGTATTTTTACACTCTATGATATAGGAGGTATGTCGATAGCGGATAGATTTCAAAATCTAGATCCAGTTCAGAATTAGCGCACTTTTGTGAATGAATGGATAACTATATATATTTTTTATATGTTTTTAATACAGCCGTTTATAATTAAATTATGCGTTATCAAATTTAGTCATGATTTATTTTAGACGGATAAATATTTATGCTATTTAGTATATTCAGAAATATTTTAAAATTTATTATAATATAATTTATGATTACGTTCAGTACATAAATATTTATTTTAGAACAATTATACTTTCATGATATTATATAGTAGTAGTTTTTGAACCACCATATACGTACCCTCCCATTTAGTGTAGTTGCTATGCGCATGCGTTAGACCAATTTAGTTTGCTCTGCCTGAACGATACAACATTTTGCCGGGTTAGACCAGCTCAGATCCTCCGCTCTGCCTGTGCGTGAGTTACTCTACCAAGTTAGACCAGTTTTTTCCTGAGTACAAGTTTGGTGTGATTTTCAATATATATGTAGTATATGTTTACAGAGTTATGTTACATATATTCAGCTTGATAATAGATTTATGATAGTTTATGCTACCAGATTCTCTAATCCCTAATATTATATTATGATTTTAGTTTTAGCATAAATTTTTATGACAAATTATATTTTAGTACAAGTTTATTGACTACTCAGTATACAGTTTTATGGTTATTTTATCTTATAGATTTATACGTGTACAATGCATATAAAGTATAAAATATTTTCAGATTATATCTACTCACAGAGCCATAAGCTCACTCTTTTTCTTATTTTTCTATTTTTTTCAGGTTGTTACAGGAATTCGTACAGTATGATATAGTCATCACATTTTGAGGTTGGCCCACGACACGCATAGCTGCATAAGTGCCTCAATTTGTGTATTTGTATATCTTTTTGTATATTGAAGTACACGTGTACTGTAAGGACCCAAATCCCACATCGGGCAGACTCGTCCAAAGTGAAGGCCTTATAAGGAGTGATCACGCGTACCTGTATGAGGCGCCTTTTAAGGATGGTGATTCATTCCGCCCATAAAGGATAAAACCGTAAGGGAGAAAGACACGTGTATGAACCCCAAAACGGACAATACCTTACACGGGGATGTGGGCTCTTTCAATTGGTATCAGAGCATAGGTTAGAGATTCTGTAGACTATGCCATTAATTCTCTTGCTTTTAGACAAATAGGTAAAGATGTTCGAATTTGATCTTGTTATGAACTCTCTTGAAGTTATATAACCAATTTTATTAGATATGTATGTTGTTAAAACTTGCAATTAGTATGTAGAAGAAAGTTTGAGCTTATTTTATAGATAGGTGTCAAACTAAATGCCTATTACACCATATACCTCGTTGACATGAAATGAGTGATGTGTTTGTTAAAGTGACTTAGTATTCATATTATGATATTGTTTGTTATAAACAATATGAATAAAGTGGAATCTTGCAGACGGTATTGTATTAATCAAATTTTGAGGTTTGTGAAGGAGGATGATCGATGACTTAAACAAGTTAGAATATACATGAGGTTTTTAACTCAAAAGTTGTTTTATAATATTTACAAATGTTCTAGTATAGTTTAGTTGTTAAGTACTTTGACATGATAAGTGCATAGAAGTGTTAAGAATTATTAAAGGTTTATTGATTAAAGTTAAAGTATAGTTATCAAAGATGATGCATTCTAAGTTTTCGATTTGAAAATTATTTGTTTGGTTCATACTTTGGTTGAATAGAAGTGCTAAAAATTTATTTGAAGAAGATATTAAGGTGATGAACAATATTTGGTCATATAGTACATGTTTGAAAGAATTAAAGATTTCAAAAGTGTTATGAATCACATCAATGTTTCAATTATTATATTTAGCATGATTGAATGTTAATATATTATTTTCGGACATAAGTGTATTCAGAATAGATGTTTTAATGGAAAGTTTATATGACTTGATCAAGCAATTTGTTGATATAAATTATTTTCTAGATGTTCATAAGTTAAAAATGGTTTTATTACACTATGTGATATAGATAAACATCAAAGCAATTTAAATGGATTTCTAGTATAAATTTGTTATAAATAGACATGTGAATTTTGATGATGAAATTCTTATAAGGAGGGATGAATTATAACACCCAAAACTTATTTTTATATTTTTAACTTTTTATATATATTTAATTTTAAATTATATATGGGAGGGTTTATAGATTATTTATATTTTTTTTATTATTATTAGACAAGTGGGCTTAAGTTGGTGGGATTATTAATGATTTTTTTTTTATCAAAGTAATTTATATTGTTTTTGAAGTGGGGAACATTAGGTGAAAAGAAGAAAAAAATATACGTGTGTGTGTACATGTCGGCCACGTGTGGTATGTAGGATTTTGAAGATATTGTTTTTAGTTTGCTTGTTTTCTGTTTTCATTTTGGGAAAGGGGAGAAAGAAGAATGGCAAAATGACAGAGATAGGGAGATCGAGAAGAAGAGAGAAAATAAAAATTGGAAGAAAGAAGAAAGAAGAAAAAAGAAAAAAGAAAAAAGGAGAAAGAGAAGGGAAATAGATGAAGGAGATGTTGAAAGTTGAGGAACAATTAATGGTGAGTTTATTTTCCTATAGCTATTTTGATTAAATAAAATAGAAAGGAAATTTTGAGTTAATTTCTTTTTTTCTTTTTTTTTTTTTTGAGTTCATTTTCTATGTGTTTCTTTTGATATATATTAATTTAGAATATATGTGCTTTAGTGAAATTAGGGATTATGAATTACTTAAATTTTGGGGTTTTAGTATTTTATTATTTGAACATGGAAATAAAACAAGATTTGAGTACTAGAATATAGAATAGGCATACGAATCAAGAGTTGGTGGAAATGTTGCTTTCAATCAAATTCTAGATCATTATCACATGGCTTGCAATTTGTTATGTGCTTAGTTTTTGTTTTGATATTTTATAATTTGAGCATGATTGGAATAAAAGAGACATTTGGCTCACTCTCCTTGGACCTAACGAAGTGGGAAAGAAAAGTAAAGTTTTATGTTAATCATGTAAATTTTTCTTAAGTCTTGATTTCTAAGAACATAAGTAATTTGAGGATTGGTGAGCTATATGGATTATTGAGTATAAGTGTATGAATAAGAGCAAGGATCATAATTGATCTATAGAATTTGTGCATAATAGTGGTTTATTCTGTAATTTTTATAAAAGATTATGGTTTAAATTTGGGTCTAAAATTTTAACCTATGCAACTAGACATTCTAAGGAACATTAAGAGCTTTGAATCATTGAAAACTTCCATGAATGTTTTTGTGATTTTTCGAAGATGAATTCGAAATTTTGAGAATCCTCTGTTTCTGCAGTATAATGAGATTTCGAGCTGAGTTTGATCTATCAAATGACCTTAGAAAATTATGGGTTTCTGAAATTGGTAATTATTCATATCTAATATATCATATCCAAATTTGAGAATTTAAATCATTGATGTTGAATTGTTATTAGTTTCTAAAGAGAGTGGTCACAGTGAAGAATTTTATTTGACAAATTCTGGAAGTCTTGGAAAGAAATTGTTTTAAAATACTTACTCAATGAATTTACCCACAAATGTTTTATTATGGACTAATATACGTATCATAAATATTTTTGAGGTGGTTTTATAATTTTTGAATATGTATAGGATTTTATAAAATTCAGAAAGTGAAGGCTGCTCAATAGATGTTTTGATTTGATCAAGTTAAGGACTTAGTTTTAAGAATGATTATGACATAGATTTAGAAGGATTCTTGTGAGTGGATAATTGAACTACTTTTACGATTTCTACTTAATGAATTTAGAGAAATATATTTTTAAAGTATGATGAGCATGGTTTTATTTTTATGTATATTTTTCCTTGATGATTATTTTTCTTTAATGATGCGTTTATTTTATGAAATGATTTATTTTATATATGGGAGACTACATCTATATTATGATTTTGGCTCATGATATGTTTACATTTGAGATAGAATTTTTTTCATGTGTTAGCAATGAGATTTCTTTAAAATGGTTTGAGATTCAAAGAGTATAAGATAAGATTTAATAAAATGTTATAACTATATATATGTTGTATAAAGGATATGGTTTTAAAATTACTATGCTGTACCCTCCCCCCTTCCAGACATAATATTTAGGTCTTTAGGGCCCATCTGTACACACACATAGGTTTTGGACCGTGTGTATGGGCGCTTTACTCTTTGGGAGCCAGTTTGCTCTACGCAGGCATACCACAAGAATATAAGATGAGATATGAGATGACATATAAAATGAGTACGTCCAATGCTCTACCTGATGAACATTTCGGGTACGACAAGATTTTCTCCTTGGGTACTAGTTTAGTGTAGTTTTCTCTATAAATAGTAGTATATGATATTTTAAATATCAATTGTATTCAACCATGCTCAACTAAAACAATGTATGATAGAAGATTTCAGAGTGTTATTGAGAATGCGATTTTATGTCATTTATGTTATCATGATTCATAATTATTATATTATAAGGCTAGAAAAATGCATTTTCTATGGTAAGCAATTTTATACGATGATTTTACATGTTTTAAGTAAAGATCATTTTATACGCTTTATTTATTTTTTTCATAATGAATAGTAAGAGAAATGTTATTTATATGTTTTTAAGACTACTTCAATTTTTTTTAAACTGTATCCAATCACTGAGTCAATCGACTTATCCTATTTTCATTATCTTTTTTCCCCCTTCAGGAGATTGCAGGAAATAAATCAACTTGGTGGAGTTAATATTATAAGATAAACTAAGTGGTATAATGAGAATTCTTTTATCTTTGAGTTACAATTTAGAGTATGTTCGAAACTCCTTCGAGATTTCGATAGAATTCTTTTTGTAATAAAAGTGCATAAGGTTTATAAAATGGTATTTGAGATCCACCGAAAGGTTTTTAGAATACTGTGGGGTGGGTCGTTTCAATTGGTATCATATTATAAGGACCCAAATCCTACATCGGGCAGACTCATCCAAAGTGAAGGCCTTATAAAAAGTGATTATGCGTACCTATGTGAGGCACCTTTTGGGGATGGTGATTCGTTCTACCCATAAAAGACAAAATCGTAAGGGGGAAGGATGCGTGCGTGAACCCCAAAGTTGACAATACCTTCCACATAGATGTGGGCTCTTTTATATGGTATCAGAGTTGAGGACGGCTCTATTTCGATGATGAGGGATATTGTAGGGACCCAAATTGCACATCGGGCAGACTCGTCCAAAGTGAAGACCTTATAAGGAGTGATCATGCGTACCTGTGTGAGGTGCCTTTTGGGGATGGTGATTTTTTCTGCCCATAAAGGACAAAACCGTGAGGGGAAATGACGCATGCGTGAACCCCAAAGCGGACAATACCTTGCACAGGGATGTGGGCTCTTTTATTTGATATCAGAGCCGAGGACGGCTTTGTTTCGATGGTGTGAGGTATTGTAAGGACCTAAATCCCATATCGAGTAGACTCGTCCAAAGTGAAGACCTTATAAGGAGTGATCACGCGTACCTGTGTGAAGCACCTTTTGGGGATAGTGATTCGTTCCGCCCATAAAGGATAAAACTGTGAGGGGAAAGGACTCATGCGTGAACCCCAAAGCGAACAATACCTTGTACAGGGATGTGGGCTCTTTCATGTACACCTTTTATTGAGGCAAGTAGCCTCATTGTATCATATGTATGAGTAAAGAGTATGTTAGTCTCACGTCATCACAGGATTCACCTCGATTCTCGAGGAAGGGCTCGGGTTGGGTCCTGTCATTGAGCTTGAGCCAAAATCCAAAAAGGAACATCTTTTATTTTTATAGAGTACAAAGATGAGGGAAATGGTTATTTTAGGAGAAATATGTAAGGTAGTAGTTCAAGTGCATTTATTCCAGATTAATGAATGTGGAATAAATAGAAATATAGACGGATTCTAATTCATTACAACTTACTTATCTACTCACCATATCATCAAAATCTAAAGATTACTTAGTTATTGATTTTTTGAGTTTGAACTAATTACTCATTGAAAAAGAAATATAGAGATATCATAGGGTAAAAGCTGTACTCACTTGTTGCCAGGTTTTGAACAAGAAAAAGTATTGTCCTTCTTTCTGTTTAAAGATCTCATTTTCTTTATGGCTACATTTCATCACACCAATCTCTGGTCAGATGTGCTTGCCTTTCTCTAATCTCTAAATCTCATTCATCTGACTAAAGAGATGTGTATCTTGTCGTTGAGCTATAGTAACAACTCGATCACTAATCACTAAGAAAATAAAGAAGAAACCAGGGATTGTAGGAACTACTTGTGTCAAACAGTTTCTTTATGGCTTCTCTATACATGATGTGAATCCAACTAGAAGTATTAAAAATGGGTGGTCTTACGAATGCCTCATTGGCCACAAGTCGTAATTTATTAAGAGAAAGGGCTTTCATTCATAGCATAAAAAGTGCTTTTCACAGGCACAGAATGGTATGCATTCAACAAACTACAGTGAAACATAGGTCTTTTGTTTTAGTTTACAAGCACTAGTGCGTGAGCCAGGGATGGATAAAGAGAACAAAATAAGAAGTCGAGCCCATGATTTTATTAATGAAAATTGGATCCTTAACCCCAAGCTGAACCCTTACTTTCTAATAGTTATTTATATTAAAATGAGCTTAAGCTTGAGTGAAGACTAAGGATTTTCTTCTTTGCCACATCGTTCGTATATTAACTAACAAACATAACTTGTCGAATTCAACTACTTCTTTAGTGTTGTCAATGAATAAGCCCATAGGTGTTGTTCTAGTAAAAAAAGACCATTGTCAAAAGCAAGTTAGGCTCCGTTTCAGTTCCAATGGAGTTTGAGGCAGAGTATGAACCAATAAATTACTCCTATAAATAAAGTCACATTTTGAGTGAGGAAATGAATTTCGATAACTTGTTTTAGGTGGGATCCAAGAGCATTGAATAATATGAAAAAGAATAATATTGATACTTTATAAGAAATTTAAAAAAAATACTAAATTACAAGGAGGTAATTAATAATTTCCCTTTTTTATGTGGCAATTAATTGCTATTTCACAAAATGCTCTTAAAAATCACAATAGATTATAAAATCAAATGGGTTCATTTTTTAATTTTTGTTTTAATTCAGAAAAAGTGTTTCTAGATATCTCAAGAAAAGTTTCTTGAACGATTTGGAATAACATTGGCAACACGGATAATTGTTAATGAACCAATGCCCTTATGAGCTGTAAATAGATAAAATGAATAGCCTTAGAGATTAAACCCTAATTCGTCAACACCTAGAGCAAACACAAATCAAGCATAAAGCAAAATGTTAGAAATTTTAGGCTTTGATACCACTGATAGAAATTTGATAGTTCTCATACCGTGAGAATAACAATACTGTATTTGTATACAATACCTCTATGAATAGTAATCATATAAACAGTACTATACAATTGTTCTACAATCCTTACCACTTGATTTCGAATACAACTAATAAGAATTTATGGGGTGTGTTACTACTATTGGATAACTTTAGTTATGGACTACAATAGTTAATTATGTAATAAGAGGGTATTTGTGATAAAGTTTATATTTGAGGGACAACTATGATATTTAGTTTATATGAAGAGGAGAATATAAAATGGAATCTTTTATGACTTACATATTTGATATAATAGTTGGGTGCTCACTCATTGTTACAAATGCACCCATATTTATACATTTTTCAACTAACTTAGTGTGAAAACTTAGTCACACATACTCTAACAATATCTCACCTGACACCTTAATAGTTTTTATTTATTATAGATTTTTCTAGACACTTTTAACTTATTATATAATTTTAAATTTTCTAAAGTTTTGACTCAATACTTTCTTAGACTTTGTTACAAAATATTTTTTACATTTTTTAAATAGTCTAGAAAATGCATTATATTTCAACACTTCTGCTTAATGCATTTTTTTAACATCTTGATTTTGAGATTGTCTTGCACTATCTTTGCTTTTCTTGGTGGTGACTTTGCAAATGTTCTTGCATGCCTTTTTTCTTTTGGAAGCCTTGTTGGAGTTTTTGGCTTCAATTTTTTTTTTAAACCATGTTTCTTCTTGCATGGCTTGTTGCCTTGTAGGCTTTTTTTTCATCAATTTTGTTGTAATGTTTTCTTTTTCCTTTGTCACTTGTTGCATGTAGTCTTTTTGTCATCACTTGTATTGTGATGTTTTCTTTTCTTTTGTCATTGCTTGACAGACATAGAAGACCTTATCCTTTTTATTAATTTTTCTCTTCATGTCCAAAAATTTGTAATTTGGACGTAATGTGGCTTGCTTCTTTGCTGACAATTTCTTTTTTATTTCTTGTTGGAAATTTTTTTTTTTTAATTTTCTTCTCCTTTTATATTTTCTCTAGACTTCTACCCTTTGAATTGTTTTTCCAAATATCTTGCTAGAGATTAAAGTTTGATTGTGCATATCTTGGGATTCCCTTGGAAACCTTTCTCCAAAAAATTCCAAGCTTTCTTTATTGAAGTAGCTCCCACAATCCTTCAAAACTATCTCACCCCACGACTTATGCCCAGTTATTATTGGAACTTGGCTCTAATATTACCGATGAAAAATTAATAGCTCTAATACAATGAGAATAACGGTACCATATTTTGTAAACAGTATCTCTATAAATAGTAATTTACAACTATTCTACGATCTGAGCAATTTGGCTTTAGATACAACTTATAGAAATTTATGAGGTGTATTATTACTATTGGATAACTTTGGTTATCGACTACAATAGTTGATTATGTAATGAGAGAGTATTTATGATAAAGTTGATATTTGAAAGATAACCATAATATTTGGTTGATAAGAGGAGGAGAATATAAAATAAAATTCTTTGTGACTTACATATTTGATATAATAGTTGGCTTCTCACTCGTTGTTATAAATATATCCCTATTTATACATTTCCCAACAATCTTATATATGAAAAATTAGCCACACGTACTCTTGTTATATCTCACCTATTACCTTGATATTTTTGACTTATTACAAAATTTCTTAAACATTTTGACTTATTACATAATTCTAGATTTTCTAAAATTTTGACTCAATATTTTCCAAGACTTTGTTACAAGATATTTTTTACATTTTCTAAATTATCTATAAAATGCATTATATTTCAACACAAAAAAATAAGCCCACATAAAAATTTATATAAGTTCACTTTCAATTTGATAATTATGTCCATTTCCTTAGTAATTACAAATTTTGATTATACTATAGAAAAAAATTATAAGATGATTTCACACTCATACCTACGACCCACTAAATATTTTCTATTTAATAAAAATAATATTAAAGTAACATAATTTATAAATTATAATTAAATTGCGTAAAGATAACGATTAGGCTCTATACATCTGTCAAATAACTTTAAATGAATGTTGGTGCTGCTCGAAGCATCATGTATACGCTATGACATGCTCAAAGACCTAGGATCTAACATGTTTGAGTAAGCATGTTTATGGCAAATCGTAAAATTATATTGGTGGGCGTCAAATGGATACTAAGGTGGCATTTTTAAGGGGGCAACTAGATGTGACTGGTTTTTTATTTTATGTCCATAAAATCTTAAAGCCCGCCCAATTAATCGCATGAAGTGTTCGTTATGTTTAATTCATTGCTTAAAAATTAACTTGGCTGGTATTACCAATTATTAGTATTCTTAGGAAACTTGCATTTCAATTGAACTTACAATTAGGCACTAATCATTAAAAAAAAAAATTATTTATTTATTTATTTTTCGATCTTTATTTGACATGAAAGGTAATATTAAAGAAATGATAAGATAAATTAAGTGTTACAGGTCAGACACTTGTCATTAACCCAAAAGACTAGTCTATTAAATAATGTTGCATACTCACTCTTATATATTTAAGATATACTAAATTTTTATTAGATATGAGACGTGACGCCTTCGTCACGGTATGGCCCAAACTCAATGTCTAACCTGATTCCTATTGCCCATTCCCTTAGGATTTGGAGACCTATTACCCACGTGACAATGTCTATTAGAGTTCAAGACACAAGATTTTTAGAACCCACTTGACTTATATTGTCCATCTCCCTGATTATATAAGGGACTTACATTTCATATGACAATCTCCATTGAAATAATTTTAGAAGTCCTTATATAAATGAAAATTCTGATCTATTTTAATATCACTTGTCACGGACCGATTATTTGCTATTAAGTCAAAAAATTAACATGTTAAATAATGTGACATATTTATTATTATATATTTAAAATTTATCAAATTTGTATTTGATATGAAACGTAAGATAAAAAGAGATGGAGATGATAATAATTTTGTGCTACGTGCACAATACTTATAAAAAGACCCCTCAGTTTATATTTCCACAAAATCACTTTTGAATTATCGTTTGTCAAGTTACCTAAGGGCTCGGGGCTCGAGCGTTCAAGGATAAGGACTCAACTCAAGTCTTATATTGTGAACGTGCTCTTTGGTCAAGTGTGAACGTGCCATTAAAGTAATGTGAATGCATGTTCATACTTAGAATGAGTACGAGGATTGGATTTGATAAAAGAATCGACAACAGAACCTTATGACTCGTTCAGCTAATTATTAAACAGACAAAAGACCTAAAATTAATAAAGAAATTGATACACGTTAAACCACGTTCGTCCGGTCTGTCATTACCTAATTACGTTATATGTTCCATCTGATAAAAGCATATTCCTTTGGAATACAGATAGAGTTGTGAGTATTTTTTTAATGAAATTCATGTTGAATATATATATATATATTAAAGTTTTTTCATAATTAATTAAAAAACGAATATGAAAATAATTTAAGGAAATAAAAATAACACACTAAGACAAAAAAAAGTGTTTTTTTCTTAATTAATATTAACCTTCATATATAGTAATTTCATTTTTCTGTTTTTCTTGAACTCTTGGATACTTATCCATTAGAAATTTGTTAGCAACTGTTCAGATCAAATTTACTTAATCCGAGTGTTTATGTTAAAAAATATTAACAAAAATTATTATATTAATGTATAATTCACCCGGAATCCGTTAGATTTAACCTACTTTCAATACTTACAGAGAATTCAATCTCTAATCTCAAAAGTTATTTGTTTGGGTGGTTAGTGGTTCTCGAAAATTTTATATTTAATATTACTCTAAAATGATTCCTTAATTGCCTCGAGAGAAACTGCCATCTACTATTGAAAAAGATGATTAATATAATAATAGTTATGATGATCGATACTTAGTGCCTAAGCTTATTTTACAGATTATAAATACCTATACGCCTAAGCTAGTTGCTTCCAAAACAAAACACAAACACATTTGCTCTGTCATCCTTGGAATCAAATGGCTTCTGGCTACGAAGTAGAGGTGATACTCACATCAGCCAAAGACCTCAAGAACGTCAACTGGCGCCACGGCCCCAACAGGTCATACGCTGTCGTTTGGGTGGATCCCAACAGAAAAAGCTCCACCAAAGTCGATGAGGAGGGCGACACTAGTCCCCACTGGGACGAGACACTTGTCATCCCTTTGTCCGGCCGTGGCGTCGACGACGACACCACTCTTTGCGTGGACATAGTCCACTCGGGCCACGAGGACGACACCAAGAAGCTAATCGGCGCTGCTCGGCTCAAGCTGATTGATGTTCTCAACGACGTCGGATATGGTGAACGTGTATCCCGCTCGTTGAAGCTCAAGCGACCGTCTGGTAGGCCACAGGGGAAGGTCGAGGTCAAGGTTTGTGTAAGAGAACCACCCCGATACACGTCACGTGGCGGGTATTACGAACCTTCTTATGGGATCCCGTACGGTCAATCGCCACCGCCACCACAACCACAACCACAGCCGTATGGTTACGGATACCCATATAATCAACCAAGTGGGTATTCAAACGACGCGTACAATGCCCCACCACCGCCACAGCCTCAGACTTACCATCAAGCTGAAGCTGGAGGATATTATGGTCAGGTTGAGAAGGAGAAGAAAAGTAGTAAGTTTGGTGGGATGGGGACGGGATTGGCTGTGGGTGCGGTAGCCGGCGTACTAGGTGGAATCGCATTGTCCGAGGGCTTTGATGCCTTCGAAGACAAGATCGCTGATGACGTGGCAGAGAAGGTTGAAGATGATCTTGGTTACGATGATTGCGATGGTGATGAATAATAGTCCTAGGGTTCTGATTCCTACTGCGGTCCGTTTCCTTTTTCTATTTTGCTTCTATGCAATGAAATGTCCGGGTGAAAATCAATGTTGGGCCCCACGTATCTTTTGTTATTGTCAGCTTGCTATGCTTCTTCATGTTTAGAGTTGTTGCCTGTTGGTGCCTTTTGTATTAATTTAATAAATAATTTTCTGCAACAATATCTCGAATTGGCTCTTGAAATTCGTGAAACTTTTATTGATTTGTTTTTTTGTAGAAAGGAGATTGAAGGTCGAGAATTGACCTTTAGATAACTGAAATGGATATTTACTGTTTGAATATAAATTCTGTAATTCTATGGTATATACGGTTGTATTATATATGCTTTACTGTATATTTGTTGTATGTTTCCAATTGTTTGTCACATAATTTCAACGAGTATTGTCCCTATATTTATTTTAAAAAATTCATTAATATTCTTGAGTAAGTTTGTTATATTATAAATACTCTTTATAATTTGCTCAAACATTAATGATACGGAGTTTAAGTTTGTTGTATAAAAAATATCTTTATATTATGTACAAACATTAATACTACCCTAAAAGCATAGGGGTGTTAATCATATTACATTCAGTAGAATTGACCAATAATTTATTAAATCCATCATTAAGCGGATGTATAATTTTCTATCCAACCAAATTCATCACAATGTAAAATATTTTTTAATCCAAGCCAAAAAAATAATTACAAACTCATATCCAATCTAATTCCATCCAAAATTATAATAAAAAAATATTATTTGCATTTAAAAGTTTTATCTCGATTGAGCTGCTCAAGTTCATTTTTTACTTTTGATATAGTAAAATAAATGAAACAATGATACGTTTTTTAATTATTGTTTATAAATATTATGATATTAATTTCTTTCTATCAAGTAAATTAAATCTACAAACTAATTTAATATCAAGTCCATTTTTAATTGAAGCCAACTTAACTAACCGGCCTAAGACAACTATTTGAGTTTATTTTCCGCCCAAGAATAGTAATCTTTTACAAGTAACTTAATCTGCCAACTCATAGACTCTAAATAAAGATAGTAATAGGTATGAAGATGTAGGAAATGATTAAAAATATTATTTTATTTAAATTTGAATTAAATTAATTATGATTTTGCGTGAAAAAATATTTATCTAAGTAGATGAATTCCATTTAAATTCTTTTTATTATTTATTATATTATGAATTTAAAAATAATAATAATCTCTAATTTAACTTAAATTAATCATATTATCTATATTCATACATACTTCGAATATAATTTGAATTCATGCATGCACTATAATTATAGACAATTTATTCTATATGTTCATCTAATTCAACATTAACCACTAAGTAATATTGTTAAAATTTCAATAAAATTCTTAATTAAGTTTGTTATATTATAAATATTCTTTAAAGTTTTCCCAAATAAACAAACACAGATGGTTTAAGTTTGTTGTACAAAATATTTTTTATATTATATCTAAACATCAATAATACCCCTAAAGAAGAGGGGTGTTAATAGTATTAAATTTAGTGGTTTTCACCTTTAATTTGCCCAATTCATCAATAGGCGGATCTATAATTTTTCATTCTAATTCAATCCGATCTAACAAAATGTGAAATACAATCTAATTCAATCCATAATCCCAAAAAAAATGCAAATTCTTATCTAATCTTATTCAATCCAAAATTATAGTAGAAAATAAATTATTCATTCAAAAGTCGTAACTCGAGTAAGACGCGAAAGTAAAAAATGGGTTTAAACCATTTGTGTTGTAGTCTGGCTCATTCAATTTATATTGTGAGTCATATAGTAGGTAATTTGATGTTAAGTTTTAGGCTCACCAATTTTATTAAAAGTCTAAAAAAATTAAAAGAAAATTCAATTCAACAAAGATAATTGGTTATCTTATATAAATTGTAACTTATTTTATTTTATTTTTTTACTTTTGATATTATTTACCCAAAAATTTCGTCAATTCCAAATGAACAAGTTGAATTTATTGATTATTGGGAATGATTGATTAAGATTAATAAAATAAAGATACATAGATAAAAAAATATTAAATTTATAATGGTTCAGCCCAATTTGAGGTCCACATCACTTTACTGAACTTGATGAGCTCATTTATTATAAACCAAAAAATTCTCTAAAAATCTAATTTTTAATTGGAATAAGAGTCTATACGTGTAAAAGTTAAAATCCCATTGAAAAAAGTTTAAATAAAAAAAAACTTTCTCAAAAGTGACATCGTGGCCCTAAAGGACTAGCGTTATGGCCCCACCTAAGTAGGGTTTGTTAGGATGCCGGTTTATCCTAGTTCACAACTTAAAATTATTGGGTGTGTGCATGTGGTATACGTGTTCATTTTAAAATTCATATAGATACACATCTCGTACATATATATACAAATCATAAACGCAATGGAAGTTAGAAATCTAATTTCCTAAAATGAAGAAGATAAAATTTATTCATTGCACAAATTAACAAAATATAAGGCATAGTAATCAAATTAATACCAATGATTGAAAATATTACCTATTAAGCCTTTGAAATGAATTTGTAGCTGAAATACCACATGAAATCGACTCGTTGGCAGTTTTAGGACTCAACAACAACAGCTTATATTTTTCCAGCATAAGTTTAACACTTAAACTGTTGGATTAATTCTTAATCTCAATTGCCTAACACTTACACTATATTCATTTTGTTTTGATGTATTCAACACTTAAATTCATCAAAAAAACTAACTCAAATACAACAATAGTGCCCATATGTTTTGGAGAAGAAGACGAATTGCAAAATAACTTTTGCTATCAAGTTTTTGTTGTTTTTAACAATTTAAAACTTCAAACAAAAACAATTTTGCTTACCTTCAAAATTTGGCGGCCACCTTGTTGGCTTCAAAGGAAAATGAAAACCATTTTCATATTGTTTCTTCCTTTCTTGCCAAAAGCCCCTACACTTGAGTTCTTCTCTTCTCATCTTTCCATTCATTTAAGGATAAAATGAATACCAAGAGATACCCATAATCATCATGGCTGACCACTTGTGTTTCACATCATTGATTCAAGAATCAAAATAAATTCAAACGAGAAACACACTACACATGGTCGTTCACTCCCTCATTTTTGTATTCATCAAATGAATACATTTGTTTATAATAATGAGAAATCTCTTCTCTTTTGTATATGTATCATCATGTGCTCTATTGAAAACTATTTTGTAATGTTGCATACAATATGGTCAGCCAACTCTTGTCTTTGACAAGAAAATTTTCTCTTATGTCCTCAAGTTTTGATTAATTTTTCTTTTAAGCAACATTTACTTTAACTTAATTATTTACTTAATAAAATCTCATTTTATTTAGCAATTAAGTCATCAATAAAATATTTACTTTATAAATTTAACCATGAGCTAACAATTAACTCTAGTCAAATTAACTAATCACTTAACTCTTAAGTGATAACAAATATTTAGATTATTTAACACTTAAATAATTAATTAAGGGAAATAACCCTTATGGAAGTTCAAGAATATCACATTATGTAGAGAACATTAATTAATATAATTTTGATTACAATTAGTATTATGAATCCTACTCCTATTTAGATTTTCTTATATAAGAATTTAGTTAGGATTTATATTCCTAAGCATATAAGTTAAAATCACATATTTATATGGGGTGTTTGATAATGTTTAAAATAAAAATTGGAAGAAATAACAAAAAAGAAGAGGAAGAAAAACGTGTTCCGCATTCTATGTTTATTTTCTTTTTATGTTCCTATGGACATACTCAAACAACCAACAATTGTTTAAGGGTTGGAATCCTTAGCAGGGAGAAAGCAGTACCCATTGATAAAACATTGGCTTATGGTAAATGCAATAAGCAACATCTTTGCCACCATATCCATATTCAATCCTTGGATCCCTCTCTCTTTGTCGAGAGACAGATAAAGAGCATTTTGACCATACAAGCATAAGACAAAATAATCAAATCAAAGACAAAATTTTAAATCATTAAAACTTTATTTGCACTCGACAAAAGTTGAAGGGGATCAATTGTGTATGGGTGTATGTATGTGCTAGTGTGTTTATTACAAAATACGCATCTAATACATATTTTAGCGCAACAAAATTATAAAACACATAATAAACACACTAATCATATATTAACCAAATTAATATATAAATGATAAAATTAAAAAATTAACAATACGTGTAACATTTTACACATATTCTTCTAAAATCCGTCTAGAGTTATACTCGTTGTCGGTTCTAGTTATCAACGTAGTGGGTTTGATAATCTAAAACAACAGCTCCTAAATCTAAAGTAGGATTAATACTTAATCTCAAATAACCGGTTCTTAATATATTATTCTTGTTTTTCACGGTGAATAAATGAAAAATAGAAGCAATAATTGCTTCTTCTTTTTTCCAAGAGCAAAAAATGAAATGCTCAAGAAAATAACTCTTTTTAATTTTTCCTTTTCTTTTCAATTCAAAAAACACACATTTCCGTTTCCAATTTCACACATATATATCTCTTTGTATTAAAAAAAATAATATCACAATATAATATTAATAAAACTTGTCATAGATAGCAAAAAATAAAAATATAAAAGGAAAATAATAATATCATAATATATTTTATTAGAAATATTTTGATTATTTAATATTTAAATAATTAAAGTGTGAATTGACCATTTTACCCATCATAAATAATTATTAAGTATACCCTTTAGCGGGTCCCACTAAATCCTACACTTGAGTATACTTAACTGAGGGTCTACAATGCGTCACATATCATTTTACAATTAGTGAATAATAATTATTAACTAATTATTGTATTTAACTCTTAAATAGGTACATACACGTATTTCTGTGGCAACGTTGAATATTACTGGATTAAACAATTTAATCCAGTACTCTGCCTCAATGCACAACGACTACACTCCATATCGCGAAACTCCCTAGGTACACATCCGATTCATTAAATTGAACTATTCTATAAGTTCGTAAACAATGCTCTACGCACACTTCACAAATGTTACAAATCAGCGCGTTGAACCATATAAGTTTAGGTTACAACGCATACATATAGTCCTTCAATCAAATATTTCTTGGATGTACGAGGACATATATCCATACTGTCAAATCCCCATATCCTCATCCATACTTCTATCTCCAGAATGATATCTCAATAGTATAATATGAGCAAACTCTTTGCCATATTGTTTAACCCAATAGAAACACCTTTCTGGGTTAACTGCTTACTGCTATAAGACTTTCTTGAGATACTATCTTAGTGCATCTAGATATATCACTCCCTATGAGAACTTATGGATCTCATATCTGTACGCACTGGATTTCATGAGCATTGGACCATACTCAGCAGTCAGACCATAAAAGGTCTCTGATATGCATGGAACCAAAGTATGGTGAATCACTCACAAACTCACCGTGGGTTTTAGGTCAAAGAACTACGTATACTACTCAACTCGAGAGGACCTTCCATAGACGGCAACATAAGACATCTATTGGGGTCCTCATGAGTCTGTTCAGTACTCAGTTCTAAATGAATACCTGTATGCCTATACAATCTCCAAGATCCTGGTCAGTTAGGAACAACCAACTCTACCCTACAGATATAGACATACACTGATCTATGTAAATTAATAGGATCTACTAACAGACCTGTGTTAGTAGAAATAGATCAAAAGTTATGTATTTGAAAATATGTTTGTATAATGACATATCCTAGCAACCTATTATAACTCTTGTAACTATATCATTATTGACATATTCCGAGTTCTTTGTCCCATTACAGACGATGTTCTAACTCTTGAAATATTTGTTAGCTTTTAGCACTGGTCTAAACTCTTTTAGACCGTATTTGAACTCCTTCAAATAAAACAAAGTCTGTAGCGTAACAAGCATTAAACCATGTAATTAAAAAATAATTAATGATATAACAAAATATAATCTGTATAATATCAAATATTCATACAAAACTAGGATTGCACATAAATACACCCTAACAATAATACCCAACCTTCACCACACTCAGATAATTCCACACACACAAGTTAAATATTGTTTAAAATACTCAATAAAACAAAAAATTAGATTTAGTTTTAAGAAACACAATCAATTCGGGGGAACTTTCATGATATATACCAATGATTAGGTATTAGAATTTGACAATGGAGAGGCAGATTGTAGTGTTGTAAAATTAAACTTGGAAAGATCCTTGTTAGTCCTTGATCGATATACTAATTATCGAAAAATCCTTACATTCTAAAAAATACCAAAATGTCCTTGTGATTAAAACAGTTCTATTAAATTCGCTTTTGGAGAGCAAAAATATACTTTAATCATTATATTTTTCTCTTTAATAAAATAATAAAAACATTCTACTTCCCCCCAAATATTAAGTTTCATTTTCATTCCCCCCTTTCTATTATTATTTTCGTTTCATGATAAAATAGAAACCTAAAAGAACCCTTCTTCTTTTCCATTTTTTTTCTATCTTTATCTTCAGCCTCATCTTCTTTATTTTCTTTTCTATCTTCATCTTCTCCCAAAGAATCCAAAAAAAAAATAAAATTATCCTCTGCTCATTTTTCTTTTCTATCTCCATTTTCTCTTTTATCTCCTTCAAAATTTAGTTTTCACCCATGGACGTGCAGCTACAAGCCAATAAGTGAGATTCTTGGGTGCTTTTTTTAGCATGCTTCTTAGAACATTGAAATGAGCATGAAATATTATAACTGGACATGAAAGCTTGGTTATGAATATTGATATTGATTCCTTTATCATAGTTGATTTATGCACAGACAATAGACTGACACATCTGGGTAGTTTTATTTTATTTTTTGTGGTTGAATTGAAGAAGCAAAGTTCATGCGCGGTTCGAGTTACCAATATTACCCACCATTACTTTATGAATTTTAATTATATGTAGAAAATAAATTCTTTTTGCCCCCATCTTTTATCCAAATTCCATTTGTATACTTATTGTTTTATTTAGGGATATAATCTCAACTTAAAAATCAAATTAAGATATAAGATATAAAGTTGCTAATTTTGATGATGTTGGGAGTGGGAGTCATGATGACTATGATTCAGGAAAAATATTTTTTTTAAAGACAAATGAAAGTATTTTAATATTAAAAATTATTCGATCTAAAAAAAATATTTTAATATTAAAGGTATATTTAATGAAATGATGGTATTTGTGTAACTTTAAGGTTTTTAATTTTGTTTTATTCAATTGTTTGAGAGTATTTCAATATTTATACTTTAATTTTGTCTTGTCCAGAGGGTATTTTTATAATTTTACAATTTTTAACCTTCTCAATTGGCGCCGAGCCTTGGTCAATTGTAACATTAAAGATATTATAGTAAAAGCACTTGAAAAGTAAAATCTTAACAAAACCATTTTAAAGATAGGGACATTTTTGGTATTTTTTAAATAGTAGGACATTTTTTGTTTATTTGAGCTCAGTGGCTGATAAAAATAGTTGCATTAACACACAAATATTTTTGTCCATATTTGTTTGAAGAAGACAGAGTACTATAACCCTAATAGTTATTAGTTAATATATTTATAAAAAAAAAAAACAAAAGACCAAACAAAAAATGAGAACTCTTTACGTGCAAATAATTTTAATCGGTTTTGGTGGCTCTATGATGGACGATTCTACTTCTATA
Source organism: Ailanthus altissimus (assembly GCA_946807835.1). Lineage (NCBI taxonomy): Eukaryota > Viridiplantae > Streptophyta > Magnoliopsida > Sapindales > Simaroubaceae > Ailanthus > Ailanthus altissimus. The sequence continues at coordinate 3,612,560 of OX327690.1, read as the reverse complement.
AAGGAGAAGAAAAAAACTAAAAGTACCTTAAAAGCGGATGTAAGATTCTGTCTTATCTCCCTAGTATTAACAAATTAACACATATATATATATATAAGTTATCAATCCCTCGCGGACCTTTGTTATGTGTATTTTGTTATCTTGGATTGAGAAAAATACATGTGCTCGGTCAAGTTTTTAAATAGAATTAAAATGCTAGGGTTAAGAATGAATCATAAGATGACTCTGATGAATAAAAACAATCACAGATTGTCAAAAGCCTGGTACATGTAATTCAATTTTAGCCCAATACCAAAAGTTGATAAGGAGAATAAAACACAGACGTGGAGTGTGTAGTGTAAGAAAAAAATTGACTAGTCATTGAGAGGAAAAATTTTTTTTTTTCTTATTTCCTAAAGGAATTAAGCTATTGATTAAAAACTGTTAGTAAAAAATTCATAATTAATAGTTCAGGTTTTGGGTTTTAATAGATGCTTTGATTTTGAAGTAAGACAATGCACATTTAAATTCATAAAGTAAGACATATAAATCACTATTTTTAAAGAAAGATTTCGCCCGTTAAACACAAAGTCCTTGTAAAACATTTGACTCAAATTAAGCTCTATAGCAATCCAACCTTCACGATTTCAATAAGTTTGAATCCATATGGGTGAACTTCTAAGTGTAGAATCGAAATTATTTATCTCTGATGACAATAATATAGAGAGAAAGTGAAGGAAATGCTTTCTCTCTTTTCATTTATCCTTAATGTTAGTAGTCTTTCCTTTATATAATATACAAGATACTATGTCACCACTAAGTAACACATTAAACCAATTCTAGATTGCTATAGATTTGTTACGGACAAATATTTAAAAAACAATTGAAAATGTATTTTCAAATAAAATCATAATATATCCAACATTATTAGGGATGCAACCAAAAACGTTTTTCAGCTGGGCTAACATTTTTTATTTCAATATCATTTTATAAGTCTTAATAGCAGGAGAAACTTTTATTTATAGAAAAAAAAAGTGCCTTATATCGATGAAGATAATGAGCATGTTTATTCAATAAGAATAGTATATAATAATTAAAAATAGTAACAATAATAAAAAAATATTATTAAAAACGTATCTATTACTAATTAATCATTAAAATTACGTTGAATAACTATTAAAGTTCAATTATTTTAGAACCTACATAAATATAAAATAAAGAAGATGGGTACAAGCTAGATTGTTTGACAAAACTCGCCTAGGAAAATAATTTTAAAGAAAGTAAATTAAAAATTTTATCAAAAGTTTGTGAAGAGATATGACTAATAAGTTTGTTGGTAATATTTATCTTAGAAGTATATGAAAGCTCATTTCAAACAAAAAAAAAACTCAATTATAAGTTTATTCTATCCTTGTTAAGTTAAGAAATATAAATAAATATTTATGTTGTTAAGATAAGAAATACAAAGTTTATAAAAGAAATTAACTTGAAAAATAGAAAACTTTTAAATAAAATATAAAATTTGGGGTGATTTAAACCAATTTATACTAGAGCCTTTTATTTTTATTTTTATTTTTTTTATAATTTATATTAAAACATTGGGGCTCAACTGGACTATATCCCAATCTCTACCTAGGGATGGCAATAGGCGGGGAGGCCTCTTTTTGTACCTCACCCCATATTATTTTTGAAACCTCGTTCTCACTCTATTCTCCAAAACATTTAAGGGCTGGAGATGGGGAATCCCCATGTGGAGATTGCCTTTTTCATTCTTATTCCCTTTTTTTATTTATTAATATTAATTTATAACTATATTTTTATTTTTATCTATACCTAATCATATTTTTATAAAATTATTTCGTCTTTACCCCATTTAAGGCAGGCCCTGCAGGTCCCCATCCCTGCAAGGCATTTTACTATTTCTATCCCTATCTATTTTCGTCACTCAACATTATTCACATATTAACCCTAAAGTTGTAGTTAGAAATTTATATTTAAGGAATTAGTTTTTTAAAAAAATTAGATGCAGAGATATTAACAGGAAAATTTAGAGCCATTACCAGAATAAGTATTTTGCATAATCTTTTTTTTATTCATTATATTTTGATTCAATTATGAGAGTTAATCCTCAAATTATCCATTGTAGAAATATAAAAAAATGAAAAATATTAAAGTTCTCGTTATTGTTACTGTTACTGTGATTTTCCAACAATTTGTCAGTTCAATTTGTACAAAAAGATGAACCTAAAAGTAAAAGAACATTTTATGATTTTAGAAATACACGAATAAATTTGAATAAATAATGATAAAGTTTAATTTAATCATTTTTGCCATTTATGCATTATAGCCAATAAATCAGCTATCACTTTTATCATTCATTATTTAGTGGATTATAAATTTCATGAAAAATGGAAAAAAGAAATCAAATCTACAAGAAACTAAGGAGTTAAATTAAATAAGATACACAATGCACTTATAATAATATAGTACTCCCTAAAATAATTATATCTTATTAATTTCATTTTATGTTAAAATAGCATATACCATTTGAAAAAAAAAATTAAAAGATGGTTCTAATTCTATAATATATCATTCAGTGAGTTATGTCCAAAATTGAACAACAAGAAACAATGTTGTAACTGTTGATGGCTGAAGAAATGTTAGAGTAATTCCTTTTGCATTACTGTATGAATAATACATTCCGTCAAGACCTATATATATTGCTATTTTATTACAAGAAGGAAAGTATTCTATAAGCAGAATTCTTTCTATGGTTATGGTAAGGAGCCGTTATTGATTGAAGTGTCATTTTTGTCAATGTTCTAAGCTTGGCAAGTGGCGGTTGAGTCAGCTTGATTTAGCCTCATTCTTGTTCTTTTAATTTTGGCCTCTTTATTTTCCATTTGATTTGTTTGTCTTGAATCTTGCTGATTTCTTTTTTTTTTTCAGTAAGCTCTTTATTTTTCATTTGACTTGATTGTCGTGTATCTTGATGATTGATTGGCAAGGGAATGTTATCAGTCCCCCTCAAGCTTGGCAGCGGAGGATGCTGAACGCTAAGTTTGGTGCAGAACAAATCAAAAGAGATCTTGGGAAGTGGCTTGGTGAGTATGTCAGCTACTTGTTTAGAGGTAGGAATGTATTTGGTGCAAATCAGCCCTTCACATACTTTTCCCAAAACAAAATGGACATCAATTTCTATGTGCTTGGTGCGAGCATGAAAAACTAGATTGTGGGTCATATGTAGAGCACTCATATTGTCACAGATCAATAGAGGTGGTTTAGGTAATTGAATCCCAATATCCTATAATAGATATGTGATCCAGATGATTTCGGCGGCAGTAGAAGCAAGGGAATAATATTTGGCTTCGGTACTTGAACGTGCTACAGTGACTGTTTCTTTGAACTCCACGAAATATAGTTTGCTCCAAGGTAAATGCAAAAGCTGGATGTGCTATGTCTTATGCTTGAGCAACCTGCCCAATCACAATAAAAAAAAACCATAAAGTGTTAGTGAGGATTGAGATAGAAGACGAATATCGTGATGGAGGGTTCCTTGTAAGTATAGAAGGATTCTTTTTATAGTTCGTAAATTTGCCTTGTTGGTAGATTGAAAGTGTTGACACACTTTATTGACAGCGAAAGTCATATCTGGTCTAATAAAAGTGAGATACTAGAGGCTTTCAATAAGGGTTCGATAGTGTGTAGGATCGACAGGTTCATTATCGTCTAGGTTTGTTATTTCTTTGACTGCCATATGAGAGCATATAGGAGAGCATGTAGACATATTGGCTTTGTGAAGTACGTCTCGTATGTACTTGGCTTGTGATAAGAAAATTCAGTTGGAGAGTTAGTGGACTTCAATGCCAAGAAAATGATAAAGAGGTCCAAGGTCTTTGAGGGAAAACTTTGAGCTGAGTTTGTGGATAAGAGTCGTGATAGCTTGGTTGTTGTTACTTGTAAGAATTACATCATCAACATAAATTAGAAGTAATAATATGATAGAACCATTATTGAAAACAAAGAGAAAGTTATCTACTTTGTTGCTTGTGAATCTAAGGACCACTAGAGCATGTGAAAGACATTCGAACCAAGGTCTTGGAGCTTGTTTTAAGCTGTATAAAGACTTATGGAGTTTGTACACGAAGTGAGGCCGCATTGGATCCTTGAATCCTAGTGACTGTTTTAAGTATACGGTTTCTTTTAATATGCTATGGAGGAAGGCATTTTAAACATCAAGTTGGTGTATGGTTCATCTTTTGGTAACGTCAATAGCCAAAACAAGTCTGATGGTTGTAGGCTTAATGATGGGGCTGAAAGTTTCATCAAAATGAACCACTTGAATTTGATTTAAACCTCTTGCCACCAATTGTGCTTTGAACCAATCCACTGATCCATCTTCTTTGTATTTGATTTTATGAATCCATTTGGAGTCGATGACGTTGTGTGGAATGAAAGTCCATGCGTGATTATTTTGAAGTGCTTGAATCTCATCTTGCATTGCTTGGACCCAAGTAGGGTTTCTTAATGCTACTTTGAGAGTTTTTGGCTCTTGGGTATTGTGGTGTTTAGACAAAGGTGACTATTATTCTTCAATTTGTGTCTTGTGATCATTGGATGAATATTTTGTGGTTCTGAGGTAATTTTTGGGATCGGTTGAGGATTGAGTTTTGGATTTATTGGTTGAATAAGAAATTCAATTATCAACTGGTTGGTGATGTCGTTGTTTATGTTGGGTGAAGGTGGTAATTCTGAACATCGTAATGGTTTGGGTTATGAGATATGAATGGTAGTGTTTTGGGTGATGCAGGGTGAGTGGATAATAATTCTTGTGGTGTGTTAAGAGTGTTTGCATCATGTAAGGGAGTTTTAGTAGGTAAGTTGGCTTGAGAGTTGTTGATGGGAATGGTATCTTGAGGATTGAGATTGGTGTCAACACGTTCTAGTTGTTTAGAATTTGTTTCAGTATTTAGTGGTTCTTGATGAAGAGTGTTTGAATTTGGTAAGATCATTTGGTCTGAGGTTTGTGTAACCTGTGGAGGAGAATTATCAATGATAGTTGAGCCATGAAAGATTGGTTGATCTTTGTTTGAATTTTGAGTGTGTGGTTCCGATGAATTTTGAGTCCAATCTTCTAGGATGGAAAATGTGCAATCTCGCTATTTTCTGCATACAAAGAGATTTTGTTAAATTTGAGAATGAAAAAACATTTTCATTAAACACTACATGCTGTGATATATATACTTTATTAGTTTGTGGTTGTAGACATCGATAGCCTTTGTGAATTTGACTATATCCAATGAAAACACAAGGGTTGATTTTTGTTTCAAATTTATTTTTGTTGTAACTACGAAGGTAAGGAAAGCACTAACATCCGATTACCCTTAAATGTTGATAGTCTAGTATTTTATTAAAAAAAATTTGGTAGGGACTTGTATTAATGGTAGTTAGTGGCAAGCGATTAATAATGTAAACAGCCATTAGAAAGACATCAACCCAGAGCTTCATTGGTAATGAGACTTGAAACATCATTGTAAGAGCCGTTTCTGTGATGTGTTGATGTTTTCATTCTACCACACCATTTTGTTTAGGTGTGTATGGACATGATAATTGTCATTGAATTCTAAACTGCTCCCATAAATTCAATGTAGAATTTTTGATTCTATATCATATTTATTGATGATTTTTCTCGTTTTGTTTGAATATTTATTTTGAAACAAAAGTCTGACTTTTTTAAGTGTTTTGTGCAGTTTCGAAAATAGGTTGAGAATCAATTCGCTTGTAACATAAAAAACTTTCAAAGCGATGGAGGCACTGAGTTTATGTCAAATGTTTTTGTTAAACATTTAGAGCAGAATGTATTATTCATACAGCAATACAAAAGGAATGTTAGAGTAATTCCTTTTGTATTGCCGTGTGAATAATACATTCCATCAAGACCTATATATATATATATATAAATATTGCTATTCTATTACAAGAAGGAAAGTATTCTATATGCAGAATTCTTTCTATGGTTATGGTACGGAGCCGTTGTTGATTGAAGTGTAATTTTTGTCAATGTTCCAAGCTTGGCAAGTGAGGGTTTGGTTAGTTTGATTTAAGCTCATTCTTCTTCTTTTATTTTTGGCAAACTCTTTATTTTTCAGCTAATTTGTTTGCCTTTTATCTTGTTGATTTCTTCTTTTATTTTCAACAAGCTTTTTATTTCCCATTTAACTTGATTGCCGTGTATCTTAATGATTGATTAACAAAGAAATGTTTCTTTTATTTTTAGCAAGTTCTTTATTGTCCAATTGACTTGATTGCTGTGTATCTTAATGATTGATTGGCAAGAGAATGATATCATTGGCAATAAAATTGGTACAGAACAAATTGAATAATAATATACAAATTTACTTATTAAAATGACATTCGTATCCTTATCTACCGGTTGAAAGGATGGATGACCTTTTTCCATTGAAAAGTAATTAACTAAAAAATTGATAAAAAAGTTTTTGCCATTGAGCTTACTCTAAAAATATTAAAACTGATTGATGTAATTATAGAAATAAAATATAATATTTACCCTTTCGTATTAGTATTCTCCATGAAAGAATCATTGAGGAAAAGGATATATTTGTACTTTTGCAATTAACAGTCGATCCAGTCCAGTAGATGTTATTTTTTTAATTTGAATTGATAATTTTATAACAACTAAATAAAATGAAAACAAGAACAAAAAAATGACAACTATTAGAGTTCATCTTTATTTGTTGATGGTGTTACAACGATATTACGATAGTCACCACAGTTTTTATTGCAATGATTGTGCATTATCACCTCTAATGAAGTCATCGATTGGCGATTTGCTGATAAAGATGGCAGTGAACCGCACTTTATAAAATGGACTAGGATCCTTATCATATTTCATCTTTTATACAATTGTTTATAAAAAAATAAAATAATTATAAAATAAATCTTCACATATATAAATAATATAATATATGTTTCAACAGATCTATTAAAGATTAGGAGAAAATTCTAATTTAAAATAAAAATGGGCAATAAATAAACTTAAAATATTTTTGAAGACGAACTCAATGTTTCTATTCTTTTTTAAAACATTAAAACAAAAAGTAAACGGAAAATAACATACTAAAGGTCAATAAGAAACAATTGTATTTACTTTTATAATATGAAGTAAAAAAGTCTGAATTCATCTTGATGATGTTTGTTATAGTCATTTATGGCTGATGCAGCATCATCAGGATTCTTAATTTCAAAGCTAAGTCAAGCAGACCGTATACATCTATATATATCATTGCTTTTATTATAATTAGCATGTGAATCCTAATGATGCTGCATTTGCAAACAATGATTGGTTTATGAATTCAAATAAATTTTTTTTTGATGATGTCGTCATATATATATATATATATATATACATCTTGTTATAGTCATCTATGGCTGATGTAGCATCATCAGGATTCTCAGCTTCAAAAAGTAGGTCAAGCAGATTAGATCAGGGTTTCCATTATAATTAGCGTGTGAATCCTAATGATGTTACATCTGCAAATAATTATTGGTGATTAATTCAAACAAAAATGACTTTATGAGTTTGTTATACCTTATTATAATTAGCTGATGTAGCATCTTCAGAATTCTGAACTTTAAAACTTAAGTCAAGCAGATCTTATAAATATATATATATATCATTGCCTCCATTATAATTAGTGTGCGAATCCTAATGATACTGCATCTTCAAATAATGATTGGTGATTGTTTCAAACAAAAACATCTTGATGAGCTTGTTATACCTTCTTATAGTCATTTATGGTTGATGCAGCATTATCAGGATTCTCAGTTTCAAAAGCTAAGTCAAGCAGATCATATATATATATATATATATCACTGCCTCTACCATTAGCTTGTGAATCCTAATGATACTGCACCTGCAAACAATGACTATAGATCTTTTAAGCATGATTAAAAGTGTTAGAATTTTTAAAAAAGTAATATAAAGCTAATTCAACTTTATATATGCACGAAAATGGGGGAAATTTTGAAAGAAGAAAAAAAAATGCAACACCGATGTAATTTATTGTGTTTGATCGCAAGCATAAGATTTAAGTGAAAAAAAACCTTAAAAGAAAATAAAAGGTTATATGCGATTTATTAACATATAACAAATGGTTATAAGGTCGATGTTGCACTGCAACCAAATTAAACCCGAAATACATTATTTAAAACAAAATCTTAGAAAGAAAAGGGAACTGAAAAAGATATCTAAATGAACTGAACAAAAAAACAGCAACCAAGTGGAAAAATCTTTAGATGAAGAATAAGGAAAATAAAATAATGTAAAATTAACCCTTTGGAAAGAACCTCTCAAACACTAATATTTGCAAAGAAATTGTTAAGGGAGGAATCGTCCTTTTACCTTTTGAAATTAAATTAAAAATACTTTGTTTAACTTTGAATATTAACTTTTATGCGCAACGAAATAACCTATATGTCAACGTCTATGGTGGATTTAAGGATCACAACACAACCTTTATGCTAACCAAAATAATAAGAATCTAAAGCAAAAAATAAAAGATCACAACACAATCTTGCGTGGTTCAACTAATTACCAACGTCCATGGTGGATTCAAGAATCCTAGCCTCTCTTATTAACTCCTTAGAGATTTTACAAGAAAATTTCAATGAAGAACCATCAAAATGAGCTAATGTTTAGTGAACCCTTACTCTACCACAAGCAATAAACACTCATACGACGGTTCCACCCTAGCACACTCAAGCACTTAGTGTCTCTCTTAATGTTTAATCTCAACTAAAGGGTTTACAAGTGTTTATATAGGGCTTATTTCATGCCTACTAACCCTACTCCTTATTGGAGTAAGAGTGCACTCATTTTATAAGTCAAAAACTTCCAAAAACTAAAAATTTAGATCAAAAATGAAATTTTATCGGCGTCGCGGCGCTGAGGTCCTAGCGCAGCAGCGCTGAGCTTCTAATCTGGGCACCGCAGCACTCAGCCCAGGGCATCGCAGCACTCAGCCCAGGGCACCGCAACGCTCAGCTCTAGTACCTATTTTATGCATTTTCTTCACTTTCTTCGCGTCTTCAAGTTTCGTTTTGCTTCCTCCTTTATGTCTTATATGACCTAAACTTCTCTATACATGTCCTACTCGTTCTAGACTTCTTGTGACTCTTTTCTTTAATATTCATCTCAATTCTTCTTCAACCAAGATTGTTAAACACACCAAATCTCCAACAAAGCCTTCCTTGATTCAAAATCTTCCAAATAAAAAGGCTTTTGGATCAGATACACATCGATACTCTATCATCTATATTTGAGTCCAGTTAAGTCTCCACTAATATTTAACTTTCCCCAGGCTAGTAACTTTGATCTCCAAAGGCAGTCATGCACCTTGCATAGGATATGGATGTGTTGCATTCCTTTCCAAACCATATCACCTCGGTGAGCACGGTTTGGATGTCATATAATGGTTTACATTACTTCAACACCCCACGTTGAGCCATTCATGGCCATCCCAGTAAGCACATAAAGCCCCTCATTGTACTTCTCACCCTCAAACCTTATAGGTTTCTTTACCTTCAATTTTTCTTTTTCCCTTCTAACCGAATACACTTCCTCATTGATCTTGCCTAAAGATATCAAGTTTCTCCTCAGTTTAGAAACATGCCATACACCATGTAAGTCCCTAGTTTCTCTACCTTGCATCCTCAGCCTTATGTCACTAACTTTCATAATCTCACAAGTCATGTCATTTCCTATTAGAGGTTTACCTCTCTTGGCTTTATAATTGGTAAACATCGATCTTTCGAAACACATATAGACACTGCACCCTAAATCTAGTATCTATTTTTTAGCGTACTTTTTCCTTGAGGCTACCAATGTGTCTACAACTTCGATATCCTCCTCAGTATCGATTACAGCCCACCTTCATTGGTATTTTGATTTCGGACAATCCTTCACAAAGTGCCATTCCTTATTACAAAGAAAATACTTCTTGGATCTCCTCCTTGAATGGTTGTTCTTCCTCTCTTGTGCTAGTAATACTGCTCCACTCTCGGACTCAGATCTCTTTGTCAATTCTTTTGAGTTCAATGATGCATTGACGTTATTTATCGTTAAAGACTCCTCACCATATAACAGCGTATCCACAAAGCTCTCATAGCTCTTTGGCAACGAACTTAATAGGATTATGGCATTGTCTTTATCCTCAATTTTGATGCCTAATTGCTTAAGATTTATGATGCTCTTGTTGAACTCGTCAAGGAGCTGGCTTCCTATAAAGTTGAGTCTAGCCTTTCATTCACTATTAGAGCCCTAACCTTCTTTCTATAAAAATTGAAGTCATTCATCCTATTAAACTTCTTTATTACTTGCTTGATTACAGTCATGGTTTAAATACCTCAAGTGTGTATTATCAAACCTTGCTCTGATATCAATTTGTTGAGGGAGGAATCACCTTTCTCCCTCTTGAGATTAAGTTAAAATGAAGAACACCTTATTTAACCTTGAACCCTAATCTCTATGCGCAATGGATTAACTTGTATACCAAGAAAATAAGCAACAATTTAAAGTAGAAAATAAAATATCACAACACAATCTTATGTGGTTTGACTAATTGCCTACGTCTATGGTGGATCCAAGATCCTAACCTCTCTTATTAACTCCCTATAGATTTTACAAGGAAAACCCAATGAAGAACTCTCAAAAAGACCTAAAGTTTAGTAAACCATTGCTCTACCATGAGCAATGAATACCCAAACGACGGTTCCACCCTAGCGCACACAAGCACTTAATGTCTACCCCAGTTTTTCTCCTATCTTAGAATCTCTTTTAATGCTTAATCTCAACTAAAGAGTTTACTAGTATTTATATAGGAGTTATTTCGTGCCTACTAACCCTATTCCTTGTTGGAGTAAAAGTCCACTTGTTTTGGAAGTCCTAAACTTTTCAAAACTAAAAATTCGGATCAAAAATAAAAATTTTCTGACTTAGGCGCCGCGGTGCGGAGGTCTTAGTACCGTGGTACTGAGCTTTATTGTGCCATGTACCGCAGCGCTGAGCTTCTTATATAGGTGCCGCAGCGCTCAGATCTGGCACATTCTCCTCACCACATTTTCTTCGCTTCTTTGAGTTTCATTTTGCTTCTTTCTTCGTATCCCACACGTCTTAAACTTTTCTATACGTGTCCCACACGTTCTAAACCTCTTGTGACACTCTTTTTTTCATAATCATCTCAATTCTTGTTCAACCATAATTGTTAAATTATCAAATCTCCAACAAAAATTAAAACGAAAGGATAAATGAACTAAAGTAACCAATATATAAGAAGTGAGAGAGATGAGTGGAAATAGTGAGGAAAAGGTTATAGGTATATATAGAAGATGTCCTGTGGAAGTTTTGTACATCTAATTTTTATGATCCAACATTTCAGTATGAGTTAAGTTTTGCTAATACTAAAAATGCTTCCATTTTGTATTGGTATTTTGGCCCAAAATAAAAGTACCAATAAGAAGAGAGTGTAGAAAAAGAAAGAGTAAATAAAAAAATATTTGAGTCACATAGAGGCTTGCCAAAATAGTAAAGCATTCTTTTATAAATGCATTCCATTGATTGAAGTCAGGTTTGAATCTCCCCTCTTTCATAGTTGTAAAAATACCTTAAAAAAAGAAAAGAAAATGTTCGAGTCCGAGGTGAGCATCCGGAATCTTTTTCAGAGGAAGCAATCTGATCTTTAATGATCATGGCTCATTGCAGTGCTGCAATATTCTTTTACTCAACACCAATATTTTAATTGATCTTGATTTTAGCGTTTTGGATTGTTGTGACAATCATTTTTGGTTGAACAAAAATGTTGCGTCCACACTTAACTTTTGTGTGTTCACACTTAGCTTTTTTTCGTGTTTGCTTCGAGAACCAAACTAAAAAAGATTTTGAACCAAAATCTTTCTGTTACGCTGATTCTATTCTTTTACTTTCTCCATTACGAGCTGCTTGGAATTGTCAGTCTGCTTTATTGGTTTTTCACTAAAATGTCTCAATTAGGGTTTGATGGGTACAGATCCTGCTTTGCATGGGTTTTGGATTTTCATATCGGTATTTGTATATCATAGAAGATTCTTCCGAGGCAGAAAAATAAAATATAAAAAAATGGAAGCAAAAAATTGGAACCCATTATAATCAAAAGAACATCCTAAAAGACCTATTTGTGAGCAGCAACTATATCGAACATTTTCCTAAATAAAAAATAACTATACAAAAATCATCTCAAAAACCCTATAAAATTATAAAACCGGATGAATCTTGGAAATCCTTTTCAACCAAAGCCCAAAGAAAAGCATAAAAACGAAATCACCAAAAATACATTTATTTTTCCCAACCATGATACTCATATTAGAGTTGAAATAACACATCTCCAAAGGGATTTGGTTTGCTTCATTTCCGCAAAGGCAAAAGTACTTTCCAGAAGTAAAGATTCACAAGAGCCCAAAACTGTCCGTCAGATCTTAGTTTTTTTTTGCAAACTTAGCCCACAAATCCAATGCCACTCTGCAATGAAAGAAAAGATAGAGATTTTTCACCCTTTCCACGCATTATCACACACCATTATGGCGAAAGTCGCCCTGAAGGATGTTTCTTTGAATCAATTCTCCAGTATTGAATTTGCCTTATAGCTGAGAGGCGTGGCATGATATTTCTTGAGCCACATAATACAGATGTAAAATCATCTTTGTAAATTGAATTCCATTTGTCGGGGCAGATTTATGTTCCACAACACCGCTCATTAGAATCCTTGTAGTTTGTATAACGGATTAGATTATATTCGAGTAAGGATATGGCGTGGCATATGAGAACTTACAAATATGTTCGTTTTACTTTATGCCCCCTTGACCTGGTGCTGCAGGTGGATTTATTTAATATTTTGGGGTACATAGGCATAAGAAATCTATGAGACAATGATTCTATTGAAACGAAAGCACGTAAACAAGTAAAATCACCTAAATAATATATATTCAGAATAAATAATTAAAGAATAAAGAGAGAAATAGTAAAAGAAGAACACATAATGAATTACGTAATTCGGCAACTTGTCTATATTTATGGCAGATCAAGATCACACTCTTCTCTTATTATAAATCACAAGACACTCACAAAGTATGCTTTTTACAAGAAAGATCACAAAAAAAAAACTCTCTCTTGCACTCTAGGGATTTTCTCTCACAAATAACCACAAAGATTGTTAATGATCACTTAGATTATTGTTTACAAATTAATTGAGAGCCTTTACATAAGTTTTTGGATATCCTAGGTTTACCCTAAATATGTGAGAGTAGTATTAGGGAGTTCTAAAGCAAGTGGAAGACGAAATAAGGAAGTTTTCTTATTTCAGAATACTATTCACGTGTCCAGTACCGCGGCTCTCAGGTCTCACCACCGCGGCGCTAGTGCTCCCGTCTAAGCGTCGCGGCGCTTACATTCTAGACTGAGCGCTGCGGCGCTAATCCCTGGTCCTGCAGCGCCTATGCCTGGTCACTTCTCCCTTCGTCTTTTGTCTCCTTCGCGTCCTTGTTTGATCTTTGTGCACCCTACGCACTTAGTTTATTCTCTAAATTATATATCGATAATTTTTAATTAATATTCTCACAGATTCAGAATCATATTATTATATCTTATGTTTTATAACGATTGCACTAGAGTTGTATTGCGGTTTGCCTAAATTTATGCTTCTGAGAACCATTATTAGCAAAATTAAAGATGATGTTTTATTTACTTTTTCCTATTGTAACACTAAGTTTTGCTTTCTGCTGAAGATAAATCATCTACTTGCTTTCTGCTTCACTGTCAAAAGTTCATTGAGTTGGTTCAGGCATAACCTTTTCCCCTATTTATTGTGCTTACTAGTAGCTTCTTTTTGCAGAGATTGAATAAACTAATTTTATGTTATAAGTTTTTTCTTAATATTCTTCAGGCCTTAATGGTGGTTCTAATTTTTGTTGTACATTTTGTTCACCTTATCTTAAATCTCATTGTCATTAGTAAAAAGGGTTGACTGAAAAAAAAAAGAAGAAAAGAAACGCAGTCGAGAATTTGTTACCATTTGCTTTTAAAGAGTACAGATAAGGGTTTATTATTTTTCCTTTAAAAAGGGCTGGGCGTGGATCTAGAAGCCTTCTTGACTTGTTCTAGTTATGAATATTTGGTATTGATAATTATGACGAATTAAAATTAAGTGAAATTTCTAGCCTTCAGCTAAAGTAGTGTAGGGGTGTGGCTAGACATAGAATAGGTCTTTGCTTACCTTAATAAATTTTTAGTCTAATATTTCATTGGACATGTAAGTCGGAGCACTGGAGTGTTAAATAGTAATTTTGTTTTAATGACCTAAATTGAAAACAAGTCCAAATTTAATTTATGGATGTTTAATTTAATTTATGAAAGCTTCTTAAGTTGGATAAAGAATTAAATGATTAAAGAGACATTTGTGTGATTTTAATTAAAAGTATTTTGTGTGATTTTAACGAAAAGTGTTTTGTATAGTTTTAATTAAAATTATTTTTTGATGGTTTAGAATAATGTAAAGTGTACCACCTTGTGTGGTGTAGATTAAATTTATGCATATCACTTTGTGTGGTGTAGATTCATTAAATATAAGTATAAATACTCCATAAATTTTAATATAGGTAATAAGTGAAGTGTGAAGAGTGAAAAAAGTGAAGGAAAGAACTAAAAGAAATAAAGCTTCCAAAAGTGTATAAAATAACTTATAAAGCTTTGTTTGTGTGAGAAAAAAATTGAAGAGTGTTAAGAATTGTATTTTAAGTGTTTCCTCTCTTATAATATTTCTTGTGCTAATAATACAATTTTTTTTATATAAAGTCTAATTCTTCTTCAACACGAAGGAGGCAGTGAAATAAAGTAAGATGGAATTGCAAAATAGAACCCTAATATTTTGTCAAGATTGCGTTCATCTAAAAAAAATGATTTGAAGGATATTTTTTTTCACATCCAATTTTATCAATGAATAACTTTCTAATTATTGAAAAGTAAAAAAAAACTATGCACAAAAAATAAGACAAATAAAAATTAAAAAAAAAAATTTAATCCTTAATTTTATAGATATATATATTAACTTAATCTTTTATATTTTAATATATACTACATTAGTCTTTGTTATTAAAAAATTTTTATTAAATAATTATTATTTGAGGGTAAAAAAATTATTTTTATAAATATATTAAAAATACCAAAATATCAGGAAAATTTTAAAATTAATCCCATTAAGAAAAACTAAAATAAAGATTAGAAAAGAACAAAACCGTACAAAATCCTAGAATAAAAAATGTAATATTACATAAAAGTCAAAAACTAAAAGCAAATAACTAATTTTTTTAATCCTTGAATTAATAATATGAAAAACCCACTTGGTAATCATCAAGAATAGACCCATCATTATCACTACCATCATCATTACCCTCCATCTTCGTCTTTGGGTAACAGTAATTCAGTGATGGTGGCTGAGAGATGAAGTATGATTCTAAAGCATAACCCAAAAATTTATTTATCTGGATGGAGGAATTGAGTTCATTAAATGGAGAAATACAAAAACAAAAATAAAATCATATGTCTAAATGATATGTCAATTTTGAAAGAAAAAAAAAAGAGAGAGGGAAAGGGAAAAAAAGAGAGAGCAAATTAGTGAGTTTTTGTGATTATTAGTAGGCTTAGATGATCTTCGAGATTGCTGTAGTTGCTGCTGAATGGCAACAACAATGCTTGATTCAGAGATGTAGTCAATGGAGTATGAAGAAAACATCTTCTCCTTTGTAAACTAAGTTAAGCGCTGAACTCTAATTCAACTTAAAACTCTAATATCTTTTGTAACGAAATTTTGTGATAAAAAACAAATATAATATCAAGAGTATGAAAGCAAACCAAATAAGAATTCAACACAACTAATATACGTGGTTCAGTTATTGTTTATGTCTACAATAGATTAAAAGATTTTATCTTCTCTTATTAATTCTTCTGGAGATTACAAAGAAAATAAATAAAGAACTCTTAAATATATGACGTACATTCGTTCTTTCAAGAATAATAAACATCCAACAATAGTTACACCCTAATACCCAAAGCATTTAGTGTCTACTTAATTCTCTAATCTCTTAAAGTCATTCTCTAATCTCTTAAAGTCTCTCTCTTAATGTTTAATTCTCAATATAAATGGTTTACAATAACTTTTTGTGAGTAAAACGTCTCTATAAATCTTAAATCTAGTTGGAATAAGATTTCAAGTGTTTAGGAGGCTAAAAGCCCCCTCAAAGAAGTCAAACTTAGCTAAAAATGAACTTTTCTGAACCTACGCGCAGCAGCGCCAAAGGGCTGGTGCCACAGTGCCAATGCGATCCGTGCCAGCGTCGCGACACCGGGGCCTGCACTTGGCCTTTCTACTTTTTTTATCCTTTTCTCTCTTCCAAAGTCCTATCTTTTCTTGTTTGTCCAATGCGTGCTTGACTTTAAAATTACTCTCCTCTTAGTATTCATCTCAATTGTTGCTCATACATGATTGTTGAATCATCAATTCCAACAAACGCTCTTGTGGTCGTAAGTATAAATCATGAGAATAGTTTCTATAGGGCTAAACAATATCACAAATTTTTTTGTGAATATTGTTTATGAAAATACAAATTTGGAGATAAATTCAAGGTTGGGCAAATAGAGATTTGATGGTAATGATCTATATCTCTACTCTTTTAGGATATCAATGATGGAGAGATTATACGTATATGCTATAACCTCAACTTATATGGTCTAATGCGCTACTTTGTAATATTCATAATGTGTATGTAGGGCATCGTTCATGGAAGTATGGAGGATTTCTATATGACAAATTGGGCATGGAGTTAGAGAGTCTCATAATATGAAGTGTACTTGTTGTGTACTAGAGTAGTAGACTGGATTCAATAATTTGATCCAGAAAATTCCAGCAAAATCAGATATTTGTTTAAAGATCTCTTGGAATGTGCATTTATCCAGACTTAATTATTAAGTACATTATATAATTAGTTGATATAAGCTGTTAACTAATGGGATATTGACAAGTTGTATAATTTGATCTATAAATTATTTTTACCTTAAATTGACCTATTAACCTTACTAGTAAAAATAAGTAACATAAAATAATTATTTAAATTTTTTTTGAATAATTAATTAAATATTATATATAATAATTGTTATTATAAATGTCAATGGGGATACAAACAATTATTATTATGACCTATTAATAATGACATAATATTATGAATGATAGAACACTATTAAAGTAAAGTTTACAAAACTTATAAAAATTAAAAATATTTAATTTTTATTAAATGGGTAATTAAATTACACTAGCACAATAATAAAAAAATTGAATATGTCATTTTACTTTTATTTATATTAATTAATGGTGCTGTAAATTTATTCAATGGATAAGCATTAGTAAAAAAAATAAACATTAGTGGCCAACAAAATTAAAATGTAGGCCATTTATTATTTTTTGGTGGAGAAACAAAACAAAAAAATAAAATAAAATGAAAGTGGTTTAACCATTAAAATAGAGATGAATTTATTTGATCAATTCTTTTTCAATTTTCATCATTCGGCCATGCTAAAATAAAGCAAAAATATTGAGAAGCAAAAATATTTTTAGATGAAAACATGCTTTAATAAAAAATAGTTACAAAGGTGCTATGGAAGAGTTGCATAAATAATATATTTTCTTGAAACAAATATATATATGTTGAAAGAGTTTGAACACATGATGTTAAAAATTAATCAAAGTTACCATTTTATCTACACAATCCTACCTGATTGTTGTAAACTAGAATTATTCAAGTAGACTTAAAGGTGAGCTCTAAAATTTAAAATTTTCACCGAAGTTCCTCAAATGTATGTTTCTGTAATCTTAACTTGTTTATAATTTAGTTTACATGTGTACATGTTGATTATATATTTAATTTCGCTGCAAATAGTATGTGTGACATATATTTAAGTTTTTCAACATGTATACAATCACATACATATACTCAAGAACAAGTTAACAAAAATTTCTCCGTATGTCCATGAACGACGCCCTACACACACACCCTACAGATATTACAAGTAGCGCATTCAATCATACAAGCTGACGTTAACCATATATGTATAATCCTTCCGCCACTTATATCCTGAAAGAGCAGATTTATAAATTACCATTGTCAAATCTCTATTTACTCAATCGTAAACTTACCTTTAACTTCGTATTTTCTATAAATAATATCTGCAATTTTAATTTTATTTATTCCACAGAAAACACTTTTATGCGTTTACTATTTATAGCCATAAGATTTTCGAAAATACAATATTGATACATCAAAATATACAACTCACCCATATAAGCTGATGGATCCCATATTTATGGACCAGACTTCATGAGCATTGAACCATACCCAGTAATATCTAGCGGTCAAACCATAAAAGGTATCTAACATTGGTGAAATCAAAGCATAATAGATCACTCACAAGCCTACCATAGCACTCAAGTCAAAGAACAATGAATACTACTCAACTTAAGAAAAGACCTTCCATTAATGACTTTGTGAGATGTCTATTAGAGATCCACGTGAGTCTGTTTAGTACTCAGTCGATACCTGCATCTCTAGATGAGCTTCTGCTAAGCTTATAATTTTCTAAGACTAACCATCTGGATAATTCAGATATAGATATACACTAATATGAAAAATAGTTCATTGATCGAACCATATCAGTAAAGATAGATATAGAATGGGGTGTTTTGAGAATATACTATATAATGACATTTTCGATGACCATTTGTAACTCTTTACAACTATATCATTACTAATATATTCTCAGATTGTTATCCCATTTTAGACAAGGTTTTAAATCTTAAAATTTGATAACTCTTATAATTACTAACTCTTAGCACTACTAACTCTAGCATTTATAACATTTAGTGCTGATCTAAACTCTTTTAGGTCAAATTCAAACTTCTTTAAATTTACAATGTCTGAAACATAACAAACTTTTTACCATATATTAAAAACAATTAATGATTATAATAGAAATGTTAATTATATAAATGTTAAATACTAAATACTCATACAAAATGAGATGACATGTAAGCACAAAATTTTAACATTATGTATCAACTAGGCTCTAATACCAATTGTTGGAGTTTTTGCGCACCCTAATACAAGTTTGTTGGTAGTTTAATACCCTAAAATCTTAGCACATGCATAAAATTTTTCTTACAAGTAACCAAGAATAAGAAAATATTACACACAAGACACAAGAAATTTACTAATTTGACAACAAACGCCTACATCCACTGTGGATAATGAGATCCTATCTTCTTATTATTTAGTTCACAAAGAATTCTTAGATCACAAAAATCTTCACAAAAGATTACAAGAAATACCCAATAGTCAAAGTTTTCAATGATCTATATAACACTCTTTTGTATACTAAGCACTTAAACTCTACCTAAGCTCCCAATTTTCTCTCCTGTTAATGCTTTTGATTAATCTAATTATTTTACAAGAGTTTATATAAGTTCTAAAATGTCCTTAAAATTCCTATTTTTAGTTAGAATAGGAGTACATATGAAAAACAAAGTTTAAAATTGACTCAAACTAATTAAGATGACTTAAAAATAAACTTTCTCGATAGTTGGCAACCCGGTGCTGATGTAGAGTCAGGACAACACAATAGTGCTAAGGCCTGAAAAAATGCCTTCTTTTGTGCTTTTGCGCCCCTCCTTACTTCTTTTTTGTTTTCTTCTTTCTCATACATCCAACTCGTACTCGATCTCATATTAATTTCTCATTAGTTTCTAACTCAAAATCAAATTCAAACTCGATTTTGAATGACAAATTCTAATAATATATATAATAGTTGTTCAGTTTTCTTTTCAACTATTGTGCTCAAAACGTTGGCTAAATTTGTCATAAATCTTGCGATGATGTTGCTAAAAGATAATCGAGAGCAACGTTTAGCTTGCAACATTATGAAAAAATGTTATTTTGATCTTTAATTTTATAAATATATTTTAATTTAGTCATCACTTGTTTAATATATACTATATTAATTTTTGTATGAACAAAAATAATAGTTATTCAGGAATAAATAATTACCGCAAAGGTGCTTATAAAAATTAATATGATATATATTAAAAAAATTAAATTAGTATATATTTATAAAATTAGAGATTAAAATAATATTTTTTTCTTGTGTTAATTATGAGACGGCTTTGCATATTTTGGCCCAAAAACCTTCAGTATTTGCGAGTAGAAATCTAGATAATCTTGGTCTAGTGAAAGGGCTTATCAATTCAGGTTTAGTTTCTCCATAAATTGATTACTGCTCTAATGACAAAGTTAGTGTACTGTCCAAACCAATCATAAAAAAAAGTTCAAACACACGTGGCATTAAAAATGGAGTAATAAAAATGTACCCAAAACTTTCTCATCTGAATATCCGACAAGCTTACCACACCATTTTTTACCCTATTCACCAAAAGAAAAAAAAAAAAAAACTAACGTGGGTCTGTCCTATAAGACCATCTGATTTAAATAAGTAACCCATGTTAAGTATTTTCTTTTATCTCAATTATTATCATGATATGCCTACGTATGTATATTAAATCGTTTTAAGGAGGACGTACAGGGAATAGATAACATTTTTTCAATAGTGATATCATAACATGAGAACTCTAAAATGATATGATAATAAGAGAAGTGTGTTAGATCGAAGTTGAGTCTCAGTCTCATATAAGCTTCTCCTAATTATATCCAACATCCTTATTTATAACACTTAGATCGAAGTTGAGACAGTTCAATAGTTAAAGTCTCTCACACTCACATCCTTTAAATCGTGAGTTATACTCATCATATTCCTTTTTGAGTGAAATTTAATTGCAGACAGAGAATATTTACTTCTCATGATTCTTTAGTGCCAAAAATATTGAAGTTCACTCGCAGTTTGGACTTGTTGGCAACCACTCAAGCTCTACTAGTAGTCAAATCTTTTTGGAAAGAAATATTCGAGGAGACTTGGAGGTTATAGATCTAATCATAAAACCTTCACATTTATTGTTCGATGCAACTGAATTAGGGAACTTCCAATTCTTGGCCGAACTCATTTGGTCATATCCTGATTTGGTTTATGAATTAGATGACAATAATCGGAGCATATTTCATGTTGCGGTTTTGCATCGTCGTGCCAATATTTTCAATCTTATACAAGAAATAGGCTTCACCAAGGAATTGATGGTAACCTTTGAGGATAATTTTTTTTTAAAATGAATGAATTCATATCATATCATTAATAACATTAAGATATTACATCAAGTTCTTGTGATACATAGATCTAAAGGAATAACATAATAAGATAAATATATTTTTAAATTATTTGATTCAAGCTTCTTATAAATAAGAAGGCAATTATACCCATAAAGGGTAAGAACAAAATGAACATTGGACTCTTTCAAAAAAAAGAGAACAGACTTTTCAACAGAAAGGAATAACAGGCTTTTCAGCAGAAATGAATAACAGACCTCCTGCAGAGGAAAATACAAATCCCTTAAATAAGGGAGAAATTATTAATCGCATTATTCAAAATAAAATTATCATCAAACGTACCCCAATAACAAAGAGTTACTATTTGTACCCTAATAACAAAGAGTTAACAATAATAATCCAACAAATTGATGGTGAAATTGCCATTTAGATAGGGGCAGGAGTACAAAAGAAATTTGAGTGATAGCAGCCGGTCGGAACCAAGCTGACTGGAAAATGGCTAAGGGAACACGAGCGACGTATGAAGTTTGAAATCGATATAATCCGATTGGAACCAACCACCAGAGCACCGTCCGATGCCAGGAATGCCAACAGAGGTGGCTTGAAGATCGGCAGTCCCATGAGCCAACGGAAACAGCATTGATATCCAGCGAAGGGAGAATAGACACACCATTGAAACTAAGTCAGTAAAGCTCTGTTGGTTGTTGTAGGATCATTTGGGTCCGTTGAGCCTCTGACAATTGAGGGTAAGATCCCCAAACTGGCAAGTACTCGACATGGAGCGAGGAAAGTTCTACGGCTGCCGGAGATCGGAGGGGGATGGTGGAGAACAGCGGCCAAAAAAGCAGAAGAGAAACCTGAGATCGGCTGGCAAAACTCCATCAATGGCTGGAGGCTCGACAGAATCGAGGAGACACGGCAAGGTCGAAGGCACCTCCGGTGTTAGGCTAGTTAACCATTAAGGAGGGCTAGTGGAGATGCTCAGTGAGGATCCGCAGTGACCAATGTCGCGCCCGGCAAACTCGGCTACTCGATGGCTGGTCGGAACAAGCTGAAGAAATGAGATAAATCCAAGGATGCTAGCAGCAGTCAGTAGCTCGGCAAGGACTAGAACTGGCTACCGGTGTCTCAACTGAGAACGGAAATCTTGATGGAAGTCAATTGCTGATCGGGGCTTGCACAGGCTGAAGAACACACCAGAGAGCATCAAAAAACAAATGCACTAGAAAAGGAAAGAAAAATTGGAGATAAGGGGAAACGAAGAGGCCGAAGTTAAAAAAGGCTAAGGAGGTAGATTTTGTGCCGCCACTGGAGAGGGGTGCACCGAAAAGGAGGCCAAGGGACCTTCTCCGATGGCTATGGAGGTATGTGAGCTGGAGCGGCTAGGTTAGAATCGAGTCAGTATTGTTTCAGGTGTAGCCTTACAGATGCAGCGAGAATTAGTATGGTTTTAGGTAAGAATTTCCATTTCTCAGCCATTATCTCAGCTCTTCACAACCTCTCAGTAAGATTTTATTACATATCTCAAGTTTTTCATTACATATCTTAACGTTTTTTTTTTTAAATTCCCTACTTGTATATTTTATTTTAACAGGAGTTTGTCACTTACCTCCTATCTTTTTTTCTTAGCTACTAAAAATTCTGTTTGTAAATGCTCAAAACTCTCTCTGTTGTTACGAGATTCTACTAAAATTACAACTTGAGAGACGTATTCTATTCAACATTTCATTCCAAGTTTCTGTTTAAGCCAAGTAAGCTGATGCTTTACTAAGAACACACAACTCATTTATCTAATAAAATCTCCAAGGTTTGCATTCAACGTTAATATTATTTTGCATATTATCAATCTATCCATATATATATATATATATATAAAGAGAAAAAGAAAGAAATGATTTAATTGACGACATTGTTTATGTCATGATGTGCAACACTATCATGTGATACTATATAATTAATATTAATTTTAATTATATTTACAATATGTTACAGAATCGCATTATATATTTAAGCTTTCACCATTATGCATGCCCAACCAAATGTTGTATTGTCACTTACTCATTGTCCTTATTTTTGGAGAATTTTCAAGAAAAAAATAGTTTTGAAAAAAAACAATAAATTACCTCTCTAAAATGCTTAATGAATAGTTTAAAAAGGCTCAATAATAGTTGATAATGTTTTCCAATCCAATCTAATGATAAGTACTAAAAACAAATGAATTCAAAGATCTAATTTTCTATTAAATACACCCTAATCAAATATTTTCGGATTGTTTTTTTTTCTTTGTGTATGTGACGTTTAGTTTGGTACTGATTTCTAAGCTCACCACCATAATCGTGACTGTAAAAAGTAATTCAATTGTCCCATGGTTATGCTTAGAGGAAAAGGAAGCGTACTTAGCTACATTCGTAGATCCAGCATTGATTTTCATCCACCATTCAAGGATAGATCCAACATTAACACCTCTATAATACCCTTTTGAGATCTAAATTTTCTTTAAAATAATAAAAAATTTCTATAAAATGTTTGAAGATAAAAGAAAAATGAGAATTTAGGATTAGTTAAAATAGCTCATAGCATTCGTAGTGAAGCCCAACTTAAAGGCTGTTAATAATTTTAAAACAATATATTATATGCATCATTTTGACACCTATAATCTAAATTATGACCTTTTGATATGTTTTATAGTCCTTCATCAATAATTAAATTCACAAATAATATTATAATTTGTAACAAATTCTTCGCACCTCATAAATAAGAGATCATTTTAACTTGTTACAATTTTTTCTATAGAGAAAAAAATAGGGAAAAAAAAACATAATGCAAGCGAAATAGAAGAGGATTATTCACTCAGGTTAGTTTTTCCAATAAAATCAGTACAGAAAAAAATATTAAATTAAATTGTCACTTAAATATATATGTATATATATTTTTTTTGTTTTTATAATAAAATCTTGTTCAAAGAAAGCAAATTTATTTTGCTTAGAAAAACGAACTTATTTTATAAAATAAAATAAAAAAGAGAAATATCGTAAAGAAAAAAAAACAATATAAAACGATATTGAGGAAAATCATAATAATCCCTAAACAAGGGCATTTAAATTTGAAGAAACCGGGAGTCAAATTATGCAAAATGAACGTTATTGATTTCTTTAATCAAAACACTAATAACCCAATTACATTGGAGATAAATGTGAGTATAATAAAAGGTCATATGAGAAATTATATCCTTACAATACAACCAGTCTTAAAAAATTATATTGAACAGAAAAAATAGTATCAATAATTTTTAATTTAAGAAAAAAAGAAAAAGGTAGGAAAACCAAAACTAACAACAAAAGCTCCCAAGAAATCATTCTGTTGATCCTTAAAAATATCTTCCCATGTTAGTAGCTTAAATTTTATTGAATTACTTAGTTAACTTTTATATATTTTAAATATTTTATTAAATTTTTATTGTTAAAAAATTATTGTTTGAGGTATTTTTTTAAGATGATAAAGTAAATTGATATATTTAATTATAATAAATGATCTCATGTTTAATTAAATTTACCTTATTATTATCCTAGAAAAGGCAACACGACTAGAAAATAATCAACTTTTGTTAGATATGAGAGTTCTACAGTATGAACTCGATGGAGATGACAAAATGGTCGGTTTGGTTAGAAATGAGAAGGCGAACAGTGGCCATGTCTCTGCTTCATCTTTCTGACGAATGTAAGGGCTGCAAGGCAACCCAAAATTATTGTGAACATGTTAGAGAGTTGAATTATGGTGGTTGTGAGGTATAAAGCACAACTCTTGGATCGATTTGCCATTTTTTAGCGGCAACGATGGTGATAACTATTGAAAAAATTGAAATATGATAATAAATGAAGCTGTCACTTTTTATTTAAATGAGCCTTGCAAAAACTTAAAAAAAAATTAAATATAAATAATTATGTGATATTGGTAATAATTTGTTGATTATGATTTAATTAACACAATTAATTATATTTCTTTTAGTTAAGCAAATAACTTTGAAAAATGTATATGATAGTGAGAATCAATTATAGTTGTTATCATCCTCTCTCTCAAACCAATGATAGGAAGTTTTTGAAATTTCAACTTAATATTGTGAATCTTAACGGCATTTTTTTTGTGATTTCACTTTAAGATTTTTCTATGATTACATAAGGGAGGCTTTCTAATAATTTTGTCATGAAAATTTTTCTATGATCCTATCATGTATTATCCTTTATATGAACATGTCATGAGAATATCCTTCAAATATTTTATAAAAAAAATTTAATGTTTAATTATTCTATTGAAGTGTAAGCACACATATAAGTAATATCATCAAAATAAATAGTGCAGAATAAGTAATTAAAAAAATAAAGAGAAAAAACACACAAAAATTTACGTGATTTGACAACTTACCTACGTTCACAGTAAATTAAAATCACACACTCTTATTATTGAATTACAAGGCACTCACAAAGTATGCATTTTATAAGAAATATCATAAAGAACCACTCTTGGTCGCTGCAACGCTAGCGCTTGTCACACATTTCTTTGTTTTTTACCTTCTTTCGTGTCCGTCTTCGATCTTATCGCACCTTACACATTTGGCTTGTTCTCCAAATCATATCCCGATAATTTTCAATCAATATTCTCATAAATCCTCTCCTTAATTCAAAATCATCCACAAAAGCAACTCGATCTCTTATTTTTGCATCTTCGATCACTCTCACAAAGTAGTTACTCTAGTTAAATCCTTCAATAGAATGAACTTAACCGAGGGCAGTGGCTTAGTCAATATATCAGCAGGGTTGTTAGATGACACTGTCTTTGTTAGACTAATTTTACCAATTTAGACAATCTCTCTAATGTATTAGAGCCTTACATCAATGTGTTTTCACTTTTCATGAAATACTTGATGCTTGTTTAGGTATATGGCACTCTAGCTGTCATAATATACACCAATGTTCACATCTTCACTAGCCAATACCTTTGTGCATATGTCTTTCAACCACGCGGCCTCTTTTATAACTTCACCAATAGCTATGTACTCCGCCTCTGTGGTAGATATTGCAACCACATGTTATAGATTCGATCTTCAGCATACACTACACCCAAATACTGTGAATACATCAACGATCTTCTTTTGTATAGATCACCTGCATAATCTTAGTCTACATATGTACCCTCTGACCATTTCACTGTTGTCCTCATCTTTCTTATACACCAACCCATGATTTGAAATCTCCTTGAGATATCTCAGAATTTACTTCACTGCAAGTCAATGATCCTTACTCGGATTTGTCATGTATCTACTCACCACACTTACAGCCTATACTATGTCCGGTCTTGTATAAACCATTACATACATGATGCTTCCCACAGCGCTTGCATACGGTACTTTACTCATCAGCAGTTCTCCTCTTCAGATGTCAGCAACTATATTGCTGAAAGTCTTAAATGCATCGCTAAAGGAGTAAAGACAGTCTTTGCGTTGAAGATACCAAACTTCTCTAGAATTTTAAGTATATATCGTTGTTGGGACAATAAGATAACATTTCTTCTTTCTCTCTCAATATCCATACTTAATATTCTATTTGCTGCTCCTAAATCCTTCATCTTAAACTCGCCACTCAATTGCTTTTTGAGTTTTTGTATTTTTTTCATGTTCTTGCATGCAATTGACATATCATTGATGTATATAAGTAAATACATCATTTCACAACTTATGTTCTTGATGTACATGCATCCATCATACTTGCTTCTGTTAAAGCCACAAGTCATCATAAATTCTTCAAATCTTCAAATCTTCTTTCCCGGGCTCCTCGAACCCTTGCAGCTGTGTCATGTATATCATCTCCTCAAGCTCTCCGTGCAGAAAAGCTGTCTTTACATCCATTTATTCTAGATGTAAATCAAGGTTTGCACACATGGCTAACAAAATCCTAATAGATGTGTGCTTGACAACTGAAGAGAATATCTCATGAAAATTAACTCTCTCTTTCTCTTTCTCTCAATAAAATCTTGTGCAACTAACCTAGCCTTGAATCTTGTAGGCTCTATCCCCGGTATCCCCTCCTTCACCTTATACATCCACTTGCACTAGACTAGTTTTTTTTTAGGTCTCTCCACTAACTTCTAGGTATTGTTCTTCCTAAGAAAACTAATCTCTTCTTCCATGGTCTGTTGTCATTCTTTCTTGTTTTCATTCTTCATAGCCTCACCATATGTACTAGTCTCATCATACTCAAGAGTGTAAGCAGAATTAAAAGCATGAGCAACTAAATCTGCTTGTGCATATATGATTGGTGAATTAATTGTTCTCCTTAGCCTGTCTCTAGCTAGCTGGTACTCTTCAAGTTTCATCTCAAGAGTCCTAGTAGTTCTTTGGGTGGACTTAGAGGTACTCGCCAGTGTTCTTGATTTATCTTTAAGGATCTCCTTGTTGAAGTCCTGATCTGGGGGTATATCAGATCTACTCTCAGGTCTCACTTCAAGTTTTATTGACTTGGGTATTGAGTCTTCCTTGGGCACAGATTCTTCTTTCTCATCTTCTTGGGAGGCTTTCAACATGATCATCTCATCAAATGTCACGTCGCGGCTTATGATACTTCTTAATAGTGTCAAATATTTACACCAAACCTTGTTTCCTTTCACTCATTCGGAATATCCTATGAATACCCCTTTGATAGCTTTAAGTTCCAACTTCCTTTCCTTACCATGTACAAAGGTAAGGCAACCAAAAATTCTGAGGTGGTCATACTTTGAAGGATTGCTAGACCATTTCTCTTCTAGCATCTTAAAATCAATTACTGAGGATGGACTTCTATTAATCAAATAAGTTTTCACCACTACAGCTTCTCTCCAAAATGCCTTGAACATCTTTGCATTGGTAACTCTTTCAAGTTGGGTTTTATTCATCCTCTCAGCTACGCCATTTTGATGTAGTGTGAATCTCACCGTTTTATGCTTTGCAATCCCATGATTGACACAAAACCCATCAAACTCTCTATTACAAAATTTGAGGCTGTTATAAGTTCTCAACCTCTTCACCCTTTTTGCTAGTCTGATTCTCAACAAGAGCTTTCCAAGTCCTGAATACATCAAATACTTGATCCTTACTCTTCAACATATAAATCCACAACTTCCTCGAATAGTCATCAATTAAACTAAAAAAATACATGGCACCACCACAAAGTAGCTGTCTGAGTTGGTCCCCAAAGATCTGAGTATATGCAGTCAAGAGTCTCTTTAGTCTTGTGCTCGCCGGTACTAAACCTCACTATATGTACTTTCCCTAGTATACAATACTTACAAAACTCTAAGGGTTGGAACTTTTTCATACACATTTTAACTAAATAACTCCTTAAGGTTTCTCTCGCCTAGGTATGCCAGTCTAAGATACTACAATTTGGTTTGTATACTCTCATCATCTATAGAGAGTAATGCAGAACCACTCACGACTTCACCCTTAAGCACATAATCGCCTTTACACTTCTCTCCTCTCATTACCACTATGGAACCCTTTAATACTCTCAAACCCCTCTGTCGATTCTGATAGAACACTCATTCTAGCATAAAGTCCCTAGTGAGATCAAGTTCCTCTTGAGGTCAGGAACATACCTAACATCTGTCAACTCTCTCAGTCGCCTAATATGCAGCCTAAGTTTAACACTACCAATTTTCATCATCTGACATGCAATATATCATTACCCATTAAGACCTTACCACCATTAATGGGCTGAAAATTTACAAACCAAGACTTGTACTGACATATATGAAAAGTATAACCAAAATCAAGAACTCGTTGTTCAGTGTTCTTACCATCAGTAGTGATGAGTATCTCTGTGCTGTCAAGGTATCATTATAGGCAAACGTAGCTTCTGTTTTCTTATTGTCTTATGCACTCTTGTCAGGACAGTCCTTTTATGAAGTGCCTCTATTTCTTGCAGTAATAGTACTTCCTAAGAGTCCTAAACTTCAATCTTAAGTCATTTTTCCTTCTATCTCTATATATAGTCGTCGCAATGCTGGCGACTGCCACACCGTTCTTCATATTTTGTCTTATTTCGCGTTCGTTTTCGATCCTTACACACCTTATGTACTTGGTTTGTTCTTCAAATCATATTTCAATAATTTTTTATTAATATTTGCACTTTTTTTTAATATCTCTCATCATGATTTTTTTTTTAATTGCTCTTTTCTCAATTTTTTTATATTTTAAACACACTTTAAAATTAATCAAACATGATCTGTATTCTTTTTTTACAGTGGACAATCATTATATAATATTTATTTTAACTTAAACACACAAGACAATTTTTATAGATTCAAATTTATTTTGATATCATGAATAAATTTAAAATATGACTATAAATTGAAACTAATACTTTTATTCACGTAAGCCTTACAAAAATTTTATTTATAAATAAAAATAAATAAGAAAAAAGAAAATAAATCAAATACATAATATTACATATCTTAGAAATATTTTACTAATCATAATTTGATCGACACAATTAATTATCTTTTTCATTTCTCGTTCAATAAGTTACTTTTAAAAATTCAATATGAGAATAAGAATTAATTTTAATTCTTATCAATTATATGGCCGATAGCAGTCATGAGTCATTGGATTCAATTTGTTGACCGAAGGAGAAAGGGAAGACGATTGACGTCAGTTGTACTACAAGAAATTTGTTACTTTTGCGTTTTAATTTTTTTTTTAAACTAGCCGCTCTTCAAAATTATTTTTTTCAATAGGTGATTCATCATCAATATGGCGACTCTTTAAACTAAACTCTTTATATTCTCAAAATCACATTTGAACCCACTATAACATCACGAAGAAAATTTCAATACGAAGAGAAAGTACAAATGTGAGTCTTATTTCATTATCTTTATTCAAAAGCTCAATTTATATAAGATGAATTTTAAACATAGAAGTAAATCAAAGGAAATGAACGAAATTCAATGTCTGCTAGGGATATACAAATATATTTGATTGAATTTTGCTTGAGTTGACAAATTTTGATTTTGATTATCTTTACGGACTTTGCATCAATCTTTAAACTATCTTTGCTGATTTTGATAAAATCTTACTCATTGTTTGTTTTTTTTTTCAATTAATTTAATTAGTAAATAGAGTAACACTAAACAGACAAATTTGAGATAAAAATTTTACGGACTTTGCATCAATCTTTAAACTATCTTTGCTGATTTTGATAAAATCTTACTCATTGTTTGTTTTTTTTTTCAATTAATTTAATTAGTAAATAGAGTAACACTAAACAGACAAATTTGAGATAAAAATTTTCTATTGTAACTAATGTGATAATTGACATAACATCATCCATTAGTACGTTGAATTACACATTAATAAAAGAATAAAAAAATATGTAGTATAAATAAGGCTTCTTCAAATTATTTCGTCTTTTTATTATTTAAGGAAAGTGACATTTTAATCATTAATTTTACAAATATATACTAACTTAATTTTATATTTTAATATATATCATGTTAGCACTATTATTAAAAAATTCTTGTTAAGTTGGTGATTTTTATTATTTTTATTATAATACTTTTTATATGACATGATTGTTATCAAGTGATTTATGTGAGGAGTGAGAATTATTAAATATTTTGATATAATAAAAAAATAATAAATATATATTATATTATTTAATTATCCTTATAAAATGCATGTATTATAAGACAAATTTATTGACTGTATTGTAATTTCAAATTCATAAATGTGACTATTTGAACTATAACGTAATATCGTATAAAAGTTAATAAAAGCTCAAACTTTAAAATACACATAATAGATTTAAGAATCCCAATCAATCCAACTCCTAAAACGCCTTAAATAATTTAAAAGAGAGAGAGGATGATTGTAGCCCATCGTCAAGAATTGCTTGCTCCTCAGCATAACCTGGGAAGATCTCACTCCATCTCCGGCCACTATCACTTGAAAGCTTTAAAATAGTACTAAAAAGGATATTGATCTTACTTTAAAAAAAAAACGTAAAATCACACTAAATTAATTGACTTTTTTTTTGGGTATTTAAAACCTAAAAATGGATTAAATCGAGAAGGCTATTTCTCTTTTATATAGCTTTTATTTTTTGAAAAGTAGTCAACTTAACTTAATCCCATATATTTTGATTCTAAATTACAGGTTGAGGAATAGAACACCAATGGGTTTGGTGTATGCAGAAATAACATGATTGTTTCTCTCAATTGAAAATCTTTTTCTCTACCAAACTAATTGATCACCAAGATCATGATAATATGTAGCTTGACTTTATATACATAGTATAATTGTACCTTGATAACAAAGCCATAATCCAACCCATTATAACAAACCCAATTATCCCACTTCCATTTTTACATTACCCTCAACCATTAATTCTCTCTCTTATTCTTTCTCTTTGTTTTTCTTTTATAATTTTTATCATTTCCTCTTTAGCTTGCTAGCTGGTAATTTGTTCTACACAAAATGAGAGGTCATAAGGAAAGATTTGTACTTCTTTTTTTTATATTAAAAGTGGTGATTCAATAATCTGGATAAGAATTTAAATAAATATCAAAAAAAAAATTATTTTAAAGTTAAGCACGCATTAAATACACAAGGGAGGAGCAAGATGGTACTTTAGAAGGAGAAAAAGTGAACAAACAAAATGGTCAAGTGCAAGCCTTAGCATTGCAGCACCCAAGTTTGACAAAATCTATTTTTAACTTGATTTAACTTCTTTAAGGGGAGTTTTGAATTTTTAAACACTTGAAAATTTATTCCAACTAAGTTTCAGGTTTCTAGAGGTATTTCACTCACTACATAAACCCTTGTAAACGCTTTATATTAAAAATCAAGCATTAAGAGAGAGACTCAAATAGATTAAAGAACTAAGTAGACACTAAGTGCTTATGGAGATTAAGTTATAACCATTGTTAGATGTTTATTATTCTTGAGAGAATAAAAGTATGCCACATAGATTTCTTTAAGAGTTCTTTATTAGATTTTTCTTGTAATCTCTAAAAGAGTTAATAAGAGAGACTGAAATCTTTTGATCTGCTATAGACGTAGGCAATTGTCGAACCATATATATTAATTGTATTGTGTTCTTGTTTGATTTACTTTTTGTACTCTTGATATTATATTTTATTGCCATCACATAATTCCACTGCAAAGGGTTATTAAGTTTAAGGTTGATTTCAATTAGGGCTTATGGCTTAACCTAATTTTTAAAAGAATGTGCTTCCCTCAATAAGCTGGTATCAGAGTATAGTTCAATAATATACTCAGAGGTATTTAAACCATGGCTACTACCAAGAAAGATATAAAAACATTCGATGACATAAATGACTTTAATATATGGAAGAAAAATGTGAAGGCTCTACTTGTCAAGGTATGATTAGACTCAGGCATGGAGGAAGCCCATTCATCAACTAGCGAAGCAAAGAAACCTTGAAGCCTGGGGAGATAAATTAGGATACCATTTAAAAGAGAGCCTACAACACTGTAATACCAACATTGAATGACGATGTATTAAAGAAGGTAGATGGAAAAGAAATGATTTTGGGTCTATGGAAGAAACTCGACACCTTGTATATAAGAAACTCTTTAGCCAATCATATACTTGTGAAGAAGAGTCTGCATCAGCTATCTATGTTAGAGGATAATAATTGAAAGGCTACATTGATAAGTTATCATAAGTCTTGAAACTTTAGGCATTAAGATGGAGGTTGAAGGTAAAGCCATCATCCTGTTAAGTTCGTTTTGGTAAAGCTATGAGAGCTTTATTGATACGAAATTATATAGGAATGAGACCCTTATAATGAATGACATCAAGACATCATTGAATTCAAAAGAATTGATAAAGAAATTAAATGCCAACATTACAACAGCTTTTGTTGCACAAGAAAAAAAGAACAACTAACTAAGAAGGACATCCAAGAAGTATTTTCTTTATAACAAAGAAGGGCATTATATGAGGGATTATCCTAAAGTAAAAGAAAGGGATGGGTGTGCTGCAACTGGAGGTCTTGAGGAAGACATTGAAGTTGTAGACTCATTGGTAGCCTCAAAGGGAAAGTATGTTGGCAAATGGATACTAGATTTTAGGTATAGTGTCTAAATGTGTTCTGGTAGATTTTCGTTTATCAACTATAAAGCCATTAGGGATAAAGCTCTTATTTGGAATGACATAGCTTGTGAGAATATAAGAGTTGGTAACATAAGGTTGGGATGCAATGTGAAAAACCTAGGGACTTATATGAAATAATATATATTCCTAATCTAAGGAGGTACATGATATCCCTAAGAAAGCTTAATGAAAAAGAATATTTTATTAGAGCAAAAAGAGAAAATTAAGGGTAGTAAAAGGATTTGTAAAGTGGGAAGGTGAAAAGAATAATGGAGGACTCTATGTGCTTAAGGCAATGGCCAAGGATGGCCCAACATGGGGTGTTGGGGTTACAAACTACGAGACAACATTAAAAATTTACTTACTAAATTAATGAGGGTCAAAATGGAGTGCATCACATGTATACCCTATGCAAGGGGCATTTATACCTTTTAAGATTGAAGTTACAATTCTAAGATAAGTTAAGTCTTGGTAAAGACTTAACTAAGCTTAGCACTTAGACTAGAAGCCTTTTTATAAGGAGAATAAACACAATTATCCCTATTGATAAAATATAATGATAAATAAAATATTTAAAAACAAAAACACTAAATCGACGATTTTTTGTAAATCAATCTCAAAAATACATTTTAAAACTTAGAATAAGTAGAATTGAAGTTATAAATTGTAAAAAAAAAAGATTATTTCTATTATAGTATAATGTAATAATTTTGTATATAAAAGTTGAGTTATAAATACAATTTTTTGAAGTTATGTTTATTTTGTAAATATATGAGTATGGAAATATAGTCTTAGTGTAATGTAGTCAAGTTGTAAAAAGAAACAAGGTGAAAGTGAGTGAAATTTACAAAAACCTAAAAAAATCTAGAAAATTGGAAACAAGTTCAAATTCATTATAAGAGGCTTTCTCGCATGTGAGATTGGCCGCAAAAATAATTCATACGAGCAATGTCATGAAGGAGAAAAGCCCACTCAAAATGAGTTCACCTTTTTTTTTCACCTCCCCTTGTGATTCACATGATATAAGAAGATCAAATTTGATTCCAAATAAAGAATGTTTCATTTTCGCTTATACAAGAAACTAACCAGCCATTCTCAAGCTCATTACAACTCCAGTTCCTAGAGAGCAATGTCTAACAAAAATTATGGTTATATATATTCTGGTTCTAATTTGTTGACAGAATTGCTTGGTTTTATTCTTAGATCTTTCTACCATAGTCTTTTGCCCTAATATTTTTTGTATGTTTATAAAACTAATAGAAAGAGCTTTTGTTTCATTTATAATGCTAGTGAAAAGAGGATATTAAAAATTTAGAGAGAGAAAATTAGCTGAAATATAATTTCGGAGTATTATGATATACAACTCACTCATATGAGCAACGAATCTCATATTTGCACACACCAAACTCCATAAGTATCGAACTATACCCAGCGACACCTAACAATCAGACCATGAAAAGTTTCTGATATGTGTAGAACCAAAGTATGGTAGATCACTCACAAGCTCAGCATAGCGTGCAGGTCAAAGAATCACAAATACTACTCAAGTCTGAAGACATTCCATTAACGACTTTATGAGATGTCTATTGGAGGTCTTCGTAAGTCTGTCAATACCTAATCCTCACTAAATACTTGTATCTCTATACGAGCTTTTCGCTAACCTTATGGTTTACTAAAACTAACCATTTGGACCATACAGATATAAACATACATTAATCTATATTGTTGGATTCACTGATAGACTCGTATTGATGAAATTAACTAGGAACATAATATTTGAGAATAAACTTACATAATGACATTTCTTAGCACCATCTACAAATCTTTGTAGCTATGTCATTATTAATATATTATCAAGTCTTTGTCTTATTTCATATAAGGCTCTAACTCATTAGATTTCGCTAACTCTTAGCATTACTAATTCTTAACATTTATAACTTTTAGAGTTTCTAACTCTTAGCACTGATCTGAACTCCTTTAGATCATACAATGTCTAAAATGTTACAAGCATCTTACCATTTAATAATTAATAATATTAATTATTTTATTAAAAATAATAATTAGATAAATATTATAGTTAAATAGTTATACAAAATAGGATGGCACATAAGCACAAATTCGAACAACTTCTACTTGCTCTAGTGCTATTCATAGTGGTATTTAATATCCATTAACTCTACGTGTTTTTCAAACACTTTAATGTGTTAAGGTTTTAGATAGTGAGTCTACTATAATATGTAAGGTTATTTTTTGAATTCTTTTATATCTCCAATAGCCAAGATGTTATTAATAATGTGGTATTGAGAATCTATATTATTAGATTTTTAGTGTATTTTATAGTTTCTTGGCTTGAGCAACTATCTCGTTATTTTTGCATTATAGTGTGATAAAATTCATTGAGCTTAGAACTTATTCTAAGCTATGCAACTAATTTGAATATCCATAATATTTTTTTTTTTGCGAACTTCTTAAGTCACAACATATTCTACCTTTAAGGTAGGAACAAATGTGGAATTTGAATAGCACTTATTCAACTAGCTATAGCACCGATGAGAAGAAATACATAACCAAATGTATATTATCTATCATCTGGATAAGACTAGAAGTTTGAGTTTATGTATCCTCACATTTGTAAGTAATATACTTCATAAGTCAGAAACTTATCCTTTGTACCTCTCAGGTATAACCAGATATATTTCACAATCATTCAATGGTTGTTACCTAAATCAGACAGATACTGGATCGTAACACTTACAGCCATCAAGATACAAATCTCATATATAACATAGTACACATCAAGCTACCTCTAGTTGATGTATATGGTATGCTAAACACTCTAACACTTTCATATTCTTCATAAGGACACTTCCTCTTTAAAAGATGAATGTCATATCTAAAAGTTATATTAATTGTCTTACAGTTATTAAAAATGCTTCTTTTAAAGGATTTAGTCTATGTATGAAGATTTATAGAGCCCCATTCACTTCCTAACTCTATCTCTATAAAGCTTTATACTTATTACACATAAAGCCTCTGTCAAATATTTTGTAGAGAAGTTCTTATTCAGATAACTCTTAACTAACTGACTTGCTACAAACTAAAATCACAATGAGTATGTTATTTATATAGAGAACAAGAACGACATTTTACGCTCCCACTACCCTTTCAGAACATACACGCTTTCTCTTCGTTCTTAATAAAATTATAATATCTAATTGCCTCATTAAAATAAAGACTTTAGCATACTTTAATATTTAACAAATTTGAATTAACTTTAACATGTGTATTGGTGAAAAGGTTTTCTCGTAATTGATCATAGACCGTTGAGTGTAACCTTTTACTCCAATTGGGCTTTTAAAGGTTTTTACCTTTTTTGGGCCCATACTTTCGATGCACAAACTCATTTGCTACTATTAGAAACAATTCCTAAGAGAATTATAACAAAGTCCTAAGCTTGATTGTCATGTTTAAAGTTAATTTTAAATTTCATGGCTTCTTGTCATTTTCCTTAAACAATGTCTAACATCATCTTCTATAAGTTATATGACCCTTTTCTTCAACTAAGAAAATATTAAGAGCACCTTTCAGGTATCAAACATACCTAACATGTAGCCTTGATATCTTTCTTGACCTATGGGAAATATGTGCTTAAGATATTTCACTTAATTGACTTTTAAGTTCCATTATTAGTTCATTATCATCCTGATTAACTTTATGAAGTTCAATCCTTTTATAATCCCTACGACCTATAAGAAACTATTTTCTATAGGAAAGTGGTATAATTAGCAACAAACAAGTTTTGTTTATTTGAATTATAAAATTGATATCCCATAGAATATTTATCATATTCAATGAACCTACATTTGTATCACTTGAGTGCAAATTTATCCTGTTGCGTAACTCTTATACAAATAGGATAACCTAAATCTTAACATACTTAAGACTCGGTTTCCTTCCAATCCATATCTCATATATAGTACACGGAACAGCTTACGATGGAACTTTCTTCAATAAGTGAATTAGCAATTTTTAGAGCATAACCTTCATTGATATATTAAAAGATCAGTGGGGCTTAATATCAATCAGACCATATAAACAATCTTATTATACTTTCAATAATCTGTGAATTTACTGCTCATATATAAACATCCTCAATCTGATCAAAGGTGTTTCGTATATACAGTAGTTTATTTCTTTACTTCTAGTCTAAAGTTTTGAACACTTTAACATTTTTTACCCGTGTTTTTTAGAAACACATGTCTATATTGTGATAAATCATGATAAAGACTATAAAGTATTGAAACCCATAACTGGTAGTATGATTCATTAGATTATATACATCACTATGTATTAGTTCCAATGAATTAATGGCCCTAGTATCTAACACATACATAAGGATTTAGTCATTTTTCCTTGAATACAGAATTTATAAACTGGACAAGGTTCTATAGTCAGATTAGATATTTGATCATCCTTAACCAGTTTGGATAATCATCTCATGCCTATATAACCTAATCATTTATGCCACAATTCGTTATTATTCAAAGTTCTCAAACTACTGTTTGTTCTATTCACATAAAGAAAAGTGCGGGTATGTATTTTTTTTTCATTTTTCCCAATTCTACTAGAAACCATATACGAACTTGTTATAAGTTGATTTTTTGGAGTGTTTCATATTTATAGAAGTCTTTCATCAAGGGTGTCAGGTCAGAATCCCTTTTTGACTCTGTACCAGTGATTCCACTATTATTAATAAACAATAATGGAAAAAAATAATAATGAAAATTTTTCTTCATATTCATAGAAGATAGGGGACAAAATTCACATAGATATAGTAAGTCTCATTTTAAGACGTTTCCTATTGTATCTAGATATATTAGCATTCATTAACTGACTTTCAGTTAACAAAATATTATTATTATTATTATATAAACATAAGAAACTATTCCTAATGTATTTTTGATAACACTCTCTGTCTAACACAATGAGTGATATGTTCCGCTTAATAAAATTTGGTACAAAATAGCAATGATACAACATTATACTTTAACTAGAAAGGAGAAGCAACTTAAAAGTGTTAACAGCTTCTACAACTACGTAATCTCCATTTCTCATGTAAAGCCGTACTTTTCTTTTCATAATTTTCTAGCATTACTTAAATAATGTAACACTTTGCATATGTGATAAAGACTGGCGGTGTCTCATACCCCTACACCTCATTTGCATATGAAATGTCATTGATTTGTAAACAAATATCTAAGAAGTCTATCTTTTCTAAATTAAAGTTCTTATAACAGCAATGCTTACTATTTTAAACCTTACTATAATGAAAATACTTTCCATTGTAATTATTCTCTATACGTGTTTTAGATATATTAAATAAATTTTAGATTGAGTATAATACTACTTGTACACCTTATGTGCATATGCTTCCATTAAAGATCATTAGACAGGACATGATATATGATTTGATTCTCAAATTATTCTTAATTCTTTTCTGATAAGCTTTTATCTTATCTCAAGAAACATTATCAGAAATATCTCTTATATAATCTTTTGATCAATGATATATCTTAATATTTTTATTAATCTTAGAACAATTACTAGATTTATAAGCAGGTTTAAAAATTTATCAGTGCCTTACAGTTTGTGTGCCCTAACTTAGTATACTAATGGGTTGCTTACAGTCATCTTTTTTATATAAGACACTAATCTTATCACTATAAAATAAATTTAGAAATGTTTAGCAGAATATTTCTACTCGTTAATTAATAACGCTTTAAATCATGAATATAACTTTTATACATATTTTAATCTAAAGACGTCTTTCTACTACTTTACATAATTCTTTTAATCTCTTAAACAAAAAAATAAAAATTTAAACATTTTATACTTTACTGTGAGAAGTGGACCCCATTGACATTTTACTCCAGCCTCACGCTGTATCAATATTGGCCTTTATAAACCCAAAAGGTAGAAAACTTTTGTTAATTGCATCTCTTGCAATTATTACCATTGATTTTAAATAAACCTTATCCTTACTCTCTAACATTATTGGATAAGTGTAACAATATTAGATAAGTGTATTTCAAATTAACTTGTTAATCATCAAATATATGTTATTAGTATTACATCAAGCTGTAGTAATATTGGGTAATACGTTCGTATATTATGTTTTATCTTATGTTTAACCGGCATAGCCCAAATTACCCCGATCAATCCCTCATGCTGTAGTAATATTGTGAAAGACCGAAGTGACCCGCTTATCACCGTTTTGACAAGACGTATTATTGTATAATATTATCTCATAATATAATACTATTGAATTTGATTATGAGAGTTTTTTTAATAATATATATTTTTTTTAATATTATTGTAAGTATAATTAATATTAACAATTATAATAAATTTTTGCATCTCATAGGAATCTAATTCATAATTAGAATATTTGTTTACGCAAGTCTAATTAACCCCCACAAATAGTGCTTTCATTGTGGTTAACAATATAAAACAAATATTTGCAATTTATAATACAATTATATAACAGTTATAATTGCATTAAATAATTAAAAAAATATTTCACATACAAAAATGCAATATGGAGTGTATAGTTTAGAACGATCAGTGTGAAAAGTTGAACAACCTTACGTTATGAAATATAATGCCCCAGAAAAAAAAATTTGTACTCGCTTTTTTTTTCCTTTAACCCAAAACACCCCAGCATTATGCTTGTTAATGCTACGGTGTTTTGTATAAAAACGCTCTAGCATTCGTTACCTTAACGCTCCAGTGTTCAACCAAGATAACGCCCTAGCATTTAGAACGTGAACGCTTCAGCATTATTACAAGCTAAATCCAAGATGAACGACTTAACATTCTAAATCCAGTGTTCGATGTTGAATACCCCCGTGTTCTCCACTTGAACGCCTCAATGTTCTTTCAAGTTAAATCTAAGATGAACACCCCAACGTTTCATGTTGAACAGCCCGAGCGTTCATGTGTAAACATAAACGCCCTAGCGTTTTAAACACAGCACTGCGACATTCACTCGATGGTAGCTATTTTTTTACATTTTAAACACTTCAAAATCTAGTTTCTATTATTTCTAGGCATTCTTAAAAATTCATATAACACTCTAACAACCAAGAAACATAATAAACATGCTTTGATACTATTTGTTAACGTGTTTTTGAGTGTATGCATGTGATTGTGTACATATTGAA
Source organism: Ailanthus altissimus (assembly GCA_946807835.1). Taxonomy (NCBI): domain Eukaryota; kingdom Viridiplantae; phylum Streptophyta; class Magnoliopsida; order Sapindales; family Simaroubaceae; genus Ailanthus; species Ailanthus altissimus. The sequence goes on along the minus strand of OX327690.1, from coordinate 3,571,855 downwards.
AAACTTAAATATATGTCTCACATATACGATTTACAGCAGAATTAAACATATAATCAACATGTACACATGTAAACTGAATTATAAACAAGTTAAAATTGCAGAAACATACCTTTGAGGAACTTAGGTGAAGATTTTAAATTTTAGAACTCACATTGAAGTCTACTCTTGAACAATTCTAGTCCACAACAATTCAATGGAATTGTAGAGCTAGAATAGTAACTTTGATTTATTTTTAGCAGCATGTGTTCAAACTCTTTCAACACATACATATTTATTTTCAAGAAAATAGAATTTTTATCCAACTCTTCCATAGCACCTTCGAAACTATTTTTCATGGAAGTATATTTTTATCCAAAAATATTTTTGGTTCTCAATTTTTTAGCTTTTCTTTGGCATGGCCAGATGATAGAAATTAAGATAGAATTGATCAAATCTATTCATCTTCATTTTAGTGGTTGAACCACTTTCATTTTATTTTATTGTTTTATTTTTCTACCAAAAAATAATAAATGGTCTATCTTTTAATTTTGTTGGCCACCAATATTTTTTTCTTTTTACTAATACTTATCCGATGAATAAATTTACAGCACTATTAATTAATACAAATAAAATTAAAAATAATATTTTTCTTTTCTTTTATTATTGTGCTAGTGTAATTTAATTACCCACTTAATAAAAATTAATACATTTTTAATTTTTATAAGTTTTATAAACTTTACTTTAATGGTGTTTCATTATCATAATACTATGCTATTATTAATAGGTTATAGTAATAATTCTTTGTACCCACATTAACATTTATAATAACAATTATTATATATAATATTTAATTACTATTCAAAATAATTTTGAATAATTATTTTACCTTACTTATTTTTACTAGCAATGTTAATAGGTCATTTTAAGGTAAAAATATTTTTGGACTAAATTATGCCATTTGTTAACATCCTAATAGTTAACAACGTATATCAAATAATTATATGATGTACTTAACAATTAAGCCTTGACAAATGCACATCCTAAGGGATCTTTAAACAAATATCTGGTTTACTAAAATTTTCTTGATCAAATTATTGAATCTAGTCCATTACCCTTGTGCTAACGAGTACATTTTATATTATGAGACTCTCTAACTCTATGCTCGATTTATCATATAGAACTCCTTTATACTTTTATAAACGATGCCCCATACACATGTTACGAATATTATAAAGCAGTGCATTAGTCATACAAATTGAGGTTATAGCATATACCTCCGTCATTGATATCCTAAATAAGCATAGATATAGATCATCACCATCAAATCTCTATTTGCCAAACCTTGAATTTATCTCTAAATTTATATTTTTATAAACAATATCTGCAAATACTTTTGCGATATTATTTAGCCCTATAAAAAAATTATTCTCAAGGTTTATACTTGCAGCCACTAGATTTCTTAAAATACAATCTCAGCGCATCAAGATATATAACTCACTTATATGAGCTGACGAATCTTATATCTGCGCACATCGAACTCCATGAGCATCAGACTATACCCAGCAACACCCAGCAATCAGACCATGAAAGATTTCGGACATGTGTGGAACCAAAGTATAATGGATCATTCACAACCTACCGTGGAGCTCAGGTTAAAGGACCACGAATACTATTTAACTCTGAAGACCTTTCATTAATGGCTTTATAAGATGTCTATTGGAGATCTTCGTAAGTCTATTCAATACCCAGTCCTCACTGAATACTTATATCTCTATACAAGCTTCTGCTAAGCTTATGGTTTACTAAGACTAACCATTTGAACCATAAAGATATAGATATACATTAATCTATATTATTAGATTTCATCGATAGATCTGCACTGATGAAATTATATCAAGGACATAGTATTTGAGAACATACTTGCATAATGACATTTTTTAACACCATCTGCAATTCTTTACAGCTACATCATTACTAATATATTCTCAAGCCTTTGTCTCATTTCATATAAGGCTCTAACTCATTAGATTTCACTAACTCTTATAACCTACTAACTCTTCACACTACTAACTCTTAACACGTATAACTTTTAGAGTTGCTAACTATTAAAAATGATCTAAACTCTTTTAGAGCAAATCTGAACTCCTTCAGATCATATCTGAAATATTACAATTATCTTACCATTTAATAATTAGTAATATTAACAATTTTATTAGAAATAATAATTGTATAAATATTATAGTTACATAATAGGATGGCACGTAAGTATAAATCTCTACAATTTTATATGACAAACCGGATATGGACCTAAAGAGTTTCACATTATGAAATGTATTTGTTGAGCACTAGGTAGCAAACTTGATCGAAGAGTTTAATTCGAAAATTTTATAGATATGCTTGATTTTAGGACCTCTCGAATTGAACATGTGTCAAATTCTAATTGTTAGAATTTGACACATCATTAAACCTTAAAGGATAAACTTTGGTATAGTACTTAGACAAGTATTAGACATTTATTATGTACTTGATTATTTTAAGAATGCTTAATGGTTAAGTATTAGTGTAAGATTTTGACAAGTTTTGGACACTAGTTATGGACTTAATTATTTTATTAAAATTTATTAGATAAGTTTTGAATAACTTTTTTGACACTTATCTCTTTTTTAATGGTTTTATTATTTTAATGAAGCTTATTAGATAAGTTTTATTTATGAAAATAGACATATTGTTTAAAATGGTGATAAGTGTACATTTGATGACTTAAAACTAATTAAGAACTTAAGAGATATTTTGTTAAAGGCTTGGGAAAGTGTTCTTCCATATTGAAAGAAATAAGACAAAAATAATTTTTGTCTTTTATCCTTCATGTAAAATGGTAAAACAAGATATGTAAAAAGTGAACAAAAAAGTTTTGCTTTTATCATCTTTTGTAAGAGAAAGAATCGACAACTTTTGTGGAGAGGAATTAGTAAGTATTGCTCTTTTCTTTCAATTCCCATTTTCTCACCTAAAATTGAAAGAGACCAAAGCAAGAGCTACTTGGTAAATCCTAAAAAATAAAAGCTAATATTCCAACATTCTAAGCCTATTAAATTAGAATCTAGAATTGTTAAATAGAGCACTTCAATGTGAGCTCGAATTTGGAAAACTCTTCCAAATGCCTCCAAGGTAATTTCTAATCTTATTAGAGTAACAAGAATTTTGTTAAATGTCTGTTTGTTAATAGAAATTAGATTTTCATTCTACTATGCATTTTGTGTGTATGACATGCTAGTTTTGTAATTCAATGAACACATATCACATATAAGCACCCTAATGAATTAGTCACATAAGTGGTATTAGAGCATAGGTTGTTCAACTATGGTGACTCACATGTATAAAGATGAAAGAATTAGGAAAAATGATCAAAACGTAGTAGTGCAGTGGCCTTTACTATAAGAGGAAGGGTTGTGACTGTAAGAGGAAGGGCTGAGAATAAAGATTGAAAAATAATAATAAAAAAAAGTAGAGATGCTGCAATAGTCTATGAGAAGGACTGTGACTTTGCATAATCCTTGGTAGCTTCGAAGAAGGAACATTAAATATATGTTAAAAGGACTATAGTGATAATAATGAGTGAAAAGTACAATGAAAGTTATGTGTTTGATGAAAAAACTGTGAGTGGCTCAACATAGGCTATTGAGGGGATGTAAACCAAAATGCAACATTGTAGATTAGCTCACCGAAGTGATAAGGGCTGAAAGAGAATATATGAGAAATGTGTTGCTAGTAAGGACTAATTTTAGCCACAAATGTATTATGATAATGTTAAAAGTGACATTGGAGATCACAATACAAAGGCTACCTAAGATATCAAAGTCATAAGCCTTAGTGGAGTTAAGTCAAAGAAAAAACTTAACTGAATCAACACTAGAGTAATTGAGGCATTTTTAGGGAGTGAATAAATCCTAAAAAGCATCTTAAAAGATTTTAAATCAATGGGGAGTTTATTGGAATTTGATTATTCAAAATCAAGTTTGATTTTGAGTTAGAAACTAATTAGCAGTCAACATGAGATCGAGTATGTATTAGACGTATGAGAAAGAGATAAAAACAAAGAGTCAAAAGTAAGGAGGGTGAAAGCACAAAAGAATGTCTTTTTCTAAGCCTTTGCGCTATAGCGACAATCGATGCTGCACCATCATCACAACACTAACTTTCAAAAAAGTTTGTTTTTAAGTTATCTTGATTAGTTTGAGACGGTTTTGGACTTCTCTTCTATGTGGGTTGGCACCAATAGTGCCAACTGTTGAGAAAGTCTATTTTTAAGCTATCATGATTCGTTTATGTCAATTTTGGACTTCCCATTCATATAGACTCCTATTTTAACTAGAAATATAATTTTTAAGAACATTTTGGAGCCCATATAAACTCTTGTAAACCCATTATATTAACCAAAAGTATCAATAAGAGAGAGAATAGAGAACTTAGGTAGCGCTTGAGTGCTTAGTATACAAAAAAGTGTTGTATATATTCATAAAAGTTCTAGCTATTAAGTATTCTCTGTAATGTCTTGTGAGAGATCTCAAAAATTCAAGAGTTCTTTGTGAATAAATAATATAAAAGGTAGGACTACGTAATTTACTGTGGATATAAGCATTTTTTGTTGAACTACATAAATTTTTTATGCCTTGTGTGTGTAATCCTTTCTTATTCTTGGTTACTTGTAAGTAAAGTATTACATAAAGCACTTAGTTTTTTTTAGAGTGCATATTAAAAATCCTTATATATATATATGTATGTATAGGGAAAAATAATCTAGTAAACTAAGAAATTCATAGTATGGTAACCTATGTAACTAATTATGTGATGATCTCTATATTACATGGCATTGTTCGATTAATTCATGATTTATACTCTAGATTAATGTCACGTGCTTAGGGTTCTCACTATATGGTGAGTTTTGTTGCCCACTAGAATAAAACTATCTTCGTGTATATATATATATATATATATATATATATATATATATATGATATAATAGGCTACATAGCGCAATATATAAAGAACAACACTACCATATGATGTTATTTAATTAATTTATGATTTTTGCACTACTTATGATGTGCAATTCTATCACATAATAAACTGCTCACCATATAATAAGATATTGTCTATTAAAACAAAATTATATATATATGTTATGAACTATATTTCTTATATAGCATAATACCAACATTGAACAATTGCAAATAATATATTATTAAACATAATAGTATTAAAAAGAACATATAAATTTGGTAAAGATAAATAATTATCAAATGTGTGCACAAACTCTGTGCACAAGTACCTCAAGCGGTACTTGAAGTGCTCTCCAGGTATCTTAGAATCCCATATGGTCTTGGATTCAAGCCTCAGAAAAGTGAAAGAAAGGAATGGGAAATTTCGATATTCCTTTGAATGGTAGTACTCCCTGCTAGATGAAGGGATGGGGCCCACACAAATTATTATAATTTAATCGTAAAGAGTTGGTATGGACTTTTACTCAAATATTAAAGTCTTGAATTTAAATCTTTTAACTAAAATTTAATGTTAAACTTTAATTAAAAAAATACACCTTCCCATTACTTGAGATATACCACAGTAAAGACATCCTTACTCGATTGGATACTCTTACACCTAAAATCTATAAATTTGTTTTTATTTTCTTCAATATGAGAAAGACATAAATTAAACATTGGACTCTAACTCTAATTAAAAGTCTTGTACTATCTTAAGAAATCCAATCAGTAGAAAAACTAGTGCTCACTCTACTTATAAACTAATCAAATATTTTATATATATGTTATTTATTGATTTATATGTTATTTTATTTATTAATCGTAAAGAAAATATTTTTCCTAAGAAAGAAAAAAAAATGAAAACAAAATAGTTAAAGGAGCCCTTCAACTCAGGTCATAAGAATATATAGGAAAATTTAAGCCGGTATTATGGAGAGTAACCTAAATCCAACATATTGCCAACTTCATCAAATTATCCTTACCTAATAATTTAAAATTTCAAATAAATTGATTAATTAACATAATCTAAGTGTCAATGTCATGTGTTTGTTGGTCAATTTCCCAAGAAGTTCTCATTCAATTCAGATTTGTAGAATATAGTTGATGTTATATGTAAGATATTAACACAAAAATGCAAATTATCTAAATAATAAAACTTACCATATAAATCTGCGTTGATGCAAGTGAAAAATAAAGCATTTTGATTCTCAACCGTCATAACATCTTTAGCTTCACCATATAAAAACAATGCCAAGCCCCTTTGTGCTAACACAATAGCCATATATAATGGAGTTAAATGCTAATCGGTAGAAAGGGTTTTATTATTTTTCTATTTATAATGGCAAAAAGAGGTTCCCCTCTATTCAAGGCCCGCTCTTAAGTAACCATGACTAGAAGTTTTTATGATTTTTAATTGATAGAGAATAGGGACAAGAATACTTAGGAATGTTTGGTCATCTCTTTTGTCATAGGACATTCTCTAGATTAGGTCTTGGTCTTTTTTCATTATGTCTATGCTCTTATGTAGTTTGAGAGAATTTTTAACTTAATTACTTTTTTTCATTATAGCGACAACTTGGATTTCAAAACTCGAGCTCTTTTCAGAGGAAAAAGATTAGGTTAACCAACTTAGAAAACAATGTGGACCTATCAAGGAGCTTTTTTCTCAAGAGAACTTAGAAAGCATGAGTCAAATCAGCAGATCATCCAAGTTGCCAAAAAAGATAAGAGAATGAATGGATAATAATTTTATTTATATATTATTTAGTGTGTTGAGTCCTTTTAATTATTTTGATCTTTACCTCGTCTCTCCATTTTTTGTCAAAATAGATACTAGTGAAAACAGTCAAAAACGTCTTCACTCTTCTAAGGCCAGAGGGTTAAACAAGATGACCAGGGAGCTTTTTTAATTTTCTTAGTCCTGATGAAATGGGCTATTCACGTAGCAATCATAAGGGCAATTTGAGGAGCTCCTTAACTAATAAGAGGTGAAGATCTATTAAAGCCCTGGTAGTTCCTTTAACAGTCTTAATGGATCCGTAAAATCCTTCATATCTTATTTTAGTAGATCTAAAAGATGAATTTTCTCCTCTTCTTCTTTCCATAAGTAACCCCATTCATCAATAACTAATCAAGGGCAGTCTAATGGATATGGTGATGGCTTCTGTTCTTCCAATCTTAAGTTATATTATCTATAGTCCGAGTAATTCTCGAGTGAAGTTCATGTTCTCAATCTTTAAGCTGTCTAATGTCCCTGCTATGAAATAAGATAGGTATGATACGTCATGCCTTTAGTAAGAGAGGTCGAGCGGCTAGTCTCAACCGCTTGAGCTGATAATCTATCCAAGTATAATGCCCCCTAAGTCCTTAATACATTGAATTGTGTGTTTGCTTGAAGAATTTTTTTTCTATATAATCATTTCTTATTGTATTATACTTTGTCAAACATTTTGACTTATTCATTTCTCTTTTAGGCAAATTTTTTTTTCTCTTAACATTGAGACGAGCTCTTTGGTGCTGCCAAAGAGAAGCAAGAGATACAACATGCTAAAGGTGAGGTGACCAGATTTAACAAGGCCTTGGTTGAGGCTAATAAGAAAATTGATGAAGAAAGCCAAAGGCATATAGGTCTGACTGTTAAAGTGGAAGATATCGAGGTCAAGGCGGCCACCATAGAAAGTAAGGCTTTAGCAATGAAGAGTAAGTTTTTTACTTTTCAAGCAAAAGTTCACTAGCTTGAAGAGGTGGCTGACAAGTCTTAAACTTTGATTAAGACTCTCCAAAAGAAAATTGATGCCCTTAAAAAAAGGGGTGATGAGTTGTTTAAAGAGCTTAAGGCTGCATGAGTTGATGCTTTAGTAAAAGCTGAAGGCTACTTTGGTGATGGGGTAAACATGGGCTTCATCTGATGCATCAAAGTTCTTTAGACTCACTGCCGTGACTTGGATTTCAATTGGCTTAAAGAGTAATAGATGCTTAGGTGGAGATCAAGGATAAAATCGAGGACCTTCCAGTTGAAAAGGGCTCCTTAATGCAATCGAGTCACCCCGTCTAAGGACTTTCCTGATGCCTCTGTTGTGGAGGATCCACCCTTTGCCCCTTATGATTTTATTTTTATTTGAATTATTGTAGTCTAGGCCATGCCCATTTGCCTTGTAACATATTATTCTCTTCATAAAAGATCATTTTCTTTCACTTGTTTATCTGATTGTAATTGTATGGTGTATATTATTTTAATGACTTTGTACATGTATGTTTACCTCAATTTTTTTAGAAAAGCATGTTCATAATCCTAATTTTCAAATTCTTGATGAGGACCTGTTTAAAATTTTATCAGAGAGACTTTAAAAAGTTTGCTCGAGATCTTATTGAGAGAATATTTAGCAACCTCACTCTTTTGGTTGTAAGGGCCTTACCTTACTCCATAATCTTTGGTTCCTCAATTTAATCGAGGGGTTTATAGGGCCTTTACCTCGTACCCCTCAACTTCTCTACTAACAAAGGGATTATAGGGGCTTTGACTCATACCCTTCGACTCTTTTGACCAAAAAGGTCATAGGGGCCTTGCCTTGTATTTTTTGTTTGTTTGATCAATCAAGGGAGTTATAAGGGCTTTGCCCTGTACCCCTTGGGTCTTTTAACCAAAAAGGTCATAGGGACCTTAACCCGTACCCTTTGTTTTGTTTATCAACTGAGGGGATCGTAAGGGTTTTACCCTCTAACACTGGACACTTTTGATAACCAAAGAAGTCATAAAGGCCTTGTCTCATACCATTTGGCTCTTCTGACTAAAAGGGTCACATGGGCTTTGCCTTGTACCTTTTGGTTATTTGATCAAACAAGTTATTGAAGAGGTCATAAGGGCTTTGTGCAGCACTCTTTGGCTATTTTACTAACTACAAGGGTTATAGAAGCCTTACCTCGTACCTTTAGTTCTTTAATCAACCAAGCGATTCAAAGGGACTTTGCCTCATACCCCTTTAACTCGTCTACTGAACAAATGAGTTATAGTAGTCTTGCCTCATTCTCTTTGGCTCTTTTGACCAAAGGGGTCATAAGGGGTTTTTTACTATACCCTTCGACTTGTTTGTTAAACAATTAGGTTATGAAGGCTTTACTTCATACCCCACGGCTATTTTGCTGACCAAAATGGCCATAAGGCCTTACTTCATACCTTTTGGCTCTTCTAACCAAATAGGTCATAAGTGCCTTACCCTGTATGCTTTGGTTCTTTAATTAATCGAGTTATTAATGGGTCGTAGGGGTATTGCTTTTTATCTTATGTCTCTTTTGCTAACCAAAAGGGGTCATAAAGGCTTTTTTTTATACTCTTTAGCTTTTCAATAATTCCTTTTAAGTTATTTCACCAATGTTCCTGAAAAGGGAGAAGATTATTACTGTATGGCTTAGTCTAACAAGGTTTTTGCAATCGTAAGTAACCAGATGAATGCAAAGGTAGTAAATTCATTAAGCAATAAGTTGAGGGCATTATCTGGTGTCTTTGTGGCATCCATTAGGTTCTTCTAGAGGTGTTCACTCGTGTTTGGGAATGGGATCAAGATTAATAAAAATAAATTAATTAATTAACAAGACACAAAATTTATAATGGCTCAGTTCAATGTGAGTTTACGTCACTTTACCGAGCCTTCAGCCTATTATCAATCTGCTATTAGATAATATTTGTGCAAAGAAAATACAAAGAATAATTACATAATAAATTATCTTTCTAAATAAGTGAATCTTTATAGTACAATGTCATCTTAAGAGTTTTGGCAGAGTCATTCCTTTAAGACAGTCTTCAAATATGCCTTATAACGCTTTTCCCTTTTGATAAGAATAAAAAAAATTGTGAAACCAAAGAGAAACTATGTAACACACGACCTAATAACTAAGTATGATATTATCTGTTTTGGGCCTAAGCCCATACGATTTTATTTTTGGATCTCCCCAAAATGCCTTATACTAATTGAAAAGTGACTTTACATATATAGTTTATAAACTTTATCTAATTAGGCAATGTAAAATTCTAACACATGACTTTTACCTCATCCATCTTAGTCCTGTTATCTATAGTCTCAAGAATTTTATATCTTCGATTTTATAATCTATTCCTTTTTGGGGCACACAACCTTGTATGCACTAGGCCTGTGGAGACACATAGCTAACCTATGTGAGCTAGACCCTAAGGGCACATGGGATATATGCACTATTTGTAGCCTAAATTACAACATCTGTAGCCTAAATTACAACATCACTAACCCACATTATGAGATAAGTCCGGCTCTAATACCATTTGTAATGACTCACTCCCATATAATATGATATTATTTGTTTTGAGCTTGAACTCACACGGTTTTATTTTAGGGTCTCCTAAAAAAACCTTATACTAATTGAGAAGGTGCTCTATATATATAATCTAGAAACTTTATCTAACCAAGTAATGTAAGATTCCAATACTTAACCCTTATCTTATCTATCTTGACCCTACTATATATGACATCAGAAATCTTGGATCTTAGATATTACAAACAACCTTCCTTCTACTGCCTTAAGAACCTTCCAAAAATCCCTTCTCATCATTACTCAGCTAAATAGACATTCATTAATTATTGAGTCATAGTAAAACTAAGGTAAGGTGTCTTATTTCCTATCTAAGATACATCTCCAAAATTGTAAGTGATTTTTCTTTAAAAACTCTTAGGATTTTGAGGATTTCAAAATTTTGGATAGCTTATGTCTTCAGGGTGATCAATATGCTATTTTGTTCCTCAACTAACATTAAACAATCTCGAATTGGTGATCTTACTTGAAGAATACTTTGTTTTAGTGTTATAACTCTAAAGTCATTCTGTATGTAGTTTTAAAACTTTTTTAAAAGCAGAGCATGACCCTTATAATATTCTCCATAAGAGGCTCGATCATAACGAAGACTTTGGGTCATCTAAAGTTTAATGACTAAAGAAACCTATGAAGGAGATGAACTTTAAGCTAAAATCTTAAGGTGGGAACATCATCTTCTTTCAAAGATAAGCCTCGTTCGAAGAACTAGGGTCAATAAATAATATTTGTTATAATAATGGCTCGACACATCCGCCGTAAAAAAGCCTTGAGCGGAAGCATTTTCCATCTCTGGCTAACAAAATCATGATATTGGGCTCAGCCCAAAGAGATATTCTATTAAAACGCCACGTTGATTTATGTCGACCCCTTTAGTCGTTAAAAGTTTAATCGGGTCCTACTAGAAACTTTGCTGGGGCTAAATAGCAGTTGTCGATAAAATCATTTGCTCTCAGTTCATTGCTCTTTACAGTTAACAAATTCTCTCTTTTGCTTCTAAAGAGGAGGAAGAAAACGATACACGACAGAAGTAGATCGAGGTTAGCATGCATCTCTTAGATCTCATCTAAGCCGTTCAATTATTCTTCTCTCGGCCACAATCTCAGCCATTGATTTGCAAAATCACTTTCAAAATTTTGATTTCGCATTGCTCCATTCCCTGTTTTTTCTTTTGGTTTTTGCTATGTTAGATCTCAGATCCGAGGGTTTCAATTTTGTGCATTTTGTTGCCTTTTCCTACATTTTGTTGCGAACCAAACAACTATTTGGATAATTTAGGTCTTATACAACAGGTTGTGCATCGTCACTAGAATAATTGGATCCGATCTCGAGTTTCTTGTACAGTTTTAGATATTCACTTTACTTCGCTTGGTTAATTTGGTTATTTCACTTTGTTGTGTTTGAATTTTCAGGTTCTTCGCTCCTTCTGTTGCTTCTCCGTTATCAAAATGGTAAGAATTTTTTTATGAATTAAAATGAAATGAATTTTTTTTGTGGATTTAAATATTTCATTCTGTTACCCTATACACAGTTAATAGATATTGAATTTGATGGGATCCTGCTTTGTTCATACTATTACTGCAAGTTTACATTTAGCTTCAGTTCAAAATTATGATAATTTCTAAAAGCATAGAAGTACAATCTCCACGCCCAATGGCTTGATGTTGCTTCCATTTTGCTACGCGTGTGTGTATTTATATATATATATATATATATATATATATAGAGAGAGAGAGAGAGAGAGAGATGATCTAGTGAGCAACTGTGCACTTGTCACAATTTTGTAGTGCCTAGTAAATAGTGCTGGAACTGTAGATTAACTGTATTGCAATATGTAACATTGTCGCATATCATAATTTGATCGTTGTGGCCTACTATATCAATACTATATATAAGTATGTATGTATGTATGTATATTTGTGCTGTTTGACTATACCACAAGAATGATCTGTTGGCTTATTGTTTTGTAAAATTTTATGTCTTATTTTTTTATTGTTTGTTTGTGATATAGGTTGTTCTTGCTGCTTCTATATTGACAAAATCTGGCAAAGGTGAGTTATTTTATTTGTAAAATGGACATTTGGTGTGATGAAAGTGTGTTTAATATCCTCTAAGGGGAAAAACAGATGGAATTTTGAACTTATAAATACAATGGCCTTGGAAAATTAGAATACAGACTTTGCTAAGTGATCTCATAGGTAATTGTGGAATTTATAAGAATAGGTTGCTTAAATGAAAATGTCATAAAAGGTGATAGGTAGCTTAATCATAAATTTACTAGGTGTTTTAGTTTGAGAGTAGTGCTTTCATCATGGTTGGCGCTCTCCTCCTTCCCCGTATTATTATATATATTCTAATGTTAAATGCTCGTATCTGATTTACATTTAAATTATAATTCTCTTGCTTGTTTGCTTTCTTGTCGCTCTAGTTGACATTTTTTTTTTTTTTTGTATTCATTGCAGTGCTGGTTTCTAGGCAGTTTGTGGATATGTCTCGTATAAGGATTGAAGGTCTTCTTGCAGCTTTTCCTAAGTTGGTTGGCACTGGAAAACAACATACATATGTTGAGACTGAAAATGTGCGCTATGTTTACCAGCCAATAGAAGCTTTATATTTGCTGCTTGTGACAAACAAACAGAGCAACATCCTTGAAGATTTGGAAACTCTGAGGCTTCTCTCCAAGCTTGTATCCTTTTTCCTGCTGTTCTTTGTTAACTTTTATATTCTTAAATCAAGTCTCATGATTTCTTGTTTTAACGTAGATCTTGGATTGTTAATAGAATGGATGACTTGTGTTCTTGTAGATCTCGAACCTACTTATATTTTGCAATGATGCCCACATGATTTCTTGTTTGTTACAGATTATTGGTGCATGCTGCACACTATATGATTTATTTATTTATTCAACTTTTACATTTTTCAAAAATCTGAGTCATGTTTTCAGGATTTTAATGAAATTTATGTATAAGCTTTATGGTTGATTCCTTAAGTTGTTATAGGTACCTGAATATTCTTACTCTCTAGATGAGGAGGGTGTATGCAAGACAGCTTTTGAGCTAATTTTTGCATTTGATGAAGTCATATCTCTTGGGCACTACGAAAATGTAACTGTTGCACAGGTTAAACAGTACTGTGAGATGGAGAGTCATGAAGAGAAGTTGCACAAGCTGGTATTGCAGAGCAAGATCAATGAAACCAAGGATGTCATGAAGCGCAAAGCTAGTGAAATTGACAAAAGCAAGGTAATTGTCTACGTTATGATGTGGCACATTCACAAGCTTGTACCCTTCATTATCTTCTCATTTTGTATTGCTTTTTGAAATTCTCGTTTTACATTATGCAGATTGAGAAGAACAGAGGCGATAAAGGAGGATTTATGTCCTTACAGTCTATGGGATCTGGAAGAATTGAGAGTAGCTTTGCAGATATCAGTATTTCTAGTGGTGGAGGTGGTTTTGGCAGTGGTTCTGGATTTGGTTTGACCACTGATGTTGAGACCTTTTCCAGCAAGTCTAAAGGTATGTGCCCTTTCTGTGGAATAAATTGATGAGTGCTCTTAATTTTGCAAGGTGTGGATGATATTGAAATGTGGTACATACTGTATACTAAACATTAAGCTTTTATTAACACCTCTAGCCTTTATCTTTAAGATACTTTTTGTGCCTTGCCGTGAATCAGGCTTCTATATCTCTTTCAGAATTTCAATTTGATGGGTTTTTTTTTGTGGACTACTTTTTATATACTTGCAACATCAGGTCGCCCACCTTCCTCTGCCACTGCTCCTCCTAAAGGCCTTGGCATGCAGCTTGGTAAATCCCAAAGGACAAACCAATTCTTGGAGTCCCTGAAAGCGGAGGGTGAAGTGATTCTTGAAGATGTGCAGCCAAAAGCAGGACTGTCCAAATCAGCTGCCCCACCACCAACAGATCCTGTCACTCTAACTGTTGAGGAGAAACTCAATGTGACCCTGAAACGAGATGGTGGATTGAGCAACTTTGATATGCAGGGAACTCTGGCACTTCAAATTCTTAACCAAGAAGATGGCTTAATCCAAGTTCAGGTACTCCTTTTTCCCCCTTCTTTCAGTAGTGTCTTTTCTCGATCAATCCTTATTGTAATTAGTTTGTGGGCTCTCTCGATTGAAAGCTATCTAATCTTTTTGGCACCTCCTACATGTAGATGGTTCGTTATAAGATGTACTGTTAGACAAAGCAAGCTGCAAGATACTGTTCCATTGTGACCTTTTTTTCTTTTTTGAATAATGGGACATGGATTTTTATTACTATGTTCTCTTGAAATTTTGTTGATTTTTAGTTCTTTGATGTGCCATTGGAAAATTGCTGTTTCTTGATAGTTTGATGGGTCCAGTTGAGAGTGTAAGTATAATCTACTCTGTTCAGGTTAACAGGTTCCTCCTACTTGCAGATAGTTTTTTATCAAAAGAATTAGACAATGCATGCTGTTCCATTCTGCTAACTTGTGGGCTAGAATTTTTGAAATAATGAGGCAGAGTGATTTTTACTCTCTATCTTCTGGTATAGATTTTGACTGTTTTCGGTCCCTTAGTATGTCGGTACATCATACTGAATTTCATGGGTGTTGTGGTGAAATTTGTTTCAACTTGACCCTTTTCATTTTCTCTCATGGGTAAAACTATCAATTCGTGCTGCATTTACTTGTTGACCCTAATTTTGTTATCTTGCCAACTATTCATCTTAAAAACCAATGGTTATGCCCTTCCTAGTTTAGTTTCCCACTTTTTGCAGCCCTATCAAATAATGTATGTTGTAATCTCCACCAAAAATTTAGAAAACTGATCAAAACTTTTCTTCATCCATATCTTGATGATTGTTACCTTCTGTCTGCTTCTGTACATATTGCAGATTCCAGTTTTCTTAGTTCTTTCAAGAGTTTAATATTTAATTCATAATGGATATTGAGCACTCTGCCACTAGTTTTTGGCAGCAAACTGTATCATTTTAAAGGACATCATGGCAGTAAAAGTAATAATCTGTTGAACGAAGACGCTTAATCTGGTTGTATTAATTGTTTTCAGAGGTTGTTTGTCTTCACTGACACTTCTGCAGGAAAAGTAATAATCTGCCTGTATATCATTTTATATAATTGCTGTGGTTTTATGATTTCTCTAGCCAAGTTTATTTATAAAAGATTGCTTCTTTTTTCAGATTGAAACTGGAGGGAACCCAAGCATCCTCTTCAAAACACATCCTAACATGATCAAAGAACTCTTTGCCAATGAAAATATACTAGGCTTGAAGGACCCTAACAGGCCTTTCCCCACTGGTCAAGCTGGTGATGCAGCTGGTGTTGGTCTTTTAAAGTGGAGGATGCAAAGTGTGGATGAGTCAATGGTGCCATTGACAAGTGGGTTAAATTCTTACACAGCTTATGTTCTCCATGCATAATTTCTGTTTTTATGCTAATATCCTGTGTGATCGAATATATATTGCAGTCAACTGCTGGCCCTCTGTTTCTGGGAATGAAACATATGTCAGCATTGAATATGAAGCTTCATCAATGTTTGATCTGAGAAATGTTGTGATCTCTGTTCCTCTTCCCGCTCTTCGAGAGGCACCAAATGTTAGGCAAATTGATGGGGAGTGGAGGTAAGAATATTGAGTTTATTCTGTTTAGGGTTATTGGATTGAAGTTTAATTGGCTTCAATCTGTCTTTTGTATGAATGATCTGCAGTTTCAGGAGGTTGATATTCTCAACTTACGATTGCAATGATTGCTGTGGAAGCTATGACTTGGTTAAATATCTACAGTTTCAAATCTTGTTTCTGTATCCTCATTTTGTTATTCTCCCTGGTGAATTATTCCTAATTGGAATATAACATGATTACCATCAAGGATTACAAATACCCATTTTTTTCTTTAGAAGAGTATTGGTTGGGAGTATAGATACATAAATTATCATGCTTATGTGACGTAGTTCTTGAAAGTGAGATTATGTCTCACTTTTTTATTATAGAAAAATGTGCAAGTTAAAATTTCTTGATTTATTTTGTGTGAAGTGGTGCTAATTTTTTGTAGAGGGTTGTATCACGTATTTTGTGTTAAATATCTACGTAGTTCTTGTATCCTTTAAGTACCTGTATTTAAACTTCTGATTTAGCTAGTATGGTCGCTAAACACTATCATTCTTTGCAACTTGCAGGTATGACTCTAGAAATTCCATCTTGGAATGGTCAATAGTTCTCATTGATAACTCTAACCGCAGGTAACTGTTGTTGGGTTGTTTTACCTTTTAACTAATTTCTTATGTTACATATTCTTCTTATTCTAGCAGCAATGTTGTATTGTGATATTAAATTGCAGTGGATCAATGGAATTTGTTGTCCCTCCCGCTGATTCATCAGGCTTCTTCCCAATTTCTGTGAGATTCTCAGCTACTAGGACATACAGTGACCTAAAGGTTTGATTTGCTTTGCTTTCTGATTTTCCTTTTGTTCTTTGCTAATATCCGCATGAATAATATTACCGATGTATCTCCATACATGCATCGTAAATCCAAGTTTGTTTTTGCAGGTTGTAAATATCCTACCTCCGAGAGGCGGACCTTCTCCCAAGTTTTCTCAGAGAACGCTGTTGACCACAGAAAATTACCAAGTCGTCTAACTGATGGTCAAGTTACTTCTACTAGGTTGCGAGTTTCAATTGATATTAAGAGATTGTTTTCTTGTATGGGAGCTCCACAATTAGCAAAATCCCTTTTTTCAATGTCTCATCCTTGTACAAGTTTTGAGACTTTTGATGCTGGTACCTGTTGGTTTTATCAACAAAATCATTCTTTATATGGGCCTCCGCATTAATTTTACGGACATTTTGTGTTTTTCAGATTATTTTTCTTTGTGCCTTCAGGTTGTATTTCTTCAGTCTCAATTCTTTTTAATGTAAACTTTGTAAAAGAAACATCCATAGAAATAATGTGAAGATTCGGAGCCATTAAACTTTCAATTGGGTTTATATGGTATTGCTGTGTTTTTTTCCGTAAACCTAGAAATGACATCAATTAAAATCCGTGATAAACACCCCAATTGTTTTCTTTCACTCGGCAATTAATGTCTCTAACTTCAAAATTACAACAGCACTATATAATTTAGAGGAGCATCAATATAACAATCGGATTATAAGCTATGCAAGTAAAAGAGATCTAGACATAGCCGAGAAACAAACTCGTAAAAAGATGATTTGTGGTAGTCTTGACAACATGCTCATCTGCTAAATACGTAAGGGGCTTTAATCTGCTAATGCAAGATACTCCTAGCCACTTTATTGGAACAAACCTTTTCGGATTGGCACTGTATTTACAGGAAAGATAAAGATGGCCGCTGGATGAAACTGATTGTAGGATACCAAACAATCAGACATTTGTGCTAATTGTTGAATGTGCATTGAGTTGCTTTGCAGCCTTTTCACCTTCTTTGGCTTTCCCTCCTTCGCAGAAAAGATTACTCTTACCTGGCTGGAAAAGAGAATCAGATATATAGGTTGAGCGCACAACGTCAAAGAAGAGATGATGGTGTTGCAACAAAAACATGACCACCGGCGTAGAAGCAAGTAGGGTAACCAAAACAGCAATCCATATAATCCTGTCGTTGAAGAGAATGAAAAATGTTGCAGAAAACACTACCATCATTGCTGCTATTGATATAAAGAGTGTTGCCAGACCAATAAGCAGCTTCCTTGGCAACAACCAGAGAAAATCTTCTTCTGCATATCGCGAAGTGAGAATGGACAAGAACGTAACTATTGAAGTGGAGGAAGATACCAGCGATATTGCATCTGATATGGCAAAAACTTTGAAGGAAACTTTTTGAAGGAACAAAGGAAGCCCTGTGTCTTCTTTGTTGCCACCTGGTACTGTGAAAGCTGCAGCAAAAACCACGGTGGCGATGAGTGTTGCCACAAGCATGCAAGATGTTGCAGTATCTTTCATCCATTTCTCCCCTTTTTCCCTCAAGTCTTCGTGCTTCTTTGTGAATAAAGCTCTAGGTGTAAACCCTTCTATGTTTTTAGCTTTGGCGTACAGTGGTTGAACAACTTTACTCACTTCCTACAGTTGATGTTTTGAAACATCTTTTCATTAGGAAAGAGTAATATAACACTTGCAAACTACTAATACAAATATAAGATGAAAAATTCCTGGATGGAACAATCCCAATTACTCCACCCCACCCAAGACATTTTGGTTATAATATTAGCAGAACAAGTACTAGAAGTGAAACAAATTAAATTAAATGATCTGAAAATAACATAACAGTGGCAAATCAATGTGTCAAAAAATGTATATCTGAAGGAATGTTTGTACACAGGAGAATGTTGCAAATATTTCACCTCAAACCACAATAACTCTCGCTGCATCTGGAGAGCTGCTCCTGATACAATATTGACTCTATCTGGCGGTGCCAACATTCCAGCTAAATGCAAAATATTGTTCTTTTCTTTGTCTTCAGACATAACTACCAAATCCTTAATCGAACCTATCTCATAAATGAGTTTGAATATCTCCTCCTGACGATTCAAAACGGCAATATGAAATATGCTATAATTTTTTTCATCAACTTTCCATATAAGATCAGGATATTCACGAATAAGTATGGTGAGAAACTCAACGTTTCCTTGTTCAGCAGCAACAAATATTAATCGCCAAGGTGATCCAATTAGTTTTGAAACTTTTGAGTCACTCAACGATATAACTTGTTCCCAGAGAACTTTGACTAGTTCAAGTGCTTCTGCTTGCAGCTTTTTATTGTCTACATATTTAGCACCTGAAGCTGCTAGTTTGATTGAGCCAACGTCAGTTTCAGAAAATCTTGACATTGGAATAATCAAAGCCGTAACTGAAATTTATTCTAATTAAATAGATAAAAAGAACACAGAAAACTTTACTTGTATCCTTGAACAATGCCAAATAAAGGATTAAATCCAGAAAAATTAGCCACACAAAATAGAAGTTTCAGATGTATTCCAAATCACTCCCAAGAGCAATGGACTCCTATATATATGTCCCAGAGTGTAACTTAAGCAGCTGGAAGATATTGTGTTTAGAAAAAATGAAATCTTGGAAGAGAGTATTATTCTTAATTAATTAAAGGAATGAAATCCTGAAACTCCATATATTCAAACTGCTGAGAAAAGTTTGTAGTAACCAATCTCTGAAATTGGCTTTCTGACACTCAAGACAGAACTTAACATGCTTATTAAGTGACAGATTTCAGATATGTTTTCACTCTAAAAAGATCATATTTGCCAAACTGAAAGTTAGGCTTTAGATTGTAATTCCTAAAACAGCAAAATATTTAAGTTGACAAGGGATGCTGAAAGGTTGGAGTTCAGATGACTAACCAAGATTGAAGCATCTCCACAAAATTGATGCATTTTGATTGGCAAAGTTTGAAGCTGTTAGAGGCTTTCGAGCCAAGGCATGCAGTGCTGTCTCATTATGTCCATCACGAGCAGTGGCTAACTCTGGGTAACCCATAAGCAAATCCAACGCAACATCTGGAAACAAAATGTTTATATCATGTGAACAATTTGATACTTTGGTTCTGCATCAAACCCATCTTTGTCTCAATTCAAAAGGTGGGATCTATGTACTTGCAATAGCTGGTACTCACATATTGTTACCAAACAATCAGCCCAATCTTATGTGACAGAAAAGATGAAATTATTGGCGATTTTTACAACTAATATATGAATACAGACATGTATATTTCTCCATGCCAATACATACAACAGTTCAAGCTGTTATATGCACAGTAAAGAAAACTGTACAGTAAGGTCAGTTGTGTTTGGTTTAAATTAAGCTCTTAAAGGTTAGATTTATGACAATTAAGCCCTTCTGAGATGTTATGGTCTGATTTACTACAAGTGTTACTAATGTATTTGACTGAGTTAGACTGCATCTGACAACATTTTCCATCTAATGTTGCACAAAAACAACAATGCTTACCACACAAATTGGTGTTTATCAAAGTGACAAGCAATTCAATCCGATCCTCGCGATCTAAATCATCTCTAGTTTCTTTATAAAGGTATTGTACCATCTCTTTGTGGCCTAATGATGCTGCCATGTGAAGGGGTAACATCTCATTATTATCTCGGATCATTGCTAAGGATTTATTCTTCTCCATCATCAGCTTGGCGAGTTCCATCTTTCCTGATGCAGCAGCAAGACAAAGAGCTGTGTTTCCAACGTTATTTTTCTGGGCTAACTCCTGTTGATCCATCCTTCTAACAAGTTCTTTCACAAAATCAGTACGTTTTGCTGCAGCTGCAATGTGCAGAGCAGTATCTCCTTCCTTAGAGATCTTAACTGGAATATCATCTTCATATTTGTCGTAAATACTTTTAGCTACGTCCCAGTCGCCGTTTATTGCAGCTCTATACAATTCAAGATATCTCATTCTTGTTTCTTCTGTCAATTAGAATTTTGAATTAGAACAAGTTTTGAAATAGAGAAAGGCAATTAGTATATTGAAAAATAGCAAAATACTGTCAAAATGTCAAGATCAATAATGAACCACTAGGATGAACTTCACATACACCCACAAGAAAAATCTATGGCCAATGGCATTACCTTAAAATATAAAGATATATTTAGAGTTTCCAATTTTCTCATGTTCAAATGATACGGCTATTCTAATTAGCTATAGATGTTAGTCATTTGCTGATGCCTTAGCAAACATTGGTTTAGGTTATTTCACTCTTCCTTTCTAGAATCAACCAGTTCTTGAAATGCATCTTTCTGTTTGCAAACTCTCTTCAATCTATGGGATATAGTTTTATAATTTTGCTTCTCTGAGATTTTTCGCATACGGCTTTCATTTTGGTTCTATGCAACTTGGTTGGTTTTACATTTTTCATCCACTTTTATCTAGCACCATGGCAGCAATTTCGAGAGGCGACGCTCATTAAGTCTCCCTAACAAGCTGCCATTTTTATTTCTGTTATTAACAAAATTTTCTCGCACTGTCAAGGTTTACCCAAATGATCCAAAAAATAAAAATGCAAATGGGCATAATTTTTATCAGAAATCATAAATATGGGACAATAAATTAGTTCAAGTAATGAAGAGTACTAAGAAATGAATTAAACAAGAAACAAAGTACAGTAGAGCATACTCTGAAACTGTTCATCAGCTGGAGCAATTTCATCTTCACTTGGCCCAATTTCTGCTTCAATGCCATTATCTGTCATGGTTTTTCAACCTGTAACAATCTCCATATCATTAGTCATAAGCTTCAATATTACACAAACTTTTGGTTTCAATTTGGGACTTGTTAAAACTAGTGCATTTTAATCAAAAGAATGTCTGCTCACAATACTTCAAAAAACAAAAACATTTGGTTCTTTTAACTAATAAACATTTACTTGCTTCAAAAAAAAATTTGAACAGTAACTAAGTTGCTGATATAAACACCAAAAATTAAAAAAAAAAAAAAAACTAAAAGAAAAAGGAACCAAGATGTCTAAAGAGTTTACCTCTTTTCTTATGTGGGTTTTGTAATCCTGAGTTTCAAAGCCAAACTCTCAAGAGAGAAACTTGAAGTAGAGCAAATGAACACAAGAGGAAAACGATGGAGGCTCGTTTGGAGAAGAAGTGGGAAGTTAAAAAGTGAAATTAAACACTGCTGAAAGAGGAAACACTTTGGAGAGTTAATTCTAATAAAGACCCCCTATATTTTAAAATTTTATCAAAAGCATCTATTTAGTTTCATGTTTCTCATTTGTACCTCTTGCCATTTTTTTCCCCTTCCCCGACAAATCTTACTGTGGATTTGCTTTTGCCCGTTTCAATTACAATTTTATTCTTAAAAGAAGAATTTATAGGCAAATAGATATTTTTAACGGCAAAAATTTCAAAAATTAACCGTGAGGAATAAAAAGTAAATGAAAAACGTATTGAAAAATATGAATAAGAGAGGACTTGAGCTTGCTTTGAGTGGTAAAGTTTGTATACCTCTTCGACTTTGGTTCCTTTTGTAGTTGTTGAACACAGTTATTCTTTATACATGGAGCTACTATTCCCTCATTTGTAGGAATTATCTAGTTTGAATATATGATTTTTATTTAATCTAAATATTTGTTAGTGCATAATGTATATACTATTCTAATTATTATATAAGTGTACCTCTACAAAAAAAAAAAAAAATATGGATAAAAGAAGCGATTCTATCTTTCTTATCTTCAAAGTGATAGTATTTTTTTTATAAAAAATATTGAAAAGTAAACAAGTCCTTAGTAAGAGGGGTTCAATCCCTCCCTCTTATGTACAAAAGTAAGAAAAGATTTCTTCTAATTTTTGCAAATAGAACATACCTTTACTAGTGTAAAAATAAAAAGGGTTTCAAACTCTTTTATTTGCAAAAAAAAAAAGAGTAAATTCCTTCTAATTCTTAAAAGTAAATTAAGTCCTCAGAAATGGATTTCAATCCCTCTCATGTGCAAAAAAAGAGAATAATTTTTTTTTTCAATTCTTTGTAGTAGACATTTATTCAATCCCTTTTATATATGAAAAAATGAGAGTAACTTTTTTAAATTTATTTTAAGAGTAGACTATGCCTTTATTAATATAAGGTTACGGTAGGAGTGTAGTTTAAAAAAAAGGGAAAAAAAGATACTAAAAGTCTTACTTTGTACATATATTAAATTATCTTAAAGGATATTATCAATAATATTTTAAAGTAAAGTTAAATATTAAAAATATTTATAAATTTAAAAAAAAAGCACTAATATTAATTAAAGAGTAATAAACTCATTTTCTCTTATTAACATTGTAAACTATTCGGGACTGTTGACTGATAACGATAGAAGTCTTTGTTCGAGATTTCATTATCACAAAGAACAGTTGACTAACTAAGGTTTGACTTTGAATTTTGCACGCAGACTGAGTTGAAATTTAGAGAATTTTATCCTAATAAATGTATATGACTCAAAATTAGTATATAAAGACAAATCTTAATTTAAGCAGTCTTTATAATAATAATAATAGAGGCACGAAAGTTTAAACACAATTTTAATTTTGATACTATATTAAAAAAATTTAATTTAATTTAAAAGTTTAAATTGTTTGATGAAATATAATATTAATATTAAGGATATATTTTAACTTAATATTTATTAATATAAAATTGAATTTCTTATTTTAATTTAATATGTATATATATAAGATAAATAGTGGGATCTCTTAATTTAAATTTTTAATTTTAAATGGTAATTTAAATTTTTAATTTTAAATGGTAATTTAAATTTTTAATTTTAAATTGGTAATTTAAATATTTATTTATTGATTTTATATAATTTAATAGTATACATTTAAAATTAAAAACAATATATAATATTATTAACTGTAGGCGAATGAATTGCATACAAAAATAAATAGTTTCCTTTTATTGTGCGGTATGTGAAGGAGGTATTAACACCGTCATCCCTCCAAGGTTTACACTATCACCATCTTCATTTAGTACCCTCGTATTTATACACTCCCTCGCCTCAAATTAAGAGTTTAAATTTTAGAGAAGTTAAAGAGAATTTATATTTTTTTTAATATATAATTTAATAATTACTTAAATTATTAACAGTTGTATAACAAAAATTATTTAAATTATTTGTAATTAATTGAAATGTATAATAAAAATATTTATATAAAAAAAAACTAGAATTCAGAAACTAAAAAGTAAATGCTTCACATGAATCCAATGCTTCACACTAATAATTGCATGTGCCTGCAATTGTTGACTTATCAACAATTATATTTTCAACAACCAACTCACACGCACACACCCTACAATTAAATTTCTGCTTGAGATTGCTTAAAAACTTGGAGTGGTGCTGCTGCTCATTTTACTGCTCATCATCTTCCACTGAGAGGGAAGAGGAGCTTCTGCTATTAGGAAAACAGGTACTTTTTTTTCCCTTGTTATTTGATTCTTCATTTGGGTTTTCTTTTTCTACTTTTAGATTAATGATTTTGGCAGATTTTAGGTGAATTTTGTTATAGGTTAATGCTTGAGTTGACTCTTTCTAATTAAATTAAAATTGAGGGAAAGACAATTAAAAACCCCCTGAAAGTTCAGATCTGTCGCTGTTTTTCAATACTTGGTTTCCTACTTTTCAATACTTCAATATTTTTCTTTCTACATAAAAATTTTATGGCTTCTAATTGCTTATTACATTTGTTGAACAATATGTACTGTCCGAAGAGTTGAGAAGTTATTGTAATTTTTCTAAAATTCCTGAACAACTTAAGAAAAGTTTTCGTATTGCTGTTGTTTCTTTTTCCAGGGATGATCACTAACAAAAGTGAGTCGAAAAGAGCAAAATCGAGGGATTTAGATAAAAATCAGATTTCTCCAAAGGTTGCTGGAACGAACTATGAGAACATTTTGGTTGAAAGAAACCAGCTCAAGGATGAGTTAGCTCGGAAAAATGAGGAAATTGATAAGCTTACAGCAGCTGTTATGTTTGCACGGGAGCACTTGAGCAAGGCAATTGACTGCCTTCAGGAAGTTTCAAGTGCTTCTACTTCAAAAGGAAAGCACTGGGACTCGCCAAAGACACCCAATCAGGATGTCAAGCCGGCTAGAAAGCTTGGTCCAGACGGCATCTTGAAACGGTCGGCGTCTAATTTTGATGATCATGAAGCTTCGGAATGCTATCGTCCGTTGAAAAGGAGCTACAAGTCTGCTCCTGAGCACAGCAGTTTTGAAGATTCTTGAAGCTAAAATTAGTATGTATTAGTGGTGTATTTACACTGCTTTGATGATGAAGAGATGTAGTACTGACAATTTGAATAATCGGTTTGTTTCTCAAAAACAATAGAAATGTTATGTAACCAACTCTATTTGTTTCATATGCATTAAACAATAGATTATACTTTCTTTGTGCCTTCAGGTTATATTTCTTCAGTCTCAATCTTTTTAATGTAAACTTTGTAATAGGAACATCGAATAGAAATAATGTGAAGATTAGGAGCCATTAAACTTTCAATTGGGTTTGTATGGGTTCATATGGTATTGCTGTGTTTTCTTTCTTAAACTTTGAAAAGACGGTGAAATCCGTGATAAACACCACAACTGTTTTCTTTCACTTGGCAATTAATGTCGTTTTCAGCTTCAAAATTATAACACCACTACATACACCATCGGACGAGCATTAATATCACTCGGATTATAAGCTTGCAAACAAAAGAGAACTAGAAACAGCCAAGAAACAAACTCACAAAAAGATGATGAGATTGTGGTAGTCTTGGCAACATGCACAACTGCTAATTCCATAGGCTTTAATCTGCTAATGCAAGATACTCCTAGCCACTTTATCGGAACAAACCTTTTTGGATTGGCCACTATATTTACAGGAAAAATAATCAGAGTCGTTGGATGAAACTGGTATGTAGGAGACCAACATTCAGACATTTGTGCTAATTGTTGAATATGCATTGAGTTACTTTGCAGCCTTTTCACGTTCTTTCGATTTCCCTCCTTTGCAGAATAGATTACTCTTACCTGGCTGGAAAAGAGAATCAGATATATAGGTCAAATGCACAACATCAAAGAAGAGATGATGGTGTTGCAACAAAAACATGACAACTGGCGTAGAGGCGAGTAGGGTAACCGAAACAGCAATCTATATAATCCTGTCGTTGAAGAGAATGAAAAATGTTGCAGAAAACACTACCATCATTGCTGCTATTGATATAAAGAGTATTGCCAGTCCAATAAGCAGCTTTCTTGGCAACAACCAGTGAAAATCTTCTTCTGCATATTGTGAAGTAAGAATGGATAAGAACGTTACTATTGAAGTGGAGGAAGATACCAGTGATATTGCATCTGATATGGCAAAAACTTTGAAGGAAACTTTTGAAGGAATAAAGGAAGCCCTGTATCTTCTTTGTTGCCACCTGGTACTGTGAAAGCTCCAGCAAAAACCACGGTGGTGATGTGTGTTGCCAAGAGCATGCAAGATGTTACAGTATCTTTCATCCATTTCTCCCCTTTTTCCCTTAAGTGTTCATGCTTCTTTGTGAAAAAGCTCTAGGTGTAAACCCTTCTACATTTCTAGCTTCCCATACAATGGTTGAACAAGTTGATGTTTTGCAAACATCTTTTCATTGGGAAAGAGTAACATAACACTTGCGAACTGCTAATACAAATATAAGATGAAAATTTCTTGGATGGAACAATCCCAATATGCCTATCAATAGATATATGCCCACCCCACCCAAGACATTTTGGTTATGACATTAGCAGAACAAGTAAGAGATAAGTGAAACAATTTAAATTAAATGATCTAAAAAGAACATGACAGTGGCAAATCAATGCATCTAAAAAAGTATATCTGAAAGAATGTTTGTATACAGGAGAATGTTGCAAATATTTCACCTCAAACCACAATAACTCGCGCTGCATATGGAGAGCTGCTCCTGATACAATATTGAGTCTATCTGGTAGTGCCAACATTCCAGCTAAGTGCAAAATATTGTTCTTTCCTTCGTCTTCAGACATAACTACCAAATCCTTAATCGAACCTATCTCATATATGAGTTTGAATATCTCCTCCTGACAATTCAAAACGGCAATATGATATATGCTATAATTTATCGCATCAACTTTCCATATAAGATCCGGATATTCACGAATAAGTTCGAAGATGTCAGAGGCTTTTGAGCCAAGGCATGCAGTGCTGTCTCATTATGTCCATCACGAGCAGTGGCTAACTCTGGGTAATCCATAAGCAAATCTAATGCAACATCTGAAAACAAAATGTTGATATCATGTGTATAATTTGATACTTTTATTACTGCATCAAGCCATGTTTGGCTCAATTCAAAAGGTGGGATCTATGTACTTGCAATAGCAGGTACTCTCATAATGTAACCAAACAATCAGCCTAATCTTATGTAACAGGAAAAATGAAAATTATTGGCAATATTTACAGTTAATATATGAGTATAAACCTTTTCTCCATGCCAATATGTACAACAGTTCAAGAGGTTACATGCACAGTAAAGAAAACTTTACAGTAAGGTCAGTGTGTTTGGTTTAAATTAAGCTCTTAACAGTTAGGTTTATGACAAATAAGCCCTTTTGAGACAGTATGATCTGATTTACTACGAGAGTTACTAATGTATTTGACTGAGTTGGACTGCATCTTACAACATTTTCCAACTAATGTAGCACATAAACAACAATGCTTACCACACAAATTCGTGTTTATCAAAGTGACAAGCAATTCAATCCAATCCTCGGGTTCTAAGTCATCTCTAGTTTCTTGATAAAGGTATTGTACCATCTCTTTGTGGCCTAATGACGCTGCCATGTGAAATGGTAACATCAAAATTTTATCTCGGATCATTGCTAAGGCTTTATTCTTCTCCATCATCAGCTTGGCAAGTTCCATCTTTCCAGACGCAGCAGCAAGACAAAGAGCTGTGTTTCCGACGTTATTTTCCTGGGCTAACTTGTCTTGATCCATCCTTCTAACAAGTTCTAGTTACGTCCCAGTCGTAAATACTTTGTCGTAACTAGAATATCATCTTCATATTTGTCGTATATACTTTTAGCTACGTCCCAGTCGCCATTTAGTGCAGCTCTATACAATTCAAGATATCTCATTCTCGTCTCTTCTGTCAATTAGAATTTTGAATTAGAACAAGTTGTGAAAATAGGGAAAGGCAATAGAATTTTGAAATAGCAAAATTCTGTCAAAATGTCAAGATAATAATGAACCAAATAACAAATATATCACATAAAAAGATTACAATTTAACATGTCTAGGATTTACTTCACATAAACCCACAAGAGAAATCTATGGCCAATGGCATTACCATAAAGTATAAAGATGTATTTAGAGTTTCCAATAGTCTCTTGATTTTCTCATGTTCAAATAATTTGGCTTATCTAATTAGCTATAGATGTTAGTCACTTACCGATGCCTCAGCAAACATTGGTTTAGGTGATTTCACTCTTACTTTCTAGAATCAACCAGTTCTTAAAATTCAACTTCCTGTTTGTAAATTCACTTCAATCTCTGGGATATAACCTTATAATTTTGCTTCTACGAGCTTTTTGGCATATGGCTGCCATTTGGTTCTATGTAAATAGGATGGTTTTAAATTTTGCGTCCACTTTTATCAATACTAGCACTATGGCAGCAATTTCGAGAGGCAGCACTCGTTAAGTCTCCCGAACAAGGTGCCATTTTTATTTCTTTTATCAACAAAATTTTCTCCTGCTGTCAAGGTTCACCCAAAAGAATAAACAAAAAAAAGAAATTCAAATGGGCTTAATTTTTTTCAGAAACAATAAATATGGGAGAATAAATTAGTTCAAGAAATGAATTAAACAAGAAACAAAGTACAGTATAATAGCAGAGCACACTTTGAAACTGTTCATCAGCTGGAGCAATTTCATCTTCACTTGGCCCAATTTCTGCTTGAATGCCATTATCTGTCATGGTTTTCAACCTGTAACAATCTCTATATCACTAGTCATAAACTTCAATCTTACAGAAATTTTTAGTTTCAATTTGGGACTTGTTAAAACTAGTGCGTTTTAATCAAAAGTATGTCTGCACACAAGCTTCAAAAACAAAAATATTTGGTTCTTTAAACTAATGAACATTTTCTTGCTTCAGAAAATATTTTAACAGTAACTAAGTTGCTGATAAAAACACCACAGAAAAAGGAAAAAAAAAAGGAACCAAGATGTCTGAAGAGTTTACCTCTTTTCTTATGTGGGTTTGTCACCCTCAGTTTCAAAGTCAAACTCTCAAGAGGGAAACTTGAAGTAGAGCAAATGAACACGAGGAATACGATGGAGGCTCATCTGGTGAAAAAGTGGAAGTTAAAAAAGTTAAATTAAACACGGCTGACATAGGAAACAGCTTGGAGAGTTAATTCTAATAAAGACCCCCTGTATTTTTGTAAAATATCAAAATTATCTATTTAGTTTCATGTTTTGTCAATTGTACCTCTTGCCATTTCTTTGCCCTTGCCTGGCAAATCTGGCTGTGGCTTGCTTTTGCCCATTTCAAATTTCAATTACTATCTTATTCTTAAAAGAAGAATTTACAGGAAAATAGATATTTTTAACTCTAAAAGCTTCAAACAGAAATCAGTGAGGAAGAAAAAGTAAATGGAAAACGGAATGAAAAATATGGATAAGAGAGTAATTCGGAGTTTGAACCTGCGACTAGTTTTATACTTATTTTGTCTTAGTCAAGGGTTTGAGCCCTGTTGAATCTTAAAAGTGATGTATTTTATTTTATTTTAAAGTAGTTATTGAAGACAGTTATTCCTTAATTTGTGAAATAGTTATTAAGGGCAATTATTTCTGACGACTGGGCTGTTATTATTCTATTTGTGAGAATTATATAATTTGATAATTGTGAGGACAGTGTTTTACGACAATTATTTTTTGTGTGTGGAACTGTTATTCTTCATGGTTATTTAGTCCAAATATTTGTTAGTGTATAAAGTAATATTATCTTAATTATTGTATACATTGATGTATTTAAAAAAAAAGAAAAATGTGAATAAAAAAAGGGATTTTATTTTTCTTCTATGCCAAGTGAGGGTAATATTTTTTATTAAAAAAAAAAAAGAGATGAAGAGTAAACAAGTCCTTAGTATGAGGGGTTCAATCCCTCCCTCTTACGTACAAAAGTAAGAAAAGATTTCTTCTAATTTTTGCAAGTAGACTATACCTTTGCTAGTGTGAAAAATCATGAAGGGCTTCAAACTCTTTTATTTACAAAAATAAGAGTAAATTTCTTCTAATTCCTGAAAGTAAATTATGGCCTTACTAATGTGAAATTGATTTTAATCCCTCTTATGTGCAAAATTGATTGTAATTTTTTTTCTTTCAATTCTTGGTAGTAGACATTGATTCAATCCCTTTTATATATGAAAAAATGAGAATAAGTTTTTGTAAAAACAATTTTGAAAAGTAGACTAGGCCTTTATTTATATAAGTGATGGCAGGAGTATAGTTCAAAAAAGGAAAAAAGATATTATTGTGAATATATTATAATTTTTTTATCTTAAAGGATATTATCAATAATATCTTTGAAGTAAAGTTAAATATTAAAGATACTTATAATTTTTTTTAAAAAAAGCACTAATACTCTATAGTTAATAATTTTCTGGTTAAATATTAATTAAAGAGTAATAAAAGCATTTTCTCTTATTAACATTATACACTAATCGGGCCCGTTGACTGATAATAACACTAGTCTTTGTTATAGATTTCATTATCACAAAGAACAGTTGACTGAATAAGATTTTATTTGACTTTGAATTTTGATTTTGCCGTCCCACCGGTTTGCATACAGACAACTCGTAAATGTCAATTTTTTTTTCTTATTAAATGTATATGATTCAAAATTAGTATATATTAGTGATTGGGTGGTTAGCAATTTTATTTTAATAAAAATTGTAAAAAAAATTAATGAGAAGAATCACAAAAAATTTAAAACGTATAAAACACATACGAAGAAGTTTAAAACGTATAAGATATGAATAAAAAAGCAAAATGGAACTTAAAGTCGCGTAAGGAAGCGAGAAAAAGCGTGGAGCTCGGTACAGGATTGGGCGCCATGGCGCCCTTGACAGAATGTACGGCACCAGGAATCCAGCGTCGCGGCATGACCCAGTGCCGCAGCACCAGGGCGAGAAAAATTCGTTTATATTTCGAATTTTTGAGTTTTGAAAAGTTTTAAACTTTTAAAACATTAAACTCTTATTCCAATTAAGATTATGGTTAATAGGCACGAAATAACTTATATATAAATTTTTATAAATTATTTAGTTTAAAATCAAGCATTAAGAGGGACTCTAAGAGAGAGAAAAATTAGGTATACACTAAGTATTTGTGTGCGCTAGAATATAATCGCTGTTTGGGTGTTCGTCGTTTGTAGGAGAGTAATGGTATACTAAACATTAGATCTTTTTGACATTTGTCAATATAATTTAAATATATGTGTAATTAGAAGAAAAAAATATCCTATTTTATTTAAATTAATAAAAAAATTAATAAATTAGAACAAAATTGAGTATCTCAAATTTAACTTGAATAATTAGACTATTTAGTCAATTTGACGGCTAAATTGTCGCAATATCTAGTTTATATCATACTCTAAAAAAAGGTTAGAATATTCAATGATAATAATAAAAGTAATAGAATTTATAATACAAAGTTTGGAACCTCTAACAAAAACTTTTAAAGCATACAATTAAAAAGTTAGAAACTATACATATATATTTATATGAAAATATCTCTAATAACAAATTGTAGTTACAAAAAATATAATACAAGTTGCAATCTTTACTTTTTTAGGTAGGTCAATAATTAGAATTGAGTAATGCTAGAATTATAAAGTTGAGATATAAAATTTATATCACAACTAATATATTATTAATTAAGTAATTGTTGACTTTTTAAATTTTCATTAATATAGTAGTTGTATAAGATTAAATCGATAATTGATTCATTAAAAATCACATTTATTAAATATAAATTTTATATCTCAATTATATAAATTATAAACCCTAACATTACAGTTAATGTTACATTCATACAGCGTTAAAATAATAAATAAACTTCTTTGCATAAGATAAATAATCAATAAATTGTTTTTATAAAATAAATGATATTTGAATCCCTTTTTAATAGTTTTGTTCACTTAAAGTATTGTTAATCGATATTGATTTGTAAAATAATTTTTATACCTTCTTTAAATAAAGAATCTATTAAAATTTAGTTTTTAATTAAAAAAATAAAAATTATTCTTTCAAATTAATAAAAAAAATGAAAATTCATTTATTTTGTATAAAAACTATTTATTGATGTCGTAAACCCCAGCAAAAATGATAAAGTCAATATCTATTGTTCACTGCCACCGATTGCAAATTATGGAACCAACATATATTTTCTGCTTGGCCTTTGTCCACATTCTCCTTTTAAAACAATTCAAACGTTATTAATGTCTTACGAGTGTCCTCTCAAAAATTAATTAGTTATTTTTGCAACTCAAAAAAAAAAAATTAAAGGTTACAAAACGAGTAATAATATTCAGAAAAATTTATGATATAATTAATAACTTATCATTGATTTTTTTATTAATCGATATAAATCTAATTAAGTATTTCTTGAAATTTCAGTGTAAATTTACTTTAACTATAATGCAATTGCTAGAATGAATTGTATTAACTTTTAATCTTAAAAGAAACGATGTTGAGCATTTGGACAAGTCACACGATTGTATAATACTCTTTAAATAATACTAAAGTGGCAATTAATCAGAATGTGTCACATAGTAATATAACAAAATATGAGCAACTTCTCGCTAAACAATTTCCTTAAATAGAAGTAATATTGTTGATAAAAAAAAATAATTCTTCAAGTTAACGAATTTTGAATTTGTTTATTAATGAAAATCAGTATTTAGAGCCTTGTCTTAATTGGACTTACTTCCTAAAGCCCGAGTTTTCTTTCCTTGTTAGTTACGATAGAACCTGTAAAACACGAGCAAAGTTATTGTAATAGTCTTATTGGGATGAGTTTCGGTGAAGACTCTCTGATACTTAAGTTTAAAAGGGTCTTTACGGTGGGAGACTGGTAAAAAGGTTAAGCAAAAATGCTAAAGAATAAAGAAAAAAGACAATTTTTTTCTTTCCGTGTCTAGTTCTTCTGTATTTTGGGTATCATCCCTTGCTTCTATATCTCTCTCTCCTTTATAATATTAATATTCAGAGGACTTTCTAAGAATATTTTCAGCATATTTCCTGACATGCTTTTGACTCTGTTTTTTTGGACGTCAAATATCTTTCTATAGATCTTCTTTTGACATGCTTTTGACTCTGTTCTGTTGTGTTTCTATTACACGCTAAATATCTTTTTGTAGGTCTTCTCATAACATACTTCTACTATACACCAAATATCTTTTTGATATGCGTTAAGCATATTCTTTATGTATTTTTCACTGGTGGATTTGGTTAAGTGTAAGGTTAAATTTGATCTGCTAAGATTAATTTTTTGGTAGTCTTTTCCTCTTCGACTCGACTGTGACTCGAGGTCTTCTCAAAGAGCTGATCTTTTAGTACTTCACCAATTGTACTTGATCAACCTGTTCAACAAACAGTTGGCCTGATGTTTGTTCTGACCTAATTTTTTCATCAATCACGTCAGTGTTAAGATGAATTAATTTAGTTAGTATATAAATAATAATTTTGGTAGTATTCTGATTTGTCTTGCCGGATAAGTCATTTCAATCTAAATAGGTTCTTCTCTGTTTAATTCTGTCAAGACTTAACCCGAAAGCTATTACCATATCCTCGTCATACTAGTAGACTATTCTGCAAAAAATTGAAAACTTTGATAAAGATTATCCTATAAAAAAAAAATTTAATTAAACCTTTAAAAACTGCCTTCTTTAAAACTTCTTTAAAACTTAAAAGCCACAGGCTAAGGATAATTTTTTCAGAGAACAAATATTATAAAATAACACTAATTACAAACTGAAGTTTTTTCTTTTTTTCACAACCTTGTGGTGCGCTCCATATGCAAAAGATAACATTTGTACGATGGTGATTGATTGAAACTTCTCTTCAAATCAAATTGACAAAAGTGCACATATTTGGGATAGATTACACATGGCATGTAAAATAAAATCTCTGCGGGGCCTCAGCTTTAAAAGGCAAAAGCATAATATGAAAAACGTTATAGATTGGTGCAATCTATAACGTTGACCTGGTGCAGTCAAATGCCTACTTCTACAAAAATAGGAGATATCTCTACTTATAAAGTCTTGTAATAATTCAATTCCTTTCAGTCATGTGAAATTGGTGCAATCTCAACAAAAAAATCCACTTCAGCTTAACCCAATGGTTTTATCTTAAGTCGAGTTAGAGAAAATGGCAGAAACGTTAACACATTACCACAGGTTGAACAAATTATTAGAGTGACAAAAATCAAATATTGCAGGATTACTACTTACTAGTATGGAAAAAGTACATCTTCAAACACAAATATATGAAAGTCAGACAAATTGCATGATAGAGCATACGGTTTGTATAATAGTAAGTAACACGAGCAAAGTCGCAGCACAAGTTCCAGTGCCTCTCCAGAGGTTTTTGAAATAAACTCTTCTCAAGGTTGCCTTTGTATGGTTCCAAGATTTTTCATGGTGTTCATTCAACTTTTCCACAATGCCATGGTAACCGGACTGACCGACAGTTATCTGTAGGCAAAGTTCATTAAACATCCGTGCTACTCTAGAACTAACACCCAGATGATCAGATATAATTTTTGCTTCTACAAGCAAATCCATATCTTCTTCAGTGTCGATAAGCAAATCCATTAGCAAAATAAGATTGCATACTTTCATTTCAAATGGATAGTGACATTGCTCCAAGGCCATCACGTTTCGGAACAAGGCTTCTGTGTCGTCATATACTTCAATCAGTGGAATTTGCAGCTCAGGTTCTCCCAGACATGGAATTATTCGATTCTGCTTTTCCAATCTTACGCCAAGCAAGCTGTTACTTTTGTTACACTTAAACTTCACTCCTGACTCGTGTAGTTTGACTGCACAAGGTAAATCTTTAACCAAATCTTTTGACTCTGGTTCTGGGTGCATTTTCGTCATAACATATCGTCTCAAATCAGTGAAATGCCTGACTTTCTCCTCGACAGCAATTCCAGTCAACTCCGTACAGTTGAAGAACCCACAGGAAAGATCAAAGAAAGAAGGATAGCTCTTTGCGTGAGCTATAGGGTCAGGGAAGGCTAATCGATATAGTTCCTTGAGGACGAAGTATGGAAGCTGATTTTCGAGTAATTGTAAGTCCAATCTAATAACAGTTTCTTGTTGTAATAGCAAATCACTTACATCGTCATGATCTCTGAGAAATAGTTCAATGATAAAGACGGCATCGTATAGAATCATTGCAATGAACTCACATGTCTTAAGCTTACATGTTGCTTCATAACAATTGCGGATTCTTCGTTCGTTTTCCTCTAAGTAGTTTATAAGCTTTTGCCATGTCTCCTCGGTAATTCGCTTGCTAAATTCCCTTCTGTATCTTATTTTTTGCTTTTCCATATCATCAAATTCTGCTCTACCATGATGAAGAGGGCCTATTGAAATTAGCTTTGGGGTGTAGGCTTCTTTGTTTATTTCCCGGAGACCTCTGGGAACTGTGTAAATACAACACTCGCTTCCACGCTCCAGGTTATCCTCGATGTCAATCCGCAACTCTTTGGCTTTGCGTTTTTCTATGGAGGCAATTGTCATCAAATTATTCTCCTCCATCTCCTTACTCCAAGTCCTAACCAGCAAAAGAGAGAATATTACAACGCATAAAGTTCATAAAGAATATTATCGCACATAAAGTTCAAATACAAACTCACATGCATGGCAATTGACTTGATCACTCCTACAAATTCACTTTATAAACGTAGAAAAGATACTTTGTGAACTGAATATATTATATATTGGCCTGAAGGAGGAAGTGGTATGGTTATGACTGCTGCCCGAACCTACATTCGTTTCAAACCGATGTATATATATTAGACGAGCTAGGCCACCTAACTTTCTCTTTGTTTATACACATATTTTTTACCTAACAAATTCCATTCAAAAGATCAAATAAAGCCGCCCATTTTTTTCTTTTTAATTTTTCATTTATAAGTCATCACGTGCCTCTCCCACATTGTTATCTCCTACCGTTAGATGTAACCTTTGCCCATGATAGATTGACAGAAGTTTATTTTTGGTCTATAAAACTAGTGTGAAAATATACAATATCTTAAAATAATATTAGGTAAAATTAATTACTTTCTTGACTTTTTAATTAGCTTTTATTCTAAGGATTTTGCTATACTTTGAGGCTAATTATAATATTTTAAACATATTATAAAGAAAAAAAAAATTAAGGTGCTTGTAGACAAAAGAGATAGACAAATTCTCAATCGTATAGAAAGATACAAAACAAAAAGAGAACTGAAACATATATAAGTTCTTGGGTTAATGTATGTTGAAGCGAAAGCACACAAATAAATTAAATAATTTATCTAAGTAATATAAAAATGTAGAATAAATTATTAAAAAATAAAAGAGAGAAAGGGTAGAAGAAGAACACACAAAGAATTACGTGGTTCGGCAACTTGCTTACGTCCACGGCGGATCAAGATCACACTCTTCTCTTATTATGAATCACAAGGCAACCACAAAGTATGCCTATTATAAGAAGGATCACAAAGAAAACTCTCTCTTACTCTCTAAGGATTTTTTCTCACAAAGAACCACTAAGAATAATCACTAAGATTATTGTTGATCACTAAGATCTCTCTAAGATCACAAAGATCTCACTAACTTGATCACAAAGATTGTCAAGATCACAAAGTTATGTTTACAAGCCAATTGATAGCCTTTATATAGGTCTTGGGACGTCCTAGGTATTCCTTATACGTGTGGGAGTCGTATTAGGGAGTCCTAGAGCAAGTGGGAGACGAAATTAGGAAGTTTCCTTATACGTGTGGAATACTGTTCCCGCGTCCAGCGCTGGCGCGCTTCTGCTGAGCGCTGCGGCGTTGGATTCCTGGCGCTGCGGCACTGAGTGTTCTGTTCTGGCGCTGCGACGCCCACTCCTGGTCGTCGCGGCGCTGGTCGCATGGTGCGCCTTCTCATTTTTCGCCTCCTTTCGCGTCCGTCTTCGATCCGTGTGCACCTTACACACTTGACTTGATCCCTAAATCATATTCCAATGATTTTTAATCAATATTCTCACAAATACCCTCCTTGATTCAAAATCATTCACAAAGTAAATCGATCTCTCATTTTCGCATCTTTGGTCACCCTCACAAAGTAGTGACTCCGGTTAAGTCCTTGCATAGGACGAACTTAACCGAGGGCAGTGGCTTAGTCAACATATCAGCAGAGTTTTTAGATGACTCTATCTTTGTCAAACTAACTTCACCACTTTGGTCAATCTCACGAATGTAATGGAGCCTCACATCAATGTGTTTCGACCTCTCATGGAGCACTTGATGCTTGCTTAGGTGTATGGCACTCTGGCTGTTACAGTATACACCGGTGTTTACATCTTTATGAGCCAATATCTCCGCGCATATGCCTTTTAACCACACGGCCTCCTTTATAGCTTCACCAACAGCTATGTACTCTGCCTCTGTGGTAGAAAGTGCAACCACATATTGTAGAACTGATCTCCAACACACACTACACCCAAACACTGTGAATACGTAGCCCGTCAACGATTTTCTCTTGTCAAGATCACCTGCATAATCTGAGTCTACGTACCCTCTTACCATTTC
The DNA here is from genome assembly GCA_946807835.1 of Ailanthus altissimus. NCBI lineage: Eukaryota > Viridiplantae > Streptophyta > Magnoliopsida > Sapindales > Simaroubaceae > Ailanthus > Ailanthus altissimus. The sequence goes on along the minus strand of OX327690.1, from coordinate 3,534,138 downwards.
ATTGCTATCATCGTCCCTCTTATACACCAACCCGTGATTCGATGTTCTCTTGAGATATCTCAAAATCTATTTTACTGCAAGCCAGTGATCTTTACCTGGATTCACCATGTATCTACTCACCACACTCATAGCCTGTGCTATGTCTGGTCTTGTGCAAACTATTGCATACATGATGCTCTCCACAGCGCTTACATACGGTACTTTGCTTATCTGCAGTTTCTCATCCTCGGATGTCGGTGACTGTGCTGCTGACAGTCTGAAATGCATGGCCAAAGGAGTAGAGACAGCCTTCGCGTTTGACATACCGAACTTCTCTAGAATTTTGACTATATATCTCTGTTGGGACTATAAGATAACATCTCTTCTTTCCCTCACAATGTCTATACCCAAAATTCTCTTCGCTGCTCCTAAATCCTTCATTTCAAACTCGCCACTTAACTGCTTCTTGAGCTTTTGTATTTCTTCCATATTCTTGCATGCGATCAACATATCATCGACGTATAGAAGCAAATACATCATCCCACAACTCATGTTCTTGAAGTACACGCATCCATCATACTTGCTCCTACTAAAGCCACAAGCCATCATAAACTCATCAAATCTTCTATACCACTGTCTAGGTGATTGCTTTAACCCGTATAATGACTTCTTTAGCAAACAAGCATGATCTTCTTTACCGGGCTCCTCGAACCCTTGCGGCTGTGCCATGTATATTATTTCTTCAAGCTCTCCATGTAGAAAAGCTGTCTTTACATCCATCTCCTCTATATGTAAATCAAGGTTTGCACACATAGCTAACAAAATCCTAATAGATGTGTGCTTGACAACTGGAGAGAATATCTCATGAAAATCGACTCCCTCTCTCTGAGTAAAACCTTGTGCTACTAACCTAGCCTTAAATCTCGTAGGCTCAATTCCCGGTATCCCCTCATTCACCTTATACACCCATTTGCACCCGACTAGCTTCTTTTGAGGTCTCTCTACCAACTTTCAGGTATTGTTCTTCCTAAGAGAATAAATTTCTTCTTCTATGGCCTGCTGCCATTCCTTTTTGTTTTCACTCTTCATAGCCTCACCATATGTCCTAGGCTCATTATACTCAAGAGTGTAAGCAGAAAAAACATGAGCAACTAAGTCTGCTTGTACATACCTGACTGGTGGGTTAATCGTTATCCTTAGCCTGTCTCTAGCAAGCTGGTACTCTTCAAGTTCTAACTCAAGAGTTCTAGTCTTCTTTTGGGTGGACTTGGAGGAATACGTCGGTGTTCTTGGTTTATCTTCAAGGATTTCCTTGTTGAAGTGTTGATCTAGGGGCATATCAGATCCGTTTTCAGACGTTACTTCAATTTCTATTGACTCGGGTGCTGAGTTTTCCTTGGTCACAGGTTCTTCTTTCTCATCTACTTGGGAGGTTTTCAACATCATCATCTCATCAAACGTCACATCACGGCTTATGATACTCCTTGGTGGTGTTAAGTCTTTACATCACACCTTGTATCCTTTTACTCCTTCGGGATATCCTATGAATACCCCTTTGATGGCTCTAGGTTCCAACTTCCCCTCCTTAACATGTACAAAGGCAGAGCAACCAAATATTCTAAGATTGTCATGCTTCGGAGAATTGCCAGACCATTTCTCTTCTGGCGTCTTGAAGTCAATTGCTGAGAAGGGACTTCTGTTTATCAAGTAAGTAGCAGTCACTACAGCTTCTCTCCAGAATGTCTTGGACATCTTCGCATTGGTAAGCATGCATCTAACCCTTTCAAGTAGGGTCCTGTTCATCCTCTCAGCTACCCCATTCTGCTGCGATGTTGATCTTACTGTTCTGTGCCTTGCAATCCCATACTTGGCACAAAACCCATCAAACTCTCTGTTGCAAAACTCGAGGCTGTTGTCAGTTCTCAACCTCTTCACTCTTTTGCCAGTTTGATTCTCAACAAGAGCCTTCCAAGTCTTGAACACATCAAATACTTGATCCTTACTCTTCAACACATAGACCCACAGCTTCCTCGAATAGTCATCAATCAAGTTGAGAAAATATCTAGCACTACCACGAGTAGTTGTCTGAGCTGGTCCCCAAAGGTCCGAGTGTATGTAGTCAAGAGTTCCCTTAGTCTTATGCTCGCCGGTACTGAACCTCACTCTATGTGCTTTCCCTAGCACACAATGCTCATAAAACTCCAAGGGCTGAAACTTATCCTTACCAAATGCCTTTTGACTATATAACTCCTTTAGGTTTCTCTCGGTTAAGTGTACCAGTCTAAGATGCCATAACTTGGTTTGCATACTCTCATCATCTACAGAGAATAGTGCAGAACCACTCACGACTTCACTCTTAAGCACATAAACACCTTTGTGCTTCTCTCCTCTCATCACCACAATGGAACCTCTCAAAACTCTTAAAATCCCTCCGTCGATCCTGATGGAACACCCATTATGGTCTAAAGTCCTTAGTGAGATCAAGTTTCTCTTCAAGTCAGGAACATACCTAACATCTGTCAACTCTCTCACTCACCCATCATGCAGCCTAAGCTTAACACTACCAATTCACATCATCTGACATACAACGTCATTACCTATTAAGACTTTACCACCACTAATAGGCTGAAAATTTGTAAACCAAGACTTGTGTGGGCACATGTGAAAAGTACAACCAGAATTTAAAACCCATTGTTCAGAGTTTATACCATCAGTAGTGATGAGTGTCTCTGTGCTGTCATAGCTATCATCATAGGCAAGCACAACATCCACTTTCTTCTTGTCCTGTGCTTTCTTCTCAGGACAGTCCTTTATGAAGTGCTCCTCTTTCTTGTAACAATAGCACTTCCTAGGAGTCCTAGACTTTGACCTTGAGCCTTTTTTCTTCCCATCTCTATATGAGGGCCTTCCTCTTACAGATAAACTTTTTGCATTGCCCTTAGCCTGCTTTCCTAATAACTTTGAGTTTAATGATGATTTCACATCACTCATCGTTAAACTCTCTCTGCCGTAGAGTAGCGTATCAATAAAACTCTCATAGCTCTTGGGGAGTGAACTCAGCAGAATAATTGCTCTATTTTCATCTTCTATCTTGATGTTGATAGACTCAAGATCAAGGATGATCTTATTGAAGGCGTCTATATAATCTTTCATCGGCGTCCCCTCTGACATGGACAACTGATACAGCTTCTTTTTTATATGTAGTCTGTTGGCCGACGATTTTCTCATATAAAGAGAGTCAAGCTTCTTCCAAAGATCTATTGCCGTCGTCTCACCTGCTACTTCCCTTAGTACTTCATCGCTCAATGACAGAACGATTGTGCTATGAACTCTTTCTTGAATATCCCTTCTTTCTGCTTCTATTCTAGATGACTTTGACGTCTTCTCTTCATCACTAGATGGAGCTGCAGTCTCCTCTAATGCCAAACCAAGTCTTTAGCTCACCAACAATGCCTTAACCTTTATTTTTCACAGATTGAAATCATTCGTACCGTTGAATTTCTCTACCTCATACTTGGGTGTGGCCATGTTTGCTTAGAACCAAAGCTCTGATACCAGTTTGTTGAAGCGGAAGCACACAAACAAGTTAAACAATTCACCCAAGTAATATAATAATGCAGAATAAGTTATTAAGAAATAAAAGAGAGAAAGGGTAGAAGAAGAACACACAAAAAATTACGTGGTTCGGCAACTTGCCTACGTCCACGGCGGATCAAGATCACACTCTTCTCTTATTATGAATCACAAGGCAACCACAAAGTATGCCTATTATAAGAAAGATCACAAAGAAAACTCTCTCTTACTCTCCAGGGATTTTCTCTCACAAAGAATCACTAAGAATAATCATTAAGATTATTGTTGATCACTAAGATCTCTCTAAGATCATAAAGATCTCACTAATTTGATCACAAAGATTGTTAATATCACAAAGTTATGTTTACAAGCCAATTGATAGCCTTTATAGGCCTTGAGACGTCCTAGGTATTCCTTATACGTGTGAGAGTCGTATTAGGGAGTTCTAGAGCAAGTGGAAGACGAAATTAGGAAGTTTCCTAATTTTGGGATACTGTTCCCGCGTCCAGCGCTGGCGCGCTTCTGCTGAGCGCTGCGGCGCTGGATTCCTGGCGCTGCGGCGCTGAGTGTTCTGTTCTGGCGCTGTGGCGCCCACTCCTGGTCGCCGCGGCGCTGGTCGCATGGTGCGCCTTCTCATTTTTTACCTCTTTTCGCGTCCGTCTTCGATCCGTGTGCACCCTACACACTTAACTTGATCCTCAAATTATATTTCAATAATTTTTAATCAATATTCTCCCAATGCACAAATTAACTAAAATTTATCTTGTTATAATTTTGTAAATGAAAATATTACTTAATATTGCTTATCCATTGTAACAGATTTTAGTCAACAGTAACAAAAATGCAATATTTTCTTTGTTACTTGCCGTTAACAGATTGCAATATTGACAGGAGAAATTCAATAATTGCCACACAACAGGAAATTAAATAATAGACCTTAAAAAGCATTCACAGGAAATTAAATTAAATTAAATAATAGATATTTTGACCCAAAGAAATTACTGGAGCCCGACAGCACAAATTCTGTGCCTTCCTTGGACGTCAACAAATCAAAGTAAAAGAAAAATATTAAAAGGTGGCCTACCTTTTTCTGCCCAAATCAATATATTTTTTTTTCTTTCTTCGTGTGCGTTGACAGTATTTTTTTATATATTTATTTTTAAAAAAGTAATATTGTACTTTTAAAATAATAATTTAAATTTTTTTATTTTAAATAATATATTAAATAATTATTAATAATAAAATAATATAATAAATATTTTTAAAAATTATACTATTTTACCAGAAAAAAAGTTACCACCTTCACTCAACCACCACTACCATGACCGCTCCTTCACACTCTCACCGCTGCATTGCTGCTCCATCTACTCTCCCTCTCACCCTGTTATTGCTGCACCCATCTCCTCTCCTCTCCTCTCACCCCCTCCACCACTTATATAGAAGAAAAAAAAAATTAAAAGATTAATATATTATTGTTGGATTATGATTTAGTTATTGATAGTATTGTTAGGACGATAATTTGTTAATTGATGGTATTATAGGATGGTGGTTTGATAATTGATGTTATTGCATAGATAATAGTTTTATAGTTTTAATTTGTCATTTTATAATTATTTTTATTTTCTTCGAGTTGTAATCTTGAACAAATCAAGATATAATGTTATTATATTTTAATTACTGCTAAATAGCCAATTAATTTAAAATTAGTAATTATTATTTATTTTTAATTTTTTAATCATCATTAAGACTTATTATATTAATATATATATATATATGACACATCATGTCAGATGAAGGTAAAATAGTTAAACAATAGGTATTTACCGGAATATTTTGACGGGCAGTGACTAATTAAAATATTTTAAAACGTTAAGAACTTTGCGAGTAATTTAAAATTTATGCAAGGATTAAAACTGTTAATTTTTCAAATGAAAAACAAAATACCACTAAAATAAAAAATAAAAAAAAGAGAAGAAATGCGCCCTTCAAATGTCAGCTGAATGAAAAGATTTTACAAATTGAGTGAACTAAAACCGAATCATTTAAGTAATTTGAAAAGCTTACCTCTATATATGTGAGGCTTCCGAATTCACCACTCCGAAGAAGAAGAGCAAACAAATGAAACATCAAGAAGATAATGGATCTCAAGTAGAGAAGAAGTGGAGAAGCCAATATTTATATACTACTTAGGTTCTTTAACAGTCTCGTCAGAATAAATATTTGTAGCATCCACATGGGGTAGCCGTAGGTTGGATTAATTTCCCTTTACTTTTTCTAATTTTTTTTTAGTTTTTGTTTTTAAATAGTTATGATCAATAAAATTACGATTCCAACAATTAGAACAATAAATAAAGGAAACTTGATTTTCTTCTTTTAGGGTAGAAAGAGATTCTTATTTCTATTTCACCATGAAACTTGAAGGTGATCATTATGTAATGTCTGGTAGTTGAAAATAACAAGGCAAGTGTTAAAGTTCTCAAATGTAACATTAAAAAAAAAAAGGGACAGAGAAAAAATGTGAAAAACGTTCAACTTCACTATTAGAAAAGGAAGAGGTTGAATAAGCATTAATCTTCTCTTATATTTTGAATTTGTTCAAAGTCTGGTGAATTATCTCCAGAGAAATTACCAATTACCAATTACTCAAGTCTTGCTTAAAGTGTCTTTTTATTTAAGACTTAGTTTAGCCATCTCAAATAATAAATGTTGACTGTGCCACTATAAGAGAGTGATTAATATATTTTTTAAGAGACAAATGTTACTAAGAAGCGGTGAATAGAAGTTCTTAAAATGGGAGATAAGTAATAAATACTAAATTTCATAAAAATAACTGATAATATTCCATTCTCACCCTTTACTAACTTTAAAAAATGAAGTGAGAATTATTACTTTATTTATTTATTCAGAAAGCTCTAACGACTAATTTAATCATTATAAACAATCCTATTTTAGGCATAACACGACTAAATAATAAAAGAATTTTAATTTTTTTTTTGTGATAATTTTTAAAGTTTGAAATTGAATGTTGAAGGAATTATTTTTCTCTTTGTAAAATTAAGTTAAAACAAAAAATCTTAACAAAATTCAACCTTAAAATAAATGAAATATCAAGAAAATAATGGATCTCAAGTAGAAAAGAAGTGAGAAGCCAATATTTATATACTACTGGGCTTCTTTAACAGTCTCCTCAAAACAAATTTTTGTAGCTTCCACATGGGGTAGCCGTAGGTTGGATGGAGACAACTCATAATTCCCCTTTACCTTTTCTCATTATTTTTATGTTTTTTAATAGTTTTAATCAATTAAATTACGATTCCAACAATTACAACAATTAAATAAAAGGAAAGTTAATTTTCTTCTTTTAGGGTAAAAAGAATTCTTATTTCTATTTCACCACGAAACTTTAAGATGATCATTATGTATTGTCTTGTAGTTGAAAATAACAAGGCAAGTGTTAAAAGTACTCAAGTGTAACATAAAAAAAAAAGACAAAGAGATTTTTTTTTTGAAATTTTTTATTTTTTTTAAAAACGTTCAACTTCACCATAGAAAATAAGGAAGAGGATGAATAAGCATTAATCTTCTCTTATATTCTGGATTCGTTCAAAAATGAAGTGGGAATCATTACTTTGCTTATCTATTCGGAAACCTCTATCATTGTAAGAATATAACAAAGTAAAAGTCAATTGTACTTTTGTGTGCGCATAAATATAGTAACAGTTAAGTTGGCCTCTAATCATATTAAACAAAAGTGAGAAGCAAGGATTTATGTTGTTGTATCTTTATGAAATAAATAAAAAATAAAAATAAGAAAAATATAATGTTAGATATTTTATGTCCTTAAAGTATGTATAATAATATTTTATTAGATTAATAAAATTTATTTATACATATAATTGAGTATACATTAATGAGCTCATATTTATAAAATATGTAGTCTATGTATCAGGCATATGATACTAATACAGAGGGTATATATTATAAGTTATCTATAAATTAAATCATGTTTACAATCATTAATGAAAATGACATTTTATTATGTAAAGTTGTAGTTTTTCTGCTTTTTATAATAGATGATTTATCTTGATCATTGAAGTACAGACTTCGAGTAGAGAAACTAATGTATATGATACATTGAATAGGACTACAGTGAATTTTGATCTAGTTAACTAAATATCGTAGATCTTAATTCACAAAAATTTTAATAAGCTTGATTGATATTAATCATGAATAGGTAATGAACTTACATTCATGCGTTGTATCTTTTGAGTTATCACGGAGTGAGATCTAAATAAACGGTCAAAATTTGGATAGCTTGGAGATATAATTTCATGAGTCGTAAGAACATATATTTGTAAGATGGAATTTAATAATTAATGTCCATCTAAAATGTTTGCAGTACTTGATCATTAGAATTTGTGGCCACAGTTTATACAATAAATTATTTATTGAATAATAATATTTATTTGTAAATTTATTTACAAATATAGATATATTAAAAATGATCATTAGAGCATTCAATGACCTATGGGCAAATAAGTAATTAAAGAGGCAAGATATTTTTTTTAGGCCTATCTTTAATTATGGACATCAATTAGAGGGTCAATAAGTAGTTATTATTGGTCTAAAGACCAAGCCCAATTTAATAAAAATGAGTTTTAATTAAATGGACTTTTATTTTATAACATGAGTTACTAGAGTATAGTACTTGACTTTTAGTAGAATAGCCTGAGGTTAACTTAGAAGAATTAGTGTATTATGAGATAATAAGAACTAAACCTTTTAAGTTGGAGCTAAGAAGCCCATGAGTCTTACAGTCCATCTACTAATTCAAATCTTAATCAAACTCTAATTTCTTAATTCTAATCAAATTCTAAATATCCAATAGAGATTCCTATATATATGGAGGTATGTAATAAGAAAAAGTGACCATAACCATACAGAGAAAAATTCTTTTACGTATTCTTATGTGGAAAAAGAATTTAATTCATACAATTCGCTCAGATTTGGGTATTAGTGATTTTAGAGATTAAAAAAAATTTACAAGCCCACACGTGTTGAATTTGAAGATTGAGGATAATAGAGAAGATTACAGCCTGTTAATTCAAGATCTGCCACAGTAAAAAATTGAGGTAATCTTCTATCCCTATACATGTAATTATGAATAAGACAATCTTACATCCATTGTATTTATTTTTATAAATAGAAATTTTTTATTTACCATACTAACAACTGGTATTAAAGTCACCTTATTTTATATTACATGTATAGTTTATTTTGTATATGGTAGTAATTATTTATTGTGACACCAACTACATATTAATCTATATTGTTATTTTTATTAATTATATGATGAATGGTTATACTCAACAATTTATGGTTAGATATTTGTTTATATTTTTTTTCTTGAAATTGTAACAAGAGGGATGATAAAATTATATCACAATTTTCCAACTTCGTTAATTTAAATTTTGGATTAAATATTTTTTTGCTATTTTGTTGTAATTAAAAAAAAAAAAAGAAAAAAGAAAAAAAAGAGGAAAAACGAGCAAAAATTAGAACTTGAAAAGCCATGCACACTACCATGGTTTATGGCAGCGGCGTGCATGGTCGGTCGACACCTGCGGCTGCAAGTCATGGCATGGCCGCTTGTCACTGGCAGCGGCGTGCATGGTCGGTCGACACCTACGGCTGCAAGTCATGGCAACAACAGCACTAGAAGTCGTCATTGTCAACGGTGACGCAACGGCAACTTGGCAAAAACCGGGGAGGAAGCGGCGGGTTTTTTTATGAGGTCCTGCGATTTTCTGGGCGGCGGGTTGCGTTGGTCGACGTCGCCTGAAGCTGCTGGTCTCTTCTCGGCGTCCTCCTTGTCAACGGTGATGCAACGGCAACTTGGAAAAAATTGGCGAGGAAGTAGCGGGTTTTTGGATGAGTCCTGTGGTTTTCTGGGCGCCGGGTTACGCTGGTCGGCGTTTCCTGAAGTTACTGATCTCTTCTCGGCGTCGATCAGCAACTGAACGGTGGCCGAAATCGCGGGCAGCAACGGGCGTAGAGGGCTGCGCCGTGCTGTGATGAAATTAGAGTTTTATCCGGATAATATCATACAACCCCCTATTTGGCTTATTAATTTTGTTATCGCCTAGTTAAGTTTGCATCTATTACAAATTGACCATTACAAGTTTGTTAGTTGTGCAAATAGGCCGTAACATAATATTTTTATTTCACTCAGCCCTCCAAGACTTGGGCAATCATAGTTTGGTTAGAAAATTTTGAGAAATTGGCGAATAGATCCCAAATTTGATCCAAATTTATTTTGGACTAATTTTAGGTATTTACAAATTCAAAGGATTTTATCCGAATAATATCATACAACCCCCTCTTTGGCTTATTAATTTTGTTATCGCCTAGTTAAGTTTACATCTATTACAAATTGACCATTAAAAGTTTGTTAGTTGTGCAAATAGGCCATAACAGAATTTTTTTATTTCACTCAGCCCCTTCAAGACTTGGACAATCATAGTTTGGTTAGAAAACTTTGAGAAATTGGCGAATAGATCCCAAATTTGATCCAAATTTATTTTGGACTAATTTTGGGTATTTACAAATTCAAAGTTAACTTAAACTCTTTTAATTTTGGTTCAATTTTATAAAATTTTATTTGAGCTATTTTATTAAAATCATTAGGTCTAAACAAATATTTTCATTTAAATTTTTTAAGAAGGTCCAAAAACATTTTAAAACCTAAAATAAGCCCAGTTTAATTTTTAATTAAGTGGACCAAAAAAATTAAAAAGTCTAGAATTTAAGCCCATAAAATGAGACAAATGAGAAGATGTAACATTATGGAAGAGCCCAAGTTGACTTCAAGTAAGATTTTGAAGAATTTAGGCTTAGTTTTAATATTTTTCTTCATAGGAAAAGTCATGAATTATGAGTTATTTATTTATCTAGTTAATTGATAGGATGAATAACATATTATATAGATTAAGGGTGCCACATTCACACGTCCATGCATAAAATATATAATATTGTATGACATTAATGTTCTAATGAGATTAGGATAAGATTATTGTTATAATTTTAATATTATATTAATTTATTATTTGATGTGAGCTTATTAATTATTTTATGAAAATAAAATTAGATATTAATGCGTAAAACATCATTTTATAAATTAATTAAAAACTCTAAGAATTAAAATATTGAGTGAGAGAGGGCTTTAGGCATAAAGCCCATGGCCTCCATTATTAATCCTATCGTCAGGTAGATTAATATCTTGTCTCAAATCTTGTGAGCTCCCTAGAGAGGGTATTAATCAGAACTGGTTATTAGATAGGATTTTTCTAAAGGATAAGATCCAATATAGGACTTATGCGAAGCTGACTACCTTACGGTGGCTTTTTTTTTTAATTAAAAAATATTAAGAATTGAAATATTGGTTGTACACTCAACTTAGGTTGATTGATATCCTCCCTACGGAGCTCTTGTCAATTAAATCTAAGGGTCAAAGAATCGGTAGTTTATTATTATTTGATATGAGATATCTAGATAATAATAATAAATTAGTATGGTACTAGTCTGATTTATAACGGATATAACCACCCTACGGAGGTGTATTCTGAATAAAAATTAGATTACCGATATATAATGCAGTTAAAGAGTTCTATATAAATACATTTTATGTATTCATGCAAAAGTAACACATACTTTCAGATAATGTATGCTTATGTATGAATTTATTTTTCAGAATCATGTCTTTATTCATCCCACTAGTATCCATCCTTAATCAATACAAGTTAACTGAAAATAATTATGTGGATTGGGAAAGGAACTTAGATATTGAACTCACAGTTGAAAAGGATAAATATGTCCTGACTGATAAATGCACTCAAATACCTAATGAAAATACACCCCAAGATGAAATAGATGCTTACAATAGTCAATTAACTAAGGGCCCATCTTTATCTTTTGGTCTCAATCTTAGAGGAAAGAGTAGTAACAAGAAGAAGAATAAGCCAAAGAAAGCATCTAATTTAGGGATTTGTACCAATTCATAAAAATGTAGTAAAACCCAAAGGAAAGTGTTTCCAATATGGTATTAAAGGGTATTGGAAGAGAAACTATCCTTTATTTAAGTTCTTAATAACTAAAAGAACAACTTTATCTTCTAGCAAAATTCTTTTCATTGAGACATGTTTAGTGGTTGATACTATTGATTCCTGGATAGTAAATTCTGAAGTCACTAATCATATTTGTAATTCATTGCAAAAGTTCTAGAAAACCAGACAACTCAATGAAGGGGAGATCAGTCTAAGGCTAAAAAATAGCGTAATTGTTGCAGCAAAGGCAGTGGGATTTGTTCAATTTTATTTTGATAATTTTAGGACATTAGTATTAGATAATTGTTAGTATCGAAACTCAAACGTAATTTGATTTCAGTTAGTTATTTGAATAAATTTGATTATTCTGTTATATTTAAGTCAACTGTAGTAATAAAAAGAAATAAGTCATTTATATGTTCCGGTACACTAGTTAATAATTTATATTGCATATATCCTAAAATCAACTCATTACATGACACAGAATTAAATAATGAATCTAATCACTATAAGAGGATTAAAGTGACTCCCACTAATCAAACGTATCTATGACATCTACGTCTTGGTCATATTAGTCTAGATAGGATTTAAACACTGGTCAAAGATGACCTTTAAGTTCATTAAAAATTGAACCATTACCAGTCTGCGAATTCTGTATAGAAAGTAAAATAACAAGAAAACCCTTTAATGCTAAAGGTAATAGAGCCATTGAAATGTTAGAATTAGTACACTTTGACGTGTGTGGGCCCATGAGCACACAAGCTAGTGAAGATTATAAATATTTTATCACTTTCATTGATGATTACTCTAGATTCGGTTATGTATACCTAATGTGCCACAAGTCTAAGGCATTTGATAAATTTAAAGAGTTTCAAGCAGAAGTAGAAAGGCAATTAGAAAAACACATAAAAACATTTTGATCTGATCGAGGTGGCGAATACCTCTTTAGTGGGTTCAGGACCTATTTGTTAAACAATAAGATATTATCCCAGTTAACTGCACCAGGGTCACCCAGTAAAATGGTGTAGCAGAAAGGAGAAACAAAACTCTTCTTGAAATGGTGAGGTCAATAATGAGTTATTCAACTTTACCCATCTCGTTCTAGGGTTATGCCTTAGAAACAACCATGTATCTTCTTAACTTAATTCCATCTAAGTCAGTCCCTAAAACACCTCTGGAAATATGAATAGGACGTAAACCAAGTTTACATGATATACATATATGGGGTTGTCCATCACATGTGTTAAAAGGGAAGACAGATAAGTTGGAATCTAAGTCAGAAATTTGTTTGTTTGTTGGCTATCCTAAAGGAACAAGATGAAGTCTTTTCTATAGTTCTTAAGATAAGAAAGTATTAGTTAGTACTAATACAATTTTTCTTAAAGAAAATTATATGATAGACTTTAAGCCTAGGAGTAAGATAATTCTTGATGAGTTATTTGGGAACTCTAATATTGTGCTTGATAGAGTTAATAAGTTAATTCCCAATCCAGATTATAATAACCAACCAGAGCCAATTGCAGAACAACAACTACCGGTACTTCGTTATAGTAGGAGAATTATTAGACGTCAAACTAGGTACATGTTAATTGGAGAGTTACTTCAGGCAGTCTCTAATGAGCATTAACTAGACCCCACTAGTTATGATAAAGCAATGGTTGATAAAGATGCAAACCATTTGCATAAAGCTATGAAATTAGAAATGGATTCTATGTATTCCAATAAAGTCTGGGAACTTGTAGAGAAACCTGAAGGGATAAAACCTATAAGATTTAAATGGGTCTACAAGAGAAAGAGAAGAGTAGATGGAAAGGTGGAAACCTTTAAAGTTAAGCTTGTTGCTAAAGGGTACACTTAGAAAGAAGGTATCGATTATGAGGAGACCTTTTTACCGGTAGCCATGCTTAAGTTTATTAGAATTCTATTATCGATTGCAGTAAATCTTGATTATGAGATTTGACAAATGGATGTCAAGACTGACTTTCTTAATGGCAATCTTGAAGAAAGTATCTATATGATACAACCAGATAGTTTTATAGCTAAAGGCCAAGAGCATATGGTTTGTAAACTGCACAAATTTATTTATAGACTTAAATAATCATCTAAATCGTAGAACATCAGATTTGATCAGGCAATCAAATTATTTAGTTTTGATCAAAATCCTAATGAACCTTGTGTTTACAAGAAGATAGATAGGCAGTTGGTGATTTTTCTAGTTATGTATGTAGATGATATACTACTCATTGAAAATGATGTAAGAGCATTATCATCAGTTAAAATTTGGTTATCTAACCCATTTGATATGAAGAACTTAGGTGAAGCTAATTACATCATTGGAATTAAGCTATTGCGAGATCGTAAAAATAGGATGTTTGCTTTATTTCAAGCTACATATATAGACAAAATTTTGGTTAGGTTTACTATGCATGAATCCAAAAAGGGATCACTTCCTTTTAGACATGGAATTGATCTATCCAAAAATCAGTATCCCAAAACTCCTAAAAGATAGATCACATGAGAGGAATTCCTTATGTATTAGCAGTAGAAAGTCTCATGTATGCAATGCTGTGTATGAGACCATATATTTGTTATGTAGTACGCATGGTCAGTAGATATCAATCTAATCTAGGACTAGAACACTGTACTGCAGTAAATCATATATTTAAGTACCTTCGGAGAATGAAAAATTATATCTTGCGTATTATAGTGAGGATCTTATACCTATTGGGTATGCAGATTTAGATTTTTAATCAGATAAGGATGCTCGGAGATCCACTTCATGATATGTGTTTACTTTAGGTGGTGGGGCTATTAATTGGAGGAGTGTAAAGCAATCATGCATTGTAGACTCTACCATGGGAGTTGAATATATAGCTGCGTCAGAAGCTGCAAAAGAGGCTGTATGGCTCCGCAAGTTCCTTATAGAACTTGAAGTGGTACCTAGTGCTAAGATTTCTATTGTTATTTATTGTGATAATAGCGAAGCTGTAGCACAATCCAAGGAACTGATATACCACAAGAAAGGAAAACACATTGAGAGAAAATACCATTTGGTACAGAAGCTAGTACAAAAGAGTGAAGTTATGGTATCTAATATTGCATCAGTAAAAAATCTAGCGGATTCATTCACCAACTCATTGCTAGAAAAGTGTTTTAAAACTCATATATATGATATGAGAGTTTGACAGATGCCCGACATGCTTTAGGACAAGTGGGAGATTGTTAGACATTTTATGTTATTTTACGCCTTTAAAGCATTTGTAATAACATTTTATTAGATTAATAAAATTTATTCATACATATAATTGAACATACATTGATGAGCCCATATTTATAAAATATGTGATCTATGTATTAGGCATATGATGCTAATACAGAGGGTATAGATCACAAGTTCTTTATAAATTAAATCATGTTCACAACCATTAATGACAAAGGCATTTCATTATGTAAGGTTGTAGTTTTTCTACTTCTTATAGTGGATGATTTATCTTGATACTCGAAGTAGAAACTTCGAGTAGAGAAACTAATGTATATGATACATTGAACAGGACTACTGTGAATTTCGATATGGTTAACTAAATGTCGTAGATCTTAATTTACAAAAGCTTTCATAAGCTTAATTGATCTTAATCATGAGCATGTAATGAACTTACATTCATGCGTTGTATCTTTTAAGTTATCACGGAGTGAGATCTATATAAACGGTCAAAACCTAGATAGCTTGGAGCTATAATTTCATGGGTTGTAAGAATATATATTTGCAAGATGGAATCTAATAATTAATGTCCACCTAAGATGTTTGCAATACTTGATCATTAGAATCTGTGGTGACAATTTATTTAATAAATTATTTATTGAATATTAATATTTATTTGTAAATTTATTTACAAATATAGATATATTAAAAATGATCATTAGAGTATTCAGTAACTTAGACGCATATAAGTAATTAAAGAGACAAGATATATTTTTTTTGTCTAACTTTAATTATGGACATCAATTAAAGAGTCAATTAAATGGTTATTATTGGTCTAAAGACCAAGCCCAATTTAATTAAATAGAATTTAATTAAATAGGTTTTTATTTTATAAGATGGGTTACTAGAGTACATCCTTTGACTTTTAATGGAATAGCATGGGGTTAACTTAGAAGAATTGGTGTATTATGAGATAATAAGGACTAGGCTTTTTAAGTTGAAGATTGGAAGCCCCTGGGTCTTGCAGTTCCTCTACTAGTTTAAATCCTAATCAAACTCTAATTTTTTAATCCTAATCAAATTCTAGATACCTAAGGGAGATCCCTATATATGAGAGGTATGTAATAAGAAAAAGTAACCATAACCATACAAAGAAAAATTCTTTTACGTATTCTAACGTGGGAAAGAATTTAATTAATACCATTCTCTCAGATTTTGATATTAGTGATTTTAGAGATTACGAAAGATCCACACGCCCACTTGTGTTGAGTTTAAAGATTGAGGATAGTAGAGAAGATTGCAGTTGGTCAATTCAAGATCTACTATAGCAAGGAATTGAGGTAATCTTCTATCCTTATACATGTGATTATGTACAAGACGATCTGACTTCCGCTGCGTTTATTTTATAAACAAAAAATTTTTATTTACCATACCAACATATAAGGCTTTAAGTTTGTGTCTAATGTAAAATAAAAGTGAGTAAGGTTCATTATATAATCTTTAGTCTTTTGTATAAAAAAAGGATTAATAGCCTCTTAAATTTATATAAATGTTTATATTATTAAAATTCAATAAAAAGTTATTTTAATATATGATAAATGTTAATAATATTTTGTTATGCATATAATCATGCACACTTATCATTTAATTTAGTAACGTAGTTACATCTAACAAATTATAGGAGAATATTCATATTAGACAACTTTATTATTTATAAAGAGATTGTATAAATTATAAGATTCACAATTGTTGAAGGGTGCACACTCTTTCTTTATGGTATTAGGTTGAGTAAAGAATCTTAGAATGATTCAACTCTACTTTAATACCTTGTGCACCAGAATAATCGAATATTAAGCAAATAATCATGATAACTAAAATAGATCAAAGTTTATAACACATACTAATTTATATGATTCGACTAATTACTTACATCTACAGTAGATCTAAAGATCTTAACCTCTCTTATTAATTCTCAAGAGAACTTACAAGGAAAAGAATAGTAAAGAATTCTTGAAAGATCTATAGTTTGGTGATTCTTTGTTTTCACAAGAATAATTTTCACCCAAACAAGAGGTTCCACCCTAGCACACACATTACTTAGTGTCTACCTAGTTATTTCTCTCTCTTTAGAAAATCACTTGTAAAGCTTAATTCTCAATAAAGGGTATATAAGCATTTATATAGTAGCTAAAATGCCCCTAGAAATCTTAATTCTAGTTGGAATAAGAGTTCACATATTTTACGATCCAAAAACACCTCAAACAAGTCAATCTAGGTCCAAAACAGACTTCTCCGGAACTAGGCGCCATGGTGTTCAGGGCCTATTTATGAGTTCATGACCTATTTGTTAGTCAAGCACAGGAAATAGGAAGTTTATTTCCAAGCTTGACTAGTAGAATGTATAACGTCGCGGTGCTGATCTTCCAGTGTCGCAATTTTGGTACTGTTTATAGTATTGTTCATTGACCCAAAAATTTCAAATTTGAGTTTTTTAAGGGCTTGGGTATTTTGTACTTCATATAAATAACCTATTATGTTTAAGGTTGAGAGAGAGCTCGAAAAATTAAAAGAAAAATATTGTGTGTATTGTGTAATCTATCCTTAGAAATTTAAATTACTCATCTGTAATTCCAAAAATCAATAAAGAGGCTCGGATCCATGATTTATTATGGACACAGATGTATTATACCGAACCACGTATACTTTGTGTTATGATATATGTGTATTCTTCTACTTCTATAGTTAATTTTAGCAATTGATCTTCTAATTTGTGATATGATGTTTGTTTATTGAAAAAGTCATTATATAGGTTAAAGCAATCACTTAGGCAGTAGTATAGGAGATTTGATGAGTTTATGATGATTTGTGGCTTTAATATGAGCAAGTATGATGGATACGTGTACTTTAAGGGCTTAAATAGTAGGATGATGTATTTGTTTATATATATCGATGATATATTGATCACATGTTAAAACATAGAATAAATATATAAATTCAAGAAGCCGTTGAGTGGCAAGATTGAGATGAAGGATTTAAGAAAAGCAAAGAGGATATTGAGTATAGATATTGTGTGAGAGAGAAGAAATGTTATCTTGTTGTCTCAACAGCGATATGTACTCAAGATTATAGAGAAATTTTGTATGTCCAATGCAAAGGCTGTCTCTCCTTCTTTGGCCATATATTTTAAACTTTCAACAGCACAGTTACCGATATCTAAAGAAGAGAAACTGCAGATAACTAAAGTACCATATACAAGCGTTGTGGGAGTATCATGTATGCAATAGTTTGCACAAGGCCAGACATAGCACAGGCTGTAAGCATGGTGAGTAGATACATGATGAATCCAGGTAAAGATCATTGGCTTGCAGTGAACTGAATTTTGAGATATCTCAAGGGGACGTCAAAGCACAAGTTGATGTATAAAATGGATGAGGATAATAGTGTAATGGTAAGAAATACGTAAACTCATGCAGGTGATCTAGATAAGAGAAGATCGTTGATAGGTTACGTATTCACAGTGTTTGGGTGTTGTGTGTGTTAGAGATCTGTTCTACAACATGTGATTGCACTATCTATCACGGAGGCAGAGTACATATGTCACGCCCCAGACCCAAAAGATCTGACACACGACATCACTTACATTCATTCAATAATACTTAAACATTCATTTTAATTTCTTTCAGAATTATAGCAATTGAATTATGACTGGGACAATTATTAAACCGGAGATACGCAGAGTTTTCTCAGAGATTAACACTCTACTACGTCACCAGTAGCAACTTTGTTACCGGGAGCCCAGAATATATCCATTGCAAATTCTTACTTAAAATCATCCAATAACCACACTTTATAAAACTTAAACCAAATCCAATCCACACACAATGAAATAATACATAAGTATTTATTCACTAGGGACAAATCAAATATCCTATCCCACGTGTCCCCAAATGAAACACACAACAACCTAGCAACTTAGGGAACCCAAGGAACAGCAGAAGCCTTGCCAAATCCGTTAAGCACACATGTACCTTATTTACCTGAAATCACCATAAACTATAATGAGTATAAAACTCAGTAAGCATACTAGTTTTTCATATATCAAATACAAATACATATATGTACACAATGCATATGTATGATATGCTGTGATCAATCAAAATCATAATCTTATCAAATCACATATCATGTAAGCGCTTACACATTCTTTAAAACACATAATAGGAATACCATCACTCAACTACTACTTAGTAGGACTTACATATCACATATCACATAATGAGCCAAATGTCACTCGTAGGTGACATACCGTATGAGAGGAATAGTACAAGTGAGGTCTTGAAATTACACATATATAATGCTCATGCCCGAAGGTAAAATCCAAACCCTCACCCTGATCATCGGTGAGTCCTCTCACATGCACCAATACGCCACTACACGAATGTGATGACTCACACTTCCTTTAGGTACCAATAGGATCCTCCCTACATACGGAACACATAACATATACCAATCCCGAAGGAAAGGCCACACATAAAGGCTCCACAAATCACATAAAATGCCTACTAAGTTAACAGTGAGTTCAAGTACCCTCAAAACACAAAATATTTCTCATGGACATATTACACTTCAAAAGCTTTCTTTGTTAAACATATCTTATTTTGAAAGCTCACTTTCAAAAACACATGTATGTCATGTATGTCCATGCTCACATTCATAAATACATATCTTCACATTTCATATCAAAATATACTTTGACATAACATAAACATATTCCTAACCACATTTACAAAATCATACAAAACAATTACTATGTTTATTGTGATTTCAGTAAAAAGTCTAGTATACTTACCTCTTAACACTTTCAGCTACAAGGCTTAAATCTCCTTAACCTATCAATGGAGATTAATCCTTTCATAAGCCTCACAATTCACACAAAATACTTTAAATAGCTTACAAAATTATACACAATGCATTTATCACATCAAATTGGTCTAAATATTTGGTTTCTCAAAACCTGTCATTCTGACCACTTACACTTAACAAAAATTTCTAATACATCAAATGATGTCCAATTACTCCGAAATCAGAATATATCATTCTTGACTCATATATACTTCTTATATATGAATATTATATCAAAATTCCTACACAATCCATTCCATACACACTATCGAATCCAAACTACAAACCTGACAGGATCAAGATACTTACTGAACAGTATTCAATCTCCCAATTTTATAAAATCATATACTAACTCAAAAATTATAAAACTATCACATAATTACTCTTGACACATATCTCAGTCCATGATAAATATTTGGCTTCCAAATAACTGCCAAAAGTATTTTAAAACTATTTTATTTCATAACTTTAAAAATCTGTTAATCAAATACTACAATGAGCTGATACACTTTAGAAATTCATAACACTTCAACTACATTGATCCAAATTCTCAATTCCGAGTATATCATATTAGACATATAAAATTATCATATTCCACAAATTCATAATTTTTAAAGATCATTCAGTAGGACAAACATTGTTCGTCACTGTATTATACTGTTCACATAGGAAATTTCCAGAATTTCAGGGTCATTTTGGAAAATTCACAACAAATTCAATTTCTGGAATTTTGAATCGATTCAAAGTCTCAGATGATACTAAACATGTCTAATTTCATATACTCAAAATTCAAAACCAGAATCGAATCACAACAATTTATAAAATTCCTAGATCAAGAGGTTATCCAGCAGAAATTCCACAATTCATCATGATTTATCAAACTATCTTATAAATCATCATCAATTCTCAAACTATCATACGAAATACACATCAAATCCTCAATTATACATATTTCCAGAAATCAAAACTTAAAGAAATTAACATAATTAACACCAATAAATTAAGAAATAATTGTGATATACCTCTTAAGATCCAAAAATTCCAATTTCTTCTTCTTCTTCTTCTTCTTCTTCTCTTTCTCTCTCCTCTATTTCTCTCTTCTCTCTCTTAAAAGAGGTAGCTCGACCAAAATGAGAGAATTAGGGTTTTAAAAGTGTATTTTTATACTAAGTGGCTAATTTTTGGTATTTACGAATTTACCCCTAAAACTTTCAAAGTATTACAATTTGGTCCCTAAAATAAATCTAAAGTCTTGCAATTAAACCCAATGCTAATAGTATCACCTTAACCTATACAAATACTACTAATAACAATATATAAATCAAGTATCACCAACATATAAATAAAATACGTATATTTATACATATATAAATACTTATTCTTACCAGTCGTGGATACTGGTTACTACAATTCTCCCCTCCTTATAAGAATTTCGTCCTCGAAATTCATGACTTGAGCAAACATATGAGGATACTTAAATCTCATTTCTTATTCTCATTCCCAGGTTGCCTTTTCAACAGTATGGTTTATTCATAAAACATTTACAAAGCAATCTTTTTGGTATATAAGATTTGCTCATAACTTAGTCTGTGAGAGAAGTACGAAACATTCATCCATAAAATAAACACATGACACACATTATGGACTTATAAAATTATACACACATATTTTTATTCTTTTCTCCCATTCGTTCAATATTTAATGGGCATCTATACACTTCACCTTTCATTCATTAAAGAATAACATAAATGTAGAATACCCATACTAATCTCGTAAATAAAATTCTTAACTCCTCTGAAAATGTTAATCCCTTCAACATATACTCATACGTCATAATATCATTCACTACCTTGATATCATTAAAAAAAAAATGTAGCATTTCTACGCAACTAAGTTGTCATTCAAATCAGAATATTGAAGGCATTATCTTAAACGATCAAAAAATCAACTTCAATAAAAAGACCTTTAGTTCAACTGATTCTTAAACTATAGATCTTAATATTATATCTCTTACTTTAACTCTTAAAAAAAATAGTCCACCTTATTGGACATCATTTTCTCATTGAGATTGACATGTCTGCTTTTTTTTTTTTTTTTAATATGCTCAGTTTCAAACAGAAAAGATTTTACTAGCACAATTACTGCGATGGCAAATATGGTTTTTCAACTATTCCTTTAACGTCATCCACGTAAAAGAAAAGAACAAAACGATTATTGATTTTCTTTCACAAAACTCTATAAATAGCCTAAACCTCATAATCACTTTTCTAGCAATAAAGAAAACCAACCCTCTTACCATCTTCATAATGAATCCCATTATCATAACTCCTCATGTTCCTTTTACTCCACCACAATTTCCAGACCTAATAAGAACCAGAACACTCCATTCTCGTGCCAAAGAATTCATCAGACACTACGCCATCTTGGCAGTCCAAGAACACGGCCTCACAGTTCTTGGTGGCCCTTCGTTCAACTTGGAATACCCTTTCTTTCACCTGCACTCTTTTTTCCCATTTTCCCAATGGTCCAAACCTGTCCTTTACTTGTTATGGTACCTGTTGGATCTGTATACAATCGCCATGGAATTCCCATTACTTAGAACCCTCCAAAACTTAGAAAAATGTGATGAAGATCATCTAGCCCTGATTTTTCTCCAATGGTTTTACCCAAAGACATGGTGGATAACTAAATTTCAATACATGATTGCAAACAACACAAATGCTGCAGTCCCCAGACAACATCTTTGGTCAGTCTTACTTCTCCAACGGAAGGGTATGATTATTTCAGATCACGAGATTCATTATTACCCCACTGTTAAGGATTACTTCACATTTACCCTTTCACTAAAGGGATCAATTAAGCTCTGGCCTGAAGAAGTAATTCAGCAAAAGAGAGAACTTGAAAGAATTCTTGCTCAGGAAAATCAAATAATTCCTCCGTCTGTTTGGATCTCCCCAGAAGATGCTGCACCTTGGGAACAAGTTGAAGCTGACTTTACAGAAGACCTGAATTTTGCCAATATACTCAAATTCCAACAAAGACAAAAATATCATCTTTCACATCTCAGAAATACAGATTACTCTACTCATCATCACCATATCCCAAACATGACTTATTATGCCAGATACAGACAAGCAATGGATAACCTTCACCAATGGCCTCAGCTAACTGTCCCGACAGAACCTACCCAATCTCAGCCAGTTATCCTGACAGAACCTACCCAATCTCAGCCAGTTGTCCCGACAGAACCTGACCAACACCAACCCAATCTTGACTTATCCCTCTTTCAAGACTCCCAACCTTATCCAACCGACACCCAAATCCAAGAGGAAGCCAGCACATCCCTTATCCAGACCAGCTCACCTGGAGAAGATCAAGATATAGTAGACCCACATTCCACTCCGCCAGAGCCCTCATTCAATGTATGGGAACAACAACTCCAAAAGTTCCTCTCTCACGGATACGACACAGATGAAAGCGACCAAGGAGACTCATTTTGACCTACATTGCTGTTTCTATTTTCACAGAAACTAGATCCG
Organism: Ailanthus altissimus; assembly: GCA_946807835.1. NCBI lineage: Eukaryota > Viridiplantae > Streptophyta > Magnoliopsida > Sapindales > Simaroubaceae > Ailanthus > Ailanthus altissimus. The sequence goes on along the minus strand of OX327690.1, from coordinate 3,510,844 downwards.
TGTTGCTCTATCACATCAAAGAGAGACTGATTACTGCTTTATCTTTATGTCAAGTGTGCTTTATCTTTCTTCATCTCTGCTTTTAATCTATCGGCCAAAAATTAATGTTAAGACCACAAAATCTTTGTAATTAATAAAGTTAATTTGGCCTCATGTCCAAAGTCCAATTGTTAGCTCAAAAAGTCTTCAAGTCATAGATGCATTGTCGGCCATTAGTGCCAAAACGGCAAAGTCCCTAAGCCCATAAAATATTCCTTTATTTAACTTTTCTTAATCATCTTACCTAACTCATCACGCTTCCGACACAATTTTATCACACTTACATATCAAAAATATTTATTCAAATTTTGCGGCCTATTGTCCCTTATAAAATGATAAAGTAAAACTCATTCTTTTCTTTTTGCCTCACAAGAATTGAGAAAAACGTATATACTTGAACATACTTATATATATGCTCCACAACTATTATCAATTTGTTTCTCTATAAATACATTGTTTTTGCATCCTTATACAAACTCAAAAATATTCAAAGATTAGGGTGAGCGTAACAATGGAGGAAACCTCAGCTCGTCGATTTACAAAAATTTGTGTCTTTTGTGGATCCAACCCTGGAAATACTGAAGAGTTTACAAAAGTTGCAGAAAATCTTGGTAAGGTATTAGCTGAGCGAAATATACATTTAGTATATGGAGGAGGTAACCGAGGGTTAATGGGGTCTGTGGCAAAAGCTGCACACAATAAAGGTAGTCGAGTTTTGGGTATCATTCCAAAACCTCTAGCTATTGAAAATATTGTAGGAAAAACAGTTGGGGATGAGTTACAAGTCTCATCTATGCACGAGCGAATGGCTCAAATGCTTAGGCATGCGGATGCTTTCATAGCTCTACCAGGAGGTTTCGGGACCTTGGAGGAAATTTTTCAAATTGTCTCATGGGCACAATTACAAATCCACCAAAAACCCATTGGTTTGTTAAATGTTAATGGTTTTTACGACGGGTTGATATCTTTTCTTGACTATGCAGCGGGAACACAATTCATCCCACTTCTAGCACGACGGATTCTTATTTCAGCTCCAACTGTTGATCAACTGATTAATCAATTGCAGTCTTTTATTCCTCTGTCTAATCCAACATTGCATCAGTAAGATTGGTCTACTCATGACAGTCAGAAGAAGCGCAAAATAGACTTAAATCTCACTCCGTAGCCTCTATTGTATTTTTGTTGCTGCTATTGTTGTTGTGTTGTTGTTTTCCTTTTCAATAAAAGTTGTTTCAATTGATGTCTTCAATACTCTACTTCTCTATATTTTGTCATTGAGAAAATTATCTCAATTTGCTCTATCACATGCAAATTATCATTATAAGATATTCAACATCACTCTTACTAAGCATATTAGTCATAACTTAAAAGAAAATCTAAATGGTAATATTAAGATCCACAAGGTACCATTATCCACAACAACAACAATCTTAGCAGCTCTTGGATACTGTGTCATCTTCACAAAATCATACAAAATTTAAGGAATATGTCAAACTTTTACACAACAAAGCTACAAATACAATCCTAAGGATTTGGCATCTGCTCGGTTCCCTTGACTCGACACTTAAAAGTCTACAGAATCATATCATAGCTCTGATACCAATAAAAGCTGTCACGCCCCAGACCCAAAAGATCTGACACACGACATCACTTACATTCATTCAATAATACTTAAACATTCATTTTAATTTCTTTCAGAATTATAGCAATTGAATTATGACTGGGATAATTATTAAACCGGAGATACGCAGAGTTTTCTCAGAGATTAACACTCTACTACGTCACCAGTAGCAACTTTGTTACCGGGAGCCCAGAATATATCCATTGCAAATTCTTACTTAAAATCATCCAATAACCACACTTTATAAAACTTAAACCAAATCCAATCCACACACAATGAAATAATACATAAGTATTTATTCACTAGGGACAAATCAAATATCCTATCCCACGTGTCCCCAAATGAAACACACAACAACCTAGCAACTTAGGGAACCCAAGGAACAGCAGAAGCCTTGCCAAATCCGTTAAGCACACATGTACCTTATTTACCTGAAATCACCATAAACTATAATGAGTATAAAACTCAGTAAGCATACTAGTTTTTCATATATCAAATACAAATACATATATGTACACAATGCATATGTATGATATGCCGTGATCAATCAAAATCATAATCTTATCAAATCACATATCATGTAAGCGCTTACACATTCTTTAAAACACATAATAGGAATACCATCACTCAACTACTACTTAGTAGGACTTACATATCACATATCACATAATGAGCCAAATGTCACTCGTAGGTGACATACCGTATGAGAGGAATAGTACAAGTGAGGTCTTGAAATTACACATATATAATGCTCATGCCCGAAGGTAAAATCCAAACCCTCACCCTGATCATCGGTGAGTCCTCTCACATGCACCAATACGCCACTACACGAATGTGATGACTCACACTTCCTTTAGGTACCAATAGGATCCTCCCTACATACGGAACACATAACATATACCAATCCCGAAGGAAAGGCCACACATAAAGGCTCCACAAATCACATAAAATGCCTACTAAGTTAACAGTGAGTTCAAGTACCCTCAAAACACAAAATATTTCTCATGGACATATTACACTTCAAAAGCTTTCTTTGTTAAACATATCTTATTTTGAAAGCTCACTTTCAAAAACACATGTATGTCATGTATGTCCATGCTCACATTCATAAATACATATCTTCACATTTCATATCAAAATATACTTTGACATAACATAAACATATTCCTAACCACATTTACAAAATCATACAAAACAATTACTATGTTTATTGTGATTTCAGTAAAAAGTCTAGTATACTTACCTCTTAACACTTTCAGCTACAAGGCTTAAATCTCCTTAACCTATCAATGGAGATTAATCCTTTCATAAGCCTCACAATTCACACAAAATACTTTAAATAGCTTACAAAATTATACACAATGCATTTATCACATCAAATTGGTCTAAATATTTGGTTTCTCAAAACCTGTCATTCTGACCACTTACACTTAACAAAAATTTCTAATACATCAAATGATGTCCAATTACTCCGAAATCAGAATATATCATTCTTGACTCATATATACTTCTTATATATGAATATTATATCAAAATTCCTACACAATCCATTCCATACACACTATCGAATCCAAACTACAAACCTGACAGGATCAAGATACTTACTGAACAGTATTCAATCTCCCAATTTTATAAAATCATATACTAACTCAAAAATTATAAAACTATCACATAATTACTCTTGACACATATCTCAGTCCATGATAAATATTTGGCTTCCAAATAACTGCCAAAAGTATTTTAAAACTATTTTATTTCATAACTTTAAAAATCTGTTAATCAAATACTACAATGAGCTGATACACTTTAGAAATTCATAACACTTCAACTACATTGATCCAAATTCTCAATTCCGAGTATATCATATTAGACATATAAAATTATCATATTCCACAAATTCATAATTTTTAAAGATCATTCAGTAGGACAAACATTGTTCGTCACTGTATTATACTGTTCACATAGGAAATTTCCAGAATTTCAGGGTCATTTTGGAAAATTCACAACAAATTCAATTTCTGGAATTTTGAATCGATTCAAAGTCTCAGATGATACTAAACATGTCTAATTTCATATACTCAAAATTCAAAACCAGAATCGAATCACAACAATTTATAAAATTCCTAGATCAAGAGGTTATCCAGCAGAAATTCCACAATTCATCATGATTTATCAAACTATCTTATAAATCATCATCAATTCTCAAACTATCATACGAAATACACATCAAATCCTCAATTATACATATTTCCAGAAATCAAAACTTAAAGAAATTAACATAATTAACACCAATAAATTAAGAAATAATTGTGATATACCTCTTAAGATCCAAAAATTCCAATTTCTTCTTCTTCTTCTTCTTCTTCTTCTCTTTCTCTCTCCTCTATTTCTCTCTTCTCTCTCTTAAAAGAGGTAGCTCGACCAAAATGAGAGAATTAGGGTTTTAAAAGTGTATTTTTATACTAAGTGGCTAATTTTTGGTATTTACGAATTTACCCCTAAAACTTTCAAAGTATTACAATTTGGTCCCTAAAATAAATCTAAAGTCTTGCAATTAAACCCAATGCTAATAGTATCACCTTAACCTATACAAATACTACTAATAACAATATATAAATCAAGTATCACCAACATATAAATAAAATACGTATATTTATACATATATAAATACTTATTCTTACCAGTCGTGGATACTGGTTACTACAACATAGTTGTTGGAGAAGTTATTAAAGAGGCCGTATAGTTGAAAAGCATATGGACGGGATAATGGCCACTAAAGATATGAACACTGGTATGTATTATAATAGCTAGAGTACCACATATTTATATAAGCATCAAGTGTTTCACGAGAGGTCTAAACACATTGATGTACGGCTTTATTATATTTGAGAGATTGTTCAAAGTGGTGAAGTTAGTCTAACAAAGATAGTGTCGTCTGATAATCCTACTGATATGTTGACTAAGCCACTGTCCTCAGTTAGGTTCACCTTATACAAGGACTTAACCGGAGTTACTACTTTGTGAGGGTGATCAAAGATGCAGAGATGAGAGATCGAAATACTTTGTTAATGATTTTGAATCAAAGAGGAAATTTTTGAGAATGTTGATTAAAAATCATCAGGATATGATTTGGAGAGTAAGGCGCCAGGTTATGGGCACTGTGACACCTTAGACAGCACTTGAGCACCGTGGCGTCAGGGACTGAGCACCGCGGCACCGAGTGTGGGAATCAATTTCTTGTTCTGTTAAGATTTGTTCCACCTTTCCATAAATTAATGAGAGAAATATCTTGTTTGCAAGAGAGAGTATTTTCTTTATGAGTCTTTCTTATAAGAGGTATACTTTGCGAGTATTTTGAGATTCAATAATAAGGGTGTGTAATCTTAATCCACTGTGGACGTAAGTAAATTGTTATGCTACATAAATTCTGTGTATTGTTCTTTTACTTTTCTCTCTCTAATTTTTCAATTGCTTATTTTTGTGTTATATTATTTGGGATATTTAATTCCTTGATTGCTTCTGCTTCAACACAAACAAATCATAAATCAATTTGTCAAGGACCCTCTATAGATAAATTATTTCTCTTTTTTATATCATTTCTTGACTTATGTTCTTTGGGGGTGATAAATGTAATTTTGTTATTTAAATAATTCTTAATTTTTTTACATCATTTGATATTACTAAATAAGCAAACTAATGATTCCTAATTCATTTTGAAAGTCAATAGGAGAGATTAATGTGATATAATTAGTAATCGTTGTGAAATAGTTAATCACTATTTATCGCCTATAATTTTAAGAATAGAAATCATCTATTTTATAGGAGTATAGCCTGAAATTACTTTTTGTGAGGATTGAGTTTAAGTATCAAATAAATAACATTATAAACAAAATTTAATGAGAGATTACATTTTAATGATTCTCACTAAATTTTAATGACAAAATAAAAATAGACTTACTTTGAGACGTTTTATTTATATCTTGTTTCTAAAAAATTTATATGTAATTATAAGTCAATACTATGTATTATTGTATTTGAATCATAATATCAAAAAGTTATTTTTTAATATAAGCAATCATACAATTTACTTGCAACTTATTGTCATCTCACTGAAAAATTTCATTTTAATAACTTTTAGTGATGAATAATGAATCTCGACTAACTATAAATTTCAATTTTTTTTTCATTCTGAGGAAAATATTTAACTATAAAGGGAAAGAAAAACATATTCACTATTAATTTTAGTTGATATTTGTTTTGCTTTCATATTCTTCAAATATAAAATACTCAAGTTCCTAAGTATTATTGCATTTTTTTTATTACAAGATCATTTGTGAATTAGAAAATAAATTTTAGTAACTTTTAAAATAATTTTCATATTATTTTACTAGTACTAAGAGGTATTAAATAATATAAAATTAATTTTTTATATATAAAATAAATTATGGTGTGCTAATAGGTTGTATAACATAATAAACATATTTTGGCTGCTAAATGCTAGGTCATGCTCCCTAAAAAGATGATAGTTGAATATTTTAGAGATCACAAGTTGAATATTTTAGAAATCACATTGAAATATTAGGTAGGCAATTTAAGAGGTGAAAAAATCGGGTATTTGAACACTTAATGAAAATTTAAACCAATCCAATGTAATTATCGAAGTATTCAATAACATATAACAACTACTATAATTAAGAAGAGGGTTAAGAGAGAATAAAAAATAAAATTTACATTATTCAACCCTCTATACGATTTATGCCCATGCCCTCTGCCAATTGCAATGAGGATTTCACGAAAAATGTCTCAAACTAAGACGAGTTTACAAGCTTGACTTAAAATATCAATCAACACATAAAACTCTCAAAATTGCTTAGAAGTGAGTCATTGCAATATTTTCTCTTAACAAAACAACTAAATATGAATAAAGATAATAAAAAATTCCTAATAGAGTAGATGACTAAGTGAAAGTTTAAGATAAGTGTATGAAATTTAACAATTTAAGAGCTCAATTTTTGTTTCCAGTTAAACATTATCAAGTTTAAATATTTTAAAAACTTGATAAAATCTTTCTTAGTGAAAATGACCTCCTTATGTAGACAATTAAAGAAAATAACTGTTTAATTTTTTTTTTTAAATGCGAAAGCAACCAGTTTGACAGATCCCATATTTGGTTTGCCTATTTCTAAAAAATAATTGTTGGGTCCAAACCACATGACCAATTCTAAATCGATTCACTAGACCACTTAGTCGGTTTAAGCTTTGGACATAGTGGTTACATTTTATTTGAACCGGTTGTGTCTAGTATAACTAGTTCTCAAACTACAAATCCAGTTTAAAATAGTTGTCAAACCACTTGACTAGTTTGTATAGTCGGTTTAGAAAACCACACAACTAGTTTGGTTTGGGAAAAGAATTTTAAATTTTTTTTAAATTTCAATTTTATGAATTTTATCCCATTTTTAGTAAAATATGTTTGTTTAGGATTTAAGTAGTTTAACAATATTTATGTCATACAATTTAGAATTTAGTTCTCAAATAGATAATTTTTTAAAATATTTGATGTAGATTTTTTAGTTGTATTTGACAAATTTAATTTCATTTGATTCTGATAAAAACATAAATTTGGCTAATAGTTATAATATTTGAAAAACAAGAAAGATATAAATAAAAAGTTTGAAACTAAGTGTATTTCTTATTTTGTCCTAAAACTTTTATTTACACATCAAGTTTTGCTTAAAGTGTTATTTATTTAATACTTTACTATAAGAAGTGATTGGTAGATTTTTTTAATAGTAAAATAATACTTAAAAAAAGTGAGTAGATGTTCTTAAAGAATTTGAATCCTCTCCTAAATTAAGCTTTCATCTAATGTTTTATTGGCATGTGACCGGTGATTGCTAAAAAAAAGTAAAAAAATCTACCTATGTCTAATGTAAAATAAAACTTAAGTTAGAGAGAATCCTAATTCGTTCTTAAAATGGGAGATAAGTTATAAATACGAAATTTCACAAGAATAACTAATAATATTCCATTATCACCCTTTATTAACTTTCAAAAATGAAGTGGGCATCATTACCTTATTAATTTATTCAAAAAGCTCTACCATTATAAGAATATAATAAAGATAAAATCAATCGTACTTTTGTAAAGTGATACATGAATATGGTAAGTCTCTAATGTTAAGCAAAAGTGAGAAGCAAGAATTTATGTTCGTATCTTTATGAGAACCAAAAAAATGAGAAGTAAGGCTTTAAGTTGGTATCTAATGTAAAATAAAAGTGAGGAGTAAGGTTCTTACATAAGCTTTAGTCTTTTGTATAAAAGAAGGATTAATAGCGTCTTAAATTTATATGGACAGAGCTATGTGCAGTTTTTTTGCACCTAACCAAAAGATATTCCCAAACACATTCTACAGTTACTCCTTAAAACATTAATTTATTGAATTGAATAGTTGAAACGTAGCCCAAGCATCCTTTTATTTGTGCCACAAATGATAATTCAAATGAAAAATGTTTTATGCTTACTATGGTGTTGTAATGCTCAATTGCTGTGTGCAAGCTTCTTGTTTACTTGAAGATTAAAATTTTTCTCTTTTTGTGTATGTGTGTGAAACACACATTTTTATGTTGTTTATTTTCTAATTTAGAAACCTTGCCAATGATTGTAATATGTCTCTATAATCAAAGCCAACAGTCTTGTAGAGGATTCATTTTTTTTAAAAAAATTAATTGTTACCACTCTGTAGTGATTTTTCATTTTGTTAATATTAATGTGTTCCCTTGCTATTCCCAGTAATATCCTCATTTGTTTTCTAATAAATATGAGTCTTAGTGTCCATGACAAATTCCTTTTTTAGGATTCTAGTTTTGTTGGCTAAATGCTACATCTAGCTAAGTGGTGTCCTCTTAGTTGTACTTTTATATAATGTTAGAGGCCTTTTCTTTTTGGGGGATCATTGATTCCCTCCAAAAATTTCCTGTTAGTTGTCCCACAAGTTCATTTCAATTGACCATTGACAATTTTCAAGAGGACCAAACATAGTTAAGGCTGTTAAGTTTCTGACCCAGTTGGAATCTTGACTTCCAAGTCATTTCATCATTTCATCAGCTGATGAAAATAGGGAGACCAAATGAAAAAAGAATATAAATAAACATAGGTCTAACATGTTTTTTTTTTAGAGTAAGATAAACTTTACATGATCCAGATAATTTCTTCTAAAGAGTATAATAAATTCACAACATATATATATATAGTCTCCCCAAGAAAATAGTGAAAATAGAATTGATAGAGATCTGATATCAATTTCATATATTCTGCTTTACAGTGGATTTGTACTTGTCATTTTAACAAACAAAAAAGCTTTGCATATTATTTAAAAGTGTAATTGTAGTCAGTAGATTAGAGACCGATTGTTGGGCAGAAACAAAAGACAAAAAAATAAAAAACATCACCTAACTTGATCTCCGAAAATCATTGAACCTTCATTAAAAGCACAACTAATACGTTTGTTCTCAGTAAGAAGCATTTGGCTTTGGATATTTGTTTTTGCCTGTGAAGTCTGTGTTTTATAACTTTGTATCCTTACATGAGTTTAAAAACAAAATTTTAATTGGAGTTCAGTATTATTTTGAGTAGAACAATAAAATAATATGCAGATGGTCGAATATAAAATGTGAGGCAGCAACAACTATATTCCTTGTTTTATTAACTATGAAGAAAGCATGCATGATAATTGTAGATGGCGAATAATAAGCCATTAATTAATGATTGATGTTACAGTAGCAACTTCAGCAACATGCATGAAGTTTAAGAACTGCTGCTTTGATGGTGATAGTTGTATTTTTATATTTCAAAAATCATTTGATCCTCGAACCCAAATATTCAGATTAATTAATTTGTCAACTTCAAAATAATCCAAATCCAGTCTATAAAGTACACTTCTTTAGTGAATATATCGGTAACACAGATGAAGGTGCAGAATATATATCATTTTTTCATAAACAAAAACCCATGTGGAGGAAGTAAAATTAGATAGAAGAAACGGTTGCATATTCATATGAATACGACTTCATATTCATGAAATTATGACTAATAATATTTCCTGTATTTAAGATGACTTTCTTGGCCAGCATTAAATTAGTTAGAGCTAGTTAATATATTCTATTATTATTTATCTTTATTTTCTAGATTGAATACAAAACGTTAACAACATCTATTGAGATTTATACGGATTCTTTGGTCAAATCAATAGGAAGAAAAAATAAAATTGTTAGGGTTTAATATAAATTACTAATCTTAATCAACAAATTAGGTGTATAATACAACTAAAAGAAATTTCAGGAACATGTCAATTAAGCTAAGCTTAGGAAATTATACTTTAGTGGTGATGGTTGTATAAAATATAAGAAAGCAACATTTGTTCATGGTTGAATAATGTAGTACTGGATTCTGTAGTCTAGGAATTTCATATAAAATCTGAACATATAACGCCACGCATTAAGTCGTTAAGAATTGATTGATGTTGACTAAGAAAAATACAACTAATATCGAATACACAAATACCATAAAGTGGGATTTTAAATGTGTGGGATCTTAGAGTTTTTATTTGTCTTTTTCAAACTTCTTAATTTCTTAAATATTAGAAAGCCATTTGTAGATCACATCTTCTTAGTTACTATTAAATTAGTTAGATATATTTTTATTATGGTATTAATAATGGGTTTCATTTTAATTGGAGTGCAGTTCTATTTTGAATGAGCTTGAATAAGGCCAGAGGCCTAACCTTGTTGTCTATTGATCATCATAAACAATTATAGCTGTTTTTTTTATTAATTTATATTTTTTTCTTATTGTATATTGTAGGTTCTACATTCAGCTTTTAGTATTGGACATATCTAAATTGCTGACTACATCAGTTTCTTCATCGCATTACTATCCCATTTCAAAGTTTTACTGGTATCTTGCCATAGTCCATAAGTTTTTCTCTAGTCAACTCCTTTTCTGTTTATTACTGATGGTTGTTCATAATTTTTAATTCTTCTTTGTAAATGAATTACATTACCCTATCATAAGTTTTATTGTTGTGTGTATGTATGTATGTGCGTATTGAATGTAATGTTAATTTGTTAATAATGTTGATATTTATTGTTGTATTAAATGTAATATTAATTGTTGTGTGTATATATGTGTTTACAATGTTTTAGATGAAGAAAAAAGAAAAAAAAAGACAGATCGTATGAGTGTATTTATTGATACTCGATTTAAATCTGATGGTAGTATAGCTGATTCAGACAGTGCAGAAATAATTGTAAGTGATATAAATTTACAATAGTCATATATTTAAAAAATTGTTAAACTTCTATGTTCTAACTAAGTTTCAATATTTTTAGGGTAAACTAAATGAACGTTTATCTCAGTTGCCTAATGATGAACAAACAGAAGCTGCAAGAGACCAAATATTTATTGATGTGATGGGATGCGATAATTATGGATATGCTAAAATTTATAGGCATGGTCCATCACCATTAGATATTGCACAACAAAGTTCAAGCCAAAACAATGAACGGGTAAAAACAGAGTTAGATTGTTTAAAATCTAGTTATAATGATCTTTAAGCCAAATATACAGTTCTGCAAAATTAATGTGATGAGATGCGTACAATGATGCAATGATTTTTTTGATAGTCAAGGGTTTCAGCTATCCACTAATGATCAGGTATGAATGTTTAATTTAATATTATTTTTAATATAATATTAATTTTTTACTTGTAAAATCACAACTAAAATACGAATATTTTATTTGTAGGTTCAAGATGCTTCCAGTGCACACCTTCATCATACAAATACTGGATAGATGTTAAAAAGTTCATAATTGTTATTAACATATTTTGGATCTTATTAATATATTTTGGATGTTATTAATACATTTTGGATGGTCATATTTTAATCTTATTAATATATTTTGAATGTTATTAATATGTTTTGGATGATATTGTAATACATTTATTTTAAAATATTAAATTAAAAAAATATGATAAGACGTTTTGTTATTGTAATTTAAAAATAAATTTAAAAAGAGGTAGACCTTTTTGCGACGGCTAGTCGTCGTATAATTTTATGATGGTTACATATGCAACGATTTTTTACCGTGGTGAAAGACTTTTACGACAACATTTTAACCGTCATAAAAGGCCTTTCATATTGTAGTGTAATGGCATAAATCAAGCCATTTCATCAAGTTTAATATAACAAACCAACTCAACTATAAATCTGCCATCATGGCTAGTAACAGCAAGTAAATCACAAGTCAATTTGCCAAAATCCTCTATAGAAACTTATTTTTTAGAAACTTATTTCTCTTAGGGCAAACTCGATAAATGTAATTTTATTATTTAAATAATTCTTATATTTAGAAAATTTTGATATCATTTGATAGGACTAAAATTTAACATGTAAAATATAATATTTCAATTATGTTTTTATATAGAATTCCTTTGAACTACTTTAAGAGTAGCTTCTGCTTTTAACATCCACTTTTTTTTTTTTTAAATGCTAATATTGTAAGAGTGTATAGGACTCACCAATTCTTTGGTCTACTAGCTGGGTAACACTTCAGAGCCACTAGCATCCTAGCACATAATTCTCAAGTTACCTGCGCCCCCAATGAATCGAACCCCCACTCCTATCTCATAGAAGCGTTATAGGTGCTTACGTTCCATCCTTAAATATACATATATTTGTATATGTATACAAGTGTACATTTTTATTAAATCGCTAATACCCATTAATATGGTACCATGCAATGTAATGTTACAAATATTGTACGATTTGAAGGAATTCGAATAAGATCTAAAGGAGTTTAGATAAGAACTCATAGTTAGCCAAGCTGAGAGATATAAATATTAAATGTTAGCACAGTTAAGGGTTAGCTAGTTATAATACTCAGCATATCTAAGAGTTTAAGCCTTGTCTATAATGGGACATAGACCTATGAATATACCAGTAACTGCATAGTTGCAAGAATTGCAATCGGGTGCCAGGAAATGCTAGTTGCGCAAGTATGTTCTCGAATAATTATCCCTGATCTATTTATACCGATACGGGTCTATCGGTGGATACCTTTATATATAGATTAGCATATGTCGTACCTATAGGGTATAGATGGTCGTTCTTAGCCGACTGTGAGCTTGGAGCTCGTATTGACATATGGTTATCTAGTTAGGACTAGATATGAGACAAACTCACGAGGATCTCCAATAGACACCTTATGTAGGCCGTCAACAGAGGGTCCTCTTGAGTTAAGTAGTATACGTGGTCCTTTGACTTGAGTGTCACAGTAGGCTTGTAAGTGATCCGCCATACTTTGGTTCCACATATGTCACAGCCCTTTCATGGTGCGATCGCTAGGTGTCGTTGGGTATAGTCCGATGCTTATGGAGTCCGGTGTGTACATATATGGGATCTGTCTGCTCGCATAGGGAGTTAAATATCCAAATACTTCGAGACTATATCTCAGAAAGTCTTGTATCCACAAGCAATCATCTCGAAAAAGAGTTTTGCCAAGATAGAATAATATGGCAAAAGCGTTTGCCATATTTTTCAATGAGATATGGGTCTAGAGATAGGATATGGATGAGCACTAGGGGATTTGACGGTGATAATCTATATCCCCGCATATCCAAGATATCATGACAGAAGGACTATACATATGCATTGTAACATCAGCTTGTATGGTTCAACGTGCTGATTTGTATATCTGTGACGTGTGGTTGGGGCATTGCTCACGGACTCATAGAATAGTTTCATTTGACAAATCAAGCGTAGGATCTAGGGAGTTCCACGACATGGAGAGTACTCATTGTGCACTAGGGCAACGTGCCAGATTAAATTATTTAATCTAACAATATTCAGCAATACCACATGAATACGTTTGTGTCCGTATTTAAGTGTTAAATACAGCAATGAGTTAATAATTTTTATTTACTAATTGTATTATGACACGTGACATATTGTGGACCCTCGGTTAAGTTTATCTAAGTGTGAGATTTGGTGAAACCCACTAGGGGGTAAACTTGGTAACTATTTATGAGGGGCAAAATGGTTATTTCATAATTTAATTATTTAATTGTTAAATAATCAAAATATATCTCTTTTTACATTATATAATATATTTTTATATTATAATATTGTATTATGTGATATTTTATATATATTAATATTTTATTAGTTGGCACCCATTTATATTATTATATTATATTATATATTATTATTATTATATTATATATATATATATATATATATATATAGGGAAGAGAGCAAGAAACGAAATAAGTGAAAGTATGTTTTTGGTTGGTTTGGCCATTTGGAGAGGAGAAGAAGAAGAAGAAAAGAAAGAAAAAAAAGAAGAAAAAAAGGAAAAAAATAGTTTCACTTTTTTTCTACGGTTTCAATTGAAGTAATTGTAAATTACTTCAAATTCTTAATTTCTTATTCTTTTGAAGAAAAGGATAAAAAACACACATCGGCCATTTTGGAGTTTAAGAGTTAAACCCAGTGCTATGTATAGGGTTGTTGTTCTAGCTCACCAATCCCATCGTGTTGGTGAGTAGAACTGCCCACGAGTTGATCTCTATGTAGACTCCGAAAAATAATGTGTATAACATTATACGTTGAGATGAGTTCTCTATACTACTAATATATTAATGTGATTAATATATTTTATTTATTGTATTTATTGCAAGTTTCATGCTTCTATCACACTTAAATATGTATTTAGGCAATAGATATAATTGCACATGCATACACCTACGTGTATTAGATCCCCTCCAACAAATGGTATTAGAGCCATTTAGGACATATATGGATGTTGTTTGAATGGATGGATGCAAAAGGCCCAGTAGAAATGGTGCATTTCAAGTGTTGAAATAGGTATGCGTATGGGTGAGTACTGGGCACTGTAGCGCTAAGGGGTTGGCGCGGCAGCGTTAGAGGTTTGACCTCCTATCCTTGCAGGGATGTAATTCGGCGTCGTGACGGAGTACTGTTCACCTAAACAGTAACACCTAAACAGTATTTGTACTGTGCACAACTACTGTGATTTTGAACAGTGTTTCAAAATTAATTTTGCATGTGTAGATTTATGAGATATAGTGATAAAAGCTATCAGTTTGCATTATAAATCGAGGTTTATGAGATACAGTGATAAAGAGTTATCGGTCTGCATTATAAACTATGATTAATTCTTTTTATATTTGTAACCATAATGAGAGCCTTACTGGTGGGGATTAGTTGTGCTCACATAAAAAAAATAATTAATTGAGAATCACCCTTCCTAGGAGAATGGAGACCAAGGATACAAAAATCTCTCTTAATGAGATTGAAGAATATTATATTATGAGATAATATTTTATTCTGATCCATTTTGTCAATACGGTATTAGACGAGTCACGTTGACCTTTTTTCAATATTGCTACAGCGTGAGGGACTTGGTCGGTTAAACATGAGATGAGATAAATATATGCGAAAGTATTGCCCGATATTGCTACAACGTGAGGGTAGTATCAGTAGCATATATTTGATCATTGACAAGTTAATCTAAAAGATACTTATCCAATATTATTACAGTGTAAGGATAAAGTGTATTTAGGATTAAGTGGTAAGAGTTACATGAGATGCAATTGACAAATGTTATCTACCTGTTGGGTTTACAAAGGCCAATATTACTATAGCATGAGGCCTGGGTAAATTTTAATGGGATTTACTTCATGCTGTATAGTTTAAAAGAGTTTAAACTATCGTCTTCTAATTTAGGAGATTATGTAAAGCAGTGGGAGGACATTTTAAATAGAAATTTTTTTTATTAGTATACCCATGATTTAAAACGTTCTATTAGCCATTTAATGAATATTCTGTTTACATCTCCTGTAAGTTTGGCCCGTCAAGAATAATGGCTACTACGAACCAGCTGATATGCATAGTTGATGCAGTCCAACTCTAAGGTTCTAGGAAATACTTTGACTTGTTAATAAATCACAGAAGTGTTCTAGATTTAGAAATTTTTGGATTTATTGTTGATCAGAGTTTGCCGTAAGGTAATTCTGATAACACCTCTCTAGAGGATTGAATAAAGAGTGTGTCCATCTTTGTTTAGGGTGCTTCATCTTCACCCTAGTATATCTGGTGAGATCAGATCTGTAAGAAAAAAAATAAGATGAGGCGGATACCCAGTATCAATCCTCAAAGGCAACATTTATCCAAAGATTAACAAGAGAACGTGTAGATAGAAAGTGTTTCCGTTATAGTCAGGTTGGGTATTGAAAATTTCTCTACATTAGAAGCCTTATAATTGTCAAGAAGACTCTTACAAGTTTGTGCTTGACAAATATAGACATTTCTAGAGCATTTGATGCCAATTCAAGCTGGGTATGAGATATTACATGTCTCTCTTATATCTGTAATATATTGCAAAGATTGAGAGGATTAGAATGCATCAGCTTCTAGAAGTAAAGTTGAGAATAGGAAATGGTGATTTCTTGTAGGTCCAAGTTTTTGGACAACTTGACTTACTTCTTTTATGTAATAGAACAGTTGTATTGTATAATTGGTATAGTGTTTTATTAGTTGAATGTCAGTTAATAAATGGATGTCATATACAATCAGAAATGTCATGTACATCACATCCCTTCGATTAGATCGAGGTAGTGAGTACACTAACAACAAAGTTACCATTTGTTTACAGAAGAATGAGATTCTCACTCATTATAGTCCTCCGGGTAATCTACAACATAATATTATTTTGGTAAGGAGAAATCTGGCTTTATTAGATATGGTCCGATTGATAATGAGTGTTACCGATCTATAATTATGAGTATTTACTCTAAAGACAACTGCTTATTAAGTAGAGTTCCATCACAAGTTGTTCCTTCCATTCCATATATGATATAGAAAGGAAGGAAGTCGTATCTTAAATAAATTAAGACTTGGGCTTGTCCTGCTTACGTAAGAGTTATGTAGCAAGGTATCTTATTTTGTAAGAGTTACTTAGCAGGATAGACAAACTCAAGAGGTATAAATATTGGTTCATTGTGTATCCTATGAATCCAATAGGATACTAGTTCTATGATTCAGAGAAGCAAAGTATGTTCATTTCTGGATATACAGCTATTCTAGAGAAAGAGTTTCTCATGGAACATGAAAATCATAAAAATATTGAACTTCGTGAAGTTAATCTAAGAAATTAATGAACCAAGGATGTGAACTCAGACTTAATTAAGCAGTGACCTTTTTGCACATCTTCAAATAGGTCGGAAAGGATGTCTAGGTCACCTTTTAGGTATTATAGATGCCTGAAGATGAATTTGGAGTTTTCTTGATAGCGAAAATCATCATTTGACCTATAGGGAGATGATGTTAGACATCGATTCAGGAAACAGTAAGAAGCCAAGTAAACATAATTGACTTTATGCATCAAAATCAAGTCCGGGACTTAGTTAAGCTACCTGTGAAAATTGTTCTGATTGGTTGTAAAGAGTTTACAAAGGGGTAATGGGTGGCAAATGGAAGGTAGAGACCTTCTAGGCTTTATATTGGTTCTAGAAAGGTAATCCTTAATGATTTGGGATCAAATAAGAGGAAACATTTGGACCAATGTTGATGCTAATGTCAATTAGTATATTATTAGCTCTTGTAACATATTATGACTTTGAAGTTTGGCACATGGATGTAAGGAAGGCATTCCGAAATGGATATCTCGAGTAAGATATATTCATAGAACAATCTGAAAGTTTTAAGTTCAGCCAGACTTCTGGTCTAGTGTGCATGAAAGGTCAATTGGAGCATCAAAGTCTTCTAGATGCTCTTTGTTGATGACATATTGGTCATTAAGAATGATGTCAGTATATTATAATCGATAAGAAGTAACTCATAAGTATTTCTCCACAAAGGATTTAGAAGAGACTTTCTTTATATTAGGTATAAAGCTTTATAGAGATAGAGCTAGGAAGCTAATAAGACTCTCCTAAATTATTTCACATCAATAGCATCTTGAAAAGGTATGGTTTGTTAACTATGAGATAGTTAACGTATTTTTTAGACCTGGTGTTCATCTTTTGAGGAGAGTGTCTCTTCTAATAGAAGATGAGAGAGTTAGAATGTCAAACATACCAGATACATCAACTCTTCAGATATTGGTGTATACTATGATATGTTTGAGACCTGAGATCAGTTTAGCAGTAAGAATTATGAACGGATTTCAGTCTAATTCAGGTAACCACTATTTGATTGTAGTCAAACATATCATGAGGTACTTAGAGGGTACAAATGATAAGTTTCTCAAATATTGAGAAAGTATATTACAAATGAGAAGATGCACGGAGTCAGACTTTTAGTTTGACCTATATGATAAAAAGTTTACATCTGGGAATGTGCTCATTCTCATTAGTACTAGTGAGTTGGAATAACACAAAACTAGGATTCACTACTAATATAGATTGACGCAGCGGAAGAGGCAGTGAGGATTCATAGGTTTATCACTGGAAGAGTTTCAAGATGGATGGATCCTATCCCATAGTTTGTGACAAAATTAGGCCGTAGTACAAGCCGAAGTGCCAAGAGGATACTAGTACTCTAATAATATTGAGATGAGTCTCATATGACTATAGGGATCTTTGCTAAAAGAGATGAAATTTTCTTTTTTTTTTCCCTTTCTTTTCTTATTCTTTTGGAGAAAAGGATAAAAAACACACACCGCCCATTTTTGGGTTTAAGAGTTAAACCAGTGCTGCGTATAGGGATGCTGTTCTAGCTTACCAATCCCATCGTGTTGGTGACTAGAATTGTCTACGAGTTGGTCTTCATGCGGACTCTGAAAATAATACGTGTATAACATTACACGTTGAGGTGAGTTCTCTATACTACTAATAAATTAATATGATTAATATATTTTATTTATTGTATTTATTGTAAGTTTCACACTTTCATCACATTTAAATATATATTTGATATGTATTTAGGCAATAGAGACAATTACACATAAATACACTCACATGTATTAAATCCCCTCCAACATATACCACACATTATTCATGTTTGTAAAAAATGTAAACTTATTTACTGGTTAATTAAAGAACAAAGTTGAATATTTTAACCATCACGAACAATATTATACTAAGACATGTGATGTGATTAAGTGGGGATTTCCTCAGGAGGTTGGGGATTTAAGTCTCAACGAATATTAAAATAATATAATATTTTTTATTTTTTTAGAACTTTATTATTCTCTTCTTTGTAAGATTTATGTTCTACTTTTTTAGTGTATTTATGTGTTATTCTCTCTTATGTAGAGTATGTGCTTAAATATGCGCTTGTGTAAAAATATAATATATTATTTCGGTATTCTCTAATTGCAATATCAATTATCTTTTGAAGTAATATTAGTACTTAAAAAAAATTCTTATACTAAGCAAAAAAGGTCTATTTTTTTGATAAGGAGAGAATTTCAATTTTTTGCGATGATTTCTAAATTTAGAAACCAAAATTTATTCTTTAAAACACTACATGCAAGTAGAAATTAATAAATACAACAATTATCTATTTGTTCACCATTTAGACTTCATTTGAACATGTTAACTAAGAAGATGATAAAATTAAAAAAAAAAAAAAAAAAAAAAACTAAGAAGATGATTGAAATTAATAAAATAGAGGAAAATAATAAAATACATTTCATATGTAACAATTACATCATATTCAGAGAATCACTTTTCCCCCAAGAAGTACAAATCGCTTTACCTTTATTATACGATTAGTAATCACTATCTGTCTCTTTTAATTTGAAAAATATTTAATCACATCTTGTTAGTACCATTTGATCTCTTGAAAAGAATACCCATCATCTCTTTTGTAGTAGCATAGCCAGAATTTACTATTTGAGAGGACTGAAATAAGTATTAAATAAATAATATTATAAACAAAAGTTATTTTTTAATATAAACAATCATATAATTTACTTGTAACTTATCGCCATCTCACTGCGAAACGAGATTTTAATAATAAATAAAGAATCCAACTTTTAGTGATATGATTTACTTGTAACTTATCGCCTCAGAGAATCAATATCCACAATACTGTACGACTATAAGTCATCAAACTTTAAAGGCAGACTGACAACTAATTTCCTAAATAGAAATCAAGTAAATTTACTTTGCTTAGCTAGACTAAGATAGTTGTGATCTTAAATGTTATCTGATATTTTTTGGCAAGTCACTTTTAATTGGAACCCTCAACTCAGCCAAGAATTTTAGCATTTTCTTTTTTAAAAGAAACAACTAAAGAAAATAATTTTTTTGATGATAAGTAGCGTTTAATGTTTGATTTCCTCTTAATTAATGAATAAGTGTGTGAGTTCTAATTCAAACTCTACAATAAATAAATAATAAATAATCTTAAAAATTATAATAAAAAGACATTCCAAGAAATGTGGAAGTTCCTTCGTAAATGCTAATTATATTATGCTGCATTTTATCTTTTTGCGAGGTGAGGTCCACCCACTGCCAAAATCGAACGGATTGATTGGCTTTCATTTTATTAAATGATATTTAATAATAAAAAAATAATTTTTTTATTAATTAATTAAAATAATTAAAATTTGTCTGATATCTTTTTCATGTATAAATGTAACATGTCAAAAATTGATAGAATTAAAAATAAATAAAAACTTTTTTATTTTTTTAACAACTTTTAACTAATTATATTATATTTTAATTTTATGACATAGGACAAATTATCACTCAAATAAAGAACTCTCTTCAGAGGTGACCTCGTAAGAGAATAAAGTTATTAGGACCCAACTTAAATCTAGTAAGAAATTATTTGTTTTACATCTAAGTCCGCACAATTTTATTTTTAGGGTACACATAAGCGTCATTCACCCAAAATACGTTTTGTCAATTAAGGTGTGAATTATTCTGTATAAATCCAGTATCTCTCCCGTGCTTTGCGGATATGGGATTTATCTAGGGTGTTACATACACCCCTCTTTAGGGACTCAGAGTCCTTACTGAGGTTTGCTCCACCACCGTTCAAGAGGACACTCGGAGTGGCTCTAATACCATCAGTCAGGACCCAACCCAGACTTGGCAAGATATTATCCACTTTGGGCTCAAGTTCGCATTGTTTCATTCTTAGGATTCACACAAGTGTCCTTTGCCCAAAATGCATCTTGCCAATTAAGGTATGGATCACCCTTTATAAACCCAGCATCTCTCCCGTGCCTTGACGATGTGGGATTTGCCTAGGGTGTTACATACCCCCTTAGGGACTCAGCGTCCTTGTTGTAGTTTTCCCCACCACCGTCCAAGAGGACACCGGGAGTGGCCCTGATACCATCTGTCAAGACGCAACCCAAACTTGACAAGATATTATCCACTTTGGGCTTAAGCCCGCATGGTTTCGTTCTTAGGCTTCACGCAAGCGTTCTTCACCCAAAATGCATCTTGTCAATTAAGGTATGGATCACCCCATATAAACCCAGCATCTCTCCTGTGCCTTGACGATATAGAATTTGCCTAGGGTGATACATAATAATATTTGTTAAGACCCAACCCAGATCTGGAAAGATATTATCTGCTTTGGGCCTAAGTTCGCATAGTTTTGTTCTTCGACTTCACGCAAGCGTCTTTCACCCAAAATAAATCTTGTCAATTAAGGTGTGGATCACCCCTTATAAATTCAGCATCTCTTTCGTGTCTTGACAATGTGGGATTTATCTAGGGTGTTACATACACTTTCTCTTAAGAACTTAGCGTCCTCGCTGAGGTTTGCCCTACCACCATTCAAGAGGACACTGGGAGTGGCTCTAATACCATCTGTCAGGACCCAATACAGACCTGGCAAGAAGTTGTCCGCTTTAGGCCCAAGCCCGCACGGTTTCATTCTTAGGCTTAACGCAAGTGTTCTTCACCCAAAATGCATCTTGCCAATTAAGGTATGGATTACCCCATATAAACCCAGCATCTCTCATGTGCCTTGACAATGTTAAATTTACCTAGGATGTTACATACACCCCTTTTAGGGATCTCTCGTCCTTACTGAGGTTTGTCCCATCATCGCCCAAGAGGATATTGAGAGTGGCTCTAATACCATCTATCAAGACGCAACCTCAACCTGGCAAGATTTATCAGCTTTGGGTTCAAGCCTGCACGATTTTATTTTTCCGCTTCACCTAAAATGCATCTTACCACATAAGGTGTGGATCACCCCTTATAAACCCCGCATCTCTCCTGTGCCTTGATTAAATGGGATTTGCCTAAGGTGTTACATAATACCATTTGTCAGGACCCAACCCAAACCTAACAAAATATTGTCCGCTTTGGGCCTAAGCCCGCATAGTTTTATTCTTGGGCTACATGCAAGCATCCTTCACCCAAAATGTGTCTTCCTAATTAAGGTATGGATCACCCCTTATAAACCCAACATCTCTCTTGTGCCTTGACAATGTGGGATTTTCATATAGTGTTACATATACCACCCCCTAGGCACTCAGTTTCCTCGCTGAGGTTTGCACTACCGCCGCCAAAGAGGACACCGAAAGTGGCTCTGATACCATCTGTCAGGACCCAACCTAGATCTGATAAGATATTATCTGCTTTGGGCCCAAGCTTGTACGGTTTTGTTCTTGGGCTTCACGTAAGCGTTCTTCACCCAAAACGCGTCTTGCTAATTAAGGTGTGGATCACTCCTTATAAATCTAGTATATCTCTCGTGCTTTAACGATGTGGGATTTACCTAAGGTGTTACAAATGTGGACCTGCTGAAGATCCCTCTCACTCTCTCTCTCTCTCTCTCCAAACCTTAGCTCTACGTAGGAGAATGTGAGATATTATTTCCTCTTCTCGCTCTTGTTCTATAAGGGGGAATAGGTCCTTATGGATTACTCCCAATAGTTATTGGCTCCCTTATAAAAATGAGACCATGAAGAATTAGAACAAAAAAAAAAAAGAGATAAAAGAATATAAAAAAAAAAGATGCAACAACTTAATCACTTTGAGGGAAAAAAAATCGGTGGTGGATCTGGAATAGACAAAGGAATAGTGTCATCATATGAAAGATTCGTCGTAGACGCAAGCATAGCACTATGCCTCAAAAAATGTTTTGTTGGAACCTTCATAATTGACTACTAGGCCTTAGAAGGTCTCGTCGTGGCCTTAGAAACTAGACTAGTTTTAGTGAAACCTTAAAAATTAGCCCTTTAAACACAAATAGTCTAGCTACAATCTTAGGAACTGTACTTTTTACAGGAGGCTCAAAGGTCTTTTGCCTTTTGAATGGAGAGAGCCTAGGTCATTTTTCAAACAAAATCTAGAAAAGCACCCCTTGAAGGTTTTCTATAAAAGCCTAAAGATTTGCAAAAAAAAAGTAGGAAGTAAAATGTTAAATGTAAATAAAGATGTCCATAAAGATAACGTAAGCAAACATCAACTTATCTTCCTCCGTGGAAGTAGTGTCAGCTAGAGGAACAACAAAAGGTATAACTTCTTTATGAAAGTAAACCTCTTAAGAATGAATCGATGCTCTAGCTGTAGAAGAATTGATAGTAGGACGATCTTTAGTTGAAGGAATCAATTAAAGAGGTTTTAATGAAAAGATAACTAAGGGTCCAGTTATGGAAGGATCACCTATGTAAGGATCAAGAATAACTTAGGAAGTATGAAGATCTTAAAGGGTGGTGCTCGAGGAACTGCTCTTATCAATAGGCTTATCTACAGTCAAACATAGAGGATTGTCATAACTAAAGAAAGCATTGATAGACAAAAAAAATAGTATCTAAAATTCTTAAGTGACGCGAACAACTTCGATGTTGACAATACGAGAAAACAAAAAATAACCACAATTCAGGAACTGATAAGACGTAAAATGTTAAAGAAAATCTTCGAAGGAACAAGTTTCTTAAGAAAGAACACATTGTAAGTATAGTAATGATAGATATCCTTACCATTGTCGTTGTTATCATCTAAAGTTAATAGGGAATATAATATCATCAAGAAAGAGGTGGTGAAGCAAAACTCATAGGAATCGAAAGTGAGAAACCTTTGCATGAACCAAATTCAGGTGGGGTTAAAGTCCGCAACCATTCCTCGAAAGTGAGAGCACACAATAGATGGAGAATTTTGAGAAGGTGCAAATACCTCTATAGTAAGTCCGTGCAATATAGATGTTTATGAAAATCGCTTCCTTTTAAAAGAAACTTTTAGGAACCTTTCTTTCGTTGGAATAGAAAGAAATTACTGATTAGTCTTCTAAATATAGTTCTAAGAAGACTTCTTCCATTAAACCCTTTCAATCAATACATATTTTTTGAAGTTGACCTTATTATCCACAAAGTTAAAGAAAAATTATTTTTCAACCTTTGGGGATCGGTAATAATTTATACTCAAATGTTAGAGGTTGTAAGTCAGGAAGACACCGCATAAGGTCAGATCATTAGAAGGGAATTATGTGGTTCAAGAAAGTCACATTCTATAAAAGATAAAAGACATTAAGATGAAATTGAAAGAGAGAAAGACAGATTATGTGAAAGAATTCACAAATGATTAAAGGAATGAGGAATTGAAAGCAATAAAGATGCTCTATAAACAAAGGCATTTCCTTAACCTTCATAGAAGAATGTATCCTTGTATTTATGTGGAGAGAACAAATTGAAAAGACTAGTGTTGAATCATCCACTGCCACTCCACCATAGTTTAGAGACCTAGCCAAATCTGAGCATCATGGGGCACATTTAGCCTATGCTAGGGAAGACCTCTTGAAATAGTAGCTCGAAGAGATTAATCGTAATATTTTTCCGTACCCTAGGCCTTTGTCTACTACTGATGTCCAAAGGATGATTGCCCAGATCACTCAGAAAACTAGTAGCTCGATAAAATGGTAATGAATTGATGGTTGCAGTTTTTCGACCATTGATTGAAGACAATCAGAAAATATAAGCATAGTATTTTGAATAATCTCAAATCTTTGAGCCAAAACCAGACCGAGCTAATATCTCTCCTTTAGGGTTGTCTGAACCCTGAACTATAAGAGTCTTATTGATGGTAGAATCACCTGGTTGACTTGCATTATAGTTCGGTCAATATCCTTAGGCGACCTATAAAGATTGAATCTTCAAATTTCAGGTCCATAAGGACTATTTGCGAAAGATTTTTAATTATGACCAATTGGTAACATGATCAACTTAGGGAGTTTGCATTAGTCCATTGCCCAAAATTAAGAGCAAGTAGGCCAAACTAAGTCTCTACTGATTCAATTTGGGTTTATGGAACCTGTACGACCCATCAGCAGTTTCGGGCGACCTAAGATAGATAAAAACATGCTGGCAAAAACATTGCAAAATATAGGGTTAATTTAGGACCTATGGCACGCCCTTCTTATAGGAAGTCATAGTCTCACAGCTTTTCTTTTTCCAAAAGGATACAAGATCCCTGAATTCTTTTTATTTCCAAGCGAAGAGAGTATCACCACTTTTGAGCATATCTCTAGGTTTATGAAGCATTGGTTAGGATAGCTCGTCTTCTTTTTGGAAACTAATATTGTTCAAAAACTCCTAAACAAAGATGGCTTTTACTTAGTACATGAACTTAGTGCCTGAATCGATCACTAGTTAGGAATAGACGGAGGATAAGTTTCATGTCGAATTCTATAGGCCACATCTAAAATTTACTTTAATTGACCTAACCAGAGCCTTTTAGATGCTAGGTGAATCAGTCTCAAAATATATTAGCAAATTTAGAAAGCTTCGGATGTGTTACCAAATGAAGATTTTTGAAGCCAACTCAGTATCTATAGTAGTTCAGAGTATGTCATTTACAATGAGAGAACATTTTAAGAGACATTGCACCAAGGATCTATATGAGTTGGCCACTCGGACAGCCAGTTATGATCGATTTTTGATGAAGAAAGATCAAAAGCGGGCATCTTCCAAAATAAGGTATTATAAAAATCAATTAGAGTTCCTAGACATTCAGGCGGATTCAAAAAGTGAATTAGAAGAATCTGTCTTTAATATAGAAGTGTGTTTAGCTAAGAAAGTCAAAAGTTGGCCATATGAGTGCCCAATACTAAAAATGATGACCCCAAGCAAAGACAAGAAAGAGATTTTCCAAAATACCTAGATCGCCAAGGAGTACTCTTTCGATCTGTAAAAAGCTGATCAAAGGTTTTGACTGGCTATTAAAGGACAAGTAAATTCAGTTGTTTGAATGCCATACCATTTCTCCTGTAGACCAATAAGCAGGGAAAGACTACTGCAAGTGGCATAATTCCTGGTGACATAATACAAACCACTATTTTATTTTTAGGAATAAAATTAATGCCTGACTTACGAAGGCCAACTTTTCTTCGGTAGTAAAAGAAGGACTCCTCTTATATAAACCGACTTATTGCCTACCACAGGTGTAAGCATTATCATTCCTTTTATAAACAAGAAAGTTATTAAAAGAATGGTCTTCAATAGAGGTCTAGACATCGAACAAGCCGAGACTTAAGGTCAAAGTGAGTGAATTGGCTATTGAGGCAACCAAGAAAGAGAAGGTGGTTACATTAGAGCCAACTTTAAAAGATCAACCTGGATGATGCCAAAGCCCTTTAGCAGATTTTGTAAACTTTCAAACCCAGGGCTAACATCATCGGCCAATAGAAAGTCAACAGGTTTAGGCAAATCGTATTCAATCATTTAAGAGGGTGTACTTCTTCTCGATTTGGGCCTACTAAAATGCAGAAGAATAGAATGCAGAGGTATAAGTAGCTCAGACTTTTTAAACAGGCCACTCAAAACAAGGCCATTAGTTTATGGAGACCTTGGCAAAAATTGACAACCTCAACAAAAAGCTCTATAGAAATAAAGCATTGAAGATTTTGGCCTTCCAGGTTCACCAGAAGGGGTAATAAAACCCAAAAGAAAATATAGGTATAAGTGAAAAAGAAAACTGAACAATCACCCAAGGTAAATGAAGAGACTTAGACTGACCATAAAGATCAAACTAAACTTATTATTCCACGTGGTCAGCCTATCCTGAAGGCAACAACATAAAACACCCTAATAGAATATCAATATGGTAGTCATGTTGCTTAAATTATTTAATTTGAAATTAGGGCAACCTTTAACCTTGGGTAGCGATGAAATAGAAATTGCCACATTAAGGAAGAACGAGATGAAACAGCACCATTAAATTTAACCCATCTAACCAACCATATGACTAAGCATATTCGGCCCCTATATATTAAGGCTAACCTCAATAGTTTTAATGTAAGAGGATCCTGATCGACAATGGGTTAGGATTTAATATTTTACCTTTGAGGATGTTGAGGAAATTGGGTATTAACAAGGTCAACCTGGAGCTCTTTAAGGTTATCATAATCAATTTTGCTAGCTGTGAGATTCCAATCGATGGATTAGTCTCTCTAAAAGTCAAAGTCTACTATATAGAGAATGATGAACCATTCAATGTATAATCAATGTGTTGAGTGACTATAACGTCTTACTTAGGTGAAATTGGATTAATTCAAATAAAACTTTACCATTTAATATGCATCAAATGATATTCAGATGGCAATCGAAATCATTCATGCTGACCCTAAGGTATTTAAAGGTGATGAGCATGTGGCGTTGAGGGCTTTATACAATCCAACCATAACCACAAACCTCTTGAAAATGGATGACAATGTCTAATATACCAAAAAAATAGCTGCAACAGCTATGATTAACACCCAAGTCATTAAGGACGATCTAGTTTGCCCCACAACAATAAAGACAAATTAACCTTTGGTTTATTTTTCTAATGAATAGCAAAGGTACACACCTACATCAGCCGATTGCATTTACGAAGATGAAGAACAATACCCACAAATTGGTCAAAAATTGACACTAGCCCTAGCTAAATTAGACAACCACAACCCTTGAAGCAAGCTAAAAAGGGTTAATTTAAGGCCAGCAGGCGACCACAAGCCAATTTCATTAGCAAAAGTTTGGATCCAGCTTTTAAGGCCAAACTATTGGTGATTCTTACAGAATATAAAGATTGCTTTACATGGAACTATACTGAGATGCTTGGCCTCAACTGAGACTTAGGCAAATATAGCTTGTTAATTAAAGATGAATTTTGACCATACAAGTAACACACGAGAAGAATGTCAATGAAGGTTATAGATAAAATCGATGAAGAAATCAAAAGACTTCTCCATATAAGTTTTATCAGGCCAGCAAGCTATGTTGAGTGGTTGTCCAATGTCGTCCCTGTTATTAAGAAAAATGAAAAGTTGAGACTTTACATAGACATTTGCAATCTCAACTTGGCAACCTCTAAGGATGAATACTTAATGCCCATAGCTAATAAATTAGTTGATTTGACTATATGCCATCAAGTACTCAACTTCTTTTATGGACACTCAGGTTATAACAAAATAATCATTAAGAAAATAGATGTCAATGAGATAGCATTTTAGTTCTTTATGGCGATCGGTATATATGATAGGTGGTTATGCATTTCAGATTGAAGAATGCTAGAGCAATTTATTAGTATGCCATAAACTTTATCTCTTCTTAATATGATATGCCAATTTTTAGAGGTCTGCATTGACAATCTGATGATTAGATTAAAGTCAGATGACTAAAACTTGGTTAACCTACAGACTACTTTTCACAAATGCCACTGCACTAGCTTAAGATAAATCGCTTTAAATGTACATTCGGTATCTCAGCTAGCAATTTTTTTGTATTCTTAGTACACTAATAGAGGTTAGAGATAGACCATAATAAATCAAAGATGATCATAGATACACCTGCACTAAAAACTAAGAAAGAATTACAATAATTAATCAACAAAATAAATTTTTTGAAGTTACTTCAAACTCAACTAGTCAGCTCCACGCATGGTCGCCCTTTTTCAAAGTGAAAATATAAGAAATCAAGAAATGCCTCATGAGTCTACCAGTCATGGTGCCACCCAAACTAATGTTACCTCTAATCCTATATATATAAGCCGTTAAAGAATCAATCGGTAGTAGCTTAGCACAAGAGCATGACTGTATTGAGAAGGTCGACTACTATCTTAGCTGAGTTTTAAATAGCACAAAAACCATATACATAATGATTGAAAAGTTTTGTTTAGCCTTATATCTTTCATGCATAAAGTTAAGATAATATCTGTTGCCCATAACAATGTGTGTAATAGGCCAAACTGACATTATAAAGTATCTCTTGTCAAAGCCGTTCTTAAGAAATCAACTTAAAAAATGAGCGATTGCATTATCAGAGTTTAACCTAAAGGATATCCCTAGAAAACAGTCAAAGGACAAGCTTTGGTCAATATTCTTATAGATCATCATACACCATACAAAGTTACAATAGACCATGAAATCAATAGCATAGTACAAGCTAGCAAATATAGTGTTATGATTCGAAGACAAATCAGGCTACTGGAGCAGGAATTGTCCTAGTATCTCTTATAGGGTTGAAAAAAAAGATGTCTTCCTTTCTAGACTTCTCATGCACTAACAATCAGGTAGAGTATGAAGCCCTTATCATCAGACTAGAAGTACTTTCTGAAATGGGAATTAAGGATATTGAAGTATAGGGTGTTTCCTTGTTGGTTATTAGACAAGTGATTGAAGAATACAACTACGAGGTTGACCTGTTCGTTCCATACTAGAACAAAGGGAAACACCTTATCTAAGGCTTATATTTCACCTTGGTGAAGTATTCCATTAGGATAAGTATTTCTAAAGCCAATAAGCTCGCCTAAAAGGGCATCAAGGTTCAAAAAAGTAATTGAAGATATCGATTTGGTTCACTGATCATATTCTTACCTACACACTCCAAGGCTGTCTAATCATATACTTATCTTGTAGGTTAATTTTAGCAAAAATTAGAGAGAAGATCTAATCGCGTATATGAAAAAATTGTGACGAAGAAGCTAACCAAAAGATTATGATCATGGCACTGAAGTTTCCCCAATTCATAGGAGAACTTCTTAGAAGAGCACCATCAAGAAAACTACTAAGATACATCGATCATAAAGAAAGCATATTGGTTATAGCCGAGTCATATGAAGGTTTAGCTAAGAGTCATCTCAGCAGGCGCTTAATGCAAAAATCAATTCTAAAGATCAATTTTTAGTGGCAGATTATAGAATAAGACTTCTATAACTATGCCAAGGGTTATAAAAAGTGTTAAAAACATGGACCAATATAGGTCATCCCAATAGAAGATATGCCTATTGTAATTAACTATTGGCCATTCAGAGGTTGGCCCATTAATATAATTGGAAAAAGAAATCCACTATCATCTAAGCAACATGCATTCATTCATGTGGCGATAAATAATTTCACAAAGTGGGTCAAGGCAATCGCATTGAAAATCATAAACCATCAGTCGATCATTAAGTTTATTAAAAAGAGCATCATATATAAACACATGCTTCTTAAATCCATCACGACCGATCAAAAAATAGTTTTCACTATTTAGGTTTGTAGCATATACCATCCTAATTTTGTATGAATATTGCATTTTCATATTTTATACAATAAATAAATATTTCATTATATCGTTAATTTTTTTTTATAAGATAAGATGCTTGTAACATTTTGAACATTATATTAATATGAAGGAGTTCATATCAGGTCTAAAAAGTTAGAACCTTTTCTGAATGGGACAAAGACTTGAGAATATACTAACAATGACATAGTTGTAAATAGTTGCAAGCATTGCTAGAAAATATCATTGTGCAAGTATGTTCTTGAATTATAAGCTCCTGATATATTTCCACCGACACAGGGTTTATTGAGTGGAATTGATTAATATAGATCAGTGTATATCTATATCTGGACCATCCAGATAGTTAATCTTATCAGACTATAAGTTTAGTGAAAGCTAGTATAGATATACAAGTATTCAGTGAGGACTATATACTAAATAAGACTAAATGAAGACTTTTAATAGATATCTCATCAATCTGTCAATGAAGGGTCTTCTTGAGTGATCCAATATTTTTAGGTTACACACATGTTAGAGACCTTTTATGGTTTGATTGCTGCGTGTCACTAGGTATGGTCCGATGCTCATGAAGTCTAGTGAATGTATATATGGGATCCATCAACTCATATGGATGAGTTAAATATCTAGATACTCTAAGATTATATTCCAAGAAGTCTTATGGCCATAGGTTTTAATTTTGAGAAATAGTTTTTCGTGGTATAAATAATATTGTAAAAGAATTGTGGATATTGCTTATCAGAATATTAAACAAGAAGATAAGTTTATAGTTGATAAATAGGGGACTTGACGGTATTGATCTATGTCTTCGCTCTTCTAAGATATATATAATGAAAGGATTCTATGAATATGGATTAACCTCAACTTGTATGGTTTAGTGCACAATTTTGTATAATCCATAACGTGTATATAGGGCATCAATTATAGACTTATGAAATATTCTGTGAGACAAAATGGATGTAAACCTAAGAAGTCTCACTATATAAAGTGTACTCGTTGAGAATATGGGTAGCGCATTGGATCAAGTTGTTCAATCCGAGAAGTTTTTGAAAAATATTTATTTATTTTAAGGTCTCTCGAGGAGTAAGAAAAGTTTTAGTGTTAAACTTAAAATTGTGTCAAGCGCAACTTTACACTTTTATTTATCTAGTGTATGTCTCATATTGTGACAATAATTTGTATAGGCACTAAATTGAGCATAGTTAGATATAGTTACCTTTATTTAAATAAAATAAAATAATTATTATTTTATTTAAATTAAATTTATCGGCTATTTATTTATTTCAGGGTCTCACAAGGAGTAATTAAAGATTAAGTGTTAAATCTAAGATTGTACCAAGTAAGACTTGACACTTTTATCTACCCAATATGTACTTCAAATTGTGCCAATAATTTGTAAGAGTATTAAATTGGGCATTGGTGGATAAAACTATAAAATAATTATTATTTCATAGCATATTAGATTCAGCCATTTGTAATATTCAAATGAATATGATTCATTTGATTCAATTTAATGCAATATGTTAGCTTTTAATTGGTTGAATGTAAAATAATAGTTGCTTGTTGAATTGTTATTGGCCATGAAAGGAAATTGAACATTCAAATTGAATTTGATTCAATTTGTGTAGTTGGACTTGGCGGCAAGTTAGATATCCTTTGCCACTAATTTGTTCATGAAATGGCCATCAAAATGACTAACCATCTCCATTGCCGTGGCATACTTAAACAAGTGTCAATAAAGTGAATTATAACTGGTTCAACAAAAGGCAACGTTGCCTATAAATACCATAGAATGGCCAAGACATAGATTGTGCGTGTTTTTGCCTATTTCAAGGTTAAGAGTTAATCTTTAAACATTCTAGGAGTGAAATTAAATAGAAGTAAAGTGTTACTTCCAATATTCTGAAAGGAAGGTTACCATTCTAGCTTGAGGAAGTTCACCACATCCCAAATTAAAATTGGTCAAAGCATGCTTCAATGGTGAGTCTCCTCATCTGATTAATATAATGATATAGTATTGTGTGTTATATTTCCACTACGTTGCATGTGAGATATACAACATTCTAAATTATTTAAAATGTATACATTCACCCATAGCACGGTGCACAAGCACATAACACCTAACAAAATTGGTATTATAGTACTGCGTTATGTGCTATTTGTGCTTAGATTAAAGTGTACGTGGCTGAAAAGGATGCCCCAGTGGTGTAGGCTGAGTGCTGCGGCACTAGGGTAGAGGCTCTACCACTGCAGCACATTTAGGTTAGTTTCACAGTTCCTGAGGCTGCACCTCTAATCTCACAGTTCCTGAAGCCTATAAAAGTCGTTATTATGCTGGTTACTCTAAATATTTATTTTTAAAGAGTTTAAAAATAAATGATTTATTTTTTACAATTTATAATTGTTATAAATGTGATAAAAATAGTGGGTCATTTGTTTGTGCTAGTAACCACAATGGTAGCCCTACTAAAGGGGGTTAGTTGTGTTTGCACGTTGATCTTTCTTGTCAATACAATATTAGTCAGGTTATATTGGTTGTTCCCAATATTGTTAAAGAATAAGGGATTTGGCCGATGTAATTTGGAGTACGTCGGTTAAACATGAGATGAGACAAACATAAGCGAAATCTAAAATCTTATTTTTTAGGTAAAATAGTACTAAAATCCTAGTGTGCAATTTTTTTATTGATAATTTTTGTAAACAATTGTAAGAATATGTAAAATATAGTAACTAATAGGTATATATACATATAAATACACTGATATGTGTTCGGTAACTCAAAAAATGCTAAAACTCTCACTCGACCATTTTTTTTTCTAAACTGTGCCAAATGGTAATCCTAAAACTCTATATTCTCGCAGTGACTAAACTAGCACTGCACAACGTGAGTTGGTCACAAGGCATCTAAACAAGCAACACCTACTGTGAAATCTAAAGACATCTTATTAGATATACGACAAAATTTTATATCGCTTACATATAGCGAGACAATACCCAGTACACATAGAATGTCTTACTTAATTTAACAATCCAACTTCCTGGAGTTAGTGACACACCCCAGAATACTTGCCCATGCATATGAGATATACCAGCCGGGTCTTAAACTATCACCACATTATAAATTTGAGGATACCAATGGCCTTTAAAAACTAATTTAATAACTTTAAAATTGTTTTTTAAAATTCAATATAAAAATTTATAATTATAACAATATCCAAAAATTGTAAATCATACTTATGCAATTAAGATATAAAAAAAACATAGAATTCAAATATGCTAAACATATTAAACAAAAGATAAACAATTGAAGATTTTTACTCACTAAATGCTCCAAACTCGATTCTTCTCCAAACATTTCCCTTCATTTACCACTTTCATTTTCCTTCACCTATATGTCATAATTGATATTTAAAATTTTTAGTAATGCTAAAATTACACCTTAACTAATAAGCGTCCTAATTGGCTTTCAAAACCCTAATAGACTCCACTTTTCATTTTTCATTTACACGGTCATTCAATGTTCTTTAATTTACTATCCGAAGCCATAAAATTGCTTAACACTCTATAAATTTGATTTGACCTAATTGCCCTTCATCTTACTAAGAATGGACAATTATGTCCCTTTTGATTCATTTTTTATTTTTTGTCATCCATATACATCCAATTGATATAAAATAGCATTCATGCAATACAATTGATCCAATACACAACTCAAACCCTAAAATCTCTAAAATGGTCGAAATCACCCTTCTCATCCAACACATCTCATTTCTCAATTTCTTATTCCAATGGCATTCAGTTCATGTCAATTTAATTCTATTGTCCTAATAACATTCAACTGAAATTTCTACATCAAAATCACACAAAAGCCAAATTCATACCTGAGTAATTCCTTTAGTTTGATGTCTCATTTGAGCTCCACACTTGAATTCAACTAAAATCTAAGTCAATAATTCAAATAAAGACATTAATTGAAGTAATCTTGAAAAAGCATATACCACTATCACTAAATAATATTTTTCTTACCTCTTTTCATTGAATTTTTCACTAGTGCATAATCTATTAACCTTAGGAACTTGAGCTTAGCTTGATCATGCATGAAAAATCCTGAAAAAAACCTTGAATTTTACTGCTGGAAATGCTCCCTCTCACTTGGCCGAATACTCATCTTTTTACTATAACATGTTTTACTTTTAAATTTGAAAATTTTCAAAACACTTTTTCCTCTTATAGTGCTTTTCCAAAAGTTTAATTTACCTCTCAACTAACTCTAAATTTCTAAAATGCCATTAGTTAGAAACAAAGGCATTTGATTGATATATTTTTAACTATTTGACTAAACAAGTCAAACTAAGAAAATTACCCTTTTAACTTGGCAATCCATGAGCTTATTCCTGATTTGTTTATTTCCTATTGTATGGATTGTGTTGCTTAATAAATGCTTGTTCCATAACACTTATGTGAAAATCCATTTGTTAAATTAAAATTTTATTTTCTAAGCCAATAAAAACAAATTTCAAAAATATTCCATAACAATCTAACTCTTCAATCGATTTTGAAATTACTAAATTAGGTCTATTACCTCTTACGTGCTCCATAAAAAAATAATTCTAATAAGGTTGAAATGGAGTAACCCTAGGGTTTCTCTATCGCTTTATACTGAAATCTAGGTATCTACACTATTAATAAGGATTGGATATTACATTTGTATCTCTCTTAAAAGAAATTTCATCCTCAAAATTTAAACCATACTTGTCTTCAAGAAGTAGGGATGTTGTACTCGTATCTGATCTTCACATTCCTACGTGGCTTCTTCTGCTCCATGGTTCATCCATAACACCTTCATCAAGTAAATGCTTTTATTACGAAATATTTGCTCTTTCTGGCCTAGAATTTGCATAGGCTTCTCTTCATAGGTCAAATTCTTATTTAATTCTACTGACTGTTCTCTTAGGATGTGCGAAGGGTCTGCTATGTACTAGCGAAGCACGAAAATGTGAAACACATCATGGATTCTACTTAGCTTTATTGGTAACCGTAGATGATATGCCACATCCCCAACTCTTTTGACTATTTAATATGGCCTAATGTATCGTGGACTCAACTTTTCTCACTTTCCGAATCTTAATACTCTTTTCTATGGTTTTATCTTCAAGAAGAATTTATCACCAATCTGGAACTCCAAGTCCCTTCTCCGATTATCTATATAACTCTTGTGTCTATCGTTAGCTATTTTTAATCTCTATCTAATAATTTTAATCTTTCTGAAGTAATCTGGACAATTTCTAGACCAATAAGGTTTCTTTCACTGACCTCATTTTAGCAAACTGGAGTTCTGCACTTACTTCCACACAACGCTTCATATGGTGCTATCCCGACGTTGGCTTGATAACTATTATTATAATCAAACTCCATCAATGGCATGTGAGTATCCTAGCTCCTTTTAAATTCCATAACACATGCCCTATGCATATCCTCGAGTATCTGAATCGTCAGCTCAAATTGGTCATTCATTTGTGGATGAATGACTGTACTTAAATTTAATTACTTCAGGGCTAATTTTTCCAAGGAATAATTACTTCTGATGGGTAAAGAAATGGGCTGATTTCGTCAGTCTATCAACAATTACCCATATCACGTCATTTCTTTTTGGGCTATGCGAAAGTCCTACCACAAAATGTATTCTCTCCCATTTTCATTCATGGATTGGAAGGGATTATAAAAACCTTACAGGTTTCTGGTGTTCAACCTTTACTTACTGATAAGTCAAGCATCTATAGGCAAATTTAGCTATATCTTTCTTCATGCCCTTCCACTAATAGTGGTCTTTTAGTTATATATAATCTTTGATCGAAGGTTACTGTACCATCCATGGTCACTGAAAATTTCTTTCATTGTCCAAACTCGATTTCACCCTTCAACTTAACTACATGTGGATCTTGAGTTCGTAATTTTCTCATCCAATCAATTGGTATCAAGCAGACCTAAAATATGGCTAATAATGCTCCCGAATGTGACAACTCCAATCTCACACCCAGAGACTTCAATTCTACTAGCATTGATAGATATGCGACCTTCAGGTGAGCTACTGAGCTAATAGGCTTCCTGCTGAAAGCATCTACTACTACATTAGATTTTTTAGAATGGTACTCAATTGTGTACTCATTAACTTGTCAACTCTAATCTCTGCCCCATACAACTGATTAAACAGATCATCAATTCTCAGAAGTGGATATTGGTTATGTATTGTTACTTTATTCAATTCTCTGTAATCAATGCACAATCTCATACTTCCATCTTTCTTCTCTACAAACAAGACAGGTGGCCCTCAAAGTGATCTACTCGGGCTGATGAAACCCTTATTTACCAAATCTTCCATCTGAACCTTTAGTTCTTTCAATTCTGAAGAACCCATTCTGTAGGGTGTTTTAGAAATTAATTTCATTCCAGGGGCTAATTCTATTTGAAACTCTACTTTGCTATCTAGAGGTAACCCTAGAAGATCATCTGGGAACACATCCAAAAATTATATAATCACCAAAATATCCTCAAATTTTATTCCACCATCTCTTACTTTTATAGCATAAACTAGATACCTTTAACACGACTTCCAGAGCATCTTTCTTGCCCTTATTATGGACACTATATCGGCGGGAAGTATTTTTCGTTAACCCATAGAAAATAACTTCAAATTCCCATAGCCTATATAATCTGACTTCTTTCTCGAAGAAATCTACTGTGGTTTGATATTTGGACAACCAATCCATTCCCAGACTCACATCAAATTCACTGATGGCCAACAGGATCAAATCTGCCAAAAATTATTAACCCCTTATACTTATTTTACTACCCTTATAAATATTTTCTGCTACAATTGAGTCTCCTATATGAAGAGACACTGCCACGCTACAATTTAACAACTATTACGCTATACTAGCATTCGTAGCAAACTCCGTAGAAATAAAAGAGTGGGTAGCTCTTGAATCTATCAGTACATACACATCTCGATCAAAGACTGACGTCATACATATCTCAACTTCTAGGGCCACATCCCCCTCTTACTGGGTCACCGTAAATACCTTAGCCTCGGTATAAGGTCTACCTTACTACTCTCTAGATAATCCACCTCAACCGGCTCCCCCACTACGCTAGCCTGAACTACTCGACCCTCTGAATTAGGAACCGCCTCTACTCTGTCCTCGACTACCACTAGTTTATCTTAAAGTTGGTAGTCTATTTTTTTTTACTTACTACTAGCTTTAACATTCAGACAATCTCTCATATAGTAGCCCTTTAGACTGTACTTATAGCAACCTGTAGTCCCCTTCCTAAAATCCCTAGAATGAGCATTTCCACATTTGTTATACACCAAAAAATCTTTCCAACTCTCTTTAGTACTATGGGATATGGCTAATGATTTCCTGATGAAAGCTTGACTTAATTTAGCTCTTTGGCTTAGTTTATGATTGTTGAACCATGTAGATCTCTTATTCGTTCGTCCGAATTTACTAGGTTTTTTTCGAGAACCACCTGACCAGCCTCTTTTTTGGTTCTGCTGTTTTGACTTAGGTATGACTGCCATACTTCTTTCAACTCGAGTTGTAGCTTCCACTAATGCTTTGTACTGAGTGTGAGCTATTGATACTACGTAGGCCTTGATTCAAGGATTAAACCCCACTATAAACTAATTAGCTTTTTTCTCCTCATTATCAACTATGAAGTGAATAATACGGATGAGCTCTAAAAACATTTTTTCATACTCTGGCATAGAGAAGGAACCCTGTTCTAGCTTGAAAAACTCTTCTATCTTTGTGTCTTTATAACTCTCGGGGTAGAGCTTATCTAGAATTTCTCTTCTAAAAAGTACCCAAGACACCCCTCTCGAGATTACTCCTATGTAGAGTCTTCTACTAATCTTTTGCTCTCTCATTTAATAGAAATGCTAAATATGAAACTATCTGTTTTTCGAAACAACCTATAACCTAAAAAATTTCTTCATTGTTCTCTAACCGAGATAAGACTCTCTCAAGGTCTCCTGTGCCATCATAAAACTTAGCTCCTAATTTCTTGGCATGTTCAATAGACACTCACGACTCTCTCGGCTACTGATTTGTTACAGCTAGCGTCTGGGCCATCTAAGCTACATTTATGTTTCCACTCTCTAGCTCGGCAAGCTGAGATGTCTTAGAAGGGGTCTGATGCATGGGACTATATACTGACTCATTCAAATGCTCTTCTTTAGATGTAAGAGCCTCCGCAACTGCTCTCTTAGTACATGGACGATTTCAACGATGCATATTTTCTGTGAATTTTAAGAATGAAAATGGTTATCTAATGCATGAAATTCAATTTAATAACATTAGAAAATGCATGCACTTTTGAAAAATCTCATTTTGAAAATAATCCTTTTTAATTGGAAACATTAAAAACTGGGCTATGATACCACTTTGACAGGACCAGCCTTGGAACCCTCTACTGTAAATCCTGGTGAGCCTCATCGGGTACTATAATGAAAGTTTCTCAGAGTCTAACTATCAAAACTGAAAAATTCTATGAGACCAACCTTTTTTAATTCTTACTATCACCAACTAAATCCTAGAATATCAGTGAAGATATTTTACCAAATTAAAAAAAAAAAGGAGAGAGCTTCCTCTATTTTTCTGAAAACCTAAAAATAAAATCTGCAATAAAAATCACACTTCTATTTCAAATAATTTTCTTAACTTCCAAATAGGCTGTAGTCCTTCAGAATTAAATCCAAACACAACACAATAATTTCATTCCAATCACAAAAATTAATTTAATACTATATTAACATACTAATAAAAAGTGAAAACTATCACTATATTACAGAAACTATTTTTTGTTTGTTCAAAATATATTTACAAGATGCACAAAGTCTATAATTATTATTCAGAAAATTGAAAGGTGCTACTCAACACATTTACGTTTATAAAATGATCGTCTGACTTGACCTAATAATTTGCTGTAGGAGAACCAGTAACCTGCGTACTAATGCTTGCACCTGGAAAGGGTTTTAGAAAACATAAAATACAAAACGGGTGAGCTAAAAGATCTCAGTGAGTGCTTTTAAAATTTATGTAAAAATAAAATTTTGTATAAACATTAAATTATAAATACTACCTAAAACATGCTTCTCAAGCTATTATAAAAATATAAAACGGTTTCTAAACATCATATGCTGATAAAATCCTATTGAGTAGGTTTTTTATTAATAATTTATGAAAACAATTACTAAAATCTATAAAATGTAGTAACTAATAGGTATATATATATAAATACACTGATATATGTTCGGTAACTCAAAGAGTGCTAAAACTCTTGCTCGGAGATTTTTTTTCTAAATTACGTCAAATAGTAACCCAAAAGCTCTATATTCACACAGTGACTAAACTAGCACCGAACAATGTGAGTAGGTCATAGGGCGTCTAAACTAGCAACACCCACTGTAACATCTAAACACATCTCACTAGCTATGCAGCAAAATTTTACATCGCCTATATAATGCAAGAAAATACCCCGTACATATAGAGTGACTCACTTTACTCGACAACGTGACTTCTCAGAGTTAGTGACATACCCCTCAATACTTGCCCATGCATATAAGATATACTGACCGGGTCTTAAACTATCACTACAGTATAAATTTGAGAGTACCAATGGCCTTTGAAAACTAATTTAATAACTTTAGAACTGCTTCTCAAAACTGAGCATAGAAATTCATAATTATAATAGTATCTAAAATCTATAAATCATACTTATGCAATTAAGATCTCATAAAAATATATAATTCAAATATGCTGAAACATATTAAACGAAAGATAAACGATTGTGGAGTTTTACTTACCAAACGCTCAAAGCTCAATTCTTCTCTGAAAATTTTCCTTCTTTTTCCACTCTCGGTTTCCATCACCTACATACCATAATTGATATTTAAAACCTTTACTAATGCTAGAATTACTCCAAAACTAGTAAGCTCTCTAATTGGCTTACAAAGTTTAGATGGACTCCATTTTCTATTGTTCATTTACGTGGTCATTCAATCTTGTTTAATTCACTATCTGAAGCCATAAAATTACTTAACACTCTATAAATTTGATTGGACATAATTGCCTTCATCTTACTAAGAATGGACAAGTATATCCCATTTGCTTCATTTTTTATTTTTCGTCATCCATATACATCTAATTGATATAAAATAGCATTCATGCAATACAATTCATCCAATACACAACTCAAACTCTAAAATCTCTAAAGTGGCCAAAATTACCCTTCTCATCCAACATATTTCTTTTCTTAATTTCTTGTTCTAATGGCATTCAATTCACGTTAATTTAATTCTAATGCCCGAATAACATTCAATTGAAGTCTATACATCAAAATCCCACCAAACCCTAATTCATACATTATAATTCCTTTTGTTTGGTGTCTCATTTGAGCTTCACACTTGAATTAAACTCAAGTCAATAATTCAAACAAAGATACTAATTGAAGTAATCTTGAAAAATCATATTCCACTATCACTAAATAATATTTTTCTTACATTTTTTCATTGAATTTTTCACTAGTGCATAATTTATTTAACCTTAAAAACTTGAGCTTAGCTTGATTTTACCTTGATCATGGATGGGAAATCATGAAAAAAAACCTTGAATTTTACTACTGGAAATGCTCCCCCTCACTTGGTCGAATACTCCTCTTTTTACTCTAATATGTTTTTCTTTTCAATTTGCCAAATTTCTAAACACTTCCTCCTTTTATAGTGCTCTTTCAAAAGTCCAATTTGCTCCTCAAATAACTCTAAATTTCTAAAATGCCACTAGTTAGAAATAAAGGCATATGATTGGTCCATAACTATTTGACTAAACTAGTAAAACTAACCAAATTACCCTTTTAACTTGGCAATCCATTAGTTTATTCCTCATTGGTTTCTTTTCTAACACATGGATTGTGTTTCTTAATAAGGGCTTATTCCATGCATAACACTTATATGAAAATCCATGTGTTAAGTTTAAATTTTCTTTTCCAAGGCAATAAAAAAATTTCAATATTATCTGACTCCTCAATCAACTGTGAAATTACCAAATTGGGTCTAGTACCTCTCATGTGCACCATAAAAAATATTTCTAGTAAGGTTGAAACTAGGTAACTTTATAATTTCTCTATCGCTTTATGTCAAAATTTAGGTATCTATACTATTAATAGAGATCAGATATGAAAATAAATTTGAGAATTGTTTTTGATTCTGAAAAACTTATATGTGATAGATCAGCATATGCCTACAAGAATTTCTGACGAAGCCACCCAAGAAGATAGGATGACTTATCAGAAATGGTTGGATGATGATTTAAAAGTTAAATCTTACATCCTTACCTCTATATCTACAGGTTTACAGAAAGAGTGTGCTCGTATAGGTGATGCTTTTAGCATTATGCTCCA
The DNA here is from genome assembly GCA_946807835.1 of Ailanthus altissimus. Lineage (NCBI taxonomy): Eukaryota > Viridiplantae > Streptophyta > Magnoliopsida > Sapindales > Simaroubaceae > Ailanthus > Ailanthus altissimus. Next base: position 3,469,191 of record OX327690.1, on the reverse strand, counting down.
TCTGAATGAACTATTTGGCAACCATCTTCATGTTAAGGCATATAGGGTACTAAATCAATTTTTCAGTGTAGACTTTCTGAGAGCAGCCCAGTTAGTCTCAATGTCCTCAATATAATTTTTATAATTGAGAGGTTCGAGATGATTGACATTATATTGAACAAATATTTGGGGAATAGTTTGGTTCTCCAATTGCTTCTAAGGTCTTTCAAATAGTTTATAATGAATTTTAATATACAAGCAATGACCAGGTCTTATACTACACTTAATAATATGTTAAAGATAATAGAAGAAGACATGAACAAGGTGGGATCGTCCCTTTTTGTTCAGGGTGCTTCATCTTTTGCTCTTAGGGCTTATGGGAAGCCTAAAGGAAAGAACTAAAAAAAAGGTGAGGCAGACACCCAGAATATATCCTCAAAGGTGACCCATATCTAAAGTACAAAATAAAGATAAAGGAAAATATTTCCACTATGGCAAGAAAGGACAATGAAAGAGAAATTTTAGAAATACCTTGCCTCAGTTAAGAAGAATCCCTCAGGTATATGCTTACACATTATTGACATTTCTTTAGCATATGCTTCTAATTCTGACTGGGCATTGGCTACTGCTTCTTCTTCTCACATCTATAATATGTTGCAGGGTTAGAGGGAAATTAAACTATTGTAATCGATAGAAATTCAACTTTGCGTTGGAAATGGAAATTTTTTCAGAACGAGGTTATAGAACATTTTAATTTACATTTCTCTTGTAATAAAATTATAGTGTTGTATAACTATCTTTTTATACCGTGTATTTTAAGATAAATAGTATCCATTCCTATACTTGATAGTAAGGGTTATTATATTTATATACGGAATTGTTTCTTATGTTTAAATGATATGTATAATGTTTAATAATTGATTGTGACTTAATTAATGGTCATTATATTTTGAATACAATACAAAATTTCATTGTAAACACAACACATAGTTCGGAATGGTCATATAGGCATTAGACGCCTATCCTGTCTAGTTAAGGATGGTCGAATACCTAATTTAACAATGGAATCTTATCCAATTTTTGAATCATGTATTTAATGAAAAATGACCAAATATTCTTTTACTAGTGTTAGACACCGTGCCACTAGTTTATTGGAACTTATACATAGTGATGTATATGGTCTAATGAATCACACTGCTATGGGTGATTGTTACTACTTCGTAACCTTCATCGATGATTTGTCACGATATGGTTATGTGTTTCTTATGAGACACAAGTCAGAAACCTTTGAAAAGTTTAAGAAATTTAGACTTGAAGTAGAGAAACAAACCGGTATATATGGAAAATTCCTTTGATCAGATCAAGGCGATGAATACATAGGTAGTGAAATTTTGAATTATTTAAAGGAGAATAGAATTCTCGCTAAGATTAGTCCTTCAGTTACTCCATAGCACAATAATGTCACAAAGAGGAGGAATCAGACTTTTTAGATATTGTCCAATCAATGATGAACGTTATTGATCTTCTTTAATATCTTTGGGGCTATGCTCTATATACTTTTGCTAATGTATTGAATAGAGTTTCATCTAAAGTCGTTCCCTACAGTCCTTATGAGATATGTTTGGAAGGAATCTAATTCTTAAATATTTTAAGATTTAAGATTGTTTTGCATATTTAAAAGTTACACAACATGATAAACTTACACCCAAGGGGTACAAGAATCGGTTTATTGGTTATCCTATGACCTCAATGGGATACTAGTTCTATGATCCTGAGGAACAAAATTTGTTCATTGCTCAGAATTCCACTTTCTTAGAAAAATAGTTTCTCATAGATCGTGGAGATTGTAGAAAGATTGATCTTGATGAAGTCAATAAAAATGAATTACAGGCTCAATCGAGCAATTTACCTTTTACACACCCTTTACGTAGGTCACAAAGAATATCGAGGCAACTTGAAAGGTATGATATGACACCTAAAGACACCTCTAAAGTTTTCTTAGTGAAAGAGAATGATTCTTTAATCTACAGAGAGGTAATACTAGATATTGATTCAGAAAACTAGCAAGATGCCATGAAATCCAAAATTGACTCTATGCAACATAACCAAGTTTGAAACTTAGTTAAGCTTCCTGAATAAATAGTTCCTATCAATTCTAAATGAGTTTACAAGCAGAAGCGTGGGCCTAATGGGAAGGTAAAGACCTTCAAGGCCTATCTGGTAGCAAAAGGTTATACTCAATAATTAGGGATTGATTTTGGGAAAAGCTTTGCACCAGTTGCCATGCTTAAGTCAATAAGGATATTATTGGTAATTGCTACGTACTATAACTTTAAAATTTTGCAGATGGATGTAAAGACGGCATTCGTGAATGGATATCTCGAGGAAGAGATATTCTTGGAACAACCTGAAGGTTTTGCATGTAGCCTTTCTTTCTGCTGGGCTATTTGGATGGAGAAATATGATCAATGAAAAGTATCTGAAGACTTATCGGCCAATTATTTAGGAGTAGATTAACAAGATGACTTTCTAGTAATCTTTTCTTAATTCATGATCAACGCACTTAATGAGGCTAATATAATTGTAACAATCAAGTCTTAAAACTTATTTATAAATATTCAAAATTGAAAGCAATGCTAATAGATTTTGATTGGTTTAAAATTTGTTTTTAATTAGCAATATTATTAGATTGGTTAATCTTGTTCGGTCGATTTCTGGTTTTACAAAGTAATAAATATGGAATGCTTTAAAATATTCACGATTCCAACTAAAAGTATATGTACCTGATGCAATGAAAAGAAAAAATGCATTTCATTAACTTTTTATATATTTATATTAGGGGTCTTCAAAGGTCGACTACAGTTTTTTAAGTAGATTACAAAATTCATAAACTAAGAAATTGATAGCTTTTACTTTAGCTTCAGCCTTAGAAACCAATGCATCCATGAGTTTTAAGCTTTTCTTCAACTTGTCTTTCCTTGGGTGAATTTCCAGAACCTATTTGCGTAAGTCAAATGAGCACGCCGTCCTCTTAGCCTCTTCTTCCCTTATTTTAGCCAGTGCGCTCTCTAGCTCCTTCATTTTCTACTTGGCAACCTTACTTTGGTCCCTAAGCTCCTTAACTTGACCATAAGTTGAACCTCCAAACAATCTAAGGTCATAATTTCCATTACTTCTTAATTAGCCTATTGAATCACCTTCATGGCCAATTGTTTCTTCTTGGCAATCGAGGTAAAAGAAGTTGTGAACTCATAATTTGGCTTTTTAGGCCAATCAAAACATTTTCTTTGATGGCATGGTCAAACAAAATTTTTAGCTTCTTATTTACCTTGAGCACCTGCTAATCATCCACGAGCATGTCAGTCATCTTCCCTTTCAAGTTCTTCAGTTCTTCAATTATGCTTCTCACCTCTTCCTAAATTATTGGGGGAAGTACAAGTGATTTTGGAAGAAAAGAATCATTGCCAAAATCTTTCGGTTCATAAAAGAACTCTTCGAAAAGTAGAGATAGAACATCGATGGTCGAGGTCGCCTTACTAAGAGTTGGTTGTTTTAGTGTAGGTTTCCCAATGAGTCATAACAAAGAAGAGAGAATTTGAATGTAACCATAGGGCTTGGCCTCTCATCATATATATTTAGAGTAGGTGACATACTTTGACAGGACCCGACCCGAGACCCTCCATTGTAGGTCCCAGCGGCCCTATCGGGCACCTCGACAGAAATTCTTCAAAATTTAATTGGGTGAGTTGAGAAATTCTGAGAGGCGAACCCCTTTTTAATTCTTACTATTACTGAGAAAATATGGTAATATACATGAAAACGACATCTAAATTTTTTAAAAAATGAGCAGAGTTTCCCCTGTATTTTTGAAAATTCAAATAAAACTTGCAAAGAAATTTCACTTCTATTTCAAATACTTCTCAATACTACCAATTCGAACTTCCTGTCCTTTCCAAATCAAATCCAACACAACTCAATAGTTTCATTTAAATCACAAAATAAGCATACTTATAAAAAGTAAAAACGATCATTATAATATCGAAATATTTTCTTGTTGGTTAAAAACATACATACAAATATACGTGTTAACAACTATTATGCAGAAAGTAAAAAGTGCTATTTAACATATCTACATATACAAAAATGATCTTCAGATTTGGTCCACTACTCAGCAATAGGAGAATCAGCAGCTTGCGTATCGATACTTACACCTAGTAAGGGGGTTTAGAAAACATGATACACAAAATGAGTGAGCAAAAGGATCTCAGTGAGTGTAATTAAGATTTCAAATAAAAAAAACATTATGCATAGATAATAAATTCTAAGTACATGCATAAATTATGCTTCTAAAACTGATGTAAAGCTGTAAAATGGTTTCTAATATCATATGCCAATGAAATCTCACCGAGCGGGTTTCATCTACATCTTTGAAAAATCATATCTAGAATCTGCATAATATAATAACTGTTGTGTGCATATGAATGCATAAATGCTATCGGTAAATCGAAAACTAGTAAAGTCCTCACTCAACCATTTTCTTTCTAAACTGTACCAATGGTAACCCTAAAGCTCTATACTCACGCAGCGACTCAACTAGCACCACACACATGAGTAGGTCATGGGGCACTTCAACTAGCAGCACCCACAGTGACATCTCAAGACATCTTACTGGCTATGCAGCGAAATCCTACATTGCATACATATAGTGAGACAATACCCCGTACACATAGAACGACTCACATGACTCGACATCCCAACTTTTCGGAGTTAGTGACATACCCCCCATGACCTGCCCATGTGCACGGGATATACCGACCGGGTCTAATACAATCACTACCACTATAATCTAAGGGTACCAATGGCCTTTAAAACGGATGCAGAAATTTAAAACTATTTCTTAAACCGAATATATAAAAGCATAACTATGAATATATATCAAGATCATAAATCATGTTTATGCATTAAAAGCACATAAAACATACATTTTCATTATGCAGAAACATAATAAATAGAAAATAAAAGAAATGACATATTTTTACTCACAAATTGTCCTTCGCTAAAGTTTCTTTTCTGGGCTTGTACTTTCACCGATTTCGCCCTTCAGCACCTACAAAGTATAAATTACGCTTTAACGCCTCTTAAAAGGCAAAATTACCAAAATACCCCTAGTGCACATTTTTGGTCACCACCCAAAATTCCTTTCTAAATTTACAATTCTTCCCCCAGCAATCTCAATTTATGCACAAACTATCATTTTTTGTCAAAGGGGTCCATAATCCCTTATAATGTTCTTTGGACATAATTATCCATAATCTTTGTCATAAATGACGATTATATCCCATATCCAAATGTTGATTTCCACCAATCAAAACTCATCTTAAGGGTCTTAGAATTTATTTTTAACCCTCAATTTTAATTAATTACACTTGTACCACTAAAAACCCCAAAAGGCCAAAATGACCCAAATGAAATTTTTACACTTTTCAAATTTCTTCTTACCTATGGTCTTATCTACTCTCCAAATTCATTCTAATGCCCTAAATTTAATCAATTGAAGTCTAATTATACAAAACCCTAATTTCCTATTCTAGGGTTTGGAATTCTCACATTTTAAAGCAAATTTACCCTTAATTCACTATTGAATCTTGTTTAAGCACTTGGAAACAACTTGAATTTGGTGTGGATTCCTTGATTTGGCTTAAAAACTTCATGGGTATCACTATTCATCTCCTTCCTCCCTTCATTTTTCAAATTCTCTCTCTCTCTCTCTCTTTGTTTTCTTTTTTCTTAATAATTCTTGAAAAAAATACTTGGCCTTTATATATAAACCAAAAAATTGTATAATGGCTCTCCAAGATATGGCTAATTACCATTTAATCCTCCAATTAAAAAGCATTTGATTGGTGACCAATAATTTAATAAATGTTACTAATAACTAATAAAATACAATATAATCGACTAATATATGTAATTGTCCCAATTTGATTGGTCTATATGTCTTAAAATACACATACTTATCCAACAAAAATAGCTTGCTTAGGGTGTAATGCTTACACAAAAAATTATTGGTACAAATATTGAATTTTCACTACTTAGTCAACCGAAAAATTCTTAAACTATTCGGTGAGCATCTAACGCCTAAATTGACTATGAAAATTTTCAATTGGGTCTATTATGGCTCACATAAATACTTTAAAAAAAAATTTCAAGAATGATCGAAATTTGAAACTTCTACGGTTCCCTACTTGTCAAAAACTGAAATTTTAGGTATCTAACTATTCATGAGAAATGGGCATTACACACTTCTTGGAGTAAGAGTGGCTAGAGTAGATGACCAGAACGAAGGTGTTGATTCCTTTGATGCAGTCTTTGAATGGATTATCTTTATTTTTAAAGGCTTTAAAGTAGTCATTTAGGAAAAGAAAAAGTACTGTTAGATATATCCTTAGAAGAACAATAAAGACCATGACGATTTTACTTGATACGCTTCTTTGGGGGAACGTCTTCCTCACTAACTAGTGGAGCATCCAACCTAGTAAGAATGGCTTCTGAAAATTCACCACAGAAAAAGCAATATCAAAATAAAGCCATGATACCAAAAAATTATAAGTACTACTTTGAAAGGCTTGGTTGTAAACTATTGTAAATAGTTCAGGGTCTAAAATCGGTTTAGAATAATCATCTAAGTAAAAACCTATCCATATGGGCCAATTTTTCTTCCTACTAGGGATGTGGTTGGCTATACTAAATTTAATTGTCGGTATTGGCAACCTCGAATAAAAAATAGTTTCTCAAAGAATACCTCAGTAAGTCATGGGCTGCCTGAGCGAACCTACTCGATTTGGTGTTCAATGGCCAACTATTTGTGTTCTAGACTAGTTCCATCTTTCTTTGATGACTTAGCCTTTTCATCTCATCTAACTTATGACAATTAAATTTAAAACCAAAAAATTCTTCAAAGTGAAAGATTTCTTAGATGAGCTTACCTCTTATTTTTGGCTAGTCGACCTATATAACATCAGCAAGATCAGTGTCAACTACAAAATTATGTAATGGAAAAACTTCATCTAAAAGTATTACAAAATAAAGTTCAACCAGCTCCTTAAAATACTAGTCAAAAGTATCTAGGAAAACGGAGAGAGGGGAGACAAGTAAGAAGGTTATTTGAAGAGGTTTTTGGAGTTCATTATTTACAAGTATAGCTTCTTTTACAAAACTAAGATTTGTAAAGATGACCCTAGTCCTAAATTTTTATTAGTCGAGAAGAGGTTAGGGTGGGGAATGGCTTGGACCAACCTAAATTGGAAACTTAGCCATTAATAGTGGTAAGTCTTGGCGCCACACTTATTATTACCAAGAGCGATAAAAACTCCACAATAAAAGTCTCTAGCAATAAGGCGGGTGACCCAAGAATTGTGCCAATTAGTATTAGAGTCTACCTCTTTGGAAAAAGGTGATCCACCATGATATGCGTTACGCATCCATTTAGGGCCAAAAAAAGAAGGCCTGAGGTGAGAAAATAAACTATCGTCTAATAAAGGGGTAGAATTGAAGAAAGAAAAAGCCTCTCTTAAAACTCCTTTGGTCAAATTTCCATTGGATCAGCTAAGGCTTGTAACAATGAATGCAACCTTTAGGAGGTTGAGAGATGGTGTTAGAAAACATGAGAAAAATAAGCGGTGATCCAAAAATAAAGTATCTAAAGGGTCGCCTACATTGGGAAAAGAATCAACACCCTTACTTGGGGCAAATTTGAAATGACTTCTATAAGGTGAGACATAAGGAAAAACCCTAAAGTTAACTTAGTACCATTAGTTATGGTGATCACCACCTTTAGGTATTGCCTAGTTGTTCTTTGAAAGGGTGGAGAAACTGCATATTTTCTCAACCAAGATAGTAAAAAACAGATATGCTCTACCTTAGAGGGTGTGGCCAATTTTTCTATAAAATAAGTCATGAATTTATCGAAACTAACTTTAGACCTATAAACATATTGATGGACAACATTCACTGAAAGATAAGCATTGATGTTGACCCCATAGACAAGTATATTAAACAAAATAGCTAGGTTATATAGAGTATAAGTTATAATACCAAATCTAAAATAGAAAGCATTAAGAGCCTTAAATAAGAATAGTAAAGTGATCTATATCAACCCATTGTGGAGAGGGATCTGATACCTAAACAACTGAATTAAATTGCAAACCCTAGTTGATTTTCATATAGAACTGAAATAAGGTTCATGACGATTTAACTACCCTATATAGTCATTAGAGGTTTTTGGCCAAGACTTAATAAATTTAGAGGTCGACCACACAAACATGTCATGAGGCTGGCCAAACCTTATTAGGTCATTTTTATAAGCAGGAAAGTATTAAAAATACCAAGGAATGAGGAAAGAATTAAAATAATCTAAAATGTATTGGAATGAGTCGGCTTTAGAAGATAATAACTTGTGGACGGCTTGTTCTTCGGCTATGTTTGATTTCACTAAGAGATCCAAAAGTATTTATGTTGCTTTGATCTATTTTGATTTCTTGGTGCGTGAAGGAGCATTTAATTTTAAGGCCATTGAAAACTCTACAGACGAGAATGCAGAGATAAATAAATAATTGATGAAGGTAAACTAATGAAGTAAAAAGTTCAAAATTAGAATGAGATGATTCTTTACCTTGAAGGCTGAAGGAGGGTGTTTGAAGGCTAATGAACACTTAAAGATATGTTTACTTTTAAGAGTTGAGAGAATACTTGTGTAAAAAGGTGAAAAGTAAATGAGGTAGCCTATTCTTATAATGGTCCAGTGATGGTTGATATGAAAAGACACACCTCATTAGTAGGGCATTAAATTAAAGATGAGATATTTTTTATTTAACCTTTGTGTAGCTACTAGTGTGAATAATGTGACAGTTAATGGTAGGTTATAACGGTCGGAGGAAGATGAAAAGTCTTCAACCAGACAAGGTTAGTTTATATCTTGAGTATAAGAAAATTGACTTAAAAGTCTAAGATGGGCATTAGCAACCTTAAGAATCGAAAGAAACGGCCAATCTAAATATAAGTGTTCAAAAGAATGCTTAATGAAGATGACTTCATAGCAAGACCAGTTCGACTGAGTATTTCTTACAATCATGGTAGTTGAGAAGCAAACTTGGTGATCTTTTGTTGATTTAAACAAGGATATATATCCAAGCGATCTATATATCTAAAGCAGGCAATTTTGGAATGGTTAGAAGAGCTAAGGTGACCTGAAGAGATGGGAACAATTGACTTTTGAAGATAAGCGTGGGCAATTTGGAGGCAAGGAGTCTAATAACTTTGGATGCAACAGATGATCTTAAGGAATTATATAGGTGGTTGTTAAGTTTGATGATTGACTGGTTTGATAGTTTTTAAAAGTTACATACGACATAGGGGATTAAGGATGAGCTTCATGCAGGACGATTTGAAGTAAGGTGAATTGAATCCAAGCAGTCTTGTGGCTTGTTCCAAGTAATTCAAAAGACCCAAAGTATTTGTAGGCAATCTAGGCTAGCCAAAGTATTGCAAGCCCTTATAAAATTCATCATTTTGACTAGGTTTGCATGGGGCATTAAATTGGGGATCTAGTACACGTGGGTGTATGCATTTAAAACTGTATTCATTGTCTTAAATATGTATCTCATACGTATTTAATTCAGCAGAATAATTAAATCAATACAATAAACACAATAAATAATATATTAATTATATTAATATATTTGTAGAGTTGAAAAATCACCGAAACATGTAATATTTTATACATGTAATATTTTATACATGTATTCTAAGAGTCTGCCTAGAGATTAACTCGTCGACAGTTCTAGTCACCTACTATATAGGCTTGGTAAGTTAGAACAGCAACTCTAAATTTAGTACTGGGTTTAACACTTAAATCTCAAGCTATGTGTTTACTATTAATCAACTCTTGATTCATAAAACAATAGCTTATTTCTATTTAATGACTAGGCTAGTTAGAGAAGATTATGAATTATAACTTCAACACTTGAAATTTAAAAATAAGAAACAATTTCTTTATCACTTTCTTCTTACATGGCCGACTACCCATTTGAAACTTTCTTATTTGTTTCAAAGGCAATAACAAAATGAAAATAAAGCAAAATCTCAATTGCTTCCTACGGTTTTTACACACACACACACATATATATATATATATCTCAAAATAATAAAATAATAATATTATATATTAAAAAATAGAAATTGGCCAGTTAGGGTAATAATAATAATAAAATCTATATATATTAAATGCAAGACAACTATCATACATTAATATAATGCATTTAATATATATAATATTATTGAAAAATATAATATCATATAATATTATATTTAACTAAGATATTTTATTTATTTAACAATTAAATACTTATTATATGAAATGACCATTTTACCCCTCATAAATAGTTATCAAGTATACCTATTAGCGGGTCCCACCAATTTTTAGATTTGGGTAAACTCAACTGAAAGTCCATAATGTGCCATGTGACATTATAAAATTAGTAAACAACAATTGTTAACTAATTATTGTATTTAACACTTAAATATAGACATGTGCACATTCTCGTGGTAATACTGGATATTACTAGATTAAACAATTTAATCCACTACTCTGCTCCCAATGCTCAACGAGTACTCTCCATATCATGGGACTCTCTAGGTCCACGTCTAATTTGTGAAATGAAACTATTCCATGAGTGTGTGAACATTGTCCCACGCACATGTCACGGAAAAATAAATTAGCGCGTCGACCATCCAAGCTGAGGTCACAACGCATACGTATAGTCGTTCCATCATGATATCCTAGATGTGCGGAGATATAGATTATTATCATTAAATCTCCATGTGCTCATCCATATCATATCCTTATACATGTATCTCATTTAATAATATGTACAAACTCATTTGTCATATTCTTACACCCTGGTGGAAACTCTTTCCTGGGATAAATGCTTATGGCCACAAGACTTTCTGAGATACAGTCTCGAAGCATCTGGATATATAACTTTCTATGCGAGCTTACGGATCTCATATCTGTACACATCGAACTCTATAAGCATCGGACTATACATAGCGACACATAACGGTCACACCATGAAAGGTCTATGACATGCGTGGAACCAAAGTATGGTGGATTACTTACAAGCCCACCATGGCACATAGGTCAAAGGACCACATATACTACTCAACTTGAGAGGATCCTCCATTGATGGCTTACGTAGGATATCTATCGAAGGCTCTTGTGAGTCTGTTTTATATCTAGTCCTAACTTGATACTATATGTCAATACGAGCTCTAAACTCACAATCGGTTAGGAATGACCATCTATACCCAATAGGTACGACATATGCTAATCTTTATATAGATATCCACTGACAAACCTATATCGGTAGAAATAGATTAGGGACAATATTCAAGATTATGCTTGCGCAACTGACATTTTTTAGTATCTGATTGCAACTCTTACAACTATTTAGTTACTAGGATATTCCCAGGTCTATGTCCCATTACAAACAAGGCTCCAACTCTTGGATCTTCGCTTAGTATTATAACTAGCTAAAAATTAGTCGTGCTGACTCTTAGCATATATATCTCTCAGTGTGGCCTACTGTGAACCCTTATCTAAACTCCTTTAGATCAGATCATATAAAGTCTGTAATGTTACATTACTTAATACCATTTAAACACGCATTAGGGATTTATTAGGAATGTATATTTATATAACTAATAAGTATATGTACAGTCAAAGATGGCACATAAGCACTAACCCTAGCAATTTCTCACTTGATTTAGTGCCATTCTTGATGGTATCTCACGCACATCGACTCTATGTGTTTCATAAAGTCTTTTAGAGTTATAGCTTTAAAAAGTGGGTCTGCTAAATTATTTATAAAACACTTCTATAAATAATCACATCTTCTTAGGCTAAGATTCCACTAATCATGTGAGAATCCTTCAACATAGTTAGAGTACTGGTGTCCTCTTGGCTCTTCAGCCTATACAACGATGTGCTTTTATCACAAAACTATGGGATAGGATCCATTTATCTTAGAACTTTTCCAAGCCAAGTGATAAACCTACGAATCCATACTGCCTCTTTTACTATTTCTAAAACAAATAAACAATAAATACCAGCTTGGTGTTATTCCAATTCACATAGTACCAATGAGAATAAGTGCATACCGAGATGTAGACTCTCTATCATCTAGGTTAAATTAAGAGTCTGACTCTATTCATCTTGTCACTTGTAAGTCATTTTTTCTGTATTTGAGAAACTTATCCTTTGTACCCTCAAGGTACCTCAGGATATGTTTGACTACCATCAAATGGCAATCTTCTAAATCAAATTGGTATCGGCTCATAATTCTTATAGTTATACTGATATCAGGTCTCAAACACATCATAATATACATCAAGCTCTCAGGAGCTAATGTATCTGGTATGTCAGACACTTTAACTCTCTCATCTTTCATCTGAAGAGACACTCTCCTTGAAAGATGAACACCATGTTTAAAAGATATGTTAACTATCTCACTGTTAACAAAAACTGGAAATTTCTAAGATGCTATTGATGTGAAATAATTTGGTTGATTCCTATCAGCTTCCTTACTCTATCTTTATAAAGTTTTATACCTAGTATAAAGGAAGTCTCTCCCAAATATTTCATGAAGAGATTCTTATGAGTTACTTATAACCGACTATAACATACTAACATCAATCATAATGACCAGTATGTCATCAATAAAGAGCTTCAAAAAGACTATTATAATCCCACTAACCCTTTATACTATAGGTTTCTCCTAATTTTTTATGAAACTAAAAATTATGATTTTTCTCATCAAAACAATGATTCCAATTTAAAGAGGCTTGTTTAAGCTCTAAATTGACTTCTTTAGCCTACACACTAGACCAGAAGTTTGGTTGGACGTAAAACATTCGGGTTATTGCATGAATATCTCTTCATCAAGGTATCCATTGAGGAATGCCATCTTTACATCCACATACCAAATCGCAAAGTCATAATATGCTCCAAGTGCCAATAAAATTCTAATCTACTTTAACATTAATACTAGTCCAAAGGTTTCCTCTTAGGTTATCCCAGATCACCGAGGAGTACCTTTCTAGAACCAATATAGGGCTTAGAAGATATCTACTTTTCATCTAGCTCTCACTACCTTTTGTAAATACTTTACAATCGATGGAACAATTTCCATGAGTGGCTTAATCAAGTCCCAAACTTGATTCTAATGCATATAGTCAATTTTTGTTTTCATGGCTTTTTGTCGTTTCCTGAATTGATGACTAACATCATCTCCCGATAGGTCAAAAGATAATTTTCTTCTACCAAGAAAACTCTACGTTTACCTTTAGGCATCAAACATACTTAATAGGTGACCTAAAAATCTTTTCCGACCCACTGGAGAAGTGTGCTAAAAGGTTACTACTTAATTGAATCTGAGTTCCCATCCTTGGTTTATTGATTATTAGATTGACTTTACCATGTTCAATCTTTCTATGATTTCCATGATCTATGAGAAAGTCTTCCTCTAGAATGGTAGTATATTGAGAAACAAATATACTTTGCTTCTCTGAATCATAGAACTAATATCCTATTGAATTCACAAGATACTCAATGAGCCTATACTTGTATATCTTAGGTATTAGTTTATCCTATTGAGTAACTCTTACAAAATAAGATATCCTACTGTGTAACTCTTACGTAAGTAAGACAATTCCAAGTCTTAACATTTTTTAAGATATGACTTCCTTCCTCTTTGCATCTCTTACAGAATTGAAGAAATAGCTTCTAATGGAACTTTACTTATGCTCCAAATATAGCTGCTTAATAAGCAGCTTTATTTGGAGCATATTTTTATAGATATAGATCGGTAACACTCATGATCGATCAGACCATATCTAATAAATTATGATTCCTCATTTCCAAACACCATTATATAGTAGAGTACCCGGAGGACTATAGTGAGTAAGAATCTCATTCTCCTTTAAACAAACGAAACATTTGCTATTTATGAACTCACTACCTCGATCTAATCGAAGAGATATGATGTACTTTCTAGTATATTTGGTTATCCCCATGAATATATTATTCACAATCTGGTTAAGTCTTTATGGTCAGATTAGGTATCCAACCATCCTTAACCAGACGGGTTAGGTGTCTTATGCCTATATGACCTAATCTAATATGTCACAGTTCCGTATCATTTAAGAATTCTAATCTATAGACATTTCTAATTGTATATTATTTCCATTTATTAATTGACATTCAGCTAATAAAGCATTATTCACATCATATGAACATAAGGAACTATTCCTAATATTATATGATATCCTTTACCATCAAATATAGTAAGGGACATAATTGTTGGGTTATGGGGTACTAATTAACTAGGGTGCTTGCATGTGGGTTATGTTCATCATACAAAAAATATACATATCTCATACATACATGTGCACAGCGGAAGATTAAATACAATGAACACTGAAAATACATATTTGATTAAACTGAAAATTCGAGATTTGGGAAAATATCACCAATGAAGCCTTTGGATTAATTTTCTTTGAAGTCCACCATGAAATGAATCTTTGATCAATCCTAGCAATCAACAAGGGTGGGTTTGATTGTCTAGAATGGCAGCATCTTAATCCAGCATATGTGTTTAACTCTTAAACATGATTTAAAGTTAAACTATTTAACTTAATTAAATTTGTTTTCCCTTTTATTCAACTCTTGAATAAATAAAACAAATCTTGTTTTTAGTTATTACATTTAGTAACCATTTATCTAATTTGTTTTGTTGTTCTAACACTTAAAACACAAAACAAACAATTTTAATTTCTCAAATTGAATTGGCTCCCAAAATGCAAAACCTAAAAACTAAAACAATTTCAAAAACTTTTTTGATTTTCAATTTCATTTCACTTTATATACTAATGCATAAATTCCAAACTAATTTGAATTTCATTTGCATTTCATTTGGCTTAACCTAACCTTAGTTAACATTTAACCATAGTTAGATTATTTTAACTTAACCTTTAAGTTAATAAATATTTAATTAATTTAACCATAGTTAACTAACTTAATCATGGTTAGGTTAACCTTTACTTAACCTTTAAATAAGGTTAACTTAACTTAACCATTTGGTTAACTTTTAACCTTAGTTAAGTTAAATCATTTATTTAACAATTAAATAAATAAATATTTATTTTAATTATTTAACAATTAAATAATCATAAAGTGAAATTACTATTATATCCTTACTCGGTTACCAAGTTAACCTAAAGTGGGTCCCACCATTTAACTATATACTTTAGTTAACATAACCTTAGTAATTGCTGAATTATACTGTATTGAACAATTCAATACGGTACACTGCCCAAGTGCTCAAAGAGTACATTTCATATTGGGACTCTCTAGGTCCATACCTGATTTGTCAAATGGAACTATTCCATTAATCCGTAATCGATGCCCCACGCATACATTACGAATATTACAAATCAGCGTGTCTGACCATACAAGTTGAGGTCATAACGTATACGTATAATCCTTCCATCATTTATATCCTAGATGTACGGGGATATAGATCAACACCATCAAATCCCCATTTGCTCATCCAATAATCTTATCTCTAGATTCGTATCTCGATAAACAATATACACAAATACTTTTGCTATATTGTTTAACCCTGTGGGAAACTCTTTTCCCAGGTTTATGCTTGTGGCCACAAGATTTTATGAAATACAATCTCGAAGCATTGGATATACAACTTACCTACGTAAACTGACGGATCCCGTATTTACGCACACCGGACTCCATGAACATCGGACCATACCCAGCGACACATAGCGGTCAGACCATGAAAGGTCTCTGACATATATGAAACCAAAGCATGATGGATCACTCACAAGACCACCGTGGCGCTCAGGTCAAAGGACCACGAATACTACTTAACTCGAGAGGACCTTCCTTTGACGGTTTCATAGGATATCTATTGGGGTCCTCACGAGTCTGTTCAGTATCCAGTCCTGACTGGATACCCACATGCCTATACAAGTTCTAAGCTCATAGTCAGCTAAGAATAATTATCTGAACTAGTCAGATATAGACATACACTAATCTATATATTGTGAATTCACTGATAGACCTGCATTGGTGATCATAGATCAGGAACATTATATTTGAGACATACTTACATAATGATATTTCTTAGCTCCTATTGCAACTCTTTGCAACTATATCATTACAAGTATACTCTCAGGTCTTTGTCCCATTATAGACAAAGTTCTAACTCTTTAGACCTCGCTGACTCTTATAAACTGATAACTATTAACAGTGCTAACTATTAGTATTTATAACTCTCAGCTTTGATAACTATTAGTTCTGATCTAAACTCCTTTAGATCAGATCTGAACTCTTTCAGATCAAACAATGTCTGTAATGTTACAAGCATTTTACCATATTAATATGATATTAACAATCTTTATTCGAAATGTTTATTGTATAAATATTAACAATTAATATTCATACAATATTGGATTGGCACGTGAGCACTAGCTCCAACAACAATTTGTCAAATGATGTTTTGGATATTATACCAATTATGCAATACAACCATTGTACTGTATATAAGAAGTAATTCAAGCTATCCAACAAATTGAACTTGCAAGAAATCACCATTTTCTACTCTTAACATTACTTCTACAAGTTGTTGCATTCTAGTCTCTCTTAATTCTTGCAACATATTACAGATATGAAAGAGATATACAATATCTTATACCCAGCCAAAACTGGCATCAAATGCCATATAAATGTCTATGTTTATCAAACACAAACCTGTGGAGAGTCTTCTTGACAATTATAAAGCTTTTAGGGTAGTGGGATTTTCAATACCCAACCTTATTGTAGTGAAAACACTTTCCATCTACATTGCTCTCTTGTTGATCTCTGGATAAATATTACCTCTAAAGACTTATCCTAAGTATCTGCCTCATCTTCTTCACCCCCACACAGTTGGTCTTACTAGATATACTTAGAGTAAAAGATGAAGCACCCTGAACAAAGAGGGTCACACCCCCGTTATTTATATCCCCTAGAGAGGTGTTATCAAAAATACCTTACAACAAATTCTGATCAACAATAAATCCAAGACTTTCTGAATACATAACATTTTTTAGATTCATCTATCGGTCAGAGTTATTTTTTAGTACCTTTGAGTTGGACTACATCAACTATACATATCAACTGGTTCATAGTGGCCATTATACTTGACAGGCCAAAAATAACGAGAGATGTAAGCGGAATGATTATTAAATCGATAATAAATTATTTTAAATTATGGGTATAACAATTATACATTTTTTAATTTAAAACACCCTCTCACTGCTTTACATAATCCTAGTAATCTTTCAAATGGGAAAATAATAATTTAAACTCTTTTAAACTATACAGTGGGAAGTAGACCTTATTGATATTCACTCAGACCTCATGTTGCAAAAATATTGGCCTTTGTAAACCCAATAGGTAGACAACACTTGTCAATTGCATCTCATACAACTTTTATCACTTGATCCTAAATACACATTATCCTCACGCTGTAGCAATATTGGGTAAGTGTATTCTCTATTAACTTGTCAATTATAAAATATATGTTACTAGCACTACCCTCAAGTTATAGCTATATTAGGCAATACGTTCACATATATTTGCCTCAACTTATGTTTAATTGGCAGAGTCCAAGCCTAATTGAAAAAATCACTCATGCTATAACAATATTGAAAAAAAGTTAACATGATTCATCTAACACCGTATTGATAAAATGGATCATAGTAAAATATCATCTCATAATGTAATATTATTAATCAATTAATCAATTTTCCTACACCAACATAATTAACCCCCACCAGTAAGGCTTCCATTGTGATTACTAGCACAAAAAAATTAATCTTGGTTTATAATGCAGACCGATAACTCTTATTACTATATCTCATAAACCTACACATGCAAAATTAATTTTGAAACATTGTTCAAAATACTGTTTAAAATACTGTTGTGGTCAACAGTACAAATACTGTTCATTTGCTAATGTTCAAGTGAATAGTACCAGTACCGCGGCTCCGAGTTACTAGTGCTGTAGCACTGGGAGGTTAAACCCCTAGTGCCACAAGGCCCATCCTTCTGCGCTGTGGCGTAAGAGGTAGAACCTTTAGCATTGCGGTGTTAGGTCTCCAGTGCCAGCCCTTTGGCGCAATGGCCCCTAGTGTACCCCCTTTGGCATACTCATCTCAACACTTGAAACGCACCATTTACATTGGTCTTATACATCTGTTCACTCAAACACCCAAATATCTCATATTTGTGTAGGCCCTCACCCCTTAACTAGCAGGGTGGGGCCCCTCCCTACACTAGTAGGAGGCTACCAATTCAAAGGAATATTGGAGACCCCTCTTATTTCTTTTTTTCCTTTTTGAGGCTCGAACCCAGGACCATATGGGGTTCTAAGGCCCTTGGGAAGTACCCTGCTAGTTGAGGGGGAGGGGCCTACAATAAAAAGGAAAATTGTAATATCTAATCCCTATTAGTAATATTGGCGCATAGATTTTGGTATAAAGTAATAAAGACACTGTAGGGTTACCCAATTTTAACCATATTAGAAAGAATATTTATGGTGCGTATGAGAGATATTAGACCTAATTTGATAATTTCACACTTGGTCGGGATGTCGGACAACCATAGAATATTTTTTAGAATTTTTCTACATGGGCTTGGAAAAGAAAATTTTAATTTACTACATGAATTTCTATATATGAGAAATACAATCTATATATTAGAGAATCGACCAATTAGAGACAATTTCATGGATTGCTAAGTTGAGAATTCTAGTTAGTTCATTTGACTATTTTAACTAAGTAGTTACAAAGGAACCAATTATATACTTAGTTTTCAACCAATGGCAAATTACAAATTTAGAGTAAGTTGAGGAGCAAATTGGACAATTGAGGTAGCACTATATATAAAGTAGAAGTGTGTAGAAATTTTATGAGATTAAAAGCATAACATCTTAGAGCAAAAGAGAAGCAAAATTTGTCCAAGTAAAGAGAGGTGCTGCTATAGTGAAATTTCAAAGTTTTTCATGCTTGATCAAAGCTAAAATAAGGTCAAATACAAGTTCCTAAAATCAATTGAAACCTTCATTAGTGAAAATCCAAGAAAAAGATGGAAGAAAAGTATTTTTTTTTGTGATGATGATATGTGAACTTTCAAGATTGCTTCAATTGATGTTCTTGTATGTATTCTTGGTTTAGATTGAGTTGAATTCTAGTGTGGAGCTTGAAGTAGTCATCAAATTAAAGAAATTGATAAGGTAAGAATTAGGGTTTTGGGTGACATTGATGTAGACTTCAATTGATTGTAAATAGGGCATTAGAATGAAATTGTCTTGATTTTGATGCAATTGGAACAAGAAATTGAGAAAAGAAATATGTTGGGTGGTGGATTTAAATTCAACCACTTTAGGGAAGTTAGGGTTGAGTGGTGTTTTAGTTAAATTGTGGTGTATAAATGGTGCCTTATGCAAATCAAAAATGAAGAAAAGGGGACATAATTATCTATTTTGAAAAGGTGAAGGGCAATTATGTCCAACTAAAGTTATAAGGTGTTAGGCAATTTTCAAGGCGTCGGATGGTGAGTTAGATTAGATTAAATGACTCCGTAAATAAAAAATCGAAAAGTAGTATCCATTCGATCTTTGTATTCTGATTAGAGCATTTAGTAGTTAAATGAGATTCTAACATTTGAATTGGTTCAAAATGTCATTTATGGCGTAGGTAAAGAAAATCGAGACCGATAATAGGAGCAAAAATTCGGATTGAATTTTGCTCGAAGCAGTTGTGAGTGAAAATCTATCATTGCTTATCTTTCATTTATTATGTTTCTGTATAATGAAATTGTATGTTTTATGAGCTTTTAATGCATAAACATGATTTATGATTTCGATATATATCCATAGATATGCATTTACATATTCGGTTTAAGAAACAGTTTTAAGACTACTACATCAGTTTTAAAAGCTATTGGTACCCTCAGATTATAGCAGTAATGATTATATTAGACCTGGCCAATATATCCCGTACATATGGGCAGGTATTGGAGGGCGTGCCACTAACTCTGAGAAGTTGGGTTGTCGAGTTATATGAGTCACTCTATGTGTATAGGGTATTATCTCACTATATGCATACGATGTAGGATTCCGCTGTATAACTAGTGAGATGTCTTGAGATGTCATAGTGGGTGTTGTTAGTTGAGACGCCCCGTGACTTACTCATATGTACGATGTTAGTTGAGTCGTTGTGTGAGTATAGAGTTTTAGGGTTACCATTGGTTCTGTTTAGAAAGAAATTGACTGAGCGAGGGCTTTAATGTTTTCGATCTATCAATCACATATTATGCATTTATATGTTCATTCTAGTTATTATTTCTTGCAGATTTTGAATATTAGTTTTCATAGATGTGAATAAAACCCGCTCGGCAAAAACCATTTTACAGCTTTATACATGTTTTAGAAGTATAATTTATGCATGTCTTTTAGAAATTAATACCTATGCAAAATTTTATTTTATTTAAAATCTTAAATGCACTCACTGAGCTCCTTTAACTCACTCGTTTTGTGTTTTATATTTTTATCCCTATTCTCAAGTGTAGGTCTCGATACGCAAGCTGCTGATTCTCTTACTGCTGATTAGTGGGCCAAATCTGAAGATTATTTTTTTAAATGTAAATGTGCTACATAGCACTCTTTTTGCTTTCAGCATGGTAGTTCTAGGTTTGTGTATTGTACATATGTTTTAGACAACCAAAACGATGTTTTGATATTTTGATGATCGTTTCACTTTTTTATCAGTATTCCAATTTTATGATCATAAGAAATTTTTTGAGTTAAGTTAGATTTAGTTTTGGAAAGGACCAGAAGTCCTATTTGGTAGTATTGAGAAGTAGTTTGAAATAGAAGTGCAATTTATTTGTAGGTTTTGTATTGGATTTTTAGAAAAATAGTGGAAACTCTGTTCGTTTTTTTTTTTGAAAAATTTAATAAGTTATTTTCATGTATATTCCAAAAAATGTCTTAGTAATAGCAAGAATTAAAAAAGGGTCCGCCTCACGAAATTTCTTAACTTATACAATTAAATTTTAAGGAACTTCCATTGGGGTGCTTGGCAAGGCCGCTGGGATTTACAGTAAAGGGTCTCGAGGCGGGTCCTGTCAATTTGGTTATGATACTATATTTGTTGGGGATCTAGTACACATAGGTGAATGTATTTGCAATTGTGTTCATTGTATTAAATATGTATCTTTGATGTATTTAATTTAACGGAATAATTAAATCAATACAATAAACACAATAAATAATATATTAATCATATTAATATATTTGTAGAGTTGAGAAATCACCAAAACATATAACGTTTTATACGTGTATTCTGGGAGTTTGCCTGAAGATTAATGGGTTGGAAGTTCTAGTCACCTACTCTGTGGGCTTGGTGAGCTAGAACAACAGTTCTAAATTCAGCACTGTGTTTAACACTTAAACTTCAAGCTATGTGTTTACTATTAATTAACTCTTGATTAATAAAACAATAGCTTATTACTATTTAATTGCTAGGCTAGTTAGAGAAGATTATGAATTATAATTTCAACACTTGAAATTTAAGAACAAGAAACAATTTCTTTATTATTTTCTTCTCACATGGCTGGCCACCTCTTTGAAACTTCCTTCTTTTTTTTAAAGGCAATAATAAATTGAAAATGAAGCAAAATCTCAATTGCTTTCTACGATTTTCTCATACACATATATATATCTCACAATAATAAAATAATAATAATATATATTACAAAATAGAAATTAGCCACTTAGAGTAATAATAATAATAAAATAAATATTATATATTCAATGCATGGCAACTATCATGCATTAATATATATTATATTATATTTAAATGAGATATTATGATTTTTTAACAATTAAATAATCATTGTGTAAAATGACCATTTTGCCATTCATGAATAGTTACTAAGTATTCCCTTTAGTGGGTTCCACTAAATTTTACACTTAAGTAAACTCAACCGATGCTCTGTAATATGCCACATGTCATTATACAATTAGTAAACAATAATAGTTAACTAATTATTGTATTTAATACTTAAATATAGACGCGTACACATTCCCGAGTAATGCTGGATATTACTAGATTAAATAATTTAATCCACCATTTTGCACAATGCTCAATGAGTACACTCCATATCACAGGACTCTTTAGGTCCACGCTCGATTCGTCAAGTAGAACTATTCCATGAGACTGTGAAAATTTCCCTACACACACGTTATGAAAATACAAATTAGCATGTCGACTATCCAAGCTAAGGTCAGAACGCATACTTATAGTCCTTCTATTATGATATCCTGGATGTGCGGAGATATAGATTATCACCGTTAAATCTAAATGTGCTCATCCATATCATATCCTCTGACTTGTATTTCACTTAACAATATGTACAAACTTATTTGCCATATTGTTACACCCTAGGCGAAACGCTTTCTCGGAACAAATGTTTATGGCTATAAAATTTTATGAGATACAATCTCGAACCATCTAGATATCTGATTCTCTATGCGAGCTGACGGATCCCATATATGTACATACTGGACTCCATAATCAACAGACCATGCCTAGCGACACCCAGCAATCACACTGTAAAAGGTCTGTGACATGCGTGGAACCAAAGTATGGTGGATCACTTACAAGCCCACTGTGGCACTCAGGTTAAAGGACCATGTATACTACTCAACTTGAGAGGACCCATTGTTAATGACTTATGTATGATGTTTATCGGAGGCTTTTGTGAGTACGAGCCCTTATATAAACTCGTTTAGATCAGATCTGAACTTCTTCAGATAATATAATGTCTGTAATTTTATATTACATAATTCTATTTAAATAGGCATTAATAATTTAATAAGAATGTACATTTGTATAACTAATAAGTATATGTACATTTAGGGATATCACATCAACATCAACCCTAACACATTATTGATGTCCAGAAAGTTGCCTAATGGGATTTTTTGTTTTTGGGTTTAGGACTAATTATGTGACATTTCTGATTCAGAAGATTGTACATAATAGGACATTTTGTTATACAAGGATTCCTTTTTTCCTTGCAAAATTAAGGTTTTTATAGGGATTTATAGTCTATAAATAGGCTTGATTTTTTATTGTAATTATCAGCTATTCAATACACAAAATATACAAGTTCTTGAGCATTTTATCTTTTTCTAATTTTTATCATTCAACTTAGGACTCAGTATCCTTACTTGTTGAATAAATTCTACAGCCCTGTTGTTAGAGCTTTATTTGTCTTTCTCCATAAAGAACCTAAGCTCTGCGACACGCTTGCTGTACTCCAACCTAAGTTTAGCAATAAACCTTGCTTGCTAAAAAAATTCTCAATCTCAGTTTTTCTTGATCTAGGGTGACATCTACCTAGTCAGACACAAAGTATAAACAAACTTTCTAAAAATTTATTTCGCGAACAAGTTAGTTTGTGAGACAAAAGATAAGGAGAAAGACAAAGAGAAAATGAGAGAGAAACTTAGGGTTTTTCAAATTAAGAAAATATGAATAATGACCAAGGAATTAAAATACAAGGAAAAAAATAGTAAATTAGAAATGCCACAAAAATTTAAAGAAACATGATTACTAGGATAGTAATGCTAGAAGAGAAGTAAGAAATGAATTTTTTTTAAGCATACGTAACGCACGTTGGTTGGGAAGAGAAAAAGTGTGCCTGATAAGCTTTCTACTTGAAATGTCACTCTATTTCACTTATGGGTGAATATCTATTGGGCTCATCATTTAAAGGCCTAACCATCTCGTGAATGGTATAGCATTTAAAAGGAGTTAGCCCACATCAAAACCACAAGTCAAATGAAATAAATGATTCAGCCTAGATTTTAGATCCAATTTGATAGGTAATCTGACCCACTGATTCATAGATCGCACAAATGAGTCATGTACATCATGAGAATGTAAGTACATATTAAACTTCAAATTCTATTATAATTATAACTGATTATTATTATTTTGCTTGAAGAATGATTTCTCATAAGTGGATGAATCCCGTTTAAATCGTTTTGCCTTTGATTGAAGACACATTAATGGAATTAAATTCTCATTGATTCAGATCTTATTAAGTAGAACACTCTTGTATAAACACTAGAGAAAGGATTGAGATTCATTCCTAATAAAAAAGGGGACGATTATTTGGTTATAGGGCATTAATAATCAACCAAAGTCTTGCTTATCTTTACAAACACTCCTTACACACTAGCAAAGGATGGTTCATTTTTGTTAATTAAATGACTACATGAGAATAATTATCTATATAGCACTTAGTTCATAAGTGTCTTTAAATCTTATTTTTAACAATCATTTTTGGTCTAATATTCATCTGGCTTTATTTGTAGAACAATAATGGCGTTTATTCTAATTTATAGGAACTAATGTTCTTACTTCAACTACTTAATTATTGTCTCTTCTACAACCCTTATTCCATCAAATTTTATAATTTTAATTATTTTCAAGCTTTCAATAATTAGTCACTTGTAGTTGTGAATGAGTTAGCCAGTGATGAGATATTTTAAAAACAACTTGAATCGTTTATGGTCTAAAATAATCTAGTTGCAAGTTTCCTCTAGAGTTTCGATCTTCCTCAACTCTATGTCTATCTAATGTCATTACGTTCTTTACTATACTCGCTAAGTCTTTACAATCATATATTTGAGCCAAAACAAATCGAATAATGTCGGCATGACACATAATCGAGTCCAATTGGATTTGAATTATAAGCTCACATTTTTTTTTTGTCTTTAAGAAAGATTACTTTACCTTAAAGGCTGTATTATTGTGAATATAAGTGATTTTATTCCATATGGAAACTTGTTTAATCACACTATAAAAGGATATAACACACGTACATACTGCAATGAGAAGACTTTTACGTCTAGTATAGAATTGTAAGAAAATTTGTTATATAGGCCACAAACCTTTTTTCTCATTGAACCATTAATGAGTACGTTATAATGCATAGTTGTTATGAGTTTTCGTTGCCATTTAATATTTAGAATGTTACTAATCTTAGCACTTTTGTATTCATAAATTTCAAATAAACTGTTGTTCTTATATTGTGATTGATGAATGTTATTTGCACAAGTTTAGTAAAATAGAAATAAATCTCAATGTACAAATCAAAATGAGGAAATTCTTAAATTTAGAGAAGCGTGACTTAATTTTTCACAAACTTGAAGAACAATCAAAAAGCCAAATCTAACATCTAGTGGGCCAAAATTGAGAAACAACAAAATTAGATTATAGTTTTTGCTCAGCTTAACCCATCTCTGTATTTAGATCATATTTCACAAAAAAAATACATATCCAATCAATATGATTATTAAATGTTGAAAATACTGATTCAATTATCTACAACTCTTATATTGACAATAAAGTCCAACACGATCATTATCATTGTCCAAATTGGGTTGCAAATTGGTAAAAAGTTGTTGGTCAAAATCTAGTATTTTGTCCATATCTCATAAAATACTAATCCATATTGCATGAAACTTGTGGCTACGAAAAGAAGAAACAAAATGCTACAACTTGCATGCTGATAATAAAGGCTATATTGATTGTCTCTATTATCAAATAGGTGTTGCAATTAGATGAAGATGTTGGTGGGTGAAAATGGTCTTGATTGAAGTCACACTAAACATGTTCCTATTCATTGTCTATGTAAGAATATCTTTAGGAGGCTAATGGATGTTTGTTTTTCATGTCTTACAATTTTTTCAAATACTTTCTTTTAGCATTTATAATAATGAATTATAAGCTAGGCTAAGGTCTTGGCAAGGCTAGAGATGAACTTCTATGTGTTATAAATCTACTTCTACACTTTGATTCTTGGTTAAGAGCTACAATGTTGTAAGTTTGTTTGTGTTTAAACACTTATCTATTATTTTTCTATAATCGAGTGGTTATAATTCTCATGTATCATATATTTTTAGTCATACTTTCTTTGTGTGATTCTTGTTAAATTATAGTTGCTACTGGTTACATTGTTTTATAAGTTGATCTTTTATTGCAATATTGTCAATGAATATATTGTCAATCTTGAAAAACTTGTAAAGACGAAAATTGTTCGATATTCAAGTTAATTTTTTACTACAATATTGTCAAAAATAATATATTGTATAGATGAACATGATTTATTGATATTGTTTGAAAAGAGTTTATTTATATCAAATACATTTATTATTAAATGTTCCATATTATACATATCTTGTAATTGATTGTTTGTGATGTGAAATTTTCATTTGAGTTATAATTGTTGAATCAAAGTATAGGGTAGATTTACGAAACATATTAGTGATTCTCGAAGCCTTGCTCACATCATTATAATTTTCTTCCTTAATTCACATTTAATTTACATCATCTACATAAATCTCAAATTTAATTTTCTCATTCCTTACTGTTTTAATATTTTTATTTCACTAACTTATTTTACCGAAAGCTTCATTGTGGGATTGACACCTTAATTTATATTGCGATAACCGCATTACATTTTGAGCGTAAACAACCATCCATATCAAATGTAGAAGAAAGCATTTAATAATAAATAAGAGATTAGATGTCGACTTGATCCATTAAATGGTGAGTAAATATTATTTGTAGTGGAGGGTATTAACCATACATATGGAAAAATTAGTAAGGATTATTATTGGAAGAATAAGTTAATATATTTTAAACTTTCATATTAGAAATATTTGTGTATTCCCCATCAATTGGATATTATAAATATGTACGAAAATATCTATGGTACTTTTCTAAACATTCCAGGTAAGACTAAAGATGGTGTTAATACAAGGTTAAAACATTTTAAAATTGAGATAAAGATGAATTAGGTCAGAAGGTTATTGATAAAAAAAAACTAATAATACTACTTAGAGCATGTTTCACATTGAACAGAGCTATAAAAAAGTTTAGTGAAAGATTGATGAATATTAAGGTATCAAATGGTTACAATTCAAACTTCAAGAATCTTGTGACCATTGATGATTTGAGAATTTAAGGGTTAAATTCTCATGATTGTGATATTTTAATGCAACAATTTTTTTGTGATGCATTCAATTTCAACAAAGTATGTGCAAATTGCTTTTACTAGAATGAGTTTCCTTTTTAGTTGTTTATATACTATTTTGGTTTACCTTGACAAGTTGGACACATTGCAAATAGACATTGTTATTAGTTTCTGTTTCTTCAAGAAATACTTTTCACCTAGCTTTTTTAATATAATAGTTGACTTAACAATCCATTTTATGGAAGAAGTTAGGCTTTGTGACCTAATTATCCACTTGATAGGCTCATAAAAAAGTTAAAGGGTTGTGATAAGAATTATAATCAACTGAAGGGTTACATTATTGATTGTTATCTAATTGAAGTCACTAAAATTTTATACCGATTATTTATAAAGATTAGATGCCATTGGAGACCCTTCTGGTCAAAAGGATAAAATGACGATTGACAAAACATTGACTATTGGGACAATT
Source organism: Ailanthus altissimus (assembly GCA_946807835.1). NCBI lineage: Eukaryota > Viridiplantae > Streptophyta > Magnoliopsida > Sapindales > Simaroubaceae > Ailanthus > Ailanthus altissimus. The sequence goes on along the minus strand of OX327690.1, from coordinate 3,441,508 downwards.
ATAGAAGTAGAGCATGATTTGCTAAATCAAGCTCATCTTTTTATCCTAAATAATACTTTGGAGGTGCAACAGTATATTGAGTAAGTGTTTCCTTCTATGATAATTCTTTATTTGTTTCTATAGACTTCACATTTTAAAATGTTCACATAATAATAATAGTAATAATAATTTTCACTCGTATATTCGAGAGCATTAAGGTAGCGGACTAGGTCAAACAGTTGAATTTATAAAAATTTTAAAAAGTAAGATTTGTTTTAAGATCTCTCGAGAAGCAAAAGTGTTAAGGTTTAAGTATCAAACCTATTAAGTAATTTTTGTTAACCAATTGCAAGATGAAACATGCCATTTTACATGTCTATAACATGTGACACATGGCACATAGATGGAAATGCAAATGGGACACCTGTCTTGATGCATAGTGACACGTCCAGAATATAGAAGTTATTCCCAAGTGCAGGATTGTCGAAGTAATAAATAACCCGATGAGAACGGGGTCGATCCACAGGGAAGTAGAATTAAAATTACAAATTATAAACACTTTAAAGATAATTAATGCAGTATAAGATGTTTGTAAATATTATTTCAATTAACCAATTCAAATAAAAAGCTAAGGTTACGGGGATTCACTCTTGGCATAAGAAGTAAGAATATATTTAACTTTTTATTTTTTTATAACTCAATTGGAATCCTCACACAAAGGAGGTTCCAACCGGAAAATATAGCAATTAAAATTCATTATCATTTATATATTGATTAGTATTTATTTCTTTCAATTATTATACACCAAATCTTATAAATGGGTTCAAGTATTTATTATGCCAATCTTTATATTTGTCTACAATAAATCAAGACTCCCACTTTACAAGAAAGGTTATATAAACCAAATCTTGTAAATGGTTTCAAGAATTTATTGTGCCAAGTATTAAGTTTGTCAATAATAAATCAAGAATCACCACTTTAGAAGAAAGGGTATTAATTCTACAAACAAAATAAATACATCATATATAAATTTGCATGACTTAAAAATGAAGCATTAAATTCATGAATAAATATTAAACATATCTTATTACCTTGCCAAGAGCTTCACCCTTTCACCTTAGCTTAAACAAAATTATTTGGACATAATAAAACTAAATGAAAAGAAAAGAAATGGAAGAAGAAATAATCATGACTTAATAGTAAACAAGAGAAATAATAGTACAAGGAAATAGATACAAAGGAAAAGTATTTTGAACTAAATTCTAAATTTCTAATTACATTCTTTAGGCATAAACAAGCCACCTATTTATAGAAAAATATGGATAAATCGAGACAAATTTGGAGGGAACCACTTGGTTGATGAAAGTCAAGAATGGTGGCAAAATAATTTGCATTCATTATCACTTGGGCACCCACTTGATTATCCAATTTGGAATTGATGTGATCTGAATTGGCTGTCACTCAAAACATAAAAGTTGTAGATAAGTCTCTTATCTTTCCAAATTGAGTGATCTCATACGTATTAGACACGTATTTCTATAGTTATGGGCCAAATACTGATAACTGTTCAAACTGGGTCTGTACTGCAGTTCAATTCTGTTCTAGGCCAATTTTCACCCTCTAAACACTCGAATTTCCAATTCTTTGTGAAATACAATATGTTAGTCCATTGCGCCAGCTCTGCACAGGATTAATAATCACCTCAATTGGATCTTTAGGTAGAAAGTTATGCCCATTTTACCAAACCTGCCACAAAACAGTTATAAGATAATTAAGTACAATATTGTAAACATACTTAAGTTAAGAAAATTAAATACACTAGTAATACAAAACAATCATGTAAAACTCTTATTAAATGTGTAATTTCAAGTGTTCATCACACCCCCCAACTGGCTTATTGCTAGTCCCTAGCAATTCGAGCATAAATAAAATTTGAACACTACCTAAGTATTTCAAATAAAACGTCAGTTTTAAAATCACAATCGCTATAAAGGTTATTTCAATCATAACTTCCAAAAATATTTTTGTGTGTGTGTGAATTAAGCCAAAGCCTTCTTACCACAAACCAGAACATATATAGCCTTAAAAATGTTCTAAGTAAAAGCCTCAACTCCATATCCTTACAGGTGAATAATTTGTTTAATGACTTAGGATTTCACTCATGGAGTTGGAAAACAGATAATCGCTCAAGAAAAAGTTACATTTAAGGACAGACAGACAAACTAACATTGATCCAAAGATAGGAAAATCAAATATTTAGAGTCAAACCATTATTGTCAAATGCCAGCTTCAAGACTTTAATTATTTAATGCGAATCTTACGAATATAGAATTCGGTGATAAGATTGCTTCCTAATGACTTTAGTCTTCTAAAATTGAATGAAGACTTTATTGAACTGAATTGACTTCTTTTTTTTCTTTTTTTTTTATAAATCAATTTTTTTTTTTACTCTTTTTTTTTAAAGACATAAGGAATCATTATAACATAAGAGCAATTTATCACCATAATACTTTTCTAATTTTGTTTTTTTATCCTTCAGCTAAGCAACCAAATTATTCATCATCCCAAATAATGTCATTCCAAATAAAAATTAACCATTTCAAAGGATCAATGAAAGTTCGTAAGCTGTTATCTCAAACCTCTCCACTCACTCACAAAAGATATGTGAGTTTAGAAAATAATATGTATACTTAAACATGGAAATTCTCTTGGCTATATATATTGAATCATCCATCTTACCACAAGGCTTAGTATTGTTCTCAAGAAATAATTTCAGAAATTATTCTTTAGTAACCTAAATAGAGAAAGTGATTTAAACTAAACAATTTTGAAATCATACATCGATAGTAAAGCAAATTTATTTACGCAAGAGTTACCAAAAACTTAAGCAACAAACAATTATACATAAAATGCATTAAAAATAAACCAATTAGAATGTGTTTCAAAAGTTTATAATGTACTTTTTACTCTGTCATTCTAAAACTAGAATGCATCTCAAGAATACATAAATGAACATTTTACTCACGCCATTCATGATAATTTTTTTTTTTTTTACATAACAAAGTGATAACAACAACAAAATAAAATAATTAACACTAACATTATATATCAACTATCCTCCCCCCAACCAGATTGAGACATTGTCCTCAATGTCAAAATATAGAAAGAGTAAAATATAGAAGATATCACCTGAAACATCTTTTATTGAAAATTAAACCTGCAACAAAATAAAACAAGCCACACAAAAAAGCTTAAAAATACATAGAAATAGATAGGCTACAGACGAAGCGTCAAATCTATCCTGCGTTTCTTTTCACTGTTATCAGTATACCAATCTATCTGACTCATTATTGGATCAGATAGAGGTGTAAAAGCTTGTAGTTCATCGAGTAACTGATCAACAGTTGAAGCAGAAATGAGGATCTGTCGTGCTGCAGATGAGACGAATTATTTTTCCACCGCATAGTCAAGAAAAGATAACAACCCATTATAAAAACCATCAACGTTTAACAAACCAATGGGTTTTTTATGGATTTGCAATTGTGCCCATGAGACAATTTGAAAAATTTCCTCCAATGTTCCGAAACCTCCAGGTAGAGCTATGAAGGCATCAGCATTACGAAGCATAAAAGAAATTCGTTCATGCATTGATGATACCTGTAACTCATCCCCAATTGTTTTTCCTACAATGTCTCCAACAGCTAGAGCTTTTAGTATGATACCCAAAACTCGACTGCCATTATTTTGTGCAGCGGTTGCCACACGTCCCATTAATCCAAGACTACCTCCCCCATATACTAAATAAATATTGCGCTCAGCTAACATCTTACCAAGGGTTTCTGCTGCTTCTATAAACTCACTAGTTTTTCCAGGGCTGGATCCACAAAAGACACAAATTTTTGTGAATTTACGAGTTGATGATCCTTCCATGATTACACTCACCCTCTCTCTTGAATGATTTTGAGTTTGTACAAAGATGCAGAAATAATGCAATGTATTTATAGAGCCAAAAGGTATTGCAAAGTTAAATCACATGGCTATTGGCTTGAAATACAAGATTCAATACCTTTTACCAATTTTCAATTTGTTAGCTGGAAAAGTCACATGGGTTGTCGGCTTAAAATGCAAAATTTTCAAAAAGGATTATAGGTGGTTGATTATTGAAAAGACATTTGAGTTTGAAATGAAACATTTAAAAATAACAGCTATAGTAAATATATACAAGTAGTTGTGATTGTGGCTCACATCTTCCTCTGATTTTACGTCCAGTAACGGCTTAAACGCCCTCTATGGGTCGGGGATAGGCTTCCCATCCAATTTTCTTATAAATTGGCAAACAGGGTCTTTTAAAGTCAGATTCCCGAGACTGTACCGCTCATGTTCTTTTAGGAATATGTCCCATAATTCATGAATTGCAATATGCACATATCCACTAGGATGCGTCTCAAGAGTCGATAAGATATTATCTAAAGACTCCTTACTCAGGCCATCCTTAATGAACCTAATTTTATCTTCACGATTTACAGACACCATTCCTAAAGTGCGGCAACGTGTGTTGCAAGTCGTGCGTACACACTTGTAACAAACATTTAATCGTTTTGCTCTTCATTTTTTTGAAAAAGAACTTTTACCTAAGCCAGGCATGTAGGAAATTAATGAGTCTGAAAATTCACCTGTCAATCTAACTTTGGCTTCAATTAACCAACGTAAATCAACAGGTATATTCATAATCATTAATAACCTTAATCTTTCACATCTTGCTTGGTAAATTTTCTTCAAGGAATTTTGAGGCAATGAGGGAAAACGCTTTTTCAAATTTTTTAGAATGTCATCCATTTTTTTTTTTTAAGAAAAGGGGGAAGAAGAGAAGATATTAGTAATTATGGGAAACTGACAAAACCGATTTGAAATATCACGGAGTACCGTTATCTGCCACTTAACCGGGGTGCAAAACAAAACTTTAACAAAACTACTAAATTAACCTGCAAGTAAAAAAAAAAAATATTAGAAGAAGAATAAATATATATAAATATGTAAATATATAAAACAAAGATTAATTGGTCTCATAACAAGGATCCGACAGGAACGTAAATTCTTCATGAAAAGCTTGGTTTTCTAGAAACGGCTTGAGTCTTTGCCCATTTACCTTAAACACATTCCCATTTCTAGGATTTTCAATGTCAATTGTTCCATAAGGGTACACATGTTTCACAATAAAAGGGCCACTCCATCTTGATCTTAATTTTTCAGGGAATATGTGAAGTCGAGAATTATAAAGCAAAACCTTCTGACCAGTGTCAAATGTTTTTCTCTGAATTTTTTTATCATGAAAGGCTTTAATTTTAGCTTTATGAAATTTTGAATTCTCATATGCATCATTTCTCAATTCTTCAAGTTCATTTATTTGTAATTTACGTATGTGTCCAGCAGAATCAAGATTTTCATTGAAAGTTTTAATAGCCCAGTAGGCTTTATGCTCAAGTTCCACAGGTAAGTGACAAGGTTTTCCATAAACTATCCTATAGGGAGACATACCCAATGAAGTTTTAAAAGCAGTTCTATAAGCCCACAGTGCATCATTTAGTCTTAAAGACCAATCTTTGCGATTTGGGTTTACAGTTTTTTCTAAAATTTGTTTTATCTCCCTATTTGCTAATTCAACTTGTCCACTTGTCTGAGGATGATAAGGGGTGGCAACTTTATGAGTAATACCATATTTTTTCACTAATGTTTCAAATGGTCTATTACAAAAATGCTTACCCCCATCACTTATAATGGCTCGAGGGATTCCAAATCGACTTAAGATATTTTCTTTCAAAAATTTCATGACTGTTTTATGGTCATTATGTCGATATGGAATAGCCTCAATCCATTTTGAGACATAATCTACTGCAACTAAGATATACGTAAATCCAAATGATAACGGAAATGGTCCCATGAAATCTATCCCCCAACAATCAAAGATTTCAATAACAAGAATGGGGTTCAAAGGCATCATGTTTCGTTTTGAAATTGATCCCAACTTTTGACAATTTTCACAAGTTATACAAAATGCATGTGTATCTTTAAATAAAGTGGGCCAATAAAATCCACACTGTAAGATTTTTGCAGCTGTTTTCTTTGATGGGAAATGTCCCCCACATGCTTCAGAATGACAAAATTCAATAACTTTATTTACCTCATTGTCGGGTATGCATCTTCGAAATATTTGATCACGACAATATTTAAAGAGATAAGGATCATCCCAATAAAATTTTCTCACCTCCGTTAAACATTTTCTTTTGTCTTGAGCATTCCATTGAGGTGGCATTTCTCCTGTTACAAGAAAATTAACAATATTAGCATACCAGGGCATTGTAACAGTAGAAAATAAAAATTCATCGGGAAAAGAATCATTAATAGGTTTTATTTCTGTTGATGAATCTGGTGTGAGTCTTGATAAGTGATCTGCAACAACATTTTCAGCTCCCTTCTTATCCTTAATAGTGATAATAAATTCTTGAAGCAATAGAATCCATCGAATCAGTCTTTGTTTTGCATCCTGTTTTGACATTAAGTACCTTACAGCAGCATGGTCAGTAAATACAATAGTTGAAGAACCAATTAAGTAAGAACGAAATTTGTCTAATGCAAATATTACAGCAAGTAGTTCTTTTTCAGTTGTTGTGTAATTCATTTGTGCACTGTTTAAAGTTCTACTTGCATAATAAATTACATAGGATTTACCTTCCTTTCTTTGTCCTAATACAGCACCAACAGCGTAGTCACTAGCATCACATATAAGCTCAAAAGGTAAAGACCAGTCAGGAGATTGTATGATAGGAGCAGATGTTAAGAGGCCAATTAATTTTTCAAATGAATTTTGACACTCTTGAGTCCACTTAAATGATACATCTTTTGCTAAGAGGTTACAAAGAGGTTTAGATATAGCACTAAAGTTTTTTATGAACCTCCTATAGAATCCAGCATGTCCTAAAAAGCATCGGACTTCTCTGACTGTTTTTGGTGGAGGCAAATGTGTAATGAGTTCGACTTTTGCCTTATTAACTTCAATTCCTTTAGAAGATACTATATGTCCCAAAACAATTCCAGAAGTAACCATGTAGTGACATTTTTCCCAGTTCAATACAAGACTCTTTTCTTCACATCTTTTTAAGACCTTTTCTAAGTTTTCAAGACAATTATCAAAAGAATTTCCAAACACAGTTAAATCATCCATGAAAACTTCTAAATAATGCTCAATCATGTCACTAAAAATGCTTAACATACATCTCTAAAATGTTGCTGGGGCATTACAAAGTCCAAAGGGTATTCTTCTAAAAGCAAAGGTTCCAAAAGGACATGTGAATGTAGTCTTTTCTTGGTCTTCTAGTGCTATAGGAATTTGATAATAGCCAGAGTAACCATCTAGAAAGCAATAGTAGGGATGTCCTGCTACTCTTTCTATAATCTGATCAAGGAATGGTAAAGAAAAATGCTCTTTTCTAGTGGCCAAGTTCAATTTTCTATAATCTATGCACATCCTCCAACTAGATGAGACTCGAGTTGGTATTAACTCACCTTTTTCATTTTCAATGACTGTGATTCCAGATTTTTTTGGTACTACCTGAGAGGGACTTACCCACTTACTATCTGAGATCGGATAGATAATTCCTACTTCTAGTAATTTGAGAACTTCAGCTCTCACTACCTCTTTCATATGTGGATTTAATCTCCTTTGAGGTTGTTGGGAAGTTTTGGCATTATCCTCTAGGTGTATTCTATGTGTGCAAATCAAAGGATTAATACCATTTATGTCTTTTAAAGTCCACCCAATTGCATTTTTATGCATTTTTAATAATTCAATCAACTTATCTTCTTGTTCACTTGTGAGTGTAGAAGCGATTACCACCGGGTAAGTTTGTTTCTCTCCAAGAAATGCATATTTCAGTCCTTCGGGCAGAGGTTTTAACTCCAACTTTGAAATTTCGTTCTTTTTATCCTCATTTTCTCCCAATTCTTCAAACTTTAGTTTCCATCTTTTATTTTCAATCACCTGTGCACAATCAAGTAAAGAACATATGTCAGAGATTTCAGGATCTAATTGTATATTTGACTCAAATGAATTTATTAAACACATTTCTAAGGGATTGGTAGAACTCCCTTTTTGAATATGATCCTCCACAATCGTTTCAATCATGTCACCTTCTTTACTTTCATCCTCCTCTTCATATGGTTGCTTACACATATTAAAAACATTGAGTTTAAGTGTCATGTTTCCAAATGAAAGCTTCATTAGTCCATTCCTAAAATTAATCAAAGCGTTAGAAGTTGCTAAAAATGGACGACCTAAAATAACAGGTATCGGATTACATCCTTTGACAGGTTCTGTGTCCAAGACGATAAAATCCACAGGATATATGAATTTATCAACTTGAACTAAGACATCCTCCACTGTCCCTCTTGGTACTTTTATTGATCTATCAGCAAGTAAAAGAGTTACAGATGTTGATTTTAACTCCCCGAGATTGAGCTGCTGATAAACTGAATACGGCAATAAATTTACACTAGCACCAAGATCAAGTAAGGCTTGTTCAATTTTATGACTTCCAATAATACATGAAATTGTAGGACAACCAGGGTCTTTATATTTCAAAGAATTATTGTTCTGAAGAATGGCACTTACTTGTTCAGCTAAAAATGCTTTCTTTTTCACATTCAAGTTTCTTTTTACTGTGCATAAGTCTTTCAAAAATTTTGCATAAGATGGAACCTGTTTAATAGCATCCAGTAAAAGAATATTAACTTTTACCTGTTTGAAGATTTCAAAAATTTCAGGATTGTGATTCATCTTCTTAGTATTACGTAATGCATAAGGAAATGGGGGTGGAGGCGAAGGTTTGGTGTTTTCTTCAATAAGTGTAGGTTCAACACTTTCCTTATCCTTAGAGATTGATTCATCGCTCTCATGAGGTTCAGGAATTTCTTTTTCAACAATTTTACCACTCCGAAGAGTGATAACTGCTTTAACTTGATCCATGTGTTGGCTTCCTGAACTACATGCATTTGAGTTATGTTGTCCTTTGGGGTTTGGCTGTGGTTGAGAAGGAAATTTTCCTTTCTCATGAATGTTCAGTGCAGATGCAAATTTAGCAAGAGTATCTTTCAAATTAGCAAATGTTTGAGCATTTTGAGAATTAACAGACTCTTATTTTTCAATGAATGTATGCAAGGTTTCTTCAAGATTTTTCCTAGGAGGTGGGATATATGGTGCATAACCTTGATGATTTTGAAAGTTTTGGTGTGGTTGGAAAGGTGGTTGCGAAGCCTGTGCTTGAGTGTCATTCCTCCAACTAAAATTCGGGTGATTTCGCCATCCAGGATTATAGTTTTGTGAATATGGGCTATTGTTTGACCGTTTGAACGTGTTTAAAACATTGGCTTGTTCATGGAGACATTCTCTAAATGCAGGCAAAGTTGGGCAATCATTGGTAGGGTGATCATGGGTTTCACAAATGTGACACACAATTTCTTGAACAGATTTTATTTGACCACTCTTTTTCATTTCTAAGGTTTCGACTTTTCTAGCAAGGGATGCTAATTTGGCTTGAAGGTCATGGTCTTCCTTAAGATGATAAATACCCCCACTAGATGTAGTGGTTTGATTTTTGCTAGGTGCCTCACAGGTACCAGCAGTGTCCCAATTTTGAGCATTTTCTGCTAGTAAGTCAAGATAGTTCATTGCCTCTTCTGGGTCTTTTTCCTCAAATGTTCCATTACACATCATTTCTACCATTTGCCTAACTTGGGGTGTTAAGCCCTCATAGAAATTTGAGACTACTCTCCATGTTTCAAAACCATGATGGGGACAGGTATTAAGTAATTCTTTATACCTTTCCCAACATTGGTAAAGGGTCTCTCCTAGTTTTTGGGCAAAAATGGTGATTTGTCTTTTGAAAGAATTTGTTCTATGGGAGGGAAAAAACTTTTTCAGGAATTGTTGTTGCATCTCGTCCCATAAAGAAATGGATCCTGGCCTAAGGTTTTGCAGCCATGTTTTAGCTTTATCTTTTAAAGAAAAAGGGAAAAGCTTAAGTCGAATTGTGTTCATGCTAAAATTTTGATCATTATACGTGTTACACACTTCTTCAAATTCTCTTAGATGTAGATAAGGGTTCTCTGCATCTAAGCCATGAAAAGTGGGTAAAAGTTGGATAATGCCTGGCTTAAAATTAAAATGCGTTGCATCCGGTGGAAAAATTAAGCAAGATGGTGCACCGGTTCGTGTAGGGTTCATATAGTCTCTAAGTGTCCTAGGTCAGTTATGGTCATTATGTTGGGACTGATTGTCCCCTGGGTCTATGAGTCCCTCAATTTGATTTTCGCTCATGGTGTTACTTGGTGAAGAATGAGAAGATGAAGGAGAATCTAACAAATTATCAAAGGAAGTTTTGAAATTACCTTTTACTAAACGATGAGAATTAGGATCTCGAAACCAACCGCTCATAAAAAGAAACAAAACAAAATACAATAACAATAATACAAATAAAATATTAAACACAGGTAAATAAAATAAAATATTACACACAAGTAAATAAAATATGTAAAACTAAAAGCAAAATAAAGATAAATAATTAGAAGTTAGATTAGTGATGTTAGATTATATAATAAAAAGTTAATAAACAAATAGTAGGAGGCTTAGCCTTCCATTAAAATAAAAAGCGAAAATAAAAGGTGAATAATAAATAAAGTAAAGTACGTTAGGAGGCTCGGCCTTCCATGAAAATTAAAAAAAAATAATAATAAAAAGTAAAAAATAATAAATAAACGAAATAAAGAGTAGGAGACTCAGCCTTCCGCAAAAATAAAAATATAATAATAATAAAGTATGTTAGGAGGCTCGGCCTTCCATGAAAATAAAAAAAATAAAAAAATAAAAAAAAATAAAAAAAACAAATAATAAATAACGAGTAGGAGGCTCAGCCTTCCATGAAAATAAAATAAACAAACAAACAATAACAAAACAAAATATTAACGTTACCTCCCCGGCAACGGCGCCAAAAACTTGACACGTCCAGAATATAGAAGTTATTCCCAAGTGCAGGATTGTCGAAGTAATAAATAACCCGATGAGAACGGGGTCGATCCACAGGGAACTAGAATTAAAATTACAAATTATAAACACTTTAAAGATAATTAATGCAGTATAAGATGTTTGTAAATATTATTTCAATTAACCAATTCAAATAAAAAGCTAAGGTTACGGGGATTCACTCTTGGCATAAGAAGTAAGAATATATTTAACTTTTTATTTTTTTATAACTCAATTGGAATCCTCACACAAAGGAGGTTCCAACCGGAAAATATAGCAATTAAAATTCATTATCATTTATATATTGATTAGTATTTATTTCTTTCAATTATTATACACCAAATCTTATAAATGGGTTCAAGTATTTATTATGCCAATCTTTATATTTGTCTACAATAAATCAAGACTCCCACTTTACAAGAAAGGTTATATAAACCAAATCTTGTAAATGGTTTCAAGAATTTATTGTGCCAAGTATTAAGTTTGTCAATAATAAATCAAGAATCACCACTTTAGAAGAAAGGGTATTAATTCTACAAACAAAATAAATACATCATATATAAATTTGCATGACTTAAAAATGAAGCATTAAATTTATGAATAAATATTAAACATATCTTATTACCTTGCCAAGAGCTTCACCCTTTCACCTTAGCTTAAACAAAATTATTTGGACATAATAAAACTAAATGAAAAGAAAAGAAATGGAAGAAGAAATAATCATGACTTAATAGTAAACAAGAGAAATAATAGTACAAGGAAATGGATACAAAGGAAAAGTATTTTGAACTAAATTCTAACTTTCTAATTACATTCTTTAGGCATAAACAAGCCACCTATTTATAGAAAAACATGGATAAATCTAGACAAATTTGGAGGGAACCACTTGGTTGATGAAAGTCAAGAATGGTGGCAAAATAATTTGCATTCATTATCACTTGGGCACCCACTTGATTATCCAATTTGGAATTGATTTGATCTGAATTAGCTGTCACGCAAAACATAAAAGTTGTAGATAAGTCTCTTATCTTTCCAAATTGAGTGATCTCATACGTATTAGAGACGTATTTCTATAGTTATGGGCCAAATACTGATAACTGTTCAAAGTGGGTCTGTACTGCAGATCAATTCTGTTCTAGGCCAATTTTCACCCTCTAAACACTCGAATGTCCAATGCTTTGTGAAATACAATATGTTAGCCCATTGCGTCAGCTCTGCACAGGATTAAAAATCACCTCAATTGGATCTTTAGGTAGAAAGTTATGCCCATTTTACCAAACCTGCCACAAAACAGTTATAAGATAATTAAGTACAATATTGTAAACATACTTAAGTTAAGAAAATTAAATACACTAGTAATACAAAACAATCATGTAAAACTCTTATTAAAGTGTTCATCACATAGGATGCATGATAGATAAATGTCAAGATGAAAAGTAAAAAAATAAAAAGAAAAATTTTGCATTTTGATTTTAAGAGTAATTCAACCAAATGGGAAAAAGACTTTGAAATTGTTTCACTTAAGTCCCTAAAACCATTCTTGGCTAAAATTGAGAGAAACTAGTTCAAGTATTAAGCAATCTGATCCTGCTGAAAATTTGTACAAGCTACAATTCTAGCTCCTGTAATCCTATCAAGTCAAGGGCTAGAATTGCTTAAGGATTTACTTTAAGGTGAGCTTTAGAAATTTATTATTCACCAAAAGTCTTCAAGGGTGAGTTTCCAACTTTGTTAATGTAATTGATTTACATTCAGTGTTTGTTTGTTGATTAGAAATTTAGATTTCAATTTCGTTATGTAGATATTTGTATGACATATATTTTTTAAACATATTATCACATGCACACTCCCATAGTTATTCCACACTTTTTATAATCTTCACTACTGCTAAAGGGAGTCCATCTCACATTTTATTGAATGTTATCACGAGGATCAAGACTGAATGTCATTAAATACTTATGGTATATGGTTAGTGGTTACTATTTTCTAACAAAACAATGGTGCTAGTTTAGTCACAACAACAATGCAAGTGGCTAGTGCCAAGGACTAAAATTTTGTAGTGAGAAAATTAGCATTTATTGAGTCATAGATCGGATTTGGGACATTGATTAGTTTTGTTCAAATATGTAGTTTTCAAGTATAATTGGGTTGACAATGGAGGTGGTTTAAAAGTTAATGATATTAGGTTCATAATTATCAACCTCAAACATTTAGGTCATAAGTCAGACCTCTTTGTATTGCCTTCTCAAGTCAAGCAAGTGCTATATATATATATATATATTGTTGATCGAGAAGATAAGCGGTTCATAATTAATTGCTCCTTACTTGAAATAGGAAGTTTAGTAGATTCAATAGTTGAAGAGGGTGATAATAAACGAATCACCGAGTGTTGATTCTTGTAGTATGAGTGATGAACACAATGTAATGTATGAACAACTAGTTTAAGAAGTTATATTGCTGAGAGCATGGCTGAGGCCCCCAAGGACTTATATCTCCACCTGGATTCGACCCCCCCTCCGCCTAGGTGCTGCGTGAAAATACAAAAAATTGTTGTAATCCCTTTTAAAAAAAAAAAGAAGTTATGTGACTGAACTAATAACAAATCAATATGAGTGTTAGTTAAATATTGTTAATTAATATTTATTCTTAGCATTGTGCTTCCTTATCAACTTAAAAACTGAATTTTTTGTAACCATATTTTTTACTTACGTTATAGTAGAATTATGGCTCTGCTTCCGTTATAGCATTATAGTTTGGTGGTCTGTATGCTTAATGTAGGATTTAATTTAATCATTCTTTCTTTTTTCTAGGCTTTATCATGCTGTTATAATTTGATTTTAAAAAAAAAAAAATTTGTGGGCCGTAACTCTTTATGCTAAAATATACTTATTACAAATAAATTGTTCGGCAATCACAAGAAATAGAACTCTAACTGATGTGAATTTTAATTGTGGGCTAATGTTTATTTTTCAATGGTAGCAATTTCTAATTTGAATTTAGTTGATCTTCAATTATATAGCCCTTCATTTCATTATTTTTGCAAAAGTAAGCAAAGAGAAACAGAACTCTAACTTGTTTATTTTGAGCCTAATTATATAAAGTGAAATAAAGCAAACAAGTGATTATTTTCACATGCATCATGAGGAAGCGTAACATATTAAACTTCAAATTCCATCATAATTACAGTTTCAATTAATTAATTATTCTTTCACTTAAACAAACAAATTTTCCAAATGGATGAATCTCATCTAAATCATTATTTTCAGATTAAATATGCATTAATTAACTTTAATTCTCATTAATTCTGGTTTTATTAAATACGAACAACCTTGTATGAAAATTAGAGAAAGGTTTGAGGTTCTTTCCCTATAAAAAAGGGATGATTATTTATTCATAGGGCATTAAGAATCCACCATTCAATCCTTCTTATACTTACAAATACTCTTTCATATATTAACCCCTCTTCTTTTTTAACAAATACTGAGTTAAGCTTTAGAGTGTTTTTCTTATAAAAGGATAGTTCATTTTTATTAATTAAATATGTACACAAGAATAGGAAGACAATTTGATCATGGAGGTTATGAACTAGGAAACTTCAATAACATTTCTCCTCTTCAATTTTTTCTCAATGAGGATTATCTATGTAGCACTTGGTTTACAAGACTCTTTAAATCTTGTTTTTAACAAATCATTTTTGATCTGAAATTCATTCATTCTCATTCGTAGAGCAATGACATCCTCCCTTTTAATTTGTAGAAATCGACATTCTCGATTGAAATATTTATTTATTCTCATGTGAGAAAGTTGATTAAAAATCATTGAAATATAAATTTACGTGGTCTATCCCTTAAATATTTATGTGTGCTTTCTCCTACCTTTCTCTCTTTTAAGTTTTTTTCATAATTATTGTTTCTGAATTATATTACGAGGATATTTACTTTTTGCTTCAACAAATTGGTATTAGAGCTTAATTTTAAACATACATGGCCACACCTAAGTATGAGGTAAAGAAATTCAATGGATTGAATGACTTCAATCTATGAAAGATGAATGTTAAGGCATTGTTGGTGAGTCAACAGTTAGGCTCAGTATAGAGAAGACGGTAGCTTCATCTAGTGAAGAAGAAAAAATATCAGAGTCATCTAAAGTTAAAGCAAAAAACTAGAGACATTCAAGAAATAGCTTATAGCACGATCGTTCTATCATTCAGCGATTAAGTACTAAGAGAAGTAGTAGATGAGACGACAATAATTCTCTTTATATGAGGAAATCATTGGCCAATATATTGCATATAAAGAAGAAGTTGTATTAGTTGTCCATGTCAGAGGGGACACTGATGAAATATCATATTGATGCCTTTAACAAGATCATTATTGATATTGAGTCTATCAATATAAAGATAGAGGATGAAGATAAGGCAATCATTTTGCTGAGTTTGCTTCTTAGATGTTATAAAAGCGTTGTTGATATATTACTCTACTGTAGAGAGAGTTTAATGATGAGTGATGTGAAAGCATAATTAAACTCAAAATTATTAGGAAAGTAGATTATGGCTAATACAAAAAGGTTATCTATAAGAGGAAGGACCTCGTATAGAGAGAGAAAGAAGAATGGCTCAAGAACAAAGTTCAGTACTCATAGGAAATGTTATTGTTGCAAGAAGGAGGGACACTTCATAAAGGGTTGTTCGAAGAAGAAGGCATAAGACAAGAAGAAAGCTTTGTTGATATATTACTCTACTGTAGAGAGAGTTTAATGATGAGTGATGTGAAAGCATTATTAAACTCAAATTTATTAGGAAAGAAAATTGTGGCTAATACAGAAGGGTTATCTATAAGAGGAAGGACCTCGTATAGAGAAAGAAAGAAGAATGTCTTGAGAATAAAGTCCAGTACTCTTAGAAAATGTTATTGTTGTAAGAAAGAAGGACACTTCATAAAAGGTTGTTCGAAGAAGAAAGCATAAGATAAGAAGAAAGCGGATGCTACGCTTACTTATGATGATAGTTATAACAGCGCAGAGACACTAGTTGCTATTGATGGTAAGAGTACTGAACAATTTTTCTTTATTCTGCATATACTTTTCACATGTACCCACAAAAATCTTGGCTTATAAATTTTTAGCCTAATGATAATGGTAAGGTATTAATGAGAAATGACGGTGTATGTCAAGTGACTTTAATTGGTAGTATTAAATTAGATTACATGATGGGCGAGAGAGTTAACTAAACTTAGGTATATGTCTAACCTTAAGAGGAACTTAATCTCATTAGGAAGCTTAGACCAGAATGGGTGTTTTATCAAGATCGATGAAGGAGTTTTAAAAATAATAAAGGGCTATATAATTGTGATAAGAAGTGAAAAGCATAAAAGTGTTGATATGCTCAAGGGAAAGGTTGTAAGTGAGTCTATATCATTATCTATATATGATGAGACTATACAAACCAAGTTATGATATTTTACACTGGCACACCTAGGTAAGAGAAACCTGAATGAGTTATTTAGTCAAAAGGTGTTTGGTAAGGATAAGTTCCTGCCATTGGAGTTTTGTGAGTATTGTGTACCGACGAGCATAAAACTAAAGGAACTCTCGACAACATACACTCAAATCTTTGGAGACAAGCTTAGACAACTACTCTTGGTAGTGCTAGCTATTTTTTCAGTTTGATTGATGACTATTCAAGAAAGTTGTAGATCTATGTGTTGAAGAGTAATGATCAAATATTTGATATGTTCAAGACTTAGATGACTCTTATTGAGTATTAGACTAGCAAAATGGTAAAAAGGCTACAGACTAACAATGGCCTTGAATTTTGTAATAGAGAGTTTGATATTTTTTGTGCTAAGTATAGGATTTCAAGGCATAAAATAGTGATATCAACACTACAGTAGGATGCTGTAGTTGAGAGGATGAATTGGACTCTACTTGAAAGGGTTTTTAAAGAGTATACACTCGGATCTCTAAAGACTAGCTCAGACAACTATTCTTAATGGTGCTAGTTATTTTCTCAGTTTGATTGATGATTATTCAAGAAAGCTGTAGGTCCATGTGTTAAAGAGTAAGGATCAAGTGTTTGATACAATCAAAACTTGGAAGAATCTTGTTGAGAATCAGACTAGCATAAGGGTAAAAAGGCTACGAATTGACATTGGCCTTGAATATCGCAATAGAGAGTTTGATATTTTTTTATACCAAGCATAGGATTGTAAGGCATAGAACAGTGAGATCAACACCACAATAGAATGGTGTAGCTGAAAGGATAAAGATGACCTTACCTGA
The DNA here is from genome assembly GCA_946807835.1 of Ailanthus altissimus. Taxonomy (NCBI): domain Eukaryota; kingdom Viridiplantae; phylum Streptophyta; class Magnoliopsida; order Sapindales; family Simaroubaceae; genus Ailanthus; species Ailanthus altissimus. The sequence continues at coordinate 3,424,179 of OX327690.1, read as the reverse complement.
AAGGTTTAGATGCATGCTTACCAGCAATGATGTCAAATGCTTTCTAAAGAGAAATTGTAATGACTTCATCTTACTTGATCAATTGAAGTCCTTTATCGACAATAGACTTTAAGACACCAGAAGAGAAATAGTCTGGTAGCCCTCCTAATTATGACCACCTCAGAATGTTTAGTTGTCACACCTTTGTTCATGTGCATGAGGGGAAGTTAGAACCTAAAACTTTGAAAGGGGTATTCATAGGATATCTCTAAAAAGCTAAAGGATACGCCAAAAGAGTTAAAGGATATAAGGTGTGGTGTACAGAGTTGGTACCATTAAAGAGTATCATAAGGCATAACATAACATTCGATGAGATGACAATGTTGAAAGTCTTCCCATAAAATGAGAAAGAAGAATCCATGCCTAAGGAAGACTCAGCACCCAACTCAATAGAAGTTGAAGTGAAAACTGAGTATAGATTTGATATACCCCAAATTAATATTTCAACAAAAAGATCCTTGAATAAGAGACAAGAATATAGGTGAGTTCCTCTAAGTCCACTTAAAGAAAGAGTAAAACTCTTGAGATGGAATTTGAAAGATTCCAGTTAGTCAGAGATAGGTTAAGAATAACGATTAACCCACCAATCAAGTATGCACAAATAGATTTGGTTGCTTGTGCCTTCAATTCTACTTGCATTCTTGAATTTAATATACCTAGGACATTTGGTGAGGCTATCAAGAGTAAAAATAAAGATAGATGGTAGCAGACAATAGAAGAAGACATTAGTTATCTTAAAAGGAATAATACCTCAAAGTTAGTGGAAAGACCTCAAAAGAAACTAGTAGAGTGCAAATAGGTGTATAAGGTTAAGGATAGGATACCAGGAGTAGAACCTACAAGATTCAAGACTAAACTAATTGCACAAGGTTTTGTTGAGAGAGAGTAAAATTTCATGAGATTTTCTTTTCAGTCATCAAGCACACATTTATTAGAATTTTGTTAGCCATGTATGCAAACATTAAGTTACATCTAGAGTAGATAGATGTAAAGACAAATATTTTACATTAGAGTTTGAAGAGATGATTTATATAGCATAGCCGCAAGGGTTTGTAGAGACCAAAAAATAAAATCATGCTCATTTATTAAAGAAGTCATTATATGGGTTAAAGCAATCACCTAGACAGTGGTATAAAAAATTTGATGAGTTTATGATGACTTATGGCTTTAGTATGAGCAATTATGATGAATGTGTGTACTTTAAGAGCTTAAGCAGTGAGATGATGTATTTGCTTCTATACGTAGATGATATATTGATCGCATGTAAAAATATATAAAAATATAGAAACTTAAGAAACCGTTGAGTGATGAGTTTGAGATAAAGGATTTGAGAGTAGTAAAAAGGATATTGGGCCATAGATATTGTGAGATAAAGAAGGAATGTTAATTTCTTATCTCAACATAAATATATACTCAATATCTTATAGAAGTTTGGTATGTCTAATGCAAATGCTATCTCTATTTATTTGGCCATGCATTTAAAATTATCAGCAACACAATTGCCAACATTTGAAAAAGATAAACTACAGATGAGTAAAGTTGTATATCAAGTGCTGTAGAGAGCGTCATATATGCGATAGTTTATACAAGATCAGACATAGTAAATGTTATGAATGTGGTGAGTAAATATATAACAAATCTAGGTAATGATCACTGGCTTATAGTGAAGTAGATTTTGAGATATCTCAAGAGAACATCAAATCATAGACTGATGTATAATAGGGATGAAGACAACAATGTAATGGTAAGATGATATATAGACTTTGATTATGTAGGTGATCTAGACAAGAGAAAATCATTAACGATTTACGTATTCATTGTGTTTGGATGTAGTGCATATTGAAGATCAGTTCTACAACATGTGGTCGCACTATCTACCACAGAGGCAGAGTACATAACTATTGAAGTAACTATTAAAGAGGTCGTGTGGTTGAAAGTTATATGCTCAGAGGTAATGGTTACTGAAGATGTTAACACTGGTGTGTACTATGATGAGTAGAATGCCGTACACTTAAACAAGCATCAAGTATTTCATAGGAGGTCTAAAAACATTGACATACGACTTCATTACATTCGAGAGATTGTCCAAAGTAGTGAAGTTAGCCTAACAAAGATAGTGTTGTCTAAAATTTCTACTGATATATTGACTAAGCCATTTTCTTCGGTTAAGTTCATCATATACAAGAACTTAACCGGAGTCAACACCTTTTAAGAGTGACCAAAGATGTAGAGATGAGAGGTCTTAGACTTTGTGTATAATTTTGAGTCAATAAGGGAATTTGTGATAAAGTTAATTAAAAACTATTAAAATATAATTTGAAAAGCAAGTCAAGTACGTTGGATAAGCAAGGATATAAGACGGATGCAAAATAAGGCAAAAATGAGAAGTGGTTGCGGCATCGTGTAGTGAACACCGCAGCACCCTAGATAGAATGTGGGCGTTGTAGTGGTAAGCGGTGGGCGCTATAGTACCCTAAGTAACATGTGGATGCCGTGGCGCCAGAGAGCCTGCCTTATGCAGGAATAGGACTAACTGTTTTGTTTCATCTCCTATTTGTTTCAAGACTCCTTAAAATAACCCATACACATTTAAGGTTGTTGAAGTGGAAGCAATCAAAATAAACAAATATCCTAAGTTATATAATTTAGAAACACTAATCAAGAATCTGAAGAGAGAAAGGTAGAAGAACAACAAACAGAATTTATGTGGTTCGGGAACTTGCCTACGTTTATGGCAGATCAAGATCACACTTTCTTGTTAATGAATCTCAAGATACTCACAAAGTATGCATTTTACAAGAAAGACTCACAAAGAACTCATTATCTCTTATAAGCAAGGGTTTCTCTCACTAAGAATCACAAAGTAAGCGATAATCACAAAAAATTATGTTTGAGCACTAAAATATATTTACAAGCCAATAGAGAGTCTTTATATAGGCTTTATGACAACCTAGGTTAATCTTAAACATGTGGAAGTTATTTTATAGAGTCCTGAAATAAGTGAAAGTCGAAACCAAATTGTGAAACACTTCTCTGGGTACCTAGCGCAACGGCGCTCAGGTTTTGTATGGGGTGCCATGGCGCCCATGCCTAGGCACTGCCAATTATGTTTTTTCCTCCTTTCGCTTCTATCTTTGATCTTTGTGCACCAAATGTACTTGGCTTGCTCTTTAAATCTTATCTCGATGATTTTTAATCAAAATTTTCACAAATTCCCTCATTGATTCAAAATTATTCACAAGGTATCTTGATCTCTCATCTCCATATCTTTGGTCACCCTTACAATAAAGTGACTTCAGTTAAGTCTTTGCATATGATGAACTTAACTGAGGAAAGTGGTTTAGTCGACATATCAACAGGATTTTCAAACGATGCTATCTTTATTAGACTAACTTCACTACTATAGACAATCTCTAAAATGTAATGGAGCCACACATTAATATAATTTGACCTTTTGTAAAATATTTGATGCTTGCTTACGTGTATAAAACTCTGGCTGTCACAATACACATCGATGTTCACATCTTCAGTAGCCATTACCTCCGGCCATATCCCTTTCAACTATATGGCTTCCTCAATAGCTTTCGCAATAGCTATGTACTCTGCCTTTGTGGTAAATAGTGCAACCATATGTTGTAGAATATATCTCCAACTTATATTACACTCAAACACCCTAAATATGTAACCCATCAACGATATTTTCTTATTTAGATCACCTGTATAATTTATGTTTACGTATCCTCTTACCATTACACTATTGTCCTCATCCTTTCTATATATTAACCCGTGATTTGACACCCCTTAAGATATCTCAAAATTCACATCACTGCAAGCCACTGAACCTTACCTAGATTTATCATGTATCTACTCACCATACTCATAGCCTACGCTATGTCTGGTCTTGTACAAACCATTGCATACATAATGCTCCCCACGGTGCTTATATATGATACTTTATTGATATGCAGTGTTTCTTCTTCAGATGTTAGTGATTATGCGATTGATAATTTAAAATGCATAGAAAAATGAGTAGAGACAACCTTTACATTGGACATACCAAATTTCTCTAAGATCTTGAGTACATATCATTATTAGGATAAGAAGATAACATCTCTTTTTTCTCTTACAATGTCCATACCTAATATCCTCTTCGCTGTTCCCAATTCCTTCATCTCAAACTCACAACTTAACTACTTATTGAGTTTATGTATCTCTTACATGTTCTTACATGCGATTAACATATCATTGATGTATAGAAACAAATACATCATCCCACAACTTATGTGGTTCGAAAACTTGCCTACGTCTATAGCATCCTTCATACTTGCTTCTACTGAAGCCACAAGCCATCATAAACTTATTAAATCTCCTATATAATTGTCTAGGTAATTGGTTTAACCCATATAATGACTTCTTTAGCAAACAAGCATGATCTTCTTTTCTGGGCTATACAAAGTCTTGTGGTTGTGCCATGTAAATCTTCTCTTTAAGCTGTCCATGTAAAAAGTTATCTTTACATCCATCTGCTCTAGATGTAACTCAAGGTTTTCACACATGACTAACAAAATCCTAATGGATGTGTACTTGACTAAAGGGAATATCTCATGAAAGTCAACTCTTACTCTCTGAGTAAAATGGTGTGCAATAAACCTACCCTTGAATTTTATAAGCTCTATCCCTAGTATCCCCTCCTTCACCTTATACACCCATTTATACCTAACTAATTCTTTTTTCAGGTCTTTTTACAAACTTTCAGGTATTATTCTTCCTAAGAGAATTAATTTCTTCTTTCGTAGTTTGCTGTTGCTCTTTTTTATTTTAGGCTCCTCAAATTCAAGAGTGTAGGCAGAATTAAAAGCCTGATTAACTAAGTCGATTAATGCATACCTGATTGGTAGGTTAATCACTCTTCTTAGCCTATCTCTGGCTAGCTGGTACTCTTCAAGTTCTAAGAGTCCTAGTTTTTTCTTTGGTGGAATTAGAGGAACTCACCGGTGTTTTTGGTTCATCTTTAAGGATCTCCTTATTGAAGTACTAATATATGGGCATATTAAATCGACTCTCAGAATCCATTTAAACTTTTATTAACTCAGGTGCTGAGTTTTCCTTGGGTACAAGTTCTTCTTTCTCATCTTCTTGGGAGGCTTTCAGTATAGTCGTCTCATCAAACATCATGTCACAACTTATAATACTACTTGGTGGTGTTAATTCTCTACATATACCTTGCATCCTTTTACTCCTTTAGCATAACCTATGAATACCTATTTGATAGCTCTAGATTCTAATTTTCTCTCCTTAATATATACAAATATAGGGAAACCAAAAATTTTGAGGTAGTCATATTTAGATAACTCTAGCTCTAGGTCCCTTCTATTAATCAAATAAGTTGTAGTCACTATAGCTTCTCCCCAAAATGTCATGGATATCTTCGTATTAGTAAGCATACATCTAACAATTTCAAGTAGAGTCTTATTCATCCTCACAGCTATGTCATTCTACTATGGTGTTGATCTTACTATTATATGCCTTAGAATCTCATACTTGGCACAAAACCCATCAAACTCCTTATTGCAAAACTCAAGCCATTGTCAGTTCTTAACCTCTTCACCCTTTTGCCAATATGATTCTTATCAAGAGCCTTCCAAGTCTTAAATATATCAAATATTTAATCTTTGCTCTTCAAACCATAGACCCACGACTTTATTGAATAATCATTAATCAAATTGAGAAAATACCTAGCACCACTATGAGTAGCTGTTTAAGTTGGTCTCTAAAGATTCGAGTATATGTAGTCAAGAGTCCCCTTAGTTTTGTGCTCGCTGATACTAAACGTCATTCTATGTGCATTTCTAAGCACACAATGTTCATAAAACTCCAATGCTTGGAACCTATCCTCACTAAACACCTTTTGACTAAATAACTCATTCAAGATTCTCTTACCTAAATGTGCTAGTCTAAGATGCCACAACTTGGTTTGTATATTCTTATCATCTACGGAGAATAATGTAGAACCACTTACAACTTTACTCTTAAGAACATAAACATATTTGTACTTCTCTCATCTCATTATCATCATAGAACCCTTTAATACTCTCAAAATTCATCCGTCAATCTTGATGGAACACTCATTCTAGTATAAAGTCCTTAGTGAGATCAAGTATTTCTTAAGGTCACATATACCTAACTTCTGTCAACTCTCTCACTCGCCAATCATACAGCCTCAGTTTAATACTAACAATTTTCATCATCCGACAAACAATGTCATTACCCATTAAAACCTTACCACCAGTAATAGGTTAAAAATTTATAAAATAAAACTTATGCGAGTATACGTGAAATGTACAACTAGAATTAAGATCCAATTATTAAGTACTTTTACCATTAGTAGTTACTAGAGTCTTTGCACTTTCGTAGCTATCATTATAGGAAATAGTAGTACTCGCTTTCTTCTTGTCTTATGCTTTTTTCTCTAGACAATCATTTATAAAGTGCCCCCCTTTCTTGCAACAATACCATTTCCTAAGAGTCTTGGAGTTCGATCTTGAGCCATTTTTTCCTTTCATCTATATATGAGAGCCTTCCTCTTATCGATAAGTTTTATACATTGTCTCAATCTACTTTCTTAATAGCTTTGAGTTTAATGATGATTTCACATCGCTCATCGTTAAACTCTCTTTGCCTTAGAGAAGTGTATCAATAAAGCTCTCATAACTATTGGGAAGTAAACTCAGTAAGATAATCGCCCTATCTTCATATTCTATCTTGATTTTGTTGAAGGATCTATATGATCTTTCATTGGCATCCCTTCTGACATGGACAACTAATATAGCTTCTACTATATATAAAATCTATTGGCCAACTGCTTTCGCATATAAAGTGAATCAAGCTTCTTTTAAAGACCAATCATTTTCATCTGACCTACTACTTCCATACTTCATCGCTTAATGACAAAACGATTATGCCGTGAGCTATTTTTTGAATGTCTCTTCTTTTTAATTCAGTCTTAGATGACTCTAGCATTTTCTCCTTTTCACTAAATGAAGATGTAGTCTCTTCTAATGCCGAGCCTAACCATTAGCTTATCAATAACGCCTTAACCTTCATCTTTCACAGATTGAAGTCATTTGTACAGTTGAATTTCTCTACCTAATACGTGGGTGTGGCTATCTATTTAAAATCTGGCTCTGATACTAGTTTGTTGAAGTGGAAACAATCAAAACAAGCAAATATCCCAAGCAATATAATGCAGAAACAAGCAATCAAGAATCTAGAGAGAAAAAGATAGAAGAATAATACACAGAATATTCGTGGTTCGGCAACTTACCTACGTCCAGACCTGAGCAAAATCACACTCTCTTATTATTGAATCTCAAGGCACTTACAAACTATGTATTTTACAAGAAAGACTCACAAAGAACTCACTCTCTCTTGTAAATAAAGGTTTCTCTCACTACGAATCACAAAGTAAGTTAATCACAAGAATTTGTGTTTGATCACTAAGATATATTTACAAGTTAATAGAAAGCCTTTATATAAGCTTTAGGATGACCTAGGTTCAACCTTAAATATGTGGCAATCATTTTAGAGAGTCCTGAGACAAGTAGGAGTCAAAACTAAATTGGAAAATACTTCTCCGCGTTGGGCTCTACGGTGCCCAGTCCCTGGCACCGCGAAGCTATAACATCTCACCTAGGCTTCTCGGTGCTGGGCACCTGGCACTGTGGCTCTCGGGTTATGTCTGGGGCACTGCGATACCATACCTAGACACTGCCACTAGCATTTTTGCCTCCTTTCGTGTCCACCGTCAATCCTTGCGCACCCAATGCACTTAGCTTACTCTACAAATCATATCCCAATAATTTTTATCAACTTTCTCACAAAGGTTAACTTAAGTCCTCTTAAAACCTATAAAAAGACTCTCTACTGACTTATAAATAAGTCTTTGTGATCATAGCATTTTTTGTGATTTTTAATGAAATAAAAACCCTTGATTTACAAAAAAAGGCTGAGTTCTTTGTGAATTTTTTTTTTGTAAAAGAAAAATTTTGTGAGTACCTTATAATTCAATATTAAGATAAATTGATTTTGATCCGTTGTAGATACAAAAAAATTGTCCAACTACATAAATTTTTGTGTGCTTTCTCCTACTCTTCTCTTTTTTTTTTTCTCTTAATTACCTGTTTTTACATCATATTACCATTGATATTTGCTACTTACTTCAATACCTTACTTCTGCAATCCTTGTTCCATCAAAATTTATAATTTTCATTATTTTCTAGCTTTCAATAATTTGTCACTTGTAGCCACGAATGAGTTAGCCAATGATGAGATGTTCTTAAAATAACTTGAATCACTATGTTCTTAAAAAAAAAGGGTTGCAAGTTTCCTCTAGAGTTTCGATCTTCCTCGACTCCGTGTCTATCCATTGTGGTTACTTTCTTTACTATACTCACTAAGTCCTTAGAATCGTATATTTGAGCCAAAGCGAATCAAATAGTGTCGGCATGACACATGATCGAGTCCAATTGGATTTGTATTATAAGCTCACATTTTTGGCCCGACAATTAAATAGACATGCAGTACTTATCCCAACATATCTTAGAAAAGTTTGCAAGTCTCTCCGAATTAAAAATGCGATCAAGCATTACTTACTGTGACAAAAGAAATAACTTTGACATAATTCAATGGATTCACTGGATATATCATGCAAAACATGAGGATATGAAGCTCTGTAGGGGTATTTTATATAAGAATCTCAAACTATGCCTCTATGAACTTTTATTGACATCAAGAAATTAGAAACAAGATAGCAAATTAACGTTCAAACAATGGTGCTATATGAGAACCGAATTGCTAAACTTTCATTTAGAAGTTCAATATAGCGATCCATAACAATCCATCATTGAAGAGAATGAAAAATGTTGCAGAATACGTTACCATAATTGCTTCTATTGACCATGCAAGTGTTACCATTCCAGCATCTAAAAACCGATGGAAATCGTCTTGAGGATGCCGCCAAGTGAAAACGGCTAAGAACAATATAATTGAGATCGAGGAGAGGACCGACGATATCGCATCAAAAATGATAAAAATCTGGAAGGAAGTTTTTTTAAGGAAAAAAGAAAGCCCTGTCCCCTCTTTGTTGTCACCAGGTACCGTGAAAGTTTCAGCAAAAGCCACAGTCGCGATAAGTACCGCCAGAACAATATAAGATGGTGCTGTCTCCTTCAACCATTTTTCACCATTTTCCCTCAATTCCTTATGCTCCTTTGCAAATAACTCTCTAGGAGTATATCCTTTTCTGTTTTTAGCTTGAGCGTACATCGGTGGAACTACTTTGTTCACCTCCTACATTTTTAAAGTTTTGAAACATCTCATTAAGGAAAGAGTACACCCATTTAATATTAAAATACGAAAGTGATCATATGAAACCTACAAATTAGTCACAAAAAAAACTATTTGTATAAATAGTGATGTGTAATGAAATTTTTTTTTAAAAAAAGTCAAAGGTAGGATTTTTTGGGTATTTTAGTTTGTATTTAGCTTATTTGACATTTAAATATTTTGGAATTTTTTTTGGCATCATAAATTTGTTAGCTATTTTCAAACATTAAGATTTGAACCAAAAAAAAGTTACTTCTTCTAACTTTAAAGTGAAAGGCCAAATTTTTACTTGAGCTCCTTAATTTTCTCTTGAAAAACTGATTCAATTATTTCTTACCATATAAAACCTAACTCCTTTTGTTTTACTTTACTAAAATATTGTTATTATTTATATTTAAAACAGTGTAATAGTATAAATTATATAAAAAAAACTATGCAATAGTATAATTTATATATATATTATAAATTGTTCTAAATTAAACAATTCATAAGATAATATTAAAGTTGTTTAAGTATTATGAATAATAACTAATCATCTTAGTTATGATAATTTTATAATTTATAAATAAAGGGAATGTGTATTTTATGTTCAATCGTAGTTCATGTTTCTTACTAGTTCATAGTTCATACCAGGCAATTTTAACAGGTTATGAAAGTAGAACGTATGATTTAGTTCATTTTTTTTATAATCAAATCGTAAAAATTTATTTTTTAAAATTTAACTGTATTAAATGTCACGGATGCATTTGGAGCGTGACATAAATTATATATGAGAATTGAACTAAATCAAATTGATTCAATTCGATTTAATTCAATTCGATCTCTTAAATATTTTTTAAAATATTAAAATCATGTAATATTATAATAAAATTTATATAAAAATAAATAAATTTAAATAAATTAATAATTTAATAACGTGTCAAAAAAAAAACATCTACATAAACTAATAAACAAGTAAAAAATAGTAAAATAAAAATTCATCTACACAAATAAAATATTTATCAAAATAAAATAAGTTCCACGTCCATTAAACAAATCTAAACAAAAAAAATTTTCATCCCAATAAAATAAAGTTCATTAAACAAAATAAATTTCATATCCACTAAATTAAAAAAATTTCAAATTCAATAATTGGCTGAATCGGCATATCATCAAAATCATATATGCAAAAATGGCATAAGTCAGTAATTCTCATAATTACCATCATAGACAAATTTAATCCTACAGTAATAAAGACAACGTGTCTGAACTAGAGAAGATTCAATGACCAATTGAAAGTCAACCCATTTTGCCTTGAAGCCCATCTGCCACGTGTAAACCCCTACACTAGCCCTCGTTTTATTATCTAGAAAATAGGCTTTGAGGTACATTAGACAGGATAATGATGTGGACATTGAGACGGGAAAAAAAAAAGTCTGGGTTGGCTGAACGTGGTGTTCTTAATCTTCTGAAGACAAAAGAGAATTGGTCTAATTTTAAATTTTAATAGGAGTTAGGTTATTAAACATCATTTCAATTCTTAAATCATAACTCTTTTATTTATTTTAGTGGTTATTTCTATTTTAAATGAAATTTTTGGTCCAAAAGATTTTAAACGTTTTGTGATGGGTATTAGACTAAACAGGGTTTGCTATTTTATCATCAAAATTAGAAGTATTTGGTGAGTTTGGGTCAAACAAGAAGATTTTTCTGGGCACACCCCGCGAATCGAATTGCTGAAATTGTACGAGTAGAAAAATGATTAGCATGAAACCGTGTTAGATCTTTTGCTCTTTATTTATATATATATTTTTTTCCATTTCTCCTATCTTATCCATTCAAAGCCAAAAAAAAACAGATCTCCTTGAATCCCGGTAAAATTAATTAACCATAGACACGCTTTGCACGTGAGAAATAGTGTAAATTTAGCACGAGGAATGCAATTTGCAAATTTTGCATTGTAAAATGAAGAAAGAAGATAAAGTCAAATAGAAAAGGGGAAGCAAATGCATGCATGGTGTGCAAGTGTAAAGGACAAATGTAACTCTTGGCACTGTTGAAGGATGGTGGCCCACAAAATGGGGGGCAATGGAGCCCCACCCACACTCTCTTGTGAGTTGTGATTTTACATGAACACATTAATTAAAAGTACTGTTATTTAATTATTTTATTTCAAAAAATAACGTAAAATATGAAAAAAATTTAATATACGTAGAATTAAAGTATAGTGAATCACTCACAAATTTATTATAGTACTTAAGTTAAAGGACCACGTATATTACTCAACTCGAAAAGATCTTCTATTAACAATTTTATAAAATATTTATTGAAAGTTCTTGTGAGTCTGTTCAGTACTCAATTCTCACTGAATACCCTTATACTTATACAAGCTTCCACTAAATCATGGTCTGCTTCGACTAATTATCAAGACCATTTAAATATAGACATACATTAATTTATAAAATAAGACTTTACAGATAGACCCGCATTGATAAAGACAGATCAGAAACTATGTCATTACTAATATATTCTCAGACAAATCCTAACTCTTAGAATTCGTTAACTCTTATAATTTACTAACTCTTATTAATTATAAAATTTAAATTTATATCAAATTTAAACTCTTTTATATCAATGTTTTTATATCAAATTTAAACTCCTTTATGTCATACAATGTTTGAAACATAACAAGCATCTTATAATTTATATTTAATTTTAACGATTTTATTCAAAATATTTATTATATAAATATTAAAAAATTAATATTCATACAATATTAGAATGGCACGTAAGCACCATCGTCAACACAAAGAATTTTAAATTAATATCATTATAAAATTAATTATTTTTATCATAATTATAACAATTTAAAGATATTAATATGCTTATAATGATTAATTAAGCATAAATTGTATTTTTTTTTCTTTTTCTTTACTAGACTCACATTCGGCGAATTTCAAAAAATGAAAGTTGGTTTAGGAATTAGGGTATACAAAGGTTGATAACTCTAAATTATTTTGTTGTCCATTATATTTTCATTCAATAGAACTTCGTTGGAAATTATATTCTTTTTCATTTTTTTTAATTTCATTGTTTTCACTTTGTGGAGAGGCCAGCTACTAAGAAAATAAAATGAAATAAACAAAAACTAAAGGATAATGTAATTGGAAAAGCTACCAGCTGGTGATAATTCTTCATCATCAGTTTGCTCACTGGTCCGTTGAGGAACATCGTTATCTGTCATGGTTTCATCATCGTTCGACATTTGTCATTGACACATATAAAACACAACTAATTCGCTTCTAGACATGAAATTCAATCATTGTAAAATCAGTATCTCTTTTAAAGAGGGCAATTATTTTTTTAAGAGAAAATAATATCCAAAAAAGAACATATTAATGCTTATATGAAAAATCAGAGAGATAATAATAAAACAACAAAATATGTCATTCTTTACTAAGAAACAACATCCAATTCTTAGTTTTATTTAAGCCTCAATTTTCTAATATGAACAATTTTAAGGATTCGGAATTATATCTTAAAAAGTATATTTAGATGATGTGAATGATATAGCACTTATTTAAATGGATGGTGAAATGTTACCTTAAATTTTCTTAGAAATTATAAAACCTCATTATTCACTTGATGAGTGCCACGTCATTTGAAATCTGCTGTTTAGAAAGCTTAAGATCCATATCATTACTCTTTCTATTATTTACATGCTTCAAAAAAAATTTCCTTCTTTATTCAAATTTATGTAGAATTATAATTCTCTTTTGACCTGAGTTTACCTGAGTTTTAAGGATCTCATATCATGAATATATTATTTTACATATGTAGTCAAGATTTTATTTATCATTTTTTCTCTACTTTGAGAAGACGAGAAAATTTTATTTCATCTATAACACAATTTCTTGAAATTTTTTCATTTCTATGCAAATTTTGCATGCAATTAATAAATTAAATGTAATTATAAATGTCCAAAATTGTTGTATACATATTACCTTTTTTCAAACACTGCAACATTTCTTCAAGCAGATTGACTATTCTTTCTTGTTCAATGCATGGATTTGTAATACATCGTGACATCTTTGTCTGCATACAAAGTTTAAGAGGATTAAATAGTAAAACTAAAAATGCATTACGACTAAATGGTTGTTTCTTTTTTTTTTAACTTCGTATTAAATATGACTTAATTTAATTTATTAAGTCATTTAATTTTTTTTAACTTAATAAAAATTTCAAGTACACTTAAATTAATTTTTATTTTTGTTGTAATTAAAATTGAATTAATTTTAAAATTATAATATTTAATGTAACTATAAATAAAATATAATTAAAATTAAAATTGAATATAAAATTAATTTAAAAATTTTATAAAATGTATTTTATAAATATATTTAACAGGGACTAACTTGATATTTTCTATCGCAAGTTCCTTTAAACTATTGGCTAAATGCCTCCGTTGGCTGCCATTTGTTAATCAATAGAAGCATTTGCTGAGGTCATTTAGCTGTTTGGCATAGTTGGATGTATCATAGGCGTACCTTATTAGAGTACTAATATTACTCGTCTATATGATTGAATTATAAGTAACAATTACTCCTAATGCTCTCTTTACCATCATGAAAAGTGTTCAATAAAACGCACAATAATAAAAATGATTTTGTTCAATATAGAAGTCAAAATAAAATTTTGTCACTCTGCCACCTCTTTTGAACTGCGAAGCCAACATATACTTTTACTTTTTTGCCTTTGTCTCTCCGTCCATGTCACGTTCTAAGGAAATTTCATAATCGCTTTCAAACTTTTTTCTTTTGTTTGATCTTATTCATGTGTCATAGATTTGTTTTAGAAATATGTGATTTTAGATACTTTGAGGATTAAGTAGCCTGTAAAAACAATCAACAAAGAAAGAAATAAGCATATATACAACTATTTGAGAAATTAATCTCTTTATAATCAAAGAATAATACAAAATTAAGATGATTAACATAACTGAATGCCTCTCCTATATATAGTATTAACTCTATACAATTAATTACTAGGATTTACAAAGTTATACTATAATCTAACAATATACAATAAAGATGAAAAAAATAAATAAATAAATATTTTAATATGCTACCAAATATTATGTGAATTTTTTGTTCCAAACCTCCATTACTTGGTATCCAAGTAATGGGTTGGAGCTATTTTTCCACCTAAGTCAACGGGCCTTCAAGAAATTCTAGTTCATGTAACTCTCCACAAGTTCAAGTACCCTCCAGAAGGCATGATATGCACCAAGTATTCAAGAAAATGCATAATAGCACTTAAAGCGCGATATTTTCTCACACCAAATTCACAGGACACCCTCGTCACTTCTTTGTTGGAGCTCACACACCATGTTCTTCGTTTACTATTGTACATTCTTGGGTTCGTAGCATACTTCACTATCAGCAGCCCCTTCATTTGACAAAGTACTCATGACTTTGAGGGTAGTTCTTCTTCTGTACTATCTTTACATTAAGAATAAGTTCTAGTCATTATCATAAGATATGAAAAGTCCCAAAGGTGCATTAGTTTATGGACCACACTCTGTGTCTTATGCATCTTAATGGTATGGCTTCAAACAGCTTATGTAAATATATCGAATGTAGTTATAATCTCAAAGGTAACTCCATGTTACACGAGACATTGTCAATTCTCTTGGTTATAGGAAATGCCCATGCATACTTATGAACAAGACTATTGTAAAGTGAACATGTATACTTATGCTATGTTGGAGATATCTTTACCATCACTAAATCTCCTATATTATACTTGACTTGTTCCTACTTGTCCTTGGCTCTCTTTTTGCGCTGAAAAAACACATTCACACTATATAGTGTCTTGGATGGTATGATGAATCTCTCATCCAATAACTTATTGAGCTGTACATGTGAGTCTTAATGTCTTTTTAGAGCTTCTCACTTATCTGCTCCAACTTCCTTAAATAGTATGTCACCTTATCCATAACGTTACCAAGTTTCCTCACCATAGTCCCCATATTATAGTCAAGATCAATATACTTGCCACAAGTGCTAGTCTTTTTCCTATCGTTATCTTTGGGATCTTTACCCTTATCGTTAGTCATCTCAGATGATGTTGTCACATCCTTCATCATCTTTTTTAAATCCATTCTAATACCAAATGTCAAGGATATTTTTGAAATTATGTGACCTTAAACACTTTTAATGTTAAGCAACTTGGCAAAAAAAAAACCAACAAAGAAAGAGGATAAGCACGTATACTAACTATTTGAGAAAATACTCTCTTATATGATTGAAAAAAGTACAAGCTAATATAATTTTGCTCAACTGAAGGTCTCCTTTATTTATAGCATTAGCTCTATACAACTAATGGTAAAAATTTATAAAGCTATACAATGATCTAACAGCGTATAAAAAATATGAAAAAAATATGTTAGAGAATATTTTAATATGCCACCAAATATCTCGTGGCATATTTTTGTTCCAGAACCTTTATTACTTGTATACCCAAGTCAACGGGCCTTCTCGAAACATTGGTTCATGTAGTGTTCCATGTGTTCAAGTAACCTTTAAAAGGCGTAGTGTACACTAAGTGTTTGAGAAAATACTTAAAACTACTTCGGACATGATACATAGCATTTCAAAGAATTTAAAATCAATAGCATTTAGAAATATATACCTTATACAAGAATAAATAAAATTTTCATAATTATTTTTAATTATTAATGTTACATAATAAACATAACTAAAATTTCCTAAAATATTTATTATTATTTTGAGAAAGGAGAGTGTTTTCTTTAGGAAAAAAAATTAATAATAAACTCAGAGAAAAATTAAACCTTTATTATTTTCGATATTCAAAATTGAGAATCAATAGGCTAACACTGGCTATCTTATTTTGAATGAATATGAACAATTTATTCCCTCAAGTTTAACAAAATGGCATTTTTGTCCCCAGTAGATTTGAAATACTAAGTCCCAATCCATTAGGTTTTTTTAATTTTTCTATTAATTTAAACAAAATATGCTCTTTTGTAGTTTAAATGTCTTATTTGCCTAACTTAAGTGCACAATAAATTTAACATTGAACATGTGACACACATTTACTATGTGCAATCTCTTCTATTTATTTAATAAAATATTATTAACTCAAATAAATTTTATTATAATTATTATGGTTACATTTAATATTATGCTAATTTTTTTAATTAATATAACATTTAAATTTTTTTATTTAATTGTAATCCCTTTTCAAATAAATAATTAAATAAATATAACACAGTATTTTAATTAATTAATATGATTATAAGTATAATAATCAAACAATACTTAGTTAAGTTAGAATTTAATAATTAAAAATGAGAAAAATATAATATTTAAAAGAAAATTTAGGTAACATAAACAACAACTATCTATTATCGCTGGCCGCCAACCATTTATATTGTTGAACTTATAATTTTTCGATCTACTTGATGACAGTGGTGGTTTTATTAACTGAGCATTAAACATGGGACTAACAAGGTGTTTGAGGTGGTAGTTGCCATAACATTGCTTTCAAATGATAATGAGTTATGGTGCATTGATGCTGTTATCATATAAATCCCCTACTGGTGATTTAAATTATAGTAGTAGCACATTGTAACGCATTATTGTTTAACAAAGACATTATGGTAGTCGACCCTCTAAACAACTTATTTTCTTCTGTTTTGGTATTCAGTTGACAAAAATAGTAATGTCTTTACATAGGTCGAGAGATTTTGAATTCGGATATGTTTTTGCTCCTGTAGAATAGTCGTCGGACTATTGCTAAAATGTAGGATTACCATACTGGCGACAAAGTCGACATTGTTTCAATAACTAGTTTAAATTTTAGATTTTTTTTATTGTTATAATTTAAATACAATTATTCATTTAAGTTGCAACACTTGTCAATATAATTTAAATATATGTGTAATTAGAGAACAATGCCCTATTCTAATTAAATTAATAGAAAAATTAATAAATTAGAACAAAACTGAGAATCTTAAATTTAACTTGAATAATTAGACTATTTAGTCAATTTGAGGGCTAAATTGTCGCTATATCTACTTTATACCATACTCTAAAAAAGGCTAGGATTACCATACTGGCGACAAAGTCTTCATTATTTCAATAACTAGTTTAAATTTTAGATTTTTTTTTTATTATTATGATCCAAATACAATTATTTATTTTAAGTTGTGACACTTGTTAATATAATTTAAATATATGTGTAATTAGAGAAAAATGCCCTATTCTATTTAAATTAATAAATTAGGACAAAATTAAATATCTCAAATTTAACTTGAATAATTAGATTATTTAGTTAACTTGAGGGCTAAATTGTCACTATATCTACTTTATGCCATACTCTAAAAAAAGGCTAGAATATTCAATGATAGTAATAAAAGTAATAGAATTTAAAATACAAAGTTTGGAACCTCTAACAAAAACTTTTAAAGTATATAACTAAAAAGTTAGAAACTATACATATATCTATTTATATGAAAATATCTTTAATAACAAATTGTAGTTACAAAAAGTATACTAAAGTTGCAATCTTTACTTTTTAGGTAGGTCAATAATTAAAATTGAGTAATGTTAGAATTATTAAGTTGAGATATAAAATTTGTATTACAACTAATATATTATTAATTAAGTAGTTGTTGACTTTTTAAATTTTTATTAATATAATAATTGTATAAAACTAAATCAATAACTGATTCATTAAATATCACATCTATTAGATACAAATTTTATATATCAATTATATAAACTCTAAACTCTAACACTATTGTTAAAGTTACATTTAGACCGCGTTAAAATAACAAATAAACTTCTTTGCATAACATAAATGATCAATAAATTTTTTTAGTATAAAATAAATGATATTTGAATCTCTTTCTAATTGTTTTTTTCACTTAAAGTATTGTTTATGGATATTGATTTGTAAAATAATTTTTATACCTTCTTGAAATAAAGAATCTACTAAAATTTAGTTTTTTATTAAAAAATAAAAATTATTCTTTCAAATTAATAAAAAAATGAGAAGGTCATTTGTTTTGTTTAAAAATTATTCATTGTTGTCGTAAACCCCAGTAAAAATGAGATAGTCAATATCTGTCGCTCACTGCCACTTATTGCAAATTATGGAACCAACATATATTTTTTGCTTCGCCGTTGTCCACATTCTCCTCTTAAAACAATTCATCAGGTTATTAACGTCTTACGGGTGTCCTCTCAAAAATTAATGAGTTATTTTTGCAAACTCAAACAAAAATATTAAAGGTTACAAAACGAGTAATAATATTCAGAAAAATTTATGATATAATTAAAACTTTATCATTGATCTTTTTATTAATCGATATAAATCTAATTAAGTATTTCTTGAAATTTCAGTTTAAATTTACTTTAACTATAATGCAATTGCTAAAATGAATTGTATTAACTTTTAATCTTAAAAGAAACGATGTTGAGCATTTGGACAAGTCACAAGATTGTATAATATTTTTTAAATAATACTAAAGTGGCAATTAATCAGAAAGTATCACATAGTAATATAACATAATATGAGCAACGTCAAAATCCTACTTCTATAAATATAGGAGATATCTCTACTTATAAAGTCTTGTAATTCAATTCTTTTCAGTAATGTGAAATCGGTGCAATCCCAACAATAAAGTCCACTTCAGCTTAACCAAGTGGTTTTATCTTAAGTCGAGTTAGAGAAAATGGCAGAAACGTTAACACATTACCAAAGGTTGAACAAATTATTAGAGTGACAAAAATCAAATATTGGAGGATTAGTACTTACTAGTATGGAAAAAGTACATCTTCAAATACAAATACATGAAAGTCAAACAACTTGCAGGAAAGAGCATATGGTTCGTAAATGTTGAAGCGGAAGCACATAAACGAGTTAAACAATTCACCTAAATAATATAATAATGTAGAACAAGTTATTAAGAAATAAAAGAGAGAAAGGGTAGAAGAAGAACACACAAAGAATTACGTGGTTCGGCAACTTGCCTACATCCACGACGGATCAATATCACATTCTTCTCTTATTCTGAATCACAAGGCAACCACAAAATATACCTATTACAAGAAAGATCACAAAGAATACTCTCTCTTGCTCTCTAGAGATTTTCTCTCACAAAGAACCACTAAGAATAATCACTAAGATTATTGTTGATCACCAAGATCTCTCTAAGATCACAAAGATCTCACTAACTTGATCACAAAGGTTGTCAAGTTCACTAAGTTGTGTTTACAAGCCAATTGATAGCCTTTATATAGGCCTTGGGACGTCCTAGGTATTCCCTATACGTGTGGGAGTCATATTAGGGAGTCCTAGAGCAAGTGGGAGACGAAATTAGGAAGTTTCCTAATTTTGAGACACTGTTCCCGCGTTCAGCGCCGCGGCGCTGGTTCGCGTCGCCGTGACGCTGGCCTGATATTTGCTGAGCGCTGCGGCGCTCAGGTACTGAAAGTGGCGCTGCGGCGCTCATCCTGGTTGCCGCGGCGCTGGCGCCTGATGCACGCCCTTCTTCGGTTTTCACCTCCTTTCACGTCCGTCTTCGATCCGTGCGCACCCTACGCACTTGGCTTGATCCCCAAATCATATTCCAATGATTTTTAATCAATATTCTTACAGTAAGTAACACAAGCAAAAAACAGCACAAGTACCAATGCCCCTCCAGAGGTTTTTGAAATAGACACTTCTCAAGGTGGCCTTTGTATGGTTCCAAGAAGTTTCATGGTGTTCATTCAATTTTTTCGCAATGCCATGGTAACCGGACAGACAGACAGTTATCTGTAGGCAAAGTTCATTAAATATTCGTGCTACTCTAGAACTAACACCCAGATGATCAGATATAATTTTTACTTCTACAAGCAAATCTATATCTTCTTAAGTGTCGATAAGCAAATCCATTAGCAAAATAAGATTGCATACTTTCATTTCAAATGGATAGTGATATTTGTTAGACATATAATGGTATTTATGCCCTTAAAGCATGTGAAATATTATTTTATTAAATTAATAAAGTTTATTTATATATATAATTGAACATACATTGATAAACTCATATTTATAAAGTATGTGATTTATATATTAAACATATGATGCTAATACAGAGGATATAGATCATAGGTTCTTTATAAATTAAATCATATTCACAATCATTAATGAAATAGGCATTTTATTATGTAAGGTTGTAATTTTTCTGCTTCTTATAGTTAATGATTTACCTTGATCATCGAAGTAGAGACTTCGAGTAGAAAAATTAATGTATATGATACATTGAACAAAACTACTGTGAATTTCGATCTAGTTAACTAAATGTCATAGATTTTAATTCACAAAAGCTTTAATAAGCTTGATTGATCTTAATCCCGAGCAGGTAATAAACTTACATTCATGCGTTGTATCTTTTGAGTTATCACGGAGTGAGATCTATATAAACAGTCAAAACTTCGATAGCTTAGAGATATAATTTCATGGCTTGTGGGAACATATAGTTGCAAAATGGAATCTAATAATTAATGTCCACCTAAACTGTTTACAGTACTTGATCATTAAAATTTGTGGCCACAGTTTATTCAATAAATTATTTATTGAATATTAATATTTATTTACAAATATAGACATATTAAAAGTGATCATTAGAGCATTCAATGATTTATAGGTAAATAAGTAATTAAAAAGACAAGACATTTTTTCAAGGCCTAACTTTAATTATGAACATCAATTAGAGGGTCAATTAAGTGGTTATTATTGGTCTAAAGACCAAGTCCAATTTAATTAAAATGAGTTTTAATTAAATGAAATTTTATTTTATAACATGGGTTACTAGAGTACAACCTTTTACTTTTAGTGGAATAGCATGAGGTTAACTTAGAAGAATTAATGTATTATAAGATAATAAGAATAAGGCTTTTTAAGTTGGAGTTAGGAAGTCTATGGGTCTTGCAGTCCTTCTAGTAGCTTAAATCTTAATCAAACTCTAATTTTCTAATCCTAATCAAATTTTAAATACTCAAGAAAGATCCCTATATATATGGGAGGTATGTAATAAAAAAATGTGACCACAACTATATTGAGAAAAATTCTTTTACGTATTCTTACGTGAGAAAAGAATTTAATTAATATCATTCTCTCAGATTTAGGTATTAGTAATTTTAGAGATTAAGAAAGATTCACGCGCCCACTCGCGTTTAGTTTGAAGATTGAGGATAGTAGAAAAGATTGCAGCCAGGAATTGAGGTAATTTTCTATCCATATACATGTAATTATAAACAAGACAATCTGACTTCCGCTGCATTTATTTTATTAAACAGAAAAATTTTATTTTACATACCAACAACTGGTATCAGAGCCACCTTGTATCATATTACATCTATAGTTTATTTTGTGTATGGTATTAATTGCTTATTGTGGCACTAATTGGATATTTAATCTATATTTTTTATCTTTATTAATTATGTGATGAATGGTTGTGTCCATAATAATTTATAATTAAGTTAATTCTTTGTGATTCTTTTGCAAACCAATTAAATGGCTTAGGGTTTTGATTTGCAATCTAAAAAATATATATTTTTTATTATTATTTTGATTGTAATAATAAAATAAAATAAAAAGGAAAAAAAATGGCAAAGAATGGGCGGTGGAAGTGAAAGGGAAGATGATGTTTATTTGGAAAATATCATTCATACCTTTTTAATTTTAATTAATTATAATATAGTTAAGATATTTTACGTATGTTACAAATTGATCCTTAAAAATTTGTAATTTATGCAAATAGATCTTAACAGAATTATTTATTTCACTCAGCCCCCTTAGATATTGGGTAATTAAAGATTGACCATATAACTTTTAGATATTTATAGATAGATCCTAAATTTAACCCAAATTTATTTTGAGATTAATTTTGGGTATTTATAAATTTAAAGTTGGTCCGAACTTCTCTTAATCTTGGTTCAATTTTATAAAATTTTATTTGAGCTATTTTATTAAAATTATTAGGTCTAAAAATATTTTCATTTAAATTTTTTAAAAAGGCTCAAAGAAATGTTAAAGCCTAAAATAAGCCCAATTTATTTTTAAAATAAGTGGACCAAAGAAAATTAAGAGGCCTAAAATCCAAGTTCATAAAAGAAGACAAGTAAGAAGAGGGAACATTATGAAAAAGCCTAAGTTAACTTCAAGGAAAACTTTCAAGAATTTATATTTAGTTTTTAATGTTTTTCTTTCTAGGAAAAGTCATGAATTATAAGTTATTTATTTATTTGGTTAATTGATTGAATGAATAACATGTCATACAGATTAAGGGTGCCACATTCACATGTCCATACATCAAATATATCATATTGTATGGCATTAATGTTCTAATGAGATTATGATAAGATTATTGTCATAATTTTAATATTATATTAATTTATTATTTGACGTGGTCTTATTAATTATTTTATGAAAATAAAATTAGATATTAATGAGTAGAACGTCATTTTATAAATTAATTAAAACTCTAAGAATTAAAATATTAAGTGAGAGAGGGCTTTAGGCATAAAGCTCATGGCCTCCATTATTAGTCATATAGTAAGATAGATTAATGACTCACCTTAAATCTTGTGAGCTCCATACAAAAGGTATTAATCAGAACTAGTTACTAGATAGGACTTCCCTAAAAGATAAGATCCAATATAGGACTAATGCGAAACTGACTACTCTACAGTGGCTTTTTTAATTGAAAAATATAAAAGGATTGAAATAATGGTTATGCACTCAACTTAGGTTGGTTGATATCCTTCCTATAAAGTTCTTGTCAATTAAATCTAAGAGCTAAAGAATCAGTAGTTTATTATTATTTGATATAAGATATCGAGATAATAATAACAAATTAATATGGTACTATTTTGATTTATGACGGATACGACCACCCTACGGAGGCGTATTCTGAATGAAAATTAGATTACCAATGTATATTGTAGTTAAAGAGTTCTACATAAATGCATTTCATGTATTCATGCAAAAGTTACACATGCTTTTAGATAATGTATGCTCATGTTTGAATTTATTTTTCAGAATCATGTCTTCATTCAACCCACTAGCATCCATCCTTAATCAAAACAAGTTAACTGAGAATAATTATGTGGATTGAGAAAGGAACTTAGATATTGAACTCACAGTTGAAAAGCACGAATATATCCTAACTAATAAATAAACTCAAATACCTAATGAAAAAGCATCTCAAGATGAAATAGATGCTTACAATAGTCAATTGACTAAGGGACCGTCTTCATCTTTTGGTCTCAATCCTAGTGGAAATAGTAGTAAGAAGAAGAATAATAAGTCAAAGAAAGCATCTAATTCAGGATTTGTGTAAATTCATAAAAAGGTAGTAAGGCGCAAAGGAAAGTGTTTCCAATGTGGCATTAAAGGGCATTGGAAGAGAAACTCTCCTTTAATTAAGTTTTTAATAACTAAAAGGACAGCTTCACCTTCTAGTAAAATGCTTTTCATTGAGACATATTTAATGGTTAATTCTATTAATTCCTAGATAGTAGATTCTAGAGCCACTAATCATATTTCTAATTTATTGTAAGAGTTCTAGGAAACCAGACAACTCAGTGAACAGAAGATCAATCTAAGGCTTGGAAATAGCGCAACTGTTGCAGCTAAGGTAGTGGGAGTTGTTCAACTTTATTTTGATGATTTTAGGACTTTAGTATTAGATGATTGTTTGTTAGTACCAGAACTCAAATGCAGTTTGATTTCAGTTAGTTATTTGAATAAATTTAATTATTCTGTTATTTTTGACTCAACTGTAGTGATCAAAAGAAATAAGTTGTTTATATGTTTTGGTACACTAGTTAACTATCTATACTGCATATATCCTAAAATCAACTCACTGCATGACACAAAATTAAATAATGAATCTAATCACCATAAGAGGATTAAAGTGACTCCCACTAATCAAATGTATCTATGACATTTACGTCTTGGTTATATTAGTCTAGATAGGATCCAAAGACTGGTCAAAGATGAACCTTTAAGTTCATTAGATATTGAACCATTATCAGTCTGCGAATCCTGTATAAAAGAAAAAATGACCAGAAGACCCTTTAATACTAAAGAAAATAGAGTCTTTGAAACATTAGAATTAGTGCACTCTGACGTGTGTTGGCCCACGAGCACACAAGCTATGGGAGGTTATGAATATTTCATCATTTTCATTTATGATTATTTTAGATTCAGTTATGTATACCTAATACGCCACAAGTCTGAAGCGTTTGATAGATTTAAAGAGTTTTAGGCAGAAGTGGAAAGGCAATTAGGAAAACATATAAAGACACTTCGATCTGATTGAGGTGGTGAATACCTCAATAGTGAGTTCAGGACCTATTTGTAAGACAATGAGATATTATATTAGTTGACTACACCAGGGTCACCCCAGAAAAATGGTGTAGTAGAAAGGAGAAATAGAACTCTTCTTGAAGTTGTGAGGTCAATGATGAGTTATTCAACTTTACCTATCTCGTTCTGGGGTTATGCCTGAGAAATGGCCATATATCTTCTTAACTTAATTCCATCTAAATCAGTCCCTAAAACACCTCTGAAAATGTAGATAGAACATAAACCAACTTTACATCATATACATATATGGGGTTGTTCAGAACATGTGCTAAAAGGGAAGACAGACAAGTTAGAATCTAAGTTAGAAGTTTGTCTATTTATTGGCTATCCTAAAGGATCAAGAGGAATTATTTTCTATAGTTCTCAAGATAATAAAGTATTAGTTAACATTAATTCAATCTTTCTTGAAGAATACTATATAAAAGACTTCAAGTTTAAGAGTAAGATAATTCTTGATAAATTATTTGAGAACTCTAATATTGTGCCAGCTAGAGTTAATGAGTTAATTCCCAATCTAGATTATAATAACCAACTAGAGCCAGTTACAGAATGACAACCGCCAGTACTTCATCATAGTGGGAGGATTATTAGACATCTAACTAAGTACATATTAATTAGAGAGTCATTTCAGCCAGTCTCTAATGAACATAAACTAGATCCTACTAGTTATGATGAAGTAATGGTTGATAAAGATGCAAACCATTGGCATAAAGCTATAAAATCAAAAATGGATTCCATGTATTCCAATAAAGTCTGGGAACTTGTAGAGAAATCTGAAAGGATAAAACCCATAGGGTATAAATAGGTTTACAAGAGAAAGAGTGGGGTAGATGAGAAGGTGAAAACCTTAAAAGTTAGGCTTGTTGCTAAATGATACACTTAGAAAGAAGATATCGATTATGAGGAGACCTTTTCACCGGTAGCCATACTTAAGTCTATTAGAATTCTCTTATCCATTGTAGCAAATCTTGATTATGAGATTTGACAAATAGATGTCAAGACTGCCTTTCTTAATGAAAATCTTGAAGAAAGTATCTATATGATACAATTAGATGGTTTTATAGCTATAAGTCAAGAGCATATGGTTTATAAACTGTAAAAATCTATCTATGGGCTTAAACAAGCATTTAGATCATAGAACATCAGATTTGATCAGGCAATCAAATTATTTAGTTTTGATCAAAATTCTAATGAACCTTGTGTTTACAAGAAGATAGTTAAGTGGTTAGTGATTTTTCTAGTCTTATATTTTATATGATATACTACTCATTGTAAATGATGTAAGAGCATTATCATCAGATAAAATATAATTATCTAACTATTTTGATATGAATGATCTAGAAGAAACCAATAACATCATTAGGATTAAAGTATTAAGAGATCTCAAGTTAAAGATATTAGGTTTATCCTAAACTACATATATTAACAAAATTCTGATCAAGTTTGCCATACATAATTGCTAAAGGGATTATTTTCCTTTAGATATGAAATTGATCTATCCAAGTATCAGTTTCATAAGACAACTGAAGAGATAGATTGTATTAGAAGTATTCCTTATACATTAGCAGTGGAAAGTCTTGTGTATGCAATATCATGTACTAGACCAGATGTTTGTTATGTAATTGCTAAAGGGATTATTTTCTTTTAGATATGAAATTGATCTATCCAAGTATCAGTTTCATAAGACAACTGAAGAGATAGATTGTATTAGAAGTATTCCTTATACATTAGCAGTGGAAAGTCTTGTGTATGTAATGTCATGTACTAGACCAGATGTTTGTTATGTAAATTTGAATGGTCGGTGGATATCAATTTAATCCAGGACTAGAACAATGGACTGCAGTAAAGCATATATTTAAGTATCTTTAGAGAATGAAAGATTATATGCTTGTATATTTCAGTGAGAATCTTATACGTATTGGGTATACATATTTAGAATTCTAATAACTTAGGATACCCGAATCTTTCTCAGGATATATGTTCACTTTAAGTGGTGGAGCTACAAGTTGGAGGAGTACAAAATAATCATGTATTACAAAATTCACCATCGAACTTAAGATGATGCTGAGTGCTTAGATGCCTATTATTCTTTATTAAGATAATAATAAGGGCAGTAGCACAGTCTAAGGAATCGAATACCACAAGAAAAAAAATGCATTGAGAGAAAATCATATTTGGTAAGACAGTTTTGTGCAAAATGGTGAGGTTATGGTATCTAAGATTATGTAAGCAGATAATCTAGTAGATCTATTCACATAAGTCATTGCCAGTAAAGAGTTTTGAAACTCATATAAATAATATTGGGGTTCAATAGTTAATATGCTTTAGGGCAAGTAGGAGATTGTTAGACATATAATGTTATTTTTGCCCTTAAAGCATGTGAAATATCATTTTATTAGATTAATAACGTTTATTTATATATATAATTGAGCATACAATGATAAACCCATATTTATAAAGTACATGATCTATGTATTAGGCATATGATGCTAATACAGAGGATATAGATCATAAGTTCTTTATAAATTAAATCATGTTCATAACCATTAATGAAAAGGGCATTTCATTATGATACATTAAACAAGACTACTGTGAATTTCAATCTGATTAACTAAATGTCATAGATTTTAATTAAAAAAAGCCTTAATAAGCTTGATTGATCTTAATCCTCAGCAAGTAATGAACTTACATTTATGTGTTGTATCTTTTAAGTTATCACAGAGGAGATCTATATAAACAGTCAAAACCTCGATAGCTTGGAGATATAATTTCATGAGTCGTAGAAACATGTATTTGCAAGATAGAATCTAATAATTAATGTCCACCTAAGTTGTTTGCAGTACTTGATCCTTAGAATATGTGACCATAATTCATTCAATCAATTATTTATTTGTAAATTTATTTACAAATATAGACATATTAAAAGTGATCATTAGAGCATTCAGTGACTTAAGGGTAAATAAGTAATTAAAGAGGCAAGATATTTTTCAATGCCTAACTTTAATTATGAACATCAATTAAAGAGGTCAATTAAGTGATTATTATTGGTCTAAAGACCAAGCCCAATTTAATTAAAAGGAGTTTTAATTAAATATGCTTTTATTTTATAACATGGGTTACTAGAGTATAACCATTGACTTTTAGTGGAATAGTCTGGGGTTAACTTAGAAAAATTTGTGTATTATGAGATAATAAGGACTATGCCTTTTAAGTTGGAGCTAGAAAGCTCATGAGTCTTGCAGTCCCTCTACTAGCTCAAATTTTAATCAAACTCTAATTTCTTAATCTTAATCAAATTCACAATATCCAAAGGAGATCCCTATATATATATGAGGTATGTAATAAGAAAATGTGACCACAACCATACTGAAAAAAATTATTTTACGTATTCTTACGTGGAAAAAGAATTTAGTTAATATCATTATCTCATATTTGGGTATTAGTGGTTTTAGAGAGTAAGAAAAATCCACACGCCTGCACGGGTTTAGTTTGAAGATTGAGGATAATAAGGAAGATTGCAGTCAGTCAATTCAAGATCTGTCATAATAAAGAATTGATGTAATCTTTTATCCCTATACATGTAATTATGAATAAGACAACCTGGCTTCCATTGCATTTATTTTATAAAAAAGAAAATTTATTTTACATACCAACAATATTGCTCCAAGGCCATCATGTTTCGGAACACGGCTTCTGTGTCGTCATATACTTCAATCCGTGGAATTTGCAGTTAAGGTTCTCCCAGACATAGAATTATTCGCTTCTGCTTTTCCAATCTTACGACAAGTACGATGTTACTTTTGTTAAGCTTAAACTTCACTCCTGACTCGTGTAGTTTGACTGCACGAGGTAAATCTTTAAAGCATCTATATGACTCTGGTTCTGGGTACATTTTTGTCATAACATATCGTCTCAAATCAATGAAATGCCTGAGTTACTCCTTGACAACAATTTCAGTCAACTCCATACAGTTGAAGAACCGACATAAAAGATCAAAGAAAGAATGATAGCTCTTTGCGTGAGCTTCAAGGTCAAGAGAGGCTAATCGATATAGTTCTTTGAAGATGAAGTATGGAAGCTGATTTTTGAGTAATTGTAACTCCACTGTAATAGCAGTTTCTTATTGTGATTTATCTAATAGAAAATCATTTACACTATTATGATCTCTGAGGAATAGTTCAATGATAAAAACGGCATCATACAGAATCATTGTTATGAATTCGTATTTCTTAAGCTTGCATGTCTCTTCATAACACAATTGCGGATGCTTTGTTCGTATGCCTCTAAAAAGTTTATAAGTTTTGGCATATCTCCTTACCAGTAATTTGCTTGTTAAATTCCCTTTCATACTTATGTTTTGCTTTTTAATATCAACAAATTCTGTTCCATCGTGTTAAAGAGGGCCTATTGAAATTACCTTTGGTGTATATACTTAATTTTCCCTAGCCAATCAACATTTATCCTCTACAAAAAAAATAGTTGACACCATCTTCTTAGCCTATGAGCTAGTAAAGGGATGTAATAGGTAGATATCTCAGTATTTGAGGAAGGCGTATATCTCAGTATCATGGAACTTTCTAGAGAAAATTTTGATAGGGCTTAATTTTCCCTATCCTTTCATCAGGCTTGTTAGGTGCTGTGTTAGAACAAGTATATTTTATGTGGTTATGAACAGAAGCTTTGAGGGGTATTTTTTGGGAAAAAGAAGGTTAAGACAATGGGATCCTATGTCTCCTTTGCTTTTTACTTTGGCGATGAAATATCTTAGTAGAAGCTTGAACTGCACCTCAGCTGGATTCATTTTTCACAAAGGATACAAAAAAATGAAGCTGAATCACCTCTTGTTTGCTGATGATTTATTTTTATTTTCTCATGGGGACTTAAGGTTAGTATGTCACTTCAAAACAGTGCTGGATGACTTTAATATGGTTTTAAGGTTACAGATGAATCCCCCAAAAACCTCTATCTTCTTTGAAAACGTTCCAGATGCTTCCAAGGAATCTATTTTGCAGCTTACTAGTTTCATTTGGGAACCCTACTTATGAAATATTTTAGTGTCCCCATGTTGACTGGATGGTTAAAGAAAGATCATTGCTAGGACTTGATTAAGAGAATAACCTCACGAATCTCTAGTTAGGTAGTCAAGCACTTATTTGATGTTGAAAGACTCAAATTGATAAATACGATTCTTATGAGCATAAATGTCTATTGGTGTTCCATATTTGTGCTCTTAAAAGCAGTTATTAAGGAAGTAAAGGCTCTCTACATGAAGTTTTTATGGTGAGGAAATGGCTCTCTAAGGAAATAGGGATTAGTGACTTGGTCAGAGGTTTGCAAGCCTAAAAAGGAAGGGGGTCTAGACATTAAAGCACTACACATTTAAAACCAAGCTGCGGTATGTAAAGTTTTATGGGACTTGCTAGCAGTTAAGACATCTTTATGGGCAAAGTGGGTGATTGACAACAAACTTTGTCGGCTTAACTTTTGGGGAATCACAAAGCCTATAGACTGTAGCTGGGTATGGCAGAAGCTTCTTCAATTAAGAGGACAAGTAAAAGAGTTATTTTGCTATACTTTAGGTGATGGATCAGTTTTTAGCTTTTGGTTTGACCAATGGCTTAATGGAAGGTCTATGGAAGATCGGTTTCTTGGTGTGTCTATTGATGACTCTGACATTCCAAAAAAATATTAAGGTGAATGAGGTATGGAAAATGATAGTTGGTGCTTGCCTTACCTAATAGATGAGCTCAATGCCCAAACTTGAGAATATGTTTGCAACAACTTCTCCTCATATGAAGCAAGAGCATATAAGATTTATTAGGCAGACAGCTCTATAGATAGTTCTTAATTATCAGTGTTTGAAGAGCTATGAGAAAAAGAGGAAACAGGATAAGTTGGTACAAGCTGGTATATGGAGCTCAGCACATTCATAGGCATAGTTTCATCACTTGGCTGGCTATCAAGGATAGGCTTCAAACTTTGGAGAAGATAGCCAAATGATGTTCTACTGCTTCCACCACTTGCTTATTGTGTGGTGGTGATAGAGAAACAGTTTAACATTTGTTCTTTCAATGCACTTAGAGAGAATGTAGTAGTAGGTGTTACGTGAAGCCCAGATACATAGAAATCTCTTTCTTTTACAGGAAAGCTAGTGGTAAACCTCTCTTAAGTAGATAACGTCAAGTTACTTTTTGTGCCACTGTTTTTGTCATTTGAAAATAATGTAACCAAGTGATATTTCAGCAAAAAAGACCAGATACTAATGCTATATTTTAAAATATTAAGAAGGTAGTAGGGATCAGATGTTTAAGTAATGAAAGTAGCCTCAACGTAGATAATCATACTCATAAGAGGGTGAATTAATAGATATTTTGTTCTTTTTGTCATGGCTTCTGTTTGCTACCCTATCTAACTACATAGGATACTCATATATTTGTAGTTTGTTTTTTAGTAATACAACTTTAACTTGGTTACTTGCCCTGAAAAAGAACTTGGTTGTTCAGTTGTTAGAATCAAGCGATCATTTGGCCTTTAATTTTTTAAAATTTTTTATTTTTTTATTAATTTTTAAATTTAATTTTTAAAGATTTTTATTTTTTTAATATTTTATTACTAATTTATTTTTACTTTTTTATTATTATTTATTTTTTATTATATTTAATTGTCAAAATAGAGTATAATGTAATAGCATAACATACCAGACACATGTTCATCATGAACAACAAAATAGTATTCATCATCGCTTGGTTCAATGATCAGCAGAAGATCGTCACTATCTGTCATGATTTCATTGTCTGACATTCCCGATTAACATTAAAAAAAAGAGTTAAGTTCTTGCTAAAGATGAAGCTCAATCTATAAAGAAATGAAGTTCAAGAAATTTGCTTTGTCTTGGATTCATTAACATAAGTTCATTTAAATCAAAGAGTGCACGACTATATGATTTCAAAATCAATAATTAGGAAAAATTTTAACTTAATTCTGAAGTTTTATTAAATTATTTACTATATTTTCTTAAATACTTCGATTAGTTTTTGCTTTTGAAAAATTAACATCTCAATGACAATTTTTTTATGACAGTGAAGTAAATTCATTTATAATAAGATCAAATTTATCTTAAGTATAAAAATTGACCCAGTAATTCAATTAAATTTTAGAAACTAAATTGATAATTTCTCCAATAATTACAACCAAACTATGATATGATTTACTAAGAAACCACGTCAAGTGTTGGTTTTATTTAAATTTCTATTTTCTATTTACATGCTTCAAGGAAATATCCTTTTTTCTAAATTCATTTATGTATATCACCTTTTTCCCTCTTTTTTTTTGTGGGTGGGGGGTGGGGGGTGGTGGTTGGGGGTTGTTATATTATTCTTAGAGGTAGTATGCATATCACCTTTTCTCAAATGGTGCAAAATTTCTCCAAGTAATCGGATTATTATGTCTTGTTGTTCCGTGAGTCGCTCCATAGTACGTACTGCCGAGTCGGTTGGTTTCTCAACGAAATTGAGGGATTAACCACTTCAGATGTGCCTGACACTACATAATTTAAGAGGATCAAATGTTAATAGCCATTTAATCTATATATAAACAATTATGTCTAATTGTAAGATTATTGTATTTTTTATTAAAAAAAATTGAAAATTTGACAGTTTAATCTCTGTGTTTTCATTTAATTACTCACCTGATTTTTAATATTTCAAAATTATTAATTACATTTTTTAGAGATGTTTTTATTACCATTTTTATTCTTGAAATATGCTTTTTTTTTCTATTTTTATCACTGAAAAATGAACATTTTCATCCCTAAGAGATGCAATTGATAATTTTAAAATGTTAAAGACTTAAGAAGTAATTCAATAAAAATGTACGAATCAAAGTAACAATTTTCCTAAAAAGTATTATGTAATTTATTCATACAATCAAAACAGTACACCGAAGGGACAGCTACATGTTTTAAGATCTGGTATATATAAGATCTCTTATTGCACACAAATGGATAAAGCGTTACTTAAACAGAAGACTGGGTAGAAAATAAACTCTATGTGCATATCATGAAGATATACCTCCTTCAATTAGCTAACTGACGTTCAATTTCAACTGTTTAAAGTTACTCTCCACCTTTTAAATGAAAAGGTAATTTTTTTTCATAATTTGCTTGTTTATGCTTCGCCTCCCTTAATTTCCAACTTAAGCATTTTGATTCCTGTAATAATAGACATTAACTTATATAATTTACGGTTCTGCTCCTGATTACAAATAAAGTTTTTTTGACAAATGATTAGAAGGAAATAAAAAAAAAAAATAGCCAATGATGAAGAACATTAGTGCATGTATAAGAAATCAGTTTAAATTCTAGGATTGTTAAAGGTACGTAGAGTAAATATTTAATTTTTGGATTTCCGGGGCAGGTGCAATGAGAAAATAAGTTGGAAATATGATTTATTTTTTAATTCAAATAGCCAACGTTAATATTAATCCTTATTTAGATGACAAAATAGCGCGAAAAACGTAATCAGAAGACAGAAATGAGAACTCCACACGCACATAAAAAGCAAAATCGAACTGTGGGTTGAAAGAGTTTACCAACTTATATATGCAGAGCGTTTCGATCTGCAGCTCCGAAGGGAACTCTGAAAAAGAGAATCCTCAGGTAGAAGAAATAAAAGAGAATAATGGAGCTCACACTGAGAAGAAGCAATGTCCGTCACTTTATAAAGGGTCGATTTGGATGGAGACAACTCATAATTCATGAATGCCCGTGTTTTTTTTTTTCTAAATTTTTTTTTCTTTTTTATTTTAAACAGTTACAATCAGTTAAATTTAGGTATCTATTAAGTTATTAGACTGGGTTGACCGCCTTTTTTTTTTATTATTATTTAGATTGCACTAATTTCACATACAAAAATGAAATAAAATAACTTTAAACTGTTAGGGGATCGCCAATAATAATATAACAGACAAATTTTAAAGAGATGTCTCATATGAAATGTGAAAAGTTTTAACAAGTCCTCTTGCTCCTCAATTGAAACCTGGAGACAAGTCCTAATAAAATCCGTCTAAAAAACGTGGATTCAATTTTGAGAGCCCTGAAATGCTTTTGAGGTTTGTGGAACAATGAGAGAAATCAGAACAAGACCCTTACATGAAATGAAATAAATCTTTAACAAGACTATTCGTGTAAAATATAGAGATAATGGTTGATAAAAATTTTAATTGGGGAAAGAATCACCATTGTCAGGATCTTATATTAAATCATTAAAAATAATTTTATTGGAAGCGTATCTGAATTTATAGAGACGTAAAAAAATTAAGATTAATATCTTTTATGTCTAAACTTTTTTTTATGAGAGAAAAACTGACGCCACTCACTGATGGGATGTGAATAAATAATAGGTTAAAGTTTAGACTGTGGATCTCAACCTATTATTTATAGTATTTTATTTTATTTTGACTCATTATAAAAATAAAATAAAATAATTGGGTCTCTACATATTAAAATTCATGTCATATGTGATGCTCTAAAAGTCTAATAATAAATAAACTTTATTTGATCACTTTTAATGGACAACAAAATAGATAGTCAATAATATACAATTAATTGAAATATATAGGCCCAATTTAATGTAATACTTAACAATCTCTCACTTTGGCCATATATGTCAATTTACAATTGTACATTATCAAATAAATTTATGAGCTCAATATTTGCTATCTTAATAAAGGATATCTCTAAACAATCTGGTCTATCAATTATATTGATATAGGATCAAAACGATCTTCATTATCTCTTTTATAACTAGATCCATCAATGGTCACAAACATCAATATAATCAATAACATAGATTAAGCATGGATGTATAGCATAGAACTTTCATGCAACGTGATCCCTTAACATGCCTATTTCTAACTGGTCCTACTTTATAACTCAGAAGAGTTTAATAATATACTTTCAAAATTTTATGCAAAATCACAACTGAAAGAATATAACTTTATTTCAGAGTTTTCAATAAATAAACTAAGAACAATACTTTAGTCTGATCAAAAAACATGTTAATTATAATTGAACATCAAGAAATAAATTCCCATAATAGAAGCATATTATTAAGATGAACCATACCCATACGAGCCATATGCTCATGAAACACCTTAGGTGGTACACCTTTAATAAGCAGATTTACAATCATTAAGTTTGTACTGATATGTTCAATAGACACCTGAAGACTCTGAACTTTCTTTTCAACAACAAGAAACTTCATGTCAATATACTTCGATTTTGACGAGCTTTTGTTGTTCTTAGAATATAATTCAGCGGCTTTATTATCACAATTTATTCTCAATGGTCTTTCAATGCCATCGATAATTTGTAGCCCAGTAATAAAATTCCACGACCAAATTGCTTAATTTGATGCCTCATAGCAAGTTACAAATTTTGCTTCCATAGTGGATGAAGCTATGAGTGACTGCTTAACACTCTTCTATGACACAGCTCTCCCAGCCAATAGGAAGACATAACCTGAAGTAGATCTTCTGATATCAAGGCAACCAGCAAAATCAAAGTCTGAATACCTAATGATCTGTAAATTATCTAATCTCTGATATGTGAGCATGTAATTTTTTATTCTCTATAGATACTGTATAATCTTTTTAATGGCTCTCAAGTAATCTATTCTTGGGTTACTTAGATATCTGTCAAGCATTTCAACTACATATGCAATATCTAAATATGCACAAACTTGAGCGTACATAAGACTCCCTACTACTGACGTATGAGGGATATTCTCCAATCTTTCTTCTCAATTTTTATTTTTTAAGCATTGAAGCAGAATAAATTTATCACCTTTAGTAATGGGTGTGTCTTCTGATGCACAATTCTTCATGTCAAATCTACTAAGCACCTTATCGATATGTGCCTTTTGTGATAAGATAAGTATGCCACGAGAACAATCTCGGTGAATCTGTATGTCCAACACAAAAGAGGCATTCCCAAGATCTTTTATTTTAAATTTATTTGAAGGAAATCTCTTAGTTTCATGTAACAATCATATATTGCTGCTTGCTAGTAGAATGTCATTCACATATAAGATAAGAATAATAAATTTACTCCCATTGGTTTTGTGATAAATGCATTGATCAAAAGTGTTTTCTTTAAAACCACATGAGGTAATCACTTGATCAAACTTTCAATACCATTGACGAGATGCTTGCTTTAAACTATAGATAAACTTATTTAATTTGCACACCAAATATTTTGAATCTTTGGATTCAAAGTTCTCTAAGTGCAACATGTATATGATTTCTTCAATGTTGCCATTGAGGAACATAGTCTTTACATCCATATGATGTAGCGCTAAATCATAATGAACTGCAAGTGCCATAATAATTTCAAATAGCCTTTTGATGAAACTGGAGAGAAAGTTTCTTTATAATCAATGCCTTCCTTTTGAGTGAAACCTTTTACGACTAGATATGCCTTATATCTTTTAACATTGCTTTTCGAATCCTATTTGGTTTTGAAAATCTATTTACAACCAATTAGTTTCGCTCCTTTAGGCAATTCGACAAGATCCCGAACGTCATTGTCTTATATTGATTTCATCTCATCTTTCATAGCATCTATCCTTTCTAGGAGTTCACACTTTATTTGACTTGACTAAAAATTATTGGATCATCTTCCAATCCTATATCAAACTCATGTTCTTCGAGATACATGACATAATCTTCTGAAATCATTGATCTTCTTTCTTTGGTGATCTCTTTAATATTACTTCCAATTGAGGTTTTTATTATTGCTCATCTATATAAGTATGAGCAAGTTCTTTAATATTAGTACGAGGCATCTCAGGAATGTCTTGATTATCTGTATTTGCATCTTGCATATTGACATGTGCAATTACCTGGTTATTATCAATTACAATATTAGGAATAGTTATATATTCCTGAGTTTAGTATTCCCGTTATATTCAACATCCTCAATGAATTTAGCATTCCTTATCTAAAAAAAGGATTTGTTTGAGGGATCAGAAAACTTGAAACCCCTCAATCTCTCTTAGTTTCCAATAAAATAGCAGCTTATTGTTCTTGAGTCTAAATTCTTTTCATTAGGCCTGTATGGCTTAACCTTAGCTAGACAACCCCAAACATGCAAATGCTTAATACTAAGCTTCTTTCTAGTCTATAGCTTATTTGGGGTTTTAACTACTGCTTTACTTAGAACTCGATTAAGGATATACGCTGCAATCTTTAAGGCTTCAGCCCAAAGAAATTTTAGTAAAGAATAATGATTTATCATATTTTTAACCATATCCTTTAGGGTTTGATTTTGTCTCTCAGCTACACTATTTTGACTTGAATTCACCGGTATGGTGTATTGAGAAACAATGCCACATTCTTACAAATATCTCACAAAATGGTCTAGACATGTTCACCTGATCTATCATATCTACCATAGAACTCACCACCACAGTCAGCTTTAATGACTTTAATTTTCTTACCAAGCTGATTTATAACTTCAGTTTTATAGTCATTGAAAATGTCCAATGATTGAGATTTCTCATGAATCAAGTATATATACCTATAATGAGAACAATCATCTACGAAAGAGGTAGGAGGTTTTTCCATCTAGATTGCATAGTCTAAATTTAGACACCCAAACACAATAGTAATGTGCTCCTTCCATTTCTTGAACTTAATGCTGCTAAGCACTAGAATGTTGTTCATGTTGACAGATATAGAAAAAGCATTTATTGTATTGAACAAATAAAAGCTCACAATTAATAGCCATTTAAACATGCATACATATACATATATGATATAAGATATAATAAATTGAGGCATTATAAGATACCAGGCACAGCATTATTACTTAGTATTTAGACAGAAATAACAATTTGTAAACGGTATTCTAAAAAAAGTTTGTCAATAAATATTGATGATAAATCATACTAATAATATGTCTTTCTTTAAATCGATATATTATACGCATGAAAATGTCTAAGTTTATCACATATTTACTACCACCAGTGTCTATTATCTGGTTAAAAAAAATAATATTCCTTTGAGTCGATTATTTTTTCATAGATCTAAACACAATTATTTAATTCTTTAATAATATCCACATATTTCAAAATAAATAAATCTACATAAAAGATATCACTTTGGTGACATTTTATTTCAATTTAATTTATTTTAAAATACTGAATATTAGTATACAAGAAAAAAGAAGAAAAAGTAAAAATTGTCAATGTCAAAGTCAAATTATGTTAAAATTAAGATTGGACCGTAATAGATGGGACTGAAATGGTTAGGTCAGGTCAAGCCTAACACTTTCTAATTACCCATACTTTAATCTTTATCCAATAACCTAAACTCAAAATGGACTTAAATCCATCCTAACTGACTTAATTTAGTTAGTATGTTGGGTATAAAAATATAAGCCCAGTAAAATTTTTATGAATTTTGTAAAATTAATTTGATAAACTCTTAAAATTTATGGACACTAACTACTTGACATGTACTACAATTAAAACGAAATTTCATCAAATTTAACATTATCACTTTAAATTTAAACAAATTTTAATT
Source organism: Ailanthus altissimus (assembly GCA_946807835.1). NCBI lineage: Eukaryota > Viridiplantae > Streptophyta > Magnoliopsida > Sapindales > Simaroubaceae > Ailanthus > Ailanthus altissimus. The sequence continues at coordinate 3,385,743 of OX327690.1, read as the reverse complement.
TTTACTCTTTTCTCTTTTTTTTTTAATTAAATATAAGGAAAAAAAATTTCCAGCATTCAATCCATAACGCCAAAAGAGAAATCAATGTATAAATAATATGAATTGAATTCATAAATAATAATAAAAATACATCAATATAAATTCGTTTAATCATTGCATGCAGTATATTTATCCATTAGATTCAATTCATTGCATAACTATCACGCATTCAATTCGATTCTTTTTTTTTTTAATTGAATGTGCAAGCAATAATAATAATGCATAGTATGCGGCATCAATACAAATTATGTAATCATAATTATATAAAGCATTGAAATACAATCATTCAATTCCATGCACCCAACCAAAATGTATATATATATATAATCAATTCGGCATACTTATATATTATAGACGCTTTCAAAGATAACAAATTTTTTTTTTCCTTTATTGAAAATGTAATAATTTATTTATTTATTTATTTAATCTTTTATGCTGCATAATGAATTCATAATACTGAGTAATATTACATGCAAACGCCAGATAAATATTCAACCAACTAAATAACAGTTTCAAAACTCTATTTCTCAATAATTTAATATAATGTGACTATGATACTATTTGTTGGATAAAATTTTTAATGATGAAATAATCATTATAGTTAAGATTTCATATTAAATTATTAAAAAAAATTTATTAGAAGCGTACATGAATTTATGGATATACAAAAAAATTGAGATTGGTGCCTTTTACATCTAAATTTTTTTTTTATGAGAGAAACATTATTGTCACTTATTGATGCAATGTGAATGAATAATACGTTAAAGTTTAGACTGGGACCTCAACCTGTTATTTATAGTATTTTAGCCTATCATAAAAATAAAATAAAATAATTTGATCTTTATACATTAAAGCCCATATCATATATGATACCCTAAAAATTTAATAATAAATAAATTTTATTTGATTATTTTTAATAAATAACAAAATAAATAATTAATAATATATAATTAATTAAAATATATAAACTCACTTTAATGTAATACCTAATGAATAAGTCTTAAAATAATAATTTAAATGAAATGTGGAGATAAATCTCATTAAGATCCTTCGTGTAAGAGACTGAAATAAGTAAGAAACCAAAAAAGAAATAGGCCAGAAACTATAAATAAAAAAGTCAATGAAAAAGTCACGTGAGAGTTTGATGCCAAATTTTAACTCTGATGCCATTTTAAAAATTTTATTTAATTCAATAACTTAAATTATCAAGATGAAGCTTAAAATTAGTATTAAAAATAAATTTTAAAACAAAGAAACACATTATTTTATTTTATTTTATTATCTTATAATGAATGCAAACATATAATTTTTTTGGGAAAAAAAAACTTAAAATCAGTAATATAAATATCTAAAACTTTCTCTTTTAGGAAGTATCTAAATCTTTTATAATATAAGTTTTAGACATTTTGCTGCAATAAAGTTATTTAGTAGACTTTCAAAAACAAAAGTTATTTAATAAAGACTTTAAAATCTTAACTTTTTCTTTTTTCTGCATTATTCAAACCTTGTCTTTTTGTTTGGATGTAATCTTATCTCCGTTAAAAGAATTAATTAATTTTACTTTTTTCAATTATGAATATATTTTATACCCAAAAAAATAAAAACCCACTAATATTGTCCAAGAGAATGTAACTTACAATACTATCAACACATTCTCATAACTTTTTCTTAAAAAATAAAACTAATGCTATAAGTTATAAAATGTAATAAATATTTCTATGTTTCTTGAAACTTAACTGTATATCTAGTCCCCAACTCTCTTGAAAATTTGTTATAATAACTATCTTTTCATTTTACATATATTATAGTCCCCAACTCTTAACTTACGTGTTTAAATTTTTAATGATTAACTTTAAAATTATGAAATATAACCAAAAAAAAAAAAAATTAAATATATGACAGAAATTAAAATAATGATAACGCACATTCTCATTATGATGATGCGACTCTTCTACCTAATTCATCTTTTTTTTTTTTTTTCTCAAACATCAATTACTTGTGATGGCCTCATCCAACTAAATAGACAATAATGTCATAGGTGACCTTTACTGTGTCAAACAAGATGATCGAGTCTTGTAATTTTTTTATTTTAAAGGATATAAAAATATAAACAATATAATATTAACATTTTACCATATAAAAAATTATTTTAACAAGACAGAAAAATTTCGAATTGTGTGCGTTCCTATTATTGATTTATGCTCTGACAGCTAATTCCTATTATTCATTCTCCATCCTCAATCTGTTGTCATACTCATCAATTGGATGATTTTCTTACCTAAAATTCTAATAAAAGATATACAATTGCTGGTAAACACAATTTGTTTTTTTCCATGTCATCTCATTTGTAAAACTAGATTGAACCGATTTCATCTGATTAGTTCTTGTTTTAAAGTCAATTTTTTGTTTATATATATATATATATATATATATATATATATATTGTTTTTGACCAAACACCTATAAGAGACTTTATTTTTGTTCTATAAATTTAATTTAATTTTTAATTTTATCTCACAAATTTTAAAATTATAATTTTGTCCTAATTTATTAGTTTGATTCTGTTAGAATTAACTGTAGAAAGGCATCAATTTATTTCGACCAAGACTTTTAATTTATCTTATACACAAAAATCTCAACAATAAAACCTTTTATAAGCTCCGGACTAAAAAGGAAAACTCTAGTAAGCCACAACTTATCATCTCCACTGGAGAGGGGATTTCGGCCCCCTCTTCAGTGGAGATGATATTTTCTCACTCCCCTCATCGGCCCCTTCTATCTCTTCTCTTTTTTGTTTGCTGTTTTCTTGTTTCCAAGTCTCCCGCGTGGTGGTGGTTGTCGACTTGCTCTTTCCGGTCACTTTCAGTCCAGCTGATCTTTATTGCATCTTACCAGTCCTGGCTAGCACCAACTACCCCTCCTTCGGCCTTCTCCTCTTTCAGTTAGGTCACCTGCACAGTGGTGGTTGTTGACCTGCCACTTCGGTCGCCTTTAGTCTGGTCAATCTTCGTTGCGTCTCACTCTTAGCCGGCACCAGCCACTCCTCATTTGGCTTGTTCTTCTTCCATTCGAGTACCTCTATCCTTTGCCCGGTGGTTATGCTCCTTCTGATAGCCGTCGCTGCTTCTTATCAGAAGCATCCAATGTTGAAGGAGTTAACTTTTAGAAGCAACCGAGATTGGAGTTACAACGAAGCAGAACCTAAGCACAAAATCACACCAGAACTAGAGACACAAACAGCATTACATGCCTAAGTACAAGGAAGGAAAAATCAAATTGATGATGCTAATGAAAGAAATGTTGTATTAGCTCTGAAAAAACGTGACATCTTTACAAGAAAGTGGATTTTTGATAATATGACACGTCTTTTATATAAAGAAAATGAATGTGAGTTTCTATCAGAGTGGGTTAAATGCTTGGGGAATGGAAGGCAAGATTCTCTGTACCAAAAATAAAGTTGGCAGCCTGAAAATGGGACAACCATCCTTTGCTCGGTCGTTATGCTCTTTCCGGCAACCATCACGCCTTTTGTCATGACATTTGCAAAACAACACCATCGTGTAAGTGTTTGATGGGCTGGTTGTAAAATAACACTATTTAAATAATAATATTTTTTTTACGTCTATATCACCTTACATATAACCGTTTAACTAACATACAAATTAGGGGTAAAATGGTCAATGTACTCAAAAAATATTTCCGTCAATTGTAACAGAATCAAATTAACAGACTAAGACAGAATTGGTTTTTCTGAAACTCGTGAAAAAAAATTAAGAATTAAGTCAAACTCATAGGACAAAAATATCTTTATCCCTTTATTTTTATTTTTTTTAAAAGATATAAAAAAGAGATTTGAAAGTAATAAAATATCAATAAAAATGGCCATGGCAGCAACGTTGATGGCGAGAAATGGCCACTATTTATGGCTTTTCTTTGGTGTGGTTGATGAGGCCTTATTCTATCACCACAGAAATACAATTATGTCATGTCACAAGATGGTATGCTTTAGGTTAACATAAATACGAATATAAATATATATATAAGGAAACTAAATATAACTTATAAAATATATATGGTAAGAATCAATTGTCTTAATTTATTTATATCTTTATCATCCCCCCTCAAACTCAAGATGGTAGAAGCTTGAGTTTGAAAAGGAACATTCTTAATTGTAATGGTGCATGTTGAGATACAACCATTGTCGACGAATGATAACTCTTGTTGGAGAGAGACAATCCTTGTGGAAGAGAGGCAATGTTGTTATAGAGTGACAATGTCGGAGTGACAAGCACGTCGAGAAGATCAACCACTGTAATTACAAACGCATTGATAGAGAAAATAAGAAATCAACCGTTACGAGTACAAGTGCGTTAAGAAAATTAACTACTGTAGTTGCGAACGTGTTGATAGGGAGACAGAAAATCAACCGTTGCGAATGCAAATGAGTTGTGAAATTCTATATTAGAAAAGATAAAGAAAGTAACGAAAAATTAGTTCTTAAAAATAATCAAAAAGTTTTGAGAAAGATTGTAATGTAACTCTGATATCATGTGAGAAAAAATATAAAAGAAAAGAAAAAAAATAGCAAAAATAATAAAAAAATTAAAAAATTTTAAGGATTACATTGTTATTGTAATTTTGTGTATTACAAATGTTACATAGATATCTTTTATATAGCCTTTAAGTTAACATAAATACATATAAAAAATTAAATATAACCTATTAATTATAAAATATATATAATAAAAATTAATTATTTTAATTTATTTATACTTTAATAAAAAAAATACAATTTGATCCCAAATGATCACTTGCTTAGGAAAAGGAATTATATATTACCTTCTTCTAGAATTTAATATTGTTGAAAAAGACTCTTGTTATTACATACTAAAAAAAAACTCTATTAGTTATAATATTGATATGCTAAAACCACTTACATAATCAAACTGTACTAATATCACTGAATTTTTTTAAATAATATAAATTAACAGAGAATTTCTTTAAATAATTTAAAATTGAAGAGGGAGTAATTAATTATTACCCGTTAGAGAAGGTCATTATCTCGTATATTTAGAATCATTTACCAATTAATATGAGACCTTTTGAATATTTACAACGAAAAGTATACGGAGCTAAGCCTAAAACAGATACAAGTGTCATGATATTATTAGGTAACAAGGCAAAGGCAAATTGTATTTCCTAGACAAGTTCAGGTAATATATATGGTACATAAAAGGGTTAAAATCAAATTAGTCCCTTTATGTTCTAATAAACTTTATGACAACTTTTATTTTTTTTAATTTATCGATATTAGAAGAGTGCTAACATTATTACATTTCTCTATTTTAGTATTTTGTATTAATCACAGTTCTATTAATACAATACAGATAAAAAAACAGATTAGTGTTCATCAAATATGATTGATTTAAAAGCAACAATTACTTTAATTGCTGCTATTATGAAAAGCGTTCAATAAAACGTACAATAGTAAAAATAATTGGGTCAATATAGAAGTCAATACAAAAATTTGTCTCTCTGCCAGCTCTTCTAAATTGTGGAGCCAGCATATATATATATATATATATATATATATTGGTTTCCTCTCTTTCTAAGGAAAATTCATCATCGCTTTCGAAACTTATCTTTTGCTTGACCTTATCCATATATTATGGACCTTTTCGGTACCATACAGTCATACATACTTTGAGTATTAAGCAGCATAAAAAATTATTAAAATAATAAAATATAAATTTATTAACAAACATTCGAACTTATGTAGTTGGATTAAAAAAAATGATATGGTCAATATTGAAACACTGCTCTGCAGTTTTCACATATTTTAAATTATGGGGTTAACATATGTTTTCGCCTTTGTCCACATTCTCCTCTCACAAGAATCTATCACTTTTTGACATCTCGTCTCGCAACGTAAGTCTTAAAATGGAAAAGAAATATTTAAAGTAAAAAGAATAATATTAAAAAAATATTATTAAAAAATTGTCATGATCTTTTCATTAACTTTAAGTATAATGTAACTGTTTAAAATGAGTTGTGCTAACTTTTAATCTTAAAATTAAAGAAAAATAATGGTTTATATTAACTAAATAATACCATGTGAGTAACGTCTTCTAATAATCTTTTATATATATAGATATATAACGAAATTAACTCTCAATATAAACTAAACTTTTTTTTTTTTTTTAAATAAACAATGAATTGAAATTCATAACCTATGGGACCCTCTCCATTGAAGATGGGACTACTATCATATGTAAAGGAATCTTTATTTTACTGAACCACCACTATCAACAATTTGTAAAACGTGCTATCATTGATATAATAATTTAGCGAATGCTGTCAATTAATTGAAATTCAGAACCTATCTACGGGACCTCATCCCTTGAAGTTGGGACTATCATATGTAAAACGTGCTATCATTGGTATAATAATTTAGTGAATAAAGCATGCTGTCAACTGGCTAATGTCATCAAATATTGCTCGGCCTATTTTGATCAATGACTCCTTTTAAAAGAATCTATCAACTCTGTCAATCCTTGTAATTTTGCCTTCCTATATCCGTATCTTCCCAGGGCCTCAGTAAGTTTTAACGTGAACATTGAGAGAATTGACAGTCACCTATCAAGGTAATAAATTTTACTTTTACTTCAAAAATATATCTCAAACGGAACCCCCACCCCCCCATACTCTAAAATTTTACATACACAATTTTTTTATAATTTTTACATTATAAATTTTATATTTTTTTTTTAATAATCGTGTTCAAGAGTATTTAAATTATATTTTAGAATTGAAAAAAATCACAATTATTCACGCTAAGAGAAGTCTCTTTAACTTTAAAATAATGCTAAACACGTACTTCTATAAATAAACTTAGTGCTATATAATTTAGTGATATGTCTAAAAAAAAATATATATCATTCTCTTCTATAAAAGGATGGACGAAAACAAAAATTTTCCAACATAGTTATTATCATTTCAACAACCAGAGTCCATATCTAATTAATGGTAACAATGGTAACGTACATTCTTATTCATGATGATTTTACTCTTCCACCTAATATCTGTGTCCCTTTCTTTTTTCCTCTTCTATAAAGGGATGGACGAAAACCAAAATTTTCCAACATAGTTATTATCATTTCAACAACCAGAGTCCATATCTAATTAATGGTAACGTACATTCTCATTCATGATGATTTTACTCTTCCACCTAATAATTTCTTTGTCCCTTTCTTTTTTCCTTCTTAGAAGTCAATTATTTCATACATTTGTGATGGTGTATCAAGCTATATATTTGTCCCTCTTTTGTTTCTCAAGGTTCAATTATTTCATATACTTATGATGGGGTCATCCAACTACATAAGCAATGATGTCATAGGTGACGTTGACTTTATCAAACATGATGACCCTAAGTCTTGTTATTACTTTTTCTCTCAACAATGGAGCGATTTTAATCCGACTTAAACTTAAAGCTTCGGTGACAAAAGTGTTAACACTAACCACTAAATTACATGGGTCATTGCTCATTTTTGTTATTATTGATTTTAGAGTAAATAACATTTATCTTTTATTAAATTTGTTAACTACCAAATACTTTTTAGTATTTGATAATATTCAAAATTTATTTTACTATTATAACTATTATAATAGTATAAAATAATTATTGAAGAGAGATGTCATTTCTCTATGATATTATGTCAAGTGAAGAATTTTAGAGCGAGCTCAACCCTAATCCTAATATCCCTGTACAGTGAAATAATCAAATATCAAACAAATAAATAAGATAACAAAAATAAATCAAAGAGTAAAACACAAATTAATTTATATAGTTTGGTCAATTACTTATATTTACAGTGGATCAAAAGATTTTAACCTCTCTTATTAATTCTAAAAAAAAACTTACAAAGAAAATAATAACAAAAAACTCTTAAAGAATCTACAATTTGGTGTCTCTCTATTTACACAAGAACAATTTTCACTCAAACAAGAGGTTCCACCCTAACACTTACAACACTTGAAACACTTAATAACTATGTAATTCTTTCTCTCTAGAGTCTCTCTTGTAATGCTTAATCCTCAATCAAGGGAATATAAGAATTTATATAGTAGATAAAATGTCCTTACAAACTCTATCCTAATTGAAATAAAAATTCACATATTTTAGAGTTCAAAATCCTTCAAATAAGTCAAACTTAATTGAAAACGGACTTCCCTGTGACTGGGCGCTGCAGCACCAATACATCTCGATCTAGCACTGCGGTGCTGGCTTGCCAGTGCTGCAGAGCTGTAGTCTTTGTTTTTCAGCGCCATGACACTACTGCCTGGGCAAATTGTCCTTCTTTTTCTTCGTATTTTCACGCTTTCAAAGTCCCATTTCACATCTCTCTCATGTGTCCCACGCGTCCTTGGCTTCAGTGTGACTTTTCTCTTGGTATTCTTCACAATGTTTGCCTATATAAGATTGTTGAATCACCAATCCAACATTAACTTTAACTGTCTTTTTATTTAAAAAGTTAATATTTGTGTTTGTATAGCACCAAACAATAAAAATTTATTGTGTAAATAATAAAATTAGTATACTTGTACTATCAAGTAATTAATAAGAATAATATGACATTTCGTTATATTATAAATTATTATTTAATAAGGACATCTCCATTTTTGATAAATTGTAAATTTCAATATCTGTCATCATATTAATTTAATAAATAAAGAAAATTCATTAATTGTAGTATAATATAACTCTATTGTTTATGCAAAACTATTTAAGTATTTAAATTATGTTACACAGTACTAATTTTATTGTTTACACAATGCATAATTACTATTTGGTATTGTACTGACACAATTATTGACTTTACTGTTACTCTCCTCCAAAGTTAATTTATACTATTATAGTTATATAGAGGGTTTTAAGATATTATCAAATGCTAGAGGATTTTTAATAGTTAACAATCTAAAAGGGAGTAAATGATAAATTCTCTTGATTTTATATATTGATGAAGTCTCGTCATTATTCATTTTATCAATTGTTGACTTTGGTTTGAGTTGGATATCACATAATTTTAAGATGTTAATTATATAAAGTGGGGATGAAAAAATAACCTATGAACTCGTAAACCTATAGCAACTTATTTTTATTGGAAAGAATTTAGTAAGACTTGAAGCGAATTTAGAACGAGTTTGATACATAAAGTTAAAATCTACAATGAGTATTGGACAGTACAGATTTGATGAAATATCCATAAATATTTACATATTTTTTTTATTTTATTTTATCTTTCTAGAAGGAAGACCAATGGTTGTAACCCTAAAAGAAAAATTGAAAGAACTATTTTTTTTAATCTCTTGTTCAATTCATCAAATATTCTCACTCTCACTTATTTTGCGTTGTAGCTTTTTTTATCTTTAATTTTCTATTCTCACAAAGCTATTGGCTCAATGCTCATCAAATGTTTATTTGATTCTCAAATAACATATTTTAATCTCTTTTTAATCTTTATTTCATTACCATGACATTACTTAAATAAATAATATGAATATTTTAAGAGAGATTGTGTTGGAAATTGGGGCTTCAACAATATTGTGTGGACAAGAATTGTGAAGAATACCAAAAAGAGAGACATTATGAAATCGAGTATGCATGGCGTACAAAGAATGAGCAAAATAGAAAGCCAGAAGAATGGATACTATTCATAAGGTGGCACTGTTCACACATAGAGATACTGTTCACCAAGGGTACTATTCAAGCGATTACTGTTCACGCGGTAACTTATGGGTATATTTCGTTTTGTTCAATTAAATTTTTTAAGTGAGATTAGGATTCTTACAAGTAAGGACTTTTTTTTTTTAACGAAGTTTAAAATTTTTAAGGGTGTTTTTACTTATAAGCCCTTCTAAGCGAAAGAGAAAGCCAATCATCTAAAGTTTTAATATATAATTATAAGAGAGAATAAAAAAGCTGAGTAGACATTAAGTACAAGGAACTCTGCACAAGGGTGAAACTATTATGTGGGTCAAAATTATTCTGTGTAAACAAAGAGACATTACAGATTCTTTTGGTTTTAGAGGCTTAGGCTATTCTTGTATTCCTTATAAAAATCTTTTATAAGGAGATACTATGAGGTCATGAAAAAGTCAAGGTGATCAAATATAGATATTTAGGGATTTCTATGGGAGATACTTTGGGTATTATGAGATCATTGATGATGTAAGAAGATACTTAGTAATCTATATTAATAAAAAAAAAGCTGAATTATGAATCCTCCGTGGATGTAGGCAATTTTGGGCCGAACCAATTATATCTTGTGTCTTGTTAATTGGTTTGTTTTCTTTATCTTTATTGATGTATTGATCGTATGTGTTCTTATGTATGGTGTGAGTTATATTTTTCACTGCACATAGAGTTAAAAAGATATTAAGATTGTAGCTTAGTTGATGCCATAAGGGTGTCAAACTCAAGAGTATGGCTTGATATCCACAACAGATTGATTATATATATATATATATATATATATTCACATAATGGAGATTGATAATTATTTTGTTTTAACTTCTTTATTTATTTTCTTCATGTGATAGAGATTGTTGGCTATTTTGTTTTTGTTTTTATTTTTTTTACTATTTTAATGTTAATATGCTATTGGGTTAATTAATTGAAAATTTGACTTATCTTAAAACTATAGTATGTCAATATAAATTCGTTTGTAAGACATATTCTTAAATCTTAAATCAAGACTTAAAAAAAATTATTTTTGTTTAATTTGGTCACTTTGTAATTATATTGTATAGCGTTTGTGTTAACTATTTATAAGCTGCTTTTATTAGTGTTAACTTGGAATTGAGTTTAACATTGATAGAAAGACTTTTATTGAATTTAAATTTGAGATATAATTTTGATTGCTATGTTAAATGAATTTTCTTTAAAATAAATATTTTTTACTATATTAATTTATAACTTGTTTAAGATTCGTGAATAATTCATTGTTGGTTTGATAAGTAGTACATATCTATTACAGCAGATTTGACAATGAAATTCCAAACCCACAATGTGATTAAAAAAAATTAATATTTTATTTTTAAACGATACAAATACAAATACGAGTTTAAGAGTATTCATCTCTTATATAATTTCCTGCCAACCCTAGTTATGATGGATAAAATGGCGATATAAACTGCTCATATAAGTGAAATGAGTTGACTATTGAATTTTTTATCTATTAAATATTATTTATAAATTATAAATTTACATGAGTTTGAATTAATTAAATGTGCTAGAAAAAGAATAATTTAGAAAGATAGGAAAATTTCAAATTATGCGCATAGCCATTTAAAAATCTGATTGATTATCCTCTAACGACTAATCTCTATTATTCTTCTCACTCAACCTGTTGTCATGCTCATCAATTGAATGATTTCATTACCTACAATTCTAATAAAAAATATATACAATTGTTTACTCTTAATTTGATGGTATACACTGTTGATTAGTAAATAATTTTTTTTTGTTTATTAAAAATAAATAAACACAGCGGAAGTCAGATCATTTTGTTCATAATTACATGTATAGGGATAGAAGATTACCTCAATTTCTCGTTATGATAGATCTTGAATTGACTGGCTACAATATTCTCTACTATCCTCAATCTTTAAACTCAATGCTTGCGAGCGCATGAATTTTTCTTTATCTCTAAAACTACTAATACTCAAATCTGAAAGAATGGTATTAATTAAATTCTTTTCCTATATAAGAATACGTAAAAGAATTTTTCTCTATATGGTTGTGGTCTATTATTCTTATTACATACCTCTCATATATATAGGGATCTCCCTTGGGTCTTTAGAATTTGATTAGGATTAGAAAACTAGAGTTTGATTAGGATTTGAGCTAGTAGAGGGACTGCAAGACTCATGAGCTTCTTAACTTCAACTTAAAAGGCCTAGTCCTTATTATCTTATAAGATACTAATTCTTTTAAGTTAACCCTAGGCTATTTCACTAAAAGTAAAGGGTTGTACTCTAGTAACCCATGTTATAAAATAAAAGCCCATTTAATTAAAAATCTTTTTAATTAAATTGGGCTTGGTCTTTAGACCAACAATAATCACTTAATTGACCCTCTAATTAATATCCATAATTAAAATTAGGCCAAAAAAATGTCTTGCCCTTTAATTACTTATTTGCCTCTAAACCCTTGAATGCTTTAATGATCATTTTTAATATATCTATATTTGTAAATAAATTTACAAATAAATATTATTATTTAATAAATAATTTAATGAATAAATTGTGGCAACAGATTCTAATGATTAAGTACTGCAAACATCTTAGGTAGACATTAATTATTAAATTCCATTTTGCAAATATATGTTCCTACGATTCATGAAATTATATCTCCAAGCTATCGAGGTTTTGACCGTTTATATAGATCTCACTCCGTGATAGCTCAAAAGATACAATGCATGAATGTAAATTCATTACCTGCTGAGGATTAAGATCAATCAAGCTTATTAAAACTTTTGTGAATTAAGATCTATGACATTTAGTTAACTAGATCAAAATTCATAGCAGTCCTGTTCAATATATTATATACATTAGTTTCTCTACTCGAAGTCTCTACTTCGATTATCAAAGTAAATCATTTACTAGAAGAAGCAGAAAAAACTACAACCTTATATAATGAAATGACATTTTTATTAATGGTTGTGAACATGATTTAATTTATAAAGAACTTGTGATCTATACCCTCTGTATTAATATCATATGCCTAATACATAGATCACATACTTTATAAATATGGGCTCATCAATATATGCTCAATTATATGTATACATAACCTTTATTAATCTAATAAAATGTTATTATACATGATTTAAGGGTATAAAATAATATAAAATATCTAACATACATTAATTTTTTCCTTTTTTTTCATGTCATCTCAATTGTTAAACTAGATTAAACCGATTCCGTATAATTGGTTCTTAGTTTTCTAGTCAATTTTTGTTATTTATATATATATATATTGTGAGAATATTGATTAAAAAGCATTGGAATATAATTTGGGGATCAAGCCAAGTGTGTAGGATGCACACGGATCGAAGATGGACGCGAAAGGAGGCGAAAAATGAGAAGACGCACCATACGACCAGCGCCGCGGCGACCAAGAGTGGGCGCCGCGGTGTTAGAACAGAACACTTAGTGTCGCAGCGCTCAGCAGAAGCGCGCCAGCGCTGGAGCGACGAGATCCTAGCGCTGCAGCGCTGGACGCGGGAACAGTATCCCAAAATTAGAAAACTTCCTAATTTCGTCTCCCACTTGCTCTAGGACTCCCTAATACGAGATCCTAGCGCTACACCAGGTTTAAGATTTTTTTCATTTTGATTTCTACATTGAACGTTATGTCCATTTTATCTAAACCTATGCAAATAACATTCATTAACCACAATTTAAAGAGAATACTTTATTTCAAGCTAAAATACAAAAAAATGCTAAAATTAGTGACATTAAATGGTGACTGAATCTCTTAATAAATATGCATTTTTATGTGGTCATCACTAACAATTATTCATAACAAAGAGTTGTAAGGAAAAATACACAAAACACATAATTCTTCTCTTTTTTTTTGCTAGTAATAAATCATAAAGACCAAATTGTTTTAAGTGTTAAAACAACCTATTGCTGAACATTCGTGTCTGCCATTCTAGCTTCACAATCTCACTAGTTCTAGCTTCACAATCTCACCAGTTTTAGTTGTGAACTAAAATTATGCAATGGAACACTTCAAGGTGAGCTCAATAAATTGAGGATTTAAGTTCTTGAAGATTTCTAACGCTACCTTCAAAACCGGGTAGGTTATTTACTTACAATTCATTTTAAATCATGCATGTGAAAAATATATATGAGATATATATTTGCTTGAATGATCATACATGAGATTATATGCTTGAGTATGTTATATAGTGTATGACATGTATGAATATTTTCGTTGCGTATTTAATTTTTAAAATTATACGTATCTATACACATCACACACCATATCTCAACAGTTTCATGCATATCTCATACTCAAGATATACATACCAGAACACCGTATTTACATCAATTAACCAATCCTTAAAATCATAATATACGGCAATAACCAACAAATTCTGAATTGACTTTAGCATGGTTACTAATGAGAAAGGTTTCCTCATTACTAATCCTAGATCTCTGTGAAAGACCCCATCACCTTTCCACTATTGGGCTAACAGTAACTGGGCCTCTCTCAAAGGAAAATCAAAGTTCCCCCTCATTTCTTTCTCCTTCTTGATGCTCAAACCCAGGATCATATGCGATTCTAAAACCACTGGGGAGCGCATCTGGTACCAGTTGAGATATGATCCTGGGTTTGAGCATCGAGAAAGAGAAAAAAAATGAGGGGAACTCTGATATTCCTTTAAGAGGGGCCCAGTTACTATTAGCCCAATAGTGAGAAGGTGTTGGGGTCTCTCAATAAAGAGCGCATCTAGTACCAGTTGAGCTAGCTAGCTCAAATGGTACCAGATGCGCTCCTTGGTGGTCTTAGAAATCCATATGATCCTGGGTTCGAGCATCGAGAAGGCGAAAGAAATGATGGGGGACTCCGATTTGAGAGGGGCCCAGTTACTATTAGCCCAATAATGGAAAGGTGCTGGGGTCTCTCACTCTGAGTATAACCTTTCAACATCAGTCGGGCTTTCAAGGACTATTCCTTCATATAGGGCCCATGCTTCCTCTTCGTACTGATTTACATCTAGTAAAAACAATTTCTACGATAAGCAAAGCAAGTCCTAGACTTGATTGTCATACGTCAAGTTAATTTTGAATTTTATAGCATCTTGCTATTTTTTTGAAATGATGTCAAACATCATTTCTCTATAAGTTAAAGGATCATTTTCTTCAACTAAGAAAGCACCAAAGGCACCTTCAGGTATCAAACATACCTAAATGGTGGTCTTGATTTTCTTTTCTACTTATAAAAATATGTTAAAGGTATTTCACTTAATTGAAATTTAAAACTCCACCATTGGTTCATCTATTTTCTGATTATTTTCATCAAGTTCAATCTTTTTACAATCCTCACGATCCATGAGAAACGCTTTCTCTAGGAAAGTGACATCATGAGTAATGAACATATTTCATTCATATGAATTATAGAATAAGTATTCCATTGAACATTTGGAATGCCTAATATACAGCTGAATATAAGTTTATCCTGTTGCATAACTATGCAAATAGAATAATCTCAAGCCTTAACATACTTAAAACTTGTTTCCCTTTTAGTCTATATCTCATACATAGTAGAAGGAACAATTTTTGATGGAACTATAATCAGTAAGTGAGTAGCAGATTCTAAAGCATAATCCTATAGATATTATAGAAGATCGGTGAAGCTCAACTTTAATCAGACCATAACTAATAAACTCTGATTCCTCATTTCCTAAACACATTTATGTTTAGGACTATATTGAGTGAGAATCATATTCTCGTTTAAATAATATATGAATTTACTGGTTATGTATAAATTATTTCAATCTAATCGAAAGCACTCAATATACATAAGGGTTTGTTTCTTTACATTCATTGAACATTTTGAACTTTTCAAAAATTTATGACTTGCATTTTCTAGAAACATATATCTAAATGATGACAAATCACTATAAAGAAAATGAAGTATCGAAATCACCTATAGCAGTAAGATTCATTGGACTAAATACATCACTATGTACCAGTTCGAATAAATCAGTATTCTAGCGTCTTACACCTATATAAAGATTTGGTCATATTCTCTTGAAATCAGAATTCATAAACTAGTTAATATTTTATAGTTAGATCAAATATCTGACCATCCTTAACCAAACGGAATAGTCATCTCACGACTACATAACCTAATCTTATTTGCCACTATTTATTATTATTAAAAGTTGTTGAACTACTATATATTCTGTTCATCTATACGCTAATGACATTTTCTATTGTATGTAAGATATAATGGCTATTCATAAGGAACTATTTTCAATGTTTTATGATAATCCTCCGTGTCAACTATAAAGAGTTATATGATTCCCTAATAATGTTTGGCATGAAATAGCAATTGTACAATATTAATGCTTTTACCTAAAAGGAGAAGTGACTTATAAGTCTTAACTGCTACCACATATAGGAAATCTAAATTTCCTACGTGAAGCTAAACTTCTCATTTTCAAGCAATCATGCAACATTTTGCAAATGTGAGAAATGACAAACGGTATCTTATATCCTTGCACACTTAGCATCATATACTAATGAAATGTTAATGTTTGGTAAAACATTATACACTAATGACATTTCTTATTGTATGTAAGATATAACGGCCATTCATTAACTGACATTCAATTAGTAAAACATTATCATTATCGTAAGGAACTATTTTTAATGTTTTTATGATAATCGTCTCTGTCAACTATAAGGAGTTATATGATTCCCTAATAATGTTTGGCACGAAATAGCAATTGTACAATATTAATGCTCTTGCCTAAAAGGAGAAGTGACTTAGAAGTCTTAATGACTACCACGATAGGAAATCTTCATTTCCTACGTAAAGCTGAACTTCTCATTTTCAAGCAATCATGCAACATTTTGCAAATGTGAGAAATGACAAGCAGTATCTTATACCCTTGCACACTTAGCATCATATACTAATGAAATGTTAATGTTTGATAAAACATTATACACTAATGACATTTCCTATTATATGTAAGATATAATGGCTATTCATTAACTGACATTCAATTAGTAAAACATTATCATTATCATAAGGAACTATTTTCAATGTTTTTATGATAATCGTCTCTGTCAACTATAAGGAGTTATATGATTCCCTAATAATGTTTGGCACGAAATAGCAATTGTACAATATTAATGCTCTTGCCTAAAAAGAGAAATGACTTAGAAGTCTTAATGGCTACCACGTATAGGAAATCTCCATTTCTTACGTGAAGCTGAACTTCTCATTTTCAAGCAATCATGCAACATTTTGCAAATGTGAGAAATAACAAGCATTATCTTATACCCTTGCACACTTAGCATCATATATTAATGAAATGTTAATGTTTGGTAAAGCAGATATCTAATAAGTCAATCTTTCTTAAGTCAAAGTGACTTGAATAGTAGCACTTACTATTTCAAACCTTATCACGGTAGAAACACTTTCCATTGTAACTTTTATTTATCTATGATTTAGAAATATCAAATATTTTTGAATCTAGAACTATTTTCAAATTCATAAGCAAGTCTTAAATATTTTATTCGATACCCTATAGTTAGTGTTTATTGATCAAGAGTATTAACGGATTCTTGTACTTATCTTGTCTCAATAAAAAAAATATCTTATCTCTATAAGACAATTTAGGAGAAGTGTAGCTGAATATTTCTAATCGTTAATTAGTAATGGTTTAGATCATGGGTATAACTATTTTACATTTTTAATCCAAAAATACCCTTCCACTGTTTACTTAATCCCTTTAATCTCTTAAACGGGATAATTAAAGTTTAAATAATTTTAAACTATATAACAGAAAGTAGACCCTATTGGCATTTTACTTCAACCTCACGCTAAAAAAATATTGGCCTTTCTAAACCTAACAGATAAACAACTCTTGTCAATTACATCTCATACAACTCTTACTATTGATCCTAAATACACCTTATGCTCACGCTAATGTAATATTGGGTAAATGTATTTCAGATCAACTTGTCAATAGTCAAATATATGTTACTGATACTATCCTCATGCTAAAGTAATATTGGATAATATGTTCTCATATATTTGACTCATCTTATGTTTTACCAGCATTAGACCAAGTCACATTGACTAAATCCCTCACGCTAAAATAATATTGGAAAAGACTATAATGACCTGTCTTACACCGTATTGACAAGATAGACCATTTAAAATATTATCACATAATATAATAAATTTCAATTTGATTAAGATAGATTTTAAATATAGGATCTCATCACAGGAAAATGTTATTCTTAATTAATTATGTATTTCTGTGCAAACACAACTAATTTCCACCAGTAAGGCTCCCATTATGGTTACCTATACAAAAAAATAATATCTTTGGTTTATCATGTAAATTAATAACTATTATTTTTTTTTAGTGTCAACGCCGCAACATTGGTCTTTTAGCGCTGTGGCCTTAGGGCTTCAAAAGCCTTAGTGCTAGAGCCCTAGCTTACAGTGCTTGGGTGCTAGAAGCAGTGGTTCCAACGTTGGAGCGCCAGATAACTAGCACCTCAGTATTAATCCAGCGCTGACGCGCCATACACCCAATGCTCTAGCATTCATATGAATGCTGCAATGCTGAACATGAACGCTATAGTGTTCTATGGGCTGTTTTTACCAATCACAACCCTAGAACTTGTCCTACAACATAGCCAACATTTAGCCAACACTAAAAACACCCAAAACAACACAAAATTGCTCTAATACCAATTGTTGGGTGTTGATTATTCTAGGGTGCTTGTATGTGGGATATGTTCATCATACAAAAGTATACATATCTCATATGTATATATGCACAGCAGAAGATTAAAAATTATATAATAAATAAATATTTATATACAATTAATCAAATTAATTATAGAATTGAGAAAATCACCTTTGAAGCCTTTGGATTAAATTTTTGGAGTCCACATGAAATGAATTTGTTGACAATTCTAGTAATCAACTTAGATGAGTTTGATTAGGTAGAATATTAGTATAATCTAGCAATTGTTTAATACTTAAACTTGTTAGATTAACTCTTAATCTAATTAAAGTAATTTATTTTATATTTTGTTCAACTCTTGAATAATCAAAGCAAATCTATTTTAATTATTACATTTAATAGCCAATTATATATTTGTTTTTGTTGTTCTAACACTTAAAACTTAAAACAAAGAATTTCAATTTCTTAAATTGAAATTGCCACCTGCAAAATCTAAAACATATGAATTTTGAATTTCATCTCACTTTATATACTAATGGATAAATTTCAAATTAATTTGAAATTCATTTGCATTAATTTAACTATTCATTTAAAAAAGGTTAACATTTATCCTTAGTTGAGTTAAATTAACTTAACCCTTAAGTTAATAAATATCCAACTAACCTAACCCTAGAGTTAATTATTAACTCTAGTTAAGTTAATATTTATTTAATAATAAAAATAAAATATCTAGATATTTATTTAACCTAATCATTGTTTTGAAGGATCTCATTGAAGTCTCCTCCACATAGCCATGGGAGAGAAGATAACGAACATAGGCGTCGCAAGAGTGTCCAGGAGTGGATACGCTGAGATGATTCAGGGTGGCCATAAAAGCCTGTGAATCGCCAATTTTTCCCCAAACCTGCAATAGCCACATCAATATGAAAACGGGAGTATGATAGGAGGGAGATATCAACCTTATCCGTCCATAGTAGTGCTAAGCCACCACTGCGACCGACTCTTTCTACCACCAATTTCCCTACGCAGCCAAGTTTCACCCGAAGATCTTCCATTCTTTGTCTGTATGCTCGTGTTTCTGTAAGAAAGATCACCTCTGGGCAGTGGTCCTGCACCAAGGTATGCAGGATGTGGAATATGCAAGGGTTGCCCAGCCCTCGCACATTCCAGCTCAGAAGCTTCATTGGGATCGGCGGTCCTGCATAACCGCAGGAGCCGCCGCTGGGGACTTTGAGGAGGTATCATGGTTAACAGCAGGAACCTTCTTGTCTTCATCTTCCAGGTGCTGGTGGTAGCAAACCACTGATTGTTCATAAACCCCCGTTGCTTGAGGTCGGACCTTCTTAGATGGAGTAGGGTATGCAGTATCATTGTCATTGTTACGTACTTTCCTTTTGGCATTCAGCTGTCTGTTGGTAGCATAGTGTGACTTGTTGCTATTTGGGTTAGGAATTCTTTGAGCGTTTTTACTCTCAGAGGTGTATATCTGTCTGCATTTTTTTTGTCTCGTTGATCTTCGTGGAGGCTCTGTGGTAGTACTGCCACTTTTGTGAAGGATGGAGTGATCAAAGGGCCTTTCGAAGTCAGTTGGAGGACCATTCCTCCAGCAATGCACTATTCCCACGCTTTGTCTGGGCTCTGGTTCCCCATTGTCTTGGATCCCATAAAGATTCACGCATTTTTCTGTAATATTTTTAATAGGGTTGGCCATTAGTGTGACATTTGGGGCAGAGTGCGGCTGGGTGTTAGTCACGTGCTTAAGAGGGCCTGGTACAGCATGGGGGGCAATTTCCTTGGTAGTGGCAGTATCGGGTGACTGGATGTCCTTTTCTGTTTCCACTTGGATTGGATGCATGGGCAGCCTGCATCGCGTGCTCTCGTTAACAATGCAAAAATCCAGGTGTTCATTAACATCGCTAAAGTCCAGGTGTTGGTGTGTTTCCATTTGGGAAGGTTGCATGGAGGGCCTGCACCGCGTGCCTTTGTTATTCATACAAGAATTCGAATGTTGGAGAGCATGGTTGGTTGATTCTTTATCATCGGCCGACAGCGTCAAGACACGAGGAGGTGGGAGCCCGCCAGCGCATTGTGCGACCAGGTATGATGGCTCCCTCATCACTCTTTGTCTATCACCTCGCAGCAGCTCCCTTGTTTTCTGCAAAGAGTGGTCTTCACGTGGCTGAAGTGTGTTTGTTTTGACACCGTTCTGGATTTGGCTACTAACGTCATTGTGTACAGCATGTGCTCCGTTTTTGGCCTCTGAACCAGTATCTTTTACATGCTGCCATGAAGCCAAAAGCTGATCTTCACCATTCCCTGGGTCCAGCCGACCAGAAAAGCTTTCACGTGCACCCAGATTGTTGGTGCTGTCCATGGTTAGCTGCGCTTGGTGATCTGCACATGACTCAGCCATGCGTGTTGTGGATCTGTTCTGTTTTGGGAGTTCACTGGCCGACAGCATCAAGGCATGATGAGGTGGGATTCCACCAGCGCATGGTCCGACCAAGTTTGATGGTTCCATCCTTGAGCTTCCCTCAACTCTTCGCAGCAGCACACATGGTTTCTGGGGTGAGTGGTCTTCACGTGGCTGGAGCATTTTTCCTTTGAATTTGTTGCGGTGTTTGAGCTCAACGGCAGGATGTGCAGCTGTTTTGTGCTCCTGACCATGGTCTTCACGTGGCTTGAGCTCGAATTTTTTTATTCTGTTCCAATATTGGGGTTCATCGACAGCATGCACTTCGATTGTGGGTTCTGGATCAGTGTCATTCACCTGCTGCCGTGGCACCATAAGCCTATCACATGCTCCCCTAGTATTGGATCCCAGAATTCCCGGAAGCGTGGTGGATGTCTCGGCAGAGTTCTTGGCGGAAGTGGTGACCGGCTCGTAAGCATTTAGGGGACCATTCCTGTAAGGATGCATGCTTCCGTTTGCTGTCATGCACCCCTTAGTGGTGGAGAGCACGTTTACTGTCAAACCAATGTTTCCGATATCCCTCACAGCCCCTTGCAGACCCCCATTCTTTTCTGCACTCGCCGCCGGGAATTCAGCAACGGTAGTCCCCTCCTGAGAGCTGTTATTAACCTCTTCATCTCTACGGGGGTCTCTTTTCGGGCCTTTATGAGTGTTATTCTTGAGTGTGTCCCTTGATGTGGATGCTTTGAATTCTCTGTAATTCCCGGCCGCTCGAATATTCTCTGAGTAGCGGTGGTTACCAGGTTTTTTAAGGACAGTTGGGTATGATTGTAGACACTCTCTGTAGCCATGGTCTAGGAAGCCGCAGAGAGTGCAGAATTCCAGAAGTTTTTCATACTTGAAGTCTAGCCAAATCAGGTGATCAATTGAGCCGAGTTTAAGAAATATTCCTTTCCGTAGTGGTTGGTCGAGGTGTATTTTAACTCGAATGCGCATAAATCTTCCTATGCATGATCCAGAATCATCGGCATCTACATCTAAGAATTTTCCAATCCTATTCCCGATTAGTTCCGCTGTCTCGACATTCATATGAACTATTGGAACATTGTGTACTTGGATCCAAAATGAGACATAACGGAATGTGGGGGTTGACAGTATGACCTTCATCAGCAATTGGTTCCATGGCAATTAGGAATTTGTTGAAATTCCAAGGTTCAGTTCTTAACACTTTTTTCCGGTCGTCTTCTAGGGAGAATTCACACAGGAAGATATCATCGCCTAACCATCGGAATCTCAGTTCTCCCGTAGGTCGCCAAAGACTTCGCATTATGCTTTGGAAGGCATCTCGTTGGTAGTTTTTTCTCGTCATGATCTTGATAAACAGGCCAAATTTGGCTGCTAAACGGTGTCTTTTAACCACCGTTTCTGGAATCTCAAAGACCTCTTCGTTATGAGAGTTATCAATTGAGAAGGAGTTCCATAATGCTTCGATGTCATCCATAATTGGATACTAGATACTAGAGTTCGCTGAACGAACGAAAATCCGATCCCTTAGATAGGTCTATGGAACTACTGTTAACAATCATTGTTAACAATCAACTATTGTTAAGTTAAGCATAAAATATCTTTTAACCTAACCCTTTGGTTAACAATTAACTATAGTGAAGTTCTATTTTCATTTAATTATTATTTAAATAAATATCTTGATTATTTAACAATTAAATAATCAATAAAATAAAATTACTATTATACCCTTACTAGGTTACCAAGTTAATCCAAAGTGGATCCCACCATAACCATATACTTTAGTTAACTCAACCTTAGTAATTTGCTATATTTTATACTGTATTAAACTATTCAATACGGTACACTACCCAAATGCATAATGTGTACATTTCATATTGAGACTCTCTAGGTCCACGTCTGATTTGTCAAATGATACTATTCTATGAGTTCATGAACAATGCCCACTGTACACGTTACAAATATTACAAATCAGCGCATCAAACCATATAAGTTGAGGTCAAAACGTATACGTATAATCCTTCCATCATTTATACCCTAAATGTGTGGGGATATAGATCAACATTATCAAATCCCTATTTGCTCATCCATGAACTTATCTCCAAATTCGTATCTCAATAAACAATATACTAAAACACTTTTGTGATATTGTTTAACCCTGTGGAATAATATTTTCTTGAGTTTGTGCTTGTAGCCATAATATTTCATGAAATACAATCTCGTCGAATCAGATATATAACTCACCTATGTAAGCTGACAGATCCGTATCTACGCACACCGAACTCCATAAGCATCGAACCATACCCAGCAACATATAGCGGTTAGACCATGAAAAGTCTTTGACATATATGGAATCAAAGTATGGTGGATCACTCACAAGCCCACCGTGGCGCTCAGGTTAAAAGAACACGAATACTACTCAATTCGAGAGTACCTTCCTTTGACGGTTTCATAGGATATCTATTGGCGTCCTCATGAGTCTATTCAGTATCCAGTCCTGACTGGATACCTGTATGTCTATACAGGCTATAAGCTCATAGTTAGCTAAAAACAATCATCTGAACTAGACAGATATAGACATATACTAATCTATATAATAATGATTCACCAATAGACTCGCATTGGTGAACATAAATCAAGAATATTATGTTTGATACATACTTATATAATGGTCTTTCTTAACACCTATTGCAACTCTTTACAACTATATCATTACAAGTATAGTCTCACGTTTTTGTTCCATTATAGATAAGGTTCTAACTCTTTAAACGTCGCTGACTTTTTATAACCTGTTAACTCTTAACAGTGTTAACTCTTAGCATTTATAACTCTTAGTATTACTAACTCTTAGCCCTGGTCAAAACTCCTTTAAACCATATCTGAACTCCTTCAAATCATACAATGTCTATAATATTACAAACATTATACCATATAAATATATTATTAATAATTTTATTTGAAATATTTATTATATAAATATTAAATAATTAATATTCATACAATATTAGAATGGCACGTAAGCACCAGTTCTAACAAAAATAGCTATATGAAATATGGTATAATTATCCTCTTCATTATTAACTTTCCATATCAGATCAGGATATTCACGAATAAGTATGCATAGAAACTGAAGGTGTCCTTCTTATGCAGTATAAAAAATTAGTGGCCAAGGCTTTGTAATTAGTTCTGATATTTTCTTGTCACTCAACAATACAACCTTTTGCCAAAAGTATTTGACTAATAGATGTACTTGACGCCTTTGATTTACTAAGTCTATGGCACCTGATGTTGAATAGTAAACTTATTTTAATGACCCAAATTGAATACAAACCCAAATTCAATTCATGGATGCTCAATCCAACCCATAGAAGTTTCTTAGGTTGGGTAAAAGATTAATTGATTAAATGGATACTTGTGTGGTTTTAATTAAAAATATTTTATGTGGTTTATAATAATGTGATGTGTACCATCTTGTGTGGTGTAGATTAAAGTGATATGTATCACTTTGTGTTGTGTAGATTCATTAAGCACAAGTATAAATACCCTTTAAGTTCTAGCATAGGCAAAAAGTGAAGTGTAAATAGTGAAAGAATAGAAAAAAAGAAATAAAGTAAAGCTTTCAAGAGTGTCTAAAATAGCTTATAAAGTTTTGATTGTGTGATAAAAAATTTGAGAGTGTTAAGAGTTGTATTTTAGGTGTTCCCTCTCTTGTAATATTTTTTGTGCTAATAATACAAGTTCTTTGTATGAAGTCTAATTCTTCTCAACACCTGAAACGTTAGATTAAAAATCCAACAAATCAAAATAATAATCAAGATTTTTAGAATATGATAAGGTATGCCACAAACCAAATGCTTTTAGAGTTAAGATAGGTCTAACCACGACTTAAGGATCTAAAAAAATTAACAAGGCATGCAATACTGTCTCCTAATTCGAAGCCCAAACAATTGCTAACTTTGGATGGTCCTTAAGAAACTTCAGCGCAACATCTGGTAACAAAATATTCACATCAAACATCCCATTTATTCTTAGTACACTGACCCATATTTGGCGGAATTTGAAAATTGAGATCTTTATATATGAAGATTGAAATAGAAGAGATATCATAGCTATTTATTTTATTCAATTTACAAATCTTGCTCATAATTTTATGGGAGATATTATACCATCAGCTTCTCTTTCACAGTTTCCCATCTACTTATTGATTCTTTTCTTTTAACCTATTGTCTACTCTACACTCTTCACTGCTTTTCCAAGGTTCCACACTTCCACCCCTCAGTTTCATGGGAACCAACTAAAATTCCCTATCCACTGCTAAATCCACGACTAATTCAAAATACCAATTTACCTCTGCTAACCAATAAACAAAACCTTCTATGCATAAGTTAAAGTTTGACCTTGAACATCAATATAAATTCCACCATTATTTCCTCTTACATGTTATTCCTAAATTCATAATTTTTTCCTCCCTAGTTAGCCCTAGGATCAACAAAATCCATTTTTTCTTTCCTTTTGCTTCTTCTTCAAAATGGTTAGGATTTCTATTATTAGTCATGGGACATTGATTCACTTCATGCGACCATCAAGTACTACGCTAGCAGGACCAATCGATTTATTATTAGTCGCAGTTGAACTATTACTTGAATGGTGTCTCAATAAGGACTTTAAACTTTGATCACCATTAAAAAGTAGGTTGCTTAAACCGTTGGGTTCCAAAAGAGTCAAGCAAAGCTTGCTCTGATGCCACTTTAATTAAGAGAGTAGTGGATAAGAGAACACACGTTTTTTAGAGGGAATTTTGATTGAATGATTGTCAAAAATTTAACAAACTAGGGTACATGTTTCCTTGTGTACCTAGGTTAAGTACTAGGAGCTTAATAGTTTCTAATGATTCCAATTTCTAATCAAATGATATCAATTAACTAGGAATTTACCATACAAATCGGTGTTTATCAAAGCAATAAGTAATTGAATGCAATCGTTGTCATCGAACTCATCTTTAGTTTCTTGATAAAGGTACTTTACCATATCTTTATGGCCTAATGATGTAGCCACATCAATCGGTAGAATCCCACTATCATTTCGAACCTTAGCCATGGCTTTATTGTTTTCCATCATTGCCCTAGCAAGTTCCACTTCTCCGAATGCTGCAGCAAGAAAAAGAGCTGTGTTTCCAATTTTGTTTTTCTGAGCTAAATCAATTTCCTTCATTTTCAAAAGTTCCTTCACGAAATCAATATGCTTTGCCCCAGCTGCAATGTGAAGAGCAGTGTCTCCTTTTTCTGAGATCCCAACTCTAATATCTTGTGGATATTCCTCATAAATACCTTTAGCCACCTCCCAGCTGCCATTTAGTGCAGCTCGATATAATTTGAGTCGTCTAATTGTTTCTTCTTCATCTGTTAATTTTAAATCAAACAAGTTTTGTCAACTGAAAATATCGAATCGAGAAAACCGATAGAAATATCAAAATTTGTAGAAAATTAAGAATCTATTAAAACATTAAATAAATTAACAAATATTTAAATTCGGAGATGTTTAAGGTGCTTCTATGGGATTTCTTTTCCTATTTGTACATCTTTGTTTTTTTTTGCTATGAAATTACTTTTTTCTTTCAATATATATATATATATATTGATTTACAGTTTTAGCTCTTAAAATAAAATATGCTATTTAGCCTCTTATTTACTTTATCGCTTTGAGATTGAAGTGCATAATAAAATAGACATTCTCAACAAGTATATTTAGTATTGTGAGATTTTTTGAGTTCACACCCATTTGTTTTACAAAAAATTTTCATAAGTCCGTAAATAATGTCTCGTGTACACTTTAAGGAAATTATAGAATGGGACGTTAAACCATACAAACTAAGGTTAATAAATATTCATATAATTCATCAATTACTTATATTATGGAAGAGTAGAGACATAAATTATCACCGTTAAATCTCCATATGTTCGACCATGAACTTATCTCTAAATTTGTATTTTTATAAACAATATTCAGAAATACTTTTACGATATTTTTTATCCTATGAAAATTTTTTTCTCAGGTTTACTGCATATGACTATAAAACTTTCTAAAATACAATATCGAAGCATTAGGTTATACAACTTACACATATGAGTTAACGGATCCCATATCTACACACACCTGACTCTATAAGCATTGTATTATACCCAGAGGTAGACTGTGAAAGATATTTAACATGCATGGAATCAAAGTATAGTAGATCACTTATAAATCTACTATGGCGCTCAGATTAAAGTACCATGAATACTACTTAACTCAAGAAGACCTTCCATTGACGACTTTGGGGGATATCTATTGGGCATCCTCGTGAATCTATTTAGTACCTAATCCTCACTGAATACCTGCATACCTATGCGTTTCACTCAACCATGGTCTGCTACCACTAACCATATGGACCATCCAGATATAGACATATATTAATCTATACAATAAAGCTTCACGGATAGACCCATATCTATAAAAATAGATCAGGAATAAGGTGTTCAAGAACATACTGCATAATGATATTTTCTAGCACCATTTACAACCCCTTGAAACTATGTCATTACTAATATATTCTCAGGTCTTTATTTCATTTTAAATAAGACTTAATTTTTAGAATTAACTAACTCTTAGCAGCTATAATTCTTAGTATTGTTAGCTCTCAGCATTGACCTAAACTCCTTTAGATTAAATTTAAACTCCTTTATATTATACAATGTCTAAAACGCAACAAGCATCTTACCATTTATATTTAATTTTAATAATTTTATTTTAAATATTTATTTTATAAATATTAAATAATTAGCATTCATTGGAATGACTCGTAAGTACCATCTCTAATACAAAGGGCTTAAAATTAATATCATTATGAAATTAATTTCTTTTATCATATAAGAATTTAAAGATATTAATATGCTTATAATGAATAATTAAGCATAAATTTGTATTTTATTTCCTTTTTCTTTACTAGACTCACATTTGACGAATTCAAAAAATGAAAGTGGATTTAAGAATTAGGGCATACGAAGGTTGATAACTCGAAAATATTTTGTTGTCCATTATATTTTCATTCAATAGAACTTTGTTGGAAATTATATTCGTTTTCATTTTTTTTTTCTAATTTCATTGTTTACACTTTGTGGAGAGGCCGGCTACAAAAAAAATAAAATAAAATAAACAAAAAATAAAGGATAATGTAATTGCAAAAGCTACCAGCTGGTGATAATTCTTCATCATCATCAGTTTGCTCACTCGTCCATTGAGGAACATCATTATCTGTCATGGTTTCATCATCGTTCTACATTTGTCATTGACATATATAAAAACACAACTAATTCGCTACTAGACATGAAAGTTCAATCATTGAAAAATCAGTATCACTTTTTTTTTTTTTGAATAAAAATAGAAAGTAGATTAGTTAAAGTGGGAGGAATACTCCTCAAGTACAAGATGGTTACATTGATGTGGGACTTTCCCGAATCAAATAGTCTCCGAACTAATATTTAGTGCAATTTGTGCTAATTCATGTGCCACTCGATTGGTGGATCGATGTGAGTAACTAAAAGAGCAAATATTAAAAGACGAGGAAATTGTTTTAATATCATGAAGGACCGTCCTCAATTCCGAAAAAGAGTGGCTGTGGCTGTTAATGTCAGCAATGATACCCGCCGCATCAGATTCAACTTCAATAGTCGATAGTCCCAACATCCTGGCCAAGTTAAGACCCCAAAGAATTGTCAATGCTTCAAGAATATCCACTGAGAGTTTTGCCTGAAGTGGAGAGGATAAAGAGGCCAAGACAACACCATAGTGATCACGTAGAATCACGCCTATACCAGCCTTGAAATGCTTTGAAGAGAGACCAGCGTCAGTATTTAATTTTATTACTCCAAGGCCTGGGGTTAGCCATCTGTTGTGTGGTATACCGGTGGGTTTAGTTTTTTTCGCACAATGGGATACATATTCATGCCAATAACATTTAGCCCATTTGAGAGGACATCATCTATCATCATTTCTTTTTTCTCCATCACTGATTTGTTTCTAATAAACCACAATCTCCAAAATAGGATAAGAAGCACCTCAAAATTCATTGCAGATAAGCTTGCTTTGCATTCCATTAAGAGATCCAAAATAGGTGTATTGTGATTGATACTTATACCATTTAAGAAGTCACAAGTCCGACGTACCTTTTTTAGCGTATCGCACAACCATACAGCATGGATGATGTTTTCCGCACCTTTAGCACAACGACTGCAGGCGTCATCAGTGGGAACATGGTGCTTCTTTAAGTTAGCAAATGCGGGTATCCATCCATGCGTAAACCTCAAAACAAAGTTTTTCTTTAGGTTAGAAAAATCAGTATCACTTTTAAAGAGGGTAGTTATTTTTAAGAGAAAATAATATCCAGAAAAAAACTTATATGAAAAATCAGAGAGATAATAATAAAATACAATTATCAAACAAAATATGTCATACTTTATAAAGAAACAACATCCAATTCTTAGTTTTATTTAAGCCTCAATTTTCTAATATGAACAATTTTAAGGATTCGAAATTGAATCTCAAAAAATATATTTAGATTATGTGAATGATCTAGCACTTGTTAAATGGATGGTGAAATGTTACCTTAAATTATCTTAGAAATTATGAAACCCCATTATTTACTTAATGAGTGCTACATCATCTACCACATCATTTGAGATCTAATTTTTAAAAGACAATTTAGGATCCAAACCATTACTCTTTCTATATTTACATGCTTCAAAAACAATTTCCTTCTTTATTCAAATTTGTATAGTATTATAATTCTATTTTAATGTGAGCTTACCTGAGTTTTAAGGATCTCATATCACGTATATATTATTTAACATATGTAGTCAAGATTTTTTTAAATCATTTTTTCGCTCACTTTGAGAAGATGAGAAAATGTATTTCATCTATAACACAATTTATTGAAAAAATTTCATTTCTATGCAAATTTTGCATGCAATTAATAAATTAAATGTAATTATAAATGTTCAAAATTGTTGTATACATATTACCTTTTTTCAAATACTGCAACATTTCTTCAAGCAGATGGACTAGTCGTTCTTGTTAAGTGCATAGATTCGTAATACATCGTGACATCTTTGTCTGCATACTAAGTTTAAGAGGATTAAATAGTAAAATTAAAAATGCATTACGACTAAATGGTTGTTTCTTTTTTTTTTTTATCTTAATATTAAATTTTGCTTAATCTAATTTATTCAGTCATTGAATTTTTTTAACTTAATAAAAATTTCAAGTGAACTTAAATTCATTTTTAAAAAACAAAATATTTTAATTTTTTTTTAGCTGAATGTAAGCAATCTGAATAAGATAATTAGTTTGATTCTAAAAAAATACCTACCTCTTTAATAAATATATTATATCTTTATCCATATAAAACGCATACTTTTTACTACTATATAAAATAACAAAAAAAAAACGGAAGTAGAAGAAAATCTGATCTGCAGTTTTGAAGGAAAATATGAAAAGAGAAGCCTGAAGTAGAAGAAATAACAGGGAAATCCATGACAATAATGAAGTTCAAGTTGAGAAGAAGAGAAAGTGAAGCCAACACAAAACTATATTATTCGGCTATCCGTTAACAAAACAGTAAATAAAAAAAGGACGAGAAAAAATAATTAAATAAGGAGTTTTGGTTTCTCCCTGCTAAAAAACAGATTGCACTTGGGCATACGTGTAAAGTAGTGGCTACCACATTTGTAGGAATTTGCTTCTTTACTTTTTTTTTTTAATTAAAAACAAAGTAAATAAGTTTCAGTTTTTTAACAGAACCAAAAAAAAGTTTTTAAAGTTTAAAGAGCTTACCTCGTTATATATGTGAGGCTTCCAAATCCACAACTCCGAAAAAGAACAGCAAATAAATACAAAAATCAAGAAGACGTGGAGAAGATAACATTTAAACCCTAATTGGGTTCTTTAACAGTCTCATCAAAACAAATTTTTGTAGCATCCACATGGGATAGCCGTAGGTCGGATGGAGACAACTCATAAATTGCCCTTCACTTTTAAAATAAAAGGAAAGTTAATTTTCTTCTTTTGGGTAGAAAGAGATTCTTATTTCTATTTTTGTAATCACAAAGGAACTCAAGTGTGACCAATATGTATTGTCTTGTATAGAAAATAACAAGGCAAGTGTATAAGTTCTCAAGTGAAACGTTAGAGAGAAGAAAAACAAATGCGAAAAATATAAACTAATCTAATATACTATATGTATACGTTTTTATCTAATATAAACTTATTCCATAAATTATGTTATTATTTAAAATAATCAATCAACTCACCATAATTTATTTTAAATATAAAACTATACTTTATCTAATTTAACCCTTGTTAATTTTGATAAAATACTATAAACAAATTATTTAAAAGTTACTAAACATTACTGTCTAAATGATGTTGTAACGAAAAAAATTTAGATAACATTTAGAAAGCGTAATATTTTGTATTATTCGAATACAAAAGGGAAAAAAAAGCTTATCAAATAAAAGTTTTATAGTAAATAATTTTTTTATTTAGTTAAAAATTGTCTTATAAAGGAAGTAATTTTTTATGTAGTTATAAGTAGATTACATGATTATTTATAACTGTGAGAAATATAAAATGTGTATATTTCACTGTGAATATAGAATTGTACAATAAAGCTTTTATATAGACTATAACCTATTACAAAATAAGAAAATAGAACTATACATAAAAAGAAATAATTATATATTATAAAAGGTAAGAATATTATATTATTAATATAATTGATTTATCAAATCAAAATATATTAATAATATAATATTAATGATAATATAACATTAATATCTTCCCTCAAACTTAAGATGGTGGAGTTAAAGCAAGTTTGAGTTTGGAGACTAGAGTTTGGAAACGACTAGGAAGTGAAGATTTGGTAAAAATATCAGCAGGTTGATCTTCAGAGGAGATAGAGTGGAGAGTAACTATTCCTTGAGAAACATGTTGCCGAACAAAGTGACAATCTGTTTCAATGTGCTTAATTCGTTCATGAAAAACATCATTGTGAGCAATTTGAATAGCACTCTGATTATCAGAATAAAGAGGTGTAGGCCCAGTATGAGAAATACTCATATCTTCGCGAAGCCAAATAATCTCTTGGGTAATATCAGCAAAAGCATGGTACTCAGCTTCAGTACTTAAGCGAGCAGTAGCTATCTGTTTCTTACTTTTTCAGGAAAGAAGAGAATCACCCAAGAAAAGATAAAATCCAGTAGTTAATCGTCGATCCATAGGATCACCCGCCCAATCCGCATTAGCATAAGCTCATAACATGAGAGGAGAATGAGCCAAAAAATGAAGACCGCGAAAAAGTGTACCTTTAAGATAACGTAGAATATGAAGAACTGCTGCATAATGAGATGTACGAGGAGCAGCCATAAATTAACTAACAACATAAACAGCATGAGCAATGTCTGGACGAGTGACTGTAAGGTAGACCAAACTACCAACCAACTAATGATAGAGGGTAGCATCACTAAGAAGATTACCATCAAAGGATCAGAGTTTAGCATTAGACTCTAGAGGAGTGGAGGCAGTCTTACTGTCTGTCAACCCAGCTTTTGCAAGAAGATCAGATACATATTTAGCCTGAGAGAGATAATACCCAGTAGAGTCGGATAGTACTTCAAAACCAAGGAAATAACTAAGGTTGCCAAGATCTTTCACCTCGAAATGTTGTTGAAGAAAGTCCTTGAGATTAGAGATACCAAGAAGATCATCACCCGTGATAATCATATCATCAACATAAAGAAGTAGTAAAACACAACCACGATCTGTTCTGCAAATGAAAAAGGCTGAGTCATAAGGGCTGGACTGAAAACCATGTTGAGAAATTGTACTACTGAATTTTGCAAACCAGGCACGAGAAGCTTGTTTTAGGCCATACAAGGCTTGACGAAGCTTGCAGACTGTGCCAGGTTGATGTGGATAGCCGGGAGGAGGCTTCATATAGACTTCTTTGAAAAGATCACCATTAAGAAAATTATTTTTCACATCCATCTGAAATAATGTCCAACCATGAGCTGTAGCAATAGCTAATAAACTCCGAATATAAGTAATGCAAGCAACAGGGGTAAAGGTTTCTTCATAATCAATGCCATATTCCTGAGTAAATCCTTTTGCAACAAGACGAGCTTTATATCGCTCAATGGATCCATCAGACTTGGTTTTAATCTTGCATACCCATTTACAACCAATGGTAGTTTTAATGGGTGGAAGAAGAACAAAATCCCAAGTGTGTGATTTCTCAAGAGTTTGTAATTCTTCTATCATTACTGGCTGCCAAACAGGGTTAGCACTAGCCTCGGAATAGGATTAGGGTTCATATAATGAAAGAGTAGTGGAAAAATAGTGATATTCACGAAGTTTAACAGGAAGTTCTCTTACCCGAGAAGAATGACAGAGAGAGGGTGTAGGAGAGGCCTTAGAGATGTCGAGAGCAGATCCTTCAGACAAGATGAAAGGCTCAAAAGCAGGCATTGTATTAGCAGGATCACCTATATGAATCTCAGAGGAAGTATCAGGAAACAAGTCAATAGTATTATTAGTGAAAAATTGAGAAGCTAATGGAGATACTGAGTGAAAATTTTGACACGGAGGAGAACATTCTATGTTCAAGAAATATGACATGATAAGATATGCGAAGACGTTTAGAGATGGGATCCCAACACCTATAACCTTTATGTTCTATCCCGTATCCCAAAAAGCAACATAGTCGTGTGTGTGGTTTAAGTTTGGTATGTTCATTTTTTTGAAGTAGAATAAAACAAACATAACCAAAGACTTTAAGGACACTATAATTAGGAGGGATTCATATAAACGTTCATATGGTGACTTGTTCTCAATAATAGGGGAAGGAACACGATTAATTGTATAGACAGCAGTTAAAGTAGCTTCACCCCATAATTGTTCAAGACAAGAAGTAGAGACGAGAAGAGTACGAACTGTATCGTGAATATGTCTGTGTTTTCGTTCGGCTCTCCCATTCTATTGAGATGTACGAAGACAGGATCTTTGACAAATAGTACCATGTTCCTGTAAAAGATTTAGAAAATTAGAATTTTTATATTCCATGGCATTATCTGTGCGAAAGATCTTAATGGAACAAGAAAATTGTGTTTTAATCATTTGAGCAAAATCACGATAAATTTTGGTAAGATCTGATCTCTGTTTCATAAGAAACAACCATGTATATCGAGAATAATCATCAACAAAAATGACAAAATATCGAGATCCACCCATAGCAGCATTAGGAGATGGTCCCCAAATATCAGAGTGTATAAGATCAAAAGGAGCATGCGAAGCAATAGTACTATTATTAAAAGGCAAAGCTAGTTGCTTTGTTAAAGGATAAATCAAACAATCATCTTTATTATCAGAAACATTTCTTAAACAACCACTAGATACTAAAGAACAAATACAAAATTTTGAAGCATAACCCAAACGAGAATGCCAGAGATATAGTGATGATACTGAAGAAGTAGATGCAACAGATGAATGGGGTGAAGATGGCAAATGTAAAAAGATGAGCTCATATAGATGACCTAATTTACGGCCTGTCCCAAGTGTCCAACCTGTCTTCAGATCCTGCATATAACACCTAAAGGCAGTAAATAAAATGTTAAGACCAAGTTCACAAATTTGACCGACAAATAAAAGATTTAATGTGAGTTTAGATATAAAGAAAGTATCAGATAAAGAAAGACTAGAGCAGGACACCTGACCAATATGACTAACATTCATGAAAGAGCTATTAGCAGTTTGAATAAAAGGTAAATAGGAAGCAGGGGATTTTGAAGAGAAAAGAGTGGAATCAGAAGTCATATAATTGCAACATGCAGAATCAAAATGCCAAGAGTTACCTAAAAGAACAGAAGAAGCAGTAATGGAAGGGTTACCAGAGTTTGATAGAAGTTGACGAAGTAAAAATTCAAGATCACTAGTTAGGTTGGAAGAAGAGTTGGCAGTATCTGGGGCAGCAGTAGCAGCAAAGAAATATCGAGGCCTTATAGAAGTAGCACCCTGAGGTTGTTTGCTTTTAGGACAATCTCTTTCAAAATGACCTAGTCCAATTTTCTGACATTTTATGCATTTATGTGTTGGAAAATTGAGAACTGAATGTCCAGATAAGTGACAATAATTACACGTCTTATATTGAGTGGAGCTATCAGATTTGTGTTGCGGGGTGGCAAGTACTGTATCTATACAAACTTGCTGAAGAGTAGCAAACCTTGTTTCTTCAAAGATGAGATCAGCAATGGCTTGATCCAAAGTGGGTAAGAGCCTCCATGAAGTAAAGAGGCACGAGTGGACTCAAATTTATCTTACAGAGCCATAAGAAACTGAACCAAAAGTTGATGATCTCGATAGGCAATAAAGGCTTGAGCATCATTGTTATTTTTTCAAATTGGTTCTGAAAGAGCTAATTGATCCCAAATAAACTGCATCTGAGAATGAAAATCAGCAATGGATTGCCCTGGTTCTTGTTGAAGATTATGCAAATTTTGCAGAAGTTGATATTGATGAGAGAGATCTGTTGCGTTGTAGCGACATGCAAGAAAATCCTAAAGTGATTTGGCAGTATCAAATCAACCATAATGAAGACTGATGGATGGGGTGGATGTATTACGAAACCATATAATAATCTGATGATTTTTACTATCCCAATCATCTAGTCTGTTGACAAACGCCTCCGGACTCTCATTATCCCGCTGCTGGGTAGAATAACATCACCAGTAATATAGCGCCAAAGTCTCTTGTCTTTAAGAAAACTACACATAGTTTGTACTCATAAAATATAATTGTGTCCATCAAGGATAATGTGAATAGGCTGAGAAACATCAGATTTATCCATTGAAAAATAAATTTTCCTCTTCAACTTTTAATAATTGTAATTTGACCCCTAAAATTTTTAAAAATTATAAAATGACTCCTAAAAATTATGATAATTACAAAATAGCTCCAAAACTATTAAAAATTTTAAAAAATACCCCAAAAGAATAAAAAATTATGATCTGACCTTGAAATATTGAAAAGGTTGCAAACAAGCCCTTAATAGGAAACAAAAACTGCCGGTGGCGCGTGCGGCTTAATCGGACCTCCAATCCACGTAAGACTAGAGACGTTTGAACGGTCGGTGACTAAGGATGCTTTTGATCACGAAGGTGTCAGTTACGTCGTCGTATAGAGGCCGGGATCTGAAGTGAAAGAGACCGACGACGCGTGCGGTGATGTAGCTTCTCCGATTGGCGCATTGTCGACGGCGTTGAAACTATCGGAGTATTTTGAGTAGTCTGAAGTGGGCGGTGGCTATCGTATCACCGTATAATGGCCGGGATCTAAAGTGAAAGTGACCGGCGACAGTGATGTTTTGGCGGCGCGTGGGGCTTTTTCCGATCTTGGATTAGCGCGTTGTCGACGGCGTTGAAACCGTTAGAGTGTTCTAAGTAGTTTGAGGTGGGCGGTGGCTATCAAGGCAAACTTTCAGAGTTTTTTGGCAACTTTTCAAAAGAACTCCGGTAGATTCTGACGGATAAAAAAAATTCTGGCAAGTCTCCGACTAAATAGAGTGACAATAAAGAAACCAAAACTTTGATATCATGTGAGAAATATAAAATGTGTATATTTCACTGTGAATATAGAATTGTACAATAGAGCCTTTATACAGGCTATAACCTAATACAAAATAAAAAAATAGAACTTTACATGAAATGAAATAATTATATATTATAAAAGGTAAGAATATTATATTATTAATATAATTGATTTATCAAATCAAAATATATTAATAATATTACATTAATAATAATGAAAGAACTTTTTGATACTATTAATTCGAAAGTAATAACAACATAAATTTTGCTTATAGGTACGTAATATTTAAGAAATAAAAAAAAGAAATAATTAAAAAGTTTGAAACTAAGTGTATACCTTATTTTGACATTAAAATTTGAATTAGACATCAACGTTTTGCTTAAATTATTAGTCATTTAATACTTAATTCAGCCTTCTCAAATAATAAATTTTGGTTACACTGCTCTAAAGGAGTGATTGGTATATTTTTTAAGAGAGAATTGGTACTAAGAAAAGGTTTGTTAATGTTATTAAAATAATAGATAAGTAAACATTATGAAATTTCACAAGAATAACTAGTAATATTCCGTTCTCGCAAACTTCTAGAAGTTAAGGGCCACATTCAACAACTATTAGGTGACGTGGCGTATAGGGTTTTTTCTCTCGGCGCACAGGGCTAACCTACGCCGTATCCCATGGGGAAGAAAAAATCGAGCAAAACGCCGCCGTCTCCGTCCGCTCGCTGTCTCCGGGATCGCTCTTCCCAGCCAAGTGTTCTATTGAATGAAGGCAGCAACCAGTTTGCTGCTGCTCCAACTGCTCCTGCCGCTACTCCATCTGCTTCCGCTCCTTCTGCTGCCGCTCCTCTGCCGGCGTCCCTCGCGGCTGCTCCCCCGAATGCTGCTCCCCCGAATGCTGCTCCCCCGAATGCTGCTCCCCCGAATGCTGCTCCCGGGATTGGGGAAGCTCAGGCAGCCGTGTCCGAGCTGCCTACGGGCTGGTCTGGTGACCCTCTGTGCAGTGGAGCTGCTGCAGGTGCGTCGGCCGGGTCCGCCGGTTCTCATGCAGGTGCTGTCATCGTCTCTGCACAGGGGGTTGCGTCGTTCTCTGCCGGCTCCCGGTGTGCTGGTACGAAGGCCCCTGGCCCCCCTGCGATTGGAGCGTCTACATGGGCCGCCCCGGCGCTCGTGAATGGAGGTCGAACTGAGGCTGGCTTGGCCTCCTTGGCCCCGGTCTCTGCGGCCGCTGGGCTGTCCGTCGGGGCTCCTCCTGTGGCTCCAGGGTCTACGGATGACAATGCGGCCAGTTGCAGGAGCTACGGGCGTCCCGCGGTGATGACCGTCGGCAACAGTCTCCCGGCGCCGGCTGTTCGTGGGTCGGGCTTCGGTGCGATGTCTACTGCTGCTGCTATAATGGGAGCATCTGCTACAGTGTCTGTGCCTGCTACAGTGCCCGCTGCTGCTACAGTACCCGCGGGTGCTAAAGATGCTGATTGCGAGGGCAGGAAGAGCGTACAGTCCAACAGGCCCTGGGTATCTTTATTTGCTGACAACCGATCTCGAAGCCATGGCAGTGAACTACAATTTGTTCCCCCGACAATTTCCAACGGTAAGAAAATTGTGAAATTCAATAGTAATGAACTCAAAGAAGAAGAGAAAAGGTGGCAACATGCATTAATTGGGTGTGTGTATGGATTGTGTCCTCAATTTCAACCTCTCTAAGCTTTTATAATGCGTCGGTGGAGGCAATTTGGTCTTGTTTCGATTCACTCCATTAAGGATGGGGTGTTTCTGTTTAACTTTGAAAATGAATATGGGCAACAAAAAGCTCTCCAGGATGGTCCACTGACCTTTGATAAACGTCCCTTGATCCTCAAAGCTTGGAAACCCAGAATGGTTATGGATGTAGCCAGTATCAGAACTTTTCCTATTTGGGTGCAATTCCCAGGACTACCGTGGGAATTCTGGAGCCCCCCTCTGTTGAGTCGTATCGCTAGCTCGCTGGGATCCCCTAAATTTAGTGATCAATGTACTCTAAACAGAACAAGGCTGGCATTTGCGAGGGTCCTGGTGGATATGGATGTGGAGGGTGAGTTCCCTTCCATGATTACTTTAGAAGACGAAGAAGGTAATATGGTTAGGCAGGAGGTGACTTATGAATGGAAGCCTTCCGTGTGCACTAATTGCAAAAGGGTTGGTCATGAGGGGAAAGACTGCTTAACAGGGACGAAACAAGTGTGGAAAGCAAAAGAGAAGATTCAGAATAATCAAGGGGAAACTGAAGTACCTATTAGACACCCTGAAATGCTAGAACCAAAACAGTTAAACCTAAGTAAAACAGAAGGGGAGACACAGGCAACAGAGGGGAATGAGGCGCATGGCCATACAGATAAGGCAACAAAACAAATGCCCGGAAGCGGGGGACCAGAGGTAATCCAGGGAATTGACAGATTCAACCTAAGGAAGACTATTACTCTGACACATGATGTGGGAATTATAGGGAAGGGTCGACGTGCCAAGAGGAACTCTAAATCCCCATATAGGGGACAATGATCGCAAGCTGGAATATTCGGGGTCTCCATGACCCCTGCAAACAATCAGAGGTACGGGCTCTGATTAAATCTTGTCGATTATGTATTTTGGGATTGCTAGAAACAAAAGTAAAACTGTCTAATCTAGATACCATTTGGAAGAAGTTGGCACTAAGGGAGTGGAAACTAGAAAATAATTCTGAGTGCCTAGATATGGGAAGAATATGGATCGCCTTTAATCCAGCTAGATGCAATGTCACGATCTTACAAAAGCACCAGCAATTCATGCATAGTAGAGTGAGTATTGATGGTATTATGTTCTACTGGACTCTGGTTTATGGTGCCTCTGCTATTATGGAGAGAGATAATCTGTGGAAGGACCTTAGGGATGATTTGGCTCCCAGCACTACACCGTGGTTAATCCAAGGAGACTTCAACAATGTACTCAGCAACAATGACAGAATTGGGGGTCAATGGGTTAATGATAACATGGTAGATCAGTTCAAAAATTGGATATCGAGACTAGAGTTATTTGAGTTAAAGAACCATGGATGTCGCTACACCTGGTGTAACAATCAAATAGGTGGACAACGAATTTGGAGAAAAATTGATTGGGCATTTGTTAATGGTAATTGGCTGGATGCATTGGATTTTTCAGAGTGTGAAGTTCTCCCTGCGGGCATTTCAGATCACTCTCCGCTCGTGGTCTCCATCTCGAGAGCATCATATATTGGGAAGGTCCCTTTCAAGTTCTTCAACGCCTGGTGTACCCACAGTGATTTCCTTTCCACAGTCGAGCGAGAGTGGCAGCATGATTGTCAAGGCTCCCCATTGGCCAGGGTATGGTTCAAACTAAAGCTTTTAAAACCCAAGCTAAAAGAGCTTAACAAGGTCTTTTTTTCGGACATCCAGCAAAAGATTGAAGACTACAAACTGATGTTGGCCTCATTGCAGAGTAGTATGATCCATGACCCATTCAACCAAACCCTTCAAGATGAGGAAAGGAGCATTTATCAACATTTAAGGAATCTTATTTATGCTGAAGAAAGCATTGTCCGACAAAAATCCAGAATCAGATGGATTCAAATGGGGGATTCAAACACCAGCTACTTTCATAAGTCAGTTAAGCAGAGAAGAGCTCGGAATAGAATCATTACAATTGAAAACCCCAATGGGGAAATTGTTGAAGACCCCAAGGTTGTGAAAGAAGCCATTGTACGATACTACAAAGATTTGTTGGGTACCCCCATCTCCTATAGGGCGTCAATACAAAAGAGAATCATGGACGTGGGCCCTAAACTGAAGGAAGATGATAGAGACATGTTGAATGCCCCTGTCACAGAACAAGAAGTCAGAAGTGCTATCTTCAGCATCAATGGTGATAGAGCCCCAGGGCCGGATGGTTATAACAGTTACTTCTTTCAAAAATGCTGGCACATAATAGGAAAGGAGGTTACTGCAGCTGTGCAACATTTTTTCTCCTCAGGTCAGTTCTACAACCCCATAAATGCCACGGCCATTACCCTTGTGCCTAAGGTTCATAATCCTCATTGCTTGGGGGACTATAGACCAATCGCATGTTGTACTGTCCTCTACAAATGCATCACCAAAATAATAACATGCAGACTGAGAAGAGTGGTGAGCTACCTGGTTAGCTCTAGTCAATCAGCATTTATTCCTAACAGGCAGATATCAGATAATGTTTTACTAGCTCATGAGCTCATGAGGGGTTATGAGCGCAACAGCGGGAGCCCTAGGTGTGCTCTTAAAATTGATCTCCGCAAAGCCTACGATTCGGTATCCTGGGATTTCCTAGAAGAGGTATTAATGGGGCTGAATTTCCCTTATCACTTTATCTACATCATCATGAAGTGTGTCAGAACAAGCACGTACTCAGTCATGGTAAATGGTAGATTAGAAGGCTTTTTTCCGGGGAAGAAAGGTTTGAGGCAAGGGGATCCCATGTCCCCTTTGCTTTTTGTTGTGGCCATGGAATATCTTAGTAGGAGCTTAAGTTGTATTCCTCAGAACCAGTTTATATATCACAAGGGGTGCAACAGGCTGAAACTAAACCACTTGATGTTCGCAGATGACTTATTATTGTTCTCTAGTGGGGATGTCAGGTCAGTAGGCCACTTTAAGCAAGTGCTTGATGATTTCTCAATGGTCTCTGGGCTGCACCTAAACGCTGGCAAGAGCTTCATCTTCTTTGGGAATGTGCCTCAACCTACCAAGGAGACAATCCTTCAAGTGACTAAGTTCCAGCAAGGTGCGTTGCCTATCAAATACTTAGGGATCCCCTTAATCTCTGGGGCACTAAAGAGAGTCCACTGTCAGGAGCTTATTAATAGGATATCTGCTAGAATCTCCAGCTGGACTGTGAAATATCTGAGTTATGCGGGGCGGGTGCAATTAATAAAATCAGTCATAATGAGCATGCATGTATACTGGAGTTCTATGTTCATCCTGCCTAAATCAGTCACCAAAGAAATTGAAAGCAAATGTCGTAATTTCTTATGGCATGGAAGTAACCAGCATGGGAAGAAAGGTTCAGTGGGCTGGAATGAGGTATGCAAAGGTAAAAATGAAGGAGGCCTTGGCATTAAATCTATAAGCTTGTGGAATTCAGCGGCAATCACTAAACACATCTGGGAGCTGGTTGCTGTGAAAGCTTCATTGTGGGCAAAATGGGTAACTGATAACAAACTGCGGAGGCTAAGCTTTTGGGGTATCACAAAGCCAATGGATGGTAGTTGGACTTGGAGGAAGATTATGGGGTTGAGAAGTCAGATAAAACAGTTGTTCTCCTATGAATTGGGAAACGGCAAGTCCTTCCAATTTTGGTGGGATCCATGGCTGGGTGGAGAATCAGTAGTTAATAAATTTCCACACATGGAAATCTCCGACGCGGATATTCCTCGGGATGCTAAGGTTAATGACCTATGGCAGCATGGTCATTGGAACCTTCCTGACCCGTTGGACGAGTACACTTCTCAGGTATGGGACTATCTTCGCAAAAATGTTTCAATTTCTGAAAGGGAAGATAGAATCTCATTCACCGCTAGTTCCAATGCAAAGTTTTCTGTTGCAAGTACTTGGAGATGTCTTAAGAATAATGAGGCTAAGGTGGGATGGTGTAAACTGATATGGGGAACACAACATATACCTAGTCACAGCTTCATTGCTTGGTTAGCTTTGAAAAACAGATTATCTACCAAAGAGAGACTTAAAAAATGGGGGGTTATTCCATCAGATGATTGCCCTCTTTGTGGTAATGACAAGGAAACAATCACACACTTATTTTTCCAATGCAACTTTTGTAGTGAAATTTGGAACAAGGTACTAAGGGCGTGCCAACTCAATCAGTGCCCGAACAGATGGCAACGAGTAATCTCCTTCTTTTGCAGAAAATCTAAAGGCAAATCTACCCTCAGTAAGATCAGAAGAGTATCGTTCTGCGCTACAATCTACTTTATTTGGAGAGAACGGAATCTGAAGGTCTTCCAACAGAAAACTCCTTCTACAAGCGAAGTCTACCAAAAGATTAAGGATGTTACTTGGCTTAAATGTATAAGTACTGTAAATGGCCAAGGGATTGACCACTTAGCAGCTGGGTGGTAACGGTAGTTAACCTCTATGAGTTGTACTGTCTTTCTTTTTCTTTTATTGAGTTTGCTTTGTAATACCTGCTAGATTTAGCATTTATATAAATTCTTATTTACCAAAAAAAAAATATTCCGTTCTCGCCCATTATTAACTTTAAAAATGAAGTGAGAATCACTACTTTACTTATTTATTCAGAAAACTCTGCTGTTATAAAAATATAATGAAGATAAAAATAATTCGACTTTTGTGTGCAAAAGTGATACAATATTAAATAAAAGTGAGAAGCAATGATTTATATTAGTATTTTTATGAGAATTAAGACATAAGGACGAGTAAAGTTTTAAATTGGTATCTAACGAAAAAAAAAGTGCGGAGTAAGGTTCATTACATTAAGTAAGCTTTACTCTTAGAAGGATTAATGACATCTTAAATTTATATAAAAGTTTACATAATATTTTATATTATTCAAATTCAACAGAAAGTTATTTTAATATATGATAAATGTTTATAATATTTTGTTATGCGTATCATACACACAATTATTTAATCTACTGATGTAGTTACATCTAACAAATTATAGGAGGATGTTCTGATTTGACAACTTTGTTAATGGTGAAGAGCGTGCATAAATAATGAGATTCACAATTTTATATTCAAACAGCATAATTCTCTCATTAGGTCATCCAACGATCTCATCAAGGATATAGTGTCTTTTTTTAATTTCTTTTTCCTTTTTTGTGATGAGATATACCAAAAGAAGAAAAACTTAAAAGCATATGGATAGATTCTCGTATTGAATTTCAATCTCTTTGTGTGAA
Organism: Ailanthus altissimus; assembly: GCA_946807835.1. NCBI lineage: Eukaryota > Viridiplantae > Streptophyta > Magnoliopsida > Sapindales > Simaroubaceae > Ailanthus > Ailanthus altissimus. The sequence goes on along the minus strand of OX327690.1, from coordinate 3,342,153 downwards.
TTTTACTAAAAATAAAGATTCTCAAAATGTCAAGTTTTATTTAATATAATTTTAAATTTAACATTTAAATTTTAATTATTCTTCATAAAATTTTTAAATAAATAAATATTTTAAAAAAAAATTAAATCAAACAATTCAATCAGTGAACATTTGACACAAATCATAAAAAATAGTGTTAGAAGCAAGCGGATGACTTAAATACAACAAACCAACTCAATAATAAATCTGCCACCACTACAAATCACAAATTAATTTGTCAAAGACCCTCCATAGAAAAATTATTTCTCTATTTTATATCATTTATTGATGTTTGTTCTTATGGTATATGTGATAAGTGTAATTCTATTATTTAAATAACTCTTTTATTTAGAAAATTTTGATATCATTTGATTTTACTGAATTTTAACACGTAAAAGGTAAGATTTCACTTGTGTTTCTACATGGATTTTCTTTGAACTACTTAAAGAGTAGCTTTTGCTTTTAGCATGCCCTTTTGTTTTTTTTATTTTTAGATGCTTATATCTATACATTATTCACGTTTGTAAAGAAAGTAAACTGATTTACTGCTAAATTATTAAATAACAAAGTTCAACCCGCTTAAATAATAAATTTTGGCTATGCCACTATAAGGAAGTGATTGGTGTTTTTATAAAAGAGAAATGTTACTAAAAGAAAATGGTAAGTTGATTATCCTAAAATGGGAGATAAGTAATAATTAAAAATTTTCACTAGAATAACTGATAATATATCATTCTCACCCTTTATCAACTTTCAAAATGAAGTGGGAATCATTACTTCGCTTATTTATTTAGAAAAATCTACGATTATAAGAATATGATAACAATAAAGTGAACCGTACATTACTTCGCTTATTTATTTAGGAAGCTCTACAATGATAAAGATAGAGTCAATGGTACTTTTGTGTGCAAACGTGATTTATGAATATGGTTGCGGCCCATTATCTGAATGGCCCAAACAATTCTTATAAAGCTCAATTCTTGAGAGGATTCAACACATTTTTTATTGATGACATGAAAAAATAACGTGACAAATGGATGGAAAGTTGAGTTATCGTATAATGTGACAAATGACATGGCCAGCCACATGTAAACTGGTAGCATTATTGGCAGGTGATGTGTCAACGTTTGAGTGATGACATGAAAAAATTAACTATCGCAATTTATGATATTTTATTTCAAAACGTTATTATATTTTATACAAAACGTTTATAACAGAAACCAACAAAAGTTTGTGACATTGTATCATAATTTTATGATACAAAACAATATAAAATTTGACATGTAATGTCAATATTCTATAGCTGTAAATTTTAATATCATACAATCTAAACAAGACATTTAAAAACTGAATTTATACATCATTAATATAAATAAGTCATACAAATTGTGGGATCAAAATAAACCCACTACAATGTGTATCATATTTATATCCAAAATGATATGTTTACAAAACTTAACACAACATGACAAGTAATCTAAATAAACATCGTTTCGACACACCAATATAACACAAACCTAACCAATCTAAACTCGTTACAACACACCAACAAATAAAACAAGTTAATCAATGAATAGAAAATGTTGAGACCAAGCATTCATTGTAATAATTTTCATCATCTCTTCAAATATTTGAAGTGGCCCTATGAAAAAATAATAGTATTACTATCTTAATGAAACAACTAATTATAATTAAAAAAAATGGTGGTATTTGTGATAAAACAAATATGAGATTAGAAATGAAGGCTGTTCACTTTATGCAGACCAACTCTTCTATAGTGTAAGTTTCTTTTTTCATAGAACTGTTACAAGAATTAAAGTATAATTATAAAAGAATTTAAATCTTTAGCATTAAATCATAAGTCAGTGAATAAGTTCCTCAAAAAAAATATATTTTGTAAACGAATAACTAACTAGCAACATACAACTCATACATCAACATATTTTAATTTTACCCCTAAGTCCTAACCCACAATCAACAAATCATATGCTTCAAATCATATCCATGTTCGTAGGTCTAAATATAACTGTCAATGAGCTTGACTTTCTCGGTTGATAGCGGTAACTCCTCTACAGTGGTCACCCTCGATGGTGGGGGCTAGACTATATGGCCAAAATCTTTTGATGAAGTTCTATAAAAAGCCCTGGCTGCCAGCTATAATCGAAACCAAAATGAGTCCTATAACCCAATTTTGCATTGTCGGTGGAGATTTTTTTATGACAACCAAAAGGTGTCAAGAAGACGTGCATCAAAATTTTAATTTCAATAAATCAATTAAGGTCATTTGCATGCATTTGAGCACTTGCCCTAACAGTAAGTTCTATACATTTCTTAAGCTGTCAAAGTTCAAGCCTTTTCAGATGTTAGGACAGTGTTAATTTTCTTTCCTCGTGTGTAGGATAATTTTTACCCATTTGTTGATAGTTATTCTTTTAAGGATGGATAACAGTTATTTTCCTTTTCCTATGTGTGGGACAATTATTCTTACATGATGTACCATTCAAAAAAAAAAAAATTAATGGCACTTTTTCTCATATGTGGGGCAGTTTTTATCTATATATTGGGCAATTATTTTTCTAGTGATGGGGAGCAATTATTTTTCTATATAGGACAATTCATATTGAGAATTAAAAGATAATTATTTTGTAACTTCATCGAGTATATTGAAAAGTAAACTAACAAATACTCCGAGTAGAAAATCACACAATATTCTATCGAACTATTCCATTCCAATTATGCGTATCAATGATAGCGCATCAATTTAAGAATTTCAAATAATAATAATAATAACAACAACAACTAAAATAATAATAGAATAGATAACTTTTGTAGAATGAGTTGTCATGCATTGGTTAAAAAAAAGAATATGCTTGAATTTATAAGAAGAAGGTCACTGTACCGAATAAATTAATTTTTTAAATTAGATACTTAAACTCCCCTTTGTCTGGTTGTGGCAATCGCTGCAGCTTCCATCAAGATTTTTGTCATATCAGACGTGATATCAATGGTATCCTCTTCCATCTCAATAGTAACCTTCTTATCTATCCTCACTTCTCGATATACAGGAGAAGATTTTCTCGAAAGATTGCCAAGAAAGCTGCTCGTTGGACTTGCAACACTTTTAATCTCAATGGCAACGTTAATGGTATTGTTCTGCATAACAGTTTTCATCCTCTTCATTACCGGAAAGACATGGGTTGCTATTGCGAGTCTTTATATTTTGATACCAAAAATGTCGACTCGTTTATGATGTTCTGCGTTGGACCTACGTAAACGATTCTCTTTTTGAGCAAGATAAAAGACTTCTTTTTTACGAAGAAGGGGAAGCAAGTGAACGTGAAAAGGTCAAGCAATTCAATGCTCATTTAACAATCCCATGCCCATGTAGCACAAATGTTTGAATTTTTTTGTTTTGGAGAAATTCAAATGTTTGAATTTTCAGTCTCTCGCGTTGTTTATTGATGTCATCTAAAGGAGCTACTATTTCTTGAAGTGAATATATAAAAGGCCAGAGAGGCTTAGTTTGTAATGTTAGAGCTTTATTTTTATTATATGACTTTATCTTTTGCACACAAAACTACGATTGACTTTATCTTTATTATATTCATATAATGGTAGAGCTTTCTGAATAAATAAGCATGGTAATGATTCTTGCTTCTTCTTTTTTTTTTTTTTTTTTGTGAAAGTTAAATAAGAGTGAGAATGCAATATTATCGGTTATTCTTGTGAAATTTCGTAATTATCAATTATCTCCATTTTAAGAGCATCTACTTACCATTTTTTAGTATAATTTCTCTGTCAAAAATATACCACCACTCCCTTAGTGCCGTAGCCAAAAAATTTTTTTGAAAGGGGTGAACTAAGTCATTACAAAAAAATTAAAATTCTTTCATTGTTTACTCATTTTCTGCCTACCATAGAATTGTTTGTGATGGTTAAATTATTCGAATTTTTATTTGATTAATCATCTAAAAATAAAAAGAAAGGGCATGCTAAAAGCAAAATCCATATAAAAACACAAGCGAAATCTTACTATTACATGTTAAAATTTACTAATATCCAATGTAGCCCCCTAGCTATATCTTTACAATTCTTATGAATTTGCTTTTCTATCACTTTTTCTCTCAATATTTCAATAAGTGCTAATATTTTCTTTTTATGAAGTAATTTAGTTACTCTTAAAGTGAAAAATGATATTGGAAAAAAAATTGATACTTATTGAAATACTATAACAATCGATAAAAATATATGAGATAACTATAATTAATGATTACCCATTTAATAAAAAAAAAGAGTTAAAAAAAAATCCCAGGCATTTATGAGTTATTTGCATCCAATCGACCCCATGTAAAAACTACAAAAATTTATTTATGAGGACACTGTTATTTGGTAGGGAGATATCTTGGTCAAGGAATTGAAGTAGTTGTTTCTCCTTAAAAACTCTCTTTTTGCCTTTGGGCCTTCGGCCTCTAAAGCTCAATTGAGGCCGGCCCCTTGAAGCTTAGTTAGATGCTCTCTTCAAGAGGTCATTCTCCTCTTAAGGGTTTAAATAAGCCTCACTTAAACCAAAACCATTTGTAGAGACAAACTTAAGGAATATACTTAACATATCAGAGGAGGAATTTGCAGAAGGATATTTTGCATATGTCAGGGGCACAGCAGGAGGATATTTGGCTTGTGTTAGAAGTGTAGTAGAGAATATTCAACGCGAGATAGAAATACTACAGAGAAAAGTTCAAAATAATCCCTGAAAAGCCATTCCAAAAAAAGAAAAAATGAAGACATTGAGAGGATGATGAAAAATTCCGAAAGAACAAAAACAAGAAAAAGGAAAGATCTACTCTCCCTCTTCCCCAGCATCATTTTTTTTTCTTGTCTTATCATATTTAGAGAGAGAAATCTCCTTTCTAACTTAAGCATCCAAGCATCTTCACCGGAACCCACCCCGGCAAGACCATCACTAAGCTTGTGTTAGTGTTATCTTTGTTGGCTCCCCATAACTCGCAACGAAGAGGAAGCTCAAGTATATATTAACTGCTCTCGTCTAGACAAGGCCCAAGTTTTATTCTTTCTCATAAACAATTTTAAAGCTCGTTGACCCCGAAAATTCATTTCTTTAGGTTAACGATTTTTGACACCGTCTATGGAAACCAAGCAAAAAGCTTTTTCCGGAAGAGCAGCAACCGACAATGGCTGAACGGTCATCTGCTAGCAGGAATCATCTTGTCGGAGAGTGAAGCTCAAATCCAAACCGACCTCTCCCTCAAATAGAAAGCTCTCCGCCTTTTGAAATAAGATCAAAACTAAGAACCCTGAGGGAAGAGAGATAAAAACTGAGACAGCTCATAATTGAACTGGTTCTGAAGGCCATGAAACGAAAGGTAATAAAAGCCCTTTTGGCTTCTGGCGTTGCTCCTGAAATGACAGAGGTGGCATAATTCTTGAAAATGGGGGCTTCTATTACCTTTCTTTTTATAGCCTTAAGAACTTGGTCCCTCACAAACCTACCTCCGTAAAGGACTACCCTACCCTTGTCCACAAGACGAACAAGCCTGCTAACACCCTCTATGAGTTTGGACCTAACTGAGATAGAGCTATCTCGAGGCAAGCCAACATTTTAGTCAAATATCGTTGCATGGGGAGCCTGAGTCCCAACATCAGGAACTCAACATAAATGGCCACCTCACCATTGGTAGGGCTACTTGAGTAATCCTCATCGGAAGGCAGCATGAGGGTAACCATCTTAGGAATATCATAGGAATGACTGATAAGACCTAAATGATTCTCATTTAGGCAAGAGGTGCAGCATTTAGCATTCATTTCATACTCCACTACCTTTATAACCTCCCATACCACTGAGTGCTCAGGATCGTTGCCCTTCCCTTCCCTGGCACTCAAGATCGGCTCGGCCTTGCTTAAAACTATCTCAGATGATGAGGGAACTCCACCTGCTGAGGTAGACACCCATTCACTTGCTCCGACTCCCCTGCTCTTCCTAACCAGCGAAAGCTCTAGAACTGCTCCCCCTCATCGTTCACTATATCCACGACCAAAAAGTTTAAATTGACCTATAGGCCATCAATGAATAGAAGACATTTTCTAAATTAGATTACAAGCTACTGGGCAAGGACAGGGACAAACCAACCACACCCAAAAATGGTAATAATAGACGATAACCGTCAAGATCAGAAAATACATGAAAAACCAAAATAGGAAAAATACAGACAAAAGGCTAGAAGTAGGACCTAAAGAAACTCTAAATACCTATAAAAAACAAAGCAACCTTAAGCATAAATAAAACAAAACAAAGAAGCCAAGAAAAGAATAAATGACATACCCAAAAGAACTGAAGAAAGCCGAAGAATCAAGTACGAAAGAGACGGAATCACCAAGTCAAGAACTCACCTTCGATAGAGAGAAAAGAAATGGCAACCCAGCAGGATGACAATAGAAAGTAGGAAATGCATGATAAAAGGTACTAAATGGGAAAGAATGTGACTATTTATAAGCAGTAGTAAAGTGATCCTAGACCATTCAAAATAGAAATTAAACAAAGAGATTGATGGAAAAAATAAAGATACGTCTGGTGCCAGAGAAGCAATACCTTAGATTCTTAGGTACAAAAATACGCGTTTCTTCAGAATACTATAACCCAAGCCATCAGTTTCAAACAGATCGGATGGCTCAGGGCATTCCAGTTAGTTAAACGTCACTCGAAAAGAGAAAAAAAATGACGCTTGGGTCACAGCTACTATCAACCATACGATCGGAAGAAGATTAACGGTTGACAAGGAAGAGACTTTTATGAGAATCAAGGTGACGTTTGAGAAGACCTGCCATTAAAAATTGAAGAAGCTCCTAGGAGAAGCTGTCATTACATGGTAATAACTCTTCGGATTACCATGACATCACTGCGACAAGCAGACCTCTTATAACGCCCCCAAACTCCAGACCAGATCATATGATTGCTTTTTGGGAGCAATTTAGATCAACTCGGGAGAGAAAGATAATAGAAGAAAAGATAAAGTGAGGGGGCCTAATGAGCAATATGAGCTGACCAGACCGAAACAGAGTTTTTAATTATGATAAATCAAAACTAAAAATTGGCAGACACTTGTTCCCCTCTTGAAAACCCCATCCGTTTTACCTTTGGGCCCCCATGCTTTAAAGCTCAATTGAGGCTAGCCTCAACAAGCCTAGCCAGATGCTCCCTTCAAAAGGCCACTCTCCTCTCAAAGGTTTACAAAATCTTGCGTAGCTAGTCCAATCTAAAGAAAGGCCCTAGAGCAATGGCTAATAGGCCATATCCCAACAGAGACAAACGGCAGAGAACTGGTATAGACTCATAAGGAACTGTTCTGTAAATGAGAATACCTATTCGGCCTTGCCGACCCATACACAACCACGACTGATCAGGTACTAACAACATATTCTACAAGTTTCGCTCTTGTGAATCCCACGTCAACATCAAACTAGTGAGGGAGGGCCATTCTAAGGAAATGAATACTCCTTCCTCCCCGGCATCATTTTTTATTCTTGTCTTATCATATTTAGAGAAAAAAAAAACCCTGTTTTTAACTTAAGCATCCTAGCATCTTGGCCAGAACCCACCTCGGCAAGACCATCATTGAGCTTGTGTTTGCATTTTTTTTACAAGCTCCTCATAACTTACAATGAAGAGGAAGCCCAATCCCATGCTAACCGCTCCCGTCGAGATAAGGCCCAAGTTTGATTCCTCCTCATAAACAAATTTAAGGCTTGTTGACCCAGAAAATTATTTCTTCAGGTCAACAGTTTTTAGCGTTATCTGTGAGAACCAAACAAAAAGCTTTATCTAGAAAAGCAGTAACCGACAATGGCTGAACGGTCATCCACCAGCGGAAATCATATTGTCAGAGAGCAAAGCTTAAATCCAAACTGACCTCCCCCTCGAATAGAAAGCTCTCTGCCTCTTGAAATATGAGCAGAACTGAGAACCTTGAGGGAAGAGAGAGAAGAACTGAGACAGCTTATGATTGAATTGATTAGGAGTAAGCAAACGAGAGCAAGAAATTATGAGAATGAGTATTGGGAGGAGATTTTAGAACAGACAGAGTGATGAGAATGACCGAAAACTCCACACAATTTGATCTGGACTAACAGGAAAAGCCAAAAGATCCCCGAGATATAAGAGGTAGAGCCTGGAGATTCTGAGCCTCCAGCGAAGAGAGAGCCTTCCGCATAACCGCACCAGCACCGACGAGGTAAATTAGGCCTTGAAAATAAGGTCCGTAGTTTGGAAGGAAAATCGAAAGCTCTATTGGTAGAGAGAAAAGAAAAGGACTAGCCTCTCGTAAAGAAGACAAAAAATGAGATAAAGTCACCACTGATAGATGAGGTGAGAGATATAGAGCTTCCGAACATTTTATGACTCCCCCACTTGCCCACCTACAAAGAACTCATCAACCCTAACCATTACATAAACCAGATCATTAACTTACTATCCATTATAGGACTGAAGCAAGACCAAATGTGCCGACTCTTTCATATGAACTTGGAGGGGTCTGCTTTACTCTGGTACAGAGGTCTGAAGTAGCGCAACATTGCCTTCTTTAACGAGCTGGCCAAGAAATTCACCCAACATTTTTGGGCCTTATACAAAGTAGCCAGAAACCCAAAGCAATTGAAGCAGATGAGACAGGGTCAAGGGGAGAGCTTGAGAGACTACATCCGAAGGTTCCATAATGAGGTGATAGTGTTAGGGGCATTTGACCAGCCCATCGCTCTGTATGCCCTGAAGGTAGAGTTACGATTAAATAGATTCTGGTACCACTTGGCAGAAAGTGGTACCATAAGCTACGCGACAGCGTACAATATAGCACCAAAATATATGACGATTAAAGAACGTGAGGAGACTAAGAGATCCCTGGTCGAACCACCTTGAGAGAAGACACAGTCACATGAGGAAGCGAGACAGAGAATGAGAGAGGGACTGTAACCTTTCTTGTTGAAATACTAGAGAATGGATAGTGAATACCATCCCCAACAGAAGGGAAATTTTGCTAACTGGCGTAGCGCGCCAGACAAGTGAAGAAACAATGTACTAAATGACGAACCCCTCTCCCGAATAGATAGACTCCGAACAGCTCTATTCTTACGAGCCCGATCATCGGTGGATGGTGAAGATGATCCTTCTCACCTGATTTCTCCCAGAATGAAACCGCATGCTTATGACGCTATTAGGGTTTAGAGGCCCCTGACCGCCTAAGGAAGAGCTTTCAGTTCGACTGTTCTTGCTCCTCTCTCCACCTCCTTGCTCAGACATTCATGCATTTTTCTTGATTTAAGAAGGAGAAAAAAATAGAAAGGATAAACCCAGAGCAAAAGACAGGAACTCACTTCGGGTTCGAGGTAGGGATGGAACGGAGGGAACCAGTCATAATTCGACGATCCTAAATGGGGATAGCAACTCCTAAACAAAACAAAATGTTAAAGCGTGACGTCTATCTAATTAAGGGTTTGATCGGACACTTCTACGACAGTAACCCAGGTAACTGTAGAAAAATATGCAAGTGAAGAAAATTCACTAGAGCCGAGCAGGTTAATTAAATCTACATGTACAAAAGGACTAGGACCTGCGTCCGCAGAAAAGGTAGCAGGGATGACCTACTCTCCCCGGTCTCTCTTTGGGACCCTCTAACTCCACTCTTCCCTAGCAAAAAATCACTCTCCCTTTCAGTCCTTCATGGAGGTGGGTCAGCTAGGGACCGGGTTCTGAAGGCCATGAAATGGAAGGTAATAGAAGCCCCTTTAGCTTTTGGCGTTACTCCTGAAATGGTACAAGTGGCATAATTCTTGAAAATGGAGGCTTCTACTACCTTTCTTTTTATGGTCTTCAGAACCTAGTCCTTGGCTAACCTACCTCCATAAAGGACTACCCTACCCTTGCCCACAAGACGAACAAGCCCGCTAGCACCCTCCACGAGTTTTGACCTAGCTGAGATAAGGATATCCCGAGGCGGACCAACATTTTAGTAAAATATCATTGCATGGAGAGCCTGAGTCTTAACCTTAATAACTCAACATAAATGGCCACCTTACCAATGGTAGGGCTGCTCGGGTAATCCTCCTCGAAAGGCAGCCTAAGGGTAACCATCTCAGGAATATCGTAGGAATGAGTGATAAGATCTAAGTCATTCTCATTCAGGCAAGAGGCGTGATATTTGGCATTCATCTCATAGTCCACTACCTCTACACCCTTCTCTGCCACTAGGCCCTCGGGATCGCTGCCCTCCTTCTCCCTAGCACTCAAGCCTGGCTTAGCCACGCTTAGAATTACCTCAGACAAGGAGGGAACTCCACCTACTAAGGTAGACGCCCCCCCACTTACCCCGGCTCCCCTACTCCTCCAAACCAGTATGAGCTATGGGACTGCTCCTCCGCCTCATTCACTATATCCACAACCAAAAAGTTTAAATTGACCTTAGAGGCAATCAATGAATAGAAGAAACTTCCTAAATGAGACTACGGGTGACTGAGCAAAGGCAGCGACAAACTAACCATACCCGTAAATAGTAAAAAATAGACGACAACTGTCACAACCATAAAACACAAGAAAAGCCAAAACAGGGAAAATGCAGATAAAAGGCCAGAAGCAGGGCCTAAAGAAACTCTAGATACCCCAAAAAATAAGGCAACCGCAAGCATAAATAAAACAAAGCGAAGAAGCAAAAAAAAAGAATAAAAAACATACCCATAAGAACTGAAAAAATCGAGGAATCGGGTACGATGGAGACGGAATCACTAAGTCAAGAATGTGTATTCAACAAAGTGAAAGAGGTTTGGCAACCAAACAGAATGGCAATAGAGAGTGAGAAATGCATGATAAAAGGTAGAAAATAGGGAAGAATGTGACTATTTATAGGCAGTAGTAAAGTGATCTAGACTATTCAAAATTAAAATGAACGAACGAGATTGACAGGAAAATAAAGATGCGCCTGGTGCCAAAGACGCAATGTCTTGGTTTCTCAGGTGCAATAAATATACGTCTCTTCAGAAAACTGTAAGCCAAGCCGTTAAATTCAAACAGATCGGACGGCCTGGGGCATTCTAGTCAATTAGACGTTACTTGGGAAGACAAAAAGACAGAACGCTTACGTCATAGCTACTATCAACTGTAAGATCAACGACTCACAATAAAGAGACTTTTGTGAGAATCAAGGGCGACGTTTAAGAAGTCCTGCCATTAAAAATTGAAGGAAATACTGGAGAAGCTGCCATTACATGGCAATAACTCTTTGAATCACCATGACATCACCGCGACAAGCCAACCCGCTCTGACGTCCACAAAATTTAGACCAGATCATACAATTACTTTTAGGGAGCAATTTAGATCAGCTCAGGAGAGAAAGACAATAGAAGAAAATATAGAATAAGGAGTCCGAGTAATATGAGCCGATTAGACCAGAATAGAGTTTCCAGTTATTATAAATCAAAACTAAAAACCCCTATCTTTTTTGCCTTTGGGCCCCTGTTCCCCCCTAAAAACCACTTCTTTTTTGCCTTTGAGTCCCCGGCCTCTAAAGCTCAATTGAGGTTGATTGGAAGCCTAGTTAGCTGCTCTTTTTAAGAGGTTACTCTCCTCGCAAAGGTTGACAAAAACTTTTGCAGGGAGTCTAATCCAAAGACAAGCTCATGAGCAATGGCCAATAGGCTAAATTCAAACAGAGACAAACGATAGAGAATCGACTTAGACTCAAAAAGAACTGATCGATAAACAATATTACCTGTTCGGCCTTGCTGACCCAAATACAACTATGACCGATCAGGTACTGACAACACATTCTACAAGTTTCGCTTTTAGAAATCCCACGTCAATATTAAACTAGTGAGGGAGGGCCGTTCTAAATCTAACCCGAGCTGTTTTAAATAAGTCTCACTTAAACCATAACCGCCGGTAGAGATAAACTCAAGGAATATTCTGAACACATTAGGGGGAAAATCTGACTTGCGACAGGAATGGAGTCAAAAAATCTGTAGAATGATATTTAGCGTATGTCAATGGCACAATAATGGAATACTCGGCGTATATCAAAAGTACAATAGAAAGATTTTAGTGTGTGTCAAAAGTACAAAAAAAAATATTCAATTCAAAATAAAAATATTACAGAAAAAATCTCTAAAAAGTCATCCCTATAAAAAGAAAATAAAAATATATTGAAAGGATGAAAAATCCCTAAAGAACAAAAACAAGAAAAAAAAAAAAGAGTACATAGGCCGTTATTCTTTTGTCTTTATTTAAATAAGTCAATTATTTAGAATTTGAGTCAATCAAATTTCTCTTGTTATTAAATTTAATCAAATAGTTTTCTTGACAGTTAGAAAAGCTCTTCGATCGTGGGATTCGACTAATTAGGTTCTGATTGACAAGTTCTAATTTTTATTATTATTGTTATGCTCGTGAGTTTATTATTTAACTTGAGAATTTTAGTGTGTATGATATGCATAACAAAATATTGTAAATATTTATTTTAAATTAAAAGAAAATTTTGTTGAATTTTAATAATATAAATAATTATGTAAAAACTTATTAATATTTATGGGGCTATTAATCCTTCTTTTATACAAAAAATTAAAGCTTATATAATGAACCTTACTTCTCACTTTAATTTTACATTAGATACCAACTTAAAGCCTTACTCCTCATTTTTGGTCTTCATAAAGAGACCAACATAAATCATTACTTATCACTTTTGTTTAATATTAGAGACCAAATTATCTATTACCATATTCATGTATCACTTTTGCACACAAAAGTATGATTGAGTTTATCTTTATTATATTCATATAACGGTAGAGCTTTATGAATAAATAAGCAAGGTAATGAATCTTGCTTCTTTTTTGAAAGTTAATAAAGGGTGAGAATGTAATATTATCAGTTATTCTTGTGAAATTTCGTAATTATTAATTATCTCCATTTTAAGAACATCTACTTACATTTTTAAAAAAATAAAATGTCACTGTTAAAAATATACCAATTACTCCCTTGTAGTGCCGTAGCCAAAATTTATTTTTTAAGAGGGCTGAACTAAGTCATTACAAAAAAATTAAAATTCTTTCATTGTTTAGTCAATCTCTGCCTATCATAGAATTGTTTGTCATGGTTAAATTATTCGAATTTTTATTTGATTAATCATCTAAAAATAAACGAAAGGGCATGCTAAAAGCAAAATCCATATAAAAACACAAGCGAAATCTTACTATTACATGTTAAAATTTGTTCATATCAAATGATGGCCCCCTACCTATGTCTTTACAATTCTTATGAATTTGTATTTTTATTTCTTTTTCTCTTAATATTTTGATAAGTGCTAATATTCACTTTTAATGAAGTAATTTAGTTACTCTTAAAGTGAAAAATGATATTGGAAACAAAATTGATGCTTACTCAAATATTACATAGACAAACGATAAAAATTACAAAATAACTACAATTGATAATTGCCCATTTAATAAATAAAAAATGTTAGAAAAAAATCCCCGACATTTATGAGTTATCTGCATCCAATCGACCCGATGTGAAAACTAGATAAATTTATTTTGAGGACACTGTTATTTGGTAGTGAAGTATCTTGGACAAGGAATTGAAGTAGTATTTAAGTGTTAGCATTCACTTCTTCTCGCCTTGGGATCCATTGGCTTTCTTTCTATTTATCATCTAGCCTGTCTTCTTTTTCTTGGGGACTTATTCCTTCGCAGTTACGGATTGGAACCCTTGCATATAGTGAGTGGTAAACGCTTTAACTTTAAAGTTGATTAATAGCTTCTTCTTCTTCTTTTTTTTTTTGTTCTTTCCTGGCTTGTTTATTTATTTATTTTTATTTGTGGAATTACTTGTGCTAAAAAATTCAGGAACGTATATGCGTCAAAGCTTTTAAGGGTATAATGGTCTTATGGTTAAATTGATCACGGAGTTTTTATAAATTTAATGGAAGGGACCTGTTTGTAAAATTGTGCAAAACATGTCCTTATATATTTCTTAGAGATAATTGAGGGACCTGGATGTCATTATACCTTTTTCTTTCCTGATCATATTTTGTACTGCGAGGAGTAATCTAAATAAGGTTACATTAATGGTATTCTCTCAAGGATCGTTATACAAGAATAATTTCATATTAAATTTGTCATGAGCAATATATTGGTACTATATTTATGTTACTCTTTGTTGATTTTAAATTTTGTCATTTATTGTTTTAATATTAATTTGATGGTCAGAGAGAATTTGCTCACATTCGTTCTTAAGAATAATTATTTTATGTAGATAAAGATGTCACAAAGTAGGGCAAATATTTAAGCTCAAGAATAGGGGAAATCACATCTTAGGAACTTGATTTTTATAAAAATATTGATTAAAAATTATCGAAATATAATTTAGAGAGTAAGCTAAGTGCGTGAGATACGCAAGAATCGAAAACGGATGCGAAAGGAGGCATAAGATGAAAAGACAGTGCCCAAGTGTGGGCATCGCAGTGCTCAAGTCAGAACCTGAGCACCTTGGTGCCAGGTGACTAGCGTCACGACGTCCAGGCGAAAAACACCCAGCATCGCAGCACCATCACGATTAGAAGTTTTTCATTTTATTGCATCTTGTTTCATCTCTCACTTGTTTCAAGACTCCTTAATACAACTCTCACACGTTTAGGGTAAACCTAGAATGTTCTAAAGCCTATATAAAGGCTCTATACTGGCTTGTAAATAAATTTTTGTGATAACCTAAGAAATCTTTGTGATTAAACTTTCTTTGTGATTCATAGTAAGAGAAAATTCTTAAATTACAAGAGATTTTTTCTTCTAAAAGGCATAGTTTACTAGTGCCTTAGGATTCAATAATAAGAGTGAGTGATCTTGATCTACTGTGGATGTAGGCAAGTTGCCAAATCACGTCAATTTTTATGTATTCTTCTTCTACCATTCTCTCTTTACTTTCTTAATTGCTTATTTTGTACTATTTACTTGGGTGATATTGCTTGTTTGTGTGCTTTCATTTCAACAAACTGGTATCATACCTTAAAAGAAATTAGTTGGGTGTATAAGGTGAATGAGAGGGTACCGAGGAAGAGCATACAAGATTCAATGTTAGGTTAGTTGCACAAGATTTTACTCAGAGAGAGGAAGTTGACATTTATAAGATTTTCTCTCTAATCGTCAAGCACACATTCATTAGAATTTTGTTAGCCATATGTGCAAACATTGATTTACATCTAGAGCGGATGGATGTAATAATAACTTTTCTGCATAGAGAACTTGAAGAGACGATATACATGGTACAACCATAAGGGTTCGAGGAGCCCAAAAAAAAGATCATGCTTATTTGCTAAAGAAGGCATTATATGGGTTAAAGCAATCACCTAAATAGTGGTATAAGAAATTTGTTGAGTTTATGATGGCTTGTAGTTTTAATAGCAGCAAGTATGATGGATGCGTATACTTCAAGAACATAAGTTGTGGGATAATGTATTTGCTTCTATACGTCGACGATATGTTGATCGCATGTAAGAATATAGAAGAAATACAGAAACTCAAGAAGCATTTAAAGGCGAGTTTGAGATGAAGGATTTAGGAGTAGCGAAGAGAATTTTGGGTATGGATATTGTGAGGGAAAGAAGGGATGTCATCTTATTTTTCTAACAATGATATATACTCAAAATTCTAGAGAAGTTTGGTATATCCAACGCAAAGGCTGTCTCTACTCTGTTAGCTATGCATTTTAGACTTTCAGCAGCACAGTCGTTAACATCCAAAAAGGAGAAACTACAGATGAGTAAAGTTTCGTATGCGAGCGCTGTATAGAGCATCATATATGCAATGGTTTGCACAAGACCAGACATAGAACAGGCTATGAGTATGGTGAGTAGATATATGACAAATTTGGATAAGGATCACTAGCTTGTAGTAAAGTAAATTTTGAGATATCTCAATGGGACGTCAAATCACGGGTTGATGTATAAAAAGGATGAGCACAGTAGTAAAATAGTAAGAGGATACGTAGACTCATATTATGCAAGTGATTTAGGCAAGAAAAGATCCTTGACAGGTTACGTATTCATATTGTTTAGGTGTAGTGTATGTTAGAGATACAACATATGGTTACACTATCTACCATATGCGGAGTATATAGATGTTGTTAAAGCTATTAAAAAGGCCGTGTAGTTGAAAAGTATATGCGCAGAGGTATTGGATGGTGAAGATATGAACAACGGTGTATACTATAGTAGCCAGAGTGCTATACACCTAAGTAAGCATCAAGTGTTCCATGAAGGGTTGAAACACATTGATGTGTGGCTCTATTACATTCAAGAGATTGTCCAAAGTGGTGAAGTTAGTGTAACGAAGATAGCGTCGTCTAATAACCCTACTAACATATTGACTAAACCACTGCACTCCGTTAAGTTCATTCTATGCAAGGACTTAACTAGAGTCACTACTTTGTGGATGATTTTGAATCAAGGAGGAGATTTTTAAAAATATTGATTAAAAATTATCGAGATATGATTTAGAGGGCAAGCCAAGTGCGTAGGGTATGCAAGGATCGAAGATGGATGCCGTGGTAACAAAATGTGGGTGTTGCGGCACCCAAGTCAAAACTTGAGCATCGTGGCACTCAGGTTGGAAACACCCACCACTGCGGTGCCCAACGCTGTTGAAGTTTCCTGTTTTGTTACGTCTTGTTTCGTCTCCCACTTGCTTCAGAATTTCTTAATATGACTCTCACACATTTAGGATAAACCTAAGACGTTCTAAAGTCTATATAAATACTATCTATCGGCTTATAAATAAATCTTTGTGATAACTTAAGAATATTTGTGATTAAACCTTCTTTGTGATTCTTAATAAGAGAAAATTCCTAGATTATAAGATATAGTTTTTTTTTTAATCTTTCTTGTAAAAGGCATATTTTATGAGTGTTTTAAAATTTAATAATAAGAGTGAGTGATCTTGATTCACTGTGGACGTAGACAAGTTACCAAATTACATAAATTTTTGTGTTCTTTTTTTATCCTTCTCTCTTTAATTTCTTAATTGTTTATTTTATATTATTTATTTGAGTGATATTATTTATTTGTGTGCTTCCGCTTCAATAACTCTGTAATACCCAAGATAGAGCAACTCTTAAAACAGCAAAAAATGATGATCATACTATTGCAAGAAATCGCCCACGGTAGGAAACAAGGTAATATGCATTATGTAGAAAGCAGTTTTTTTGCATTTATACGAGTGCACCGATTTTATTTTTTTTAATCGGGATTCATAACAAGAGATGTCTCCTAACTTTGTAATATGTTTTAAGTTGTAAAGCTTAAAAATAAATTTGAAATTTGTGCCGAGTTGTGCATCTAAAACAAACATCGATAAAAGAGACCAATCTTAACTGCACATGAACAATATCTACGAAGACAAAGCAAACAAGTCTTTGACTGTACAAAATCAACCCATCGTAATTTTTTATTATATTTAACTTTATTAATTGCCTGAATATAGAAACTTTTAAGAAATTAGATGCAAATTTAGGTCTTAGCAATACATGAATTAAATTTTATGCTTACAACAATGTCGATTGACACATGAAACCATGACAGACAAAGATATTCTTGCAACAACTGAGCAAATTATAACATAATTTTTAATCGCCATTCTTTACAATCTCCTCTTTAATTTAACATCTCTTAAGACTTTCTTTGAATTTATCATTTCCAAATCACATGGTCTTCTATTCGACTATGATTCTCATTAAATATTTGTACAAATTAAACTTAATTGAAGATAGTGATTTAATTAATATATTATGAGATTTTCAGATGTCGATATTTTCACAAATTGACTTATCTATTTTGTACAATATTTACGATGAAATAATATTTTACATTAATTTATTCTGGTCTTTAATGAAACACTTGATACTTACACAAATGTATAGCACTTCGACTACCGCAAGACACAAGCCTTCACTTCTCCCATTGCCAGTAACTCAAATCAAATCTCTTTTAGTCATATAACGTTTTTAATAATTTCTCCAACAACTATATATTTAGCTTTCGTAGGTGATAATGCTACCACATACTACAAAATAGATTTCTAGCATACACCACATTTTCATACTGCAAATATAAACACAGTTAACAAATTTCTTTTTTTAAGATTATCTATATAATCATAGTCTGCATAACATGTTACTATTTCATCATTTATATACCCTTTTTGTATAGTACATTATGTTCTAATGTTCCCATCAAATACCTCATTATTCATTAGATAGCAAACCAACGATTTATGCTTGGATTTCTCATATATCTAACTGCACTCACTATTTAATTTATATCAGTCCTCTTGCATACTACTGCATACCTAATACACCTTAAAACACTTGCATATGATACCTTCTACAGTTCCAGCTTCTCTTGTTTGGTTTCTGGTGACTGTGTATTCTATATGCTATAATATTCTATTTTATTTCTAACACATATAATACGTTAATTGTGTTAGACATGTTACAATTTAAGACAGTTGCAATAATTATCAATTGTCTTTAATTTTTTTCACCACCTAAAATGGACCATAGGGGCTATGTTACAATTTTCCCTGAAGTGACAGATTGAAAAAATTGTTTTAAAAATTACTAATTATCTTTTTTTTTAGTGATTTATAATTATATTTAACTTTTAACTTTATTGGTTGCTTGCATAAAAAAATAGTTTAAGAAACCAGATTGAACTTTATTAGTTTCTTATGCTTACGAAATGCCAATCAATATATGAAACAGTGGCAGAGACTATGCGACGTGATAGCAAATCTGCTTCAGATGATGAACATTTGCCTGGTATGATATGCTGTTACATTCAAATTTATTTACTGTTTGTTTCATTTTTGGTAGCCAGTATCCTTTTGACGAAGAGACAAAGTGAAGGTAAACTAGACCTAAGTTTTGTTCAATTCCTATATGTATTTATGGTTTGTGGGAACCAAAATTTAAGAGGCAAGGAGGCAAAATTATCGAAAATAAAAAATTTTAAATTAAATTTTAATTATTGAATGCATCATATTGTCAGATATAAAATCATATAAATTAAAACAACTTTTTAAAGATAAAATGATAAAGTCACTTGTTTAAATGACTTAGTGGTAATGCATTTTTTTAATTAAAGTGGAGGTCCCAAATTCAATTTTTTCTTCCTCCAAGTAAAAAAGTAAAAACAAAAAGATAAAATGATAAAAAGATAATACTTAATTTAAATTTCTTAAAAATTCAAAAATATAATACGTTACTGAAATTCTGACAAATATAATAAGTTAATAAATTGTATTAGACATTGAAATTGCTATCAGTTGTCTTCAATTTTTCGTACCACCTCAAATGGACCATAGCAGTCATGTTTCAATTTTCCACTGAATTGACAGGCGAATTCTCGTTTAAGCGGTTCAGTTTAACTGGGTTTCTTTTTTATTTGTATTTTTTGGTATAGCTTTTGGACTTCTAATTGAATTATTATTGTGCTGGGGTAGAATTAGCTTAAATAACTATAAAATCCTCTGATGATTCCCCCTTGTCCTAAATAAACTCCTCCTATATATAAAGTATAATAGTTGTGATCTGTGGTTACTAAATGAGAGTATTAAAGTAATTAAGTCTTAATAATACAACTATTACATTAATAGACATGTGTAACAAAAAATTTCCCAAAATTTTAAAAGCTTCAGTCGCCAAAGATATAGAGGAGGAAGAACGTCGAGAACTTGAATTACTAATCAAAACAATTTGGGAAAAAGTTGTTATGTTGAGCCCCTCGAAAATTTCAGAACTAATCGCAAAGCCTTCTCGACTAATATTTGATGCTGCAAAAGAAGGAAATATTGAGTTTCTATCCACACTTATTCGTCAATATCCTGATCTCATATGGAAAGTTAAAGAAGACAATCATAGCATATTTCATATCGCTGTTTTGAATCGTCAAGAGGACATATTCAGGCTCATATGTGAGATAGGTTCAGCAAAGGATTTGATACTTAGGTTCAAAAACAATGATAAGAACAATATTTTGCATTTAGCTGGAAAGTTGGCACAAAATGTACTCTTGACACATATCATTGAATCATTGGCTATTGTAATTAATTGAACATTATTTTATCTAAATAAACATATGATATTTATTATATTATTTTATAAGACATGTGTGGGACACTTGTCATTAATAAAACATAAGATGTTTATTATATTATTTTTCATGCGATATGTGTTAGACACTTGTCTGAATGGATTAATTAAATAATTAAAATTTGTTTTTTTGTCTTGCATTAATAAGATAAAAATGTATTTTAATATATTATTTTAAATGGTGCTTAGGCCATTAAAAGAACATTTGTCTTTGTTTGAATTATTTATTTAAAAATATTTACATTGAAATGCTTTTAATATTAATAAATATAGTCAAACAAGAAAAATATTTTATTTTATTATTTTAATGGAGACAAAATTCGGCCAAGCATTATTTTTGTTATTTATTAATTCATTTAAAATGCCATTATCCAATTAAAATTAAGAAAAGTCCTTTTGATTAATTCTTTTATAAAAAGAAAAGGTAATGACATATGTATTTTTCACTTAAGTAATTTTTGTATAATGGTTATGTAATAGGCAAAGGGAATTTCGGCCATAAGGTATTCTTTCACTCTTTGCAAGGCTTTGAAACATAACAAACACTTCTTCATTTTTTTTCTTTTAAGTTAGACTTGGTAGGAAAAACAAAAGGAAAAAAGAGTTTTGTTTGAAGAGAGAAAAAGAGAATTTATTTTGCTTAAAGAGTTTAAGCACAAGAACAAAAATCCTACATCAATTTTAAACTACCATTCTAACTTCTTTAATCCCACCAAGAGTTGGAGACTAGAATTGTTCAAAGATTAACTTCAAGAGGAGCTCTTGGAATTTTTGTTCATCACCGAATTATCCTAATATTTTGATTCGGTTTAAATTGATGTGTTTATCATGTTGAGAAATTTGATTTCCATTCCGCCAACATAATTTGTATGTATAACATACTTATTTCATAATGATGAACACATTACACACATAATTATTCTAGAATAATAACACACCCAACAGTTCTTCCCAAAGGTCTCTTGATGATTAGAGCTTGTTTACTGTAAAAATAATATTGATTATGACTAAACTAATGGTAATCTCCAACAAAAACCCTTCAATGCATAAGAAAACAAAGAGCTAATAATAAAATATAGATGAATTTATATGTAGAAATAAAAGTGTTTCTAATTGCTAGACATATGGTACGTTAAATGGGATATAATTGTACATGAAGTTGCTTGTAATTGTCAAATTTTTTTTTTTTGTAATTTATATTCACCATGATTTTTTACAATACCTATAAAATATCATTCTCTAATATTATTGTGAAGGGTTTTTTTTTATAACTGACAACACATATAATATGTAGAAGTGGGGATATCATTTAATAGTTAACGTAAATTAAAATTATTACATTTAACGTAATTGATATCATTTAATTGTATTTGAGAATTATTACATTTAATGTAATTGATATTTTGAAATTATAATATTTAACGTAATTAAAATTAAAATTTGAATTAGAATTTTAACATTTAATGAAATTGAAATTAAAATTATAACATTTAACGTAATTAAAATTAGATTTGGAATTATAACATTTAACGTAATTAAAATTAAATTTGAAATTATAACATTTAATGTAATAGAAATCAAAATTATAACATTTAAAGTAATTGAAATCGAAATTAGAAATTAAAATTATAACATTTAACGTAATTAAAATTATCTTAGATTTAGAATTATAAAATTTAACGTAATTGAGATAAAATTAGATTGAAAATTATAATATTTAATGTAAATTGAAATCAAAATTAGAATTGAAATGTTAACATTTAATGTAATTGAAATCGAAATGACAATTAAAATTATAACAATTAACATAATTAAAATTGAAGTTTAAATTAGAATTATAACATTCACGTAATTGAAATTAGAATTAGAATTGTAATTATAATATTCAATGTAATTGAAATTAAAATTTAAATTAAATTTAAATTTAAATTTAAATTATTTAACGGAATTAAAATCAAAATTAGAATTCAAATTATAACATTTGATATAATTCAAATTCAAATTAGAATTAGAACTTTTAACATAACTAAATTGAAATTAGATTTGGAATTGGAATTATTTAACGTCATTAAAATCAAAATTGGAGTTGAATAAGAACATTTAACTTAATTAAAGTTCAAATTAGAATTTGAATTATTATATTTAATGTAAATTTAAATTTAAATTACATTTGTAATTATAATATTTAACGTAATTAAAATTGAAATTGAAATTAGAATTATAATATTCAATGTAATTGAAATTGAAATTATATTTAAAATTATAATATTTAATATAATAGAATTGAAATTGAAATTATAACATTTCTTGTAATTAAAATTGAAATCAAAATTAGAATGCTAACAATTAACGTAATAACAATTGAAACTATATTTGAAATTATAATATTTAATATTATCTAAATTTAAATTTAAATTTAGAATTTTACCATTTAACGTAATTAAAATCAAAATTTTAATTAAAATTTTAATATTTTTGTTGTAATTAAAATTGAATTAATTTTAAAATTATAATATTTAATGTAACTATAAATAAAATTTAATTAAAATTAAAATTGAATATAAAATTAATTTAAAAATTTTATAAAATGTATTTTATAAATATATTTAACAGGGACTAACTTGATATTTTCTATCGCAAGTTCCTTTAAACTATTGGCTAAATGCCTCCGTTGGCTGCCATTTGTTAATCAATAGAAGCATTTGCTGAGGTCATTTAGCTGTTTGGCATAGTTGGATGTATCATAGGCGTACCTTATTAGAGTACTAATATTACTCGTCTATATGATTGAATTATAAGTAACAATTACTCCTAATGCTCTCTTTACCATCATGAAAAGTGTTCAATAAAACGCACAATAATAAAAATGATTTTGTTCAATATAGAAGTCAAAATAAAATTTTGTCACTCTGCCACCTCTTTTGAACTGCGAAGCCAACATATACTTTTACTTTTTTGCCTTTGTCTCTCCGTCCATGTCACGTTCTAAGGAAATTTCATAATCGCTTTCAAACTTTTTTCTTTTGTTTGATCTTATTCATGTGTCATAGATTTGTTTTAGAAATATGTGATTTTAGATACTTTGAGGATTAAGTAGCCTGTAAAAACAATCAACAAAGAAAGAAACAAGCATATATACAACTATTTGAGAAATTAATCTCTTTATAATCAAAGAATAATACAAAATTAAGATGATTAACATAACTGAAGGCCTCTCCTATATATAGTATTAGCTCTATACAATCAATTACTAGGATTTACAAAGTTATACTATAATCTAACAATATACAATAAAGATGAAAAAAATAAATAAATAAATATTTTAATATGCTACCAAATATTATGTGAATTTTTTGTTCCAAACCTCCATTACTTGGTATCCAAGTAATGGGTTGGAACTATTTTTCCACCTAAGTCAACGGGCCTTCAAGAAATTCTAGTTCATGTAACTCTCCACAAGTTCAAGTACCCTCCAGAAGGCATGATATGCACCAAGTATTCAAGGAAATGCATAATAGCACTTAAAGCGCGATATTTTCTCACACCAAATTCACAAGACACCCTCGTCACTTCTTTGTTGGAGCTCACACACCATGTTCTTCATTTACTATTGTACATTCTTGGGTTCGTAGCATACTTCACTATCAGCAGCCCCTTCATTTGACAAAGTACTCATGACTTTGAGGGTAGTTCTTCTTCTGTACTATCTTTACATTAAGAATAAGTTCTACTCATTATCATAAGATATGAAAAGTCCCAAAGGTGCATTAGTTTATGGACCACACTCTGTGTCTTTTGCATCTTAATGGTATGGCTTCAAACAGCTTATGTAAATATATCGAATGTAGTTATAGTCTCAAAGGTAACTCCATGTTACACGAGACATTGTCAATTCTCTTGGTTATAGGAAATGCCCATGCATACTTATGAACAAGACTATTGTAAAGTGAACATGTAGACTTATGCTATGTTGGAGATATCTTTACCATCACTAAATCTCCTATATTATACTTGACTTGTTCCTACTTGTCCTTGGCTCTCTTTTTGCGCTGAAAAAACACATTCACACTATATAGTGTCTTGGATGGTATGATGAATCTCTCATCCATGTGAGTCTTAATGTCTTTTTAGAGCTTCTCACTTGTCTACTCCAACTTCCTTAAATAGTATGTCACCTTATCCATAACGTTACCAAGTTTCCTCACCATAGTCCCCATATTATAGTCGAGATCAATATACTTGCCACAAGTGCTAGTCTTTTTCCTATCATTAGCTTTGGGATCTTTACCCTTATCGTTAGTCATCTCAGATGATGTTGTCACATCCTTCATCATCTTTTTTAAATCCATTCTAATACCAAATGTCAAGGATATTTTTGAAATTATGTGACCTTAAACACTTTTAGTGTTAAGCAACTTGGCAAAAAAAACCAACAAAGAAAGAGGATAAGCACGTATACTAACTATTTGAGAAAATGCTCTCTTATATGATTGAAAAAAGTACAAGCTAATATAGTTTTGCTCAACTGAAGGTCTCTTTTATTTATAGCATTAGCTCTATACAACTAATGGTAAAAATTTATAAAGCTATACAATGATCTAACAGCGTATAAAAAATATGAAAAAAATATGTTAGAGAATATTTTAATATGCCACCAAATATCTCGTGGCATATTTTTGTTCCAGAACCTTTATTACTTGTATACCCAAGTCAACGGGCCTTCTCGAAACATTGGTTCATGTAGTGTTTCATGTGTTCAAGTAACCTTTAAAAGGCGTAGTGTACACTAAGTGTTTGAGAAAATACTTAAAACTACTTCGGACATGATACATAGCATTTCAAAGAATTTAAAATCAATAGCATTTAGAAATATATACCTTATACAAGAATAAATAAAATTTTCATAATTATTTTTAATTATTAATGTTACATAATAAACATAACTAAAATTTCCTAAAATATTTATTATTATTTTGAGAAAGGAGAGTGTTTTCTTTAGGAAAAAAAATTAATAATAAACTCAGAGAAAAATTAAACCTTTATTATTTTCGATATTCAAAATTGAGAATCAATAGGCTAACACTGGCTATCTTATTTTGAATGAATATGAACAATTTATTCCCTCAAGTTTAACAAAATGGCATTTTTGTCCCCAGTAGATTTGAAATACTAAGTCCCAATCCATTAGGTTTTTTTAATTTTTCTATTAATTTAAACAAAATATGCTCTTTTGTAGTTTAAATGTCTTATTTGCCTAACTTAAGTGCACAATAAATTTAACATTGAACATGTGACACACATTTACTATGTGCAATCTCTTCTATTTATTTAATAAAATATTATTAACTCAAATAAATTTTATTATAATTATTATGGTTACATTTAATATTATGCTAATTTTTTTAATTAATATAACATTTAAATTTTTTTATTTAATTGTAATCCCTTTTCAAATAAATAATTAAATAAATATAACACAGTATTTTAATTAATTAATATGATTATAAGTATAATAATCAAACAATACTTAGTTAAGTTAGAATTTAATAATTAAAAATGAGAAAAATATAATATTTAAAAGAAAATTTAGGTAACATAAACAACAACTATCTATTATCGCTGGCCGCCAACCATTTATATTGTTGAACTTATAATTTTTCGATCTACTTGATGACAGTGGTGGTTTTATTAACTGAGCATTAAACATGGGACTAACAAGGTGTTTGAGGTGGTAGTTGCCATAACATTGCTTTCAAATGATAATGAGTTATGGTGCATTGATGCTGTTATCATATAAATCCCCTACTGGTGATTTAAATTATAGTAGTAGCACATTGTAACGCATTATTGTTTAACAAAGACATTATGGTAGTCGACCCTCTAAACAACTTATTTTCTTCTGTTTTGGTATTCAGTTGACAAAAATAGTAATGTCTTTACATAGGTCGAGAGATTTTGAATTCAGATATGTTTTTGCTCCTGTAGAATAGTCGTCGGACTATTGCTAAAATGTAGGATTACCATACTGGCGACAAAGTCGACATTGTTTCAATAACTAGTTTAAATTTTAGATTTTTTTTATTGTTATAATTTAAATACAATTATTCATTTAAGTTGCAACACTTGTCAATATAATTTAAATATATGTGTAATTAGAGAACAATGCCCTATTCTAATTAAATTAATAGAAAAATTAATAAATTAGAACAAAACTGAGAATCTTAAATTTAACTTGAATAATTAGACTATTTAGTCAATTTGAGGGCTAAATTGTCGCTATATCTACTTTATACCATACTCTAAAAAAGGCTAGGATTACCATACTGGCGACAAAGTCTTCATTATTTCAATAACTAGTTTAAATTTTAGATTTTTTTTTTATTATTATGATCCAAATACAATTATTTATTTTAAGTTGTGACACTTGTTAATATAATTTAAATATATGTGTAATTAGATAAAAATGCCCTATTCTATTTAAATTAATAAATTAGGACAAAATTAAATATCTCAAATTTAACTTGAATAATTAGATTATTTAGTTAACTTGAGGGCTAAATTGTCACTATATCTACTTTATGCCATACTCTAAAAAAAGGCTAGAATATTCAATGATAGTAATAAAAGTAATAGAATTTAAAATACAAAGTTTGGAACCTCTAACAAAAACTTTTAAAGTATATAACTAAAAAGTTAGAAACTATACATATATCTATTTATATGAAAATATCTTTAATAACAAATTGTAGTTACAAAAAGTATACTAAAGTTGCAATCTTTACTTTTTAGGTAGGTCAATAATTAAAATTGAGTAATGTTAGAATTATTAAGTTGAGATATAAAATTTGTATTACAACTAATATATTATTAATTAAGTAGTTGTTGACTTTTTAAATTTTTATTAATATAATAATTGTATAAAACTAAATCAATAACTGATTCATTAAATATCACATCTATTAGATACAAATTTTATATATCAATTATATAAACTCTAAACTCTAACACTATTGTTAAAGTTACATTTAGACCGCGTTAAAATAACAAATAAACTTCTTTGCATAACATAAATGATCAATAAATTTTTTTAGTATAAAATAAATGATATTTGAATCTCTTTCTAATTGTTTTTTTCACTTAAAGTATTGTTTATGGATATTGATTTGTAAAATAATTTTTATACCTTCTTGAAATAAAGAATCTACTAAAATTTAGTTTTTTATTAAAAAATAAAAATTATTCTTTCAAATTAATAAAAAAATGAGAAGGTCATTTGTTTTGTTTAAAAATTATTCATTGTTGTCGTAAACCCCAGTAAAAATGAGATAGTCAATATCTGTCGCTCACTGCCACCTATTGCAAATTATGGAACCAACATATATTTTCTGCTTCGCCGTTGTCCACATTCTCCTCTTAAAACAATTCATCAGGTTATTAACGTCTTACGGGTGTCCTCTCAAAAATTAATGAGTTATTTTTGCAAACTCAAACAAAAAAATTAAAGGTTACAAAACGAGTAATAATATTCAGAAAAATTTATGATATAATTAAAACTTTATCATTGATCTTTTTATTAATCGATATAAATCTAATTAAGTATTTCTTGAAATTTCAGTTTAAATTTACTTTAACTATAATGCAATTGCTAAAATGAATTGTATTAACTTTTAATCTTAAAAGAAACGATGTTGAGCATTTGGACAAGTCACAAGATTGTATAATATTTTTTAAATAATACTAAAGTAGCAATTAATCAGAAAGTATCACATAGTAATATAACATAATATGAGCAACGTCAAAATCCTACTTCTATAAATATAGGAGATATCTCTACTTATAAAGTCTTGTAATTCAATTCTTTTCAGTAATGTGAAATCGGTGCAATCCCAACAATAAAGTCCACTTCAGCTTAACCAAGTGGTTTTATCTTAAGTCGAGTTAGAGAAAATGGCAGAAACGTTAACACATTACCAAAGGTTGAACAAATTATTAGAGTGACAAAAATCAAATATTGGAGGATTAGTACTTACTAGTATGGAAAAAGTACATCTTCAAATACAAATACATGAAAGTCAAACAACTTGCAGGAAAGAGCATATGGTTCGTAAATGTTGAAGCGGAAGCACATAAACGAGTTAAACAATTCACCTAAATAATATAATAATGTAGAACAAGTTATTAAGAAATAAAAGAGAGAAAGGGTAGAAGAAGAACACACAAAGAATTACGTGGTTCGACAACTTGCCTACGTCCACGACGGATCAATATCACATTCTTCTCTTATTCTGAATCACAAGGCAACCACAAAATATACCTATTACAAGAAAGATCACAAAGAATACTCTCTCTTGCTCTCTAGAGATTTTCTCTCACAAAGAACCACTAAGAATAATCACTAAGATTATTGTTGATCACCAAGATCTCTCTAAGATCACAAAGATCTCACTAACTTGATCACAAAGGTTGTCAAGTTCACTAAGTTGTGTTTACAAGCCAATTGATAGCCTTTATATAGGCCTTGGGACGTCCTAGGTATTCCCTATACGTGTGGGAGTCATATTAGGGAGTCCTAGAGCAAGTGGGAGACGAAATTAGGAAGTTTCCTAATTTTGAGACACTGTTCCCGCGTTCAGCGCCGCGGCGCTGGTTCGCGTCGCCGTGACGCTGGCCTGATATTTGCTGAGCGCTGCGGCGCTCAGGTACTGAAAGTGGCGCTGCGGCGCTCATCCTGGTTGCCGCGGCGCTGGCGCCTGATGCGCGCCCTTCTTCGGTTTTCACCTCCTTTCACGTCCGTCTTCGATCCGTGCGCACCCTACGCACTTGGCTTGATCCCCAAATCATATTCCAATGATTTTTAATCAATATTCTTACAGTAAGTAACACAAGCAAAGCCGCAGCACAAGTACCAGTGCCCCTCCAGAGGTTTTTGAAATAGACACTTCTCAAGGTGGCCTTTGTATGGTTCCAAGAAGTTTCATGGTGTTCATTCAATTTTTTCGCAATGCCATGGTAACCGGACAGACA
The DNA here is from genome assembly GCA_946807835.1 of Ailanthus altissimus. Taxonomy (NCBI): domain Eukaryota; kingdom Viridiplantae; phylum Streptophyta; class Magnoliopsida; order Sapindales; family Simaroubaceae; genus Ailanthus; species Ailanthus altissimus. The sequence goes on along the minus strand of OX327690.1, from coordinate 3,312,926 downwards.
GACAGTTATCTGTAGGCAAAGTTCATTAAATATTCGTGCTACTCTAGAACTAACACCCAGATGATCAGATATAATTTTTACTTCTACAAGCAAATCTATATCTTCTTCAGTGTCGATAAGCAAATCCATTAGCAAAATAAGATTGCATACTTTCATTTCAAATGGATAGTGATATTTGTTAGACATATAATGGTATTTATGCCCTTAAAGCATGTGAAATATTATTTTATTAAATTAATAAAGTTTATTTATATATATAATTGAACATACATTGATAAACTCATATTTATAAAGTATGTGATTTATATATTAAACATATGATGCTAATACAGAGGATATAGATCATAGGTTCTTTATAAATTAAATCATATTCACAATCATTAATGAAATAGGCATTTTATTATGTAAGGTTGTAATTTTTCTGCTTCTTATAGTTAATGATTTACCTTGATCATCGAAGTAGAGACTTCGAGTAGAAAAATTAATGTATATGATACATTGAACAAAACTACTGTGAATTTCGATCTAGTTAACTAAATGTCATAGATTTTAATTCACAAAAGCTTTAATAAGCTTGATTGATCTTAATCCCGAGCAGGTAATAAACTTACATTCATGTGTTGTATCTTTTGAGTTATCACGGAGTGAGATCTATATAAACAGTCAAAACTTCGATAGCTTAGAGATATAATTTCATGGCTTGTGGGAACATATAGTTGCAAAATGGAATCTAATAATTAATGTCCACCTAAACTGTTTACAGTACTTGATCATTAAAATTTGTGGCCACAGTTTATTCAATAAATTATTTATTGAATATTAATATTTATTTACAAATATAGACATATTAAAAGTGATCATTAGAGCATTCAATGATTTAGAGGTAAATAAGTAATTAAAAAGACAAGACATTTTTTCAAGGCCTAACTTTAATTATGAACATCAATTAGAGGGTCAATTAAGTAGTTATTATTGGTCTAAAGACCAAGTCCAATTTAATTAAAATGAGTTTTAATTAAATGAAATTTTATTTTATAACATGGGTTACTAGAGTACAACCTTTTACTTTTAGTGGAATAGCATGAGGTTAACTTAGAAGAATTAATGTATTATAAGATAATAAGAATAAGGCTTTTTAAGTTGGAGTTAGGAAGTCTATGGGTCTTGCAATCCTTCTAGTAGCTTAAATCTTAATCAAACTCTAATTTTCTAATCCTAATCAAATTTTAAATACTCAAGAAAGATCCCTATATATATGGGAGGTATGTAATAAAAAAATGTGACCACAACTATATTGAGAAAAATTCTTTTACGTATTCTTACGTGAGAAAAGAATTTAATTAATATCATTCTCTCAGATTTAGGTATTAGTAATTTTAGAGATTAAGAAAGATTCACGCCTATCATTACAAAAAAATTAAAATTCTTTCATTGTTTAGTCAATCTCTGCCTATCATAGAATTGTTTGTCATGGTTAAATTATTCGAATTTTTATTTGATTAATCATCTAAAAATAAACGAAAGGGCATGCTAAAAGCAAAATCCATATAAAAACACAAGCGAAATCTTACTATTACATGTTAAAATTTGTTCATATCAAATGATGGCCCCCTACCTATGTCTTTACAATTCTTATGAATTTGTATTTTTATTTCTTTTTCTCTTAATATTTTGATAAGTGCTAATATTCACTTTTAATGAAGTAATTTAGTTACTCTTAAAGTGAAAAATGATATTGGAAACAAAATTGATGCTTACTCAAATATTACATAGACAAACGATAAAAATTACAAAATAACTACAATTGATAATTGCCCATTTAATAAATAAAAAATGTTAGAAAAAAATCCCCGACATTTATGAGTTATCTGCATCCAATCGACCCGATGTGAAAACTAGATAAATTTATTTTGAGGACACTGTTATTTGGTAGTGAAGTATCTTGGACAAGGAATTGAAGTAGTATTTAAGTGTTAGCATTCACTTCTTCTCGCCTTGGGATCCATTGGCTTTCTTTCTATTTATCATCTAGCCTGTCTTCTTTTTCTTGGGGACTTATTCCTTCGCAGTTACGGATTGGAACCCTTGCATATAGTGAGTGGTAAACGCTTTAACTTTAAAGTTGATTAATAGCTTCTTCTTCTTCTTTTTTTTTTTGTTCTTTCCTGGCTTGTTTATTTATTTATTTTTATTTGTGGAATTACTTGTGCTAAAAAATTCAGGAACGTATATGCGTCAAAGCTTTTAAGGGTATAATGGTCTTATGGTTAAATTGATCACGGAGTTTTTATAAATTTAATGGAAGGGACCTGTTTGTAAAATTGTGCAAAACATGTCCTTATATATTTCTTAGAGATAATTGAGGGACCTGGATGTCATTATACCTTTTTCTTTCCTGATCATATTTTGTACTGCGAGGAGTAATCTAAAGAAGGTTACATTAATGGTATTCTCTCAAGGATCGTTATACAAGAATAATTTCATATTAAATTTGTCATGAGCAATATATTGGTACTATATTTATGTTACTCTTTGTTGATTTTAAATTTTGTCATTTATTGTTTTAATATTAATTTGATGGTCAGAGAGAATTTGCTCACATTCGTTCTTAAGAATAATTATTTTATGTAGATAAAGATGTCACAAAGTAGGGCAAATATTTAAGCTCAAGAATAGGGGAAATCACATCTTAGGAACTTGATTTTTATAAAAATATTGATTAAAAATTATCGAAATATAATTTAGAGAGTAAGCTAAGTGCGTGAGATACGCAAGAATCGAAAACGGATGCGAAAGGAGGCATAAGATGAAAAGACAGTGCCCAAGTGTGGGCATCGCAGTGCTCAAGTCAGAACCTGAGCACCTTGGTGCCAGGTGACTAGCGCCACGACGTCCAGGCGAAAAACACCCAGCATCGCAGCACCATCACGATTAGAAGTTTTTCATTTTATTGCATCTTGTTTCATCTCTCACTTGTTTCAAGACTCCTTAATACAACTCTCACACGTTTAGGGTAAACCTAGAATGTTCTAAAGCCTATATAAAGGCTCTATACTGGCTTGTAAATAAATTTTTGTGATAACCTAAGAAATCTTTGTGATTAAACTTTCTTTGTGATTCATAGTAAGAGAAAATTCTTAAATTACAAGAGATTTTTTCTTCTAAAAGGCATAGTTTACTAGTGCCTTAGGATTCAATAATAAGAGTGAGTGATCTTGATCTACTGTGGATGTAGGCAAGTTGCCAAATCACGTCAATTTTTATGTATTCTTCTTCTACCATTCTCTCTTTACTTTCTTAATTGCTTATTTTGTACTATTTACTTGGGTGATATTGCTTGTTTGTGTGCTTTCATTTCAACAAACTGGTATCATACCTTAAAAGAAATTAGTTGGGTGTATAAGGTGAATGAGAGGGTACCGAGGAAGAGCATACAAGATTCAATGTTAGGTTAGTTGCACAAGATTTTACTCAGAGAGAGGAAGTTGACATTTATAAGATTTTCTCTCTAATCGTCAAGCACACATTCATTAGAATTTTGTTAGCCATATGTGCAAACATTGATTTACATCTAGAGCGGATGGATGTAATAATAACTTTTCTGCATAGAGAACTTGAAGAGACGATATACATGGTACAACCATAAGGGTTCGAGGAGCCCAAAAAAAGATCATGCTTATTTGCTAAAGAAGGCATTATATGGGTTAAAGCAATCACCTAAATAGTGGTATAAGAAATTTGTTGAGTTTATGATGGCTTGTAGTTTTAATAGCAGCAAGTATGATGGATGCGTATACTTCAAGAACATAAGTTGTGGGATAATGTATTTGCTTCTATACGTCGACGATATGTTGATCGCATGTAAGAATATAGAAGAAATACAGAAACTCAAGAAGCATTTAAAGGCGAGTTTGAGATGAAGGATTTAGGAGTAGCGAAGAGAATTTTGGGTATGGATATTGTGAGGGAAAGAAGGGATGTCATCTTATTTTTCTAACAATGATATATACTCAAAATTCTAGAGAAGTTTGGTATATCCAACGCAAAGGCTGTCTCTACTCTGTTAGCTATGCATTTTAGACTTTCAGCAGCACAGTCGTTAACATCCAAAAAGGAGAAACTACAGATGAGTAAAGTTTCGTATGCGAGCGCTGTATAGAGCATCATATATGCAATGGTTTGCACAAGACCAGACATAGAACAGGCTATGAGTATGGTGAGTAGATATATGACAAATTTGGATAAGGATCACTAGCTTGTAGTAAAGTAAATTTTGAGATATCTCAATGGGACGTCAAATCACGGGTTGATGTATAAAAAGGATGAGCACAGTAGTAAAATAGTAAGAGGATACGTAGACTCATATTATGCAAGTGATTTAGGCAAGAAAAGATCCTTGACAGGTTACGTATTCATATTGTTTAGGTGTAGTGTATGTTAGAGATACAACATATGGTTACACTATCTACCATATGCGGAGTATATAGATGTTGTTAAAGCTATTAAAAAGGCCGTGTAGTTGAAAAGTATATGCGCAGAGGTATTGGATGGTGAAGATATGAACAACGGTGTATACTATAGTAGCCAGAGTGCTATACACCTAAGTAAGCATCAAGTGTTCCATGAAGGGTTGAAACACATTGATGTGTGGCTCTATTACATTCAAGAGATTGTCCAAAGTGGTGAAGTTAGTGTAACGAAGATAGCGTCGTCTAATAACCCTACTAACATATTGACTAAACCACTGCACTCCGTTAAGTTCATTCTATGCAAGGACTTAACTAGAGTCACTACTTTGTGGATGATTTTGAATCAAGGAGGAGATTTTTAAAAATATTGATTAAAAATTATCGAGATATGATTTAGAGGGCAAGCCAAGTGCGTAGGGTATGCAAGGATCGAAGATGGATGCCGTGGTAACAAAATGTGGGTGTTGCGGCACCCAAGTCAAAACTTGAGCATCGTGGCACTCAGGTTGGAAACACCCACCACTGCGGTGCCCAACGCTGTTGAAGTTTCCTGTTTTGTTACGTCTTGTTTCGTCTCCCACTTGCTTCAGAATTTCTTAATATGACTCTCACACATTTAGGATAAACCTAAGACGTTCTAAAGTCTATATAAATACTATCTATCGGCTTATAAATAAATCTTTGTGATAACTTAAGAATATTTGTGATTAAACCTTCTTTGTGATTCTTAATAAGAGAAAATTCCTAGATTATAAGATATAGTTTTTTTTTTTAATCTTTCTTGTAAAAGGCATATTTTATGAGTGTTTTAAAATTTAATAATAAGAGTGAGTGATCTTGATTCACTGTGAACGTAGACAAGTTACCAAATTACATAAATTTTTGTGTTCTTTTTTTATCCTTCTCTCTTTAATTTCTTAATTGTTTATTTTATATTATTTATTTGAGTGATATTATTTATTTGTGTGCTTCCGCTTCAATAACTCTGTAATACCCAAGATAGAGCAACTCTTAAAACAGCAAAAAATGATGATCATACTATTGCAAGAAATCGCCCACGGTAGGAAACAAGGTAATATGCATTATGTAGAAAGCAGTTTTTTTGCATTTATACGAGTGCACCGATTTTATTTTTTTTAATCGGGATTCATAACAAGAGATGTCTCCTAACTTTGTAATATGTTTTAAGTTGTAAAGCTTAAAAATAAATTTGAAATTTGTGCCGAGTTGTGCATCTAAAACAAACATCGATAAAAGAGACCAATCTTAACTGCACATGAACAATATCTACGAAGACAAAGCAAACAAGTCTTTGACTGTACAAAATCAACCCATCGTAATTTTTTATTATATTTAACTTTATTAATTGCCTGAATATAGAAACTTTTAAGAAATTAGATGCAAATTTAGGTCTTAGCAATACATGAATTAAATTTTATGCTTACAACAATGTCGATTGACACATGAAACCATGACAGACAAAGATATTCTTGCAACAACTGAGCAAATTATAACATAATTTTTAATCGCCATTCTTTACAATCTCCTCTTTAATTTAACATCTCTTAAGACTTTCTTTGAATTTATCATTTCCAAATCACATGGTCTTCTATTCGACTATGATTCTCATTAAATATTTGTACAAATTAAACTTAATTGAAGATAATGATTTAATTAATATATTATGAGATTTTCAGATGTCGATATTTTCACAAATTGACTTATCTATTTTGTACAATATTTACGATGAAATAATATTTTACATTAATTTATTCTGGTCTTTAATGAAACACTTGATACTTACACAAATGTATAGCACTTCGACTACCGCAAGACACAAGCCTTCACTTCTCCCATTGCCAGTAACTCAAATCAAATCTCTTTTAGTCATATAACGTTTTTAATAATTTCTCCAACAACTATATATTTAGCTTTCGTAGGTGATAATGCTACCACATACTACAAAATAGATTTCTAGCATACACCACATTTTCATACTGCAAATATAAACACAGTTAACAAATTTCTTTTTTTAAGATTATCTATATAATCATAGTCTGCATAACATGTTACTATTTCATCATTTATATACCCTTTTTGTATAGTACATTATGTTCTAATGTTCCCATCAAATACCTCATTATTCATTAGATAGCAAACCAACGATTTATGCTTGGATTTCTCATATATCTAACTGCACTCACTATTTAATTTATATCAGTCCTCTTGCATACTACTGCATACCTAATACACCTTAAAACACTTGCATATGATACCTTCTACAGTTCCAGCTTCTCTTGTTTAGTTTCTGGTGACTGTGTATTCTATATGCTATAATATTCTATTTTATTTCTAACACATATAATACGTTAATTGTGTTAGACATGTTACAATTTAAGACAGTTGCAATAATTATCAATTGTCTTTAATTTTTTTCACCACCTAAAATGGACCATAGGGGCTATGTTACAATTTTCCCTGAAGTGACAGATTGAAAAAATTGTTTTAAAAATTACTAATTATCTTTTTTTTTAGTGATTTATAATTATATTTAACTTTTAACTTTATTGGTTGCTTGCATAAAAAAATAGTTTAAGAAACCAGATTGAACTTTATTAGTTTCTTATGCTTACGAAATGCCAATCAATATATGAAACAGTGGCAGAGACTATGCGACGTGATAGCAAATCTGCTTCAGATGATGAACATTTGCCTGGTATGATATGCTGTTACATTCAAATTTATTTACTGTTTGTTTCATTTTTGGTAGCCAGTATCCTTTTGACGAAGAGACAAAGTGAAGGTAAACTAGACCTAAGTTTTGTTCAATTCCTATATGTATTTATGGTTTGTGGGAACCAAAATTTAAGAGGCAAGGAGGCAAAATTATCGAAAATAAAAAATTTTAAATTAAATTTTAATTATTGAATGCATCATATTGTCAGATATAAAATCATATAAATTAAAACAACTTTTTAAAGATAAAATGATAAAGTCACTTGTTTAAATGACTTAGTGGTAATGCATTTTTTTAATTAAAGTGGAGGTCCCAAATTCAATTTTTTCTTCCTCCAAGTAAAAAAGTAAAAACAAAAAGATAAAATGATAAAAAGATAATACTTAATTTAAATTTCTTAAAAATTCAAAAATATAATACGTTACTGAAATTCTGACAAATATAATAAGTTAATAAATTGTATTAGACATTGAAATTGCTATCAGTTGTCTTCAATTTTTCGTACCACCTCAAATGGACCATAGCAGTCATGTTTCAATTTTCCACTGAATTGACAGGCGAATTCTCGTTTAAGCGGTTCAGTTTAACTGGGTTTCTTTTTTATTTGTATTTTTTGGTATAGCTTTTGGACTTCTAATTGAATTATTATTGTGCTGGGGTAGAATTAGCTTAAATAACTATAAAATCCTCTGATGATTCCCCCTTGTCCTAAATAAACTCCTCCTATATATAAAGTATAATAGTTGTGATCTGTGGTTACTAAATGAGAGTATTAAAGTAATTAAGTCTTAATAATACAACTATTACATTAATAGACATGTGTAACAAAAAATTTCCCAAAATTTTAAAAGCTTCAGTCGCCAAAGATATAGAGGAGGAAGAACGTCGAGAACTTGAATTACTAATCAAAACAATTTGGGAAAAAGTTGTTATGTTGAGCCCCTCGAAAATTTCAGAACTAATCGCAAAGCCTTCTCGACTAATATTTGATGCTGCAAAAGAAGGAAATATTGAGTTTCTATCCACACTTATTCGTCAATATCCTGATCTCATATGGAAAGTTAAAGAAGACAATCATAGCATATTTCATATCGCTGTTTTGAATCGTCAAGAGGACATATTCAGGCTCATATGTGAGATAGGTTCAGCAAAGGATTTGATACTTAGGTTCAAAAACAATGATAAGAACAATAGTTTGCATTTAGCTGGAAAGTTGGCACAAAATGTACTCTTGACACATATCATTGAATCATTGGCTATTGTAATTAATTGAACATTATTTTATCTAAATAAACATATGATATTTATTATATTATTTTATAAGACATGTGTGGGACACTTGTCATTAATAAAACATAAGATGTTTATTATATTATTTTTCATGCGATATGTGTTAGACACTTGTCTGAATGGATTAATTAAATAATTAAAATTTGTTTTTTTGTCTTGCATTAATAAGATAAAAATGTATTTTAATATATTATTTTAAATGGTGCTTAGGCCATTAAAAGAACATTTGTCTTTGTTTGAATTATTTATTTAAAAATATTTACATTGAAATGCTTTTAATATTAATAAATATAGTCAAACAAGAAAAATATTTTATTTTATTATTTTAATGGAGACAAAATTCGGCCAAGCATTATTTTTGTTATTTATTAATTCATTTAAAATGCCATTATCCAATTAAAATTAAGAAAAGTCCTTTTGATTAATTCTTTTATAAAAAGAAAAGGTAATGACATATGTATTTTTCACTTAAGTAATTTTTGTATAATGGTTATGTAATAGGCAAAGGGAATTTCGGCCATAAGGTATTCTTTCACTCTTTGCAAGGCTTTGAAACATAACAAACACTTCTTCATTTTTTTTCTTTTAAGTTAGACTTGGTAGGAAAAACAAAAGGAAAAAAGAGTTTTGTTTAAAGAGAGAAAAAGAGAATTTATTTTGCTTAAAGAGTTTAAGCACAAGAACAAAAATCCTACATCAATTTTAAACTACCATTCTAACTTCTTTAATCCCACCAAGAGTTGGAGACTAGAATTGTTCAAAGATTAACTTCAAGAGGAGCTCTTGGAATTTTTGTTCATCACCGAATTATCCTAATATTTTGATTCGGTTTAAATTGATGTGTTTATCATGTTGAGAAATTTGATTTCCATTCCGCCAACATAATTTGTATGTATAACATACTTATTTCATAATGATGAACACATTACACACATAATTATTCTAGAATAATAACACACCCAACAGTTCTTCCCAAAGGTCTCTTGATGATTAGAACTTGTTTACTGTAAAAATAATATTGATTATGACTAAACTAATGGTAATCTCCAACAAAAACCCTTCAATGCATAAGAAAACAAAGAGCTAATAATAAAATATAGATGAATTTATATGTAGAAATAAAAGTGTTTCTAATTGTTAGATATATGGTACGTTAAATGGGATATAATTGTACATGAAGTTGCTTGTAATTGTCAAATTTTTTTTTTTTGTAATTTATATTCACCATGATTTTTTACAATACCTATAAAATATCATTCTCTAATATTATTGTGAAGGGTTTTTTTTTATAACTGACAACACATATAATATGTAGAAGTGGGGATATCATTTAATAGTTAACGTAAATTAAAATTATTACATTTAACGTAATTGATATCATTTAATTGTATTTGAGAATTATTACATTTAATGTAATTGATATTTTGAAATTATAATATTTAACGTAATTAAAATTAAAATTTGAATTAGAATTTTAACATTTAATGAAATTGAAATTAAAATTATAACATTTAACGTAATTAAAATTAGATTTGGAATTATAACATTTAACGTAATTAAAATTAAATTTGAAATTATAACATTTAATGTAATAGAAATCAAAATTATAACATTTAAAGTAATTGAAATCGAAATTAGAAATTAAAATTATAACATTTAACGTAATTAAAATTATCTTAGATTTAGAATTATAAAATTTAATGTAATTGAGATAAAATTAGATTGAAAATTATAATATTTAATGTAAATTGAAATCAAAATTAGAATTGAAATGTTAACATTTAATGTAATTGAAATCGAAATGACAATTAAAATTATAACAATTAACATAATTAAAATTGAAGTTTAAATTAGAATTATAACATTCACGTAATTGAAATTAGAATTAGAATTGTAATTATAATATTCAATGTAATTGAAATTAAAATTTAAATTAAATTTAAATTTAAATTTAAATTATTTAACGGAATTAAAATCAAAATTAGAATTCAAATTATAACATTTGATATAATTCAAATTCAAATTAGAATTAGAACTTTTAACATAACTAAATTGAAATTAGATTTGGAATTGGAATTTTTTAACGTCATTAAAATCAAAATTGGAGTTGAATAAGAACATTTAACTTAATTAAAGTTCAAATTAGAATTTGAATTATTATATTTAATGTAAATTTAAATTTAAATTACATTTGTAATTATAATATTTAACGTAATTAAAATTGAAATTGAAATTAGAATTATAATATTCAATGTAATTGAAATTGAAATTATATTTAAAATTATAATATTTAATATAATAGAATTGAAATTGAAATTATAACATTTCTTGTAATTAAAATTGAAATCAAAATTAGAATGCTAACAATTAATGTAATAACAATTGAAACTATATTTGAAATTATAATATTTAATATTATCTAAATTTAAATTTAAATTTAGAATTTTACCATTTAACGTAATTAAAATCAAAATTTTAATTAAAATTTTAATATTTTTGTTGTAATTAAAATTGAATTAATTTTAAAATTATAATATTTAATGTAACTATAAATAAAATTTAATTAAAATTAAAATTGAATATAAAATTAATTTAAAAATTTTATAAAATGTATTTTATAAATATATTTAACAGGGACTAACTTGATATTTTCTATCGCAAGTTCCTTTAAACTATTGGCTAAATGCCTCCGTTGGCTGCCATTTGTTAATCAATAGAAGCATTTGCTGAGGTCATTTAGCTGTTTGGCATAGTTGGATGTATCATAGGCGTACCTTATTAGAGTACTAATATTACTCGTCTATATGATTGAATTATAAGTAACAATTACTCCTAATGCTCTCTTTACCATCATGAAAAGTGTTCAATAAAACGCACAATAATAAAAATGATTTTGTTCAATATAGAAGTCAAAATAAAATTTTGTCACTCTGCCACCTCTTTTGAACTGCGAAGCCAACATATACTTTTACTTTTTTGCCTTTGTCTCTCCGTCCATGTCACGTTCTAAGGAAATTTCATAATCGCTTTCAAACTTTTTTCTTTTGTTTGATCTTATTCATGTGTCATAGATTTGTTTTAGAAATATGTGATTTTAGATACTTTGAGGATTAAGTAGCCTGTAAAAACAATCAACAAAGAAAGAAACAAGCATATATACAACTATTTGAGAAATTAATCTCTTTATAATCAAAGAATAATACAAAATTAAGATGATTAACATAACTGAAGGCCTCTCCTATATATAGTATTAGCTCTATACAATCAATTACTAGGATTTACAAAGTTATACTATAATCTAACAATATACAATAAAGATGAAAAAAATAAATAAATAAATATTTTAATATGCTACCAAATATTATGTGAATTTTTTGTTCCAAACCTCCATTACTTGGTATCCAAGTAATGGGTTGGAACTATTTTTCCACCTAAGTCAACGGGCCTTCAAGAAATTCTAGTTCATGTAACTCTCCACAAGTTCAAGTACCCTCCAGAAGGCATGATATGCACCAAGTATTCAAGGAAATGCATAATAGCACTTAAAGCGCGATATTTTCTCACACCAAATTCACAAGACACCCTCGTCACTTCTTTGTTGGAGCTCACACACCATGTTCTTCATTTACTATTGTACATTCTTGGGTTCGTAGCATACTTCACTATCAGCAGCCCCTTCATTTGACAAAGTACTCATGACTTTGAGGGTAGTTCTTCTTCTGTACTATCTTTACATTAAGAATAAGTTCTACTCATTATCATAAGATATGAAAAGTCCCAAAGGTGCATTAGTTTATGGACCACACTCTGTGTCTTTTGCATCTTAATGGTATGGCTTCAAACAGCTTATGTAAATATATCGAATGTAGTTATAGTCTCAAAGGTAACTCCATGTTACACGAGACATTGTCAATTCTCTTGGTTATAGGAAATGCCCATGCATACTTATGAACAAGACTATTGTAAAGTGAACATGTAGACTTATGCTATGTTGGAGATATCTTTACCATCACTAAATCTCCTATATTATACTTGACTTGTTCCTACTTGTCCTTGGCTCTCTTTGTGCGCTGAAAAAACACATTCACACTATATAGTGTCTTGGATGGTATGATGAATCTCTCATCCATGTGAGTCTTAATGTCTTTTTAGAGCTTCTCACTTGTCTACTCCAACTTCCTTAAATAGTATGTCACCTTATCCATAACGTTACCAAGTTTCCTCACCATAGTCCCCATATTATAGTCAAGATCAATATACTTGCCACAAGTGCTAGTCTTTTTCCTATCATTAGCTTTGGGATCTTTACCCTTATCGTTAGTCATCTCAGATGATGTTGTCACATCCTTCATCATCTTTTTTAAATTCATTCTAATACCAAATGTCAAGGATATTTTTGAAATTATGTGACCTTAAACACTTTTAGTGTTAAGCAACTTGGCAAAAAAAACCAACAAAGAAAGAGGATAAGCACGTATACTAACTATTTGAGAAAATGCTCTCTTATATGATTGAAAAAAGTACAAGCTAATATAGTTTTGCTCAACTGAAGGTCTCTTTTATTTATAGCATTAGCTCTATACAACTAATGGTAAAAATTTATAAAGCTATACAATGATCTAACAGCGTATAAAAAATATGAAAAAAATATGTTAGAGAATATTTTAATATGCCACCAAATATCTCGTGGCATATTTTTGTTCCAGAACCTTTATTACTTGTATACCCAAGTCAACGGGCCTTCTCGAAACATTGGTTCATGTAGTGTTTCATGTGTTCAAGTAACCTTTAAAAGGCGTAGTGTACACTAAGTGTTTGAGAAAATACTTAAAACTACTTCGGACATGATACATAGCATTTCAAAGAATTTAAAATCAATAGCATTTAGAAATATATACCTTATACAAGAATAAATAAAATTTTCATAATTATTTTTAATTATTAATGTTACATAATAAACATAACTAAAATTTCCTAAAATATTTATTATTATTTTGAGAAAGGAGAGTGTTTTCTTTAGGAAAAAAAATTAATAATAAACTCAGAGAAAAATTAAACCTTTATTATTTTCGATATTCAAAATTGAGAATCAATAGGCTAACACTGGCTATCTTATTTTGAATGAATATGAACAATTTATTCCCTCAAGTTTAACAAAATGGCATTTTTGTCCCCAGCAGATTTGAAATACTAAGTCCCAATCCATTAGGTTTTTTTAATTTTTCTATTAATTTAAACAAAATATGCTCTTTTGTAGTTTAAATGTCTTATTTGCCTAACTTAAGTGCACAATAAATTTAACATTGAACATGTGACACACATTTACTATGTGCAATCTCTTCTATTTATTTAATAAAATATTATTAACTCAAATAAATTTTATTATAATTATTATGGTTACATTTAATATTATGCTAATTTTTTTAATTAATATAACATTTAAATTTTTTTATTTAATTGTAATCCCTTTTCAAATAAATAATTAAATAAATATAACACAGTATTTTAATTAATTAATATGATTATAAGTATAATAATCAAACAATACTTAGTTAAGTTAGAATTTAATAATTAAAAATGACAAAAAATATAATATTTAAAAGAAAATTTAGGTAACATAAACAACAACTATCTATTATCGCTGGCCGCCAACCATTTATATTGTTGAACTTATAATTTTTCGATCTACTTGATGACAGTGGTGGTTTTATTAACTGAGCATTAAACATGGGACTAACAAGGTGTTTGAGGTGGTAGTTGCCATAACATTGCTTTCAAATGATAATGAGTTATGGTGCATTGATGCTGTTATCATATAAATCCCCTACTGGTGATTTAAATTATAGTAGTAGCACATTGTAACGCATTATTGTTTAACAAAGACATTATGGTAGTCGACCCTCTAAACAACTTATTTTCTTCTGTTTTGGTATTCAGTTGACAAAAATAGTAATGTCTTTACATAGGTCGAGAGATTTTGAATTCGGATATGTTTTTGCTCCTGTAGAATAGTCGTCGGACTATTGCTAAAATGTAGGATTACCATACTGGCGACAAAGTCGACATTGTTTCAATAACTAGTTTAAATTTTAGATTTTTTTTATTGTTATAATTTAAATACAATTATTCATTTAAGTTGCAACACTTGTCAATATAATTTAAATATATGTGTAATTAGAGAACAATGCCCTATTCTAATTAAATTAATAGAAAAATTAATAAATTAGAACAAAACTGAGAATCTTAAATTTAACTTGAATAATTAGACTATTTAGTCAATTTGAGGGCTAAATTGTCGCTATATCTACTTTATACCATACTCTAAAAAAGGCTAGGATTACCATACTGGCGACAAAGTCTTCATTATTTCAATAACTAGTTTAAATTTTAGATTTTTTTTTTATTATTATGATCCAAATACAATTATTTATTTTAAGTTGTGACACTTGTTAATATAATTTAAATATATGTGTAATTAGAGAAAAATGCCCTATTCTATTTAAATTAATAAATTAGGACAAAATTAAATATCTCAAATTTAACTTGAATAATTAGATTATTTAGTTAACTTGAGGGCTAAATTGTCACTATATCTACTTTATGCCATACTCTAAAAAAAGGCTAGAATATTCAATGATAGTAATAAAAGTAATAGAATTTAAAATACAAAGTTTGGAACCTCTAACAAAAACTTTTAAAGTATATAACTAAAAAGTTAGAAACTATACATATATCTATTTATATGAAAATATCTTTAATAACAAATTGTAGTTACAAAAAGTATACTAAAGTTGCAATCTTTACTTTTTAGGTAGGTCAATAATTAAAATTGAGTAATGTTAGAATTATTAAGTTGAGATATAAAATTTGTATTACAACTAATATATTATTAATTAAGTAGTTGTTGACTTTTTAAATTTTTATTAATATAATAATTGTATAAAACTAAATCAATAACTGATTCATTAAATATCACATCTATTAGATACAAATTTTATATATCAATTATATAAACTCTAAACTCTAACACTATTGTTAAAGTTACATTTAGACCGCGTTAAAATAACAAATAAACTTCTTTGCATAATATAAATGATCAATAAATTTTTTTAGTATAAAATAAATGATATTTGAATCTCTTTCTAATTTTTTTTTTCACTTAAAGTATTGTTTATGGATATTGATTTGTAAAATAATTTTTATACCTTCTTGAAATAAAGAATCTACTAAAATTTAGTTTTTTATTAAAAAATAAAAATTATTCTTTCAAATTAATAAAAAAATGAGAAGGTCATTTGTTTTGTTTAAAAATTATTCATTGTTGTCGTAAACCCCAGTAAAAATGAGATAGTCAATATCTGTCGCTCACTGCCACCTATTGCAAATTATGGAACCAACATATATTTTCTGCTTCGCCGTTGTCCACATTCTCCTCTTAAAACAATTCATCAGGTTATTAACGTCTTACGGGTGTCCTCTAAAAAATTAATGAGTTATTTTTGCAAACTCAAACAAAAAAATTAAAGGTTACAAAACGAGTAATAATATTCAGAAAAATTTATGATATAATTAAAACTTTATCATTGATCTTTTTATTAATCGATATAAATCTAATTAAGTATTTCTTGAAATTTCAGTTTAAATTTACTTTAACTATAATGCAATTGCTAAAATGAATTGTATTAACTTTTAATCTTAAAAGAAACGATGTTGAGCATTTGGACAAGTCACAAGATTGTATAATATTTTTTAAATAATACTAAAGTGGCAATTAATCAGAAAGTATCACATAGTAATATAACATAATATGAGCAACGTCAAAATCCTACTTCTATAAATATAGGAGATATCTCTACTTATAAAGTCTTGTAATTCAATTCTTTTCAGTAATGTGAAATCGGTGCAATCCCAACAATAAAGTCCACTTCAGCTTAACCAAGTGGTTTTATCTTAAGTCGAGTTAGAGAAAATGGCAGAAACGTTGAACAAATTATTAGAGTGACAAAAATCAAATATTGGAGGATTAGTACTTACTAGTATGGAAAAAGTACATCTTCAAATACAAATACATGAAAGTCAAACAACTTGCAGGAAAGAGCATATGGTTCGTAAATGTTGAAGCGGAAGCACATAAACGAGTTAAACAATTCACCTAAATAATATAATAATGTAGAACAAGTTATTAAGAAATAAAAGAGAGAAAGGGTAGAAGAAGAACACACAAAGAATTATGTGGTTCGGCAACTTGCCTACGTCCACGACGGATCAATATCACATTCTTCTCTTATTCTGAATCACAAGGCAACTACAAAATATACCTATTACAAGAAAGATCACAAAGAATACTCTCTCTTGCTCTCTAGAGATTTTCTCTCACAAAGAACCACTAAGAATAATCACTAAGACTATTGTTGATCACCAAGATCTCTCTAAGATCACAAAGATCTCACTAACTTGATCACAAAGGTTGTCAAGTTCACTAAGTTGTGTTTACAAGCCAATTGATAGCCTTTATATAGGCCTTGGGACGTCTTAGGTATTCCCTATACGTGTGGGAGTCATATTAGGGAGTCCTAGAGCAAGTGGGAGACGAAATTAGGAAGTTTCCTACTTTTGAGACACTGTTCCCGCGTTCAGCGCCGCGGCGCTGGTTCGCGTCGCCGTGACGCTGGCCTGATATTTGCTGAGCGCTGCGGCGCTCAGGTACTGAAAGTGGCGCTGCGGCGCTCATCCTGGTTGCCGCGGCGCTGGCGCCTGATGCGCGCCCTTCTTCGGTTTTCACCTCCTTTCACGTCCGTCTTCGATCCGTGCGCACCCTACGCACTTGGCTTGATCCCCAAATCATATTCCAATGATTTTTAATCAATATTCTTACAGTAAGTAACACAAGCAAAGCCGCAGCACAAGTACCAGTGCCCCTCCAGAGGTTTTTGAAATAGACACTTCTCAAGGTGGCCTTTGTATGGTTCCAAGAAGTTTCATGGTGTTCATTCAATTTTTTCGCAATGCCATGGTAACCGGACAGACAGACAGTTATCTGTAGGCAAAGTTCATTAAATATTCGTGCTACTCTAGAACTAACACCCAGATGATCAGATATAATTTTTACTTCTACAAGCAAATCTATATCTTCTTCAGTGTCGATAAGCAAATCCATTAGCAAAAAAAGATTGCATACTTTCATTTCAAATGGATAGTGATATTTGTTAGACATATAATGGTATTTATGCCCTTAAAGCATGTGAAATATTATTTTATTAAATTAATAAAGTTTATTTATATATATAATTGAACATACATTGATAAACTCATATTTATAAAGTATGTGATTTATATATTAAACATATGATGCTAATACAGAGGATATAGATCATAGGTTCTTTATAAATTAAATCATATTCACAATCATTAATGAAATAGGCATTTTATTATGTAAGGTTGTAATTTTTCTGCTTCTTATAGTTAATGATTTACCTTGATCATCGAAGTAGAGACTTCGAGTAGAAAAATTAATGTATATGATACATTGAACAAAATTACTGTGAATTTCGATCTAGTTAACTAAATGTCATAGATTTTAATTCACAAAAGCTTTAATAAGCTTGATTGATCTTAATCCCGAGCAGGTAATAAACTTACATTCATGTGTTGTATCTTTTGAGTTATCACGGAGTGAGATCTATATAAACAGTCAAAACTTCGATAGCTTAGAGATATAATTTCATGGCTTGTGGGAACATATAGTTGCAAAATGGAATCTAATAATTAATGTCCACCTAAACTGTTTACAGTACTTGATCATTAAAATTTGTGGCCACAGTTTATTCAATAAATTATTTATTGAATATTAATATTTATTTACAAATATAGACATATTAAAAGTGATCATTAGAGCATTCAATGATTTAGAGGTAAATAAGTAATTAAAAAGACAAGACATTTTTTCAAGGCCTAACTTTAATTATGAACATCAATTAGAGGGTCAATTAAGTGGTTATTATTGGTCTAAAGACCAAGTCCAATTTAATTAAAATGAGTTTTAATTAAATGAAATTTTATTTTATAACATGGGTTACTAGAGTACAACCTTTTACTTTTAGTGGAATAGCATGAGGTTAACTTAGAAGAATTAATGTATTATAAGATAATAAGAATAAGGCTTTTTAAGTTGGAGTTAGGAAGTCTATGGGTCTTGCAGTCCTTCTAGTAGCTTAAATCTTAATCAAACTCTAATTTTCTAATCCTAATCAAATTTTAAATACTCAAGAAAGATCCCTATATATATGGGAGGTATGTAATAAAAAAATGTGACCACAACTATATTGAGAAAAATTCTTTTACGTATTCTTACGTGAGAAAAGAATTTAATTAATATCATTCTCTCAGATTTAGGTATTAGTAATTTTAGAGATTAAGAAAGATTCACGCGCCCACTCGCGTTTAGTTTGAAGATTGAGGATAGTAGAAAAGATTGCAGCCAGGAATTGAGGTAATTTTCTATCCATATACATGTAATTATAAACAAGACAATCTGACTTCCGCTGCATTTATTTTATTAAACAGAAAAATTTTATTTTACATACCAATAACTGGTATCAGAGCCACCTTGTATCATATTACATCTATAGTTTATTTTGTGTATGGTATTAATTGCTTATTGTGGCACTAATTGGATATTTAATCTATATTTTTTATCTTTATTAATTATGTGATGAATGGTTGTGTCCATAATAATTTATAATTAAGTTAATTCTTTGTGATTCTTTTGCAAACCAATTAAATGGCTTAGGGTTTTGATTTGCAATCTAAAAAATATATATTTTTTATTATTATTTTGATTGTAATAATAAAATAAAATAAAAAGGAAAAAAAATGGCAAAGAATGGGCGGTGGAAGTGAAAGGGAAGATGATGTTTATTTGGAAAATATCATTCATACCTTTTTAATTTTAATTAATTATAATATAGTTAAGATATTTTACGTATGTTACAAATTGATCCTTAAAAATTTGTAATTTATGCAAATAGATCTTAACAGAATTATTTATTTCACTCAGCCCCCTTAGATATTGGGTAATTAAAGATTGACCATATAACTTTTAGATATTTATAGATAGATCCTAAATTTAACCCAAATTTATTTTGAGATTAATTTTGGGTATTTATAAATTTAAAGTTGGTCCGAACTTCTCTTAATCTTGGTTCAATTTTATAAAATTTTATTTGAGCTATTTTATTAAAATTATTAGGTCTAAAAATATTTTCATTTAAATTTTTTAAAAAGGCTCAAAGAAATGTTAAAGCCTAAAATAAGCCCAATTTATTTTTAAAATAAGTGGACCAAAGAAAATTAAGAGGCCTAAAATCCAAGTTCATAAAAGAAGACAAGTAAGAAGAGGGAACATTATGAAAAAGCCTAAGTTAACTTCAAGGAAAACTTTCAAGAATTTATATTTAGTTTTTAATGTTTTTCTTTCTAGGAAAAGTCATGAATTATAAGTTATTTATTTATTTGGTTAATTGATTGAATGAATAACATGTCATACAGATTAAGGGTGCCACATTCACATGTCCATACATCAAATATATCATATTGTATGGCATTAATGTTCTAATGAGATTATGATAAGATTATTGTCATAATTTTAATATTATATTAATTTATTATTTGACGTGGTCTTATTAATTATTTTATGAAAATAAAATTAGATATTAATGAGTAGAACGTCATTTTATAAATTAATTAAAACTCTAAGAATTAAAATATTAAGTGAGAGAGGGCTTTAGGCATAAAGCTCATGGCCTCCATTATTAGTCATATAGTAAGATAGATTAATGACTCACCTTAAATCTTGTGAGCTCCATACAAAAGGTATTAATCAGAACTAGTTACTAGATAGGACTTCCCTAAAAGATAAGATCCAATATAGGACTAATGCGAAACTGACTACCCTACAGTGGCTTTTTTAATTGAAAAATATAAAAGGATTGAAATAATGGTTATGCACTCAACTTAGGTTGGTTGATATCCTTCCTATAAAGTTCTTGTCAATTAAATCTAAGAGCTAAAGAATCAGTAGTTTATTATTATTTGATATAAGATATCGAGATAATAATAACAAATTAATATGGTACTATTTTGATTTATGACGGATACGACCACCCTACAGAGGCGTATTCTGAATGAAAATTAGATTACCAATGTATATTGTAGTTAAAGAGTTCTACATAAATGCATTTCATGTATTCATGCAAAAGTTACACATGCTTTTAGATAATGTATGCTCATGTTTGAATTTATTTTTCAGAATCATGTCTTCATTCAACCCACTAGCATCCATCCTTAATCAAAACAAGTTAACTGAGAATAATTATGTGGATTGAGAAAGGAACTTAGATATTGAACTCACAGTTGAAAAGCACGAATATATCCTAACTAATAAATAAACTCAAATACCTAATGAAAAAGCATCTCAAGATGAAATAGATGCTTACAATAGTCAATTGACTAAGGGACCGTCTTCATCTTTTGGTCTCAATCCTAGTGGAAATAGTAGTAAGAAGAAGAATAATAAGTCAAAGAAAGCATCTAATTCAGGATTTGTGTAAATTCATAAAAAGGTAGTAAGGCGCAAAGGAAAGTGTTTCCAATGTGGCATTAAAGGGCATTGGAAGAGAAACTCTCCTTTAATTAAGTTTTTAATAACTAAAAGGACAGCTTCACCTTCTAGTAAAATGCTTTTCATTGAGACATATTTAATGGTTAATTCTATTGATTCCTAGATAGTAGATTCTAGAGCCACTAATCATATTTCTAATTTATTGTAAGAGTTCTAGGAAACCAGACAACTCAATGAACAGAAGATCAATCTAAGGCTTGGAAATAGCGCAACTGTTGCAGCCAAGGCAGTGGGAGTTGTTCAACTTTATTTTGATGATTTTAGGACTTTAGTATTAGATGATTGTTTGTTAGTACCAGAACTCAAATGCAGTTTAATTTCAGTTAGTTATTTGAATAAATTTAATTATTCTGTTATTTTTGACTCAACTGTAGTGATCAAAAGAAATAAGTTGTTTATATGTTTTGGTACACTAGTTAACTATCGATACTGCATATATCCTAAAATCAACTCACTGCATGACACAAAATTAAATAATGAATCTAATCACCATAAGAGGATTAAAGTGACTCCCACTAATCAAACGTATCTATGACATTTTACGTCTTGGTTATATTAGTCTAGATAGGATCCAAAGACTGGTCAAAGATGAACCTTTAAGTTCATTAGATATTGAACCATTATCAGTCTGCGAATCCTGTATAAAAGAAAAAATGACCAGAAGACCCTTTAATACTAAAGAAAATAGAGTCTTTGAAACATTAGAATTAGTGCACTCTGACGTGTGTTGGCCCACGAGCACACAAGCTATGGGAGGTTATGAATATTTCATCATTTTCATTTATGATTATTTTAGATTCGGTTATGTATACCTAATACGCCACAAGTCTGAAGCGTTTGATAGATTTAAAGAGTTTTAGGCAGAAGTGGAAAGGCAATTAGGAAAACACATAAAGACACTTCGATCTGATTGAGGTGGTGAATACCTCAATAGTGAGTTCAGGACCTATTTGTAAGACAATGGGATATTATATCAGTTGACTACACCAGGGTCACCCCAGAAAAACGGTGTAGTAGAAAGGAGAAATAGAACTCTTCTTGAAATTGTGAGGTCAATGATGAGTTATTCAACTTTACCTATCTCGTTCTGGGGTTATGCCTGAGAAATGGCCATATATCTTCTTAACTTAATTCCATCTAAATCAGTCCCTAAAACACCTCTGAAAATGTAGATAGAACATAAACCAACTTTACATCATATACATATACGGGGTTGTTCAGAACATGTGCTAAAAGGGAAGACAGACAAGTTAGAATCTAAGTTAGAAGTTTGTCTATTTATTGGCTATCCTAAAGGATCAAGAGGAATTATTTTCTATAGTTCTCAAGATAATAAAGTATTAGTTAACATTAATTCAATCTTTCTTGAAGAAGACTATATAAAAGACTTCAAGTTTAAGAGTAAGATAATTCTTGATAAATTATTTGGGAACTCTAATATTGTGCCAGCTAGAGTTAATGAGTTAATTCCCAATCTAGATTATAATAACCAACTAGAGCCAGTTACAGAATGACAACCGCCAGTACTTCATCATAGTGGGAGGATTATTAGACATCTAACTAGATACATATTAATTAGAGAGTCATTTCAGCCAGTCTCTAATGAGCATAAACTAGATCCTACTAGTTATGATGAAGTAATGGTTGATAAAGATGCAAACCATTGGTATAAAGCTATAAAATCAAAAATGGATTCCATGTATTCCAATAAAGTCTGGGAACTTGTAGAGAAATCTGAAAGGATAAAACCCATAGGGTGTAAATGGGTCTACAAGAGAAAGAGAGGGGTAGATGAGAAGGTGAAAACCTTCAAAGTTAGGCTTGTTGCTAAATGATACACTTAGAAAGAAGATATCGATTATGAGGAGACCTTTTCACCGGTAGCCATGCTTAAGTCTATTAGAATTCTCTTATCCATTGTAGCAAATCTTGATTATGAGATTTGACAAATAGATGTCAAGACTGCCTTTCTTAATGAAAATCTTAAAGAAAGTATCTATATGATACAATTAGATGGTTTTATAGCTATAAGTCAAGAGCATATGGTTTATAAACTGTAAAAATCTATCTATGGGCTTAAACAAGCATTTAGATCATAGAACATCAGATTTGATCAGGCAATCAAATTATTTAGTTTTGATCAAAATCCTAATGAACCTTGTGTTTACAAGAAGATAGTTAAGTGGTTAGTGATTTTTCTAGTCTTGTATTTTAGATGATATACTACTCATTGTAAATGATGTAAGAGCATTATCATCAGATAAAATATAGTTATCTAACTATTTTGATATGAATGATCTAGAAGAAGCCAATAACATCATTGGGATTAAAGTATTAAGAGATCTCAAGTTAAAGATATTAGGTTTATCCCAAACTATATATATTAACAAAATTCTGATCAAGTTTGCCATACATAATTGCTAAAGGGATTATTTTCCTTTAGATATGAAATTGATCTATCCAAGTATCAATTTCATAAGACAACTGAAGAGATAGATTGTATTAGAAGTATTCCTTATACATTAGCAGTGGAAAGTCTTGTGTATGCAATGTCATGTACTAGACCAGATGTTTGTTATGTAAGTTTGAATGGTCGGTGGATATCAATTTAATCCAGGACTAGAACAATGGACTGCAGTAAAGCATATATTTAAGTATCTTTAGAGAATGAAAGATTATATGCTTGTATATTTCAGTGAGAATCTTATACGTATTGGGTATACATATTTAGAATTCTAATAACTTAGGATACCCGAATCTTTCTCAGGATGTATGTTCACTTTAAGTGGTGGAGCTACAAGTTGGAGGAGTACAAAATAATCATGTATTGCAAAATTCACCATCGAACTTAAGATGGTGCTCAGATGCCTATTATTCTTTATTAAGACAATAATAAGGGCAGTAGCACAGTCTAAGGAACCGAATACCACAAGAGAAAAAAATGCATTGAGAGAAAATCATATTTGGTAAGACAGTTTTGTGCAAAATGGTGAGGTTATGGTATCTAAGATTATGTAAGCAGATAATCTAGTAAATCTATTCACATAAGTCATTGCCAGTAAAGAGTTTTGAAACTCATATAAATAATATTAGGGTTCAATAGTTAATATGCTTTAGGGCAAGTAGGAGATTGTTAGACATATAATGTTATTTTTGCCCTTAAAGCATGTGAAATATCATTTTATTAGATTAATAAAGTTTATTCATATATATAATTGAGCATACAATGATAAACCCATATTTATAAAGTATATGATCTATGTATTAGGCATATGATGCTAATACAGAGGATATAGATCATAAGTTCTTTATACATTAAATCATGTTCATAACCATTAATGAAAAGGGCATTTCATTATGATACATTAAACAAGACTACTGTGAATTTCAATCTGATTAACTAAATGTCATAGATTTTAATTAAAAAAAGCCTTAATAAGCTTGATTGATCTTAATCCTGAGCAAGTAATGAACTTATATTTATGTGTTGTATCTTTTAAGTTATCATAGAGTGAGATCTATATAAACAGTCAAAACCTCGATAGCTTGGAGATATAATTTCATGAGTCGTAGAAACATGTATTTGCAAGATAGAATCTAATAATTAATGTCCACCTAAATTGTTTGCAGTACTTGATCCTTAGAATATGTGACCATAATTTATTCAATCAATTATTTATTTGTAAATTTATTTACAAATATAGACATATTAAAAGTGATCATTAGAGCATTCAGTGACTTAAGGGTAAATAAGTAATTAAAGAGGCAAGATATTTTTCAAGGCCTAACTTTAATTATGAACATCAATTAAAGAGGTCAATTAAGTGATTATTATTGGTCTAAAGACCAAGCCCAATTTAATTAAAAGGAGTTTTAATTAAATATGCTTTTATTTTATAACATGGGTTACTAGAGTATAACCATTGACTTTTAGTGGAATAGTCTGGGGTTAACTTAGAAAAATTTGTGTATTATGAGATAATAAGGACTATGCCTTTTAAGTTGGAGCTAGAAAGCCCATGAGTCTTGCAGTCCCTCTACTAGCTCAAATTTTAATCAAACTCTAATTTCTTAATCTTAATCAAATTCACAATACCCAAAGGAGATCCCTATATATATAGGAGGTATGTAATAAGAAAAGGTGACCACAACCATACTGAGAAAAATTATTTTACGTATTCTTACGTGGAAAAAGAATTTAGTTAATATCATTATCTCATATTTGGGTATTAGTGGTTTTAGAGAGTAAGAAAAATCCACACGCCCGCACGGGTTCAGTTTGAAGATTGAGGATAATAAGGAAGATTGCAGTCAGTCAATTCAAGATCTGTCATAATAAAGAATTGATGTAATCTTTTATCCCTATACATGTAATTATGAATAAGACAACCTGGCTTCCATTGCATTTATTTTATAAAAAAGAAAATTTATTTTACATACCAACAATATTGCTCCAAGGCCATCATGTTTTGGAACACGGCTTCTGCGTCGTCATATACTTCAATCCGTGGAATTTGCAGTTAAGGTTCTCCCAGACATAGAATTATTCGCTTCTGCTTTTTCAATCTTACGACAAGTATGATGTTACTTTTGTTAAGCTTGAACTTCACTCCTGACTCGTGTAGTTTGACTGCACGAGGTAAATCTTTAAAGCATCTATATGACTCTGGTTCTGGGTACATTTTTGTCATAACATATCGTCTCAAATCAATGAAATGCCTAAGTTACTCCTTGACAACAATTTCAGTCAACTCCATACAGTTGAAGAACCGACATAAAAGATCAAAGAAAGAATGATAGCTCTTTGCGTGAGCTTCAAGGTCAAGAGAGGCTAATCGATATAGTTCTTTGAAGATGAAGTATGGAAGCTGATTTTTGAGTAATTGTAACTCCACTGTAATAGCAGTTTCTTATTGTGATTTATCTAATAGAAAATCATTTACACTATTATGATCTCTGAGGAATAGTTCAATGATAAAAATGGCATCATACAGAATCATTGTTATGAATTCGTATTTCTTAAGCTTGCATGTCTCTTCATAACACAATTGCGGATGCTTTGTTCGTATGCCTCTAAGAAGTTTATAAGTTTTGGCATGTCTCCTTACCAGTAATTTGCTTGTTAAATTCCCTTTCATACTTATGTTTTGCTTTTTCATATCAACAAATTCTGTTCCATCGTGTTAAAGAGGGCCTATTGAAATTACCTTCGGTGTATATACTTAATTTTCCCTAGCCAATCAACATTTATCCTCTACAAAAAAATAGTTGACAGCATCTTCTTAGCCTATGAGCTAGTAAAGGGATATAATAGGTGGATATCTCAGTATTTGAGGAAGGCGTATATCTCAGTATCATGGAACTTTCTAGAGAAAATTTTGATAGGGCTTAATTTTCCCTATCCCTTCATCAGGCTTGTTAGGTGCTGTGTTAGAACAAGTATGTTTTATGTGGTTATGAACAGAAGCTTTGGGGGGTATTTTTTGGGAAAAATAAGGTTAAGACAATGGGATCCTATGTCTCTTTTGCTTTTTACTTTGGCGATGAAATATCTTAGTAGAAGTTTGAACTGCACCTCAGCTGGATTCATATTTCACAAAGGATACAAAAAAATGAAGCTGAATCACCTCTTGTTTGCTGATGATTTATTTTTATTTTCTCATGGGGACTTAAGGTCAGTATGTCACTTCAAAACAGTGCTGGATGACTTTAATATGGTTTTAAGGTTACAGATGAATCCCCAAAAAACCTCTATCTTCTTTGAAAACGTTCCAGATGCTTCTAAGGAATCCATTTTGCAGCTTAATAGTTTCATTTGGGAACCCTACTTATGAAATATTTTAGTGTCCCCATGTTGACTGGATGGTTAAAGAAAGATTATTGCTAGGACTTGATTAAGAGAATAACCTCACAAATCTCTAGTTAGGTAGTCAAGCACTTATTTGATGTTGAAAGACTCAAATTGATAAATACGGTTCTTATGAGCATAAATGTCTATTGGTGTTCCATATTTGTGCTCTTAAAAGCAGTTATTAAGGAAGTAAAGGCTCTCTACAGGAAGTTTTTATGGCGAGGAAATGGCTCTCTAAGGAAATGGGGATTAGTGACTTGGTCAGAGGTTTGCAAGCCTAGAAAGGAAGGAGGTCTAGACATTAAAGCACTACACATTTAAAACCAAGCTGCGGTATGTAAAGTTTTATGGGACTTGCTAACAATTAAGACATCTTTATGGGCAAAATGGGTGATTGACAACAAACTTTGTCGGCTTAACTTTTGGGGAATCACAAAGCCTATAGACTGTAGCTGGGTATGGCAGAAGCTTCTTCAATTAAGAGGACAAGTAAAAGAGTTATTTTGCTATACTTTAGGTGATGGATCAGTTTTTAGCTTTTGGTTTGACCAATGGCTTAATGGAAGGTCTATGGAAGATCGGTTTCTTGGTGTGTCTATTGATGACTCTGACATTCCAAAAAAATATTAAGGTGAATGAGGTATGGAAAATGATAGTTGGTGCTTGCCTTACCTAATAGATGAGCTCAATGCCCAAACTTGAGAATATGTTTGCAACAACTTCTCCTCATATGAAGCAAGAGCATATAAGATTTATTGGGCAGGCAGCTCTATAGATAGTTCTTAATTATCAGTGCTTGGAGAGCTATGAGAAAAAGAGGAAACAGGATAAGTTGGTACAAGCTGGTATATGGAGCTCAGCACATTCATAGGCATAGTTTCATCACTTGGCTGGCTATCAAGGATAGGCTTCAAACTTTGGAGAAGATAGCCAAATGATGTTCTACTGCTTCCACCACTTGCTTATTGTGTGGTGGTGATAGAGAAACAGTTTAACATTTGTTCTTTCAATGCACTTAGAGAGAATGTGGTAGTAGGTGTTACGTGAAGCCCAGATACATAGAAATCTCTTTCTTTTATAGGAAAGCTAGTGGTAAACCTCTCTTAAGTAGATATCGTCAAGTTACTTTTTGTGCCACTATTTTTGTCATTTGAAAATAATGTAACCAAGTGATATTTCAGCAAAAAAGACCAGATGCTAATGCTATATTTCAAAATATTAAGAAGGTAGTAGGGATCAGATGTTTAAGTAATGAAAATAGCCTCAACGTAGATAATCATACTCATAAGAGGGTGAATTAATAGATATTTTGTTCTTTTTGTCATGGCTTCTGTTTGCTACCCTATCTAACTACATAGGATACTCATATATTTGTAGTTTGTTTTTTAGTAATACAACTTTGACTTGGTTACTTGCCCTGAAAAAGAACTTGGTTGTTCAACATCCTAAACTAGCCATCATTTAGAATGTATCGTTAAACGATCATTAATGCCTAATAAAATAGATATAGCAGTTGCTTGCTAGAAATCTAGAGTCTTTACTTGATGCAGGATATGTGATGTATATACTATTATGAAGTGATCTATTAACCTACTAATAAGTCATCTAATGACAATTCCATCAATATTTTTATTGTAAAAAACCATACTCGCTTGTTCGCCTATAAGTACCCCTATATTCCGTTGAGTAGGATTCGATAATGGATACTTCTTTTTTTTTTATCTTGATTCACGTAAAAAAGTCAGGGATGATGGTCTTACTTGCCAATAGAAATAGTATAATCCTCTTATTTTTATTTTAACCGAGAAATTCATGAATCGGAATCCTAATGCATATAGATACAAATGGTCCAATAGGAGTAAGAATTTTCAAGAGCATTTGGAACATTTTGTTTTGAAGTAGAAAATATGTTTTTAGGTAGTGTTTGATTAATTATATATTATTTATTATTCGATTGATTGGTCTAAGGTTATTGATAAAAAATATTTGTCTAAGTCAGTTTGTTTCTTTTGATCCAAGTTACTTCTCTTTTTGTCTAAGTAACTTTCTTATTATCTAACGCACTTTCTTTTTTCTGTGCATTTTGAGAATTCTCCATTCATAGGTTTGAGATTCACGTTTATGAATTGAAAGGTTCGAATGATCCAACTCTGCAATCAGTTGTTAGAATCAATAGGTCTTTAAAGTAATCATTTGAAAATTTTGATACCTTTCTTATTGGATGATCATAATACTTCTCAAAAATTGAAATTCTTGATCAATTGAGGAAGAATATCACCATTTACATTTATATATTACTTTAACTTAAATTTTTGACTAGTTACTTAAATTTTTATCCATTGATCTTATGTAATAGTGAGTGACTCGACAAAAAAATTAGTGTTTGACTTTAGTTGAAAAACAAATATAGTGTTTAACTTTAAATTTACACTATTGAATTGCATAAAGTTACTAGATGAAAATTTTAAGTCACCATTTTAAATAAAAAATTTAAGTGAAGGGAATTACTTATACATATGAGATTTTATATAGTGAGTGACTCGGCAAAAAAATTAGTGTTTGACTTTAGTTGAAAAAAAAAATATTAACTACAGTCAAATGTTAGCTTTTTGTATAGGCATACACTAATTGGCGAACTATGTCATCCAACTGATTAGTGTTATATTTATATAGGAGAGCAAAACCCTAAGAAATTAAACATTTTTTTTAATGAACAGCGAAAATCTAAAATTTGTTCATTAGAGTATCTCAAACTAGGCCTCTAAGGCGCTTTTATTGACATCAAGAAAATAGCAACAGATAGCAAAGATTCAAACATTTGTGCTACATGTCGAACATAATAAATGTGCATTGAATTGCTGGGCCTTTTTACCTTCACTCGCTTCCCCTTCTTCATGGAAAAGACTACTTTCACCTTTGTGGAAGAGAGAACCTGATGCATAGGTCGTTCTAAAAACTTCAAAAATCAATTTGGAATGTTGCCAAATAAACATGATGACTGGTGTGCAAGCAATTATGACGATGGCAATAGCGATCCATAGCCATCCTCTGTTGAGGACAATGAAAAATGCTTCAGAAAACACGACCATCATTGCTCCTATTGATATTAAAAGCATTACCAATCCAATATTTAATTTTCTTGGCGACGACCGGAGGAAATCAACTTGTGCATGCCTCGATGTGAAAATAGATAAGAAAAATGATATTGAGGTTGAGGAGGATACCAACGATATTGCATTTGATATGGCAAAAATCTTAAAGGAAACATTATCAAGGAAAAAAGGAAGCCCTGTGTCTTCTTTGTTGCCCCCCGGTACAGTAATAGCTGCGGCAAAAGCCACGGCCGCAATAAGTGTTGCCACAACCATGCAAGATGTTGCAGTTTCCTTCAACCATTTCTCACCTTTTTCCCTCAACCCTTCATGCTGCTTTTCAAACAAAGCTCTGGGAGTGAACCCTTGATTGTTTTTAGCTTCAACCTGCCTTGGCTGAACAACATTTTTGACTTCCTACAGTTAAAAAGTTTTGAAACATCTCATCATTGAAGAAAGAAATAGTCATATAATTATATAAAAGCAACAGTTATTCTAAAAAATTATTTACATAAAAAAATGATAGTAAAATAACCAAAAGTGGGAGATGGAGAGGCAACCTTCCAATAAAACCATATCATGTATTTTAAGTTATCTTTCATTTACCCAACTACTACAAATAAATGAAACACATTAAAATGGTTAGATTAAGAAAATGGAATATTAAAATAAGAAAAAGACTTAAACAAAGTGAGTGAGATAATTATGTGAAAATGCAACACCAAACATACAAACTAACAGCGGAAGTTTATCTATTGGAAACTGACATAACACAATTCAGTTGGATGAGTAAATGCAAAAGTTAATGCTATTGCAATACCATCATCTATTAGCATTGTTATGTTGTATTTTTGTTTTTCTCATTTCTCTCAAATAAATGTATTGTGCTATATAAGTTAATTCGTATGGATGTGTTAGCAAAAATTACATTTCAACTAGTTTGTATTTATAATGTATTTATAGTATTATAGAATATGTAAATAACATAGTATTCTCTCAAGGGTTCGTAAAAAGAGGGATCGAATATTTCACCTCAAACCACAACCCCTCACGCTGCAATTGAAGAGCTGCTCCTGGTAAAATACTGAGCCGATCTGATGGTGCCATCATTCCAGCCAAATGCAAAATGTTGTTGCCTTCTTTATCTGTGAGCAAAACTATTAAATCCTTACTGGAACCAATCTCATAAATAAGCTTGAAGATGTCCTGCTGACGATTCTTAACAGCAATATGAAATATGCTGTAGCAATTTTCATCAACCTTCCATATCAGATCTGGGTATTCACGAATTAGTATGCATAGGAACTGATCGTTTCCTTGTTTTGCTGCTTCAAATATTAGTGGCTTAGGCATCGTAATTAGTTTTGAAATCTTCGAGTCGCTCAGCAATACAGCTCTTTTCCAAATGAATTCGACTAACTGAATTGCTGGATCTTTGTTTTCTGCATCTTTGACACCTGAAACTTTAGATTTTAAAACCCAAAACAGAAAAAGTAGACAATCAAGATTGTTATATGACAAGTATGCTAATTGCTAAACGTTCAAGAGTTCAGATCCAACTAACCAAGATTGACGCATTTACTAGAATATCCAGTCTTTTCAGTATAAGATGGCCGATGCTTTTGGGCCAAGGCATGCAGTGCTGTCTCTTTATTTGCAGCACGAGCAGTCGCTAACTCTGGGTAATCTTTAACCAACTGCAGCGCAATATCTGAGAACAAAATTTTCACATCACGCATTATAAAAGAAAATTAGATTCTTCTCCTAATCTAATTTTACTTGAATCTTTTTGAAAAAATTTCAACAAGTACTTTGCATGAGTTATGTTTGGTCAAAAATTATTTTTCTAATTATTTTATTTATATTCCATGCATGTTTAGATTAACTATCTATTTTATCCAATTCAGAGAACAAAATTATCTCCATTTACCTCTGGAAATCTATCACTAAAGACCACTTACAGTTATCGAAACATATATACATGCAAGATTAGGTTAAAAAAAATAAGTTAAAAAGGAAAAAAAATAGAATAAACAACAGTAAGGTCTCTTGTGTTTGATCTGGTACAGTTAAGTCTCTCAAGACTGGATTTATAACCATTAGGTCCTTTTTATGACAGAAATGTCCCTACCCCAACGAAACTAGTTATTTTGCTCCGAAGAAAAGGTCCTCACTTAACTGTATCTAAGCCAAATAGAAGAAAAGTTAGTTTAAATTTCTCAATTATTACTTCACAAATCCACTATCAAATTTTTTGCTATAGGTTCATGAATTTGAATGTTAATCAGACAATGCTTCCTAACAGTTTCCATCTAGTGTGAATGATTCCAATTTCCAATTGTAGCTTGGATAGGTTATGTCAAATAATATCAATTACGCAGAGAGATCAGGAACAGTACACACCATACAAATCACTGTTTATCAAAGTCAATAGTAATTCAATTTGATCCTCTTCATCCAAGTAGTATTTAGTTTCTTGATAAAGGTACTCCACCATATCTTTGTGGCCCAATGATGCAGCCTCCACAATCGGCAGCATTCCATCATCATCTCGAACCTTTGCTATGGCTTTATCTTCTTCCATCATAATCCTAGCAAGCTCCACCATTCCGGACATAGCAGCAAGAGATAGAGCTGTCTTTCCAAATGCATTTTTCTTTGCTAAGTCCCCTTTAGGCTTCATTTTCAGAAGTTCCTTCACAAAATCAGTACGTTTTGCCCCGGCTGCAATGTGAAGGGCAGTCTCTCCTGTTTTTGAGAGACCAGCATGAACATAATCTTTATGAACCTCGTAAATACGTTTAGCTACCTCCCAGTTACCATTTAGTGCAGCTCGATACAATTTTAATCGTCTAGCTCTTGTTTCTCGATCTCGATCTGTCAATTTGAAATAAAAATGAGTTTTAATTGTCAATAAATTTATTGACACCAATACTTCATGTTTCGCTCCAAAGCTATCCTAAACTTGTTATTGGAATTCAAATTCTCTTTCTTCGTTATTGTTGCATAGTAAGATCAATATCACATTTCCCCCTTATTTTTTCCGTTAATGGAAATTGCCACTTTTTCCTATGTTGTTTTTTAAATTAACCCTTACTTCTCTCTTTTTTATATTATTCAATTACTCTCCTGTTGGAAGAGAAAATGTATTTTTCAAAGGTATATTAGTCTTTTTACATGATTATTTTATATTTTTAATTTAATTTAAATTTCAATAAACACTTTTAAAATGTGTATTTTTAGCTTTTAGTATTTTTTTCTTTGCATTTTGATTTTAATATTTTAGTAAACGTGTTTTTATATCTTTGTTATTTTAGTTTCTAAAAGTGTTATTATTTGGACTTGAAACTAAATATTAGTTTTTTAATAACCTAAATACTTTTTAAAAAAAAAGCCTAAAATTGTTAATTAGGTTATTATCATCAATACCTTGAAGTATAAGTTAATCGTAATAATATCCACAAATTTAAAAAATCGACGTTAATGTCCAATATTTTGCTAAAATAGACACAAATGCTCAATTGTTAAAGATTTGTCGTTAAGATTGATAAATCCAAGGGTAATCTCATCTTTTTACCTTTAAACTTTTAAATTCATTAAAAATAATAATATAATAAATGAATAATAATGTAATATAATATAATATATTAATATAATAATATAATATAAGAAAATTTTTAAAAACAAGAAAGTAATACAACTAACTAAATGGCTATTTGGCCATGTGCATCGAGGACTGCCACTTTGGCCGCTTGGTTCAATGGCCAAATGGCCGTTTGTTCCGGCAACCATAATGGCCGTCGGTGCAACCAACAGCAGTTGGAAAGCCACTTGGTTCCCAAGCGACCATTTGGCCTTTAATTTTTTAAATTTTTTTTATTTTTTTATTAATTTTTAAATTTAATTTTTAAAGATTTTTATTTTTTTAATATTTTATTACTAATTTATTTTTACTTTTTTATTATTATTTATTTTTTATTATATTTAATTGTCAAAATAGAGTATAATGTAATAGCATAACATACCAGAGACATGTTCATCATGAACAACAAAATAGTATTCATCATCGCTTGGTTCAATGATCAGCAGAAGATCGTCACTATCTGTCATGATTTCATTGTCTGACATTCCCGATTAACATTAAAAAAAAGAGTTAAGTTCTTGCTAAAGATGAAGCTCAATCTATAAAGAAATGAAGTTCAAGAAATTTGCTTTGTCTTGGATTCATTAACATAAGTTCATTTAAATCAAAGAGTGCACGACTATATGATTTCAAAATCAATAATTAGGAAAAATTTTAACTTAATTCTGAAGTTTTATTAAATTATTTACTATATTTTCTTAAATACTTCGATTAGTTTTTGCTTTTGAAAAATTAACATCTCAATGACAATTTTTTATGACAGTGAAGTAAATTCATTTATAATAAGATCAAATTTATCTTAAGTATAAAAATTGACCCAGTAATTCAATTAAATTTTAGAAACTAAATTGATAATTTCTCCAATAATTACAACCAAACTATGATATGATTTACTAAGAAACCACGTCAAGTGTTGGTTTTATTTAAATTTCTATTTTCTATTTACATGCTTCAAGGAAATATCCTTTTTTTTAAATTCATTTATGTATATCACCTTTTTCCCTCTTTTTTTTTGTGGGTGGGGGGGGGGGGGGGGGGGGGGGGGGGGGGGGGGGGGGGGGGGTGGTGGGGGGGGGGGGGGTGGTTGGGGGTTGTTATATTATTCTTAGAGGTAGTATGCATATCACCTTTTCTCAAATGGTGCAAAATTTCTCCAAGTAATCGGATTATTATGTCTTGTTGTTCCGTGAGTCGCTCCATAGTACGTACTGCCGAGTCGGTTGGTTTCTCAACGAAATTGAGGGATTAACCACTTCAGATGTGCCTGACACTACATAATTTAAGAGGATCAAATGTTAATAGCCATTTAATCTATATATAAACAATTATGTCTAATTGTAAGATTATTGTATTTTTTATTAAAAAAAATTGAAAATTTGACAGTTTAATCTCTGTGTTTTCATTTAATTACTCACCTGATTTTTAATATTTCAAAATTATTAATTACATTTTTTAGAGATGTTTTTATTACTATTTTTATTCTTGAAATACGCTTTTTTTTTCTATTTTTATCACTGAAAAATGAACATTTTCATCCCTAAGAGATGCAATTGATAATTTTAAAATGTTAAAGACTTAAGAAGTAATTCAATAAAAATGTATGAATCAAAGTAACAATTTTCCTAAAAAGTATTATGTAATTTATTCATACAATCAAAACAGTACACCGAAGGGACAGCTACATGTTTTAAGATCTGGTATATATAAGATCTCTTATTGCACACAAATGGATAAAGCGTTACTTAAACAGAAGACTGGGTAGAAAATAAACTCTATGTGCATATCATGAAGATATACCTCCTTCAATTAGCTAACTGACGTTCAATTTCAACTGTTTAAAGTTACTCTCCACCTTTTAAATGAAAAGGTAATTTTTTTTCATAATTTGCTTGTTTATGCTTCGCCTCCCTTAATTTCCAACTTAAGCATTTTGATTCCTGTAATAATAGACATTAACTTATATAATTTACGGTTCTGCTCCTGATTACAAATAAAGTTTTTTTGACAAATGATTAGAAGGAAATAAAAAAAAAAAATAGCCAATGATGAAGAACATTAGTGCATGTATAAGAAATCAGTTTAAATTCTAGGATTGTTAAAGGTACGTAGAGTAAATATTTAATTTTTGGATTTCCGGGGCAGGTGCAATGAGAAAATAAGTTGGAAATATGATTTATTTTTTAATTCAAATAGCCAACGTTAATATTAATCCTTATTTAGATGACAAAATAGCGCGAAAAACGTAATCAGAAGACAGAAATGAGAACTCCACACGCACATAAAAAGCAAAATCGAACTGTCGGTTGAAAGAGTTTACCAACTTATATATGCAGAGCGTTTCGATCTGCAGCTCCGAAGGGAACTCTGAAAAAGAGAATCCTCAGGTAGAAGAAATAAAAGAGAATAATGGAGCTCACACTGAGAAGAAGCAATGTCCGTCACTTTATAAAGGGTCGATTTGGATGGAGACAACTCATAATTCATGAATGCCCGTGTTTTTTTTTTTCTAAATTTTTTTTTCTTTTTTATTTTAAACAGTTACAATCAGTTAAATTTAGGTATCTATTAAGTTATTAGACTGGGTTGACCGCCTTTTTTTTTTATTATTATTTAGATTGCACTAATTTCACATACAAAAATGAAATAAAATAACTTTAAACTGTTAGGGGATCGCCAATAATAATATAACAGACAAATTTTAAAGAGATGTCTCATATGAAATGTGAAAAGTTTTAACAAGTCCTCTTGCTCCTCAATTGAAACCTGGAGACAAGTCCTAATAAAATCCGTCTAAAAAACGTGGATTCAATTTTGAGAGCCCTGAAATGCTTTTGAGGTTTGTGAAACAATGAGAGAAATCAGAACAAGACCCTTACATGAAATGAAATAAATCTTTAACAAGACTATTCGTGTAAAATATAGAGATAATGGTTGATAAAAATTTTAATTGGGGAAAGAATCACCATTGTCAGGATCTTATATTAAATCATTAAAAATAATTTTATTGGAAGCGTATCTGAATTTATAGAGACGTAAAAAAATTAAGATTAATATCTTTTATGTCTAAACTTTTTTTTATGAGAGAAAAACTGACGCCACTCACTGATGGGATGTGAATAAATAATAGGTTAAAGTTTAGACTGTGGATCTCAACCTATTATTTATAGTATTTTATTTTATTTTGACTCATTATAAAAATAAAATAAAATAATTGGGTCTCTACATATTAAAATTCATGTCATATGTGATGCTCTAAAAGTCTAATAATAAATAAACTTTATTTGATCACTTTTAATGGACAACAAAATAGATAGTCAATAATATACAATTAATTGAAATATATAGGCCCAATTTAATGTAATACTTAACAATCTCTCACTTTGGCCATATATGTCAATTTACAATTGTACATTATCAAATAACTTTATGAGCTCAATATTTGCTATCTTAATAAAGGATATCTCTAAACAATCTGGTCTATCAATTATATTGATATAGGATCAAAACGATCTTCATTATCTCTTTTATAACTAGATCCATCAATGGTCACAAACATCAATATAATCAATAACATAGATTAAGCATGGATGTATAGCATAGAACTTTCATGCAACGTGATCCCTTAACATGCCTATTTCTAACTGGTCCTACTTTATAACTCAGAAGAGTTTAATAATATACTTTCAAAATTTTATGCAAAATCACAACTGAAAGAATATAACTTTATTTCAGAGTTTTCAATAAATAAACTAAAAACAATACTTTAGTCTGATCAGAAAATATGTTAATTATAATTGAACATCAAGAAATAAATTCCCATAATAGAAGCATATTATTAGGATGAACCATACCCATACGAGCCATATGCTCATGAAACACCTTAGGTGGTACACCTTTAATAAGCAGATTTACAATCATTAAGTTTGTACTGATATATTCAATAGACACCCGAAGAATCTGAACTTTCTTTTTAACAACAAGAAACTTCATGTCAATATACTTCGATTTTGACGAGCTTTTGTTGTTCTTAGAATATAATTCAGCGGCTTTATTATCACAATTTATTCTCAATGGTCTTTCAATGCCATCGATAGTTTGTAGCCCAGTAATAAAATTTCACGACCAAATTGCTTGATTTGATGTCTCATAGCAAGTTACAAATTTTGCTTCCATGGTGGATGAAGCTATGAGTGACTGCTTAACACTCTTCTATGACACAGCTCTCCCAGCCAATAGGAAGACATAACTTGAAGTAGATCTTCTGATATCGAGGCAACCAGTAAAATCAAAGTCTGAATACCTAATGATCTGTAAATCATCTAATCTCTTATATGTGAGCATGTAATTTTTTATTATCTATAGATACTGTATAATCTTTTTAATGGCTCTCAAGTGATCTATTTTTGGGTTACTTAGATATCTGCCAAGCATTTCAACTACATATGCAATATTTAAATATGCACAAACTTGAGCGTACATAAGACTCCCTACTACTGACGTATGAGGGATATTCTCCAATCTTTCTTCTCAATTTTTATTTTTTAAGCATTGAAGCAGACTAAATTTATCACCTTTAGTAATGGGTGTGTCTTCTGATACACAATTCTTCATGACAAATCTACTAAGCACCTTATCGATATGTGCCTTTTGTGATAAGACAAGTATGCCACGAGAACAATCTCAGTGAATCTGTATGTCCAACATAAAAAAGGCATTCCCAAGATCTTTTATTTTAAATTTTATTTGAAGGAAATCTCTTAGTTTCATGTAACAATCATATATTGCTGCTTGCTAGTAAAATGTGATTCACATATAAGATAAGAATAATAAATTTACTCCCATTGGTCTTGTGATAAATGCATTGATCAAAAGTGTTTTCTTTAAAACCACATGAGGTAATCACTTGATCAAACTTTCAATACCATTAACGGGATGCTTGCTTTAAATTATAGATAAACTTCTTTAATTTGCACACCAAATGTTTTGAATCTTTGGATTCAAAGTACTCTAGGTGCAACATGTATATGGTTTCTTCAATGTTTCCATTGAGGAACATAGTCTTTACATCCACTGATGTAGCGCTAAATCATAATGAACTGCAAGTGCCATAATAATTTCAAATAGCCTTTTGATGAAACTGGAGAGAAAGTTTCTTTATAATCAATGCCTTTCTTTTGAGTGAAACCTTTTACGACTAGATATGCCTTATATCTTTTAACATTGCTTTTCGAATCCTATTTGGTTTTGAAAATCTATTTACAACCAATTAGTTTCACTCCTTTAGGCAATTCAACAAGATCCCAAATGTCATTGTCTTATATTGATTTCATCTCATCTTTCATGGCATCTATCCTTTCTAGGAGTTCACACTTTATTTGACTTGACTAAAAATCATTGGATCATCTTTCAATCCTATATCAAACTCATGTTCTTCGAGATACATGATATAATCTTCTGAAATCATTGATCTTCTTTCCTTGGTGATCTCTTTAATATTACTTCCAATTGAGGTTGTTATTATTGTTCATCTATATAAGTAGAAGCAAGTTCTTAAATATTAGTACGAGGCATCTCAGGAACGTCTTGATTATCTGTATTTGCATCTTGCATATTGACATGTGCAATTACCTGGTTATTATCAATTACAATATTAGGAATAGTTATATATTCCTCTTCAAAGACTGTAGTAACCAGTATCCACGACTGGTAAGAATAAGTATTTATATATGTATAAATATACGTATTTTATTTGTATGTTGGTGATACTTGAATTATATATTGTTATTAGTAATATTTTTATAGGTTAAGGATATACGATTAGTATTGGGTTTATTTGTATGACTTTAGATTTATTTTAGGGACCAAATTGTTATACTTTGAAAGTTTTGGGGGCAAATTCGTAAATATCAAAAATTAGCCTCTTAGTATAAAAATACACTTTTAAACCCTAATTTACCATTTTTAGGTCGAGCTACCCATTTTAAGAGAGAGAAGAGAGAAATAGAGGAGAGAGAAAGAGGAGAAGAAGAAGAAAAAGAAGAAGAAATTGGAAATTTGAATTTCAAGAGGTATATTATACGTATTTCTCAATTTATTGGTATTAATTAAGTTAATTCCTTTAAGTTTTGATTTCTGAAAATATGTATAATTGAGGATTTATTGTGTATTTCGTAAGATCATATGAGAATTGATGATGATCTATAAGATAGTTTGATAAATCATGATGAATTATGGAATTTCTGCTGGATAACCTCTTGATCTATGAATTTTATAAATTGTTGTGATTCGATTCTAGTTTTGAATTTTGAGTATATGAAATTAGACATGTTTAGGATCATCTGAGACTTTGAATCGACTGAAAATCTCGGAAATTGAATTTGTAGTGAATTTACCAAAATGACCCTGGAATTCTGGAAATTTCCTGTGTAAACAGTATGATACAGTGGAAAATAATTTTTGACCAGCTGAATGATCTTTAAAAATTACGAATTTGTGGAATATGATAATTTTATATGTCTAATATGATATACTAGGAATTGAGAATTTGGATCAATGTGGTTGAAGTGTTATGAATTTCTAAAGTGTATCAGCTCATTGTAGTATTTGATTAACAGATTTTTTAAAGTTATGAAATAAAATAGTTTTAAAATACTTTTGGCAGTTATTTGGAAGCCAAATATTTATCATGGACTACGATATGTGTCAAGAGTAATTATGTGGTAGTTTTATAATTTTTGAGTTAGTATATAATTTTATAAAATTGGGAGATTGAATACTGTTCAGTAAGTATCTTGATCCTGTCAGGTTTGTAGTTTGGATTCGATGGTGTGTATGGAATGGATTGTGTAGGAATTTTGAAATAATGTTCATATATAAGAAGGATATATGAGTCAAGAATGGTATATTCTGATTTTGGAATAATTGGACATCATTTGATGTATTAGAAATTTTTGTTAAGTGTAAGTGGTCAGAATGACAGGTTTTGAGAAACCAAATATTTAGACCAATTTGATGTGATAAATGCATTGTGTATAATTTTGTAAGCTATTTAAAGTATTTTGTGTGAATTGTGAGGCTTATGAAAGGATTAATCTCCATTAATAGGTTAAGGAGATTTAAGCCTTGTAGCTGAAAGTGTTAAGAGGTAAGTATACTAGACTTTTTACTGGAATCACAATAAACATAGTAAGTGTTATGAATGATTTTGTAAATATGGTTAAGAATATGTTTATGTTATGTCAAAGTATGTTTTGATATGAAATGTAAATATATGTTTATGAATGTGAGCATTGACATTGAGCATGGACATACATGTGTTTTTTGAAAGTGAGCTTTCAAAATAAGATATGTTTAACAAAGAAAGCTTTTGAAGTGTAATATGTCCATGAGAAATATTTTGTGTTTTGAGGGTACTTGAACTCACTGTTAACTTAGTAGGCATTTTATGTGATTTGTGGAGCCTTTATATGTGGCCTTTCCTTCAGGATTGGTATATGTTATGTGTTCCGTATGTAGGGAGGATCCTATTGGTACCTAAAGGAAGTGTGAGTCATCACATTCGTGTGGTGGCGTATTGGTGCATGTGAGAGGACTCACCGATGATCAGGGTGAGGGTTTGGCTTTTACCTTCGGGCATAAGAATTATATGTGTGTAATTTCAAGACCTCACTTGTACTATTCCTCTCATACGGTATGTCACCTACGAGTGACATTTGGCTCATTATGTGATATGTGATATGTAAGTCCTACTAAGTAGTAGTTGAGTGATGGTATTCCTATTATGTGTTTTGAAAGAATGTGTAAGCGCTTACATGATATGTGATTTGATAAGATTATGATTTTGATTAATCACAACATATCATACATATGCATTGTGTACATATATGTATTTGTATTTGATATATGAAAAATTAGTATGCTTACTGAATTTTATACTCATTATAGTTTATGGTGATTTCAGGTAAATAAGGTGCATGTGTGCTTAGCGGATTTGGCAAGGCTTCTGCTGTTCCTTGGGTTCCCTAAGTTGCTAGGTTGTTGTGTGTTTCATTTAGGGACACGTGGGATAGGATATTTGGTTTGTCCCTATTGAATAAATACTTATGTATTATTTCATTGTGTGTGGATTGGATTTGGTTTAAGTTTTATAAAGTGTGGTTATTGGATGATTTTAAGTAAGAATTTGCAATGGATATATTCTAGGCTCCCGGTAACAAAGTTGCTACTGGTGACGTAGTAGAGTGTTAATCTCTGAGAAAACTCTGCGTATCTCCGGTTTAATAATTGTCCCAGTCATAATTCAATTGCTATAATTCTGAAAGAAATTGAAATGAATGTTTAAATATTGTCAAGAGAAGTTTATATTTATATGTTAGGTTATGGTTGATTTTAGTGTTGAACTTACTAGCAACTTGCTAAGGATTTCTGTGTTGAATGAAAGTTGAAAATTTTGTGTAATATTATTTATGAGTGCACATGCAGTGAATGAATGTAAGTGATGTCGTGTGTCGGATCTTTTGGGTCTGGGGCGTGACAGCTATTAGTGGTATCAGAGCTAAGATATGATTCTGTAGACTTTATGTGTCTAGTGAAGGGAACCCAGCCGATGCCAAATCCTTAAGATTGTATGTGTGCTTATTTATGTATATTGATTTATTTGATATCTTACTTACTTATCTTTGTGATTTTTAAAAGATGGGGCGTAATCCAAGAATTACTAGAAGTGCTGATACTGTGAATGAGAGTACTTCAGGAGAAAACCCTGCTACCATCCAAAATATTGTTCAAGCAGTGAATAATGTACTTCAACAACAACGACCCAAAGCAGACCATAATGATAAATTCCATGTTATTGAGAAATTCAGAAAATTGCTACCACCATCATTTGAAGGCTCGAAAGACCCGTTGGTTGCTGAGGAGTGGATCCGTGAGTTGGAAAAGATATTCAGCCTCCTCGAATGTTCAGATTCACATAAAGTAAGTTGTGCCACTTACATGCTTAAGGAGGGAGCCATTCATTGGTGGGAGATGACCATGCGGACACTGAATATTGATAAGAACAAGATAACATGGGAAAGATTCAAGGAAGTATTTAATAAAAAATACTTTCCCCAGTCCCTAAGAGATGAGAAAGAGGCAGAATTTATCCACCTTACTCAGGGCAAAATGTCAGTAACAGAATATGAGAGGAAGTTTGAGGAGTTGTCCAGGTTTGCTCCCCACTTAATAGACACAGAAGCACGTAAGGCCAAGAGGTTTCAGATGGGTCTTAAACCAGAAGTGAGAAGGTTACTCTCTGTCCTTGATCTACAGACTTACAGTGCAGTATTACAGAGGGCTGAAATATTAGTAAGGGATGAAGAATTGGCAGCACCATCTGAGTCCAAACATATGGGTTATCATCGATCAGAAAAGAGACCTTGGGTTAAAAATAATCAGAAAAAGTTTGACAGGTGGAAAGGAAAAAAGAGGCATAGGAATGATGACATTGAAAAGAAGGATTTTCCATTATGTGATACATGTGGGAGACCACATAGAGGGGTGTGTTTCAGGAAAAGTGGAGCTTGTTTTAAGTGTAGAAAGATTGGTCATTTTATTCAGGATTGTCCAGAGATGAAGAATGATCAGGGAGGATTTAAAAAAGATCAGAAAGCTCAAGCAAGAGTCTATGCTCTTACCAGAAAAGAAGCAGATGATTCACCTTCTGTGGTGACAAGTACAATTTCCATATCTGGCCAGCATGGTTTAGCTCTTTTTGATTCAGGTTCTACCCATTCATTTGTGTCCCATGCATTTGTTAGTAATATGGGGGTTATGCCAGAACCTTTGGGTGTAGATTTATGTGTTGCAACTCCTTCTGGAGATTTGATGTGTGCTACAAATGTGGTAAAATCATGTAAAATTGAAATAGGAGATAAGGTGCTACAAGCAGATTTGATTATCTTGAATATGTATGATTTTGATGTTATATTTGGCATGGATTGGTTGTCTATGTACCATGCTAATGTTAAAAGCTTTGAGAAAGAAGTTGTTTTCCAACCACCCGGGGAGCCTGAGTTTAGTTTTATTGGTTCTAAGTGATGCTCTTTGCCAAAAGTAATATCTGCTTTACAAGCTTGGAAAAGTCTTAAGAATGGTTGTCAGTGTTTCTTAGCGACTGTAGTGGATACAAAGAAAGAAGAAATGAAAATCCAATATGTTCCAGGGGTGAATGAGTTTATAGATGTATTCCCTGAAGATTTACCTGGAGTTCCACCAGATCGAGAGATTGAATTCACGATAGAACTTCTGCCAGGAACCAGTCCTATATCTAAAACACCTTATCGTATGGCACCAGTAGAGCTTAAAGAGTTGAAGGAACAGCTATATGAATTGCTTGAGAAGGGGTTTATTCGCCCGAGTGTTTCACCTTGGGGTGCTCCAGTTCTTTTTGTTAAGAAGAAATATGGTTCAATGAGATTATGTATTGACTATCGAGAGTTGAACCGTATGACTGTAAAGAATAAATATCCACTTCCAAGAATCGATGATTTATTCGATCAGTTGCAAGGAGCTTGTGTATTCTCAAAAATTGATCTTCGTTCTGGCTATCATCAATTGAAGATCAAGAAAGAAGACATTCCAAAGACTGCATTTCGTACCAGATATGGGCATTATGAGTTTATTGTTATGCCATTTGGGTTGACAAATGCACCTGCTGCCTTTATGGATCTAATGAATAGAGTATTCAAGGATTATTTGGATAGGTTTGTTATTGTGTTTATTGATGACATCCTAGTGTACTCTAAGAGTAAGGGAGAACATGAAGAACACTTAATAAAAGTCCTACAAGTGTTAAGGGAGAAGCAGCTTTATGCAAAATTCAAGAAATGTGAATTCTGGCTAGATCGAATGGTATTTTTGGGACATGTTGTTTCCTCAAAGGGAATTTCAGTGGATCCAAGCAAAATTAAAGCAGTGGTGAATTGGTCCAGACCAACTAATGTGGGGGAAATTCGAAGTTTTCTTGGGC
This sequence comes from Ailanthus altissimus, assembly GCA_946807835.1. Classification (NCBI taxonomy): domain Eukaryota; kingdom Viridiplantae; phylum Streptophyta; class Magnoliopsida; order Sapindales; family Simaroubaceae; genus Ailanthus; species Ailanthus altissimus. The sequence continues at coordinate 3,268,154 of OX327690.1, read as the reverse complement.
TGGCAGGATATTATAGACGGTTTGTTGAAGGATTCTCTAAGATAGCTTCACCTTTAACTCAATTCACAAGAAAGAATGTCAAGTTTCAGTGGTCAGAAGAATGTGAGAAAAGTTTTCAAGAACTCAAGCATCGGTTAGTATCTGCTCCCATACTAACCATCCCTTCTGCTTCTACTGGATTTGTGATTTATAGTGATGCTTCCAAGAAATGGCTTGGGTGTGTATTAATGCAGGATGGAAAGGTAGTGGCATATGCCTCACGACAACTAAAGACTTATGAGCAGAATTACCCTACTCATGACTTAGAGTTGGCTGCAGTAGTTTTTGCTCTGAAAATTTGGAGGCATTATCTTTATGGAGAAAGGTGTGAAATTTACACAGATCACAAAAGTCTTAAATACTTCTTTACTCAAAAGGAGTTAAATATGAGGCAACGTCGATGGTTGGAACTAGTCAAAGATTATGACTGTGTGATTAACTACCATCCGGGAAAAGCTAATGTTGTAGCAGATGCTTTGAGTAGAAAATCTTCAGGACATATGGCAGCACTTTTAACTACTCAAAAGCAAATTTTGTTGGATTTAGAAAAGCTTGGCATTGAAGTGGTAAGATCTAATGATAGGGCTTATGTTGCAAGTATGTCCATTCAGCCTACCCTAATTAAGAGAATTAAGGAAGCACAAGGTAATGATGTGCATTTGAAGAAAATTATGGAAGAAATTTTATTGGGTAAAAGGCCTAACTTTGCTATTTTTGATGATGGAGCTCTACATTTTGAAGGTAGACTTTGTGTGCCTAATAATGATGAGTTGAAAAATGAGATCTTGGTTGAAGCTCATAGTTCACCATATACTGTCCATCCGGGAGGTACCAAGATGTATCGAGACCTACGAGCTATTTATTGGTGGGTTAATATGAAAAGAGAGATTGCAAAATTTATAGAGCAATGTTTGACATGTCAGCAAGTTAAGGCAGAACATCAGAGACCATCTGGGTTATTGAAACCTTTATTGGTACCGAAATGGAAATGAGAGCATATAGCCATGGATTTTGTAGTTGGGTTGCCAAGTACACAAAAGGGCTACAATGCCATATGGGTGATTATTGATAGGCTAACAAAATTAGCACATTTTATTCCAATATGCACCACTTATTCCATGGATAGGTATGCCCAATTATATGTTGATGAAATTGTGAGGCTTCATGGAGTACCTGTGTCAATTGTATCTGATAGAGATCCCCGATTTACTTCAATATTTTGGAAGAGCCTACATAATGCCATGGGCACAAAGTTGAACTTCAGTACTGCATTCCACCCACAGACTGATGGTCAATCTGAAAGGACCATTCAAATTCTAGAAGATATGTTGAGAGCATATGTGTTAGACCTTAAAGGTAGTTGGGACAAACACCTTTCATTAGTGGAGTTTGCATACAACAATAGTTATCAATCAACTATTGGTATGGCCCCATATGAAGCTTTGTATGGAAGAAAATGTAGATCTCCTGTGCATTGGGATGAAGTTGGAGAAAGAAAAATTTTAGGGCCAGAGATTGTCCAGCAAACTTGTGAGGTTATAGAGAAGATAAGAAAAAGAATGAAAGTGGCTCAGAGTAGACAGAAAAGCTATGCAGACAATAGAAGAAAAGATCTAGAATTTAAGGTGGGTGAAAAAGTATTTCTTAAGGTTGCTCCAATGAAAGGAGTCATGAGATTTGGCAAGAAAGGAAAGTTGAGTCCAAGATTCATTGGTCCATTTGAAATCCTTGAAAGGATAGGTGATGTGGCTTATAGACTTGCCCTTCCTCCATCATTATCAGGAGTTCATAATGTGTTCCATGTGTCCATGTTGCGAAAATATGTTTCAAACTCCTCACATGTGTTAAGCTATGAGCCACTTCAACTTAGGGATGATCTCACTTATGAAGAAGTGCCCATTAGGATTTTGGACAATAAGGAGCAAATTCTTCGTACTAAGAAGATTGATTTGGTAAAGGTTTTATGGAGAAACCATGCAGTTGAAGAGGCAACCTGGGAACGAGAAGAGGAAATGAGATCTAAGTATCCTCATCTATTTGCTTAAGTTATGAATTTCGAGGACGAAATTCTTATAAGGAGGGGAGAATTGTAGTAACCAGTATCCACGACTGGTAAGAATAAGTATTTATATATGTATAAATATACGTATTTTATTTGTATGTTGGTGATACTTGAATTATATATTGTTATTAGTAATATTTTTATAGGTTAAGGATATACGATTAGTATTGGGTTTATTTGTATGACTTTAGATTTATTTTAGGGACCAAATTGTTATACTTTGAAAGTTTTGGAGGCAAATTCGTAAATATCAAAAATTAGCCTCTTAGTATAAAAATACACTTTTAAACCCTAATTTACCATTTTTAGGTCGAGCTACCCATTTTAAGAGAGAGAAGAGAGAAATAGAGGAGAGAGAAAGAGGAGAAGAAGAAGAAAAAGAAGAAGAAATTGGAAATTTGAATTTCAAGAGGTATATTATACGTATTTCTCAATTTATTGGTATTAATTAAGTTAATTCCTTTAAGTTTTGATTTCTGAAAATATGTATAATTGAGGATTTATTGTGTATTTCGTAAGATCATATGAGAATTGATGATGATCTATAAGATAGTTTGATAAATCATGATGAATTATGGAATTTCTGCTGGATAACCTCTTGATCTAGGAATTTTATAAATTGTTGTGATTCGATTCTGGTTTTGAATTTTGAGTATATGAAATTAGACATGTTTCGGATCATCTGAAACTTTGAATCGACTGAAAATCTCGGAAATTGAATTTGTAGTGAATTTACCAAAATGACCCTGGAATTCTGGAAATTTCCTGTGTAAACAGTATGATACAGTGGAAAATAAATTTTAACCAGCTGAATGATCTTTAAAAATTACGAATTTGTGGAATATGATAATTTTATATGTCTAATATGATATACTCGGAATTGAGAATTTGGATCAATGTGGTTGAAGTGTTATGAATTTCTAAAGTGTATCAGCTCATTGTAGTATTTGATTAACAGATTTTTTAAAGTTATGAAATAAAATAGTTTTAAAATACTTTTGGCAGTTATTTGGAAGCCAAATATTTATCATGGACTGAGGTATGTGTCAAGAGTAATTATGTGGTAGTTTTATAATTTTTGAGTTAGTATATAATTTTATAAAATTGGGAGATTGAATACTGTTCAGTAAGTATCTTGATCCTGTCAGGTTTGTAGTTTGGATTCGATGGTGTGTATGGAATGGATTGTGTAGGAATTTTGAAATAATGTTCATATATAAGAAGGATATATGAGTCAAGAATGGTATATTCTGATTTTGGAATAATTGGACATCATTTGATGTATTAGAAATTTTTGTTAAGTGTAAGTGGTCAGAATGACAGGTTTTGAGAAACCAAATATTTAGACCAATTTGATGTGATAAATGCATTGTGTATAATTTTGTAAGCTATTTAAAGTATTTTGTGTGAATTGTGAGGCTTATGAAAGGATTAATCTCCATTGATAGGTTAAGGAGATTTAAGCCTTGTAGCTGAAAGTGTTAAGAGGTAAGTATACTAGACTTTTTACTGGAATCACAATAAACATAGTAAGTGTTATGAATGATTTTGTAAATATGGTTAAGAATATGTTTATGTTATGTCAAAGTATGTTTTGATATGAAATGTAAATATATGTTTATGAATGTGAGCATTGACATTGAGCATGGACATACAGGTGTTTTTTGAAAGTGAGCTTTCAAAATAAGATATGTTTAACAAAGAAAGCTTTTGAAGTGTAATATGTCCATGAGAAATATTTTGTGTTTTGAGGGTACTTGAACTCACTGTTAACTTAGTAGGCATTTTATGTGATTTGTGGAGCCTTTATGTGTGGCCTTTCCTTCAGGATTGGTATATGTTATGTGTTCCGTATGTAGGGAGGATCCTATTGGTACCTAAAGGAAGTGTGAGTCATCACATTCGTGTGGTGGCGTATTGGTGCATGTGAGAGGACTCACCGATGATCAGGGTGAGGGTTTGGCTTTTACCTTCGGGCATAAGCATTATATGTGTGTAATTTCAAGACCTCACTTGTACTATTCCTCTCATACGGTATGTCACCTACGAGTGACATTTGGCTCATTATGTGATATGTGATATGTAAGTCCTACTAAGTAGTAGTTGAGTGATGGTATTCCTATTATGTGTTTTGAAAGAATGTGTAATCGCTTACATGATATGTGATTTGATAAGATTATGATTTTGATTAATCACAGCATATCATACATATGCATTGTGTACATATATGTATTTGTATTTGATATATGAAAAATTAGTATGCTTACTGAGTTTTATACTCATTATAGTTTATGGTGATTTCAGGTAAATAAGGTGCATGTGTGCTTAGCGGATTTGGCAAGGCTTCTGCTGTTCCTTGGGTTCCCTAAGTTGCTAGGTTGTTGTGTGTTTCATTTGGGGACACGTGGGATAGGATATTTGGTTTGTCCCTATTGAATAAATACTTATGTATTATTTCATTGTGTGTGGATTGGATTTGGTTTAAGTTTTATAAAGTGTGGTTATTGGATGATTTTAAGTAAGAATTTGCAATGGATATATTCTAGGCTCCCGGTAACAAAGTTGCTACTGGTGACGTAGTAGAGTGTTAATCTCTGAGAAAACTCTGCGTATCTCCGGTTTAATAATTGTCCCAGTCATAATTCAATTGCTATAATTCTGAAAGAAATTGAAATGAATGTTTAAATATTGTCAAGAGAAGTTTATATTTATATGTTAGGTTATGGTTGATTTTAGTGTTGAACTTACTAGCAACTTGCTAAGGATTTCTGTGTTGAATGAAAGTTGAAAATTTTGTGTAATATTATTTATGAGTGCACATGCAGTGAATGAATGTAAGTGATGTCGTGTGTCGGATCTTTTGGGTCTGGGGCGTGACAAAGACAATATTCATGAGTTTAGTATTCCCGCTATATTCAACATCCTCAATGAATTTAGCATTCCCTATCTAAAAAAAGGATTTGTTTGAGGGATCAGAAAACTTGAAACTCCTCAATCTCTCTTAGTTTCCAATAAAATAGCAGCTTATTGTTCTTGAGTCTAAATTCTTTTCATTAGGCCTGTATGGCCTAACCTTAGCTAGACAGCCTCAAACATACAAATGCTTAATACTAAGCTTCTTTCTAGTCTATAGCTCATATGGGGTTTTAGCTACTGCTTTACTTAGAACTTGATTAAGGATATACATTGTAATCTTTAAGGCTTCAGCCCAAAGAAATTTTAATAAAGAAGAATGATTTATCATACTTTTAACCATATCCTTTAGGGTTTGATTTTGTCTCTCAGCTACACTATTTTGACTTGAAGTCACCGGTATGGTGTATTGAGAAACAATGCCACATTCTTACAAATATCTCACAAAATGGTCTAGACATGTTCACCTGATCTATCATATCTACCATAGAACTCACCACTACGGTCAGCTTTAATGAGTTTAATTTTCTTGCCAAACTGATTTATAACTTCAGCTTTATAGTCATTGAAAACGTCCAATGATTGAGACTTCTCATGAATTAAGTAGAGATACCCATAATGAGAACAATCATCTACGAAAGAGGTAGGAGGTTTTTCCATCTAGATTGCATAGTCTAAATTTATACACCCAAGCACAATAGTAATGTGCTCCTTCCATTTCTTGAAGTTAATGCCGCTAAGCACTGGAATGTTGTTCATGTTGGCAGATATAGAAAAAGCATTTATTGTATTGAACAAATAAAAGCTCACAATTAATAGCCATTTAAACATGCATACATATACATACATGATATAATATATAATAAATTGGGGCATTATAAGATACCAAGCACAACATTGTTACTTAGTATTTAGACAGAAATAACAATTTGTAAATGGTACTCTAAAACAAATTTGTTAGTAAATATTGATAATAAATCATACTAATAATATGTCTTTCTTTAAACTGATATATTATACGCATGAAAATGTCTAAGTTTATCACATATTTACTACCACCAGTGTCTATTATCTAGTTAAAAAAAATAATATTCCTTTGAGTCGATTATTTTTTTCATAGATCTAAACACAATTATTTAATTCTTTAATAATATCCACATATTTTAAAATAAATAAATCTACATAAAAGATGTCACTTTGGTGACATTTTATTTCAATTTAATTTGTTTTAAAATACTGAATATTAGTATACAAGAAAAAAGAAGAAAAAGTAAAAATTGTCAAAGTCAAAGTCAAATTATGTTAAAATTAAGATTAGACTGTAATAGATGAGACTGAAATGGTTAGGTCAGGTCAAACCTAACACTTTCTAATTACCCATACTCTAATTTTTATCCAATAAACTAAACTCAAAATAGACTTAAGTCCATCCTAGCTGACTTAATTTAATTAGTATGTTGGGTATAAAAATATAAGCCCAATAAAATTTTTATGAGTTTTGTGAAATTGATTTGATAAACTCTTAAAATTTATGGACACTAACTACTTGACATACATGTACTACAATTAAAACGAAATTCCATCAAATTTAACATTATCACTTTAAATTTAAACAAATTTTAATTTTTACTCTTTTTTTTTAATTAAATATAAGGAAAAAAAATTTCCAACATTCAATCCATAACGCCAAAAGAGAAATCAATGTATAAATAATATGAATTGAATTCATAAATAATAATAAAAATACATCAATATAAATTCGTTTAATCATTGCATGCAGTATATTTATCCATTAGATTCAATTCATTGCATAACTATCACGCATTCAATTCGATTCTTTTTTTTTTAATTGAATGTGCAAGCAATAATAATAATGCATAGTATGCGGCATCAATACAAATTATGTAATCATAATTATATAAAGCATTGAAATACATGCATTCAATTCCATGCACCCAACCAAAATGTATATATATATAATCAATTCGGCATACTTATATATTATAGACGCTTTCAAAGATAACAAATTTTTTTTTTCCTTTATTGAAAATGTAATAATTTATTTCTTTATTTTTTTAATCTTTTATGCTGCATAATGAATTCATAATACTGAGTAATATTACATGCAAACGCCAGATAAATATTCAACCAACTAAATAACAGTTTCAAAACTCTATTTCTTAATAATTTAATATAATGTGACTTTGATACTATTTGTTGGATAAAATTTTTAATGATGAAATAATTATCATAGTTAAGATTTCATATTAAATTATTAAAAAAAATTTATTGGAAGCGTACATGAATTTATGGATATGCAAAAAAATTGAGATTAGTGCCTTTTACATCTAAACTTTTTTTTTATGAGAAAAAAATTATTGTCACTTATTGATAGAATGTGAATGAATAATACGTTAAAGTTTAGACTGGGATCTCAACCTGTTATTTATAGTATTTTAGCCCATCATAAAAATAAAATAAAATAATTTGATTTCTACACATTAAAGCCCATATCATATATGATGCCCTAAAAATTTAATAATAAATAAATTTTATTTGATTATTTTTAATAAATAACAAAATAATAATTAATAATATATAATTAATTAAAATATATAAACTTACTTTAATGTAATACCAAATGAATAAGTCTTAAAATAATAATTTAAATGAAATGCGGAGATAAATCTCATTAAGATCCTTCAAGTAAGAGACTGAAATAAGTAAGAAACCAAAAAAGAAATAGGCCAGAAACTATAAATAAAAAAGTCAAATGAAAAACAGTCACGTGAGAGTTTGATGCCAAATTTTAACTCCGATGCCATTTTAAAAATTTTATTTAATTCAATAACTTAAATTATCAAGATGAAACTCAAAATTAGTATTAAAAATAAATTTTAAAACAAAGAAACACATTATTTTATTTTATTTTTTTATCTTATAATGAATGCAAACATATAATTTTTTTGGGAAAAAAAAACTTAAAATCAGTAATATAAATATCTAAAACTTTCTCTAGGAAGTATCTAAATCTTTTATAATATAAGTTTTAGACATTTTGCTGCAATAAAGTTATTTAGTAGACTTTCAAAAAAAAAGTTATTTAATAAAGACTTTAAAATCTTAACTTTTTCTTTTTTCTGCATTATTCAAACCTTGTCTTTTTGTTTGGATGTAATCTTATCTCCGTTAAAAGAATTAATTAATTTTACTTTTTTCAATTATGAATATATTTTATACCCAAAAAAATAAAAACCCACTAATATTGTCCAAGAGAATATAACTTACAATACTATCAACACATTCTCATAACTTTTTCTTAAAAAATAAAATTAATGCTATAAGTTATAAAATGTAATAAATATTTCTATGTTTCTTGAAACTTAACTGTATATCTAGTCCCCAACTCTCTTGAAAATTTGTTATAATAACTATCTTTTCATTTTACATATATTATAGTCCCCAACTCTTAACTTACGTGTTTAAATTTTTAATGTTTAACTTTAAAATTATGAAATATAACCAAAAAAAATAAATAAATATATGACAGAAATTAAAATAATGATAACGCACATTCTCATTATGATGATGCGACTCTTCTACCTAATTCATCTCCTTTTTTTTTTCTCAAACATCAATTACTTGTGATGGCCTCATCCAACTAAATAGACAATAATGTCATAGGTGACGTTTACTGTGTCAAACAAGATGATCGAGTCTTGTAATTTTTTTATTTTAAAGGATATAAAAATATAAACAATATAATATTAACATTTTACCATATAAAAAATTATTTTAACAAGAAAGAAAATTTTCGAATTGTGTGCGTTCCTATTATTGATTTATGCTCTGACAGCTAATTCCTATTATTCATTCTCCATCCTCAATCTGTTGTCATACTCATCAATTGGATGATTTTCTTACCTAAAATTCTAATAAAAGATATACAATTGCTGGTAAACACAATTTTTTTTTTCCATGTCATCTCATTTGTAAATCTAGATTGAACCGATTTCATCTGACTGGTTCTTGTTTTAAAGTCAATTTTTTGTTTATATATATATATATATTGTTTTTGACCAAACACTTATAAATTTAATTTTAGGTATTTTTGGAATAAAGATATTTTTGTCCTATAAATTTAATTTAATTTTTAATTTTATCTCACAAATTTTAAATTTATAATTTTGTCCTAATCTGTTAGTTTGATTCTGTTAGAATTGACTGTAGAAAGGCATCAATTTATTTCGACCAAGACTTTTAATTTATCTTTTACACAAAAATCTCAACAATAAAACCTTTCATAAGCTCTTGACTAAAAAGGAAAACTCTAGTAAGCCATCACTTATCATCTCTACTGAAAAGGGGATTTTGGCCCCCTTTTCGGTGGAGATGATCTTTTCTCACTCCCCTCATCAGCCCCTTCTATCTCTTCTCTTTTTTGTTTGTTGTTTTCTTGTCTCCAAGTCTCCCGTGTGGTGGTGGTTGTCGACTTGCTCTTTCTTGTCACTTTTAGTCCAGCTGATCTTTATTGCATCTTACCAATCCTGGCTAGCACCAACTGCCCCTCCTTCGGCCTTCTCCTCTTTCAGTTAGGTCACCTGCACAGTGGTGGTTGTCGACCTGCCACTTCGGTCACCTTTAGTCTAGTCGATCTTCATTGCGTCTCACTCCTAGCCGGCACTAGCCACTCCTCATTTGGCTTGTTCTTCTTCCATTCGAGTACCTCTATCCTTTGCCCGGTGGTTATGCTCCTTCTGATAGCCGTCGCTGCTTCTTATCAGAAGCATCCAATGTTGAAGGAGTTAACTTTTAGAAGCAACCGAGATTGGAGTTACAACGAAGCAGAACCTAAGCACAAAATCACACCAGAACTAGAGACACAAACAGCATTACATGCCTAAGTACAAGGAAGGCAAAATCAAATTGATGATGCTAATGAAAGAAATGTTGTATTAGCTCTGAAAAAACGTGACATCTTTACAAGAAAGTGGATTTTTGATAATATGACATGTCTTTTATATAAAGAAAATGAATGTGAGTTTCTATCAGAGTGGGTTAAATGCTTGGGGAATGGAAGGCAAGATTCTCTGTACCAAAAATAAAGTTGGCAGCCTAAAAATGGGACAACCATCCTTTGCTCAGTCGTTATGCTCTTTCCGGCAACCATCACACCCTTTGTCATGACATTTGCAGAACAACACCATCGTGTAAGTGTTTGATGGGCTGGTTGTAGAATAACACTATTTAAATAATAATATTTTTTTTAAAGTCTATATCACCTTACATATAACCGTTTAACTAACATACAAATTAGGGGCAAAATGGTCAATGTACTCAAAAAAAATTTCTGTCAATTATAATAGAATCAAACTAACAGACTAAGACAGAATTGGTTTTTTTGAAACTCGTGAAAAAAAATTGAAAATTAAGTCAAACTCATGGGACAAAAATATCTTTATCCCTTTATTTTTATTTTTTTTAAAAGATATAAAAAGGAGATTTGAAAGTAATAAAATATCAATAAAAATGGCCATGACAGCAACGTTGATGGCGAGAAATGGCCACTATTTATGGTTTTTCTTTGGTGTGGTTGATGAGGCCTTATTCTATCACCACATAAATACAATTATGTCATGTCACAAGATGGTATGGTTTAGGTTAACATAAATACGAACATAAATATATATATAAGGAAACTAAATATAACTTATAAAATATATATGGTAACAATCAATTGTCTTAATTTATTTATATTTTTAACATCCCCCCTCAAACTCAAGATGGTAGAAGCTTGAGTTTGAAAAGGAACATTCTTAATTGTAATGGTGCATATTGAGATACAACCATTGTCGACGAATGATAGCTCTTGTTGGAGAGAGACAATCCTTGTGGAAGAGAGGCAATGTTGTTATAGAGTGACAATGTCGGAGTGACAAGCACGTCAAGAAGATCAACCACTGCAATTACAAACGCATTGATAGAGAAAATAAGAAATCAACCGTTACGAGTACAAGTGCGTTAAAAAAATTAACTACTGTAGTTATGAACGCGTTGATAGAGAGGCAGAAAATCAACCGTTGCGAATGCAAATGCGTTGTGAAATTCTATATTAGAAAAGATAAAGAAAGCAACGAAAATTAGTTCTTAAAAATAATCAAAAATTTTTAAAAAAGATCGTAATGTAACTCTGATATCATGTGAGAAAAAATATAAAAGAAAAGAAAAAAAATAGCAAAAATAATTAAAAAATAATTAAAAAATTAAAAAATTTTAAGAATTACATTGTTATTGTAATTCCGTATATTACAAATGTTACATAGATATCCTTTATATAGCCTTTAAGTTAACATAAATACATATAAAAAATTAAATATAACCTATTAATTATAAAATATATATGATAAGAATCAATTATTTTAATTTATTTATACTTTAACAAGAAAAATACAATTTGGTCCCAAATGATCACTTGCTTAGGAAAAGGAATTATATATTACCTTCTTCTTGAATTTAATATTGTTGAAAAAGACTCTTGTTATTACATACTAAAAAAAAACTCTATTAGTTATAATATTGATATGCTAAAACCACTTACATAATCAAACTGTACTAATATCACTGAATTTTTTTAAATAATATAAATTAACAGAGAATTTCTTTAAATAATTTAAAATTGAAGAGGGAATAATTAATTATTACCCGTTAGAGAAGGTCATTATCTCGTATATTTAGAATCATTTACCAATTAATATGAGACCTTTTGAATATTTACAACCAAAAGTATACGGAGCTAAGCCTAAAACAGATACAAGTGTCATGATATTATTAGGTGACAAGGCAAAAGCAAATTGTATTTCCTAGACAAGTTCAGGTAATATATATGGTACATAAAAGGGTTAAAATCAAATTTGTCCCTTTATGTTCTAATAAACTTTATGACAACTTTTATTTTTTTTAATTTATCAATATTAGAAGAGTGCTAACATTATTACATTTCTCTATTTTAGTATTTTGTATTAATCACAGTTCTATTAATACAATACAGATAAAAAAACAGATTAGTGTTCATCAAATATGATTGATTTAAAAGCAACAATTACTTTAATTGCTGCTATTATGAAAAGCGTTCAATAAAACGTACAATAGTAAAAATAATTGGGTCAATATAGAAGTCAATACAAAAATTTGTCTCTCTGCCAGCTCTTCTAAATTGTGGAGCCAGCATATATATATATATATATATATATATATATATTGGTTTCCTCTGGCTCTGCCATGTCTCTTTCTAAGGAAAATTCATCATCTCTTTCGAAACTTATCTTTCGCTTGACCTTATCCATATATTATGGACCTTTTCGGTACCATACAGTCATACATACTTTGAGTATTAAGCAGCATAAAAAATTATTAAAAAAATATAAATTAAAATAATTTTATTTAATTGAAGGCTATTTTTATTTATAACATTAGTTCTATATAATATAGTTATGATTTACAAAGCTATAAAATAATCTAATGATATACAATAAATATGAAAAAGTTTACTAAAAAATATTCTAAAATGTTACTAAATATCTCATAAAATATCCATGTTTTAAAACTTTCCTTACATGTCCATCAAGTAATAGGTGGTTTATTTTTTCACCCAAATCAACTGATTTTTTTGGAAACTCTAACTCATACAGTATTTTATAGGTTCAAGTATCATTTATGAGGTAAAATTGCATACCAAATAATTAAGAAAATATTTAAAAATACTTAAAACGTGATTTTTTTTTCATCAAAATCAATAAATGCTAGATAGAGTCTTTTTACAGTTTGATTTAATCCTCTAAGCCTTCGCCATTAATGCTTTAAATCTTCAAAGCTAATGGCATAAGTGTTGTTGAAATTCCAATATAGATTAATGGTCCTGGAACTGAATAGTTTTAATTTGAAAAATGGTGTATTTTTTTTAAAGTAATTTTAATATTATTGATATAAATAATGATATTTTTGAAAATGATGTACTTTTTTTCAAAAATAATTTTAATATTATTAATATAAATAATAATATTATAGGAATCACTGTTCTTAAAATAAAAAATTATTAAAATAATAAAATATAAATTTATTAACAAACATTCGGACTTATGTAGTTGGATTAAAAAAAATGATATGGTAAATATTGAAACACTGCTTTGCAGTTTTCACATATTTTAAATTATGGGGTTAACATATGTTTTCGCCTTTGTCCACATTCTCCTCTCTCAAGAATCTATCACTTTTTGACATCTCGTCCCGCAACGTAAGTCTTAAAAAGGAAAAGAAATATTTAAAGTAAAAAGAATAATATTAAAAAAAATATTATTAAAAAATTGTCATGATCTTTTCATTAACTTTAAGTATAATGTAACTGTTTAAAATGAGTTGTGCTAACTTTTAATCTTAAAATTAAAGAAAAATAATGGTTTATATTAACTAAATAATACCATGTGAGTAACGTCTTCTACTAATCTTTTATATATATAGATATATAACGAAATTAACTCTCAATATAAACTAAACTTTTGTTTTTTTTTTTTAAATAAACAATGAATTGAAATTCATAACCTATGGGACCCTCTCCATTGAAGATGGGACTACTATCATATGTAAAGGAATCTTTATTTTACTGAACCACCACTATCAACAATTTGTAAAACGTGCTATCATTGATATAATAATTTAGCGAATGCTGTCAATTAATTGAAATTCACAACCTATCTATGGGACCTCATCCCTTGAAGTTGGGACTATCATATGTAAAACGTGCTATCATTGGTATAATAATTTAGTGAATAAAGCATGCTGTCAATTGGCTAATGTCATCAAATATTGCTCGGCCTATTTTGATCAATGACTCCTTTTAAAAGAATCTATCAACTCTGTCAATCCTTGTAATTTTGCCTTCCTATATCCGTATCTTCCCAGGGCCTCAGTAAGTTTTAACATGAACATTGAGAGAATTGACAGTCACCTATCAAGGTAATAAATTTTACTTTTACTTCAAAAATATATCTCAAACGCCCCCCCTTTTGTAATAATCAAGAAAGTATTTCTTAAATATTTAATGGCATTGGATTTTTTTTCAAAATAATCTATCAAATAAAATACGTTTGATAAAAGATTTTAAAATAGATTTAAGAATTTGATTTTTAAATAAACTACTTTGAACTGAAATCTAAAAGTAAAATTTTCCTACACATATTTTAATATTAAAAATATTGACACTAACCACTTGACCAATTGAGTGATTAACTGTAAAATTAATTATTTTTAAATATTTACTTTCAAGCATTCTAATAATATAATAATATATGTATATATTTATATATTGTTGGAATTAAAAAAGGTTTTAATTAAACTTTAAATTAATTATGAGTTACAAAATTTTATAGATATTATAAATTCTTGAAGTTACAATTTAAAATTTAAATTCGTGTTAATGAAAATTAATTTAAGAGGTACAAATTTGAAATATAAATTGTACAATTAATATTTGAGTTACAAAATATTTAAAATTTATACTAATACTAAATTAGAATTGGTATTAATGCTTAAGACTTACTACTACTTTATAAAGGTCATTCCTTACTCTAAACACACACATATACATCTCAAGTCCATACTCTAAAATTTTACATACACAATTGTTTTACAATTTTTACATTATAAATTTTGTATTTTCTTTTAATAGTCATGCTCATCAATAAGAGTAGATGAGAGTATTTAAATTGTATTTTAAAATTGAGAAAAATCACAATTATTCATGTTAAGAGAAGTCTCTTTTAACTTTAAAATAATGCTAAACACGTACTTATCCATTGTATAGAGTAATTTTATTTTTTTATTTATATAAATAAACTTAGTGCTGTATAATTTAGTGATATGTCTAAAAAAAAATAATATATCATTCTCTTCTATAAAAGGATGGACGAAAACAAAATTTTCCAACATAGTTATTATCATTTCAACAACCAGAGTCCATATCTAATTAATGGTAACAATGGTAACGTACATTCTTATTCATGATGATTTTACTCTTCCACCTAATGTCTGTGTCCCTTTCTTTTTTCCTCTTCTATAAAAGGATGGACGAAAACCAAAATTTTCCAACATAGTTATTATCATTTCAACAACCAGAGTCCATATCTAATTAATGGTAACGTACATTCTCATTCATGATGATTTTACTCTTCCACCTAATAATTTCTTTGTCCCTTTCTTTTTTCCCTCTTAGAAGTCAATTATTTCATATATTTGTGATGGTGTATCAAGCTATATATTTGTCCCTTTTTTGTTTCTGAAGGTTCAATTATTTCATATACTTATGATGGGGTCATCCAACTACATAAGCAATGATGTCATAGGTGACGTTGACTTTATGAAACATGATGACCCTAAGTCTTGTTATTACTTTTTCTCTCAACAATAGAGCGATTTTAATCCGACTTAAACTTGAAGCTTCGGTGACAAAAGTGTTAACACTAACCACTAAATTACATGGGTCATTGCTCATTTTTGTTATTATTGATTTTAGAGTAAATAACATTTATCTTTTATTAGATTTGTTAACTACCAAATACTTCTTAGTATTTGATAATATCCCAAATTTATTTTACTATTATAATTATTATAATAGTATAAAATAATTATTGAAGAGAGATGTCATTTCTCTATGATATTATATCAAGTGAAGAATTTTAGAGTGAGCTCAACCCTAATCCTAATATCCCTGTACAGTGAAATAATCAAATATTAAGCAAATAAATAAGATAACAAAAATAAATCAAGGAGTAAAACACAAATTAATTTATGTAGTTCGGTCAATTACTTATATTTACGGTGGATCAAAAGATTTTAACCTCTCTTATTAACTCTAAAAAAAACTCACAAAGAAAATAATAACAAAAAACTCTTAAAGGATCTACAATTTGGTGTCTCTCTATTTACACAAGAACAATTTTCACTTAAACAAGAGGTTCTACCCTAACACTTACAACACTTGAAACACTTAATGACTATGTAATTCTTTCTCTCTAGAGTCTCTCTTGTAATGCTTAATCCTCAATCAAGGGAATATAAGAATTTATATAGTAGATAAAACGTCCTTACAAACTCTATCCTAATTGAAATAAAAATTCACATATTTTAGAGTTCAAAATCCTTCAAATAAGTCAAACTTAATTGAAAACGGACTTCCTTGTGATTGGGCGCTGCAACACTAATACATCTCGATCTAGCACTACGGTGCTGGATTGCTAGTGCTACGAAGCTGTAGTCTTTGTTTTTCAGCGCCGTGACACTACTGCCTGGGCAAATTGTCCTTCTTTTTCTTTGTATTTTCACGCTTTCGAAGTCCCATTTCACATCTCTCTCGTGTGTCCCATGCGTTCTTGGCTTCAGTGTGACTTTTCTCTTGGTATTCTTCATAATTTTTGCCCATATAAGATTGTTGAATCACTAATCCAACATTAACTTTAACTGTCTTTTTATTTAAAAAGTTAATATTTATGTTTGTATAGCACCAAATAGTAAAAATTTATTGTGTAAATAATAAAATTAGTATACTTGTACTATCAAGTAATTAATAAGAATAATACGACATTTCGTTATATTATAAATTATTATTTAATAAGGACATCTTCATTTTTGTTAAATTATAAATTTCAATATCTGTCAGCATATTAATTTAATAAATAAAGAAAAGTCATTAATTGTAGTATAATATAACTCTATTGTTTATGCAAAACTATTTAAGTATTTAAATTATGTTACACAGTATTAATTTTATTGTTTACACAATGCATAATTACTATTTGGTATTGTACTAACACAATTATTGACTTTACTGTTACTCTCCTCCAAAGTTAATTTATTTTATTATAGTTATAACAATAGAGGGTTTTAAGATATTATCAAATGCTAGAGGATTTTTAATAGTTAATAATCTAAAAGAGAGTAAATGATAAATTCTCTTGATTTTATATATTGACGAAGTCTCGTCATTATTCATTTTATCAATTGTTGACTTTGGTTTGAGTTGGATATCACATAATTTTAAGATGTTAATTATATAAAGTGGGGATAAAAAAATAACCTATAAACTCGTAAACCTATAGCAACTTATTTTTATTGAAAAGAATTTAGTAAGACTTGAAGCGAATTTAGAACGAGTTTGATACATAAAGTTAAAATCTACAATGAGTATTGGACAGTACAGATTTGATGAAATATCCACAAATATTTACATATTTATTTATTTTATTTTATCTTTCTAGAAGGAAGACCAATGGTTGTAACCCTAAAAGAAAAATTGAAAGAACTATTTTTTTTATCTCTTGTTCAATTCATCAAATTTTCTCACTCTCACTTATTTTGCATTGTAGCTTTTTTTATCTTTAATTTTCTATTCTCACAAAGCTATTGGCTTAATGCTCATCGAATGTTTATTTGATTCTCAAATAACATATTTTAATCTCTTTTTAATCTTTATTTCATTACCATGACATTACTTAAATAAATAATATAAATATTTTAAGAGAGATTGTGTTGGAAATTGAGGCTTCAACAATCTTGTGTGGACAAGAATTGTGAAGAATACCAAAAAGAGAGACATTATGAAATTGAGTATGCATGGTGTACAAAGAATGAGCAAAATAGAAAGCCAGAAGAATGGGTACTATTCATAAGGTGGCACTGTTCACACGTAGGGGTACTGTTCACCAAGGGTACTGTTCAAGCGATTACTGTTTACGCGGTAAATTATGGGTATATTTTGTTTTATTCAATTAACTTTTTTAAGTGAGATTAGGACTCTTATAAGTAAGGACTCTTTTTTTAACGAAGTAAAAAAATTTTAAGGGTGTTTTTACTTATTATATAAGCCCTTCTAAGCAAAAGAGAAAGCCAATCATCTAAAGTTTTAAGATATAATTATAAGAGAGAATAAAAAAGCTGAGTAGACATTAAGTACAAGGAACTCTGCACAAGGGTGAAACTATTATGTGGGTGAAAATTATTCTGTGTGAACAAAGAGACATCACAAATTCTTTTGGTTTTAGAGGCTTAGGCTATTCTTGTATTCCTTATAGAAATCTTTTATAAGAAGATACTATGAGTCATGAAAAAGTTAAGGTGATCAAATGTAGATATTTAGGGATCTCTATGGGAGATACTTTGGGTATTATAGGATCATTGATGATGTAAGAAAATACTTAGTAATCTATATTAATAAAAAAAAAAAGATGGATTATGAATCCTCTGTGGATGTAGGCAATTTTTGGCTGAACCAATTATATCTTGTGTCTTGTTAATTGGTTTGTTTTCTTTATCTTTATTGATGTATTGATTGTATGTGTTCTTATTTATGGTGTGAGTTATGTTTTTTACTGCGCATAGAGTTAAAAAGATATTAAGACAGTGGCTTAGTTGATGCCATAAGGGTGTCAAACTCAAGAGTATGGCTTGATATCCACAACAGATTGATTATATTTTTATTTTTATTTTTTTCACATAATGGAGATTGATAATTATTTTGTTTTAACTTCTTTATTTATTTTCTTCATGTGATAGAGATGGCTGGCTATTTTGTTTTTGTTTTTATTTTTTTTACTATTTTAATGTTAATATGCTATTGGGTTAATTAATTGAAAATTTGACTTATCTTAAAACTATAGTATGTCAATATAAATTCGTTTGTAAGACATATTCTTAAATCTTAAATCAAGCCTTAAAAAAACTATTTTTTGTTTAATTTGGTCAATTTGTAATTATATTGTTTAGTATTTGTGTTAACTATTTATAAGCTGCTTTTATTAGTGTTAACTTGGAATTGAGTTTAACATTGATAGAAAGACTTTTATTGAATTTAAATTTACGATATAATTTTGATTGCTATGTTAAATGAATTTTCTTTAAAATAAATATTTTTTACTATATTAATTTATAACTTGTTTAAGATTCGTGAATAATTCATTGTTGGTTTGATAAGTAGTATATATCTATTATAGCAAATTTGACAATGAAATTCCAAACCCACAATGTGATTAAAAAAAAATTAATATTTTATTTTTAAAACGATACAAATACAAATACGAGTTTAAGAGTATTCATCCATTATCTAATTTCTTGCCAACCCTAGTTATGATGGATAAAATGGCGATATAAACTGCTCATATAAGTGAAATGAGTTGACTATTGAATTTTTTATTTATTAAATATTATTTATAAATTATAAATTTAAATGTGTTTGAATTAATTAAATGTGCCAGAAAAAGAATAATTTAGAAAGATAGAAAATTTTCAAATTGTGTGCATAGCCATCTAAAAATCTGATTGATTTATCCTCTAACAACTAATCTCTATTATTCTTCTCACTCAACCTATTGTCATGCTCATCAATTGAATGATTTCATTACTACAATTCTAATAAAAAAAATATACAATTGTTTACTCTTAATTTGATGGCATACACTGTTGATTAATAAATAAATTTTTTTTGTTTATTAAAAATAAATAAATAAATAAACACAGTGGAAGTCAGATCATTTTGTTCATAATTACATGTATAGGGATAGAAGATTACCTCAATTCCTTGCTATGGTAGATCTTGAATTGACTGGCTGTAATCTTCTCTACTATCCTCAATCTTTAAACTCAACGCTTGCGAGCGCATGAATTTTTCTTTATCTCTAAAACTACTAATACTCAAATTTAAGAGAATGGTATTAATTAAATTCTTTTCCTATATAAGAATACGTAAAAGAAGTTTTCTCTATATGATTGTGGTCTATTATTCTTATTACATACCTCTCACATATATAGGAATCTCCCTTGAGTATTTAGAATTTGATTAGGATTAGAAAATTAGAGTTTGATTAGGATTTGAGCTAGTAGAGGCACTGCAAGACCCATGGGCTTCTTAACTCCAACTTAAAAGACCTAGTTCTTATTATCTTATAAGACACTAATTCTTTTAAGTTAATCCTAAGCTATTTCACTAAAAATAAAAAGCTGTACTCTAGTAACTCATGTTATAAAATAAAAGCCCATTTAATTAAAAATATTTTTAATTAAATTAGGCTTGGTTAATTAAATTAGGCTTGGTCTTTAGACCAACAATAATCACTTAATTGACCCTCTAATTGATATCCATAATTAAAATTAAGCTAAAAAAAATGTCTTGCCCTTTAATTACTTATTTGCCTCTAAGCTCTTGAATGCTTTAATGATCATTTTTAATATATCTATATTTGTAAATAAATTTACAAATAAATATTATTATTTAATAAATAATTTATTGAATAAATTATGGCCACAAATTCTAATGATTAAGTACTGCAAACATCTTAGGTAGACATTAATTATTAAATTTCATTTTGCAAATATATATTCCTACGATTCATGAAATTATATCTCCAAGCTATCGAGGTTTTGACCGTTTATATGGATTTCACTCCGTGATAGCTCAAAAGATACAATGCATGAATGTAAATTCATTACCTGCTGAGGATTAAGATCAATCAAACTTATTAAAACTTTTGTGAATTAAGATCTACGACATTTAGTTAACTAGATCAAAATTCATAGTAGTCCTGTTCAATGTATTATATACATTAGTTTCTCTACCCGAAGTCTCTACTTCGATTATCAAGGTAAATCATCTACTAGAAGAAGTAGAAAAAATTATAACCTTACATAATGAAATGACCTTTTTATTAATAGTTGTGAACATGATTTAATTTATAAAGAACTTGTGATCTATACCCTCTATATTAGCATCATATGCCTAATACATAGATTATATACTTTATAAATATGAGCTCATCAATATATGCTCAATTATATGTATAAATAACCTTTATTAATCTAATAAAATGTTATTATACATGCTTTAAGGACATAAAATAATATAAAATATCTAACATACACTAATTTTTTCTTTTTTTTCATGTCATCTCAATTGTTAAACTAGATTGAACCGATTCCGTATAATTGGTTCTTAGTTTTCTAGTCAATTTTTGTTATATATATATATATATTATAAATTCTATTTAGTTTGACAATGAATTGAATTCCCACCGAAGCAAATATAACAATTTGATTTTGTTCAATTTGTCACTCTTACATGCAGATTACCATTAATCATGTGCATTTTTATATACAACAGATCATATGTATATGAATTTTCGGGAGACTAACGTTGTGATTTGCGATTCACCGTTTTTTCTTCCTCTCCCTTGAAAATTTTAATTAATCATTTTACTTTTATATTATCTAAATATTTCTATAGTATATTCGAATATAAGAAATAAAAATCAAGATATGATAACCAAAAGTATATATAACATATATCTGGATTTTTGTTAATTTTATAATATATACATTACTTTGGATTTCAGTCAAATCTTAAATTTTTAACTTCAAGTCAGCAGATGTACAGTTTCATCATTCGAAAAAAATAAAGGGTTGAGAGAGAGATTGTACGTAGAGAGAAAAAAAAAGGTCAAATTAAATAGTCCTACAAAAAAAAAAGTGTTCGGTATCAAAAGTACATTTATGCTTGAATATGTAGCTAGGATAAATTTTATTTGTGAATTTAAACTATAAAAAATATTTCATGTAAAAATACGGTTGTTAATATAATTATTTTCTATCTTAACATGCAAAAAAGTAGTTAGCTTTTTTCAATATATACTAACTTAGTTCTCCATTTTGCAATGTATACCATGTTAGTTCCTGTTGTTAGAAAAAATTTGTTAAATAGTTACTTTATTTGCTATTTTTATTGTAATATCCTCGAGTCAAATGTCCACTAATCATCATGATATTTGTAATTATGTAATTGATTTATATTTTTACTAAATAATTTTAAAAATAAGATAAAAAAATTAAAAACAAAACTGTCGTTGTGGCTAGAAACTACGACCGATCGGTCGCCCTTTTTTTACGACGCTCTGACAATAAAAATTATCAAATTTTACATCATTAAATTTTATTTTTCTTGATCTATACAATGATGAGATTAATACTTTTTTCAAAATAAAGATTAGAATATGGCAAAAATATGGTGGGGAGGGATAATGACTTGCACCGCCCCTACCTAAGGATAGATTGGCAGTCGACCAGTCCATAAGTAAGGGCAATGCACGTTATTGTCCCTTTGTTTAACAGTGGGCAATTATTTATACTCAAAATATAATGTGGCTACCGTAGTATAGATTGATGTGTCAATCCCACGATGAAACTTTTGATAAAATAGGCTAGTGAAGTAAAAATATTAAAATTGTAACAATGAGAAAATTAACTAATTGGTTTATGTGAATGAGATAGAATTGTATATGAATTAAGGAAAAAGTCTTATGATGATGTAAGCAAGGCTTCGAAAATCATAATTATACTTCGTAAATCTATTCTATATTTTGATTCAATGTTTATAACTTAATTGAAAGTTTCACATCCCAAACAATTAATCGAAAGAAATCTAAAATATGATACATTTGATAATACATGTATCTGATATAACTAAATCTTTGCAAACATTAACACAAACCATGTTCATTTATATAAGTTATCTAAGATCGACAATATATTATTTTGACAATATTATAGTAAAACATCAACTTGAATATCAAACAATTGTTGGCTTTACATGTTATCTAAGATCGACAATATATCAATTGACAATATTGCAGTAAAAGATTAACATGTAAAACAATGTAGCCAATAACAATTATAATTCAACAAGAATCATATAAAGAAAGCATGACTGAAAATATATGAAACATGAGAATTATAACCTCTGGATTATAAAAAATAATAGATGAAAGTTTAGACACAAGTAAACTTACAAATATTTATAGCTCTTGACAAAGAATTAAAGTATAGAAGTAAATTTATCACACATAAAAATTCATCTCGAGCCTTACCAAGAATTCTGGTCTAGCTTATAATGTATGGTATAGAGAATTATATGAGAGAATTGTAAAGCATTGAAGAACGTCTTTTAGCCTCCTAAGAGTGTCCTTATATAGGCAATGAATGGAAACATGTTTAGTGTGACTTCAATCTTTAATAATTTAAGCCAACCACTCGTTCACTTAATTGCAGTACCTTTTTTATAATGAAAATAATTGATGTAGCCTTTTTGGCCGACATGACAGTTGTAGCATTTTTCTCTTCTTTCCATAGCTGCTAGAGTGGTCTATCTTTTTCACATAGCTTTTCAGCCGCTGTCTATTCACTTTAAAAGTTCGTCCATCAGTGGGGTCCTAGAATTCGACAACACTATTAGGAAAAATATGTCTTACCACAAATAGACCAGTCCATCAAAATTTCAATTTTTCAGAGTGTAAATGCAATCGAGAATCATAAAGAAAAACCCATTGATTTGGCTTAAAGTGTTTCTTTGAGATTTTTTTTGTTATGAGCCACTTTTATTTTAGCTTTGTAAATTCTTGAGTTGTCATATGCATCATTTTGTAGCTCTTCTATTTTTGACAATTATAACTTTCTCTAAAGACCTACAGCACTCAAATTAAAGTTAAGGGCTTTGACAGCTCAGTAAGATTTATGCTCTAGCTCAATAGGTAGATGGTAAGCTTTCCCATAGACAAGCCAATGTGGAGACATTTCTAAGATGATTTTGTATACAGTGCGATATGCCTATAATGCATCAAAAAGGTGTAGAGAATAATCTTTGCAATTCGGGTTAACAGTCTTTTTTAAAATCTATTTAATATCTCTATTTGCTAGCTCAGCTTGTCCATTTGTTTGTGAATAGTATACAGTGAAAATTTTGTGAAGATTACCTTACCTGTGCATCAAAGCATCAAAAGAACGGTTACAGAAATGTGTTCCTTGGTCACTAATGACGATACGTGGTGTACCATACCTAGATAACACATCAATGGAGTCAGTGAACTCAAGCCAGGATAAATGATCAGCAACAATATTTTTTAACGCCCTTCTTATCTTTAATAGTTAGATCAAATTCCTGCCAAAAAAAAGAATCCACCTAATTAAACAGGCTTTAGCATCCTTCTTAGAAAGAAGGTACTTAAAGGTCGTATGGTCAATAAAAATAATAATAGGTAAACCAATCAAATGAGAATATAATTCGTCTAAGGCAAAAATAACAGCTAATAATTTTTTTTAATAGTAGTGTAATTCATTTAAGCATCATTCAAAGTCTTACTAGCATAATAAACAACAAAGGGTTTTTCCCCATTCGTTGCCCAAGAACTACTCCTACAACATAATTAGTTGCATCACACATAATCTTAAATGAGAGGTTCTAATCTGGTCATTGCATGATAGAAGCAGTACTGAGTTTGGCAATGAGTGTTCGGAATGTCTCTTTACACTCTTATGTCCATATGAATTCAGCATCTTTTGATCAGAATGTTACACAATGGTCTAGATATAGCAAATGTTTTTGGTATAAATCTCATGTAAAAGCCAGCTTATCCAAGAAAAGATCAGACATCTTTTACCATTGTAGACATAGATAATTTAAAGATTAATTCAATTTTGGCATTGTCAATCTCTATCCTTTTTTTTAGATACAATATGACCCAAAACGATCTCTAAAGATACCATAAAATGACATTTCCCTCAGTTTAACACTAATCTCTCCTTGAAATTAGCCTTTTGCTTTACCCTTTTGTTTACAAAAGCGTATAATCAACAAGCCAAATATAAGAGAGAATATAAAAACTAGATCAATCAAGAATACAATACAACTAACTTACATTGTTCGGCAAAAGCTTACGTTCGTGGTGGATCAAGAAATTATAGCCTCTCTTATTAACTCTTCTAGATATTATACAAATAAAATAAAATAAAGTACTGTCATAGAAATCTATTCGGCGTACCTTTATTTACACAAGAATAATAAATGCTCCCTTTGGCCCTGATGTATACAAATACTTAGTGTCTATTTAGTTTTTTAATCTCTCTTAGAGTCTCTCATTTAATACTTGATTGAATCTAAAGGGTTTACAATGATTTATATAGTATTTTCAAAATCCCTAAAAACTCTAAACCTAATTAGAATAAGAATTCATGCATTTTAAAGTTTGAAACCCACTAAAAGAAGTCAAATCTAAGCTAAAAATAGAGAGTCCCTAAAATTGAGCACCACAGAGCTAGTGCCCCCTCGATCCAACGCTGCAACATTGCATGGCTAGCACTGTGACACTGAAGCTATTGACTCCGGTGCTACAGCGCTATGGCGTTGATGCCTGATGCTGTCTGCTCGTGTTTTCAAGCTTCTCTTTGCTTTTGACTCTCCATCTTACTCTTCTTTTATACATCCATCGCATACATAATTTTACGACTACTCTCTATTAATATTCATTTTAATTTATATTTATATATAATTATTGAATCACTACATTTAATAAAGATAAATTTAGAAGTAATAATAATTCCAATGATGTCATTGTCTTCGCAAATTGAATGAATGAACCAGGAGTCTAAAACAAACATTTGGAAAATGAAATAATTGACTTTCAAGGAAAAGAAAAAGACAAACGAGGATTAGGCAGGGAGAGTAAAATTAGAATTTTTTTTTTTATATTCAGTAAAATTAGATTAATGTTATATTTAACAGATAAAATTTGTATTTTAATTTATGTGGCATATGAGGTTATTGTTTAATAATTGGAGATAATAATTACTACATTGATAATGAGATAATTAAATTAACTATTAGTTAATATATAATAATTATTAATTATCATAAATGCAAATATGAATTTAATTTTTTTCACATATTTTAAATTTTATGTTATATTATTATTTATGGGTTAAAAATTAGAAACAAATATCTTTATAAAATAAAAACTGTATCATATATCTAAATATTGAAAGTCAACTAAAAAAGTCAATGTATAAGTCAATACTAAAGAGAATTGATGACGTCTCTCAAACCTTGCCTTTTCGCTATACCTTATCCACATCTCCCAACTAAAGAATTAATTAAATGTTTACACTAAAGTAAAACTAAATACAATACATAATATATATTTTAAATTACAAAACATTCAGTAAAAACAAATTCTCGTAGAAGTGAAAGAAGAGAAAAGGAATAATACTATACATTTTTTTAGGTTAATATTATGACTTTTTGTCAGTTCAAATAATATGTCACTTGTCTGTTGGATAATAGGATTGATATAGTAACTTTTTAAAAACATTATGAATATTTATTATATATTGAGAAAGTTAAAATAAAATTTTGAAATATTTAATACTACTTTACTTTTAGGGTTATTTTTATGGTACTCTGAGATATGATTTAAAATTAGCCTTTAATAATTATACTATTATGAGATTCATAGATTATATCAAAATTATTATAAAATAACTAATATACCGTTATTTATATCCATCTTAATTTAATTTTTTTTAATTTTAGTATTCTCTTTTTTCACTTGAGTAGTATAATAAGAAAGGAAGAGGAAAGATAGTTAGGTAAAAAGAAAAAGAAAAAGGTAAGATAGGTAGAATGATGAAAAAAAAAAAAAAATAATAACCACTCAACAAAAACGCACTATCAAACAGCGATGAATAGTATAAAATTTATTTAAATTTAATAAAAATTTGGTAGTCCTACTTGAATTGGTGATCATTGGATTTAATGTTAAAAGACAATTACACATTAACGTCTCAAATTGAGTTAAAAATTTAAATTAGAATAGCCCATCCTTCAAATAATATCTCTTATTTGTTGAATAATGGAATTACATAATAATTATTTTTAAAATATAAAATATTATTATTTAATTAGAAAGAAAAATTTTAAAATAAAAAGTGGATGTGTATAATATTACACAATTTTTTATTTTTAAAAAAATTTGAAAACCAAACCTTTATTGTTCTGAATATAATATTTGGAGATGAGAATCGGTAAACTAAAAATTCTTTACTTTTAACATATTGAAAAAAGGATTAGGATATTAAAAAATAATAATAAAATCTCAAGATTTTTTTTTTTTTTTTGAGTGGAATTATATCATTTCATTAATATTGTTAAGATATTACATCAAGATCCTTTAATATACATATTAAATGAATAACAGAGGAAAATAAATATATTTCGAGAGCATCTAATTCAAATCTCTTACAAAGAAGAAAGCCGCCATACCCATAATGGGTAAGGACAAAACTCTTTCAAAAGAAAGAGAAACTGACTTCTTCGTAGAAAGGGATAACCAACCGTTCCGTAGAAAGAGAAATATAGACCTTTCCGTAGAAAGGAAAATACAGACCTTTCTGAAGAAAGGGAAATACAGATCCCTTAAAAAGGAAAAGATTCTTATTACATAAAATTACAAACGAACGCGCATAAAACCAATCAAGCAAACAATCGGCACATATTTAGATACCACAATCAATAGTAACAAATAAGCAACCAGCATATATTTAGGTACCACAAAAATTTTTGAACGAAGTACTGTCGAACGGGAGTACAGCCATCGCAGAGCAGGCAGGGCACGACCGGAGATGGCCAAGAAAAGGCTGAAAAGCATGGCAATTTTCGGACCAGATCCACCGTGACCCGAGGAGGCGTGGTGCGGGCTCGGCAGAGGCACATTGACTCGTTCTGGCAAGGCACAGGCTGCAAGAGCACCGCGGCACGGCGCAGAGGTAGGGTGTCTGACGGCGGACGGCGTGGTTGATGGTCAAAGAGATGGCCGGGAATGAAAAGAAAGTGGCATATGGCTGAGTTCGCCTAGGGCAGAGCGGGGGCGTTGTCGTCGGGGGCCAAGGAGGGTGGCGCGTCTGTGTCGCACAAACCCCGTCTAAAAACGAAACCCATAGGAGCACTGCTAGTAAAACTGCCGGAGAAACGATCGGTGACTGCTTGAGAAGCTCGACGGTGTCGAGGAGATTCAGCAACAGCCGAGGGATCACGGACCCACGCTAGAGCTCATCGGCCGAAAACCTCACCTACATCAGAAACAGAACAAAAAACGAAAACACCGCACAAAAACAGAAGTGAAATGAGGAGAAGAGAGAACATGATAGAAACAGAAAAGAAGAAGAGGAAGCCTCCGGAGAGAGGCCGCGACACTTGGTTCTTTTGTTTAGAGAGTTTTGAGAGCTAGGGTTTTTTTCCGCCCATTTCTAATAAAATCTCAAGACTTGGGTTGTCATCTTTGTCAGAATCAATATCACCAATGACATCATTGCCCTTGCAGTTAAGTGAGAGCACACATTAAATAATAGAAAATGAAATAATTAAGGTTGTATCTAAAATTTATTAATGCTACAATAAAAGATTTGAATATAAAATCTGTATTTGAATTTATGTGACATTTAATATTGTTATTTAATGTAAAAGTTAAAAATTATGAGATAATAAAATTAATTAGTAATTAATGTAGAATAATTATTAATTAGTGATACATCAATTAAAATATTTAAATTTGTAGACATAACATTATTAATAAAATGTTAAAGCGAAAACAATCAAACAAGTAAATATCTTAAGTAATATAATACAGAAATAAGTAATTAAAAAATTTAGAGAGAAAAAGGTAGAAGAATAACTTACATAATTTACGTGATTCGGTAACTTGCTTATGTTCTCGACGAATCAAGATCACACTCTTATTATTGAATCTTAAGGTACTCACAAAGTATATTTTTTATAAGAAAGGCTTACAAAGAACTCACTCTTAAATAAGAAATTTCTCTCACTAAAAATCACAAAGTAAGCTATAATCACAAAGATTTGTGTTTGATCACTAAGATATCACAAATATGCCTCTGATCATTTATACAAGCCAATAGAGATCATTTATATAGGCTTTATGAAAACCTAGGTTAACCTTAAACGTGTGGGAGTTATTTTAGGGAGTCCTGAAACAAGTGAGAGACGAACTGCGCTTGGCGCCGCGGAGCCCACCCTTTGGTGCCGCAACACTGGTTCACTGCGCTCGGAATCACGGTGCTGTATAAAGTACAGCGTCACCCACAACCTAGTGCCAGAAAGCCCACGCCTGGGCTACCGCTTTCGTGTTTTCACCTTTTTTCGCATCCAACGTACTTGAAAACTTTCTCACAAATTTCTCATTGATTCAAAATCATCCACAAAGTATTCTTGATCTCTTATTTCTGCATCTTTGGTCACCCTTATATAGTAGTGACTCTAGTTAAGTCATTGCATAGGATGAACTTAACAAAGGGTAGTGGCTTAGTTAACGTATTAATAGGGTTTCAGACGACGTTATCTTTGTTAGACTAACGTCATCACTTTGGATAATCTCTCGAATGTAATGAAGTCGCACATCAATGTGTTTAGACCTCTTGTGAAACGCTTAATGCTTGTTTAGGTGTATGGCACTTTGGCTATCACAATACACATCGGAGTTCACATCTTCAATAGCATAACCTCCGTGCATATGCCTTTTAACCACAGGGCCTCCTTAATAGATTCTCCAATAGCTGTGTACTCCGCCTTTGTGGTAAATAGTGCAACCACATGTTGTAAAACAGATCTCCAATACACACTACACCCAAACACTGGGAATATGTAACCCGTCAATGATCTTCTCCTAACTAGATCACCTATATAATCTGAGTCTACGTATCCTTTTACCATTACACTATTGTCCTCATCTCTTTTATACATTAACCCGTGATTCGACATTCCCTTGAGATATCACAAAATTCACTTCACTGCAAGCCAGTGGTTCTTACGCGAATTTGCCATATATCTGCTTACCACGCTCATACCTTATACTATATCTGGTATTATGTAAACCATTGCATATATAATACTCCACACAGCGCTTGTATACGGTACTTTACTTATGTGTAATTTCTCTTCTTCGGATGTCGGTGATTGTGCTACTGAAAGTTTAAAATCCATAGCCAAAGGAGTAGAGACAGCCTTTAAATTTGATATACCAAAATTTTCTAAGATCTAAAGTATATATCATTATTGAGATAATAAGATAACATTCCTTCCCTTACAATATCCATACCCAATATCCTTTTCACTGCTCCTAAATCCTTCATCTCAAACTCGCCACTTAACTGCTTCTTGAGTTTATATATCTCTTCCATGTTTTACATGCGATCAATATATTATCGACGTACAGAAGTAAATACATCATCCTACAACTTAAGTTTTTAAAGTACACGAATCCGTCAATAAACTTATTAAATCTTCTATACCACTATCTAGGTGATTGCTTTAACCCATATAATGACTTCTTGAGTAAACAAGCATGATCTTCTTTTATGGGCTCCTCGAACCCTTGTGGATGTGCCATGTATATCGTCTCTCCATCCAGAAAAGCTATCTTTACGTCCATCTGCTCTAGATGTAAATCAAGGTTTGCACACATGGCTAACAAAATTATAATGGATGTGTGCTTGACAACTGGAGAGAAAATCTCATGAAAGTCTACTCTCTCTCTCTGAATAAAACTTTGTGCAACTAACCTAGCCTTGAAACTCATAAACTCTATCCCCAGTGTCCCTTTCTTTACCTTATACACCTACTTGCACTAAAATAATTTTTTTATTTTTACTATTCATAGCCTTACCATATGTTCTAAGCTCATCAAATTCAAAAGTGTAAGTAGAATTAAAAGTGTGAGCAATTAAGTCTGCTTGTGTATACCTGATTGGTGGGTTAATCGTTCTCCTTAGCTTGTCTTTGGCTAGCTAGTACTTTTTAAGTTCTATCTCAAGAGTCATAGTATTTCTTTAAGTGAACTTGGAGGAACTCACCGATATTCTTGGTTCATCTTTAAGGATCTTATTGTTGAAATGTTGATCTAGAGGCATATCAGATATACTCTCAAGCTCAATTTCAACTTCTATTAACTCGGGTGCTGAGTCTTCCTTAGTCACAAGTTCTTTCTTCTTACCTTATTGGAAGGCTTTCAATATTATCGTCTCATTGAACATCACAGCTTAGGATACTTTTTGATGGTGTTAACTTTTTACATAATACCTTGTATCATTTCACTTCTTCCAGATATCTTAGAATACCCATTTGATAGCTCTAGGTTCCAACTTTTCCTCTTTAACATGTACAAAAGTAGGACAATCAAAGATTCTGAGGTGGTCATAATTAGGAGGTTTGCCAAACTATTTCTCTTCTGGCATATTGAAGTCAATTGCAATCCCATACTTGACACAAAACCCATCAAACGTTTTATTGCAAAATTCAAGGCTATTGTTAGTCTGTAGCCTTTTCACCATTTTGCTAGTCTGATTCTCAAAAGAGCCTTACAAGTCTTCAACGTATCAAACACTTAATCCTTGCTCTTCAAAACATAAACTCACAGCTTCCTTGAATAGTCATTAATCAAACTGAGAAAATACCTAGCACTACCATGAGTAGCTGTCTGAATTTGTCCCCAAAGACCTGAGTGTATATAGTCAAGAGTCTCCCTAGTCTTGTGCTCCCCAATACTAAACCTCACCCTATGAGCTTTCCCAAGAATACAATGTTCACAAAACTCCAATGATTGGAATCTATCATCACCAAATTCCTTTTAAATAAATAACTTCTCCAAGTTTCACTCGCTAAGGAATGCTAGTCTAAGATACCATAACTTGGTTTGCATATTCTCATCATCTATAAATTATAATGTAGAAACACTTATAACTTCACCCTTAAGCACATAAACATCTTTGTGCTTTTCTTATCTCATTACCATTATGGAACTCTTCAATACTCTCTAAACTCCTTCGTCGATCTAGATAGAACACCCATTTTAGTCTAAAGTCCATAGTGAGATCAAGTTCCTCTTGAGGCCAGGAACATATCTAACTTCTATCAACTCTCTCACTCACCCATCATGTAACCTAAGTTTAATACTATCAATTCTCATTATCTGACAAGTAATGTTATTACCCATTAACACCTTACCACACTAATGGGCTGAAAATTTATAAACCAAGACTTGTGCGGGTACATGTGAAATGTAGAACTAGAATCAAGAACTCATTGTTTATTATTCTTATCATCAATAGCAACTAGAGTCTCTATGCTGTCGTAGCTATCATTTTAGGTTAGTGCCGCATTTACTTTCTTCTTGTCTTGTGCTTTCTTCTCCAAACAGTCAATTTATAAAGTGTTGGCGCAGCAGGATCCTGGCATGTGGGTGTATGCATGTGCAATTGTGTCTATTGCCTAACACAGCGAAAATATAAATTTTACAATAAACACAATAAATAAATATATTAATCACATTAATATATTTATAAAGTTAGAGAACTCATCAAACTTGTAACATTATACACGTATTTTTTCTGGAGTCAGCATGGAGACCAACTCCCGTGCAGTTCTAGTAACCAACTCGGTGGGCTTGGTGAGCTAAAAGAGCAGCTCCATATTTAGCCTGGGATTAACTTTTAATCCCCAAAATGGCCGGGAGTGAATTTACATCATTTTCTCCAAAAGGATAAGAAATGGAGAATTTGGAGCAATTCATAATTACTCCAATTAGAAGCAGAGGGAAAAATAAAACAATTTCATTTTTCCTCTCTTCCTTTTTTTTTCCTTCTTCTTTCTCTTTTCTTTCTTCTCCATTTCTCCTCTCCCTCCCTCTCGGCCGAATGGCCAATTTCTTACTACTCTTTCTTTTGCTTTCTCTCTCTCTATATATAACATAATATAATATAATAATAATAATATAATAATATATATGATATAATATAAAAAGGAGAGAGAGAGAGAATGATTATTTAACAATTAAAGAATCATAGTGTGTCATGACCATTTTGTCTCTCATGAATAGTTATCAAGTTTACCTCTTAATGGGTCCCACCAAATCCCACACTTGGGTAAACTCAACTGAGGGTCCACAATATGCTACGTGCCATAATACAATTAGTAAATAACATTTATTAACTGATTGTTGTATTTAACACTTAAATACAGACATGTACACATTCCTGTGGAATCGCTAAATATTGCTGGATTAAAAAATTTCATCTGGCACGCTGCCCTAATGTACAATGAGTACACTCCATATCGCGGGACTCCCTAGGTCCTACGCCCGATTTGTCAAATGAATCTATTCCATGAGTCCGTGAGCAATACCCTACGCACACGTCACGGATATACAAATTAGCACATTGAACCATATAAGCTGAGGTTACAATGCATACGTATAGTCCTTCCGTCATGATATCTAGGATGTGCGGGGATACAGATTATCACCGTCAAATCCCCTTGTGCTCATCCATGTCCTATCTCTATACTTGTATCTCAATGAACAATATGCGCAAACTCCTTTGCCATATTGTTCCACCTTAGTGGAACTCTTTCCCGGGATGATTGCTTGTGGCCACAAGACTTTCTGAGATACAGTCTCGAAGCATCTAGATATCAAACTCTATATAAGAGCTGACGGATCTCGTATCTGTACGTACCAAATTTCATAAGCATCGGACCATACCCAGCGACACCTAATGGTCACACCATGAAAGGTCTGTGACATGTATGGAACCAAAGTATGGTGGATCACTTACAAGCCCACCATGGCACTCGGGTCAAAGGACCACGTATATTACTCAACTCGAGAGGATCCTCCGTTGAGGGCTTACATTGAGTGTCTATCGGAGGCCTTCGTGAGTCTGTCCCATATCCAATCCTAACTGGATACTCATATGTCAATACTTGCTCCAAGCTCATGGTCGGTCAGGAAAGACCATCTATATCCGACAGATACGACATATGCTGATCTATATATAAAGGTATCCACCGATAGACCCGCATCGGTAGAAATAGATCAGGGACTATTATTCGAGAACATACTTGCGCAACTTGCATTTCCTGGCACTCGATTGCAACTCTTGTAACTATGCAGTTACTAGTATATTCCCAGATCTATATCCCATTATAGACAAGGCTCAAACTCTTGGATCTGCTAAGTATTATAACCAACTAACATTTAGTTGTGCTAACATTTAGCAATTATATGTCTCAGGGTAACTGCTTATGAGCCCTTATCTAAACCATTTAGATTTGATCCAAACTCCTTCAGATCTACAATGTCTGTAATGTTACATGTATAATACCATATAAATTGGGTATTAGCAATTTAATGAGAATGTACACTTGTATAAATACACAAGTATATGTTCATTGAGGGATGGCACGTAAGCACCGACCCTAACATAAAGTGTCACTCCTTCTTACAGCAATAGCACTTCCTAAGAGTCATGGACTTCGATCTTGAGCCATTTTTCTTCTATCTTTATATGAGGGCCTTCCTCTTATAGATAAGCTTTCTGTATTATTCTCAATCTGCTTTCCTAATAATTTCGAGTTTAATGATGAATTCAATAAGATAATCGCCCTATCTTTGTCTTCTATCTTGATGTTGATAGACTCAAGATTAAGAATGATCTTGTTGAAGGCATCTTTATGATCTTTCATTGGCATCTCCTCTGACATGGACAGCTAATACAGCTTTTATAACTCTATCTAGTAAAAAAGAGAAAACACCAGAGTCATCTAAGGCTAAAGCAGAAAGAAAGTACATTCAAGAAAACGCTCGTAGTATGATCTTTTTATAATTAAAAAATGAAGTACTGAGAAAGGTAGCAAGTAAGAAGACGGTGATTAGCCTTTGGAAGAAACTTGATTCTCTTCATATGTAATCTATTAGCTAACGAATTTCGCATATAAAGAGAATCAAGTTTCTTCCAAAGGCTAATCGCCGTCTTCTTACTTGCTACCTCCCTTAGTACTTCATTTTTCAATTACAAAAAAATTATACTACAAGCTCTTTCTTGAATGTACTTTCTTTCTACTTCAGCCTTAAATGAGTCTGGTATTTTTTCTTCTTTACTAGATAAAGTTGCAATTTCTTCTAAAGCCAAGCCTAATCATTGGCTTACCAACAATGCCTTAATCTTCATCTTCCACAGATTGAAGTCATTAGTGTCGTTGAATTTCTCTACCTCATACTTGGGTGTGGTTATATCTACTTAAAATCAAGCTCTGATACTAGTTTGTTGAAGCAAAAGCAATTAAACAAGCTAATATCCTAAGTAATATAATGTAGAAATAAGCAATTAAGAAATCTAGAGAGAGAAAGGTAAGAGAATAATATATAAAATTTATGTGGTTCGGGAACTTGTCTACGTCCACAGTGGATCAAGATCACACTCTCTAATTATTAAATCTCAAGGCATTCACAAAAGTATAGGCACTTATTATTTAATTAATTTAATAAAGAAAATTATTTACTAGGGGCGCATTCTTGGGGCGACAGATTGTGGACGTCGCAGCACTTTAGACAGCACTTAAGTGCTACGGCCCTAGGTGCCCAGCATCTTAGCGCTGAGCGTGGTGGACCAGCGCCGCAGCACCGAGCACAGGAAATAATTTTCCATTTTGTTCCAATTTGTTTTATCTCCTACTTGTTTCAGAACTCCTAGACATTTAGGGTTAACCGAGCTTGTCCTAAAGTCTATATAAAAGCCCTCAATTATCTTGTAAATATATTTTAGTGACATCTTAATGATATCTTTGTGATCATATCTTTTTTATGATTCTTAGTAACGTTTGAACTGTCTTTTATTTATAAGTCTATACCCCAAAAATTCAAAATGATAAACCATGCTTAAAAGGACAAATAAAGTCGAAAATACCCCTATAACACCATTAATTAGAGATTGTAGAGAAGGTTACTCAAATTGTAGTTAAGACAATCAAGAAATTTTCATTAGATCAAACTTCAACCACGTTTAATTTGGTATTTTACTCAATTAAGGTAAGTTGAGAAAAAGGCTAAGTGTTGTCATCTATTGCAAAAAGACTCGAATATTCAAGATTGTTGAGAAATATTCATTACATTATATTTCTCTAATAGTCAGTCAAGTAAGGGTATTTTGAGAAGTTTATGATATTGTTATCATTTGTTTTTTTAGTAAGACTATTAGTAATATAATTAAGAGAAATATAATAGATTATGACAAAAGTTTAATTAAATTGCTGAATTAAAGGCATTTATATTGAAAATTTATTTTTAGGGAAACATTTATCTTGAATGATCTTTTACTTAAGAATGTTGACTAAAGATTATACATATCCAATGATGAAAGAAGTAAGTGGCTCTTGTTAGACATAACCATAATCAAAATTGATACTCATATAGCATAACTCTAGTTTTATCATATCAAATTATTAGGATATATATTGAGAAAAGCAAACTTGGGAAAACTATAGTAATTTGAATGCAAAGATTAGCAATTGTTAATGAAAATACACAATATAACAACCTTTCACAATTAAATTATAATTAGAAGAGCAAATAATATTTGAACTCTAAAATAAGTAAAAATAACAAATAAATTCTTTTTTTATAAAAAAAAATAAAATTCTGTAAAATAAATTATTCTTACACTTATTTTGGTTAAATTAGTTTCCATTAAAAATATTGTTATATCGATTATGATTTGTCAAATGAATTTTATACTATCTATAAATAAAGAACATGATAAAAACTAGTTTTTGATTTAAAAAAAAAAACTAGTTATTTTATTTGTGTTTGACTTTATCAATGTCTCTCGATGTCCCCATTTTTAAAGATGGCATTTTTAGCATTTTATGAAGGTGTTAACGTTACAAAAAAACAAGGACATCTGCGACGGCTAAATAGCCATCGCAAATGATGATTTAACCGTCACAAATGATGTCAATGATTTGGATTGAAAAATATATGCCTTTTAAACCAATAACAATTGAGACCAACATTTACATTCCAATCTTATATCTTGACTGTCCATTTAAGATGAGAAAACACAACTTATACTGTTTTCGTCCATGAGATTTTATACTGAAAAGAACACGATTAGCCAATTTGCTTATATTGTTCGAACTTTTCATTTAGGGTTTTTAAAGTTTTCAATTTGTCAAATATTTTGAATAAGTTGTCAAGGATCTTAATACACCCATATCCATGTTCTATTGTGTCTATTAGCTAAATACATATCAAATACATATTTAAGTCTAATGGAAGTGTGAAACTTGCAATAAACATAATAAATAAAATATATTAATCGCATTAATACATTTATAGGATAGATAACTCACTTCAACGTGTAACATTATACAAGTATTTTCTCGGAGTTTATATGGAGACCAACTCGTAGGCACATCTAGTCACCAACTTGGTAGGCTTGATGAGCTAGAACAACAGTCTTATATGCAGCACGGGATTAACTCTTAATCTCCAAAATGGTCGATGTGTATTTTTCATCTTTTTCTCCAAAAGGCTAAGAAATAGAAAATTTGAAGCAATCTAGCATTGCTTCAATTGGAAGCATAGAGAAAAATGAAACAATTCTATTTTTTCCTCTTCTTTCTTCTTCTCTATTTCTTTATTATTTCTCTCGGACAAATTTTTGGCCAAAACACACTTGCACCTTTTTCAAATTTTACTCATCTCTCTCTCTTTATAGATATCTAATATATATAATATAATATATAATATAATAAAATATTATATTATATAATAAAATAAGACAGATATTTTGATTATTTAATAATTAATTAATCAAAATATAAAATAACCATTTTACCTTTCATAAATAGTTACTAAGTTTACCCCCTAGTGGGTCCCACCAAACTCGCACTTAAATAAACTCAATCGAGGGTTCATAATGTGCCACATGTCATTAAACAATTAGTGAATAATAATTATTGACTAATTATTGTATTTAACACTTAAATACAGACATGTACGTATTTCTGTGACAGTGCTAAATATTGATGGATTAAACACTTTAATTCGGTACGCTGTTCCAATACACAACGAGTACACTCTATATCGCGGGACTGCCTAGGTCCTACACCTGATTCATCAAATGGAACTATTCCATGAGTCCGTAAGTAATGCCTCACGCACATGTCAAAGATATACAAATCAATGCATTAAACCATAAAGCTGAGGTTATAACGCATACGTATAGTTCTTCAGTCATGATATCCTAAATATGTGGGGATATAGATTATCATCGTCAAATCCCTTAGTACTCATCCATGTCTTATCTTTACACTTGTATCTCATTGAACAATATGTGCAAACTCTTTTGCCATATTGTTGCACCTTGACGAAACTCTTTCCTGGGTAGATTGCTTGTGGCCACAAGACTTTTCGAGATATAGTCTAGAAGCATTTGAATATCAAACTCCCTATGCGAGTTGACAGATCTCATATTTGTACACACCGAACTCCATAAGCATCAGCCACACCAGTGATATCTAGCGGTCACACCATGAAAAGTCTGTGACATGCTTGGAACCAAAGTATGGTGGATCACTTACAAGCCCACCATGGCACTCAGGTCAAAGGACCACATATACTACTCAACTCAAGAGGACTCTCCGTTGACGGCTTACATAAGGTGTCTATCGAAGGCACTTGTGAGTCTGTCCCATATCTAATCCTAACTAGATACCCATATGTCAATACGAGCTCCAAGCTTATGGTCGACTAGGAACGACTATCTATATCCTATAGGTACGACATATGCTGATCTATGTATAAAGGTATCCATCGATAGACCTGCATCAGTAAAAATAGATCAAGGACAATTATTCGAGAATATACTTACGCAACTAGCATTTTCTGGCACCAGATTGTAACTCTTGTAACTATGCAATTACTGATATATTCCCAGGTCTATGTCCCATTACAGACAAGGCTCCAACTCTTAAATTTACTGAGTATTATAACCAGCTAACACTTAACTGTGCTAATATTTAGCATTTATATTTTCAGCATGGCTAATTATGAGCCCTTATTTAAACTCTTTTAGATCTGATCTGAACTGCTTTAGATCTACAATGTCTGTAACGTTACATTGCATAGTACTATATAAATTGGTATTAGCGATTTAATGAGAATGTATACTTGTATTAATACACAAGTATTATACCTTTTCACTTAGTGTCTACCCAGTTCTTCCCCTCTCTTAGAGTCTCTCTCAATGCTTGATATGAAATCAAGGATTTACAAGTGTTTATATAGAGTGTATTTCGTGCCTATTAACCCTATTCCTTATTGGAGTAAGAGTCCACTTGTTTTGGAAGTCCAAAACTTGAAATCCCGAACCAAAACAGACTTTTTCACGTGTTCTGGCGCTGCGGCGTTCATCCTTGGGAGCTACAGCGCTGGACAAAATTGTGCCCAGCGCTGCGGCATTGGCGCCGCGGCGCTGAGCCCTGTAGCTATCCGCGTTTTCTTGCTCCCTTCGCGTCTTTGAGTCCCGTTTTGCTTCCCCATTCGTGTCTCACATGTCATAGACTTTTTCATACGTATCCCACATGTTCTAAACTTTTTGTAACTCTTCACTTTGGTATTCATCTCAATTCTTGACCAACCAAAATTGTTGAATCACCAATTTTCAACATGAATATTGATTTGTAAAATAATTTTTATACCTTCTTGAAATAAAGAATCTATTAAAATTTAGTATTTTATTAAAAAATAAAAATTATTCTTTCAAATTAATAAAAAAAATGAAAAGGTCATTTATTTTATTTAAAAATTATTTATTGTTGTCGTAAACCCCAGTAAAAATGAGATAGTCAATATCTATCGCTCACTACCACCTATTGCAAATTAAGGAACCAGCATATACTTTCTGCTTCGCCGTTGTCCACATTCTCCTTTTAAAACAATTCATCATATTATTAACGTCTTACGGGTGTCCTCTAAAAAATTAATTAGTTATTTTTGCAACTCAAAAAAAAAAAAATTAAAGGTTACAAAACGAGTAATAATATTAAGAAAAATTTATGATATAATTAAAAACTTATCATTGATCTTTTTATTAATCGGTATAAATTTAATTAAGTATTTCTTGAAATTTCAGTACAAATTTTTAACTATAATGCAATTGCTAAAATGAATTGTATTAACTTTTAATCTTAAAAGAAACGATGTTGAGCATTTGGACAAGTCACACGATTGTATAATATATTTTAAATAATACTAAAGTGGCAATTAATCAGAAATTATCACATAGTAATATAACATAATATGAGCAACGTCTCACAACACAATTTCCTTATATATAAATAATACTATAAAATAACACTAATTACAAATTGAAGTTTTCTTAAATTTTTTTTTTTCACAACTTTGAGGTGCGCTCCATTTGCAAAAAGATAATATTTGTACGATGGTGATTGATTGTAACTTCTCTTCCAATCAAATTGACAAAAGTGCACATATTTGGCACATGGCATGTAAATTAAAAACTCAGCTTTAAAGCACAAAAACATAATATAAAAAACGTTATAGATTTAGTAATTGTTCAACGATAAAGACGGCATCGTATAGAATCATTGCTATGAACTCACATGTCTTAAGCTTACATGTTGCTTCATAACAATTGCGGATTCTTCGTTCGTTTTCCTCTAAGTAGTTTATAAGCTTTTGCCATGTCTCCTCGGTAATTCGCTTGCTAAATTCGCTTCTGTATCTTATTTTTTGTTTTTCCATATCAACAAACTCTGTTCTACCATGATGAAGAGGGCCTATTGAAATTACCTTTGGGGTGTAGGCTTCTTTGTTTATTTCCCGGAGACCTCTGGGAACTCTGTAAATACAACACTCGCTTCCACGCTCCAGGTTATCCTCGATGTCAATCCGCAACTCTTTGGCTTTGCGTTTTTCTATGGAGGCAATTGTTCTCAAATTATTCTCCTCCATCTCCTTATTCCATGTCCTAACCAGCAAGAGAGAGAATATTACCATGCATAAAGTTCATAAAGTTCAAATACAGACTCACATGCCTGGCAATTGACTTGATCACTCCTATAAATTCACTTTATAAGCGTAGAAAAGTTAAGTATCTATTTATACAGGTACTTTGTGAACTGAATATATTGTATATTGGTCTGAAGGAGGAAGTGGTATGGTTATGATCAAACCGTTGTAATACATATTAGACAAGGCCACCTAACTTTCTCTTTGCTTATACAAATACTTTTTACCTAACAAATTCCATTCCAAAGATCAAATAAACCCGCCCATTTTTTTTCTTTTTAATTTTTCATTTATAAGTCATTACGTGCCTCTCCCACATGGTTATCTCCTACCGTTAGATTGACAGAATTATATTTTTGGTCTATAAAACTAGTGTGAAAAAATACAATATCTTGAAATAATATTATGTAAAATTAATTAATTTCTTGACTTTTTAATTAGCTTTTATTCTAAGGATTTTGCTATACTTTGAGGCAAATTATAATATTTTAAACATATTACAAAAAAAAAAAGAAAAAAAATTAAGGTGCTAAATTTAAATTTAACCTTTGTATGAAAAGACATCTCAAACTCTAACATTTTAATATTAAAAATATTGACACTAACCACTTGACTAATTGAGCTATTAACTATAAAATTGATTACTTTCAAATATCTATTTTCGAGCATTTTAATAATATCTAAAAGATTTTTATAGGCACAAGAGAGAGACAAATTCTCAGTCGTATAGAAAGATACAAAACAAAAAGAGAACTGAAAGCATATATAAGTTCTTGGGTTATTGCACAAATTAACTAAAATTTATCTTGTTTCAATTTTGTAAATGAAAATAGTACTTAATATTGTTTATCCATAGTAACAGATTTTAGTCAACAGTAACAAAAATGCAATATTTTCTTTGTTACTTGCAGTTAACAGAAGTGTTCATTCAAAATTGACAGGAGAAATTGAATAATTGCCACACAACAGGAAATTAAATAATAGACCTTAAAAAGTATTCACAGGAAATTAAATTAAATTAAATTAAATAATAGATATATTGACCAAAAGAAATTACTGGAGCCCGACAGCATAAATTCTGTGCCTTCCTTGGACGTCAACAAATCAAAGTAAAAGAAAAATATTAAAAGGTGGCCTACTTTTTCTGCGCAAATCAATATATATTTTTTTCTTTCTTCCTGTGCGTTGACAGTATTTTTTTTTATATTTATTTTGAAAAAAGTAATATTGTACTTTTAAAATAATAATTTAAAATTTTTTATTTAAAATAATTATTAATAATAAAATAATATAATAAATATTTTTAAAAATTATACTATTTTACCATAAAAAAGTTACCACCTTCACTCAACCACCACTAGGGATGGCAACGGATCGGGTTTGGGACGGATACCCCTAAACCCATATCCGCATCCGCTTAAAAACTAAAATACCATATCCTTCCCAAATCCGTTGCGGGTTTGAAGTTTTATTACCAAATCCGCTCTAACGGATTTATACTCATTACCAAATCCGCAACGGATTATCCGCGAATTTTAAGCGGGTTTGAAAATAATATTTACATACACTCATACTAAATTAACGTTAATTCAATTTGTAAATATGTTATATATTTTTTAATTGAAAAAATGTACTATGATATTATTATGTAAAAAAAAAAATAGGGTATACATAAATAAATTTGTAAATAACATATTCTGATTTCATAACTTTAAAACAAAGTCACATGAAAATAAAATAAAATAATAATGAAAAAAAGTGAGGAAAAATAAAAGAGAATGCCTTGATAAGTTATTGGATGATATTCATGAATAAATATATTGGTAGCTGCTCATATCATATGTAATCCATCATATTTTTGACATTGCATTTCTTAGTCATATCATATATCAGTGCCAAACAATCAATGCACAATATAAAAAAAAAGAGTACATAATATAACAAATACAATTATACAAATAGCAGTTTATAATTAAAGTCTTACAAATAAGTCCATAACTAACAAATTTTCAAAGCTTTAAACATTCAACACTAAGTCATAATTTACTGTCTTTGTCGCAGTTCACACGTGTAGCGCCCATGCAACATGAAGCCTATAAGAAATTAAGAATAATTAATAATATAAATGTATTATTTAATCAAGTAACAAGTAAGAATCATATCTTTATAAATACGAAATATAGTTAGTTTACCTCATCAACAACATCTGCATCCTCAGAATACTTTTCACTATCTATTTTATTTGAATTACCTGAAGTTAATTAAGAAAACAATTAAATGATAATATTATAAAAGATAAAACAATGAATATTTATTTTAAAAAACATAATGAAAATTTTCTTACCATCGAATTTAGACCATAACCAATCTTGAGCACACATTAAAGCCTCCAATGTTTTTGGATGAAGTCTACTACGATGTGGAGACACAAATCTACCACTAGTACTGAAAGCCGATTCAGATGCAACAGTGGATACAGGAATGGCTAGAATGTCCTTAGCAATTGCTTGCAAAGTTGGATATTTGAACCCTTTTTTTTTCCACCAATCTAATATCTCAAAATTTTTAGATCTTGGAATATTAGGTTCATCTAGATAATAGTCTAACTCAGATTTACAATCGGTATCCCTAGAGTTTTGGTCTAAAAACATATCAAAATGTACCAAACGTGCCCCAAGTCTTGAGTAAGATTCTTGAACATGAGATGATGAAGCAATTGAACTTTGAGTTTGGAGAACTTGTTCACTTGACTTAGATCTTAATTGATAATCCTTCACTAAGTCATAGCAAAAATTTCTAACTTTTTCAATCTTATCTTGGCAACCATTTCCATATATCAAAGGATAATAATACTCCACCAATTTCATCTTGTATCTTGGGTCTAAAACAGCTGCCACAGCCATAAAGCCATGAACCACACTCCAATATTTATCAAACTTGATAATCATTTTGTCAGCCATCGACCTTATTTTATCACAATCGGAAGTCAACCACTCAAAAATTGACAATTTGATTTCACAAATATGAAGAAAATATAAATTGGCTGTAGGATATTTAGTACCAGAAAATAATACAGTCACTTCATAAAATGATTCAAGTCTATTGCGAATTTCCTTTGCCAACCTCCAATCTTCTTCATTAGGCAAAGACTTATATTGTTGTTCTCGTTGCTTTAAACGAGGAAAAACATCCTTGTAAATCAAACTTGTGTCAAGCATTAAGTATGTGGAGTTCCAACGTGTCTTACAATCAAGAACTAACTTCCTAGTATATGAAATATTTAATTTTCGAACCATCCCAGCAAAAATTTCCTCTCTTTTAGGTGTTGCACTCCAATAAGAAACACTACTTCGAATTCTCTCAATACTGTCACCAATTACATTCATTCCATCTTTCACAATTAAATTCAATATATGAGCAGCACAACGCATATGAAACAACCTCCCCTATAATAGAAGTGTGCTAGTAGAAAGCTTTTCTAAAACAAAATCAAGCATTAAATCATTTGTGCTACAATTGTCTACAGTCAAGGTAGATAGCTTACTATCAATGTTCCACTCCAATAAGCAATTCAACAAAGCTTCAGAGAGTACATCAGCATTATGTGGACATGGCACATATAAGAACCTAAACAAAAAACAAACAATTAAAGTTTCACATCTTATATAAAATATTGTCTATGTTATAATTTTAAATAAAATAAAATAATAATTATGATTTGAACAATACCTTATAATGCGACTTTGTAGCAACCAATTATCATCTATGAAATATGTTGTGATAGCCATAAATCCCCTTTGTTGGTAATTGGATGTCCACATATCCGTGGTAATTGCAATTCTACTCCCAATTGTCTCTAACAAGCTCATTGTCTTGGCCTTCTCATGATCATAAATTTTTAAGATATCATTTTTCAATGTGTTGCGAGAAATGTGCTTAAACATTGGTTGGAGACTACTAACAAACTTCCTAAATCCTTGATGTTCAACCATGCTCAGTGGATACTCATGCATGACCACCATATTTGCAAGCTCATTCCTTGAAGTTTCTCGATCAAATGAAAATGTTTTAACTTGTATTTTTCCATCCAC
Source organism: Ailanthus altissimus (assembly GCA_946807835.1). Taxonomy (NCBI): domain Eukaryota; kingdom Viridiplantae; phylum Streptophyta; class Magnoliopsida; order Sapindales; family Simaroubaceae; genus Ailanthus; species Ailanthus altissimus. The sequence goes on along the minus strand of OX327690.1, from coordinate 3,223,254 downwards.
TTGTGTAGCTTGAATTTTCTTTATAGTGCAATCAATATTTGGTTGCCTTATCTTCAAACAATTATTCATATGGGTATGCAAATGAGTAGTTCCATTTCTAACCTTAGCACTCAACTTTTTGTTACAATAGAGACAAATGGCAAACCAATTATTATTCATTCTTTCTCTTTTGAAATGTTTCCACACTTTTGATGTCAATTTTTTACTCGATGTTTTATTTGTAATTTCTTCACCTATCATTGGTGTTTGGTTTGAGTCCATCTCAACTTCCATTGTTGAAAATATTTTTGCATTACTATGATTGAGCTCTTCATCACTTGTTGAAACTAATAAATTTTCATCAATCTCCATCTATTCAATAAAAAAATCATAAAAAAAATTAAATGAAACATTATAAAAATAATAATAATAGATAAACAAATAAATTATATAAACTGTATTGACTAATGAAATTTACCAAATTACTATTTTGATGTGAAGACTAAAGAAAACTGTAAGTCTGTAATATGATGATCAAACTTACCAAACCAAAAGGAAAAAAAGGGCATGCAAGAATAAAAGAAAATCTCAAAGTTAAGCATAAATTAACAATTTGTCTACTGCAGTAAAAGTAAGCATCTTTACCCATTAAATATTATCACAAAACTAACATGCGTGTGATGCATTATTATGCTTCAAATTACGGGACCTACAGCAATCACACAAATTCCTTACTAAAGATAAAGAAAAAAATACTATTTTAATCCACAATAATGAAAATTCAATCTCTTGAAGTTTCTTCCTCCATTGTTGCTGTGAAATAAGGGTAATAAATTATGAGTTTGTGCATTATAATGTGGGTAGATTAATTTTGAAGAACATGACAAGTTTTCAAGAATCGATTAAACTATTTTTATTTTATCTACATAAAGCTAGAAAATGTCAGAAAGCCTACAACTATAAGAGATTGGCTTTCCTTTTGAAAGTTTTGCTTAAGAAGCCTGTAACTTCAAGCTCTGAAGCTACAAAACAAATAATCATTATATCAAAGTTGCAAACATTTTTCAATAAAACAGATTTCAAGAAAAATGGGTTTCAAAAGAAACATCATTGCCATGGAGTAAAAGCGAACAAACAGAGAAAAATCCAAGAGGCAAGAATCTCTACTCAAATAACTCAACAAGCCCAACAAGAGTTACGTTGAAACAATAAAAAAAATTTAACAAGTAAAAACAAAAGAAATCAGTGGTATTGTTTAAGATTTACTGCGTGTAAGGAAACTTGGGAGCTAAAGTGAAGAAATTTACTTGATGTTAAGTGAAGAAATAATGCTTGCAACTTGAGAGAAGAGAACGGCGGTATTGAGAATAAGTAAGAGTGTGAGAACAGTTGAGGAAGTTTAGAAAATGAAATTAGGGCTTCTCACTTTTTAAGTTAACCCCTTTACAAAACGCAGCGTTTTATTTTTTTTTAATTATTTAAAAAAAATCCGCGGATACCCATTACGGGTATCCGCGGATTTTATATTAATCCCATACCCGTACTAAATCCGCAACGGATTTTTGTTTTGTATACCAAACCCGTACCAAATCCGCTTTAATCATTACCAAATCCTTCCCAATGCGGGTGAGTTTTAGCGGGTTTGCGGGTTTGCGGATTTTTTTGCCATCCCTAACCACCACTACCATGACCGCTCCTTCACACTCTCACCGCTGCATTGCTGCTCCATCTACTCTCCCTCTCACCCTGTTATTGCTGCGCCCATCTCCTCTCCTCTCCTCTCACCCCCTCCACCACTTATATAGAAGAAAAAAAAAATTAAAAGATTAATATATTATTGTTGGATTATGATTTAGTTATTGATAGTATTGTTAGGACGATAATTTGTTAATTGATGGTATTATAGGATGGTGGTTTGATAATTGATGTTATTGCATAGATAATAGTTTTATAGTTTTAATTTGTCATTTTATAATTATTTTTATTTTCTACGAGTTGTAATCTTGAACAAATCAAGATATAATGTTATTATATTTTAATTACTGCTAAATAGCCAATTAATTTAAAATTAGTAATTATTATTTATTTTTAATTTTTTAATCATCATTAAGACTTATTATATTAATATATATATATATATGACACATCATGTCAGATGAAGGTAAAATAGTTAAACAATAGGTATTTACCGGAATATTTTGACGGGCAGTGACTAATTAAAATATTTTAAAACGTTAAGAACTTTGCGAGTAATTTAAAATTTATGCAAGGATTAAAACTGTTAATTTTTCAAATGAAAAACAAAATACCACTAAAATAAAAAATAAAAAAAAAGAGAAGAAATGCGCCCTTCAAATGTCAGCTGAATGAAAAGATTTTACAAATTGAGTGAACTAAAACCGAATCATTTAAGTAATTTGAAAAGCTTACCTCTATATATGTGAGGCTTCCGAATTCACCACTCCGAAGAAGAAGAGCAAACAAATGAAACATCAAGAAGATAATGGATCTCAAGTAGAGAAGAAGTGGAGAAGCCAATATTTATATACTACTTAGGTTCTTTAACAGTCTCGTCAGAATAAATATTTGTAGCATCCACATGGGGTAGCCGTAGGTTGGATTAATTCCCCTTTACTTTTTCTAATTCTTTTTTTTTAGTTTTTGTTTTTAAATAGTTATGATCAATAAAATTACGATTCCAACAATTAGAACAATAAATAAAGGAAACTTGATTTTCTTCTTTTAGGGTAGAAAGAGATTCTTATTTCTATTTCACCATGAAACTTGAAGGTGATCATTATGTAATGTCTGGTAGTTGAAAATAACAAGGCAAGTGTTAAAGTTCTCAAATGTAACATTAAAAAAAAAAAGGGACAGAGAAAAAATGTGAAAAACGTTCAACTTCACTATTAGAAAAGGAAGAGGTTGAATAAGCATTAATCTTCTCTTATATTCTGAATTTGTTCAAAGTCTGGTGAATTATCTCCAGAGAAATTACCAATTACCAATTACTCAAGTCTTGCTTAAAGTGTCTTTTTATAGTTTAGCCATCTCAAATAATAAATGTTGGCTGTGCCACTATACGAGAGTGATTAATATATTTTTTAAGAAACAAATGTTACTAAGAAGCGGTGAATTAGATGTTCTTAAAATGGGAGATAAGTAATAAATACAAAATTTCATAAAAATAACTGATAATATTCCATTCTCACCCTAACTTTAAAAAATGAAGTGAGAATTATTACTTTATTTATTTATTCCGAAAGCTCTAACGAATAATTTAATCATTATAAACAATCCTATTTTAGGCATAAAACGACTAAATAATAAAAGAATTTTAATTTTTTTGGTGATAATTTTTAAAGTTTGAAATTGAATGTTGAAGGAATTATTTTTTTCTTTGTAAAATTAAATTAAAACGAAAAATCTTAACAAAATTCAACCTTAAAATAAATGAAATATCAAGGAAATAATGGACCTCAAGTAGAGAAGAAGTGAGAAGCCGACATTTATATACTACTGGGCTTCTTTAACAGTCTCCTCAGAACAAATTTTTGTAGCTTCCACATGGGGTAGCCGTAGGTTGGATGGAGACAACTCATAAATTCTCCTTTACCTTTTCTCATTATTTTTATGTTTTTTAATAGTTATAATCAATTAAATTACGATTCCAACAATTACAACAATAAAATAAAAGGAAAGTTAATTTTCTTCTTTTGGGGTAGAAAGAGATTCTTAATTTTATTTCAGTAATCACAAAGGAACTTAAGTGTGACCAATATTTATTGTCTTGTAGTTGAAAATAACAAGGCAAGTGTAACATTAAAGAGAGAAAAATATGTGAAAAATATAAACTTATCTAATATAATATATGTATATGTTTTTATCTAATATAAACTTATCCCAGAAATTATGTTATTATTTAAAATAACCAATCAACTCACCATAATTTATTTTAGATATAAAACTATAGTTTATCTAATTTAACCCTTGTTAATATTGATAAAATGGTATAAAAATTATGTAAAAGTTGCTAAACTTTACTCTCTAAATGATAAATGATCGTGTAACGAAAACATTTAGATAATACTTAGAAAGCGTAGTATTTTGTATTCGAAGAATACAAAAGGAAAAAACTTATCAAATAAAATTTTGATAGTAAATAATTTTTTTATATAGTTAAAAATTCTCTTGTAAAGGAAAATAAATAAAGAAAAGTGAGATTAGATAGTGAATCTTTATTCACTAGTAAACATTATTAAATCGATGTTTCTTAGTAAGATGGAAATAATTTTTATATAGTTATAAGTAGATTATATGATTATTTATTTTTAGATGCTTATATCTATACATTCTTCACGTTTGTAAAGAAAGTAAACCCTCTCAAATAATAAATTTTTGCTATGCCACTATAAGGGAGTGATTGGTGTTTTTATAAAAGATAAATGTTACTGAAAAAAGGTAAGTTGATTGTCTTAAAATGGGAGATAAGTGATAATTAAAATTTTTCACTAGAATAACGGATAATATATGATAAAGATAAAGTGAATCGTACATTACTTGGCTTATTTATTCAGAAGGCTCTACCATTATAAGAATATGATAAAGATAAAGTCAATCATACTTTTGTGTGCAAAAGTAATATATGAAAATGATTATTGAGCCTATTATCTCAACGCCCAAACAATTCTTATAAAGTCTAATTTTTTGAGAGGATTCAACACAAATTTTTAATCCAACACGTGAGTTAATCAAACTTATTGATCCGTGAATCTCACAAGTAGGTAAATTTCAATTAAATCATTTTTTTTATTGTTAGCTTTAAAGCAAATTAAAATTTTAATTCACTCACATTTAGTTAAATTTGTATTTTGACAAAAATTTAAATTCATATATTCATATTTTAATATAAATTAAAATTTTCACACTATAAATAAGCATACAAACTTATCCATAATTCATTTTAGCTATTCAATTAATTATACATACAGATTAAATTTAATTAATAAAAAAAATTATTCAATATTTATTAGAGAATATAGAGAATAATAGCCCACTTATTGTTGAAGCACTCACATACACAAAAGCCTTTTTTTTTTGGGACAAAAATTAACTTAAATGTCAAAATATCTCTTTTTTCAAGAGGGTGGTGCTCTTCGAGTTTTACTTAAGGGACCCCAGTATAAGGGAGTGATTGGTATATTTTTTTAAGAAAGAAATGTTACTAAATAAAGGTTAATAGATGTTTTTAAAAGGAAAGATAGCTAATAATTACAAAATTTCACAAGAATAAATGATTATATTCCATTCCCACCCTCTATTAACTTTAAAAAATTAAGTGCGAATCATTACTTTGCTTATTTATTCAGAAACCTCTACTATTATAACAATATAATAAAGATAAAGTCAATGGCACTTTTATGTGCAAAAGTGATATATGAATATGGTAATAGTTAAGTTAGTTTCTAATGTTACACAAAAGTGAGAAGCAAGGAATTATATTGTATCTTTATGAGAGCTAAAAGATGAGGAGTAAGGCTTTAAGTTGGTTTCTAATGTAAAATAAAAGTGGAGTAAGGTTCGTTATATAAGCTTTAGTCTTTTGTATAAAAGAAAGATTAATAGCCTCTTAATTTATATAAATTTTTACTTAATTTTTTATATTATCAAAATTCAACAAAGAGATATTTTAATATAAAAATATTATCGTCAATACCTTTGCGGTATAACTTAATTATAATAATACTCACAAGTTTAAAAAATTGATATTTGTGCTTATTTTTTTATCAAAATAGTCACACATGCCCGATCATTAGAGATTTGCTATTAAAAATAATAGATTCAATAGTAATCTTATCTTTTCACCTTTATGTTGGAAATTAAATGTGTGACATACGAGTGTATAAGTAATTTAAAAAATTATTACATGCAGCGGAAGCATGTTAACATATACACCCAATTTAACAAATTTAACCACATATATCACATATATGCTCAAATATAATTATTATACAACAACTTATACATGATGAACAATTGTGTGCAAAAAATTAAAATGTAAAGAACACTTACCTAATAAAGGTAGTTTTACAAAAACTTCAAGTCCTCTAACAATCTAACTAAAGAGCTCACCTTGAAGTGTATTGTTGAACAATTATAGTCCATAACAGTTTGGCGGCTTTATAAGATGTCTATTGGAGGTCTTTGTGAGTCGGTTTAATATTCAGTCCTCATTGAATACCTAAATGTCTATACGAGCTTCCACTAAACTCATAGTTTTTTAAGACTAACCATCTGGACCATCCAGATATAGACATATACTAATCTATATTAATGGGTTTCACCGATAGACCCGTATCGAAGAAATTAGATCAGGAACATCAAGTTTGAGAACATACTTGTATAATGACATTTTCTAGCACCATCTGCAACTCTTTTTAGCTATGTCATTACTAATATATTCTCACATCATTGTCCCATTTCAGACAAGGTTCTAACTGTTTAGATTTCGCTAACTCTATCAACCTGCTAACTCTTAATACTTTTAACTATTAGCATTGCTAACTCTTAGCATTAATCTAAACTTCTTTTAGACCAGATCTGAACTCTTTCAGATCATACAATGTCTGAAACGTTACAAGTATCTTATCATTTAATGATAAATAATATTAACGATTTTATTAGAAATGATAATTGTATAAATATTATTGTTAAGGGAGGAAACGCCCTTCTCCCTCTTGAGGTTATGTTGAAGCGAAGAACTCAAGATTCAACCTAGAACCCTAACCTTCTTGCGCAATGAAATAACCTGTTAATCAAGCAAAACACCAAGAATCCAAAGCAGAATATAAAAGAGCACAACATAATCTTACGTGGTTCAGCCAATTGCCTATGTTCATGGTAGATTTAAGGATCCTAACCTCTATTATTAACTCCCTAGAGATTTTATAAGAAAAATCTAATGAAAAACCCTCAAAAGGACCTAAACGTTTAGTGAACCCTTACTCTACTACGAACAATGATCACCTAAACAACGGTTCCACCATAGCGCATACAAGCACTTAGTGTCTACCCAGTTCTTCCCCTTTCTTAGAGTCTCTCAATGCTTAATCTGAAATCAAGGGTTTACAAGTGTTTATATAGAGTGTATTTTGTGTCCACTACCTTATTCTTTGTTGAAGTAAGAGTTTATTTATTTTGAAAGTCCAAAACTTCTCAAAACTGAAAGTCCCAAACCAAAACGGACTTCTGACGCGTCTGGCGCCACGGCGCTGGGCATTATCTCGCCCATCGCTTCGACGCTGAGGACCTAGTGCTGCAGCGCTGGGTTATTGTCCTGGGCGCCGCAGCGCTAAGCCCTAACAGCCCCTATCCCGCGTTTTCTTGCTTCCTTCGAGTCTTTGAGTCTCGTTTCGCTTCCCTCTTCGTGTCCCACACGTCCTAAACTTCTCCATACGTGTCCCACACGTTCTAAACTTCTTGTAACTCTTCCCTTTGGTATTCATATCAATTCTTGTTCAACCAAGATTGTTGAATCACCAATTTTTCAACAACTATCATTAAATATTTATACATAATGAGATGGCACGTAAGCACAAATTTCAACACTTTAAACTTTTAAAATTAACAAAAAATAATATAATAATATAATATTATAAAATTAAAAAAGAAAGTAATATGGTTGGCTACATTGGCAACCATTTGGCCACTTGCACCGGTGGCCAAAATTTTCTTCTGGTAGAAGGAAGCGGAATTTTTGCAATCCAAAAGTTCATAGGAGAAATCTAGATGAAGATCACTTCCTCCATGTAAGTTTAAGCATGAGCTGCAAGAAGGTATAAACTATAATGAGACATTCAGTCCAGATGGCCAAGGAAGATATAAAACACATTGCCTTGAAGTCATTTATTGGTATGTACTCAAACTCGGCGACCATAATGGCCGCCAGTCCAGTGACCTCAGGTGCAACCAATGGCCGCTGGAAATGAAGGCCAAATAGCTGCCTGGTTCCTAGGTGGCCATTTGGCCTTTCATTTTTTCAAGTTATTTATTTTTTAAAAATTTTAAATTTTTTTATTTTATTAATTTTTTATTATTTCATTATTTTTTTTATTATTACTTTATTTTTTATTATATTTCAAAGTTAAAATATTAAAATTTGTGTAAGTCAACCTCGTTAAGTATATAAAGGGTAAAAATTCTTTTAACACTTAGTAATAGGGAATCTGTTTAATTTAATAGAATATTCCTAACATTTGAGCATTAGTACTTATTTTTGTAAAAACAATTAGGTACAATCATCAAATTTTTAAATTTATAGATATTATTATAATTAAACTGTACCTTAAAGGTATTGATGATAATAACCCTTTAATATATGATAAACGAAATTTGTTATGCATATCATACCACTATCAATTTATATAGTAATGTAAGTATATCTAACAAATTATAGGAGAATATTCAAAATTATTACATAATTTTATATTGTTAAAATACAATGATTTTTGGTTTGTTTTTTCTTTTTCTGATGAGATACACTAAAAAGAAAGAAAGAAAAAAAAACTTAAAAGCATATGGATAGTATATTAGTTATATAGATTCACGTGTTGTGATGAATCACATCTCTTTGCATTGTTTCTAATAAAAACTAAAGTTCTCAAAGTTAAGCAATCAACTCACGTGCATAACGTGCTTGTCATTCATCTTCTTTGCGACTTGAAAGTAATCAAAGTTCACTAAGATGGGTGACCTCTTGGGAAGTCCTCGTGTTGCACCCCTCTTTTGAAAGTAAAACCTGTTGTCAAAAGAACTTCTCCCTAACTAAGGGATCACAAATTCTCCCTAACTAAGGGATCGGATTTTCGTTCGTTCAGCGAACTCTAGTATCTCGTATCAAATTATGGATGACATCGAAGCCCTATGGAACTCCTTCTCAATTGATAATTCTCATAACGAAGAGGTCTTTGAGATCCCAGAAGCGGTGGTTAAAAGACACCGTTTAGCAGCCAAATTTGGCCTGTTTATCAAGATCATGATGAGAAAAGACTACCAACGAGATGCCTTCCAAAGCATAATGTGAAGTCTTTGGCAACCTACTGGAGAACTGAGATTCCGATGGTTAGGCGATGATATCTTCCTGTGTGAGTTCTCCCTAGAAGACGACCGGAAAAAAGTGTTAAGAACTGAACCTTGGAATTTCAACAAATTCCTAATTGCCATGGAACCAATTGTTGATGAAGGTCCTGCTATCAACCCCACATTCCGTTGTGTCTCATTTTGGATCCAAGTACACAATATTCCAATAGTTCATATAAATGTTGAGACAGCTGAACTAATTGGGAATAGGATTGAGAAATTCCTAGATGCAGATGCCGATGATTCTGGATCATGCATAGGAAGATTTATGCGCATTCGAGTTAAAATACACCTCGACCAACCACTACGGAAAGGAATATTTCTTAAACTCGGCTCAATTGAACACCTGATTTGGCTAGACTTCAAGTATCAAAAACTTCCGAAATTCTGCACTCTCTGCGGCTTCCTAGACCATGGCTACAGAGAGTGTCTACAATCATACCCAACTGTCCTTAAAAAACCTGGTAACCACCGCTACTCAGAGAATATTCGAGCGGCCGGGAATTACAGGGACTTCTAAGCATCCACATCAAGGGACACACTCAAGAATAACACTCATAAAGGCCCAGAAAGAGACCCCCGTAGAGATGAAGAGGTTAATAACGACTCTCAGGAGGGGACTACCACTGCTGAACCCCCGGCGGCGAGTGCAGAAAAGAAGGGGGCTCTGCAAGGGGCTGTGAGGGATACCGAAAACCTTGGTTTGACAGTAAACATGCTCTCCACCATTAAGGGGTGCATGATAGCAAACTGGAGCATGCATCCTTACAGGAATGGTCCCCTAAATGCTTACAAACCGGTCACCACTTCCGCCAAGTATTCTGCCGAGACATCCACCACGCTTCCAGGAACTCTTGGATCCAATACTACGGGAGCATGTGACAGGCCTATAGTGGCACGGCAGCAGGTAAATGACACTGATCTAGAACCTACAATCGAAGTGCATGCTGTCGATGAACCCCAATATTGGAACAGGATAAAAACATTCGAGCTCAAGCCACGTGAAGACCCTGGTCAGGAGCATAAAACAGTTGCACATCCTGCCGTTGAGCTCAAACACCGCAACAAATTCAAAGAAAAAATGCTCCAGCCACGTGAAGACCACTCATCCCAGAAACCAATTGTGCTGCTGCGAATAGTTAGGGGAAGCTCAAGGATGGAACCATCAAACTTGGTCGGACCATGCGCTGGCGGGATCCTACCTCATCATGTCTCGATGTTGTCAGCCAGTGAGCTCCCACAACAGAACAGATCCATAACACGCATGGCTGAGTCATGTGCAGATCACCAAGTACAGCTAACCATGGACAGCACCAACAATTTGCGTGCATGTGACAGCTCTTCTTGTCGGATGGACTCAGGGAAAGGTGAAGATCTGCTATTGGCTTCATGGCAGCATGTAAAAGATACTGGTTCAGAGGCTAAAACTGGAGCACATGCTGTACACAATGCCGTTGGTAGCCAAAACCAGAACGGTGTCAAAACAAACACACTTCAGCCACGTGAAGACCACTCATTGCAGGAAACAAGGGAGCTGCTGCGAGGTGATGGACAAAGAGTGATGAGGGAGCCATTATACCTGGTCGCACAATGCGCTGGCGGGTTCCCACCTCCTCGTGTCTTGACGTTGTCGGCCGATGATAAAGAATCAACCAACCATGCTCTCCAACATCCAAATTCTTATATGGATAACAAAGGCACGCGGTGCATGCCCTCCATGCAGCCATCCCAAGTGGAAACACACCAACACTTGGACTTTAGTGATGTTAATGAACACCTGGATTCTTGCATTGTTAACGAGAGCACGCGATGCAGGCCACCCACGCTTTCAATCCAAGTGGAAACAGAAAAGGACATCCAGTCACCCGATACTACCACTACCAAGGAAATTGCCCCCCATGCAGTACCAGGCCCTCTTAAGCACGTGACTAACACCCAGCCGCACTCTGCCCCAAATGTCACACTAATGGCCAACCCTATTAAAAATATTGCAGAAAAATGCGTGAATCTTTATGGGCTCCAAGACAATGGGGTACCAGAGCCCAGACAAAGCGTGGGAATATTGCCTTGCTGGAGGAATGGTCCTCAAACAGACTTCGAAAGGCCCCTTGATCACCTCATCCTTCACAAAAGTGGCAGTACTACCACAGAGTCTCCACGAAGATCAACGAGACAAAAAAAATGTAGACAGATATACACCTCTGAGAGCAAAAATGCTCAAAGAATTCCTAACCCAAATAGCAACAAGTCACACTATGCTACCAACAGACAGCTGAATGCCAAAAGAAAAGTACGTAACAATGACACTGCATACCCTACTCCATCTAAGAAGGTCCGACCTCAAGCAACGGGGGTTTATGAACGATCAGTGGTTTGCAACCACCAGCACCTGGAAGATGAAGACAAGAAGGTTCCTGTTGTTAACCATGATACCTCCTCAAAGTCCTCCTGCTGTTATGCAGGACCGCCGATCCCAATGAAGCTTCTGAGCTGGAATGTACGAGGGCTGGGCAACCCTTGCATATTCCACATCCTGCATACCTTGGTGCAGGACCACTGCCCAGAGGTGATCTTTCTTACAGAAACACGAGCATACAGACAAAGAATGGAAGATCTTTGGGTGAAACTTGGTTGCGTAGGGAAATTGGTGGTAGAAAGAGTCGGTCGCAGTAGTGGCTTAGCACTACTATGGACGGATAAGGTTGATATCTCCCTCCTATCGTACTTCCGTTTTCATATTGATGTGGCTATTACAGGTTTGGGGAAAAATTGGCGATTCACGAGCTTTTATGGCCACCCTGAATCATCTCAGCGTGTCCACTCCTGGACACTCTTGCGACGTCTATGTTCGTTATCTTCTTTCCCATGGCTATGTAGAGGAGACTTCAATGAGATCCTTCAAAGCTCTGAAAAACTTGGCGGCTTGCCTCGCCCTACCTACCTTATGCAGAACTTCAGGAATGCTATTGATGACTGTGGCCTCTCGGGGATCCAATTCAAGGGGCCTCATTTTACTTGGTGCAATGGACGAGATCGTAGTTTGTTTATTCAGGAAAGACTTGATCGAATGCTCTGCTCCTTCCCCTAGCACTGCCTCTTCCCTAATGCCTTGGTGCAGCATCTAGACTTTTGGGGCTCCGACCACCGACCGCTCCTATTATCATTTGATGAAGCTGGCAGACCAACTAGAAGACGGTCTTCTTATCGCCCCATCTCCAGATTCCACTTTGAGGAAGCTTGGGCCAACGAACTGGACTGCAGGGAAATCATATCAGAAAGATGGCTCCAAAACCTAAGCTCCCTCGACTCAATTTACAGGAACCTCTTACACATTGGGTCTCATCTAAAAAAGTGGAATCTAGCTCACTTCCGCAGACTCAAGACTGAGATAAAAAATAAAAAGCAACTGTTAGGGGCTTTGAACCAGCAGGTGAATGCTCAGACCTGGCCTGGGATAACGAAGATTTAGAAATCCCTGGATGCACTAATGTACAAAGAAGAGACATATTAGAAGCAACGTTCGAGGGTTCAATAGCTACAAGCAGGGGATAAAAATTCACGCTTCTTTCATCTTAAAGCATCAGGGAGGAGAAAGAGGAACTCTATCTCGGGGATCACAAATAGAGATGGAATCTGGTGCGCAGACCTGGAACAGACTGCGAAGGTTTTTTTGGAGTACTTTTATGATATTTTCTCTTCTTCTAATCCTTCTGGGACTGTGATTGACTCGGTAGTCTCTTGTGTGGAGCCGAGATTATCTGTGCAGCAACTCCAATGGTTAGACTCCCCATTCCGGGGGGAAGAAGTCCACAAGGCAGTGTTTCAGAGGTACCCTACTAAAGCCTCTGGTATCGATGGTATGCCAGCCTTATTCTTCCAAAAAATTTGGGACATTGTTGGATCTGACATTTGTCGTGTGTGCCTGGGTTTTCTTAACAATGGGGACGACCTCAGAATGGTAAATGACACCCTCATTACCCTTATCCCGAAAGTTGGTGATCCCAAAGTTTGCTCGGATTTTCGCCCAATAAGCTTGTGTAATGTCTTATACAAAATTGTTGCTAAGATTTTAGCCAACAGACTACGAGGAGTCATGGAGAGTTTGATTTCTGAGTCCCAAAGTGCTTTCATACCAGGGCGTCTAATCACCGACAATGCTATAATCAGATTTGAGTGCCTCCACGCCCTCAAACGTAATAAATTTTCGGCGGGAAATTTTTTGGCCTTGAAATTGGACATGTCAAAGGCTTATGATCGGGTAGAATGGGATTTCTTGCTTGCAATGATGGGGAGATTGGGTTTCTCTGACAATTGGTGCCGGATGATTTATCAATGTATCTCATCAGTATCATACTCTATCATTATTAATGGCACTACTCATGGCTCTATATACCCCTTAAGAGGCCTTCGCCAAGGTGATCCTCTATCTCTATTTCTGTTCCTTATTTGTGTAGAGGGTCTTTCCTCCCGCCTAAAGTTCGCAGAACAACGAGGTGATATACAGGGGCTGCAATTGGGGAATCAAGGGCCCACAATCTCCCACCTACTTTTTGCTGACGATAGCCTCTTATTTACTAGGGCCTCCTTGGACAATTGCATCTCGATAAAAGACATTTTGAGTTCTTAAGAGCATGCTTATGGAAAACTGATCAATAACCAGAAGTCTGCAGTTTGCTTTGGTAAGTCTATATCAGGGGCGGTTGCTGCCCAGCTCACCCTTTGCTTGGGGGTGACCCAAGTCCCCCACCACAGTAAATACCTGGGCCTCCCTTGTATTACTAGCAAAAATAAACAGAACCTATTTGCTGCTATTAAAGACAAAGTGTGAAGTAAACTGAAAGGTTGGAAGAGACATCTTTTTTCAGCTGGGGGTCGGGAGATCCTTATCAAAGCAGTTATCCAAGCCATCCCAACCTATATCTTGAACCTGTTTAGACTTCCAAAAAGCCTAGTTAATGAGATTCGTAGGCTCTGTGCAAGGTTTTTTTGGGGCGGTGATGCGTACTCAAAGAAAATTCATTGGTGTTCGTGGGATGTGTTGTGCCACCACAAGAGGGATGGAGGCATGGGTTTTAGAGACCTAGCTTCCTTTAACTAAGCAATCCTCGCTAAGCAAGGATGGAGAGTGATCACCTTCCCAAACTCATTAGTTGCCAAAACTCTTCGAAGCCTTTATTTTCCTAACTCTTCTCTCTTGCAGGTACAATCTAGACAATCTGATTCACAGGTCTGGAAAAGTATTCTTTGGGGCAGAGACTTGCTAAAAAAGGGACTACGCTGGCGTATTGGTGTTGGAATAGCTGTATCAATCTATTATGACCAATGGCTCCCTCGACCATTATCCTTTAAACCCTCATTCCCCCACAAATTGCCAGAGCATTCACTAGTTGCTGAGTTACTCACACCTGCTGGGTCATGGAACTTTGAACTGGTCCAGGACTACTTTCCTCCTGAAGAAAGTGACTTAATCCTCAATATCCCCCGCTCTCGATGTTGGGAACAACCAGACTCAGTTACGTGGCATTTTGACAGGCTAGGACAGTATACTATTAAAAGTGGGTACCAGCTATCTCATACTGTTGACCAAGCTTCATCCAGTAACAATAATGTTGATTCTAGAACCTGGTGGCAATACATGTGGAGGTTAAAGATTCCAACCAAAATAAAGCATTTTGTTTGGAGAATTACCCATGGTTGGATCCCTACCTTTACAAATCTTAAGAGGCATCATGTGCCTATTGATGAGTCTTGTAACCGCTGTGCTAAAGGTGCTGAAAACTCTATTCATGCAGTATGGTTATGTGATGCACTAAGAAAGGTACGCCAAGCTTGTCCATTTTTGCATAGTATAAATATTTACCACAATACTACTTTTTTGGATCTCCTAATGATATGCAAAACGAGCTTAGCTGTAATGGATCTTGAGATACTATTAATTATGTTTTGGAGATTATGATATATCAGAAACAAATTAGTCACAGAGAAGAAAGTGATATTGGTGGATGATGTTCTTAATTGGGCTAAATGCTATTGGTATGAGTTCGTATTTTGTTGCACAGACAAAGTTGATGCCACTAGTAATTCGAGTTGTAGTTGGCTAGCCCCAAGACTGGGTTTTATAAAACTCAACACTGATGCCAGTCTATCTCCTAAGCACCTCAAGGCTGGGTTAGGAGCGGTCTTGCGTGATAACTATGGAGCGGTACTTGCCTCTTCATCCTCTCCACTTAAGGCAAAGCCCTCAGTGGACATTTTAGAAGCATTGGCAATATTTCAAGGTCTTAACTTAGCTAGAACACTGGGCTTATCAACTATTGAGGTTGAATCTGATGCAACAGGCATTATTTCTGACATCAACAATCACACTCACTCTTTCTCAGAACTTGGTTTGGTACTTCATGATATCAGAACGGTCTCGTCATGCTTTAACTTTTGCTCTTTCAGTTATTCACATCGGTCCACTAATAAAGTGGCGCATGAACTAGCACAACTTGCTCTAAACATAGTTTCTGATACTATTTAATTGGAAAAAGTCCTAACACAATGTAATCGTTTTATATTTGAGGATTTTTCCTCCACTTGAGTTAAATTACACAATTTTATTATTATCAAAAAAAAAAACAAAAACTCACGTGCATAACAATAATTGGAACATAATCAGCTAAATCTCCATGATTGAAGGTCTTTTCTAACTGTCAAAGAACCTATTTGATTCAATGTAAAAAAGGAGAAATTTGATTGACTAAATTCTAAACAATTGATTTACTTAAATAAAGACTAAACGATAACAAATCATAGAAAATAGTATTGGAAGCAAGCTGATGATGGCACAAATCAAGCCATTTCACTACCAAGTTTAATACAACAAACCAACTGAACAATCTGACGCCATGGCTAGCAATAGCTAGCATATCACAAGTGATTTTGTGAAGGATCCTTTATAGAAAAATTATTTTTCTGTTTTATATCCTTTCTTGACGCATGTTCTTAGGGTACGTGTGATAAATGTATTTTTATTATTTAAATAATTTTTATTTTAAAAATGTTTTATATCATTTGATATTACTAAATTTTAACATGTAAAAGATAAGATTTCGCTTTTGTTTTATATGGATTTTCTTTGAACTACTTTAGGAGTAGCTTTTGCTTTTAGCATGTCCTTATGTTTTATTTTTAGATCCCTATATCTACACGTTATTCACGTTTGTAAAGAAAGTAAATTGGTTTACTACATAATTAAATAAAAAAATTGAATATTTTAACCATCACAAACAATCCTGTGCTAAACTTGTTGTTATGTGACTAAACAACAAGAGAATTTTAATTTTTTATTTTTTGCAATGACTTCTATAGCTTGTAACTAAAGTTTTTCTCTAAAGCACTATATGCAACTACAAATTAATCTATAAAACATTTTTCTATTTGTTCATTATGTTAGCTCTTGATTTGACTATGTTAAAGATGATTGAAATTAACAAAATAGAGCAAGTGAATAAAATAAATTTCTGTCATATGTAACCGTTGCATCATATTCATAGAATCACTTTTCTACCTAGAAGTGATTCTTATAATGGTTGATATTTCTTATTAAATAAGCAAAGTGATTATTCCTACTTCATTTTAAAAATTAATATAGGGAGAGACTTAATAGGATATTATCAGTAATCATTGTGAAACATTGTTATCACTATTTTTCTCCTATAACTTTAAGAATATTTAATCACCTATTGTTGGTACCATTAGTATCTTTTATAATAGCATAGCTAGAATTTAGTATTTCAGAGGACTGAACTAAGTATTGAAAAAATAATATTATAAATAAAATTTAAGAAGAGATGAAATTTTAATGGCAAAATTCAAAATAGACTTTTATTCTTTTTATTTTTATCTTTTTTTTCTAACAAAAAACTATTATGTAATTATAAGTCAATTTTTTTTATGTATTATTATGTAGCTATTAGTCAATATGGAAGAAATTTATGTTGTGATTACTGCAAAAAGATTGGGACTTCTTGTGATCTTTTATTCCAAATTTTCTACTAAATTTAACAGTTCGCTAGGGAGATTTTTTTGTTCAATTTTTCATAAACAACGTCAAAAACTGTTAGCCGGTGATGAGATGTTCTAAAAATAAATTAAATCATTTGTGGTCGTACATAATCCGGTCACAAGTTTCCTCAACAGTTTCGATCTTCCTCAACAGTCTTTAGAATCATATATATGAGCCAAAACTAATCGAGCAATATGGGCATGACGCATGATCGAGTACAATTGGATTTGTAATATAGGCGGACACATTTGGCCCGACAATTTAATGAACATGCATTTCTCATCCCAAAATATCTTATAAAAAAAATGCAAGTCTCTCTAAATTAAAAATGCGATCAAGCATTTACTTATTTGGGTCGGGCCAAATTCGAGTTTATGCCTAGGTCGAATCTAAGTTAAACTCAATTATAAAATTTATATGGTATAATTTATATTTATAGTTTAATATATATTTTTTATCATTATTATAATTTCTTATTAATTTTTAAGTTAAATTTAAAATTTTGAGATATTTACTTTGTAAAATAATTACTAGATTCGTATATATCAAAGATTATAAATTAATTTAAGATTTTTTAAAATAAAAAAATATTTGGATCCATCTTGAATTCGTATTTCTCCAAAAACAATTTGGGTCTAGATCCGAGTAAAAATTTGAATTTTTTCAAATTGAGCCGGGTTTCGGGTTTTTCCAAATCCAGGCTCTTTTCTCATCCCTAATTATAATTGTAATTCTAATTACAATCACACCACTATTACATTAATGGTAATTACAATTTCAATTACGATAGAAATACAATTACAATTATAATTATCATTACAATATTATAATTGTAATTATAATTACAATTACATTTGTAAAATCTAATAATCGCCAATATATTTTCGTACTTATATATTTGAAATATATTATCATAATTGTAATTATAAGTATAATTGTAATCGTGATTATAATTAGAATTGGAATTATAATCGTGATTAGAATTACAATTGTGATAATATATTTCTTACAAAATAATTAAAAATTATAACAATTAATATGATGAAATTTTTAATATTTATGAAAATATCTATTAAAAAAATTAGTAGTTAATTTAATCATACTATATTTAAAACAAATATTAAAGTTTGAAAATTTTCATCTTAGTTTCGTCCAATGGTAGCCTTTGTTTTTATAAGTTTTTTTTATTGTGAAGTCTTGAGTTCATGACGTTATAATTATAAATTTTCATGGATCGTGTTGGGTTCGTTATGGACTCATGTTAGCATGGCCTATTGGACTGGATGCCAAAGACTAGCATAGCTCGCTTTTAGGCTATGCTACATGGTATTGTAATGGGTCGTGTCACTTGGCCACTAAGTATATATATTAATATTATAATCAAATAATATAATATAATATAGTATTTTTGTAGAGGTGTGTGATTTAGGTCTATAGTTTTACAGTGTATACATGTGCCATGTGTTCATTATACTAAATATGTAACTCATACATATTAAATCATACATATATGCATCTTGGTTTAACTCATTAAACCTATGTTATATGTTTACCACTAACCAACTTTTGATCAGTAAAATAATAGTTAATATTATTTTAGTGGGTTAATTACTTGAGGGAGATGATGAATAGTAAAGAAAACAATTTTTCTTATATTTTCTCTCTCTAAAAAATAATTTTTGTAGAGTTTCTCTCTCTAAATTAAATTTTCCATGGCTGGAGAGCCCCAATGCCACGACACTAGAATTCAAGGCCACGGCACCCAGTGTTATTCCAACCTTTGTTTACACATTTCAATACTTGAAACGCACCATTTGACACTAGAACTTTATCAATAATACTTTCACACTCAAATGTACACCCAAATCAACACAGAACGGACTCTGATGCCATTTCTATATAATCGATTATAACTAGAGTGTATGCATGTGTATTTGTGTTTATTGCACAAAATACGTATCTCATATATATTTATGTGTAGCGAAATTATTAAAAATAATCAATAAATATAAATAATATATTAATCACATTACAATATATAAAGGGTTGAGAATTCACCAATTGTAACTTTTCTCAAACTTACTAGGAGTCCGCCTAGAGTGTAACACGTTCACAGTTCTAGTAACCAACTAGGTGGGTTTAAAAAGTTAAAACAATAACTCCAAATCCAACACTAAGTTTAACACTTAACCCTAAACTATATGTTTATCACTAAATAACTTTTAATCAATAAAACAATAGCTTAAATTACTTTTAATGGCTAAGTCTTTTAGAGAATACAATTACTAGTGATTTCAACTCTTAAAATCAACGACCAAAGAAAAAATTTCTTTTCAATTTTTTCATCTCATTTGGCCAACCATTTCATGTAATTTTTGCCAAAAAAAACAAAACCAATTTCATTGCTTTTCTAAGCATCACCCGTTTCACACACAACACATATCTATATATGTATTAAATATATAATATAATAATAATAAATATATATACTTGGCCACCAAGTATATATATACATACATACACATATATTGTTATTATATTAATATATTAATATTATATCCATATAATAATTAAAAAAATTAAGTATTTAACTATTAAATAATTAATATGTAAAATTACCATTTTATCTCTTTGACATGGTTATCAAGTATATCTCTTAGTGGGTCCCACGACACCATAGGTAAACTCAACTAAGGGCTCACAATGCATGTAAAACTTAAATATAAGCACGTGCTTATCCCGTGATCATGGTAGATATTATTGGACTAAACAATTCAATCTAGTACGTTGCTCTAGTGCACAATGAGTACACTCTATATTGCAGGACTCCTTAGGTCCACGCTCAATTCGTCAAATAGAACAATTTCATGAGTTCGTGAACGATGTCTCACGCACATATCACGGATATTATAAATCAGTGTGTTATACCATATAAGATGAGGTCACAATACATACGTATAGTCCTTATATCATTTATATCCTAGATTCATAGGGACATAGATCAGCACCGTCAAATTCCCCATCAGTAGATCCATGAACCTATCTCCAGATTTTTCTCACCAAATAATATGCAAACACCTTTGCTATATTGTTCAACCCTATGAAAAACTCATTTTTTTGGGTTAATTGCTTATAGCCATAAGACTTTCTGAGATACAATCTTGAAGTATCTGAATATATAACTCTCTATATGAGCTGATGGATCCTATATCTACGAACATCGGACTCCATAAGTATCAAACCATACCTAGTGACACCCAGCGTCAAACCATGAAAGGTTTCTAACATGCATAAAACTAAAGTATGGTGGATTATTTACAAGCCCAATGTGGCGCTCAGGTCAAAGAACTACGTATACTACTCAACTCAAAAGAACATTCTATTGACGGCTACATAAAATGTCTATTGAGGTCTTCGAGAGTCTGTTCTGTACCCAGTCCTTACTGAATACATGTATACTTATTCAAGCTTCAAGCTCATGATCAGCTAAGAACAACCATCTGTACTCTACTAATATAGACATAGAATGATCTATATAAATAGGTATTCACCAATAGACTTGTGTGGGTAAAAATAGATCAGGAGCAATGTATTTGAGAACATACTTGTGTAATAACATTACTTAACACCCGATTGTAACTCCTTACAACAATGTCATTATTAGTATATTATGAGGTCTTTGCCCCGTTACAGACAAGGTTATAACTCCTTAAAATTCACTGATTCTTATAACTTCTTGGGTTAAATTGCTCGTTTGATTGCTTCTGTTTCAATAAACTAGTATCAGAGCTTGGTTTTGAGCAAACATGGCCACACCCAAGTATAGGGTAAAGAAATTCAACGATACGAATGACTTCAATTTGTGTTAAGGCTTTGTTGGTGAGCCAACGATTAGTTTCGACATTAGAGGAGACTAGAGCTTCATCTAGTGAAGAAAAGAAGACACTAGAGTCATCTAAAACTAAAGAAGAAAGAAGGACATTCAAAAAAGAGTTTATAGTACAATCGTTTTATCATTAAGTGATGAAGTACAGAGGGAAGTAGCAAGTAAGATG
Source organism: Ailanthus altissimus (assembly GCA_946807835.1). NCBI lineage: Eukaryota > Viridiplantae > Streptophyta > Magnoliopsida > Sapindales > Simaroubaceae > Ailanthus > Ailanthus altissimus. The sequence goes on along the minus strand of OX327690.1, from coordinate 3,202,032 downwards.
ATGACGATTGGTCTTTAGAAGAAGTTTGACTCCCTTTATAAGCAAAAATCATTGGCCAACAGATTACATATAAAAAAGAAGCTATATCAGTTATCCATGTCAGAAGGGATGCTGATGAAAGATCATATAGATGCCTTCAACAAGATTATTCTTGATCTTGAGTCTATCAACATCAAGATAGAAGATGAAGATATGGCGATTATCCTGCTGAGTTTATTTCTCAAGAGTTATGAGAGCTTTGTTGATACATTACTCTGTGATAGAGAGATTTTAACAATAAGTGATGTGACATCATCATTAAACTCAAAAGTTATTAGAAAAGTAGATTGAGCATAATGCAGAAAGTTTATTTGTCAAAGAAATGCCTTTATATTGAGATAAAAGGAAAAAAGGGCTCAAGATCGAAGTCCAAGACTTCTAGGAAGTGCAATTACTATAAGAAAAATGAGCGCTTCATAAAAAACTGTACAGAGAAGAAAGCACAAGAAAAGAAGAAAGTGAATGCTACGCTTACCTATAATGATAGCTACGACGGCACAGAAACACTAGTCACTACTGATGGTCAGAGTACTGAACAATGAATTCTTGATTTTGGTTGTACATTTCACATATACCCACATAAATCTTGGTTTATAAATTTTCATCCCATTAGTGATGGTAAGGTATTAATGGGTAATGACATTGTATGTCAAGTGATGGAAATTAGTAGTATTAAACTTAGGTTACATAATGGGTGAGTGAGAGAGTTGACAGAAGTTAAGTATGTTCCTTACCTCAAGAGGAACTTGATCTCACTAAAGACATTAGACCAGAACGGGTATTCTATCAAGATCAATAGATAGGTTTTGAGAGTATTAAAGGATTCCATAGTGATAATGAGTAGAGATAAGCACAAAGGTATTTATGTGCTTAAAGGTGAAGTTATAAGTGGTTCTACATTATTCTTTATAAATGATCAGAATTTGCAAACTAAGTTATAGCATCTTAGACTAGTACACCTAGGCGAGAGAAATCTGAAGGAGTTATTTAGTCAAAAAGAATTTGGTGATGATAAGTTTCAACCATTGGAGTTTTGTGAACATTATGTGCTTGAAAAAACACATAAAGTAAGGTTTAGTACCGGCTAGCATAAGACTAATGAGACTTTTGACTACATACACTCAGATCTTTGAGGACCAGCTCAAATAGCTACTCATGGTGGTGCTAGGTATTTTCTCAGTTTGATTGATAACTATTCAAGGAAGTTATGAATCTATGTGCTGAAGAGCAAGGATTTAGTGTTTGATACGTTTAAGACTTGGAAGGCTCTTGTTGAGAATCAGACTGATAAAAAGGTGAAGAGGCTAAGAATTGACAATGGCCTCGAGTTTTACAATAGAGAGTTTGGTGAGTTTTGTGCTAAGCATGGAATTGTAAGGAATAGAACAGTGAGATCAACACAACAGCAGAATGGCATAACTGAAAGGATCAATAGAACCCTACTTAAAAGAGTTAGATGCATGTTTACTAATGCGAAGATGTCCAAAGCATTCTAGGGAGAAGTTGTAGTGATTGCAGTTTTTTTTATCAATAGATGTCCCTCCTTAGTAATTGACTTCAAGATGCCAGAAGAGAAATGTTCTAGCAACTCTCTCAAATATGACCACTTTAGAATTTTGGTTGCCCTACCTTTGTCCATGTTAAAAAGAAAAAAATTGGAGCCAATAGCTATCAAAGGGTATTTATACGATATCCCGAAGGAGTAAAATGATACAAGGTGTGGTGTAAAAACTTGATACCACAAAGGAGTATCATAAGTTATGACATGACGTTCGATAAGACGACCATACTGAAAGCCTCCCAAGAAGATGAGAAGAAAGAACTCGTGTCCAAGAAAGACTCAGCACCCGAGTCAATAGAAGTTAAAGTAGAGCCAGAGAATAGATTTGATATACCCGCAGATCAACATTTCAATAATGAAATCCTTGAAGATGAACCAAGAACACCGGTCTTAGTTTACCTAAGTCTACCTAAGGAAAGACTAGAACTCTTGAGATGGAACTTGAAGAGTACTAGCTAATTAGAGATAGGCTAAGGAGAATGATTAACCTATCAGTCAGGTATGCACAAGCAGACTTAGTTGCTTATACTTTTAATTCTACTTACACTCTTGAATTTCATAAGCCTAGAACATATACTGAGGCTATGAAAAGTGAAAACAAGAAAAAATGGTAGCAGGCCATAGAAGAAGAGATTAGTTCTCTTAAAAAGAATAATACCTAAAAATTGGTAGAGAGACCTTAAAAGAAATTGGAGCACCTCTCAAATTAGTAACAATACCCAAATAATCTAAGATAGAATTACCATCACCATAAAAAAATCCAAGACAAAATATAGCAAAGTAGCAAATATGAGTAAGACAATCCACTTGTGGTGCGCTCCATATGCGAAAAGATAACATTTGTACGATGGTGATTGATTGAAACTTCTCTACAAATAAAATTGACAAAAGTGCACATATTTGGGATTAGATTACACATGGCATGTGAAATAAAAACTCTGCGGGGCCTCAACTTTAAAAGGCAAAAGCATAATATGAAAAACGTTATAGATTGGTGCAATCTATAACGTTGACCTGGTGCAGTCAAAAGCCTACTTCTACAAAAATAGGAGATATCTCTACTTACAAAATCTTGTAATAATTCAATTCCTTTCAGTCATGTGAAATTGGTGCAATCTCAACAATAAAATCCACTTCAGCTTAACCCAGTGGTTTTATCTTAAGTCGAGTTAGAGAAAATGGCAGAAACGTTAACACATTACCACAGGTTGAACAAATTATTAGAGTGACAAAAATCAAATATTGCAGGATTACTACTTACTAGTATGGAAAAAGTACATCTTCAAACACAAATATATGAAAGTCAGACAAATTGCATGATAGAGCATACGGTTTGTATAATAGTAAGTAACACAAGCAAAGTCGCAGCACAAGTTCCAGTGCCTCTCCAGAGGTTTTTGAAATAAACTCTTCTCAAGGTTGCCTTTGTATGGTTCCAAGATTTTTCATGGTGTTCACTCAACGTTTTCGTAATGCCATGGTAACCGGACTGACCGACAGTTATCTGTAGGCAAAGTTCATTAAACATCCGTGCTGCTCTAGAACTAACACCCAGATGATCAGATATAATTTTTGCTTCTACAAGCAAATCTATATCTTTTTCAGTGTCGATAAGCATATCCATTAGCCAAATAAGATTGCATACTTCCATTTCTTTTGGATAGTGACATTGCTCCAAGGCCATCACGTTTCGGAACAAGGCTTCTGTCTCGTCATATACTTCAATCAGTGGAATTTGCAGCTCAGGTCCTCCCAGACATGGAATTATTCGATTCTGCTTTTCCAATCTTACGCCAAGCAACCTCTTACTTTTGTTACACTTAAACTTCACTCCTGACTCGTGTAGTTTGACTGCACAAGGTAAATCATCAAAATATCCATATGACTCTGGTTCTGGGTACATTTTCGTCATAGCATGTCGTCTCAAATCAGTGAAATGCCTGACTTTCTCCTCGACAGCAATTCCAGTCAACTCCTTACAGTTGAAGAACCGACAGGAAAGATCAAAGAAAGAAGGATAGCTCTTTGCGTGAGCTATAGGGTTAGGGAAGGCTAATTGATATAGTTCCTCGAGGACGAAGTATGGAAGCTGATTTTCGAGTAATTGTAAGTCCAACGTAATAACAGTATCTTGTTGTAATAGCAAATCACTTACACTATCACGATCTCTGAGAAATAGTTCAATGATAAAGACGGCATCGTATAGAATCATTGCTATGAACTCACATGTCTTAAGCTTACATGTTGCTTCATAACAATTGCGGATGGTTTGTTCGTGTCCCTCTAAGAAGTTTATAAGCTTTTGCCATGTCTTCTCGGTTATTCGCTTGCTAAATTCCCTTCTGTATCTTATTTTTTGCTTTTCCATATCATCAAATTCTGCTCTACCATGATGAAGAGGGCCTATTGAAATTAGCTTTGGGGTGTAGGCTTCTTTGTTTATTTCCCGGAGACCTCTGGGAACTGTGTAAATACAACACTCGCTTCCACGCTCCAGGTTATCCTCGATGTCAATCCGCAACTCTTTGGCTTTGCGTTTTTCTATGGAGGCAAATTGTCATCAAATTATTCTCCTCCATCTCCTTACTCCAAGTCCTAACCAGCAAAAGAGAGAATATTACAACGCATAAAGTTCATAAAGAATATTATCGCACATAAAGTTCAAATACAAACTCACATGCATGGCAATTGACTTGATCACTCCTATAAATTCACTTTATAAACGTAGAAAAGATACTTTGTGAACTGAATATATTATATATTGGCCTGAAGGAGGAAATGGTATGGTTATGACTGCTGCCCGAACCTACATTCGTTTCAAACCGATGTATATATATTAGACGAGCTAGGCCACCTAACTTTCTCTTTGTTTATACAAATATTTTTTTACCTAACAAATTCCATTCAAAAGATCAAATAAACCCGCCCATTTTTTTCTTTTTAATTTTTCATTTATAAGTCATCACGTGCCTCTCCCACATTGTTATCTCCTACCGTTAGATGTAACCTTTGCCCATGATAGATTGACAGAAGTTTATTTTTGGTCTGTAAAACTAGTGTGAAAATATACAATATCTTGAAATAATATTATGTAAAATTAATTACTTAACTTTTATTCTAAGGATTTTGCTATACTTTGAGGCTAATTATAATATTTTAAACATATTACAAAAAAAGAAAAAAAAAAGTTAAGGTGATAAATTTAAATTTAACCTTTGTATGAAAAGACATCTCGAACTCAACATTTTAATATTAAAAATATTGACACTAACCACTTGACTAATTGAGCTATTAACTGCAAAATTGATTACTTTTAAATATCTATTTTCGAGCATTTTAATAATATCTAAAAGATTTTTATAGGCACAAGAGAGAGACAAATTCTCAGTCGTATAGAAAGATACAAAACAAAAAGAGAACTGAAAGCATATATAAGTTCTTGGGTTATTGCACAAATTAACTAAAATTTATCTTGTTTCAATTTTGTAAATGAAAATAGTACTTAATATTGTTTATCCATAGTAACAGATTTTAGTCAACAGTAACAAAAATGCAATATTTTCTTTGTTACTTGCAGTTAACAGAAGTGTTCATTCAAAATTGACAGGAGAAATTGAATAATTGCCACACAACAGGAAATTAAATAATAGACCTTAAAAAGTATTCACAGGAAATTAAATTAAATTAAATTAAATAATAGATATATTGACCCAATGAAATTACTGGAGCCCGACAGCATAAATTCTGTGCCTTCCTTGAACGTCAACAAATCAAAGTAAAAGCTTTTTATAGGCATAAGAGAGAGACCAATTTTCAGTCGTATAGAAAGATACAAAACAAAAAGAGAGCTGAAACATAAATAAGTTCTTGGGTTATTGCACAAATTTACTAAATTTTTATCTTGTTACAATTCTTGTAAATGAAAATATTACTTAATATTATTTATTCATTGTAACAGATTTTAGTCAACAGTGACAAAAATGCAAAATTCTCTTTGCCACACTACGGTCACGATGCTTTTCTCGGTAGACATCACTTATTAAACAATAGGCCTTAAAAAGCATTCACAGGAAATTAAATAATAATAGATATTTTGACCCAATGAAATTACTGGAGCCCGACAGCCTAAATTCTGTGCCTTCCTTGGACGTCAACAAATTAAAGTAAAAGAAAAATATTAAAAGGTGGCCTTCTTTTTCTGCGCAAATCAATATATTTTTTTTTCTTTCTTCCTGTGCGTTGACAGTATTTTTTTTTATATTTATTTTGAAAAAAGTAATATTGTACTTTTAAAATAATAATTTAAATTTTTTTATTTAAAATAATTATTAATAATAAAATAATATAATAAATATTTTTAAAAATTATACTATTTTACCATAAAAAAAAGTTACCACCTTCACTCAACCACCACTACCATGACCGCTCCTTCACACTCTCACCGCTGCATTGCTGCTCCATCTACTCTCCCTCTCACCCTGTTATTGCTGCACCCATCTCCTCTCCTCTCCTCTCACCCCCTCCACCACTTATATAGAAGAAAAAAAAAATTAAAAGATTAATATATTATAGTTGTATTATGATTTAGTTATTGATATTATTATTGGGACGATAATTTGTTAATTGATGGTAATATAGGATGCTGGTTTGATAATTGATGTTATTGCATAGATAATAGTTTTATAGTTTTAATTTGTCATTTTATATTTATTTTTATTTTCTACGAGTTGTAATCTTGAACAAATCAAGATATAATGTTATTATATTTTAATTATTGCTTAACAGCCAATTAATTTAAAATTAGTAATTATTATCTAATTTTAATTTTTTAATCATCATTAAGACTTATTATATTAATATATATATATATATATATGACACATCATGTCAGATGAAGGTAAAATAAGTAAACAATAGGTATTTACCGGAATATTTTGACGGGCAGTGACTAATTAAAATATTTTAAAACGTTAAGAACTTTGCAAATAATTTAAAATTTATGCAAGGATTAAAATTGTTAATTTTTCAAATGAAAAACAAAATACCACTAAAATAAAAAAAAATAAAAAAAAGAGAAGAAATGCGCCCTTCAAATGTCAGCTGAATGAAAAGATTTTACAAATTGAGTGAACTAAAACCGAATCATTTAAGTAATTTGAAAAGCTTACCTCTATATATGTGAGGCTTCCGAATTCACCACTCCGAAGAAGAAGAGCAAACAAATGAAACATCAAGAAGATAATGGATCTCAAGTAGAGAAGAAGTGGAGAAGCCAATATTTATATACTACTTAGGTTCTTTAACAGCCGTAGGTTGGATTAATTTCCCTTTACTTTTTCTAATTTTTTTTTAGTTTTTGTTTTTAAATAGTTATGATCAATAAAATTACGATTCCAACAATTAGAACAATAAATAAAGGAAACTTGATTTTCTTCTTTTAGGGTAGAAAGAGATTCTTATTTCTATTTCACCATGAAACTTGAAGGTGATCATTATGTAATGTCTGGTAGTTGAAAATAACAAGGCAAGTGTTAAAGTTCTCAAATGTAACATTAAAAAAAAAAGGGACACAGAAAAAATGTGAAAAACGTTCAACTTCACTATTAGAAAAGGAAGAGGTTGAATAAGCATTAATCTTCTCTTATATTCTGAATTTGTTCAAAGTCTGGTGAATTATCTCCAGAGTCTTACAGTCCATCTACTAATTCAAATCTTAATCAAACTCTAATTTTTTAATTCTAATCAAATTTTAAATATCCAATAGAGATTCCTATATATATGGAGGTATGTAATAAGAAAAAGTGACCATAACCATACAGAGAAAAAAACTTTTACGTATTCTTATGTGGGAAAAGAATTTAATTCATACAATTCGCTCAAATTTGGGTATTAGTGATTTTAGAGATTAAAAAAAATCCACAAGCCCACACGCGTTGAATTTGAAGATTGAGGATAATAGAGAAGATTACAGCCTGTTAATTCAAGATCTGCCACAGTAAGGAATTGAAGTAATCTTCTATCCCTATACATATAATTATGAATAAGACAATCTTACATTCATTGTATTTATTTTTATAAATATAAATTTTTTATTTACCATACTAGCAACTGATATTAAAGTCACCTTATTTTATATTACATGTATAATTTATTTTGTATATGGTAGTAATTATTTATTGTGACACCAACTACATATTAATCTATATTGTTATTTTTATTAATTATATAATGAATGGTTATGTCCAATAATTCATGGTTAGATATTTATTTATATTTTTTTTCTTGAAATTGTAACAAGAGGGATGATAAAATTATATCACAATTTTTCAACTTCGTTAATTTAAATTTTGGATTAAATATTTTTTTGCTATTTTGTTGTAATTAAAAAAAAAAGAAAAAAGAAAAAAAAGGAAAAACGAGCAAAAATTAGAACTTGAAAAGCCATGCACACTACCTACGGCTGCGGCGGCGTGCATGGTCGGTCGACACCTGCGGCTGCAAGTCATGGCATGGCCGCTTGTCACTGGCAGCGGCGTGCATGGTCGGTCGACACCTACGGCTGCAAGTCATGGCAACAACAGCACTAGAAGTCGTCATTGTCAACGGTGACGCAACGGCAACTTGGCAAAAACCGGGGAGGAAGCGGCGGGTTTTTTTATGAGGTCCTGCGATTTTCTGGGCGGCGGGTTGCGTTGGTCGACGTCGCCTGAAGCTGCTGGTCTCTTCTCGGCGTCCTCCTTGTCAACGGTGATGCAACGGCAACTTGGAAAAAATTGGCGAGGAAGTAGCGGGTTTTTGGATGAGTCCTGTGGTTTTCTGGGCGCCGGGTTACGCTGGTCGGCGTTGCCTGAAGTTACTGATCTCTTCTCGGCGTCGATCAGCAACTGAACGGTGGCCGAAATCGCGGGCAGCAACGGGCGTAGAGGGCTGCGCCGTGCTGCGATGAAATTAGAGTTTTATCCGGATAATATCATACAACCCTCTCTTTGGCTTATTAATTTTGTTATAGCCTAGTTAAGTTTGCATCTATTACAAATTAACCATTACAAGTTTGTTAGTTGTGCAAATAGGCCGTAACATAATATTTTTATTTCACTCAGCCTTCCAAGACTTGGGCAATCATAGTTTGGTTAGAAAATTTTGAGAAATTGGCGAATAGATCCCAAATTTGATCCAAATTTATTTTAGACTAATTTTGGGTATTTACAAATTTAAAGAGTTTTATCTGAATAATATCATACAACCCCCTCTTTGGCTTATTAATTTTGTTATCGCCTAGTTAAGTTTGCATCTATTACAAATTGACCATTAAAAGTTTGTTAGTTGTGCAAATAGGCTATTACAGAATTTTTTTATTTCACTCAGCCCCTCCAAGACTTGGACAATCATAGTTTGGTTAGAAACTTTGAGAAATTGGCGAATAGATCCCAAATCTGATCCAAATTTATTTTGGACTAATTTTGGGTATTTACAAATTCAAAGTTAACTTAAACTCTTTTAATTTTAGTTCAATTTTATAAAATTTTATTTGAGCTATTTTACTAAAATCATTAGGTCTAAACAAATATTTTCATTTAAATTTTTTAAGAAGGTCCAAAAAAATTTTAAAACCTAAAATAAGCCCAGTTTAATTTTTAATTAAGTGGACCAAAAAAATTAAAAAGTCTAGAATTTAAGCCCATAAAAGGAGACAAATAAGAAGATGTAACATTATGGAAGAGCCCAAGTTGACTTCAAGTAAGATTTTGAAGAATTTAGGCTTAGTTTTAATATTTTTCTTCATAGGAAAAGTCATGAATTATGAGTTATTTATTTATCTAGTTAATTGATTGGATGAATAACATATTATATAGATTAAGGGTGCCACATTCACATGTCCATGCATAAAATATATAATATTGTATGACATTAATGTTCTAATGAGATTAGGATAAGATTATTGTTATAATTTTAATATTATATTAATTTATTATTTGATGTGAGCTTATTAATTATTTTATGAAAATAAAATTAGATATTAATGCGTAAAACATCATTTTATAAATTAATTAAAAACTCTAAGAATTAAAATATTGAGTGAGAGAGGGCTTTAGGCATAAAGCCCATGGCCTCCATTATTAATCCTATCGTAAGGTAGATTAATATCTTGTCTCAAATCTTGTGAGCTCCCTAGGGAGGGTATTAATCAGAACTGGTTACTAGATAGGATTTTCCTAAAGGATAAGATCCAATATAGGACTTATGCAAAGCTGACTACCCTACGGTGGCTTTTTTTTTTAATTGAGAAATATTAAGAATTGAAATATTGGTTGTACACTCAACTTAGGTTGATTGATATCCTCCCTACGGAGTTCTTGTCAATTAAATCTAAGGGTGAAAGAATCGGTAGTTTATTATTATTTGATATGAGATATCTAGATAATAATAATAAATTAGTATGGTACTAGTCTGATATATAACGGATATAACCACCCTACAGAGGTGTATTCTGAATAAAAATTAAATTACCGATATATAATGAAGTTAAAGAGTTCTACATAAATGCATTTTATGTATTCATGCAAAAGTAACACATACTTTCAGATAATGTATGCTCATGTATGAATTTATTTTTTAGAATCATGTCTTCATTCAGCCTACTAGTATCCATCCTTAATCAATACAAGTTAACTGAAAATAATTATGTGGATTGGGAAAGGAACTTAGATATTGAAATCACAGTTGAAAAGGATAAATATGTCCTGACTGATAAATGCACTCAAATACCTAATGAAAATACACCCCAAGATGAAATAGATGCTTACAATAGTCAATTAACTAAGGGCCTATCTTTATCTTTTGGTCTCAATCTTAGAGGAAAGAGTAGTAACAAGAAGAAGAATAAGCCAAAGAAAGCATCTAATTTAGGGATTTGTACCAATTCATAAAAATGTAGTAAAACCCAAAGGAAAGTGTTTCCAATGTGGTATTAAAGGGCATTGGAAGAGAAAATATCCTTTATTTAAGTTCTTAATAACTAAAAGAACAACTTTATCTTCTAGTAAAAATTTTTTCATTGAGACATGCTTAGTGGTTGATACTATTAATTCCTGGATAGCAAATTCTGGAGTCACTAATCATATTTGCAATTCATTGCAAAAGTTCTAGGAAACCAGACAACTCAATGAAGGGGAGATCAGTCTAAGGCTAAAAAATAGCGTAATTGTTGCAGCCCAAGGCTGTGGGATTTGTTCAATTTTATTTTGATAATTTTAGGACATTAGTATTAGATAATTGTTAGTATCGAAACTCAAACGTAATTTGATTTCAGTTAGTTATTTGAATAAATTTGATTATTCTGTTATATTTAAGTTAACTGTAGTAATCAAAAGAAATAAGTCATTTATATGTTCCGGTACACTAGTTAATAATTTATATTGCATATATCCTAAAATCAACTCATTACATGACACAGAATTGAATAATGAATCTAATCACTATAAGAGGATTAAAGTGACTCCCACTAATCAAACGTATCTATGACATCTACGTCTTGGTCATATTAGTCTAGATAGGATTCAAACACTGGTCAAAGATGACCTTTGAGTTCATTAAAAATTGAACCATTACCAGTCTGCGAATTCTGTATAAAAAGTAAAATAACAAGAAAACCCTTTAATGCTAAAGGTAATAGAGCCATTGAAATGTTAGAATTAGTACACTTTGACGTGTGTGGGCCCATGAACACACAAACTAGTGAAGATTATAAATATTTTATCACTTTCATTGATGATTACTCTAGATTCGGTTATGTATACCTAATATGCCACAAGTTTAAGGCATTTGATAAATTTAAAGAGTTTCAAGCAGAAGTAGAAAGGCAATTAGAAAAACACATAAAAACATTTCGATCTGATCGAGGTGGCGAATACCTCTATAGTGGGTTCAGGACCTATTTGTTAAACAATAAGATATTATCCCAGTTAACTGCACCAGGGTCACCCAGTAAAATGGTGTAGCAGAAAGGAGAAATAGAACTCTTCTTGAAATGGTGAGGTCAATAATGAGTTATTCAACTTTACCCATCTCGTTCTAAGGTTATGCCTTAGAAACAACCATGTATCTTCTTAACTTAATTCCATCTAAGTCAGTCCTTAAAACACCTCTGGAAATATGAATAGGACGTAAACCAAGTTTACATGATATACATATATGGGGTTGTCCATCACATGTGCTAAAAGGGAAGACAGATAAGTTGGAATCTAAGTCAGAAGTTTGTCTGTTTGTTGGCTATCCTAAAGGAACAAGATGAAGTCTTTTCTATAGTTCTTAAGATAAGAAAGTATTAGTTAGCACTAATACAATTTTTCTTAAAGAAAACTATATGATAGACTTTAAGCCTAGGAGTAAGATAATTCTTGATGAGTTATTTGGGAACTCTAATATTGTGCTTGATAGAGTTAATAAGTTAATTCCCAATCCAGATTATAATAACCAACCAGAGCCAATTGTAGAACAACAACCACCGGTACTTCGTCATAGTAGGAGAATTATTAGACGTCAAACTAGGTACATGTTAATTGGAGAGTTACTTCAGGCAGTCTCTAATGAGCATTAACTAGACCCCACTAGTTATGATAAAGCAATGGTTGATAAAGATGCAAACCATTTGCATAAAGCTATGAAATTAGAAATGGATTCTATGTATTCCAATAAAGTCTAAGAACTTGTAGAGAAACCCGAAGGGATAAAATCTATAGGATTTAAATGGGTCTACAAGAGAAAGAGAAGAGTAGATGGAAAGGTGGAAACCTTTAAAGTTAGGCTTGTTGCTAAAGGGTACACTTAGAAAGAAGGTATCGATTATGAGGAGACCTTTTTACCGGTAGCCATGCTTAAGTTTATTAGAATTCTATTATCGATTACAGCAAATCTTGATTATGAGATTTGACAAATGGATGTCAAGACTGCCTTTCTTAATGGCAATCTTGAAGAAAGTATCTATATAATACAACCAGATAGTTTTATAGCTAAAGGCCAAGAGCATATGGTTTGTAAACTGCACAAATCTATTTATAGACTTAAACAATCATCTAAATCGTAGAACATCAGATTTGATCAGGCAATCAAATATTTAGTTTTGATCAAAACCCTAATGAACCTTGTGCTTACAAGAAGATAGATAGGCAGTTGGTGATTTTTCTAGTTATGTATGTAGATGATATACTACTCATTGAAAATGATGTATGAGCATTATCATCAGTTAAAATTTGGTTATCTAACCTATTTGATATGAAGAACTTAGGTGAAGCTAATTACATCATTGGAATTAAGCTATTGCGAGATCGTAAAAATAGGATGTTTGCTTTATTTCAAGCTACATATATAGACAAAATTTTGGTTAGGTTTGCTATGCATGAATCCAAAAAGGGATCACTTCCTTTTAGACATGGAATTGATCTATCCAAAAATCAGTATCCCAAAACTCCTAAAAGATAGATCACATGAGAGGAATTCCTTATGTATCAGCAGTAGAAAGTCTCATGTATGCAATGCTGTGTATGAGACTAGATATTTGTTATGTAGTACGCATGGTCAGTAGATATCAATCTAATCTAGGACTAAAACACTGGACTGCAGTAAATCATATATTTAAGTACCTTCGGAGAACGAAAAATTATATACTTGCGTATTATAGTGAGGATCTTATACCTATTGGGTATATAGATTTAGATTTTCAATCAGATAAGGATGCTCGGAGATCCACTTCATGATATGTGTTTACTTTAGGTGGTGGGGCTATTAATTGGAGGAGTGTAAAGCAATCATGCATTGTAGACTCTACCATGGAAGTTGAATATATAGCTGCGTCAGAAGCTGCAAAAGAGGCTGTATGGCTCTGCAAGTTCCTTATAGAACTTGAAGTGGTACCTAGTGCTAAGATTCCTATTGTTATTTATTGTGATAATAGCGAAGCTGTAGCACAATCCAAGGAACTGATATACCACAAGAAAGGAAAACACATTGAGAGAAAATACCATTTGGTACAGGAGCTAGTACAAAAGAGTGAAGTTATGGTATCCAATATTGCATCAGTAAAAAATCTAGCGGATTCATTCACCAACTCATTGCTAGGAAAGTGTTTTAAAACTCATATATATGATATGAGAGTTTGACAGATGCCCGACATGCTTTAGGACAAGTGGGAGATTGTTAGACATTTTATGTTATTTTACGCCTTTAAAGCATCTGTAATAACATTTTATTAGATTAATAAAATTTATTCATATATATAATTGAACATACATTGATGAGCCCATATTTATAAAATATGTGATCTATGTATTAGGCATATGATGCTAATACAGAGGGTATAGATCACAAGTTCTTTATAAATTAAATCATGTTCACAACCATTAATGACAAAGGCATTTCATTATGTAAGGTTATAGTTTTTCTACTTCTTATAGTGGATGATTTATCTTGATACTCGAAGTAGAAACTTCGAGTAGAGAAACTAATGTATATGATACATTGAACAGGACTACTGTGAATTTCGATATGGTTAACTAAATGTCGTAGATCTTAATTTACAAAAGCTTTCATAAGCTTAATTGATCTTAATCATGAGCATGTAATGAACTTACATTCATGCGTTGTATCTTTTAAGTTATCACGGAGTGAGATCTATATAAATGGTCAAAACCTAGATAGCTTGGAGCTATAATTTCATGGGTTGTAAGAATATATATATTTGCAAGATGGAATCTAATAATTAATGTCCACCTAAGATGTTTGCAGTACTTGATCATTAGAATCTGTGGTCACAATTTATTTAATAAATTATTTTTTGAATATTAATATTTATTTGTAAATTTATTTACAAATATAGATATATTAAAAATGATCATTAGAGCATTCAGTAACTTAGACACATATAAGTAATTAAAGAGACAAGATATTTTTTTTTTTTGCTTAACTTTAATTATGGACATCAATTAAAAAGTCAATTAAATGGTTATTATTGGTCTAAAGACCAAGCCCAATTTAATTAAATAGGTTTTTATTTTATAAGATGGGTTACTAGAGTACAGCCTTTGGCTTTTAGTGGAATAGCATGGGGTTAACTTAGAAGAATTGGTGTATTATGAGATAATAAGGACTAGGCTTTTTAAGTTGAAGATAGAAAGCCCCTGGGTCTTGCAGTTCCTCTACTAGTTTAAATCCTAATCAAACTCTAATTTTCTAATCCTAATCAAATTCTAGATACCTAAGGGAGATCCCTATATATGAGAGGTATGTAATAAGAAAAAATAACCATAACCATACAAAGAAAAATTCTTTTACGTATTCTAACGTGGGAAAGAATTTAATTAATACCATTCTCTCAGATTTTGATATTAGTGATTTTAGAGATTACGAAAGATCCACCGCCCACTTGTGTTGAGTTTAAAGATTGAAGATAATAGAGAAGATTGCAGTTGGTCAATTCAAGATCTACTATAGCAAGGAATTGAGGTAATCTTCTATCCTTATACATGTGATTATGAACAAGACGATCTGACTTCCGCTGCGTTTATTTTTATAAACAAAAAATTTTTATTTACCATACCAACATATAAGGCTTTAAGTTTGTGTCTAATGTAAAATAAAAGTGAGTAAGGTTCATTATATAATCTTTAGTCTTTTGTATAAAAAAAGGATTAATAGCCTCTTAAATTTATATAAATGTTTATTTTATTAAAATTCAATAAAAAGTTATTTTAATATATGATAAATGTTAATAATATTTTGTTATGCATATAATCATGCACACTTATCATTTAATTTAGTAACGTAGTTACATCTAACAAATTATAGGAGAATATTCATATTAGACAACTTTATTATTTATAAAGAGATTGTATAAATTATAAGATTCACAATTGTTGAAGGGTGCACACTCTTTCTCTATGGTATTAGGTTGAGTAAAGAATCTTAGAATGATTCAACTCTACTTTAATACCTTGTGCACCAGAATAATCAAATATTAAGCAAATAATTATGATAACTAAAATAGATCAAAGTTTATAACACATACTAATTTATATGATTCGACTAATTACCTACATCTACAGTGGATCTAAAGATCTTAACCTCTCTTATTAATTCTCAAGAGAACTTACAAGGAAAAGAATAGTAAAGAATTCTTGAAAGATCTATAGTTTGGTGATTCTTTGTTTTCACAAGAATAATTTTTACCCAAACAAGAGGTTCCACCCTAGCACACACATTACTTAGTGTCTACCTAGTTATTTCTCTCTCTTTAGAAAATCACGTGTAAAGCTTAATTCTCAATAAAGGGTATATAAACATTTATATAGTAGCTAAAATGCCCCTAGAAATCTTAATTCTAGTTGGAATAAGAGTCCACATATTTTACGATCCAAAAACACCTCAAATAAGTCAATCTAGGTCCAAAACAGACTTCTCCGGAACTAGGCGCCATGGTGTTCAGGGCCTATTTATGAGTTCATGACTTATTTGTTAGTCAAGCACAGGAAATAGGAAGTTTATTTCCAAGCTTGACTAGTAGAATGTATAACGTCGCGGTGCTGATCTTCTAGTGTCGCAATTTTGGTACTGTTTATAGTATTGTTCATTGACCCAAAAATTTCAAATTTGAGTTTTTTAAGGGCTTGGGTATTTTGTACTTCATATAAATACCCTATTATGTTTAAGGTTGAGAGAGAGCTAGAAAAATTAAAAGAAAAATATTGTGTGTATTGTGTAATCTATCCTTAGAAATTTAAATTACTCATCTGTAATTCCAAAAATCAATAAAGAGGCTCGGATCCATGATTTATTATGGACACAGATGTATTATACCGAACCACGTATACTTTGTATTATGGTATATGTGTATTCTTCTACTTCTACAATTAATTTTAGCAATTGATCTTCTAATTTGTGATATGATGCTTGTTTATTGAAAAAGTCATTATATAGGTTAAAGCAATCACCTAGGCAGTAATATAGGAGATTTGATGAGTTTATGATGATTTGTGGCTTTAATATGAGCAAGTATGATGGATACGTGTACTTTAAGGGCTTAAATAGTGGGATGATGTATTTGTTTATATATATCGATGATATATTGATCACATGTTAAAACATAGAATAAATATATAAATTCAAGAAGCCGTTGAGTGGCAAGATTGAGATGAAGGATTTAAGAAAAGTAAAGAGGATATTGAGTATAGATATTGTGTGAGAGAGAAGAGATGTTATCTTCTTGTCTCAACAGCGATATGTACTCAAGATTATAGAGAAATTTTGTATGTCCAATGCAAAGGCTGTCTCTCATTCATTGGCCATATATTTTAAACTTTCAACAGCACAGTTACCGATATCTAAAGAAGAGAAACTGCAGATAACTAAAGTACCATATACAAGCGCTGTGGGACTATCATGTATGCAATAGTTTGCACAAGGCCAGACATAGCACAGGCTGGAAGCATGGTGAGTAGATACATGATGAATCCAGGTAAAGATCATTGGCTTGCAGCGAACTGAATTTTGAGATATCTCAAGGAGACGTCAAAGCACAAGTTGATGTATAAAATGGATGAGGATAATAGTGTAATGGTAAGAAATACGTAAACTCATGCAGGTGATCTAGATAAGAGAAGATCGTTGATAGGTTACGTATTCACAGTGTTTGGGTGTTGTGTGTGTTAGAGATCTGTTCTACAACATGTGATTGCACTATCTATCACAGAGGCAGAGTACATAGTTGTTGGAGAAGTTATTAAAGAGGCCGTGTAGTTGAAAAGCATATGGACGGGATAATGGCCACTAAAGATATGAACACTGGTATGTATTATAATAGCTAGAGCACCACACACTTATATAAGCATCAAGTGTTTCACGAGAGGTCTAAACACATTGATGTATGGCTTTATTACATTTGAGAGATTGTTCAAAGTGGTGAAGTTAGTCTAACAAAGATAGCGTCGTCTGATAATCCTACTGATATGTTGACTAAGCCACTATCCTCAGTTAGATTCACCTTATACAAGGACTTAACCGGAGTTACTACTTTGTGAGGGTAATTAAAGATCCAGAGATGAGAGATCGAGATACTTTGTTAATGATTTTGAATCAAAGAGGGAATTTTTGAGAATATTGATTAAAAATCATCAGGATATGATTTGGAGAGCAAGGCACCAGGTTATGGGCACTGTGACACCTTAGACAGCACTTGAGCACCGTGGCGTCAGGGACTGAGCACCGCGGCACCGAGTGTGGGAATCAATTTCTTGTTCTGTTAAGATTTGTTCCACCTTTCCATCAATTAATGAGAGAAATATCTCGTTTGCAAGAGAGAGTATTTTCTTTATGAGTCTTTCTTATAAGAGGTATACTTTGCGAGTATTTTGAGATTCAATAATAAAGGTGTGTAATCTTAATCCACTGTGGACGAAAGTAAATTGTTATGCTACATAAATTCTGTGTATTATTCTTTTATTTTTCTCTCTCTAATTTTTCAATTGCTTATTTTTGTGTTATATTATTTGGGATATTTAATTCCTTGATTGCTTCTGCTTCAACACAAACAAATCATAAATCAATTTGTCAAGGACCCTCTATAGATAAATTATTTCTCTTTTTTATATCATTTCTTGACTTATGTTCTTTGGGGGTGATAAATGTAATTTTGTTATTTAAATAATTCTTAATTTTTTTACATCATTTGATATTACTAAATAAGCAAACTAATGATTCCTAATTCATTTTGAAAGTCAATAGGAGAGATTAATGTGATATAATTAGTAATCGTTGTGAAATAGTTAATCACTATTTATCGCCTATAATTTTAAGAATAGAAATCATCTATTTTATAGGAGTATAGCCTGAAATTACTTTTTGTGAGGACTGAGTTTAAGTATCAAATAAATAACATTATAAACAAAATTTAATGAGAGATTACATTTTAATGATTCTCACTAAATTTTAATGACAAAATAAAAATAGACTTACTTTGAGACGTTTTATTTATATCTTGTTTCTAAAAAATTTATATGTAATTATAAGTCAATACTATGTATTATTGTATTTTAATCATAATATCAAAAAGTTATTTTTTAATATAAGCAATCATACAATTTACTTGCAACTTATTGTCATCTCACTGAAAAATTTCATTTTAATAACTTTTAGTGATGAATAATGAATCTCTACTAACTATAAATTTCAATTTTTTTTTTCATTCTGAGGAAAATATTTAACTATAAAGGGAAAGAAAAACATATTCACTATTAATTTTAGTTGATATTTGTTTTGCTTTCATATTCTTCAAATATAAAATACTCAAGTTCCTAAGTATTATTGCATTTTTTTTTATTACAAGATCATTTATGAATTAGAAAATAAATTTTAGTAACTTTTAAAATAATTTTCATATTATTTTACTAGTATTAAGAGGTATTAAATAATATAAAATTAATTTTTTATATATAAAATAAATTATGGTGTGCTAATAGGTTGTATAACATAATAAATATATTTTGGCTGCTAAATGCTAGGTCATGCTCCCTAAAAAGATGATAGTTGAATATTTTAGAGATCACAAGTTGAATATTTTAGAAATCACATTGAAATATTAGGTAGGCAATTTAAGAGGTGAAAAAATCGGGTATTTGAACACTTAATGAAAATTTAAACCAATCCAATGTAATTATCGAAGTATTCAATAACATATAACAACTACTATAATTAAGAAGAGGGTTAAGAGAGAATAAAAAATAAATTTTACATTATTCAACCCTTTATACGATTTATGCCCATGCCCTCTGCCAATTGCAATGAGGATTTCACGAAAAATGTCTCAAACTAAGACGAGTTTACAAGCTTGACTTAAAATATCAATCAACACATAAAACTCTCAAAATTTCTTAGAAGTGAGTCATTGCAATATTTTCTCTTAATAAAACAACTAAATATGAATAAAGATAATAAAAAATTCCTAATAGAGTAGATGACTAAGTGAAAGTTTAAGATAAGTGTATGAAATTTAACAATTTAAGAGCTCAATTTTTGTTTCCAGTTAAAGATTATCAAGTTTAAATATTTTAGAAACTTGATAAAATCTTTCTTAGTGAAAATGACCTCCTTATGTAGACGATTAAAGAAAATAACTGTTTAATTTTTTTTTAAAAAATGCGAAAGCAACCAGTTTGACAGATCGCATATTTGGTTTGCCTATTTCTAAAAAAATAATTGTTGGGTCCAAACCACATGACCAATTCTAAATCGGTTCACTAGACCACTTAGTCGGTTTAAGCTTTGGACATAGTGGTTATATTTTATTTGAACCGGTTGTGTAACTAGTATAACTAGTTCTCAAACTACACATCCAGTTTAAACTAGTTGTCAAACCACTTGACTAGTTTGTATAGTCGGTTTAGAAAACCACACAACTAGTTTGGTTTGGGAAAAGAATTTTAAATTTTTTTTAAATTTCAATTTTATGAATTTTATCCCATTTGTTTAGGATTTAAGTAGTTTAACAATATTTTATGTCATACAATTTAGAATTTAGTTCTCAAATAGATAATTTTTTAAAATATTTGATGTAGATTTTTTAGTTGTATTTGACAAATTTAATTTCATTTGATTCTGATAAAAACATAAATTTGGCTAATAGTTATAATATTTGAAAAACAAGAAAGATATAAATAAAAAGTTTGAAACTAAGTGTATTTCTTATTTTGTCCTAAAACTTTTATTTACACATCAAGTTTTGCTTAAAGTGTTATTTATCTAATACTTTACTATAAGAAGTGATTGGTAGATTTTTTTAATAGTAAAATAATACTTAAAAAAAAGTGAGTAGATGTTCTTAAAGAATTTGAATCCTCTCCTAAATTAAGCTTTCATCTAATGTTTTATTGGCATGTGACCGGTGATTGCTAAAAAAAAGTAAAAAAATCTACCTATGTCTAATGTAAAATAAAACTTAAGTTAGAGAGAATCCTAATTCGTTCTTAAAATGGGAGATAAGTTATAAATACGAAATTTCACAAGAATAACTAATAATATGCCATTATCACCCTTTATTAACTTTCAAAAATGAAGTGAGCATCATTACCTTATTAATTTATTCAAAAAGCTCTACCATTATAAGAATATAATAAAGATAAAATCAATCGTACTTTTGTAAAGTGATACATGAATATGGTAAGTCTCTAATGTTAAGCAAAAGTGAGAAGCAAGAATTTATGTTCGTATCTTTATGAGAACCAAAAAAATGAGAAGTAAGGCTTTAAGTTGGTATCTAATGTAAAATAAAAGTGAGGAGTAAGGTTCTTACATAAGCTTTAGTCTTTTGTATAAAAGAAGGATTAATAGCGTCTTAAATTTATATGGACAGAGCTATGTGCAGTTTTTTTGCACCTAACCAAAAGATATTACCAAACACATTCTACAGTTACTCATCAGAACATAAATTTATTGAATTAAATAGTTGAAACGTAGCCCAAGCATCCTTTTATTTGTGCCACAAATGATAATTCAAATGAAAAATGTTTTATGCTTATTATGGTGTTGTAATGCTCAATTGCTGTGTGCAAGCTTCTTGTTTACTTGAAGATTAAAATTTCTCTCTTTTTGTGTATGTGTGTGAAACACACATTTTTATGTTGTTTATTTTCTAATTTAGAAACCTTGCCAGTGATTGTAATATGTCTCTATAATCAAAGTCAACCGTCTTGTAGAGGATTCATTTTTTTTTTAAAAATTAATTGTTACCACTCTATAGTGATTTTTCATTTTGTTACTATTAATGTGTTCCCTTGCTATTCCTAATAATATCCTCATTTTTTTTCTAATGAATATGAGTCTTAGTGTCCATGACAAATTCCTTTTTCAGGATTCTAGTTTTGTTAGCTGAATGCTACATCTGGCTAAGTGGTGTCCTCTTAGTTGTACTTTTATATAATGTTAGAGGCCTTTTCTTTTTGGGGGATCATTGATTCCCTCCAAAAATTTTCTATTAGTTGTCCCACAAGTTCATTTCAATTGACCATTGATAATTTTCAAGAGGACCAAACATAGTTAAGGCTGTTAAGTTTCTGACCCAGTTGGAATCCTGACTTCCAAGTCATTTCATAAGCTGATGGAAATAGGGAGACCAAATGAAAAAAGAATATAAATAAACATAGGTCTAACATGTTTTTTTTTTTTAGAGTAAGATAAACTTTACATGATCCAGATAATTTCTTCTAAAGAGTATAATAAATTCACAACATATATATATATATATAGTCTCCCCAAGAAAATAGTGAAAATAGAATTGATAGAGATATGACATCAATTTCATATATTCTGCTTTACAGTGGATTTGTACTTATCATTTTAACAAACAAAAAAGCTTTGCATATTATTTAAAAGTGTAATTGTAGTCAGTAGATTAGAGACCGATTGTTGGGCAGAAACAAAAGACAAATAAATATAAAAAATCACCTAACTCGGTCTCCGAAAATCATTGAACCTTCATTAAAAGCACAACTAATACGTTTGTTCTCAGTAGGAAGCATTTGGCTTTGGATATTTGTTTTTGCATGTGAAGTCTGTGTTTTATAACTTTGTATCCTTACATGAGTTTGAAAACAAAATTTTAATTGGAGTTCAGTACTATTTTGAGTAGAACAATAAAATAATATGCAGATGGTCGAATATAAAATGTGAGGCAGCAACAACTATATTCCTTGTTTTATTAACTATGAAGAAAGCATGCATGATAACTGCAGATGGCGAATAATAAGCCATTAATTAATGATTGATGTTACAGTAGCAACTTCAGCAACATGCATGAAGTTTAAGAACTGCTGCTTTGATGGTGATAGTTGTATTTTTATATTTCAAAAATCATTTGATCCTCGAACCCAAATATTCAGATTAATTAATTTGTCAACTTCAAAATAATCCAAATACAGTCTATAAAGTACACTTCTTTTGTGAATATATCGGTAACACAGATGGAGGTGCAGAATATATATCATTTTTTCATAAACAAAAACCCATGTGGAGGAAGTAAAATTAGATAGAAGAAACGGTTGCATATTCATATGAATATGACTTCATATTCATGCAATTATGACTAATAATATTTCCTGTATTTAAGATGACTTTCTTGGCCAGCATTAAATTAGTTAGAGCTAGCTAATATATTCTATTATTATTTATCTTTATTTTCTAGATTGAATACAAAACGTGAACAACATCTATTGAGATTTATACGGATTCTTTGGTCAAATCAATAGGAAGAAAAAATAAAATTGTTAGGGTTTAATATAAATTACTAATCTTAATCAACAAATTAGGTGTATAATACAACTAAAAGAAATTTCAGGAACATGTCAATTAAGCTAAGCTTAGGAAATTATACTTTAGTGGTGATGGTTGTATAAAATATAAGAAAGCAACATTTGTTCATGGTTGAATAATGTAGTACTGGATTCTGTAGTCTAGGAATTTCATATAAAATCTGAACATATAACGCCACACATTAAGTTGTTAAGAATT
Source organism: Ailanthus altissimus (assembly GCA_946807835.1). NCBI lineage: Eukaryota > Viridiplantae > Streptophyta > Magnoliopsida > Sapindales > Simaroubaceae > Ailanthus > Ailanthus altissimus. Next base: position 3,178,886 of record OX327690.1, on the reverse strand, counting down.
GATTGACGTTGACTAAGAAAAATGCAACTAATATCGAATACACAAATACCATAAAGTGGGATTTTAAATGTGTGGGATCTTAGAGTTTTTATTTGTCTTTTTCAAACTTCTTAATTTCTTAAATATTAGAAAGCCATTTGTAGATCACATCTTCTTAGTTACTATTAAATTAGTTAAATATATTTTTATTATGGTATTAATAATGGGTTTCATTTTAATTGGAGTGCAGTTCTATTTTGAATGAGCTTGAATAAGGCCAGAGGCCTAACCTTGTTGTCTATTGATCATCATAAACAATTATAGCTGTTTTTTTTATTAATTTATATTTTTTTCTTATTGTATATTGCAGGTTCTACATTCAGCTTTTAGTATTGGACATATCTAAATTGCTGACTACATCAGTTTCTTCATCGCATTACTATCCCATTTCAAAGTTTTACTGGTATCTTGCCATAGTCCATAATTTTTTCTCTAGTCAACTCCTTTTCTGTTTATTACTGATGGTTGTTCATAATTTTTAATTCTTCTTTGTAAATGAATTACATTACCCTATCATAATTTTTATTGTTGTGTGTATGTATGTATGTGCGTATTGAATGATGCAATGTATGTGCGTATTGAATGTAATGTTAATTTGTTAATAATGTTGATATTTATTGTTGTATTAAATATAATATTAATTGTTGTGTGTATATATGTGTTTACAATGTTTTAGATGAAGAAAAAAGAAAAAAAAAGACAGATCGTATGAGTGTATTTATTGATACTCGATTTAAATCTGATGGTAGTATAACTGATTCAGACAGTGTAGAAATAATTGTAAGTGATATAAATTTACAATAGTCATATATTTAAAAAACTGTTAAACTTCTATGTTCTAACTAAGTTTCAATATTTTTAGGGTCAACTAAATGAACGTTTGTCTCAGTTGCCTAATGATGAACAAACAGAAGCTGCAAGAGACCAAATATTTATTGATGTGATGGGATGCGATAATCATGGATATGCTAAAATTTATAGGCATGGTCCATCACCATCAGATATTGCACAACAAAGTTCAAGCCAAAACAATGAACGGGTAAAAACAGAGTTAGATTGTTTAAAATCTAGTTATAATGATCTTCAAGACAAATATACAGTTCTGCAAAATTAATGTGATGAGATGCGTACAATGATGCAACGATTTTTTGATAGTCAAGGGTTTCAGCTATCCACTAATGATTAGGTATGAATGTTTAATTTAATATTATTTTTAATATAATATTAATTTTTTACTTGTAAAATCACAACTAAAATACGAATATTTTATTTGTAGGTTCAAGATGCTTCCAGTGCACACCATCATCATACAAATACTTGATAGATGTTAAAAAGTTCATAATTGTTATTAATATATTTTGGATCTTATTAATATATTTTAGATGTTATTAATACATTTTGGATGGTCATATTTTAATCTTATTAATATATTTTGAATGTTATTAATATGTTTTGGATGATATTGTAATACATTTATTTTAAAATATTAAATTAAAAAAATATGATAAGACGTTTTGTTATTGTAATTTAAAAATAAATTTAAAAAGAGGTAGACCTTTTTGCGACGGCTAGCCGTCGTATAATTTTATGACGGTTGCATATGCAACGATTTTTTACCGTGGTGAAAGACTTTTACGACAACATTTTAACCGTCATAAAAGGCCTTTCATATTGTAGTGTAATGGCATAAATCAAGCCATTTCATCAAGTTTAATATAACAAACCAACTCAACTATAAATCTGCCATCATGGCTAGTAACAGCAAGTAAATCACAAGTCAATTTGCCAAAATCCTCTATAGAAACTTATTTTTTAGAAACTTATTTCTCTTAGGGCAAACTCGATAAAAGTAATTTTATTATTTAAATAATTCTTATATTTAGAAAATTTTGATATCATTTGATAGGACTAAAATTTAACATGTAAAATATAATATTTCAATTATGTTTTTATATAGAATTTCTTTGAACTACTTTAAGAGTAGCTTCTGCTTTTAACATCCACTTTTTTTTTTTAAATGCTGATATTGTAAGAGTGTATAGGACTCACCAATTCTTTGGTCTACTAGCTAGGTAACACTTCAAAGCCACTAGCATCCTAGCACATAATCCTCAGGTTACCTGCGCCCCCAATGAATCGAACCCCCACTCCTATCTCATGGAAGCGTTATAGGTGCTTACGTGCCATCCTTAAATATACATATATTTGTATATGTATACAAGTGTACATTTTCATTAAATCGCTAATACCCATTAATATGGTACCATGCAATGTAATGTTACAAATATTGTACGATTTGAAGGAATTCAAATAAGATCTAAAGGAGTTTAGATAAGAACTCATAGTTAGCCAAGCTGAGAGATATAAATGTTAAATGTTAGCACAGTTAAGGGTTAGCTAGTTATAATACTCAGCATATCTAAGAGTTTAAGCCTTGTCTATAATGGGACATAGACCTATGAATATACTGCATAGTTGCAAGAATTGCAACCGGGTGCCAGAAAATGCTAGTTGCGCAAGTATGTTCTCGAATAATTATCCCTGATCTATTTATACCGATACGGGTCTATCGGTGGATACCTTTATATATAGATTAGCATATGTCGTACCTATAGGGTATAAATAGTCGTTCTTAGCCGACTGTGAGCTTGGAGCTCGTATTGACATATGGTTATCTAATTAGGACTAGATATGAGACAAACTCACGAGGATCTCCAATAGACACCTTATGTAGGCCGTCAACAGAGGGTCCTCTTGAGTTAAGTAGTATACGTGGTCCTTTGACTTGAGTGTCACAATAGGCTTGTAAGTGATCCGCCATACTTTGGTTCCACATATGTCACAGACCTTTCATGGTGCGATCGCTGGGTGTCGTTGGGTATGGTCCGATGCTTATGGAGTCCGGTGTGTACATATATGGGATCTGTCTGCTCGCATAGGGAGTTAAATATCTAAATACTTCGAGACTGTATCTCAGAAAGTCTTGTATCCACAAGCAATCATCTCGAAAAAGAGTTTTGCCAAGATAGAACAATATGGCAAAACCGTTTGCCATATTTTTCAATGAGATATGGGTCTAGAGATAGGATATGGATGAGCACTAGAGGATTTGACGGTGATAATCTATATCCCCGCATATCTAAGATATCATGACAGAAGGACTATACGTATGCATTGTAACATCAGCTTGTATGGTTCAACGCGCTGATTTGTATATCCGTGACGTGTGGTTGGGGCATTGCTCACGGACTCATAGAATAGTTTCATTTGACAAATCAAGCGTAGGATCTAGGGAGTTCCACGACATGGAGAGTACTCATTGTGCACTAAGGCAACGTGCCAGATTAAATTGTTTAATCTAACAATATTCAGCAATACCACGTGAATACGTTTGTGTCCGTATTTAAGTGTTAAATACAACAATGAGTTAATAATTGCTATTTACTAATTGTATTATGACACGTGGCATATTGTGGACCCTCGGTTAAGTTTATCTAAGTGTGAGATTTGGTGAAACCCACTAAGGGGTAAACTTGGTAACTATTTATGAGGGGCAAAATGGTTATTTCATAATTTGATTATTTAATTGTTAAATAATCAAAATATATCTCTTTTTACATTATATAATATATTTTTATATTATAATATTGTATTATGTGATATTTTATATATATTAATATTTTATTAGTTGGCACCCATTTATATTATTATATTATATTATATATTATTATTATTATATTATATATATATATATATAGGGAAGAGAGAAAGAAACGAAATAAGTGAAAGTGTGTTTTTGGTTGGTTTGGCCATTTGGAGAGGAGAAGAGGAAGAAGAAAAGAAAGAAAAAAAAGAAGAAAAAAAGGAAAAAAATAGTTTCATTTGTTTTCTACGGTTTCAATTGAAGTAATTGTAAATTACTTTAAATTCTTAATTTTTTATTCTTTTGAAGAAAAGGATAAAAAACACACATCGGCCATTTTGGAGTTTAAGAGTTAAACCCAGTGCTACGTATAGGGTTGTTCTAGCTCACCAATCCCACCGTGTTGGTGAGTAGAACTGCCCACGAGTTGATCTCTATGTAGACTCCGAAAAATAATGTGTATAACATTATACGTTGAGATGAGTTCTCTATACTACTAATATATTAATGTGATTAATATATTTTATTTATTGTATTTATTGCAAGTTTCATGCTTCTATCACACTTAAATATGTATTTAGGCAATAGACACAATTGCACATGCATACACCTACGTGTATTAGATCCCCTCCAACAAATGGTATTAGAGCCATTTAGGACATATATGGATGTTGTTTGAATGGATGGATGCAAAAGGCCCAGTGGAAATGGTGCATTTCAAGTGTTGAAATAGGTATGCGTATGGGTGAGTACTGGGCACTGTAGCGCTAAGGGGTTGGCGCCGCAGCGTTAGGGGTTTGACCTCCCATCCTTGCAGGGATGTAATTCGGCATCGTGACGGAGTACTGTTCACCTAAACAGTAGCACCTAAATAGTATTTGTACTGTGCACAACTACTGTGATTTTGAACAGTGTTTCAAAATTAATTTTGCATGTGTAGATTTATGAGATATAGTGATAAAAGCTATCAGTCTGCATTATAAATCGAGGTTTATGAGATACAGTGATAAAGAGTTATCGGTCTGTATTATAAACTATGATTAATTTTTTTTATATTTGTAACCATAATGAGAGCCCTACTGGTGGGGATTAGTTGTGCTCACATAAAAAAAAAAAATTAATTGAGAATCACCCTTCCTAGGAGAATGGAGACCAAGGATACAAAAATCTCTCTTAATGAGATTGAAGAATATTATATTATGAGATAATATTTTATTCTGATCCATTTTGTCAATACGGTATTAGACGAGTCACGTTGACCTTTTTTTAATATTGCTACAGCGTGAGGGACTTGGTCGGTTAAACATGAGATGAGATAAATATATACGAAAGTATTGCCCGATATTGCTACAACGTGAGGGTAGTATCGGTAGCATATATTTGATCATTGACAAGTTAATCTAAAAGATACTTATCCAATATTATTACAGTGTAAGGATAAAGTGTATTTAGGATTAAGTGGTAAGAGTTACATGAGATGAAATTGACAAATGTTATCTACCTGTTGGGTTTACAAAGGCCAATATTACTATAGCGTGTGGCCTGGGTAAATTTTAATGGGATTTACTTCATGCTGTATAGTTTAAAAGAGTTTAAACTATCGTCTTCTAATTTAGGAGATTATGTAAAGCAGTGGGAGGGCATTTTAAATAGAAATTTTTTTTATTAGTATACCCATGATTTAAAACGTTCCATTAGCCATTTAATGAATATTCTGTTTACATCTTCTGTAAGTTTGGCTCGTCAAGAATAATGGCTACTACGAACCAGTTGATATGCATAGTTGATGCAGTCCAACTCTAAAGTTCTAGGAAATACTTTGACTTGTTAATAAATCACAGAAGTGTTCTAGATTTAGAAATTTTTGGATTTATTGTTGATCAGAGTTTGCCGTAAGGTAATTCTGATAACACCTCTCTAGAGGATTGAATAAAGAGTGTGTCCATCTTTATTTAGGGTGCTTCATCTTCACCCTAGTATATCTGGTGAGATCAGATCTGTAAGAAAAAAAAAAGATGAGGCGGATACCCAGTATCAATCCTCAGAAGCAATATTTATCCAAAGATTAACAAGAGAACGTGTAGATAGAAAGTGTTTCCGTTATAGTCAGGTTGGGTATTAAAAATTTCTCTACACTAGAAGCCTTATAATTGTCAGGAAGACTCTTACAAGTTTGTGCTTGACAAATATAGACATTTCTAGAGAATTTGATGCCAATTCAAGCTGGGTATGAGATATTACATGTCTCTCTTATATCTGTAATATATTGCAGAGATTGAGAGGATTAGAATGCATCAGCTTCTAGAAGTAAAGTTGAGAATAGAAAATGGTGATTTCTTGTAGGTCCAAGTTTTTGGACAACTTAACTTACTTCTTTTATGTAATAGAACAGTTGTATTGCATAATTGTTATGGTGTTTTATTAGTTGAATGTCAGTTAATAAATAGATGTCATATACAATTAGAAATGTCATGTACATCACATCCCTTCGATTAGATCGAGGTAGTGAGTACACTAACAACAAAGTTACCGTTTGTTTACAGAAGAATGAGATTCTCACTCATTATAGTCCTCCGGGTAATCTACAACATAATATTATTTTGGTAAGGAGAAATCTGGCTTTATTAGATATGGTCCGATTGATAATGAGTGTTATCGATCTATAATTATGAGTATTTACTCTAAAGACAACTGCTTATTAAGTAGAGTTCCATCATAAGTTGTTCCTTCCATTCCATATATGATATAGAAAGGAAGGAAGTCGTATCTTAAATAAGTTAAGACTTGGGCTTGTCCTGCTTACGTAAGAGTTATGTAGCAAGGTATCTTATTTTGTAAGAGTTATTTAGCAGGATAGACAAACTCAAGAGGTATAAATATTGGTTCATTGTGTATCCTATGAATCCAATAGGATACTAGTTTTATGATTCAGAGAAGCAAAGTATGTTCATTTCTGGATATACAGCTATTCTAGAGAAAGAGTTTCTCATGGAACATGCAAATCATAAAAATATTGAACTTCGTGAAGTTAATCTAAGAAATTAATGAACCAAGGATGTGAACTCAGACTTAATTAAGCAGTGACCTTTTTGCACATCTTCAAATAGGTCGGAAAGGATGTCTAGGTCACCTTTTAGGTTTTATAGATGCCTGAAGATGAATTTAGAGTTTTCTTGATAGCGAAAATCATCATTTGACCTATAGGGAAATGATGTTAGACATCGATTCAGGAAACAGTAAGAAGCCAAGTAAATATAATTGACTTTATGCATCAAAATCAAGTCTGGGGCTTAGTTAAGCTACCTGTGAAAATTGTTCTGATTGGTTGTAAAGAGTTTACAAAGGGGTAATGGGTGCCAAATGGAAGGTAGAGACCTTCTAGGCTTTATATTGGTTCTAGAAAGGTAATCCTTAATGATTTGGGATCAAATAAGAGGAAACATTTGGACCAATGTTGATGCTAAAGTCAATTAGTATATTATTAGCTCTTGCAACATATTATGACTTTGAAGTTTGGCACATGGATGTAAGGAAAGCATTCCGAAATGGATATCTCGAGTAAGATATATTCATAGAACAATCTGAAAGTTTTAAGTTCAGCCAGACTTCTGGTCTAGTGTGCATGAAAGGTCAATGGGAGCATCAAAGTCTTCTAGATGCTCTTTGTTGATGACATATTGGTCATTAAGAATGATGTCAGTATATTATAATCGATAAGAAGTAACTCATAAGTATTTCTCCACAAAGGATTTAGAAGAGACTTTCTTTATATTAGGTATAAAGCTTTATAGAGATAGAGCTAGGAAGCTGATAGGACTCTCCTAAATTATTTCACATCAATAGCATCTTGAAAAGGTATGGTTTGTTAACTATGAGATAGTTAACGTATTTTTTAGACCTGATGTTCATCTTTTGAGGAGAGTGTCTCTTCTAATAGAAGATGAGAGAGTTAGAATGTCTAATATACCAGATACATAAACTCTTCAGATATTGATGTATACTATGATATGTTTGAGACCTGAGATCAGTTTAGCAGTAAGAGTTATGAACGGATTTCAGTCTGATTCAGGTAACCACTATTTGATGGTAGTCAAACATATCCTGAGGTACTTAGAGGGTACAAATGATAAGTTTCTCAAATATTGAGAAAGTATATTACAAATGAGAAGATGCACGGAGTCAAACTTTTAGTTTGACCTATATGATAAAAAGTTTACATCTGGGAATGTGCTCATTCTCATTAGTATTAGTGAGTTGGAATAACACAAAACTAGGATTCACTGCTAATATAGATTGACGCAGCGGAAGAGGTAGTGAGGATTCATAGGTTTATCACTGGAAGAGTTTCAAGATGGATGGATCCTATCCCATAGTTTGTGACAAAATTAGGCCGTAGTACAAGCCGAAGTGCCAAGAGGACACTAGTACTCTAATAATATTGAGAGGAGTCTCATATGACTATAGGGATCTTTGCTAAAAGAGATGAAATTTTCTTTTTTTTTTTCCTTTCTTTTCTTATTCTTTTGGAGAAAAGGATAAAAAACACACACTGCCCATTTTTGGGTTTAAGAGTTAAACTAGTGCTGCGTATAGGGATGCTGTTCTAGCTTACCAATCCCATCGTATTGGTGACTAGAATTGTCTACAAGTTGGTCTTCATGCGTACTCTGAAAATAATACGTGTATAACATTACACGTTGAGGTGAGTTCTCTATACTACTAATAAATTAATGTGATTAATATATTTTATTTATTATATTTATTGTAAGTTTCACACTTTCATCACACTTAAATATGTATTTGATATGTATTTAGGCAATAGAGACAATTACACATAAATACACTCACATGTATTAAATCCTCTCCAACATATACCACACATTATTCATATTTGTAAAAAATGTAAACTTATTTACTGGTTAATTAAAGAACAAAGTTGAATATTTTAACCATCACGAACAATATTATACTAAGACATGTGATGTGATTAAGTGAGGATCTCCTTAGGTACGAGGTTGGGGATTTAAGTCTCAACGAATATTAAAATAATATAATATTTTTCACTTTTTTAGAAGTCTATTATTCTCTTCTTTGTAAAATTTATGTTCTACTTTTTTAGTGTATTTATGTGTTATTCTCTCCTATGTAGAGTATGTGCTTGAATATGCGCTTGTGTAAAAATATAATATATTATTTCGGTATTCTCTAATTGCAATATCAATTATCTTTTGAAGTAATATTAGTACTTAAAAAAAAATTCTTATACTAAGCAAAAAAGGTCTATTTTTTTGATAAGGAGAGAATTTCAATTTTTTGCGATGATTTCTAAATTTAGAAACCAAAATTTATTCTTTAAAACACTACATGCAAGTAGAAATTAATAAATACAACAATTATCTATTTGTTCACCATTTAGACTTCATTTGAACATGTTAACTAAGAAGATGATTGAAATTAATAAAATAGACGAAAATAATAAAATACATTTCATATGTAACAATTACATCATATTCAGAGAATTACTTTTCCCCCAAGAAGTACAAATCGCTTTACCTTTATTATACGATTAGTAATCACTATCTGTCTCTTTTAATTTGAAAAATATTTAATCACATCTTGTTAGTACCATTTGATCTCTTGAAAAGAATACCCATCATCTCTTTTGTAGTAGCATAGCCAGAATTTACTATTTGAGAGGACTGAAATAAGTATTAAATAAATAATATTATAAACAAAAGTTCTTTTTTAATATAAACAATCATATAATTTACTTGTAACTTATCGCCATCTCACTGCGAAACGAGATTTTAATAATAAATAAAGAATCCAACTTTTAGTGATATGATTTACTTGTAACTTATCGCCTCAGAGAATCAATATCCACAATACTGTACGACTATAAGTCATCAAACTTTAAAGGCAGACTTACAACTAATTTCCTAAATAGAAATCAAGTAAATTTACTTTGCTTAGCTAGACTAAGATAGTTGTGATCTTAAATGTTATCTGACATTTTTTGGCAAGTCACTTTTAATTGGAACCCTCAACTCAGCCAAGTATTTTAGCTTTTTCTTTTTTAAAAGAAACAACTAAAGAAAATAATTTTTTTGATGATAAGTAGCGTTTAATGTTTGATTTCCTCTTAATTAATGAATAAGTGTGTGAGTTCTAATTCAAACTCTACAATAAATAAATAATAAATAATCTTAAAATTTATAATAAAAAGACATTCCAAGAAATGTGGAAGTTCCTTCGTAAATGCTAATTATATTATGCTGCATTTTATCTTTTTGCGAGGTGAGGTCCACCCACTGCCAAAATCGAACGGATTGATTGGCTTTCATTTTATTAAATGATATTTAATAATAAAAAAATAATTTTTTTATTAATTAATTAAAATAATTAAAATTTGTCTGATATCTTTTTCATGTATAAATGTAACATGTCAAATATTGATAGAATTAAAAATAAATAAAAACTTTTTTTATTTTAACAACTTTTAACTAATTATATTATATTTTAATTTTATGACATAGGACAAATTATCACTCAAATAAAGAACTCTCTTCAGAGGTAACCTCGTAAGAGTATAAAGTTGTTAGGATCCAACTTAAATTTAGTAAGAAATTATTTGTTTTACATCTAAGTCCGCACAGTTTTATTTTTAGGATACACATAAGCGTCATTCACCTAAAATATGTTTTGTCAATTAAGGTGTGAATTATCCTGTATAAACCCAGTATCTCTCCCGTGCTTTACGGATATGGGATTTGTCTAGGGTGTTACATACACCCCTCTTTAGGGACTCAGAGTCTTCACTGAGGTTTGCTCCACCACCGTTCAAGAGGACACTCGGAGTGGCTCTAATACCATCAGTCAGGACCCAACCCAGACCTGGCAAGATATTGTCCACTTTGGGCTCAAGTTCGCATTGTTTCATTCTTGGGATTCACATAAATGTCATTTGCCCAAAATGCATCTTGCCAATTAAGGTATGGATCACCCTTTATAAACCCAGCATCTCTCCCGTGCCTTGACGATGTGGGATTTGCCTAGGGTGTTACATACCCCCTTAGGGACTCAGCGTCCTTGTTGCAGTTTTCCCCACCACCGCCCAAGAGGACACCGAGAGTAGCCCTGATACCATCTGTCAAGACGCAACCCAAACTTGGCAAGATATTATCCACTTTGAGCCCAAGCTCGCATGGTTTCGTTCTTAGGCTTCACGCAAGCATTCTTCACCCAAAATGCATCTTGCCAATTAAGGTATGGATCACCCCATATAAACCCAGCATTTCTCCAGTGCCTTGACTATGTAGAATTTGCCTAGGGTGATACATAATAATATTTGTTAAGACCCAACCCAGACCTGGAAAGATATTGTCCGCTTTGGGCCTAAGTTCGCATAGTTTTGTTCTTCGACTTCACGCAAGCGTCTTTCACCCAAAATAAATCTTGTCAATTAAGGTGTGGATCACCCCTTATAAATCCAGCATCTCTTTCGTGTCTTGACAATGTGGGATTTGTCTAGGGTGTTACATACACTTTCTCTTAAGAACTCAGCGTCCTCGTTGAGGTTTGCCCTACCACCATTCAAGAGGACATTGGGAGTGGCTCTGATACCATCTGTCAGGACTCAACACAGACCTGGCAAGAAGTTGTCCGCTTTGGACCCAAGCCCGTACGGTTTCATTCTTAGGCTTAACGCAAGTGTTCTTCACCCAAAATGTATCTTGCCAATTAAGGTATGGATTACCCCATATAAACCCAGCATCTCTCATGTGCCTTGACAATGTGGAATTTACCTAGGATGTTACATACACCCCTTTTAGGGACTCTCGTCCTTACTGAGGTTTGTCCCATCATCGCCCAAGAGGATATTGGGAGTGGCTCTAATACCATCTATCAAGACGCAACCTCAACCTGGCAAGATTTATCAGCTTTGGGTTCAAGCCTGCACGATTTTATTTTTCCGCTTCACCTAAAATGCATCTTACCACATAAGGTGTGGATCACCCCTTATAAACCCTGCATCTCTCCTGTGCCTTGATTAAATGGGATTTGCCTAGGGTGTTACATAATACCATCTGTCAGGACCCAACCCAAACCTAACAAAATATTGTCCGCTTTGGGCCTAAGCCCGCATAGTTTTATTCTTGGGCTACATACAAGCATCCTTCACCCAAAATGTGTCTTCCTAATTAAGGTATGGATCACCCCTTATAAACCCAACATCTCTTTTGTGCCTTGACAATGTGGGATTTTCATATAGTGTTACATATACCACCCCCCTAGGCACTCAGCTTCCTCGCTGAGGTTTGCTCTACCGCCGCCCAAGAGGACACCGAAAGTGGCTCTGATACCATCTGTCAGGACCCAACCTAGATCTGATAAGATATTATCTGCTTTGGGCCCAAGCTTGTACGGTTTTGTTCTTGGGCTTCACGTAAGCGTTCTTCACCCAAAACGTGTATTGCTAATTAAGGTGTGGATCACTCCTTATAAATCTAGTATATCTCCCGTGCTTTAACAATGTGGGATTTACCTAAGGTGTTACAAATGTGGACCTGCTGAAGAACCCTTTCACTCTCTCTCTCTCTCTCCAAACCTTAGCTCTACGTAGGAGAATGTGAGATATTATTTCCTCTTCTCGCTCTTGTTCTATAAGGGGGAATAGGTCCTTACGGATTACTCCCAATAGTTATTGGCTCCCTTATAAAAATGAGACCATAAAGAATCAGAACAAAAAAAAAAGAGAAAAAAGAATATAAAAAAAAAGGATGCAACAACTTAATCACTTTGAGGGAAAAAAAATCGGTGGTGGATCTGGAATAGACAAAGGAGTAGTGTCATCATATGAAGGATTCGTCGTAGACGCAAGCATAGAATTATGCCTCAAAAAATGTTTTGTTGGAACCTTCAGAATTGACTGCTAGGCCTTAGAAGGTCTCGTCGTGGCCTTAGAAACTAGACTAGTTTTAGTGAAACCTTAAAAATTAGCCCTTTAAACACAAATAGTCTAGCTACAATCTTAGGAACTGTACTTTTTACAGGAGGCTCAAAGGTCTTTTGCCTTTTGAATGGAGAGAGCCTAGGTCATTTTTCAAACAAAATCTAGAAAAAGCACCCCTTGAAGGTTTTCTATAAAAGCCTAAAGATTTGCTAAAAAAAAAAAAAGTAGGAAGTAAAATGTTAAATGTAAATAAAGATGTCCATAAAGATAACGTAAGCAAACATCAACTTATCTTCCTCCGTGGAAGTAGTGTCAGCTAGAGGAACAACAAAAGGTATAACTTCTTTATGAAAGTAAACCTCTTAAGAATGAATCGATGCTCTAGCTGTAGAAGAATTGATAGTAGGACGATCTTTAGTTGAAGGAATCAATTAAAGAGGTTTTAATGAAAAGATAACTAAGGGTCCAGTTATGGAAGGATCACCTATGTAAGGATCAAGAATAACTTAGGAAGTATGAAGATCTTAAAGGGCGGTGCTCGAGGAACTGCTTTTATCAATAGGCTTATCTACAGTCAAACATAGAGGATTGTCATAACTAAAGAAAGCATTGACAGGCAAAAAAAATAGTATCTAAAATTCTTAAGTGACACGAACAACTTTGATGTTGACAATACGAGAAAAAAAAAAAACCACAATTCAGGAACTGATAAGACGTAAAATGTTAAAGAAAATCTTCTAAGGAACAAGTTTCTTAAGAAAGAACACATTGTAAGTATAGCAATGATAGATAGCCTTACCATTGTCGTTGTTATCATCTAAAGTTAATAGGGAATATAATATCATCAAGAAAGAGGTGGTGAAGCAAAACTCATAGGAATCGAAAGTGAGAAACCTTTGCATGAACCAAATTCAGGTGGGGTTAAAGTCCGCAACCATTCCTCAAAAGTGAGAGCACACAATAGATGGAGAATTTTGAGAAGGTGCAAATACCTCTATAGTAAGTCCGTGCAATATAGATGTTTATGAAAATCGCTTCCTTTTAGAAGAAACTTTTAGGAACCTTTCTTTCGTTGGAATAGAAAGAAATTACTGATTAGTCTTCTAAATATAGTTTTAAGAAGACTTCTTCCATTAAACCCTTTACAATCAATACATATTTTTTGAAGCTGACCTTATTATCCACAAAGTTAAAGAAAAATTATTTTTCAACCTTTGGGGATTGGTAATAATTTATACTCAAATGTTAGAGGTTGTAAGTCAGGAAGACACCGCATAAGGTCAGATCATTAGAAGGGAATTATGTGGTTCAAGAAAGTCACATTCTATAAAAGATAAAAGACATTAAGATGAAATTGAAAGAGAGAAAGACAGATTATGTGAAAGAATTCACAAATGATTAAAGGAATGAGGAATTGAAAGCAATAAAGATGCTCTATAAACAAAGGCATTTCCTTAACCTTCATAGAAGAATGTATCCTTGTATTCATGTGGAGAGATCAAATTGAAAAGACTAGTGTCGAATCATCCACTGCCACTCTACCATAGTTTAGAGACCTAGCCAGATCTGAGCATCATGGGGCACATTTAGGCTATGCTAGGGAAGACCTCTTGAAATAGTAGCTTGAAGAGATTAATCGTAATACTTTTCCGTACCCTAGGCCTTTGTCTACTACTGATGTCCAAAGGATGATTGCCCAGATCACTCAGAAAACTAGTAGCTCGATAAAATGGTAATGAATTGATGGTTGCAGTTTTTCGACCATTGATTGAAGACAATCAGAAAATATAAGCATAGTATTTTGAATAATCTCAAATCTTTGAGCCAAAACCAGACCGAGCTAATATCTCCCCTTTAGGGTTGTCTGAACCCTGAACTATAAGAGCCTTGTTGATGGTAGAATCACCTGGTTGACTTGCATTATAGTTCGGTCAATATCCTTAGGCGACCTATAAGGATTGAATCTTCAAATTTCAGGTCCATAAGGACTATTTGCGAAAGATTTTTAATTATGACCAATTGGTAACATGATCAACTTGGGGAGTTTGCATTAGTCTATTGCCCAAAATTAAGAGCAAGTAGGCCAAACTAAGTCTCTACTGATTCAATTTGGGTTTATGGAACCTGTACGACCCATCAGCAGTTTTGGGCGACCTAAGATAGATAGAAACATGCTGGCAAAAACATTGCAAAATATAGGGTTAATTTAGGACCTATGGCACGCCTTTCTTATAGGAAGTCATAGTCTCACAGCTTTTATTTTTCCAAAAGGATACAAGATCCCTGAATTCTTTTTATTTCCAGGCAAAGAGAGTATCACCACTTTTGAGCATATCTCTAGGTTTATGAAGCATTGGTTAGGATAGCTCGTCTTTTTGGAAACTAATATTGTTCAAAACTCCTAAACAAAGATGGCTTTTACTTAGTACATGAACTTAGTGCCTGAATCGATCACTAGTTAGGAATAGATGGAGGATAAGTTTCATGTCGAATTCTATAGGCCACCTCTAAAATTTACTTTAATTGACCTAGCTAGAGCCTCTTAGATGCTAGGTGAATCAGTCTCAAAATATATTAGCAAATTTAGAAAGCTTCGGATGTGTTACCAAATGAAGATTTTTAAAGCCAACTCAGTATCTATAGTAGTTCAGAGTATGTCATTTACAATGAGAGAACATTTTAAGAGACATTGCACCAAGGATCTATATGGGTTGGCCACTCGGACAGCCAGTTATGATAAATTTTTGATGAAGAAAGATCAAAAGCGGGCATCTTCCAAAATAAGGTATTATAAAAATCAATTAGAGTTCCTAGACATTCAGGCGGATTCAAAAAGTGAATTAGAAGAATCTGTCTTTAATATAGAAGTGTGTTTAGCTAAGAAAGTCAAAAGTGGGCCATATGAGTGCCCAATACTAAAAATGATGACCCCAAGCAAAGATAAGAAAGAGATTTTCCAAAATACCTAGATCGCCAAGGAGTACTCTTTCGATCTGTAAAAAGCTGATCAAAGGTTTTGACTGGCTATTAAAAGACAAGTAAATTCAGTTGTTTGAATGCCATACCATTTCTCCTGTAGACCAATAAGCAGGGAAAGACTACTGCAAGTGGCATAATTCCTGGTGACATAATACAAACCACTATTTTATTTTCAGGAATGAAATTAATGTCTGACTTACGAAGGCCAACTTTTCTTCGGTAGTAAAAGAAGGACTCCTCTTATATAAACCGACTTATTGCCTACCACAGGTGTAAGCATTATCATTCCTTTTATAAACAAGAAAGCTATTAAAAGAATGGTCTTCAATAGAGGTCTAGACATCGAACAAGCCGAGACTTAAGGTCAAAGTGAGTGAATTGGCTATTGAGGCAACCAAGAAAGAGAAGGTGGTTGCATTAGAGCTAACTTTAAAAGATCAACCTGGATGATGCAAAATCCCTTTAGCAGATTTTGTAAACTTTCAAACCTAGGGCTAACATCATCGGCCAATAGAAAGTCAACAGGTTTAGGCAAATCGTATTCAATCATTTAAGAGGGTGTACTTCTTCTCGATTTGGGCCTACTAAAATGCAGAAGAATAGAATGCAGAGGTATAAGTAGCTCAGACATTTTAAACAGGCCACTCAAAACAAGGCCATTAGTTTATGGAGACCTTGGCAAAAATTGACAACCTCAATAAAAAGCTCTATAGAAATAAAGCATTGAAGATTTTGGCCTTCCAGGTTCACCAGAAGGGGTGATAAAACCCAAAAGAAAATATAGGTATAAGTGAAAAAGAAAACTGAACAATCACCCAAGGTAAATGAATAGACCTAGACTGACCATAAAGATCAAACTAAACTTATTATTCCACGTGGTCAGCCTATCCTGAAGGCAACAACATAAAACACCCTAATAAAATATCAATATGGTAGTCATGTTGCTTAAATTATTTCATTTGAAATTAGGGCAACCTTTAACCTTGGGTAGCGATGAAATAGAAATTACCACATTAAGGAAGAACGAGATGAAACAGCACCATTAAATTTAACCCATCTAACCAACCATATGACTAAGCATATTCGGCCCCTATATATTAAGGCTAACCTCAATAGTTTTAATGTAAGAGGATCCTGATCGACAATGGGTTAGGATTTAATATTTTACCTTTGAAGATGTTGAGGAAATTGGGTATTAACAAGGGCAACCTGGAGCTCTTTAAGGTTATCATAATCAATTTTGCTAGCTGTGAGATTCCAATCGATGGATTAATCTCTCTAAAAGTCAAAGTCTACTATATAGAGAATGATGAACCATTCTATGTATAGTCAATGTGTTGAGTGACTATAACGTCTTACTTAGGTGAAATTGGATTAATTCAAATAAAACTTTACCATTTAATATGCATCAAATGATATTCAGATGGCAATCGAAATCATTCATGCTGACCCTAAGGTATTTAAAGGTGATGAGCATGTGGCGTTGAGGGCTTTATACAATCCAACCATAACCACAAACCTCTTGAAAATGGATGACAATGTCTAATATACCAAAAAAATAGCCGCAACAGCTATGATTAACACCCAAGTCATTAAGGACGATCTAGTTTGCCCCACAACAATAAAGACAAATCAACCTTTGGTCTATTTTTCTAATGAATAGCAAAGGTACACACCTACATCAGCCGATTGCATTTACGAAGATGAAGAACAATACCCACAAATTGGTCAAAAATTGACACTAGCCCTAGCAAAATTAGACAACCACAACCCTTGAAGCAAGCTAAAAAAGGTTAATTTAGGGCCAGCAGGCGACCATAAGCCAATTTCATTAGCAAAAGTTTGGATCCAGCTTTTAAGGCCAAACTATTGGTGATTCTTACAGAATATAAAGATTACTTTACATGGAACTATACTGAGATGCTTGGCCTCAACTGAGACTTAGGCAAATATAGCTTGTTAATTAAAGATGAATTTTGACCATACAAGTAACACACGAGAAGAATGTCAAGGAAGGTTATAGATAAAATCGATGAAGAAATCAAAAGACTTCTCCATATAAGTTTTATCAGGCCAGCAAGCTATGTTGAGTGGTTGTCCAATGTCGTCTCTGTTATTAAGAAAAATGAAAAGTTGAGACTTTACATAGACATTTGCAATCTCAACTTGGCAACCTCTAAGGATGAATACTTAATGCCCATAGCTAATAAATTAGTTAATTTGACTATATACCATCAAGTACTCAACTTCTTTGATGGACACTCAGGTTATAACAAAATAATCATTAAGAAAATAGATGTCAGTGAGATAGCATTTTAGTTCTTTATGGCGATCGGTATATATGATAGGTGGTTATGCATTTCAGATTGAAGAATGCTAGAGCAATTTATTAGTATGCCATGAACTTTATCTCTTCTTAATATGATATGCCAATTTTTAGAGGTCTGCATTGACAATCTGATGATTAGATTAAAGTCAGATGACTAAAACTTGGCTAACCTACAAACTACTTTTCACAAATGCCACTGCATTAGCTTAAGATAAATCGCTTTAAATGTACATTCGGTATCTCAACTAGCAATTTTTTTGTATTCTTAGTACACTAATAGAG
Source organism: Ailanthus altissimus (assembly GCA_946807835.1). NCBI lineage: Eukaryota > Viridiplantae > Streptophyta > Magnoliopsida > Sapindales > Simaroubaceae > Ailanthus > Ailanthus altissimus. Next base: position 3,160,661 of record OX327690.1, on the reverse strand, counting down.
GTTAGAGATAGACCATAATAAATCAAAGACGATCATAGATACACCTGCACTAAAAACTAAGAAAGAATTACAATAATTAATCAACAAAATAAATTTTTTGAAGTTACTTCAAACTCAACTGGTCAGCTCCACGCATGGTCGCCCTTTTTCAAAGTGAAAATATAAGAAATCAAGAAATGCCTCATGAGTCTACCAGTCATGGTGCCACCTAAACTAATGTTACCTCTAATCCTATATATATAAGCCGTTAAAGAATCAATTGGTAGTAGCTTAGCACAAGAGCATGACTGTATTGAGAAGGCCGACTACTATCTTAGCTGAGTTTTAAATAGCACAAAAACCATATACATAATGATTGAAAAGTTTTGTTTAGCCTTATATCTTTCATGCATAAAGTTAAGATAATATCTGTTGCCCATAACAATGTGTGTAATAGGCCAAACTGACATTATAAAGTATCTCTTGTCAAAGCCGTTCTTAAGAAATCGACTTAAAAAATGAGCGATTGCATTATCAGAGTTTAACCTAAAGGATATCCCTAGAAAACAGTCAAAGGACAAGCTTTGGTCAATATTCTTACAGATCATCATAAACCATACAAAGTTACAATAGACCATGAAATCAATAGCATAGTACAAGCTAGCAAATATAGTGTTATGATTTGAAGACAAATCAGGCTACTGGAGCAGGAATTGTCCTAGTATCTCTTATAGGGTTGAAAAAAAAGATGTCTTCCTTTCTAGACTTCTCATGCACTAACAATCAGGTAGAGTATGAAGCCCTCATCATCAGACTAGAAGTACTTTCTGAAATGGGAATTAAGGATATTGAAGTATAGGGTGTTTCCTTGTTGGTTATTAGACAAGTGATTGAAGAATACAACTACGAGGTTGACCTGTTCGTTCCATACTAGAACAAAGGGAAACACCTTATCTAAGGCTTATATTTCACCTTGGTGAAGTATTCCATTAGGATAGGTATTTCTAAAGCCAATAAACTCGCCTAAAAGGGCATTAAGGTTCAAAAAAGTAATTGAAGATATCGATTTGGTTCACTGATCATATTCTTACCTACACACTCCAAGGCTGTCTAATCATATACTTATCTTGTAGGTTAATTTTAGCAAAAATTAGAGAGAAGATCTAATCGCGTATATGAAAAAATTGTGACGAAGAAGCTAACCAAAAGACTATGATCATGGCACTAAAGTTTCCCCAATTCATAGGAGAACTTCTTAGAAGAGCACCATCAAGAAAACTACTAAGATACATCGGTCATAAAGAAAGCATATTGGTCATAGCCGAGTCATATGAAGGTTTAGCTAAGAGTCATCTTAGCAAGCGCTTAATGCAAAAATCAATTCTAAAGATCAATTTTTAGTGGCAGACTATAGAATAAGACTTCTATGACTATGCCAAAGGTTACAAAAAGTGTTAAAAACATGGACCAATATAGGTCATCCCAATAGAAGATATGCCTATTGTAATTAACTCTTGGCCATTCAGAGGTTGGCCCATTAATATAATTGGAAAGAGAAATCCACTATCATCTAAGCAACATGCATTCATTCATGTGGCGATAAATAATTTCACAAAGTGGGTCAAGGCAATCGCATTGAAAATCATAAACCATCAGTCGGTCATTAAGTTTATTAAAAAGAGCATCATATATAAACACATGCTTCTTAAATCCATCACGACCGACCAAAAAATAGTTTTCACTATTTAGGTTTGTGCTCATATGCCATCCTAATTTTGTATGAATATTGCATTTTCATATTTTATACAATAAATAAATATTTCATTATATCGTTAATTATTTTTTATAAGATAAGATGCTTGTAATATTTTGAACATTATATTAATATGAGGAGTTCATATCAGGTCTAAAAAGTTAGAACCTTTTCTGAATGGGACAAAGACTCGAGAATATACTAACAATGACATAGTTATAAATAGTTGCAAGCATTGCTAGAAAATGTCATTGTGCAAGTATGTTCTTGAATTATAAGCTCCTGATATATTTCCACCGACACAGGGTTTATTGAGTGGAATTGATTAATATAGATCAGTGTATATCTATATCTGGACCATCCAGATAGTTAATCTTATCAAACTATAAGTTTAGTGAAAGCTAGTATAGATATACAGGTATTCAGTGAGGACTATATACTAAATAAGACTAAATTAAGACTTTTAATAGATATCTCATCAATCTGTCAATGAAGGGTCTTCTTGAGTGATCCAATATTTTTAGGTTACACACATGTTAGAGACCTTTCATGGTTTGATTGCTGCGTGTCACTAGGTATGGTCCGATGCTCATAAAGTCTAGTGAATGTATATATGGGATCCATCAACTCATATGGATGAGTTAAATATCTAGATGCTCTAAGATTATATTCCAAGAAGTCTTATGGCCATAGGTTTTAATTTTGAGAAATAGTTTTTCGTGGTATAAATAATATTGTAAAAGAATTGTGGATATTGCTTATCAGAATATTAAACAAGAAGATAAGTTTATAGTTGATAAATAGGGGACTTGACGGTATTGATCTATGTCTTCGCTCTTCTAAGATATATATAATGAAAGGATTCTATGAATATGGATTAACCTCAACTTGTATGGTTTAATGCGTAATTTTGTATAATCCATAACGTGTATATGGGGCATCAATTATAGACTTACGAAATATTCTGTGAGACAAAATGGATGTAAACCTAAGAAGTCTCACTATATAAAGTGTACTCGTTGAGAATATGGGTAGCGCATTGGATCAAGTTGTTCAATCCGAGAAGTTTTTGAAAAATATTTATTTATTTTAAGGTCTCTCGAGGAGTAAGAAAAGTTTTAGTGTTAAACCTAAAATTGTGTCAAGCGCAACTTTACACTTTTATTTATCTAGTGTATGTCTCATATTGTGACAATAATTTGTATAGGCACTAAATTGAGCATAGTTAGATATAGTTACCTTTATTTAAATAAAATAAAATAATAATTATTTTATTTAAATTAAATTTATCGGCTATTTATTTATTTCAGGGTCTCACAAGGAGTAATTAAAGATTAAGTGTTAAACCTAAGATTGTGCCAAGTAAGACTTGACACTTTTATCTACCCAATATGTGCTTCAAATTGTGCCAATAATTTATAAGAGTATTAAATTGGGCATTGGTGGATAAAACTATAAAATAATTATTATTTCATAGCATATTACATTCAGCCATTTGTAATATTCAAATGAATATGATTCATTTGATTCAATTTAATGCAATATGTTAGCTTTTAATTGGCTGAATGTAAAATAATAGTTGCTTGTTGAATTGTTATTGGCCATGAAAGGAAATTGAACATTCAAATTGAATTTGATTTAATTTGTGTAGTTGGACTTGGCAGCAAGGATGCCCCAGTGGTGTAGGCTGAGTGCTGCGGCACTAGGGTAGAGGCTCTACCACTGCAGCACATTTAGGTTAGTTTCACGACACTTGAGGCTGCACCTCTAATCTCACAGTTCCTGAAGCCTATAAAAGTCGTTATTATGCCGGTTACTCTAAATATTTATTTTTAAAGAGTTTAAAAATAAATGATTTATTTTTTACAATTTATAATTGTTATAAATGTGATAAAAATAGTGGGTCATTTGTTTGTGCTAGTAAGCACAATAGTAGCCTTACTAAAAGGGGTTAGTTGTGTTTGCACGTTGATCCTTCTTGTCAATACAATATTAGTTAGGTTATATTGGTTGTTCCCAATATTGTTAAAGAATAAGGGATTTGGCCGATGTAATTTGGACTACGTCGGTTAAACATGAGATGAGACAAATATAAGCGAAATCTAAAATCTTATTTTTTAGGTAAAATAGTACTAAAATCCTAGTGTGCAATTTTTTTATTGATAATTTTTGTAAACAATTGTAAGAATATGTAAAATATAGTAACTAATAGGTATTTATACATATAAATACACTGATATGTGTTCGGTAACTCAAAAAATGCTAAAACTCTCAGTCGACCATTTTTTTTTCTAAACTGTGCCAAATGGTAATCCTAAAACTCTATATTCACGCAGTGACTAAACTAGCACTGCACAACGTGAGTTGGTCACAGGGCATCTAAACAAGCAACACCCACTGTGAAATCTAAAGACATCTTACTAGATATGCGACAAAATTCTATATCGCTTACATATAGCGAGACAATGCCCAGTACACATAGAATGTCTTACTTAATTTAACAATCTAACTTCTTGGAGTTAGTGACACACCCCAGAATACTTGCCCATGCATATGAGATATACCAGCCGGGTCTTAAACTATCACCACATTATAAATTTGAGGATACCAATGGCCTTTAAAAACTAATTTAATAATTTTAGAATTGTTTTTTAAAATTCAATATAAAAATTTATAATTATAACAATATCCAAAAATTGTAAATCATACTTATGCAATTAAGATATAAAAAAAACATTGAATTCAAATATGCTAAACATATTAAACGAAAGATAAACAATTGAAGATTTTTACTCACTAAATGCTCCAAACTCAATTCTTCTCCAAACATTTCCCTTCATTTACCACTTTCATTTTCCTTCACCTATATGTCATAATTGATATTTAAAATTTTTAATAATGCTAAAATTACACCTTAACTAATAAGCGCCCTAATTGGCTTTCAAAACCCTAATAGACTTAACTTTTCATTTTTCATTTACACGGTCATTCAATGTTGTTTAATTTACTATCCGAAGCCATAAAATTGCTTAACACTCTATAAATTTGGTTTGACCTAATTGCCCTTCATCTTACTAAGAATGGACAATTATGTCCCTTTTGATTCATTTTTTATTTTTTGTCATCCATATACATCCAATTGATATAAAATAGCATTCATGCAATACAATTGATCCAATACACAACTCAAACCCTAAAATCTCTAAAATGGTCGAAATCACCATTCTCATCCAACACATCTCATTTCTCAATTTCTTGTTCCAATGGCATTTAGTTCATGTCAATTTAATTCTATTGTCCTAATAACATTCAACTGAAATTTCTACATCAAAATCACACCAAAGCCAAATTCATACCTGAGTAATTCCTTTAGTTTGATGTCTCATTTGAGCTCCACACTTGAATTCAACTAAAATCTAAGTCAATAATTCAAATAAAGACATTAATTGAAGTAATCTTGAAAAAGCATATACCACCATCACTAAATAATATTTTTCTTACCTCTTTTCATTGAATTTTTCACTAGTGCATAATCTATTAACCTTAGGAACTTGAGCTTAGCTTGATCATGCATGGAAAATCATGAAAAAAACCTTGAATTTTACTGCTGAAAATGCTCCCTCTCACTTGGCCGAATACTCATCTTTTTACTATAACATGTTTTACTTTTAAATTTGAAAATTTTCAAAACACTTTTTCCTCTTATAGTGCTTTTCCAAAAGTTTAATTTACCTCTCAACTAACTCTACATTTCTAAAATGCCATTAGTTAGAAACAAAGGCATTTGATTGATATATTTTTAACTATTTGACTAAACAAGTCAAACTAAGAAAATTACCCTTTTAACTTGGCAATCCATGAGCTTATTCCTGATTTGTTTATTTCCTATTGTATGGATTGTGTTGCTTAATAAATGCTTGTTCCATAACACCTATGTGAAAATCCATTTGTTAAATTAAAATTTTATTTTCCAAGCCAATAAAAACAAATTTAAAAAATATTCCATAACTATCTAACTCTTCAATCGATTTTGAAATTACTAAATTAGGTCTAGTACCTCTTACGTGCTCCATAAAAAAATAATTCTAATAAGGTTGAAATGGGGTAACCCTAGGGTTTCTCTATCGCTTTATACTGAAATCTAGGTATCTACACTATTAATAAGGATTGGATATTACATTTGCATCTCTCTTAAAAGAAATTTTATCCTCAAAATTTAAACCATACTTGTCTTCAAGAAGTAGGGATGTTGTACTCGTATCTGATCTTCACATTCCTACGTGGCTTGTTCTGCTCCATAGTTCATCCATAACACCTTCATCAAGTAAATGCTTTTATTACGAAATATTTGCTCTTTCTGGCCTAGAATTTGCATAGGCTTCTCTTCATAGGTCAAATTATTATTTAATTCTACTGACTGTTCTCTTAGGATGTGCGAAGGGTCTGCTATGTACTAGCGAAGCACGAAAATGTGAAACACATCATGGATTCTACTTAGCTTTATTAGTAACCGTAGATGATATGCCACATCCCCAACTCTTTTGACTATTTAATATGGCCTAATGTATCGTGGACTCAACTTTTCTCGCTTTCTGAATCTTAATACTCTTTTCTATGGTTTTATCTTCAAGAAGAATTTATTACCAATCTGGAACTCCAAGTCCCTTCTCCGATTATCTATATAACTCTTCTGTCTATCGTTAGCTATTTTTAATCTCTATCTAATAATTTTAATCTTTCTGAAGTAATCTGGACAATTTCTAGACCAATAAGGTTTCTTTCACTGACCTCATTTTAGCAAACTGGAGTTTTGCACTTACTTCCACACAACGCTTCATATGGTGCTATCCCGACGTTGGCTTGATAACTATTATTATAATCAAACTCCATTAATGGCATGTGAGTATCCTAGCTCCTTTTAAATTCCATAACACATGCCCTATGCATATCCTCGAGTATCTGAATCGTCAGCTCAAATTGGTCATTCATTTGTGGATGAATGACTGTACTTAAATTTAATTACTTCAGGGCCAATTTTTCCAAGGAATAATTACTTCTGATGGGTAAAGAAATGGGCTGATTTCATCAGTCTATCAACAATTACCCATATCACGTCATTTCCTCTTGGGCTATGCGAAAGTCCTACCACAAAATGTATTCTCTCCCATTTTCATTCATGGATTGGAAGGGATTATAAAAACCTTACAGGTTTCTGGTGTTCGACCTTTACTTACTAATAAATCAAGCATCTATAGGTAAATTTAGCTATATCTTTCTTCATGCCCTTCCACTAATAGTGGTCTTTTAGTTATATATAATCTTTGATCGAAGGTTACTGTACCATCCATGGTCACTGAAAAGTTCTTTCATTGTCCAGACTCGATTTCACCCTTTAACTTAACTACATGTGGATCTTGAGTTCGTAATTTTCTCATCCAATCAACTGGTATCAAGCAGACCTAAAATATGGCTAATAATGCTCCCGAATGTGACAACTCCAATCTCACACCCAGAGACCTCAATTCTACTAGCATTGATAGATATGCGACCTTCAGGTGAGCTACTGAGCTAATAGGCTTCTTGCTGAGAGCATCTACTACTACATTAGATTTTTTAGAATGGTACTCAATTGTGTACTCATTAACTTGTCAACTCTAATCTCTGCCCCCTACAACTGATTAAACAGATCATCAATTCTCAGAAGTGGATATTGGTTATGTATTGTTACTTTATTCAGTTCTCTGTAATCAATGCACAATCTCATACTTCCATCTTTCTTCTTTACAAACAAGACAGGTGGCCCTCAAAGTGATCTACTCGGGCTGATGAAACCCTTATTCACCAAATCTTCCATCTGAACCTTTAGTTCTTTCAATTCTAAAGAACCCATTCTGTAGGGTGTTTTAGAAATTAGTTTCATTCCAGGGGCTAATTCTATTTGAAACTCTACTTTGCTATCTAGAGGTAACCCTAGAAGATCATCTGGGAACACATCTGAAAATTATATAATCACCAAAATATCCTCAAATTTTATTCCACCATTTCTTACTTTTATAGCATAAACTAGATACCCCTAACACGACTTCCAGAGCATCTTTCTTGCCCTTATTATGGACACTATATCGGCGGGAAGTATTTTTCGTTACCCATAGAAAATAACTTCAAATTCCCATAGCCTATATAATATGACTTCTTTCCCGAAGCAATCTACTGTGGTTTGATATTTGGACAACCAATCCATTCCCAAACTCACATCAAATTCACTGATGGCCAACAGGATCAAATCCGCCAAAAATTATTAGCCCCTTATACTTATTTTACTACCCTTATAAATATTTTCTGCTACAATTGAGTCTCCTATATGAAGAGACATTGCCACGCTACAATTTAACAACTATTACGCTATACTAGCATTCATAGCAAACTCCGTAGAAATAAAAGAGTGGGTAGCTCTTGGATCTATTAGTACATACACATCTCGATCAAAGACTGACGTCATACATATCTCAATTTCTAGGGCCATATCCCCTTCTTACTGGGTCACCGTAAATACCTTAGCCTCGGTATAAGGTCTACCTTACTACTCTCTAGATAATCCACCTCAACCGGCTCCCCCACTACGCTAGCCAGAACTACTCGACCCTCTGAATTAGGAATCGCCTCTACTCTGTCCTCGACTACCACTAGTTTATCTTAGAGTTGGCAGTCTATTTTTTTGACTTACTACTAGCTTTAACATTCGGACAATCTCTCATATAGTAGCCCTTCAGACTGTACTTATAGCAACCTGTAGTCCCCTTCCTAAAATCCCTAGAATGAGCCTTTCCACATTTGTTATACACCAAAAAATCTTTCCAACTCTCTTTAGTACTATGGGATCCGGCTAATGATTTCCTGATGAAAGCTTTACTTGATTTAGCTCTTTGGCTTAGTTTATGATTGTTGAACCATGTAGATCTCTTATTCGTTCATCCGAATTTACTAGGTTTTTTTCGAGAACCACCTGACCAGCCTCTTTTTTGGTTCTGCTGTTTCGACTTAGGTATGACTGCCATACTTCTTTCAACTCGAGTTGTAGCTTCCACTAATGCTTTGTACTGAGTGTGAGCTATTGATACTACGTAGGCCTTGATTCAAGGATTAAGCCCCACTATAAACTAATTAGCTTTTTTCTCCTCATTATCAACTATGAAGTGAATAATACGGATTAGCTCAAAAAACATTTTTTCATACTCTGGCATAGAGAAGGAACCCTGTTCTAGCTTGAAAAACTCTTCTATCTTTGTGTATTTATAACTCTTGGGGTAGAGCTTATCTAGAATTTCTCTTCTAAAAAGTACCCAAGACACCCCTCTCGAGATTACTCCTATGTAGAGTCTTCTACTAATCTTTTGCTCTCTCATTTAATAGAAATGCTAAATATGAAACTATCTGTTTTTCGGAACAACCTATAACCTAAAACATTTCTTCATTGTTCTCTAACCGAGATAAGACTCTCTCAATGTCTCCTGTGCCATCATAAAACTTAGCTCCTAATTTCTTGGCGTGCTCAATAGACACTCACGCCTCTCTCGGCTACTAATTTGTTACAGCTAGCGTCTGGGCTATCTAAGCTACATTTATGTTTCCACTCTCTAGCTCGGCAAGCTGAGATGTCTTAGAAGGGGTCTGATGCATGGGACTATATACTGACTCATTCAAATGCTCTTCTTTAGATGTAAGAGCCTCCGCAACTGCTCTCCTAGTACATGGGCGATTTCAGTGATGCATATTTTCTGTGAATTTTAAGAATGAAAATGGTTATCTAATGCATGAAATTCAATTTAATAAAATTAGAAAATGCATGCACTTTTGAAAAATCTCATTTTGAAAATAATCCTTTTTAATTGAAAACATTAAAAACTGGGCTATGATACCACTTTGACAGGACCACCTTGGAACCCTCTACTGTAAATCCTAATGAGCCCCATCGGGTACTATAATGAAAGTTTTTCAGAGTCTAATTATCAAAACTGAAAAATTCTATGAGACCAACCTTTTTTAATTCTTACTATCACTAACTAAATCCTAGAATATCAGTGAAGATATTTTACCAAATTAAAAAAAAAAAGGAGAGAGCTTCCTCTATTTTTCTAAAAACCTAAAAATAAAATCTGCAATAAAAATCACACTTCTATTTCAAATAGTTTTCTTAACTTCCAAATCGGACCTGTAGTCCTTCCAGAATTAAATCCAAACACAACACAATAATTTCATTCCAATCACAAAAATTAATTTAATACTATATTAACATACTAATAAAAAGTGAAAACTATCACTATATTGCAGAAACTATTTTTTGTTTGTTCAAAATATATTTATAAGATGCACAAAGTCTATAATTATTATTCAGAAAATTGAAAGGTGCTACTCAACACATTTACGTTTATAAAATGATCGTCTGACTTGGCCCAATAATTTGCTGTAAGAGAACCAGTAACCTGCGTACTAATGCTTGCACCTGAAAAGGGTTTTAGAAAACATAAAATACAAAACGGGTGAGCTAAAAGAGCTCAATGAGTGCTTTTAAAATTTTTGTAAAAATAAAATTTTGTATAAACATTAAATTATAAATACTACCTAAAACATGCTTCTCAAGCTATTATAAAAATATAAAACGGTTTCTAAATATCATATGCTGATAAAATCCTATTGAGTAGGTTTTTTATTAATAATTTATGAAAACAATTACTAAAATCTGTAAAATGTAGTAACTAATAGGTATATATATATAAATACACTGATATATGTTCGGTAACTCAAAGAGTGCTAAAACTCTTGCTTGGAGATTTTTTTTCTAAATTACGTCAAATAGTAACCCAAAAGCTCTATACTCACACAGTGACTAAACTAGCACCGAACAATGTGAGTAGGTCATAGGGCGTCTAAACTAGCAACATCCACTGTAACATCTAAACACATCTCACTAACTATGCAGCAAAATTTTACATCGCCTATATAATGCAAGAAAATACCCCGTACATATAGAGTGACTCACTTTACTCGACAACGTGACTTCTCAGAGTTAGTGACACACCCCTCAATACTTGCCCATGCATATAAGATATACTGACCGGGTCTTAAACTATCACTACAGTATAAATTTGAGAGTACCAATTGCCTTTGAAAACTAATTTAATAACTTTAGAACTGCTTCTCAAAACTGAGCATAGAAATTCATAATTATAATAGTATCTAAAATCTATAAATCATACTTATGCAATTAAGATCTCATAAAAATATATAATTCAAATATGCTGAATATATTAAACGAAAGATAAACGATTGTGGAGTTTTACTTACCAAACGCTCAAAGCTCAATTCTTCTCTGAAAATTTTCCTTCTTTTTCCACTCTCGGTTTCCATCACCTACATACCATAATTGATATTTAAAACCTTTACTAATGCTAAAATTACTCCAAAACTAGTAAGCTCTCTAATTGGCTTACAAAGCTTAGATGGACTCCACTTTCTATTGTTCATTTACATGGTCATTCAATCTTGTTTAATTCACTATCTGAAGCCATAAAATTACTTAACACTCTATAAATTTGATTGGACATAATTGCCTTCATCTTACTAAGAATGGACAAGTATATCCCATTTGCTTCATTTTTTATTTTTCGTCATCCATATACATCTAATTGATATAAAATAGCATTCATGCAATACAATTCATCCAATACACAACTCAAACCCTAAAATCTCTAAAGTGGCCAATATTACCCTTCTCATCCAACATATTTCTTTTCTTAATTTCTTGTTCTAATGGCATTCAATTCACGTTAATTTAATTCTAATGCCCGAATAACATTCAATTGAAGTCTATACATCAAAATCCCACCAAACACTAATTCATACATTATAATTCCTTTTGTTTGGTGTCTCATTTGAGCTTCACACTTGAATTAAACTCAAGTCAATAATTCAAACAAAGATACTAATTGAAGTAATCTTGAAAAATCATATTCCACCATCACTAAATAATAATTTTCTTACATTTTTTCATTGAATTTTTCACTAGTGCATAATTTATTTAACCTTAAAAACTTGAGCTTAGCTTGATTTTACCTTGATCATGGATGGGAAATCATGAAAAAAATCCTTGAATTTTACTACTGGAAATGCTCCCCCTCACTTGGTCGAATACTCCTCTTTTTACTCTAATATGTTTTTCTTTTCAATTTGCCAAATTTCTAAACACTTCCTCCTTTTATAGTGCTCTTTCAAAAGTCTAATTTGCTCCTCAAATAACTCTAAATTTCTAAAATGCCATTAGTTAGAAATAAAGACATATGATTGGTCCATAACTATTTGACTAAACTAGTAAAACTAACCAAATTACCCTTTTAACTTGGCAATCCATTAGTTTATTCCTCATTGGTTTCTTTCCTAACACATGGATTGTGTTTCTTAATAAGGGCTTATTCCATGCATAACACTTATATGAAAATCCATGTGTTAAGTTTAAATTTTCTTTTCCAAGGCAATAAAAAAATTTCACGATTATCTGACTCCTCAATCAACTGTGAAATTACCAAATTGGGTCGAGTACCTCTCATGTGCACCATAAAAAATATTTCTAGTAAGGTTGAAACTAGGTAACTCTATAATTTCTCTATCGCTTTATGTCAAAATTTAGGTATCTATACTATTAATAGAGATCAGATATGAAAATAAATTTGAGAATTGATAAATTTGAGAATTGTTTTTGATTCTGAAAAACTTATATGTGATAGATCAGCATATGCCTACAAGAATTTCTGACGAAGCCACCCAAGAAGATAGGATGACTTATCAGAAATGGTTGGATGATGATTTAAAAGTTAAATCTTACATCCTTACCTCTATATCTATAGGTTTACAGAAAGAGTGTGCTCGTATAGGTGATGCTTTTAGCATTATGCTCCATCTGAATGAGCTATTTGGCAACCATCTTCATGTTAAGGCATATAGGGTTACTAAATCAATTTTTCAGTGTAGACTTTCTGAGGGCAGCCCAGTTAGTCTCAATGTCCTCAATATAATTTCTATAATTGAGAGGTTCGAGATGATTGACATTATATTGAACAAATATTTGGGGAATAGTTTGGTTCTCCAATTGCTTCTAAGGTCTTTCAAATAGTTTATAATGAATTTTAATATACAAGCAATGACCAGGTCTTATACTAAACTTTATAATATGTTAAAGATAATAGAAGAAGACATGAACAAGGTGGGATCGTCCCTTTTTGTTCAGGGTGCTTCATCTTTTGCTCCTAGGGTTTATGGGAAGCCTAAAGGAAAGAACTAAAAAAAAGGTGAGGCAGACACCCAGAATATGTCCTCAAAGGTGACCCATATCTAAAGTACAAAATAAAGATAAAGGAAAATATTTTCACTATGGCAAGAAAGAACAATGAAAGAGAAATTTTAGAAATACCTTGCCTTAGTTAAGAAGAATCCCTCAAGTATATGCTTACACATTATTAACATTTCTTTAGCATATGCTTCTAATTCTGACTAGGCATTGGCTACTGCTTCTTCTTCTCACATCTGTAATATGTTGTAGGGTTAGAGGGAAATTAAACTATTGCAATCGATAGAAATTCAACTTTGCGTTGGAAATGGAAATTTTTTCAGAACAAGGTTATAGAACATTTTAATTTACATTTCTCTTGTAATAAAATTATAGTGTTGTATAACTATCTTTTTATACCGTGTATTTTAAGACAAATAGTATCCATTCCTATACTTGATAGTAAGGGTTATTATATTTATATACGGAATCGTTTCTTATGTTTAAATGATATGTATAATGTTTAATAATTGATTGTGACTTAATTAATGGTCATTATGTTTTGAATACAACACAAAATTTCATTGTAAACACAACACATAGTTCGGAATGGTCATATAGGCATTAGACGCCTATCCTGTCTAGTTAAGGATGGTCGAATACCTGATTTAACAATGGAATCTTATCCAATTTTTGAATCATGTATTTAATGAAAAATGACCAAATCTTCTTTTACTAGTGTTGGACACCGTGCCACTAGTTTATTGGAACTTATACCTAGTGATGTATATGGTCTAATGAATCACACTGCTATGGGTGATTTTTACTACTTCGTAACCTTCATCGATGATTTGTCACGTATGGTTATGTGTTTCTTATGAGACATAAGTCAGAAACCTTTGAAAAGTTTAAGAAATTTAGACTTGAAGTAGAGAAACAAACCGGTATGTATGGCAAATTCCTTTGATCAGATCGAGGCGATGAATACATAGGTAGTGAAATTTTGAATTATTTAAAGGAGAATAGAATTCTCGCTAAGATTAGTCCTTCAGTTACTCCACAGCACAATAATGTCACAAAGAGGAGGAATCAGACTTTTTAGATATTGTCCAATCAATGATGAACGTTATTGATCTTCCTTAATATCTTTGAGGCTATACTCTATATACTTTTGCTAATGTATTGAATAGAGTTTCATCTAAAGTCGTTCCCTACAGTCCTTATGAGATATATTTGGAAGGAATCTAATTCTTAAATATTTTAAGATTTAAGATTGTTTTGCATATTTAAAAGTTACACAACATGATAAACTTACACCCAAGGGGTACAAGAATCGGTTGATTGGTTATCCTATGACCTCAATGGGATACTAGTTCTATGATCCTGAGGAACAAAATTTGTTCATTGCTCAGAATTCCACTTTCTTAGAAAAATAGTTTCTCATAGATCGTGGGGATTGTAGAAAGATTGATCTTGATAAAGTCAATCAAAATGAATTACAGGCTCAATCGAGCAATTTACCTTTTACACACCCTTTACATAGGTCACAAAGAATATCGAGGCAACCTGAAAGGTATGATATGACACCTAAAGACACCTCTAAAGTTTTCTTAGTGGAAGAAAATGATTCTTTAATCTACAGAGAGGTAATACTAGATATTGATTCAGAAAACTGGCAAGATGCCATGAAATCCAAAATTGACTCTATGCAACATAACCAAGTTTGAAACTTAGTTAAGCTTTCTGAATAAATAGTTCCTATCAATTGTAAATGAGTTTACAAGCAGAAGCGTGGGCCTGATGGGAAGGTAAAGACCTTCAAGGCCTATCTGGTAGCAAAAGGTTATACTCAATAATTAGGAATTGATTTTAGGAAAAACTTTGCACCAGTTGCGATGCTTAAGTCAATAAGGATATTATTGGTAATTGCTACGTACTATAACTTTAAAATTTTGCAGATGGATGTAAAGACGGCATTTGTGAATGGATATCTCAAGGAAGAGATATTCTTGGAACAACCTGAAGGTTTTGCATGTAGCCTTTCTTTCTGCTGGGCTATTTAGATGGAGAAATATGATCAATGAAAAG
The DNA here is from genome assembly GCA_946807835.1 of Ailanthus altissimus. Lineage (NCBI taxonomy): Eukaryota > Viridiplantae > Streptophyta > Magnoliopsida > Sapindales > Simaroubaceae > Ailanthus > Ailanthus altissimus. The sequence continues at coordinate 3,145,524 of OX327690.1, read as the reverse complement.
TATCTGAAGACTTATCGGCCAATTATTTAGGAGTAGATTGACAATATGACTTTTTAGTAATCTTTTCTTGATTCATGATCAACGCACTTAATGATGCTAATATAATTGTAACAATCAAGTCTTAAAGCTTATTTATAAATATTCAAAATTGAAAACAATGCTAATAGATTTTGATTGGTTTAAAATTTGTTTTTAATTAGCAATATTATTAGATTGGTTAATCTTGTTCGGTCGATTTCTGGTTTTACAAAGTAATAAATATGGAATGCTTTAAAATATTCAAGATTCCAACTAAAAGTATATGTACCGGATGCAATGAAAAGAAAAAATGCATTTCATTAACTTTTTATATATTTATATTAGGGGGTCTTCAAAGGTCGACTACAATTTTTTAAGTAGATTACAAAATTCATAAACTAAGAAATTGATAGCTTTTACTTTAGCTTCAGCCTTAGAAACCAATGCATCCATGAGTTTTAAGCTTTTCTTCAACTTGTCTTTCCTTGGGTGAATTTCCAGAACCTGTTTGCCTAAGTCAAATGAGCACGCGGTCCTCTTACCCTCTTCTTCCCTTATTTTAGCCAGTGTGCTCTCTAGCTCCTTCATTTTCTACTTGGCAACCTTACTTTGGTCCCTAAGCTCCTTAACTTGACCATAAGTTGAACCTCCAAACAATCTAAGGTCATAATTTCCATTACTTCTTAATTAGCCTATTGAATCACCTTCATGGCCAATTGTTTTTTCTTGGCAATCGAGGTAAAAGAAGTTGTGAACTCATAATTTGGCTTTTTAGGCCAATCAAAACATTTTCTTTGATGGCATGGTCAAACAAAAGTTTTAGCTTCTTATTTACCTTAAGCACCTGTTAATCATCCACGAGCATGTCAGTCATCTTCCCTTTCAAGTTCTTCAGCTCTTCAATTATGCTTTTCACCTCTTCCTAAATTACTGGGGGAAGTACAAGTGATTTTGGAAGAAAAGAATCATTGCCAAAATCTTTCGGTTCATAAAAGAACTCTTTGAAAAGTAGAGATAGAACATCGATGGTCGAGGTCGCCTTACTAAGAGTTGGTTGTTTTAGTGTAGGTTTCCCAATGAGTTACAACAAAGAAGAGAGAATTTGAATATAACCATGGGGCTTGGTTTCTCATCATATATATTTAGAGTAGGTGACATACTTTGACAGGACCCGACCCGAGACCCTCCACTGTAGGTCCCAGCGGCCCTATCGGGCACCTCGACAGAAATTCTTCAAAATTTAATTGGGTGAGTTGAGAAATTTTGAGAGGCGAACCCCTTTTTAGTTCTTACTATTACTGAGAAAATATGGTAATATACATGAAAACGACATCTAAATTTTTAAGAAAACGAGCAGAGTTTCCCCTGTATTTTTGAAAATCCAAATAAAACTTGCAAAGAAATTTCACTTCTATTTCAAATACTTCTCAATACTACCAATTCAGACTTCCGGTCCTTTCCAAACCAAATCCAACACAACTCAATAGTTTCATTTAAATCACAAAATAAGCATACTTATAAAAAGTAAAAACGATCATTATAATATCGAAATCTTTTCTTGTTGGTTAAAAACATACATACAAATATACGCGTTAACAACTATTATGCAGAAAGTAAAAAGTGCTATTTAACATATCTACATATACAAAAATGATCTTCAGATTTGGTCCACTACTAAGCAATAAGAGAATCAGCAGCTTGCGTATCGATACTTACACCTGGTAAGGGGGTTTAGAAAATATGATACACAAAACGAGTGAGCAAAAGGATCTCAGTGAGTGTAATTAAGATTTCAAATAAAAAAAACATTATACATAGATAATAAATTCTAAGTACATGCATAAATTATGCTTCTAAAACTGATGTAAAGCTGTAAAATGGTTTCTAATATCATATGCCAATGAAATCTCACCGAGTGGGTTTTATCTGCATCTTTGAAAAATCATACCTAGAATCTGCATAATATAATAACTGTTGTGTGCATATGAATGCATAAATGCTATCGGTAAATCGAAAACTAGTAAAGTCATCGCTCAACCATTTTCTTTCTAAACTGTACCAATGGTAACCCTAAAGCTCTATACTCACGCAGCGACTCAACTAGCACCACACACGTGAGTAGGTCACGGGGCACTTCAACTAGCAGCACCCACAGTGACATCTCAAGACATCTTACTGGCTATGCAACGAAATCCTACATTGCATACATATAGCGAGACAATACCCCGTACACATAGAACGACTAATATAACTCAACATCCCAACTTTTTGGAGTTAGTGACATACCCCCCATGACCTGCCCATGTGCACGGGATATACCGGCCGGGTCTAATACAATCACTACCACTATAATCTAAGGGTACCAATGGCCTTTAAAATGGATGCAGAAATTTAAAACTATTTCTTAAACCGAATATGTAAAAGCATAACTATGAATATATATCAAGATTATAAATCATGTTTATGCATTAAAAGCACATAAAATATACATTTTCATTATGCAGAAACATAATAAATAGAAAATAAAAGAAATGACATATTTTCACTCACAAATTGTCCTTCGCTAAAGTTTCTTTTCTGGGCTTGTACTTTCACCGATTTCGCCCTTCGGTACCTACAAAGTATAAATTACGCTTTAACGCCTCTTAAAAGGCAAAATTACCAAAATACCCCTAGTGCACATTTTTGGTCACCACCCAAAATTCCTTTCTAAATTTATAATTCTTCCCCCAACAATCTCAATTTATGCACAAACTATCATTTTTTGTCAAAGGGGTCCATAATCCCTTATAATGTTCTTTGGACATAATTATCCATAATCTTTGTCATAAATGACGATTATATCCCATATCCAAATGTTGATTTCCACCAATCAAAACTCATCTTAAGGGTCCTAGAATTTATTTTTAACCCTCAATTTTAATTAATTGCACTTGTACCACTAAAAACCCCAAAAGGCCAAAATGACCCAAATGAAATTTTTACCATTTTTCAAATTTCTTCTTACCTATGGTCTTATCTACTCTCCAAATTCATTCTAATGCCCTAAATTTAATCAATTGAAGTCTAATTATACAAAACCCTAATTTCCTATTCTAGGGTTTGGAATTCTCACATCTTAAAGCAAATTTACCCTTAATTCACCATTGAATCTTGTTTAGGCACTTAGAAACAACTTGAATTTTGTGTGGATTCCTTGATTTGGCTTAAAAACTTCATGGGTATCACTATTCATCTCCTTCCTCCCTTCATTTTTGAAATTCTCTCTCTCTCTCTCTTTGTTTTTTTTTTCTTAATAATTCTTGAAAAAATACTTGGCCTTTATATATAAACCAAAAAATTGCATAATGGCTCTCCAAGACATGCTACTAATAACTAATAAAATACAATATAATCGACTAATATATGTAATTGTCCCAATTTGATTGGTCCATATGTCTTAAAATACACATACTTATCCAACAAAAATAGCTTGCTTAGGGTGTAATGCTTACACAAAAAATTATTGGTACAAATATTGAATTTTCACTACTTAGTCAACCGAAAAATTCTAAAAATATTCGGTGAGCATCTAACGCCTAAATTGACTATGAAAATTTTCAATTGGGTCTATTATGGCTCACATAAATACTTTAAAAAAAAATTTCAAGAATGATCGAAATCTGAAACTTCTACGGTTCCCTACTTGTCAAAAACTGAAATTTTAGGTATCTGACTATTCATGAGAAATGGGCATTACACACTTCTTGGAGTAGGAGTGGCTAGAGTAGACGACCAAAACGAAGGTGTTGATTCCTTTGATGCAGTCTTTGAATGGATGATCTTTATTTTTAAAGGCTTTAAAGTAGTCATTTAGGAAAAGAAAAAGTACTGTTAGATATATCATTAGAAGAACAATAAAGACCATGACGATTTTACTTGATACGCTTCTTTGGGGGAATGTCTTCCTCATTGACTAGTGGAGCATCCAACCTAGTAAGAATGGCTTCTGAAAATTCACCACAGAAAAAGCAATATCAAAATAAAGCCATGATACCAAAAAATTATAAGTACTACTTTGAAAGGTTTGGTTGCCAACTATTGTAAATAGTTCAGGGTCTAAAATCGGTTTAGAATAATCATCTAAGTAAAAACCTATCCATATGGGCCAGTTTTTCTTCCTACTAGGGATGTGATTGGCTATACTAAATTTAATTGTCGGTATTGGCAACCTCGAATAAAAAATAGTTTCTCAAAGAATACCTCAGTAAGTCATGGGCTGCCTGAGCGAACCTACTCGATTTGGTGTTCAATGGCCAACTATTTGTGTTCTAGACTAGTTCTATCTTTCTTTGATGACTTAGCCTTTTCATCTCATCTAACTTATGAAAATTAAATTTAAAACCAAAAAATTCTTCAAAGTGAAAGGTTTCTTAGATGAGCTTACCTCTTATTTTTGGCTAGTCGACCTATATAACATCAGCAAGATCAGTGTCAACTACAAAATTATGTAATGGAAAAACTTCATCTAAAAGTATTACAAAATAAAGTTCAACCAGCTCATTAAAATACTAGTCAAAAGTATCTAGGAAAACGGAGAGAGGGGAGACAAGTAAGAAGGTTATTTGAAGAGGTTTTTAGAGTTCATTATTTACAAGTATAGCTTATTTTACAAAACTAAGATTTGTAAAGATGACCCTAGTCCTAAATTTTTATTAGTCGAGAAGAGGTTAGGGTGGGGAATGGCTTGGACCAACCTAAATTGGAAACTTAGCCATTAATAGTGGTAAGTCTTGGCGCCACACTTATTATTACCAAGAGCGATAAAAACTCCACAATAAAAGTCTCTAGCAATAAGGCGGGCGACCCAAGAATTGTGATAATTAGTATTAGAGTCTACCTCTTTGGAAAAAGGTGATCCAGCATGATATGAGTTACGCATCCATTTAGGGCCAAAAAAAGAAGGCCTGAGGTGAGTAAATAAACTATCGTCTAATAAAGGGGTAGAATTGAAGAAAGAAAAAGCCTCTCTTAAAACTCCTTTGGTCAAATTTCCATTGGATCAGCTAAGGCTTGTAACAATGAATGCAACCTTTAGGAGGTTGAGAGATGGTGTTAGAAAACATGAGAAAAATAAGCGGTGATCCAAAAATAAAGTATCTAAAGGGTCGCCTACATTGGGAAAAGAATCAACACCCTTACTTGGGGCAATTTTGAAATGACTTCTATAAGGTGAGAAATAAGGAAAAACCCTAAAGTTAACTTAGTACCATCAGCTATGGTGATCACCACCTTTAGGTATTGCCTAGTTGTTCTTTGAAAGGGTGGAGAAACTGCATATTTTCTCAACCAAGATAGTAAAAACCAGATATGCTCTACCTTAGAGGGTGTGGCCAATTTTTCTATAAATAAGTCATGAATTTATCGAAACTAACTTTAGACCTATAGACATATTGATGGACAACATTCACTGAAAGATAAGCATTGATGTTGACCCCATAGACGAGTATATTAAACAAAATAGCTAGGTTATATAGAGTATAAGTCATAATACCAAATCTAAAATAGAAAGCATTAAGAGCCTTAAATAAGAATAGTAAAGTGATCTATATCAACCTATTGTGGAGAGGGATCTGATACCTAAACAACTGAATTAAATTGCAAACCCTAGTTGATTTTCATATAGAACTGAAATAAGGTTCATGACGATTTAACTACCCTATATAGTCATTAGAGGTTTTTGGCCAAGACTTAATAAATTTAGAGGTCGACCACACAAACATGTCATGAGGCTGGCCAAACCTTATTAGGTCATTTTTATAAGCAGGAAAGTATTGAAAATACCGAGGAATGACGAAAGAATTAAAATAATCTAAAATGTATTGGAATGAGTCGGCTTTATACGATAATAACTTGTGGACGGCTTGTTCTTCGGCCATGTTTGATTTCACTAAGAGATCCAAAAGTATTTCTGTTGCTTTGATCTATTTTGATTTCTTGGTGCGTGAAGGAGCATTTAATTTTAAGGCCATTGAAAACTCTACAGATGAGAATGCAGAGATAAATAAATAATTGATGAAGGTAAACTAATGAAGTAAAAAGTTCAAAATTGGAATGAGATGATTCTTTACCTTGAAGGCTGAAGGAGGGTGTTTGAAGGCTAATGAACACTTAAAGATATGTTTACTTTTAAGAGTTAAGAGAATACTTGTGTAAAAAGGTGAAAAGTAAATGAGGTAGCCTATTCTTATAATGGTCCAGTGATGGTTGATATGAAAAGACACACCTCATTAGTAGGGCATTAAATTAAAGATGAGATATTTTTTATTTAACCTTTGTGTAGCTACTAGTGTGAATAATGTGACAGTTAATGGTAGGTTATAACGGTCGGAGGAAGATGAAAAGGCTTCAACCAGACAAGGTCAGTTTATATCTTGAGTATAAGAAAATTGACTTAAAGTCTAAGATGGGCATTAGCAACCTTAAGAATCGAAAGAAACGGCCGATCTAAATATAAGTGTTCAAAAGAATGCCTAATGAAGATGACTTCATGGCAAGACCAGTTCGACTGAGTATTTCTTACAATCATGGTAGTTGAGAAGCAAACTTGGTGATCTTTTGCTGATTTAAACAAGGATATATATCCAAGCGATCTATATATCTAAAGCAGGCAATTTTGGAATGGTTAGAAGAGCTAAGGTAACCTGAAGAGATGGGAACAATTGACTTTTGAAGATAAGCGTGGGCAATTTGAAGGCAAAGAGTCTGATAACTTTGGATGCAACAGATGATCTTAAGGAATTATATAGGTGGTTGTTAAGTTTGATGATTGACTGGTTTGATAGTTTTTAAAAGTTACATACGACATAGGGGATTAAGGATGAGCTTCATGCAGGACGATTTGAAGTAAGGTGAATTGAATCCAGGCAGTCTTGTGGCTTGTTCCAAGTGATTCAAAAGACCCAAAGTATTTGTAGGCAATCTAGGCTAGCCAAAGTATTGCAAGCCCTTATCAAATTCATCATTTTGACTAGGTTTGCATGGGGCATTATATTGGGGATCTAGTACACGTGGGTGTATGCATTTAAAACTGTATTCATTGTCTTAAATATGTATCTCATACGTATTTAATTCAGCAGAATAATTAAATCAATACAATAAACACATTAAATAATATATTAATCATATTAATATATTTGTAGAGTTGAAAAATCACCGAAACATGTAATATTTTATACATGTATTCTAAGAGTCTGCCTAGAGATTAACTCGTCGACAGTTCTAGTCACCTACTATATAGGCTTGGTAAGTTAGAACAGCAACTCTAAATTTAGCACTGGGTTTAACACTTAAATCTCAAGCTATGTGTTTACCATTAATCAACTCTTGATTCATAAAACAATAGCTTATTTCTATTTAATGACTAGGCTAGTTAGAGAAGATTATGAATTATAACTTCAACACTTAAAATTTAAAAATAAGAAACAATTTCTTTATCACTTTCTTCTTACATGGCCGACTACCCATTTGAAACTTCCTTATTTGTTTCAAAGGCAATAACAAAATGAAAATAAAGCAAAATCTCAATTGCTTCCTACGGTTTTCACACACACACACATATATATATCTCAAAATAATAAATAATAATATTATATATTAAGAAATAGAAATTGGCCAGTTAGGGTAATAATAATAATAAAATCTATATATATTAAATGCAAGACAACTATCATACATTAATATAATACATTTAATATATATAATATTATTGAAAAATATAATATCATATAATATTATATTTAACTAAGATATTTTAATTATTTAACAATTAAATAATTATTATGTGAAATGACCATTTTACCCCTCATAAATAGTTACCAAGTATACCCATTAGCAGGTCCCACCAATTTTTAGATTTGGGTAAACTCAACTGAGAGTCCATAATGTATCATGTGACATTATAAAATTAGTAAACAACAATTGTTAACTAATTATTGTATTTAACACTTAAATATAAACACGTGCACATTCTCGTGATAATACTGGATATTACTAGATTAAACAATTTAATCCACTACTCTGCTCCCAGTGCTCAACAAGTACACTCCATATCATGGGACTCTCTAGGTCCACGTCTAATTTGTGAAATGAAACTATTCCATGAGTGTGTGAACATTGTCCCACGCACATGTCACGGAAAAATAAATTAGCGCGTCGACCATCCAAGCTGAGGTCACAACGCATACGTATAGTCGTTCCATCATGATATCCTAGATGTGCGGAGATATAGATTATTACCATTAAATCTCCATGTGCTCATCCATATCATATCCTTATACATGTATCTCATTTAATAATATGTACAAACTCATTTGTCATATTGTTACACCCTGGTGGAAACTCTTTCCTGGGATAAATGCTTATGGCCACAAGACTTTCTGAGATACAGTCTCGAAGCATCTGGATATATAACTTTCTATGCGAGCTTACGGATCTCATATCTGTACACATCGAACTCTATAAGCATCGGACTATACATAGCGACACATAACGGTCACACCATGAAAGGTCTATGACATGCGTGGAACCAAAGTATGGTGGATCACTTACAAGCCCACTATGGCACATAGGTCAAAGGACCACATATACTACTTAACTTGAGAGGATCCTCCATTGATGGCTTACGTAGGATGTCTATCGAAGGCTCTTGTGAGTCCGTTTTATATCTAGTCCTAACTTGATACCATATGTCAATACGAGCTCTAAACTCACAATCGGTTAGGAATGACCATCTATACCCAATAGGTACGACATATGCTAATCTTTATATAGATATCCACTGACAAACTCATATCGGTAGAAATAGATTAGGGACAATATTCAAGAATATGCTTGCGTAACTGACATTTTTTAGTATCTGATTGCAACTCTTACAACTATTTAGTTACTACGATATTCCCAGGTCTATGTCCCATTACAAACAAGGCTCCAACTCTTGGATCCTTGCTTAGTATTATAACTAGCTAAAAATTAGTCGTGCTGACTCTTAGCATATATATCTCTCAGTGTGGCCTACTGTGAACCCTTATCTAAACTCCTTTAGATCAGATTATATAAAGTCTGTAATGTTACATTACTTAATACCAATTAAACAAGCATTAGGGATTTATTAGGAATGTATATTTATATAACTAATAAGTATATGTACAGTCAAGGATGGCACATAAGCACTAACCCTAGCAATTTCTCACTTGATTTAGTGCCATTCTTGATGGTATCTCACGCACATCGACTCTATGTGTTTCATAAAGTCTTTTAGAGTTATAGCTTTAAAAAGTGGGTCTGCTAAATTATTTATAAAACACTTCTATAAATAATCACATCTTCCTAGGCTAAGATTCCACTAATCATGTGAGAATCCTTCAACATAGTTAGAGTACTGGTGTCCTCTTGGCTCTTCAGCCTATACAACGATGTGCTTTTATCACAAAACTATGGGATAGGATCCATTTATCTTAGAACTTTTCCAAGCCAAGTGATAAACCTACGAATCCATACTGCCTCTTTTACTATTTCTAAAATAAATAAACAATAAATACCAGCTTGGTGTTATTCCAATTCACATAGTACCAATGAGAATAAGTGCATACCGAGATGTAGACTCTTTATCATCTAGGTTAAACTAAGAGTCTGACTCTATTCATCTTATCACTTGTAAGTCACTTTTTCTGTATTTGAGAAACTTATCCTTTGTACCCTCAAGGTACCTCAGGATATGTTTGACTACCATCAAATGGCAATCTTCTAAATCAAACTGGTATCAGCTCATAATTCTTATAGTTATACTGATATCAGGTCTCAAACACATCATAATATACATCAAGCTCTCATGAGCTAATGTATCTGGTATGTCAGACACTTTAACTCTCACATCTTTCATTTGAAGAGACACTCTCCTTGAAAGATGAACATCATGTTTAAAAGATATGTTAACTATCTCACAGTTAACAAAAACTGGAAATTTCTAAGATGCTATTGATGTGAAATAATTTGGTTGATTCCTATCAACTTCCTTACTCTATCTTTATAAAGTTTTATACCCAGTATAAAGGAAGTCTCTCCCAAATATTTCATGAAGAGATTCTTATGAGTTACTTATAACCGACTATAACATACTAACATCAATCCTAATGACCAGTATGTCATCAATAAAGAGCTTCAAAAAGACTATTATAATCCTACTGACCCTTTATACTATAGGTTTCTCCTAATTTTTTATGAAACTAAAAATTATGATTTTTCTTATCAAAACAATGATTCCAATTTAAAGAGGCTTGTTTAAGCTCTAAATTGACTTCTTTAGCCTACACACTAGACCAGAAGTTTGGTTGGACATAAAACATTCAGGTTATTCCATGAATATCTCTTCATCAAAGTATCCATTCAGGAATGCCATCTTTACATCCACATACCAAATCGCAAAGTCATAATATGCTCCAAGTGCCAATAAAATTCTAATCTACTTTAACATTAATACTAGTCCAAAGGTTTCCTCTTAGGTTATCCCAGATCACCGAGGAGTACCTTTCTAGAACCAATATAGGGCTTAGAAGATATCTACTTTTCATCTAGCTCTCACTACCTCTTGTAAATACTTTACAATCGATGGAACAATTTCCATGAGTGGCTTAATCAAGTCCCAAACTTGATTCTAATGCATATAGTCAATTTTTATTTTCATGGCTTCTTGTCGTTTCCTGAATTGATGACTAACATCATCTCCCGATAGGTCAAAAGATAATTTTCTTCTACCAAGAAAACTCTACCTTTACCTTTAGGCATCAAACATACTTAATAGGTGACCTAAAAATATTTTCCGACCCACTGGAGAAGTGTGCTAAAAGGTTACTACTTAATTGAATCTGAGTTCCCATCATTGGTTTATTGATTATTAGATTGACTTTACCAAGTTCAATCTTTCTACGATTTCCATGATCTATGAGAAACTCTTCCTCTAGAATGGTAGTATATTGAGAAACAAACATACTTTGCTTCTCTGAATCATAGAACTAATATCCTATTGAATTCACAGGATACTCAATGAGCCTATACTTGTATATCTTGGGTATTAGTTTATCCTATTGAGTAACTCTTACAAAATAAGATATCCTACTGTGTAACTCTTACGTAAGTAAGACAATCCCAAGTCTTAACATTTTTTAAGATATGACTTCCTTCCTCTTTGCATCTCTTACAGAATTGAAGAAATAGCTTCTAATGGAACTTTACTTATGCTCCAAATATAGCTGCTTAATAAGCAGCTCTATTTGGAGCATATTTTTATAGATATAGATCGGTAACACTCATGATCGATCAGACCATATCTAATAAATTATGATTCCTCATTTCCAAACATCATTATATAGTAGAGTACCCGGAGGACTATAGTGAGTAAGAATCTCATTCTCCTTTAAACAAACGAAACATTTGCTGTTTATGAACTCACTACCTCGATCTAATTGAAGAGATATGATGTACTTTCTAGTATATTTGGTTATCCCCATGAATATATTATTCACAATCTGGTTAAGTCTTTATGGTCAGATTAGGTATCCAACCATCCTTAACCAGACGGGTTAGGTGTCTTACGCCTATATGACCTAATCTAACATGTCACAGTTCCGTATCATTTAAGAATTCTAATCTATAGACATTTGTAATTGTATATTATTTCAATTTATTAATTGACATTCAGCTAATAAAGCATCATTCACATCATATGAACATAAGGAACTATTCCTAATATTTATATGATATCCTTCACTATCAAGTATAGTAAGGGACACAATTGTTGGGTTATGGGGTACTAATTAACTAGGGTGTTTGCATGTGGGTTGTGTTCATCATACAAACAATATACATATCTCATACTACATGTGCACAACGGAAGATTAAATACAATGAACACTGAAAATACATATTTGATTAAACTGAAAATTTGAGATTTGGGAAAATATCACCAATGAAGCCTTTTGATTAATTTTCTTTGAAGTCCACCATGAAATGAATCTTTGATCAATCCTAGCAATCAACAAGGGTGGGTTTGATTGTCTAGAATGGCAGCATCTTAATCCAGCATATGTGTTTAACTCTTAAACATGATTTAAAGTTAAACTATTTAACTTAATTAAATTTGTTTTCCCTTTTATTCAACTCTTGAATAAATAAAACAAATCTTGTTTTTAGTTATTACATTTAGTAACCATTTATCTAATTTGTTTTGTTGTTCTAACACTTAAAACACAAAACAAACAATTTTAATTTCTCAAATTGAATTGGCTCCCAAAATGCAAAACCTAAAAACTAAAACAATTTTCAAAAACTTTTTTGATTTATATACTAATGCATAAATTCTAAACTAATTTGAATTTCATTTGCATTTCATTTGGCTTAACCTAACCTTAGTTAACATTTAACCATAGTTAGATTATTTTAACTTAACCTTTAAGTTAATAAATATTTAATTAATTTAACCATAGTTAACTAACTTAACCATGGTTAGGTTAACCTTTACTTAACCTTTAAGTAAGGTTAACTTAACTTAACCATTTGGTTAACTTTTAACCTTAGTTAAGTTAAATCATTTATTTAACAATTAAATAAATTAATATTTATTTTAATTATTTAACAATTAAATAATCATAAAGTGAAATTACTATTATATCCTTACTCGGTTACCAAGTTAACCTAAAGTGGGTCCCACCATTTAACCATATACTTTAGTTAACGTAACCTTAGTAATTGCTGAATTATACTGTATTGAACAATTCAATACGATACACTGCCCAAGTGCTCAAAGAGTATATTTCATATTGGGATTCTCTAGGTCCACACCCGATTTGTTAAATGGAACTGTTCCATTAATCCGTAATTGATGCCCCACGCATACGTTACGAATATTACAAATCAGCGTGTCTGACCATACAAGTTGAGGTCATAACGTATACGTATAATCCTTCCATCATTTATATCCTGGATGTGCGGGGATATAGATCAACACCATCAAATCCCCATTTGCTCATCCAATAATCTTATCTCTAGATTCGTATCTCGATAAACAATATACGCAAATACTTTTGCTATATTGTTTAACCCTGTGGGAAACTCTTTTCCCGGGTTTATGCTTGTGGCCACAAGACTTTATGAAATACAATCTCGGAGCATCAGATATACAACTTACCTACGTAAGCTGACGGATCCCGTATTTACGCACACCGGACTCCATGAGCATCGGACCATACCCAGCGACACATAGCGGTCAGACCATGAAAGGTCTCTGACATATGTGGAACCAAAGCATGATGGATCACTCACAAGACCACCGTGGCGCTCAGGTCAAAGGACCACGAATACTACTCAACTCGAGAGGACCTTCCTTTGACGGTTTCATAGGATATCTATTGAGGTCCTCATGAGTCTGTTCAGTATCCAGTTCTGACTGGATACCCGCATGCCTATACAAGGTCTAAGCTCATAGTCAGCTAAGAACAATTATCTGAACTAGTCAGATATAGACATACACTAATCTATATATTGTGAATTCACTAATAGACCCGCATTGGTGATCATAGATCAGGAACATTATATTTGAGACATACTTACATAATGATATTTCTTAGCTCCTATTGCAACTATATCATTACAAGTATACTCTCAGGTCTTTGTCCCATTATAGACAAAGTTCTAACTCTTTAGACCTCGCTGACTCTTATAAACTGATAACTATTAACAGTGCTAACTATTAGCATTTATAACTCTCAGCTTTGATAACTATTAGTTCTGATCTAAACTACTTTAGATCAAATCTGAACTCTTTCAGATCAAACAATGTCTGTAATGTTACAAGCATTTTACCATATTAATATGATATTAACAATCTTTATTTGAAATGTTTATTGTATAAATATTAACAATTAATATTCATACAATATTGGAATGGCACGTGAGCACCAGCTCCAACAACAATTTGTCAGATGATGTTTTGGATATTATACCAATTATGCAATACAACCATTGTACTGTATATAAGAAGTAATTCAAGTTATCCAACAAATTGAACTTGCAAGAAATCACCATTTTCTACTCTTAACATTACTTCTACAAGTTGTTGCATTCTAGTCTCTCTTAATTCTTGCAACATATTATAGATATGAAAGAGATATACAGTATCTCATACCCACCAAAACTGGCATCAAATGCCATATAAATGTCTATGTTTATCAAACACAAACCTGTGGAGAGTCTTCTTGACAATTATAAAGCTTTTAGGGCAGTGGGATTTTCAATACCCAACCTTATTGTAGTGAAAACACTTTCCATCTACATTGCTCTCTTGTTGATCTCTGGATAAATATTACCTCTAAAGACTTATCCTAAGTATCTGCCTCATCTTCTTCACCCCCACACAGTTGGTCTTACTAGATATACTTAAAGTAAAAGATGAAGCACCCTGAACAAAGAGGGTCACACCCCCGTTATTTATATCCCCTAGAGAGGTGTTATCAAAAATACCTTACAACAAATTCTGATCAACAATAAATCCAAGACTTTCTGAATACATAACATTTCTGAGATTCATCTATCGGTCAGAGTTATTTTTTAGTACCCTTGAGTTGGACTACATCAACTATACATATCAACTGGTTCATAGTGGCCATTATACTTGACAGGCCAAAAATAACGAGAGATGTAAGCGGAATGATTATTAAATTGATAATAAATTATTTTAAATTATGGGTATAACAATTATACATTTTTTAATTTAAAACACCCTCTCACTGCTTTACATAATCCTAGTAATCTTTCAAATAGGAAAATAATAATTTAAACTCTTTTAAACTATACAGTGGGAAGTAGACCCTATTGATATTTACTCAGACCTCATGTTGCAAAAATATTGGCCTTTGTAAACCCAATAGGTAGACAACACTTGTCAATTGCATCTCATACAACTTTTACCACTTGATCCTAAATACACATTATCCTCACGCTGTAGCAATATTGGGTAAGTGTATTCTCTATTAACTTGTCAATTATAAAATATATGTTATTAGCACTACCCTCAAGTTATAGTAATGTTAGGCAATACGTTTACATATATTTGCCTCAACTCATGTTTAATTGGCATAGTTCAAGCCTAACTAAAAAAATCACTCATGCTATAGCAATATTGAAAAAAAGTTAACATGACTCATCTAACACCGTATTGATAAAATGGATCATAGTAAAATATCATCTCATAATGTAATATTATTAATCAATTAATTAATTTTCCTACACCAACATAATTAACCCCCACCAGTAAGGCTCTCAATGTGATTACCAGCACAAAAAAATTAATCTTGGTTTATAATGCAGACCGATAAATCTTATTACTATATCTCATAAACCTACACATGCAAAATTAATTTTGAAACATTGTTCAAAATACTGTTTAAAATACTGTTGTGGTCAACAGTACAAATACTGTTCATTTGCTAATGTTCAAGTGAATAGTACCAGTACCGCGGCTCCGAGTTACTAGTGCTGTAGCGTTGGGAGGTTAAACCCCTAGTGCCACAAGGCCCATCCTTCTGCGCTGTGGCGTAAGAGGTAGAACCTTTAGCATTGCGGTGTTAGGTCTCCAGTGCCAGCCTTTTGGCGCAATGGCCTCTAATGTACCCCCTTTGGCATACTCATCTCAACACTTGAAACGCACCATTTACATTGGTCTTATACATCTGTTCACTCAAACACCCAAATATCTCATATTTGTGTAGGCCCTCACCCCTTAACTAGCAGGGTGGGGCCCCTCCCTACACTAGTAGGAGGCTACCCATTCAAAGGAATATTGGAGACCCCTCTCATTTCTTTTTTTCCTTTTGAGGCTCGAACCCAGGACCATATGGGGTTCTAAGGCCCTTGGGAAGTACCCTGCTAGTTGAGGGGGAGGGGCCTACAATAAAAAGGCAAATTGTAATATCTAATCCCTATTAGTAATATTGGTGCATAGATTTTGGTATAAAGTAATAAAGACACTGTAGGGTTACCCAATTTTAACCATATTAGAAAGAATTTTTATGGTGCGTATGAGAGATATTAGACCTAATTTGGTAATTTCACACTTGGTCGGGGTGTCGGACGACCATAGAATAGTTTTTAGAATTTTTCTACATGGGCTTGGAAAAGAAAATTTTAATTTACTACATGAATTTCTATATATGAGAAATACAATCCATATATTAGAGAATCGACCAATTAGAGACAATTTCATGGATTGCTAAGTTGAGAATTCTAGTTAGTTCATTTGACTATTTTAACTAAGTAGTTACAAAGGAACCAATTATATACTTAGTTTTCAACCAATGGCAAATTACAAATTTAGAGTAAGTTGAGGAGCAAATTGGACAATTGAGGTAGCACTATATATAAAGTAGAAGTGTGTAGAAATTTCATGAGATTAAAAGCATAACATCTTATAGCAAAAGAGAAGCAAAATTTGTCCAAGTGAAGAGAGGTGCTGCTATAGTGAAATTTCAAAGTTTTTCATGATTTTTCATGCTTGATCAAAGCTAAAATAAGGTCAAATACAAGTTCCTAAAATCAATTGAAACCTTCATTAGTGAAAATCCAAGAAAAAGATGGAAGAAAAGTAATTTGTTTGTGATAATGATCTGTGAACTTTCAAGATTGCTTCAATTGATGTTCTTGTATGTATTCTTGGTTTAGATTGAGTTGAATTCTAATATGGAGCTTGAAGTAGTCATCAAATTAAAGAAATTGATAAGGTAAGAATTATGGTTTTGGGTGACATTGATGTAGACTTCAATTGATTGTAAATAGGGCATTAGAATGAAATTGTCTTGATTTTGATGCAATTGGAACAAGAAATTGAGAAAAGAAATATGTTGGGTGGTGGATTTAAATTCAACCACTTTAGGAAAGTTAGGGTTGAGTGGTGTTTTAGTTAAATTGTGGTGTATAAATGGTGCCTTATGCAAATCAAAAATGAAGAAAAGGGGACATAATTATCTATTTTGAAAAGGTGAATGGCAATTATGTCCAACTAAAGTTATAAGGTGTTAGGCAATTTTCAAGGCGTCGGATGGTGAGTTAGATTAGATTAAATGACTCCGTAAATAAAAAATCGAAAAGTAGTATCCATTCGATCTTTGTATTCTGATTAGAGCATTTAGTAGTTAAATAAGATTCTAGCATTTGAATTGGTTCAAAATGTCATTTATGGCGTAGGTAAAGAAAATCGAGACCGAAAATAGGAGCAAAAATTTGGATTGAATTTTGCTCGAAGCAGTTGTGAGTGAAAATCTATCATTGCTTATCTTTCATTTATTATGTTTATGTATAATGAAATTGTATGTTTTATGAGCTTTTAATGCATAAACATGATTTATGATTTCGATATATATCCATAGATATGCATTTACATATTCGGTTTAAGAAACAGTTTTAAGACTACTACATCAGTTTTAAAGGCTATTGGTACCCTCAGATTATAGCAGTAATGATTATATTAGACCTGGCCGATATATCCTGTACATATGGGCAGGTATTGGAGGGCGTGTCACTAACTCTGAGAAGTTGGGTTGTCGAGTTATATGAGTCACTCTATGTGTATAGGGTATTATCTCACTATATGCATACGATGTAGGATTCCGCTGTATAACTAGTGAGATGTCTTGAGATGTCATAGTTGGTGTTGTTAGTTGAGACTCCCCGTGACCTACTCATATGTGCGGTGTTAGTTGAGTCGTTGTATGAGTATAGAGTTTTAGGGTTACCATTGGTTCTGTTTAGAAAGAAATTGACTGAGCGAGGGCTTTAATGTTTTCGATCTATCAATCACATATTATGCATTTATATGTTCATTCTAGTTATTATTTCTTGCAGATTTTGAATATTATTTTCCATAGATGTGAATAAAACCCGCTCGGCAAAAACCATTTTACAGCTTTATACATGTTTTAGAAGTATAATTTATGCATGTCTTTTAGAAATTAATACCTATGCAAAATTTTATTTTATTTAAAATCTTAAATGCACTCACTGAGCTCCTTTAGCTCACTCGTTTTGTGTTTTATATTTTTATCCCTATTCTCAGGTGCAGGTCTCGATACGCAAGCTGTTGATTCTCTTACTGCTGATTAGTGGGCCAAATCTGAAGATTATTTTTGTAAATATAAATGTGCTACATAGCACTCTTTTTGCTTTCAGCATGGTAGTTCTAGGTTTGTGTATTGTACATATATTTTAGACAACCAAAATGATGTTTTGATATTTTGATGATCGTTTCACTTTTTTATCAGTATTCCAATTTTATGATCATAAGAAAATTTTTGAGTTAAGTTAGATTTAGTTTTGGAAAGGACTAGAAGTCCTATTTGGTAGTATTAAGAAGTGGTTTGAAATAGAAGTGCAATTTATTTGTAGGTTTTGTATTGGACTTTTAGAAAAATAGTGGAAACTCTGTTCGTTTTTTTTTTGAAAAATTTAATAAGTTATTTTCATGTATATTCCAAAAAATGTCTTAGTAATAGCAAGAATTAAAAAGGGGTCCGCCTCACGAAAGTTCTCAACTTATACAATTAAATTTTAAGGAACTTCCATTAGGGTGCTTGGCAAGGCCGCTGGGATTTACAGTAAAGGGTTTCGAGGCGGGTCCTGTCAATTTGGTTATGATACTATATTTGTTGGGGATCTAGTACACATAGGTGTATGTATTTGCAATTGTGTTCATTGTATTAAATATGTATCTTTGATGTATTTAATTTAACGAAATAATTAAATCAATACAATAAACACAATAAATAATATATTAATCATATTAATATATTTGTAGAGTTGAGAAATCACCAAAACATATAACGTTTTATACGTGTATTCTGGGAGTTTGCCTAAAGATTAACGGGTTGGAAGTTCTAGTCACCTACTCTGTGGGCTTAGTGAGCTAGAACAACAGTTCTAAATTCAGCACTGTGTTTAACACTTAAACTTCAAGCTATATGTTTACCATTAATTAACTCTTGATTAATAAAACAATAGCTTATTACTATTTAATTGCTAGGCTAGTTAGAGAAGATTATGAATTATAATTTCAACACTTGAAATTTAAGAACAAGAAACAATTTCTTTATTATTT
The DNA here is from genome assembly GCA_946807835.1 of Ailanthus altissimus. Classification (NCBI taxonomy): domain Eukaryota; kingdom Viridiplantae; phylum Streptophyta; class Magnoliopsida; order Sapindales; family Simaroubaceae; genus Ailanthus; species Ailanthus altissimus. The sequence goes on along the minus strand of OX327690.1, from coordinate 3,126,332 downwards.
TCTTCTCACATGGCTGGCCACCCCTTTGAAACTTCCTTCTTTTTTTTAAAGGCAATAATAAATTGAAAATGAAGCAAAATCTCAATTGCTTTCTACGATTTTCTCATACACATATATATATCTCACAATAATAAAATAATAATATATATTACAAAATAGAAATTAGCCACTTAAGGTAATAATAATAATAAAATAAATATTATAGATTCAATGCATGGCAACTATCATGCATTAATATATATTATATTATATTTAAATGAGTTATTATGATTATTTAAGAATTAAATAATCATTGTGTAAAATGACCATTTTGCCATTCATGAATAGTTACTACGTATTCCCTTTAGTGGGTTCCACTAAATTTTACACTTAAGTAAACTCAACCGAGGGTCTGTAATATGCCACATATCATTATACAATTAGTAAACAATAATAGTTAACTAATTATTGTATTTAATACTTAAATATAGACGCGTACACATTCCCGAGTAATGCTGGATATTACTAGATTAAATAATTTAATCCACCATTTTGCACAATGCTCAATGAGTACACTCCATATCACAGGACTCTTTAGGTCCACGCTCGATTCGTCAAGTAGAACTATTCCATGAGACTGTGAAAATTGCCCTACACACACGTTATGAAAATACAAATTAGCATGTCAACTATCCAAGCTAAGGTCAGAACGCATACTTATAGTCCTTTTATTATGATATCCTGGATGTGCAAAGATATAGATTATCACCGTTAAATCCAATTGTGCTCATCCATATCATATCCCCTGACTTATATTTCACTTAACAATATGTACAAACTTATTTGCCATATTGTTACACCCTAGGCGAAACTCTTTCTCGAAAAAAATGTTTATGGCTATAAAATTTTATGAGATACAATCTTGAACCATCTAGATATCTGATTCTCTATGCGAGCTGACGGATCCCATATATGTACATACTGGACTTCATAAGCAACAGACTATGCCTAGCGACACCCAGCAGTCACACTGTAAAAGGTTTGTGACATGCGTGGAACCAAAGTATGGTGGATCACTTACAAGCCCACTGTGGCACTCAGGTCAAAGGACCACGTGTACTACTCAACTTGAGAGGACCCATTGTTAATGACTTATGCATGATGTCTATCGGAGGCTTTCGTGAGTACGGGCCCTTATATAAACTCGTTTAGATCAGATCTGAACTTCTTCAGATAATATAATGTCTGTAATTTTATATTACATAATTCTATTTAAATAGGCAATAATGATTTAATGAGAATGTACATTTGTATAACTAATAAGTATATGTACATTTAGGGATATCACATCAACACCAACCCTAACACATTATTGATGTCCAAAAAGTTGCCTAATGGGATTTTTTGTTTTTGGGTTTAGGACCAATTATGTGACGTTTCTAATTCAGAAGATTGTACATAATAGGACATTTTGTTATACAAGGATTCCTTTTTTCCTTGCAAAATTAGGGTTTGTATAGGGATTTATAGCCTATAAATAGGCTTGATTTTTTATTGTAATTATCAGCTATTCAATACACAAAATATACAAGTTCTTGAGCATTTTATCTTTTTCTAATTTTTATCATTCAACTTAGGACTCAGTATCCTTACTTGTTGAATAAATTCTACAGCCCTGTTGTTAGAGCTTTATTTGTCTTTCTCCATAAAGAACCTAAGCTCTGTGACACGCTTGCTGTACTCCAACCTAAGTTTAGCAATAAACCTTGCTTGCTAAAAAAATTCTTAATCTCAGTTTTTCTTGATCTGGGGTGACATCTACCTAGTCGGACACAAAGTATAAACAAACTTTCTAAAAATTTATTTCGTGAACAAGTTGGTTTGTGAGACAAAAGATAAGGAGAAAGACAAAGAGAAAATGAGAGAGAAACTTAGGGTTTTTCAAATTAAGAAAATATGAATAATGACCAAGGAATTAAAATACAAGGAAAAAAATAGTAAATTGGAAATGCCACAAAAATTTAAAGAAACATGATTACTAGGATAGTAATGCTAGAAGAGAAGTAAGAAATGAATTTTTTTTAAGCATACGTAACGCACGTTGGTTGGAAAGAGAATAAGTGTGCCTGATAAGCTTTCTACTTGAAATGTCACTCTATTTCACTTATGGGTGAATATCTATTGGGCTCATCATTTAAAGGCCCAACCATCTCGTGAATGGTATAGCATTTAAAAGGAGTTAGCCCATATCAAAACCACAAGTCAAATGAAATAAATGATTCAGCCTAGATTTTAGATCCAATTTGATAGGTAATCTAACCCACTGATTCATAGATCGCACAAATGAGTCATGTACATCATGAGGATGTAAGTACATATTAAACTTCAAATTCTATTATAATTATAATTGATTATTATTATTTTGCTTGAAGAATGATTTCTCATAAGTGGATGAATCCCGTTTAAATCGTTTTGCCTTTGATTGAAGACACATTAATGGAATTAAATTCTCATTGATTCAGATCTTATTAAGTAGAACACTCTTGTATAAACACTAGAGAAAGGATTGAGATTCATTCCTAATAAAAAAGGGGACGATTATTTGGTTATAGGGCATTAATAATCAACCAAAGTCTTGCTTATCTTTACAAACACTCCTTACACACTAGCAAAGGATGGTTCATTTTTGTTAATTAAATGACTACACGAGAATAATTATCTATGTAGCACTTAGTTCACAAGTGTCTTTAAATCTTATTTTTAACAATCATTTTTGGTCTAATATTCATCTGGCTTTATTTGTAGAACAATAATGGCATTTATTCTAATTTATAGGAACTAATGTTCTTACTTCAACTAATTAATTATTGTCTCTTCTACAACCCTTATTCCATCAAAATTTATAATTTTAATTATTTTCAAGCTTTCAATAATTAGTCACTTGTAGTTGTGAATGAGTTAGCCAGTGATGAGATATTTTAAAAACAACTTGAATCGTTTGTGGTCTAAAATAATCTAGTTACAAGTTTCCTCTAGAGTTTCGATCTTCCTCAACTCTATGTCTATCTAATGTCATTACGTTCTTTACTATACTCGCTAAGTCTTTACAATCATATATTTGAGCCAAAACAAATCGAATAATGTCGGCATGACACATAATCGAGTCCAATTGGATTTGAATTATAAGCTCACATTTTTTTTGTCTTTAAGAAAGATTACTTTACCTTAAAGGTTGTATTATTGTGAATATAAGTGATTTTATTCCATATGGAAACTTGTTTAATCACACTATAAAAGGATATAACACACGTACATACTGCAATGAGAAGACTTTTACGTCTAGTATAGAATTGTAAGAAAATTTGTTATATAGGCCACAAACGTTTTTTCTCATTGAACCATTAATGAGTACATTATAATGCATATTTGTTATGAGTTTTCGTTGCCATTTAATATTTAGAATGTTACTAATCTTAGCACTTTTGTATTCATAAATTTCAAATAAACTGTTGTTCTTATATTGTGATTGATGAATGTTATTTGCACAAGTTTAGTAAAATAGAAATAAATCTCAATGTACAAATCAAAATGAGGAAATTCTTAAATTTGGAGAAGCGTGACTCAATTTTTCACAAACTTGAAGAACAATCAAAAAGCCAAATCTAACATATAGTGGGCCAAAATTGAGAAACAACAAAATTAGATTATAGTTTTTGCTCAGCTTAACCCATCTCTGTATTTAGATCATATTTCACAAAAAAAATACATATCCAATCAATATGATTATTAAATGTTGAAAATACTGATTCAATTATCTACAACTCTTATATTGACAATAAAGTCCAACACGATCATTATCATAGTCCAAATTGGGTTGCAAATTGGTAAAAAGTTATTGGCCGAAATCTAGTATTTTGTCCATATCTCATAAAATACTAATCCATATTGCATGAAACTTGTGGCTACGAAAAGAAGAAACAAAATGCTACAACTTGCATGCTGATAATAAAGGCTATATTGATTGTCTCTATTATCAAATAGGTGTTGCAATTAGATGAAGATGTTGGTGGGTGAAAATGGTCTTGATTGAAGTCACACTAAACATGTTCCTATTCATTGTCTATGTAAGAATATCTTTAGGAGACTAATGGATGTTTGTTTTTCATGTCTTACAATTTTTTCAAATACTTTCTTTTAGCATTTATAATAATGAATTGTAAGCTAGGCTAAGGTCTTGGCAAGGCTAGAGATGAACTTCTATGTGTTATAAATCTACTTCTACACTTTGATTCTTGGTTAAGAGCTACAATGTTGTAAGTTTGTTTGTGTTTAAACACTTATCTATTATTTTTCTATAATCGAGTGGTTATAATTCTCATGTATCATATATTTTTAGTCATACTTTCTTTGTGTGATTCTTCTTAAATTATAGTTGCTACTGGTTACATTGTTTTATAAGTTGATCTTTTATTGCAATATTGTCAATGAATATATTGTCAATCTTGAAAAACTTGTAAAGACGAAAATTGTTCGATATTCAAGTTAATTTTTTACTACAATATTGTCAAAAATAATATATTGTATAGATGAACATGATTTATTGATATTGTTTGAAAAGAGTTTATTTATATCAAATACATTTATTATTAAATGTTCCATATTATACATATCTTGTAATTGATTGTTTGTGATGTGAAATTTTCAATTAAGTTATAATTGTTGAATCAAAGTATAGGGTAGATTTACGAAACATATTAGTGATTCTCGAAGCCTTACTCACATCATTATAATTTTCTTCCTTAATTCACATTTAATTTACATCATCCACATAAATCTCAAATTTAATTTTCTCATTCCTTACTGTTTTAATATTTTTATTTCACTAACCTATTTTACCGAAAGCTTCATTGTGGGATTGACACCTCAATTTATATTGCGATAACCGCATTACATTTTGAGCGTAAACAACCATCCATATCAAATGTAGAAGAAAGCATTTAATAATAAATAAGAGATTAGATGTCGACTTAATCCATTAAATGGTGAGTAAATATTATTTGTAGTGGAGGGTATTAACCATACATATGGAAAAATTAGTGAGGATTATTATTGGAAGAATAAGTTAATATATTTTAAACTTTCATACTAGAAATATTTGTGTATTCCCCATCAATTGGATATTATAAATATGTACGAAAATATCTATGGTACTTTTCTAAACATTCCAGGTAAGACTAAAGATGGTGTTAATACAAGGTTAAACATTTAAAAATTGAGATAAAGATGAATTAGGTCAGAAGGTTATTGATAAAAAAAAACTAATAATACTACTTAGAGCATGTTTCACATTGAACAGAGCTATAAAAAAGTTTAGTGAAAGATTGATGAATATTAAGGTATCAAATGGTTACAATTCAAACTTCAAGAATCTTGTGACCATTGATGATTTGAGAATTTAAGGGTTAAATTCTCATGATTGTAATATTTTAATGCAACAATTTTTTTGTGATGCATTCAATTTCAACAAAGTATGTGCAAATTGCTTTTACTAGAATGAGTTTCCTTTTTAGTTGTTTATATACTATTTTTGTTTACCTTGACAAGTTGGACACATTGCAAAGAGACATTGTTATTAGTTTCTGTTTCTTCAAGAAATACTTTTCACCTGGCTTTTTTAATATAATAGTTGACTTAACAATCCATTTTATGGAGGAAGTTAGGCTTTGTGACCCAATTATCCACTTGATAGGCTCATAAAAAAGTTAAAGGGTTGTGATAAGAATTATAATCAACTGAAGGGTTACATTATTGATTGTTATCTTATTGAAGTCACTAAAATTTTATACTGATTATTTATAAAGATTAGATGCCAATGGAGACCCTTCTGGTCAAAAGGATAAAATGACGATTGACAAAACATTGACTATTGGAACAATTATAGAAGTAGAGCATGATTTGCTAAATCAAGCTCATCTTTTTATCCTAAATAATACTTTGGAGGTGCAACAGTATATTGAGTAAGTGTTTCCTTCTATGATAATTCTTTATTTGTTTCTATAGACTTCACCTTTTAAAATGTTCACATAATAATAATAGTAATAATAATTTTCACTCGTATATTCGAGAGCATTAAGGTAGCGGACTAGGTCAAACAGTTGGATTTATAAAAATTTAAAAAAGTAAGATTTGTTTTAAGATCTCTCGAGAAGCACAAGTGTTAAGGTTTAAGTATCAAACCTATTAAGTAATTTTTGTTAACCAATTGCAAGATGAAACATGCCATTTTACATGTCTATAACATGTGACACATGGCACATAGATGGAAATGCAAATGGGACACCTGTCTTGATGCATAGGATGCATGATAGATAAATGTCAAGATGAAAAGTAAAAAAATAAATAAATAAAAAGAAAAATTTTGCATTTTGGTGTTAAGAGTAATTCAACCAAATGGGAAAAAGACTTTGAAATTGTTTCACTTAAGTCCCTAAAACCATTCTTGGCTAAAATTGAGAGAAACTAGTTCAAGTATTAAGCAATCTGATCCTGCTGAAAATTTGTACAAGCTACAATTCTAGCTCCTGTAATCCTATCAAGTCAAGGGCTAGAATTGCTTAAGGATTCACTTTAAGGTGAGCTTTAGAAATTTATTATTCACCAAAAGTCTTCAAGGGTGAGTTTCCAACTTTGTTAATGTAATTGATTTACATTCAGTGTTTGTTTGTTGATTAGAAATTTAGATTTCAATTTTGTTATGTAGATATTTGTATGACATGTATTTTTTAAACATATTATCACATGCACACTCCCATAGTTATTACACACTTTTTATAATCTTCGCTACTACTAAAGGGAGTCCATCTCACATTTTATTGAATGTTATCACGAGGATCAAGACTGAATGTCATTAAATACTTATGGTATATGGTTAGTGGTTACTATTTTCTAACAAAACAATGGTGCTAGTTTAGTCACAACAACAATGCAAGTGGCTAGTGCCAAGGACTAAAATTTTGTAGTGAGAAAATTAGCATTTATTGAGTCATAGATCGGATTTGGGACATTGATTAGTTTTGTTCAAATATGTAGTTTTCAAGTATAATTGGGTTGACAATGGAGGTGGTTTAAAAGTTAATGATATTAGGTTCATAATTATCAACCTCAAACATTTAGGTCATAAGTCAGACCTCTTTGTATTGCCTTCTCAAGTCAAGCAAGTGCTATATATATATATATATTGTTGATCGAGAAGATAAGCGGTTCATAATTAATTGCTCCTTACTTGAAATAGGAAGTTTAGTAGATTCAATAGTTGAAGAGGGTGATAATAAACGAATCATCGAGTGTTGATTCTTGTAGTATGAGTGATGAACACAATGTAATGTATGAACAACTAGTTTAAGAAGTTATATTGCTGAGAGCATGGCTGAGCCCCCCCAAGGACTTATATCTCCACCTGGGTTCGACCCCCCCTCCCCCTAGGTGCTGCGTGAAAATACAAAAAATTGTTGTAATCTCCTTTAAAAAAAAAAAGAAGTTATGTGATTGAACTAATAACAAATCAATATGAGTGTTAGTTAAATATTGTTCATTAATATTTATTCTTAGCATTGTGCTTCCTTATCAACTTAAAAACTGAATTTTTTGTAACCATATTTTTTACTTACGTTATAGTAGAATTATGGCTCTGCTTCCGTTATAGCATTATAGTTTGGTGGTCTGTATGCTTAATGTAGGATTTAATTTAATCATTCTTTCTTTTTTCTAGGCTTTATCATGCTGTTATAATTTGATTTAAAAAAAAAAAAATTTGTGGGCCGTAACTCTTTATGCTAAAATATACTTATTACAAATAAATTGTTCGGCAAACACAAGAAATAGAACTCTAACTGATGTGAATTTTAATTGTGGGCTAATGTTTATTTTTCAATGGTAGCAATTTCTAATTTGAATTTAGTTGATCTTCAATTATATAGCCCTTCATTTCATTATTTTTGCAAAAGTAAGCAAAGAGAAACAGAACTCTAACTTGTTTATTTTGAGCCTAATTATATAAAGTGAAATAAAGCAAACAAGTGATTATTTTCACATGCATCATGAGGAAGCGTAACATATTAAACTTCAAATTCCATCATAATTACAGTTTCAATTAATTAATTATTCTTTCACTTAAACAAACAAATTTTCCAAATGGATGATTCTCATCTAAATCATTATTTTCAGATTAAATATGCATTAATTAACTTTAATTCTCATTAATTCTGGTTTTATTAAATACGAACAACCTTGTATGAAAATTAGAGAAAGGTTTGAGGTTCTTTCCCTATAAAAAAGGGATGATTATTTATTCATAAGGCATTAAGAATCCACCATTCAATCCTTCTTATACTTACAAATACTCTTCCATATATTAACACCTCTTCTTTTTTTACAAATACTGAGTTAAGCTTTAGAGTGTTTTTCTTATAAAAGGATAGTTCATTTTTATTAATTAAATACGTACAAAAGAATAGGAAGACAATTTGATCATGGAGGTTATGAACTAGGAAACTTCAATAACATTTCTCCTCTTCAATTTTTTCTCAATGAGGATTATCTATGTAGCACTTGGTTTACAAGACTCTTTAAATCTTGTTTTTAACAAATCATTTTTGATCTGAAATTCATTCATCCTCATTCGTAGAGCAATGACATCCTCCCTTTTAATTTGTAGAAATCGACGTTCTCGATTGAAATATTTATTTATTCTTATGTGAGAAAGTTGATTAAAAATCATTGAAATATAAATTTACGTGGTCTGTCCCTTAAATATTTATGTGTGCTTTCTCCTACCTTTCTCTCTTTTAAGTTTTTTTCATAATTATTGTTTCTGAATTATATTACGAGGATATTTACTTTTTGCTTCAACAAATTGGTATTAGAGCTTAATTTTAAACATACATGGCCACACCTAAGTATGAGGTAAAGAAATTCAATGGATTGAATGACTTCAATCTGTGAAAGATGAATGTTAAGGCATTGTTGGTGAGTCAACAGTTAGGCTCAGTATAGAGGAGACGGTAGCTTCATCTGGTGAAGAAGAAAAAATATCAGAGTCATCTAAAGTTAAAGCAAAAAACTAGAGACATTCAAGAAATAGCTTATAGCACGATCGTTCTATCATTCAGCGATTAAGTACTAAGAGAAGTAGTAGATGAGACGACAATAATTCTTTTTATATGAGGAAATCATTGGCCAATATATTGCATATAAAGAAGAAGTTGTATTAGTTGTCCATGTCAGAGGGGACACTGATGAATATGATATTGATGCCTTTAACAAGATCATTATTGATATTGAGTCTATCAATATAAAGATAGAGGATGAAGATAAGGCAATCATTTTGCTGAGTTTGCTTCTTAGATGTTATAAGAGCGTTGTTGATATATTACTCTACTGTAGAGAGAGTTTAATGATGAGTGATGTGAAAGCATAATTAAACTCAAAATTATTAGGAAAGTAGATTATGGCTAATACAAAAAGGTTATCTATAAGAGGAAGGACCTCGTATAGAGAGAGAAAGAAGAATGGCTCAAGAACAAAGTCCAGTACTCATAGGAAATGTTGTAAGAAGGAGGGACACTTCATAAAGGGTTGTTCGAAGAAGAAGGCATAAGACAAGAAGAAAGCTTTGTTGATATATTACTCTACTGTAGAGAAAGTTTAATGATGAGTGATGTGAAAGCATTATTAAACTCAAAGTTATTAGGAAAGAAAATTGTGGCTAATACAGAAGGGTTATCTATAAGAGGAAGGACCTCGTATAGAGAAAGAAAGAAGAATGGCTTGAGAATAAAGTCCAGTACTCTTAGAAAATGTTATTGTTGTAAGAAAGAAGGACACTTCATAAAAAGTTGTTCGAAGAAGAAAGCATAAGATAAGAAGAAAGCGGATGCTACGCTTACTTATGATGATAGCTATAACAGCGCAGAGACACTAGTTGCTATTGATGGTAAGAGTACTGAACAATTTTTCTTTATTCTGCATATACTTTTCACATGTACCCACAAAAATCTTGGCTTATAAATTTTTAGCCTAATGATAATGGTAAGGTATTAATGAGAAATGACGGTGTATGTCAAGTGACTTTAATTGGTAGTATTAAATTAGATTACATGATGGGCGAGAGAGTTAACTAAACTTAGGTATATTTCTAACCTTAAGAGGAACTTAATCTCATTAGGAAGCTTAGACCAGAATGGGTGTTTTATCAAGATCGATGAAGGAGTTTTGAAAATAATAAAGGGCTATATAATTGTGATAAGAAGTGAAAAGCATAAAAGTGTTGATATGCTCAAGGGAAAGGTAGTAAGTGAGTCTATATCATTATCTATATATGATGAGACTATACAAACCAAGTTATGATATTTTACACTGGCACACCTAGGTAAGAGAAACCTGAATGAGTTATTTAGTCAAAAGGTGTTTGGTAAGGATAAGTTCCTGCCATTGGAGTTTTGTGAGTATTGTGTACCGACGAGCATAAAACTAAAGGAACTCTCGACAACATATACTCAAATCTTTGGAGACAAGCTTAGAAAAATACTCTTGGTAGTGCTAGCTATTTTTTCAGTTTGATTGATGACTATTCAAGAAAGTTGTAGATCTATCTGTTGAAGAGTAATGATCAAATATTTGATATGTTCAAGATTTAGATGACCCTTATTGAGTATTAGACTAGCAAAATGGTAAAAAGGCTATAGACTGACAATGGCCTTGAATTTTGTAATAAAGAGTTTGATATTTTTTGTGCTAAGTATAGGATTTCAAGGCATAAAATAGTGATATCAACACTACAGTAGGATGCTGTAGTTGAGAGGATGAATTGGACTCTACTTGAAAGGGTTTTTAAAGAGTATACACTCGGATCTCTAAGGACTAGCTCAGACAGCTATTCTTAATGGTGCTAGTTATTTTCTCAGTTTGATTGATGATTATTCAAGAAAGCTGTAGGTCCATGTGTTAAAGAGTAAGGATCAAGTGTTTGATACAATCAAAACTTGGAAGAATCTTGTTGAGAATCAGACTAGCACAAGGGTAAAAAGGCTACGAACTGACATTGGCCTTGAATATTGCAATAGAGAGTTTGATATTTTTTTATACCAAACATAGGATTGTAAGGCATAGAACAGTGAGATCAACACCACAATAGAATGGTGTAGCTGAGAGGATAAAGATGACCTTACCTGAAAGGTTTAGATGCATGCTTACCAGCAATGATGTCAAATGCTTTCTAAGGAGAAATTGTAATGACTTCATCTTACTTGATCAATCGAAGTCCTTTATCGACAATAGACTTTAAGACACTAGAAGAGAAATAGTCTGGTAGCCCTCCTAATTATGACCACCTCAGAATGTTTAGTTGTCACACCTTTGTTCATGTGAATGAGGGGAAGTTAGAACCTAGAACTTTGAAAGGGGTATTCATAGGATATCTCTAAAAAGCTAAAGGATACACCAAAAGAGTTAAAGGATATAAGGTGTGGTGTACAGAGTTGGTACCATTAAAGAGTATCATAAGGCATAACATGACGTTCGATGAGACGACAATGTTGAAAGTCTTCCCATAAAATGAGAAAGAAGAATCCATGCCTAAGGAAGACTCAGCACCCAACTCAATAGAAGTTGAAGTGAAAACTGAGTATAGATTTGATATACCCCAAATTAATATTTCAACAAGAAGATCCTTGAAGAAGAGACAAGAACATAGGTGAGTTCCTCTAAGTCCACTTAAAGAAAGAGTAAAACTCTTGAGATGGAATTTGAAAGATTCCAGTTAGTCAGAGATAGGTTAAGAATAACGATTAACCCACTAATCAAGTATGCACAAATAGATTTGGTTGCTTGTGCCTTCAATTCTACTTGCATTCTTGAATTTAATATACCTAGGACATTTGGTGAGGCTATCAAGAGTAAAAATAAAGATAGATGGTAGCAGACAATAGAAGAAGATATTAGTTATCTTAAAAGGAATAATACCTCAAAGTTAGTGGAAAGACCTCAAAAGAAACTAGTAGAGTGCAAATAGGTGTATAAGGTTAAGGATAGGATACCAGGAGTAGAGCCTACAAGATTCAAGACTAAACTAATTGCACAAGGTTTTGTTTAGAGAGAGTAAAATTTTATGAGATTTTCTTTTCAGTCATCAAGCACACATTTATTAGAATTTTGTTAGCCATGTATGCAAACATTAAGTTACATCTAGAGCAGATAGATGTAAAGACAAATATTTTACATTAGAGTTTGAAGAGATGATTTATATAGCATAGCCGCAAGGGTTTGTAGAGACCAAAAAATAAAATCATGCTCGTTTATTGAAGAAGTCATTATATGGGTTAAAGCAATCACCTAGACAGTGGTATAGAAAATTTGATGAGTTTATGATGACTTATGGCTTTAGTATGAGCAATTATTATGAATGTGTGTACTTTAAGAGCTTAAACAGTAAGATGATGTATTTGCTTCTATACGTAGATGATATATTGATCGCATGTAAAAACATATAAAAATATAAAAACTTAAGAAACCGTTGAGTGATGAGTTTGAGATAAAGGATTTGAGAGTAGTAAAAAGGATATTGGGCCATAGATATTGTGAGATAAAGAAGGGATGTTAATTTCTTCTCTCAACATAAATATATACTCAATATCTTATAGAAGTTTGGTATGTCTAATGCAAATGCTATCTCTATTTATTTGGCCATGCATTTAAAATTATCAGCAACACAATTGCCAACATTTGAAAAAGATAAACTATAGATGAGTAAAGTCGTATATCAAGTGCTGTAGAGAGCGTCACATATGCGATAGTTTATACAAGATCAGACATAGTAAATGTTATAAATGTGGTGAGTAAATATATAACAAATTTAGGTAATGATCACTGGCTTATAGTGAAGTAGATTTTGAGATATCTCAAGAGAACATCAGATCATAGACTGATGTATAATAGGGATGAAGACAACAATGTAATGGTAAGACGATACATAGACTTTGATTATGTAGGTGATCTAGACAAGAGAAAATCATTGACGATTTACGTATTCATTGTGTTTGGATGTAGTGCATATTGGAGATCAGTTCTACAACATGTGGTCGCACTATCTACCACAGAGGCAGAGTACATAACTATTGAAGAAACTATTAAAGAGGTCGTGTGGTTGAAAGTTATATGCTCAGAGGTAATGGTTACTGAAGATGTTAACACTGGTGTGTACTATGATAAGTAGAATGCCGTACACCTAAACAAGCATCAAGTGTTTCATAGGAGGTCTAAAAACATTGACATACGACTTCATTACATTCGAGAGATTGTCCAAAGTGGTGAACTTAGCCTAACAAAGATAGTGTTGTCTAAAATTTCTACTGATATGTTGACTAAGCCATTTTCTTCGGTTAAGTTCATCATATGCAAGAACTTAACCGGAGTCAACACCTTTTAAGAGTGACTAAAGATGTAGAGATGAGAGGTCTTAGACTTTGTGGATAATTTTGAGTCAATAAGGGAATTTGTGATAAAGTTAATTAAAAACTATTAAAATATAATTTGAAAAGCAAGTCAAGTACGTTGGATAAGCAAGGATATAAGACGGATGCAAAATAAGGCAAAAATGAGAAGTGGTTGCGGCATCGTGTAGTGAACACTGCAGCACCCTAGATAGAATGTGGGTGTTGTAGTGGTAGGTGGTGGGCGCTATAGTACCCTAAGTAACATGTGGGTGCCGTAGCGCCAGAGAGCCTGCTTTGTGCAGGAAAAGGACTAACTGTTTTGTTTCATCTCCTATTTGTTTCAGGACTTCTTAAAATAACCCATACACATTTAAGGTTGTTGAAGTGGAATCAATCAAAATAAACAAATATCCTAAGTTATATAATTTAGAAACACTAATCAAGAATCTGAAGAGAGAAAGGTAGAAGAACAACAAACAGAATTTATGTGGTTCGGGAACTTGCCTACGTCTATGGCAGATCAAGATCACACTTTCTTGTTAATGAATCTCAAGATACTCACAAAGTATGCATTTTACAAGAAAGACTCACAAAGAACTCATTATCTCTTATAAGCAAGGGTTTCTCTCACTAAGAATCACAAAGTAAGCGATAATCACAAAAATTTGTGTTTGAGTACTAAGATATATTTACAAGCCAATAGAGAGTCTTTATATAGGCTTTATGACAACCTAGGTTAATCTTAAACATGTGGAAGTTATTTTATAGAGTCCTGAAATAAGTGAAAGTCGAAACCAAATTGTGAAACACTTCTCTGGGTACCTAGCGCAACGGCGCTCAGGTTTTGTATGGGGTGCCATGGCGCCCATGCCTAGGCACTGCCAATTACGTTTTTTCCTCATTTCGCTTCTATCTTTGATCTTTGTGCACCCAATGTACTTGGCTTGCTCTTTAAATCTTATCTAGATGATTTTTAATCAAAATTTTCACAAATTCCCTCATTGATTCAAAATTATTCACAAGGTATCTTGATCTCTCATCTCCACATCTTTGGTCACCCTTACAATAAAGTGACTTCAGTTAAGTCTTTGTATATGATGAACTTAACTGAGGGAAGTGGTTTAGTCGACATATCAACAGGATTTTCAAACGATGTTATCTTTATTAGACTAACTTCACTACTATAGACAATCTCTAAAATGTAATGGAGCCATACATTAATATAATTTGACCTTTTGTAAAATATTTAATGCTTGCTTACGTGTATGAAACTCTGGCTGTCACAATACACATCGATGTTTACATCTTCAGTAGCCATTACCTCCGGCCATATCCCTTTCAACTACATGGCTTCCTCAATAGCTTTCCCAATAGCTATGTACTCTACCTTTGTGGTAAATAGTGCAACCATATGTTGTAGAATATATCTCCAACTTATATTACACCCAAACACCCTAAATATGTAACCCATCAACGATCTTTTCTTATTTAGATCATCTGTATAATTTATGTTTACGTATCCTCTTACCATTACACTATTGTCCTCATCCCTTTTATATATTAACCCGTGATTCGACACCCCTTGAGATATCTCAAAATTCACATCACTGCAAGCTACTAAACCTTACCTAGATTTATCATGTATCTATTCACCATACTCATAGCCTGCGCTATGTCTGGTCTTGTGCAAACCATTGCATACATAATGCTCCCCATGGTGCTTGCATATGATACTTTATTGATATGCAGTGTTTCTTCTTCAGATGTTAGCGATTGTGCGATTGATAATTTAAAATGCATGGAAAAATAAGTAGAGACAACCTTTACATTGGACATACCAAATTTCTCTAAGATCTTGAGTACATATCGTTATTAGGATAAGAAGATAACATCTCTTTTTTCTTTTACAATGTCCATACCTAATATCCTCTTCGCTGTTCCCAATTCCTTCATCTCAAACTCACAACTTAACTACTTATTGAGTTTATGTATCTCTTACATGTTCTTACATGTGATTAACATATCATTGATGTATAGAAACAAATACATCATCCCACAACTTATGTGGTTCGAAAACTTGCCTACGTCTATAGCATCCTTCATACTTGCTCCTACTGAAGCCACAAGTCATCATAAACTTATTAAATCTCCTATATAATTGTCTAGGTAATTGGTTTAACCCATTTAATGACTTCTTTAGCAAACAAGCATGATCTTCTTTTCTGGGCTATACAAAGCCTTGTGGTTGTGCCATGTAAATCTTCTCTTTAAGCTGTCCATGTAAAAAGTTATCTTTACATCCATCTGCTCTAGATGTAACTCAAGGTTTTCACACATGACTAACAAAATCCTAATGGATGTGTACTTGACTAAAGGGAATATCTCATGAAAGTCAACTCTTACTCTCTGAGTAAAATGGTGTGCAATAAACCTACCCTTGAATTTTATAGGCTCTATCCCTAGTATCCCCTCCTTCACCTTATACACCCATTTATACCTAACTAATTCTTTTTTCAGGTCTTTTTACAAACTTTCAGGTATTATTCTTCCTAAGAGAATTAATTTCTTCTTTCATAGTTTGCTGTTGCTCTTTTTTATTTTAGGCTCCTCAAATTCAAGAGTGTAAGCAGAATTAAAAGCCTGATTAACTAAGTCGATTTATGCATACCTGATTGGTAGGTTAATCGCTCTTCTTAGCCTATCTCTGGCTAGCTGGTACTCTTCAAGTTCTAAGAGTCCTAGTTTTTTCTTTGGTGGAATTAGAGGAACTCACCGGTGTTCTTGGTTCATCTTTAAGGATCTCCTTATTGAAGTACTAATATATGGGCATATTAAATCGACTCCCAGAATCCATTTAAACTTTTATTAACTCAGGTGCTGAGTTTTCCTTGGGTACAAGTTCTTCTTTCTCATCTTCTTGGGAGGCTTTCAGTATAGTCGTCTCATCAAACATCATGTCACAACTTATAATACTACTTGGTGGTGTTAATTCTCTACACATACCTTGCATCCTTTTACTCCTTTAGCATAACTTATGAATACCTATTTGATAGCTCTAGATTCTAATTTTCTCTCCTTAATATATATAAATATAGGGAAACCAAAAATTTTGAGGTAGTCAAATTTAGATAACTCTAGCTCTAGGTTCCTTCTATTAATCAAATAAGTTGTAGTCACTATAGCTTCTCCCTAAAATGTCATGGATATCTTCGTATTAGTAAGCATACATCTAACAATTTCAAGTAGAGTCTTATTCATCCTCGCAGCTATGTCATTCTACTGTGGTGTTGATCTCACTATTATATGCCTTAGAATCCCATACTTGGCACAAAACCCATCAAACTCCTTATTGCAAAACTCAAGCCATTGTCAGTTCTTAACCTCTTCACCCTTTTGCCAATATGATTCTTATCAAGAGCCTTCCAAGTCTTAAACATATCAAATATTTAATCTTTGCTCTTCAAACCATAGACCCACGACTTTCTTGAATAATCATTAATCAAATTGAGAAAATACCTAGCACTACTATGAGTAACTGTTTAAGTTGGTCTCTAAAGATTCGAGTATATGTAGTCAAGAGTCCCCTTAGTTTTATGCTCGCTGATACTAAACCTCATCCTATGTGCATTTCTAAGCACACAATGTTCATAAAACTCCAATGCTTGGAACCTATCCTCACTAAACGCCTTTTGACTAAATAACTCATTCAAGATTCTCTTACCTAAGTGTGCTAGTCTAAGATGCCACAACTTGGTTTGTATATTCTTATCATCTACGGAGAATAATGTAGAACCACTTACAACTTTACTCTTAAGAATATAAACATATTTGTACTTTTCTCCTCTCATTATCATCATAGAACCCTTTAATACTCTCAAAATTCATCCGTCAATCTTGATGGAACACTCATTCTAGTATAAAGTCCTTAGTGAGATCAAGTATTTCTTAAGGTCACATATACCTAACTTCTGTCAACTCTCTCACTCGCCAATCATACAGCCTCAGTTTAATACTAACAATTTTTATCATCCGACAAACAATGTCATTACCCATTAAAACCTTACCACCAGTAATAGGTTAAAAATTTATAAAATAAAACTTATGCGAGTATACGTGAAATGTACAACTAGAATTAAGATCCAATTATTCAGTACTCTTACCATTAGTAGTTACTAGAGTCTTTGCGCTTTCGTAGCTATCATTATAGGAAATAGTAGTACTCATTTTCTTCTTGTCTTATGCTTTTTTCTCTAGACAGTCATTTATAAAGTGCCCCCCTTTCTTGCAACAATACCATTTCCTAAGAGTCTTGGAGTTCTATCTTGAGCCATTTTTTCCTTTCATCTATATATGAGAGCCTTCCTCTTATCGATAAGTTTTATACATTGTCTCAATCTACTTTTTTAATAGCTTTGAGTTTAATGATGATTTCACATCGCTCATCGTTAAACTCTCTTTGCCTTAGAGAAGTGTATCAATAAAGCTCTCATAACTATTGGGAAGTAAACTCAGTAAGATAATCGCCCTATCTTTATATTCTATCTTGATTTTGTTGAAGGATCTATATGATCTTTCATTGGCATCCCTTCTGACATGGACAACTAATATAGCTTCTTCTATATATAAAATCTATTGGCCAACTGCTTTCGCATATAAAGTGAATCAAGCTTCTTTTAAAGACCAATCATTTTCATCTCACCTACTACTTCCTTCAATACTTCATCGCTTAATGACAAAACGATTATGCCGTGAGCTATTTTTTGAATGTCTCTTCTTTTTACTTCAGTCTTAGATGACTCTAGCATTTTCTCCTTTTCACTAAATGAAGATGTAGTCTCTTCTAATGCCGAGCCGAACCGTTAGCTTATCAATAACGCCTTAACCTTCATCTTTCACAGATTGAAGTCATTTGTACAGTTGAATTTCTCTACCTAATACGTGGGTGTGGCTATCTATTTAAAATCTGGCTCTGATACTAGTTTGTTGAAGTGGAAACAATCAAAACAAGCAAATATCCCAAGCAATATAATGCAGAAACAAGCAATCAAGAATCTAGAGAGAAAAAGATAGAAGAACAATACACAGAATATTCGTGGTTCGGCAACTTACCTACGTCCAAACCTGAGCAAAATCACACTCTCTTATTATTGAATCTCAAGGCACTTACAAACTATGTATTTTACAAGAAAGACTCACAAAGAACTCACTCTCTCTTGTAAATAAAGGTTTCTCTCACTACGAATCACAAAGTAAGTTAATCACAAGAATTTGTGTTTGATCACTAAGATATATTTACAAGTTAATAGAAAGCCTTTATATAAGCTTTAGGATGACCTAAGTTCAACCTTAAACATGTGGCAATCATTTTAGAGAGTCCTGAGACAAGTAGGAGTCAAAACTAAATTGGAAAATACTTCTCCGCGTTGGGCTCCACGGTGCCCAGTCCCTAGCACCGCGAAGCTGGAACATCTCACCTAGGCTTCTCGGTGCTGGGCACCTGGCACTGTGGCTCTCGGGTTATGTCTGGGGCACTGCGATACCATACCTAGACACTGCCACTAGCATTTTTGCCTCCTTTCGTGTCCATCGTCAATCCTTGCGCACCCAATGCACTTGGCTTACTCTGCAAATCATATCCCAATGATTTTTATCAACTTTCTCACAAAGGTTAACTTAAGTCCTCTTAAAACCTATAAAAAGACTCTCTACTGACTTATAAACAAGTCTTTGTGATCATAGCATTTTTTGTGATTCTTAATGAAATAAAAACCCCTGGTTTACAAAAGAGGGTGAGTTCTTTGTGAATTTTTTTTTTGTAAAAGAAAAATTTTGTGAGTACCTTATAATTCAATATTAAGATAAATTGATTTTGATCCGTTGTAGACATAAAAAAATTGTCCAACTACGTAAATTTTTTTGTGCTTTCTCCTACTTTTCTCTTTTTTTTTTCTTCTTAATTACCTGTTTTTACATCATATTACCATTGATATTTGCTACTTACTTCAATAGCTTACTTCTGCAATCCTTGTTCCATCAAAATTTATAATTTTCATTATTTTCTAGCTTTCAATAATTTGTCACTTGTAGCCACGAATGAGTTAGCCAATGATGAGATGTTCTTAAAATAACTTGAATCACTATGTTCTTAAAAAAAAAGGGTTGCAAGTTTCCTCTAGAGTTTCGATCTTCCTCGACTCCGTGTCTATCCATTGTGGTTACTTTCTTTACTATACTCACTAAGTCCTTAGAATCGTATATTTGAGCCAAAGCGAATCAAATAGTGTCGGCATGACACATGATCGAGTCCAATTGGATTTGTATTATAAGCTCACATTTTTGGCCCGACAATTAAATAGACATGCAGTACTTATCCCAACATATCTTAGAAAAGTTTGCAAGTCTCTCCGAATTAAAAATGCGATCAAGCATTACTTACTGTGACAAAAGAAATAACTTTGACATAATTCAATGGATTCACTGGATATATCATGCAAAAAATGAGGATATGAAGCTCTGTAGGGGTATTTTATATAAGAATCTCAAACTATGCCTCTATGAACTTTTATTGACATCAAGAAATTAGAAACAAGATAGCAAATTAACGTTCAAACAATGGTGCTATATGAGAACCGAATTGCTAAACTTTCATTTAGAAGTTCAATATAGCGATCCATAACAATCCATCATTGAAGAGAATGAAAAATGTTGCAGAATACGTTACCATAATTGCTTCTATTGACCATGCAAGTGTTACCATTCCAGCATCTAAAAACCGATGGAAATCGTCTTGAGGATGCCGCCAAGTGAAAACGGCTAACAACAATATAATTGAGATCGAGGATATCGCATAAAAAATGATAAAAATCTGGAAGGAAGTTTTTTTAAGGAAAAAAGGAAGCCCTGTCCCCTCTTTGTTGTCACCAGGTACCGTGAAAGTTTCAGCAAAAGCCACAGTCGCGATAAGTACAGCCAGAACAATATAAGATGGCGCTGTCTCCTTCAACCATTTTTCACCATTTTCCCTCAATTCCTTATGCTCCTTTGCAAATAACTCTCTAGGAGTATATCCTTTTCTGTTTTTAGCTTGAGCGTACATCGGTGGAACAACTTTGTTCACCTCCTACATTTTTAAAGTTTTGAAACATCTCATTAAGGAAAGAGTACACCCATTTAATATTAAAATACGAAAGTGATCATATGAAACCTACAAATTAGTCACAAAAAAACTATTTGTATAAATAGTGATGTGTAATGAAATTTTTTTTAAAAAAAAGTCAAAGGTATGATTTTTTGGGTATTTTAGTTTGCATTTAGCTTATTTGACATTTAAATATTTTGGAATTTTTTTTGGCATCATAAATTTGTTAGCTATTTTCAAACATTAAGATTTGAACCAAAAAAAAGTTACTTCTTCTAACTTTAAAGTGAAAGGCCAAATGTTTACTTGAGCTCCTTAATTTTCTCTTGAAAAACTGATTCAATTATTTCTTACCATATAAAACCTAACTCCTTTTGTTTTACTTTACTAAAATATTGTTATTATTTATATTTAAAACAGTGTAATAGTATAAATTATATAAAAAAAACTATGCAATAGTATAATTTATATATATATTATAAATTATTCTAAATTAAACAATTCATAAGATAATATTAAAGTTGTTTAAGTATTATGAATAATAACTAATCATCTTAGTTATGATAATTTTATAATTTATAAATAAAGGGAATGTGTATTTTATGTTCAATCGTAGTTCATGTTTCTTACTAGTTCTGAGTTTAATAGTTCATACCAGGCAATTTTAACAGGTTATGAAAGTAGAACGTATGATTTAGTTCATTTGTTTATAATCAAATCGTAAAATTTTTTTTTTTTTAAATTTAACTGTATTAAATGTCACGGATGCATTTGGAGCGTGACATAAATTATATATGAGAATTGAACTAAATCAAATTGATTCAGTTCGATTTAATTCAATTCGATCTCTTAAATATTTTTTAAAATATTAAAATCATGTAATATTATAATAAAATTTATATAAAAATAAATAAATTCAAATAAATTAATAATTTAATAACGTGTCAAAAAAAAATATTTACATAAACTAATAAACAAGTAAAAAATAATAAAATAAAAATTCATCCACACAAATAAAATATTTATTAAAATAAAATAAAATTTATTAAATAAAATAAGTTCCATGCCCATTAAACAAATCTAAACAAAAAAAAATTTCATCACAATAAAATAAAGTTCATTAAACAAAATAAGTTTCATATTCACTAAATTAAAAAAATTTCAAATTCAATAATTGGCTGAATCGGCATATCATCAAAATCATATATGCAAAAATGGCATAAGTCAGTAATTCTCATAATTACCATCATAGACAAATTTAATCCTACAGTAATAAAAAGCAACGTGTCTGAACTAGAGAAGATTAAATGACCAATTGAAAGTCAACCCATTTTGCCTTGAAGCCCATCTGCCACGTGTAAACCCCTACACTAGCCCTCGTTTTATTATCTAGAAAATAGGCTTTGAGGTACATTAGACAGGATAATGATGTGGACATTGAGACGGGAAAAAAAAAAGTCTGGGTTGGCTGAACGTGGTGTTCTTAATCTTCTGAAGACAAAAGAGAATTGGTCTAATTTTAAATTTTAATAGGAGTTAGGTTATTAAACATCATTTCAATTCTTAAATCATAACTCTTTTATTTATTTTAGTGGTTATTTCTATTTTAAATGAAATTTTTGGTCCAAAAGATTTTAAACGTTTTGTGATGGGTATTAGACTAAACAGGGTTTGCTATTTTATCATCAAAATTAGAAGTATTTGGTGAGTTTGGGTCAAACAAGAAGATTTTCTGGGCACACCCCGCGAATCGAATTGCTGAAATTGTACGAGTAGAAAAATGATTAGCATGAAACCGTGTTAGATCTTTTGCTCTTTATTTATATATATTTTTTTTTCCATTTCTCCTATCTTATCCATTCAAAGCCAAAAAAAACAGGTCTCCTTGAATCCCGGTAAAATTAATTAACCATAGACACGCTTTGCACGTGAGAAATAGTGTAAATTTAGCACGAGGAATGCAATTTGCAAATTTTGCATTGTAAAATGAAGAAAGAAGATAAAGTCCAATAGAAAAGGGGAAGCAAATGCATGCATGGTGTGCAAGTGTAAAGGACAAATGTAACTCTTGGCACTGTTGAAGGATGGTGGCCCACAAAATGGGGGGCAATGGAGCCCCACCCACACTCTCTTGTGAGTTGTGATTTTACATGAACACATTAATTAAAAGTACTGTTATTTAATTATTTTATTTCAAAAAATAATATAAAATATGAAAAATTTTAATATACGTAGAATTAAAGTATAGTGAATCACTCACAAATTTATTATAGTACTTAAGTTAAAAGATTACGTATACTACTCAACTCAAAAAGATCTTCTATTAACAACTTTATGAAATATCTATTGAAAGTTTTTGTGAGTCTATTCAGTACTCAATTCTCACTGAATACCCTTATACTTATACAAGCTTCCACTAAATCATGGTCTGCTTCGACTAATTATCAAGACTATTTAAATATAGACATACATTAATTTATAAAATAAGGCTTTACAGATAGACCCGCATTGATAAAGATAGATTAAGAACGAGGTCTTGGAGAACATATTACATAATGACATTTTTTAACACCATTTACAATTACTTGTAATTATGTCATTACTAATATATTCTCAGACAAAGCCTAACTCTTAGAATTCGTTAACTCTTATAACTTACTAACTCTTATTAATTATAAAATTTAAATTTATATCAAATTTAAACTCTTTTATATCAATGTTTTTATATCAAATTTAAACTCCTTTACGTCATACAATGTTTGAAACATAACAAGCATCTTATCATTTATATTTAATTTTAACGATTTTATTCAAAATATTTATTATATAAATATTAAAAAATTAATATTCATACAATATTAGAATGGCACGTAAGCACCATCGTCAACACAAAGAACTTTAAATTAATATCATTATAAAATTAATTATTTTTATCATAATTATAACAATTTAAAGATATTAATATGCTTATAATGATTAATTAAGCATAAATTGTATTTTCTTTTCTTTTTCTTTACTAGACTCACATTTGGCGAATTTAAAAAAATGAAAGTTGGTTTAGGAATTAGGGTATACAAAGGTTGATAACTCTAAATTATTTTGTTGTCCATTATATTTTCATTCAATAGAACTTCGTTGGAAATTATATTCTTTTTCATTTTTTTTAATTTCATTGTTTTCACTTTGTGGAGAGGCCAGCTACTAAGAAAATAAAATGAAATAAACAAGAACTAAAGGATAATGTAATTGGAAAAGCTACCAGCTGGTGATAATTCTTCATCATCAGTTTGCTCACTGGTCCGTTGAGGAACATCGTTATCTGTCATGGTTTCATCATCGTTCGACATTTGTCATTGACACATATAAAACACAACTAATTCGCTTCTAGACATTGTAAAATCAGTATCTCTTTTAAAGAGGGCAATTATTTTTTTAAGAGAAAATAATATCCAAAAAAGAACATATTAATGCTTATATGAAAAATCAGAGAGATAATAATAAAACAACAAAATATGTCATTCTTTACTAAGAAACAACATCCAATTCTTAGTTTTATTTAAGCCTCAATTTTCTAATATGAACAATTTTAAGGATTCGGAATTATATCTTAAAAAGTATATTTAGATGATGTGAATGATATAGCACTTATTTAAATGGATGGTGAAATGTTACCTTAAATTTTCTTAGAAATTATAAAACCTCATTATTCACTTGATGAGTGCCACGTCATTTGAAATCTGCTGTTTAGAAAGCTTAAGATCCATATCATTACTCTTTCTATTATTTACATGCTTCAAAAAAAATTTCCTTCTTTATTCAAATTTATGTAGAATTATAATTCTCTTTTGACCTGAGTTTACCTGAGTTTTAAGGATCTCATATCATGAATATATTATTTTACATATGTAGTCAAGATTTTATTTATCATTTTTTCTCTACTTTGAGAAGACGATAAAATTTTATTTCATCTATAACACAATTTCTTGAAATTTTTTCATTTCTATGCAAATTTTGCATGCAATTAATAAATTAAATGTAATTATAAATGTCCAAAATTGTTGTATACATATTACCTTTTTTCAAACACTGCAACATTTCTTCAAGCAGATTGACTATTCTTTCTTGTTCAATGCATGGATTTGTAATACATCGTGACATCTTTGTCTGCATACAAAGTTTAAGAGGATTAAATAGTAAAACTAAAAATGCATTACGACTAAATGGTTGTTTCTTTTTTTTTTTTTAACTTCGTATTAAATATGACTTAATTTAATTTATTAAGTCATTTAATTTTTTTTAACTTAATAAAAATTTCAAGTACACTTAAATTAATTTTAAAAAAAAAAATATTTTGATTTTCTTTTTTAGCTGAATGTAAGCAATCTGAATAAAATAATTGGTTTGATTCTTAAAAATATACCTACCTCTTTAATAAATATATTATATCTTTATCCATATAAAACACATATTTTTTACTCCTATTTAAATATCACAAAAAAATAAATACTGAAGTAGAAGAATATCTGATCTGCAGCTTTGAAGGAAATTATAAAAAGAAAAGCCTGAACTAGAAGAAATAACAGGGAAATCCATGAGAATAATGAAGTTCAAGTTGAGAAGAAGAGAAAGTTAAGCCGACACAAAATTATATTAGTCGGCAAACCGTTAAAAAAACAGTAAATAAAAAAGGGACGAGAAAAAAAATAAATAAATGAGGAGTTTTGGTTTCTCCCTGCTAAAAGACAGATTGCACTTGGGCATACGTGTAAAGTAGTGGCTACCACATTTGTAGGAATTTCCTTTATTAAAAAATAAATAAACCGTTAAAAAAAATTAAGTGAGGCTTCCAAAGCCACAGCTCCGAAGAAGAAGAGCACATAAATGAAATGTCAAGAAGATAATGGATCTCAAGTAGAGAAGAAGTGGAGAAGTTAACTTCATATACTACTTGGGTTCTTTAACAGTTTCATCAGAACAAATTTTTGTCGCTTCCACATGGGGTAGCCGAAGGTTTGATGGAGACATCTCATAAATTCCCCTTCTCTTTTTCTAATGATTTTTATATTTTTGAATAATTTTAAATAATTACATTCCGATTTCAACAATTAAAACAGTAAAATAAAAGGAAAGTTGATTTTCTTCTTTTGGGTAGAAAGAGAGATGACAAGCACCTTGCCATCGTTCTTTTAAATATATTTTATCAGATGAACTAAAATTCAAATTGGCCAATTACATTATACATCACTCTCAAAATTAACAACATATATCAATTAAATAATAAAAGGCAACTAAAAATAAAAACCAACCCAGAAAATATTGACCTCGCCATATGTCAATTAAATAACCAAATCTACTACAATTTCTAAATATTAAAAACAAATTACGAACATAAAGTTCAAGTGAAAAAAAAAACTCACTTATTTAATAATTTCAAAATAGATAAAATAATAAAATTTTAAAATATCAAAAAAATTTCTAATTCCTCTTAAACAACGAAATTCACCATTTAAACACACATTAACAACATATTATAGCAGGCGCAATCATTTAACATAAAACAAATATTACAAGAGAGACGATTACCAACCTCGAGAGAAAGAGAGATGATTTCGTTAAAAAACCTAAGGTTCATTTGTGTTTAATTCAAGGTGCAGTGGTAGGAGAGAGAGAATCGATTTTTAGTTTGACAAATAATTTCGGTTTTGTTTCAAGAGATAGTCAATTTCATGACATCGTCTTATCTTTGAGGCAATGAAGGTTGGACTCCCTTCAATCTCCTAAGACAGCATTCTGTTTCTTTTGTAGAAAAAAAATAGCAAACAAAGTTGATTTGCAAAGTGAAGAAAGAAAATTATGGCGTTGGTCAATGATTGAAAAAAGAAGAATTTGGGCGTCGATCAAATTCGGTAAGTCTCATGAAAGCTGATTGCAAAGTGAATCAAAGAAGAATTAGAACTTTTTTTGCATACATTAAATGCCCCAAAGGACATTGTTTGGAGTTTGTTGATTTTTTAACGCAAAATGACGTCGTTTTTAAGCCTTATATCATTTTTTATTAATTTAAATTATTTTAATAAAATGATAATAAAATAAAAAATAATTTTTTAATGCCATGGTATCAATAATTTATTGACACTTCATATCTCTGATATTATAGTATCAGCAATTCACTAACAATGCTCTTCATTGATACCATTTAAAAGAGTCTCAATTCACTAACAAGTCTCATGAAAGCCGATTACAAAGTGAATGAAAGAAGAATTAGAGCTTTTTTTGCGTACATTAAATGCCTCAAAGGACATTGTTTAGAGTTTGTTGATTTTTTAACCCAAAATGACGTCGTTTTTAAGCCTTATATCACTTTTTATTAATTTAAATTATTTTAATAAAATGATAATAAAATAAAAAATAATTTTCTAATGCCATGACATCAATAATTTACTGATACTTCATGTCTCTGATACTATAGTATCAGTAATTTACTAACAACGCTCTTCATTGATATCATTTAAAAGAGTGTCAATAGCATGGTGTCAGTGAAACCCATTTTTATAGCAGTGTTATATGGTATTCAAAGTTCACATGATTAGAATACTAGTGTGCCATATGGCTTCTTGGCTTGAGCAATTATCGTTATTTTGTAATATAGTGGGATAGGAGCCACTGAGCTTGAAACTATTCAAAGGTCTACAACTAACTTGAAATTTCATAGTACTTCATTTACAGGCTTTTCAAGCCATAACATATTCTACTTCCAAGATAGAATTAGCTATGGACTTTTAATAACACACTTTTAACAAGCTCTGATATCGATAAAGAGAAACACATAACTAGATGTAGACTTTCTACTATCCTTATTAGACAAAAAGTCTGAATATATGCATCCCTTCATTTGTAATAAACGTTTGTCCATATTAGATAAACTTATCCTCTATATCTCTCAGGTATTTCAGATATATTTCACAACCGTTTGATGATCGTGATCTAGATTAGATCGATATTAGCTTGTAATACTTACAGCCATCTAAATCTAGGTCTCGTACATAACATAGTATGCATCAAACTATTTCTAACTTATGCATATGAGACGTTAGACACTCTAACTCTCTCATCTTCTTCATGAGGATACTTCCTGTGAGATAAATGAATGACATGTTTGAAAGGCACATTAACTATCTCATAGTCAATCAAGTTGTACCTTTTCTAGACTTAGTCTGTGTACGAAGATTGAGAGAGTCCTATAAGCCCCCTAGTTATATCTCCATAAAACTTTATACCCAATATACAAAAAGTCTCTCTAAAATCTTTTATGAAGAAGTTCTTTACTTAGAGAACACTTATCTGATTTACTTGCTATATACCAACATCGTTTTCAATATTGAGTATATATTTTCACTTAGAGAACTAAAAAAATAATCATACTCTCACTGCCTTTTCTGAATAGACACGCTTCTTCTTTATTCCTGATAAAATTAGACTGTATTACAAGTAAAGCTTGGATGCAAAAATATCAGGCTGTTTCTGTTGAGATTTGTGCTTATGTACCATCCATTTTGTGTATAAATATTTGCTTTATGTTTATACAATTATGATTTCAATATATCACTAATTATTTTATATACATATATGGTAAGATACTTGTAACGTTTTAGACATTGTATGATTTGAAAACGTTCAGATCTGATCTAAAAGAGTTTAGATCAGAACTAAAAGTTAGTAACGCTAAAAGTTATAAATACTAAAAATTAGCACTAATAAGAATTACCAGGTTATAAGAATTAGTAAAATCTAAAAAGTTAGAGCTTTGTCTGAAATAGGACAAAGACCTGAGAATATATTAGTAATGACGTAGTTGTAAAGAGTTACAAATAATGCTAAAAAATGTCATTATGTAAATATGTTCTCAAATATTATGTTCCTGATCTATCTTCACTAATGCGGGTCTGTTCGTGAAGACCTTATTATATATAGGTCGGTGTATATCTATATCTGGATTGTCCAGATGGTTAATCTTAGCAGACCATGAGTTTAGTGAAAACTCGTATAGAGATACAAGTATTCAGTAAGGATTGAATATTGAACAGACTCACAACGATCTCCAATAAACATCCTATAAAGCCATCAATGGAGAATCTTTCGAGTTGAGTAGTATTCATAGTCCTTAGACCTGAGCGCCAAAGTGGACTTGTGAGTGATCGACCATACTTTGATTCCACATATGCCAGATACCTTTCATGGTTTGACTGCTAAGTGTCGTTGGGTATGGTCCGATGCTCATAGAGTCAAGTGTGTATAAATATAGGATCCATAAACTCAACTGGGTGAGTATAATATCCTAAAACTCCATAATTGTATTTTAAAAGTCTTATGGCCATAAGCAGAAATACTCGAGAATTAGTTTTATCCTCGGGGTAAATAATATCGTAAAAGTGTTTACAGATATTATTTATTGAGATACAAATCTAGAGATAAGTTTATGGTTGAGCATGTGGAGACTTGACGGTGTTGATCTATATCTCCGCTCTTCTAAGATATCTATGATGAAAGGATTATACGAATATGTTATAACCTCAACTTATATGGTCTAATGCACCATTTTGTAATATCCGTAACATATGTGTGGGATATTATTCACGGACTTATGAAATAGTTTCATATGACAAATCGGGCATGGACTTAGAGAGTTTCACAATATAAAGTGTACTCGTTGTGCACTGGGGCAGCGAATTGGGTTGAACAATTAATCCAACAAATTCCAGCAAAGTAAAAATATATTTTAAGGTTGTGTTATACACTTGTCAATACTTGAATGTAAAATACATTATTGGTTTGCAAGAGTTGTTAACCAATAATGAATTGACAAGAGTCACAATCTTGCTCCATAAATGATTTATCATGTATTTACCTATTTACCTTACTTAGTAAATACATATAAAGTAAATGTAAATATTAAAAATAGTTTTGAATTATTAATATTTTCTACATTAATGAAATTATTATTATTAATTCGAATAAGTGAGAAACACCATTTTGTAATGGAGTAAGCACTTGTTATTAATAATAAGTATTGTTGGCCACTTATAAATTGTTAAATGGTGCACTTATGAAGTGGTGTTACCACTCAACATTGATTAATTGCCATTAACTCTCTAAAAATTTATTCATAGGGATGAATCAATTTGTTGAGTGAATTATGTGTTTAATTATTATTTGTAATGGAAAACATGACTAAGTGATGGTGGAGCACTAAGAGAAGTAATCATTTATTACACTAAACCAAAATTGAAAGAGTTCAATTTTTATGAGAGAGAAGGGTAAGATTCGGTAATTGAGAGTAAAGATAATTGAGAGCATTTTCCTAAGTATTTTCAAAGGGTTGAAAGAGTCGACTAAGGCTAACTGTTTATGCTCAAAATATAACGCGGCTATCGCAGCATAGATTGAGGTGTCGATCCCATGAAGAAGCTCTTGGAAAAATAGGTTGGTGAAGTAAAATATTAAAGAGATAGCAAAGGATCAAATTAATTGATGAGATAGAATTGTCTATGAATTAAGAAAAATATCTTATGATAATTTAAGCAACGCTTTGAGAATCACAATTGTGCTTTATAAATCTACTCTACACTTTGATTCAATGCTTATAATTCAATTAAAAGTTTCACATTCCAAACAATCAATCGGGAGATATGTAAAATATAGCACATTTGATAACACATGTATTTGATGTAATTAAACCCTTTGCAAGCATTGACACACATCATGTTCATTTATATAAGTTATCTAAGATTAACAATATATCATTTTGACAATATTGCAGTAAACGATCAACTTGAATATTAAACATTTATTGCCCTTACATGTTATCCAAGATCGACAATATATCAATTTTACAATACTACAGTAAAAGATTAACATATAAAACAATGTAACCAGTAACAATTATAATTCAACAAGAATCACATAAGAAAAGTATAACTGAACATATATGAGACATAAGAATTATAACATCTGAATTATAGAAAATAAAATAGATAAGAGTTTAACCAAACTTACAAACATTTGTAGCTCTTGACAACGAATCAAAGCATAGAAGTAGATTTATTACACATAAAAGTTCATCTCTTAGTCTTGCCAAGAACTCTAGCCTAAATTACAATACATGTTAATGAGAAGAAAAGAAGAGAGAATTATCTAATATTGAAAATGTCCTAAGAGTCTCCTTAGATAGGCAATGAATGGAAATATGTCATGGATGACATCAATCTTTAATAATTTTAGGCCAATAACTCGCTTATCCACTTGTAGCACAATTGTTATAATATAAATGACCGATTTAACCTCTGTGTCCGACATAAAAGTTGTAGAATTTTGTCTCTTCTTTCCATAGGAACCAAGTTTATGCAAATTGGATGACTATCCAATGAGATATGAGTAAAATTCCAAAGATACATCAGATTTCAGCCAACAACTATTTTACCCACTTGCAATGCAATCTGGTCCATGATAATAGCTGATTTGGACTTTACCATCAACATACGAGTTGTTGATAATTAAGTCACTATTTTACAGCTTTAATAATTATACCAATTGAGTACATATTTTGTGAGATACGGTCCAAATACATGAGTTAGGTCAAGCTAAGCAAAAGTTGTAGCCCGATTCTATTGTATCTCAATTTTTGGCCCATAACATGTTGGATTTGGCTTTTTCACTATTCTTCAAGTTTGTGTAAGATTGAGTCATACTACACCAGGTTCAAGAATTTATTTATTTCCATTTCTATATTGAGAGTTATGTTCATTTTAGCTAAACCTGTGCAAATAACATTCATTAACCACAATTTAAGGAGAACACGTTATTTCAAGTTAAAAGTATAAAAATACTAAAAATAGTGACATTAAATGGTGATTGAATCTCTTAATAAATATGCATTTTTATGTACTCATCACAGCCCCCAACCAGCTTATTACTAGTCTCTAGCAATTCAAACGTAAATAGAATATGCAAAACTACCTAAGTATTTCAAACAAAACGTCGGTTCAAGATCATTGTTGCTATTATGGTTTTTTCAATTACAACTTTCAAAATTTGTGTGTATGTGAATTAAACCATAACCATCTTACCATAAACCACAATAGATATGGCCTTGAGAATTTCTCCAAGTAAAAGCCTCAACTCCATATCCTCATAGGTGTATGACTGTTTAAAAGGTTAGGACTTCTCTTATGGAGTTGGAAAACAGTCAAGCACTCAAGAACAAGTCAATTTTAAGGATAGACATATAAACTAATATTGATCCAAAGATAAAAAAATTATTTGTTAAAAATCAATTATTCCTATCATACGCCAGCTTTAGAACTTCAATTGGCTTGTGAGAATAATACAAATATAACTTGGTGAGAAAACTGATTTACAAAATATTTATCTTCTAAAATTGAATGAAGACTTTATTAAACTGAATTCTTTTTTGTTTTTGGTATTTTTGCTTTTTTATTTTGGTATTTTGCTTTTTTTATTTTTTATTTATATTTTTTAAGAATACAAGGAAGCATTACAAAGGTTTCTCACTAAATTATATTATATACAAATGCAACTAACTTATTCTGTAATTTATATAATATCAATCTAAACAAAAATTAACTAATTCAAATGATCAATGAAGGTTTATAAACTGTTTTCTCAACCTTTTCACTTGCTCACAAAAGATATGTGAGATTAGAAAAAATATATACTTAAACATGAGAATTCTCTTGGCTATATAAATTGAATAATCTGTCTTACCACAAGGCTTAATACTGTTCTAAAAAATATTTTAGAAGTCTTTCTTTAGTAACCTAAATAGAAACAGTGACTCAACCTAAACAATTTTGAAATTATACCTAGGCAGAAAAGCAAATTCCTTTATACAAAAATTACCGAGACTACAAACAATAAACGACAATGCATGAAATATAAAACAAAACAATAAAAAGTTAGTTAAAATGTGTTTCAAAAGTTAGAACTAAAACTCCTTACTCTGTCATTTTAATTTGACCTAAAATGCGTCTCAAGAGTTCAAGAATGAACTCTTTACTCTGCTATTTTAATCAAATGTTAGACCATAATTTTTTTTATATTTTTGAATGCAAAATACAACGTATGTCTACTATCCTCCCCCCAAACCAAATGAAACATTGTCCTCAATGTTTAAACAGAAAGAGATAAAGTATAAGAGACATTACCTGAAAATAGAAAGAGATAAAGTATAAGAGACATTACCTGAAACGCCAGTTTATTTAAAAGAAAAAACCTGAGAGAAACTTAAGCAAAGATAAACTAAAATAATGATACTGATAAATAAATAAAACAAAGAAAAACACATGTATTTACAAGTAGTTGTGATTGTGGCTCACATCTTCCTTTGGTTTTACGTCTAGTAATGGCTTAAACGCCCTCTATGGGTCAGGGATAGGCTTCCCATCAATTTTTTTTATAAATTGGCAAATTGGGTATTTTAGAGTTAGATTCCCGAGACTATACAGTTGATGTTCATTTTTGAATTTATTCTATAAATTGAGAAGTTCACGTTGCACGAGCCTACAGGGATGCGTCTCAAGAGTCAATAGGATATCATCCAATGACTACTTACTCAGTCCATCCTTAATTAACTGAATTTTGTCTTCTTGATTTCTAGATGTAAATCATAAAGAACGACAACTCCGGTTACAATTCCATCAAGCACATTTATGACGGACTTATAACCTCTTTACTCGTCGCCTTTTGGCATAAGAGCTTTTTTCAAGACCAGGAATATGAGAAACAAAATCATTTACAAATTTACCAGATAATCAAACCTTGGCTTCAATTAACCAACGAAGATCCACATGGATATTACCCAACATCAATAGCCTTAGTTTTTCACACTGTGCTTTGTAAATCTTAAGTAGAGCATTTTGAGGCAATAAAGAAAAACGTTTTTTAAGGTTGGCAAGAATGCGATCAATTTTGAATGAAAGAAATTAGATGAATGCACAGTTTGAAGGACAGTTTTTAGGGAACTGAGAAACCGACTTTAATAGTCATAGAGTACTGTATCCGCTCCTTGACTGAAAAATAAAATTACACTGAAGAAAAAATAAAAGGAAGAAAATAAAGTAAAATAAAATGTGAAAGAAAATAAAAGCAAAAATAAAAAGTCAAAAGATAAAATATAGACAAAATATAAAATATGGTACAAATAGATTGAATCTGATCAAGCATAATAGACAGGATCCACAAGACGGATCTCGTCTAGGTACATAGAGTGGTCTACCTTTATCACATAACTTTTTAGCCGTTGTCCATTCACTTTGAAAGTTCGTCCCTCAGTGGGGTCCTCTACTTCGACAGCACCATTAGGAAAAACGTGCCTTCCCATAAATGGACCAGTCGATCGAGATCTCAACTTTCCAGGGTGTAAATGCAATCGAGAATCATAAAGATAGACCCATTGATTTGGCTCAAAGTGTTTCCTTGAGATCTGTTTATCATGAGCTACTTTCATTTTAGCTTTGTAAATTCTAGAGTTATCATATGCGTCATTTGTAGCTCTTCTATTTCTGACAATTGTAACTTTCTCTAGAGACCTGCAGCATTTAAATCAAAGTTAAGGGCTTTGACAGCCCAATAAGCTTTATGCTTTAGCTCAACAAGTAAATGGCAAGCTTTCCCATAAACAAACTGGTATGGAGACATTCCTAAGATGGTTTTTTATACAGTGTGATATGCCCATAATACATTAGAAAGGCGTAGAGACCAATCTTTGCGATTCGGGTTAACTGTCTTTTTCAAAATATGTTTAACCTCTCTATTTGCTAGCTCGGCTTGTCCATTTCTCTGTGGATGGTATGCAATGGAAACTTTGTAAAGAACACCATACCTACGCATCAAAGCTTCAAAAGAACAATTACAAAAATATGTTCCTTAGTCACTAATGATGACACGTGGCATATCGTACCTAGACAACACATTTTCTTTTAAAAATTTTACCATAGTTGTATTATCATTAGTACTACAAGCTACAGCCTCCACCCATTTTGATACATAGTCAACAACTAAATGGATGTAAAGGTATCCAAAAGATGAGGAAAGAATACCCATAAAAGCGATACCCAGCAGTTAAATATCTCGATAACAAGAATAGGGTTAAGAGGCATCATATTTCTTCGAGATA
The DNA here is from genome assembly GCA_946807835.1 of Ailanthus altissimus. Taxonomy (NCBI): domain Eukaryota; kingdom Viridiplantae; phylum Streptophyta; class Magnoliopsida; order Sapindales; family Simaroubaceae; genus Ailanthus; species Ailanthus altissimus. The sequence goes on along the minus strand of OX327690.1, from coordinate 3,091,537 downwards.
AAGCACCTAACTTTTGACATCTTTCATAAGAACGACAAAAATTATTAATGTCTTTGAACAAAGTGGGCCAGTAAAGACCACACTGTAAAACTTTCACAGCTGTCTTCTCATAGAAAAATGACCACCACAAGCAGCACTATAGCAAAAATTTAAGACACTAGAAACTTCACTTTCAAGAATGCAAAGTCTCATGATTTGGTCAGGACAGTATTTGAAAAGATATGGATCATCCTAATAAAAATTACATACCTCAACCAAGAACTTACGCTTATCTTGTGCACTCTAGTAGATAGAAGTTCACCACAAACCAAATACTTAAACGAGCTTTAGCGTCCTTTTTAGAAAGAAGGTATTTAAGGGTTGCGTGGTCAGTAAAATTAACAATAGGTGAACCAATCAAATAAGAACGGAATTTATCTAAGGCAAAAAAAAAATAGCTAGTAGTTCTTTTTCAGTAGTAGTGTAATTCATCTGAGCATCATTCAAAGTCCTACTAGCATAATAAACAACAAAGGGTTTTCCCTCCCTTCGTTGCCCACAAACTACTCTTACAGCATAATTACTTGCATCACACATAATTTCAAATTGAAGGTTCCAATTCGGTGATTGCATGATAGGAGCAGCGGTGAGTTTGGCAATGAGTGTTCGAAATGCCTGCTCACACTCTTGCGTCCATGTAAATTCTGCATCTTTTAGTAAAAGGTTACACAATGGTCTAGATATGACAGAAAAATTTTATATAAACCTTTTGTAAAAGCCAGCATGTCCAAGAAAAGATCGGACATCTTTTATCATTTTGGGTATAAGTAATTTAGAGATTAATTCAATTTTTTCCTTGTCAACCTCTATCTCTCTTTCAAATACAATGTGCCCTAAAACAATTCCTGAAGATACCATGAAATGACATTTCTCCCAATTTAGCACAAGTCCTTTTTCTTCACACCTACTCAAAACAGATTTCAAGTTAAGTAAGCATAAATCAAAAGAATTGCCAAAAACAGTCAAATCATCTATAAAGACTTCCATGCATTTTTCAACCATATCAGAGAAAATACTCAACATACAATGCTGAAAAGTAATTGGTACATTACACAATCCAAATGGCATTCTACAAAAAGTATAAGTATCAAAAAGGCATGTAAAAGTGGTTTTTTCTTGATCTTCTATAGCTATCTCAATCTGGTAATATCCTAAATACCCATCAAGAAAGCAATAAAAAGGATGTCCAACTACACGTTCTAAAATTTGGTCGATAAAAGGCAATGGAAAATAGTATTTTCTAGTGGCTGTGTTTAACTTTATATAATCAATGCACATTCTCCAATCACTTACTACCCAAGTTGGAATAGGTATCCCATTCTTATTTTCAACAACAATAACCTCAGATTTCTTAGGAACTACTTCAATTGGACTTACCCATTGACTATCAAAAATTGGGTAGATTATACCCACATCTAATAGTTTCAAGATCTCTTTTTTCACTACTTCTTTCATTATTAGGTTAAGTCTTCTTTGTGGGTCCCTACGAGGTTGGACACTTTCTTCTAAATGAATTCTATGGGAGCATATCAATGGAGAAATACATTTAATATCATCTATGGTCCAACCTAGTGCAGACTTATGTTCTTTTAACAATTTTATTAATTTTTCCTCTTGTTCAGCATTAAGTTAAGAAGAAATGATGATAGGAAAAGTATCACCTTGTCCTAAGAATGCGTGTTTCAAACCTTTGGGCAGTGAAGAAAGCTCAACTTATGGTGTCTCGAGGTTTGATGGTTTTGGTCTCTCCCTCTCTCGTGGCAACTCTTCAAAGCGTAGCTGCCAAAATCGAGTCCCTTTATCCTGAGTCAAAAATACTAAACACATTAGTTGTTACATCAAGATAATACAATTTTTTAAAATCAAAATTGAGAAGGTTTTTTAAAGAATCAGAGCCATGATTTTTATAAGCTTCATCTGCTACAAGTATGTCTATCATATATGAATGATAACACTCATCTTCATGTCGTGGTTGTTTGCCAATATTAAAACGTTCACCTCAAGAGTCATATTCCCAAAAGATAATTTCATTAGACCATTTCTGCAATTAATAAGAGCGTTAGCAGTGGCAAGAAAAGGTCTCCCCAAAATAAGAGGGATTTTTGACCCTATGTTAACAACAGAATGAGTAACTAAAACAAGAAAATCAACAGGGTAGTAACATTTATCAATTTGCAATAAAACATCTTCTACTATTCTTCGTGGTTTCTTGATTGATCGGTTAGCTAATTGTAGTACTACAGATATAGGTTTAATCTCACCAAGTCCCAATTGCAAGTAAATAGAATAGGGCATTAAATTTTCACTTGCTCTTAAGTCCAACAAAGCTTGACCAAACTCATATGTCCCAATTTGACAGGAGATTTTGGGACATCCTGGATCTTTATACTTGGGTAATGTCTTTTGTTCAATCACTGCACTGACCTATTCTGCCAAAAATGTAATTTTCTTGAATGGTGTTTTCTTTTGATAGTGCATAGATCCTTGATGACTTTGGTATAAGTTGGAACCTGCTTAATCAAATGCAGCAAGGGAAGATTAATCTTAACTTGTTTCAAATGTTTCAAAATCTCACCTTGAATTTTTGAATTTTTTTTAATCGGTCAAAGAGCTTGAGGAAAAGACACTAGAATTGAAAACTTATTTTCAGGCTCTTGTTTCATTGTGGCCTCTTTTTTAATAGGGGCATCTTTATTACTCGTAGATATGTTAGTTTAAGAAGTAGGCTCACTTGCAATCTTACCACTTCTAGTAGTAATGGCATTAACTTGTTTGAGATTTTGAGCATCAGAAGTAGAAGCTTGTGCCATGAATTTTCCTTTTAGATTGGATTGAAGTTGAGATGGAAACTTACCTCGCTCTTGTACAGTTAAAGCACTGGTCAGCTTTGTGATTTGACTCTTAATTTCCTTGTTTTCATTTATCACCTACGTAAGAATTATTTCAAATTTTTGGTTAGTCTTACTTTGTGCCTCCATAAATACTTGTAATGTATCCTCTAAAGAACTCCTAGTTGGTCGTGCATTATATTGAGGTGCAACATAAGACTTGGGTGCTTGTTGTTCTTGTTTCCAATGGCTGTTAGCTTGTTGGTCAGATTTCCAACTGAAATTTGGGTGGTTTCTCCAGCTAGGATTATATGTTTCAAAGTAGGGTGAATAAGGCTTCTTGTACATCCCTAAGGCATTACATTGTTCCTCATATATCCCTCTCATCTCACTATAGGTGGGACAATCCTGAGCTAAGTGTTCCGCTCCTCCACAGACAAAATAGACATCGTGTGACTCAACCCTAGCAACCGTGCGGGTGACCCTTTTATCTTTGGTTTTCAAGGCCTCTAACTCTCTAGTTAAGACCTCTAATTGGGTTTTGAGGTTATCCTCTTCCCTAAGATGAAAAATTCCACTGGGTCGTGACCATTTGTGCTTTCAGTAATGCTAGGTCCAATTCATGTATGGGCTTTTTCGGCTAAGTCATTAAGGAATTCTATGGCTTCCTCAGGATCTTTGTGAAGGAACTCCCCATTACACATCATCTTAACAAATTGGCACTCTCTAATTGTGAGTCCCTCATAGAAATAACTAACTAAACGTCAATTTTCATACCTATGATGAGGGCACAGATTTAGCAACTCTTTCAACCTTTTCCATGCTTGATATAAAGTTTCAATGTATTTTTGGGAGAAGGAAGAAATTTGTCTTTTCAGGCCATTATTTTTATGTTGTAAGAAGTATTTATTAAAAAATGCTTGGGTCATTTCTGTCCAAGTTCCTATAGACCTCGGTCTCAAAGAGTATAGCCAACTCTTTGCTTTGTCTTTCAAAGAAAAAGGGAAAAATTTAAGCCTAACAGTGTCTATGGCTTCAGGTTGGCTATAGATGGTGGCAATTACCTCCATGTACATATGGTGTGGCTTAAATGAAAATATAATGCATGATGGTGTAGTTGTGCGAGTAGGATGCAAGTAGTCTTTTAGAGTCCTAACGGAGTTTTCTTCGTGTTGGCTCATTGTGCTAGAATTACAACTAGATGGTGAATTCTCTTCCCTTACAAATTGTGGGGGTGGTTCTAGTTCTACTTCTCTCACAAATCTTCCTCGTTTGTCTCTAAGTCGATGCATACATCTTAACAAATTTTTTTTTTAATGAAGGAAATGCTCAAGAAAAATTAACAAGTAAAATAAAACACAACAAGAAATAGAAATGAGCTAGGTGGTAAGACCAACTATGAAATATAAATACAATAAATGAACAAAAGATAATAACTGTAAAGTACAATAAAAAAAAGTACAATAAATAAATAAGAAAAGAGTATAATAAGTAAATAAAAGAAAAGAAAGTGCAATAAATAAAGAAAAATAAAATGTAAACTACAACAAATAAATAAAAGAAAAAAATAAAATAAAGTGCAATAAATAAATAAAATGTTAGGCGGTAAAACCGACCACTAAAATAAATACAAATACAACATATTAACTAAAGAAAATAAAGTACAATAATAAAATAAAATAAAATAAAAATAAAGTACAATAAATAAATGCAATAAATAAATAAAAGAAAATAAATAAAATAAAGTACAATAAATAAACTAAAGTGTAATAAATAGATAATGTGCAATAAATAAATACAAATAAATTAAGTTAGGCGGTAGAACCGGCCATTAAAATAAAAAAAAGTGCAATAAAAAAAATAAAATGCGATAATAAATAAATACAAATAAATTAAGTTAGGCGGTAAAACGGGCCATTAAAATAAAAAAAAGTACAATAAAAAAATAAAAAATAAAGTGCGATAATAAAATAAAAAAATGAACAAAGTTAGACGGTAAAATCAGCCATTAAAATAATATAAATTATAACAAATTAACTAAAAATATAAAATAAATTAGGTGGTAGAACCAACCATGAACAATAAAATGAATTACAAGAAAATAAAACTAATATTTTACAAAGAAAAAAAAATGTACAAAGTACCACTTTAGTATTTATAATCGCAACCGACTTTCGCTTAGTGTGCTTCCCCGACAATGGAGCTAAATTTTGTTTCGCTCAAAATATAACGTGGCTATTGCAGTATAGATTGAGTTGTCGATCCCATGAGGAAGCTCTTGGCAAAATAGGGTGGTGAAGTAAAATATTAAAGAGTTGGCAAAATAGGGTGGTGAAGTAAAATATTAAAGAGGTAGCAAAGGATCAAATTAATTAATGAGATAGAATTGTCTATGAATTGAAGAAAATATCTTATGATGATTTAAGTAAAGTTTTGAGAATCACAATTATGCTTTATAAATCTACTTTACACTTTGATTCAATGCTTATAACTCAATTGAAAGTTTCACATCCCAAACAATCAATCAGAAGATATGTAAAATATAGCACATTTGATAACACATGTATTTGATATAATTAAACCCTTTGCAAGCATTAACACACATTATTTTCATTTATACAAGTTATCTAAGATCGACAATATATCATTTTGACAATATTACAGTAAAATATTAACTTAAATATCAAACATTTATTGCCCTTACATGTTTCCAAGATCGACAATATAACAATTTGACAATACTGCAGTAAGAGATTAACATATAAAATAATGTAACCCGTAACAATTATAATTCAATAAGAATCACATAAGAAAAACACGACTTAACATATATAAGACATGAGAATTATAACATTTGAATTATAGAAAATAAAATAGATAAGATTTTAACCAAACTTACAAACATTTGTAGTTCTTAACAACGAATCAAAGCATAGAAGTAGATTTATTATACATAAAAGTTCATCTCTTAGCCTTGCCAAGAACTCTAGCCTAAATTACAATACATGTTAATGAGAAGAAAAGAAGAGAGAATTATCTAATGTTGAAAATGCCCTAAAAGTCTCCTTATATAGGTAATGAATGGATATATGTCATGAATGACATCAATCTCCAATAAGTTTAGGCCAATAACTCGCTTATTCACTTGTAGCACGTGTTGATAATATAAATGACCAATTTAGCCTCTTTGGCCGACATAAAAGTTATAGAATTTTGTCTCTTCTTTCCATAGGAACAAAGTTCATGCAAATTGGATGAGTATCCAATGTGATATGAGCAAAATTCCAAAGATACATCAGAGTTCGGACAACAACCATTTTACCCACTTACAATGCAATTTGGTTCATGATAACGGCTGATTTGGACTTTACCATCAACATAAAAGTTGTTGATAATTAAGTCCGTATTTTACAAATTCAATATACCAATTGAGTACGTATTTTGTGAGATACGGTCCAAATACTTGAGTTGGGTCAAGCTGGGCAGAAGTTGTAGCCCAATTTTATTGTATCTCAATTTTTGGTCCATAACATGTTGGATTTGACTTTTCTACTATTCTTCAAGTTTGTGTAAGATTGAGTCATGCTACACCAGGTTTAAGAATTTTTTCATTTTGATTTCTACATTGAACGTTATGTCCATTTTATCTAAACCTATGCAAATAACATTCATTAACCACAATTTAAGGAGAATACTTTATTTCAAGCTAAAATACAAGAAAATGCTAAAATTAGTGACATTAAATGGTGACTGAATCTCTTAATAAATATGCATTTTTATGTGGTCATCACTAACAATTGTTCATAACAAAGAGTTGTAAGGAAAAATACACAAAACACATAATTCTTCTCTTTTTTTTTGCTAGTAATAAATCATAAAGAGCAAATTGTTTTAAGTGTTAAAACAACCTATTGCTGAACATTCGTGTCTGCCATTCTAGCTTCACAATCTCACCAGTTTTAGTTGTGAACTAAAATTATGCAATGGAACACTTCAAGGTGAGCTCAATAAATTGAGGATTTAAGTTCTTGAAGATTTCTAACGCTACCTTCAAAACCGGGTAGGTTATTTACTTACAATTCATTTTAAATCATGCATGTGAAGAATATATATGAGATATATATTTGCTTGAATGATCATACATGAGATTATATGCTTGAGTATGTTATATAGTGTATGACATGTATGAATATTTTCGTTGCGTATTTAATTTTTAAAATTATACGTATCTATACACATCACACACCATATCTCAACAGTTTCATGCATATCTCATACTCAAGATATACATACCAGAACACCGTATTTACATCAATTAACCAATCCTTAAAATCATAATATACGGCAATAACCAACAAATTCTGAATTGACTTTAGCATGGTTACTAATGAGAAAGGTTTCCTCATTACTAATCCTAGATCTCTGTGAAAGACCCCATCACCTTTCCACTAGTAGGCTAACAGTAACTGGGCCTCTCTCAAAGGAAAATCAAAGTTTCCCATCATTTCTTTCTCCTTCTTGATGCTCAAACCCAGGACCATATGCGATTCTAAAACCACTGGGGAGCGCATCTGGTACCAGTTGAGATATGATCCTGGGTTCGAGCATCGAGAAAGAGAAAAAAAATGAGGGGAACTCTGATATTCCTTTGAGAGGGGCCCAGTTACTATTAGCCCAATAGTGAGAAGGTGCTGGGGTCTCTCAATAAAGAGCGCATCTAGTACCAGTTGAGCTAGCTAGCTCAAATGGTACCAGATGCGCTCCTTGGTGGTCTTAGAAATCCATATGGTCTTGGGTTCGAGCATCGAGAAGGCGAAAGAAATGATGGGGGACTCCGATTTGAGAGGGGCCCAGTTACTGTTAGCCCAATAATGGAAAGGTGCTGGGGTCTCTCACTCTGAGTATAACCTTTCAACATCAGTCGAGCTTTCAAGGACTATTCCTTCATATAGGGCCCATGCTTCCTCTTCGTACTGATTTACATCTAGTAAAAACAATTTCTACGATAAGCAAAGCAAGTCCTAGACTTGATTGTCATACGTCAAGTTAATTTTGAATTTTATAGCATCTTGCCATTTTTTTGAAATGATGTCAAACATCATTTCTCTATAAGTTAAAGGATCATTTTCTTCAACTAAGAAAGCACTAAAGGCACCTTCAGGTATCAAACATACCTAAATGGTGGTCTTGATTTTCTTTTCTACTTATAAAAATATGTTAAAGGTATTTCACTTAATTGAAATTTAAAACTCCACCATTGGTTCATCTATTTTCTGATTATCTTCATCAAGTTCAATCTTTTTACAATCCTCACGATCCATGAGAAACTCTTTCTCTAGGAAAGTGACATCATGAGTAATGAACATATTTCATTCATATGAATTATAGAATAAGTATTCCATTGAACATTTGGAATGCCTAATATACCGTTGAATATAAGTTTATCCTGTTGCATAACTATGCAAACAGAATAATCTCAAGCCTTAACATACTTAAAACTTGTTTCCCTTTTAGTCTATATCTCATACATAGTAGAAGGAACAATTTTTGATGGAACTATATTCAGTAAGTGAGTAGCAGATTCTAAAGCATAATCCTATAGATATTATAGAAGATCGGTGAAGCTCAACTTTAATCAGACCATAACTAATAAACTCTGATTCCTCATTTCCTAAACACATTTATGTTTAGGACTATGTTGAGTGAGAATCATATTCTCGTTTAAATAATATATGAATTTACTGGTTATGTATAAATTACTTCAATCTAATCGAAAGCATTCAATATACATAAGGGTTTGTTTCTTTATATTCATAGAACATTTTGAACTTTTCAAAAATTTATGACTTGCATTTTCTAGAAACATATATCCAAATGATGACAAATCACTATAAAGAAAATGAAGTATCGAAATCACCTATAGCAGTAAGATTTATTGGACTAAATACATCACTATATACTAGTTCGAATAAATCAGTGTTCTAGAGTCTTACACCTATATAAAGATTTGGTCATATTCTCTTGAAATCAGAATTCATAAACTAGTTAATATTTTATAGTTAGATCAAATATCTGACCATCCTTAACCAAACGGAATAGTCATCTTACGACTACATAACCTAATCTTATATGCCACTATTTATTATTATTAAAAGTTGTTGAACTACTATATATTCTGTTCATCTATACGCTAATGACATTTTCTATTGTATGTAAGATATAATGGCTATTCATAAGGAACTATTTTCAATGTTTTATGATAATCCTCCGTGTAAACTATAAAGAGTTATATGATTCCCTAATAATGTTTGGCATGAAATAGCAATTGTACAATATTAATGCTTTTACCTGAAAGGAGAAGTGACTTATAAGTCTTAACTGCTACCACATATAGGAAATCTAAATTTCCTACGTGAAGCTAAACTTTTCATTTTCAAGCAATCATGCAACATTTTGCAAATGTGAGAAATGACAAGCGGTATCTTATATCCTTGCACACTTAGCATCATATACTAATGAAATGTTAATGTTTGGTAAAACATTATACACTAATGACATTTCTTATTGTATGTAAGATATAACGGCCATTCATTAACTGACATTCAATTAGTAAAACATTATCATTATCATAAGGAACTACTTTTAATGTTTTTATGATAATCGTCTCTGTCAACTATAAGGAGTTATATGATTCCCTAATAATGTTTGGCACGAAATAGCAATTGTACAATATTAATGCTCTTGCCTAAAAGGAGAAGTGACTTAGAAGTCTTAACGACTACCACGTATAGGAAATCTTCATTTCCTACGTAAAGCTGAACTTCTCATTTTCAAGCAATCATGCAACATTTTGCAAATGTGAGAAATGACAAGCAGTATCTTATACCCTTGTACACTTAGCATCATATACTAATGAAATGTTAATGTTTGATAAAACATTATACACTAATGACATTTCCTATTGTATGTAAGATATAATGGCTATTCATTAACTGACACTCAGTTAGTAAAACATTATCATTATCATAAGGAACTATTTTCAATGTTTTTATGATAATCGTCTCTGTCAACTATAAGGAGTTATATGATTCCCTAATAATGTTTGGCACGAAATAGCAATTGTACAATATTAATGCTCTTGCCTAAAAAGAGAAATGACTTAGAAGTCTTAATGGCTACCACGTATAGGAAATCTCCATTTCTTACGTGAAGCTGAACTTCTCATTTTCAAGCAATCATGCAACATTTTGCAAATGTGAGAAATAACAAGCAGTATCTTATACCCTTGTACACTTAGCATCATATATTAATGAAATGTTAATGTTTGGTAAAGCAGATATCTAATAAGTCAACCTTTCTTAAGTCAAAGTGACTTGAATAGTAGCACTTACTATTTCAAACCTTATCACGGCAGAAACACTTTCCATTGTAACTTTTCTTTATCTATGGTTTAGAAATATCAAATATTTCTGAATCTAGAACTATTTTCAGATTCATAAGCAAGTCTTAAATATTTTATTCGATACCCTATAGTTAGTGTGTATTGATCAAGAGTATTAACGGATTCTTGTACTTATCTTGTCTCAATAAAAAACATATCTTATCTCTATAAGACAATTTAGGAGAAGTGTAGCTGAATATTTCTAATCGTTAATTAGTAATGGTTTAGATCATGGGTATAACTATTTTACATTTTTAATCCAAAAATGCCCTTCCACTGTTTACTTAATCCCTTTAATCTCTTAAACGGGATAATTAAAGTTTAAATAATTTTAAACTATATAACAGAAAGTAGACCCTATTGGCATTTTACTTCAGTCTCACGCTAAAAAAATATTGGCCTTTCTAAACCTAACAGATAAACAACTCTTGTCAATTATATCTCATACAACTCTTACTATTGATCCTAAATACACCTTATGCTCACGCTAATGTAATATTGGGTAAATGTATTTCAGATCAACTTGTCAATAGTCAAATATATGTTACTGATACTATCCTCATGCTAAAGTAATATTGGATAATATGTTCTCATATATTTGACTCATCTTATGTTTTACTAGCATTAGACCAAGTCACATTGACTAAATCCCTCACGCTAAAATAATATTGGAAAAGACTATAATGACCCGTTTTACACCGTATTGACAAGACAGACCATTTAAAATATTATCACATAATATAATAAATTTCAATTTGATTAAGATAGATTTTAAATATAGGATCTCATCACAGGAAAATGTTATTCTTAATTAATTATGTATTTCTGTGCAAACACAACTAATTTCCACCAGTAAGGCTCCCATTATGGTTACCTATACAAAAAAATAATATCTTTGGTTTATCATGTAAATTAATAACTATTATTTTTTTTTTTAGTGTCAACGTCGCAACATTGGTCTTTTAGCGCTATGGCCTTAGGGCTTCAAAAGCCTTAGTGCTAGAGCCCTAGCTTACAGTGCTTGGGTGCTAGAAGCAGTGGTTCCAACGCTGGAGCGCCAGATAACTAGCACCTCAGTATTAATCCAGCGCTGACGCGCCATACACCCAATGCTCTAGCATTCATATGAATGCTGCAATGCTGAACATGAATGCTATAGTGTTCTAGGGGCTGTTTTTACCAATCACAACCTTAGAACTTGTCCTACAACATAGCCAACATTTAGCCAACACTAAAAACACCCAAAACAACACAAAATTGCTCTAATACCAATTGTTGGGTGTTGATTATTCTAGGGTGCTTGTATGTGGGATATGTTCATCATACAAAAGTATACATATCTCATATGTATATATGCACAGCAGAAGATTAAAAATTATATAATAAATAAATATTTATATACAATTAATCAAATTAATTATAGAATTGAGAAAATCACCTTTGAAGCCTTTGGATTAAATTTTTGGAGTCCACATAAAATGAATTTGTTGACAATTCTAGTAATCAACTTAGATGAGTTTGATTAGGTAGAATATTAGTATAATCTAGCTATTGTTTAATACTTAAACTTGTTAGATTAACTCTTAATCTAATTAAAGTAATTTATTTTATATTTTGTTCAACTCTTGAACAATCAAAGCAAATCTATTTTAATTATTACATTTAATAGCCAATTATATATTTGTTTTTGTTGTTCTAACACTTAAAACTCAAAACAAAGAATTTCAATTTCTTAAATTGAAATTGCCACCTGCAAAATCTAAAATATATGAATTTTGAATTTCATCTCACTTTATATACTAATGCATAAATTTCAAACTAATTTGAAATTCATTTGCATTAATTTAACTATTCATTTAACCAAGGTCAACATTTAACCTTAGTTGAGTTAAATTAACTTAACCCTTAAGTTAATAAATATCCAACTAACCTAACCCTAGAGTTAATTATTAACTCTAGTTAGGTTAATATTTATTTAATAATAAAAATAAAATATCTAGATATTTATTTAACCTAATCATTGTTAACAATCAACTATTGTTAAGTTAAGCATAAAATATCTTTTAACCTAACCCTTTGGTTAACAATTAACTATAGTGAAGTTCTATTTTCATTTAATTATTATTTAAATAAATATCTTGATTATTTAATAATTAAAAAATCAATAAAATAAAATTACTATTATACCCTTACTAGGTTACCAAGTTAATCCAAAGTGGATCCCACCATAACCATATACTTTAGTTAACTCAACCTTAGTAATTTGCTATATTTTATACTGTATTAAACTATTCAATACGGTACACTACCCAAATGCATAATGTGTACATTTCATATTGAGACTCTCTAGGTCCATGTCTGATTTGTCAAATGATACTATTCTATGAGTTCATGAACAATGCCCACTGTACACGTTACAAATATTACAAATCAGCGCATCAAACCATATAAGTTGAGGTCAAAACGTATACGTATAATCCTTCCATCATTTATACCCTAAATGTGTGGGGATATAGATCAACATTATCAAATCCCTATTTGCTCATCCATGAACTTATCTCCAAATTCGTATCTCAATAAACAATATACGCAAACACTTTTGTGATATTGTTTAACCCTGTGGAATAATATTTTCTTGAGTTTGTGCTTGTAGCCATAATATTTCATGAAATACAATCTCATCGAATCAGATATATAACTTACCTATGTAAGCTGACAGATCCGTATCTACGCACACCGAACTCCATAAGCATCGAACCATACCCAGCAACACATAGCGGTTAGACCATGAAAAGTCTTTGACATATATGGAATCAAAGTATGGTGGATCACTCACAAGTCCACCGTGGCGCTCAGGTTAAAAGAACACGAATACTACTCAATTCGAGAGTACCTTCCTTTGATGGTTTCATAGGATATCTATTGGCGTCCTCATGAGTCTATTCAGTATCCAGTCCTGACTGGATACCTGTATGTCTATACAGGCTATAAGCTCATAGTTAGCTAAAAACAATCATCTGAACTAGACAGATATAAACATATGCTAATCTATATAATAATGATTCACCAATAGACTCGCATTGGTGAACATAAATCAAGAATATTATGTTTGAGACATACTTATATAATGGTCTTTCTTAACACCTATTGCAACTCTTTACAACTATATCATTACAAGTATAGTCTCACGTTTTTGTCCCATTATAGATAAGGTTCTAACTCTTTAAACGTCGCTGACTTTTATAACCTGTTAACTCTTAACAGTGTTAACTCTTAGCATTTATAACTCTTAGTATTGCTAACTCTTAGCCCTGGTCGAAACTCCTTTAAACCATATCTGAACTCCTTCAAATCATATAATGTCTATAATATTACAAACATTATACCATATAAATATATTATTAATAATTTTATTTGAAATGTTTATTATATAAATATTAAAAAATTAATATTCATACAATATTAGAATGACACGTAAGCACCAGTTCCAACAAAAATAGCTATATGAAATATGGTATAATTATCCTCTTCATTATTAACTTTCCATATCAGATCAGGATATTCACGAATAAGTATGCATAGAAACTGAAGGTGTCCTTCTTTTGCAGTATAAAAAATTAGTGGCCAAGGCTTTGTAATTAGTTATGATATTTTCTTGTCACTCAACAATACAACCTTTTGCCAAAAGTATTTGACTAATAGATGTACTTGACGCCTTTGATTTACTAAGTCTATGGCACCTGATGTTGAATAGTAAACTTATTTTAATGACCCAAATTGAATACAAACCCAAATTCAATTCATGGATGCTCAATCCAACCCATAGAAGTTTCTTAGGTTAGGTAAAAGATTAATTGATTAAATGGATACTTGTGTGGTTTTAATTAAAAATATTTTTTGTGGTTTACAATAATGTGATGTGTACCATCTTGTGTGGTGTAGATTAAAGTGATATGTATCACTTTGTGTTGTGTAGATTCATTAAGCACAAGTATAAATACCCTTTAAGTTCTAGCATAGGCAAAAAGTGAAGTGTAAATAGTGAAAGAATAGAAAAAAAGAAATAAAGTAAAGCTTTCAAGAGTGTCTAAAATAGCTTACAAAGTTTTGATTGTGTAATAAAAAATTTGAGAGTGTTAAGAGTTGTATTTTAGGTGTTCCCTCTCTTGTAATATTTTTTGTGCTAATAATACAAGTTCTTTGTATGAAGCCTAATTCTTCTCAACACCTGAAACGTTAGATTAAAAATCCAACAAATCAAAATAATAATCAAGATTTTTAGAATATGATAAGGTATGCCACAAACCAAATGCTTTTAGAGTTAAGATAGGTCTAACCACGACTTAAGGATCTAAAAAAATTAACAAGGCATGCAATACTGTCTCCTAATTCGAAGCCCAAACAATGGCTAACTTTGGATGGTCCTTAAGAAACTTCAGCGCAACATCTGGTAACAAAATATTCACATCAAACATCCCATTAATTCTTAGTACACTGACCCATATTTGGCGGAATTTGAAAATTGAGATCTTTATATATGAAGATTGAAATAGAAGAGATATCATAGCTATTTATTTTATTCAATTTACAAATCTTGCTCATAATTTTATGGGAGATATTATACCATCAGCTTCTCTTTCACAGTTTCCCATCTACTTATTGATTCTTTTCTTTTAACCTATTGTCTACTTTACACTCTTCACTGCTTTTCCAAGGTTCCACACTTCCACCCCTCAGTTTCATGGGAACCAACTAAAATTCCCTATCCACTGCTAAATCCACGACTAATTCAAAATACCAATTTACCTCTGCTAACCAATAAACAAAACCTTCTATGCATAAGTTAAAGTTTGACCTTGAACATCAATATAAATTCCACCATTATTTCCTCTTACATGTTATTCCTAAATTCATAATTTTTTCCTCCCTAGTTAGCCCTAGGATCAACAAAATCCATTTTTTCTTTCCTTTTGCTTCTTCTTCAAAATGGTTAGGATTTCTATTATTAGTCATGGGACATTGATTCACTTCATGCGACCATCAAGTACTACGCTAGCAGGACCAATCGATTTATTATTAGTCGCAGTTGAACTATTACTTGAATGGTGTCTCAATAAGGACTTTAAACTTTGATCACCATTAAAAAGTAGGTTGCTTAAACCGTTGGGTTCCAAAAGAGTCAAGCAAAGCTTGCTCTGATGCCACTTTAATTAAGAGAGTAGTGGATAAGAGAACACACGTTTTTTAGAGGGAATTTTGATTGAATGATTGTCAAAAATTTAACAAACTAGGGTACATGTTTCCTTGTGTACCTAGGTTAAGTACTAGGAGCTTAATAGTTTCTAATGATTCCAATTTCTAATCAAATGATATCAATTAACTAGGAATTTACCATACAAATCGGTGTTTATCAAAGCAATAAGTAATTGAATGCAATCGTTGTCATCGAACTCATCTTTAGTTTCTTGATAAAGGTACTTTACCATATCTTTATGGCCTAATGATGTAGCCACATCAATCGGTAGAATCCCACTATCATTTCGAACCTTAGCCATGGCTTTATTGTTTTCCATCATTGCCCTAGCAAGTTCCACTTCTCCGAATGCTGCAGCAAGAAAAAGAGCTGTGTTTCCAATTTTGTTTTTCTCAGCTAAATCATTTTCCTTCATTTTCAAAAGTTCCTTCACGAAATCAATATGCTTTGCCCCAGCTGCAATGTGAAGAGCAGTGTCTCCTTTTTCTGAGATCCCAACTCTAATATCTTGTGGATATTCCTCATAAATATCTTTAGCCACCTCCCAGCCGCCATTTAGTGCAGCTCGATATAATTTGAGTCGTCTAATTGTTTCTTCTTCATCTGTTAATTTTAAATCAAACAAGTTTTGTCAATTGAAAATATCGAATCGAGAAAACCGATAGAAATATCAAAATTTGTAGAAAATTAAGAATCTATTAAAACATTAAATAAATTAACAAATATTTAAATTCGGAGATGTTTAAGGTGCTTCTATGGGATTTCTTTTCCTATTTGTACATCTTTGTTTTTTTTTGCTCTGAAATTACTTTTTTCTTTCAATATATATATATATATATATATATATTGATTTACAGTTTTAGCTCTTAAAATAAAATATGCTATTTAGCCTCTTATTTACTTTATCGCTTTGAGATTGAAGTGCATAATAAAATAGACATTCTCAACAAGTATATTTAGTATTGTGAGATTTTCTGAGTTCACACCCATTTGTTTTACAAAAATTTTTCATAAGTCCTTAAATAATGTCTCGTGTACACTTTAAGGAAATTATAGAATGGGACGTTAAACCATACAAACTAAGGTTAATAAATATTCATATAATTCATCAATTACTTATATTATGGAAGAGTAGAGACATAAATTATCACCGTTAAATCTTCATATGTTCGACCATGAACTTATCTCTAAATTTGTATTTTTATAAACAATATTCAGAAATACTTTTAAGATATTTTTTATCCTATGGAAAAAAATTTCTCAGGTTTACTGCATATGGCCATAAGACTTTCTAAAATACAATATCGAAGCATTAGGTTATACAACTTACACATATGAGTTAACGGATCCCATATCTACACACACCTGACTCTATAAGCATTGTATTATACCCAGAGGTAGACTGTGAAAGATATTTAACATACATGGAATCAAAGTATAGTAGATCACTTATAAATCTACTATGGCGCTCAGATTAAAGTACCATGAATACTACTTAACTCAAGAAGACCTTCCATTGACGACTTTGGGGGATATCTATTGGGCGTCCTCGTGAATCTATTTAGTACCTAATCCTCACTGAATACCTACATACCTATGCGTTTCACTCAACCATGGTTTGCTACCACTAACCATATGGACCATCCAGATATAGACATATATTAATCTATAAAATAAAGCTTCACCGATAGACCCATATCTATAAAAATAGATCAGGAATAAGGTGTTCAAGAACATACTGCATAATGATATTTTCTAGCACCATTTACAACCCCTTGAAACTATGTCATTACTAATATATTCTCAGATCTTTATTTCATTTTAAATAAGACTTAATTTTTAGAATTAACTAACTCTTAGCAGTTATAATTCTTAGCATTGTTAGCTCTCAGCATTGACCTAAACTCTTTTAGATTAAATTTAAACTCCTTTATATTATACAATGTCTAAAACGCAACAAGCATCTTACCATTTATATTTAATTTTAATAATTTTATTTTAAATATTTATTTTATAAATATTAAATAATTAGCATTCATTGGAATGACTCGTAAGTACCATCTTTAATACAAAGGGCTTAAAATTAATATCATTATGAAATTAATTTCTTTTATCATATAAGAATTTAAAGATATTAATATGCTTATAATGAATAATTAAGCATAAATTTGTATTTTATTTCCTTTTTCTTTACTAGACTCACATTTGACGAATTCAAAAAATGAAAGTGGATTTAAGAATTAGGGCATACGAAGGTTGATAACTCTAAAATATTTTGTTGTCCATTATATTTTCATTCAATAGAACTTTGTTGGAAATTATATTCGTTTTCATTTTTTTTTTCTAATTTCATTGTTTACACTTTGTGGAGAGGCCGGCTACAAAAAAAATAAAATAAAATAAACAAAAAATAAAGGATAATGTAATTGCAAAAGCTACCAGCTGGTGATAATTCTTCATCATCATCAGTTTGCTCACTCGTCCGTTGAGGAACATCATTATCTGTCATGGTTTCATCATCGTTCTACATTTGTCATTGACATATATAAAAACACAACTAATTCGCTACTAGACATGAAAGTTCAATCATTGAAAAATCAGTATCACTTTTTTTTTTTTTTAATAAAAATAGAAAGTAGATTAGTTAAAGTGGGAGGAATACTCCTCAAGTACAAGATGGTTACATTGATGTGGGACTTTCCCGAACCAAATAGTCTCCGAACTAATATTTAGTGCAATTTGTGCTAATTCATGTGCCACTCAATTGGTGGATCGATGTGAGTAACTAAAAGAGCAAATATTAAAAGATGAGGAAATTGTTTTAATATCATGAAGGACCGTCCTCAATTCCGAAAAAGAGTGGGTGTGGCTGTTAATGTCAGCAATGATACCCGCCGCATCAGATTCAACTTCAATAGTCGATAGTCCCAACATCCTGGCCAAGTTAAGACCCCGAAGAATTGTCAATGCTTCAAGAATATCCACTGAGAGTTTTGCCTGAAGTGGAGAGGATAAAGAGGCCAAGACAGCACCATAGTGATCACGTAGAATCACGCCTATACCAGCCTTGAAATGCTTTGAAGAGAGACCAGCGTCAGTATTTAATTTTATTACTCCAAGGCCTGGGGTTAGCCATCTGTTGTGTGGTATACCAGTGGGTTTAGTTTTTTTCGCACAATGGGATACATATTCATGCCAATAACATTTAGCCCATTTGAGAGGACATCATCTATCATCATTTCTTTTTTCTCCATCACTGATTTGTTTCTAATAAACCACAATCTCCAAAATAGGATAAGAAGCACCTCAAAATTCATTGCAGATAAGCTTGCTTTGCATTCCATTAAGAGATCCAAAATAGGTGTATTGTGATTGATATTTATACCATTTAAGAAGTCACAAGTTCGACGTACCTTTTTTAGCGTATCGCACAACCATACAGCATGGATGGTGTTTTCCGCACCTTTAGCACAACGACTGCAGGCGTCATCAGTGGGAACATGGTGCTTCTTTAAGTTAGCAAATGCGGGTATCCATCCATGCGTAAACCTCCAAACAAAGTTTTTCTTTAGGTTAGAAAAATCAGTATCACTTTTAAAGAGGGTAGTTATTTTTTAAGAGAAAATAATATCCAGAAAAAAACTTATATGAAAAATCAGAGAGATAATAATAAAATACAATTATCAAACAAAATATGTCATACTTTATAAAGAAACAACATCCAATTCTTAGTTTTATTTAAGCCTCAATTTTCTAATATGAACAATTTTAAGGATTCGAAATTGAATCTCAAAAAATATATTTAGATTATGTGAATGATCTAGCACTTGTTAAATGGATGGTGAAATGTTACCTTAAATTATCTTAGAAATTATGAAACCCCATTATTTACTTAATGAGTGCTACATCATCTACCACATCATTTGAGATCTAATTTTTAAAAGACAATTTAGGATCCAAACCATTACTCTTTCTATATTTACATGCTTCAAAAACAATTTCCTTCTTTATTCAAATTTGTATAGTATTATAATTCTATTTTAATGTGAGCTTACCTGAGTTTTAAGGATCTCATATCACGTATATATTATTTAACATATGTAGTCAAGATTTTTTTAAATCATTTTTTCGCTCACTTTGAGAAGATGAGAAAATGTATTTCATCTATAACACAATTTATTGAAAAAATTTCATTTCTATGCAAATTTTGCATGCAATTAATAAATTAAATGTAATTATAAATGTTCAAAATTGTTCTATACATATTACCTTTTTTCAAATACTGCAACATTTCTTCAAGCAGATGGACTAGTCGTTCTTGTTAAGTGCATAGATTCGTAATACATCGTGACATCTTTGTCTGCATACTAAGTTTAAGAGGATTAAATAGTAAAATTAAAAATGCATTACGACTAAATGGTTGTTTCTTTTTTTTTTATCTTAATATTAAATTTTGCTTAATCTAATTTATTCAGTCATTGAATTTTTTTAACTTAATAAAAATTTCAAGTGAACTTAAATTCATTTTTAAAAAACAAAATATTTTAATTTTGTTTTAGCTGAATGTAAGCAATCTGAATAAGATAATTAGTTTGATTCTAAAAAAATACCTACCTCTTTAATAAATATATTATATCTTTATCCATATAAAACGCATATTTTTTACTACTATATAAAATAACAAAAAAAAAACGGAAGTAGAAGAAAATCTGATCTGCAGTTTTGAAGGAAAATATGAAAAGAGAAGCCTGAAGTAGAAGAAATAACAGGGAAATCCATGACAATAATGAAGTTCAAGTTGAGAAGAAGAGAAAGTGAAGCCAACACAAAACTATATTATTCGGCTATCCGTTAACAAAACAGTAAATAAAAAAAGGACGAGAAAAAATAATTAAATAAGGAGTTTTGGTTTCTCCCTGCTAAAAAACAGATTGCACTTGGGCATACGTGTAAAGTAGTGGCTACCACATTTGTAGGAATTTGCTTCTTTACTTTTTTTTTTAATAAAAAACAAAGTAAATAAGTTTCAGTTTTTTAACAGAACCAAAAAAAAGTTTTTAAAGTTTAAAGAGCTTACCTCGTTATATATGTGAGGCTTCCAAATCCACAACTCCGAAAAAGAACAGCAAATAAATACAAAAATCAAGAAGACGTGGAGAAGATAACATTTAAACCCTAATTGGGTTCTTTAACGTCTCATCAAAACAAATTTTTGTAGCATCCACATGGGATAGCCGTAGGTCGGATGGAGACAACTCATAAATTGCCCTTCACTTTTAAAATAAAAGGAAAGTTAATTTTCTTCTTTTGGGTAGAAAGAGATTCTTATTTCTATTTTTGTAATCACAAAGGAACTCAAGTGTGACCAATATGTATTGTCTTGTATAGAAAATAACAAGGCAAGTGTATAAGTTCTCAAGTGAAACGTTAGAGAGAAGAAAAACAAATGCGAAAAATATAAACTAATCTAATATACTATATGTATACGTTTTTATCTAATATAAACTTATTCCATAAATTATGTTATTATTTAAAATAATCAATCAACTCACCATAATTTATTTTAAATATAAAACTATACTTTATCTAATTTAACCCTTGTTAATTTTGATAAAACACTATAAACAAATTATTTAAAAGTTACTAAACATTACTGTCTAAATGATGTTGTGACGAAAAAAATTTAGATAACATTTAGAAAGCGTAATATTTTGTATTATTCGAATACAAAAGGGAAAAAAAAGCTTATCAAATAAAAGTTTTATAGTAAATAATTTTTTTATTTAGTTAAAAATTGTCTTATAAAGGAAGTAATTTTTTATGTAGTTATAAGTAGATTACATGATTATTTATAACTGTGAGAAATATAAAATGTGTATATTTCACTGTGAATATAGAATTGTACAATAAAGCCTTTATATAGGCTATAACCTATTACAAAATAAGAAAATAGAACTATACATAAAAAATAATAATTATATATTATAAAAGGTAAGAATATTATATTATTAATGTAATTGATTTATCAAATCAAAATATATTAATAATATAATATTAATGATAATATAACATTAATATCTTCCCTCAAACTTAAGATGGTGGAGTTAAAGCAAGTTTGAGTTTGGAGACTAGAGTTTGAAAACGACCAGGAAGTGAAGATTTGGTAAAAATATCAGCAGGTTGATCTTCAGAAGAGATAGAGTGGAGAGTAACTATTCCTTGAGAAACATGTTGCCGAACAAAGTGACAATCTGTTTTAATGTGCTTAATTCGTTTATGAAAAACATCATTGTGAGCAATTTGAATAGCACTCTGATTATCACAATAAAGAGGTGTAGGCCCAGTATGAGAAATACTCATATCTTCGCGAAGCCAAATAATCTCTTGGGTAATATCAGCAAGAGCATGGTACTCAGCTTCAATACTTAAGCGAGCAGTAGCTATCTGTTTCTTACTTTTTCAGGAAATAAGAGAATCACCCAAGAAAAGATAAAATCCAGTAGTTGATCGTCGATCCATAGGATCACCCGCCCAATCCGCATTAGCATAAGCTCATAACATGAGAGGAGAATGAACCGAAAAATGAAGACCGCGAAAAAGTGTACCTTTAAGATAACGTAGAATATGAAGAACTGCTGCATAATGAGATGTACGAGGAGCAGCCATAAATTAACTAACAACATGAACAGCATGAGCAATGTCTGGACGAGTGACTGTAAGGTACACCAAACTACCAACCAACTGATGATAGAGGGTAGCATCACTAAGAAGATTACCATCAAAGGATCAGAGTTTAGCATTAGACTCTAGAGGAGTGGAGGCAGTCTTACTGTCTGTCAACCTAGCTTTTGCAAGAAGATCAGATACATATTTAGCCTGAGAGAGATAATACCTAGTAGAGTCGGATAGTACTTCAAAACCAAGGAAATAACTAAGGTTGCCAAGATCTTTCACCTCGAAATGTTGTTAAAGAAAGTCCTTGAGATTAGAGATACCAAGAAGATCATCACCCGTGATAATCATATCATCAACATAAAGAAGTAGTAAAACACAACCACGATCTGTTCTGCAAATAAAAAAGGCTGAGTCATAAGGGCTGGACTGAAAACCATGTTGAGAAATTGTACTACTGAATTTTGCAAACCAGGCACGAGAAGCTTGTTTTAGGCCATACAAGGCTTGACGAAGCTTGCAGACTGTGCCAGGTTGATGTGGATAGTCGGGAGGAGGCTTCATATAGACTTCTTTGAAAAGATCACCATTAAGAAAATTATTTTTCACATCCATCTGAAATAATGTCCAACCATGAGCTGTAGCAATAGCTAATAAACTCCGAATAGAAGTAATGCAAGCAACAGGGGCAAAGGTTTCTTCATAATCAATGCCATATTCCTGAGTAAATCCTTTTGCAACAAGACGAGCTTTATATCGCTCAATGGATCCATCAAACTTGGTTTTAATCTTGCATACCTATTTACAACCAATGGTAGTTTTAATGGGTGGAAGAAGAACAAAATCCCAAGTGTGTGATTTCTCAAGAGCTTGTAATTCTTCTATCATTACTTGCTGCCAAACAGGGTTAGCACTAGCCTCGGAATAGGATTAGGGTTCATATAATGAAAGAGTAGTGGAAAAATAGTGATATTCACGAAGTTTAATAGGAAGTTCTCTTACCCGAGAAGAATGACAGAGAGAGGGTGTAGGAGAGGCCTTAGAGATATCGAGAGCAGATCCTTCAAACAAGATGAAAGGCTCAAAAGCAGGCATTGTATTAGCAGGATCACCTATATGAATCTCAGAGGAAGTATCAGGAAACAAGTCAATAGTATTATTAGTGAAAAATTGAGAAGCTAATGGAGATACTGAGTGAAAATTTTGACACGGAGGAGAACATTCTATGTTCAAGAAATATGACATGATAAGAGATGCGAAGACGTTTAGAGATGGGATCCCAACACCTATAACCTTTATGTTCTATCTTGTATCCCAAAAAGCAACATAGTCGTGTGTGTGGTTCAAGTTTGGTATGTTCATTTTTTTGAAGTAGAATAAAACAAACATAACCAAAGACTTTAAGGACACTATAATTAGGAGGGATTCATATAAACGTTCATATGGTGACTTGTTCTCAATAATAGGGGAAGGAACACGATTGATTGTATAGACAGCAGTTAAAGTAGCTTCACCCCAGAATTGTTCAGGACAAGAAGTAGAGACGAGAAGAGTACGAACTGTATCGCGAATATGTCTGTGTTTTCGTTCGGCTCTCCCATTTTATTGAGACGTACGAAGACAGGATCTTTGAAAAATAGTACCATGTTCCTATAAAAGAATTAGAAAATTAGAATTTTTATATTCCATGGCATTATCTGTGCGAAAGATCTTAATGGAACAAGAAAATTATATTTTAATCATTTGAGCAAAATCACGATAAATTTTGGTAAGATCTGATCTCTGTTTCATAAGAAACAACCATGTATATCGAGAATAATCATCAACAAAAATAACAAAATATCGAGATCCACCCATAGCAGCAAAAAGCTTTTTCCGGAAGAGCAGCAACCGACAATGGCTGAACGGTCATCTGCTAGCAGGAATCATCTTGTCGGAGAGTGAAGCTCAAATCCAAACCGACCTCTCCCTCGAATAGAAAGCTCTCTGCCTTTTGAAATAAGATCAAAACTAAGAACCCTGAGGGAAGAGAGATAAAAACTGAGATAGCTCATAATTGAACTGGTTCTGAAGGCCATGAAACGAAAGGTAATAAAAGCCCTTTTGGCTTCTGGCGTTGCTCCTGAAATGACAGAGGTGGCATAATTCTTGAAAATGGGGGCTTCTATTACCTTTCTTTTTATAGCCTTAAGAACTTGGTCCCTCACAAACTTACCTCCGTAAAGGACTACCCTACCCTTGTCCACAAGATGAACAAGCCTGCTAACACCCTCTATGAGTTTAGACCTAACTGAGATAGAGCTATCTCGAGGCAAGCCAACATTTTAGTCAAATATCGTTGCATGGGGAGCCTGAGTCCCAACCTCAGGAACTCAACATAAATGGCCACCTCATCATTGGTAGGGCTACTTGAGTAATCCTCATCGGAAGGCAGCATGAGGGTAACCATCTTAGGAATATCATAGGAATGACTGATAAGACCTAAATGATTCTCATTTAGGCAAGAGGTGCAGCATTTAGCATTCATTTCATACTCCACTACCTTTATACCCTCCCATGCCACTGAATGCTCAGGATCGTTGCCCTCCCCTTCCCTGGCACTCAAGATCGTCTCGGCCTTGCTTAAAACTATCTCAGATGATGAGGGAACTCCACCTGCTGAGGTAGACACCCATTCACTTGCTCTGACTCCCCTGCTCTTCCTAACCAGCGAAAGCTCTAGAACTGCTCCCCCTCATCGTTCACTATATCCACGACCAAAAAGTTTAAATTGACCTATAGGCCATCAATGAATAGAAGACATTTTCTAAATTAGATTACAAGCTACTGGGCAAGGACAGGGACAAACCAACCACACCCGAAAATGGTAATAATAGACGATAACCGTCAAGATCAGAAAATACATGAAAAGCCAAAATAGGAAAAATACAGACAAAATGCCAGAAGTAGGACCTAAAGAAACTCTAAATACCTATAAAAAACAAAGCAACCTTAAGCATAAATAAAACAAAACAAAGAAGCCAAGAAAAGAATAAATGACATACCCAAAAGAACTGAAGAAAGCCGAAGAATCAAGTACGAAAGAAACAGAATCACCAAGTCAAGAACTCACCTTCGATAGAGAGAAAAGAAATGGCAACCCAGCAGGATGACAATAGAAAGTAGGAAATGCATGATAAAAGGTACTAAATGGGAAAAAATATGACTATTTATAAGCAGTAGTAAAGTGATCTAGACCATTCAAAATAGAAATTAAACAAAGAGATTGATGGAAAAAATAAAGATACGTCTGGTGCCAGAGAAGCAATGCCTTAGATTCTTAGGTACAAAAATACGCGTTTCTTCAGAATACTATAACCCAAGCCATCAGTTTCAAACAGATCGGATGGCTCAGGGCATTCCAGTTAGTTAAACGTCACTCGAAAAGAGAAAAAAAATGATGCTTGGGTTACAGCTACTATCAACCATACGATCGGAAGAAGATTAATGGTTGACAAGGAAGAGACTTTTATGAGAATCAAGGTGACGTTTGAGAAGACCTGCCATTAAAAATTGAAGAAGGTCCTAGGAGAAGCTGTCATTACATGGTAATAACTTTTCGGATTACCATGACATCACCGCGACAAGCAGACCTCTTCTAACGCCCCCAAACTCCAGACCAGATTATATGATTGCTTTTTGGGAGCAATTTAGATCAACTCAGAAAAGAAAGACAACAGAAGAAAAGATAAAGTGAGGGGGCCTAATGAGCAATATGAGCTGACCAGACCGAAACAGAGTTTTTAATTATGATAAATCAAAACTAAAAATTGACAGACACTTGTTCCCCTCTTAAAAACCCCATCCGTTTTACCTTTGGGCCCCCATGCTTTAAAGCTCAATTGAGGCTAGCCTCAACAAGCCTAGCCAGATGCTCCCTTCAAAAGGCCACTCTCCTCTCAAAGGTTTACAAAATCTTGCGTAGCTAGTCCAATCTAAAGAAAGGCCCTGGAGCAATGGCTAATAGGCTATATCCCAACAGAGACAACCACGACTGATCAGGTACTAACAACACATTCTACAAGTTTCGCTCTTGTGAATCCCACGTCAACATCAAACTAGTGAGGGAGGGCCATTCTAAGGAAATGAATACTCCTTCCTCCCGGGCATCATTTTTTATTCTTGTCTTATCATATTTAGAGAAAAAAACCCCTGTTTTTAACTTAAGCATCCTAGCATCTTGGCCAGAACCCACCTCGGCAAGACCATCATTGAGCTTGTGTTTGCATTTTTTTTACAAGCTCCTCATAACTTACAATGAAGAGGAAGCCCAATCCCATGCTAACCGCTCCTGTCGATATAAGGCCCAAGTTTGATTCCTCCTCATAAATAAATTTAAGGCTTGTTGACCCAGAAAATCATTTCTTCAGGTCAACAGTTTTTAGCGCTATCTGTGAGAACCAAACAAAAAGCTTTATCTAGAAAAGCAGCAACCGACAATGGCTGAACGGTCATCCACCAGCGGAAATCATATTGTCAGAGAGCAAAGCTTAAATCCAAACCGACCTCCCCCTCGAATAGAAAGCTCTCTGCCTCTTGAAATATGAGCAGAACTGAGAACCTTGAGGGAAGAGAGAGAAGAACTGAGACAGCTTATGATTGAATTGATTAGGAGTAAGCAAACGAGAGCAAGAAATTATGAGAATGAGTATTGGGAGGAGATTTTAGAACAGACAGAGCGATGAGAATGACCGAAAACTCCACACAATTTGATCTGGACTAACAGGAAAAGCCAAAAGATCCCCGAGATATGAGAGGTAGAGCCTGGAGATTCTGAGCCTCCAGCGGAGAGAGAGCCTTCCGCAGAACCGCACCAGCACCGACGAGGTAAATTAGGCCTTGAAAATAAGGTTCGTAGTTTGGAAGGAAAATCGAAAGGCCTATTGGTAGAGAGAAAAGAGAAGGACTAGCCTCTCGTAAAGAAGACAAAAAATGAGATAAAGTCACCACTGATAGATGAGGTGAGAGATATAGAGCTTCCGAACATTTTATGACTCCCCCACTTGCCCACCTACAAAGAACTCATCGACCCTAACCATTACATAGACCAGATCACTAACTTACTATCCATCATAGGACTGAAGCAAGACCAAATGTGCCGACTCTTTCATATGAACTTGGAGGGGTCTGCTTTACTCTGGTACAGAGGTCTGAAGTAGTGCAACATTGCCTTCTTTAACGAGCTGGCCAAGAAATTCACCCAACATTTTTGGGCCTTATACGAAGTAGCCAGAGACCCAAAGCAATTGAAGCAGATGAGACAGGGTCAAGGGGAGAGCTTGAGAGACTACATCTGAAGGTTCCATAATGAGGTGATAGTGTTAGGGGCATTTGACCAGCCCATCGCTCTGTATGCCCTGAAGGTTGAGTTACGATTAAATAGATTCTGGTACCACTTGGCAGAAAGTGGTACCACAAGCTACGCGACAGCGTACAATATAGCACCAAAATATATGACGATTAAAGAACGTGAGGAGACTAAGAGATCCCTGGTCGAACCACCTTGAGAGAAGACACAGTCACATGAGGAAGCGAGACAGAGAATGAGAGAGGGACTGTAACCTTTCTTGTTGAAATACTAGAGAATGGATAGTGAATACCATCCCCAACAGAAGGGAAATTTTGCTAACTGGCGTAACGCGCCAGACAAGTGAAGAAACAATGTACTAAATGACGAACCCCTCTCCCGAATAGATAGACTCCGAACAGCTCTATTCTTACGAGCCCGATCATCGGTGGATGGTGAAGATGATCCTTCTCACCCGATTTCTCCCAGAACAAAACCGCATGCTTATGACGCTATCAGGGTTTAGAGGCCCATGACCGCCTAAGGAAGAGCTTTCAATTCGACTGTTCTTGCTCCTCTCTCCACCTCCTTGCTCAGACATTCATGCATTTTTCTTGATTTAAGAAGGAGAAAAAAATAGAAAGGATAAACCCAGAGCAAAAGACAGGAACTCACTTTGGGTTCGAGGTAGGGATGGAACGGAGGGAACCAGTCCTAATTTGATGAGCCTAAATGGGGATAACAACTCCTAAACAAAACAAAATGTTAAAGCGTGACGTCTATCTAATTAAGGGTTTGATCGGACACTTCTACGACAGTAACCCAGGTAACTGTAGAAAAATATGCAAGTGAAGAAAATTCACTAGAGCCGAGCAGGTTAATTAAATCTACATGTACAGAAGGACTAGGACCTGCGTCCGCAGAAAAGGTAGCAGGGATGACCTACTCTCCCCGGTCTCTCTTTGGGACCCTCTGACTCCACTCTTCCCTAGCGAAAAAATCACTCTCCCTTTCAGTCCTTCATGGAGGTGGGTCAGCTAGGGACCGGGTTCTGAAGGCCATGAAATGGAAGGTAATAGAAGCCCCTTTAGCTTTTGGCGTTACTCCTGAAATGGTACAAGTGGCATAATTCTTGAAAATGGAGGCTTCTACTACCTTTCTTTTTATGGTCTTCATAACCTAGTCCTTGGTTAACCTACCTCCATAAAGGACTACCCTACCCTTGCCCACAAGACGAGCAAGCCCGCTAGCACCCTCCACGAGTTTTGACCTAGCTGAGATAAGGATATCCCGAGGCGGACCAACATTTTAGTAAAATATCATTGCATGGAGAGCCTGAGTCTTAACCTCAATAACTCAACATAAATGGCCACCTTACCAATGGTAGGGCTGCTCGGGTAATCCTCCCTGGGCAGCCTAAGGGTAACCATCTCAGGAATATCGTAGGAATGAGTGATAAGATCTAAGTCATTCTCATTCAGGCAAGAGGCGTGATATTTGGCATTCATCTCATAGTCCACTACCTCTACACCCTTCTCTGCCACTAGGCCCTCGGGATCGCTGCCCTCCTTCTCCCTAGCACTCAAGCCTGGCTTAGCCACGCTTAGAATTACCTCAGACAAGGAGGGAACTCCACCTATTAAGGTAGACGCCCCCCCACTTACCCCGGCTCCCCTACTCCTCCAAACCAATATGAGCTATGGGGATTGCTCCTCCGCCTCATTCACTATATCCACAACCAAAAAGTTTAAATTGACCTTAAAGGCAATCAATGAATAGAAGAAACTTCCTAAATAAGACTACGGGTAACTGAGCAAAGGCAGCGACAAACTAACCATACCCGTAAATAGTAAAAAATAGACGACAACTGTCACAACCATAAAACACAAGAAAAGCCAAAATAGGGAAAATGCAGACAAAAGACCAGAAGCAGGGCCTAAAGAAACTCTAGATACCCCAAAAAATAAGGCAACCGCAAGCATAAATAAAACAAAGCGAAGAAGCAAAAAAAAAAAAGAATAAAAAACATACCCATAAGAACTAAAAAAATCGAGGAATCGGGTACGATGGAGACGGAATCACTAAGTCAAGAATGTGTATTCAACAAAGTGAAAGAGGTTTGGCAACCAAACGCAATGGCAATAGAGAGAAATGCATGATAAAAGGTAGAAAATAGGGAAGAATGTGACTATTTATAGGCAGTAGTAAAGTGATCTAGACCATTCAAAATTGAAATGAACGAACGAGATTGACAGGAAAATAAAGATGCGCCTGGTGCCAAAGACACAATGTCTTGGTTTCTCAGGTGCAATAAATATACGTCTCTTCAGAAAACTATAAGCCAAGCCGTTAGATTCAAACAGATCGGACGGCCTGGGGCATTCTAGTCAATTAGACGTTACTTGGGAAGACAAAAAGACAGAACGCTTAGGTCATAGCTACTATCAACTGTAAGATCAACGACTCACAATAAAGAGACTTTTGTGAGAATCAACGGCGACGTTTAAGAAGTCCTGCCATTAAAAATTGAAGGAAATACTGGAGAAGCTACCATTACATGGCAATAACTCTTCGAATCACCATGACATCACCGCGACAAGTCAACCCGCTCTGACGTCCACAAAATTCAGACCAGATCATACGATTACTTTTAGGGAGCAATTTAGATCAGCTCATGAGAGAAAGACAATAGAAGAAAATATAGAATAAGGAGTCCGAGTAATATGAGCCGATTAGACCATAATAGAGTTTCCAGTTATTATAAATCAAAACTAAAAACCCCTATCTTTTTTGCCTTTGGGCCCTTGTTCCCCCCTAAAAACAACTTCTTTTTTGCCTTTGAGTCCCCGACCTCTAAAGCTCAATTTAGGTTGATTGGAAGCCTAGTTAGCTGCTCTTTTTAAGAGGTTACTCTCCTCGCAAAGGTTGACAAAAACTTTCGCAGGGAG
The DNA here is from genome assembly GCA_946807835.1 of Ailanthus altissimus. Classification (NCBI taxonomy): domain Eukaryota; kingdom Viridiplantae; phylum Streptophyta; class Magnoliopsida; order Sapindales; family Simaroubaceae; genus Ailanthus; species Ailanthus altissimus. The sequence continues at coordinate 3,061,029 of OX327690.1, read as the reverse complement.
TCTAATCCAAAGACAAGCTCATGAGCAATGGCCAATAGGCTAAATTCCAACAGAGACAAACGATAGAGAATCGACTTAGACTCAAAAAGAACTGATCGGTAAACAATATTACCTGTTCGGCCTTGCTGACCCAAATACAACTATGACCGATCAGGTACTGACAACACATTCTACAAGTTTCGCTTTTAGAAATCCCACGTCAACATTAAACTAGTGAGGGAGGGCCGTTCCAAATCTAACCCGAGCTGTTTTAAATAAGTCTCACTTAAACCATAACCGCCGGTAGAGATAAACTCAAGGAATATTCTGAACACATTAGGGGGAAAATCTGACTTGCGACAGGAATGGAGTCAAAAAATCTGTAAAATGATATTTAGCGTATGTCAATGGCACAATAATGGAATACTCGGCGTATGTCAAAAGTACAATAGAAAGATTTTAGTGTGTGTCAAAAGTACAAAAAAGAATATTCAATTCAAAATAAAAATATTGCAGAAAAAATCTCTAAAAAATCTCTAAAAAGTCATTTCTATAAAAAGAAAATAAAAATATATTGAAAGGATGAAAAATCCCTAAAGAACAAAAACAAGAAAAAAAAAAGAGTACATAGGCCGTTATTCTTTTGTCTTTATTTAAATAAGTCAATTATTTAGAATTTGAGTCAATCAAATTTCTCTTGTTATTAAATTTAATCAAATAGTTTTCTTGACAGTTAGAAAAGCTCTTCGATCGTGGGATTCGACTAATTAGGTTCTGATTGACAAGTTCTAATTTTTATTATTATTGTTATGCTCGTGAGTTTATTATTTAACTTGAGAATTTTAGTGTGTATGATATGCATAACAAAATATTGTAAATATTTATTTTAAATTAAAAGAAAATTTTGTTGAATTTTAATAATATAAATAATTATGTAAAAACTTATTAATATTTATGGGGCTATTAATCCTTCTTTTATACAAAAAATTAAAGCTTATATAATGAACTTTACTTCTCACTTTAATTTTACATTAGATACCAACTTAAAGCCTTACTCCTCATTTTTGGTCTTCATAAAGAGACCAACATAAATCATTACTTATCACTTTTGTTTAATATTAGAGACCAAATTATCTATTACCATATTCATGTATCACTTTTGCACACAAAAGTATGATTGAGTTTATCTTTATTATATTCATATAACGGTAGAGCTTTATGAATAAATAAGCAAGGTAATGAATCTTGTTTCTTTTTTTAAAGTTAATAAAGGGTGAGAATGTAATATTATCAGTTATTCTTGTGAAATTTCGTAATTATTAATTATCTCCATTTTAAGAACATCTACTTACATTTTTAAAAAAATAAAATTTCACTGTTAAAAATATACCAATTACTCCCTTGTAGTGCCGTAGCCAAAATTTATTTTTTAAGAGGGCTGAACTAAGTCATTACAAAAAAATTAAAATTCTTTCATTGTTTAGTCAATCTCTGCCTATCATAGAATTGTTTGTCATGGTTAAATTATTCGAATTTTTATTTGATTAATCATCTAAAAATAAACGAAAGGGCATGCTAAAAGCAAAATCCATATAAAAACACAAGCGAAATCTTACTATTACATGTTAAAATTTGTTCATATCAAATGATGGCCCCCTACCTATGTCTTTACAATTCTTATGAATTTGTTTTTTTATTTCTTTTTCTCTTAATATTTTGATAAGTGCTAATATTCACTTTTAATGAAGTAATTTAGTTACTCTTAAAGTGAAAAATGATATTGGAAACAAAATTGATGCTTACTCAAATATTACATAGACAAACGATAAAAATTACAAAATAACTACAATTGATAATTGCCCATTTAATAAATAAAAAATGTCAGAAAAAAATCCCCGACATTTATGAGTTATCTGCATCCAATCGACCCGATGTGAAAACTAGATAAATTTATTTTGAGGACACTGTTATTTGGTAGTGAAGTATCTTGGACAAGGAATTGAAGTAGTATTTAAGTGTTAGCATTCACTTCTCCTCGCCTTGGGATCCATTGGCTTTCTTTCTATTTATCATCTGGCCTGTCTTCTTTTTCTTGGGGACTTATTCCTTCGCAGTTACGGATTGGAACCCTTGCTTATAGTGAGTGGTAAACGCTTTAACTTTAAAGTTGATTAATAGCTTCTTCTTCTTTCTTTTTTTTTTGGTTCTTTCCTGGCTTGTTTATTTATTTATTTTTATTTGTGGAATTACTTGTGCTAAAAAATTCAGGAACGTATATGCGTCAAAGCTTTTAAGGGTATAATGGTCTTATGGTTAAATTGATCACGGAGTTTTTATAAATTTAATGGAAGGGACCTGTTTGTAAAATTGTGCAAAACATGTCCTTATATATTTCTTAGAGATAATTGAGGGACCTGGATGTCATTATACCTTTTTCTTTCCTGATCATATTTTGTACTGCGAGGAGTAATCTAAAGAAGGTTACATTAATGGTATTCTCTCAAGGATCGTTATACAAGAATAATTTCATATTAAATTTGTCATGACCAATATATTGGTACTATATTTATGTTACTCTTTGTTGATTTTAAATTTTGTCATTTATTGTTTTAATATTAATTTGATGGTCAGAGAGAATTTGCTCACATTCGTTCTTAAGAATAATTATTTTATGTAGATAAAGATGTCACAAAGTAGGGCAAATATTTAAGCTCAAGAATAGGGGAAATCACATCTTAGGAACTTGATTTTTATGAAAATATTGATTAAAAATTATCGAAATATAATTTAGAGAGTAAGTTAAGTGCGTGAGATACGCAAGAATCGAAAACGGATGTGAAAGGAGGCATAAGATGAAAAGACAGTGCCCAAGTGTGGGCATCGTAGTGCTCAAGTCAGAACCTGAGCACCTTGGCGCCAGGTGATTAGCGCCACGATGTCCAGGCGAAAAACACCCAGCATCGCAGCACCATCACGATTAGAAGTTTTTCATTTTATTGCATCTTGTTTCATCTCTCACTTGTTTCAAGACTCCTTAATACAACTCTCACACGTTTAGGGTAAGCCTAGAATGTTCTAAAACCTATATAAAGGCTCTATACTGGCTTGTAAATAAATTTTTGTGATAACCTAAGAAATCTTTGTGATTAAACTTTCTTTGTGATTCATAGTAAGAGAAAATTCTTAAATTACAAGAGATTTTTTCTTATAAAAGGCATAGTTTACTAGTGCCTTAGGATTCAATAATAAGAGTGAGTGATCTTGATCTACTGTGGATGTAGGCAAGTTGCCAAATCACGTCAATTTTTGTGTATTCTTCTTCTACCATTCTCTCTTTACTTTCTTAATTGCTTATTTTGTACTATTTACTTGGGTGATATTGCTTGTTTGTGTGCTTTCATTTCAACAAACTGGTATCATACCTTAAAAGAAATTAGTTGGGTGTATAAGGTGAATGAGAGGGTACCGAGGAAGAGCATACAAGATTCAAGGTTAGGTTAGTTGCACAAGATTTTACTCAGAGAGAGGAAGTTGACATTTATAAGATTTTCTCTCTAATCGTCAAGCACACATCCATTAGAATTTTGTTAGCCATATGTGCAAACATTGATTTACATCTAGAGCGGATGGATGTAAAGATAACTTTTCTGCATAGAGAACTTGAAGAGACGATATACATGGTACAACCGTAAGGGTTCGAGGAGCCCAAAAAAAAGATCATGCTTATTTGCTAAAGAAGGCATTATATGGGTTAAAACAATCACCTAAACAGTGGTATAAGAAATTTGTTGAGTTTATGATGGCTTGTAGTTTTAATAGCAGCAAGTATGATGGATGCGTATACTTCAAGAACATAAGTTGTGGGATAATGTATTTGCTTCTATACGTCGACGATATGTTGATCGCATGTAAGAATATGGAAGAAATACAGAAACTCAAGAAGCATTTAAGGGCGAGTTTGAGATGAAGGATTTAGGAGTAGCAAAGAGAATTTTGGGTATGGATATTGTGAGGGAAAGAAGGGATGTCATCTTATTTTTCTAACAATGATATATACTCAAAATTCTAGAGAAGTTTGGTATATCCAACGCAAAGGCTGTCTCTACTCTGTTAGCTATGCATTTTAGACTTTCAGCAGCACAGTCGTTGACATCCAAAAAGGAGAAACTACAGATGAGTAAAGTTTCGTATGCGAGCGCTGTATAGAGCATCATATATGCAATGGTTTGCATAAGACCAGACATAGAACAGGCTATGAGTATAGTGAGTAGATATATGACAAATTTGGATAAGGATCACTAGCTTGTAGTAAAGTAAATTTTGAGATATCTCAATGGGACGTCAAATCACGGGTTGATGTATAAAAAGGATGAGCACAGTAGTAAAATAGTAAGAGGATACGTAGACTCATATTATGCAAGTGATTTAGGCAAGAAAAGATCTTTGACAGGTTACGTATTCATAGTGTTTAGGTGTAGTGTATGTTAGAGATCAGTTCTACAACATATGGTTACACTATCTACCATATGCGGAGTATATAGATGTTGTTAAAGCTATTAAAAAGGCCGTGTAGTTGAAAAGTATATGCGCAGAGGTATTGGATGGTGAAGATATGAACACCGGTGTATACTATAGTAGCCAGAGTGCTATACACCTAAGTAAGCATCAAGTGTTCCATGAAGGGTTGAAACACATTAACGTGTGGCTCTATTACATTCAAGAGATTGTCCAAAGTGGTGAAGTTAGTGTAACGAAGATAGCATCGTCTAACAACCCTACTGACATATTGACTAAACCACTGCACTCCGTTAAGTTCATCCTATGCAAGGACTTAACTGGAGTCACTACTTTGTGGATGATTTTGAATCAAGGAGGAGATTTTTGAAAATATTGATTAAAAATTATCGAGATATGATTTAGAGGGCAAGCCAAGTGCGTAGGGTATGCAAGGATCGAAGATGGATGCCGTGGTAACAAAATGTGGGTGTTGCAGCACCCAAGTCAAAACTTGAGCATCGTGGCACCCAGGTTGGAAACACCCACCACTGCGGTGCCTAGCGCTGTTGAAGTTTTCTATTTTGTTACGTCTTGTTTCGTCTCCCACTTGCTTCAAAATTTCTTCATATGACTCTCATACATTTAGGATAAACCTAAGACGTTCTAAAGTCTATATAAATACTATCTATCGGCTTATAAATAAATCTTTGTGATAACTTAAGAATATTTGTGATTAAACCTTCTTTGTGATTCTTAGTAAGATAAAATTCCTAGATTATAAGATATAGTTTTTTTTTTTTAATCTTTTTTGTAAAAGGCATATTTTATGAGTGTTTTAAAATTTAATAATAAGAGTGAGTGATCTTGATTCACTGTGGACGTAGACAAGTTACCAAATTACATAATTTTTTTGTGTTCTTTTTTTATCCTTCTCTCTTTAATTTCTTAATTATTTATTTTATATTATTTATTTGAGTGATATTATTTATTTGTGTGCTTCCGCTTCAATAACTCTGTAATACCCAAAATAGAGCAACTCTTAAAACAGCAAAAAATGATGATCATACTATTGCAAGAAATCGCCCACGGTAGGAAACAAGGTAATATGCATTATGTAGAAAGCAGTTTTTTTGCATTTATACGAGTGCACCGATTTTTTGTTTTTAATCGGGATTCATAACAAGAGATGTCTCCTAACTTTGTAATATGTTTTAAGTTGTAAAGCTTAAAAATAAATTTGAAATTTGTGGTCTTCTATTCGACTATGATTCATAACAAGCCATTCTTTACAATCTCCTCTTTAATTTAACATCTCTTAAGACTTTCTTTGAATTTATCATTTCCAAATCACATGGTCTTCTATTCGACTATGATTCTCATTAAATATTTGTACAAATTAAACTTAATTGAAAATAGTAATTTAATTAATATATTATGAGATTTTCAGATGTCGATATTTTCACAAGTTGACTTATCTATTTTGAACAATATTTACGATGAAATAATACTTTACATTAATTTATTCTGGTCTTTAATGAAACACTTAATACTTACACAAATGTATAGCACTTCGACTACCGCAAGACACAAGCCTTCACTTCTCCCATTGCCTGCCAGTAACTCAAATCAAATCTCTTTTAGTCATATAACGTTTTTAATAATTTCTCCAACAACTATATATTTAGCTTTCGTAGGTGATAATGCTACCACATACTACAAAATAGATTTCTAGCATACACCACATTTTCATACTGCAAATATAAACACAGTTAACAAATTTCTTTTTTTAAGATTATCTATATAATCATAGTCTGCATAACATGTTACTATTTCATCATTTATATACCCTTTTTGTATAGTACATTATGTTCTAATGTTCCCATCAAATACCTCATTATTCATTAGATAGCAAACCAACGATTTATGCTTGGATTTCTCGTATATCTACTAACTGCACTCACTATTTAATTTATATCAGTCCTCTTGCATACTACTGCATACCTAATACACCTTAAAACACTTGCATATGATACCTTCTACAGTTCCAGCTTCTCTTGTTTAGTTTCTGGTTACTGTGTATTCTAAATGCTATAATATTCTATTTTATTTCTAACACATATAATACGTTAATTGTGTTAGACATGTTACAATTTAAGACAGTTGCAATAATTATCAATTGTCTTTAATTTTTTTCACAACCTAAAATGGACCATAGGGGCTATGTTACAATTTTCCCTGAAGTGACAGATTGAAAAAATTGTTTTAAAAATTACTAATTATCTTTTTTTTTAGTGATTTATAATTATATTTAACTTTTAACTTTATTGGTTGCTTGCATAAAAAAATAGTTTAAGAAACCAGATTGAACTTTATTAGTTTCTTATGCTTACGAAATGCCAATCAATATATGAAACAGTGGCAGAGACTATGCGACGTGATAGCAAATCTGCTTCAGATGATGAACATTTGCCTGGTATGATATGCTGTTACATTCAAATTTATTTACTGTTTGTTTCATTTTTGGTAGCCAGTATCCTTTTGACGAAGAGACAAAGTGAAGGTAAACTAAACCTAAGTTTTGTTCAATTCCTATATGTATTTATGGTTTGTGGGAACCAAAATTTAAGAGGCAAGGAGGCAAAATTATCGAAAATAAAAATTTTTAAATTAAATTTTAATTATTTTTTTTTTTTTTTGATAATAATAAAGTTGTGAAATTTAACTCAAGTGGAGGAAAAATCCTCAAGTACAAAACGATTACATTGTGTTAGGACTTTACCCAATCAAATAGTATCAGAAACTATGTTTAGAGCAAGGTGTGCTAGTTCATGCGCCACTTTATTAGTGGACCGATGTGAATACCTGAAAGAGCAAAAGTTAAAGCATGACGAAATCGTTCTGATGTCATGAAGTACCAAACCAAGTTCTGAGAAAGAGTGAGTATGATTGTTGATGTCAGAAATAATTAAATTTTAATTATTGAATGCATCATATTGTCAGATATAAAATCATATAAATTAAAACAACTTTTTAAAGATAAAATGATAAAGTCACTTGTTTAAATGACTTAGTGGTAATGCATTTTTTTAATTAAAGTGGAGGTCCCAAATTCAATTTTTTCTTCCTCCAAGTAAAAAAGTAAAAACAAAAAGATAAAAAGATAATACTTAATTTAAATTTTTTAAAAATTCAAAAATATAATACGTTACTGAAATTCTGACAAAATAATAAGTTAATAAATTGTATTAGACATTGAAATTGCTATCAGTTGTCTTCAATTTTTCGTACCACCTCAAATGGACCATAGCAGTCATGTTTCAATTTTCCACTGAATTGACAGGCGAATTCTCGTTTAAGCGGTTCAGTTTAACTGGGTTTCTTTTTTATTTGTATTTTTTGGTATAGCTTTTGGACTTCTAATTGAATTATTATTGTGCTGGGGTAGAATTAGCTTAAATAACCATAAAATCCTCTGATGATTCCCCCTTGTCCTAAATAAACTCCTCCTATATATAAAGTATAATAGTTGTGATCTGTGGTTACTAAATGAGAGTATTAAAGTAATTAAGTCTTAATAATACAACTATTACATTAATAGACATGTGTAACACAAATTTTCCCAAAATTTTAAAAGCCTCAGTCGCCAAAGATATAGAGGAGGAAGAACGTCGAGAACTTGAATTACTAATCAAAACAATTTGGGAAAAAGTTGTTATGTTGAGCCCCTCGAAAATTTCAGAACTAATCGCAAAGCCTTCTCGACTAATATTTGATGCTGCAAAAGAAGGAAATATTGAGTTTCTATCCACACTTATTCGTCAATATCCTGATCTCATATGGAAAGTTAAAGAAGACAATCATAGCATATTTCATATCGCTGTTTTGAATCGTCAAGAGGACATATTCAGGCTCATATGTGAGATAGGTTCAGCAAAGGATTTGATACTTAAGTTCAAAGACAATGATAAGAACAATATTTTGCATTTAGCTGGAAAGTTGGCACAAAATGTACTCTTGACACATATAATTAAATTATTGGCTATTGTAATTAATTGAACATTATTTTATCTAAATAAACATATGATATTTATTATATTATTTTATAAGGCATGTGTGGGACACTTGTCATTAATAAAACATAAGATGTTTATTATATTATTTTTCATGCGACATGTGTTAGACACTTGTCTGAATGGATTAATTAAATAATTAAAATTTGTTTTTTTGTCTTGCATTAATAAGATAAAAATGTATTTTAATATATTATTTTAAATGGTGCTTAGGCCATTAAAAGAACATTTTTCTTTGTTTGAATTATTTATTTAAAAATATTTACATTGAAATGCTTTTAATATTAATAAATATAGTCAAACAAGAAAAATATTTTATTTTATTATTTTAATGGAGACAAAATTCGGCCAAGCATTATTTTTGTTATTTATTAATTCATTTAAAATGCCATTATCCAATTAAATTTAAGAAAAGTCCTTTTGATTAATTCTTTTATAAAAAGAAAAGGTAATGGCATATGTATTTTTCACTTAAGTAATTTTTGTATAATGGTTATGTAATTGGCAAAGGGAATTTCGGCCATAAGGTATTCTTTCACTCTTTGCAAGGCTTTGAAACATAACAAACACTTCTTTTTTTTTCTTTTAAGTTAGACTTGGTAGGAAAAACAAAAGGAAAAAAGAGTTTTGTTTGAAGAGAGAAAAAGAGAATTTATTTTGCTTAAAGAGTTTAAGCACAAGAACAAAAATCCTACATCAATTTTAAACTATCATTCTAACTTCTTTAATCCCACCAGGAGTTGGAGACTAGAATTGTTCAAAGATTAACTTCAAGAGGAGCTCTTAGAATTTTTGTTCATCACCGAATTATCCTAATATTTTGATTCGGTTTAAATTGATGTGTTTATCATGTTGAGAAATTTGATTTCCATTCCGCCAACATAATTTGTATGTATAACATACTTATTTCATAATGATGAACACATTACACACATAATTATCCTAGAATAATAACACACCCAACAGTTCTTCCCAAAGTCTCTTGATGATTAGAACTTGTTTACTATAAAAATAATATTGATTATGACTAAACTAATGGTAATCTCCAACAAAAACCCTTCAATGCATAAGAAAACAAAGAGCTAATAATAAAATATAGATGAATTTATATGTAGAAATAAAAGTGTTTCTAATTGCTAGACATATGGTACGTTAAATGGGATATAATTGTACATGAAGTTGCTTGTAATTGTCAAATTTTTTTTTTTGTAATTTATATTCACCATGATTTTTTACAATACCTATAAAATATCATTCTCTAATATTATTGTGAAGGTTTTTTTTTTATAACTGACAACACATATAATATGTAGAAGTGGGGATATCATTTAATAGTTAACGTAAATTAAAATTATTACATTTAACATAATTGATATCATTTAATTGTATTTGAGAATTATTACATTTAATATAATTGATATTTTGAAATTATAATATTTAACGTAATTAAAATTAAAATTTGAATTAGAATTTTAACATTTAATGAAATTGAAATTAAAATTATAACATTTAACGTAATTAAAATTAGATTTGAAATTATAACATTTAACGTAATTAAAATTAAAATTAAAATTGAAATTATAACATTTAATGTAATGGAAATCAAAATTATAACATTTAAAGTAATTGCAATCGAAATTAGAAATTAAAATTATAACATTTAACGTAATTAAAATTATCTTAGATTTAAAATTATAAAATTTAACGTAATTGAGATAAAATTAGATTGAAAATTATAATATTTAATGTAAATTGAAATCAAAATTAGAATTGAAATGATAACATTTAATGTAATTGAAATCGAAATGACAATTAAAATTATAACAATTAACATAATTAAAATTGAAGTTTAAATTAGAATTATAACATTCACGTAATTGAAATTAGAATTAGAATTGTAATTATAATATTCTATGTAATTGAAATTAAAATTAAATTTAAATTATTTAACGGAATTAAAATCAAAATTAGAATTCAAATTATAACATTTGATATAATTCAAATTCAAATTCAAATTAGAATTAGAATTAGAACTTTTAACATAACTAAATTGAAATTAGATTTGGAATTGGAATTATTTAACGTCATTAAAATCAAAATTGGAGTTGAATAAGAACATTTAACTTAATTAAAGTTCAAATTAGAATTTGAATTATTATATTTAATGTAAATTTAAATTTAAATTACATTTGTAATTATAATATTTAACGTAATTAAAATTGAAATTGAAATTAGAATTATAATATTCAATGTAATTGAAATTGAAATTATATTTAAAATTATAATATTTAATATAATAGAATTGAAATTAAAATTATAACATTTCTTGTAATTAAAATTGAAATCAAAATTAGAATGCTAACAATTAACGTAATAACAATTGAAACTATATTTGAAATTATAATATTTAATATTATCTAAATTTAAATTTAAATTTAGAATTATACCATTTAACGTAATTGAAATCAAAATGTTAATTAAAATTTTAATATTTTTGTTGTAATTAAAATTGAATTAATTTTAAAATTATAATATTTAATGTAACTATAAATAAAATATAATTAAAATTAAAATTGAATATAAAAGTAATTTAAAAATTTTATAAAATGTATTTTATAAATATATTTAACAGGGACTAACTTGATATTTTCTATCGCAAGTTCCTTTAAACTATTGGCTAAATGCCTCCGTTGGCTGCCATTTGTTAATCAATAGAAGCATTTGCTGAGGTCATTTAGCTGTTTGGCATAGTTGGATGTATCATAGGCGTACCTTATTAGAGTACTAATATTACTCGTCTATATGATTGAATTATAAGTAACAATTACTCCTAATGCTCTCTTTACCATCATGAAAAGTGTTCAATAAAACGCACAATAATAAAAATGATTTTGTTCAATATAGAAGTCAAAATAAAATTTTGTCACTCTGCCACCTCTTTTGAACTGCGAAGCCACCATATACTTTTACTTTTTTGCCTTTGTCTCTCCGTCCATGTCACGTTCTAAGGAAATTTCATAATCGCTTTCAAACTTTTTTCTTTTGTTTGATCTTATTCATGTGTCATAGATTTGTTTTAGAAATATGTGATTTTAGATACTTTGAGGATTAAGTAGCCTGTAAAAACAATCAACAAAGAAAGAAATAAGCATATATACAACTATTTGAGAAATTAATCTCTTTATAATCAAAGAATAATACAAAATTAAGATGATTAACATAACTAATGCCTCTCCTATATATAGTATTAGCTCTATACAATTAATTACTAGGATTTACAAAGTTATACTATAATCTAACAATATACAATAAAGATGAAAAAAATAAATAAATAAATATTTTAATATGCTACCAAATATTATGTGAATTTTTTGTTCCAAACCTCCATTACTTGGTATCCAAGTAATGGGTTGGAACTATTTTTCCACCTAAGTCAACGGGCCTTCAAGAAATTCTAGTTCATGTAACTCTCCACAAGTTCAAGTACCCTCCAGAAGGCATGATATGCACCAAGTATTCAAGAAAATGCATAATAGCACTTAAAGCGCGATATTTTCTCACACCAAATTCACAGGACACCCTCGTCACTTCTTTGTTGGAGCTCACACACCATGTTCTTCATTTACTATTGTACATTCTTGAGTTCGTAGCATACTTCACTATCAGCAGCCCTTTCATTTGACAAAGTACTCATGACTTTGAGGGTAGTTCTTCTTCTGTACTATCTTTACATTAAGAATAAGTTCTACTCATTATCATAAGATATGAAAAGTCCCAAAGGTGCATTAGTTTATGGACCACACTCTGTGTCTTATGCATCTTAATGGTATGGCTTCAAACAGCTTATGTCAATATATCGAATATAGTTATAATCTCAAAGGTAACTCCATGTTACACGAGACATTGTCAATTCTCTTGGTTATAGGAAATGCCCATCCATACTTATGAACAAGACTATTGTAAAGTGAACATGTAGACTTATGCTATGTTGGAGATATCTTTACCATCACTAAATCTCCTATATTATACTTGACTTGTTCCTACTTGTCCTTGGCTCTCTTTTTGCGCTGAAAAAACACATTCACACTATATAGTGTCTTGGATGGTATGATGAATCTCTCATCCAATAACTTATTCAGCTGTACATGTGAGTCTTAATGTCTTTTTAGAGCTTCTCACTTGTCTGCTCCAACTTCCTTAAATAGTATGTCACCTTATCCATAACGTTACCAAGTTTCCTCACCATAGTCCCCATATTATAGTCAAGATCAATATACTTGCCACAAGTGCTAGTCTTTTTCCTATCATTATCTTTGGGATCTTTACCCTTATCGTTAGTCATCTCAGATGATGTTGTCACATCCTTCATCATCTTTTTTAAATCCATTCTAATACCAAATGTCAAGGATATTTTTGAAATTATGTGACCTTAAACACTTTTAATGTTAAGCAACTTGGCAAAAAAAAACCAACAAAGAAAGAGGATAAGCACGTATACTAACTATTTGAGAAAATACTCTCTTATATGATTGAAAAAAGTACAAGCTAATATAGTTTTGCTCAACTGAAGGTCTCCTTTATTTATAGCATTAGCTCTATACAACTAATGGTAAAAATTTATAAAGCTATACAATGATCTAACAGCGTATAAAAAATATGAAAAAAATATGTTAGAGAATATTTTAATATGCCACCAAATATCTCGTGGCATATTTTTGTTCCAGAACCTTTATTACTTGTATACCCAAGTCAACGGGCCTTCTCGAAACATTGGTTCATGTAGTGTTCCATGTGTTCAAGTAACCTTTAAAAGGCGTAGTGTACACTAAGTGTTTGAGAAAATACTTAAAACTACTTCGGACATGATACATAGCATTTCAAAGAATTTAAAATCAATAGCATTTAGAAATATATACCTTATACAAGAATAAATAAAATTTTCATAATTATTTTTAATTATTAATGTTACATAATAAACATAACTAAAATTTCCTAAAATATTTATTATTATTTTGAGAAAGGAGAGTGTTTTCTTTAGGAAAAAAAATTAATAATAAACTCAGAGAAAAATTAAACCTTTATTATTTTCGATATTCAAAATTGAGAATCAATAGGCTAACACTGGCTATCTTATTTTGAATGAATATGAACAATTTATTCCCTCAAGTTTAACAAAATGGCATTTTTGTCCCCAGTAGATTTGAAATACTAAGTCCCAATCCATTAGGTTTTTTTAATTTTTCTATTAATTTAAACAAAATATGCTCTTTTGTAGTTTAAATGTCTTATTTGCCTAACTTAAGTTCACAATAAATTTAACATTGAACATGTGACACACATTTACTATGTGCAATCTCTTCTATTTATTTAATAAAATATTATTAACTCAAATAAATTTTATTATAATTATTATGGTTACATTTAATATTATGCTAATTTTTTTAATTAATATAACATTTAAATTTTTTTATTTAATTGTAATCCCTTTTCAAATAAATAATTAAATAAATATAACACAGTATTTTAATTAATTAATATGATTATAAGTATAATAATCAAACAATACTTAGTTAAGTTAGAATTTAATAATTAAAAATGAGAAAAATATAATATTTAAAAGAAAATTTAGGTAACATAAACAACAACTATCTATTATCGCTGGCCGCCAACCATTTATATTGTTGAACTTATAATTTTTCGATCTACTTGATGACAGTGGTGGTTTTATTAACTGAGCATTAAACATGGGACTAACAAGGTGTTTGAGGTGGTAGTTGCCATAACATTGCTTTCAAATGATAATGAGTTATGGTGCATTGATGCTGTTATCATATAAATCCCCTACTGGTGATTTAAATTATAGTAGTAGCACATTGTAACGCATTATTGTTTAACAAAGACATTATGGTAGTCGACCCTCTAAACAACTTATTTTCTTCTGTTTTGGTACTCAGTTGACAAAAATAGTAATGTCTTTACATAGGTCGAGAGATTTTGAATTCGGATATGTTTTTGCTCCTGTAGAATAGTCGTCGGACTATTGCTAAAATGTAGGATTACCATACTGGCGACAAAGTCGACATTGTTTCAATAACTAGTTTAAATTTTAGATTTTTTTTATTGTTATAATTTAAATACAATTATTCATTTAAGTTGCAACACTTGTCAATATAATTTAAATATATGTGTAATTAGAGAACAATGCCCTATTCTAATTAAATTAATAGAAAAATTAATAAATTAGAACAAAACTGAGAATCTTAAATTTAACTTGAATAATTAGACTATTTAGTCAATTTGAGGGCTAAATTGTCGCTATATCTACTTTATACCATACTCTAAAAAAGGCTAGGATTACCATACTGGCGACAAAGTCTTCATTATTTCAATAACTAGTTTAAATTTTAGATTTTTTTTTATTATTATGATCCAAATACAATTATTTATTTTAAGTTGTGACACTTGTTAATATAATTTAAATATATGTGTAATTAGAGAAAAATACCCTATTCTATTTAAATTAATAAATTAGGACAAAATTAAATATCTCAAATTTAACTTGAATAATTAGATTATTTAGTTAACTTGAGGGCTAAATTGTCACTATATCTACTTTATGCCATACTCTAAAAAAAGGCTAGAATATTCAATGATAGTAATAAAAGTAATAGAATTTAAAATACAAAGTTTGGAACCTCTAAAAAAAACTTTTAAAGTATATAACTAAAAAGTTAGAAACTATACATATATCTATTTATATGAAAATATCTTTAATAACAAATTGTAGTTACAAAAAGTATACTAAAGTTGCAATCTTTACTTTTTAGGTAGGTCAATAATTAAAATTGAGTAATGTTAGAATTATTAAGTTGAGATATAAAATTTGTATTACAACTAATATATTATTAATTAAGTAATTGTTGACTTTTTAAATTTTTATTAATATAATAATTGTATAAAACTAAATTAATAACTGATTCATTAAATATCACATCTATTAGATACAAATTTTATATATCAATTATATAAACTCTAACACTATTGTTAAAGTTACATTTAGACCGCGTTAAAATAACAAATAAACTTCTTTGCATAACATAAATGATCAATAAATTTTTTTAGTATAAAATAAATGATATTTGAATCTCTTTCTAATTGTTTTTTTCACTTAAAGTATTGTTTATGGATATTGATTTGTAAAATAATTTTTGTACCTTCTTGAAATAAAGAATCTACTAAAATTTAGTTTTTTATTAAAAAAATAAAAATTATTCTTTCAAATTAATAAAAAAATGAAAAGGTCATTTGTTTTGTTTAAAAATTATTCATTGTTGTCGTAAACCCCAGTAAAAATGAGATAGTCAATATCTGTCGCTCACTGCCACCTATTGCAAATTATGGAACCAACATATATTTTCTGCTTCGCCGTTGTCCACATTCTCCTCTTAAAACAATTCATCAGGTTATTAACGTCTTACGGGTGTCCTCTCAAAAATTAATGAGTTATTTTTGCAAACTCAAACAAAAAAAATTAAAGGTTACAAAACGAGTAATAATATTCAGAAAAATTTATGATATAATTAAAACTTTATCATTGATCTTTTTATTAATCGATATAAATCTAATTAAGTATTTCTTGAAATTTCAGTTTAAATTTACTTTAACTATAATGCAATTGCTAAAATGAATTGTATTAACTTTTAATCTTAAAAGAAACGATGTTGAGCATTTGGACAAGTCACAAGATTGTATAATATTTTTTAAATAATACAAAAGTGGCAATTAATCAGAAAGTATCACATAGTAATATAACATAATATGAGCAACGTCAAAATCCTACTTCTTATTTATAGGAGATATCTCTACTTATAAAGTCTTGTAATTCAATTCTTTTCAGTAATGTGAAATCGGTGCAATCCCAACAATAAAGTCCACTTCAGCTTAACCCAGTGGTTTTATCTTAAGTCGAGTTAGAGAAAATGGCAGAAACGTTAACACATTACCAAAGGTTGAACAAATTATTAGAGTGACAAAAATCAAATATTGGAGGATTAGTACTTACTAGTATGGAAAAAGTACATCTTCAAATACAAATACATGAAAGTCAAACAACTTGCAGGAAAGAGCATATGGTTCGTAAATGTTGAAGCGGAAGCACATAAACGAGTTAAACAATTCACCTAAGTAATATAATAATGCAGAACAAGTTATTAAGAAATAAAAGAGAGAAAGGGTAGAAGAAGAACACATAAAGAATTACGTGGTTCGGCAACTTGCCTACGTCCACGACGGATCAATATCACATTCTTCTCTTATTCTGAATCACAAGGCAACCACAAAATATACCTATTACAAGAAAGATCACAAAGAATACTCTCTCTTGCTCTCTAGAGATTTTCTCTCACAAAGAACCACTAAGAATAATCACTAAGATTATTGTTGATCACCAAGATCTCTTTAAGATCACAAAGATCTCACTAACTTGATCACAAAGGTTGTCAAGTTCACTAAGTTGTGTTTACAAGCCAATTGATAGCCTTTATATAGGCCTTGGGACGTCCTAGGTATTCCCTATACGTGTGGGAGTCGTATTAGGGAGTCCTAGAGCAAGTGGGAGACGAAATTAGGAAGTTTCCTAATTTCGAGACACTGTTCCCGCGTTCAGCGCCGCGGCGCTGGTTCGCGTCGCCGTGACGCTGGCCCAATATTTGCTGAGCGCTGCGGCGCTCAGGTACTGGAAGTGGCGCTGCGGCGCTCATCCTGGTTGCCGCGGCGCTGGCGCCTGATGCGCGCCCTTCTTCGGTTTTCACCTCCTTTCACGTCCGTCTTCGATCCGTGCGCACCCTACGCACTTGGCTTGATCCCCAAATCATATTCCAATGATTTTTAATCAATATTCTTACAGTAAGTAACACAAGCAAAGCCGCAGCACAAGTACCAGTGCCCCTCCAGAGGTTTTTGAAATAGACACTTCTCAAGGTGGCCTTTGTATGGTTCCAAGAAGTTTCATGGTGTTCATTCAATTTTTTCGCAATGCCATGGTAACCGGACAGACAGACAGTTATCTGTAGGCAAAGTTCATTAAATATCCGTGCTACTCTAGAACTAACACCCAGATGATCAGATATAATTTTTACTTCTACAAGCAAATCTATATCTTCTTCAGTGTCGATAAGCAAATCCATTAGCAAAATAAGATTGCATACTTTCATTTCAAATGGATAGTGATATTTGTTAGACATATAATGGTATTTATGCCCTTAAAGCATGTGAAATATTATTTTATTAAATTAATAAAGTTTATTTATATATATAATTGAACATACATTGATAAACTCATATTTATAAAGTATGTGATTTATATATTAAACATATGATGCTAATACAGAGGATATAGATCATAGGTTCTTTATAAATTAAATCATATTCACAATCATTAATGAAATAGGCATTTTATTATGTAAGGTTGTAATTTTTCTGCTTCTTATAGTTAATGATTTACCTTGATCATCGAAGTAGAGACTTCGAGTAGAAAAATTAATGTATATGATACATTGAACAAAACTACTGTGAATTTCGATCTAGTTAACTAAATGTCATAGATTTTAATTCACAAAAGCTTTAATAAGCTTGATTGATCTTAATCCCGAGCAGGTAATAAACTTACATTCATGCGTTGTATCTTTTGAGTTATCACGGAGTGAGATCTATATAAACAGTCAAAACTTCGATAGCTTAGAGATATAATTTCATGGCTTGTGGGAACATATAGTTGCAAAATGGAATCTAATAATTAATGTCCACCTAAACTGTTTACAGTACTTGATCATTAAAATTTGTGGCCACAGTTTATTCAATAAATTATTTATTGAATATTAATATTTATTTACAAATATAGACATATTAAAAGTGATCATTAGAGCATTCAATGATTTAGAGGTAAATAAGTAATTAAAAAGACAAGACATTTTTTCAAGGCCTAACTTTAATTATGAACATCAATTAGAGGGTCAATTAAGTGGTTATTATTGGTCTAAAGACCAAGTCCAATTTAATTAAAATGAGTTTTAATTAAATGAAATTTTATTTTATAACATGGGTTACTAGAATACAACATTTTACTTTTAGTGGAATAGCATGAGGTTAACTTAGAAGAATTAATGTATTATAAGATAATAAGAATAAGGCTTTTTAAGTTGGAGTTAGGAAGTCTATGGGTCTTGCAATCCTTCTAGTAGCTTAAATCTTAATCAAACTCTAATTTTCTAATCCTAATCAAATTTTAAATACTCAAGAAAGATCCCTATATATATGGAAGGTATGTAATAAAAAAATGTGACCACAACTATATTGAGAAAAATTCTTTTACGTATTCTTACGTGAGAAAAGAATTTAATTAATATCATTCTCTCAGATTTAGGTATTAGTAATTTTAGAGATTAAGAAGATTCACGCGCCCACTCGCGTTTAGTTTGAAGATTGAGGATAGTAGAAAAGATTGCAGCCAGGAATTGAGGTAATTTTCTATCCATATACATGTAATTATAAACAAGACAATCTGACTTCCGCTGCATTTATTTTATTAAACAGAAAAAATTTATTTTACATACCAACAACTGGTATCAGAGCCACCTTGTATCATATTACATCTATAGTTTATTTTGTGTATGGTATTAATTGCTTATTGTGGCACTAATTGGATATTTAATCTATATTTTTTATCTTTATTAATTATGTGATGAATGGTTGTGTCTATAATAATTTATAATTAAGTTAATTCTTTGTGATTCTTTTGCAAACCAATTAAATGGCTTAGGGTTTTGATTTGCAATCTAAAAAATATATTTTTTTATTATTATTTTGATTGTAATAATAAAATAAAATAAAAAGGAAAAAAAATGGCAAAGAATGGGCGGTGGAAGTGAAAGGGAAGATGATGTTTATTTGGAAAATATCATTCATACCTTTTTAATTTTAATTAATTATAATATAGTTAAGATATTTTACGTATGTTACAAATTGATCCTTAAAAATTTGTAATTTATGCAAATAGATCTTAACAGAATTATTTATTTCACTCAGCCCCCTTAGATATTGGGTAATTAAAGATTGACCATATAACTTTTAGATATTTATAGATAGATCCTAAATTTAACCCAAATTTATTTTGAGATTAATTTTGGGTATTTATAAATTTAAAGTTGGTCCGAACTTCTCTTAATCTTGGTTCAATTTTATAAAATTTTATTTGAGCTATTTTATTAAAATTATTAGGTCTAAAAATATTTTCATTTAAATTTTTTAAAAAGGCTCAAAGAAATGTTAAAGCCTAAAATAAGCCCAATTTATTTTTAAAATAAGTGGACCAAAGAAAATTAAGAGGCCTAAAATCCAAGTTCATAAAAGAAGACAAGTAAGAAGAGGGAACATTATGAAAAAGCCTAAGTTAACTTCAAGGAAAACTTTCAAGATTTATATTTAGTTTTTAATGTTTTTCTTTCTAGGAAAAGTCATGAATTATAAGTTATTTATTTATTTGATTAATTGATTGAATGAATAACATGTCATACAGATTAAGGGTGCCACATTCACATGTCCATACATCAAATATATCATATTGTATGGCATTAATGTTCTAATGAGATTATGATAAGATTATTGTCATAATTTAAATATTATATTAATTTATTATTTGACGTGGTCTTATTAATTATTTTATGAAAATAAAATTAGATATTAATGAGTAGAACGTCATTTTATAAATTAATTAAAACTCTAAGAATTAAAATATTAAGTGAGAGAGGGCTTTAGGCATAAAGCTCATGGCCTCCATTATTAGTCATATAGTAAGATAGATTAATGACTCACCTTAAATCTTGTGAGCTCCATACAAAAGGTATTAATCAGAACTAGTTACTAGATAGGACTTCCCTAAAAGATAAGATCCAATATAGGACTAATGCGAAACTAACTACTCTACAGTGGCTTTTTTAATTGAAAAATATAAAAGGATTGAAATAATGGTTATGCACTCAACTTAGGTTGGTTGATATCCTTCCTATAAAGTTCTTGTCAATTAAATCTAAGAGCTAAAGAATCAGTAGTTTATTATTATTTGATATAAGATATCGAGATAATAATAACAAATTAATATGGTACTATTCTGATTTATGACAGATACGACCACCCTACGGAGGCGTATTCTGAATGAAAATTAGATTACCAATGTATATTGTAGTTAAAGAGTTCTACATAAATGCATTTCATGTATTCATGCAAAAGTTACACATGCTTTTAGATAATGTATGCTCATGTTTGAATTTATTTTTCAGAATCATGTCTTCATTCAACCCACTAGCATCCATCCTTAATCAAAACAAGTTAACTGAGAATAATTATGTGGATTGAGAAAGGAACTTAGATATTGAACTCACAGTTGAAAAGCACGAATATATCCTAACTGATAAATAAACTCAAATACCTAATGAAAAAGCATCTCAAGATGAAATAGATGCTTACAATAGTCAATTGACTAAGGGACCATCTTCATCTTTTGGTCTCAATCCTAGTGGAAATAGTAGTAAGAAGAAGAAGAATAAGTCAAAGAAAGCATCTAATTCAGGATTTGTGTAAATTCATAAAAAGGTAGTAAGGCGCAAAGGAAAGTGTTTCCAATGTGGCATTAAAGGGCATTGGAAGAGAAACTCTCCTTTAATTAAGTTTTTAATAACTAAAAGGACAGCTTCACCTTCTAGTAAAATGCTTTTCATTGAGACATATTTAATGGTTAATTCTATTGATTCCTAGATAGTAGATTCTAGAGCCACTAATCATATTTCTAATTTATTGTAAGAGTTCTAGGAAACCAGACAACTCAGTGAACAGAAGATCAATCTAAGGCTTGGAAATAGCGCAACTGTTGCAGCTAAGGTAGTGGGAGTTGTTCAACTTTATTTTGATGATTTTAGGACTTTAGTATTAGATGATTGTTTGTTAGTACCAGAACTCAAATGTAGTTTGATTTCAGTTACTTATTTGAATAAATTTAATTATTCTGTTATTTTTTACTCAACTGTAGTGATCAAAAGAAATAAGTTGTTTATATGTTTTGGTACACTAGTTAACTATCTATACTGCATATATCCTAAAATCAACTCACTGCATGACACAAAATTAAATAATGAATCTAATCACCATAAGAGGATTAAAGTGACTCCCACTAATCAAATGTATCTATGACATTTACGTCTTGGTTATATTAGTCTAGATAGGATCCAAAGACTGGTCAAAGATGAACCTTTAAGTTCATTAGATATTGAACCATTATCAGTCTGCGAATCCTGTATAAAAGAAAAAATGACCAGAAAACCCTTTAATACTAAAGAAAATAGAGTCTTTGAAACATTAGAATTAGTGCACTCTGACGTGTGTTGGCCCACGAGCATACAAACTTGATGACTCTGGCATTCCAAAAAAATATTAAGGTGAATGAGGTATGGAAAATGATAGTTGGTGCTTGCCTTACCTAATAGATGAGCTCAATGCCCAAACTTGAGAATATGTTTGCAACAACTTCTCTTCATATGAAGCAAGAGCATATAAGATTTATTAGGCAGGCAGCTCTATAGATAGTTCTTAATTATCAGTGCTTGGAGAGCTATGAGAAAAAGAGGAAACAGGATAAGTTGGTACAAGCTGGTATATGGAGCTCAGCACATTCATAGGCATAGTTTCATCACTTGGCTGGCTATCAAGGATAGGCTTCAAACTTTGGAGAAGATAGCCAAATGATGTTCTACTGCTTCCACCACTTGCTTATTGTGTGGTGGTGATAGAGAAACAGTTTAACATTTGTTCTTTCAATGCACTTAGAGAGAATGTAGTAGTAGGTGTTACGTGAAGCCCAGATACATAGAAATCTCTTTCTTTTACAGGAAAGCTAGTGGTAAACCTCTCTTAAGTAGATATCGTCAAGTTACTTTTTGTGCCACTGTTTTTGTCATTTGAAAATAATGTAACCAAGTGATATTTCAGCAAAAAAGACCAGATGCTAATGCTATATTTTAAAATATTAAGAAGGTAGTAGGGATCAGATGTTTAAGTAATGAAAGTAGCCTCAACGTAGATAATCATACTCATAAGAGGGTGAATTAATAGATATTTTGTTCTTTTTGTCATGGCTTCTGTTTGCTACCCTATCTAACTACATAGGATACTCATATATTTGTAGTTTGTTTTTTAGTAATACAACTTTGACTTGGTTACTTGCCCTGAAAAAGAACTTGGTTGTTCAACATCCTAAACTAGCCATCGTTTAGAATGTATCGTTAAACGATCATTAATGCCTAATAAAATAGATATAGCAGTTGCTTGCTAGAAATCTAGAGTCTTTACTTGATGCAGGATATGTGATGTATATACTATTATGAAGTGATCTATTAACCTACTAATAAGTCATCTAATGACAATTCCATCAATATTTTTATTGTAAAAAACCATACTCGCTTGTTCTCCTATAAGTACCCCTATATTCCGTTGAGTAGGATTCGATAATGGATACTTCTTCTTTTTTTTATCTTGATTCACGTAAAAAAGTCAGGGATGATGGTCTTACTTGCCAATAGAAATAGTATAATCCTCTTATTTTTATTATAACCGAGAAATTCATGAATCGGAATCCTAATGCATATAGATACAAATGGTCCAATAGGAGTAAGAATTTTCAAGAGCATTTGGAACATTTTGTTTTGAAGTAGAAAATATGTTTTTAGGTAGTGTTTGATTAATTATATATTATTTATTATTCGATTGATTGGTCTAAGGTTATTGATAAAAAATATTTGTCTAAGTCAGTTTGTTTCTTTTGATCCAAGTTACTTCTCTTTTTGTCTAAGCAGCTTTCTTTTTATCTAACGCACTTTCTTTTTCCTGTGCATTTTGAGAATTCTCCATTCATAGGTCTGAGATTCACGTTTATGAATTGAAAGGTTCGAATGATCCAACTCTGCAATCAGTTGTTAGAATCAATAGGTCTTTAAAGTAATCATTTGAAAATTTTGATACCTTTCTCATTGGATGATCATAATACTTCTCAAAAATTGAAATTCTTGATCAATTGAGGAAGAATATCACCATTTACATTTATATATTCTTTTAACTTAAATTTTTGACTAATTACTTAAATTTTTATCCATTGATCTTATGTAATAGTGAGTGACTCGACAAAAAAATTAGTGTTTGACTTTAGTTGAAAAACAAATATAGTGTTTAACTTTAAATTTACACTATTGAATTGCATAAAGTTACTAGATGAAAATTTTAAGTCACCATTTTAAATAAAAAATTTAAGTGAAGGGAATTACTTATACATATGAGATTTTATATAGTGAGTGACTCGGCAAAAAAATTAGTATTTGACTTTAGTTGAAAAAAAAAAAATTAACTACAGTCAAATGTTAGCTTTTGTATAGGCATACACTAATTGGTGAACTATGTCATCCAACTGATTAGTGTTATATTTATATAGGAGAGCAAAACCCTAAGAAATTAAACATTTTTTTTAATGAACAGCGAAAATCTAAAATTTGTTCATTAGAGTATCTCAAACTAGGCCTCTAAGGCGCTTTTATTGACATCAAGAAAATAGCAACAGATAGCAAAGATTCAAACATTTGAGCTACATGTCGAACATAATAAATGTGCATTGAATTGCTGGGCCTTTTTACCTTCACTCGCTTCCCCTTCTTCATGGAAAAGACTACTTTCACCTTTGTGGAAGAGAGAACCTGATGCATAGGTCGTTCAAAAAACTTCAAAAATCAATTTGGAATGTTGCCAAATAAACATGATGACTGGTGCGCAAGCAATTATGACGATGGCAATAGCGATCCATAGCCATCCTCTGTTGAGGACAATGAAAAATGCTTCAGAAAACACGACCATCATTGCTCCTATTGATATTAAAAGCATTACCAATCCAATATTTAATTTTCTTGGCGACGACCGGAGGAAATCAACTTGTGCATGCCTCGATGTGAAAATAGATAAGAAAAATGATATTGAGGTTGAGGAGGATACCAACGATATTGCATTTGATATGGCAAAAATCTTAAAGGAAACATTATCAAGGAAAAAACGAAGCCCTGTGTCTTCTTTGTTGCCCCCCGGTACAGTAATAGCTGCGGCAAAAGCCACGGCCGCAATAAGTGTTGCCACAACCATGCAAGATGTTGCAGTTTCCTTCAACCATTTCTCACCTTTTTCCCTCAACCCTTCATGCTGCTTTTCAAACAAAGCTCTGGGAGTGAACCCTTGATTGTTTTTAGCTTCAACCTGCCTTGGCTGAACAACATTTTTGACTTCCTACAGTTAAAAAGTTTTGAAACACCTCATCATTGAAGAAAGAAATAGTCATATAATTATATAAAAGCAACAGTTATTCTAAAAAATTATTTACATAAAAAAATGATAGTAAAATAACCAAAAGTGGGAGATGGAGAGGCAACCTTCCAATAAAACCATATCATGTATTTTAAGTTATCTTTCATTTACCCAACTACTACAAATAAATGAAACACATTAAAATGGTTAGATTAAGAAAATGGAATATTAAAATAAGAAAAAGACTTAAACAAAGTGAGTGAGATAATTATGTGAAAATGCAACACCAAACATACAAACAAACTGCGGAAGTTTATCTATTGGAAACTGACATAACACAATTCAGTTGGATGAGTAAATGCAAAAGTTAATGCTATTGCAATACCATCATCTATTAGCATTGTTATGTTGTATTTTTGTTTTTCTCATTTCTCTCAAATAAATGTATTGTGCTATATAAGTTAATTCGTATGGATGTGTTAGCAAAAATTACATTTCAACTAGTTTGTATTTATAATGTATTTATAGTATTATAGAATATGTAAATAACATAGTATTCTCTCAAGGGTTCGTAAAAAGAGGGATCGAATATTTCACCTCAAACCACAACCCCTCACGCTGCAATTGAAGAGCTGCTCCTGGTAAAATACTGAGCCGATCTGATGGTGCCATCATTCCAGCCAAATGCAAAATGTTGTTGCCTTCTTTATCTGTGAGCAAAACTATTAAATCCTTACTGGAACCAATCTCATAAATAAGCTTGAAGATGTCCTGCTGACGATTCTTAACAGCAATATGAAATATGCTGTAGCAATTTTCATCAACCTTCCATATCAGATCTGGGTATTCACGAATTAGTATGCATAGGAACTGATCGTTTCCTTGTTTTGCTGCTTCAAATATTAGTGGCTTAGGCATCGTAATTAGTTTTGAAATCTTCGAGTCGCTCAACAATACAACTCTTTTCCAAATGAATTCGACTAACTGAATTGCTGGATCTTTGTTTTCTGCATCTTTGACACCTGAAACTTTAGATTTTAAAACCCAAAACAGAAAAAGTAGACAATCAAGATTGTTATATGACAAGTATGCTAATTGCTAAACGTTCAAGAGTTCAGATCCAACTAACCAAGATTGACGCATTTACTAGAATATCCAGTCTTTTCAGTATAAGATGGCCGATGCTTTTGGGCCAAGGCATGAAGTGCTGTCTCTTTATTTGCAGCACGAGCAGTCGCTAACTCTGGGTAATCTTTAACCAACTGCATCGCAATATCTGAGAACAAAATTTTCACATCACGCATTATAACAGAAAATTAGATTCTTCTCCTAATCTAATTTTACTTGAATCTTTTTGAAAAAATTTCAACAAGTACTTTGCATGAGTTATGTTTGGTCAAAAATTATTTTTCTAATTATTTTATTTATATTCCATGCATGTTTAGATTAACTATCTATTTTATCCAATTCAGAGAACAAAATTATCTCCATTTACCTCTGGAAATCTATCACTAAAGACCACTTACAGTTATCGAAACATATATACATGCAAGGTTAGGTTAAAAAAAATAAGTTAAAAAGGCAAAAAAATAGAATAAACAACAGTAAGGTCTCTTGTGTTTGATCTGGTACAGTTAAGTCTCTCAAGACTGGATTTATAACCATTAGGTCCTTTTTATGACAGAAATGTCCCTACCCCAACGAAACTAGTTATTTTGCTCCGAAGAAAAGGTCCTCACTTAACTGTATCTAAGCCAAATAGAAGAAAAGTTAGTTTAAATTTCTCAATTATTACTTCACAAATCCACTATCAAATTTTTTGCTATAGGTTCATGAATTTGAATGTTAATCAGACAATGCTTCCTAACAGTTTCCATCTAGTGTGAATGATTCCAATTTCCAATTGTAGCTTGGATAGGTTATGTCAAATAATATCAATTACGCAGAGAGATCAGGAACAGTACACACCATACAAATCACTGTCTATCAAAGTCAATAGTAATTCAATTTGATCCTCTTCATCCAAGTAGTATTTAGTTTCTTGATAAAGGTACTCCACCATATCTTTGTGGCCCAATGATGCAGCCTCCACAATCGGCAGCATTCCATCATCATCTCGAACCTTTGCTATGGCTTTATCTTCTTCCATCATAATCCTAGCAAGTTCCACCATTCCGGACATAGCAGCAAGAGATAGAGCTGTCTTTCCAAATGCATTTTTCTTTGCTAAGTCCCCTTTAGTCTTCATTTTCAGAAGTTCCTTCACAAAATCAGTACGTTTTGCCCCGGCTGCAATGTGAAGGGCAGTCTCTCCTGTTTTTGAGAGACCAGCATGAACATAATCTTTATGAACCTCGTAAATACGTTTAGCTACCTCCCAGTTACCATTTAGTGCAGCTCGATACAATTTTAATCGTCTAGCTCTTGTTTCTCGATCTCGATCTGTCAATTTGAAATAAAAATGAGTTTTAATTGTCAATAAATTTATTGACACCAATACTTCATGTTTCGCTCCAAAGCTATCCTAAACTTGTTATTGGAATTCAAATTCTCTTTCTTCGTTATTGTTGCATAGTAAGATCAATATCACATTTCCCCCTTATTTTTTCCGTTAATGGAAATTGCCACTTTTTCCTATGTTGTTTTTTAAATTAACCCTTACTTCTCTCTTTTTTATATTATTCAATTACTCTCCTGTTGGAAGAGAAAATGTATTTTTCAAAGGTATATTAGTCTTTTTACATGATTATTTTATATTTTTAATTTAATTTAAATTTCAATAAACACTTTTAAAATGTGTATTTTTAGCTTTTAGTATTTTTTTCTTTGCATTTTGATTTTAATATTTTAGTAAACGTGTTTTTATATCTTTGTTATTTTAGTTTCTAAAAGTGTTATTATTTGGACTTGAAACTAAATATTAGTTTTTTAATAACCTAAATACTTTTTTAAAAAAAAGCCTAAAATTGTTAATTAGGTTATTATCATCAATACCTTGAAGTATAACTTAATTGTAATAATATCCACAAATTTAAAAAATCGACGTTAATGTCCAATTTTTTGCTAAAATAGACACAAATGCTCAATTGTTAAAGATTTGTCGTTAAGATTGATAAATCCAAGGGTAATCTCATCTTTTTACCTTTAAACTTTTAAATTCATTAAAAATAATAATATAATAAATGAATAATAATGTAATATAATATAATATATTAATATAATAATATAATATAAGAAAATTTTTAAAAACAAGAAAGTAATACAACTAACTAAATGGCTATTTGGCCATGTGCATCGAGGACTGCCACTTTGGCCGCTTGGTTCAATGGCCAAATGGCCGTTTGTTCCGGCAACCATAATGGCCGTCGGTGCAACCAACAGTAGCTGGAAAGCCACTTGGTTCCCAAGCGATCATTTGGCCTTTAATTTTTTAAAATTTTTTATTTTTTTATTAATTTTTAAATTTAATTTTTAAAGATTTTTATTTTTTTAATATTTTATTACTAATTTATTTTTACTTTTTTATTATTATTTATTTTTTATTATATTTAATTGTCAAAATAGAGTATAATGTAATAGCATAACATACCAGACACATGTTCATCATGAACAACAAAATAGTATTCATCATCGCTTGGTTCAATGATCAGCAGAAGATCGTCACTATCTGTCATGATTTCATTGTCTGACATTCCCGATTAACATTAAAAAAAAGAGTTAAGTTCTTGCTAAAGATGAAGCTCAATCTATAAAGAAATGAAGTTCAAGAAATTTGCTTTGTCTTGGATTCATTAACATAAGTTCATTTAAATCAAAGAGTGCACGACTATATGATTTCAAAATCAATAATTAGGAAAAATTTTAACTTAATTCTGAAGTTTTATTAAATTATTTACTATATTTTCTTAAATACTTCGATTAGTTTTTGCTTTTGAAAAATTAACATCTCAATGACAATTTTTTTATGACAGTGAAGTAAATTCATTTATAATAAGATCAAATTTATCTTAAGTATAAAAATTGACCCAGTAATTCAATTAAATTTTAGAAACTAAATTGATAATTTCTCCAATAATTACAACCAAACTATGATATGATTTACTAAGAAACCACGTCAAGTGTTGGTTTTATTTAAATTTCTATTTTCTATTTACATGCTTCAAGGAAATATCCTTTTTTCTAAATTCATTTATGTATATCACCTTTTTCCCTCTTTTTTTTTGTGGGGGGGGGGGGGGGGGGGGGGGGGGGGGGGGGGGTGGTGGTTGGGGGTTGTTATATTATTCTTAGAGGTAGTATGCATATCACCTTTTCTCAAATGGTGCAAAATTTCTCCAAGTAATCGGATTATTATGTCTTGTTGTTCCGTGAGTCGCTCCATAGTACGTACTGCCGAGTCGGTTGGTTTCTCAACGAAATTGAGGGATTAACCACTTCAGATGTGCCTGACACTACATAATTTAAGAGGATCAAATGTTAATAGCCATTTAATCTATATATAAACAATTATGTCTAATTGTAAGATTATTGTATTTTTTATTAAAAAAAATTGAAAAATTGACAGTTTAATCTCTGTGTTTTCATTTAATTACTCACCTGATTTTTAATATTTCAAAATTATTAATTACATTTTTTAGAGATGTTTTTATTACCATTTTTATTCTTGAAATATGCTTTTTTTTTCTATTTTTATCACTGAAAAATGAACATTTTCATCCCTAAGAGATGCAATTGATAATTTTAAAATGTTAAAGACTTAAGAAGTAATTCAATAAAAATGTACGAATCAAAGTAACAATTTTCCTAAAAAGTATTATGTAATTTATTCATACAATCAAAACAGTACACCGAAGGGACAGCTACATGTTTTAAGATCTGGTATATATAAGATCTCTTATTGCACACAAATGGATAAAGCGTTACTTAAACAGAAGACTGGGTAGAAAATAAACTCTATGTGCATATCATGAAGATATACCTCCTTCAATTAGCTAACTGACGTTCAATTTCAACTGTTTAAAGTTACTCTCCACCTTTTAAATGAAAAAGTAATTTTTTTTCATAATTTGCTTGTTTATGCTTCGCCTCCCTTAATTTCCAACTTAAGCATTTTGATTCCTGTAATAATAGACATTAACTTATATAATTTACGGTTCTGCTCCTGATTACAAATAAAGTTTTTTTGACAAATGATTAGAAGGAAATAAAAAAAAAAATAGCCAATGATGAAGAACATTAGTGCATGTATAAGAAATCAGTTTAAATTCTAGGATTGTTAAAGGTACGTAGAGTAAATATTTAATTTTTGGATTTCCGGGGCAGGTGCAATGAGAAAATAAGTTGGAAATATGATTTATTTTTTAATTCAAATAGCCAACGTTAATATTAATCCTTATTTAGATGACAAAAATAGCGCGAAAAACGTAATCAGAAGACAGAAATGAGAACTCCACACGCACATAAAAAGCAAAATCGAACTGTGGGTTGAAAGAGTTTACCAACTTATATATGCAGAGCGTTTCGATCTACAGCTCCGAAGGGAACTCTGAAAAAGAGAATCCTCAGGTAGAAGAAATAAAAGAGAATAATGGAGCTCACACTGAGAAGAAGCAATGTCCGTCACTTTATAAAGGGTCGATTTGGATGGAGACAACTCATAATTCATGAATGCCCGTGTTTTTTTTTTCTGAAATTTTTTTTCTTTTTTATTTTAAACAATTACAATCAGTTAAATTTAGGTATCTATTAAGTTATTAGACTGGGTTGACCGCCTTTTTGTTATTTATTATTATTTAGATTGCACTAATTTCACATACAAAAATGAAATAAAATAACTTTAAACTGTTAGGGGATCGCCAATAATAATATAACAGACAAATTTTAACGAGATGTCTCATATGAAATGTGAAAAGTTTTAACAAGTCCTCTTGCTCCTCAATTGAAACCTGGAGACAAGTCCTAATAAAATCCGTCTAAAAAACGTGGATTCAATTTTGAGAGCCCTGAAATGCTTTTGAGGTTTGTGAAACAATGAGAGAAATCAGAACAAGACCCTTACATGAAATGAAATAAATCTTTAACAAGACTATTCGTGTAAAATATAGAGATAATGGTGGATAAAAATTTTAATTGGAAAGAATCACCATTGTCAGGATCTTATATTAAATCATCAAAAATAATTTTATTGGAAGCGTATAGAGACGTAAAAAAATTAAGATTGATATCTTTTATGTCTAAATTTTTTTTTATGAAAAAAAAACTGCCGCCACTCACTGATGGGATGTGAATAAATAATAGGTTAGAGTTTAGACTGTGGATCTCAACCTATTATTTATAGTATTTTATTTTATTTTGACTCATTATAAAAATAAAATAAAATAATTGGATCTCTACATATTAAAATTCATGTCATATGTGATGCTCTAAAAGTCTAATAATAAATAAAGTTTATTTGATCACTTTTAATGGACAACAAAATAGATAGTCAATAATATACAATTAATTGAAATATATAGGCCCAATTTAATGTAATACTTAACAATCTCTCACTTTGGCCATATATGTCAATTTACAATTGTACATTATCAAATAACTTTATGAGCTCAATATTTGCTATCTTAATAAAGGACATCTCTAAACAATCTGGTCTATCAATTATATTGATATAGGATCAAAACGATCTTCATTATCTCTTTTATAACTAGATCCATCAATGGTCACAAACATCAATATAATCAATAACATAGATTAAGCATGGATGTATAGCATAGAAATTTTATGCAACGTGATCCCTTAACATGCCTATTTCTAACTGGTCCTACTTTATAACTCAAAAGAGTTTAATAATATACTTTCAAAACTTTATGCAAAACCACAATTGAAAGAATATAACTTTATTTCAGAGTTTTCAATAAATAAACTAAGAACAATACTTTAGTCTGATCAGAAAACATGTTAATTATAATTGAACATCAAGAAATAAATTCCCATAATAGAAGCATATTATTAGGATGAACCATACCTATACGAGCCATATGCTCATGAAACACCTTAGGTGGTACACCTTTAATAAGCAGATTTACAATCATTAAGTTTGTACTGATATGTTCAATAGACACCTGAAGACTCTGAACTTTCTTTTTAACAACAAGAAACTTCATGTCAATATACTTCGATTTTGACGAGCTTTTGTTGTTCTTAGAATATAATTCAGCGGCTTTATTATCACAATTTATTCTCAATGGTCTTTCAATGCCATCGATAATTTGTAGCCCAGTAATAAAATTCCACGACCAAATTGCTTGATTTGATGCCTCATAGCAAGTTACAAATTTTGCTTCCATGGTGGATGAAGCTATGAGTGACTGTTTAACACTCTTCTATGACACAGCTCTCCCAGCCAATAGGAAGACATAACCTGAAGTAGATCTTCTGATATCGAGGCAACCAGCAAAATCAAAGTCTGAATACCTAATGATCTGTAAATCATCTAATCTCTGATATGTGAGCATGTAATTTTTTATTCTCTATAGATATTGTATAATCTTTTTAATGGCTCTCAAGTGATCTATTCTTGGGTTACTTAGATATTTGCCAAGCATTTCAACTACATATGCAATATCTAAATATGCACAAACTTGAGCGTACATAAGACTCCCTACTACTGACGTATGAGGGATATTCTCCAATCTTTCTTCTCAATTTTTATTTTTTAAGCATTGAAGCAGAATAAATTTATCACCTTTAGTAATGGGTGTGTCTTCTGATGCATAATTCTTCATGTTAAATCTACTAAGCACCTTATCGATATGTGCCTTTTGTGATAAGACAAGTATGCCACGAGAACAATCTCGGTGAATCTGTATGTCCAACACAAAAGAGGCATTCCCAAGATCTTTTATTTTAAATTTATTTGAAGGAAATCTCTTAGTTTCATGTAACAATCATATATTGCTGCTTGCTAGTAGAATGTCATTCACATATAAGATAAGAATAATAAATTTACTCCCATTGGTCTTGTGATAAATGCATTGATCAAAAGTGTTTTCTTTAAAACCACATGAGGTAATCACTTGATCAAACTTTCAATACCATTGACGGGATGCTTGCTTTAAACTATAGATAAACTTCTTTAATTTGCACACCAAATATTTTGAATCTTTGGATTCAAAGTTCTCTAAGTGCAACATGTATATGGTTTCTTCAATGTTGCCATTGAGGAACATAGTCTTTACATCCATATGATGTAGCGCTAAATCATAATGAACTGCAAGTGCCATAATAATTTCAAATAGCCTTTTGATGAAACTGGAGAGAAAGTTTTTTTATAATCAATGCCTTCATTTTGAGTGAAACCTTTTACGACTAGATATGCCTTATATCTTTTAACATTGCTTTTCGAATCCTATTTGGTTTTGAAAATCTATTTACAACCAATTAGTTTCGCTCCTTTAGGCAATTCGACAAGATCCCAAACGTCATTGTCTTATATTGATTTCATCTCATCTTTCATGGCATCTATCCTTTCTAGGAGTTCACACTTTATTTGACTTGACTAAAAATTATTGGATCATCTTCCAATCCTATATCAAACTCATGTTCTTCGAGATACATGACATAATCTTTTGAAATCATTGATCTTCTTTCTTTGGTGATCTCTTTAATATTACTTCCAATTGAGGTTTTTATTATTGCTCATCTATATATGTCACGCCCCAGACCCAAAAGATCTGACACACGACATCACTTACATTCATTCAATAATACTTAAACATTCATTTTAATTTCTTTCAGAATTATAGTAATTGAATTATGACTGGGACAATTAGTAAACCGGAGATACGCAGAGTTTTCTCAGAGATTAACACTCTACTACGTCACCAGTAGCAACTTTATTACCGGAAGCCTAGAATATATTCATTGCAAATTCTTACTTAAAATCAATCCATTACTACACTTGGTGAAACTTAAACTAAATCCAACCACACACAATAAAATAATACATAAGTATTTATTCACTATGGACAAATCAAATATCTTATCCTACGTGTCCCCAAATGAAACACTTAGCAACCTAACAACTTAGGGAACCCAAAGAACAGCAGAAGCCTTGCCAAATCGGCTAAGCACACATGTACCTTATTTACCTGAAATCACCATAAACTATAATGAGTATAAAACTCAGTAAGCATACTAGTTTTTCATATATCAAATACAAATACATATATGTACACAATGCATATGTATGATATGCTGTGATCAATCAAAATCATAATCTTATCAAATCACATATCATGTAAGCGCTTACACATTCTTTCAAAACACATAATAGGAATACCATTACTCGACTACTACTTAGTAGGACTTACATATCACATATCACATAATGAGCCAAATGTCACTCGTAAGTGACATACCGTATGAGAGGAATAGTACAAGTGAGGTCTTTAAATCA
This sequence comes from Ailanthus altissimus, assembly GCA_946807835.1. Taxonomy (NCBI): domain Eukaryota; kingdom Viridiplantae; phylum Streptophyta; class Magnoliopsida; order Sapindales; family Simaroubaceae; genus Ailanthus; species Ailanthus altissimus. Next base: position 3,026,649 of record OX327690.1, on the reverse strand, counting down.
CACATATATAACGCTTATGCCCGAAGGTAAAAGCCAAACCCTCACCCTGATCATCGGTGAGTCCTCTCACATGTACCAATACGCCACCACACGAATGTGATGACTCACACTTCTTTTAGGTACCAATAGGATCCTCCCTACATACGGAACACATAACATATACCAATCCCGAAGGAAAGGCCACACATAAAGGCTCCACAAATCACATAAAATGCCTACTAAGTTAACAGTGAGTTCAAGTACCCTCAAAATACAAAATATTTCTCATGGACATATTACACTTCAAAAGCTTTCTTTATTAAACACATCTTATTTTGAAAGCTCACTTACAAAAACACATGTATGTCCATGCTCAATGTCAATGCTCACATTCAGAAACATATATTCATATTTCATATCAAAATATACTTTGACATAACATAAACATATTCTTAACCCCATTTGCAAAATCATACAAAACAATTACTATGTTTATTGTGATTTCAGTAAAAAGTCTAGTATACTTACCTCTTAGCACTTACAGCTACAAGGCTTAAATCTCCTTAACCTATCAATGGAGATCAATCCTTTCATAAGCCTCACAATTCACACAAATACTTAAATAGCTTACAAAATTATACACAATGCATTTAACACATCAAATTGGTCTAAATACTTGATTTCTCAAAACTTGTCATTCTGACCACTTACACTTAACAAAATTTTCTAATAGATCAAATGATGTCCAATTACTCCAAAATCAGAATATATCATTCTTGACTCATATATACTTCTTATATATGAATATTATATCAAACTTCCTACACAATCCATTTCATACACATCATCAAATCCAAACTACAAACCTGACAGGATCAAGATACTTACTGAACAATATTCAATCTCCCAATTTTATAAAATCATATGCTAACTCAAAAATTATAAAACTACCACATAATTACTCTTAACACATATCTCAGTCCATGATAAATATTTCACTTCCAAATCACTACCAAAAGTATTTTAAAACTATTTTATTCTATAACTTTAAAAATCTGTTAATCAAATATTACAATGAGCTGATACACTTTAGAAATTCATAACACTTCAACCACATTGATCTAAATTCTCAATTCCGAGTATATCATATTAGACATATACAATTATCATATTCCACAAATTCATAATTTTTGAAAATCATTCAGTAGGACAACAATTATTTTTCACTGTACTATACTGTTTACACAGGAAATTTCCAGAATTTCAGGGTCATTTTGGTAAATTCACTATAAATTCAATTTCCAGAATTTTCAATCGATTCAAAGTCTCAGATTATCCTTAACATGTCTAATTGCATATAATAAAAATTCAAAACCAGAATCGAATCACAACAATTTATAAAATTCCTAGATCAAGAGGTTATCCAGTAGAAATTCCATAATTCATCATGATTTATCAAACTATCTTATAGATCATCATCAATTCTCATATGATCTTACGAAATACACAACAAATCCTCAATTATACATATTTTCAGAAATCAAAACTTAAAGGAATTAACTTAATTAATACCAATAAATTGAGAAATACGTATGATATACCTCTTGAAATTCAAAATTCCAATTTTTTCTTCTTTTTCTTCTTCTTCTCCTCTTTCTCTCTCCTCTATTTCTCTCTTCTCTCTCTTAAAATGGGTAGCTCGACCTAAAAATGATAAATTAGGGTTTGAAAGTGTATTTTTATACTAAGAGGCTAATTTTTGGTATTTACAAATTTGCCCCCAAAACTTTCAAAGTATAACAATTTGGTCCCTAAAATAATTCCAAAGTCTTGCAAATAAACCCAATACTAATAGTATATCCTTAACCTATAAAAACACTACTAATAACAATATATAAATCAGGGATCACCCACATACAAATAAAATACGTATATTTATATATATAAATATACATATTCTTACCGGTTATGGATACTGGTTACTACAATTCTCCCCTCCTTATAAGAATTTCGTCCTCGAAATTCATAACTTAAGCACATAGATGAGGATACTTAGATCTCATTTCTTCTTCTCATTCTCAATTTTCCTTTTCAACTGTATGGTTTATTCATAAAACATTTACAAAGCAATCTTCCTTGTATATAAGATTTGCTCATTGTGGTCCAAAATCCTAATAAATACTCATTCATATGTTAGATTATCTCTAAGTTGGCTCATAGCTGAGTATACGAGAGGAGTACGAAACATATATCCATAAAATAAACATATGACACACATTATGGAGTTATAAAATTATACACACATATTTTTATTCTTTTTTTTTCCATTCGTTCAATATTTAATGGGCATCTATACACTTCACATTTTATTCATTAAAGAATAACATAGATGTAGAATATCCATACTAATCTCTTAAATAAAATTCTTAACTCCTCTGAAAATTTTAATCCATTCAACATATACTCATACGTTATAATATCATTCACTACCTTGATATCATTCTAAAAAAAAATGTAGCATTTCTACGCAACTAAGTTGTCATTCAAATCAGAATATTGAAGGTATTATCTTAAATGATCAATGATTCTTAAACTGTAGATCTCAACATTATATCTCTTACTCCAACTCTTTAAAAAAAAATAGTCCACCTTATTAGACATCATTTTCTCATTGAGACTGACATGTCTGCTTTTTTCTAATATGCTCAGTTTCAAACAGAAAAGATTGCACTAGCACAATTACTGCGATGACAAATATGGTTTTTCAACTATTCCTTTAACGTCATCCACGGAAAAGGAAAGAACAAAACGATTATTGGTTTTCTTTCATAAAATTCTATAAATAGCCTAAACCTCATAATCACTTTTCTAGCAATAAATAAAACCAACCTTCTTACCATCTTCATAATGAATCCCATTATCATAACTCCTCCTGTTCCTTTTTCTCCACCACAATTTCCAGACCTAATCAAAACCAGAACACTCCATTCCCGTGCCAAAGAATTCATCAGACACTACGCCATCTTAGCAGTCCAAGAACACGGCCTCACAGTTCTTGGTGGCCCTTTGTTCAACTTAGAATACCCTTTCTTTCACCTGCACTCTTTTTTCCCATTTTCCCAATGGTCCAAACCTGTCCTTTACTTGTTATGGTACCTGTTGGATCTTTATACAATCGCCATGGAATTTCCATTACTTAGAACCCTCCAAAAATTAGAAAAATGTGATGCAGATCATCCAGCCCTGATTTTTCTCCAATGGTTTTACCCAAAGACATGGTGGATAACTAAATTTCAATACATGATTGCAAATAACACAAATGCTGCAGTCCCCAGACAACATCTTTGGTCAGTCTTACTTCTCTAACGGAAGGGTATGATTATTTCAGATCACGAGATTCATTATTACCCTACTGTTAAGGATTACTTCACATTTACCCTTTCACTAAAGGGATCAATTAAGCTCTGGCCTGAAGAAGTAATTCAGCAAAAGAGAGAACTTCAAAGAATTCTTGCTCAGGAAAATCAAATAATTCCTCCGTCTGTTTGGATCTCCCCAGAAGATGCTGCACCTTGGGAACAAGTTGAAGCTGACTTTACAGAAGACCTGAATTTTGCCAATATACTCAAATTCCAACAAAGACAAAAATATCATCTTTCACATCTCAGAAATACAGATTACTCTACTCATCATCACCATATCCCAAACATGACTTATTATGCCAGATACAGACAAGCAATGGATAACCTTCACCAATGGCTTCAGCTAACTGTCCCGACAGAACCTACCCAATCTCAGCCAGTTGTCCCGACAGAACCTGACCAACACCAACCCAATCTTGACTTATCCCTCTTTCAAGACTCCCAACCTTATCTAACCGACACTCAAATCCAAGGGGAATCCAGCACATCCCTCATCCAGACCAGCTCACCTGCAGAAGATCAAGACTTGGTTTGGCATTAGAGGAGACTGCAGCTCCATCTAGTGATGAAGAGAAGACGCCAGAGTCATCTAGAGTAGAAGCAGAAAGAAGGGACATTCAAGAAAGAGCTCATAGCACAATCGTTCTATCATTGAGCGATGAAGTACTAAGGGAAGTAGCAGGTGAGACGAGGGCAATAGATCTTTGGAAGAAGCTTGACTCTCTTTATATGAGGAAATCATTGGCTAACAGACTACATATAAAGAAGAAGCTGTATCAGCTGTCCATGTTAGAGGAGACGCCGATGAAAGATCATATAGACGCCTTCAATAAGATCATCCTTGATCTTGAGTCTATCAACATCAAGATAGAAGATGAAGATAGAGCAATTATTCTGCTGAGTTCACTCCCTAAGAGCTATAAGAGTTTTGTTGATACACTACTCTATGGCAGAGAGAGTTTAACGATGAGTGATGTGAAATCATCATTAAACTCAAAGTTATTAGGAAAACAGGCTGAGGGCAATGCAGAAAGTTTATCTGTAAGAGGAAGGCCCTCGTATAGAGATAGGAAGAAAAAAGGTTCAAGGTCAAAGTCTAGGACTCCTAGGAAGTGCTATTGCTGCAAGAAAGAGGGGCACTTCATAAAGGACTGTCCTGAGAAGAAAGCACAAGACAAGAATAAAGCGGATGCTGCGCTTGCCTATGATGATAGCTATGACAGCGCAGAGACACTCGTCGCTACTGATGGTATAAACTCTGAACAATGAGTTTTAGATTTTGGTTGTACTTTTCACATGTGTCCGCATAAGTCTTGGTTTACAAATTTTCAGCCTATTAGTGGTGGTAAGGTCTTAATGGGTAATGACGTTGCATATCAGATGATGGGAATTGGTAGTGTTAAGCTTAGGCTGTATGATGAGCGAGTGAGAGAGTTGAGAGATGTTAGGTATATTCCTAACTTGAAGATAAACTTGATCTCACTAGGGACTTTAGACCAGAATGGGTGTTCCATCAGGATCGACGGAGGAATTTTAAGAGTTTTGAGAGGTTCCATGGTGGTGATGAGAGGAGAGAAGCACAAAGGTGTTTATGTGCTTAAGGGTGAAGTCGTGAGTGGTTCTGCACTATTCTCTGTAGATGATGAGAGTATGCAAACCAAGTTTTGGCATCTTAGACTGGCACACTTAGGCGAGAGAAACCTAAAGGAGTTATATAGTCAAAAGGCGTTTGGTAAGGATAAGTTTCAGCCCTTGAAGTTTTGTGAGCATTGTGTGCTAGGAAAAGCACATAGAGTGAGGTTCAGTACCGGCGAGCATAAGACTAAGGGGACTCTTGACTATATACACTCGGATCTTTGGGGACCAGCTCAGACAGCTACTCGTGGTGGTGCTAGATATTTTCTCAGCTTGATTGATGACTATTCGAGGAAGCTGTGGGTCTATGTGTTGAAGAGAAAGGATCAAGTATTTGATGTGTTCAAGACTTGGAAGGCTCTTGTTGAGAATCAAACTGGCAAAAGAGTGAAGAGGTTGAGAACTGACAACAGCCTCGAGTTTTGCAACAGAGAGTTTGATGGGTTTTGTGCCAAGCATGGGATTGGAAGGCACAGAACAGTAAGATCAACACCGCAGTAGAATGGGGTAGCTGAGAGGATGAACAGGACCCTACTTGAAAGGGTTAAATGCATGCTTACCAATGCAAAGATGTCTAAGACATTCTGGGGAGAAGCTGTAGTGACTGCTGCTTACTTGATAAATAGAAGTCGCTCCTCAGCAATTGACTTCAAGACGCCAGAAGAGAAATGGTCTGGCAATCCTCCAAAGTATGACCATCTTAGAATATTTGGTTGCCCTGCCTTTGTACATGTTAAGGAGGGGAAGTTGGAACCTAGAGCTATCAAAAGGGTATTCATAGGATATCCCGAAGGAGTAAAAGGATACAAGGTGTGGTGTAAAGACTTAATACCACCAAGGAGTATCATAAGCCGTGATGTGACGTTCGATGAGATGACGATGTTAAAAACCTCCCAAGTAGATGAGAAAGAAGAACCTGTGACCAAGAAAAACTCAGCACCCGAGTCAATAGAAGTTGAAGTAGCGCCTGAAAACGGATCTAATATGCCCCCAAATTAACACTTCAACAAGGAAATCCTTGAAGATGAACCAAGAACACCGACGTGTTCCTCCAAGTCCACCCAAAAGAAGACTAGAACTCCTGAGTTGGAACTTGAAGAGTACTAGCTTGCTAGAGACAGGCTAAGGAGAACGATTAACCCACCAGTCAGGTATGCACAAGCAGACTTAGTTGCTCATGCTTTTAATTCTGCTTACACTCTTGAGTATGATGAGCCTAGGACATATGGTAAGGCTATGAAGAGTGAAAACAAAAAAGGATGGCAGCAGGCCATGGAAGAAGAAATTTGTTCTCTTAAGAAGAACAATACCTAGAAATTGGTGGAGAGACCTCAAAAGAAGCTAGTTGGGTGCAAGTGGGTGTATAAGGTGAAGGAAGGGATACCGGGGATTGAGCCTACGAGATTTAAGGCTAGGTTAGTAGCACAAAGTTTTACTGAGAGAGAGGGAGTCGATTTTCATGAGATATTCTCTCTAGTTGTCAAGCACACATCTATTAGGATTTTGTTAGCTATGTGTGCAAACCTTGATTTACATCTAGAGCAAATGGATGTAAAGACAGCTTTTCTACATGGAGAGCTTGAAGAAACAATATACATGGCACAGCCGCAAGGGTTCGAGGAGCCCGGTAAAGAAGATCATGCTTGTTTGCTAAAGAAGTTATTATACGGGTTAAAGCAATCACCTAGACAGTGGTATAAGAGATTTGATGAGTTTATGATGGCTTGTGGCTTTAATAGGAGCAAGTATGATGGATGCGTGTACTTCAAGAACATGAGTTGTGGGATGATGTATTTGCTTCTATACGTCGATAATATGTTGATCGCATGCAAGAATATGGAAGAAATACAAAAGCTCAAGAAGCAGTTAAGTGGTGAGTTTGAAATGAAGGATTTGGGAGCAGCGAAGAGAATTTTGGGTATGGACATTGTGAGGGAAAGAAGAGATGTTATCTTCTTATCCCAACAGCGATATATAGTCAAAATTCTGGAGAAGTTCGGTATGTCAAACGCGAAGGCTGTCTCTACTCCTTTGGTCATGCATTTCAGACTGTCAGCAGCACAGTCACCGACATCCGAGGATGAGAAACTGCAGATGAGCAAAGTACCGTATGCAAGCGTTGTGGGGAGCATCATGTATGCAATGGTTTGCACAAGACCAGACATAGCACAGGCTGTGAGTGTGATGAGTAGATACATGGCAAATCCGGGTAAAGATCACTGGCTTGCAGTAAAGTGGATTCTGAGATATCTTAAGGGAATGTCGAATCACGGGTTGGTGTATAAGAGGGACGAGGACAACAATGAAATGGTAAGAGGGTACGTAGACCCAGATTATGCAGGTGATCTTGATAAGAGAAGATCGTTGACGGGCTACGTATTCACAGTGTTTGGGTGTAGTGTGTGTTGGAGATCAGTTCTACAACATGTGGTTGCACTTTCTACCACAGAGACAGAGTACATAGCTGTTGGTGAAGTTATAAAAGAGGCCGTGTGGTTAAAAGGCATATGCGCGGAGATATTGGCTCATAAAGATGTAAACACCGGTGTATACTGTGACAGCCAGAGTGCCATACACCTAAGCAAGCATCAAGTGTTCCATGAGAGGTCGAAACACATTGATGTGAGGCTCTATTACATTCGTGAGATTGTCCAAAGTGGTAAAGTTAGTCTGACAAAGATAGCGTCATCTAAAAACCCTGCTGATATGTTGACTAAGCCACTACCCTCGGTTAAGTTCATCCTATGCAAGGACTTAACCAGAGTCATTACTTTGTAAGGGTGACCGAAGATGCGAAAATGAGAGATCGATTTACTTTGGAGGGGATTTGTGAGAATATTGATTAAAAATCATTGGAATATGATTTGGGGATCAAGCCAAGTGTGTAGGGTGCACACGGATCAAAGACGGACGCGAAAGGAGGCAAAAAATGAGAAGGCGCACCATGCGACCAGCGCCGCGGCACCAGAACAGAACACTTAGCGCTGCAGCGCCAGGAAGGCAGCGCCGCAGCGCTCAGTAGAAGCGCACCAGCGCTGCAGCGACGAGATCCCAGCGCTGCAGCGCTGGACGCAGGAACAGTATCCCGAAATTAGGAAACTTTCTAATTTCGTCTCCCACTTACTCTAGGACTCCCTAATACGACTCCCACACGTATAGGGAATACCTAGGACGTCCCAAGGCCTATATAAAGGCTATCAATTGGCTTGTAAACACAACTTAGTGATCTTGACAACCTTTATGATCAAGTTAGTGAGATCTTTGTGATCTTAGAGAGATCTTGGTGATCAACAATAATCTTAGTGATTATTCTTAGTGGTTCTTTGTGAGAGAAAATCCATTTGTGAGAGAAAATTTCTAGAGAGAAAGAAAGAGTTTTCTTTGTGATCTTTCTTATAATATGTATACTTTGTGGTTGCCTTATGATTCCTAATAAGAGAAGAGTGTGATCTTGATCCGCCGTGAACGTAGGCAAGTTATCAAACCACGTAATTATTTGTATGTTCTTCTTCTACCCTTTCTCTCTTTTATTTCTTAATAACTTGTTCTACATTATTATATTACTTAAATTTAACTTATTTGTGTGCTTCTGCTTCAACATATATATATATATATATTATAAATTCTATTTAGTTTGACAATGAATTGAATTTCCACCGCAGCAAATATAACAATTTGATTTTGTTCAATTTGTCACTCTTACATGCAGATTACCATTAATCATGTGCATTTTTATATACAACAGATCACATGTATATGAATTTTCGGGAGACTAACGTTGTGATTTGCGATTCACCTTTTTTTCTTCCTCTCCCTTGAAAATTTTAATTAATCATTTTACTTTTATATTATCTAAATTTTTCTATAGTATATTCGAATATAAGAAATAAAAATCAAGATATGATAACCAAAAGTATATATAACATATATCTGGATTTTTGTTAATTTTATAATATATACATTACTTTGGATTTCAGTCAAATCTTAAATTTTTAACTTCAAGTCAGCAGATGTACAGTTTCATCATTCGAAAAAAATGGAGGGTTGAGAGAGAGATTGTAAGTAGAGAGAAAAAAAAAGGTCAAATTAAATAGTCCTACAAAAAAAAAATGTTCGGTATCAAAAGTACATTTATGCTTGAATATGTAGCTAGGATAAATTTTATTTGTGAATTTAACCTATAAAAAATATTTCATGTAAAAATACGGTTGTTAATATAATTATTTTCTATCTTAACATGCAAAAAAGTAGTTAGCTTTTTTCAATATATACTAACTTAGTTCTCCATTTTGCAATGTATACCATGTTAGTTCCTATTGTTAGAAAATATTTGTTAAATAGTTACTTTATTTGTTATTTTTATTGTAATATCCTCGAGTCAAATGTTCACTAATCATCATGACATTTGTAATCATGTAATTGATTTATATTTTTACTAAATAATTTTAAAAATAAGATAAAAAATTAAAAACAAAACTGTCGTTGTGGCTAGAAACTACGACCGATCGGTCGCCCTTTTTTTACGACGCTCTGACAATAAAAATTATCAAATTTTACATCATTAAACTTTATTTTTCTTAATCTATACAATGATGAGATTAATACTTTTTTCAAAATAAAGATTAGAATATGGCAAAAATATGGTGGGGAGGGATAATGACTTGCACCGCCCCTACTTAAGGATAGATTGGCAGTCGACCAGTCCATAAGTAAGGGCAATGCACGTTATTGTCCCTTTGTTTAACAGTGGGCAATTATTTATACTCAAAATATAATGTGGCTACCGTAGTATAGATTGATGTGTCAATCCCACGATGAAACTTTTGACAAAATAAGTGAAGTAAAAATATTAAAATTGTAACAATGAGAAAATTAACTAATTGGTTTATGTGAATGAGATAGAATTGTATATGAATTAAGGAAAAAGTCTTATGATGATGTAAGCAAGGCTTCGAAAATTATAAGTATGCTTCGTAAATTTATTCTATATTTTGATTCAATGTTTATAACTTAATTGAAAGTTTCACATCCCAAACAATTAATCGAAAGAAATATAAAATATGATACATTTGATAATACATGTATCTGATATAACTAAATCTTTGCAAACATTAACACAAACCATGTTCATTTATACAAGTTATCTAAGATCGACAATATATTATTTTGACAATATTATAGTAAAACATCAACTTGAATATCAAACAATTGTTGTCTTTACATGTTATCTAAGATCGACAATATATCAATTGACAATATTGCAGTAAAAGATTAACATGTAAAACAATGTAGCCAATAACAATTATAATTCAACAAGAATCATATAAAGAAAGTATGACTGAAAATATATGAAACATGAGAATTATAACCTCTGGATTATAAAAAAATAATAGATGAAAGTTTAGGCACAAGTAAACTTACAAATATTTATAGCTCTTGACAAAGAATCAAAGTATAGAAGTAAATTTATTACACATAAAACTCATCTCGAGCCTTACCAAGAATTCTAGTCTAGCTTATAATGTATGGTATAGAGAATTATATGAGAGAATTGTAAAGCATTGAAGAACGTCTTTTAGCCTCCTAAGAGTGTCCTTATATAGGCAATGAATGGAAACATGTTTAGTGTGACTTCAATTTTTAATAATTTAAGCCAACCACTCGTTCACCTAATTGCAGTACCTTTTTTATAATGAAAATAATTGATGTAGCCTTTTTGGCCGACATGACAGTTGTAGCATTTTTCTCTTCTTTCCATAGTTGCTAGAGTGGTCTACCTTTTTCACATAGCTTTTCAGCCGCTGTCTATTCACTTTAAAAGTTCGCCCATCAGTGGGGTCCTAGAATTCGACAACACTATTAGGAAAAATGTGTCTTACCACAAATAGACCAGTCCATCGAAATTTCAATTTTTCAGAGTGTAAATGCAATCGAGAATCATAAAGATAAACCCATTGATTTCGCTTAAAGTGTTTCTTTGAGATTTTTTTGTTATGAGCCACTTTCATTTTAGCTTTGTAAATTCTTAAGTTGTCATATGCATCATTTTGTAGCTCTTCTATTTTTGATAATTATAACTTTCTCTAAAGACCTACAACACTCAAATTAAAGTTAAGGGCTTTGACAGCTCAGTAAGATTTATGCTCTAGCTCAATAGGTAGATGTTAAGCTTTCCCATAGACAAGCCAATGTGGAGACATTTCTAAGATGATTTTGTATACAGTGCGATATGCCTATAATGCATCAAAAAGGTGTAGAGAATAATCTTTGCAATTCGGGTTAACTGTCTTTTCTAAAATCTATTTAATATCTCTATTTGCTAGCTCAGCTTGTCCATTTGTTTGTGAATAGTATACAGTGAACATTTTGTGAAGATTACCATACCTGTGCATCAAAGCATCAAAAGAACGGTTACAGAAATGTGTTCCTTGGTCACTAATGACGATACGTGGTGTACCATACCTAGATAACACATCAGTGGAGTCAGTGAACTCAAGCCAGGATAAATGATTAGCAACAATATTTTTTAACGCCCTTCTTATCTTTAATAGTTAGATCAAATTCCTGCCAAAACAAAGAATCCACATAATTAAACAGGCTTTAGCATCCTTCTTAGAAAGAAGGTACTTAAAGGCCGTATGGTCAATAAAAATAATAATAGGTGAACCAATCAAATGAGAATATAATTCGTCTAAGGCAAAAATAACAGCTAATAATTTTTTTTAATAGTAGTGTAATTCATTTAAGTATCATTCAAAGTCTTACTAGCATAATAAACAACAAAGGGTTTTTCCCCATTCGTTGCCCAAGAATTACTCCTACAACATAATTAGTTGCATCACACATAATCTCAAATGAGAGGTTCTAATCTGGTCATTGCATGATAGAAGCAGTACTGAGTTTGGCAATGAGTGTTCGGAATGCCTCTTCACACTCTTATGTCTATATGAATTCAGCATCTTTTGATCAAAATGTTACACAATGATCTAGATATAACAAATGTTTTTGGTATAAATCTCATGTAAAAGCCAGCCTATCCAAGAAAAGATCAGACATCTTTTACCATTGTGGACATAGGTAATTTAAAGATTAATTCAATTTTGGCATTGCCAATCTCTATCCTTTTTTTTAGATACAATATGACCCAAAACGATCTCTAAAGATACCATAAAATGATATTTCCCTCAGTTTAACACTAATCTCTCCTTGAAATTAGCCTTTTGCTTTACCCATTTGTTTACAAAAGCGTATAATCAACAAGCCAAATATAAGAGAGAATATAAAAACTAGATCAATCAAGAATACAACACAACTAACTTACGTTGTTCGGCAAAAGCTTACATCCGTAGTGGATCAAGAAATTATAGCCTCTCTTATTAACTCTTCTAGATATTATAAAAATAAAATAAAATAAAATAAAGTACTGTCATAGAAATCTATTCGGCGTACCTTTATTTACACAAGAATAATAAATGCTCCCTTTGGCCCTGATGTATACAAATACTTAGTATCTATTTAGTTTCTTAATCTCTCTTAGAGTCTCTCATTTAATACTTGATTGAATCTAAAGGGTTTACAATAATTTATATAATATTTTCAAAATCCCTAAAAACTCTAAACCTAATTAGAATAAGAGTTCATGCATTTTAAAGTTTGAAACCCACTAAAAGAAGTCAAATCTAAGCTAAAAATAGAGAGTCCCTAAAATTGAGCACCACAGAGCTAGTGCCCCCTCGATCCAACGCTGCAACATTGCATGGCTAGCACTGTGACACTGAAGCTATTGACTCCGGTGCTACAGCGCTATGGCGTTGATGCCTGATGCTGTCTGCTCGTGTTTTCATGCTTCTCTTTGCTTTTGACTCTCCATCTTACTCTTCTTTTATACATCCATCGCATACATAATTTTACGACTACTCTCTATTAATATTCATTTTAATTTATATTTATATATAATTATTGAATCACTACATTTAATAAAGATAAATTTAGAAGTAATAATAATTCCAATGATGTCATTGTCTTCGCAAATTGAATGAATGAACCAGGAGTCTAAAACAAACATTTGGAAAATGAAATAATTGACGTTCAAGAAAAAGAAAAAGACAAACGAGGATTAGGCAGGGATAGTAAAATTAGAATTTTTTTTTATATTCAGTAAAATTAGATTAATGTTATATTTAACAGACAAAATTTGTATTTTAATTTATGTGGCATATGAAGTTATTGTTTAATAATTGGAGATAATAATTACTACATTGATAATGAGATAATTAAATTAACTATTAGTTAATATATAATAATTATTAATTATCATAAATGCAAATATGAATTTAATTTTTTTCACATATTTTAAATTTTATGTTATATTATTATTTATGGGTTAAAAATTAGAAACAAATATCTTTATAAAATAAAAACTGTATCATATATCTAAATATTGAAAGTCAACTAAAAAAGTCAATGTATAAGTCAATACTAAAGAGAATTGATGACCTCTCTCAAACCTTGCCTTTTCGCTATACCTTATCCACATCTCCCAACTAAAGAATTAATTAAATGTTTACACTAAAGTAAAACTAAATACAATACATAATATATATTTTAAATTACAAAACATTCAGTAAAAACAAATTCTCGTAGAAGTGAAAGAAGAGAAAAGGAATAATACTATACATTTTTTTAGGTTAATATTATGACTTTTTGTCAGTTCAAATAATATGTCACTTGTCTGTTGGATAATAGGATTGATATAGTAACTTTTTAAAAACATCATGAATATTTATTATATATTGAGAAAGTTAAAATAAAATTTTGAAATATTTAATACTACTTTACTTTTAGGGTTATTTTTATGGTACTCTGAGATATGATTTAAAATTAGCCTTTAATAATTATACTATTGTGAGATTCATAGATTATATCAAAATTATTATAAAATAACTAATATGCCGTTATTTATATCCATCTTAATTTAATTTTTTTTTAATTTTAGTATTCTCTTTTTTCACTTGAGTAGTATAATAAGAAAGGAAGAGGAAAGATAGTTAGGTAAAAAGAAAAAGAAAAAGGTAAGATAGGTAGAATGATGAGAAAAAAAAAAAGAATAATAACCACTCAATTAGGGGTGGGCAAATCCGGTTCGGTTCGGTTTTTAGTGTGAACCGAAAACCGAACCGAGCCGGTCGGTTTTTGAAAAATAAAACCGAAAACCGAACCGAAAAATTAAAAACCGAACCGAACCGAACCGGTTCGGTTCGGGTTTTGGTTTTTCGGTTCGGTTTGGGTCGGTTCGGTTCGGTTCGGTTCGGTTTTATAATTTTTTTAATTTTTTTTTTAATTGTTTTTAATTTTTTTTAATTTTTTTTTTTTAATTTTTTAATTTTTTAATTTTTTTTTAAATTCGGTTTTTTCGGTTCGGTTCTCGGTTCGGCCTTCCGAACCGAAAACCGAACCGACCAAGAGAAAAACCGAACCGAACCGACCAATTCGGTTCGGTTTTTCGGGTCCGGTTCGGTTTTTCAGTTTTTTGCCCACCCCTACACTCAACAAAAACGCACTATCAAACAGCGATGAATAGTATAAAATTTATTTAAATTTAATAAAAAATTTGGTAGTCCTACTTGAATGGGTGATCATTGGATTTAATGTTAAAAGACAATTACACATTAACGTCTCAAATTGAGTTAAAAATTTAAATTAGAATAGCCCATCCTTCAAATAATATCTCTTATTTGTTGAATAATGGAATTACATAATAATTATTTTTAAAATATAAAATATTATTATTTAATTAGAAAGAAAAATTTTAAAATAAAAAGTGGATGTGTATAATATTACACAATTTTTTATTTTTAAAAAATTTTGAAAACCAAACCTTTATTGTTCTGAATATAATATTTGGAGATGAGAATCGGTAAACTAAAAATTCTTTACTTTTTTTTAAAACAAAATTCTTTACTTTTAACATATTGAAAAAAGGATTAGGATATTAAAAAATAATAATAAAATCTTAAGACTTTTTTGTTTTTGAGTGAAATCATATCATTTCATTAATATCGTTAAGATATTACATCAAGATTCTTTGATATATATATTAAAGGAATAACAGAAAAAGATAAATACATTTTGAGAGCATCTAATTCAAGTCTCTTACAAAGAAGAAGGCAATCATACCCATAATGGGTAAGGACAAAATTCTTTCAAAAGAAAGAGAAATCGACCTTTTCGTAGAAAGAGATAACCGACCTTTCCGTAGAAAGAGAAATATAGACCTTTCCGTAGAAAGAAAAATACATACCTTTCCGAAGAAAGGAAAATACAGATCCCTTAAAAAGGGAGAGATTCTTATTACATAAAATTACAAGCGAACGCGCATAAAACCAATTAAGCAAACAATTGGCACATATTCCGGTACCACAATCAATAGTAACAAACAAGCAACCGGCACATATTTAGGTACCACAAAAATTCCCAAACGGAGTACCGTCGGATAGGAGCATAGCGTCGCAGAGCAGGCAGGGCACGGCCGGAGATGGCCGAGAAAAGGCTGGAAAGCATGGTGGTTTCTGGACCAGATCCACCGTGACACGGGGAGGCGCGGTGCGGGCTCAGCAGAGGCACAGGCTGCAGGAGCACCGCAGCACGGCGCAAAGGGAGGGTGTCTGACGGAGGATGGCGTGGTGGATGATCGAAGAGATGGCCGGGAATGAAAAGAAAGTGGCACATGGCTGAGTCCGGCTAGGGAAGAGCGAGGGCGTTGTCGTCGGGGGCCAAAGAGGGCGACGCGTCTGTGTCGCACAAACCCCGTCTAAAAATGAAACCCATAGGAGCACTGCCAGTAAAACTATCGGAGAAACGATCGGTGACTGCTTGAGAAGCTCGACGGTGTCGAGGAGGTTCAGCGATCACAGACCCACGCAGGAGCTCGCTGGCCGGAAACCTCACCTACACCAGAAACAGAACAAAAAACGGAAACACTGCACAAAAACAGAAGTGAAATGAGGAGAAGAGAGAGCATGATAGAAACAGAAAAGGAGAAGAGGAAGTCTTTGGAGAGAGGCCAACGGCCTCTCTCCGGGGGTTTAGCGGCTGCGGCACTTGGTTCTTTTGTTTAGAGAGTTTTGAGAGCTAGTATTTTTTTCAGCCCATTTCTAATAAAATCTCAAGACTTGGGTTGTCATCTTTGTCAGAATCAATGTCACTAATGACATCATTGCCCTTGCAGTTAAGTGAGAGCACACATTAAATAACAGAAAATCAAATAATTGAGGTTGTATCTATAATTTATTAACGCTACATAAAAGATTTAATATAAAATCTGTATTTTAATTTATGTGACATTTAATATTGTTATTTAATGTAAAAGTTAAAAATTATGAGATAATAAAATTAATTAGTAATTAATGTAGAATAATTATTAATTAGTGATACATCAATTAAAATATTTAAATTTGTAGACATAACATTATTAATAAAATGTTAAAGTGAAAACAACCAAACAAGTAAATATCTTAAGTAATATAATGCAGAAATAAGTAATTAAAAAATTTAGAGAGAAAAAAGTAGAAGAATAACTTACATAATTTACGTGATTCGGTAACTTGCCTACGTTCTCGACGGATCAAGATTACACTCTTATTATTGAATCTTAAGGTACTCATAAAGTATATTTTTTTATAAGAAAGGCTTACAAAGAACTCACTCTTAAATAAGAAATTTCTCTCATTAAAAATCACTAAGTAAGCTATAATCACAAAGATTTGTGTTTGATCACTAAGATATCACAAACATGCCTCTGATAATGTATACAAGCCAATAAAGAGCATTTATATAGGCTTTATGAAAACCTAGGTTAACCTTAAGCGTCTGGGAGTTATTTTAGGAAGTCTTGAAACAAGTGAGAGACGAACTGCACTTGGCGCCGCGGCGCCCACCCTTTGGTGCCGCGACACTGGTTCACTGCGCTCGGAATCGCGGTGCTATATAAAGCACCGCGTCACCCACAACCTAGCGCCGGAGAGCCCACGCCTGGGTTACCGCTTTCGTGTTTTCACCTTTTTTCGCATCCAACGTACTTGAAAACTTTCTCACAAATTTTCTCATTGATTCAAAATCATCCACAAAGTATTCTTGATCTCTTATTTCTGCATCTTTGGTCACTCTTATATAGTAGTGACTCTAGTTAAGTCTTTGCATAGGATGACCTTAATAAAGGGCAGTGGCTTAGTTAACGTGTCAATAGGGTTTCAGACGACGTTATCTTTGTTAAGCTAACATCATCACTTTGGATAATCTCTCGAATGTAATAAAGTCGCACATCAATGTGTTTAGACCTCTTGTGAAACGCTTAATGCTTGTTTAGGTGTATGGCACTTTAGCTATCACAATACACATCGGTGTTCACATCTTCAATAGCATAACCTCCGTGCATATGCCTTTTAACCACACGGCCTCCTTAATAGATTCTCCAACAGCTGTGTACTCCGCCTTTGTGGTAAATAGTGCAACTACATGTTGTAAAACAGATCTCCAATACACACTATACCCAAACACTGTGAATATGTAACCCGTCAATGATCTTCTCCTAACTAAATCACCTATATAATCTGAGTTTACGTATCCTTTTACTATTACACTATTGTCCTCATCCCTTTTATACATCAACCCGTGATTCGACATTCCCTTGAGATATCTCAAAATTCACTTCACTGCAAGCCAGTGGTCCTTACGTGAATTTTCCATGTATCTACTTACCATGCTCACACCCTATACTATATCTGGTATTATGTAAACCATTGAATATATGATGCTCCACACAGCGCTTGTATACGGTACTTTACTTATGTGTAGTTTCTCTTCTTCGGATGTCGGTGACTGTGCTACTGAAAGTTTAAAATCCATTGCCAAAGGAGTAGAAACAGCCTTTAAATTTGATATACCAAACTTTTCTAAGATCTAAAGTATATATTGTTGTTGAGATAAGAAGATAACATTCCTTCCCTTACAGTATCCATACCCAATATCATTTTCACTGCTCCTAAATCCTTCATCTAAAACTCGCCACTTAACTGCTTCTTGAGTTTATATATCTCTTCCATGTTCTTACATGCGATCAACATATCATCGACGTACAGAAGTAAATACATCATCCTACAACTTAAGTTCTTAAAGTACACGGATCCATCAATAAACTTATTAAATCTTCTATACCACTGTCTAGGTGATTGCTTTAACCTATATAATGACTTCTTGAGCAAACAAGCATGATCTTCTTTTTTGGGCTCCTCGAACCCTTGTGGATGTGCCATGTATATCGTCTCTCCATCCAGAAAAGCTATCTTTACGTCCATCTGCTCTAGATGTAAATAAAGGTTTGCACACATGGCTAACAAAATTATAATGGATGTGTGCTTGACGACTGGAGAGAAAATCTCATGAAAGTCTACTCTCTCTCTCTGAATAAAACCTTGTGCAACTAACCTAGCCTTGAAACTCATAAACTCTATCCCCGGTGTCCCTTTCTTTACCTTATACACCTACTTGCACTAAAATAATTTTTTTATTTTTACTATTCATAGCCTTACCATATGTTCTAAGCTTATCAAATTCAAAAGTATAAGTAGAATTAAAAGCGTGAGCAATTAAGTCTGCTTGTGTATACCTGAATGGTGGGTTAATCGTTCTCCTTAGCTTGTCTCTGGCTAGGTAGTACTCTTTAAGTTCTATCTCAAGAGTCCTAGTATTTCTTTAGGTGAACTTGGAGGAGCTCACCGATATTCTTGGTTCATCTTTAAGGATCTTATTGTTGAAATGTTGATCTAGAGGCATATCAGATCTAATCTCAAGCTCAATTTCAACTTCTATTAACTCGGGTGCTGAGTCTTCCTTGGTCACAGGTTGTTTCTTCTCACCTTCTTGGAAGGCTTTCAATATTATCATCTCATCGAACATCATAGCTTAGGATACTTTTTGATGGTGTTAACTTTTTACATAATACCTTGTATCATTTCACTTCTGCCAAATATCCTATGAATACCCATTTGATAGCTCTAGGTTCCAACTTTTCCTCTTTAACATGTACAAAGCTAGGACAATCAAAGATTTTGAGGTGGTCATAATTAGAAGGTTTGCCAAACTATTTCTCTTTTGGCGTCTTGAAATCAATTACAATCTCATACTTGACACAAAACCCATCAAACTTTTTATTGCAAAATTCAAGGCCATTGTCAATCTGTAGACTTTTCACCATTTTGCTAGTCTGATTCTTAAAAGAGCCTTACAAGTCTTCAACGTATCAAACACTTAATCCTTACTCTTCAAAACATAAACTCACAGCTTCTTTGAATAGTTATTAATCAAACTGAGAAAATACCTAGCACTACCACGAGTAGCTGTCTGAATTTATCCCCAAAGACCTGAGTGTATATAGTCAAGAGTCTCTATAGTCTTGTGTTCCCCAGTACTAAACCTCACCCTATGGGCTTTCCCAAGAATACAATGTTCACAAAACTCTAATGGCTGGAATCTATCCTCACCAAATGCCTTTTGACTAAATAACTTCTCCAAGTTTCTCTCGCCAAGGAATGCTAGTCTAAGATACCATAACTTAGTTTGCATATTCTCATCATCTATAAATAATAATGTAGAACCACTTATAACTTCACCCTTAAGCACATAAACACCTTTGTGCTTTTCTCATCTCATTACCATTATGGAACTCTTCAATACTCTCCAAACTCCTTCGTCGATCTAGATGGAACACCTATTTTAGTCTAAAGTCCATAATGAGATCAAGTTCCTCTTGAGGCCAGGAACATATCTAACTTCTATCAACTCTCTCACTCGCCTATTATGTAACCTAAGTTTAATACTATCAATTCTTATTATCTGACAAGTAATGTCATTACCCATTAACACCTTACCACACTAATGGGCTGAAAATTTATAAACCAAGACTTGTGCGGGCACATGTGAAATGTACAACTAGAATCAAGAACGCATTGTTTATTATTCTTATCATCAGTAGCAACTAGAGTCTCTATGCTGTCGTAGCTATCATTTTAGGTTAGTGCCGCATTTGCTTTCTTCTTGTCTTATGCTTTCTTCCCCGAACAGTCATTTATAAAGTGTTGGCGCAGCAGGATCCTGGCACGTGGGTGTATGCATGTGCAATTGTGTCTATTTCCTAACACAGCGGAAATATAAATTTTACAATAAACACAATAAATAAATATATTAATCACATTAATATATTTATAAAGTTAGAGAACTCACCAAACGTATAACGTTATACACGTGTTTTTCCTGGAGTCTGCATAGAGACCAACTCTCGTGCAGTTCTAGTAACCAACTTGGTGGGCTTGGTGAGCTAAAACAGCAGCTCCATCTTTAGCCTGGGATTAACTTTTAATCCCCAAAATGGCCGAGAGTGAATTTATATCATTTTCTCCAAAAGAATAAGAAATGGAGAATTTGGAGCAATTCATAATTACTCCAATTAAAAGTAGAAGGAAAAATAAAACAATTTCATTTTTCCTCTCTTCCTTTTTTTTCCTTCTTCTTTCTTTCTTCCTTCTTTCTCTTTTCTTTCTTCTCCATATCTCTTCTCCCTCCCTCTCGGCCGAATGGCCAATTTCTTACTACTCTTTCTTTTACTTTCTCTATATATATATATATATCATAATATAATATAATAAAATATATTATATAATATAAAAAGGAGAGAGAGAGAGAATGATTATTTAACAATTAAATAATCATAGTGTGTCATGACCATTTTGCCTCTCATGAATAGTTACCAAGTTTACCCCCTAGTGGGTCCCACCAAATTCAGACATGTACACATTCCTGTGGAATCGCTAAATATTGCTGGATTAGAAAAATTAATCTGGCACGCTGCCCCAGTGCACAACAAGTACACTCCATATCGCGGGACTCCCTAGGTCCTACGCCCGATTCATCAAATGAATCTATTCCATGAGTCCGTGAGCAATGCCCCACGCACATGTCACGGATATACAAATCACGCATTAAACCATACAAGCTGAGGTTATAACACATACATATAGTCCTTCCGTCATGATATCTATGATGTGCGGGGATACAGATTATCACCGTCAAATCCCCTTGTGCTCATCCATGTCCTATCTCTAGACTTTTATCTCAATGAACAATATGCGCAAACGTCTTTGCCATATTGTTCCACCCTGGCGGAACTCTTTCCTGGGATGATTGCTTATGACCACAAGACTTTCTGAGATACAGTCTCGAAGCATCTAGATATCAAACTCCATATAAGAGCTGACGGATCCTGTATCTGTACGCACCGGACTCCATATGCATCGGACCATACCCAGCGACACCCAGTGGTCACACCATGAAAGGTCTGTGACATGTGTGGAACCAAAGTATGATGGATCACTTACAAGCCCACCGTGGCACTCGGGTCAAAGGACCACGCATACTACTTAACTCGAG
Organism: Ailanthus altissimus; assembly: GCA_946807835.1. Taxonomy (NCBI): domain Eukaryota; kingdom Viridiplantae; phylum Streptophyta; class Magnoliopsida; order Sapindales; family Simaroubaceae; genus Ailanthus; species Ailanthus altissimus. The sequence goes on along the minus strand of OX327690.1, from coordinate 3,005,134 downwards.
AGGAATCTCCATTGACGGCTTACATTGAATGTCTATCGGAGGCCCTCGTGAGTCTGTCCCATATCCAATCCTAACTGGATACCCATATGTCAATACTTGCTCCAAGCTCATAGTCTGTCAGGAACGACCATCTATACCCGACAGATACGACATATGCTGATCTATATATAAAGGTATCCACCGATAAACCCGCATCGGTAGAAATAGATCAGGGACTATTATTCGAGAACATACTTGCGCAACTTGTATTTTCTGGCACCCGATTGCAACTCTTGTAACTATGCAGTTACTAGTATATTCCCAGGTCTATGTCCCATTATAGACAAGGCTTCAACTCTTGGATCTGCTAAGTATTATAACCAGCTAACACTTAGTTGTGCTAACATTTAGCAATTATATGTCTCAGGGTAACTGATTATGAGCCCTTATCTAAACTCTTGTAACTATGCAGTTACTAGTATATTCCCAGGTCTATGTCCCATTATAGACAAGGCTTCAACTCTTGGATCTGCTAAGTATTATAACCAGCTAACACTTAGTTGTGCTAACATTTAGCAATTATATGTCTCAGGGTAACTGATTATGAGCCTTTATCTAAACCCTTTAGATCTGATCCGAACTCCTTGAGATCTACAATGTCTGTAATGTTACATGCACAATACCATATAAATTGGGTATTAGCGATTTAATGAGAATATACACTTGTATAAATACACAAGTATATGTACATTCAGGGATGGCACGTAAGCACCGACCCTAACATAAAGTGTCACTCCTTCTTGCAGCAATAGCATTTCCTAAGAGTCATGGACTTCGATCTTGAGCCATTTTTCTTCTATCTTTATATGAGGGCCTTCCTCTTATAGATAAGCTTTATGTATTACTCTCAATCTGCTTTTTTAATAACTTTGAGTTTAATGATGAATTCAATATGATAATCGCCCTATCTTTGTCTTCTATCTTGATGTTGATAGACTCAAGATTAAGAATAATCTTGTTAAAGGCATCTTTATGATCTTTCATTGGCGTCTCCTCTAACATGGACAGCTAATACAGCTTTTGTAACTCTATCTAGTAAAGAAGAGAAAACACCAGAGTCATCTAAAGCTGAAGCAGAAAGAAAGTACATTCAAGAAAAAAGCTCGTAGTATGATCTTTTTGTAATTGAAAAATGAAGTACTGAGGGAGGTAGCAAGTAAAAAGATGGTGATTAGCCTTTGAAAGAAACTTGATTCTCTTTATATGTAATCTGTTAGCCAATGAATTTCGCATATAAAGAGAATCAAGTTTCTTCCAAAGGCTAATCGCCGTCTTCTTACCTGCTACCTCCCTCAGTACTTTATTTTTCAATTACAAAAAGGTTATACTACAAGCTTTTTCTTGAATGTACTTTCTTTTTTACTTCAGCCTTAGATGAGTCTGGTATTTTCTCTTCTTTACTAGATAAAGTTGCAATCTTTTCTAAAGCCAAGCCTAATCATTGGCTTACCAACAATGTCTTAATCTTCATCTTCCACAGATTGAAGTCATTAGTGTCGTTGAATTTCTCTACCTCATACTTGGGTGTGGTTATGTCTACTTAAAACCAAGCTCCGATACTAGTTTGTTGAAGCAAAAGCAATTAAACAAGCTAATATCCTAAGCAAAATAATGTAGAAACAAGCAATTAAGAAATCTAGAGAGAGAAAGGTAAGAGAATAATATATAAAATTTATGTGGTTCGGGAACTTGCCTACGTCTACAGTGGATCAAGATCACACTCTCTAATTATTAAATCTCAAGGCACTCACAAAAGTATAGGCACTTATTATTTAATTAATTTAATAAAGAAGATTATTTACTTGGGGCGCATACTTGGGGCGACAGGTTGTGGACGTCGCAGCGCCCTAGACAGCACTTAAGCACTGCGGCGCCAGGTTCCCAGCGTCTTAGCGCTGAGCGTGGTGGACCAACACTGTAGCACCCAGCACGGGAAACAATTTTCCATTTTGTTCCAATTCTTTTGTCTCCTACTTGTTTCAGAACTCCAAGACGTTTAGGGTTAACCGAGCTTGTCCTAAAGTCTATATAAAGACCTTTAATTATCTTGTAAATATATTTTAGTGACATCTTAATGATATCTTTGTGATCATATCTTTTTTTATGATTCTTAGTAACGTTTGAACTATGTTTTATAAGTCTATACCCCAAAAATTCAAAATGATAAACCATGCTTAAAGGGACAAATAAAGTCGAAAATACCCTTACAACACCATTAATTAGAGATTGTAGAGAAGGTTACTCAAATTGTAGTTAAGACAATCAAGAAATTTTCATTAGATCAAACTTCAACCACGTTTAATTTGGTGTTTTACTCAACTAAGGTAAGTCGAGAAAAAGGCTAAGTGTTGTCATCTATTGCAAAAAGACTCGAATATTCAAGATTGTTGAGAAATATTCATTACATTATATTTCTCTAATAGTCAGTCAAGTAAGGGTATTTTGAGAAGTTTATGATATTATTATCATTTGTTTTTTTAGTAAGACTATTAGTAATATAATTAAGAGAAATATAATAGATTATGACAAAAGTTTAATTAAATTGCAGAATTAAAGGCATTTATATTGAAAATTTATTTTTAGGGAAACATTTATCTTGAATGATCTTTTACTTAAGAATGTTGACTAAAGATTATACATATCCAACGATGAAAGAAGTAAGTGGCTCTTGTTAGACATAACTATACTCAAAATTGATACTCATATAGCATAACTCTAGTTTTATCATATCAAATTATTAGGATATATATTGAGAAAAGCAAACTTGGGAAAACTATAGTAACTTGAATGCAAAGATTAGCAATTGTTAATGAAAATACACAATATAACAACCTTTCACAATTAAATTATAATTAGAAGAGCAAATAATATTTGAACTCTAAAATAAGTAAAAATAACAAATAAATTCTTTTTTTTATAAAAAGAAATAAAATTCTGTAAAATAAATTATTCTTACACTTATTTTGGTTAAATTAGTTTCCATTAAAAATATTGTTATATTGATTATGATTTGTCAAATGAATTTTATACTATCTATAAATAAAGAACATGATAAAAACTAGTTTTTGATTTATAAAAAAAACTAGTTATTTTATTTGTGTTTGACCTTATCAATGTCTTCCGATGTCCCCTTTTTTAAAGATGGCATTTTTAGCATTTTATGAAGGTGTTAATGTAATATCCAATCCCTATTAGTAGTATTGGCGCCTAGATTTCGGTATAGAGCAAATAAGGCACCGTAGGGCTATCCGGTTTTAACCCTATTAGACATATTTTTGTTATGGTGCACGTGAGAGATATTAGACCCAATTTGATAAATTCACACTTGATCGGAGCACCGGACGACCCTAGAATATTTTTTGAATTTTTCTCTATTAGCTTAGAAAAGAAAATTCTAATTTACTATATGAATTTCCATTTAAGGGTGATGTATGGAACAAGCCTTTGTTGATAAACATAATTTATATATTAGAGAATGGACCAATTAGAAGAAATCTCATAGATTGCCAAGTTGGAAGTTCGAGTTAGTTCTTTGGACTATTCTAACTAGATAGTTACAAATGAACTAATTACATAATTAGTTTTCAACTAATGGCAAATTAGTAATTTTAAGTAAGTTGGGGGGAAAAATGGTCAATTGAGAGAGGACTATAAATATGTTGGAAGTGTGTAGAATTTTAAAGAAGATCAAAAGCAAATACTTAGAGCAAAAGAGAGAAAATTCGAGCTTGGAAAGGGGGGCTGCTACAGTGACCTTTCAAGTTTTGTTTTCATGATTTTTCATGTGTAATCAAGCCAAAATAAGGTTACAAACCAATCCCTAAGCTCAATTGAAGTCTCTATTAGTGGAAATTCATGAAAAATAGGTAAGAAAAGCATTTTTTATGAGTTTGATAAGTGAGATTTCAAGAATGCTTTAATTGATGTTCTTATGTGTATTCTTAGCTTAGATTGAGTTGAATTCTAGTGTGGAGCTTGAAGGAGTCATCAATTTGAAGAAATTAGCAAGGTGAGAATTAGGGTTTTTGGTGATTTTGTTGTAGAGATTTCAATTGGTTGTAATTAGGGCTTTAGAATGAAATTGGCATGATTTTGTTGTAAGTGGAACAAGAAATTGAGAAAAGGAATGTGTTGGAACCTAGGGTGAAATTCTGCCACTTTAGAGAAGTTAGAAATTGAGTGGTGTTTTGATTGAATTGTTGTGTGTAAATGGTGCATATTGTAAATTGAATGTATATGGTTGATGGAAAAAACCAAAAATGAAGAAAATGGGACATAATTGCCCATGTTGGAAAGGTGAAGGGCAATTATGTCCAACCAAGTTATAAGGTGTTCAATAATTTTCAGGGCGCCAGATGGTGAGTTAGTTTCGATTATGGCTCCGTAACTAAAATTGGGAAGTAGTATGCATCCGGGCTTTGTATGCCGATTAAAGCGTTTAGTAGTTAAATGAGATTCTAGCATTCGATTTAGTTCTAAATGTCATTTGTGGCGTGTAGGTGAAGATAACCGAGAGCGTTAACGGGAGCAGAAATCGGGAGCGAAATTTAGCGCGGAGCGGTTGTGAATGGAAATCTGCCATCACTTTTACTTTTCGTTTATTATGTTTTCGCATTATGAATATGTATGTTTTATGAGCTTTCGATGCATAACCATGATTTATGATCTTGATATATATTCATAGATATGCTTTTACATGTTTGATTTGAGAAACAGTTGTAAAATTTCTGTATTTGTGTTAAAGGCCATTGGTACCCTCAGATTATAGTGGTGATGATTGTATTAGACTCGGCCGGTATATCCCGTGCACATGGGCAGGTCTTGGGGGTGTGTAACTAACTCCGGAAAGTCGGGATGTAGAGTCATGTGAGTCGCCCTATGTGTACGGGGTATTGTCTCGCTATATGTATGCGATGTAGGATTCCGCTGCATAGCCAGTGAGATGTCTTGAGATGTCACTGCGGGTGCTGCTAGTTAAGGTGCCCTGTGACCTACTCACGTGTGCGGTGCTAGTTGAGTTGCTGCGTGAGTATAGAGCTTTAGGGTTACCATTGGTACAGTTTAGAAAGAAAATGGCCGAGCGAGAATTTTACTAGTTTTCGATTTATCGATAGCATTTATGCATTTATATGCACACAATAGTTATTATGTTATACAAATTTTGGATATTATTTTCCAAAGATTTAGATAAAACCCGCTCGGCAAGATTTTATTAGCATATGATATTAGAAACCGTTTTACAATTTTACATCAGTTTTAGAAGTATAATTTCTACATGTACTTTATAATTTTTGCCATCTTTGCATAATGTTCTTGTAATTGAAATCTTATTTACACTTACTGAGCTCCTTTAGCTCACCCGTTTTGTGTTTTATGTTTTCTAAACCTCTTTTCCAGGTGCAGGTCTCGGAACGCAAGCTGCTGATTCTCCTATTGTCGAGTAATGGGCCGAATCCAAAGATTATTTTTGTACATGTAAATGTGCTAATAGCACTCTTTACTTTATGCATAATAGTTGTAGGCATGTATATTTGTATGTATGTTTTGAACCAAGAAGAAAAGATTTCCAGTTTATGATCATCGTTTTTACTTTTTATAATTATGCTTATTTTGTGATTCAAACGAAATAATTGAGTTGCGTTGGATTTGATTTGGAAAGGACCAGAGGTCTGAATTGGTAGTATTGAGATGTGTTGGAAATAGAAGTGAAATTTCTTTGCAGGTTTTATATGGATTTTCTGAAGAACAGGAGAAATTCTATCCGTTTGTTTTTAAAATTAACATGTCATTTTCATGTATATTACAAGACCTTCTCAGTAGTAGCAAGAATTAAAAAGGGGTTCGCCTCGCTGAATTTCTTAACTTACCCAGTTAGGTCGGAGGAACTTCCGTCGGGGTACCCGGCAGGGCCGCTGGGATCTATAGTAAAGGGTCTCGAGTCGGGTCCTGTTAGTTAATGCTACAAAAAAACAAGGACATTTGCGACAGGATTTGCGATGGGTAAATAGCCATCGCAAATGATGATTTAACCGTCACAAATGATGTCAATGATTTGGATTGAAATATATACCTTTTAACCCAATAACAATTGAGACCAACATCTACATTCCAATCTTATATCTTGACTGTCCATTTAAGATGAGAAAACACAACTTATACTGTTTTCGTCCATGAGATTTTATACTGAAAAGAACACGATTAGCCAATTTGCTTATATTGTTCGAACTTTTCATTTAGGGTTTTTAAAGTTTTCAATTTGTCAAATATTTTGAATAAGTTGTCAAGGATCTTAATACACCCATACCCATGTTCTATTGTGTCTATTACCTAAATACATATTAAATACATATTTAAGTCTAATGGAAGTGTGAAACTTGCAATAAACATAATAAATAAAATATATTAATTGTATTAATATATATATATATAGGATAGAGAACTCACCTCAACGTGTAACATTATACAGGTATTTCCTCTGAGTTTATATAGAGACCAACTCGTAGGCATATCTAGTCACCAACTTGGTAGGCTTGATGAGCTAGAACAACAGCCTTATATGTAGCACAGAATTAACTTTTAATCTCCAAAATGGTCGGTGTGTATTTTTCATCTTTTTCTCCAAAAGGCTAAGAAATGGAAAATTTGAAGCAATCTAGCATTGCTTCAATTGGAAGTATAGAGAAAAATGAAACAATTCCATTTTTTCCTCTTCTTTCTTCTTCTCTATTTCTTTATTATTTCTCTCGGCCAAATTTTTGGCCAAAACACATTTGCACCTTTTTCAAATTTTACTCATCTCTCTCTCTTTATATATATCTAATATATATAATATAATAAAATAAGACAGATATTTTGATTATTTAATAATTAAATAATCAAAGTGTAAAATGACCATTTTACCCTTCATAAATAGTTACTAAGTTTATCCCCTAGTGGATCCCACCAAACTCGCACTTAGATAAACTCAACCGAGGGTTCACAATGTGCCACGTGTTATTAAACAATTAGTGAATAATAATTATTGACTAATTATTGTATTTAACACTTAAATACAGATATGCACGTATTTCTGTGGCAGTGCTGAATATTGATGGATTAAACAGTTTATTTTGGCAAGTTGTCCCAATACACAACGAGTACACTCTATATCGCGGGACTGCCTAGGTCCTACACCTGATTCATCAAATGGAACTATTCCATGAGTCCGTAAGCAATGCCTCACGTACATGTCAAAGATATACAAATTAGCGCGTTAAACCATACAAGCTGAGGTTATAACGCATACGTATAGTCCTTCCGTCATGATATCCTAAATGTGTGGGGATATAGATTATCATCGTCAAATCCCTTAGTACTCATCCATGTCTTATCTTTAGACTTGTATCTCATTGAACAATATGTGCAAACTCTTTTGCCATATTGTTCCATCTTGACGAAACTCTTTCCTGGGTAGATTGCTTGTGGCCATAAGACTTTTTGAGATACAGTCTAGAAGCATTTGGATATCAAATTCCTTATGCGAGCTGACGAATCTCATATTTGTACACACCGAACTCTATAAGCATCGGTCACACCAGTGACATCCAGCGGTCACACCATGAAAGGTCTGTGACATGCTTAAAACTAAAGTATGATGGATCACTTACAAGCCCACCATGGCACTCAGGTCAAAGGACCACATATACTACTCAACTCAAGAGGACTCTCCGTTGACGGCTTACATAAGGCGTCTATCAGAGGCCCTTGTGAGTCTGTCCCATATCTAGTCCTAACTGGATACCCATATGTCAATACGGGCTCCAAGCTTATGGTCGACTAGGAACGACTATCTATATCCTATAGGTACGACATATGCTGATCTATGTATAAAAGTATTCATCGACAGACCTGCATCAGTAGAAATAAATCAGGGACAATTATTCGAGAATATACTTACGCAATTAGTATTTTCTGGCACAAGATTGTAACTCTTGTAACTATGCAGTTATTGATATATTCCCAGGTCTATGTCCCATTACAGACAAGGCTCTAACTCTTAGATGTGCGGAGTATTATAACCAACTAACACTTAACTGTGCTAACATTTAGCATTTATATCTTCAGCATGGCTAATTATGAGCCCTTATCTAAACTCTTTTAGATCTGATCTGAACTGCTTCAGATCTACAATTTCTGTAACGTTACATTGCATAGTACCATATAAATTGGTATTAGCGATTTAATGAGAATGTACACTTGTATTAATACACAAGTATATATACATTCAAAGATGACACGTAAGCACCGACCCTAACATAAGCATCGACCCTAATATAAGCACCATCAAATTCTCCTTCTCACTATTCAACTCTTCCTCTTCGTCTTCCTGTAAAGCTTCGATTTCTCTTCCCATTTTATCCCTAGATTTTCTTTTACCTCCAGACCTATGTTCTTGAGGACATCATTGTTGTTTGCACGCTACTCCACCTCCTCCGCCGCCACAACCACCACCACCATGGATGACATTTTCGATGTCGACAGAGACGTTGTACAGAGACTTCTCATGTTTGAGGATGAGTGAGATTCAATTTTCTAAATTTTTATTTACTTAATTTATACTGTGTTGGTTTCTTAATAACTCTATTATCCTTTTTGTTTATTTTATAATGTGTTTTGTTTTACCAAAATAAAAGATTTGCATCTTTACTTGCTTGAATGTAAGTTAAATTTACTTGTCAAAGATAGTGAAATTTGTTTATTTCATCGTTTGTGAGCCTAATTTATCAGTTGATTCACATATTGCCAGAAATGTTTTGACTTTGGGACGATGAAGAAGCTCAATCTTTGACAGTCATAATAAAACCTTTTTTTTTTCTTAATTACTATTACTATTTATAGAGTCCGTTTTTTGTCATTAAATAATAACTAGTTGTTCATTCCTAGAATTAACTTGTCTTTTTAATTAATTCTTCAGTTATATTTTTTCATTTTGGTAGAGACGAGAATGATGCCATTGGCAATTTAGATGGGTTCTGTAAAAATCAGAGTTGCTTGATTGCTATTTTCACCAATTTTTGGTGAGTGGTGTGACTTTATGTTTTAATTGTTTATATTTGTTCATATAAAATTGTAATCTTAGAATAGAGAACCAGTGTGAGCATTTTTCTGTTAAAAGTGAAACAAAAAATAGTAGATCTTTGATGCTAGATTACAGTAATCAGATAAAGGTTATAAGAGTTGAAGCCTTTGGTCAAAAACCAATGGAAAATTAGTATTTGTCTAGTAGTTCTAACAATTGGCAATATATGAATTTTTTTCTTAAATGCAACTTTTTCTAAGAGTTCTTTTGATTTTGATTAATGTTTTTCTCAATTTCAAAGTTGTGGTTATTATCTTGAAATTTATTAGAATTCTTGGCACTTTTTTTTTTGTTGCTATGATGCAGTACCTTATCACACATTTCAGCAATTTTGTTTATATTATTTCTTCTATTCTTATTCAATCATAGTGATAAGTTTATGGCATGTTGAAAATTATTTCTTTTATTCTTATTTTGAAAAGTCTAATGCTACTAAGCCTGATGCTGGCACTACTAAACAGAATGTGAAGGATGTTAAACTCAATCAAAAGGCTAATGATAGTGATTCTGACAACACTGATATGGATGCTTCATCCTCTATTGATGATGAAACTAGTGATGAGGAGGTACTTTAGTTAATTTAAACCCTTACCTATTTTCTTTAGTGCATGATTATATTCTTAAATTAATTTGGATACCTCTTTCCAAAGGTTAGTAATGGTGCCTTATGCCTACTTTTTTTTTCTTCATTGGTGTTATGGCTTAATTGTTATCTATGGTATTTATTTGTCAGGATGGATCAGCATCAACTTCTTTGTTCATTCCTCGTGTTTGCCTTGAAAATCTCTTATCTTCTTCAAATTTTAAAGCTCTTTTTCCCAGGAGGAAGTTTTAGCTACGGCTTGGTCTCTCGCATGCTCGCTTTCTCTTGTGTAAGTTGGTTATTATTCTTTGCTTTTTTTTTTGGTTTCATAATTTATGCGTTGAAATTGTGGCAAACGAGAGTTTTGAAAAGTGAGGTTTACTTTTTGATGAAATAACCGACTTAAATTTTACAGCTTCTTGTGATCCAAATGGAGAATTGGGTTTTCTCTGTTTGGCTTTATGATTTTTTAAGTTTGACAAGGAATGGTAAGGCACAAATTCGCAGAATTTTTTATGAATATATATATATATATATATGAAGTTTGCTTTTACACTCTGTTCAGTTCAATTTGCTTTAACTTGTATCATCTGCGTTAAGAATATTTAGTCTCTTGTGCAGTAAAAACCATAAAACCGTGAGTTCAAATTCACTTAGTTTTGATATTCTAATAACCATATGAATAAAATAGGTTATAACTATTCATAATTATGACCAGTCTTGTAAATTTGTAGTACTGTAGGAATTTGCCCATAGTGCAATATATATGTAAATGTGATAAAGGGGCTAAAAATTTTCAAATGTATTATTAATTTGACACTCTAACCATTTTTATTATCTATTATTTATGACTTTCTATGTGATGAAGAGTGGTTTTCAGTTTTTATTTATGATGTCATTTTTGAAAATTTGGTCCAACTTATGCATTTTTGTTTAGATTAGTGAAGTGACCAAAAATGAAAATTCAGCTATGATAGCTGGAAGATGTGGAGTATGAATAGGATTTATGACGAAGCCTTCACTTGAGTTTGTTGCTGGAGTGCTTGGGACTTGGTTCAGTGGAGGTGTTGCTATTCTGCTTGCACTCAGCTACCCTAGATCTAAACTTCTGCATGTAATGCATGATTCGATATGCCCTAATGGAGTTCCCTTCTTGTCATTATGTATTAGTTGGACATTAACTTTTATGTAACTCTTATTTAAATTTTATTTTAGGATATATCCGTGGTTTTGAGCACTGAAGATTATTGTGAGGTCATGCAAAACATTGCTGCTAAGAATGGTGCTAAATTTTCTTTAATTCCACTGGTTCCTAGTATATCTTCAGAGACAACATTTAATTCTTGATTTCTGCTCTCTGATAAATTTGTCTAGATGTTGGTTTGTTTTCGCACTTGTATAGATCATTCTCTAGTCTAAGATTGTAAGCATAGATCTTGTGTTTGTGTAATATATACTTTGGACAATAAGAAGTGCAGATTTTAGAGATTGGCATCTTGTTTATTAGGACTGTAACATGTTGAAGAGTAAAGATATAAATTGCATTTGGGGAAATTAACGAGGGATTAGGCTGTAACGCTTTAAATTTTTTTTTTCCTAACTTACATGACAACTATATATTTATTTAAATAGTTAATTTATTATTTTAAAATTATTTTTGTTCATTTTCTTGATGTTGTGCTTTATTTTTATGATTGTGATAATTTTGTAATATAAATAATTTTGATTATTTAGATATTTTATGTAATTTATATATGCAAAAATAACCAAATAAAAATGCAGGTAGATTTTGTAGCTATATTTTTTTTTAATTAGTCTTGACCTTTTTGCGACGGCTACTTAGCCGGTGCAAAAGACCCTTTACCAATAGCTAAATAAATGTCACAAAAATTTACAATGGTCTTATTTATGACGATTAAAAAGCCATCGCAAAACTGTCGTAGAAGGCTTTTGTGACAGCAAATTAGCCGTCGCAAAAAGTGTATTTTCTTGTAGTGTAAATGATAAGAGATGATTGATTTGAAACTCCTGATGAATAGAGTGGACGAAATGCACATGGCATTATTAACTCCAATTAAAGGACAAAGAATGCATATAGGCATACGTGTGAATTTGCATTAGACCTACCATCTCGCCCTGTGATGCTAACATTTCGATTGTTAAAGTGTTGAGTGTGAGTGAAGCTAAAGTTTTTCTATTATTTGAAAATATTAATTATCTTTTTAATTGTTTTATAGGATTATTTAATTTCTCTTTTTTGTTAAAAGAGTAGTTTAGAATTAATTCCTTTATCTAGTTTTGTCTTTTTTTTTTAAGAGTAGATATTTATATTCTTTGAATTGTTTAATTATAAAACTCTTACAAGTGAAACTCAATTAAATTTTATACACTATATCAGATCTAAATAATATTTTTCTTCTATAATAAATATTATAAAAAACTATAAACAAATTATAAGTAATAAACTGTTAAAGTGAAATAAATAAATAATGAGAAATTTGTCTTATTTTAATTTGAATTTTAAGTTATAGATATCGTTATAGAGAATTGGTTTTTTTTAATTTTAAATCAAATTTTAAGTTATAAATTTCATTATAAAGAGCTAATTTTCTTAGTATTTGCTTCATTTTAGATATATTTTTTATTGTTTGTTTTGTTTTAAAATGTGTTGCATACAAATAGCTTATATGCTAATTTGAGTCAATCCCACATTGGTAAAAGGTGATATGAGGTAGTTTGGTTGGACTTATATAAGATAAGACCCTCTTTGTTATTAGTCGTACTTTTGGATAATTCTCTTCTCCCACCTCAATTTGTAGGATCTCTATCTGAGAATCTGATAGTTTAAAAATTTTATATTTAAACTTCTAAAGTTTGTAAGAATTCAAAATTTTCCTTTATTTTTGGACATTTGTAGTAATACCTTATACTTTGGGTAATTATAATATTGACCATACTATTTGAATATTTGTAATTTGACCCAATAGTTAAAAAATTTGTATTGTGGCACCAAAATTTTGTAACTTCTCTTTGAAGATTGTGGATTTGTTACAGTGGCGCTTGAGGACATTACTTGTTTTGTGTAACATTACTAAACCTCATTAAATTTTGTGGTCTTTCTATTTTGTATATTATGTTGGATGATTGATTGGTTGGCTGACTCGTTGTGGTATTATATTCTATTGCTAACATTATTGGTTGTATTTCGGTTATCCAAAAATTGTATTCCGTATAACAATTGGTAACAATGTTAATTGTTGTTTGAACGCTTCTTGACACAACAAGTGGTATCAATCTAGGTTTAGGACTATAAGTGGCTATTTTCTATTGAGTACTTATTACTATTTTAGGTTGTGAATTTGGATTGCTAGTTGTTAGATATAATTGTTTGGTGGAGCTTAGTTATTTGTGATATTTTGTATCGAGCTCATTTATGTGAGATAGCTATGACATTATCATCATCTACATCAATGAGGATAGTGACAATGGCTAATGCAAAAATAGATGTGAAAACATTCGACTTATGGCAGAGTGAGGTATTGGACAGATTGTGTCAACAAGATTTGGATACGGTTTTGGAAGAAACAAAACCAAAAGATATCAAGGAAGTAGACTGGAATAGGCTTAATAAAAAAGTTTGTGAGTTGATTTATTCTTGTTTATGTAGATAGCAGAAGTATTCATTCATCAGAGAAAAGTTTGCTAGTGTATTGTGGAAGGCCCTAGAGAATAAATATATGAAGAAATGCAATAAAAATCAACTGTATCTGTTAAAGAGACTGTTTCATCTTCAGTTGAGACTAGATACGAGTATCAGGTCTCATATTGATGAGTTTAATAAGTTAATTACTAATTTATTAAATTTTGAAGAAACCTTCAAAGATTAAATAAAAGCTATGTTGTTGATTGGTTTTCTTCTAAATGAATTAGATCAGATTTTTTTTTAGGTGATCATTCATCCATGTCTGGTTTTGACGAGTGGATTATGAATATACATTTTACTTATCATATATGTCCACATCGGGAATTGTTCTTTAATTTTAAAGAGCATAATGGTGGAGTTGTGTATATGAGATATAATGATAGTTGCCATACTACTAAGATAGGTTCAATTCGATTGAGAAATAATGATGGATCAACTAGAGTTCTGACAGATGTTCAGTATTTACTGAAGTTGAAGAAGAATCTCATCTTTTTGAGAGCCTTGGAATCTAAAAGTTATACTGCGTTTATACGATATAAAATTTTAAGGGTTACTTTAAGCGCTCTTGTGACTTTGAAAGACACTAGAAGGAACAACTTTGTATTACTATAATGGTAATACATTGATTAGATTAGCAGCATCGGTTTTTAATAATAATATAGATTCAGAGATCACTAGATTGTGGCATATGCGGTTGGGGCATACGAGTGAGAAAACATTATTCAATTTAGTGAAAGAGGCTTATTGAAAGGTGTGAAGATTTGCAAGCTAGACTTTTGTCAGCATTTTGTTCTGGAAAAGCTGAAGAGAGTGAAGTTTGACACCGCTATTCATAATACTGAGGGTATTCTTGATTATGTTCACTTAGATGTGTGGGGATCCTCCCAGACTACATCTATGGGAGGTATGCACTACTATGTTATTTTTGCTGATGAATTTTCCAAGAGAACTTAGGTGTACGTCTTGAAATCTGAAGATGATGTACTTAGTGCTTTCTTTAAATGGAAAAAGATGGTCGAGACACAAACTAGTAAAAACATAAGGCATATCTGAACAGATAATGGTGGTGAGTATTGCAGTGACCATTTCATTGAATTGTGTCAAGATAAAGGTATTGTATGTCATTTTACTGCAAGAGGTATACCACAATAAAATAGAGTGGTAGAACACATGAACTATACATTACTGAACAAAGTTCAGTGTATGTTGTCCAATGGGCAAGTAGTTTTGGGCTGAGGCTATGATCTATGCGTGTCATCTCATTAATGATTTATCGTCAGCTGCTATTAGTGATAAAACTCCATGGAAGGTTTAGTCTAGACAACCTATTTCTGATTATGATTCTTTACATATATCTGTTTCTACTACATATTATCATGTGAAAGAATCGAAACTAGATTCTATAGTCAAGAAAGTAATTTTCTTAGGATTTCTTCAGGAATGAAAAGATATCGCTTTTGGTGTCTGAGTTTGAGAAAGATTGTATCAAATAGAGATGTAACATTTGATGAATCTTCTATGTTGAAGAAATCATAAAACCAGACAATAATGAATAATACTTTACAATAGGTAAAGCATACTTAGCAGTAAGTGGAGTTAGAAACAACCACATTCAACCAGGTTAGATATATAGAAATAGATAATGGTATTCCTATCACGGAGGAGGTTTTGAGAGATGATGGAGAAGGTTTTACTCAGGAACCTTAATAGCAATAAGAATCTATTACAGTAAATAGGCTAAGACGTTAGATTTGAAGACTTGCTCGATTTATTGATATAGTGGCCTATGTATTTTCAGTTGTAGATGATGATGTTTCTTCCACTTATAGAGAAGTAGTTAGCTATTTTAAAGTTAATCAGTGGAAGACAGCTATGGAGGAAGAGATGCAGTCTCTTTAGAAGAATGAAACTTGGGAGCTAGCTTAACTACAGGAAGGCAATTAGGTACAAATAGGTATATGCAAAGAAAGATGAATTTTTTAACAAGAAAGATATTTGCTACAAAGCAAGGTTGGTAGCTAAAGGCTATGCACAGAGGGAAGGAATTGACTACAATGGGGTATTTTCTCCAATTGATAAACAATCTTCCATTAGAATTTTATTGGCTTTGGTAGTTCAGTTAAATATGGAACTAGTTCAACTCGATGTAAAAACTGCATTTTTACATGGTGATTTGGAAGAGAAAATTTATATGACTTAGCCAGAAGGATTCAAAGTGACTGATAAGAAAAAATTGGTTTGCAAATTGAAAAGATCACTTTATGATTTGAAATAATCACCGAGGTAGTAGTATAAGCAGGTTGATGAGTTTATGATGGGTCAGAGGTACACAAGAAGCAAATTTGATCATTTTGTGTATTTTCGGAGGCTACATGATGATTCTTTCATTTATTTACTCTTGTATGTCAATGACATGTTGAGAGGTTCAACGAATGTCGAAGAATTTAAAAAATTGAAGACTTAATTTAACAGAGAGTTTGAAATAAAAGATTTGGGTGAAGTTAAAAAGATACTAGGCATAGAGATTAGTAGATAGAGAGAAAGAGGCAAAATTTTTTTGATTCAGAAGTAATATCTAAAGAATGTATTACAACGTTTTGGTATTTTAGAGGAGTTAAAACTTGTATGTACCCTACTTGCTCCTTATATAAAAATTAGTGAATCTTTATCTCCTAGTTCAAATGAGGAACGAGAGTATATATCTCGAGTTCTATATACTAATGCAGTTGATAGCCTGACGTATACTACGGTGTATACGAGACCCGGTATTTCACATGGAGTTAAAGTAGTGAGTAGATATATGCATGATCCAGATAAAGGACATTGGCAAGCTGTGAAAAGGATTCTACAGTATTTACTGAAGACTGTAGATGTTGGCTTGTCTTTGAGAGAGATGATACATGTGATTAATGTGTTGTTGGTTATGTTAATTCTGATAATGCTAGTGATTTGGATAAACGTCAGTCAACAACCGATTATGTGTTTACTCTTGCAAGAACACCTGTGAATTGGAAGTCTATTTCATAGTCTACAGTTACTTTGTCTAGTACAGAGGTAGAGTATATGGCTATTACAGAGGCTATAAAAAAAGCTATTTGGTTACAGGGATTATTGGATGAGTTGGAAATTGGCCAGAAGAAGATTCTTATTTATTCTGATAGTCAAAGTGCTATTCATTTATCGAAGAATCCAGCGTACCATATTCGAACGAAGCATATTAATGTTTGGTATCATTTTGTGCTGGAGATCATGAGTGAATGAAGAATCTTACTTTAGAAGATTGGAATTGCCAAGAATCCTACTGATATGTTGACTAAGGTGGTGACAGCTATCAAGTTCAGTCATTATTTGAACTTGATCAATATAGTTTGAGTTTGATAACGCCATTTGGAGCAAATTTGGAGGCATTGCATTTAGATAGAGAATTTTGAAAAAAAAATTGAAGCTTTTTGTGGAGGATTGGCATATTCGCCAAGGTGGAGATTTGTTGAAGTTGACTTATATGCCAATTTGAGCTAATCCCACATTGGAGAGAGATGGCACGAGGGTGGCTTAGTTGAGTTTATATAAGATAAGGTCATTTTTTGTTATTTATTGTACTTTCAATAATTCTCTTCTCCCCTCTCAATTTGTAGGATTTCTTTATCAGATTCTCATAATTTAAGAATTTTACATTTAAGTCTCTAAAGTTTGTAATAGTTTAATTTTTCATTTATTTTTAGGCATTTGTAATAATACTTTATTGTTTAGGTAATTATAGTATTAGCCTTACTACTTAAGTATTTACAGTTTGACCCAATAGTTTAAAATTTTGTATTGTAACCCAAAAAATTTTGTAACTTCTCTTTAAAGATAATGGATTTGTTCCATCCATATCCGAGACATAGGTAATATTACCCGAACCTCGTTAAATTTGGTGTTCTTTTTATTTTGCATATTGTATTGGATGATTGGTTGGTTAGCTGTCTCATTGTGGTATTATATTACTAGCATTATTTGTTGTATTTTTGATTCTGCATAACAATTAGTAACAGTACTAATTATTATTTGAACATTTTTTTATACAACATTAAATGTGCTTTTGACTTCGCAATCTTATTTTTTTACTAAAAAAATTATGGATGTTCATAATTAAATCCATCAATCCATCCGATTCAAATCCATAGAATTTAATAAATTGAAGGATAGAATTGAATCAAAAATTTAAAATTCGCTCTTGGTAGATCAATTCCTAGATTTCCTCTGATAAATTTGCTAAAATCTAGCCAAATTCAAAGAAATTAATATCATAATATTTATAAATGATATAATTAAAAAATGTATTGTTGTTTTCTTTATTTTACTATATCAAAAGTTAAAAAAAAAAAAATTAAAGCTATACAGGTTGTATAAGACAACTAATTATTTTTGCTGAATTTAAGTTATTTTTATTGAATTTAAGTGATTTTTCACTGCTAAACAATGTTGACATTAATTTTTTTTTTAATTTTTTAATAGGATTGATGAGTTTAAAACTTAACTTTAATTTACTTACCATGGAACTTGCAATATCAATTGGTTGAAACTTTTGAAAAACAATTAGTATTTTTTTATTATAATTTTGAATTGAGTGAGATTGAAATTTGGATTTGCAATTTTTTTTAATATATTGTATTAAAATTTACATTTTGATAGTTTAGATTATATTAAAAAAATATCAATCTGCTTAACAATGAATAAAATAAATTATTAGTCAAATTTGCTTCTTGGAACGCTCTTAAAAATTATTAAATGATAGTTCTTAGCTAAAGTAATTAAAACTCTCTTTTTTTTTTTTGAATTTGTATTAAAACTCTTGTCGTTTAATGCCTATATTCCCACATAATTTTACTAGAATCTTACATCCTCCTCTAAAATGTATGCGTACGAGGTCTCCTTACAGTGTTAATTATGCATTGTTAAAAAACTGATGATTCAACAATTTTGATTAGATAAGAATTGAGATGAATACTAAAGTGGAGAATCACAAGAAGTCTAGAACGTGTGAGACACATATGGAGAAGTCTAGGACGTATGGGACACGAAGGAGGAAGTGAAATGGGACTTGAAGACGCGAAGGAAATGAAGAAATCGCAGAGAGCTGACCAGCGCCGCGGCTCTCAATACAGAAGCATAGCGCTGCAGCGATGGGCGCGAGAAGGGTTAGCACCGCGGCGCCCAAGGACGAGCGCCGCAGCACCAGAACACGTGAAAAAGTCCGTTTTGATTCGGGATTTCAAGTTTTGAGAAGTTTTGGACTTCCAAAACAAGTGGACTCTTACTCTAACAAGGAATAAGGTTTGTAGGCATGAAATACACTCTATATAAACACTTGTAAACCCTTGTTTAAGATTAAGCATCTAAGGTTTCAAAATGTAATCATAAGAGAGAATAGAGGAGCTAGGTAGGCACTAAGTGCGTGGTGCACTAGGGTGTAACCTTTAGGAGTGTTTTCTTCTTTAGGTTCTTTGAGTGAATAAAAGAGAAGCACCATAGATCCTTTTGCCTTAGATGCTCGGGTTATTCTTGTAAAAAATCTCTTATGAGGAGATACTAAGAGGTCTCTATGGGAGATACTAAGGGGTCTTGTGGGATCATTGATGATGTAAGAAGATACTTAGTGATCTATTATAATAGTAAGAAGCTGGAACATGAATTTTTCGTGGACGTAAGCAATTTAGGCCGAACCACGTATATCTTGTGTCTTGTGATTGATTTGTTTTCTTTATCTATATTGGTGTATTGATTTTATGTGTTCTTCTTTATGGTGTGAGTTATGATTTTGCGTTACGCATAGGGTGAAAAAGATATCAAAGTTGTGACTTAATTAATGCCATTAAGGTGTCCAATTGAAACGCATAGCTTAATATCCACAACATGCATATTGTATTGCATTGCATCGTACAAAATGCGAATGCTATCCCTTCGAATCTAGAGACTCGACTCACTCGTATATGTTGTTTCACGTGGTTTTTTACAATTATTTTTGTGAATAATATTATACATTTTATTTGAAGTGTTTGTTTAATTTTTTTTCATTTCAAATAATATTATCACTTGTTTGTTGAATAATGAGACTATATAATTATTTTTTAAATTTTTTAAAGATTTATTATATATTTAGAATTAAAAAAATAAAAATAAAAATTTGAGATGTATATACATTACACATTTTTTATTCATCAAAAAGATGTTATCCCTTGCATCTAAAGTCTACGTAAGATATTCTCTTTTTTTTTTTTGGGAAAATAACGAAGGCAAGTATTTTATTTTCATCTTGAGAATGAGAGATGTGCCTTTTTTTTTTAAATACAGAAAAATTTTCAAAATACCAAATCTTTATTTTATTTATTTTTTAAATCGAAAAACCAAACTTTTATTGTTTTGAGCGTAAGAGATTATCAAAATCGAACGAAGTAAATGGGGTATTCTAGGTGGAGGTTCGATTTCTAAAATAGAATTGGGGCTATTCTTACAAATTGAAGCTAAAACCCAGCTACAGCTTTCAACAAAGCAAATATAATGACAAATTAAGGGTCCCAACTAACAAGTTTTACCCTAATGAAATTTATAATATTCAATTTTGATAGAAATAATATTTTAAATATATAATTACTAGTTTGTTGATACTTAATTATTGTGTTAAATTAATAATTATATATTTAAAATACTGTTTTCATCTAAACTGATAATAAAATTTGATGGATTAGAGTAAAATTAAATTTTAAAATTTTTATTAAGATAAAAGTATCTATTAAATTATATGTTAAGGACAATTTTATTTTTTATCAAAAAAAGATAATAATGGTTTTTTAAAAGTTAAACGACAAAGTGATATATATATATAAAATTAGGATAACAAAAATTATTTTCCCTGAAAAAATGGTTTATACTACAATTCGAAAATACTTTCATTTTTAAAGGTTAAAAAAAAATGTATAGTGAGAATAATAGTGATTTCACCACCTCCAATAAATTCATAGAGGAATCCAAAGGCTTTTTTCCCAATTCATCATTTTACTTACCTAATTCTTTTTTGTCTTTATCTATTTCTTTTTCCTTTAATACCAATGTCAATAATTTCATTTTCTATTGTTTAATTGTCCATTTAACTGAAGAGACAATGATGTCATTGGTGACCTTAATGGATTGATTGGAATTGACTTAGATATTATAGCTTCTTTCTTTCTTTCTTTATTTTTTCTTTTTAATTTTTTGTTTCTTATGACTTATCCATATGTTTAATCACCAATTCTTGTAATTATAAAAAGGCACGTATTTAATAAATAAGAAGCAGTTATATTATTCTTAATTAAAGTTGGCACTTTTATTTAAATATTGGTCATTAAAGAATATTTATCATTTTTCACTGGGACTAAATTACTTTTTTAAAAAGAGAAGATTAGGTACCTATTAAAATATTAGAAAAAAAGTGAGAAAACCGTAAAATCAGAAGAAAGTAGCCGATAAATTTTTTATTCATTAAATTAGTTATTTATAATAACAAAATGTTAGTGTTGGTGATTTTTTTTTCACTAGTGATCATTTGACAGTAACGTACTATGATGATTAAATTTTCTTTCTTATTTTTCAATAAATAGTAAATTCAACGACTATGATGTTCACATGTATGTGTAAAAAGTCAAACAAAAAGTCTAATGATGCCGTGGGATAGTACGAATGCAATTCACTTTTGTTTTTTAATTATAAATTTAAGATAATATTAAATAATATAAATAAAAATAATAAAATATATATTTAACTTAAGGATAAATTATGTTTTTGTTCTACAAGTTTAATTTAATTTTTAATTTTATCCTACGAGTTTTAAAATATTTAATTTTATTTTAATTCATTAATGAGTCCTGTTAAATTTGATTGAAAATCTCTTTTAATAGTACATTGATAAATTTATCCGTAGTTATTATATTAATTAAAAATAATGATATAAATACATTATGTAATATACACGTGTCAGTCATTAATAGACTATTAAAAATAAAATAAAAAATACGCGGCACGCTCTAATAGGTTAAAATTTTAATATTCATAAAATTTTATTTTATAATTAAAAATAATTAAAATAAATAAAATTGAATCACCAGTTGCCGTCGTCGCCCACCATCGGTTGTCGAATTTTGATAATGAAAATAGTCAAAATTTACGTTATTGAATTCTATTTTTTTATATCTATATAATAGTAAAATTATTTTTATCAAAAGAAAATAAGAAGATGGCCAAAAAGTAGATCAAAAATAGGGAGAAGGTGACGGCTACTATGCGCCACTATCAAACGGTGGGGCGGTGATGTACACTGCCTCCACATTTGGACAGATAGGTGGCCAATCTGTCAAACGGTGGGGGCCGTGCACCGCCCCTACCACTAGATAAATCGACCGCCGATCTGTTCAATGGTGAGGTGGTGCACGCCACTGCCCTATCATTGGCCGCGCGACCACCGGCCCGTGGTGGTTGGCAGCTTATTTCAAAATTTTATTTAGAGTGACTATTTTGTCCCTCTAATGTTAAAATTAACAGAATCTTACTAATGAGTTAAAACAAAATTAAATTTTTTAAAACTCATGAGATAAAATTGAGAATTAGGTCAAACTCGTGGGACAACAATATCCTTTTCTCTTAACTTAATTATCTTATGAGTAGAATAATTGCAGTATTACTTTTATTACAATTTAATTCAATTTAATTTTAATTATTTATCTTAGTGTGGATTAAAATTAGAAAAAATAACATTTTAGTCCATAAGTTTATGGATATATATCAACTTAATTTCTCATATTTTAATAAATATCATATTAATCCATGTTATTAGAAAAATATGCTAAATAGTTGTTGTTCGAGGGTAAAATAATATTTTTGATCCCTTTTATTAAAACTACCAAATGTCAATTTAAAAAGTTAAAAAGACATATACATTAATTACATGATGAATAAAATAAAACAAAGCAAAAACATAAATTTAAAAATATAATAAAATAACATGTGTCATAATATGATATGTTAATAATGACACGTATCATCATATAATTAGTTTATATTTTTAATAAATATTTTAAAAATAAAATAAAAGACATTTCTGACCATTTTTGCGTCATTTTTGATTATTTACAATCATTTTCAACTTATTTTATATTTTACCAACATTACATCTATACATTTCTAGCAATTACATACAAAAACAACTTAAAAACACATAAAACCAAATTTATGATTAAATCTTATTAATTTTTACTTTTTTTAATTTTTTTAACTTTACAATAATATATTTATTCAAATCTTATAAAAATGTATAATATTTAAATCGATGTATAAATTTTGGATCTAAATCTTTAAAAGGCTGAGAGAGAGGTGAAGAGAGAATTTGAAAATTTAAAAATTCTAGGTTGAAAGGATCGAGGGTAAAATGAAGATAATTGAAAGTGTTTGATTAATATATATTAAAATATATTAATCGGGTCAAAAAAGTTTTTAGCTTTAAAAACCCGATCAAAATGGGCATTTCCCCTAATTCTTTTTAAAAGCATTATAAACTATACTGTAGTTTTAAAACTAATATTATTTTTTTACTTTCATACTTTAACCCCCAAATCTCTTAAATTTTAAATCCACCCCTCACATCAAAATAAATGTGTTAGGTGTTGGGTGGTAAATAAAATTTTTTTATTTATAAAAAATAAATACAGTGAAAGTCAAATCGTTTTATTCATAATTATATATATAAGGATAGAAGATTATTTCAATTCCTCACTATGGTAGATTTTGAATTGACTGGCCACAATCTTCTCTACTATCCTCAATCTTCAAACTCAACACGTGTAGGCACGTGTATAAATTCTTTTTCTACGTAAGAATATGTAAAAGAATTTTTCTCTGTATAGTTGTTTTATAGTTTATTACTCTATATCTTCTATATGTAAAGGGATCTCCTTTAAGTATTTAGAATTTGATTGGATTAAAAGATTATAGTTTGATTAGAATTTGAGTTAGTAGAGAGACTGTAAAACCTATGGGCTTTCTAACCCCAACTTAAAAGGCCTAGACCTTATTATCTCATAATACACAAATTCTTCTAAATTAACCCCAAACTATTTCACTAAAAGTCAAGGACTGTATTCTAGTAACCTATGTTATAAAGTAAAAATTCATTTAATTAAAACTCCATTTAATTAAATTGGGATTGGTCTTTAGACCAATAATAACCATTTAATTGACCCTCTAATTGATGTTCATAATTAAAGCTAGGCTATAAAAAAAATGTCTTACCTCTTTAATTACTTATTTGTCCCTAAGTCACTGAATGCTCTAATAATCACTTTTAATATATCTATATTGTTAATAAATTTATAAATAAATATTATTATTTAATAAATAATTTATTGAATAAATTGTGGCCACAGATTCTAATGATCAAGTACTGCAAAAAACTTAGGTGGACATTAATTATTAGATTCAATCTTATAGATATATATTCTGAGCTTGTGTGCTCATGGGCCCACATACGTCAGAGTGCACTAATTTTAACGTTTCAATGTCTCTATTACCTTTAGTATTAAAGGGTCTTCTGATTATTTTTTCTTCTATACAGGATTCGTAGACTGGTAATGATTCAATGTTTAATGAACTCAAAGGTCCATCTTTCACCAGTCTTTGGATTATATCTAGACTAATATGACCAAGACGTAGATGCTATGATACATTTAATTAGTGAGAATCATTTTAATCCTCTTTTGGTAATTAGATTCTGACAGAACCCGACCCAAAATCCTACAATATGGACCTAGGTAGGCCCTGCTGAGCACCCTAACGGAACACTTCCCAAAATCCGTTATCAACCCTGGGAAAATTTCATGAGGCGAACTCTAAAATTTCTCTTAATTTTCTTTTTGATATATTCTTATAAACACGGGAATTTTATTTTATTTTATTTTTCAAAAATTCCTGGATTAAAACGGACAGAGTTTCCGCTGTTATTCTGAAAATCTATATTTCATAAACCTGCAGAAAATACACTTCAAATATTTCTCACATCTCTTAGCTGTAAATGAGACCTCCCGTCCCTACCAAATCAATCCACATGCATTCTTGATCCTACTCCAACAGACATTCATAACAGGAAAACCAACCATTTCAAAAAGGCATAAATATGTATCTTAATTCCAAAATCTGTTATGCATGCTACACAACGTAAAACTAAATATGATACATATATATGCACTAAATGTATACACATAACTCTGTACATGCACAGGAGATCGTCGTAGGGCTGGCCCACTACTAATCTACAGGAGAAACTGTAGGTTGAACACTGCTGGCTGTACCTGGGGGAAACAAATAGAAACACCAAAAACAAGGGGTGAGTTGATAAACTCAATGAGTGGGTGTGAAATCTGAATAATTGTGAAAACATATTGATAGTTCTAAAAAGTACTGAAAACTATTCTTAATCGTTTCTAAATCTCGAATATTGGTAAAACTCTATCAAGTGATTTTCTTTATTTAAAATTTTTAAAACTTGATAGGCTACTGCTGAAATCTGTAAACATTATTAACAAACATTTTTATTTTCTAAAACAAATTACATATCTCATACAATTGTCTAAAACTCTCGCTTGGTTCTAGTCTGTCCAAAAAGTACCAATGGCTACCCTAATACTGGACCCACTCGTCGACGTAGCCGACAAAATGAGTTGATCACAGGGTGGTCTCCGCTAGCAACAACCATGTGACCCATCTGATAAACTGATAGATCTGAGACATCTCACTGTCTATGTGGCGGAATATACATCGCAGACATATAGCGAGACAACACTCTGTAGCATAAGCGACTCACAGACTCGATACCTCAACTCCCCGGAGTTAGCAGTACTCAACCTAACTGACTGACCTGCCCACGCATACGGGGTGTACCGACCGGGTCTATACTATCCCCACAGGGATCTGAATCTGATAGATGATAACTGATAAATGGGGTACCACTGGCCTTTGAAAACTGATAATCTTCTTAAAATTGTTTCTTGCTACTGAATAATAAATCTCTAAACTGTAGAAAGTACGGAATTGTAATTCTAAAATTTTGTGATATTTTAAAATGATAAATTTTCAATTCTCATTATCTCAAAAATATCAAATAAAATATCACTATGCTTTCTTTAATTCTTAAAAATCATGCAACTTGAGTAAATTTCCTGAAACAACAACATTTGAATTAGAAAAGCACATAAATACTAATAATTTAAAATAATTTGCATTTAATTTCTTTTAATCGCTTTCCCATTCACCAACTGTCCTTCGCTAAAGTTTCTTTTTCGGGCTTGTCCTTTCACCTGTTTCGCCCTTCGGCACCTACAAAGCATAAATTATGCTTTAGCCCCCACTTAAAAGGAAAAATTACCAAAATACCCCTAGTACACATTTTTAGCCACCACCCAAAATTCCTTTCTAAATTTATAACTCTTCCTCCAACAATCTCAATTTATGCACAAACTACCATTTGTTGTCAAAAAGGGTCTATAATCCCTTATAATTTTCTTTGGACATAATTACCCCTAATCTTTGTCATAAATGACCATTATGTCCCATATCCAAATTTTGATTTCCACCCATCAAAACTCATCTTAAGGGTCCTAGAATTCATTCTTAACCCTCAATTTTAACTAATTGCACTTGTACCACTAAAAACCCTAAAATGGCCAAAATGACCCAAATGGAATTTTTACCATTTTTCAAATTTCTTCTTACCTAAGGTCTTATCTACTTTCCGAATTCATTCTAATGTCCTAAATTTAATCAATTGAAGTTAAATTTTACAAAAACCCTAATTTACTATTTTAGGGTTTTGAATTCTCACATTTTTAAGCAAATTTACCCTTAATCCCACCCTTGAATCTTGCTTAGGCACTTGAAAACAACTTGAATTTGGTGTGAATTCCTTGATTTAGCTTAGAAACTTCATGGGTATCACTGTTCACCTCCTTCCCCACTTCAATTTCGAAATTCTCTCTCTCTCTCTCTTTGTTTTCTTTTTTTTCTTTTTTTCTTAACAATTCTTGAAAAAAAACACTTGGCCTTTATATATAAACCACAAAATTGCATAATGGCTCTCCAAGACATGCCTAATTGCCATTTAGTCCTCCAATTAAAAAGCATTTGATTGGTGGCCTATAATTTAATAAATATTACTAATAACTAATACAATATAATATAATAGACTAATATATGCAATTGTCCCAATTTGATTGGTCCATATGTCTTAAAATACACATACTTATCCAACAAAAATACCTTGCTTAGGGTGTGATGCTTACACCAAAAATTATTGGCACAAATATTGAATTTTCACTACTTAGTCAACCGAAAAATTCCAAAAATATTCAGTCAGCACCCAACGCCCAATTTGACTATAACATTACCTAATTGGGTCTATTACGGCTCACGTAAACACTTAAAAAAAATTGTTCCAAGAAGGGTTGAAATCTGAAACTTCTACGGTTCCCTAATTGTTAAATACCAAAATTCTAGGTATCTGACTATTCATGAGAACTGGGCATTACAGATTCATTATTCAATTCTATGTCATGTAGTGAGTTGATTTTAGGATATATGCAGTATAGATTTTTAATTAGTGTACTAGAACATATAAATGACTTATTTGTTTTGATCACCACAGTTGAGTCAAAAATAATAGAATAACTAAATGTATTCAAATAACTAACTGAAATCAAATTCTGTTTGAGTTTTGGCAATAACAAACAATCATCTAATACTAAAATCCTAAAATCATCAAAATAAAGTTGAACAACTCCCTACCTTGGTTGTAATAGTTGCGCCATTTCCTAACCTTGGACTGATCTCCTCTTTATTGAATTGTCTGGTTTCCTAGAACCCTTACAATGAATTACAAATATGATTAATGGCTTCAGACTCTACTATCTAGGAATTAGTAAAATCAATCACTAAACAAGTCTTAATGAAAAGAATTTTATCAGAAGGTAAAGTTGTTCTTTTAGCTATTGAAAACTTAACTAAAGGATAGTTTCTCTTCTAATGCCCTTTAATGTCACGTTGAAAACACTTTCCTGTGGGGCTTACTACATTTTTATGAATTTGCACAAATCTTGAATTAGATGCTTTCTTTGGCTTATTCTTCTTCTTACTACTATTATTTCCTCTAGGATTAAGACCAAAAGATAAAGATAGGCCGTTAGTCAATTGACTATTGTAAGCATCTATTTCATCTTGAACTGTATTTTTATTAGGCATTTGAGTATATTTATTAGTCAGGACATATTTATGCTTTTTAATTGTGAGTTCAATATCTAAGTTCCTTTCCCAATTCACATCATTATTCTCGGTCAACTTGTTTTGGTTTAGGACGGATGCTAATGGAATGAATGAAGACATAATTCTGAAAAATAAATTCATACATGAGTATACATTATCTGATAGCATGTGTAACTTTTGCATGAATGCATGAAATGCATTTATATAGAGTTCTTTAACTACATTATGCATCAGTAATCTAATTTTCATTCAGAATATACCTCCGTAAGGTGGTTGTATCCGTCATAAATTAAACTAGTATCATACTAATTTATTATTATTATCTAGATATCTCATAACAAATAATAATAAACTACCGATTCTTTAACCGTTAGATTTAATTGACAAGAACTCCGTAGGGAGGATATTAATCAACCTAAGTTAAGTGTACAACCATTATTTCAATCCTTTATATTTTTTAATTAAAAATGCCACCGTAGGGTAATCAACTTTGCATGAGTCCTATATTAGATTTTATCATTTAGGAAGTCTTATCTAGTAGGCAGTTCTGATTAATATCCTCCGTAGGGAGCTCACAAGATTTGAGCCAAGTCATTAATCTACCTTACTATAAGACTAATAATGGGGGCCATGGGTTTTATGTCTAAAGCTCTCTCTCACTCAATATTTTAATTCTTAGAGTTTTTATTTAATTTATAAAAGAACGTTCCACTCAATAATATCTAATTTTATTTTCATAAAATAATTAATAAGGCCACGTCAAATAATAAATTAATATAATATTAAAATTATGACAATAATTTTATCCTAATTTCATTAGAACATTAATGCCATACAATATGATATATTTTATGCATGGACATGTGAATGTGGCACCCTTAATCTATATGACATGTTATTCATCCAATCAATTAACTAGATAAATAAATAACCCATAATTCATGGCTTTTCCTAGGAAAAAAAAACATTTAAAACTAAGCTTAAATTCTTCAAAGTCTGCTTTGAAGTCAACCCAGGCTCTTCCATAATGTTACCTCCTTTTGCTTGTCTTCTTTTATGGGTTTGAATTTTAGGCCTTTTAACTTTCTTTGGTCCACTTATTTTTAAGAATAAATGGGCTTATTTTAGGCTTAAATTTTCTTTTGGCATTCTAAAAAAATTTAAATAAAAAATATTTTTAGACCTAATAACTTTAATAAAATAGCTCAAAAATAATTTTATAAAATTGGACTAAGAAAAAAGGAGCTTGAGCTAACTGTGAATTTGTGAATACCTAAAATTAGTCCAAAAATAAATTTACGTCAAATTTAAGGACTTATTAACAAATATCTCATAGTTCTATAGCCAAACTATAATTACCCAAGTCCTATAGGGGGCTGAGTAAAATAAATAATTCTGTTAGGGCCTATTTGTTAGGGTCGGTGCTTACGTACCATCTCTGAATATACCATATACTTGTGTATTTATACAAGTGTACATTCCCATTAAATTGCTAATATTAATTTATATGGTATTATGCATGTAACATTACAGACATGGTAGATCTGAAGGAGTTCGGATCAGATCTAAATGGTTTAGATAAGGGCTCATAGTTAGCCATGCTGAGACATATAATTGCTAAATGTTAGCACAGTTACGTGTTAGCTGGTTATAATACTCAGCAGATCTAAGAGTTAAAGCCTTGTCTGTAATGCGACATAGACCTGGGAATATACTAGTAACTGTATAGTTGCAAGAGTTGCAATTAGGTGCTAGGAAATGCATGTTGCGCAAATATGTTCTCGAATAATAGTCCATAATCTATTTCTACTGATGCGGGTCTGTCGGTGGATACCCTTTTATATATAGATCAACATATATCGTATCTGTCGGGTATAGATGGTCGTTCCTGACCGACCATGAGTTTGGAGCTTGTATTGACATATGGGTATCTAGTTAGGACTGGATATAGGACAGACTCACGAGGGCCACCGGTAGACATTTAATGTAAGCCGTCAATGGAGGGTCCTCTGGAGTTGAGTAGTATACGTGGTTCTTTGACCTGAGTTCCACGGTGGGCTTGTAAGTGATCTATCATACTTTGGTTCCACACATGTCACAGACATTTCATGGTGTGACTGCTGGGTGTCGCTGGGTATGGTCCGATGCTTATGGAGTCTGGTGCGTACAGATATGTGATCTGTCAGCTCCTATATGGAGTTTGATATCCAGATGCTTCGAGACTATATCTTAGAAAATCTTATGGCCACAAGTATCAATCTCGGGAAAGAGTTCCGTCAGGGTGGAACAATATGGCAAAGGCATTTGCGCATATTGTTCATTGAGATACAAGTCTGGAGATAAGACATGGATGAGCACATGGGGATTTAACGGTGATAATCTATATCCCCACTCATCCTGGATATCATGACGGAAGGACTATACGTATGCGTTGTAACCTCAGCTTGTATGGTTCAACGTGCTGATTTGTATATCCGTGACGTGTGTGTGAGGCATTGCTCACAGACTCATGGAATAGTTCCATTTGGCGAATCGGATGTAGGACCTAGGGAGTCCCGCAATATGGAGTGTACTCGTTGTGCACTGGGGCAGCGTGCCGGATTAAATTGTTTAATCCAGCAATATTCAACGATACCATGAGAATGCGTGCGTGTTTGTATTTAAGTGTTAAATACAACAATTAGTTAATAACTGTTATTTACTAATTGTATAAGGACACGTAGCGTATTATGGACTCTCAGTTGAGTTTACCTAAGTGTGAAATTTGGTGGGACCCATTAGGGGGTAAACTTGATAACTATTTATAAGGGGCAAAATGGTCATAACACACTATGATTATTTAATTGTTAAATAATCATTCTTTCTCTCTCTCTCTCCTTTTATTTTATATATATTATTTTATATATTATATATTATATTATATTTATATTATATTATATTATATATATATATAAAAAAGCAAAAGAAAAAAGAGAAGAGAAGCAAGAAGGCCATTTCGGCCGAGAGAGAATAGAGAAGAGAAGGAAGAAAAGAACGATAAAAAAAAGGAAGAGAAGAAAAATGAAATTGTTTCATTTTTCTCTTTGCTTTCAATTGGCGTAATTATGAATTGTTTCAAATTCTCCATTTCTTATTCTTTTAGAGAAAAGGATGTAAATTCACTCTCGACCATTTTGGGGATTAAGAGTTAATCCCAGGTTGAATATGGAGCTGCTATTCTAGCTCACCAAGCCCACCGAGTTGGTGACTAGAACTGCACGCGAGTTGGTCTCCATGTGAACTCCAAGAAAAACATGTGTATAACGTTACACGTTTGGTGAGTTCTCTAACTTTATAAATATATTAATGTGATTAATATATTTATTTATTGTGTTTATTGTAAAATTTATATTTTCGCTGCGTTAGGCAATAGACACAAATACACATGCATATGCCCACGTGCTTAGATCCTGCTGCGCCAATACTATTTGCACAAGACAAACTTTTACGTGTCTATTTGTGCAGAATGCAAAATTTTTGACCAAAAATATAATTTTTTTATAACAAAAGAGGCCTATTTGATGATTTTCAGTGAAACCCTAATTCCACCTATTTCACATAGCGCCGCTCATTTTTTCTCCCTACCTATTGCCGATTGTGATTCTAGCTTTGCTTCCAACCGCGGATTGACTCCAAGAAGAGACCAACAGCTTCAGGCTACGCTGGCCAGCTCAACCAGCCGTGAACAATGGCCCAGCCACCATAGCTTGTGGTCGTATTACAGTTCTCTGCCACGCTGTTTCATTTGCCGCCCATCTCTGACAGTAAAGAAGGAGGACATCCTATCCTCTTGTTACCGACGAGCTTTGACGCTGCAAGTGGCCAGCGGCCACGCACGTCGCTTCAAACGGTGGCACGTGTTTGCTAATCGCTGCTGTGGCTATTCATCTTCTCCCTCATTTTTTTTTTCGTTTTCCTTCCTTTTTTTTTAATTACAACAAAAATATTTAATCCAACTAAGAGGGGAAATTGTGATTTTATTTCATCACCCCCTCTTGTTACAATTCTAAAGAAAAAAAATACAAACAAATATCTAACCATGAATTATTGGGCATAACCATTCATCACATAATTAATACAAAATAACAATATAGATTAATATGCAATTGGTGCCATAATAAATAATTACTACTATACACAAAATAAACTATGCATGTGATATGAACAAGGCGGCTCTGATACCAGTTGTTGGGTGGTAAATAAAAATTTTTTGTTTATAAAAAATAAACGCAACGCAAGTTAGATCGTCTTATTTATAATTACATAAATAGGGATAAAGGATTATCTCAAATCCTCACTATGGTAGATCTTAAATTGACTGGCTGGAATCTTATCTATTATTCTCAATCTTCAAACTCAATGCACGTGGGCACGTGGATCTTTCTTAATCTCTAAAACCACTAATACCCAAATCTGAGAGAATGGTATTAATTGAATTTTTTTTCACGTAAAAAATACTTAAAAGAATTTTTCTCTATATGGCTGTTCTATAGTTTATTACTCCATACCTCTCATATATATAGGGATCTTCCTTAGGTATTTAGAATTTGATTAATATTAGAAAATTAGAATTTGATTAGTATTTGAGCTAGTAGAAAGACTGCAAGACCCATAGGCATTCTAGCTTAAACTTAAAAGGTCTAGTCTTTATTATCTCATAATACACCAATTCTTTTAAATTAATCCAAGGGTATTCTACTAAAAGTCTTGATGAGAAAAATTATTAAGTTTATATATTTTTTATTATGATTTGAGATTCAAATATGATTAAGAGTCAATAATTTAAAGAATTAAAGAAAAAAAAATCAAAATTTGATTTCAATTTAATATTTTTACTTTCTTTAATTATTTAATTTTTTAAAATGTTTTATTTATATTTATTTTTTTAGAAAACAAGGAATGGCGGCGGCAGGAAGAAAAAAAAAGGGGTGTTAGAGTTTATTTAATAAATATCGAATAGACCCTTTTTATTTTTTTAATTATATTTTGATTATAAAAATTTAAAAAATTATCAAATAATCCCTTAGTGTGGCAAATTGCATAAATCCTCTTACATTTTTTTTATAATTACATATTGGTCATAAATATTTGCAATATTTTCATATAGGTCCTAATAAGATTGACTTTTTTTACTTAGCCCCATCTAACTTTATATAATTATGGTTTAGCCTAAAATTTTAAAAAATTTATAAATAGGTCCTAATTTTAACCCAAATTTATTTGTGGTCTATTTTTGGATATTTATAAATATAAATTTAGCAAATTTAGGGTCAAAATTTAGGGGTTTTAGTTATTTTTTGGAGAATTGGGTCTACTCGACTCAATTTATAGAGATCCAGCTCAAAATTTGATCTATTTGGATTTCACCCGATAATCATTGACTCTATTTTGAACCATTATCAACATTGTAATCATAGCGGCCTTGGAACCACGTGCCACTCCAGTGCATAAGAAAAAATTAATTTTCTATTTATGGGTATTTTGTTATTTTTCATTGCTCTACTTATCTTATATTTCGAAATAAATTGATTAAAATAACATGTTGTCAAGTAACCTCTATTGTGTAGATTTCCTTATTTTGAGATATTAAGATGAATATATTTATTGTTTATGCAAAAAATAATCGGCCCAAAGGAATATTATTTTTCGCTAAATAATAGAAGTATTTGCGGTGATAAATGTATGATAATCATTAATTTTTCTATGCATGCAATAAGTCGATCCAAAGAAAGGCTTATTATTGGCAGAATTTATTATCAACATTTGATTACGACATTCAGAGTATCACTTACATCTGATATTTCTATTCAAAAACTAAATATCAATGTTGTGCTAAGTATCTCGTAATGGGGCTCATCTTTATATGTTTATTTATGTCAAGCATGTATATGCTTAAAATAGTGACATGATTGTGAGCTTATTATTTTATTATGTATTCTCTGTTAGTTTATCTACTTCTACTATATCTGCCAATATAAATTTTATTCTTATGTTTAATGCACTATTTCTGAGAAATAAAATGTTAAGAAATTTCTTGAGGAAATTGAACATCATAAGATGTTACTAGCTAATCTTGTTTCAATAAGGTATAATGGCAAAGGGAATATAAGGGAGCATATCATAAGATGTCTAGTCTTGCTTTAAGCTAAAGGCACTAAAGTTAGAGTCGTCTAATAACTTGCTCGTGCATTTGATTTTGATATCTCTTCTTGTACACTACAGTTAATTAAAGTAAGTTATAATACCCAAAAGGTTAAATGGACTCTTAATGAGCACATTTCACATTGTGTGCAATAAGAAGACAAATTGAAGCGAGAAAAGACTAAAAGTACTCACTTAGCAAATACTACTCAGAATAAGGTTACTAATTAGTAAAGAAAATGGAATTAAGGCAAGAAAACTGCAATGGGGACTTCACATAATAAAGTGTAAAATAAACAAGATCCGATCATTATTTGTTTCTTCTGCAAAAAAGGCTAGTCATGTGAAGAAGGTTGTCCCAAGTACGCTAAATGGCGTGTTAAGAAATGTACACTTCTCAACTTTGTTTATTCTGAAGTTAATTTAGCTTTTGTACTTAAACACACTTGGTGGGTAAATACAATGTAACTACTCACATAAGTGTGTCTATGCAAGGTTGTCTTAAGAGCCAGTTTTCAATTGATGCTGAAAGATGCATCTAAGTGAAAAACGATAATGCATGTCTTCTAGAGGCCATAGGATTGTTTAGATTACAATTAGAGACCAAATATTATTTGGATTTATATAAGATTGATTATGTATCATCGTTTAGAAAGAACATAATTTTTATTTCTAGTTTAGACAAATCAAGATTTTCTTGTTCATTCAGAAATAACAAGTTAGTCTCTTTTAAAATTCAAATATTATTGGTATTGGTTCTCTTATTGATAATCTTTATACATTAAATACTCATGTTTCTTTTAATGAATCCTTGCATGTTAATAAACGTGGTATAAAATAAAAATTAACTGATGAGAATTTCGTGATGTTATGACATAAGCATTTAGAACATATCTCTAAACAGAGAATAAAAAAAAGACTTGTATCAGATGGAATTATTAATTCTGTTAGTTCAACAGATTTTTAAAATATGTATCAAATATATTAAGGGAAAATAGACAAACAATAGAAAATTAGGTGCCAACAGTAGTAATAACGTCTTAAAACTAACAAATACTGATATTTATAGACCATTCCCTATGGCTTCTTGAAATGGCTAAAAATATTCTATTATGTTTATTGACAACTATTCTCTTTTTGGGTATCTTTACTTGATTTATGAGAAGTCTCAATCTCTGGATGTGTTTAATGCTTTCAAACCTGAAATTAAAAATCAACTTGACAAGAAAATTAAAGTTGTCAAATCTGACTATAGTGGTAAATACTATGGAACATATGACAGATCATATGAACACTGTCTATTACATTTTTTTGCTAAATTCCTAGAGGAGTGTGCCATCGTCTCATAATACACAATGCTTGAGAAATCAAGCATGAATGAGGTTGTTAAGAGATGAAACTGAATACTTAAAGAATAGTGAGCAGCATAATTAATCATTCTTCTTCACTTGAATCACTCTAAGGAGAAGCATTAAAGAGTGCAGTTCATATCCTTAATAGAGTTCCAAGTAAAGTAGTATCTGAAATCTCAAACGAGTTATAGAGTGTCAAAAAGCTTAATATTAGGCACTTGTATGTCTGAGGTTATTCAGTTAAGATTAGGTCATACAAGCCTAATAAAAAGAAACTGAACACAAGAACAATTAACTATTGTTTTTTTTGGATATTTTGAAAGATCGAGGGATTTCAAATTTTATGATCCCTCAAGTAAATTCTTTTTCAAGACAGAAATGCTAAATTTCTTGAGGATGTTGAGTTTAGGGGGAGATAATGTATATTAGGGATATTGTCTTTGAAAATAAATTTATTTATCTTTCTACAGCTGCTATTAAAAATGATCAGACTTATTTTTCTGACATTATTTAAGAAGCAAATTCAGAAATACAAGACAATAGACAGAGCTCCTAATCTAAAATAAAGAATTTTCTTATATTCATCGAGAACAACCTCAACAACATCAAGAACAAGTGCCATTAAGAATATCTACCAGAGAAATGAGAAGTGTAATTTCATATGATTTTACTATTTATCTCTAAGAACATGAGTTTGATATAAGACTGCAAAATAATCCAATCAATTTTAATTAAGCCAAACAAAGTTCTAATTCTCATAAGTAAATTAAGGCCACAAAGGATGAGATGAAATCAATAAGAGACAACAACGTTTGAAATCTTGACGAGTTGCCTAAAGGTGTGAAACTCATTAGTTGAAAATAGATATTTAAAACCCATAGAGATTCAAAAGGCAACATCGAAATATATAAATGTGTCTCGTTACCAAAGGTTTCACTAAAAAAGAAAGCATTAATTACAAAGATACTTTCTCTCCAGTGTCAATGAAAGACTCTTTTAGACTCATCATGGCACTTGTAGCTCATTTTTTATTTGAAGCTACATCAAATGGACATAAATACTATATTTTCCAATAAGGCATTGAGGAAATTATATATATGGTGCAGCCAAAAAACTTTATGTCTAGAGACCAAAATAATGTGATCTACAAATTAAAGAAGTCCATCTACGATCTTGGGCAACTATCCCGTCAATGGTAACTTAAGTTTCATCAAGTGATTACCTCACTTAGTGTTAAGAAAAATGCATTTGATGAATATATATATATATATATATATATCACAATTTAGTGGGAGTAAGTTTATCTTTCTAGTTTTATATGTCAATTACATACTACTAGCAAGTAGTGATATAGGCCTATTCCACGAAATCAAGAGATTTCTATAAAAAAAATTGAAATGAAAGATCTTGGGAATGCGTCTTTTGTATTAAGAATTCAAATACATCGGGATTGCACTCGAGATATCCTGAGTTTATCACAAAAAACTATATTGAAAATGTGCTTATCAAGTATAGTATAAATGATTATGCTCTAAGAGATATGCCTATTACTAAGGATGATATGTTCTATATCAATTAGTGCCCTAAGAATGATATTTAATATAAAGAGAGATAGAAATGTCCTTATGCATCTACTGTAGGGAGTCTCATGTATGTTCAACAATGTACATGTCGAGATATTGCATACACTATTGAAATGGTAGGTAGATATTTAATGCAACTTTAGGGTGGATTATTGAAAAGTAGCCAATTTGGTTATGCGAAGTTTACAGAGTGCAAAAACTACATGTTCATGTATAAGAGATCGAAAAGATTATAAATCATAGGGTATTCCAACTCCGATTTTGTTGGATGCCAAAATATTAAGAGATCCACATCCAGTTACATATATACTTTGGCCAAATGAGCTATTTTTTATGAGAGTGCTATGCAGACACTCGTAACTTCCTTCATTATAATGGCCAAGTTTATAGCTTATTTTGAGACATCACATCATGGGATATGGTTGTGAAACTTTATCACGGGGCTGCATATTATCAATGGTACTTTAAAAAAAATCGTTGAAAATTTATTTGATAATAAAGCCGCAATGATGTATTCCTATAACAATAGAAGCTCTTTGAAGTCTAAGCACATTAACTTCAAGCATTTAATTATTAAAGAAAATTTTCAGAGTCAAAAAGTGTCAATAGAACATATTGGTACAAACTCTATAATTACGAATTCGCTCCCCAAAGGATTACTACCCAAGATGTTTCATGAGAATGTTGCTCATATAGGTGTTATATTATTTAATGATGTGCATAAATAGTGAGAGTTTACCATTTGATGTTCATTTGGTTTAGACATGCTTATGGTTTATTTTCTATAGAATAAAGTTTGATGGTTTATTGAAACTCTGAAATAAAATTGCACTTTCTACTACATTTTTGCATAAAATTTAGAAAGTATTTGGTACTTTCTATTGCAGTTTTGCATAAAGTTTAGAAATATTTAACTTGTTGAAACTATAAAGTATAACCAGTTGAAAAAAGACATGTTTGAGATCACATTTCATGTAATTTTCATGCTACACATCTATATTTGATCTATGTAATTAATTATGTTAATATGATGACCATTGATGGGTCTAATTGCGAATATATGCAACGAATGTCGTTTTGATCTCATATTGATGTAGTTAATGGATTAGATTGTATCTAAGGAGATGTTTCAAGATAAGATAACATTTATTGTGCGCACTAAGGTTTATAATGTATAATTCTTTTCAGATAACATATGTGGCCCAAATGAGAGATTGTTAGGTTTTATTATTTTCTTTATGTAGGCTCACATATTAATAATAATTATACATTAAGGACTATCTTAAATAAGGGCCAATTTAAGTGATCTATTTAGATTTTATCTTATTAGGCTACAGAGACATCTAATTTTATATGAGCTTATTAAATGTAGAAACCCTTGGATTATGAGTGATAGGGTCATAATTTAACCTAGTATATAAAGACATTTTTTAGGGTTGTGGTCCCCGAGTCAAATTAATTCACATAGAGCTCTTCTCCTCTTTTTCCATCACAGAGAGAGAAACCCATTAAGCATACATAAATTTGACTGTGGAATGCTATTATACTCATATTCTTATTCAAGACTGTTAATCTTCGAGTTCTAATCACCATAAATTCTTCAAATATATTTTTCTTAAATTTCATCTAATAATTTGACATGATAGATCTTCGGTAATATTTATATAGATATAAATCCAATATATGATTATGTCTAACAGGTCTAGTTTCTGGGGGGGGGGGCTTCAACTCAAGGGACATTCAACAACCTTCAACCATTGTTTTCTTATGAGCCCACACAAGCATGATGGAACAGCCGGGGAGCTTCAACTCAGGTGGCGCTGAATAGCGTAACACCATCGGTTTCTCACCCAACCACACAAGCATGGTCCAATCTCCCAGGAGCTTCAAAACAGGCGGCATTGAACAATGTCGCACCATCAATTTCTCACCCACCCACACCCGCATAAGCATGGCCCAATCGCCCGGGGCTTCAACTCAGACAGCGTTGAACAACGTTGCACCATCAGTTTCTTACCCATACACACAAGCATGGTCCAATCACCTGGGGACTATAACTCAGGCGACATTGAACAACGTCGCACCATCTGTTTCTTACCCACCCACATCCACATAAGCATGGTCAAATAATTGGGGGCTTCATTTGAGGCAGCGTTGAACAACGTCGCACCATCGGTTTCTCACCCACGCACACCCACACAAGCATAGGCGGATCGCTAGATGGCTTCCACTTAGGTGACATTGAATAACGTCAAACCATCGGTTTCTCACTGAGACACACAAGCACGACAAGATTTATTTGGGGTTTTGACGTCAAACTACGTTAAAGCATCAGATTTATGGGAATCAGAATCAGATATATGGGCAGCATCTGTGGTGAAAAACTTCTTTGGAGACCCACATTAGCTGACAAGTTAAAGTTAGGCCCCGAAAATTCCCCAATGCCACTGTTATTTTCATTTAATTTTTAATATTTTTTTTTTAAAAGGTAAAGGGATATATGGAAGTATAAAGAATTTTTTATCCCTTATTTTTTTTAGGGTCGAACTTAAGCGGCAACATAACAAAATGTTTCATAACCAGATCATATCCCTAGAGGCATTTAATTTTTAATATTATTTTAAATTAATTTGTTGAAATATATTTTATATATAATGTGAAAAAGTCTGTTTTAACCTTTGGCTATAAATTCCATTGCAAAATTGCTCGTAAAAAGGATCCTTACAAAGTCATTCTTACTGTAGAAATAAATGAATCATCTTTAGATAAGTTTCATTCAGAACTCTTTAATTTCTCTTAACCTTTATATTTCTCACTTTCCTGTTCCATTTCTCTTGTCTCAGATTTTTCTTTATTTATACAATTAGAGGTTTGATATGAAGAAAGGACCATGGTGGCTTCGAATTGGTTACGTACTACAAAGACGCAGTTAAGCTCGGCCAACCTGAGGCCACAATGGCCATTTTTGGCTAGCGCAAGGCCATGTGTGGCCACGTTGGTGACTATCCACGATCTCTTTTTTGGCCTCTTTTGGATAGCTGCTCCGCCTTTTTTCGTTTTGATGCACAATGCTTGGCCGTGATCAATTGTTACCGTCGTTTTGAAATTGATTACATAAACCGTGGAATATATATTGAGATTTTGGTGTGTATATGAATAAGTGACCATAGTAGTATTGGATTGAGTATCATGGATGAATATTGTGAATTTTGATATTCTGAATTTTTTTTTAAAAAAAAAGCGGTATAAGCAAGAAGATAAAAATATTGAAAAGAAAAAGGAAAGAAGCCTAAGACTCAAAATTTATTTGTGTTTAGAAAAGTGTAAATTGTCAATGATCAACAAAAAAATTTTAATTACGTGAATTTTAATTTAGTCATCCTTATATATATGACAATAAGTTAAAAATAATAGAAACTATTCAAGCATCGATCACAAAAGGGTATTTAAAATTACTAAGAAATATACAAGTTGGGATCACAAATTTATAATTTATTTATCTATTTATTATTGTCCAATTTAGAAGATCCAAAGTTAACGATTTGAATTTGTTTTCTCTAACAGTTACTTTCCGAAATTGAGTTAACAAATTGAATTTATTTATTGTGCACACTTACTTTATTTGTCATAATTTTACTTAGTATTTCCATGCTTCTCTGTTAGATTTAGCAATTCAAGTTCAGACTATAAATTTTTTTTTAGAAGAGAAGATCAGTGGAAACTTTGTTTTTATTTTTTTATTTTTTATTTTTGGCATTTCTATTGTTGAAAATGAAGATAGCCTATAACTAAAACTGTCGTGGTATCAAGTTATGGACTTCAATTTGATATAATTTTAACATAAACTAAGTCATAACTCTAATACTAGTTTGTTGAAGGAAAAATTAGTCTTAGTACTAATCTCTTTATACCCTTTTGAACCTAAGCGCGTGTAGAAGCTTAACTCACAAATAACCAAAAACACACAAGTACTACTAAAAAATGACTTTCACTGATGCTAACTTAACATCAATGAAGGGTTTCAATGACACAATTTCATAGTGTCAGTGTTGTTCGAGTCAAAAATTTTCTGACATTGTATATAACGATAGTGAATTATTAATACCATGGTATCAATAAATCGTTGATACCATAGAATCAGTGAATTACTAATATTATGGTACCAATGAATCTTTGACACAATAGTATTAGTAAATCGCTGATACCATAGTATCAAAAATTTACTGACACTTTGGTATCAAAGATTTTGTATTTAATTTAAAATATTTTTATGTTATAATTTTAAATTTAAATTATTGGACTAGAATTTAAATTTATTTATAAACTACAATTCAATACATAAATAGCACATTTAAATAAATATCAAATTATTTACTTATTTATTCATAAATTATCAAAGTATCTCAAATTAAATCTTAAAAGACTAAGATAGTTCCATAATGAAAAACAAGAAATCACATATGTACATCATCGAGTATGTTTTCCAACCAAAGCCACAAAATAATCAAGCACCTTTAGTGAAAGAAACTTTATCTAGCCAATTTTCATAAACATTATCAAGTAATGTAGTAAGTATTTCACAATTTTCTTCGAACATAGTCTTGCAGGTAAGTAGATCCCCAACACTTCAGAAACCATAAGCATCCCCCACATTTTTATCATCAAAGATAACCAAACCAAATTCTTGGCCTATATTGGGTACAACATAATCTACTCTGAAGGTAACCTTCTGCATATGACATTCATTGATTTAGGTAAAAAAAAAAAAAAAGCTATTGCAAAGAAATTAATGAAACAATTAAAAGTAATCAATAATTACAAAATAAGAACCTTTAAAGCAATTACTATTAGGGAGAGTGAGTGAACCTACCAACGTAAATACAAGAGCTGAGACTTTCTGAATTTCTGACTTCCGAGTATAAATCATAAGATCTATTAACTTCTGAATATCTTATTTGCCAAAATCACCCATAGTCAAAATTAGTAAATGTTCGGAAGAAATCCATTTGTCCTTGTAAGGATAAAACTCCAGTAAGTAAAATATCACAATTTCAAATCAATGATACATAAAATTACCAACAACACCAAGAGAGATAATATACCAGCCCATGCATGCCTTGCTTTGCACTATCGTAACCATCATGGCTTGGTGTAATTGAGTTTAACTGTCCCTGTATATTAAACCCCAAATCTTAAAAAAAAAATTAGCCTCCATTGAGTTGCACTATACTGAACTAAGTAGCTATTTTCTTTTATTTCTATACTCATTTATATTGTCAGGAGGCTTTAAGTTGGCATTAGCAATATCCCCAATCTGTAATGTATATAAGAGAACAAAAACAAATCATTTTGTACAGATGGAACTTCACAACAAAAAACACAATACTAGGAACAAACATTTACATGTTCAAAAAGTCGTTTTACATCATCCAAAAAGAAGAAAAGAAATCATATACAAACATCTTATAATTAAACTATATTATTTTGGTCTAATGGTAATAAGATGAAACTTGTAATATTTAAATGAAAAGGACTAAAACTAAAACTGTCTTATTATTTATAAATGTGGGATGTTTCATTAGAAGTCGTATAAGTAGGGTGGATGCCAACTTCGACAATGGACATTGTAACATGATCATTTTCAATTATTAAGTAAAGCAATAAACTTGGAATGAGTTGGGCTCCTTAGTCATTATCATCCACATCTCTTCACCTAAGAAAAAACCCATTTGGATTTTGGAGCGGAATAATAATGTTGCAGCTCAACTATTATGAAATGCAATTCCACATCACTTTAATGCAAGGAGGACGAAGTTCTATACCGGATACAAAGTTCATTGAAGTAATGAGAACAAAACACAGTAACTAGACAAAATATTGAAACTTCATTAACAGGTCATGTGGGAGTTGAAATTCATCATTCAATCACAACTAGCCACATAAACTATTACAAACACAATTAAAAATTAGACTTTCAACAATTCCAATAAACTAGAAGTTAACAAGAGATAAAAGTATAAATACCAGAAGTGTAGGCGTAATGGTCTCAAACAACAAGGCATCAGGCTTATCAGCAGGAACAGGAGATTTGGTCTATAAATAGGGACAGAGACAGAGACTTGGCTTAGTATCTATTCAAATCACTTAATCATCGGTAGCTTTAGTATATGGGGAACATGAAGCTTGCATATGATGAATAACATAAAAGTAAAGAATATTGATCAGTTAAGCTGGTGAAACTATTAGCATTAAAAAATTTCAAGAAAACTTAATTTAGTCTAAAAAAATAAAAGGGCTGACTACAAGGATATACTTTCGGATTGTTAATCCAAGAGAGAAAATACAAAGAGAAATTGACTCCTGACTAAAGTAAAGTTAATCAATCTTGGCTATAAATTTCCATAAAAAGTTCTCCGAAAACAAATACTTTTTAGACAAAACTTTCACTTCAATGTCTTCTTTGCAATAAGATATTCCTGAAAAGGACTATCACTTTAAGAGCAAACATAACTACTCCTGAAAGAGATATATTGACATCACTTGTTACGAAGTGACAAATCCATTCATGATAAAGGAAGTGGAAAACTGAGTTCGTTAATTTCTAGCATTACCAATGCCGAAGCTTAATTGAAAAATAAAAAGAACACATGACAACATGAATCATGTCGAGTGAGTACCCTAAGCGAACACACTAAACAATTTCATTCCAGAAGGATAAATTAATAATCAAAAAAAGCAAAAGCAAGAATGATAAATCACATTCCAGAACTCGTCAATTGCAGTGATCACTGAAATTTCATTCGAGAATGAAAAATGAGAAATTAGGGTTTAATACTTACGAGATTTTGAGTTGAACTTGTCAGAGAAATGAGCAGTGCTGAAATTAGTTGATGTCGGCTGAAATCACTTAAGAAAACTTGAAATTAAAAGAGAAATATCAGAGATTAGAGAGAAGAGAGATGAAATTAAAAGTTAAAACTCGAACTATGTCACGATGATTGTCCTTCATTATCATTGTCTTCGGTACTAGTGGTTTTCTGTGTGGCCATGATTTGAGCAAGGCATTGGCTGACGGCCTACACGGCTAATTTTGGTTCTTCTTGATAGACGAAATGGCTGGTTGGAGTCGTGACTGAGTGTGTCAGTGGGGACGAGCTAGAACTGCTCGATCTGCCACTCCACTACCTTTAGTACCCCAGACTCACCGCCCTTCGCCTATCCATTTTCACTAATTTTCATTTTTCTTATGTTTGGAGAGGAAGTGAGTTTCGGGTTGTTGTAGAGAGGGAGAGCCGTCATGGAGTGTGCTAGTTTTTTTGCCATTGTTACAAAATAGTGAGTGAGTATAGAAGAAACAAGGGATTAG
This sequence comes from Ailanthus altissimus, assembly GCA_946807835.1. Taxonomy (NCBI): domain Eukaryota; kingdom Viridiplantae; phylum Streptophyta; class Magnoliopsida; order Sapindales; family Simaroubaceae; genus Ailanthus; species Ailanthus altissimus. Next base: position 2,960,894 of record OX327690.1, on the reverse strand, counting down.
GTCTTCCAACCCCCATACATTGTCGTTTTGAGTGGACTCAAATTTTTTTTTTTTTTTTTCTAACAACACTTAGAGAATTTTTTGCTTTCTTAATAATTTTTTTTTAATTGTTGTTTTTCTAAATATTAATTTTTATAGATTTAACTAAATTTTTAATAAATAATTTTTAAAATAATAAATAACTTTCTGATACTATAATATCACCAATTTATTGACACTTCATATTTTTAATATCATGGTATCAATAATTTATTGATAATTTATATTTTTAATACCATAGTATTAGTAATTCACTGATAGTTCTCTTCACTGACACCATTTAAAAAAGTGTCAGGAGTATGGTGTCAATGAAACCCTTTTTTGTAATAGTGAAGATTAACATACCAATAGAGATAAAAAAAAACAAACCATAAGACATAAGATATACGTGATTCTACCAAAATACATACGTTCACGGGGGATGCATGATCCAATTTTTTTTATTAATTAAATTACTAAGTGTCTCCTTACATCACTATAATCATGCAAGAACTCTTATTATCTTCCATTATAGACCTTTAAATATCTATCTAGATCATTATAATTTTTACAAGACCTCTCAGTATCTCCCACTCCAAAAGAGATTTTACTCAAAGAATATAAGAATAACCCAAGAATTTTCTCAAAACGATATATAGTCTTCATTTTATTAAATCAAGAACAAAGACACTCTCAATTGTTGCACTCTGGTGCATCCAACAGTTAGTACCTACCTAACTCCTCTATTCCCTCTTATATTTACATCTTGTTACTTTAGATAATTGGCTATCTCTAAGGGTTTACAAAGTTTTATATAGTGTTTACAAAGTCCCCAAATACTTTAAAGTTAGTTGAAATAAGAGTCAGTACTTGTGGGAGTCAAAATTTCATTTAAAGAAGTCAATTGAGCCAAAACAGAAAATACCTATAAGTTACTGCATCAATAGCACCTTAGTATGAATAGTATCGAGTGAACAACACCCTGTTAATAATACCACTCGCATGAACAATGCCCATTCTTCTGCTTTTTATTTTGCTCCCTCCTTGTACAACGTTCTTGTACTAGACTTCTTGCTAACTTTATATTTGATATCCATCTCAATTCATGCCCATACATGATTGTTGAATTACTAATTCTAACAAACTCCTTCTTGATTCAAAATCTCTATCCATGAAACTAACCAACATCAACCCTGTTAACCAATGCTCTAGTATTGTCTTTAGTCAAATACCAAACTTAACTAAGGCTTGTGACTATAGTTTACAAAGATTCCTAGATGCTAATTGTCTAGAGTAGTCCTTATGTTACGATCTTCCATGTCCTTTAGACACCATAACTACAATCCTTTAATGGCTGAAAACCTATTCTTGCCATTACTACCCTCTCATACATTTTTTTCAACCCGTGCTACAATGTGAGATAATTTAAAAGCTGCTTTACAGTCTGTATCATATGAAAAACCCTATATTGAACCTATATAAGATCTTTTCTTTAAGCATATAGCCTCTCTTTTTATTTTTCACCCCTCGATCCTTTTGTATCCCTTATTAGTATTCTTTTTTTTTTTTTGCCTTCCATGAATATCTCAACTTATTCTATCAGCCCCAAATCCACTACGTTTTTATGAGATTAGGAACAAATTTCATACCTAGTCACTCCCTTACCTTTCCATCATATAGTGTTAATCTTATTCTACCAATCCTCTATGATTTACCAAAATCCATATCTCAACCTTTAATAGATCTCCTATTGGTAAATAACAGTTCTCCATGACTTCTATAGAAACAATACCCGAGAACTAAATAGTTTATTCATCAAACACAAGCTTCTCCAAAAGCTCTCATGCTATCAAGCCCTTTGCCTAGTCATTCTATAAACTTGTAAATTCACTTTTCTTCTATCTTAATCTTTCTCTCTAAACTATCCCTTATAAAATACCATAGGCACCTTTTTAGATCTGCCATTCAATCTTGATTATTCTTTTTTTTCATTCTTTATTTTGTGCCCAATATGAATGATTCTTTTGACTTAGATCTAGATGACACCGTCTTCTTAGTAATCTCCTCAAGAATGGTCTTTAATAGAAAACTCCATACTAAGGCCATCATCTTTTCCTCTTTCAAATAATCATCTTTTATATTATTCTTCTCTTATATTTGTGAGTCTCCATAGTTGATAACATTTGCTTTGTAATCTGACTCTGCAACCTAACTCTACAATCTAGACTATAACCAAAGCTTTGATACTAGTTTGTTGTGATATTAAGCTATGCTCTTCAATTTGACACCCATTTGGCATCAACTAAATCACAACTTTGATACTAGTTTATTGAAAGGGAAACTAACCTTCGCATTAATCTCTTTATGAGATTAACCTTTTTCACAGATACCTTTTAACCCTATATGCATATGGAAGACTTAACTCATAAATAATTAAAAACACACAAGATTAATACACCAATAAAATAAAGAAACAAAACACAAGACACAAGATATGTATGATTATGCCAAAATACCTACGTCTACAAGGAATTCATACCTACGTCTACAAGGAATTCATGATTCAGTTTCTTTTATTGATTAGATCATTAAATATCTCCTTACATCACTATGATCATATAAGACCTCTTAGTATTTTTCATTGTAAACCTCTAAGTATCTCTCTAGATCACTATGACCTTTACAAGACCTTTCAATATCTCTTACCCCATAATAGATTTTACTCAATGAATACAATAATGGCCCAAGCCTTTCTCAAAAGAATCTATAGTGCACATTTTGTTCACTCAATAACAAAAACACACTCACAAGTTACATCCTAGTGCACCCCGCACTTAGTGCCTACCTAGCTCCTCTATTCTCTCTTATGTTTACATCTTAATACTTTAGATGCTTGGCTATTTTCAAGAGTTTATATAGTGCTTACAAAGTCCCTAGATATCCTAAACCTAGTTGAAATACGAGTCTTACATATAAGAGTACAGATCTTACTTAAAGAAGTTAATTGAGCCAAAACAAAAAAATTTTATAAGTTGCCATTTAAAGAGTACCTCATGTGATTTGCGTTGCATGAACAATGTCTATGAACAGTACTCGCTATTTTTGTTGTTGTAACCAAATTATTTTAAGTGTGTGATTGTTGAAATAAGAATTAGAATTCACTTCTGTTGCGTAATATATATATGACATGCATTATATATTTCAATGATCACATTATGACATGCATGCACATAATACTGATTGTAACAATGTTTTCACCCTCTTGTCTTAGTTGGTTTTATCTAGATTTAAAGATTTACTTCATTACCACTTTCTGATCTTACTCGATGGTTTCTTATCAGTTAGCTCTTTTCAACCACATAACATGCTCATACACATAAAAATTAACCTAATATTTATATTGCTGGTACTTAATAATTTGGAAAATATGTTGAATTTTTTAAGTGGCTTTATTGTACCCAACCAAGAGCAAGGGGAGCCAGCTTTGGCTTAGTTAATCCGAGGCAAGGATGAGAACGACAAAGGTGATAGACTCAATGGAGAGCATGAAAGTAGTGATGAAACAACAAAGATGTCAGATAGCTTCGATGGTGACATCGTAAGTTCTAAAATCCAATAGAAATGGCAGATCACCGTCAATATCGATATGAAGCTGAGCAATTTTGGATCACCGAGCGCTAACTAGCCCTAGGTGAATCGATAAATCTCGGTGACTTCTTGTATAGCTATTGAGAACAGCGGAGCATAAACAAAGACAATGAGCAAGTTGAAGAAATTGTGTAAATATTAATTAACGGACCTAGCATAGATTTAAAGATGGTAGGATAAGCTCAGCCATGGCCGACTAAGCACAATGGTGACCAAAAAATCATGACAGATTCAACGAATAGAACACCGAGAAAAAAATTAACAAATAAAATAAACAAAGAACCAGAAAATAAGTTTTAAACCCACTCTATAATGGTTCACAAGTTGGTATTCAATTATTAAATAGTAAAACATTTAAAGAAATATACAATACTTTAAATAAATTTTGAAAATTTCAGAAAAATAATTTGATTTCTGATGTTCTGACTAATTTAGGTTTTTTTAGCAACACATTACTTGGCTAGAGATAAATTTTACAAAAACTGGAGAGCAAATGTTGCTCTGTATTGAGGCACTTTTTCAAGAACAGAAGAGACTACTATTTCATTGAAATGGCTACATTTTATAGTCCTAAGATTATGTTTATATATAGCTATTATTGTACACGTCACAAGCTGAAGTACTGATTACAAAATGATGATTTGAAGAATAAAAAATGAGTGTGATTTTCTTTACATTAGCTGTGTGCAAAGATGTTCATGAATAATGTTGTATTCTTATCTATTTTATTGTGTAGTGTAACTGATTTTGTTTCATTTCTTTCCTTATGTGTCAGCTGAGTTGTCATTGATTTGCCAGCTCAGAACCTTCATTGTTGACTCCCCCATTCAAGCTTAACCATCTACTATGATGTTAAGCTTGTTCTTCAGTTTATCATATCTTTCTGTTGGTAGTGCTTTTGTCATTATGTCTGCAATTTGGTCATTGGATGGAATGTACTCCATTTTTAATTCACCATTTGCCACCTTGTCTCGAATGAAATGCACATCAATTTCGATGTGCTTTGTCCTTCCATAGAAGATTGGATTTGCAGCCAATGATACTGCACTTGTGTTATCACATCAAATTTTTGGTTTTGAACTCAAGTTTAAATTTAACTTAGAAAACAGTGAGCATATCCAGGTTAGCTCTGTACTTGTGTGAGCCAAGGCCCTATACTCTGATTCTGCACTACTCCTTACAACCACCTTATGTTTTTTGGAACTCCATGACACTAAATTTCCACAAAGAAAAATGTTGTAACCACTGACTGACTTCCTGTCATCACTATCAGCTGCGCAGTCTGCATCCAAGAAGGCTGTTAGCTCTAGTTTTCCATTTGATGAAAAATAGAGTCCATGATTAGAGGTGTTTTGGAGATATCTCAGAATTATTTTGCTTCCCAACTACTGCTCTTGCTTTGGTCTCTCTAAAAACTGACTTAGCTTGTTTACATTGTAAGTAATTTCTGGTTTGGTTAAGGTGACATACTGCAGTGCACCAATTCCACTCTTATAAAGTATGTTATCATTGAAGTCTTTGTCTCATTCTCTCGTGTATTTGATACTGGTACTCATGGGAGTAGTTGATCCTTTGCAAGTTGAAATTGCAGTTCTTTTTAACAGATCAAAGATATACTTAGTTTTACTTAAGTGCATTCCTTCTTTATTTCTCTTTACTTCAATCCCAAGAAAATAGCCAAGAGATCCTAAGATCTTTAGAGAGACCTTGTTGCTTAAGTTCTTCATTATAGTTTCTACTAGTTACTCATCATTTCTAGTAATGAGTATATCATCTACATACACTAAAAGGATAACCAGGTTACTTATTTCTTTGAGAATGAACAGAGAGGCATCTGATTTCGAGTTCACAAACCCCCAATTCAGCAAGGCTTCCTTGAGCTTTTCATACCAGGCTCTTGGAGCCTGCTTCAGTCCATACAAAGCCTTATTGAGTCTACAAATGTAGTCTAGTTTGATCTTGTCAATGAATCCTCCAGGTTGTGAAATGTAGACTTCTTCCAATAGATCTCCATTGAGGAATGCATTGTTGATGTCCACCTGTTTGATATCCCAACCAAAATGCACAGCCAAGCTTGCTACTATCTTAACAGTGGCTGTTTTGACCACTGGACTGAATGTCTCAGTATAGTCCACACCAGTTACTTAATGGTATCCCTTGGCCACCAACCTAGCTTTATATCGAGCTACTGATCCATCTGGTTTGTACTCTACCTTATACACCCACTTATGTCCTATTACTTTCACATTTGGCTTTGAAGGCACCAAAGTCTAGGTTTGATTCTTGATCAATGTAGAAAATTCTTCTTCTATAGCTCTTTTCCACTTTATATCAGATAGTGCCTCATTAACACTAGAAGGTGTAGTGACTGGATTATGTTTTTGACTGATGGTAAGATAGATTTTTGGCTTATAGATTCTAGACTTTGATCTTGTTGTCATTGGATGAGTGTTTTAGCTTTGTGGTTGATTCTGTATGGTTTCTGATGTATTTGAAGGGCTTGCAGGTATATTTGGTTCTGGAATGGAATTGATTTGTGGGCTGATTGTGTTGTGATTGTTAAGTTGCTCATGAGGTTCTTCTTGAAATGGCATGTTGTTGGGTACACCAGGTTGAACTCCCTATAAAGGAAAATGTGAAAGAAGTTGCAGTGTGCTGTAAGTTTGTGTTCTAGTTTGCTGACTATTGGTATTACAGATGGGATTTGGCACTGAGGAAAAGTTATTCTCATCAAAAACAACATGCCTAGATATGAATATCTTTCTAGAGCTGTCTAGACATCTATAACCCTTGTGGCTAGAGCTGTAACCAATGAAGGTGTATTTCTTTGAGTGAAAATTCAATTTATTCTTATTGTAGTGTCTAAGATATGGGTAGCATGCACATCTAAAGACTTTGAGGTGTTTATATTCTGGTTTCCTTTTGTAAAGCAATTCAATAGGAGTATGATTTTGGATTATTGGTGAAGGTAACCTATTGATTAGGTACACAACAGTTTGAAAAGCATCCCACCAATGAACTATAGGCATTTTGGTTTATGCAAGTAAGGATATTCCAACCTCAACTATGTGTATGTGGTTCTTTCCATGCTTCTATTTTGTTGTGAAGTGTAGGGACAAGTAAGCTTATGTTGTATTCCATGACCTTTGAAATAAGACTCTAAAGGTTTGAATTCACTTCCCATATCAGTTTGCAGTATTTTTATTTGTAATTCTAGAGTTTTTTCAACTTGTTTTTTGAATTCTAAGAATTTAGTCATGGTTTGATCTTTGGTTTGCAATGGAATGATCCAAGTAAATCTATTATAGTCATCTACTATGCTAAGGTATTATTTGAAACCATTCCCTAAGTTCACTAGTATAGGATCCCATATATCTGAGTAGATAAGTTCTAATGATTTTTCAGCTCTGAAGTCAGAATCATTAAAGCTCAATTTGTGATTCTTTCCATATTGACATGCTTCACAAAAGGGAAAATGTAATTCTTTATTCATAACATCAGTCTTAGTACACTAAGACAATATTCTCCTCAAGGTCTGTTCACAAGGATGCCCAAGCCTCTTGTGAAGTGTGCTATATGACATATGTGACTTTGACATAACACTATTGATAGAGAAATGTATTTTCTTGATCTCATTATGACTACTAAGAGCTAGTTTTTGTTTTAAAACAGAAGCAGATAAAGTGAGTGTTGAAATTGACAGATTTAGTTCAAAGCTTGTAGATGGATTTTGTGACAAGGGTTTGCTGGATTTCTTTGAGTTCAACACCTGGTATAGCCCTTCTTTAGCCATTCCTTAAAGAATTACTCTCTCCTTCTTATCCTTCACAACACAAGTAGTTTTATGAAACTTAATATATAAATCATTGTCATTTATTAGTCTAGATATACTTAACAAGTTCTTAGTTATCTTAGGTACACACAATACATTTTTGAGTTCCAGATGTTCACCTACAGTAGGATTAACAATAGGAAAATAACATAAACCAATGCAAGTGATAAGGAGTTTCTGTCCATTACCTACAGTGAGCATTTGATTACCTCTATATTCTAATCTTACAACCATGTTATTCATGTCATTTGTAACATGATTAGTTGCCCCACTATTTAAGTACCATCTTTCATCATCATCTTGGTCATGCACAGCAACATAGGCATTATTTTGAGACTGAGAACTTATTTTAGGGGTAAAATTCTCATCAAACCTGTGCCAACACTCAGCAGCTTCATGGCTCTTTTTCCAGCAGATATGACAGATGATTTTTGGTTTGTTCTTGTCATATTGCTGTTTTACTTTCCCTTTTGCTGTATTTGAATCACTATTTTGAATGTAGCTTTGAGTAAAGTATGAAGAGTTATTGTTCCTGCCACCACCTGATCTCTGAGTTTGCACTCCTTTATTCGGCCCAGGTCCTCTTTGTCCATTGTAGTTCTAGACATTTAGAAATCTTTTCTGGATCCTATAGTTTCTATTTACCCTTAAGGCTAGGTTTCCCAAATTTTCCCAAATTTTCCCACTTCTTGAGCATTTCTTTCAAGTCTATTTTCATAGCTTAAAAGATCAGCATAGACATCATCAAGGGTCATATCTCCTAACCTTGATGTAATATTCATTGTTACTGGATCAAAGCTGGAGTTCAATCCCTCAAGAATATATTGAGCAAGGTCTTTATCACTGACTAGTTTCTTAGTCATGGCCAAACTCCCTGTAAGCTTTTTCATCTTGTTGTAGTACTCAGCAATGCTCAAGTTTCCTTTCTTTGATGTGCTGAGTTGTCTCCTGATGTCAATGAGTCCAGCCTTCGATTGTGAACAATACATCCTTTCTAAAGCTTTCCAAAGTTGAAGAGAGCTTGTACATTTAGTTACTGCACAAATTACTTTCTCACTAAAAGTTGATAGTAACCAATTTAGAAAGAGCTAATCTTATCTTCTCCAGGTGGTATAATGGGGATTGCTGACAGTGATTCTGCCTTGGTTTTCTCCTACTATAACCATAGATCTGGTTGAAGGTATCACAACTTCATCGATGTAATCCTCTAGATCATTTCCCTGAATGAATGGAAGCACTTGAGTCTTCCAGATTACATAGTTATTTTTGTCAAGTTTGGTGCTGACAGTAAATGTGAGATTGTTTGGTGTTTGGCTAGAAATTTGATTTCCCAGTGAGCTTTGGTTTTGTTTCTACTGTTCCTGTGTCAAAAGATGTACTGATATTGGCCATTGCCCTCAGAATTCACTTGCTCTGATACCAAGATAAATTTTGCAAAATCTGGAGAGCAAATGTTGCTCTGTATTGAGACACTTTTTCAAGAACAGAGGAGACTACTTGTAGTAACTAGTATTCATAACCGATAAGAATATGTATATTTATATATATAAATATACGTATTTTATTTGTATGTGGGTGATCCTTGATTTATATATTGTTATTCGTAGTGTTTGTATAGGTTAAGGATATACTATTAGTATTGGGTTTATTTGTAAGACTTTAGATTTATTTTAGGGACCAAATTGTTATACTTTAAAAGTTTTGGGGGCAAATTCGTAAATATAAAAAAATTAGCCTCTTAGTATAAAAATACACTTTTGAACCCTAATTTACCCATTTTTAGGTCGAGCTACCCCTTTTAAGAGAGAGAAGAGAGAAATAGAGGAGAGAGAAAGAGAAGAAGAAGAAGAAAAAGAAGAAGAAATTAGAATTTTTGGGTCTTAAAAGCTATATCACAACTATTTCTTAATTTATTGGTGTTAATTAAGTTAATTTTTTTAAGTTTTGATTTCTAGAAATATGTATAATTGAGGATTTGATGTGTATTTCATATGATATTATGAGAAGTGATGATGATCTATAAGATAGCTTGATAAATCATGATGAATTGTGGTTTTTCTGCTTGATAGTCTCTTGATCCAAGAATTTTATAAATTGTTGTGATTCGATTCTAGTTTTGAATTTTGAGTATATAAAATTAGACATGTTTAGGGTCATCTAAAACTTTGAATCAATTGAAAATTTTGGAAATTGAATTTATAGTGAATTTACCAAAATGACCCTGAAATTCTGAAAATTTCCTGTGTGAACAATATGATACAATGGCAAATACTTTTTAGCCTACTAAATGATCTTTAAAAATTATGAATTTACGTAATATGATAATTTTATATGTCTAATGTGATATACTCGAAATTGAGAATTTAGATCAATGTGGTAGTTTTATAATTTTTGAGTTAGTATATAATTTTATAAAATTGGGAGATTGAATACTGTTCAGTAAGTATCTTGATCCTGTCAGGTTAGTAGTTTGAATTTGATGGTGTGTATAGAATAGATTGTGTAGGAATTTTGATATAATATTCATATATAAGAAGGATATATGAGTCAAGAATGGTATATTCTGATTTTGGAGTAATTGGACATCATTTGATGTATTAGAAAATTTTGTTAAGTGTAAGTGGTCAGAATGACAGGTTTTGAGAAACCAAGTATTTAGACCAATTTGATGTGATAAATGCATTGTGTATAATTTTGTAAGCTATTTAAAGTATTTTGTGTGAATTGTGAGGCTTATGAAAAGATTAATCTCCATTGATAGGTTAAGGAGATTTAAGCCTTGTAGCTGAAAGTGTTAAAAGGTATGTATACTAGACTTTTTACTGAAATCACAATAAATATAGTAATTGTTTTGTATGATTTTGCAAATGAGGTTAAGAATATGTTTATGTTATGTCAAAGTATATTTTGATATGAAATGTGAATATATTTTTATGAATGTGAGCATTGACATTGAGCATGGATATACATGTGCTTTCGAAAGTGAGCTTTCAAAATAAGATGTGTTTAATAAAGAAAGCTTTTGAAGTGTAATATGTCCATGAGAAATATTTTGTGTTTTGAGGGTACTTGAACTCACTGTTAACTTAGTAGGCATTTTATGTGATTTGTGGAGTCTTTATGTGTGGCATTTCCTTTGGGATTGGTATATGTTATGTGTTCCGTATGTAAGGAGGATCCTATTGGTACCTAAAGGAAGAGTGAGTTATCACATTCGTGTGGTGGCGTATTGGTGCATGTGAGATGACTCACCGATGATCAGGGTGAGGGTTTGGCTTTTACCTTCGGGCATGAGCATTATATATATGTAATTTAAAGGCCTCACTTGTACTATTCATCTCATACGGTATGTCACCTATGAGTGACATTTGGCTCATTATATTATATGTGATATGTAAGTCCTACTAAGTAGTAGTTGAGTTATGGTATTCCTGTAATATGTTTTGAAAGAATGTGTAAGCACTTACATGATATGTGATTTGATAAGATTATGATTTTGATTGGTCACAACATATCATACATATACATTGTATACATATATGTATTTGTATTTGATATATGAAAAACAAGTATGCTTACTGAGTTTTATACTCATTATAGTTTATGGTGATTTCAGGTAAATAAAGTACATGCGTGCTTAGCAGATTTGGCAAGGCTTCTGCTATTCTTTGGGTTCCCTAAGTTGCTAGGTTGCTATGTGTTTCATTTGTGGACACGTGGGATAGGATATTTGGTTTGTCCCTATTGAATAATACTTATGGATTATTTCATTGTGTGTGGCTGGATTTGATTTAAGTTTTCAAACTGTGGTTATTAGTTGATTTTAAGTAAGAATTTGCAATGAATATATTCTGGGCTTTCGGTAACAAAGTTGCTACTGGTGACGTAGTAGAGTGTTAATCTCTGAGAAAACTCTGCGTATCTCCGGTTTATTAATTGTCCCAGCCATAATTCAATTGTTATAATTCTGAAAGAAATTGAAATAAATGTTTAAATATTGTCAAGAGAAGTTTATATTTATATGTTAGGTTATGGGCTGATTTTAGAGTTAAACTTACTAGCAACTTGCTAAGGATTCCTATGTTGAATGAAAGTTGAAAATTTTGTGTAATATTATTTATGAGTGCATATGCAGTGAATGAATGTAAGTGATGTCGTGTGTCGGATCTTTTGGGTCTGGAGCATGACAGCTTTTAGTGGTATCAGAGCTAAGATATGATTCTGTAGACTTTATGTGTCTAGTCAAGGGAATCCAGCCGATGCCAAATCCTTACGATTGTAGGTGTGCTTATTTATATATATATATATATTGATTTATTTGATATCTTACTTACTTATTTTTATGATTTTGAAAAGATGGGACGTAATCCAAGAATTACTAGAAGTGCTGATACTGTGAATGAGAGTACTTCAAGAGAAAATCCTGCTACCATCCAAAATATTGTTCAAGCAGTGACTAATGTGCTTCAACAACAATGACCCAAAACAGATTGTAATGATAAATTCCATGTTATTGAGCAATTCAGAAAATTGCAACCACCATCATTTAAAGGCTCAAAAGACCCGCTGGTTGCTGAGGAGTGGATCCGAGAGTTGGAAAAGATATTCAACCTCCTCGATTGTTCAGATTCACATAAAGTAAGTTGTGCCACTTACATGCTTAAGGAGAGAGCCAGTCATTGGTGGGAGATGACCATGCGGACACTGAATATTGATAAGAACAAGATAACATGGGAAAGATTCAAGGAAGTATTTAATGAAAAATACTTTCCCCAGTCCCTAAGAGATGAGAAAGAAGCAGAATTTATCCACCTTACTCAGGGCAAAATGTTAGTAACAGAATATGAGAGGAAGTTTGAGGAGTTGTCCAGGTTTGCTCCCCACTTAGTAGACATAGAAGTACGTAAGGCCAAGAGGTTTCAGATGGGTCTTAAACCATAAGTGAGAAGGTTACTCTCTGTCCTTGATCTACAGAGATACAGTGCAGTACTACAGAGGGCTGAAATATTAGCAAAGGATGAAGAATTGGCAGCACCATCTGAGTCTAAACATGTGGGTTATCATCGATCAGAAAAGAGACCCTGGGTTAAAAATCATCATAAAAAGTTTGATAGGTGGAAAGGAAAGAAGAGGCAGAGGAATGATGACATTGGAAAGAAGGATTTCTCATTATGCGATATATGTGGGAGACCACATAGAGGGGTGTGTTTTAAGAAAAGTGGAGCTTGTTTTAAGTGTGGAAAGACTGGTCATTTTATTCAGAATTGTCCAGAGATGAAGAATGATTAGGGAGGATTTAAGAAAGATCAGAAAGCTCAAGCAAGAGTCTATGCTCTTACCAGAAAAAAAGCAGATGATTCACCTTCTGTGGTGACAGGTATAATTTCCATATCTAGCCAGCATGGTTTAGCTCTTTTTGATTCGGGTTCTACCCATTCATTTGTGTCCCATGCATTTATTAGTAATATGGGGTTGTGCCAGAAGCTCTGGGTGTAGATTTATGTGTTGCAACTCCTTTAGGAGATTAGATATATGCTACAAATGTGGTAAAATCAAGTAAAATTGAAATATGAGATAAGGTGCTACAAGCAGATTTGATTATCTTGAATATGTATGATTTTGATGTTATATTTGGCATGGATTGGTTGTCTATGTACCATGCTAATGTTAAATGCTTTGAGAAAGAAGAAGTTTTCCAACCACCCGGGGAGCCTGAGTTTAGTTTTATTGGTTCTAAGTTATGCTCTTTGCCAAAAGTAATATCTGCTTTACAAGCTTGGAAAAGTTTTAAGAAGGGCTGTCAGTGTTTCTTAGCGACTATAGTGGATACAAAGAAAGAAGAAATGAAAATTCAAGATGTTCTAAGGGTGAATGAGTTTATAGATGTATTCCCTGAAGATTTACCTGGAGTTCCACCAGATCGAGAGATTGAATTCACTATAGAACTTCTGCCAGGAACCAGTCCTATATCTAAAATACCTTATCGTATGGCACCAGTAGAGCTTAAAGAGTTGAAGGAACAGCTACATGAATTACTTGAGAAGGGGTTTATTCACCCGAGTGTTTCACCTTGGGGTGGTCCAGTTCTTTTTGTTAAGAAGAAAGATGGTTCAATGAGATTATGTATTGACTATCGAGAGTTGAATCGTGTGACTGTAAAGAATAAATATCCACTTCCAAGAATCAATGATTTATTCGATAAGTTGTAAGGAGCTTGTGTATTCTCAAAAATTGATCTTCGTTCTGGCTATCATCAATTGAAGATCAAGAAAGAAGATATTCGAAATACTGCATTTTGTACCAGCTATGGGCATTATGAGTTTATTGTTATGCCATTTGGGTTGACAAATGCACCTGCTGCCTTTATGGATCTAATGAATAGAGTATTTAAGGATTATTTGGATAGGTTTGTTATTGTGTTTATTGATGACATCCTAATGTACTCTAAGAGTAAGGGAGAACATGAAGAACACTTAAAAAAAGTCCTACAAGTGTTAAGGGAGAAGCAGTTTTATGCAAAATTCAAGAAATGTGAATTCTGGCTAGATCGAATGGTATTTTTGGGACATGTTATTTCCTCAAAGGGAATTTCAGTGGATCCAAGCAAAATTGAAGCAGTGGTGAATTGGTCCAGACCAACTAATGTGGGGAAAATTTGAAGTTTTCTTGGGTTGGCAGGATATTATAGATGGTTTGTTGAAGGATTCTCTAAGATAGCTTCACCTTTAACTCAATTGACAAGAAAGAATGTCAAGTTTCAGTGGTCAGAAGAATGTGAGAAAAGTTTTCAAGAACTCAAGCATCGGTTAGTATCTGCTCCTATACTAACCATCCCTTCTGCTTCTGCTAAATTTGTGATTTATAGTGATGCTTCCAAGAAAGGGCTTGGGTGTGTATTAATGCAGGATGGAAAGGTAGTGACATATGCCTCACGACAACTAAAGAGTTATGAGCAGAATTACCTTACTCATGATTTGGAGTTGGCTGCAGTTGCTTTTGCTCTTAAAATTTGGAGCCATTATCTTTATGGAGAAATTTATACAGACCACAAAAACCTTAAATACTTCTTTACTCAAAAGGAGTTAAATATGAGGCAACGTCAATGGTTGAAACTAGTCAAGATTATGACTGTGCGATTAACTACCATCCGGGAAAAGCTAATATTGTAGCAGATGCTTTGAGTAGAAAATCTTCAGGACATATGGCAGCACTTTTGACTACTCAAAAGCAAATTTTGTTGGATTTAGAAAAGCTTGGCATTAAAGTGGTAAGATCTAATGATAGGGCTTATGTTGCAAGTATGTCCATTCACCCTACCCTAATTAAGAGAATTAAGGAAGCACAAGATAGTGATGTGCATCTAAAGAAAATTATGGAAGAAATTTCATTGGGTAAAAGGCCTAACTTTGCTATTTTTTATGATAGAGCTCTACATTTTGAAGGTAGACTTTGTGTTCCTAATAATAATGAGTTGAAAAATGAGATCTTGGCTGAAGCTCATAGTTTACCATATACTATCCATCCGGGAGGTACCAAGATATATCGAGACCTACGATCTGTTTATTGGTAGGTTAATATGAAAAGAGATTGCTTAATTTATAGGGCAATGTTTGACATGTCAGCAAGTTAAGGCAGAACATCAGAGACCATCTGGGTTATTGAAACCTTTATTGGTACCAGAATGAAAATGGTAGCATATAGCCATGGATTTTGTAGTTGGGTTGCCAAGTACACAAAAGGGTTTCAATGCCATATGGGTGATTATTGATAGGCTAACAAAATTAGCACATTTTATTCCAATATGCACCACTTATTCCATGGATAGGTATGCCCAATTATATGTTGATGAAATTGTGAGGTTTCATGGAGTACCTGTGTCAATTGTATATGATAGAGATCCTCGATTTCTTCAATATTTTGGAAGAGCCTACATAATGCCATGGGCACAAAGTTGAACTTCAATACTGTATTCCACCCACAGACTGATGGTCAATCTGAAAGGACCATTCAAATTCTAAAAGATATGGTGAAGGCATGTGTGTTAGACTTTAAAGGTAGTTGGGACAAATACCTTTCATTAGTGGAGTTTGCATACAACAATAGTTATCAATCAACTATTGGTATGACCCTATATAAAGCTTTGTATAGAAGAAAATGTAGATCTCCTGTGCATTGGGATGAAGTTGGAGAAAGAAAATTTTAGGACCAGAGATTGTCCAGCAAACTTATGAGGTTATAGAGAGGATAAGAAAAAGAATGAAAGTGGCTCAGAGTAGACAAAAAAGCTATACAGACAATAGAAGAAAAGATCTAGAATTTAAGGTGGGTGAAAAAGTATTTCTTAAGGTTGCTCCAATGAAAGGAGTCATAAGATTTGGCAAGAAAGGAAAGTTGAGTCCAAGATTCATTGGTCCATTTGAAATCCTTAAAAGGATAGGTGATGTGGCTTATAGACTTGCCCTTCCTCCATCATTATCAGGAGTTCATAATGTGTTCTATGTGTCCATATTGCGAAAATATGTTTCAAACTCCTCACATGTGTTAAGCTATGAGCCACTTCAACTTAGAGATGATCTCACCTATGAAGAAGTGCCCATTAAGATTTTGGACAATAAAGAGCAAATTCTTCGTACTAAGAAGATTGATTTGGTAAAAGTTTTATGGAGAAACCATGCAGTTGAAGAGGCAACCTGGGAACGAGAAGAGGAAATGAGATCTAAGTATCCTCATCTATTTGCTTAAGTTATGAATTTCGAGGACGAAATTCTTATAAGGAGAGGAGAATTGTAGTAACCAGTATCCATAACCTGTAAGAATATGTATATTTATATATATATATAAATATACGTATTTTATTTGTATGTAGGTGATCCTTGATTTATATATTGTTATTGGTAGTGTTTTTATAGGTTAAGGATATACTATTAGTATTTGGTTTATTTGTAAGACTTTAGATTTATTTTAGGGACCAAATTGTTATACTTTGAAAGTTTTAGGAACAAATTCGTAAATACAAAACAATTAGCCTCTTAGTATAAAAATACACTTTTGAACCCTAATTTACCCATTTTTAGGTCGAGCTACCCCTTTTAAGAGAGAGAAGAGAGAAATAGAGGAGAGAGAAAGAGAAGAAGAAGAAGAAGAAAGAAGAAGAAATTGGCATTTTTGGATCTTAAGAGGTATATTACAACTATTTTTCAATTTATTGGTGTTAATTAAGTTAATTTCTTTAAGTTTTGATTTCTGAAAATATGTATAATTGAGGATTTGATGTGTATTTTATATGATATTATGAGAAGTAATGATGATCTATAAGATAACTTGATAAATCACGATGAATTGTGGTTTTTCTGCTTGATAGTCTCTTGATCCAAGAATTTTATAAATTGTTGTAATTCGATTCTGGTTTTGAATTTTGAGTATATGAAATTAGACATGTTTAGGGTCATCTAAAACTTTGAATCGATTGAAAATTCTAGAAATTGAATTTATAGTGAATTTATCAAAATGACCCTGAAATTCTGGAAATTTCCTGTGTGAACAGTATGATACAGTGGCAAATAATTTTTAGCCTACTGAATGATCTTTAAAAATTATGAATTTACGTAATATGATACGTTTATATGTCTAATGTGATATACTCGAAATTGAGAATTTAGATCAATGTGGTAGTTTTATAATTTTTGAGTTAGTATATGACTTTATAAAATTGGGAGGTTGAATACTGTTCAGTAAGTATCTTGATCCTGTCAGGTTAGTAGTTTGGATTTGATGGTGTGTATGGAATGGATTGTGTAGGAATTTTGATATAATATTCATATATAAGAAGGATAAATGAGTCAAAAATGGTATATTCTAATTTTGGAGTAATTGGATATCATTTGATGTATTAAAAAATTTTGTTAAGTGTAAGTGGTCAGAATGACAGGTTTTGAGAAACCAAGTATTTAGACCAATTTGATGTGATAAATGCATTGTGTATAATTTTGTAAGTTATTTAAAGTCTTTTGTGTGAATTGTGAGGTTTATGAAAGGATTAATCTCCATTGATAGGTTAAGGAGATTTTAAGCCTTGTAGCTGAAAGTGTTAAGCGGTAAGTATACTAGACTTTTTATTGAAATCACAATAAACATAGTAATTGTTTTGTATGATTTTGCAAATGTGGTTAAGAATATGTTTATGTTATGTCAAAGTATATTTTGATATGAAATGTGAATATATTTTTATGAATGTAAGAATTGACATTGAGCATAGACATACAAATGTTTTTGAAAGTGAGCTTTCAAAATAAGATGTGTTTAATAAAGAAAGCTTTTGAAGTGTAATATGTCCATGAGAAATATTTTGTGTTTTGAGGGTACTTGAACTCACTGTTAACTTAGTAGGCATTTTATGTGATTTGTGGAGCCTTTATGTGTGGCCTTTCCTTTGGGATTGGTATATGTTATGTGTTCTGTATGTAAGGAGGATCCTATTGGTACCTAAAGGAAGAATGAGTCATCACATTCGTGTGGTGGCGTATTGGTGCATGTGAGATGACTCATTAATGATCAGGGTGAGGGTTTGGCTTTTACCTTCGGGCATGAGCATTATATATGTGTAATTTAAAGGCCTCACTTATACTATTCCTCTTATACGGTATGTCAACTACGAGTGACATTTGGCTCATTATGTGATATGTGATATATAAGTCCTACTAAGTAGTAGTTGAGTTATGGTATTCCTGTAATATGTTTTGAAAGAATGTGTAAGCGCTTACATGATATGTGATTTGATAAGATTATGATTTTGATTGGTCACGACATATTATACATATGCATTGTGTACATATATGTATTTGTATTTGATATATGAAAAACAAGTATGCTTACTGAGTTTTATACTCATTATAGTTTATGGTGATTTCAGGTAAATAAAGTACATGCGTGCTTAGCAGATTTGGCAAGGCTTCTGCTATTCTTTGGGTTCCCTAAGTTGCTAGGTTGCTGTGTGTTTCATTTGTGGACACGTGGGATAGGATATTTGGTTTGTCCCTATTGAATAAATACTTATGTATTATTTCATTGTGTGTGGCTGGATTTGATTTAAGTTTTCAAACTGTGGTTATTGTTTGATTTTAAGTAAGAATTTGCAATGAATATATTCTGGACTTCCGGTAACAAAGTTGCTACTGGTGACGTAGTAGAGTGTTAATCTCTGAGAAAACTTTGCGTATCTCCGGTTTATTAATTGTCCCAGTCATAATTCAATTGTTATAATTCTGAAAGAAATTGAAATGAATGTTTAAATATTGTCAAGAGAAGTTTATATTTATATGTTAGGCTATGGGTTGATTTTAGTGTTGAACTTACTAGCAACTTGTTAAGGATTCCTGTGTTGAATGAAAGTTGAAAATTTTGTGTAATATTATTTATGAGTGCACATGCAGTGAATGAATGTAAGTGATGTCGTGTGTCGGATCTTTTGGGTTTAGAGCGTGACACTACTATTTCATTGAATTGACTATATTTTACAGCCCAAAGATTATGTTTATATATAGCTATTATTATGCACGTCTCAAGCTAAAGTAATGATTACAAAATGATGATTTGAAGAATAAAAAATTAGTGTGATTTCCATTACGTTAGCTATGTGCAAATATGCTCATGAACAATGTTGTATTCTTCTCTATTTTGTTGTATAGTGTAATTGATTTTGTTTCATTTCTTTCCTTATATGTGTCAGTTGAGTTGTCTTTGACTATGCCAACTCAGAACCTCCATTGTTAACTACTGGATCATCCTCTTCCTGCATATGATTTTCTTAGTTATAATTTTAGTTAATTTTCATTGTTTGCTTTCTTCGTGTAGCGTTATTTTTGTTTTTTCTAGTATCCTTTTAGGATGCTTTGGTTAATTTCTTTTGTAAAGGTAAGATTTATTATGTTACTCCTAATAGAATTTTCTTTTTCAGCTTTTCTTTTAATAAATTTACCTCTTGTTTGAAGTTTGGCCAAAAACATTATTGTTTAGAATATTGTTTCACTTGCAACAATATCGAATGTGTATACATATGCACAAACGATTTCTGTACATTAATATATTATAAAAAAAATTATCATAATTGTTTTATTATTAATGTTGCATTATAAACGCAATTAAGATTTCATAAAATATTAACTATTATTCTAAGAATAAAGGGTTTTCTAGGACAAAAAAAAAAGAGAAAATTTAATAATAAACTTAGAGAAAATTTAAATTTTTATTATTTTGGACATTAACAAATGATAGTCCATAGGCTAAAACTAGTTATCTTATTTTACCAAACTTTAAAGTATTAAAAACTAGAATATTCGAAGATAATAATACAAGTATAGAATTATAATTGAAAATTTGAAACGTCTAATAAAAATTTTTAAAGCACATAATTAAGAAAGTTAGAATCCATATATATATCTAGATATGTGAAAGAATAACTCTAATTACAAATTGGAGTTAAGAAAACAAAAAAAGACAATGTATTAGAAATGACAATCTTTACTCTTTAGTTAGGCTCTAATTAAAAATTAAAAATGAATTAGAAATTGAGTAATGCTACATTTATAAAGTTGCGGTACAAAATTTGTAAATGAGTACCATATATTAGTAGCTATTGACTTTTAAAAATTTTATTATTATAATAATTATATAATACTAATTAATAGTTAAAAAATTGAATATTACATTAATTGAGATATAAATTTTATATCTTAACTTTGTAAAAGCTAAAAATGAATTATAGTTAAAAATTACAAATTTTTTAAATAAGTATAAGATTTTGCGACAGTATGGAGCTTAGTCATTAGATGCCCGACTATAATGCAAACTCAATTAAAAGAAAGTACAACCAGATTGAAAGAAAGAAAGAAAACACATTACTTTTATTATTTTTGAAAGGGATATAAAATTTCACCATCAAAAATAGATTACACTAAAACAAAAAGATCCGCATATTTTAATTTTATTAAACATATTTTAAGACAGACAAAAGAAAAAAAAAATCCCCTAAAACAAAGAGAATCTTTAATTGTTTAAGAAATTCTTTCAATGGAAAAGAAAAAAAAAATTACCAAACAAGTTTTCATTCTTTTTACTTTGAAAGGACAAAAATTAACTTTTCAAAAACTACTTAATAAGCGGCTCTATTTCAGGAGATAACACGTGCATTTTGCATGAAGGAAAATTTGTTAATAAATCACAATTGGTGATTTACTGAACTCTCATTAAATAAAATGGACATAATGCTAACCATCCCATTTAAGTTTTCGTTTCATGTTTATGATCAATTTACAATCTAATTTTCTTGTATTAAGGTTCTCAAAGCAATTCATCTTTAGACTTCCATCTTTATATATATACACGAACAAAAAGCTCCCTTTTAAACTAGACTTTCCATCTTTGTGCAAAAATGAGTATTAAAAGTACAAAAACCTCTCAAAGTTGAACTGGAACCAAAATCAAGACAACACTCTCAAAGTTGCCGCAAGAACTAAACCATGTACACCTAAGTTTCTATTCAAACGCCATTGAAACTTTTCCAGAATGTTATGAAATAATTTTCTGACTAAAATATCATTTAGCATGGTCAAAACATCAAAGAAAACACACTCAAAAACCCAATGCAAATACATTTAACTTCCAAAAGAGTTATTTAAATTAGAATCTGTGGTTTAACTTCAAAGTTCAAATATGTCAAAATCGACAAGTAAACCCACTATTTGTAAAAGAAGTATGACCACAAGCAAAAAAAGACCTTGACGTAAAGAGTTTCTTTTTTAGATTTTTAGATTTATTCAAATTTTAAAGGGATATATTAAAACAACCCAATCATTAGTAGACTAATGTAAAAGTGCTCCAATTTTTTTTTTTTTTAGTGACTTTTTGACGTTTACTTGCTTCCCCTTTTTTGTAGAAAAGAAGGCTTTTACCTCTCTCAAAGAGAGAATCTTTTATGACGGTCCAACCCAGAACATCTTTCCAAAGGCGTTCGACTAATTTAACTGCTGGATACTTTTCATTTTCTATATTTTTTATACCTGAAACTTTGATTGTAAAAACCAAAACTGAAAATTATTTTATCCAAGACTTGTTCAAAGTATGGTAAACGTTTTAGAGTTCAGAAGACAAACCAAGATTGAAACATCTCCCAAAAAATAATCCCGTCTTTGGATTGGAAGACGGAAAATGCTTTAGAGCCGAGGCATGAAGTGCTGTCTGATCATTTTTAGTACGAGCAATGGCTAACTTTGGGTGATACTTGAGCAACTGCAGTGCATCATCTGGTGGAGAAATAATGTTCAAATTAGTTGAAATATTCTTTTTTCTACTTTATATTATTAAAACGGACAGTGTATTACCACAATTAATAAAATAATACTATCACAAATTATAAGTCACAATCAATTACAATGAAGACTAAATTGTTACGTGAAAAACCCAATTCGAAAAAAATCACGGGATTGTAGTTCGATTTTAACACTTCCACTATATAATAATAATGAGATTATAACAATATTCTATCTAGAATTACATTAGAGGCGCACCACAACATTAAGGATATTAATCTTGACTCAACAATAATAAATCTAACAAATTTTCTTCATGTATATATTTACTAGATTTTACTATATGAGAGGCTAAATAAAAAAATTAAATCCAATAAAACTGTAGAGTAAGATGTTAAAAACTTAACTTCAAAATTTGAGCAAAAGTGAAGCTCAAATCACTATCCAATCATTAAGGACAAGATTGAAACCCTAATTCCTTTTTCTATTCTCTCAATTCTGTCTCTTTCACGTTTCTCAACATTCTGCTTTTGTTTCTTCAAAACACAAATTATCAAATTCTAGATACTATGCACTTAATGGAAATTTTTATTTAAGCCTTTTAATTTTTATAAAATTAAAAAGCAGCCTATAGTGCCCACATGAGGTAGACCCACCCAACAAATCTTCTCCTTTACGTCATGTGGGAGGATCCACTCAGCTTGCTTTCTATCTACACACTTGAAGCTTCTCTTTAGATAATAACTTAGTCATCACGTCCGATCCGTTCTCACTTGTATGTATTTTTTCAAGTTGTAATAGTTTTGATTCTAACACGTCACGTACCCAATGATACCTAACATCAATGTGCTTGGACCTTGAGTGAAATGTTAGGTTCTTCGCTAAGTGAATGGCACTCTGACTGTCACGGTAAACTATGTAGCTCTCTTACTTTACACTCGACTCTTGTAGGAACGTTTTCATCCATAAAGTTTATTTACAAGCTTCAGTAACTGCAATATACTCAACTTCTATAGTAGATAAAGCAATACATTTCTAAAGTTTAGATTGCCATAACACAGCTCCCCCTGCAAAAGTAATCAAGTATCCTGATGTAAACTTTCTAGAATCCACATCTCTTACTATATCTGTATTTGTATGCCCATACAACACAGGTTTATCACCACCAAAATATAAACATGTCTTAGTGGTGCCTTTAAGGTATCTGAAAATCCACTTCACTACTGTCCAATGCTTTTTGCCAGGATTAGAGAGAAACCTACTAATAACATCAATTGCATGATCAATATCTGGCATTGTACAAATCATAGCATATATCAAACTACCAATAGTTGATGCATAAGGTACTACACCCATTTCTTCCTTTTCTTTTTTACTTGTAGGACATTGCTTAGAACTAAGCTTGAGGTAACCTGCAAGTGGTGAGCTAATAGGTTTTGACTTGCTCATATTGAATATTTTAAGAACCCTCTCAATGTAGTTTTCTTAGGATAACCATAACTTTTCATTTCTTCTGTCACGGAGATCTTTATGCCAAAGATTTGTTTAGCCTGTCCTAAATCCTTCATAGCAAATGAATTCCTGAGTTCTCTCTTCAACCCTTCAATTTTACTAGTATCATGACCAACAATCAATATATCATCCATATAAAGCAAAAGAATAATGAAATCATCATCAGCAAACCTCTTCACAAAAATACAATGGTCTGATGTAGTCCTGGTGAAATAGTGATTCTCCATGAAAGAATCAAATTTCTTGTACCACTGTCTCAGTGCTTGTTTCAACCCATGTAAGATTTTCTTCAATTTGCACACCGAATCTTCTTTGCTTTTGACTCTAAATCCCTCAAACTGCTCCATATAGATTTCTTCCTTTAAATCGCCATAAAGAAAAACTGTCTTTACATTAAGCAGATCAATCTCTAAGTTTAAATTTACTGCTAAACCAAAAATAAATCGAATATAAGACATTTTCACTACAGGAGAAAAAATTTCTTCAAAGTCAATCTTTTTATTCTAACCAAACCATTTCACAACCAATCTAACCTTGTACCTTAGTTGTGAGTTATTCTTAGTCTTCAGCCTACAACCCTATTTGTTCTTTAAAACTCTTTTACCCTTAGAAAGTTTTACTAACTCATAAGTATAGTTCTCATGCAATGATTTTATCTCCTCTTGCATAACTTTAAACCACTCATTCTTGTACTGGTAAGAAATAACTTCGTGAAAGTTTTTAGGTTCTCCCTTGTCTGTAAGCATCAAGTACTCATATGGTGAATATCTGGAGGAGTGGGCGCTCTCTCATAGATCTTCTTCATGGAGGCTTTACTGGTGGATCATACAGTTCTAGAGGTGCTTGCTCAACTTGTTTTACTAAACCATCATCATCAACTCTGTCATTAAAATCTTCTTGTGTGTGTCCCTTATAATCATCATGAACTATAGGTGGAGGAACTGTTTTGAAAGTGTCAAGAATAGGAATTTCATCAGATTCTCGAAGCTTTTCATTTTTATCCATCCCATCAACTATTTAATCTTCAAGAAATGTAACACCTCTACTTCTGATGATTTTCTGACTCACTAGATCCTATAATCTGTACGCAAAGTCTTCATATGCATAACTGTTGTGTGTTTTCTATAACACAAATTAGCGCAAGTGCACGTTGTCGCAACAAGTAATATATGATGAGAAAAGTGTCGATCCCACAGAGAATGATTTATCTTTTCTAGTTTAAGTACTGAAATGGTGTCTTTCTACTATTATCCAGAAAATGATTTAATGTATGATATTAAACTACTCAAGTAAAAGAACAACTTAATTATGCTAAGTGATAAACTAAATTACCAACAAGTTAAATTCAATATGAGAAATCCTAGGATTACAAACTATCCCCCATTATGCAAATAAATTCAGCAGAATCTCTTTGATGTTTATTAGTTCTCAACTTGATATATTGACCAAAACACTTAACACATCACAAGCCTCTTTTGCAGGTCAAGTGAATCTATTCCATCCAATCAAATATCTATATGTCTATAATAAATAAATTGAACAAAATTCATTAAGCACAAGTTTTATGAGCCATACATGCCTTATGAGTATATGTCTATCTCATATGAAACTCAAGTGTACTACACTATGATCATGCATCAATATGCTTAAGAATAAATACCTAAATGCCTTTGTCAAGTTTATTTAAGCATTTCTAGATCAATTTAACCACTGGCCAAGTAATCAAATAGCATTAAGCACAAGCACAATGAATATATCAAAAGCTGAATTAATACCATAAAAGAGAGAACTAAAATCAATCACATAATGAGTTCAAGGATGTAATCCTAGATGAACGAAATTAGCTCATCATTAAACTACACAATCTTGAAGCTAATTCCATCAATACATGTAAACTAAACATCTTACAACAAGTAAAGAATCAAAGCAAAGAAGACATCCCTGTCAAATGCCTTTATTGTTGAAGCTTGCTTCCCTCCTCTTTGATTTCTCCAAACTTAGAAGTTAGGTGTTTCTTTATGTTTCCAGCTGCTGTCCCAGCTGGAGTCCTCTTCCAAAATGTAAGTTTTGAGCAATTAAATAGGTAAGAGCATGGAATTAGGGCGCATTTTGAGTTACTTTTGGGTTTCCTGATTTTCAGGAACCTGTCAAAACTTGTTGCCCAGGTCCCGGCGCCGCGGCGCTGCGATTTGGCGCTGCGGCGCTCAGTTTCTGCAATCGGCGCCGCGGCGCTGAAATCCAGCGCTGCGGCGCTGCACTGTTGCTACAGTGGTACTGCAGCAGTACTGTAGCTACAGTGTTACTGTAGCAAACAGTGCCCCCTTTCGTATTTTTATCTCTAATGCTCCGATTTGCGTCCGTTTTCCGGTATTTTTGCTCCGATAATTCTTCAACCTATAAAACAACATTAATACGCATAAATAGCCCAATTATTGAGATAAATTGAACAAATATCAAGTTAGGAAGATAAAATAGTTTATACAATTACGCCTTATCAATAACCCGAAAAGATACATTTCCTCGCCTTATTGTTGACCTCTCATATTTTAAAATGTTAACAAATGCCTTACAACACAAATACTCTCAAGTGCTTATATAAAACATCTTTCTCATTCCAAACGTTTTTAAGTACATCATTATCCAAATGAATTAAAGGAGAAAGGGTAATCAAATCAACTGCAGTCTACATTACTTCACCCCAAAAATATTTAGGTAGCTTTGCATCAGAGAGCATATAGCTTATTCTTTTTTGAATCATTCTATTCATCCTCTCTACCACACCATTTTTTCTATGGAGTTTTTCGCATAATCTTCTCAAGTGTGATATCATAGGATCTACAACACTGCTCAAATAGTCCTTTGTACTCTCCACCATTGTCTACCCCTTATACATTTCAACTGTCTCCCTGTCTCTCTCTCAACCTTAACATAAAAATCTTTAAAGACATCAAGTACTTGGTCTTTAGATTTCAGAGCAAAAACTCACACTATTTTAGAACAATCATCAATAAAAGTTACAAAATAAAACGCACCTCCACGTGTTCTAGTTTTTATAGTGCATACATCAGTGTGTATCAAATCAAGTAAATTTGTTATTCTAGATGGATAAAAATTACAAAATGCAACTCTATGTGCCTTTCCTGCCAAACAATGATCACAAGGTTTGAGAGACTTACCTACTAAGCTAGGTTGAACATTTTTCTTGACTAAAACTTGAAGCCCTTTCTCACTTATGTGGCCAAACTTTTTATTCCACAACTCAATGTCATATTTTTTTGCTACTACATTGACATCTCCTTTTATGAGCTTAGTTTCCATAATATAGAGAGTGTTTACCTTCCTTTCTTTGGCTAAAATTATTGAACCTTTGGTGAGCTTCCATTTACCTTCACTAAAGTAGTTACAATAACCATCACTATCAAGTTTGCCTGTGAAGATCAAATTCATACTCATTTCTAGAACATATTTGACATCTTTAAATAGTAATCTACTACCAATACTAGACTCTAAGTAAATATCTCATATGCCCACAATCTTGGATGCACCATCATTTTCTATCCTAACCTAGACAAAATCATCACTAATATAGGATGTAAAGAAATCACCATTTGAAGTAGTATGAAATGAAGCACCCGAATCAATCACTCAATCACTTGTATGACATGTGAGATTTATGGAGTTTCCATCATAAATAATATTCATATCCCCATCAGTAACAACTGCACTACTCACTTGTTCATTTATATGCCCTATTTTATTACAATGGTAACACTTGACATTTTTCCTTTGAGACTTAGATCTTCCTCCGCAGTTATCATTGTCAGAACTTCTACTTTGACTTCCTCTTCGTCTTACATGCTTTTTTATAACAAGTGTTTCTATCTCAGAGGAACTCATACATGCATTCTTTCTTCTGACTTTCTCATTTTGCATTATATTCTTAACTATCTCCATGGTTAGCTTTTCATTTAGTGCTAAATTGTTTACTGACACTACCAATGTCTCCCAACTATATGGTAAGCAACTAAGCAATAACAATACTTGTAACTCATCATCTAGTGAAATATTCATAGTTGTCAACTGGTTCACTAGGCTTTGAAACTCACTAGCATGTTCAGCTATACTGTGCCCTTCTTTGTATTTTAAATTTACAGTCTCTTCATTAAATTGGCTTTATTTTGTGATATAGGATACTCATAAATGGACTCTAATTTTCTTCACATAACATCAGCCTTGGTCTTTTTGCCACATGGTGAAGCAAACTTTGATCTATTCATCGCCTAATAGTGTCAACACACTTTCTATGTAATTAGATCCACTCTTTATCACTTATTTTCTCAGGTTTTGCAGCATCCCCTTCAATAGGTTCATATAGGTCTTTTACAAAAAGTAAATCATTCATTCTAGACTTCCATATATCATAATTTCATGCCTTCAATTTAATCATGCATGCATAATTTTTATCCATTTTAATCAACACAAATTAAACATCGCACAACCTGACTCTGATACCACTATGTTGAGAAAGATTACAAAATACAACACAGCGAAAATATTCTTTTTCCCACTTTGTGCTATTATAATGGGTGATATATCACCACAATTAGTAAAATAATACTACCATGAAATAAATTATAAGCCACAATCAATCACAATAAATACTAAATTTTTACGTGAAAAATTCAATTTGAAAAAAATCATAAGACCGTAGTTTAATTTAACACTTTCACCATGTAATAATAATGGGATTGCAACAATATCCTCTCTAAAATTACACTAGAGGCTCTCCACAATATCAAGAACATTAATCTTCGCTCAACAATAATAAATCTAACAAATTTTTTACAAGTATACATTTGTTAGATTTTACTATATGAGAGGCTAAATAAAAAAATTAAATCTAATAAATTATAGAGCAAGATGTTAGCAACTTGCCTTCAAATTGTGAATAAAACGGAACTCAAATGACCATCCAGTCATCAAGAATAAGATTGAAACCTTAATCCCTCTTTCTTTTCTCTCGATTCTGTCTTTCTCGCATTTCTTTATATTCTACCTTCTATTCTTTCAAAACACGAATTATCAAATTATGGTTACTATACACTTAATGAAAATTTTTATTTAAACCTTTCAATTTTTATAAAATTAAAAAGTAACCCATGGGGTCTATATAAGGTGGACCACTCAATACACGCATCATATAAAACTATTAGTTTACATTGCTGTTCTAAACTTACTAATATTTATCGGACATCAATTTTTCAATAACACCAACTAACTGAAGTATTTAAAAAATAAATAAATAGGGACTAACTAAATAATAAAATAAAATTGACACATTTTTAGGATTTTGGACATGAAAAGTTAGTAACTCCTAAATTAGTTATTTTCTCTACTTTTATTCTATAAACTTTATTTCAGAATCTTTATTTCTCTCTTTTTCTCATAAAAAAAAATCTTAAATCTCTTTTAATTTTCACGTTTTCTCTTCATCAATTAGCTTGCCAGAAAATGGATACGAAAAACAGTAAAATAGAATCTTAAATCTCTTAAATACTGTCTTATTAGCGTAATCGATGACATCATTACTTTATATCCATCTCTTGAATCACCTGTTGATAAAAATACAAACTTGAACTCCTTGGCCACATCAAATTATGAGAACGTGTTTGTCAATTTATTCTCCAATTATAAGCTTTGATTGTTGATTTGACTTTTTCTTTTGTTTTGTTTTTACTTTTAGAATTCTTTCCAAAATGTTACCCAAGGTTTCATTGTCTAACGTTTGAAGTTCTGGACAAAATGGTTTTAGCTTCTCGCCATTAATTAAATTTTATCGAATGTGTAGTAACTCAACTGCAGATTCATTGAGTATCATCCTCTAGATTAACAGCACAGGTAACAGATTCTTTTTTTCTATTTTTTTTAATATATTTTTTTTTAAAGAAAGGATTTGAATTCAAAATCTCGACTAATGTCGACAAGGGTGAATAATATTCATTTTGCATTTTTTCATCTCAAGGGACAAGATGTAGGGACAAGATTCCTTTACAAATGAATAATGACTGTTGTGTTGAAATATCATGCTTTCACTTTTTGCCATGAAAAGTATGGAGGACTTAATAATGAATAGAAATGAAGACCTTAGAAAGGCATAAATTCAGTGAAAGTTGTGAGACTAAGAAGACCTATTACTATCATGTTCCTTAAGAAAATATAGTTCTTTATTGAAGAATCAATGGGAGAGCAAACACTTAAACATTTGTGAAACACCGGCTTTCACAAGTCACATTGCATATTTCAAAACAATTCACACTGCACTGCTTGGCCTTCTGATGTTTACTTGATTCTCCTTCTTTGTGGAAAATATTAATTCTACCCTCCTGGAAGAGAGAATCTGATACATAGGTGGAACGCAGAACATCAATAAAGAGCTGCAAATGTTGCCAAATGAACAGGATGATTGGGAAAGAAGCAATTGCAGTAGCAAAAATAGCCATCCATAACCTCCGTTTGTCGAAGAGAATGAAAAATGTTGCAGAAAACACTACCATCATTGCTGCTATTGATACGAAAAGTGTCGCCAGTCCAATAAGCAATTTTCTTGGCAATTTTACAAGGAAATCATCTTCTGCATACCGTGAAGTCAGAATGGACAAGAAGTTTACTATTGAGGCAGTAGAGGATACCAGCGATATCGCATCTGCTATGGCAAAAATCTTGAAGGAAATTTTTCCAAGGAAAATGGGAACCCCTTTGTCGTCGGTGTCTTGTAAATTGCCACCTGGTACTGTGATAGATGCGGCAAAAACCACGGTCGCGATAAGTGTTGCTACAAGCATGCAAGATGTTGCAGTATCCTTCATCCATTTCTCACCTTCTTCCCTTAACTTTCCATGCTCCTTTCTAAATAAAGCTCTCGGAGTAAGGCATTCATTGTTTTCGGTTTCAAATAAAGCTCGCTGAGCAGGGATTCGTTGGTTATTAGCATCAAATGAAGCTCTCCGAATAAGGCCTTGTTGGTTTTTTGCTTCAAATTGCCCTAGCCCAACAAATTTACTCACTTCCTACAGTCTCGTCATCAAGAAAAGAAAAAGTAATATTAAGCTTACAAATTATTCACACTAAACTATTTATATAAACCAATAGAAATGATTAGATGCAAGACTTTTACGTATTATAAATTTTGGACACATTCTATACACCACATTGTATTTTTTTTTTTTAACTATTTTGGGACGGTGTCAATTACCCCTTTGTTGTTAGGTATTTTTACCATTTTTTTATTTATTTGTTGAATAAATATTAGTATTTCCTTTTAAGGAGTATAATTGATCATGTTTATGCCGAAAAATAATACTAAAAATATATTAATATTTATTAAAAATAATGGTGAAATCTGAAAAAAAAATTCAAATAAAAAGGTAACTTGCAATTTCCCAACTATTTTTAAAATATACACGCTATGTAGATAATGTCGGTGTTTAAAAAACGTACAGACTTTATATAAACTAATGTGTCATAAAACCAAAAACAAAGGGTTAGATATTGAGGTGGAAGTGTTTAAATACAATAAAACCATTTCATGTATCTTGCAGTTGTATTAATTGTTAAGGAAAAAGTATCAAAGAGTGGAGATAAAAAATTTCATTACCTTAAACCACAGTAATTCTCGCTGCATTTGGAGAGCTGCTCCTAAAACAACATTGAGCCTATCTGATGGCGCTAACATTCCAGCCAAATGCAAAACATTGTTCTCTTCTTTGTCTTTAGCGTTAAATACCATAGTTACACCTATTCCACAAATATGCTTGAAGATGTCCTCTTGACGATATTTAACAGCCATATGAAATATGGTATGATCGTTATCATCCCTAGTCCATAACAGATCAGGATATTCACGAATAAGTATGGATAGAAACAGAATGTTTCCTTTTTTTACAGCCTTGAATATTAGTTGTCCAGGATTTAGTTGCATAATTTCTGAGTGATTCTTCGAGATCGAGATAGCATTTTGCCAAAGGAGTTCGACTAATCGAACCACTGGCGGCTTTTTATTTTCGACATGTTTGACACCTGCAACTTTATATCGGAAAACCCAAACAGAAAAAAATAATTAATTAATTAAATAACAAAAAAGGTTGTTTAAATACGACAAGGTATGATAAAGGTTCTGGAGTTCAGATCGAACTAACCAAAATTGAAGCATCTCCTAATAAATCCTGGGTTTTGATTGGCGAAGTTCAAAGATATCATATCCTTTTGAGCCAATAAATCCAGTGCTACCTCACTACAATCTCTATTACTAGCTAACTCTTGATAATCATCAAGCAACTTCGGCGCAACATCTGGGAACAAAGTGCTCACGTCATACATCTTATCAAATTACTATCTGCTAGAGGGATGCTAATTGTATTTAAAGAAATTGACAATTTAGTTCACAAATATTTCTTGAATTACTCATTAAGTTTCAAAAATACATAATAAGTTTTTTTGTTTTGGGTACAGTTGAGTCTGTAAAGATTGGATTTATAACAATAAATTCCTTGTTTTTGGCAGTAATGTCCCTATTGTTACGAAAATGAGTTATTTTGCACCGAAGAAAAGGTCTTTAAACCAAATAGAGAAGAAGCCAAATTTTGGACAATGCTTCTCAAACGTTTTCTGTCTAGTGCGAACCAGAGAAATTTGCACAAAGATAAAAGAAGAGTGCTTACCATACAGATCAGCGTTGATCAAATAGACAAGTAATACAGCGCGCTCCAGTTCATTCCCTTTTTCCAAGTCATGTTTGCTTTCTTGATAAAGGTATTCTACCATATCTTTATGGCCAAACAATGCAGCGACGAAAAAGGGTGAGTCGGTAAAATTATCGGCCTCCACATTTGCTATGTTTTTATTTTTCTCCATCAGCACCTTAACAAGTTCCACCATTCCGGACGCAGCAGCTAACCATATAGCTGTAATTCCATCCTGGTTTTTCTGAAGTAAATCCTCTTCATTCAACATTTTCACAAGTTTCTTCACAAAATCAATACGCTTTGCCTTAACTGCAACGTGAAGAGCAGTGTTTTGTGTAGATGAGAGCCCAACACGAAGATCTTCTTTGTGTTCAACATAAATACGTTCAGCCACCTGCTAGTCGCCATTCAGTGCAGCTCGATACAATTTCAAATGTCTTTCTCTTTTTCCCTGATCTGCCAATTTGAAATAAAACGAGTTTTTCCAATAGAGTAACAGCGACGATATGTAGAAAAAGAAAATTTATTGAAAAAACCACGCTCAATAAGGTATTAAATAAATTTAATTTCAACTTCGATCTAAACGGCTAGCTTTTTCTTTGTCACTGGCAACACATTTGCAATGCTATTCCCCTCTCTCTCTCTGCGATTCGATTACAAAGTTAATGCAGATCAAAATCTTGATTTCAGAATACCTTACCCCTCTAGTTTTGTAATAAATATACTAATTTGTTTTCTTAAGATATGGAAAATTATCTATTATTTTCTTTCAGGAGGAAATTGATTATTTACTAAAATCCTTATTTAAAAGAAATTTTAAAAAAATATTAAATAATTTTAGAAAAACTTTAAAAAAAAAGTATTACATACAATTTTTTTTATTCATCAAAAGACTACTTAAATTTGGAAGAATGTCATCAGTTGTCACGGTCACGTGATCAATTAGCTTAGTCTCAACAACCTTGTCATTCTTATCTCAAGCAATACGAGAAATTTTATTTTATTCTTTCCATAAATAAATTTTAATTTTATAAAGGGTCATTATCAACTATTTATCAACGTTACCACAAGTTTTAAAAGTAAACACTAATATCTAGTCATTCAAATATTCTTTTAAAATTAATAGTCTTAAAAAATATCTAA
Organism: Ailanthus altissimus; assembly: GCA_946807835.1. Classification (NCBI taxonomy): domain Eukaryota; kingdom Viridiplantae; phylum Streptophyta; class Magnoliopsida; order Sapindales; family Simaroubaceae; genus Ailanthus; species Ailanthus altissimus. Next base: position 2,927,697 of record OX327690.1, on the reverse strand, counting down.
AATACCGGTGATAATATTCCTTTATAATTTGTAATTTTTCTCTATTTCTTTCTCTTTTGTTTCTTTTTTACAACACTAATTTGCTGTCATGTGATTCAAATTTTGTATGGGTGAGATCTATCCACGACAATACTTTTTTTCTCATTTTTTAAATAATGAATTTCTCGTTCCAAAAAAATAAAGAGAGAAGTGAGGGGGAAAGAAAAAATCAAATAAAGAGAATGAGGGATTAAGTTTCTTAAATTATGCATATTAAAATATTGATTTTTGTAATATTTACTTAATAATTATTTGTATTAATTATTTTCAATGTTATTTTACTTTGCTACCCTTTTACCGTTATATATTAACGGATTTTGACTAACAAATTTAAGAATAGACACCTTTTCCAGTGAGCTCAGATGTTAAGTCTAAGGTAGTATATAGATCGAAGTTTTATTATTGATGTCAGTAATTGAAAAAATAAAAAACTAAAAAACTACTATCTTCATATTCCTTGCTAGAAATCTTATTACTGGTGTCAGTAATTCAAAAAAAAAAATGTTTATTTTATTTTAGAATCTTTAATTCATTACTTTCCTAAATTTTGTTATATATACTAATTTTTTATTAGAAAATTAAAATTACTCATTACCTTTTTTTAAAGCGATTTTTTTTTTTATTTAAACCTCCACTAGATGAGAAAGAGCAAGTAAATTAAGGTGATAACAATGTTATCTGAACATAACGAGTCTTACCTTTCAAAATATGTTAGAAATTACTAGCAGATCTAGGCCATAAAATAAAGAGCACCAATAAGTGGCTCGTTGCACATTTGATAAACAAAACTCAAACAAAAAGATATAAAATAAAATAAAAAAAACTCATTAACACCTTTAAACAATTAATGCAAAATCATTCCCTTTTTTTAAGAAAATGATTGATCATGTTTTAGTATCATTTTTCTTTCTTCTAAAAATTCTTAAAAGAGAAAATAAAATATTTTAAAATTTTCAGGTAAAAAATAATGCATATAAAAAAAACTAAGAGGATTTCACTTTTCTTTTGGTAAAATAAAATTTAGATATAAACCTGAAATGAAATAGCATAGCATACCATTTGTTGCCATCTTTGGACTCTGTAGCAGATGGGCGATATGTAGCAGATAATCCTGGATCACTTGGCTTAGTCTCTGCAAGAATGCCATTATCTAACGAGACACAAGGATTTTTTTTTTCAAGTAAAGAAAAATTTTATTTTATAAATAAAAAAAGAAAGTTACTTTGTTAAACTTTATTAATCATATTTTAATATGCCAAAAAAATTCATTACTTAAGAAGAAGAGCTCGAAGATACAAGACAAAAAGTTTTGCCTTCACATGTGTCATCTGGTCAACTGTTTTAGATGTGCCATCCTCAAATTGAGGCATCTATGTCTACATACACAAAATAATCAATTAATTTTTAAAAGAAAATAATACTTAATTTTTTTTTAAAAAAAGTAGTACAAATAAAACAAATTAAACGGGTGGGTGATGGTGATTTTCAAAAAAAAAAATTAGATAAATATACATGTAATGACTTGTCGCTATATAATAAGATGTGAGGCTTCCAAATCCACAGCTCCGAAGATAATGGATATCGAGTAGAGAAGAAGTGGAGAAGCCAACATTTATATACTACTTGGGTTCCTCCTTAACAGTCTCCTCAGAACAAATTTTTGGATGGAGACAACTCATAAATTCCCATTTACTTTCTCTAATTATTATTTTTATGTTTTTTAATAGTTATAATCAATTAAATTACGATTCCAACAATTAGAACAATAAAATAAAAGGAAACTTGATTTTCTTCTTTTGGGGTAGAAAGAGATTCTTAATTTTATTTCAGTAATCACAAAGGAACTTAAGTGTGACCAATATGTATTGTCTTGTAGTTGAAAATAACAAGGCAAGTGTAACATTAAAGAGAGAAAAATATGTGAAAAATATAAACTTATCTAATATAATATATGTATATGTTTTTATCTAATATAAACTTATCCCAGAAATTATGTTATTATTTAAAATAACCAATCAACTCACCATAATTTATTTTAGATATAAAACTATACTTTATCTAATTTAACCCTTGTTAATATTGATAAAATGGTATACAAATTATTTAAAAGTTGCTAAATTTTACTGTCTAAATGATAAATGATCATGTAACGAAAACATTTAGATAATACTTAGAAAGCGTAGTATTTTGTATTTGAAGAATACAAAAGGAAAAAACTTATCAAATAAAATTTTGATAGTAAATAATTTTTTTATATAGTTAAAAATTCTCTTGTAAAGGAAAATAAATAAAGAAAAGTGAGATTAGATAGTGAATCTTTATTCACTAGTAAACATTATTAAATCGATGTTTCTTAGTAAGATGGAAATAATTTTTTATGTAGTTATAAGTAGATTATATGATTATTTATTTTTAGATGCTTATATCTATACATTCTTCACGTTTGTAAAGAAAGTAAACCCTCTCAAATAATAAATTTTTGCTATGCCACTATAAGGGAGTGATTGGTGTTTTTGTAAAAGATAAATGTTACTGAAAAAAGGTAAGTTGATTGTCTTAAAATGAGAGATAAGTGATAATTAAAAATTTTCACTAGAATAGCGGATAATATACCATCCTCACCCTTTATTAACTTTAAAAAATGAAGTGGGAATATGATAAAAATAAAGTGAATTATACATTACTTGGCTTATTTATTCAAAAAACTCTACCATTATAAGAATATGATAAAGATAAAGTCAATCATACTTTTGTGTGCAAAAGTGATATTTGAAAATAATTATTGGGCCTATTATCTCAATTGCCCAATCAAATCTTATAAAGTCTAATTTTTGAGAGGATTCAAACACAGATTTTTGATCCAACAACATATGAGTTAATCAAACTTATTGACCCGTGAATCCCACAAGTAGGTAAATTTCAATTAAATCATTCTTTTTTTATTGATAACTTTAAAGTAAATTAAAATGTTTAATTCACTCACATTTAGTTAAATTTATATTTTGATGGAGATTTGAATTTATGTATTCATACTTTAATATAAACTAGAATTTTCACACTATAAATAAACATACAAACTTACCCATAATTCATTTTAGCTATTCAATTAATTACACATACAGATTGAATTTAATTAATAAAAGAGAAAATTATCCAATATTCATTACAGAATATAGAGAATAATAGCCCACTTGTTGTTAAAGCACTCACATACACAAAAGCACTTTTTTTTGGATAAAACTTAACTTAAGTATCAAAATATCTTTTTTTTCAAGAGGACGGTGCTCTTCGAGTTTTACTTAAGGTATCCCAGTGTAAGGGAGTGATTGGTATATTTTTTTAAGAAAGAAATATTACTAAATAAAGGTTAATAGATGTTCTTAAAAGGAAAGATAGCTAATAATTACAAAATTTCACAAGAATAAATGATTATATTCCATTCCTACCCTCTATTAACTTTCAAAAATTAAGTGCGAATCATTACTTTGCTTATTTATTCAGAAACCTCTACCATTATAAGAATATAATAAAGATAAAGTCAATGGAACTTTTATGTGCAAAAGTGATATATGAATATGGTAATAGTTAAGTTAGTTTCTAATGTTAGTGAGAAGCAAAGAATTATGTTGTATCTTTATGAGAAATAAAAAATGAGGAGTAAGGCTTTAAGTTGGTTTCTAATGTAAAATAAAAGTGAGGAGTAAGGTTCCTTATATAAGCTTTAGTCTTTTGTATAAAAGAAAGATTAATAGCCTCTTAATTTATATAAATTTTTACTTAATTTTTTATATTATCAAAATTCAACAAAAAGATATTTTAATATAGAAATATTATCATCAATACCCTCGAAGTATGACTTAATTATAACAATACCCGTAAATTTAAAAAATTGATATTTGTGCCTTTATTTTGGTCAAAACAGACACAAATTGCCTAATCGTTAGAGATTTGCTATTAAGATTGACAGATCCAATAGTAATCTCATCTTTTTACATTTATGTTAGAAATTGAGTGTGTGATATACGAGTGTATATATAATTAAAAAAATTATTACATGCAGCGGAAGCATGTTAACATATATACTCAATTTAACAAATTTAACCACATATATCACATATATGCTCAAATATAATTATTATACATCAATTTATACATGATGAACAATTGTGTATAAAAAATTAAAATGTAAAGAACACTTACCTAATGAAGGTAGTTTTACAAAATCTTCAAGTTCTCTAACAATCTAATTAAAGAGCTCACCTTGAAGTGTATTGTTGAACAATTGTAGTCAATAACGGTTTGGTGGGATTTTAGAGCTTGAATGGTAGCTTAGTTTTAGAATTTTCAACAACTTGTATTCAAACTCTTTGAATACAATTATTTGATTCTTAAAATAGAGATGATAAATATTTACATTCATACAACTCTTGTATAATTGTTAAAAAAAAATTTCATAGAAAAATTATATAGAACAACTCTTGTCTCAAATCAATATTTCTTTCTTTATTTTCCTTTTATTCATTAAAGGTCATCCATTAGAGAAACAGATGAAGAGAATTTTACTTGTTTTCAACACTTGAAAAGAACAAAACCTAAATTCTCTCTTACCTCTCTCAACCAGATTTTTGCTCTTCCAAAAAATGAATGAATCACTAAATCAAGTGTTAGCCAAAATTTGTTTTTGTTATTCAATATTTTGATTATACAAAAACAAGTGTTCCACCATTATTATTGTTAGTCTTCCATTCAAGATTAATTTATCAAATACTAGATTAATAGCTACCTAAATTAATCTTTACCTAACAAATATAATTACTTTAATTATATTAGGTAAATAAATAGTCAACATCTAGGCCCCCCTTTATATTAAAATATAATGCCAAAATCAATATACATTATAATATTATCTAATAATATATAATTTAATTATTCAAAATAATTTTGAATAATTATGTTTTACCTTACTAGTTTTTACTACCAAGGTTAAATGGTAAAACTAAGGTAAAATCTAATCATGGACTAAATTGTGCCATTTGTCAATATCTTATTGATTAACAACTCTTGTTAATTAATTCAATAATGTACTTAATAATTAAGTCTTGATAAATGCACATCCCGAGGGATCCCGAAATAATTATTCTATTTTGTTGGAATTTACTAAATCGATTTATTCAATCTAGTCAATTACTCCAGTGCGCAACGAGTATACTTCATATTGTGAGACTCGCTAGGTCCACACCTAATTTGTCATATGGAGCTCCTCCATACGTCCATGAATGATGCCCCACACACATGTTACGGATATTACAAATCAGCGCGTTAGACCATGCAAGTTGAGGTTATTGCATATTTGTATAATCCCTTCATCATATATATCATGGAAGACCAGAGATATAGATCATCACCATCAAATCTCTATTTTCTCAACCATCGACTTATCTCTAGATTTATATTTCCTTAAACAATATGTACAAACACTTTTGTGATATTGTTTATCCCTTCAGAATATATTTTATGAGATTTATTCTTATGACCACAGGACTTTTTGAAATACAATCTCGGAGCATGAGGATATACAACCCACTCATATGAGCTGACGAATCCTATATTTATGCACACCAAACTCCAAGAACATCGGACCATACTTAAGGACACACATGGGTCAGACTATAAAAGGTCTCTGACATGTGTGGAACCAAAGTATGGTGGATCACTCATAAGCCCACCGTGGCGCTCAGGTTAAAGGACCACAAATACTACTCAACTCGGATGACCTTCCATTGACGGCTTATAAGATGTCTATTGGAGGTCTTTGTGAGTCTGTTTAATATCCAGTCCTCGCTGAATACCTATATGTCTATACGAGCTTTCACTAAGCTCATAGTTTGTTAAGACTAAATATCTAGACCATCTATATATAGACATACACTAATCTATATTAATGAGTTTCACCAATAAACCTGCATCGAAGAAATTAGATCAGAAACATCAAGTTTGAGAATATACTTGTATAATGACATTTCTTAACACCATCTGCAACTATTTGCAGCTATGTCATTACTAATCTATTCTCACGTCATTGTCCCATTTCCGACAAGACTCTAACTGTTGAAATTTCACTAACTCTATCAACCTGCTAACTCTTTGTACTTTTAACTATTAGCGTTGATAAATCTTAGCACTGACCTAAACTTCTTGTAGATCAGATATGAACTCTTTCAGATCATACAATGTCTGAAATGTTACAAGCATCTTACTATTTAATGATAAATAATATTAACAATTTTATTAGAAATGATAATTGTATAAATACTATTATTAAATATTTGTACATAATGGGATGACACGTAAGTATAAATTTTAACACTTTAAACTTTTAAAATTCACAAAAAATAATATAATATTATAAAATTAAAAAAGAAAGTAATATGGTTGGCTACATTGGCAACCATTTGGCCACTTGCACCAGTGGCCAAAATTTTCTTCTGATGGAAGGAAGTGGAATTTTTGCAATCCAAAAGTTCATAGGAGAAATCTAGATGAAGATCGCTTCCTCCATGTAAGCTTAAGCAGGAGTTGTAAGAAAGTATAAACTATAATGAGACATTCAGTCCAGATGGCTAAGGAAGATATAAAACACATTGCCCTGAAGTCTTTTATTAATATATACTCAAACTCGGTGACCATAATGACTGCTAGTCCAGCGATCTCAAGTACAACTAGTGGCCGCTAGAAATGAAGGCCAAATAGATGCCTGGTTCTTAGGCGGCCATTTGGCCACTTGTTATTGAAGCACTCGCATACACAAAAACACTTATTTTTTTTGGACAAAAACTAACTTAAGTGTCCAAATATCTTTTTTTGTAAGAGGATGGTACTCTTCGAGTTTTACTTAAGGTGCTATTTATTTAATACTTAGTTTAGCCCTCTTAAATAATAAAATTTTGCTACCCCTGATTGGTATATTTTCTAAGAAAGAAATGCTACTAAATAAAGGTTAATAGATGTTCTTAAAATGAAAGATAGCTAATAATTGCAAAATTTCACAAGAATAAATGATTATATTCCATTCCCACCCTTAATTAACTTTCAAAATTTAAGTGCGAATCATTACTTTGCTTATTTATTCAGAAACCTTTACCATTATAATAATATAATAAAGACAAAGTCAATGGCACTTTTATGTGCAAAAGTGCCATTGACTTTATTACTAGATGTTCGTAGAAAGAAAGATAGCTAATAATTACAAAATTTCATAAGAATAAATGATAATATTCAATTCCCACCCTCTATTAACTTTCAAAAATTAAGTTCGAACCATTACTTTGCTTATTTATTCAGAAACCTATACCATTATAAGAATATAATAAAGATAAAGTCAATGGCACTTTTATGTTCAAAAGTGATATATGAATATGATAATAGTTAAGTTAGTTTCTAATGTTAGTGAGAAGCAAGGAATTATGTTATATCTTTATGAGAGCTAAAAAATGAGGAGTAAGGCTTTAAGTTGGTTTCTAATGTAAAATAAAAGTGAGGAGTAAGGTTCGTTATATAAGCTTTAGTTTTTTGTATAAAAGAAAGATTAATAGACTCTTAATTTATATAAATTTTTACTTAATTTTTTATATTATCAAAATTTAACAAAGAGATATTTTAATATAACAATATTATCATCAATACCTTTGTGGTATAGCTTAATTATAATAATATTTAAGTTTAAAAAGTTGATATTTGTGTCTATTTTTTTGTCAAAATAGGCACACGTGCCTAATTATTAGAGATTTGCTATTAAGATTGACAGATCCAATAGTAATCTCATCTTTTCACCTTTATGTTGGAAATTAAGTGTGTGACATACGAGTGTATACGTAATTTAAAAAATTATTACATGCAACGGAAGTATGTTAACATATATACCCAATTTAACAAATTTAATCACATATATCACATATATGCTCAAATATAACTATTATACAACAATTTATACATGATGAACAATTATGTACAAAAACTTAAAATGTAAAGAACATTTACCTAATGAAAGTAGCTTTATAAAATCTTCAAGTCCTCTAACAATCTAATTAAAGAGCTCACTATGAAGTGTATTGTTGAATAATTGTAGTCCATAACAGTTTGACGGCTTTATAAGATGTCTATTGGAGGTCTTTGTGAGTCTGTTTAATATTCAGTCCTCACTGAATACCTATATGTCTATACGAGCTTCTACTAAACTTATAGTTTGTTAAAACTAACCATCTGAACCATCCAGATATAGATATACACTAATCTATATTAATGGGTTCCACTGATAGACCCGCATCGAAGAAATTAAATCAGGAACATCAAGTTTGAGAACATACTTGTATAATGACATTTTCTAGCACCATCTGTAACTCTTTGCAGCTATGTCATTACTAATCTATTCTTACGTCATTGTCCCATTTTAGACAAGGCTCTAACTGTTTAGATTTCGCTAACTCTATCAACCTGCTAACTCTTAGTACTTTTAACTATTAGCATTGCTAACTCTTAGCACTGATCTAAACTTCTTTTAGACCAGATCTGAACTCTTTCAGATCATACAATGTCTTGAACGTTACAAGCATCTTACCATTTAATGATAAATAATATTAATGATTTTATTAGAAATGATAATTGTATAAATACTATTGTTAAGGGAGGAAACGCCCTTCTCCCTCTCGAGATTATATTGAAGCGAAGAACCCAAGATTCAATCTAGAACCCTAACCTCCTTGCGCAGCAGAATAACCTATTAATCAAGAAAAACACCAAGAATCCAAAGCAAAATATAAAAGAACACAACACAATCCTACGTGGTTCAGCCAATTGCCTACGTCCACGGTGGATCCAAGGATCCTAGCCTCTCTTATTAACTCCCTAGAGAATTTACAAGAAAAATCCAATGAAGAACCCTCAAAAAGACCTAAACGTTTAGTGAACCCTTGCTCTACCACGAACAATGATCACCCAAACAATGGTTCTACCCTAGCGCACAGAAGCACTTAGTGTCTACCCAGTTCTTCCCCTCTCTTAGAGTCTCTCTCAATGCTTAATCTGAAATCAAGGGTTTGCAAGTGTTTATATAGAGTGTATTTCGTGCCTACTACCCTATTCATTGTTGAAGTAAGAGTCCACTTGTTTTGGAAGTCCAAAACTTCCCAAAACTCGAAGTCCTGAACCAAAACGGACTTCTAATGCGTTTGGCGCCGCAGCGCTCTTCCCTGGGTGCCGCGCGTTGAGGACCCAGCGTTGCACCGCTGGGTTATTGTCCTGGGTGCCGCAGTGCTCAGCCATGGGCGCCATGGCGCTCAGCCCTAACAGCCTCTATCCCGCGTTTTCTTGCTTTCTTCGAGTTTTTAAGTCTCGTTTCGCTTCCCCCTTCGTGTCCCACACGTCCTAGACTTCTCCATACGTGTCTCACACATTCTCGACTTCTTGTAACTCTTCCATTTGGTATTCATCTCAATTCTTGTTCAATCAAGATTGTTGAATCACCAATTTTTCAACACATTGCCCTGAAGTCATTTATTGGTATGTACTCAAACTTGGTGACCATAATGGCCGCCAGTCCAGCGACCTCAGGTGCAACTAGTGGCCGCTGGAAATGAAGGCCAAATAGCTGCCTAGTTCATAGGCGGCCATTTGGCATTTCATTTTTTCAAGTTTTTTATTTTTTTTAATTTTTAAATATTAAATTTTATTAAATTTTTATTATTTGATTTTTTTTTATTATTGCTTTATTTTTTTATTATATTTAAAAGTTAAAATATTAAAATTTGTGTAAGTCAACCTCGTTAAATGTATAAAGGGTAAAACGGTCTTTTAACACTTAGTGATAGGGAATCTCTTTAACTTAATAGAATATTCTTAACATTTGAGCATTAGTACTTATTTTTGTAAAATAATTAAGTACAATCATCAATTTTTTATTTTTGTGGATATTGTTATAATTAAACCATACCTTAAAGGTATTGATAATAATAACCCTTTAATATATGATAAACGAAATTTGTTATACATATCATACCACTATCAATTTATATAGTAATATAATTATATCTAACAAATTATAGGAGAATGTTCAAAATTATTACATAATTTTCTACATTGTTAAAATACAATGATTTTTAGTTTGTTTTTTTACTTTTTCTTCTTTTTTTTATGAGATACACTAAAAAGAAAAAAAAACTTAAAAGCATATGGATAGTATATTAGTTATATAGATTCACGTGTTGTGATGAATCACATCTCTTTGCATTGTTTGTAATAAAAACTAAAATTCTCAAAGTTAAGCAATCAACTCACGTGCATAACAGACCTTTCTCCCTAGTTAGCTAAGGGATCGGACTCTCGTTCGCTCAGGCGAACTCATTTATCTCTTGTCAATCGTTCGCTCAAGCGAACTCAATTATCTCTTATCAAATTATGGAAGATATTGAAGCTCTATGGAATTCTTTCTCTATTGATAACTCTCACAACGAAGAGGTCCTCGGAATCTCAGAATCAGTGGTTAAAAGACACCGTTCAGAAGCAAAATTTGGTCTCTTTATCAAGATTATGACGAGGAAACATTATCAAAGAGAAGCTCTCCAAAACATAATGCGAAGCCTGTGGCAACCTACGGGAGAATTGAAATTCCGATGGTTAGGCGGCGACACTTTTCTATGCGAGTTCTCTTTGGAGGACGATCGAAAAAAGGTTCTATGGACTGAACCTTGGAACTTCAACAAATTCCTAATCGCTATGGAACCAGCGGAGGATGCAAACTTGACTAATAACCCCACATTTGGATGCGTCTCTTTTTGGATTCAAGTTCACAACATCCCTATAATTCATATGAATGTAGAGACAGGCGAACTAATCGGCAACAAAATCGGAAAGTTTATAGATGTAGATGCCGATGATTCAGGATCATGCATAGGGAGATTTATGCGCATTCGAGTGAAACTGTATCTTGACCAACCAGTGCGGAAAGGCATATTCCTTAAACTTGGCTCAAATGAAACCCTGATATGGCTTGACTTTAAGTATGAAAAGCTCCCAGAATTCTGCACCCTCTGCGGCTTTCTAGATCACAGTTACAGAGAGTGTTTAGAAACATACCCAACTGTTCTTAAAAAACCAGGAAACCATCGCTACTCAGAAAACATCAGAGCGGGCGAAAGTTTTAAAGCCTACAAAACATCCACACAAAAGGACACCCGTAACAATTCCCAAAAGAGAAGCAATGGAGGCATCAGCCGAGAGGTGGAAAATGGAACCAAGGGACCAGAAAGTGTTAGGAACCACCCTGCCGGTGGTAGCAGTGGCACCTTCGGAGTGCCTGCCGGTGACAAAACCTCCCCAGCAAGTACAGAAATAAAGTTGAGCGACATTGGGGCAGTGAGGGATCCCAGCCATGATGACATAACAGCAGAAGTGTACCCAGAACTAAAGAGGAGCGACGGGGGGACAGGGAAGAAATCTGGCCATGACGGAAAGGCAGCAATGGCGTGTCCAACAGCTGCTGAGAGGCGCACGACATGGAACAGACCAGGAAGCACAAGGAGATGGGTCACAAAATCTGCTGGAGACTTGGCTGCAATACGTGAAACTCACCCAGGAAATTGGGAAACAGCCACCACTGATGCATGTGAAGACACTAACGTGAAGACAGGAGAAAGAAGCCAAAACAGCTCTGCACAGGTTCCATGGCAGCATGTGCTCGGCATGGATCAAGAGAACCAGACACGTGATGCACACCAAGAGCGGTGGAAGACAGATGAACATGGGCAACGTGCTGAGTGGAGCCCGATGAATGGATCACCAGATACAGTTGCAGCATGCATTGGCGGGAAACCGAGACAGTGGGCAGAGATCAAAACCGATGCTTTTGAAACTAACCTCCAAGACAGGGAAACTGCTCGGGAAATGCAGCATCAGCCACAAGACCAGCAGGAAATTGAGCATGTGCAATGCACTAAGCGAAGCCCGACAAAGAGAACACTACTACGGGACACTGCACCATACAATGGAGGGGTGAACCCGAGTCCATGTGCCTCCAACCTGTCGGCTGGGGAAAGACACCACCAACACCAACCTGCGAATAAACAAGCAAAGGCCATCCAGCCACTGCGCACGCCAAGCAGCCCCCCCATCCCACCACCTTTTTTACACATTCCAAAGACCATACAGTCACTCGAAAATAGCATCACCATGGGCGGGGCCTCCCTCGCAATGTCAACCCATCTTCGGCCTGCAACTAGCAACCACCTACATGCTGCCTCAAAAGCCAACCCAACGGTCGACCACTCAAAAAGCTTTGAAAACTGTCCAATAAAACATGCGGAGGTTTGTGAACCCCAAGACATTGGTAAACCCGTGCCTCTTTTACACACTCCAAAGGCCATCCAGCCACTTGACAAGAGCATCACGAAGGGCGGTGTCCCCCACACAATGGCAACCCATCTTCGGCCTGCAACGAGCAATCAACCGCATGCTGCCTCAAAAGTTAATCCAACGGTCGGCCACTCAAAACATTTTCAAAAATGCTCAATGGAACGTACGGATGTTTGTGGCCCCCAAGACATTGGTAAACTCGTGCCCAAACAAAGCTCCGAACACAAGGCTAGACAAGACCCTGTCACAGAATACTATTGGGCGAATGCACACCAACAAAATATTGAAAGCTTCTCTGACCAACCCACTCTCCCCGAAATAGCAAACAACACTTCAGACCCCTTACGAAGATCCTCCAGACAGAAGCAACGTAGACAAACACAAATCCATGAGTACAAGGATAACCAAAGAAAATACAACCCTAACAGCCATAAGCCACACTGCGCTGCCGAGGAAAAAAATGCGAAGTCAAAGCGGAAAGAACGGAATGATACCACGGAACTCTCTAATCCGCAAAAAAAACAACTTCTTGATGAAACTAGGGCTGTGAACCGATCACCCACACACAACCACCATTCCACAGAAGATGATGACAACACAGTACAACATGTTTTAGGTCTGCAAACTCCGGAGGGGGACCCAAAATTCTATAACCTCTTCCCAGCTTTCCCATCGGCGGCTCCTGCTGTTATGCAGGACTGCCGACCACAATGAAACTCCTAAGCTGGAATGTGCGAGGGCTGGGCAACCCTTGCATATTCCACATCCTGCAATCCCTAATGCAGGACCACTGCCCAGAGGTGATCTTCCTTATGGAAACACGCGCATACAGACAACGATTGGAAGATCTTAGAGTAAAACTTGGATTAGTAGGAAAACTTGTTGTAGAAAGAGTTGGACGCAGTGGCGGCCTAGCACTGCTATGGACGGATAAGGTAGATATATCCCTTCTTTCCTACTCTCGTTTTCACATTGATGTCTCTATTTTAGTATCGGGGAAAAACTGGCGTTTTACAGGCTTCTATGGCCATCCCGAAGCATCTCAGCGTGTCCATTCTTGGAATCTCCTGCGACGCCTATGTTCACTGTCTACCCTCCCGTGGGTGTGTGGGGGGGACTTCAATGAGATCCTCCAAAGCCCTGAAAAAGATGGTGGCTTTCCCCGTCCTTCCTACCTAATGCAGAACTTCAGAAACGCTATTGACGATTGCGGCCTTGCAGAAATTAATTTTATTGGCCCCCCTTTCACGTGGTGCAATGGACGTGATCCCAGTTATTTCATCCAGGAAAGACTAGACCGATTGCTCTGCTCCTTCTCTTGGTATCGCCTATTCTCCAACTCCTCCGTGCAACACCTGGACTTTTGGGGCTCCGACCACCGACCACTCCTGCTATCTATTAGTGAGATTGGTGTACCACTTGAATGGGGCCCACCACAACGCCCCCGTAGAAGATTTCACTTTGAAGAGGCATGGGCTGATGAAGAGGACTGTAGAAAAATCATCTCAGAAGAATGGACCCAAAACCTCAGCTCCCTCAACGCTGTGTACGGTAATCTTTTACTTATTGGGTCCCAGCTCAAAAGGTGGAATGTGGCACACTTTCGTAGACTAAAAGCGGAGATCAAAGACAAAAAGCAAATACTGGGATCATTAAACCAGCAAACGGGTGCCCAAACCTGGCCGGATATTACTAAGATCCAGAAATCTCTGGATGCACTACTATACAAAGAAGAGACTTATTGGAGACAACGTTCGAGGGTACAATGGCTAAGAGCAGGTGATAAAAACTCACGCTTCTTTCATCTTAAAGCTTCTGGCCGGAGGAAGAGAAACTCTATCTTTGGGATTACCAACAGCGAGGGAGTCTGGTGTACAGATATGACACAAACTGCAAAGACCTTTCTGAATCACTTTTCTGATATCTTCACTTCCTCCAACCCTCCGAGGTCTGTAATTGACCGGGTTGTCTCTGGTGTGGATTTGAGACTATCTATGCAGAGTCTCCAGTGGCTGGACACCCCATTCCGCGCTGACGAGATCCAACAGGCAGCTTTTCAGATGCACCCTACAAAGGCTCCAGGTAAGGACGGTATGCCTGCCTTATTCTACCAAAAATTCTGGGATGTAGTCGGCCCTGACATCTGCCGTGTATGCTTGGGTTTCCTCAATAATGGGGAAGATCTTGGAATGATTAATGACACACTTATCACCCTTATCCCTAAAGTCGGTGAGCCTAAAGTCTGCGCAGATTTTCGTCCTATTAGCCTCTGCAATGTTCTGTATAAAATTATTGCAAAGGCTATGGCCAACAGATTACGTAAAGTTATGAAGGATGTGATTTCTGACTCCCAGAGTGCTTTCATCCCAGGGCGCCTAATCACTGACAATGCCATAATCGGGTTTGAGTGCCTCCATGCTCTTAGACGCAATAAATTCTCGGCTGGTAAGTACTTAGCCTTGAAATTGGACATGTCAAAGGCCTATGATAGGGTGGAATAGGCTTTCCTGCTGACAATAATGAGGAGATTTGGTTTCTCAGATAGTTGGTGCCAAAGAATCTATCGGTGCATTTCTTCAGTATCTTACTCCATTGTTCTCAATGGCATCTCACATGGCCTTATTTCTCCCTCGCGTGGTCTTCGCCAGGGTGATCCCCTATCTCCATATTTATTCCTCTTTTGTGCAGAGGGGCTTTCCTCTTTACTTAAATGTGCTGAACAACGTGGAGACTTACAGGGGCTGAAACTTGGGAGCCAGGGGCCTACAATATCTCACTTACTGTTCGCTGATGATAGCCTCCTACTCACTAAGGCCACTTTGGCCAATTGCTACTCGGTCAAAGAAACTTTGAGGTCCTATGAACTCGCTTCTGGACAGCTGATCAACAACCAGAAGTCAGCTGTATGTTTTGGGAAATCCATCTCATTGGAGGTTGCTGCTGAGCTGGCCCACTGTCTTGGGGTGGTTCATGTCCCGTACCATAGCAAATACTTGGGACTCCCTTGTACCACCAGTAAAAATAAACAGAATTTATTTGCTGCGGTAAAAGACAAAGTATGGAACAAATTGAAGGGGTGGAAGAGAAATCTTTTTTCAGCAGGGGGTCGTGAGACCCTGCTTAAAGCAGTCATCCAAGCCATACCAGCTTATATTATGAATCTGTTTAGACTTCCTAAGAGCCTTGTCAATGAAATCCATCGGCTCTGCGCGAGATTCTTTTGGGGAGGAGATGAAAGTTCTAGAAAACTACACTGGTGTTCTTGGGATTTTCTATGCCAGCACAAGAAGGATGGTGGTTTGGGGTTCAGAAACTTGGCTTCTTTCAACCAAGCCACCCTAGCAAAGCAAGGATGGAGATTACTCGCTTCCCCAAATTCTCTTGTGGCCAAAACCCTTCAAAGCATCTACTTTCCTGGCTCATCCTTCCTACAGGTAAAACCAAAACAATCAGATTCGCAGGTTTGGAAAAGCCTTCTTTGGGGCAGAGACCTACTTAAAAAAGGGCTTCGCTGGCGGATTGGAAATGGAGCAGCTGTATCAATTTATTATGACCAATGGCTCCCCCGACCTCTCTCCTTCAAACCTTCCTTTCCGCATAAACTACCAGAGCAGTCCCTAGTAACAGACCTACTTCTCCCATCTGGTTTATGGAATTTGGATTTAATTCGCAACTCCTTTTCTATCGAAGAAAGCGACCTAATCCTCAACATCCCCCGCTCTCGATATTGGGAACAGCAGACCGACACAGTCATGTGGCACTTTGACAGACATGGTCAGTTTACTGTCAAGAGTGGGTATTGGCTATCCTATGCTACTGACCAAGCCTCCTCCAGTTCTGGTACTCTTGAGATTCGATCTTGGTGGCAACACTTATGGCAGCTGAACATTCCTCCCAAAATAAAGCACTTTGTTTGGAGGTTTACGCATGGATGGATTCCTGCATTTGCTAACCTAAAGAAGCACCATGTTCCCATTGATGACGCCTGCAGTCGTTGTGCTAAAGGTGCGGAAAACACCATCCATGCTGTATGGTTGTGCGATACGCTAAAAAAGGCTGGTATAGGTGTGATTCTACGTGATCACTATGGTGCTGTCTTGGCCTCCTCATCCTCTCCACTTCAGGCAAAACCCTCAGTGGATATTCTTGAAGCATTGGCAATTCTTCGGGGTCTTAACTTGGCCAGGATGTTGGGACTATCGACTATTGAAGTTGAATCTGATGCAGCGGGTATCATTGCTGACATTAACAGCAACACCTACTCTTTTTCGGAATTGGGGACGATCCTTCATGATATTAAAATAATTTCCTCATCTTTTAATATTTGCTCTTTTAGTTACTCACATCGATCCACCAATCGAGTAGCACATGAATTAGCACAAATTGCACTAAATATTAGTTCAGAGACTATTTGGTTCGGAAAAGTCCCACATCAATGTAATCATCTTGTACTTGAGGAGTATTCCTCCCACTTTAACTAATTTACTTTTTATTTTTATTCAAAAAAAAAAAAAAAAAAACTCACGTGCATAACAGTAATTGGAACATAATCAGGTAAATCTCCATGATTGAAGGTCTTTTCTAACTGTCAAAAAACCTATTTGATTCAATGTAAAAACGGATAAATTTGATTGACTAAATTCTAAACAATTGATTTACTTAAATAAAGACTAAACGATAACAAAGCATAGAAAATAGAATTGGAAGCAAGCTGATGATGGCACAAATCAAGCCATTTCACTACCAAGTTTAATACAACAAACCAACTGAACAATCTGACGCCATGGCTAGCAATAGCTAGCATATCACAAGTGATTTTGTTAAGGATCCTTTATAGAAAAATTATTTTTCTGTTTTATATCCTTTCTTGACGCATGTTCTTAGGGTACGTGTGATAAATGTATTTTTATTATTTAAATAATTTTTTATTTTAAAAATGTTTTATATCATTTGATATTACTAAATTTTAATATGTAAAAGATAAGATTTCGCTTTTGTTTTATATGGATTTTCTTTGAACTACTTTAGGAGTAGCTTTTGCTTTTAGCATGTCCTTATGTTTTATTTTTAGATGCCTATATCCACACGTTATTCACGTTTGTATAGAAAGTAAATTGGTTTACTACATAATTAAATAAAAAAAATTGAATATTTTAACCATCACAAACAATCCTGTGCTAAACTTGTTGTTATGTGACTAAACAAGAGAATTTTAATTTTTTATTTTTTATTTTTTGCAATGACTTCTATAGCTTGTAACTAAATTTTTTCTCTAAAGCACTATATGCAACTACAAATTAATCTATAAAACATTTTTCTATTTGTTCATTATGTTAGTTCTTGATTTGACTATGTTAAAGATGATTGAAATTAACAAAATAGAGCAAGTGAATAAAATAAATTTCTGTCATATGTAACCGTTGCATCATATTCATAGAATCACTTTTCTACCTAGAAGTGATTCTTATAATGGTTGATATTTCTTATTAAATAAGCAAAGTGATTATTCCTACTTCATTTTAAAAATTAATATAGGGAGAGACTTAATAGGATATTATCAGTAATCATTGTGAAATATTGTTATCACTATTTTTCTCCTATAACTTTAAGAATATTTAATCACCTATAGTTGGTACCATTAATATCTTTTATAATAGCATAGCTAGAATTTACTATTTCAGAGGACTGAACTAAGTATTAAAAAAATATTATTATAAATAAAATTTAAGAAGAGATGAAATTTTAATGGAAAAATTCAAAATAGACTTTGATTCTTTTTCTTTTTATCTTTTTTTTTCTAACAAAAAACTATTATGTAATTATAAGTCAATTTTTTTTATGTATTATTATGTAGCTATTAGTCAATATGGAAGAAATTTATGTTGTGATTACTGCAAAAAGATTGGGACTTCTTGTAATCTTTTATTCCAAATTTTCTACTAAATTTAACAGTTCGCTAGTGAGATTTTTTGTGATCTTTTATTCCAAAATTGCTACTAAATTTAATAGTTCGTTAGTGAGATTTTTTGTTCTCTTTTTCATAAACAACGTAAAAAACTGTTACCCGGTGATGAGATGTTCTAAAAATAAATTAAATCATTTGTGGTCGTACATAATCCGGTCACAAGTTTCCTCAACAGTTTCGATCTTCCTCAATTCCATATCTATCCAATGTCATTACCTTTTTTTACTATACTCGCCAAGTCTTTAGAATCATATATATGAGCCAAAACTGATCGAGCAATATAGGCATGACACATGATCAAGTACAATTGGATTTGTAATATAGGCTTACACATTTGGCCCGACAATTTAATGAACATGCGTTTCTCATCCCAAAATATCTTATAAAAAAATGCAAGTCTCTCTAAATTAAAAATGCGATCAAGCATTACTTATTTAGGTCGGGTCAGATTCGGGTTTATGCTTAGGTTGGATCCAAGTTAAACTCAATTATAAAATTTGTATTGTATAATTTATATTTATAATTTAATATGTATATTTTTTTTATTATTATAATTTTGTTTTTTTTAAATTTTAAGATATTTACTTTGTAAAACAATTGCTAGATTCATATATATCAAAAATTATAAATTAATTTAGGATTTTTTAAAATAAAAAATAAAAATATTTGGATCCATCCCGAATTCGTATTTCTCCAAAAACAATTGGGTCTAGATCGGAGTAAAAATCAGTTGGGTCGAGCTTCGAGTTTTTTCAAATTTAGGCACTTTTTTCATCCCTAATTCTAATTACAATCACACCACTATTACATTAATAGTAATTGTAATTTCAATTACGATAGAAATAAAATTATAATTATCATTATCATTACAATATTATAATTGTAATTATAATTACAATTACATTTGTAAAATCTAATAATAGCAAATATAATTTCGTACTTATATATGTGAAATATATTATCATAATTGTAATTGTAATTGTAATTATAATTGTAATTGTAATTATAATTGTAATTATAATTGTAATTGTAATTGTAATTGTAATTGTAATTAGAATTGGAATTGTAATTGTAATTGTAATTGTAATTGTAATTAGAATTGGAATTGTAATCTTGATTAGAATTACAATTATGATAATATATTTCTTATAAAATAATTAAAAATTATAACAATTAATACGATGAAATTTTTAATATTTATGAAAATATCTATAAAAAAATTAGTAGTTAATTGAATCATACTATATTTAAAAAAAATATTAAAGTTTGAAAATGTTCATCTTAGTTTGGTCCAATGGTAGCCTTTCCTTTTATAAGTTTTTGACTATAAAGTCTTGAGTTTATGACTTTATAATTATAAATTTTCATGGATCGTGTTGGGTTCGTTATGGACTCATGTTAGCATGGCCTATTGGATTGGATGCCAAAGACTAGCATATCTCGCTTTTAGGCTATGTTACATGGTATTGTAGTGGGTCGTGTCACTTAGCCACTAAGTATATATATTAACATTATAATCAAATAATATAATATAATATAGCATTTTTGTAAGGATATGTGATTTGGGTCTACAGTTTTACACTGTATACATGTGCCATGTGTTCATTATACTAAATATGTAACTTATACGTATTAAATCATACATATATGCATCACATATATATTGGCACCAGAGGGGCACAGCAAAAATCATAAAATATAATGAACACAATAAAATTATGTTAATCAAATTAATATAAATAGATCGAGAAATTCACCGCTGGTTTCTTTTTGAATTCTTTAAAACTTAGAATCGCCTGAAATGAAACTCGTTGGTAGTTCTAGCAATTAACAGGGTGAGCTTGACTGGCTAGAACAACAGCTTGATCCAGCAAATCTTAGTTTAACTCTTTAAACATATGTTATATGTTTACCATTAACCAACTCTTGATCAGTAAAACATTAATCAGTATTATTTTAGTGGGTTAATTACTTGAGGGAGATGATGAATAGTAAAGAGAAACAATTTTTCTTGCACTTTCTATTTCTAAAAAAATAATTTTCAAAGAGTTTTTCTCTTTAAATCTAATTTTCCATAGCTGGAGAGCCCCAATGCCACAGTGCCAGAATTCAAGGCCGTGGCACCCAGTGTTATTCCAGCCTTGGTATACACACTTTAATACTTGAAACGCACCATTTGACACTAGAACTTTATCAATAACACTTTCACACTCAAATTTACACCAAATCCACACAAAAAGGACTATGATGCCATTTCTGTATGATCGATTATAACTAGAGTGTATGCATGTGTATTTGTGTTTATTGCACAAAATACGTATCTCATACATATTTGTGTGCAGCAGAATAATTAAAAATAATCAATAAATATAAATAATATATTAATCACATTAAAATATATAAATGATTGAGAATTCACCAATTGTAACTTTTTTCAAAAGTTACTAGAAGTCCGCTGGAGTGTGACATGTTCACAGTTCTAGTAATTAACTAAGTGGGCTTAGAAAGCTAGAACAATAACTCCAAATCCAGCACTAAGTTCAACACTTAACCCTAAACTATATGTTCACCACTAATTAACTTTTGATCAATAAAACAATAGCTTAAATTACTTTTAATGACTAGGTCTTTTAGAGAATACAATTACTAGTGATTTCAACTCTTGAAATCAATAACCAAAGAAAACATTTCTTTTCAATTTTTTCATCTTACTCGGCCAACCATTTCATGCAATTTTTTCCAAAACAACAAAACCAATTTCATTGCTTTTCTAAGCATCACCCGTTTCACACACAACACATATCTATATATGTATTAAATATATAGTATAATAATCATAAATATATATACTTGGCCACCAAGTATATGTATATATATATACATACATATATATTGTTATTATATTAATATATTAACATTATATTCATATAATAATTTAAAAAATTAAGTATTTAACTATTAAATAATTAACGTGTAAAATTATCATTTTATCCCTTTGACATGGTTATTAAGTATACTTCTTAATGGGTCCTACCATACCATAGATAAACTCAACTAAGAGCCCACAATGCGCTATGTGTCATTATATAATTAATAAATAACACTTGTTAATTAATTAATGTATGTAACACTTAAATACAAACACGTGCGCATACCATGATCAAGGTAGATATTATTAGACTAAACAATTTAATTTAGTACGTTGCTCCAGTGCACAATGAGTACACTCCATATTGCAGGACTCTCTAGGTCCACACCCAATTCATCAAATGGAACAATTCCATGAGTCCGTAAACGATGCCCCATGCATATATCATGGATATTATAAATCATCGTGTTAGACCATACAAGATGAGGTCACAACGCATACGTATAGTCCTTCTGTCATTTATATCCTAAATTCACGGGGACATAGATCAGCACTGTCAAATTCCCATCAACAGATCCTTGAACCTATCTCCAAATGTTTCTCACCAAATAATATATGCAAACACCTTTACTTTATTGTTCAACCCTATGAAAAACTCATTTCTAGGTTAATTGCTTATAGCCATAAGACTTTTTAAGATACAATCTTGAAGCATCTGAATATACAACTCTCTTTGTGAGCTGAAGGATCCTATATCTATGAATACTGGACTCCATAAGCATCGAACCATACCCAGTGACACCCAGCTTCAGACTATGAAAGGTTTCTGACATGCGTGAAACCAAAGCATGGTGGATTACTTACAAGCCCGCCGTGGCACTCAGATCAAGGACTACGTATACTACTCAACTCGAGAGGACCTTCTATTAATGGCTACATAGAATGTCTATTGGGGTCTTCGAGAGTCTATTCCGTACCCAGTCCTTATTGAATACATGTATACTTATTCAAGCTCCAAGCTCATGATCAACTAAGAACAACCATCTATACTATACTAATATAGATATACAATTATCTATATAAATAGGTATTCACCAACAGACCTATGTGGGTGAAAATAGATCAGGAGCAATGCATTTGAGAACATACTTGTGTAATGACATTACCTAGCACCCGATTGCAACTCCTTATAACAATGTCATTATTAGTATATTATGAGGCCTTTGCCCCGTTACAGATAATGTTATAACTCCTTAGAATTCACTGATTCTTATAACTCATTAGGTTAAATTGCTCGTTTGATTACTTCTATTTTAAAAACTGGTATCAGAGCTTGGTTTTTAGCAGATATGACCACACTCAAGTATGACGTAAAGAAATTCAACGGTACGAATGACTTCAATTTATGGAAGATAAAAGTTAAGACTTTGTTAGTGAGCCAACGATTAGGCTCGACATTAGATGAGACTACAACTTCATCAAGTGAAAAAAAGAAGACGTTAAAGTCATCTAAAACTAAAGTAGAAAGAAGGGACATTCAAGAAAGAGCTCACAGTATAATCGTTTTATCATTAAGCAATGAAGTATTGAGGGAAGTAGCAGGTAAGACGATAACGATTGGTCTTTGGAAGAAGCTTGACTCCCTTTATATGTAAAAATCATTGGCCAATAGATTGCATATGTAGTAACCAGTATCCACGACTGGTAAGAATAAGTATTTATATATGTATAAATATACGTATTTTATTTGTATGTTAGTGATACTTGAATTATATATTGTTATTAGTAATATTTTTATAGGTTAAGGATATACGATTAGTATTGGGTTTATTTGTATGACTTTAGATTTATTTTAGGGACCAAATTGTTATACTTTGAAAGTTTTGGGGGCAAATTCGTAAATATAAAAAATTAGCCTCTTAGTATAAAAATACACTTTTAAACCCTAATTTACCATTTTTAGGTCGAGCTACCCATTTTAAGAGAGAGAAGAGAGAAATAGAGGAGAGAGAAAGAGGAGAAGAAGAAGAAAAAGAAGAAGAAATTGGAAATTTGAATTTCAAGAGGTATATCATACGTATTTCTCAATTTATTGGTATTAATTAAGTTAATTCCTTTAATTTTTGATTTCTGAAAATATGTATAATTGAGGATTTGTTGTGTATTTCGTAAGATCATATGAGAATTGATGATGATCTATAAGATAGTTTGATAAATCATGATGAATTATAGAATTTCTGCTGGATAACCTCTTGATCTAGGAATTTTATAAATTGTTGTGATTCGATTCTGGTTTTGAATTTTGAGTATATGAAATTAGACATGTTTAGGATCATCTGAGACTTTGAATAGACTGAAAATCTCGGAAATTGAATTTTTAGTGAATTTACCAAAATGACCCTGGAATTCTGGAAATTTCCTGTGTAAACAGTATGATACAGTGGAAAATAATTTTTGACCTGCTGAATGATCTTTAAAAATTACGAATTTGTGGAATATGATAATTTTATATGTCTAATATGATATACTCGGAATTGAGAATTTGGATCAATGTGGTTGAAGTGTTATGAATTTCTAAAGTGTATCAGCTCATTGTAGTATTTGATTAACAGATTTTTAAAGTTATGAAATAAAATAGTTTTAAAATACTTTTGGCAGTTATTTGGAAGCCAAATATTTATCATGGACTGAGATATGTGTCAAGAGTAATTATGTGGTAGTTTTATAATTTTTGAGTTAGTATATGATTTTATAAAATTGGGAGATTGAATACTGTTCAGTAAGTATCTTGATCCTGTCAGGTTTGTAGTTTGGATTCGATGGTGTGTATGGAATGGATTGTGTAGGAATTTTGATATAATATTCATATATAAGAAGTATATATGAGTCAAGAATGATATATTCTGATTTTGGAGTAATTGGACATCATTTGATGTATTAGAAATTTTTGTTAAGTGTAAGTGGTCAGAATGACAGGTTTTGAGAAACCAAATATTTAGACCAATTTGATGTGATAAATGCATTGTGTATAATTTTGTAAGCTATTTAAAGTATTTTGTGTGAATTGTGAGGCTTATGAAAGGATTAATCTCCATTGATAGGTTAAGGAGATTTAAGCCTTGTAGCTGAAAGTGTTAAGAGGTAAGTATACTAGACTTTTTACTGAAATCACAATAAACGTAGTAATTGTTTTGTATGATTTTGTAAATGTGGTTAGGAATATCTTTATGTTATGTCAAAGTATATTTTGATATGAAATGTGAAGATATGTATTTATGAATGTGAGCATGGACATATATGACATACATGTGTTTTTGAAAGTGAGCTTTCAAAATAAGATATGTTTAACAAAGAAAGCTTTTGAAGTGTAATATGTCCATGAGAAATATTTTGTGTTTTGAGGGTATTTGAACTCACTGTTAACTTAGTAGGCATTTTATGTGATTTGTGGAGCCTTTATGTGTGGCCTTTCCTTCGGGATTGGTATATGTTATGTGTTCCGTATGTAGGGAGGATCCTATTGGTACCTAAAGGAAGTGTGAGTCATCACATTCGTGTGGTGGCGTATTGGTGCATGTGAGAGGACTCACCGATGATCAGGGTGAGGGTTTGGCTTTTACCTTCGGGTATGAGCATTATATATGTGTAATTTCAAGACCTCACTTATACTATTCCTCTCATACGGTATGTCATCTACGAGTGACATTTGGCTCATTATGTGATATGTGATATGTAAGTCCTACTAAGTAGTAGTCGAGTAATGGTATTCCTATTATGTGTTTTGAAAGAATGTGTAAGCGCTTACATGATATGTGATTTGATAAGATTATGATTTTGATTGATCACAGCATATCATACATATGCATTGTGTACATATATGTATTTGTATTTGATGTATGAAAAACTAATATGCTTACTGAGTTTTATACTCATTATAGTTTATGGTGATTTCAGGTAAATAAGGTGCATGTGTGCTTAGCGGATTTGGCAAGGCTTCTGCTGTTCCTTGGGTTCCCTAAGTTGCTAGGTTGTTGTGTGTTTCATTTGGGGACACGTGGGATAGGATATTTGGTTTGTCCCTATTGAATAAATACTTATGTATTATTTCATTGTGTGTGGATTGGATTTGGTTTAAGTTTTATAAAGTGTGGTTATTGGATGATTTTAAGTAAGAATTTGCAATGGATATATTCTGGGCTCCCGGTAACAAAGTTGCTACTGGTGACGTAGTAGAGTGTTAATCTCTGAGAAAACTCTGCGTATCTCCGGTTTAATAATTGTCCCAGTCATAATTCAATTGCTATAATTCTGAAAGAAATTGAAATGAATGTTTAAATATTGTCAAGAGAAGTTTATATTTATATGTTAGGTTATGGTTGAGTTTAGTGTTGAACTTACTAGCAACTTGCTAAGGATTTCTGTGTTGAATGAAAGTTGAAAATTTTGTGTAATATTATTTATGAGTGCACATGCAGTGAATGAATGTAAGTGATGTCGTGTGTCGGATCTTTTGGGTCTGGGGCGTGACAGCATATAAAGAGGAAGTTATATCAGTTGTCCATGTCAGAAGGGATGCCGATGAAAGATCATATAGATGCCTTCAACAAGATCATTCTTGATCTTGAGTCTATCAATATTAAGATAGAAGATGAAGATATAACCATTATCTTGCTGAGTTCATTTTTTAAGAGTTATGAGAGCTTTATTAATACGTTACTCTATGGTAGAGAGAGTTTAATGATAAGCGATGTGACATTATCATTAAACTCAAAACTATTAGAAAAGTAGATGAGGACAATGCAGAAAGTTTTTCTGTCAAAGAAAGGCCTTCATATAGACATGGAAGAAAAAATGGCTCAAGGTCGAAGTCCATGACTTCTAGGAAGTGTTATTGCTGTAAGAAAAATGGGCACTTTATAAAGAACTATACAGAGAATAAAGCACAAGACAAGAAGAAAGCGAATGTTGCACTTGCCTATGATGATAACTACGACAGCACAGAAACACTAGTCGCTACTGATGGTAAGAGTACTGAACAATGGGTTCTTAATTCTTGTTGTACATTTCACACATGCCCACATAAATCTTGGTTTATGAATTTTCAACCTGTTAGTGGTGGTAATGTGTTAATGGGTAATGATAGTGTATGTCAAGTGATGGGAATTAGTAGTATTAAACTTAGGTTGCATGATGGGCGATTGAGAGAGTTGAAAAAAGTTAGGTATGTTTCTGACCTCAAGAGGAACTTGATCTCACTAGGGCATTGGACTAGAATGGTTATTTCATCAGGATCAACGGAGAGGTTTTGAGAGTATTAAAGGATTCCATGGTGGTAATGAGCGGAGAGAAGCACAAAGGTGTTTATATGCTTAAAGGTGAAGTTATAAGTGGTTCTGCATTATTCTCTGTAGATGATGAGAATTTGCAAACCAAGCTATGGAATCTTAGACTAGCACACCTAGACGAGAGAAACCTGAAGAAGTTATTTAGTCAAAAGACATTTGGTGATGATAAGTTTCAATCATTGGAGTTTTATGAACATTATGTGCTTAAAAAAGCACATAGGGTGAGATTTAGTACCGGTGATCACAAGACTAATGGGACTCTTGACTACATACACTCGGATCTTTAGGGACTAGCTCAAACAGCTACTCGTGGTGCTAGGTATTTTTTTAGTTTGATTGATAACTATTCAAGGAAGCTATAGGTCTATGTGCTGAAGAGTAAGGATCAAGTGTTTGATACATTCAAGACTTGGAAGGTTCTTGTTGAGAATCAAACTAGTAAAAAGGTAAAGATGCTAAGAACTGACAATAGCGTTGAGTTTTATAATAGAGAGTTTGATGGGTTTTGTGCCAAGCATGGAATTGCAAGGAATGGAACAGTAAGATCAACACCACAGAAAAATGGCGTAGTTGAGAGGATGAATAGGACCCTACTGAAAAGAGTTAGATGCATGCTTATTAATGTGAAGATATCCAAAGCATTCTGAAGAGAAGCTGTAGTGACTACAGCTTTTTTTATCAATAGATGTTCCTCTTCAGCAATTGATTTCAAGATACCAAAAGAGAAATGTTCTGGCAACTCTCCCAAATATGACCACTTTAGAAGTTTTTATTGCCCTATCTTTGTCCATGTTAAAGAGAAAAAATTGAAACCTAGAGCTTTCAAAGGGGTATTCATAGGATATCCCAAAGAAGTAAAAGGATACAAGGTGTGGTGTAAAGACTTGACACAACTAAGAAGTATCATAAGTCATGATGTGATGTTCGATAAGACGACTATGTTGAAAGCCTCCCAAGAAGATGAAAAGAAAAAATTTGTGTCCAAGGAAGACTCAGCACCCGAGTCAATAGAAGTTGAATTTGAGCTATAGAATAGATCTGATATACCCGCATATCAGCATTTCAACAAGGAGATCCTTGAAGATGAACCAAGAACACCAGTGAGTTCCTCTAAGTCCACCCAAGGAAAGACTATGACTCTTGAGATGAAACTTGAAGAGTACTAGCTAGCTAGAGATAGGCTAAAGAGAACGATTACCTACTAGTCAGGTATGCACAAGCAGACTTAGTTGCTTATGCTTTTAATTCTGCTTACACTCTTGAATTTGATGAGCCTAGAACATATAGTGAGGCTATGAAGAGTGAAAACAAGAAAAAATAATAGTAGGCTATGGAAGAAGAGATTAGTTCTCTTAGGAAGAATAATACCTGGAAGTTGGTGAAGAGACCTCAAAAGAAACTAGTTTGGTGCAAATGAGTATATAAGGTGAAGGAAGGGATACTGGGGATAGAGCCTGCGAGATTCAAGGTTAGGTTAGTTGTACAAAATTTTACTTAGAGAGAGGGAGTTTATTTTCATGAGATATTCTCTTCAGTCATCAAGCACACATCCATTATAATTTTGTTAGCCATGTACGCAAACCTTAATTTACATCTAGAGCAGATTGATGTAAAAATAGATTTTCTTCATGGAGAGCTTGAAGAGACGGTATACATGGCACAGCCGCAAGGGTTTATGCAGCCTAGAAAAAAAATCATGCTCGTTTGCTAAAAAAGTCGTTATATGGGTTAAAATAATCACCTAGACAATGGTATAGGAGATTTGTTGAGTTTATGATGGCTTGTGGCTTTAGTAGGAGCAAGTATAACAGACACGTGTACTTTAAGAGCTTAACTTGTGGGATGATGTATTTGATTCTATACGTCAATAATATGTTGATCGCGTTCAAGAACATGAAAGAAATACAAAAACTTAAAAAGCAATTGAGTGGCGAGTTTGAGATGAAGGATTTAGAAGCGACGAAAAGGATATTGGGTATGGATATTATGAATGAAAGAAGAGATGTTATCTTCTTGTCTCAATAGCGATATATACTCAAGACCCTAGAGAAGTTTGGTATGTTCAATTCAAAGGTTGTTTCCACTCCTTTGACCATGCATTTCAAACTTTCAGTAGCACAGAATTGGGCACAGCGGCGCCAGGTTGTGGGTGCCGTGGGGCTCAATGTGGGAATTAGTTTCCAGTTTTGAATAGACTTATTTTGTCTCCCACTTATTCTAGGACTCCCCAAAAATAACTCCCATACATTTTGGGTTAACCTAGGTCGTTCTAAAGCCTATATAAAGGCTCTTTATTGACTTGTAAATATATCTTAGTGATATGTAAGTGATCTTAGTGATAAAACACAAATCTTTGTGATTCTTAGTGAGAGAAAATTCTTGTTTACAAAAAAAAGTGATTTCTTTGTGAGTCTTTATTGTAAATGCATACTTTGTGAGTGACTTAAGATTTATTAATAAAATAGTGTGATCTTGATTCACTGTGAACATAAGCAAGTTATCAAACCACATAAATTCTGTATTTTCTCCTATATTTCTCTCTCTAGATTCTTAATGCTTGTTTCTGCATTAAATTACTTGGATTAAATTACTTCCGAATCAACAACCTGGCTTCTATGAATTCCATGTAAGAATGTTTTAGAAAACCACAAAGAGTACAAAAGTTTCGTTAACTTCTCATATCTGAAGTCCACCTATAATAAACGTTCAGTATCACCCAATCTTTAAAAAATCCCTTTACAGATAGGTTTATTGATATCCAACCGAATTTGGATTCTCATATATTTGCTAGAGCATGAACTGCCATTATTTGCATCGACAACCAAAAATTCACCTACCAAGTTGCCTAAGAGGTCTACAAATTCGACGTTCATGTGTATGATAGAAATATTATGAACTTCCACCAAAAATGGTATTGAGCTGAAGATCGAATCTATCGGACATGCTTCATTTGACACAAAGAAAAGTGTTGAAGTTCTAGGGTTCCATTAACATCTCTCTTTTCCAATCATCTTCTTTTTGGAACTCTGCAAGAAAAACATCATCCTCCAGCCATCTGAACCAAAGTTGCCCCTTATGTTTCTATACTGTACACATCATCGTATTCACAAATGTATCTCTTTGACATTTTTTTTTTGTTAATACCTTAATGAATAGATCAAATGAAACAAGTTCACGTTGACGCCAGATGAAAGACTCATCCACCCCCAATACTTTTTAATTGTGTGAGTTGTCAATGCAGAAGGATTGCTACACCTCTCAACCTCGACCATGGCAACGAAAACGAAAGAACAAAAATAGTAAGAGCACATTATTTTAGTATTGTATTGTTCCCATTATATTAGAATATCTTGACACCACACAAATAACACTAAAAACTAGTAATAGAAAA
This sequence comes from Ailanthus altissimus, assembly GCA_946807835.1. Taxonomy (NCBI): domain Eukaryota; kingdom Viridiplantae; phylum Streptophyta; class Magnoliopsida; order Sapindales; family Simaroubaceae; genus Ailanthus; species Ailanthus altissimus. The sequence goes on along the minus strand of OX327690.1, from coordinate 2,897,686 downwards.
CGTTTTAACAATAAAAAATAGTGCTACTTTTTTTTGGTTGTAACAGTATTGGCACTTTTGTTTCGATACACGGTGTTCTTTGAAGCTAAGAAATACAATTTGATCACACATGGCTAGAATGACAATGTCCTAAATGCGGTGTTCTTGAATTTAATGTTGTTGAAAAAGACTCGTCTTATTTTATACTAAAAAAAAACTCTATTAGAAATAATATTAATACCTAAAACCACTTACATATAATTAAAATGAACTAATATCACTGACTTTTTTAAAATAATATAAAGTAATAGAGAGTTTGTTTAAATAATTAAAAATTAAAGAGGAGGGTAATTAATTGCTACCCGTTAGAGAAGGTCATTGTTTTATATATTTTTTAGTCACTTACTTATCAATTAATATGAAACCTTTTGAATATTTACAATCAAAAGTATGTGATTGCGGAACTAGCCCAAAACAGATTAAAATGTCTTATGAGATTGTTAGGTAACAAGGTAAAAGCAAATTGTGTTTGCTAGACAAGTCCCCTTAATGTACTAATAAACTTTATGACAACCTTTTTTCTTTCTTTTTATTTTCTTCTTTTATTTATAAGCCATGATTAGCGTGCCTGACCAACAATGCTAGCTCCTACAAGTAAAGAGATTTTTTTAAGACAAACTTGACAAAGCATTTTGGGTATTGTAACCTTGTTGAGAGAATGTTTGTTACTGTAGTAAAACACGCTCCCCCTACGCTTTAAGGCAAACTTGACAAAGCTATAAATTTATTAATGAGATAATAATGAAAGAGTTTCAAAGAATGGAGGGATAAAAACATTTTACTCTTTAAAAAAATCAAAGAAAGAGGTCATTAAGAGAATGAAGGTAAAATCTTATTTAAAAATTTAATACTAATAGAATTTATAAGTAGGCATTGTATTTGCATCCTTAAAAAGTATGGAGCTAATATCTATAAGAGACCGTAATTATCATGTAAAATCATCAAATTGTAGCTCGAGATTCGCCAATTTATCTGCACTGCATTGTTTTGTCTAAAAATATGATAAAATCTAAATTGCAAGTGATCAATATAATCCTTCAACGTTGCTATCTATTGTGAAGTTTTCAATGAGAACATAATATAGGTTTAGAAAGAAGATGGAAGATTAAAATAGTGTCAAATTCTAAAATTACCTTATACCATCCACAAGCAATAGCAATCTTCAAAGCTAAGATAACTCCATTATTTTTGCAAAGTAGGTTGTCTCAATTTCTAAGAGAGAAGATAAGCCTCCTAAAAAAACTTACTTCATCCCTGAAGACTCCTCTACAAGCAACCATACTTGAGTTACCTTTTGAAAGTCCATATGTGTTGATCTTGATCCACCCATAAAGAGGAAAATTTCAAAAGAGAACAATTATTTTTGAAGCATGTCTCAAATTAGTGGCAATACCTAAATGGTCTAAGATAGAACTATCATCACCATAAGAAAATTCAAGGCAAAATATAGCAAAGTAGCAAATATGAGTAAGACAATCCATCTTAATACCAAAGGAATTGAAACTTTGATATCAAATTTAAGGCGATTTTTATTTCTCCAAATCAAATAAAACAAATAAGCAGCTGACAACCTCCACAAGTTTAAAAGTTGAGGATCGAATGATTATATAAAATTACTTTCCATAAATCTATAACAGTTGAAATTGAACGAAGGTTTTATTTAAATATATGGGTAAACCATTGGGACGTATACGTGGGGCGCTTGCCCCATGCATGCGTCCGCAAGCTTTTATTTTTTATGTTGTTTTAATAAAATAAATTAATTGTTTCAGTTAATTATTTATTTATTTTCTTTTTAATTTTTTTATACATTTATTAAATTGATTAATTTAAATATAAATTAAAAAAATTTATAAAAAAATTTAAAATAAAAAATTTTAAAAAAATAATATCTAGGCGTGCACTAAGCTTTGGTGCATGCCTGAAAGAAGAAAGCCTAGCGTGTGCCAAAGCTTGGCGCAAGGTTTTACTTTTTTTAAATTCTTTTTATTTTTAAGTTATTTTTAAAATTTTACTTTTTAATTTATTTTTAATTAATTTATAAAAAATAAAACTTAATTTATTTATTTATAAAATAGAAAATAAAAAATAGAAGAAAATAACGAAATTTATTTAAATTAAAATAAAGATAAAATGATCAACATAATATATATGGTTAATAAAACTTAACAAATTTGACTTCGGTCAAATAAAAAATTTATCCTAATTAATAGGTCAATTAGGAAAAATTTCTAAGAAAATATTACTCGTTGTCTTGGTGTTTAAGTGCCATGAAATATATTTGGGGTTGCTAAGCTTCAGAGATCGAAATAAAAAATCAATGTTTGCTTGCATCAAGGACAGAGTTTGGAATAAACTCAAAGGGTGGAAGAGAGATACTGCTGAAAGCTGCTATCCGGGCAATCCCTACTTATTCTATGAATTTATTTATGCTCCCTATGTCTTTAATTCGTGAGTTGCATCGCCTTTGCGCTCGCTTCTGGTGGGGTGGTGATGAGTTTTCTGTGAAAATCCATTGGTGCTCATGGGAGAAGCTTTGCCATAATAAAAAAACAAGGTGGGATGGGATTCCGAGACTTTCATTTATTCAACAAGGCAATGTTGGCCAAACAAGAGTGGCACATAATCCAAAAACCAAGCTCATTAATGGCAAGAGTCGTTAAAAGTTTATATTTCCCTTCCTCAAGCTTCCAGAAACTAAACTTTCTGGTTCAGCATCATTTTTGTGGCGAAGTATCTTATGGGGGGCGAGAGACTATCGTCTTAGGCTCGAGATGGTGCATAGGAAATGGAAGATCAGTATATATATACAATGATAAGTGGCTGCCTCGTCCTATGTCTTTCAAGCCATTATTTCCTCATCTGCTGTCGTAATTATCCAGAGTTGCTGACCTGATAACAGAATCTGGAAATTGAAATTTACAGTTAATTCGGCAGAGCTTTTCGATGGAGGATCAGAATCTCATTCTCAGCATTCCGATGATGAGAAATGGGGCTGCTAATGAGGATCAAATAACTTGGCACTTTGATAAATTCGAAATATTTAGTAAAGTCAGGCTATTTGGCTAGAGCTCTCTTCCAAAATGGATGATGGTGGTTCTAATCCTTCAGAAGTTCATCCGTGGTGGTCGACTCTATGGAAGCTCTCCATTCCTTTAAAAATTAAATTTTTTGCTTGGAAAGTGGCCAACAATTGGCTCCCTACCCTATCTAATTTGAGGAGACAGCATGTCCCTCTGGATGATTCATGTCTGTTGTGTGGCAAGTATAAGGAAAGCACGATACATGCTTCATGGCTCTGCACTTTTTTCTCCAATGTTACATGTTGGTGTGAGGTATGCTAGGATTTGAACTATAACAGCTCTTCTTCAATGCTTGATATTTTTGTTAGCTGGCTTAAAGTGTTATCTCATGAAGATTTGGAGTTGTCCTTGGTGATTCTATGGCGCATATGGCATGCTAGGAATTTGGTGGTTCATAACAGTGGTTCCATCGATCCGTCATCAGTTCTAAAGTGGTCGAAAGACTATCTGGCAGAATTCCTACAAGCTCAAGAACTGCTGCAAACAGTCTCCAAATCACCTCAGGTGTGCTGGTTGCCTCCTACAATAGGTTCTGTGAAGCTGAACTCGGATGCAGCTATGATCTACAAAATGGGAAAACTAGTCTGGGAATTATTTGCAAGAACAGCAGCGGATTTGTAATTTTCTCAGGTGCCTTTCACATCCTGCAGCCCCTATCTACTGAAATTGCCGAGGCTCTGGCCATTAAAATAGGCATATTACAACTACTGAATTGGGGCTTCTCGGTGGTGGAAATAGAGTCCGATTCTCAAAGTGTGGTTAAAGACATAATAAACAATGTAGATTCTTTGTCTGAATATGGGCAAGTCATTTAGGAGATTAATTCCCTGCTGCTTTCTTTCCATAAACACCAAATCAGGTTTTCCCCACGCAGTACAAATGAGGTTGCGGACTCTTTAGCAAAATATGCTCTTTCATGTTCTCAGAATTTCTTGTGGATGGGAGCTGTTCTATCTCATTTTGAAAATCTAGTTTAAATGATCGCAATCCTCAAGTCTCTTTCTAAATGAAAGTTGTTTCTTTTCTAAAAAAAAAAGGATGGTGCGGTACCTTAATTAGAATTATTGTGCAAGGAATCTACTCCGTGGAGGTGTAATGATCCATAAAATTGTTGTCGTTTAATGGTAGTATTGTGGTGTCGCCACACTGATATTCCACGTGTAAGTAGATTTAAAAAATTAGGGTGCAATATGTTGGTTTTAAAATGTTTTTGCAGCAAAAATTGACACAATAAAAAAATTTTCAAAATTAAAAAAAAAAACTCTTTTTATTCAATCTTTATGAATGTATGGGTTGTGTATATAATAAAAACAAGAACAAAATTTACCTTCAATGGTGTTATAGGGGATTCTTACTTTGTTTCTATTATTAAAAGATTCTAAATCAATTCTTTAATATTATAGTAAAAAGAAGAGTGGATTTTCCGTGATCTCAATCACAGGATTGATATCATAATATACTGAAATTGCAAGATTAGAATTTTTCAAGAAAGAGGGAAGACTCGTTAACTAATTTATTTTCTTGAAAGAGAAAACATATGTACTAGTTAGAAATCGTCTAAACCTTTTTTTTCTTAGCTTGTTATTTTCTTTTTATATTGCCTCAATTAAAATAAAATAATTTTAATTTTAATTGAATAAATTTTTAATAACCTTTGTAAATTAATTAATTAAACAATTATCTTCTCAAAATAGTGAGATAAAAATGTGAGCCACAAAGAAACCCTCTCTCTATTGTCCACTTGTATTACAAAACTTCTAAAATTTTGGCTTTTAAAATCTTTTAAATTTAATTTTAAAAAAATTAATCTTTTTATAAAAAACACACTAGAAGAAAAAACACTAGGAGAGATTCATGTTCAACATAGAGAAAATTCCTCTGTGTTGGACATGTTACTCCTATCCACGATGAGAGAAAACATATCTCTTTAATAGTTTAAAAAATTATTTTTGAGATTTTATCAATTTAATTTTTTAAATTAAATATTATATTTTATTTGGATAAGATATTATCTTTAAAATTAATTAATTTTATCTAAAATAATGTAGGTATTATGGAAAATTATTTTCTGGACACAACAACTGTGTAATAATACAATCCCTTTACGTTGTCCAATATAATAACTAAAGAGGTGGTGATAGAGACTTATGGATCTACAATTTAAAGTTTCAATAAATTTTTTATAATAATTAATTTAATTTATTAATTTTAATAATATTCCACTAAAAAATTTGGAATTGTACTATTAAAATTATTGATGTATTTTACTCAAAATGTAGAATAGTCTATAAATTTAATCATTATATATAATTCAATCCTCTATAGATGGTTCATAACTTGAGTTAAGTCAAATCACTATTTTACCTTTGTGATTATTTTTTTATCCTTAAGTGCACCTAATTCACTAGTGAACAATTATTTTATAAACTTGTTACAACTTGAGCACTTTAACCATTCAATTTCAAAATTAATTCTTATAAGAACCGTTTATCTAACTTTTGTTGGGAAGGAATATATTCTATATCTACAAATCATATTCTCAATTGCTTATTTTCATCCTGCCATCAAAACACAAAATTTTAATTTATTATAAGACAAACCGTAATAAGTATCTCAAATGACACATGGACACAAATAAGAGTTTATGATCACTCAAGATTAAGATTGATCTGCATATGATTATCAATTAATATTATTTGAATTCCAAATCAACAACGGTATTTATTTAACAATTTAAACTACGCTTGATCTAGTCTTATAAAAACATATTATATAAAGTGTCTCTACTATAATATCACTACTTTAGTAATCTATATAAAATCATTGCATTTTTAATATTTGTGGACCGCATTAGTAATATTTAATTAAAGATTTTAAATTTTAATTAATTTATTACAGATTTTTACTATTTATTAATTATTAATTTATATCATTTTTAAAAATAGAATTCCATTAATATTCTATCCAAATAATGATATTTATTTTATTTAAAATAATACTTTAATTTTTTAGTGATTATATATTTTCTTAAATATATCAACATTTATAATTATTAGTACCTTAATGCATACATTAAACTTGTTTTAGCACAAAAAATTATATATTAGTATAATAATAAATATATTTCCAAATATACGACTTAAAATAGATTTTATTCGTATTAAATACAAAAAAAATATTGATCAAGTGGTATTTTTGATTGTGTGCTCAAAAGGAAAATGGAATTTCTGTTCAAACAAACTGAATTTACTATTGAAAGAAGAAACGCTCATATCTATTGATAGTCCAAATAGGCATGGGTGGTCCTTTTCTGAATGTGTAAATGTCCTTTCCCCTTCATTTTTCAAGATTTAATCTTTAAGTGGGCTCATAGGCCTTTATTTGAGTGGGCATTATTTATTTAAGAGGAGAATGTAATAGCTTTTAAGTCAATTAAAATTCATTTTCCAATTAAAAAAAATTATTGAAAATAATTTTGGATGGATTCTATTGGAACAGAAGTTTTATTTTTAAAGTAGGGAAAAATTATTGAACAATTTTAGTGGATACCTAATTAAAATGGGGCCTAGTAGATGTCATTAAATGAAAAGATATTATAATTTTAGTTATAAAATGATTTAGTAATGATATTTTCTTACAAAAAGTCCATTACTATTTTTGTAAGACATTTTATAGGGCCTTAGATATAACTGCTTATGTTAACATTAGGGGTAGAGCCGATCATGTCTGTAAATTTTTCTTTTTAAATAATTTTAGAGATATAATGATTGTTTTTACATCGAGGATGATTTTATAATATCATATGACATGAAAGAAAGTTATTACATGAATAATAAATAAAGTAGATAGTATAACAATAATTTAGTTAATTCTATTATATCACGTTGATTGCTGTAAGTGAGTTTATATAATTTAATTTATACATGTAATATTATTCTTATTCTTATAAATAACACACTTGCTAATAATCTTCATATAAACTGTTTGTAAAAGAAGTACCAACCATAATTCAAGATTCTGCAAATTGAATTGGAAGAAACGTTCACACATTACAAAAGGTTGAACGAATTGTTCGAATGACAAAAATCAAATATTGCATGATTACTACTTACTAGTATGGAAAAAGTACATCTTCAAATACAAATATATGAAAATCAGAACAATTGCCTGATAGAACATACGGTTTGTATAATAGCCAGTAACAGGAGCAAAGTCGCAGCACAAGTTCCAGTGCCTCTCCAGAGGTTTTTAAAATAAACACTTGTCAAGGTTGCCTTTTTACGGTTCCAAGAATTTTCATGGTGCCTCTTCAAATCTTCCGCAATTCCATGGTAACCGGACATCTTGATAATTATCTGTAGGCCAAGTTTATTAAACATCCGTGCTACTCTATAACTATCACCAATATTAGTTGATATAATTTTTCCTTCTTCAAGTAAATCTACATCATTTTCAGTGTTGATAAGAAAATTCATTAGAAAAGTAAGATTGCATATTTGCGTTTCTTCTGGATAGTGACATTGCTCCAAGGCCATCACGTTACGGAACAAGGCTTCTGTCTCGTCATATACTTCAATCCGTGGAATTTGCAGCTCAGGTTCTTCCAGACATGGAATTATTCGCTTCTGCTTTACCAATCTTACGCCAAGCGGGCAGTTACTTTCGTTACACTTAAACTTCACTCCCGACTTGTGTAGTTTGACTGCAGAAGGTAAATCTTTAACTAATTCTTTTGACTCTGGTTCTGGGTACATTTTTGTCAAATCAGTGAAATGCTTGACTTTCTCCTCGACTGCAATTTCAGTCGACTCCGTACAGTCGAAGAAGTCACGGGAAAGATCAATGAAAGAAGGATAGCGCTTTTCGTGAGCTATAGGATAAGGGAAGGCTAATAGATATAATTTCTCGAGGACGAAGTACGGAAGCTGATTTTCGAGTAATTGCAAGTCCAATTGTAGAGATAGAATATTTATTTTGCCCGTTCAAATTTTTTTAAAATTTTTATATTTAATATTTTAAATTGTTAATTTAAAAAAGTAGTTTTTATTAGTATTAAAGATTTATTTTTTAATATATTATTTAATGTTCAAAAAATATTTTATTTTTTTACACTTTAATGTCTTTCTATAACAAAAAGTATTTTTTAATTTAAAAGTAAATCATATTTTACATTTTTCTAACTCCATTCCTTATTTTAATAAAAGAATAATTTATATTTACAAGTGACCTCATCTATAAATATTTTCTTTAATACAAAAAAATTTATATTTACAAAAATAATATTTGAATCATCGTATTATAGTGAAAGTGACAATTTACGCATCTTATTTTGAAATTACCAATTTTTACCTCAGTTTTATAATTTTTCTATTAAATTTAATGGAATTACACATTTTTTTAAAAAAAAAAAATTGGATGCAAGTGAAGATTGTCAATAATACCAATTGAAAACAAGAATTTATTTTTAAAAAAGTAATTCCATCAAATTTAACAAAAATAAAATTTTAAAATGTGGTGAAAATAGGTCATTTTAAAAATATAGCAAGTAAACTATCACTTTTACTATAATACGGGGTTCGAAATGTCTTTTACCTTTTATATTTTTAATTCTTTTCCTACATGGAAAAGAATTTTCAATTTAACGTATATAAATAGATTCAAAACTATAGAACATCATACATTTGTGACTTTATCTTATCTTCAATTTGTATCAAACTCTTCTTCTTAGATTAAAGGTTAAGAAAACAAATTCTCCAAGAAATTAGTTAGAATATTTTACATATTTTAATTATTTTATTTATATATTAGTTATTTTAATAATATCTTACTATAATAACTTTATATGTATTTTTTATGCATTTTGTTCTTTGTACTTTTTGCTTTAAATTTGTTATTTTTAATATATAAATTTTTTATCAATAATAAAATACATATTTATTATTAAATATTTTTATTATTTGTTTAGTGAAAAAAGCAACTACAATTGATAATTTTCGAAAAAAAAATAATTAAAATTTCAGAAATTTATACTTCATCACCAATCTTTAAGATTATGTTAAAGTTCACAAATCCTAAGATTGAGCTAAAGGTGAAGTACTCCAAGTATGTTTATATATATGAGTGGTATTCTTTATGCAGATTTCTATGCACAAAGATTCTTTTAGTGCATCAATAAGATTAAATCGATAGATCTTATCATAATAAAAATAAGGGCCATGATTAATGGCACCATATTTTAGCACAATATTTTACACAAGTTTTAGAATGTTAGATTAATACATATTCAATGACTTAGATTAAATTTTTTAATATGAATTAAATATAGTGCATTAATTATATATGTCTGATTGCATATGAGCCATTAAATTAACAGTCTAAAATTTGTGTTATATATTGAATCAAAATTATGATACCATAGATCTTGCCCATAAAAATATATAATTGTAGTTAGAAATACATCAATTTTTACTAAATAGTTTTCTAATATTATTTTAAAACAAAAGTATTAAAATTGATTTTAATTTTAAGTATAATAATCATTTTAATTTATATAGTGGGCTCTTCTTTTAACAATATCAAAAAACTTTTAATATACGAATCATCAAATTGGCAAAGGTTTATTTTAAAATGCTTATTTTTAAAAAATATATATATAAATAAAAAAAAAACTGTAAAAAGAAGTGGAGATAATATTTGTTTTTGTGTATATTTAGTGGTTATGATTGTTATGTTTGGCTTTGATGTATTTATTTTTCTAATCTTTTAAATAAATTTTATCATTTTACAAAATTAAAAAATTCTTTATTTGAGTATAGTGTTGCATCCCTTGAAAGAAAACAAATCAAAGCCTTTGAAAGCAAAGAGTCGTGATTCTAAATTATATTAGGCGGTAGATAGAATCTAAGAAGGGTTATATGGTGATGAAATTAGATATGTCTAAAGCATATAATCAGGTTGAACAGTATTTACTAAAGTTAGTTCTAAGATGGTTTGGCTTTTAAGTTAATTGGTGTAGGATATTGATGAAGTGTGTATCATCGGTGTTCTGTGTTGGTCAATGGTGTTCAAAAGGTATGGTTAAACCCAAAAGGGGACTCCATCAAGGGGATTATCTATCTCCATATTTGTTCATCCTATATGTTGAAGAGCTTCATCCCCATTTCAATAAGCAAAGAGATTCAGAAGGTTGTTTAGGGTTCAATGTGGTAGTCACGAGCCTTCAACTTCTCACTTATTTTTTTGTTGATGACTGTTGATATTTGCTAAGACTATTATAGCTTGTGTTCATACCATTTAAGAAGAGTTAGACTTGTACACTTACGCTACAGGTCAGGTCATAAACTTTTATAAATTAGCTGTTTGTTTTGGTAAGCAGTTACAAATGAGAGATTTAGGGACTTTTCTTAATGTGCTTGGGATTCAGAGAGTTAACCTTATAAAAAGTACTTAGGTCTCCCAAGAATTAATGGCTGGAATAAAAGAGGATGTTTTGCCAATATTAGAGATAAAGTGTGGTATAAGTTAAAGGACTAAAAAATGGAGTTATTCTTGGCTGTAAACAGAGAGGTTTTAATTAAAGCAGTCATCCAAACATTTCCGGCTTGCATTATAAATCTATTCCACCTTCTAATAACCCATAAACTTCATAGTCTTTATGCATGCTTCTGGTGGAGTGGTGATGACTTGAAATCAAAATTACATTAGTGTAGATGGGATGTGTTGTAAGGGAAAGAAGAATGGTGGAATTGGATTTTGGAATTTGTTTATCTTTCATCAAGCCATAATTGTTAAAATGGATGGTGTATCTTGTCTAATCCAGATTCTCTTATAGCTAGAGTTGTGAAAAGGTTCTATTTTCCTAATAGGAGTTTCTGGCAAGTGAAGCAACTTCTCATGCTTCCTTTCTTTGGCGCAACATCTTTTGGCGGAGAAAACTTCTTTGTGAAGGGACTAGGTTGTGGATGGGTAATACAGAGAATGTTCTAGTATATCACAATCAATGGTTACCTTGGCCAATGTCTCTTAAAGCTTTGTTCCTGCATAAGTTAGTCGAGCATACTACTATTTTTGAAACCATCTTGCTTCGAGGGAGTGGAATGTTGATGTCACTTAAAAAGCCATGGTCTTAATCTTGTAGATAGTATTATATGAGATTATGATTGTTGGGGTAAATACATGGTAAAGAATAGGTACGGGCTAGCTTGCCAAAAGATTAAGATTGCTAATAGTTCTAAGAAATCAACTATTAGCAATTGGTAGAGGCATTGTTGGAACTTAAATGTGCCACTAAAAGTTAAGATTTTTATTTAGAAGGCAGCTCATAATTTGATTCCAACAAATGCTAATTTAGTACGTCATCGTGTTCCAATAGATGAGACCTACCTTAAATGTAGGAGAGGTGCCGAAAATACAATTCATGCACTTTGGTTAAGTCATTCTTTGAAAAATATGCAGAGTGTTGCAGTTTTATAATTGATAGTAGATGCTCTCATAAAACAACCTTGTGTGACTTCCTTATTTCCTATATCAATAATTGTAATGACGATGATTTTGATTTCCTTTGTGTTCTATTATAGCGTATCTGGTATATGAGAAACCAATGAACTACTAATGGTAAGATGGATGTTGAGGTGGTGTATGGTTGAGTTGAAAATGTTTTGGAGGATTTTCAGATGAGTTAGTCTGTTTGTTAACTATCATAAAGGAATACGAGAAAGTCTTTTCTATAATTTTCAAAATAAAAAAAATGCTTGTTCGCACAAATGCAATCTTTATTGAGGAAGATTATATAAAAAACTTCAAGCTTAAGATTTAGATAATTCTTGATGAGTTATTAAGGAACCAAGTATTGTGCTTAAGAGATCAATAAAATTAGTTTCCAATCTAGATCAAAATTGCCAACTAAAGCTAGTTGCCGAGTAATAACCATTGGTACTGCATTATAGTGGGAGGAATATTAGATGTTAAACTAAATACATGTTAATTAGAGAGTTTTTATAGACAATCATTAATAAACATGAACTAGGTCCTACTAATTATGATGAAGTTTTGGTTGACGTAGATGTAGATCATTGGTACAAAACTATGAAATTAAATATGAATTTTATGTATTCTGGGTGAGTATTGCTAGAAATGAGTAATAGAGATACAATTATTTTACCTTGCTAGTTTAATTTAAATTCTAACATTTTTTAGAATATAATTTTGACATTAAAGTTTAAATTTTTGTGGTTAAAATTTTGGGCACAATAATCATTACATAACATTAATTAAGGTAAAATAGTACTTAACAATTTTCAGGGAAATTTTTATTAGAACAAACGGTAGAACGGAGGTGCTTTAAAAATTTTTTTGGAAAAAAATAGGTATTTTAGTTAGTTTCATTAAATCATAAAGCTTAAAAGTTGTAAACTCTTTTTTTTTTTAAAAAAAGACAATAAGTAGTTTTTTAAAAGTTAAAAGACAAAGTGATATATATATATATATAAATTAGGTTAACAAAAATTATTTTCCCTAAAAAAAGTTTTATAGTACAATTTGAATAAATACTTTCTTTTCCAAAGGTTTAAAAAATGAATAGTGAGAATAATTGAGATTTCACCACCACCAAAAAATACCTAGCGAATCCAAAGGCTTTGTTCCCAATTCATCATTTTACTTACCTAATCCTTTTTTTTTTTTTCTTTCATTTTCTAATGTTTAATTGTGATGGTATCATTTAACTGAGAAGGCAATAATGGTATCATTTTACTTATTCATTTTTTTAATCGCCAATTTTTTCTGTTAGGATGTAAGGAGACCAAACTCAGGTATAAGATTTATTATAGTGCTACAAAAAATCTTAGCTCAAAGACATACCCATAGGCACTCTCAACTATGAGTAATGTTAGCATAGGTTATAATTGAGGCAGTCATTTTTAATTTAATTAAATATTTATAATTATAAAAAAAACACGTGTTTAATAAGAAGTTATTGTGTTAATTGTAATTAACGTTGATACTTTTATTTATGAGTAATGTTAAGTATTTTAAATTTTTATTTTAAATTAAATTATAAATTTTAAAATTATTTATTATATCAAATATTTATTTAATATATAACTTTTGTAAATTCAATTTGTGATAAAAATTTAAAATTTCTACCATTACTGTTTATTTAAATATCAACAAGTCTATTTGTCCTGAAAACGTCCTGAATTTAACTCCCACACGTGCCAGCCTTACAAAAAAGTTATCACCTAAGCTAATTATCCTAATAAATACAAACTTCCTTTTAAATTTTTTTTCTTTCTTATTACCTCTGCAAATATATACTTTCCCATATTCTCTCTTTTAAAATTTCTATTTATCTTGAAGCTTCTATTTCTTTTTCTATTTATCTTCCAAAGCAAACCATATAAAAGAAATCAATCACAAACAAATTAATAATGTTATTATATCAAATGCATTTCAAAACAAAAAAAAAAACGATAATAATTTAAGTGCTATATATTGTGATTGATTTTTTTTTTTTTTTTTGCATGCCTGATTGGGAAGATGATAGAAAAGAAAGAGAAACTTTAAGAACGAATTAATAATAATAATAATAATAATAATAATAATAATAAAAGTTTAAAAGAAAGAACATGAGAAAGCAATCGTAGAGGCAATAAAAGGAAAAAAATTAAAAACAAAAGTTTGTCTTTAATAGGCCTAATTATGCCTTAAAAAAAGTCAGGTGAAAATTTTTTTGTGGGTGGCACTTGTGGGAATTGCATTGGAGACATTTTTGGGATGTTATTTTCGGGACAAATAGATTTGTTGTTTAAATATAGGCCATTAAAGAATATTGATCATTTTTCAATTAAGAGTGACTAAATTACTTCTTAAAAAGAGAATATCAAGTATTTATTAAAATATTAAGAAAAAAAGTGATAAAAATGTAAAATCATAAGAATGGGGTTGACAAATTTTTTATTTATTAAAATAGTTATTTATCATAAGAAAACGATAGTATTGATGTTTTTTTTCACTCATTATCATTTGACAGTAATGTAATATGATGATTTTTTTTTTATAAATAGTAAATCCTGTTGTAAAATTTTTTTAAACTTTTTAAAAGTACTTTATAACATATTTTACATATAATAATTAGTAATAAAGTACTTTTATTATTTATAGTTATAATATTTTTAATTAACCATTAAACTTAGGTTAAATGTGTGAGTTACAACATTTATATATTATTATTATTTAGAGGTTTTTATATATTAAATATTAGAGAGTTAAAAATATTTATCTATAATAATATTATTATTATGGGAGTTATAATATTTATGTATTTTTATTATATGGAGTTACTATATATTAAATTATTCTTATTAATTCTTAAGTTATTTTTTAGACTATCTATCATTATATAAAAGAGGCTAATCTTTTTTAAGATAAACTGTATGAAAGTAAAGAAGGAAAAAGAAAAATGGCTTTGGTAGTGTGCGTACGAGGAAGAGAAGAGAATAAAATAAAATTATTCTATGTATAAGTGTATATACTTTAAAAGAGTATGGTTTTTATATTGTATTTTGAGCAACTTTAACAATTGAGACTTGATATAATTTTTTAATAGTTGTGCTTATCGATGAGAGTGATTATGAGCATAAGATTGAATCTTAAAGTTATATAAATCCGTTATTACCCTCACGAAAGAAGGACTATTTAACTTTAAAACAATGCTCTATGATATGCATCTTTATATTTAAAGTCAGGTTTTATCTTTCTTAAATTTTTTTTGTAATTTTTTTGTTTATTAATAATGTTATTTTATAAATATTTAATAATATATACGTGAAAAATATTTAAAATAAATTTTATCCAAACAAATCCAATGACTACGATGTTCACATGTGTGTGTAAATTGTCAAATAAAAAAAATTAATAGTCAAGAGTGGATACTGTACTGCTATGAAGGAGAAATCTCTGAATGAGACTGATTTATCCAACGGGTAGGAGACAAATGGAAACGGATATGCAACATTGCAATACCCCAGAAGGTGAAAATATTTTTATGACGAGCCCTAAATAATGCTCTTCCCACAAGTTGCACTCTAATGTCTAGAAAGGTTCTTCCTAATCATTTATGCTCTAGATGTTTCAGGGAAAAGGAAGATATTTTTCATGCCTTAGTTTCTTGGAAAATGGTAAAAAGAGTCTGAAACTGCACTAATTTTGCTGATGTGGTTAAAGGTGCCTAGGAAAAGGATCTATGGTGTTTTCTGGATTACATTGGATCAGTATCTACTCCAACTAAGTTTGCTAGAGTAATAGTGTTTTTATGGGCAAATTTGAAATACAGGAACAATCAACTCATGAAAGGCGTGAAGCAATGTGCTGAACAAGTTGTGGAGAGAGTGAAAGCCTATTTTGACTCCTTCAGTGCAAGCATTAATGGCAAACAGCAGCCTGCAAAGACTCAGAACACATATTTTGCAAGTTTAATGTGAGAACCTTCTGCAAGTCAAGGAATCTAGACATATGATGATGCAATTGAGGAGAAAAGGTGCAGGGTTTGTTTAAGGGCTATTATATAAAATGGTGATGGTTCAGTTATCAAAATGGCAATCTCACCAAGAAACTGTCCACTGGATGTTGAAACTGTAGAGGTAAGGGCCATTCAATTTGGTTTAGATCAAGCCAGAAACTTGCACTACCCAAGTACTTTAGTTTATTCAGATGCAAAGAATGTAGTTAACTTAGTAAAGGGAACTATCATTTCTTTGAAAGTCATTCGATGGATCATTATTGAGATCCAAAGTCTCTTAAAGGAAAGAGATCATGATTTTATTCGGTTTATGCCAAGATCTCACAATGTATTAATTTACAAGTTAGCCAAATTTGCTTTAAATTTTGATGACGTAGAGACTTTGTTGGAAAATTTTCCAATCCTTTCCTAGTAATGAAGTCTTTTCCTTAGATTATTCTCAAGCGGAGGCAAAGAAACTTTGACTAAGGCAGTGGCCTTTGCGATCCCCACATATGCCATGGTAGTGTTTAAAATTCCTGGAAACTTATGTGAGGACATCCAGAAGATGATAGTGAAATTTTGGTGGGGATCCTCTGATAGTCAAGGGAAAAGGACTCATTGGGCAAGTTGAAAGAATTTATGCAAAAGTAAAACTGCTGGTGGTATGGGTTTCAGGGATCTTTCATGTTCCAACCAATCACGTTTGGCAAAGCAAGGGTGGAGGATTACCTAAAACCCTGAATCCTTAACATCCAAGGTCCTAAAGGCTAGATATTTTAAAGATGGGGATTTTTTTAAGGCGAGATTGGGGCATGCTCCTTCATACATATGGAGAAGCCTACTATGAGGAAGAGCTTTACTAGAAAAATGGTCAAGATGGCTCATTGGTAATGGCAAGAATGTGAATATCTATAGAAGTAATTGGATTCCTAGGATACCCACTTTCAAGCCAATATCAAAGCCAACTACCTTTCTGAATCTGGATAGCAAAGTGGAGTGTTTACTTAACAATGATCAAAGCTGGAACCTGAACATCCTGAACCAGACTTTTCTAAAGAAAGATGTGGAAATCATATCCAAGATACAACTGCCAAAAAACAAGGAAGATGATGCTTTATGCTGGCACTACGACAAAAGAGGAGTGTTCTTTGTCAAAAGCGGATATCACATATCTTTTAGGACAAAATTAAATGATAACCCAGAATCTTCCTCAAGCTCAAACAAATTCTGGAAACAAATGTGGAGTCTTCCTATTCCTTCAAAAGTTAAAATATTCGTGTGGAGAGCCATAAAGAGTATACTGCCATCTAGCCTAGCCTTGTCCAAGAGGAAGATTATTGACAGCCCCCTCTGCCCCAGATGTTGCAAGGTAACAGAAGATATTAGTCATGCTATTTTTTGGTGTAAAAAATCTAGGAAAATTTGGAGATTAACTTCCTATGACAACTTTCTAAATGGTAAAGAGAATGGTGATCTAAGATACATTATGCATGATATTATGGCTGTCCTAACCAAAGAGGAAGTGGTTAATTTTATAATAATAGTATGGTTTATATGGAATGGCAGAAATAACTTTGTCATGCAGCAGATCGACGAATCTCCATCACTATTGTTGGCAAGAGCAGAAGTATTCACAGAATCCTACCAATCAAGCAATCGGGCTGCATCATCTTATACACCCCATGCTGAACATTTAAACATTCATACACCAGTAATAGATTTTTTGGCCAGGTTCAAAGTAAATGTGGACGCTGCCAATGACACAACAAGGCATATAACTGGATTTGGTATAGCAGTAACAGATGAATCTAGTAAAGCAGTACAGATGGTAGCTTGCCCAAACTCTTTTCAGGATGATTTCGAGATGGCTGAAGCTCGAGCTTTAATGCTTGGGATAAAAGTGGCAATTGAGTTAGGCGTCCAACAAATCTTATTTCAATCTGATGCACTCAATGTTGTCAATTTAGTTAGAAAGTATATTGTTTCTTTGAAAGAAATTAAATGGCTTGTAAATGACATTCAAAAGCTCATACAGGTAATCCCTCAAGCTGAGATTGTCTTCGTTTCTAGAACTCAAAATGTTCTGGCTCATAGGTTAGCAAAACATGCTTTGAGCCTTTCCTCGATAACCACCTGGGGGGAAAGCTTTCCATTTCCAGTTCTATAATCAATTTCTCTCTTTAAAAAAAAAATGAAGACTTTTCCTTTAAAAAAAAATAAATAATGGTACCCACGAAAACTTTATTGAATGAAATTGAGTGGCAATTGATTGACAGCTATGGACAACGACAAGCAGTAGCATTGGACGAATACAATTCACCTTAAGAAATGCCAAACAAAATATCTTGTAATACCTTTAAAAGAATGGGAGAAATATTTTAAAAAAATTAAATAAAACCTTTATTATAAATACCCTCTTTATCAAATAGTCAGAATCCAAAACCTAAGTTACACTCAAATACCAACAATTATCTTAAACATTAAATTACCCAATTAAAGTGTTTTCCCCAAATTAACTAAAAAATTATCAGAGCCCAAATTTTTTTAATACTACCATTATATTGTAACTAAACTTAGTATAATCGATGGTAGGGTTATGTAGTAATTAGTAATGAGAGGTTTGAATTCTCTAAAATATGCTCTTACACTGAGTGCTAAAAGTCAGGGTGGCTAATTTTAAGAATTGATTTGGTTTACAGAAGTTGTGAATTGAAGTTATAGTTATTATAGAACTACTAAAGTATTAGTCATAGCATAGGAAAAGTTGGATGTTTGTTAAAAATTTAATTGTGATGTAGAAGTAATATTTATCAATTCCTTTATTTATTTTTCTATACTAAGCAGTTGTTAAATCTCTTACAGTCATCTTCAGTGGGGTACTGTTACTTTTTTCTCTCGGCACACGTTAGCTTTGGTTAACATATGTTGTCTACCATTGGTAAGAAAAAGACCCGCAAATCCCCCACCGTGGTTTTATTTTTAGATTAGTGATCAACCTTAAAGAGACTAGTGTGGCTCTGTCGACCCCCTCTACTTCGATGGCTGATGATCTTTTGGTGGAAGACGTGGTGGCAAGTAAAACGCAGGATATGGGTTTGGTCGATTTTCAGGTCGCCAATGAAACTCAATCTGTCCAAGATTTCCTTTTGGTGGCATCGGAGAGTGGTGGTCTAAATGATAACTTTCTGGTAATTGAAGATATCAAGGGTTATTGCTCTGGCAATAGTTCTTTAGTTTCTAGCTCAGTAACTGTTAATCCGATTGTGACTGGCTGAAACTAAAAATGGGCTATGTCTCGAAATGACTTGTGTCCCCATCCATCCCGCCTGGGTGAGATGTCCAATTGGGACAGATATTCGGTCTAGTCTATCTCGAACCTAACTTGGTCCTGATTTGTCACTCATACTATTAATTATACTTACTATGTGGGAGTAGGGAGTCAACCATGATTCTCTCTCTTCCTCTCGTAATTTTGTAAAAGAAAAAGACAAAAATTAGTATAAAGTCAAAGCCTTGCCTGGACGTATTGGCTAGACTTTGACAATGAATCTTCATTAAGGACATGATTAAAGTATCCAAAATATAGTGTAAGATTGCAATTCCATAATTTTGCCAAGTTGCAATAAATTAAAATCTATAGTTTAATGCCCTTCTTGCCTTGTCTCTGCCTTTATGCATCGATATAAAAGAAGTTACTATTGCTAGAGGACTATGGCACCCTATTGCACATTTTTGTCTTCACACTTAACCTTTATTGATAGTGTATGGCAGTTGAAAAATTGACTCCTTCATTAAATTTATTAACAATGGCATATATCTCTTACAGTGGTTTTAATATTTAATTATTCATATTTTATATCAATAAATATATTTTAATATTTATTAGTTAGTTTAATTGAGTGTTATTTTAAATATCATATTTTTTACATTGTACCACTCGGATCTTGATCTGAAGTGGATGTTTTACTAGTTTCAGTCTTTCTTAATGTTGTTGCTTTTATTTTTATGATATGTGTCTACTTTATGGCAAGGTAGAATAAGTTCCTTTATAGTTCTCTTTATTGTTGTTAGAAATGTAAAGAGAATATATTTCACCGTGAATATAAATTGTACAATGGAGCCTTTATATAAG
This sequence comes from Ailanthus altissimus, assembly GCA_946807835.1. Lineage (NCBI taxonomy): Eukaryota > Viridiplantae > Streptophyta > Magnoliopsida > Sapindales > Simaroubaceae > Ailanthus > Ailanthus altissimus. The sequence goes on along the minus strand of OX327690.1, from coordinate 2,877,933 downwards.
CTGTAACCTTATTACAAAATAGGAAAATAACATAAATATGAAAATAATATTTTACATTAATAACATGTATATATGGTAGGAGAGTATAAAGGAATTATTCTAGAATTATTCCTTAATACCCCCCCCTCCCCCCCTCAAACTCAAGATGGCGCAATGGAAGCAAGTTTGATTTTGGAAACTAGACCATGAAAATGGCGCGAAAGTAGAAATTTGGTAAAGATATCAGCAGGTTGCTCCTTAGATGAGATGGAGTAGAGCATGATAATGTCTTGAGAAACATGTTGCCAAACAAAGTGACAATCTGTTTTAATATATTTAGTCCGCTCACGAAATACATTATTGTGGGCAATTTGAATAGTACTTTGATTGTCACAATAAAGAGGTATACCTCCAGTGTGAGAAATACCCATATCTTTAAGAAGCCAGTGGAGCTAGAAAATTTCTTGAGTAGTATCTGCAAGAGCATGGTATTCAGCTTCAGTACTCGAGCGAGCAGTGGCTGTCTGTTTCTTACTTTTCCATGAAAGAAAAGAATCACCCAAGAAAAGATAAAATTTAATAGTTGATCGTCGATCCGTAGGATCACCAGCCCAATCCACGTCAACATAAGCTCGTAACACAAGAAGAAAGTGAGCTGAAAAATAGAGACAGTGAAAAAGTGTACCTTTGAGATACCGTAAGATATGAATAACTGTTGCATAATGAGAGGTATGAGGAGCGGCCATAAACTGACTGACAACATGAATAGCATGAGCAATGTCTGGGCGAGTAATTGTAAGGTAAATCAAACTATCAACCAATTAACGATTTAGGGTAGTATCATTGAGAATAGTACCATCAGAGGATAGGAGTTTGGCATTATGCTCTAGAGGAGTAGAGGCAGTCTTACTGTCTATCAACCTAGCTTTAACAAGTAGAACGGATGCATATTTAGCCTAAGAAAGATAATACCCAGTAAAGTAGAATAGTACTTCAAGGCCAAGGAAATAACTAAAATTGCCAAGATCTTTCATCTCAAAGTGTTGCTGAAGAAAGTTCTTGAGAATGAAAATACCAAGAAAATCATCACCCGTGATAATCATATCATCAACATAGATAAGAAGGAGAACACAACCTTGTACTGTCTTGCGGACAAAAAGAGCTGAGTCATAGAGATTAGACTGAAAACCATACTGAAGAATAGTCCTATTAAACTTTACAAACCATGCACGAGGAGCTTGTTTAAGACCATACAAAACACGATGAAGTTTACAGACTTTGCCTGGAGGATGTGGATAACCAAAAGGAGGCTTCATATACATTTCTTCAGTGAGATCACCATTGAGAAAAGCATTTTTAACATCCATCTGAAATAATGTCCAACCACGAACTGCAACAACAGTCAATAAACTTCGAACAGAAGTAAGTCTAGCAATTGGGGCAAAAGTTTCTTCATAATCTATTCCATATTCTTGGGTAAAGCCTTTGGCAACAAGGCGGGCTTTATAATGTTTAATAGATCTATCAAATTTGGTCTTGATCTTGTACACTCATTTGCATCCAATGACAGTTTTATTAGATGGAAGAGTAACAAAATCCCAAGTATGTGACTTCTCAAGGGCCTGCAATTCTTTTGTCATTACTTGCTGCCAAACAGGATTAGAACTAGCCTCGGAATATGATTGAGGCTCATATAAAGAAAGGGTAGTAGAGAAACAGTGATTTTTACATTAATTTATTTGAAAATTTTCACGTAAAATTGTGATATTTTTTTTTTTTTAGTTTCTCATCTCTACTATTATAAATTAAGATACTAGTTCAACTTATAATTCTCTATAACAAGTCATATAAGAGCATTTAGGAATGTGAAGGTATATTGTTAATGAGTATTATTCACGAACATATTAGTGTCCACGTCTATGGTGCTATTTATATATATATGGTACTGATCAAGTATGTGGTACTATTTATCGTAAAATAGCAGGAGCCGGTTTAAATAAGAAGCAGATCGTAGCCACTCAATATGATGACAAAGTACGAGATAAAGAAGTTCAGCGAGAATAATTTCTTGTTGTGGATGATGAGAATGATGGCAATATATTAAGGAATGATCATTGCATAGCGCCAATTAGTAACAAACCAGTAAGTATCATTGATGAAAAATAAGAAAGATAGATGGAGATGTTATTACCAACTAACATATGGGATTAGCAGATGAAGTTCTATTAAGAATAAAAGAGAAAAAGATAGGTAATGAGATATAGGATACTTTGACAACACAGTATGAGGTAAAGTCTCTTGACAATAAGATATTCTTGAAAAGAAGACTTACACCATACAAATGACAGAATCTACAATAGTATAAATCATATCAACACTTTCAATACTTTTATTTTCTCAACATTCTATATTCGATCATAATACTGAGCAAAATGAAAGTGCCAAGATTCTACTCAAAAGTCTTACAGATTCAAGTGACCATCTAATCATCAGTTTAACTTATAACCTCATGACAAACTATCTAGTTTTCAAAAATGTTACAACCTCTGTTCTTAAAAAAAAGTATGCTTAAAATAAGGAAGGCAAAGCAACAAGTTCATAGTAAGTAAAGGCTTTACTGATGACTAGAGGGGGCATCGCTCTAGTAGGAGTCAAAGACAAAGAAGATTAAAGTTAATGAGTAAGAAGAATATCAAGTGCTATAGCTATGGCAAGAAAGGGCATTTTGAAAGTGAGAGGTGATATAGCGTCTGAGCTACCAAAAACTCAATGTTATGTTGCAAGTAGTTCTGATTATGGTAACATCCTATAAAGTGGAGCAATAACAATTTCTAAGGATAGAAAGAAGCTCGTTAAGGCTTGGATAATGGATTCGAAACCCATATGGCTTATGGCAATTCTTCAAAATTGGTTTCACAATTACAAACCCATTTCTAAAAGATGTGTTCATGGGTGATGATTATGCCTTAAAAGATAACTAGCATTTGTACCATCAAGTTAAAGATGTACGATAGGATAGTTTGTCATATTCAAGAGGTATGATATGTGATAGACTTAAAGAAAAACCTTTAGGACAACTATATGAGCCTAGATACAAAACTCATATACAAAATTAGATCATAAAGATTGTCAGAGGCACACTAGTGGTAATGAGAGTACAAAAGTTAACTGCTAACTTGTTGATGCTTTTAGGGGAAACATATCTAGAGGCAAAGGCATATGTTGTATCAGTTAATTCTATAAAAGAGACGATGATATTATGGCACTAAAAACTTAGTCACATGTCAAAATATGGTTTGAAAATTCTCTTAGATCAAAAGTTGCTTGCTAGGCTTAAAACTATTTCTTTACATTTTTGCGAGCATTATATTATAAGTAAGTAGCATAGATTAAAGTTTAGCATATCAACACCTAAGAGTAATGACATCTTAAACTTAATTCATTCTAATATTTGGCAAGTAGTGGTCACATCCTTGAGAGGAGCAAAATATTTTGTGCTATTCATTAATGATTTTTTCAAGATATATTGGGTTTATCCAATCAAAAAAAAGAAAGATACTTTTTCAGTATTCAAATTCTTCAAAGCACGAGTGAAACTAGAAATCGAGAAAAAGATCAAGTGTATAAGGACAGACAATGGAGAAGAATATACTAGTAGAAAATGTGATGCATTTTATAAACAAAAAGGTATTAAAAGACATTTCACAACAGTGTACACTTTTTAACAAATAGAATGGTAGAGTGGGTGAATAGAACTCTACTTGAAATAACTAGAGCTATATTAAAGATTGTAGGTCTAGCAAAATTATTTTGGGTAGAAGTAGTCGGATACCACCGGTTATGTAATCAATCGATCTTCATCAATAGCGATTGATCTAAAGACACCAATGGAGATGTTGATTTATAAGTCAGATGATTATTCTAATTTACATACATTTGAAAGTCTTGTGTACGTGATATATAACACCTAATAAGTCATAAAACGTGATCCAAAATCTAAAAAATGTTTATTCTTGGGGTATGCTGATAGAGTAAAAGGGTATCTTCTGTGGGATCCTATTGCCTACAAGGTAGTTATCAGCAGAGATGTGGTATTTGTAAAACAATAAGCTGCAAAAGAAAGAAGAATATGGCATAACAATGTACCAATTACAAACTATCACAGTTCAAGTATAGGAATAGTCAGAAGAAGAAGAAATTTCTGAAGCAACACTAGAGCACAATGAACAAAAACCAGTTGAGCCAAATGAGCTAGCTTCTAGATTATCATATGGAAGGCAATGTTCCATACTATCTTTTAATAAAAGAAGTAGAGCTATCGACTTTTCAAGAAGTGATGAATAGCTTGAATGCATCTTTATGGATGGCAGCAATGCAAGAAGAAATTAAAGTTCTTCATAAGAACAAAATATAGGATCTTGTAACACTGTCATATGCAAGAAAGATAACTCGCAACAAATGGGTTTATAAGATCAAGTGAAATAGAGATGATCAACTAGGGCAGTGTCGTGTAAGATTGGTAAAAGGATATGCTTAGAAAGAAGGTATTGATTTCAATGTAATCTTTTCATCAGTTGTTAGACATAATAATGTTCGTATTGTCCTTACATATGTGCTACATTTAATTTACTTCTAGAATAATTAGATGTGAAAACTACTTTTCTTTATGGTGATCTTGAAGAAGACATTTTTATTCTTCAACTAGAAGGTTTTGCAAAAGTAGTAAAAAAGAACATAGTTTGCAGGTTGAACAAATCTCTATACAATCTCAAACAGGCACTAAGGTGTTGGTATAAGAGATATGATTCATTCATATTAAGCCTTGCATATAACAGATTTAGTTTAAGATAAAGAGTTAATTATCATATTGTTGTATATTGATGACATATTAATAGCTAGCTCCATCAAAAATCAAGTAACAGAGTTAAAAGATGAGATGGCTATGATATTTGACATGAAGGACTTGAGACCAGCAAACAGGTTTCTAGAGATGTAAATTAACCGAGACATAAATAATATAAAGATATAGCTTTCAAAGAATAATTACTTAAAGAAGATCTTACAACTCTTTAACATGAAAGATTGTAAGCCAATTTCAACCCACTTCCTATTAATTTCAAGTTATCCTCAAGTATATATTCTAGAAATAAAGTTGAGAGGATGAAGATGTCTCAAGTTTTGTATGCATTATCAGTAGGAAGATTAATGTTTCCCATGATTTGTATCAGACCGAGCAATGTACAAGTAATGGGAGTAGTTAGCATATTCATGAGTAATCCTAGTAAATAGCATTAAAATACTATTAAGAAGATTCTTATATATTAAGGTTACCTCGGATACTGTATTACGTTTTGGAGAATCAAAGTTCATTGTCAAAGAGAATGTTGATTCAAATTTTGCAGGTGTTCGTAATAAAAGAAAATCCATTACAGGCAATGTTTTTATTATTATAAGAGAAGCTATTAGCTGGTCTCAAAAGTTTATATTGTTGTGGCTTTATCAACAATAAAAGCTGAGTACTTAGCAGCCACACAAAGCTTGTAAAGAAGCAATATAGATAAAAAAAATTCTTAAAAGAGTTCGGGCACAATCAAGAGAAGATTTCTAGCATATACATTAAACAAACCGATCAACACTGACAAGTTTTTATGCTACAGATCCTTATACGGCTTGGCAAAAATATAAGCAACATGGGAATGGCAAGTGTCGATGATAAAATATGAAGACGTGATTATTTTTATCAAGTCTTCATGTATGAGAAATATTGTGGCCGACACATGGCCTACAATGAAGAAGTAAAATGAATGCAATAAATAGGGCGCCAACAAGGAATGAAAAGGGTGCGTTAAAAATTTTTATTTGAGTAAAAACTGAAATTTAAATAGGAATCCGGTTGTCTATAAATAGCAAAGCCTATTCTCAATTTGAGGCACCATTTTAGTCCAAAATTATTAATTTTTCTATTTTTTTCTTTCTTCATCCTAGTTATAAGAGAGCAAAATTGTTCTCTTCTAATAATTAGAGAGAAAGTTGTGATCCCTATTTTTTTACATGGTAAAATTCTCTTACACTTGCCTAATAATTTTTACTTCAATTTATTTTAAAAAAATTTATATAAAATATATGTCATTTATTTTTTTCCAGTTTCATTTTTATTACTTTGAAATTAAGATACTACTACCTAATATTTTCTATAACATAATTTAGCATTCTATTGATGTTAAAAAGATTTGCATTGTTAGCTTTTAGATGCTGTAATTATGTATGACAATTACACACACACAATTACCGCATCTTGTGGCAGAGGGAATCGAAACCCCAACTTGCTAGTTGGGGTGAGCTTTGGGGTGGCTTGCCAATTTGGCGAACACCCTAATCTCGTATGGTGATAGGAGTTAAACTCATAAGATCCAAATACTAATGGATATAGTTTGGGTATATTTAAATGGGTTGTAGAATACGTACGTATACAAGACAATATGGGTCCGGGGGCACTTCTGTATTCCATGTAAGATTTGGACAAGGACCAAAACCCATTAAGAGCATTGTATTTATTATCTATCGTAATTAATATTGACAAATTTGCTGTCTATCAAATAAATCTATGATCGTCAAAATGAAAGCCGCATATTTGTCTCTAACTCTTATTTTTAATTTTTAATTTTTTAATATTAATTCTTCTTCAATGGGCCTCTTGTAATCTCAAATTAGGGCACTTATTTTGAAGCACTTATCTATTTTATCTTTAAAAAATTAATTTATTTGTTTTAATAAAAATGAAATCATACTTTTTGTTCCTTTTATTTTTTCGTTACTTACAGTGAAAAAATTAATTTACATTCTAAAATTAATAAATAATGGGGCTTAAAGGTCTAGGAAATAGTGGACCCAGACTCACGTGTTTCCTTCCCCAGTTGTAACATAAGTATTGGCTATATATAGAAGTGATTAGGAGAGAAAATATTTTACCTGAAACCACAATAACTCACGCTGCATTTGGATAGCCGGTCCGGATACAACATTGACCCGATCTGGTGGTGGTAATAATCCGGCTAAATGCAAAATATTGTTACCTGCTTTGTCTTCCTCCTCAGGTATCAAATCCTCAATCCACCCCATCTGATATATGAGCTTGAAGACCTCCTCCTGGCGATACTTGACAGCGATATGAAATATGCTATATGAATCTTTATCAAGTTTCCACATCATATCAGGATATTCACGAATAAGTATCGATAGAAACTCCACGTTTCCTTGTTCTGCCGCTCTAAATGTTAGTGTCCAAGGAGATCTAATTAGTTCTTCTATTTTTTCGTTCTTCAACAGGACAACCTTTTCGCAAAGCCCTTTGAGTAATTCATATGCTGGTAGATTATTTTCTACATCTCTGACACCTGATAAGAATTTAGCAACCAAGTAGGAAACCAAGGTTGTTAAAATATGAAGGCATGATGAAATATGTTAGTGATCATTGATGAAAGGACTAACCAAAATCGATGCATCTTCTGAAAATTCCTGGCTTTTGATGGGCAAAGTTAAACTTCATCGGAGGCTTCCGAGCGAAGGCATGAAGTGCTGTCTCCTGATTTCTACTACGCTTAGTTGCTAACTCCGGGAAGTGTTGAAAAAATTTCAGCGCAACATCTTGTAATAAAATATTCACATTAGGCAAAATATATGTGAAGTTCTTGAGTACTGCATCAAACCATCTTATAGCGCGGTAGATATTATAAACTCGGGATAATTATTAAACTAAAATTTAAGCTACCATATTGAAAGAATATCCATTAAACTTTATTCAGAAAGTTAAATTGTCCGAGGATTGAAAATAGAAATTCAATAAACAACAATATATTATTCGCTATATGAAAAAATAGATGATCAATAAAATACTACGAGAGAGAAGATATACGAGGAGTTATATAAACAAAGTGTTATCTAAGAATCCAAAAATACTTGGAGTGCTTTTATATTTTATTTTGTAAGATATAGTATATTATTACTCTCTCATCTATGGATATATCAAGGTGAACTATATTAAATGTCTTGTGTTTTTTTATGTTATGTGTTATCGATTTCATGCATTAATAATCTTGATCTACCGTGGCACACAAAAAAAAAAGAGGAAGAGAGAGAGAGAGAGAGAGAGAGAGAGAGAGGAAATAACGGCAGAGGAAAATGAAAATATAACAACGATAGAAAAACACAAGATGAAGAAGATCTTAAATACAACAAAAGCATAATATTTGGAAAAAGAATAATTTATATGGATAAGGATTGTGTGCATGATGGAAAACCTCAATATTTTAATTACAAAACATTAGGCACGTGCAAAGAAATTGTAGATATAAGAATCAAACAATAAGCAAGTGTTGCAAAAGAAAAAAAAAAGAAATGAATAAATTTCTTATTCATGCCAATGCTCTTTTAAATAGAAAAGAGAAAAAGTTTGGTTTCTTGATAGTAGCTGTAGTAAACATATGATTGGTGACAAAGATATATTTTTTAATAAACATATATTTTCTTAGATGTGGATACTTAAATTAACTTAGAAGAAAAATTGAGTGATGTTAAACTAATATAGGAACTAAATACATATGTTATGTAGCCTTCAAGATAAAGCTTTCCAATTATATTCATATATGAGAAAATATGACATTGAAAACGGAGGTACTTGATAAATTATAACTATGACATAAAAAATTTGGATAATGGAGTTTTCACAGGTTGAAATTGTTTTATACAAAAATATATATATATATATATAATTATGGGATTGCTAAGTAATATTGAATTTTTTTTTTTTAAAAAAAAGTTTGTATAGTATGTGCATGAGAGAAGCATCATTAGAAAAAAGTTTGTAAAAAAAAAAGTTGCATAGAGAGAAATACTAGCACTTAAATTGATTTACTTCAAATTGACATTAACACAAATATTTACAAACCTGTATATACACCTTCGCATGGCAAAGTAGGTATTGTATTGTTTACATTGATAATTTATTAGAATGACATGGATGTAGTTTATGATATAAAAGTTCAATTTTTTTGCATTTTTAAGAAGTTCAAAAGGTTTGTTGATAAACAAAGCATGAGTCTGAGTTTCTTAAGAATTTTAGAAGTGACAAAGGCGAAGCACATAACTCGCATCCATTTGACAAGTTCTGCGAAGGATGCGTTAAAAAACAACTCAGTATTGGCTACACTAATCAAACGGAACACTTATAGAGATGACTAAATCAATGCTTTACAAAAAAAAAAATTACATAAATGATTTAAGTAGAATTAGCATATAGTGCTGTATATTTGATAAATAGATGATGTACCACAAAAGTATTTCAAGATTAAACACCCATTAAAACATAGAACGGAAGAAAATCATCAGTAACGAATCTAAACATATTTTGGTGTCTATTGTTAAAAAATTTCCAAGAAAAAAAGACAAACTTGATGACACCAGTGAAAAGTCTATTTTTATATGATACAACTCACATTTTAAAGGCTGTAGGTTATATGGTTTGAAGAGTAATAAGATGGTTATAAGTTGTTATCTATTATTTGATGTAAAAAGAAATTGAACAAGAAGTGAGAGAGTTAATAAAAGGGCTACTTTTGAGGAAGAAAATCAAGAAAAAGAATGGAACAAAGAAAGTTTTACCTCAAACTTCTCCATTATCAAGTGAGTTTTCGAGTTCATCGCTTCTTCCACCATTACAAATTCAAAAGTAAAATTAAAAAAAGGGAGTGGCAGCGTTTAGAGATGGGAAAGGAGCAAAAACAATTATTGTGGTTACTGGATTTATAGAGTTAAATACAATGTTTATGGAAGTGTGCACTGAAACATATTGAGAATGATGGCTAAGGGCCAGCGATAACAGTATGGTGCATATTACAATTGAACATTTTATCTTGCCTGGAAACCATAAGCTCATTGTCATGCTGCACCAAAATGTTGGTTATTATACCAACTTGCTGTCAAATCACGCCCTTTTTAATACAGAATTAGAATAAAATTTTAATATTGGACAACTTTAAGACTATTTTATAAAAGGAAATTTAAAAAAAAAAAGTATACATGGTTGAAAAAAACAAAAACTTTGTATATCTAAAAATGAACTTCAAAGAGAAGGCCACTAATTAATTGTATTTAAGGCAACCAATTACCCATCTCTTATTTTGAGCATTACACACTAATTTTCATAATATTGTATATTATTTTAAAAAACTTGTTGTTATAAAGATTTTGTTAAATCCTAACTCTTATTGTCTTTTTACTAATCTACTCTTAAATTACTATTCTTTTATGAATTAGTAATGTAATTTTAAACAAAAAAACTAAAGTAATTAAATAATAAAAAACCATAACATCTTTATGCTATGATGAAAGGATGAACATTTTGATTATATTATTTTTATTTTTATTTTTATTTTTAATGCATAGAAAGAACATATATATTATAGTTTTTTTAATTTTGTAAATAGAATTACTAAAAATAATGAAAATGATAAATTCGTAATAAATTTATTCTTTTTTCAAAAATATTAAATATTAACGTATTTAAGAAATTAATTAATGAATAAAAACTTCAAAATATAAAAGAAAAAAATCAAAATCAAAATATTCATCCTCCCATCATAACATAAACATGTTATGGTTTTTATTATTTTAATTATTTTTAAAAAATTATATTAATAATTCATAGAAAATTATAATGTAAGGGTAGATTAATAAAAAGACAATAAGAATTAGAATTTAAAAGAATCTTTATTATAACAGAGAAATTTTTTTGGGTAATATCAAAGAATAAGTAATACTAAAAAACAAAAGGGAATCATATATAATTGGCTTTATATTTAAGCCAAATAGAGGAGAGCCTACTATAAAAATCCCCATAATTAAAAAAATTCAAACTCGGGTTCCTCTATTTGCTTATGAATTGGACAATGCTTGTTCACATATTTTTATCTTCTATTGTTGACTGTTGGAATGAATGAATTCCATTTTTGATTTTAGTTATACCTTTTATAGCTTATGTCAAATAATATCAATTAGCGAGATCGATAGAGAAAAGTGCTTACCATACAAATCGGTGTCGATCAAAGCAATAAGTAATTCAACGCCATTTGATTCATTTTCAAGCACTTTATCATCAAAGAACCGTTTACTTTCTGGATAAAGGTGCTCCACCATATCTTTATGCCCTAACGATGCAGCCATTTTAATTGGTAATGTCCCATAAACACTTGGGATACGTGCTATGTCTTTGCTTTTCCTCATCATCACCTTAGCAAGTTCAACCATTCCAGTCTTAGCAGCAAAAGAGAGAGCTGTATGTCCTTTGTCATTTTGCTTAGATACATCCGCCTCCGTCAACTTTCCCACAAGTTGTTTCACAAAATCAATATGCTTTGCTGCAGCTGCAATGTGAAGAGCAGTGTCTCCTTTTCTTGTGATCCCTTGACGGAAATCACCACCATTCAGTGCAGCTCGATACAAATTTAAATGTCTAATTCTTTCATTTTGATCTGTCAATTTGAAATAAAATGAGATTAATCAATAACCAAGTTAATGGTTCTGCTGCAAACATCTTATAAAATACTGAAAGCCTGCAGGAATTCAAATATACAGAAAAAAGTAAATTTAAAACTTCGATCTAAATGACTAGCTTGTCTTTCTCACTTGCAACATATTCGCACTCTTAGCACCCATACATATACCATGAAGGAATATGGCAGCAAATTTTAGGCTCTCTTTCGGATTGGAGGAACAATTGGTCAAAGGAAATAGAAATCATTCTTTTACCGGAATACACATAGATATTGTTGGGAGCCAATGAATCACAAGTAAACAAGAATTGCAAAGATCACTCACACAACAGAGAATAATCACACACAAGACACAACAACTTTATATAGTTCGGCAACAAATATGTCTACGAGTAAAGACAGTGAGCAATATTTCATAATAACAAATTTAGAGTATACAAAATGTTGTAGAATAATCCTCACACCCAATATCACTTAATAGAACACTTGACTTTCAAATTGTATACAAAATACAATTTCTCAATATCCATCTCTCTCTTGCATCTCTTACATCTTGCTTGCCTGCCTTTCACTTTGGCTCCATGGAATGGCTTTTAATTTATAGGAAACCATAGCACACAAAACTGGAGTTAGGCAAATGTTGAAACCAATCAAGCGGCATATGTTGAAACTAATCAAGCAATTCATCAATGGCTTACCAATCAAAGTTTGGTGTCTATCATTTCAAATATATTTTTACACCAATTTGTCAATATATTTGAGTGCCTAACTTTGAATACAAATCAAAGCAAAACTTGCATACCAAATTATCAAATATAGAGGCCTAATTTTTGAATCAAAACCTCTATAATTCCCCTCTTTGATTCAAAATCACCCAGAAACTTTTCTAGATCCATCCACACCAATACTTAATTTACTTAACATTAACTCTAGTTAAGTATTTGCAAAGACGTAATTCATTCTGAGCTCATAACTTCGATCTCCAAAGATACGAATGTACCTTTCTTTGGGTAGTCTTCATATTATGATTTTCAATGTCACTAGTGACACTATCACAACACTCAGTGGCTTAATCTTGCTAGCAATACCTTTATTATACACTTTCTTTCGACCCCTGTCACTCTGGTGAGTAGTACAATGTTGTCTTATAGTATGGCCTTCCTCTACAACATATGCTAAAAAATTCCTAGAATGTATCCCCTCAATAACTAATGCTGAATTACATCAAACTACACCCTCCCTCAACAGCACATGTTGAACTACACTTGACATTTTTATCAACAACACATGTTGATCTTTGCACAGTATTCCTAGAAGCACATAATCACTATAAATTATTTAACTACTTCTAATATTTTATTTTCTACTTTAAATGAACATCTTATTTGACCTAGCACTCCTAAGGATATCAAGTTTCTCTTAACACTAGCGATGTGTCTTACATTAAGTAATTCTCTTACTTTCCCATCATGCAATCTCATCTTTATATTATCAATCTCCGTGACTACAAAAGTCATATCTCTGTCCATTAGTACTTTATCTTCTTTAATAGATCTATAATTGATAAATAAAGATGTTTCAAGACTCATATAAAAACTACACCTTAGAATCAAGATTCATTTACCAGGCTTACGTTCATTAGAAACTATCAACGTTCTTGCATTTTCATAGTCATCCTCATAGATTAGTGCAACTTCACCTTCTTTTTTCTTTCATCTCTATTCTCAGTCGTTCCTCCTACAATACACAGTCCTTCTTCAGTCAAGATCTTTTCAATGTGCATATTAATTATTTTTCTAAATTTTGTCCTGGCTAAGTTTCTTTTAGGAAACAAATGAATATTTTCAATGGCCTTGGGCTCTCTTATTCTTTCGCTCGTGCTCCTAAACTCTATGTTCTTAATTGAGTTCCTCTTATTAATAATTGGATCAAGGGCAACTCAAATGGTCTCTCTAGTGGTAATCCTGACAATTCTACTTGTAGTGCAATTGTCAAGAATTGGTTGGGTCTATATCTTTGAGGTTTTGGTTGTCCTCTTGGTCATCAAAATTCTTATTATGCTAAGATAATGTGTGTGGCTTTAGTTATTGAGTAGGTTTTTGCTAAAGGTTGGCATATTATTATTCTGGAGTGTGATTCCATATTGGTTATTAATTTATTGTCCAAGCCAAGTACCTTGGAGTCTTCAATTTAGGTAGTTCAATTGTTGGCAATTAACTCTCAGATTAATTTTAGATTTATTCATATGTTTAGGGAAAATAATTGTGCTGCTGATTTGTTAACTAATCTTGGTCTAGCTTGCAACAACTTTTGCTAATGGCCTAATGCTTTTTGTAAGATTCTTCATTTTCTTTTTAAGGATGTTAATGGGTTTTGTGGAATTTGTGATCCAAAATCATGTTTATGATGTTGGTAATGTTTGGAACAAATTTGGGAACATGTCGGAATTATTTTGGAGCCGGAAGCATGTGTGGAAGAGGTGGAATTCTAAAGGAACAGTTGAAAAAATTACAGAAGAAAACAGGAAAAAATTCCCAGGTGTGGGCGCCGTGGCGCAGGAAGCGCTGACGGCGGCATTGGTTCCAGAATGTCAATGCCGCGGCGCTGCACTGTTCACGATCACTGTTCACTGTTACTGTTACTGTTCACTGTTCACTGTTCACAATCTGAAAATTCCGAATTTAGGCTTTTCCTTTTCATTTTTTGTGGGTATTTTAGACTTCATATAAATACCCCATTATGCCTAGGGTTATGTAAGATGAGAAACACTCTCAAAACTCTTTAGAACAAACCCTAGAGCTCCAAAAATTCAATTGTATCATTCCTTGATCTTGTATGATCAATTCTCTTGTAATCAACCAAAGAATAAGAGAGACTTGGATCCTTGATCTACCGTGGACGTAAGCAATTTGCTGAACCACGTATTTTGTGTCTTGGTATGGTATATTTCTACTTTTCTCTATTGTCAATACTTAGCTCTACAATTTAGCTTGTTGTTCTTGCTTGGATTGTTATAAACTACTTCATTGCTTGTATTCTCTACGTATTCCGCTGCGTGTTAATCTCTACAGATTTCCTAGTTATCAATTTATTTAGCTATCTTTACTATTTTTCTAGCCGTTTTTGCTTTAGTACTTTTCATGTATTGAGGGGTAAGGCTTACTATACCCCACTTGATTTTATTCTTCTTTTCCTTTTCGAGTAAATTTCCTCGGTCATTTGATATTTATTCTAAACAAAAAAATAAAAAATCAAGTTCTACCATTGAAAAATAAAAGGTCCCCACACATATAACACATAAATCAACAAAAACAAATATTAGAAAAATAAAAAATAAAAAATGCATAAGGTCATGCCATGATTAGAGCAACATGATAGATGCTAACATCAATAATGATGATAGCAGTAAATCAGTTCAACGCGTAAACCTTAGAACTCTAAAGTTTATGATGTAGAACAAATATGCAGTCAAACTATATTTACATTTTTTCATTTTTAGGCAACTTTCAAGAATTTTAGTACTTTTTAGGAAACTCAAAATTGAGTATTATTTAGTCGTAATACTCAAGTATGCTCATTTTGCTCATTTCAGATTAGTGTCATATATAGGATTTAATTGGCCTAAAAACCCTAATTTGTAATTGATTATTCATGTTATTAGAAAATTTCTCTTTTGAGAATGTGAATATCTTTTCTACTGCCGTCGCTTCGTCAGATTATGAACTACTAAATTAAATTATTCGAGGTATAAAAATTTTAGTATATTAAATTATACTACCTCATCGGGGTTATAGTGGAGTGCTACGACCATCAAGAAGTTTGTTTGTGTACGAAGCTTTCTAGCTTTGAGTGTGGTTGATATGTGAATTTCACGGGAGTAGATGACATTATATTATAATCGGAGAAAAAAACCATATTCATCGTGCAGGGACAAAACATACTGATATGTCCTATCACTATGTCAAATTTGTTAATATTTTAAAATTAAATTGATAAATATATAGTTAATAAATAAATGACACGTGTCATAATATAATTAATTACAAATAACACAACACGAATAATCATGTAATTAATTTATATATTTAATATATTTTTTAAAAAAAATTATTTTTAAAAATAACTTAATAAATAATTTGCCGTTCTTGGTCGGACAAAGAATTTGATTAGTCAACCAAGCATAGTCTCGGTCTCGAATATATGTTTCAAATCAAGTCTTCAGCTAAAGGCTTATATAAGTCGAGTCTTCAAGCATTAATTATTATGCCGTTGTAGACGTTTGCATCTTCTTAAAAAATGTAGTCATATCTGCTTTAGGCTCCCTCACCTAAATACACACTAACAGTTCTACGCAATTCAAGTGTTGTAAGCTTTCATCTAGCTCATTTTTAGTGTTTTCTTTGCTCCTCTTTTTACTAAAAGTTGAGAATTTCTTAGGTTAGAAATTGAGTGGTTTGAGTCCTCTCTTATTTATATTTGATATATATAAAATAATATTGAGCATTATTAAATTTGTAAATCGTTTTTTTTAAATGAGTTTTTACTATAGCTAATCTTATAAAGGTTGAATAGCACCAAAAACTAACTAGACTAGCCTTGGATTGAGGCCATTGAGAGTGAAATATCAAGTGTGGTTGCTTAGAGCGCTAATTTTGTTAGAGTTGTCAAACCAAATAAAATTCATTTGTGTTTGCCTTCTCTATACTTTATGCTATTTACATTTCAAGCATTTTAATGATCATTATTGTTGGATTTATTTGTTAAATAATTTGTTATATTGTGTTACTTTATTTACTTGTTGATTATATTATTATATTGTTTATAAGAGTCAATAACCACATATTATAATAACCTCTTAACAATAAAACAAGTTGAGAAATTCAATATAATTCAAAAGAATTGGATAATTAATTTTTGGCTTAAATTATAAACTCTCCCCTGGCCTTAAATTTGATATTCAATTTGTTTTCATTCTTTAAAATTTTATTTGAATATTTTATCACTCTTTCATGTTTTTTGCTTCGCCAAAAGGCTATTATATATATAAATGTGTGTGTGTGTGTGTGCGCACTTGCGGGTAAATACAACGTAATAGCATCACATACCAGGCAATTGTTCATCAACGCTTTGCTGATTAGTCCGTGTAGGATTGTTATTACCTGTCATGGTTTCATTCATCAATATTTGCCCCACTAATAGCACTACATGTATAAATTAATTATATAAACTCATACTATTTGATGTAACATAACATAATTAGAAGAAAAAATGTAAGAAAAATAAATAAAGTAAATAATATAGTAATATATATATGTAGTATTATTCTTGTCATTAACATATAACAAAAACAAAATTTAGGCTACTAGACGCATACTATATTTCGTTGGACATCGTGGATGCTTGTTTAAAGTTGGACCAAAGAAAAAGAAATTCTCCAATTTGACGGAATGATGCTTCCTCCTCTTCAAATTTTAAATTTTAAATTTAACCCTTTTCTCGTAGCAATTTATCATTTATAATTATTTTTATCATTTATAATTATTAATTTTTTGTTAAATTTATTACATTATTATTTAATTTTTTTAGTAAATAATTACTTAATTTTAATTTAAAACAAGGGTATAAGAATTAATTTATAATCTGAAGTATAATAATCATTTTAATTTATTAATTAGATTAACATTTCCTTTTATTTGAGCAATAGTTAGTGTTATTAGCTTTCAATATTCTTAGTACATTCACAATTTATTTTCAAATATTTTTAGTCTTCGTATTATTATCTATAATTATACATAATTACTAACTTAACAATAAATTGAAAAACATATAATTTATTTTTATTGTTTTTTGTATCAATATTAATTCTAATGTTTATACAATAAGTCACATTGTATTTAAAAATTGCATTTTTATAAATATAATTGCAGTTTTCATTACATTAAAACAATTACTGGCATAATCATGTTTTTCTCTCTAAAAGAAAAATCGTATTTTGAGCATTTCAAATTCAATTTTACCATTACAATGCATGTATACTACAATTTAAGAATTTAAGATGAAATGGATACACTTTGTTTTTTTCTTTTTTAGAATGGACAATGGATAAACTTTGTTCTTAAGATTGTTTACTGAAATAAATTTATCAAGAAGTAATTTACTATTATTGCTTTAAAATAAATACTTTTTTAATTACCTTTTGACAAAAAAAAATTCACCAACAGTTAGTATTCTAATTTAATCATGAGAAATCTCAATGTTAATAAAACCTTTATTCTTACTGATTATTAATATTATATATTTTGTTAATTATTTTTAATATCGCTTATAGGATGTTTATTAATTTATATACGTGATATAAAGTTGTTAATATTAAAGGTTTTGTTGAAGTGGAAGTATAAAAATAAGTAAAAAATTTACCTAAGTAATATAATAATGTAGAATAAGTTACTTAAGAAATAAATAGAGAAATGGGTAGAAGAAGAACACACAAAGAATTACGTGGTTTGGCAACTTGCCTACGTTCACGGCGGATTAAGATCACACTCTTTTCTTATTATGAATCACAAGTCACTCACAAAGTATGCCTTTTACAAAAAAGATTACAAAGAAAACTCTCTCTCACTCTAGAGATTTTTCTCTCACAAAGAACCACAAATATCTCTTGTTTATCACAAAGATTGTCAAGATCACAAAGATCTCTAACTTGATCACAAAGATCACTCTTGATCACAAAAATGTGTTTATAAACCAATTGATAGCCTTTATGTAGGTTTTGGGACGTCCTAAGTCTTCCCTATACGTGTGGGAGTCGTATTATGGAGTCCTAAAGTAAGTAGGAGACGAAATTAGGAAGTTTCCTAATTTCGAGACACTGTTCCCGTCTCCAGCGCCGCGGCGATGGGTTCTTGTCGCTGCGGCGTTGGAGCGCTTTCTACTTAGCGCTGCGGCGCTGGCATCACGGCGCTGTGACGCTCAGGTTCTGTTCTGGGTGCCGCGGGGCCCACGCCTGGTCGCCACGGCACTGGTGCCTGGTGCGCCCTTCTTCGTTTTCGCCTCCTTTCGCGTCTGTCTTCGATCCATGCGCACCCTACGCACTTGGCTTGAACCCCAAATTATATTCCGATGATTTTTAATCAATATTCTCATAAATCCCCTCCTTGATTCAAAATCATCCATAAAGTAACTCGATCTCTCATTTCTGCATCTTCAGTCACCTTTACAAAATAGTGACTCCGGTTAAGTTCTTGCATAGGACGAACTTAACCGAAGGTAGTGGCTTTATCAACATATCAGCAGAATTTTTAGATGACTCTATCTTTGTTAGACTAACTTCACTACTTTGGACAATTTCACAAATGTAATGGAGCCTTACATCAATGTGTTTCGACCTCTCGTGGAACACTTGATGCTTGCTTAGGTGTATGGCACTCTGGCTATCACAATACACACCGATGTTCACATCTTCACTAGCCAATACTTCCGCGCATATGCCTTTTAACTACACGGCCTCCTTGATAGCTTCTCCAACAGCTGTGTACTCTGCCTATGTGGTAGATAGTGCAACCACATGTTGTAGAACTGATCTCCTACACACACTACACCCAAACACTGTGAATACGTAGCCCGTCAACGATCTTCTCTTGTCAAGATCACCTGCATAATTTGAGTCTACGTACCCTCTTACCATTTCATTGCTGTCCTCATCCTTCTTATACATTAGCACGTGATTCGACGTTCCCTTGAGATATCTCAGAATCCACTTTACTGCAAGCCAGTGATCTTTTTCCGGATTCGTCAT
Source organism: Ailanthus altissimus (assembly GCA_946807835.1). Lineage (NCBI taxonomy): Eukaryota > Viridiplantae > Streptophyta > Magnoliopsida > Sapindales > Simaroubaceae > Ailanthus > Ailanthus altissimus. Next base: position 2,858,610 of record OX327690.1, on the reverse strand, counting down.
GTATCTACTCACCACACTCACAGCCTGTGCTATATCTGGTCTTGTGCAAACCATTGCATACATGATGCTCCTCACAACGCTTGCATATGGTACTTTGCTCATCTGCAGTTTCTCCTCATCGGATGTTGGCGACTGTGTTGCTGAAAGTCTGAAATGCATGGCCAAAGGAGTAGAGACAGCCTTCGCGTTTGACATACCAAACTTCTCTAAAATTTTGACTATATATCGCTGTTGGGACAAGAAGATAACATCTCTTCTTTCCCTCACAATATCCATACCCAAAATTCTCTTCGCTGCTCCCAAATCTTTCATTTCAAACTCGTCATTTAACTGCTTCTTGAGCTTTTGTATTTCTTCCATGTTCTTGCACGCGATCAACATATCATCGACGTATAGAAGCAAATACATCATCCCATAACTTATGTTCTTGAAGTACACGCATCCGTCATACTTGCTCCTACTAAAACCACAAGCCATCATAAACTCATCAAATCTCCTATACCACTGTCTAGGTGATTGCTTTAACCCGTATAATGACTTCTTTAGCAAACAAGTATGATCTTCTTTTCTGGGCTCCTTGAACCCTTGCGGCTGTGTCATGTATATCATTTCTTCAAGGTTTCCATGTAGAAAAGCTTTCTTTACATCCATCTGCTCTAGATTTAAATCAAGGTTTACACATATGGCTAACAAAATCCTAATAGATGTGTGCTTGACAACTAGAGAGAATATCTCATGAAAATCGACTCCCTCTCTCTGAGTAAAATATTGTGCTACTAACCTAGCCTTGAATCTTGTAGACTCAATCCCCGGTATCCCCTTCTTCACCTTATACACTCATTTGTACCCGACTAGCTTCTTTTGAGGTCTCTCCACCAACTTTCAGGTATTGTTCTTCCTAAGAGAACAAATTTCTTCTTCCATGGCCTGCTGCCATTCTTTCTTGTTTTCACTCTTCATAACCTCACCATATGTTCTATGCTCATCATACTCAAGAGTGTAAGTAGAATTAAAAGTATGCGTAACTAAGTCTACTTGTGCATACCTGACTGGTGGGTTAATCGTTCTCCTTAGCCTGTCTCTAGTAAGCTGGTACTCTTTAAGTTCCAACTCAGGAGTTTTAATCTTTTTTTGGGTGGACTTGGAGGAACTCGCCGGTGTTCTTGGTTCATCTTCAAGGATCTCCTTGTTGAAGTGTTGATCTGGGGGCATATCAGATCCATTTTCATACGCTACTTCAACTTCTATTAACTCGGGTGCTGAGTCTTCCTTGGTCACAAGTTCTTCTTTCTCATCTACTTGGGAGGTTTTCAGCATCGTCATCTCATTAAACATCACATCACGGCTTACGATACTCTTTAGTGGTGTTAAGTCTTTACACCACATTTTGTATCCTTTTACTCCTTCGGGATATCCTATGAATACCTCTTTGATAACTCTAGGTTCCAACTTCCCCTCCTTAGCATGTACAAAGGCAGGGCAACCAAATATTCTGAGGTGGTCATACTTTGGAGGATTACCAGACCATTTCTCTTCTGGCATCTTGAAGTCAATTGCTGAGGAAGGACTTCTATTAATCAAGTAAGCTGCAGTCACTACAGCTTCTCCCCAGAATGTCTTTGACATCTTTGCATTGGTAAGCATGCATCTAACCCTTTCAAGTAGGGTCCTGTTCATCCTATCAGCTACCTCATTCTGCTGTGGTGTTGATCTTACCATTCTATGCCTTGTAATCCCATGCTTAGCACAAAACACATTAAACTCTCTGTTACAAAATTCGAGGCCGTTGTCAGTTCTTAACCTCTTCACTCTTTTACCAGTTTGATTTTTAACAAGAGCCTTCTAAGTCTTAAACACATCAAATACTTGATCCTTGCTCTTCAACACACAGACCCACATCTTCTTTGAATAGTCATCAATCAAGCTGAGAAAATATCTAGCACCACCACGAGTAGCTGTCTGAGCTGGTCCCCAAAGATCCGAGTGTATGTAGTCAAGAGTCCCCTTAGTCTTGTGCTCGTCAGTACTAAACCTTACTCTATGTGCTTTCCCTAGCACACAATGCTCACAAAACTCCAAGGGCTGGAACTTATCCTCACCAAACGCCTTTTGACTATATAACTCCTTTAGGTTTCTCTCGCCTAGGTGTGCCAGTCTAAGATGCCATAACTTGGTTTGCATACTCTCATCATCTACAGAGAATAGTGCAGAACCACTCACGACTTCACCTTTAAGCACATAAACACCTTTGTGCTTCTCTCCTCTTATTACCACCATAAAACCTTTCAAAACTCTTAAAATCCCTCCGTCGATCCTGATGGAACACCTATTTTGGTCTAAAGTCTCCAGTGAGATCAAGTTTCTCTTCAAGTCAGGAATATACCTAACATCTGTCAACTCTCTCACTCACTCATCATGCAGCCTAAGCTTAACACTACCAATTCCCATCATCTGACATGCAATGTCATTACTCATTAAGACCTTACCACCACTAATAGGCTGGAAATTTGTAAACCAAGACTTGTGCAGGCACATGTGAAAAGTACAACCAGAATCTAAAACCCATTGTTCAGAGTTCATACCATCAGTAACGACGAGTGTCTCTGCGCTGTCATAGCTATCATCATAGGCAAGCGCAGCATCTGCTTTTTTTTTGTCTTATGCTCTCTTCTCAGGATAGTCCTTTATGAAGTGCCCATCTTTCTTGCAGCAATAGCACTTCCTAGGAGTCCTAAACTTCGACCTTGAGCCTTTTTTCTTCCCATCTCTATATGAGGGCCTTCCTCTTACAGATAAACTTTCTGCATTGCCCTCGGTCTGCTTTCCTAATAACTTTGAGTTTAATGATGATTTCACATCACTCATTGTTAAACTCTCTCTCCCGTAAAGCAGCGTATCAATAAAACTCTCATAGCTCTTGGGGAGTGAACTCAGTAGGATAATTGCTCTATCTTCATCTTTTATCTTGATGTTGATAGACTTAAGATCAAGGATAATCTTATTGAAGGCGTCTATATAATCTTTCATCGGCGTTCCCTCTGACATTGACAGCTGATACAGCTTCTTCTTTATATGTAATCTGTTGGCCAACGATTTTCTCATATAAAGAGAGTCAAGCATCTTCCAAAGACCTATTGCCGTCGTCTCACCTGCTACTTCCATTAGTACTTCATCGCTCAATGACAGAACGATTATGCTATGAGCTCTTTCTTGAATGTCCCTTCTTTTTGCCTCAGCTCTAGATGACTCTGGCATTTTCTCTTCATCACTAGATGAAGCTGCAGTCTCCTCTAATGCTGAACCAAGCTTTTGGCTCGCCAACAACGCTCTAACCTTCATCTTTCACAGATTGAAGTCATTCGTACCGTTGAATTTCTCTATCTCGTACTTGGGTGTGGCTATGTCTGCTTAGAACCAAAGCTCTTATACCAGTTTGTTGATGTGGAAGCACACAAACAAGCAAAAAATTCACCCAAGTAATATAATAATACATAACAAGTTACTTAAGAAATAAATAGAGAAAGGGGTAGAAGAAGAACACAAAAAGAATTATGTGGTTCGGCAACTTGCCTACGTCCACGGCGGATTAAGATCACACTCTTCTCTTATTATGAATCACAAGGCACTCACAAAGTATGCCTTTTACAAGAAAGATTACAAAGCAAACTCTCTCTCACTCTAGGAATTTTTCTCTTACAATGAACCATAAAGATCTCTTGTTTATCACAAAGATTGTCAAGATCACTCTTGATCACAAAAATGTATTTACAAACCAATTGATAGCCTTTATATAGGCTTTGGGATGTCCTAAGTCTTCCCTATACATGTAGGAGTCGTATTAGAGAGTCCTAGAGCAAGTGGGAGAAGAAATTAGGAAGTTTCCTAATTTCGGGATACTATTCCCGTCTCTAGCGCCGCGGCGATGGGTTCTTGTCGCTGCGGCGCTGGCGCGCTTTCTGCTCAGTGCTGCGGTTTTGGCATCCTGGCGCTACGGCGCTTAGGTTCTGTTCTGGGCTCCGCGGCGCCCTTCTTCGTTTTCGCCTCCTTTCGCGTCCGTCTTCGATCTGTGCGCACCCTACGCACTTGATTTGAACCCCAAATTATATTCCAATGATTTTTAATCAATATTCTCATAGGTTTAAATACTAAAATTTTACTGAATTAATTTATCTCTAAGAATAAAATTAACAGAAACTAAGAATTTTATTAAGGAATACCACTAAATTCATAACTAGACGAAATTTTGGTACAAATAAGCTATAATATTCATCGCATTTCTTTTTCTTTTTATTTATGTATATTGGCTAAATGTGAGGAGGAGGGTTATTTTATTAATGACAATAAACGTATTTCTTAAAAAAATAAATTGTATGCAATTAATAGAATTAAATATATAATTGTAACGGTTCGAAGAAGCCGTGCGTATATATCACCTTCTTGTCTGTGCTGGGCAATTTCTTTGGGTATTACGATTATTTCCTCGTGTTTTCTTACGAGTCCTTCCCCTAAGGTCGCATTAGGGGAGGGATAAACCACTTGAGCTGCGGCTTGCACCTCTCCCGGGTTCGGAACATTGTCCCCTGCAGAATCGCCAGTGGGGGTATCAGCATTTTGAGGTGCGGCTTGTACAACTCCCTGGTTCGAAATATTAGTTCCGAAAGAATCCCGACTTGAGGTCTCAACCCTTTGAGATGCGGCTTGCCCCATTTCTGGATTGGCATCATTAGCTCCAGATGAATCCATTGGTGACATATGTTTGGCTATAAACAAAGTTTAAGAGGATAAAATGTTAATAGCAAAGTAAATCTATACGTACTATGTCTAATTATAAAACTATATGCATTATAACATATTCTAAGTTCTAAATTGGTAAGTTGTGACTTCTAATTAAGTTGTAACCCTAAAGATAATCATTTACAGAAAAAATAGCACCATACATTTTAATTTTTTTTTTATACTATTTTTACATTTAAGTGGTGCGTTTTACTGTGGGATGATATAATAATCATTGTAAACATTATGAATATTTATTATCTAGTATATAATCATTAACATATTAGTTAGCACAGAAAGCTTAGAATGAGATTCGAAAGTCTACAACAAATGAAGTTTACTCAATAGATAAACTCAACAATCTATACATATTTATTAATTACTTTTTTTTTTGTTTCTTACTTAGTAACTTTAAAAATAAGAGTGATGAATTAATGGCGGAACGAAAATCATGATCAAAAAAGAAAATTCCAATCATAACAAAAAGGATTAAATAAGAAAAAAAAAAAAGAACTATTGAGTTTGAAGAGTTTACCTCTTTATATATATGAAGTAGAGCAAATAAAGAAAAAGATGAATATTGAAGATATTGATGTGGCTCAAGCTGAGCAATTGATCACTTATATACTTCTCCGGCTCATCAACCAGATTTGTTTTGACCAATAAGCTTACCAACTGTTCACATGGGGTCCGTTGGATGAGGACAATTCATAATGTTAGCGTTTTTTATTTTTATTGAGTTAGTGTAGGAAAGGAGAAATATCGTTTTGATCTCTGAATTTATAATATATATCAATTTAATTTTTACTTCTTTAATATATTTTGTATTAATTTTTGTATAAATATATTTTATAATTTTTTATTACCATTTTCGTTTTTGAATAACTACTATTTCATTACTACAGAGACCTCGAGGTGATTGATGATAACGTTGGAGCGATTGGCGTTGGCCTTTGAAAGGCAAAGCGCATTCCCAACCTTGAAAGCGCTCATTTCGTTCTTGCTTGCTTTCATTTTGTTATGATAGAGAGCTGCTATACTCATTTCGTTCTTGCTTGCTTTCACTTTGTTGTTTTTTCGCCAAATTTTTTAATAATTTAATATTTGGGTTTCTTAAATGTATTTTCTTCAGAACTCAGATCACCGACGCTCCGTTTGTTTGTCGTAACGTATAGAGTATCTAACTTAATAGCTCGTATGAGATTGTGGGCCCTGCAACTATGGTCAAAGATTTAATCAGTTTTAATTTAAAGGCATCGACAAAGAAGCTGGGCTCCGCTTTATCATGTATGTTGCACCGTAATTATCCCAACTTTAAACTTTTTCCTTTGTTGTTAAAAAGTAAAAAAAAATCTTTCCTTTGTTTCCTTATTATCGCAGTCGCAGGCAGCAGCGGCAATCAAGTATCAACCTTACTTTTATTGGTATTGTTTGTGATAATTGTTAAAAAATTGGTGATTTAATAATTTTGATTAAATAATAATTGAGATAAATATTAAGGTAGAGAATTACGAAAAATTTAGATCGTGTGGGATATATATAGAGAAATTTAAAAAGTGTAAGATATGTATAAAGAAATTTAGGATGTGTGGGACACGAAAAGGGAAGTAAAATGAGATTTGAAGACGCGAAAGAAATGAAGAAATCACGGGAAAAGCTGCCAGCACCCAGGGATGAGCGCAGCGGTGCCCAAATGCGTCAGGATGTCCGTTTTGGTTCGAAATTTTGAGTTTTGGAAAGTTTTGGACTTCCAAAATAAGTGGATTCTTACTCCAACAAGAAATAGGGTTAGTAGACATAAAATACACCCTATATAAACACTTGTAAACCTTTGTTTAAGATCAAGCATCTAAAGTTTTAAGATCAAGCATCTAAAGTTTTAAGATATAATCATAAGAGATAATAGAAAAGTTAGGTAGGCACTAAGTGCGTGGTGCACTAAGGTGTAACCTTTGGAGAGTGTTTTTTCTTTAGGTTCTTTGAGTGAATAAAAGAAAAACACCATAGATCCTTTTGGCTTAGATGCTCGGGCTATTCTTGTGTTCCTTATAAAAATCTCTTATGAAGAGATACTAAGAGGTCTTAGAGAGTCATGGTGATTAATGGTAGATACTTAGAGGTCTCTATGGAAAATACTAAAGGGTCTTGTGGGATCATTGATAATATAAGAAGATACTTAATGATCTATTTCAATAATAAAAAGCTGGATCATGGATCCTTTGTAGATGTAGGCAATTTTAGGCCGAACCACGTATATTTTGTGTCTTGTTGATTAGTTTATTTTCTTTATCTTTATTGGTGTGTTAATCTTATGTGTTCTTACTTATGGTGTGAGTTATAATTTTTCGTTGCGCATAAAATAAAAGAGATATCAAAGTTGTAACTTAGTTGATGTCATAGGAGTGTCAAATTAAAGTACATGACTTGATATCCACAACAATAATATTTAGGCAATTCTTAATTTTAATTTTAGATTAAATGTTCAAATCTTTAGAAAAGAAAAAGAGTTCAAATTTTTCATAATTATTGAAAATAATTTTTAGTTAAATTTAATAAGTCATTATTGAGTATAATTTTTTAAGATTTATAATTTATTAAAATATATAATGAAAATATCCAAAAAAAAATTATATGTCAACCATACTTTACCAAATATACATATATCAAACCTATTTACTTTACCCACCAAGTCCAAATCCTTTCTTTTGTTAGAAAAAATAACAAATAAATAAAAAATACCTTTTCATTTTAGTAAAAATCTTTGATGCAATTGTGGCAACATCATCCTACTACATTTCTATTTTTCTGGAGCAATGCTAATTGATTTTTTTCATCTTAAATATTTTATCAAATAATCATTAATTTATTTCATAAAAATAATTTAGAAAATATTTTTATTAATACAAAAATTAATTAAATAATTTTAAAAAAATTTGTTGATTAAATTAGTAATTTCTTATGTGCACATTCCAAGGTGATTAGAAAATAGTTGAAATAACACTATTTCTTAAATAGGGTAAAGAACACAAAGATCCCAAAGTTAACAAAAAGGACTAAAAGACCTTCAAATTTTTAAAATGGCCATAAACATTTCTATTAAAAAAATAAAAACTTCTTGAATTAATAGTGCAAAATTATCTTTTGACTTTCAATTTTTTTTGTAAACTATCAAAATACCCTTATGTAAGAATAAAAATAATACACTTTGTAAGACTTGAACCCAAGACCTCTAATTCAAAATGTAGCACTTTAATCTTAGGATATAAATAGTTTATTAATATTAAGTGTCAATATCTTTTATATATATAATAAATTAAATTAAATAAAAAATAATTAATAACATATACTGCCAACCATCCCCTATAAATAGTAATTGGTTGACATTTTTTAACGATGCTCTGATGATCAAAATCGTCACATTTTACATTATTGGACTCAATTTTTTTTATCTACATAAAAATGAAATTAATTTTGACCAAAAAAAATTAAAAAATGACCAGAAGTATCCACTGCCCTCGTCAAACACGGTGGGGGGGTGGGTAGAGGTAACTTGCACTACCCTCACTTGTGGAGAGATTGGACGTCAATCTGTCCATAAGTGGGGGTGGTGCAAGTCACTGCCTCCCAACTTGACGCCCCTGTCACTCCTCCCATTATATTTGGCTTTCTAATTTTTCTTTGCAAGAAATGAGCCGTCATTGTATAGATTCGAAAAAAATGAAGTCCAATAATATGAAATTTGACCTTTATTAATACCCCATCGTCCCTCAGAAATGGTGGCTGGTCGATTGTTGTTTTTCAGCGATGGTGGGATAATAAATATTTAATTATTTTATATTTTTATTTAAAAAATATAAAATAATTACATAATGGCACGTATTACATAAAACAAATTAAATAATATAGTAGTATTTTGGTACTTCACTCGTTTTTGACCGGTTGACCATTAATTGAAATGATTTCTATCTTCTAACAGTGGTCTCTATAGCTTAAACAATATATTATTGTTTATCTAACTTACAAATTGCATCATGGCTTTTTTAATATTTGTATATTTAAAACATAATAACTAATTATGCAAAATAAGTATAAAAAAAAAAAGTTACAATATTTTTTACTTAAAAAAAATGTAATGCATTTTTTTTGTTACCTTTAGAGTGAAAAATATCTTATTTGAGTATTTGTCAATGTATAAATATAATATTTTGTTCATTTTTTGTAGGGTATGAGTTCTTCCCTTCTTTTATAAAATATATGTTCGGGTATGGATAAATATGTAAATGTAATATCTTGTCCCTCTTTTATAGAGAATGAGTTTATGCTCTCCTTTGTGGACTACAAGTTCTTCCCTTCTTTATATATAAGGTATATATTTAAACATATATTGATGTGTAAATGTAATATTTTATCCTTTATAATTGAATATGAATTCTTCCCTTCTAACATACATTAAATCTACGTAAATATAATGTCTTTATCTTCATAATATACTAATTACAGTATTAATAGTCGCTATGTTACAATATCAAGTTGTAAAAATAAAATAAAATAAAACAAAAATTGAAATAACATGACAATGCCAAATGAAAGTGATATAAATATATTTTTTCTAATGTCTATTTTTACCCGTTACCTAATACCATTATCAATAATTTCACCAAACAAATGAAAGATCCACAAATATAAAAAAAGGTTTCGTGAGTATCATAGGACCAAAGGATTACCAGAAAGAGACGGCTCATCGAGTAATTTTTCTTTTCTTTTTTCTATTTGCAAGATTTGACCATCCCATGCATTTCTACCTCCACAGGCAACTGATTGTATGTGATGAAAGTCCAAAGAGTTTATGGGAATTATCAATTAGTCTCTTCTAGAATATTAAAATTACCACGTTAAACTTTAAAATATTTAAGAAAATTATCAATTATTTTTATTAAAACCATTACAGCAAGCTGTTTATTAAAAAACAAAAAATACATTGAAACCATTATTTATAGTTTTTAGCATTCGTTTGATCTTCAATTATATGATTTATAGATTTCTCTCACACTAACACTGATTTAAGCATCAGAAAATTTTTACTAGCATCACTATCAGCTTAATTGAATCTCCAATAAGATTTTGTGAAGAATAATAGCAATTTGTCCATATATTTTTATTAAAGATATCAAGTTATGTACTTTAATTTGACACTCCTGTGATATTAATTAAGTGACAATCTTGATACCTACTTTTACTTTATGTGCAACAAAAAATTATAACTCATATCATAAGTAAAAATACATAAGATTAACATATCAATAAAGATAAAAAAAATAAATTAACCACAAGACACAAGATATACGTGGTTCGGTTCAAATTGCCTACGTCCATGGAGGATCCATGATTCAGCTTCTTATTATTGAAATAGATCACTAAGTATCTTCTTACATCATCAATGATCCCACAAGATCCCTTAGTATCTCCCATAAGGACCTCTAAGCATCTACCATTGATTATCATGACTCCCTAAGACCTCTCAGTATCTTCTCATAAGAGATTTTTACAAGGAACACAAGAATAGCCCGAGCATCTAAGTCAAAAGGATCTATGGTGTTTCTCTTTTATTCACTCAAAGAACCTAAAGAAGAAAATACCCCCAAAGGTTACACCCTAGTGCACCACGCACTTAGTGCCTACCTAACTCATCTATTCTCTCTTATGGTTACATCTTGAAACCTTAGATGCTTAATCTTAAACAATGGTTTACAAGTGTTTATATAGGGTGTATTTCATGCCTACTAACCTTATTCCTTGTTGGAGTAAGAGTCCACTTATTGTAGAAGTCTAAAACTTTTCAAAACTTGAAATCCCAAACCAAAACGAACTTTTCCGCGTGTTTTGGCATCGTTGCGCTTGTCCCTAAGCGCTGGCCCTTCTCTCGCCCATCATCGCGGTGCTGGGCTTCTGTGTTGAGCGCCATAGAGCTCAGCCCTGGGTGTCACGGCGCTGGTCAGCTCCTCGTAATTTCTTCGTTTCCTTCACATCTTCGAGTCCCGTTTCACTTCCCTCTTTGTGTCCCATACTTCCTAGACTTCTTCGTACGTGTCCCACACGTTCTAGACTTTTTGTGACTCTCTACTTTGATATTCATCTAAATTCTTGTCCAATCAAGATTGTTGAATCACCAATTTTTTAACAAATCCCCTCCTTGATTCAAAATCTCTCCCCATGAAGCTAATCACCGTCACCCCTCCTTGACCAATGCTCATTAGCATGATCTATAAGTCAAGTCCCCAACTTAACTAAGGCTCTTGCGACTACGGTCTCCAAAGATTCTTGAATGCTGATGTCTATAGTAGTTCAATGTTGTGATCTTCTATGTCCCGAAGACACCATGACCATAACCCTTAATGGTGAAAACACATTCTCGTCATTGCTACTCTTCCCACACATTCTCTTTCGACTCCTGCCATAAAGTGATATATCAAAAGCTGATTTATAGTCTGTTTCAAATCAACAACCCTGTGTTGATCCCATTCTAAGCACTTTTCTACAAGCACATAGCCTCCCTCTGTGCTTTATCAGTCCCTCGATCCTTTTGCTTTCCCATTTAGTGTTCTTTTTGTATGCCTTCCATGAATCTCCCTATTTCGATCTAGCAGTCCCGAGTCCTCTAGGTCTTTATGAAATGAGGAATGAAATCTCATACCTAGTCCCTCCCTTGTCTTTTTCACTATGTAGTCTCAATCTTATTCTACCAATCCTTTATGACTTACCATAAGTCATATTACTCTAATTAGTAAATAACGATTCTCCATGACTCATATGAAAACACTACCCTAGATCCTAAAAATAATTTGTTCATCAGATACTGATTCCTTTTGAAGCTCTCATGCGATCAAGATCTTTGCCAAGTCATCCAACAGACTTGCAAATTCACCTTTTTTCTATCTTTGTCTTCCTCTTAGGACTATTCCTTTGAGTGCCCTAGACAACTTTTGGATCTGCCCTTCAATCTTGATTGTTCTTCTTTTTTCATCTTTATTTTGTGTCTAATCTGAATGATTCTTCTATCTATAACCTAGATAACGCCATCTTCTTAGTAGTCTTCCTTTTAAGAGTAAGCCTTACTCAAAAAATAAAACTCCCTAGTATGGCCACATCTTTTCCTCTTTTAGATAATCATCTTCCCTATTGTTCTTCTCTTATGTTTGTGAGTCCTCATGGTTGACAACCATTGCTCTGCAATCTAACACTGCTGCCTATGCTCTGCAATCTGAACTTCAACTCATACTTCTAATATCAGTTTGTAGCTTTAACCTAGCTCTGATACCAGTTTGTTGCTTCAATCTAGCTATTATACTAGTTTGTAGCTTCAACCGAGCTCTGATACCAGTTTGTTGAGGATATCAAGCCATGCACTTCAATTTGACACCCCTATGGCATCAACTAAGCCACAACTTTGATACCCTCTTTTACTCTATGCGTAGCGAAAAATCATAACTCACACCATAAGCAAGAACACATAAGATTAACACACCAATAAAGATAAAGAAAACAACTCAATCACAAGACACAAGATATACATAGTTCGGCCTAAATTATCTACATCCACGGAGGATCCATGATCCAGCTTCTTACTATTGAAATAATTACTAAGTATCTTCTTACATCATCAATGATCCCACAAGACCCCTTAGTATCTCCCATAGAGACCTCTAAGCATCTACCCTTGATCATCATGACTCCCTAAGACCTCTCAGTATCTCCTCATAAGAGATTTTTACAAGGAACATAAGAATAGCATGAGCATCTAAGCCAAAAGGATCTATGATATTTCTCTTTTATTCACTCAAAGAACCTAAAGAAGAAAATACCCCCAAAGGTTACATCCTAGTGCACCACGCACTTAGTGTCTACCTAGCTCCTCTATTCTCTCTTATGGTTACATCTTGAAATATTAGATGTTTAATCTTAAAAAAGAGTTTACAAGTGTTTATATAGGGTGTATTTTGTGCCTACTAACCTTATTCCTTGTTGGAGTAAGAGTCCACTTGTTTTGGAAGTCCAAAACTTTCCAAAACATGAAATTCCGAACTAAAACAGACTTTTCCATGCGTTTTGGCGCTGCGGCGCTCATCCCTAGGCGCCGCGGCACTGGTGACCTAGCGCTGCAGCGCTGGTCAGCTCCTGAGATTTCTTCATTTCCTTCGCGTCTTCAAGTCCCGTTTCACCTTCCTATTCGTATCTCACACATTCTAGACTTCTCCATACGTGTCCCACACGTTGTAGACTTCTTATAACTCTCTACTTTAGTATTCATCTCAATTCTTGTCCAACCAAAATTATTGAATTACTATTTTTTTAATAATTTTTATTGTTTTTGCAGAATATAAATTTAATCATTGATCGAAATTTTGAAATTCACTTTCAGCCTACATGAAGAAACACAAAATGAAATATTAACATAATTTAATAAATTATATTTAGTACTAAATAAGAAAATAACATCTACACATAAAATCATATTGAAAAAGATTTTATTGAAATCAGAACTTCCATTCTCGCACCTCGTACCTTTTGGCGGTCTTATTTGAATATTTATTTATAACTATGTAACGATCAAGTTCGTCAACAAATATTTCCAACCGTATATAAATTAATCAATTTATTAAGTATTAGTTGCAATTATAATGATCAATTTATCAAGTATTAGTTGTGATGTTCATGCAAATAAATTAATTTCTTAATGTTAAAGATATTTTATTTTTTTAATCTCAATAGCATGACAATGATCAATGGAGCTGACAGATATATAATTATTAATAATTTAACCTTATGCAGGAAATAGATTCACAAATATTCAAAAGGACTTTGTCAGCACCCACCGAGCTTTATTATATGTCAGTGTTGTTTCACCAAACACACGATGTGATGTGTAGCGTACGAGGAAACGAGGTTTCGAAGAGAAGAGAAAAACTTGTGTTATTTCTTTTTTACGTGGATTTAAGTATTAATAATAATTATATATTATAAGTTATTTTAAATAAGTGTTTATTTAAATAATTTATTTATGTTATTTTTTATTAATTTATAAAGATATTTACTTTGATATAAATTTATCATATATAAAAAATTAATATTAATTAAATTATGACTAATGCAATCATAATTAATTGATTTTATAAAAAAAAATTTGGAATTGTAATCAAATCATTTTAAGTCAAAATTATTATATATAGAATTCTTCTCTTCTTTTTCATTAAAGAGAGAAATACATTGAACATTATATAAATTTAATTATAAAAAATTATTATACTTTTGATTCTTATTTAAGAGTATTAATTTTTGTATTCTAATCATTATAAATATTATAAATATGTTATTCTCAATATTCATTTTTTTAATAATAGTGTTACACTTTTCAAATATTGATGAATTTTAAATGATGTATCAATTAATTATTAGATAGTTAACTTTTATAATTTTAAAATTATTTATTAGACTAGTCACCGTTCAATTATTTTTTAACACTTTATTTGAGATCCATATTTAAGATATGATTTGAAAAATATAATATTATTTTTTTTTATAAAAATTTTTTATAAAAAAATAATTGAAAATAAATTTTATAACAAAATCCAATTCTAAACTTTAATAATTGAAAAAAATAATCGCTTTCACTTAACAAAATTTTGTATACATATAAACGGTTAAATTGTGCACAAAAAAAAATATATTTACTTTTTTTGTATAAATTAAGATAATATGACACATCAATAAAAGTGTATACGCATCAATAAATATGAAGATCAATAATCTCACAGGAGAATAAAAATTGTACAAGAAAAAATATAATAAACTACCCTTCTACAAAAGAAAAATAAAATAAACTATCCTAATAATTTCTAGTTTGACGCCGTTGATTTGGTGCCGGTAGATTGTGGCAATAGCTGCCAAACGTAAATTTTTAACGACGTCTGTATTTGTTTATTTAATAACCTTCGAATTCATTATATTGTACTTTTTAATCAGTGCATAATCTTTCTTTTGTTTATTCTTTTGCTCTATTGCCCTTATATTACAAGTGAGTTGTAGAAGTTATTATATAAATTATGTATATAAAAGTTACTCCTCTTAAATGCTTGGGTATATAAATTAATATTGTATGAATATAAATATTACTTATTGGCTTAACAATATATTGTTGTTTATCTAAAAAAAAAAATTGTAATGCTTTTATTCTGTTACTTTTAGAGTGAACAAATAAGGTTGTTTTCCATTTGTGGTCGATCAATGAAGTTTTAGATGACTAGGTTTTAGTTCTTAGAATTCAAAATCTTGAATGAAAATAAAGTACAAATGAAGAAAACCAAATCAACTATGTATACATAGTTGTATATGTGTTATTAGAGTAACATTTTGGAATGCCTAAACTAAAGTACTAATTTTCTTGTTCTTCAATGATTAATATTATTCTAATCATAATTTCTTTCTTTCGTTTGATTATCTAGTTTTATTTTTAAAATTTTTTTTTCCTAATGAAATTTGAATTCCATATTATAATTAGATATATTTAACTTATATTTATTGTATAGTATTAAGGCATTTAGAATTTCATTACATTGATCTTGACTCAATTATCATCTACTTATCACATCAAGGACAGGTAAAGGAATCAAAGGAGTCTCTTTCTTTCCTTCTTTAAATCCTCTTTTATAGGGTATGAGTTCTCCCCTTATTATAAGGTATGTGTTTGAGTTTGTGTTAACTTGTAATTGTAATATCTTATTCCTACTTTGAGAGGGTATGAATTCTTCACTTCTTTGTATGGTAAGTATTCAGATACTATGCGAATGTAATGTGTTGTCCCTCTTTTATGGGTTGTCAATATGTGCCCTCTTTTATAAGGTATATTCATTCTTTGTATGATATGTATGTATTTAGGCAAGTGTTAGTATGTAAATGTAATGTCTTATTCCTTATTTGTAGGATATAAATTATTACCTTCTAAGGTATGAGTTCTTTCCTTTTTTTGTTTTTTATAGGATATGCATTTAGATACGTGAAAATGTATAAATATAATATTTTGTTCATAGAGTTTGTACTCTCTTTTGTGAAATATGAGTTTTTTCTTTTTGTATATATTTAATATTTTATTCTGATAATTTGTTAATTATAAAATCAGTTGTTCTCAGCATTAGTATCAATATATTTAAAAAAAAAAATTAAATAACACGACAATGCGTGATGAAAGTAACTTAAATATATTTTTTCTAATGTCTATTCTTACCTATTACCTAATACCATCATAAATCATTTCACCAAACGCATGAAAGATCCACAAATATTAAAATAGGTAGTATCTTTGGACGGCTAACCAAAGGATATTATTTTGCCCCATGGATTTCTACTTCCACAGGCAACTGAAAACGATTGTATGTTGATGAAAGTCCGGAAAGTTTACGGGAATTATTAATTAGTCTCTTTTAGAATATTAAAATTACACATTAAACTTTAAAATATTTAAGAAAATTATCAATTATATTTGAGTAAAATATTAATATTATTATAATCTCCTCTATTTTCTTAAAGGTAAAAAAATCCTTCGTATTTTGGTTAATATTAACAAAAATTAAACTATTTTTAATTCAACAAAATGGTTTTTGGTATTTTAAAAACAATATGGAACAGGGTGATTATTGAAATTTAACCAAAAATTAAACTATTTTTTATTCAACAAAAGGGTTTTTGTATTTTAAAAACTATATGGAACAGGATGATAATTTTAATTTCAATATCGTACAAGAGGTAGTTGATAATTTTTAAGGGTTTAGTGGAAAGAAAGATGAATGATAGTCTCTTTATTTAGTTTATACATTAAATTATTAAAGGAAAGGAATAATTAATTTTTTAGACAAAAATACCTTCTAATTTTGAATCTATGGGCATCTGCTAATGAAAATTCAATGGTCTGTTAATTGAAATTTAAAATATAATCTAATTTTTTTAATATTCAAAACAATAATATTATATCAGGTCATATATAAAAATTAAGAGTAATATTGCACTTCCAAGTAGATCTCTGACATTTTGATTATCATCAGGTTAATATATCTCTGACATTTTCAAGGATTTGTAAAAATTAGCGAGTCGTTGGACCTTCTTGTTTCAAGGATTTGGTTGCTTCTTTCTGAGCTAAAGTCATGGCTGCTTCTTTGAGAGTGAAAAAAAGTTTGTACGGCGCAAGCTGATTGAGCCGTTTAAGTAATAAGTCCAACAGATTTAAATATATATAAATTTTAAGTTTTAATAATTTCACTTTTATAGAATTATTACTAAAATATTAAAACCAAAATACGCTGAAGAAAAACACATTTATTAAAATATTAAAATCAAAATACACTAACAGATAAAAATATTAAAAGCTGAAAATAAACATATTTTAAAATATTAATTTAAAAATATAAAATAATTATATACAAAACTATAATATTCTTTTAAAATGCATTTTCTCTCGCAACAGAGTAGTTAGATAATACAAAAAAATTAGGGAATAAATGGATTATAGGAATAACAACAATGGGAGAAAGTGGTGATTTCCTATAAAAAATGCATATTATTTGATTTTTTTTTAAATGTCTTACAAATGAAAGTGGTAACATTCACTTGTGGACTATGGAATAATACAATAAATAATTTTGAAAATTATAATTTCACTCAATTAATGATACATCACATACCACTTTATTTTATTTTTTAAAAATGTCTTACATTATTTCTTAATGAAACTGTCTAATAAATTTTTTAATCGAGTTTCCAACATCTTTAATATAATTGAATTATTTCTAAATAAATATATGTATGATAGAATGAATGACATGTACCTCATCCCTCCTAAAGCCAGCGGAAAGAGATGGATAAGACTTTAAAGTTGTGCTCAACAGCTAGTCAAAAGTCATTGCAAACGACCAAAATGAAATTATAAAATTATAAATAAAAAAAATTGATTTATGTTATTTGAATTTTTTATTCATGATTACATAATTAAGAAATATATTAAGCACAAGTTGCGGTTGTTAAAAGAGCTTTACTAAATAAAATATTGTGCCAATTTTTAAATATTTGTGGGCCCAAAATGGAAATTAAAAATAAAAAGGTCAAAAAGAAAAAAGAAAACGATCATATCGCCTTTAATTTACAATAATTTGTTGTTTTTAATTTATTAATTTACAAATCTTAAGAGAACTCCACTAACAATAACTTTTTTCCTTTTGATAATTAACAATTATCTTTCTTGTTCTTCTATCTCTACAGCCTCTATTTTCTTCCATTCCTCCATATCCGGCGAAGCTTCTGACAAAAATAAGAGAGATATTAAATTTAAAAGAAATAGATAGAGAAATATTAAGAGGATTGGAGGCACAAAAAAATATTAAAGAGATATTACTATTAATCAGGAGTGGGCATAAATCCTAACTTGAAATTTTTAGGATGGGATGGATTCAAGAACCGGGATATATTTAAGCCTAAAAATGAGAGACTCGAATGTCATAATTGGGTTTGGACATATCCCGTTTCAGTTCAAGTCTCATCCCGAATCTGAATTTTTTTTTAAAAATAATTTAAGACCAATTAAAGATTTAATTAATTAATTAATTATAAATTAACTTAATGTAATGTTTATAAATTTACAAGTTAATTAACAAATTATAGGCTTTGTTTTAAAAAACATATTTTGTCTTAATTTGTATTCATGACTTTATTTAACCAAATCAATACTGAAGACTGATTCAACTATTAATGTTAAATTAAATTTAAAATTATAATATTCAACGTAATTATAATTAAAATTGAATTTAGAATAATAATATTTATTATAATTAAAATTGAATCTGGAATTAAAATTATAACATTTAACTAATTGAAATTAAAATTGGATTTCAAATTATAAAGTTTAATGTAATTATAATTAAAATTAGAATTAGAATCAAAATTATAATATTTAAAGTAATTAAAATTAAAATTAAATTTAATATTATAATATTAACATAATTGAAATTAAAATTAAAATTAAATTATAACATTTAACGTAATTAAAATTGTATTTCTTATTATAATATAAAAGTAATTAAAATTAAAATTGAAATTGAATTTATAACATTTAACGTTAGTATGAATTCATATTGAAATTATAACATTTAATTTAATTAAAAATTAAAATTAGAATTGGAATCAAAATTATAACATTTAACATATTAAACATGAAATTGAATTTGAAATAATAACATTAATGTAATTGAAACTGAAAAAATCTCCTTAAATATAAAAATTTTAAAACTAATTTTTTGGGTAAAAACAAAATTTGAGCAATTATGAACATAGACCAAAAATAGGCTGTCTCCAATGACCTATGTCCCCACCCATCCCGCTTGGGTGAGATGTCTAATAGATATTCGATCTGGTCCATCTCGAACCTAACTCGGGCCTAATTTATCACTCATACTATTAATTATACTTACTATGTGGGGGTAGAGAGTCAGCCCTAATTCTCTCTCTTCCTCTCGTAATTTTGTAAAAGAAGAAGACAAAAATTAGTATAAAGTCAAAGCCTTGTCTGCACGTGTTGGCTAGACTTCGGCAATAAGTCTTCATTAAGGATATTATTAAAGTATCCAAAATATAGTGCAAGATTATAATTTCATAATTTTACCAAGTTGCAATAAATTCAAATCTGTAGATTAATGTCTATCTTGCCTTGTCTCTGCTTTTATGCATCGATATAAAAGAAGTTACTATTGCTAGAGGACTATGGCACTCGACTGCACATTTTTTATCTTCACACTTGACCTCTTTTTGATAGTGTATGATAGTTGAAAATTTGACTCCTTCATTAAATTTATTAACAGTGGCACCTATCTCTTACGGTGGTTTTAATATTTGATTATTCAAATTTTATATCAATAAATATATTTTAATATTTATTAGTTAGTTTAATTGAGTGTTATTTTAAATATCGCATTTTTTACGTTGTGCCACTCGGATCTTCATCTGAAGTGGACATTTTACTAGTTTCAATCTTTCTTAATGTTGTTGCTTTTATTTTTAGGATATGTGTCTACTCTATGACAAGGTAAAATAAGTTCATCTATAGTTCACTATATTGTATTAGTTAATTATTTGTATCATAGTTTTCTATGATTTATCCAATGTAATCTTAATAAAAAAAAGTCAACTATTAAGATAGAATATTTGAAATAGAAGGGTTGAACTATTTTAGGGCCTAGAAGGGCCATGCCCCTCCTCCTTCTTCAAGCTGTGACATAGCTCATTAAATTTGTATTATGTATATAATTTTTTAGTGATAAAATATCTATTTTGGCCCATTCAAACTTCTTTCAAAATTCTTATACTTGATGGGTTAAATTGTTAATTTAAAAAAGTGGTCTTTACTAGTATTAAAGAATTGTTTTTTAATACATTATTTAATATTAAAAAAATATCTCATATTTTTGCACTTTAATGTTTTTCTATAACAAAAAGTAATTTTTAATTTAAAAGTAACCCTATTTTATATTTTCCTAACTCCATTCCTTATTTTAATAAAAAATAATTTATATTTACAAGTGACCCATCTATAAATATTTCCTTTAGTACAAAGGAATTTTATATTTGCGAAAATGATATTTGGACCACCGTGTTATAGTGAAAGTGACAATTTATGCACATTGTTTTTAAAATTACCAAATTTTACCCCATTTTTATAATTTTTCTATTAAATTTAATGCAATTACACTTTTTTTTTTATAAATTGGATGCAAGAGAAAATTGTCAATAATACCAATTGAAAATAAGAAAATTTTAAAAAAATAAGTAATTCTATCAAATTTAACAAAAATAAAAATTTAAAATGTGGTGAAAATAGGTAATTTAAATATATAGCGAGTAAATGATCACTTTTATTATGACACGGGGTCCAAATGTCCTTTACCCTTTATATTTTTAATTCTTTTCTTACATGAAAAATAATTTTCAATTTAACCTATATAAATAGATTCAAAACTATAGAATATCATACATTGGTGATTTTATCTCATCTTTAATTTATATCAAACTCTTCTTCTTAGTTTGAAGGTTAAGAAAACAAATTCTCCAAGAAATTAGTTAGAATCTTTTACATATTTTAATTATTTTATTTATATATTAGTTATTTTATTAATATCTTACTATAATAACTTTATATGTATTTTGTTCTTTGTACTTTTTGCTTCAAATTGGTTATTTTTAATATATAAATTTTTTTAGCCTCCACAAGAAGAATGATGGTTTGGGTTTTAGGGAACTGACTTCTTTTAACCAAACCACTTTGGATAAGAAAGGCTGGAGAGTGATTGCAAATTTTGAATCATTAGTGGCGTGAACTCTCTAAAGTATTTATTTTCCTAACTTATCTTTCTTGCAGGTATTCCCTAGACATTCAAATTCACTGCTTTAGAAAAGTATTTTATGGGGTGGAGAACTGCTTAAAAAAAGGCTTCGCTAGCGTATTAGTGATGGATTAGTTGTATCAATTTATTATGACCAGTGGCTATTGCAACTGCTTTCCTTCAAACCATTATTCCCCTATAATTTGCCTGAGCATTTATTAGTGGCAGAACTACTACTCCCATCGGGGGCATGGAACTGTGAGTTAGTTCATGAGTCTTTCCCGAATGAAGAATGTGAATTAATACTCAGCATCCCATGCTCTCCATCATGGGAACAATAGATTGACACGGTTATGTGGCATTTCGATAGACATAGACAATATACTATAAAGAGTGGATACTGACTATCCTATTTTTCAAACCAAGCATCACCTAGTAATGATAACACCGAATCCCGATCTTGGTGGCAGCACTTGTGGTATTCGAAGATTCCTTCTAAAATCAAACACTTTGCTTGGAGACTTGTACATGGTTAGATCTCAACTTTTGCAAACCTTAAAAGGCACCATGTCTCTATTGATGAGCATTGTAGCCGATGTGCTAAAGGAGTTGAAAACTCCATCCATGCATTATGGCTATATGATATATTAAAAAAGGTACACTAGGTCTTTTCCTTCTTGCACAACATATGTATTTTTCATAATACACATATTCTAGATCTTCTTATGGAATGCAAGGCGATCTTATCCGCAATGAATTTTGAGGTGCTGCTAATCATATTTTGGAGACTATGGTTTGTTAGAAACCAATTCGTTATAGAAAAGAAAGTAATGTTGGTTGATGATGTGCTTAATTGGTCCAAGTGTTATTGGTATGAGTTCATGTCTACTTTAACTAGCAAGATTGAAACGAAGTATGAAACAATTATTAGATGGATGGCACCTAAGTTGGGCTTAATAAAAGTTAACACTGATGCTAGTCTCTCTTCAAAGCATTTCAAGGCTAGTTTAGGTGTAATTTTGCGTTACCACTATGGAGCTATCTTGGCATCTTTGTCTGTTCTGCTGAATTCAAAACCCTCAGTGGCCATCCTTAAAGCAATGGCAATATCCGAGGTCTTCACTTGGCTAGACTATTGGGCTTATCAGCTATTGAGGTTGCCTTTGATGCTGTCGGTGTTATTCATGACATCAATACCGTTTCTCACTTATTTTTAGAACTTGATTTGGTACTGTACGATATTAGAACCTTATCTGCTTCTTTCAATTTCTGCTCCTTTTGCTATTCTCATCGATCCACCAACCAGGTGGCCCATGAATTGGCACACTTGGCTCTAAATTTGACTTCTGAAACTATCTGGTTTAGAAAAGTTCCATTCCAGTATAAACACATTATAATGAAGGATTACCCCTCCTCTTGAGCTCTTATTAAAGATGTAAACTTTAAGTTCAAATATATATATATATTTTATCAATAATATAATACATATTTATTATTAAACAATTTTATTATTTGTTTAGTGAAAAAGGCAACTACAATTGATCAATTTTTTAAAAACAATAACTGAAAATTCAAAAATTTATACATCATCACCAATCTTTAAGATTATGTTAAAGTTCACAAATCCTAAGATTGAGCTAAAGGTGGAGTACTCTAAGTTTGTTTATATATATGAGTGGTATTCTTTATATAGATCCCTATGCATAAAGATTCTTTTGGTGCATCAGTAAGATTAAATCGATAGATCTTATTATAATAAAAACAAGGGCTAGGATTAATGGCACCATATTTTGGCACAATATTTTACACAAGTTTTAGAATCTTAGATTAATGCATATTCAATGACTTAGATTAAATTTTTTAATGTGAATTAAATATAGTGCATTAATTACATATGTCTGATTGCATATGAGCCATTAAATGTACATTAAATTAACAGTCTAAAATTTGTGTTATATATTGTGTCAAAATTATGATACCATAGATCTTGCCCATAAAAATAGATAATTGTACTTAGAAATACACCAATTTTTACTAAATAGTTTTCTAATATTATTTTAAAACAAAAGTATGAAAATTGATTTTAATTTTAAGTATAATAATCATTTTAATTTATATAGTGGGCTCTTCTTTTAACAATATCGAAAAACTTTTAATATACTAATCATCAAATTGGAAAAGGTTTATTTTAAAATGCTTATTTTTTTTAAAAAAATGTAAATATAAAAAAAAATTGTAAAAAGAAGTTGAGGTCATATATTGTTTTTGTGTATATTTAATGGTTATGATTGTTATGTTTGGCTTTGATGTATTTATTTTTCTAATCTTTTTAATAACTTTTATCATTTTAAAAAATTAAAAAATTGTTTATTTGAGTATAATGTTGCATCCCTTGAAAGAAAATAAATCAAAGCCTTTGAAAGCAAGAGTTGTGATTCTAAATTATGTTAGGCGGTAGATAGGATCTAAGAAGGGTTATATGGTGATGAAATTAGATATGTCTAAAGCATATGATCAGGTTGAATGGGCATTTACTAAAGTTAGTTCTAAGACGATTTGGTTTTTAAGCTAATTGGTGTAGGATATTGATGAAGTGTGTATCATCGGTGTTCTGTATTGGTCAATGGTGTTCAAAAGGAGTGGTTAAACCCATAAAGAGACTCCATCAAGGGGATATTCTATCTCCATATTTGTTCATCCTATATGCTGAGGGATTTTATCCCCATTTCAATAAGCAAAGAGATTCTGAAGGTTGTTTGGAGTTCAATGTGGTAGGCACGGGCCCTTAACTTCTCACTTATTTTTTGTTGATGATTGTTGATTTTTGCTAAGACTATTATAACTTGTGTTCGTACCATTTAAGAAGCGTTAGACTTGTACACTTACGCTTCAAATCAGGTCATAAACTTTTATAAATTAGATGTTTGTTTTGGTAAGCAGTTACAAATGAGAGATTTAGAGACTTTCTCAATGTGCTTGGGATTCATAGAGTTAACTGTCATGAAAAGTACTTGAGTCTCCCAAGTATTAATGGCCGGAATAAAAGAGGATATTTTGCTAATATTAGAGATAAAGTGTGGAATAAGTTAAAGGGATAAAAAAATGAGTTATTCTTGGCTGCAAATAGAGATGTTTTAATTAAAACAGTCATCTAAGCAATTCCTGCTTGCATTATGATTATATTCCACCTTCTAATGACCATAATCCATGAACTTTATAGTCTTTATGCATGCTTCTGGTAGGGTGGTGATGACTTGAAAGAAAAATTATATTGGTGTAGATGGGATATGTTGTGTAAGGGAAAGAAGAGTGGTGGCATTGGATTTTAAAATCTGTTTATCTTTAATCAAGCCATAATTGTTAAAATGGATGGTGTATCTTGTCTAATCCAGATTCTCTTATAGATAGGGTTGTGAAAAGGTTCTATT
The DNA here is from genome assembly GCA_946807835.1 of Ailanthus altissimus. Taxonomy (NCBI): domain Eukaryota; kingdom Viridiplantae; phylum Streptophyta; class Magnoliopsida; order Sapindales; family Simaroubaceae; genus Ailanthus; species Ailanthus altissimus. The sequence continues at coordinate 2,834,000 of OX327690.1, read as the reverse complement.
TTCCTAATAGGAGTTTCTGGCAAGTGAAGGCAACTTCTCATGCTTCCTTTCTTTGGCACAGCATCCTTTGGTGGAGAAAAGTTCTTTCTAAATGGACTAGGTTATGGATGGGTAATGCAGAGAACACTCTAGTATATCACGATCAATGGTTACCTTAGCTAATGTCTTTTAAAGTTTTGTTCCTGCACAAGTTGGTCGAGCATACTACTGTTTTTGAAACCATCTTAGCTTCGATGGAGTGGAATGTTGATGTCACTCGCAAGGCCACGGTCTTAATCTGGTAGATAGTATTATATAACATTATGATTGTTGGGGGTAGATACATGGTAAAGAGTGGGTACAGGCTAGCTTGTCAAAAGATTGAGATTGCTAATAGTTCTAAGAAATTAGCTATTAGCGATTGGAAGAAACGTTGTTGGAACTTGAATGTACAACCAAAAGTTAAGATTTTCATTTAGAAGGCAGCTCATAAATGGATTCCAACAAATGCTAATTTAGTGCATCATCGTGTTCCAACAAATGAGACCTACCTTAAATGTAGGTGAGGTGTCGAAAATACAATTCATGCACTTTGGTTAAGTCATTCTTTGAAAAATATGCATGAGTGTTATAGTTTTATAATTGATAATAGATGCTCTCACAAAACAACCTTGTGTGACTTTCTCATTTTCTATATGAATAATTGTAATGATGATGATTTTGATTTCCTTTATGTTATATTATAGCATATCTGGTATATGAGAAACCAATGAACTACTAATGGTAAGATAGATGTTGAGGTGGTGTATGGTTGAGTTGAGAATGTTTTGGAGGATTTTTAGATGAGTTAATCTGTTTGTTAGCTATTATAAAGGAATAAGAGAAAGTCTTTTCTATAATTCTCAAGATAAGAAAATGCTTGTTTGCGCAAATGCAATCTTTATTGAGGAAGATTATATGAAAAACTTCAAATTTAATAGTTAGATAATTCTTGATGAGTTATCTAAGAACCAAGTATTGTGCTTGAGAGATCAATAAAGTTAGTTTCCAATCTAGATCAAAATAGCTAACTAAAGCTAGTTGCAGAGTAATAACTACCGGTACTATATTATAGTTGGAGGAATATTAGATGTCCAACTAAATATATGTTAATTAGAGAGTTTTTATAGATAATCTTTAATAAATATGAACTGGATTCCACTAATTATGATGAAGTTTTGGTTGGCGTAAATGCAGATCATTGGTACAAAGTTATGAAATTAAATATGAAGTTTATGTATTTTGGGTGAGCATTGCCAGAAAAGAGTAATAGAGATTAAAGTTTATGCTAGTTTAATTTAAATTCTAACCTTTTTTAGAATATAATTATGACATTAAAGTTTTAATTTTTGTGGTTAGGTAAATAGTACTTCATAATTTTCAGTGAAATTTCTATTAGAACAAACAGTATTTAGAATTTTTTTTGGGGAAAAAATAAGTATTTTAGTTAGTTTCATTAAATCATAAAGCTTAAAAGTCGTAAACTTTTTTTTTAAAAAAAAGACAATAAGTAATTTTTTAAAAGTTAAAAGACAAAAGATATATATATACATATAAATTAGGTTAACAAAAATTATTTTCCCTAAAAGAAAGGTTTATAGTACAATTTGAATAAATACTTTCTTTTCCAAAAGCTTAAAAAATGAATAGCGAGAATAATTGAGATTTCACCGCCACCAAGAAATACCTAGCGAATCCAAAGGCTTTGTTCTCAATTCATCATTTACTTACCTAATCCTTCTTTTTCTTTTTCTTTTTCTTTTTTAATGTTTAATTGTGATGGTATCATTTAACTGAAGAGGCAATAATGTCAACCGTGACGTTAATGAATCGATTGGAATTGACTTAGATATTGTAGATTCTTTCTTCTTTTTTTTTTTCTTGTGACTTATCCATTTTTTTAATCGCCAATTTTTTCTATTAAGATATAAGGAGATTGAACTCAGATATAAGATTTATTATAGTGCTACAAAAAAAAATCTTAGCTCAAAGACATACTCACATAGGTACTCTCAACTATGAGTAATGTTAGCATAGGTTGTAATTGAGGCAGTCATTTTTAATTTAATTAAATATTTATAATTATAAAAAAAAACACTTGTTTAATAAAAATTATTGTGTTAATTGTAATTAACGTTGATATTTTTATTTATGGGTAATGTTAAGTATTTTAAATTTTTATTTTAAATTAAAATTAAAATTTTAAAATTATTTATTATATTAAATATTTATTTAATATATAACTTTTGTAAATTCAATTTGTGATAAAAATTTAAAATTTCTACCATTACTGTTTATTTAAATATCAACAAGTCTATTTGTCCTGAAAACGTCCTGAATTTAACTCCCACACGTGCCAGCCTTACAAAAAAGTTATCACCTAGGCATAATTATCCTAATAAATACAAACTTCCTTTTAATTTTTTTTTCTTTCTTATTACCTCTGCAAATATATACTTTCCTATATTCTCTCTTTTAAACTTTCTATTTATCTTGAAGCTTCTATTTCTTTTTCTATTTATCTTCCAAAGCAAACCATATAAAAGAAATCAATCACAAACAAATTAATAATGTTATTATATCAAATGCATTTCAAAACAAAAAAAAACGATAATAATTTCAGTGCTATATATATTGTGATTGATTTTTTTTTTTTTGCATGCCTGATTGGGAAGATGATAGAAAAGAAAGAGAAACTTTAAGAACGAATTAAAAATAATAATAAAAAAAATTGTTTGAAAGAAAGAACACGAGAAAGCAAAGGCAATAAAAGGAAAAAAATTAAAAACAAAAGTTTGTCTTTAATAGGCATAATTATGCCTTAAAACAAGTCAGGTGAAAATTGTTTGTGGGTGGCACTTGTGGGAATTGCATTCGAGACATTTTTGGGATGTTATTTTCGGGACAAATAGATTTGTTGTTTAAATATAGGCCATTAAAGAATATTTATCATTTTTCAATTAATAGTGACTAAATTACTTCTTAAAAAGAGAATATCAACTATTTATTAAAATATTAAGAAAAAAAGTGATAAAAATGTAAAATCATAAGAATGGAGTTGATAAATATTTTATTTATTAAAATAGTTAATTATCATAAGAAAACGATAGTATTGATGTTTTTTTTTATCACTCATTATCATTTGGCAGTAATGTAATATGATGATTTTTTTTTATAAATAGTAAATTCTGTTGCAAAAGTTTTTAAAACTTTTTAAAAATACTTTATAACATATTTTACATATAATAATTAGTAATAAAGTGCTTTTATTATTTATAGTTATAATATTTTTAATTAACCATTAAACTTATATTAAATGTGTGAGTTACAACATTTATATATTATTATTATTTGGAGGTTTTTATATATTAAATATTAGAGAGTTAAAATTATTTATCTATAATAATATTATTATTATGGGAGTTATAATATTTATGTATTTTTATTATATGGAGTTACTATATATTAATATTAATTCTTAAGTTATTTTTTAGACTACCTACCATTATATAAAGGAGGCTAATTTTTTTTAAGATAAACTGTATGAAAGTAAAGAAGGGAAAAGAAAAGTGGCTTTGGTAGCGTGTTTATGAGGAAGAGGAGAAAATAAAATAAAATTATTCTATGTATAGGTGTATATATTTTAAAAGAATATGGTTTTTATATGTGTTTTGTGCAATTTTAACAATAGAGATTTGATATGATTCTTTTATGATCGTGCTTATTGATGAGAGTAGTTATGAGCATAAGATTGAATCTTAGAGTTATATAGATCTGTTACTATTCTCACGAAAAAAAGATTATTTAACTTTAAAATAATACTCTACGATATACATTTTTATATTTAAAGTCAGGTTTTATCTTTTTTTAATATTTTTTGTAATTTATTTTGTTTATTAATAAAGTTATTTTATAAATATTTAATATATATACGTGAATAATATTTAAAATAAATTTTACCCAACAAATCTAATGACTACATGTTCACATGTGTGTGTAAATTGTCAAATAAAAAAAATTATTAGTCAGGAGTGGATACTATACTGCTACGAAGGAGAAATCTCTGAACGAGACTAATTCATCCAGCCGGTAGGAGACAAATGGAAACGGATATGCAACATTGCAGTACCCTAGAAGGTGAAAATATTTTTATGACGAGCCCTAAATAATTCTCTTCCCACAAGTTGCACTCTAATGCCTAAAAAGGTTCTTCCTAATCACTTATGCTCTAAATGTTCCAGGGGAAAGGAAGATATTTTTCATGCCTTAGTTTCTTAGAAAATGGTAAAAAGAGTTTGAAACTGGACTAATTTTGCTGATATGGTTAAAGGTGCATAGGAAAAGGATCTATGGTGTTTTCTGGATTACATTGGATCAGTATCTACTCCAACTAAGTTTGCCAGAGTAATAATGTTTCTATGGAAAAATTGGAAATGCAGGAACATTCAACTCATGAAAGGTGTGAAGGAATGTGCTGAACAAGTTGTGGAGAGAGTGAAAGCCTATTTTGACTCCTTCAGTGCAAGCATTAATGGCAAACAGCAGCCTGCAAAGACTCAGAACACATATTTTGCAAGATTAATGTGAGAACCTTCTGCAAGTCAAGGAATCTAGATATATGATGATGATGCAATTGAGGAGAAAAGGGGCAGGGTTCGTTTAAGGGCTATCATATAAAATGGTGATGGTTCAGTTATCAAAATGGCAATCTCACCAAGAAACTGTCCACTGGATGTTGAAACTGTAGAGGCAAGGGCCATTCAATTTGGTTTAGATCAAGCCAGAAACTTGCACTACCTAAGTACTATAGTTTATTTAGATGCAAAGAATGTAGTTAACTTAGTAAAGGGAACTATCATTTCTTTGAAAGTGATTCGATGGATCATCATTGAGATCCAGAGTCTCTTAAAGGAAAGAGATCATGATTTTATTAGGTTTATGCCAAGATCTCACAATGTATTAACTTACAAGTTAGCCAAATTTGCTTTAAATTTTGATGACGTAGAGATTTGGTTGGAAAATTTTCCAATCCTTTCTCAGTAATGAAGTCTTTTCCTTTCAAAAAAGTAATAAATAATGGTACCCACGAAACTTTATTGAATGAAATTGAGTCGCGATTGATTGACAGCTATGGACAACGACAAGCAGTAGCATTGGACGAATACAATTCACTTTAGAAAATGTCAAAAAAAATATCTTATAATATCTTTAAAAGAATGGGAGAAATATTTTAAAAAGTTAAATAAAATCTTTATTATAAATACCCTCTTTACCAAATAGTCGGAATCCAAAATCTAATTTACACTCAAATACCAACAATTATCTCAAACATTAAATTACCCAATTAAAGTGCTTTCCCCAAATTAACTAAAAATATTATTAGAGCTCAAAATTTTTTAATACTACCATTATATTGTAATTAAACTTAGTATAGACAGTAGGGTTATGTAGTAATTAGTAAAGAGAGGTTTGAATTCTCTAAAATATGCTCTTATACTGAGTGCTAAAACTCAGGATGACTAATTTTAAGAATTGATTTGGTTTAAAGAAGTTGTGAATTGAAGTTACAGTTATTATAGAACTACTATAGTAATAGTTATAGTATAAGAAAAGTTAGATGTTTTCTAAAAATCTAATTGTGATGTAGAAGTAATATTTATCAATTACTTTAATTAATTTTCTATACTAAGCAGTTGTTAAATCTCTTATAGTCATTTTTAATGGGGTACTGTTACCTTTTTTCTCTCGGCACACATTAGCTCTGGCTGACATACGTTGTTTACCATTGGTAAGAAAAAGACCAACAAATCCCCTACCGTGGTTTTATTTTCAGATCGACGATCAACCTTAAAGAGACTAGTATGGCTCTGTCAACCCCTTCTGCTTCGATGGTTGACGATCTTTTGGTGGAAGACGTGGTTGCAAGTGAAATGCAGGATATGGGTTTGGCCGATTTTCAGGTCACCGATGAAACTCGATCTGTCCAGGATTTCCTTTTAATGGCGTCAGAGAGTGGTGGTCTGAATGATAAATTTTTGGTATTGAAAGATACCAAGGGTTATTGCTCTAGCAATGGCTCTTTAGTTTCTAGCTCAGTAACTGTTAATTCAGTTGTGGTGGCTGAAACCAAGTTGACTGGTACAGGTAAGGATTCCATTTGTGAGGGCTCTGGTTTTCATGATGGTGAAAATGGAAGAGATGTACTTACCAAGCCTTGGACTTCTATGTTTTCTGATAACCAAAATTTCAATCCTAAATGTGAATTGAAATTTGTTGCTCCAGAACTATGTAATGGTAAAAGAGTGGTAAATTTTCGTACTGATGAACTCATTAAGAAAGAACAACGGTGGAAGTATGCTTTGATTGGAGGAGTTTACAGATTATCCCTGAGGTTCTATAGGCTGCAAGCCTTTGTGAAGAATCGATGGGCTAGGAAGAACAATGGTGGAAATAAGGGCTATTTTTATGCAATTCTAATAGTGAATTAGGGAAGTAAAAAGCCTTAGAATGATGGAATAATTACATTTAAAAATTGGCCTCTAATTGTTAAAGCTTGGAAACCAAGAATAACTATGAATTTGAATAGCATTCGCTCTGTGCCTATTTGGGTACAACTGCTTAGACGGCCATGGGAGTTTTGTAACCCATTTATGTTAAGTCGTATTGCTATCTCCTTAGATGTGCCTAATAGTGATCTTTGCATATTGAATAAAACAAAATTGGCTTACGCTAGGGTTTTTGTGGAAATAGATGTTGGGAGCAATTTCTCTCTCTCAGTGACTCTAGAGGATGAAAATGGAATTATTGTAAACCAAGAGGTGGTCTATGAGTGGAAGTCGATTGTATGCTTCAAATGTAATAAATATGGTCATGAAGACAATATTTGTGTGCCAGGGAAAAGCATCAAGAAAGTTTGGCAAGTTAAGAGTGACAACCGGCCTAATTTTAAGAATAAGGGAAATATCCCCAACATGGAAAGGTTTTAGAGGATAATCAAGAGGTGAGTGAGGCTACATAGTACGAGGAGAGGAATGGTAACATGGAGAGCAAGTAGGATGTAGAAAATTGAACCTCAAAGGCTGGAAATTCAACAATAAACAATGTTCAAGATCTACCTTTAAGAGAAATCAAAGCAGTGGAGAGATTTAATCTGAGAAAGACTATCTCACTCACCCAAGAGGTGGGAATAATTGGTGAAAGCTGAAGAGCTTTTACGAAATTTAATCTCATTGATAGGGGAACATGATCACTAGCTGGAACATTCGGAGTCTCCACAACCCATATTAATAATCAGAGGTGAGAGCTTTGATTAAGAAGAAAAATCTAAGCCTTTTTGGCCTATTAGATATTAGGGTCAAGCTTGAGAATGTTAATAAGATTTGGGGCAAATTGGCCTTAAAAAATTGAAAACTAGAACACAACTTTGAGTGTTTAGATTTAAGAAGAATATAGGTTGTGTTTAATCTTGCTAAATGCAATGTTGAGATCCTCTGTAGGCACTGGCCGTTTATTTACTGTAAAATCTTCACTTCTATTGAACCCTTATCTATAGGGCATCTGATGTAATGGATAAAGAGGTTCTATGGTGAAATCTTCATGCGGGGATGGTAAGCACTTGATGAGATCTTTATCTAAGACGATTTCAATAATGTACTAAGTAATAATGACAAAATTAAAGGCAATTGGGTTACTAATAACATGGTAGATTCCTTTAAAGATCGGATTTCTGGGCTAGAGCTATTTGAGCTAAAGACTTATGGTTGTAGGTTTACATGGTGTAATAATCAAATTGGCTCCCAGAGGATCTGGAGAAAGATTAACTGGGCTTTTGTCAATGAAAATTAGTTAGACTCATAAGAACAATCAAAGACTGAAGTCTTAACAGCAAGTATTTTTTACCACACCCTTATAGTGGTGACTATCTCTGAGGATCTTCTCAGAGGTAGACTACCTTTTAAGTTTTTTAACTTTTAATGCTCACACCCTCAGTTTATTCATATAATTGAGAAAGTTTGGCAAACTGAGACTTTATGTTCTCTAATGCGTAGAGTTTGGTGTAAACTTAAACTTTTAAATGTAAAGCTTAAGGTTCTTAACAAAGATTGCTTCATGGATGTAACTTAGAAGATTGCATATTGTAAGATTGTGTTGGATTCTTTACAGAACAGATTGACAGCAGATCAATTCAACCAAGTACTTCAAGAAGATGAAAGAGGTGTGTATCAGCTTTCGAGAAAACTCATTCTCACTGAGGAAAGTATTTTGAGACAAAGGTCCCGAGCTCAGTGGGTGCAACTTGGGGATTGAAATCTAGATTTATCCACAATATGGTGAAGCAGATAAAGGCTAGAAACAAAATTACTTTTCTTGTAAACCAGAGTGGTAATCCTATCAAAGACCCTGAAGTCATTAAAAGTATTATAGTGCACTATTACCAAAACTTAGTGGGAACAGTTACAGCACCAGGGAGCCCACTAGGCAAAAAATCTTTGATATCAAGCAAAAACTAAAAAGGAAAGATTAGGAAATGCTTTATGCTCCAGTTTCTGATCAGGAAGTAAAAGATGCGATGTTTAGTATTAAAGAAGATAGAGCGCCAGATCTTGATGGCTATAATAGTTTCTTCTTTCAAACAAGCTGATATATCAACGAAAATGAAGTTACACAATCTGTGCAACACTTATTCTCTAAATGTCAAATCTATTATCCTATTAACACTACTGCCATTACCATTGTTCCTAAGGTGTCTAATTTTTTTGAGCTTGGGGATTATAGACCCATTGCTTGTTGCATTGTACCTTATAAATGCATTACAAAATAATCATATGCGATTAAGGAAAGTTGTTGACTACCTTGTGTCTCTGAGTCAAATTGCATTTATACCTCAAAGGACAATTGTTGATAATGTTCTTTTAGCTCGTAAATTGATGATGGGGTACGATAAGAAGAGTGGAGTGCCTAACTGTTCTCTTAAAATAAACTTAAGGAAGATCTATGACTCAATTTTCTGGGATTTCCTTGAGGAAGTTTTATTAGGGCTTAATTTTTATCTCTCTTTCGCTCGTCTAATTATGTGTTGCATAAGATCTTGCATGTTCTCAGTAGTAGTGAATGGTAGTTTGAAAGGTATTTTTTTTGGGTAAAATAGGTCTAAAGCAAGGGGATCTCATGTCTCCATTGTTGTTTATTTTGGCAATGAAGTACTTGAGTAGAAGTTTAAGCTATGTTCTTTAAGACCAATTTACCTTTCATAAGGGATGTAAAAAAATGAAGTTAAATCACTTGAGTTTCATTGATGATTTGTTTCTAGTCTCTCATGGTGATACAAATTCTGTTAGTCAATTCAAAAACATTTTGGATAACTTCCATATGGTCTCAAGTATACAATTAAATATGAGCAAGAGCTTAATATTCTTTGGCCATATTCCTACTACCACAAAAGAGACTATCTTACATCTAACCCAATTCAAATGTGGCGTACCTTTAATTTTTGGAAGACTTCTGAAAGAACATTGTCGAGAATTAATTAGTAAAATGACTGCAAGAATAATGAATTAAGCAACAAAATTGTTGTTATATACTGAAAGGCTACAAGTGATTAATTCTATCTTATTGAGTATGAATGTCTATTGGTGTTCTACCTTTATCCGACCAAAAATTGTTATAAATGAGGTGGAAGGTATTTGTAGGAGTTCCTCTGGCATTATCATAATTCAAAGAAAAAAGGCAGGCTTGTTGTTTAGGATGAGATCTGTTATACCAAGAGGAAATAGGGCTTAGGAATAAAATCCCTTCACACTTGGAACCCAACTGCTGTCATTAAGTATTTATGGAATCTCTTGGTGGTTAAATCTTCTTTATGGCCTACATTGGTGATTGAAAATAAACTTAGAAGATTAAGCTTTTAAGGGATAAAAAAGCCACTAGATTGTATCTGGGTATGGCGAAAACTCCTAGATTTGCGAAAACCCACAAAAAAGTTGTTCTGTTATGTGTTAGGTAATGGCTTTAACTTCTTTTTCTGGCACGACCCAAGGTTGAATGGTGAGTTTATCATAGAAAAATTCCCTTATGTCAATATTAATGATTCCGATATTCCACGTGATGCAAAAGTTGGTAACCTTTGGCGTAATGGGGCTTAGAATATTTCTGACCCATTGGATGACCACACTGGTTGTGTTTAGGACTACATAAGATCTAATTTTTCCATTAATTTCTCTAAATAGGATAAAATCACTTGAAATGCCTGCTCAAATAAGATATTTTCTATTACTAATGCATAGAGGAATCTGAAAAATAAAAAATCTACGGTGGGATGGTACAGGTTACTTTGAAGGCCTCAACACATCCCAAAACATAGTTTTATCACTTGATTGCCCTTAGAGAATAGACTATTTACAAATGGGAAACTAGTAAAATAGGGTCTCAACCTCTCCCTAAATCGTCCACTTTGTCGTAATGACAGTGAAATGATGGATCACTTATTTTTTTGGCACAGCTTTACAGAGGGAGTATGGCAAAGAGTTTTGATGGCCTACCAAATTACTAGACATCTTATGCTTTGGAAAAGAGAAGCTACTTATTTTTGTAGGAAAACCAGAGGTAAAACTTTACTTTGCAAAATTTAGAGAATTATTTTTTGTGCCTCCATCTACTTTATTTGGCAGAAGAGGAACCAGGTAATTTTGACAAAAAGTGCCTAATGCAAATGATGTCTTTTGATGTATTAAAGATATTGTTTGGATTCATTGTTTGTCTAATATAAATGGCTAAAATATAGATGTTTTGTGTAACTAGGTGGTAATTCGCTTGGTATTTACTTCGTTCCTGGATGTAATGGCTCTAAAGCCAATTGTATTTGAATAGTTTGATCAATTTAACCTTTATTATTGATTACCAAAAAACTATCTCTTACATTTTCTTTCTTAATCAATACAATTAAATTAACAAATTGATTAATTATGCAATTCACTATTATATTTTATTATGAAAACTTGATTGCTTATGAGTTTTTCTTAAAAAAACTATAAATTAATTTTAAACTCAAGAGATAACTAAAAAAATTGATCGTATACATATATATATACATATATGTAGTGGCGAAACTGTAGCAGGGTCTAAGGGGACCATGCCCCCCTAGTACTGACAGAACCCCTTATATTTACATTAAGCCCCCCTCAAATTTTGATAGAACCCATTAAATTGATATTATGTGCATAATTTTTTAGTATTAAAATTCCTATTTCAGTCACCCCCCTCCCAAAACTTCTTTCAAAATTCTTATATTTAGTGAGTTAAATGTTTAATTTAAGAAAGTGGCCCCTATTAACATTAAAGACTTGCTTGTTATTACATTATTTAATGTTAAATAATTTTCCATCTTTCTCTACTTTAATGTCTTTCTCTAATAAAAAATAATTTTTTTTTTAATTTACAAGCAATCATTATTTTTATATTTTCCTAACTTTTTGATCTTATCTTAATAAAAAATAATTTTATATTTATAAGGAGTCCCATCTATACATTGTTTTTATATAGAAAAGAAAACTTTCAACTTAACCTATACAAATGGACTCGTAATTATGAAACACTATACATTGGTGATTTTATCTTCTCTTCAATTTGTGCTAAACTCTCCTTGCCTACAAAATAATTATTCTATTCTCACTCTTCTCATGTCTACTACAACTAGTGAACGTTCATTTTAGTTATGCATATTAGTAAGACAAGATTTAGAAACAAAAAAGAAGATGACTTTTTGACAGACTCATTAATCACGTATATTGAAAGGAAAATTGCAAAAAAATATAGTATAGAGCCTGTTAAAGAAGTGAACAAAAGTCTCACATTTGCAAGAAATGGGAAAGATCATGGGTATATAAGAAGTGAACAATATCTTTATTGGTATAAGCCCTTTTAGATAGAGTCCAAGAGCAAATCTATGAGAGCTTAGGCTCAAAGTGGAGAATACCATGCCAATGTAAAGATATGTGTGGTTCGTTGTGCTCCTAATAGTGGTATCAGAGCTATGCCCCCGAGTTAGCTATGTGGATGAGTCCTTGGTGCAAAATGAAAAGGTGGTGAGCCTAGTAAGCCTTGATTTGGTTGCGATGGGATCTGTAGTTAAATTCTATAGACAGGCAATTGTGTGCTCTAGGCTTTACATAAAGCGTGTTAGTCGATGTACTGATGAGGAGTTGACCTGAAATAGCAAGCTCTCTAAGTAGGCAGTACTCTTATGCTTCATATAAGGCGTGTGGAAGCAATACAGTAAATATGAGTAACAAAATATTAGGAGCAAGATCTTCTTGTGTAGAAGATGAACGAATGACGAATGAGATATCATTTGAGGGAAAGCTGTGTATAGTCCCTTTTTCGAGGGGAGGATTATTAAGGAAGTGAACAAATGTCCTACATTAGCAAGAAATTAGGAGGATCATAGGGATATGCAGTAAACTGTATCTCTATTGGTATGATGCCTTTTACATAGAGCCCAAGAGCAAATTCATAAGAGTCCAGGCTCAAAGTAGACAATATTATACAAATGTGAAGATATGTGTGGTTCGTAGTGCTCCTAACAAAATCAATTATAGATGAATTTTGAGATATGAAAAAGGTCGAGCTATTTTTGATAAAAAATTATTATTTTTTGATAAAAAATTATACTAAAGTTTCCAACAATATATTATTTTAATTCATCCATTATTGACATGGAATAATAATAATTTTGATTAAATTTTATTTTATTTTATTAAACTTATAATTTTATATTATAATTTTCTTCTTAAGGTTCAAATCTTGGTTATGCTGTGCATACTTGTATACTTATTAAAAAAAAAGATAAAAACATAGTTTTACACAATCTTCTTAATAGGTTAATGTTTGGCGTATCCATGGTTGAATGGTAGAAAGATCAAATACTACAAAATTTGAGGTAATATCTAATAATTTTCAACTTTGAGGACAGTTATAATTCTTGTTCTTCAACTTAATTATATAAAATTATTTTTAATTCAATTGTAATATTTATAAAACGAAAATTTATAGATTTGTAATAGTGACAAACTTGAGTGTAATTATTCAATTTTAAGAAAATGACAAAAATAAAATAAAAAGATAAGTAGTACACACAAATTTATTTAGAACCAAATTATATATTTGAATTAAATTTAATTATTGCCGACAGAACTCGACTCAGAATCTTACAATGTGAACCTAGGTAGGCCTTGCCTGGCACCCCAACTGAACGCTTCTCAAAGTTCGTTATCAACTCTGAAAAATTCTATGAGATAAATCTTAAAATTTCTCTTAATTTCTTTCTGATATATTCTCATAACCATGGAAAAAATTTTAATTTTTCTAAAAATCTTGAATTAAAATGAACAGAGTTTCTCTTGTTTTTCTGAAAATCTATATTTCATAAACCTATAGAAAATACACTTCAATATTTCTCACATCCCTTAGCTGCAAAAGGGACCTCCCATCTCTTCCCAAATAAATCAACACAGGAATTCTTGATCATACTCCAACAAACATCTATAACAGGAAAACTAACCATTTCAAAAAGGCATAGTATTTATTTTGGTTCTAAAATCTGTTATACATACTATACAATGCAAAACTAAATATGATACATGTAAATGCACTAAATGTATACATATAATTCTGTACATGCACAGGAGATCATCGTAGGGCTGGCCCACTACTGATCCACAGGAGAAACTGTAGGCTATATGCTGCTGACTGTACCTGGGGGGGAAATAGAAACACCAAAAACAAAGGGCAAGTTAATAAACTCAATGAGTGGGTGTGAAATCTAAATAATTATAAACACATACTGAAAATTCTAAAAAATATTGAAAACTGTTCTAAATCGTTTTTAAATCTCGAATATTGATAAAATTATACCAAGCGATTTTCTTTATTTAAGATTTTTAAAACTTAATAGACTACTGCTGAAATCTGTAAACATTATTAATAAATATTTTTATTTATTAGAAAAACTACATATCTCATACAATTGTTTAAAACTCTCGCTTGGTTCTAGTTTGTCTGAAAAGCACCAATGGCTACCCTAATACTGAACCTACTCGTCGACGTAGCCGACGAAATAAGTCGGTCATAAGGCGATCTCCGCTAGCAACAACCAATGTGACTAATCTGATAAACTGATAAATTTGAGGCATCTTATTGTTTATGTGGCGGAATATACATCCCAGACATATAACAAGACAACACCTCATAGCATAAGCGACTCACTTACTTAACACCCCGACTCTCCGGAGTTAGTAACACTCAACCCAACTGATTGACTTGCCTATGCATACGGGGTGTACCGGCTGAGTCTATGCTATCCCTATAGGGATCTGAATTTGATAGCTAATCACTGATAAATGGGGTACCGTTGGCCTTTGAAAAATTGATAATATCTAAAAAATGTTCCTTGAAATTAATATGTAAATTCTTAAAATCTGTTTCTTACTGTTAAAAAATAAATCTTTAAACTATTAGAAATACTTAACTGTAATTCTAAAGTTTTGCAGTAATTTTCTTAATTTTTATTTTTTAATTTTTTTTTTTTAAATGATAAAATTTCAATTATCATTATATCAACAATATCAAATAAAATATCACTATGCTTTTCTTAATTCTTAAAAATTACGAAACTTGGATAAATTACCTGAAACAACAACATTTAAATCAGAAAGCACATAAATACTAATAATTTAAAATAAACTGCATTTCATTTCTTTTAATTGCTTTCCCACTCATCGACTGTCCTACACTAAAGTTTTATTTTCGGGCTTGTCCTTTCACCAATTTCAACCTTCGGCACCTACAAAGCATAAATTATGCTTTAGTCCCCTTAAAATAGAAAAATTATCAAAATACCCCTAGTATACATTTTTTGGCCACCATCAAAATTCCTTTCTAAATTTATAATTTTGCCCCCAACAATCTCAATTTATACAAAAACTTTCACTTTTTGTCAAAAGGTCCATAATTCTTTATAATTTTCTTTGGATATAATTACCCCTAATCTTTATCATAAATGACCGTTATATCCCATATCCTAACCTTAATTTTCACCCATCAAAACTCATCTTAAGGGTCCTAGAAATTATTCTTAACCCTCAATTTTAGCTAATTGCACTTATACCACTAGAAACCCCAAAATGACCCAAATGCAATTTTTACCATTTTTCAAATTTCTTCTTACTTAGGTCTTATCTACTCTCCAAATTCATTCTAATGCTCTAAATTTATTCAATTGAAGTCTAATTACATAAAAACCCTAATTTACTATTCTAGGGTTTGAAATTCTCACCTTTTAAAGCAAATTTAAACTTAATCCACCATTGAATCTTACTTAGGCACTTGGAAACAACTTGAATTTGGTGTGGATTTCTTGATTTGGCTTAGAAATTTCACAGGTTTCACTGTTCATCTCCTTCCCCTCTTCATAGCCGAAATTCTCTCTCTCTCTTTTGTTTTCTTTTTTTTTTTCCTTAACAATTCTTTGAAATTAAACACCTGGCCTTTATATATATACCAAAAAATTGCATAATGGCTCTCCAAGAAATTCCTAATTGCTACTTAGTCCTTTAATTAAAAAGCCTTTGATTGGTGGTCAATAATTTAATAATTATTACTAATAACTAGTAAAATATAATATAATAAACTAATATATGCAATTGTCCCAATTTGATTGGTCCATATATCTTAAAATACACATACTTATCCAACAAAAATAGCTTGCTTAGGGTGTGACGCTTACACTAAAAATTATTGGTACAAATATTGAATTTTCACTACTTAGTTTACCGAAAATTCTAAAAATATTCGGTGAGCACCCAATGCCCAAATTGACTATGAAATTATCCAATTGGGTCTATTACAGCTCACATAAATACTTAAAAAAAAAGTCTAAAGATGGTCAAAATTTAAAACTTCTACGGTTTCTTAATCGTAAAATACCGAAATTCTAAGTATTTAACTATTCATGAAAATTGGGCTTTACAATTTCACCCCTCCTAAAAAAAGGGTATTTGTCCTTAAAATTTTAAATCATACCTATCTCAAAAAGGTGGGGATGTTGTGCCATCATGTGGTCCTCACGTTCCCACGTGGCTTCCTCTATTCCATGATTAGTCACTCTGACAGAACCCGACCCAGAATGCTACAATGTAGACCTAGGTAGGCCCTATCGGGCACACTAATGGAACGCTTCCTAAAGCGTAGCACTCCTCTACAAGGCGAGATCTTCAGGAAGACCTTGTCCTCAACTTCAAATTTTAGGTCCTTTCTTCGATTGTTCGCGTAGCTTTTCTGCCTATCATTAGCTATCTTCAGCCTCTGTCTTATAATTTAAATTTTCTCTGAGGTGACTTGGACAATCTCAGGACCTAGAAGCTTCCTCTCACCAACCTCATCCCAATAAACTAAAGCTCTACACTTCCTTCCATACAATGCCTCATATGGTGCCATTCCAATGCTCGACTGATAATTGTTATTACAGGCAAACTCCAATAACGGTAGGTGGTTATCCCAGCTTCCCATAAACTCTATTACACAAGCTGTAAGCACGTCTTCTAATATCTGAATCACCCTTTCTGATTGTCCATCGGTCTATAGGTGAAAAGTTGTGCTAAAATTCAGTTTAGTGCCTAGAGCCTTCTGTAAGCTGGGCCAAAATCAGGAAGTGAACTTTAGATCTCGGTCTGAAACTATAGATACTAGAGTGCCATGAAACCGCACGATCTCATCTATATACAATTAGGCCAACTTCTCTAAGGTATAATTACTCTTGATAGGCAGAAAATAGGCAGACTTCGTCAATTGGTCTATAATCACTCATATAACGTCATGCCCCCTCTGGCTACACGGAAAACTTATTATAAAATTCATAGTAATTCGCTTTCACTTTTATTTTGGAATCAGAAGCGGTTATAAAAGGCCTGTAAGTTTCTAATGCCCCACTTTCACTTGTTGGCATACTAGGCATTTAGAGACAAATTTAGCTATGTCTCTCTTCATGCCCTTCCACCAGTAATGCTCTCTTAAGGTTCAGTATATCTTGGTGCTCCTCGGATGCATGGCATAGGCTGATGGATGAGCTTCTTCCATAATCTCCTTTCTTACTTCTCCCATATCCAAAACACATAATCTCTGACCCAATATTATTGTACCATCCCCAGCTACTATAAAAAAATTTTGTTGTCCTTCTATGATCTCATTCTTTAATCTAATCATTTGAGAATCTTGAGCCTGTAGCTTTTTAATCTGATCAATAAGTCTCGACTTAACTTGAAATGTAGCTATCAATGCTTCTAACTCTAATAATTCTAGCTTTACACCTAAAAACCTCAATTCTAATAACATCGATAAATGAGAGGCCCTTAAGTGAGCCACTGAACCCATGGCCTTCCAACTAAGGGCATCTACCACTACATTTATTTTTTCCAGATGGTACTCAATGGTGCACTCATAATCTTTTATTAATTTGATCCATCTCCGTTGTCTCATATTGAGCTCTTTCTATGCAAACAGATACTGCAGGCTCTTATGATCTGTAAATATCTTGCAGAAAATTTTATATAAATAATGTCTCTAGATCCTTAAGGCAAACACTACTATAGCAAGCTCTAGGTTATATGTAGGGTAATTCTATTCATGCCTCTTTAGTTGTCTCAAAGCATAAGCTATCACTTTTTCCTTCTGCATTAAAACACAACCCAGACCTTGCCTGAAGGCATCACAATATACGATGAACTAATCATTCCCCGACAGAAGTGTAAGCACTGGGGTTTAGGTTAATCTCCTCTTCAACTCATCGAAACTCTACTAGCAAACTTCTATCCACACAAATTTCTCTTCTTTCCTAGTTAGCTTAGTCAGCGGGGCAGCTATCTTAGAAAACCCTTCCACAAATTTTCAATAGTATCCAATCAAACCCAGAAAACTACGAACCTCGGTTACGTTTATGGGCTGCTTCTAATTCCGTATAGCCTTAATCTTCTAAGGATCCACTGACATCCTGTCTGCCGAGATAACATGCCCTAGGAATGTAACCTTATCCAGCCAAAATTAGCACTTGCTAAGCTTGGCATATAATCGATGTTCTTTTAAAGTCTGTAGAACTGCCCTGAAGTGCTCTGCATGCTCCTTCTTGCTACGTGAATAGATTAGTATGTCATCAATAAATACCACTACAAACCGATCCAAAAATGGCTTAAATATTCGGTTCATCAGATCTATAAATGCGGTTGGGGCATTCGTCAATCCAAAAGGCATAACTAGAAATTCATAATTCCCGTAACAAGTCTTGAAGGAAGTCTTAAGAACATCCTCTTCCCGTATCATTAGCTGATGATAGCGAACCTTAGATCTATCTTAGAGAATACTTTGACTCCATGTAACTGATCAAATAAATCGTCGATCCTCGAAAGTAGGTACTGATTACATATTGTTACCTTATTGAGTTCTCGGTAATCAATACATATTCGCATACTTCCATCTTTCTTTTTCACAAATAATACTGGCTCTCCCCATGGGAACGTACTCGACCGGATAAAGCCCTTATTCACTAACTCCTCCATCTGCACTTTAAATTCTTTCAACTTGAAAGGAACAATTATGTAGGGTGCCTTATATATTGGTTTCGTACCAGAGATTAGTTCTATTTTGAATTCCACCTCTCTATCTAGGGGCAATCCTGGTAAATTATTTGGGAACATGTGTGAAAATCCCTAACTACTGGGATATCTTCTAATTTTGTACCCCTATCTCTAACCTCAGTGGCATATATAAGATAGATTTGACACGATTTTTTCAACAGCTTCCTCGCTTTAACTCTTGATATGATACTGGTGGGAAGAATTCTCCGAGTTCGATAAAAATTAATCTTAAATTCCCCTGGCTTACATAATTGAATCTCCTTCCTGAAATAATCTACCGTGGCCCAATAAGTGGACAACCAATCCATTCCCAGAATCACATCAAAATCCCTAATATCCAAGAGGATCAGATCTGCTAAAAACTCTTGACCCTCAATGCTAATGCTACTATTCCTGCACACTCTATCTGTAATGCCCAATTTTCATAAATAGTCAGATATCTAGAATTTCGATATTTGATAATTAGGGAACTGTAGAAGTTTCAGATTTTGACCTTTCTTGAAACATCTTTTTTAAGTGTTTATATGAGCCGTAATTTCATAGTCAATTTGGGCATTGGGTGTTCACCGAATATTTTTGGAATGTTTCGGTCGACTAAGTATTGAAAATTCAATATTTGTATAAATAATTTTTTGTGTAAGCATCACACCCTAAGCAAGCTATTTTTTGTTGGATAAGTATGTGTATTTTAAGATACATGGACCAATCAAATTGGGATAATTGCATATATTAGTCTATTATATTATATTTTATTAGTTATTAGTAATATTTATTAAATTAGTGACCACCAATCAAAGGCTTTTTAATTTGAGGACTAAGTAGCCATTAGGCATTTCTTAGAGAGTCGTTATGCAATTTTTGAGTACATATATAAAGGCCAAGTGTTTTATTTCAAGAATTGTTAAGAAAAAAAAAAGCAAAAGAGAGAGAGAGAGAGAGAGAATTTCAAAAATGAAGGGGGGAAGGAGATGAACAGTGATACCCATGAAATTTCTAAGCCAAATCAAGGAATCCACACTAAATTCAAGTTGTTTTCAAGTGCCTAAGCAAGATTTAAGGATGGATTAAAGGTAAATTTGCTTTAAAATGTGAGAATTCTAAACCCTAGAATAGTAAATTAGAATTTTCGTATAATTGAACTTTAATTGAATAAATTTAAGGTATTAGAATGAATTTGACCATAGATAAGAAGAAATTTGAAAAATAGTAAAAATCTCATTTAGGTCATTTTGGCCATTTTAGAATTTTTAGAGGTACAAGTGCAATTAGCTAAAATTGAGGTTTAAGAATGAGTTTTGATAGGTGAAAATCAAAGTTAGGATATGGGACATAATGATTATTTATGATAAAGATTAGGGGTAATTATGTCCAAAAACAATTATAAGGGATTATGGACCCCTTTGACAAAAATTGGTAGTTTTTGCATAAAATGACATTGTTGGGGGAAAAATTATAAATTTAGAAAAAAAATTTGATGGTGGTCAAAAAATGTACTATAGGGGTATTTTGGTAATTTTTTATTTTAGGGGACTAAAGCGTAATTTATGTTTTGTAAGTGCCAAAGGTAGAAACCGGTGAAAGGACAAGCCCAAAAAAAAAAAAATTAGCGTAGGACAATTGGTGAGTGGGAAAGCAATTAAAGGAAATTAAATGCAGTTTATTTTTAATTATTAGTATTTATGTACTTTCTAATTTAAATGTTATTGTTTTAGGTAATTTACTCAAGTTACTTGATTTTTTAGAATTAAGGAAAGCATAATAATATTTTCATATAATGAGAATTTAAAATTTATCATTTAAAAATATTGCAAAATTTTAGAATTTCAATTCAATATTTTTAACAATTTAGAGATTTATTTTTCAGCAGTAAAAAACAGTTTTTAGACACTATCAGTTTTCAAATGACAATGGTATTCCATTTATCAGTTATTAGCTATCAGATTCAGATCCCTGTGGGGATAGTATAGACCCAACCGATACACTCTGTATGTGTGGACAGGTCAGTCAGTTGAGTTGAGTGTTACTAACTCCAGGGAGTCGTGGTGTCGAGTCAGTGAGTTGCTTATGCTACGGGGTGTTGTGTCGTTATTTGTCTGTGATGTATATTTTGCCACATAGACAGTGAGATGTCTCAGATTTATCAATTTATCAGATTGGTCATAGTAGTTGTTGCTAGCGGAGACCGCCCTGTGACTGACTCATTTTGTCGGGTACGTCAACGAGTGGGTCCAGCAATAGGGTAGTCATTGGTGCTTTTTCAGACAGACTAGAACCGAGCGAAAGTTTTAGACAATTGTATGAGATATGTAGTTTTTCCAGTAAATAAAAATGTTGTTAATAATATTTACAGATTTTAGCAATAGCCTATTCAGTTTTAAAAAATTTTAAATAAGAAAACTACTCAGTAGAGTTTTACCAATATTCAAGATTTAGAAACGATTAAGAACAATTTTCAATACTTTTTAGAAGTTTTAGTATATTTCCATAATTATTCATATTTTACACCCACATATTGAGTTTATCAACTCACTTTTTGTTTTTGGTGTTTTTATTTTTTCCCCAGGTACAGCTAGCAGTGTTCAGCCAACAATTTCTCCTGTAGATCAATAGTGGGCCAGCCCTAAGACGATTTCCTATGCATGTACAGAGTTAAATGTATACATTTAGTGCATATACATGTATCATATTTAGTTTTGCATTGTATAGCATGCATAACAAATTTCGAAACTAAGATACATATTTATGCCTTTTTGAAATGGTTAGTTTTCCTACTATGAATGCATGTTAGAGTATGATCAAGAATGCATGTGTTGATTGATTTGGATAGGGACGGGAGGTTCCTTTTATAGCTAATAAATGTGAAAAATATTTGAAGTGTATTTTCTGCAGGTTTATAAAATATAGATTTAAAAAAAAACAGGGAAAACTCTGTCCGTTTTAATCCAGGAATTTAAAATAAATAAAATTTTCGTGTTTATATAAATATATCTAAAAGAAATTAAGAGAAATTTTAGGGTTTGCCTTAAGGAATTTCCCAAAGTTGATAGTGGACTTTGGGAAGCATTTCGTTGGGGTGCCCGGTAAGGCCTATCTTGGTCCACGTTGGATCATTAGCTGGTTGGGTTCTGTCACTATCAGCCATCATAACCTCCTCGGTAGGAAGAGATATAGCTACATTATCCTCTAATAATTAAGGCATTACTCCCACAATCGTTACAAATCTTATAGATACAAAAGAGAAGGTAGCTCCAGGATCAATCAACCATGGATCTAACCCAAAATCCTACTCTGATACCACTCATATAGAACCTGACCCAGACAAAACAATATGGACCTATGTAGGCTCTGTCGTGCACCTTAACGGAACGCTTCTCAAAGTCTGCTATTAACCCTGAAAAATTCCATGAGGTGAACCCTAAAATTTCTCTTAATTTCTTTTTGATATATTCTCATAACCACGGAAATTTTTTTTATTTTTCTAAAGATCTTGGATTAAAACAAACAGAGTTTCTCCTGTTTTCTTGAAAATCTATATTTCATAAACTCGCAGAAAATACACTTCAATATTTCTCACATCCTTTAGCTGCAAACGGAACCTCCCGTCCCTTCCCAAATAAATCAACATATACATCTATAGCAGAAAAACCAACCATTTCAAAAAGGCATAATATTTACTTTGGATCCACAATTTGTTATGCATGCTATAGAACACAAAACTAAATATGATACATGTAAATGCACTAAATGTATACATATAGCTCTGTACATGCACAGGAGATCATCGTAGGGCTGGCCCACTACTGATCCACAGGAGAAATTATAGGCTATACGCTGCTGACTGTACCTGGGGGAAAATAGAAACACCAAAAACAAAGGGTAAGTTGATAAACTCAATGAGTGGGTGTGAAATCTAAATAATTATAGACACATACTGAAAATTCTAAAAAATATTGAAAACTGTACTGAATCGTTTTTAAATCTCGAATATTGGTAAAATTACACCAAGCAGTTTTCTTTATTTAAGATTTTTAAAACTTAATAGACTACTGCTGAAACTGTAAACATTATTAATAAACATTTGTATTTATTGGAAAAACTACATACCTTATACAATTGTTTAAAACTCCCGCTTGGTTCTAGTTTGTCTGAAAAGCACTAATGGCTACCCTAATACTGAACCTACTCGTCGACGTAGCCCACGAAATGAGTCGGTCATAAGGCGGTCTCCGCTAACAACAACCAATGTGACCAATCTGATAAACTGATAAATTTAAGACATCTCATTGTTTATGTGGCGGAATATACATCGCAGACATATAGCAAGACAACACCCCATAGCATAAGCGACTCACTTACTTAACACCCCGAATCTCCGGAGTTAGTAACACTCAACCCAACTGATTGACCTACCTATGCATACGGGGTGTACCGGCCGAGTTTATGCTATCCCTACGGAGATTTGAATTTGATAGCTGATAACTGATAAATGGGTACCATTGGCCTTTGAAAAACTGATAATATCTAAAAAATGTTCCTTAAAATTAATATGTAAATTCTTAAAATCTGATTCTTACTGTTAAAAAATAAATCTTTAAACTGTTAGAAATACTTAACTGTAATTCTAAAGTTTTGCAGTAATTTTCTTAATTTTAATTTTTTAATTTTATTTTTTTAAAATGATAAATTTTCAATTATCATTATATCAACAATATCAAATAAAATATCACTACGCTTTCCTTAATTCTTAAAAATCACGTAATTTGAGTAAATTACCTGAAACAACAACATTTAAATCAAAAAGCACATAAATACTAATAATTTAAAATAAACTGCATTTCATTTCTTTTAATTGCTTTCCTACTCACCAACTATCCTACGCTAAAGTTTTATTTTCAGGCTTGTCCTTTCATCGGTTTCGACCTTCGGCACCTACAAAGCATAAATTATGCTTTAGTCCCCCTAAAATAGAAGATTTACCAAAATACCCCTAGTATACATTTTTTGGCGACCATCAAAATTCCTTTCTAAATTTATAATTTTGCCCCCAACAATCTCAATTTATGCGCAAACTATCACTTTTTGTCAAAAGGGTCCATAATTCTTTATAATTTTCTTTTGACATAATTACCCCTAATCTTTATCATAAATGACCGTTATATCCTATATCCTAACCTTAATTTTCACCCTTCAAAACTCATCTTAAGGGTCCTAGAAATCATTCTTAACCCTCAATTTTAGCTAATTGCACTTATACCACTGAAAACCCTAAAATGGTCAAAATGACCCAAATGGAATTTTTATTATTTTTTAAATTTCTTCTTACCTATGGTCTTATCTACTCTCTAAATTCATTCTAATGCCCTAAATTTATTCAATTGAAGTTCAATTATACAAAAATCCTAATTTACTATTCTAGGGTTTGGAATTCTCACCTTTTAAAGCAAATTTAACCTTAATCCACCCTTGAATCTTATTTAGGCACTTGGAAACAACTTGAATTTGGTGTGAATTTCTTGAATTGGCTTAAAAATTTTATGGGATTCACTGTTCATCTCCTTCCCCTTTTCATGGCCAAAATCCTTTCTCTCTCTCTTGTTTTCTTTTTTTTTTTTTCTTAGCAATTCTTTGAAATTAAACACTTGCCCTTTATATATATACCAAAATATTGCTTAATGGCTCTCCAAGAAATTCTTAATTGCTACTTAGTCCTTTAATTAAAAAGCCTTTGATTGGTGGCCAATAATTTAATAATTATTACTAATAACTAATAAAATATAATAGACTAATATATTGTCCCAATTTGATTGGTCCACATGTCTTAAAATACACATATAGATCCAACAAAAATAGCTTGCTTAGGGTGTGATGCTTACACAAAAAAGTATTGGTACAAATATTAAATTTTAACTACTTAGTCAGCCAAAAATTTCAAATATATTCGGTGAGTACTCAGCGCCCAAATTGACTATGAAATTACCCAATTAAGTCTATTATGGTTCATGTAAATATTTTTAAAAAAATAGTCTACGAAGGGTCAAAATCTGAATCTTCAATGGTTCCTTAATCGTCAAATACCAAAATTCTAAGTATCTGACTATTTATGGGAATTAGCTATTACAGTTACGATAAACTGATAAACCTTCATTAAATGCAACAAAATTTTAGGTAACATCTCCCTCCTCCTCCTCCTTAATAAACCAAATAAAGCAATCCCAGCTCATCGATCCTACCATTTCCCTTAGCATTATTATATTTTATAAGAGTATTTCAAATTAACCATATATATGTTCAAGACTTGATGGAGAGAGTGGCCCAAAACTGGGTACCAAAGTGTCTAGTATAATGTATGGGTGTCGTAGTGCCCATGGCTGGGTGCCGCAACGCCTATGGACTACTACCCCTCCCTTTGTTGATACCCATTATCTCTATTATATAAGCTATAGTATTAGAGTTGAAAGCATGACTCATTAAAAAGTCATTTAGCTCTTCAATAAGTTGTGTTCTTTTGTAAAGACACCAATTTGAATCAAAGGTTATGACCTTATAGAAAGATACACAACTCTTCCTAAGGTCATGACTATTTGAAAAGGCATATGTCTACTCCAAAGGATGTGTTGATCTGAAAAAGTATTGTATCCTTCCAAGGAGGCACAAATACCTCTATAAATAGATAAGCACATCTCGCTCTTAATATAGATATGAATTATTGATCATTCTCTTCTTTATTTTCTCCATCTATCAACTCTCATCAAAGTTATCTTATTGTCCTACAGAGTTTGTAATTGATGTGCACCATTACAAATTCAATAGTCATTAAATCATAAAACTATACTACCACACAACTCATTTGCACATTGATCATCATCACTGTAAGGGTAGAAATAGTTTAAAGACAGTACCTTGCATGCCTTGACTACCTAATCTATTTGTATCCATCTATACAATCCTCAAATCTTGGCTCAAAAGACATACATAAATGTGATATATGTGTGAAAGAAAAATTCACAAAGAAGAGTTGTAAACCAATTACATTTAGAGAAAATGAATTACATAGTTTAATTCATAGTGATCTAAGTGGAATAAAAGATGTCATAACTAAATGACAAAAAATGTATTACATTACCTTTATAGATGACTTTTCAAGATAGACTAAATTATATCTCTTGAGAAATAAAGATGAGTTATATGATAAGTTCTTAATCTATAAACAAGAAGTTAAGAATCAACTTAAAACGAAAATCAAAAGATTAAGAACAGAAAGAGGCGTAGAATATATATCAAACATGTTTGATTCCTATTGTGAGGATAATGAAATTATACATGAAGTGACACCTCCATATTCTCCTTAATCTAATGGGGCGGTTGAACGCAAAAATAGAACATTAAAGGATATGATAAATTATATATTATTAAATTCTAGACCATCTATGAACTTGTGAGGGGAAGCAATCTTGACTGCTTGCCATATACAAAATCGTGTTCCATATAAGAAAACTAGAATAACACCCTATGAGTTATAAAATGGTCATACACCTAATCTTTCATATCTCAAAGTGTGGGGGTATCTTACTAAAGTCTTAATTCCATATTCTATAAAGAAAAGAATGAGACTAAAGATGGTTAATTGTATGTTCATAGGATATGCTCAAAATAGTTCTGCGTATAAATTCTTGGTATTAGAAGATACCATTAATTTGCTTAATGTAAATAATATCATAGAATCTAAAAATACAGAATTCTTTGAAACTATTTTTCCTAAGAAAGCTAAACTAGAAAAAATGTTGACTCATAAGAATATAAATAATGATCCTCTTGAGAGCTCTAACAATAAACTTAGAAGAAAAAGAGAATGACAACAGCCACTAACATTGGTGATGACTTCTATATCTTTCTTATAGAAGAGGACCCTAAGATATATAGTGAGGCAATGTCCTCTCTTGATGCTCCTTTATGGAGAGAGGCCATTAATGATGAAATCAATTTCATCATGTATGAAAAATAGTTGATTTACCTCCTGATTCCAAACCCATTAGTTGTAAATGAATCTTTAGAAGGAAAATGAGGCCTGATTGAACAATTAAAAATTTTAAGGCAAGATTAGTTGCCAAAGGTTTACTCAAAAGAAAGACTTAGATTAGCTAAATTTTAAAATTTTGATACTTATTCTCCTGTAACTAAAATCACATTCATTAAAGTTTTGGTTGCATTAGCTACAATCCATGATTGGTATATACATCAAATAGATGTAAAACTTACTTTTCTAAATGGTGATTTAGAATAGGAGATTTATATGGAACAACTGAAAGGTTGTTTTAATATTGGTTCAGAGCGTAAAGTATGTAAGTTAATAAAATCATTATATGGTTTGAAACAAGCACCGAAGCAATGGCATAAGAAATTTGACAAAACTTTGTTATCAAATAGTTTTATGATTAATGATTTTGATAAATATCTTTGTTATAAAACCTTTGATACCAAAATTTATGTCATCATATGTCTTTATATGAATGACATGCTAATATTCAGTCCTAGTATGGAAGTAATCAATGAGACTAAAAAATTTCTATCAACTAAGTTTGATATGAAAAATATGGGAGATGTTAATATTATTCTTAAAATTAAGATAATTAGATCCCTTAGTGGTCTATCTTTTTCTGAAGAACACTATATTTGGATACTTGGAATATAATCCAGTAGAAACACCTTATGATGCTATTATCAAACTTTGAAAGAATAAAGAACATGGTGAAAATCAAGCCCATTACGCTTAAATTATTAGTAGTCTCATGTATTTAATGAATTGTACAATGCCTAATATATCATATGTTATTGAAAGACTGAGTAGATACACACATAACCCTAGAAAAGAACATTTAAGTGCTTTGGATAGAGTTGCTAAATATCTAAATGGCATTAAAAATTATGTTATAACATATGGTAGATCACAATCTATGGTAAAAGGTTATAGTGATGCAAATTGGATCTCAGAATCCAATAAAGTAAAGTTAATTAGTGGATATGTGTTTACCTTAGGTGGAGGTGCTATATATTGGAAATCCACCAAGTGGACTTACATTGCACGATCTACCATGAAATTTGAATTAAAAACTTTAGAAATGCTTGTTTCAAAGTTGAGTGATTGAGGACACTCATATATGATTTTTCCCTTTAATTCTCACTCTCTTAACTCTATTGCAATCAATTGTGATTATCTAACTGTTATAACTAGAGTAAAGAGTAAAATATACAATAAAAAAGGTAGACATATTCGTCTACAATATGGAATTGTTAAGTAACTGCTAGAATCTGTAGTGGTGAGCATAGAGTTTGTGAGGTCAAAGATGAATTTGGCCAATCCTCTGAAAAAATTACTAAATAGGAGATTAATGGAATATTCATCATAAGGGATGGGACTTCAGCCTAGAGTAATAGACAATAGTAATAGTAACCCTACCTATGTGATTGGAGATCCCATGAAGTAGGTTCATAGGGGTAAGAGCAAGTCATTTATTGTCTAGTTGTACTACCGATTATACTTCTGAGTCATTTCTTATGGTGAAGTAGTACTTCTGCAGTGGTAAAATATTAATGTAGTCTCTTAATGAACTCTATAGCCCTTTATAGATGGACGGTGTATCTACCTATAGAGCACACTTGATGAAGTGTAACCTATATGAGTATGAAACTAGACCGGTTCCTATAAGAGCTAAGCATGTATCTCTAAAGCACTCATGAAGTCAGGATGGCACATAGTCGGTAAAGTGTCAAACTGCAGGATAAAAACAAGATTGAGAATTTAACTTGATCTCTTAATCCTCTATCGTACAACAAAAGGATATAGGTTCATAGAAACTTGGTTTCACCTAGTTCCTGTAAGTTACAATTACTTGATCAATGGTTGGTTCATAACTTTAAAGAGCATTAATCCATATAGGTTAAATGCAACTTTGATGTAGAGTTGATATAATAATATGGCTTATTTGAAACATGTGGGGGATTATTATATATTATAAGAGTATTTCAAATTAACCATCTATATGTTGCAGACTTAATGGAGAGAGATAACAAAGTAAAAAAGAGGGGAAAAAAAGCAAAACGAAGAAAAAGAAGACTTAAAACTAGGCGTTACATCGCCCAATACTATGTATGGGCACTGCGGCGCCGATGGTTGAGTGCCATAGCACCCCAAACAGAACGTGGGCACCGAGCGTCTATATGGGCTACTACCCTTCCCTTTGTTGATACTAATTGTCTCTATTATATGGGCTATGGTATTAGAGTTGAAGGTGTGACTCATTGAAGAGTCATTTAGCTCTTTAATAAGTTGTGTTCTTTTAGAAAGACACTAATTTAAATCAAAGGTTATAACTCTTTCTAAGGTCATGACTCTTTAGAAAAGGCATGTGTCTACTCTAAAGGATGTGTTGATCTGAAAATGTATTGTGTCCTTCCAAGGAGGCACAATACCTCTATAAATAGAGAAGCACACCTCACTCTTAATATAGATATGAATTATTGATCCTTCTATTCTTTATTCTCTCTATCTATAAACTCTCATCAAAGTTATCTTGTTGTCCTACAAAATTTGTAATTAGTGTGCACCATTACAAATTCAATAGCCATTGAATCCTAGAATTATACTACCACACAACTTATTTGCACATTGATCACCATCATTGTAGGGGTAGAAATAGTTTGAGGACAGTGCTTTGGATGCCTTAACTACATAATCTATTTATATCCATCTATACAATTCTCACTACTAAATTTCCAACATTCTTAAACTATTTATAAATGGGTACTAGTAATGATTCATCTCTTCTCGCAGTAGCCAAGTCTCTCTTAAAGGCTATAAAAATTTCATCATTTGATGGTAAGCACTTCAAGCAGTGGCAAGATCGAGTGTATAACATTCTGAATATGATGGGTATAGCAGAATATCTTATTAAACCACCTCCGGAAGCAAATGCTGAAAACTACAACGAGGAGATCTCTAAATGGAATATGGCAAATAAAGTATACCGTAACACAATCTTACACACATTATTAAATGAGTTATATGATGTATATTCTTCCTAATTTAAATTTCAGTTATGTAAAATGTTATAATTCTAAGTGTAATTCTAATTGGAATTTTAATTACATTAAATGGTATAATTCTCAATTTTAATTTTAAATTTAATTCCTATTATGTTAAATGTTATAATTCTAAATCCAATTTAGATTCTAAGTACGTTAAATGTTATAATTCAAAATCTAATTTTATTTCTAATTTCAATTACGTTAAATGTTATAATTCAAATTTCATTTTTAATTTTGATTATGTTAAAAGTTATAATTCTAAATCTAATTTCAATTTCAGTTACGTTAAATGTTAATTTCAATTTCAATTACGATAAATGTTACAATTCTAATTTTAATTTCAATTATGTTAAATGTTATAATTCCAAAATCAATTTTAATTATGATAAATATTACAATTTTAAATTCATCTACAATTTTAATTATGTTAAATGTTATATTTAAATACAATGTCAATTTCAATTACATTAAATGTTATGATTTCAATTTTAATTTTTATTTTAATTACATTAAATGTTATAATTGTTTATCTAATTTTAATTACAATTACATTAAATGTTATAATTTTAACTCCAATTCAATTTTAATTGTAATTATATTAAATTTCATAATTACAATTGCAATTACATTAAATTTCATGATTCAATTTGAATTCCAATTCTAATTTTAGTTCTATTAAATATTATAATTTGAAAATAAAATTTTTTGATTTGTTGTGTATTTTAGAAATTAGAACTTGGCAAAAATTAACATAGGCCAATAAATACCTTAAAATTATAAACATATCCAAAATATAAACCACCCCCCTCCAAAAACAAAATTGGCTAAAACAAACAAAAATTAACATAATGGAAATTAAAATTAAAATTTGAAATAGAATTATAACATTTAAGGTGATTAAAATTGAAATTATAATATTTAACTTATATTCCCACTACCCGTTGTATGTTATATTCCACTTAACAGACAATAAGGCAAATAGTGGGAATATGTAGTATATTAAGTGAGAACATATATGATGTTGTATGTTATTAATTTACTTTTTTTTTGTAATATATATGAAAACCATACATATATAGAACACTCATAAAATTGGAACTTTTTATATTAAATCACATATTTTTAGTGGTAATCGACAACGCGCTAAGAATGTAAAAGTGGTAATATGGACAATTTTCTAGGTGAAAATGAAAAATAATAGAAACATATAGTATATTAAGTGGAATATTTAGTATATTAAGTTAGAACACATAGTATATTAAGTGTGAACATTTAGTATGTTAAGTGGGAACATTTAATATATTTTTTTGGGATAAAATTGAAAGAATTCATTATAAAAATAATTAGGTCAAAGGATCATCCTTATTGCATAGGATAGGTTGTATTGAAGAATGATGAGGCTTAGCCTTTACAATATACTATAAAGATGCAGGAACAATTGTATATCAAACTATTTCCTAAATTACAAAGAGCAAGTTTTGCAAGGCCGTGAGCAAGCTTATTACCCTCCCTAGGAATGTAAACCACGGTAGCTTGTGGAAAAGACTTTAATGACTCATTAACATCCTGAATCAAGAGTCCCAATTTAGAAATGGAGCATTCATTAGACTTGATAGTATTTACAATAAGCAAACAATCTAATTCAAGCTCAATATGTTGTAAATTAAACTGGCAAACCAACTGGAGACCCTTTAAAGCTACCAAAGCTTCAACGATGTCTATTGAAACAAAAGAATAAAGTTTAAATGCCAATGAAATCAGAACATCCTCAGATTGGTCTCGAATAACAAGCTAATAAGTCCTTTATTTTGATCACAAGCCGCATCTGTGTTGATTTTAAAAAGGGAGAGCTTGGCGGTCGCTATAATATATTTATCCTAGGAAAGAAAATCTACCCACACTGTTGGTTGTTTGAAAGTCCTCAAGATAAGTCATAGCCTATCCTAAAACATTAATAGCAATAAGTATGACCCCGTTGTGAACATATCAATTTCGTTGAAACCATATTCTCCAAACCAAGATCGTTCATCTCTTCAATTTTGTAATATTTAGACTCTGCATATATGTCAAAGCAAGCTCAACAAACGAATTGGATTTAGCAAAGCACATATTGTGCATGAAGGTGCAAAAGACTCTTATTTCCTTTAAGGATTTATAAAGCCAAAATGCATGTCTCGTTGATTCTTGGCATAAATGGTACAAAGGACATGCATCTAAAATTGGCATAGCATGTCTTCGAAGATTGGCAAAGGTGAGAATCCAATTATAAGAAGCCTTCCACAAAAAATATTTTTACTTTTGTGGGAATATGAAGCTTCAAAATAAGCTTCCACCAGTCTTTCAAATCTGATGCATTCGAAGAGGAAGAAGGCAAACTTCACTGAGTAGCCAGCATGTAACCACTCTTAATTGTATATTGCCCTTTTCTTGCCAAAATGCCAAATCAACTTATCTACATCCACTTCTTTATGAAGTAGAATACTTAAATCAAGGGCACATTCCATTCTCTTGCATTAGTTAGAAGATCTTCCATTATAGTTGTCTCTGGAAGTTTATGGAGAAATAAAGGCCAAAACGAAAAAGACGAGGAAGCCAACAATTATAATACATCAAAATCTTAGAAGAACGACCAACCCGCCATCGTAATCCAAGATCAAATAGATCATGACCCCATAAGATACTTTTTCAAATATGGAAGATGTTTTAACCTTCGCCCTTAAAAAATCTCAATTCGGATAATAATAGCTCTACAAAACCCTTGCAACCAGGGAATTTAGGTATTGTAGCAATCTTTAGCATTATTTGGCTAACATCGATTGGTTAAACACATCTAGCTTTCAAAAACCTAAGCCACTCTCACTCTTATACTTACAAAGGAATTCCCACTTGCACCAGTATAATTTTTGTCTTTCATTAGAACCACCCCATTATCAATCAAGGCCTTGGTAGACGAAACAAGCTTATGGAATAAATAGGAATAGATTGTATCATATATTTAAGTAGAACTTCCCTTCCACTAATTGAAAATAACCTGAATTTCCAACCCTTAAAGTCAATTCTATACCCTATCCAAATGTGTTCAAAAAAATATTTTTTGTAGCTCCCAATATAACTCAGAAGACCCAAATAACAATCGTGCTTAATAACTAGCTTGACTTGAAGAAGATTTAGAATGTGGTCTACCACCCCCGGCTCATATATACGACTGAAGCAAATAGCAGATTTATTAAATTTCATCATTTTTCCAAAAATAGTTTCATATAAAAGCAAAACACGTTTGACAGCTTCACAATCACTTATTTGAGCTCGAGTAAACAACAGATTGTCATCGAAAAAATATAAGTAAGATTTACATGGGTCACCGCAACTACATTGGATCTTCAAAATAGTTTCATTTATTTCTTCTTATTGAAGAAGCGATGATAACCCTTCTGCACATAGGATAAATAAATATGGGAATAATGGATCTCCCTGTCGAAGTCCCCAAGATGGGATAAAGGAACCCTTAACCTCACTATTAACTAAAAAGGAAAATGACACAGATGAAACATAACGCATCACCTTCTGGCACCAAGAATCAGAAAACCATAATCTCCGCATAATCGCATCTGGAAATTGCCACTCAATACGGCCATGGGCCTTGGACATATCCAGTTTCAAGGCTAAGAAACCTTATTGTAATTTTGGAGAACATTTAATATATTAAGTAAAAAAAATTAGTATATTAAGTGGGAACATGTAGTATAGTAAGTGGGAACATTTAGTATATTAAGTGGAAACAAATAATATATTAAGTGGGAATATGTAATACATTAAGTAAAAATATTTAGTATATTAAATATGAACACATAGTATATTAAGTAAGGACATGTAGTATATTAAGTTCGAACATTTAATATATTAAGTGGGAATATGTAGTATATTACATATTCCCATTTAATATACTAAATATTCTCACTTAATATATTATATATTTCCACTTAAAATATTAAATGTTCTCACTTAACATACTATATATTCTCATTTGATATACTATATGTTCCTACTTAACATACTAAATATTTCTACTTAATATACTACGTGTACCAACTTAATATTTAAATGTTCTCATTTAATATACTAAATATTCTCACTTAACATAATAAATATTTCCACTTAATATATTACATGTCCCACTTAATATACTAAATATTTTTACTTACTATATTATATGTTCCAACTTAACATACTAAATATTCTCACTTAATATACTACGTGTTCCCATTTAACACACTAAATATTCCCACTTGATATACCACCCATTCTCAATTAATATACTAAATGTTCTCATTTAACATATTACATTTTTCTACTTAATTATTGGGATTTGTGCTATGTGTCATCCTAATTTTGAATGAATATTGTATTTTTATACTTATGTAATAAATAAATATTTCATTAAATCGCTAATTAATTTTATTAGGTAAGATACTTGTAACATTTCAAACATTATATTGATCTGAAGGAGTTCAGATTAGGTTTAAAGAGTTAGAACCTTGTCTAAAATGGGACAAAAACCCGAGAATATACTAACAATGACATAGTTGCAAGCATTACTAAGAAATATCATTGTATAAATATATTTTCAAATTAAATGTTCCTGATCTATTTCTGCCGATGTAGGGTTTATCGAATAGAATCGATTAATATAGATTAGAGTATATCTATATCTAGATAGTCAGATGGTTAATCTTAACAAACCATGAGTTTAGTATAAGCTCGTATAGATATGCTTGTATTTAGTAAGGACTGAATAATGAACTAAACTCAATGAAGATCTCTAATAGATTTTTCATAAATTCGTCAGTAGAAGGTCTTCTCAAGTTGAGTAGTATTCGTGGCCCCTAGACCTGAGCACCACGATAGGCTTATGAGTAATCCACCATACTTAGGTTTTACACATGTCAGAGACCTTTCATGGTTTGACCGCTGGGTGTCACTGGGTATGGTTCGATGCTTATGGAGTTCGGTGTGTGTAGTTATGGGGTCTGTTAGCTCATATAGGTAGGTTAAATATTCAGGTGCTGTAAGATTGTATTCTATAAAGTCTTATGGCCATAAACATTTAACCCGAGAAAGAGTTTTCTGTGGAGTAAATAATATTGCAAATGAATTTGCATAAATTATTTATTGGAATACGAATCAAAAGAGATAAGTTTATGATTAAGTAATAGGAGACTTGACAGTATTGATCTATGTCTCCACTCTTACAGGATATTAATGATGGAGGGATTGTATGAATATGGATTAACCTCAATTTGTATGGTTTAACTCATCATTTCATATTATCCATAACGTGTGTATAGGGGGCATCGGTTATGGACTTACAAAAATATTTCATGAGACAAAATGAGTGTGAACCTAAGAAGTCTCACCATATGAAATGTACGCGTTGAGCACATAGATAACACACCAGATCAAATTGTTCGATCTGAGAAATTTTTGAAAAATATGAATTTATTTTAAGGACTCTCGAGGAGTAGCTAATGTTTAAGTGTTAAATTTAAAATTGTACCAAATGAGACTCGACACTTTTATTTACCTAGTGTATGTCTCAAATTATGCCAATAATTTGTATGAGTACTAAATTAGGTATTGGTAAATATAGCTACCATTTAAATAAAATAATTATTATTTTATTTAAATTAAATTAATTATTCACTTATTTATTTCAGGGTCTTTCAAGAAGTAGTTAAAGTTTAAGTATTAAATTTAAAATTCAAGAAGTAGTTAAAGTTTAAGTATTAAATTTAAAATTGTACTAAGTGATACTTGACACTTTTATCTATTTAATATGTATATCAAATTGTGCTAATAATTTGTATGGATAATAATTTGAGTATTAATAAATAAAATATTTATTAAAAAATAAAAAACTATAATGAAATGAAATTTGTTTGGCAGAATCAAAATGTTGAATTCGATCAAAAGTAAATTAGTGGCTTATTTTCATTTGCTAAATGAATAGTTTATATTAATATTAAACAATTATTATTTTTGTTTGTTTTGTAGTCAAAGTTTATCTTGGCAATAACACAATTCAGCAATTCATTTGAAATATAAAAATAGATGGCAACAATTTATAAACTTATGAAAATTATTAATTTGTCATATTTTTTTTAAAGCATATGCTGCCAATATTTTCATAGGTCACCAATTTGTATTCTGTCAACAATTAATTAAGTGTTTATTCATTTATTTAAAGAAGTATGACAATGTAAATTATTCATTTTACATTGTCATGCTTAATAGTATTCTTTTATTAATTGGTTGAATGTAAAGTTGATTTGGCTATAAATAGCCAAGATCAATTCAAAGAAAATAAGAATGAATTGTATTGTTTTTGTTTTTTAAAAGGTTAAGTGTTAACTTTTATGAAAAGTATATGAGAAAAAAAAAGAAATAAATTAATAATAAATAAGTAAGAGTTTTTTTAAATAGTTTTGAAAATAAATGTTATTAGTCTAGTTTGAGTAAGCTCACCTTGTCCCAATTAGATTTATTTAAAATACACTTCAAGGGTAAGTTCTTTAATCTCATTAGTGTAATGAGATTATTTTAATGTGTATTATATTAATTCAGCTGCATAATATGTTATATTTTAAATTGTTTAAAATACAAACATTCACTTGTAGCACGGTACAAACACACACAGCACCCACATTAATATACTAAATATTTTCATTTAATATACTAAATATTCCTACTAATCATACTACATGTTCCCACTAAACATACTATATGTTCCTACCTAACATACTAAATATTCCTATTTAAAAATACTATGTATTTCTACTTAATATACTAAATATTCTCACTTAATATACTACATGTTCCCACTTAGTATACTAAAATTTTCACTTAATATACAACATTTTTCAATTGAATATACTAAATATTCTCACATAATATACTACGTGTTCCCAATGAATATACTAAATGTTCTCACTTAATTTACTACATGTTTTCACTTAATATACTAAATATTTCTACTTAATATACTAAATGTTCTCATTTAATATACTAAATGTTCCTAGTTAATGTACTATATGTTCCCACTTAGTATACTGAATGTTTTCACTTAATATACAACATATTCCTACTGAATATACTAAATGTTCTTACTTAATATACTACATGTTTCCACTGAATATACTATGTATTTTTACTGAATATACTAAATGTTTCCACTTAATATACTAAATATTCTAACTTAATATACTACGTGTTCTCACTTAATATACTAAATATTCTCACTTAATATACTACGTGTTCCTACTTAATATACTAAATGTTCTCACTGAATATACTATATGTTCCCACTGAATATACTATATGTTCCCACTTAATATACTATATGTTTTCACTATTTGTTATTTTCACCCAAAAAAGATCCTATATCTCCACTTTTATATTCTTAGAGCGTTGTTGATTATCATTGAAAATATATGATTTAATATAAGGGGTTCTAATTTTATTAATATTTTACATACGTATGGTTTTGATACATGCTACAAAAAAAAAGGTAAATTAATCACAAACAACATTATGTATGTTCCCATTTAATACTACATGTTCTCACTTAATATAATACATGTTTCCATTTAATATATTATATATTCCCACTTCATATACTACATGTTTCTACTTAATATACTAAATGTTTCCACTTAATATACTACATGTTCCCACTAAATATACTAAATGTTTCTACTTAATATATTACATGTTCCCACTTAATATATTAAATATTTTCAGTTAATATATTACATGTTCCCAGTTAGTATACTATATGTTCCTATTTAATATACAACATGTTCCTATTGAATATATTACACGTTTCCACTATTTGTTATTTTCACCTAGAAAAATACTCATATCTCTACTTTTACATTTTTAACGCATTGTTGATTATCACTGAAAATATGTGATTTAATATAAGGGGTTCCAAATTTATGCGTGTTCTACATACGTGTGGTTTTATATATGCTACCAAAAAAAATTTAAATTAATCACAAACATCATATAAATTCTCACTTATTACTACATGTTCCCACTTAAGATACTATATGTTTTCACTTAACATATTTAATGTTTTCACTTAATATACTACATGTTCTCAAATAATATACTACATATTTCTACTTTTTGCTCTATTATATGTTAAGTGGAATGCAACATACAACAAGTTAGTTGGAACATAAATTAAATGTTATAATTTTAAATCTAATTTCAACTTAATTACGTTAAATATTATAATTCTAATTCTAATTATAATTTTAATTTCTTTAAATGTTACAATTTTAATTTCAATTTGAAATTCAGTTTTAATTATGCTAAATATCATAATTTTAATTCTAA
Source organism: Ailanthus altissimus (assembly GCA_946807835.1). Classification (NCBI taxonomy): domain Eukaryota; kingdom Viridiplantae; phylum Streptophyta; class Magnoliopsida; order Sapindales; family Simaroubaceae; genus Ailanthus; species Ailanthus altissimus. Next base: position 2,795,823 of record OX327690.1, on the reverse strand, counting down.
TTTTAATTACGTTAAATCTTATAATTCTAATTCTAATTTTAATTTCCATTTCATTATGTTAATTGTTATAATTTTAATTCTAATTTTAAATTTAATTTTAATTACGTTAAATTTTATAATTTTAAATCTAATTTCAATTTTACTTACGTTAAATATTATAATTTCAATTTCAATTTTTGTTTCAACATCAATTTTATTAAATTTATAATTTCAATTCTATTTTTAAATTCAATTTCTCTTACATTAAATGTTATTATTCCAATTCAATTTTAATTATGTTAAATGTTATAATTCTAATTCTAATTTTAAATTCTATGTCAATTTCATTCCAATTTTTAAATTTAATTTTAATTACACAAATGTTATAATTCTAATTTTAATTTTAAATTAAATTTTAATTATGTAAAATATTATAAATCTAATTCTAATTCTAATTTTTAAATTTAATTTCAATTACATTAAATCTTATAATTTCAATTCTAATTTTTAAATTCAATATCACTTATGTTAATTGTTATAATTATAATTCTAATTTTAAAATTAATTTTAATTATGTTTAGTTTCATAATTTCAAATCTAATTTTAATTTTAGTTATGTTAAATGTTATAATTCTAATTCCAATTCTAATTTTAATTTTATTTTCAATTACGTTAAATGTGATAATTTTTATTCTAATTTTAAATTCAATTTCACTTATATTAAACGTTATAATTTCAATTCCATTTTTAAATTCAATTTTATTTACATTAAATATTATAATTTTAAATCTAATTCTAATTTAAATTTTAATTACATTAAATTTCATAATTGCAATTCCAATTACATTACATTTTATAATTTCAATTCTAATTCTAATTTTAGTTGCATTAAATATTATAATTTTAATTTTAATTCTATTAAATTTTATAATTCCAATCTAATTCTAATTCTATTTACATTTAAGTACATGTTGTTTTACCTTTTTAGGGTAACCACCTGTATTTTACATCTTATTTTAATAATATATTTCATCTTATTCCTTTAAAAAATATTACATTTGATATAATCATTTAAGAGAGATAGAAAAAAAATTAAATACAAAAATATTTGTTATATTTTGGCCTTCTTGTTTTTAAAAAAATCTTTTTGTATGGTGAAAAATTGAAGTTTTTCGCTGGTTTTAGCCTTTTTTTTAGAGTGTTTTTATATTTTAGAATTTTTTATAATTTTTAAGGAATTTATGGGACTATATTAATTTTTCAAGTTCTAATTTCTAAAATACAAAAATCAATTTTTTTTATTTTTAAATTATAATATTCAATGTATTTAAAATTAGAATTAGAATTCGAATTGAATTATAACATTTAATATAATTGAAATTATAATTATAAAGTTAATGTAATTAAAATTAAAATTGAATTAGAATTGAAATTATAATATTTAACATAATTATAATTATAATTATAATTTGATAAGCAATTATAATATTTAATATAATTAAAATTAAAATTAAAATTATAATATTAACGTAATTGAAATCAATGTTGTAATTAAATATGACATTTAACCTAATTAAAATTTCAATTGGATTTAGAATTGTAATATTTAACGTAATTAAAATTGATATTAGAATTGGAAATTGTAACATTTAACATAATTGATATTGAATTTAAACAAAAATTGGAATTATGACATTTAATATAACTAGAATTGAAATTAGATTTTGAATTATAACATTTAACGTAATCAAAATTGAAATTAGAATTGAAATTACACCATTTAACGTAAATAAAAATAGAATTGAAATTATAATATTTAATGTAATTGAAGTTAAAATTGAAATTGAAAATAGAATTATAACATTTAACATAATTGAAATTAAAATTAAAATTAGAATTAGAATTATAACATTTAATGTAATCGAATTGGAGTTAGAATTGGAAATATAATATTAAGCATAAGTAAATTAAATTTAAAATTAGAATTGAAATTAAATTTAAAATTAGAATTGAAATTATAATATTTAACGTATTTGAAATTGAAATTAAAATTAAAATTAGAATTGGAATTATAATTATAACATTTAACGTAATTAAAATCAAATTTAAAATTACAATAGGAATTATAACATTAAGCGTATTTGAAATTGAATTTTAAATTAGAATAAAAATTATAACATTTAATGTATTTGAAATTAAATTTAAAATTAGAATTAAAATTATAACATTTAACATAACTGAAATTGATTGAAATTAGAATTATTTAACATATTTATAATTTAAATTGAAATTATAAAACATTTAATGTAATTAAAATTAAAATAAAAAAATAGAATTATAACAGTAACATATTAAAATTAAAATAAAATTAGAATTATAACATATAACGTAATTCAAATACAAATTTAATTTAGAATTATAACATTTAATATAATTAAAATTGAAATTTGATTCGAAAATGGAATTGTTTAATGCAATTAAATTTAAAATTGAAATTAGAATTATAAACTTTAACATAATTGAAATCAAAATTTGAATTATAGCATTTAATGTAACTAAACTTGAATTTAAAATTATAATTGAGATTATAATATTTAATGTAAGTGAAACTAAAATTGAAATTGAAATTGTAACATTTAACATAATTGAATTTGAATTTAAAATTGAAACTAGAATTATAGCATTTAATGTAATTAAAACTAAATTGGAATTGAAATTATAATATTTAATGTAATTAAAATTGAATTTAAAATTAAAATTAAAATATTTAATATAATTGAAATTAAAAATAGACTTGGAATTATAACATTTGACGTAATTACAATTTAAATTTGACATTGGAATTATTTAACGTAATTTAAATTAAAATTAGTATTAGAATTTTAACATTTAATTAAATTAAATTAAAATTATTTATCGTAATTAAAATTAAAATTATTACATTTAAAGTAATTGAAATCAAAGTTTGAATTGAAATTATAATATTTAATGTAATTAAATTTAAATTTAAAATTAGATTGAAAGTATAAAATTTAACTTAAGTGAAATTAAAATTAGGATTGAAATTATAATATTTCATATAATTTAAATTTAAATTATATTACACAATTAAAATTAAAACTGAAATTAGAATTATAACATTTAATATTAAAATTTAATATTATTTTAATAAAGATTGAATTTAGAATTATAACATTTAACTCTTCACTTTATATTTTTATTTTAATGAAATTTATAATAAATAAATAAATATATATTCTTTGATTTTATTTTAATATTTAATAGTAGGGATTATTTTGATTATTTTGTAATATAATAGCAACATATGAGGGATGCCATGTAAAATTCATCTTCCATTATTTTTTTTACCTAACTACCGATAATAAATTTTGAACGAAATAATTTTGGACCATTAGATTTTACTAATAAGATCCAATGGCTTACACTTCCAGCTGTATGGCACAACAAAAAAAATACTGTAGTTAATTTTATTGACAAAAGAACAAATGCAGTCAAGTGCTTTTGAAAACCCTAAAAATTCAAATTTAAAGATAAGAATGAATTATTAAATTTTGTCTTATTAGTGAGTATTACTAAAATTAGATCATACTTCAAAGATATTAATAATAATATCGCTTTTAATATTATAGTTTGATTTTATAATTTTAATTTTAATTACATTAAATTTTATAATTTGAATTTTAATTACATTAAATTTTATAATTTTAATTTTAATTTGAATTTTAATTACATTAAATATTATAATTTCAAATTTAAATTCAAATTTAATTTTAATTATGTTAAATATTATAATTACAAATCTAATTTTAATTTAATTAAGTTAAATATTATAATTTCAAATCTAATTTTAATTTTAATTACGTTAAACGTTATAATTTCAATTATGTTAAATATTATAATTCTAACTTTAATTTTAATTTTAATTACTTTAAAAGTTGTAATTTCACATCCAATTTTAAATTCAATTACGTTAAATGTGGTAATTTCGAATCTAATTTTAATTTTAATTACGTTAAATATTATAATTTCAAATCCAATTTTAATTATGTTAAATGTTATAATTCTGAATCTAATTTCAATTTGAATTACGTTAAATATTATTTGAATTTTAATTACGATAAAAAACTATTTCAAATCTAATTTTAATTTTAATTATGTTAAATGTTATAATTTTGAATCTAATTTCAATTTCAATTACATTAAATGTTATAATTCAAATCCAATTTAATTCTAGTTACATTAAATATTATAATTTTGATTCCAATTCGAATTTCAATTAAGTTAAAAGTTATAATTCTAATTCTTATTATAATTTTAAATTATGTTAATATTATAATTTCGAATCTAATTTTAATTTTAATGACATTAAATATTATAACTTTGAATCTAATTTAATTTTAATTATGTTAAATGTTATTTAATGTAATTAAAATTAAATTTAAAATTAGAATTGAAATTATAATATTTTATATAATTTAAATTTAAATTATATTACACAATTAAAATTAAAATTAAAATTAGAATTATAACATTTAATATTAGAATTTAATGTTATTTTAAGAAAAATTAAATTTAGAATTATAACATTTAACTCTTCACTTTATATTTTTATTTTAATGAAATTTATAAAAAAAATAAATTAATATATATTCTTTGATTTTATTTTAATATTTAAGCGTAGGGATTATTTTGATTATTTTGTAATATAATAGATAATTTTATATTTTAGCAACATAAGAGGGATGCCATGTAAAATTCACCATTCATTATTTTTTTACCTAAACTACCTATAATAAATTTTAAATCAAATGATTTTGGACCATTGGATCTCCACTAATAAGATCCAATGGCTTACACTTCCGACTGTATGGCACAGCCAGAAGTACCGTTGCTAATTCCATTGGCAAAAGAACAAATGCAATCAAGTGCTTTTGTCTTGAGAAATTATGAATCTTTCGCTAACTAGTTTTAAGTTCTCATAGACAGTGCAAAATGAAAGTTGTTAGAGATCTATCACATTAAATATTATAATTATAATTATAATTATTTTAAATATTATAATTTTAAATTTAATTTAATTTTAATTATATTAAATATTATAATTTTATTTTTATTTTTAATTATGTTTAAAGTTATAATTTTAAATTTAATTGTGTCAAATGTTATAATTTCGAATCTAATTTCAATTTCAAATGCGTTAATTTTTAATTATATTAAATGTTATAATTTCGAATCTAATTTTAATTACGTTAAATGTTATAATTCTGAATCTAATTTTAATTACGTTAAATATTATAATTCTGAATCTAATTTTAATTACGTTAAATGTTATAATTTTGATTCTAATTCAAATTTTAATTATGTTAAAAGTTATAATTCTAAATCTAATTTCAATTTTAATTATATTAAATATTATAATTCTGAATCAAATTTAATTTTAATTATATTAAATGTTATAATTTTGATTCCAATTCAAATTTTAATTACGTTAAAAGTTATAATTTCAAATCCAATTTCAATTTCAATTACATTAAAGATAATAATTTTAAATTTAATTTTAATTTCAATTTCGTTAAATTTTATAATTTTGAATTTAATTTTAATTTTAATTACGTTAAATGTTATAATTCTAAATTCAATTTAAGTTTAATTACATTAAATGTTATAATTTCAATTACATTAAAAGTCATAATTTCAAATCTAATTTTAATTATGTTAAATGTTATAATTCTGAATCTAATTTAATTTTAAATTACATTAAATGTTATAATTTTGATTCCAATTCAAATTTCAATTACATTTAAAGTTAATTTCATGTCTAGTTTAAATTTCAATTTTAATTACGTTAAATGTTATAATTTTGAATCTAATTTTAATATTTATAATTATATTAAATATTATAATAAAAAATAACTCCAAAACAAATTAGTAAAAATAAAAAAAACACACACACACTTGAAAAATAAAAGTCTAAAACGACAGCACTTTGAGGGAATATTTTAAAAAGAATTGAAGTAAAAATTAAAAATTATATATATCATTTTGAAAAAAAAAGAAAGTTAAATGCTAACATTTTGGGGGGAAGAAACTAAGAACAAAATCTTACTCTAAACCTAAATTAAACCCTAAATAATAAACAAAGTTGAAAAAAAGCCTCTGCCTTTTCTCTCAAAACAACTTCGCATACCCTCGCCCCATTTTTGAACTATCACCTCTGTCGCTGTCGTCTTCAAACTATGGTCTCCGCCTTTTTGGCCGACTTCATCACTCTTTTTATCTCTTATATTAATAATCGTATCATTCCATGACTCGTTCATAATCCTCCCTTGTCAAACTAAAGACGCTGCTCTGCTTTGCGAGTTTCTGTGCTTAGAATCAAGTACGTTTTATTTTTTAATAATTAACTATCAATATTTGAACTTGCATTGATACTTTATTCACTAATATCACTTATGATAGTGAGTATGTCATGTAATTATGATTGTGAAGATATTGGTTGAAAATCATCGGAATATGATTTGGAAATCAAGCTAAGTGTGTAGGGTGTGCACGAATCGAAGACGGACGCGAAAGGAGGCAAAAAATGAAGAAGGGCACACCAGGCGCCAGTGCCGTGGCGACCAGGCGTGAGCGCCGCGGTGCTAGAAAGCCAGCGCCGCGGTGCCAGAAAGCCAGCGCCGCGGTGCCAAGAAGCCAACGCCGCAGCGCTGAAGACGGGAACAGTATCCCAAAATAAGGAAACTTTCTTATTTCATCTCCCACTTGTTTCATGACTCCCTAATACGACTCTCACATGTATAGGGTAAACCTATGTCGTTCCAAAATCTATATAAAGACTATCAATCGGCTTATAAACACATCTTTGTGATCAAATATAGATCTAGGTGATCTTGATAATCTTAGTAATAATCTTTGTGGTTCTTTGTGAGAGAAAATCTCTAAAGTCCAAGAGAGAGTTTTCTTTGTGATCTTTCTTATAAAAGGCATACTTTGTGAGTGCCTTGTGATTCATAATAAAAGAAGTGTGATCTTAATCCGTCGTGGACGTAGGCAAGTAGCTGAACCATGTAATTCTTTGTGTGTTCTTCTTCTACCCCTTTCTCTATTTATTTCTTAATAACTTGTTCTATATTATTATATTACTTGGGTGAATGTGTTTACTTGTTTGTGTGCTTCCGCTTCAACAAACTGATATCAGAGCTTGGTTTTAAGCAGACATGGCCATACCCAAGTACGAGGTAGAGAAATTCAACGGTACAAATAACTTCAATCTGTGGAAGATGAAGGTTAAAGCGTTATTAGTGAGCCAAAGGCTTGGTTCGGCATTAGAGGAGACTGCAGCTATATCTAGTGATGAAGAGAAGACGCCAGAGTCATCTAGAGCTGAGGCAGAAAGAAAGGACATTCAAGAAAGAGATCATAACACAATCGTTCTATCATTGAACGATGAAGTACTAAGGAAAGTAGCAGGTGAGACGACGGCAGTAGGTCTTTGGAAGAAGCTTGACTCTCTTTATATGAGAAAATCGTTGGCCAACAGATTACATATAAAGAAGAAGCTGTATTAGCTATCCATGTTAGAGTGGACGCCGATGAAAGATCATATAGACGCCTTCAATAAGATCATCCTTGATCTTGAGTCTATCACCATCAAGATAGAAGATGAAGATAGAGTAATTATTATGTTGAGTTCACTCCCCAAGAGCTATGAGAGTTTTGTTGATACGCTACTCTACGGCAGAGAGAGTTTAACGATGAGTGATATGAAATCATCATTAAACTCAAAGTTATTAGGAAAGCAGACCGAGGTCAATGCAGAAAGTTTATCTCTAAGAGGAAGACCCTCATATAGAGATAGGAAGAAAAAAGGCACAAGGTCAAAAGTCTATGACACCTAGGAAGTGCTATTACTGCAAGAAAGAGGGACACTTTATAAAAGACTGTCCTGAAAAGAGAGCACAAGACAAGAAGAAAGCGGATGCTGCGCTTGCCTATGATGATAGCTATGACAGCGCAGAGACACTCGTCGCTACTGATGATATGAACTCTTAACAATGGATTTTAGATTCTTGTTGTACTTTTCACATGTGCCCGCACACAAGTCTTGGTTTACAAATTACCAGCCCATTAGTAGTGGTAAGGTGTTAATGGGTAATGACATTGCCTGTCAGATGATGGGAATTGGTAGTGTTAACCTTAGGCTGTATGATGGGCGAGTGAGAGAGTTGATAGATGTTAGGTATGTTCCTGACTTGAAGAGAAACTTGATCTCATTGGGGACTTTAGACCAGAATGGGTGTTCCATCAGGACCGACGGAGGGATTTTAAGAGTTTTGAAAGGTTCCATAGTGGTGATGAGAAGAGAGAAGCACAAAGGTGTTTATGTGCTTAAAGGTGAAGTCGTGAATGGTTCTGCAGTATTCTCTGTAGATGATGAGAGTATGCAAACCAAGTTGTGGCATCTTAGACTGGCACACCTAGGCGAGAGAAACCTAAAGGAGTTATATAGTCAAAAGGCGTTTGGTGAGGATAAGTTTCAGCCCTTGGAGTTTTGTGAGCATTGTGTGCTAGGGAAAGCACATAGAGTAAGGTTTAGTACCGGCGAACACAAGACTAAGGGGACTTTTAACTATATACACTCAGATTTTTGGGGACCAGCTCAGACAGCTACTCGTGGTAGTGCTAGATATTTTCTCAGCTTGATTGATGATTATTCGAGGAAGCTGTGGGTTTATATGTTGAAGAGCAAGGATAAAGTATTTGATGTGTTCAAGACTTGAAAGACTCTTGTTGAGAATCAAACTGGCAAAAGAGTGAAGAGGTTAAAAACTGACAACGGCCTCGAATTTTGTAACAGAAAGTTTGATGGGTTCTGTGCCAAGCATGGGATTGCAGGGTATAGAACAGTAAGATCAACACCGCAGCAGAATGGGGTAGCTGAGAGGATGAACATGACCCTACTTGAAAGGGTTAGATGCATGCTTACCAATGCGAAGATGTCCAAGACATTCTGGGGAGAAGCCGTAGTAACGGCAGCTTACTTGATCAATAGAAGTCCCTCCTCAGCAATTGACTTCAAGACGCCAGAAAAGAAATGGTCTAGCAATCCTCCGAAGTATGACCACCTCAGAATATTTGGTTGCCTTGGTACATGTTACGGAGGGGAAGTTGGAACCGAGAGCTATCAAAGGGGTATTCATAGGATATCCCGAAGGAGTGAAAGGATACAAAGTGTGGTGTAAAGACTTAACATCACCAAAGAGTATTATAAGCCGTGACGTGACATTCGATGAGATGACGATGCTAAAAACCTCCCAAGAAGATGAGAAAGAAGAACCTGTGCTCAAGGAAGACTCAGCACCTGAGTCAATAGAAGTTGAAGTAGAGCCTGAACATGGATCTGATATGCCCCCAGATCAATACTTCAATGAGGAGATCTTTGAAGAAGAACCAAGAACACTGGCAAGTTCCTCCAACTTCACCCAAAAGAAGACTAGAACTTCTTAGTTGGAACTTGAAGAGTACAAGCTTGTTAGAGACAAGCTAAGAAGAACGATTAACCCACCAGTCAGGTATGCACAAGTAGACTTAGTTGCTCATACTTTTTAATTCTGCTTACACTCTTGAGTATGATGAGCCTAGGACATATGGTGATACTATGAAGAGTGAAAACAAGAAAGAATGGCAGTAGGCCATGGAAGAAGAAATTTGTTCTCTTAGGAATAACAATACCTGGAAGTTGGTGGAGAGACCTCAAAAGAAGCTAGTCGGGTGCAAGTGGGTGTATAAGGTGAATGAGGGGATACTGGGGATTGAGCCTATGAGATTTAAGGTTAGGTTAGTAGCACAAGGTTTTACTTAGAGAGAGGGAGTCGATTTTCATGAGATATTCTCTCCAGTTGTCAAGCACACATCTATTAGGATTTTGTTAGCCATGTGTGCAAACCTTAATTTACATCTAAAGTAGATGGATGTAAAGACAGCTTTTCTACATGGAGAGCTTGAAGAAACGATATACATGGCATAGTCGTATAGGTTCGAGGAGCCCGAAAAAAAAGATTATGCCTGTTTGCTAAAGAAGTCATTGTATAGGTTAAAGCAATCACCTAGACAGTGGTATAAGAGATTTGATGAGTTTATGATTGCTTGTGGCTTTAGTAGAAGCAAGTATGACGGATGTGTGTACTTTATGAACATAATTTGTGGGATGATGTATTTGCTTCTATACGTCGATGATATGTTGATTGCGTGCAAGAACATGGAAGAAATACAAAAGCTCAAGAAGCAGTTAAATGACGAGTTTGAAATGAAAGATTTAGGAGCAATGAAGAGAATTTTGGGTATGGATATTGTGAGGGAAAGAAGATATGTTATCTTCTTGTCCCAACAACGATATATAGTCAAAATTTTGGAGAAGTTTGGTATGTCAAACGCGAAGGCTGTCTCTACTCCTTTGGCCATGCATTTCAGACTTTCAGCAACACAGTCGCCAACATCCGATGAGGAGAAACTGCAGATGAGCAAAGTACCGTATGCAAGCGCTGTGGGGAGCATCATGTATGCAATGGTTTGCACAAGACCAGACATAGCACAGGCTGTGAGTGTGGTGAATAGATACATGGCGAATCCGAAAAAAGATCACTGGCTTGCAGTAAAGTGGATTCTGAGATATCTCAAAGGAATGTCGAATCACGGGCTAATGTATAAGAGGGATGAGGACGACAATAAAATGGTAAGAGGGTATGTAGACTCAGATTATGCAGGTGATCTTGACAAGAGAAGATCGTTGACGGGATATGTATTCACAGTGTTTGGGTGTAGTGTGTGTAGGAGATCAGTTCTACAAAATGTGGTTGCACTATCTATCACAGAGGTAGAGTACATAGCTGTTGGTGAAGCTATCAAGGAGGTCGTGTGGTTAAAAGGCATATGCACGGAGGTATTGACTAGTGAAGATGTGAACACCGGTGTGTATTGTGTAGCCAGAGTGCCATACACCTAAGCAAGCATTAAGTGTTCCATGAGAGGTCGAAGCACATTGATGTGAGGCTCAATTACATTCGTGAGATTGTCTAAAGTGGTGAAGTTAGTCTAACAAAGATAGCGTCATCTAAAAACCCTGCTGATATGTTGACTAAGCCACTACCCTCGGTTAAGTTCGTCCTATACAAAGACTTAACCGAAGTCACAACTTTGTAAAGGTGACTGAAGATGCAGAAATGAGAGAACGAGTTGCTTTGTAGATGATTTTGAATCAAGGAGGAGATTTGTGAAGATATTGATTGAAAATTATCGTAATACGATTTGGAGATCAAGTCAAGTGCGTAGGGTGCTCACAAATTGAAGACGGACGCGAAAGGAGGAGAAAAATGAAGAAAGGTGCACTAGGCGCCAGTGCCGCGGCAACCAGGCATGAGCACTGTGGCGTCTAGTCCAGAACCTGAGTGCTGCGATGCCAGGAAGCCAGCGCTGCAGCGCTCAGCAGAAGGGCTCCAGCGCCACGACGCTGGAGACGGGAACAGTATCCTGAAATAAGGAAACTTCCTTATTTCGTCTCCCACTTCTTTCAAAACTCCTTAATACGACTCCCATACGTATAGGGTAAACCTATGTCATCCCAAAGCTTATATATAGGCTATCAATTGGCTTGTAAACACATCTTTGTGATCAAATATAGATTTAGGTGATCTTGGTAATCTTAGTGATAATCTTTGTGAGTGAAAATCCCTAGAGTCCAAGAGAGAGTTTTCTTTGTGATCTTTCTTATAAAAGGCATACTTTGTGAGTGACTTGTGATTCATAATAAGACAAGAGTGTGATCTTGATTCGCCGTAGACGTAGGCAAGTTGCCAAACCATATAATTCTTTGTGTGATCTTCTTCTACCCCTTTATTTATTTATTTTTTAATAACTTGTTCTGCATTATTATATTACTTGGGTGAATATTTTACTTGTTTGTGTGCTTTCGCTTCAACAATAATGTTATATATTACTACAGTTTATGATTATAATATATTTTAGTTAATGAATAAGTGTCGGAATTATAATTATTTGAGAATATTTAGATAATGTTGTTTATTGAATATTTCAATTTTTGTAATATATATTTATATATAAATATATAAAATAATTTAATAAACATACGAATATAATTTAAATTCATGAAATTTGTAAAATTGATTATAAAATATAATTAATAAATTTTAATTTTCATCTGAATTCGTGATAGATAATATATATTCAGATAGACAAATATCACGAATATATAATAGATATTTATAACAATTTTGTGATAAATTATGTATTTTGATAGGTCACGTTATTTGCATATGTAACAAATACAGTCATATAGCAACAGTAGTATTTTTTATATTTTGATAAATAACAAAATAACATTTAAGCTTTGTTATTATTATTTTTTTAAATAAAAAGGACTATGGATGGGCTCCTGATGCTAGGCAATAACACCTAGTATGATAACAAAATAACTTTAATTACATATTGAAGCTTGTAACTTTGTTCTTTGTCCGTGCGGTCTCAGGTTTCGAGTTCTGGCTTCAACCGATCAAGCGAGGGCGAGATGTTCAGTGTCCGATCCGCTCCGTTCTTCGTATCCTTTGCAATTATCAAGCCAACTTTGTTCCATCACTACCAAATACTATACTGAGCCAGTTTAATTTCTCTCACTCTTACCAATATTTTATGCATACTTGAACTATTGCATTTGGATTTTGTTTCAATTATTGCAGTAAGCTTGCCGACTTTGCCGTCTTCCCTTCATTATCTTAAAGAGCTGATAAGTTGTTATTTTATCTCCTAATTTGCATAGGGGAATTACTACTTACCTCTTATAATTTTTTACAACTATTATAAATTTTACTGTAGTTTCAAAACTATCAAAATTCCACTGATAGAGGGGTTTTGTTAGTAAAATAAATTAAAAAAAAAAATTGTGCTACTTTTTTATAAGAAGAATTGCAAGAGGAAAAAGCTTAAAACACAACTCTCAAATTTTTGGTCACTCTCAGCAAACTTTCTAGCACAACACAAAACTATATAAACTTTCTTTTAGACACATTTGAAAACTTTGCTTTCTTCACTTTTCTTTTCTTTTCTCAGGAACCAGAGAACAAGAAACAGAAAGTTAGAAATAGTTATCGAAATATGATCCATAGGTATGTATCGTACATAGGTGACAGTTTTGAATGCTATCGACCAAGCCCGTTATCGCCAAAAGACTTTTGTACTTTAAAATGTATTGACATATTCCCATTTGAAAAGTCCAATAAATTTTAATTGCTTTTACTTTTCAGTAAGTTTTTCTGCGATATCATTACTAAGGAAATTCCTAGTTACCTCTTCGTAGTTTTTTTACTTCTACTGCTTTTTGAAAAAAAAAAATTTTAATAAGTATTAGTATCCTCTTTTTAGTACTATTTCTCTTTTAAAGTGACAAATTATCCTCTTAATAAGGGGATATTGATACTGAAAATCAAAGAGAAAGTTATAAGAAAGCAAAACTACGTGAATGTAGCCGACAAATTCCCTCAATACAATGATGCAAAGTTCCTATTAGAATGTAGTTTAACTAATTGGAAAATGCAGGTTAGTCTCTTAAATTTAATTGAATCATTTGGTCTGTCTTTATAATTTTTTTGAAATATTTTAATCAATTTTACTATTAAAAATTAAAAAAACAACATCCAAATATACTTTTTGTAAGATAAATTTAATTAAATATGACATTTTTATCATAATTAGAAATATCAAATTATTTTACTTTTTAAAAAAGTGCTCCATAAATATTTTCTTGAAAATCAAAACCCTTTCACCCAATAGTTAATAATTGTGGTAAATGTTCAAAAATATCAATCGCAACCAACACTTTAATATAAAACCCATAGACCCCTTATCAAGTAGCTTTATTCAATAACAATGGTAAACTAACTCTCTTTACAATATCTATTATCATTTTTTTATTTTAATATTCCCAACAAAACCTTGAAATATGTAATTAAAGAATTAAATATTGTACCATATATCTAACTATATCATAAAATAACAATAATTACAAATTGGAGTTCTAATTTTTTATATAAAAATAGTGAATTAGAGTTTTTAAAAAAATGAAAATTACAATCTTTAAATGGACCTAAATGCAAAGAAATATCTTGAGTGATTGATTAAAACTCACTTCAAATAAAATGGACAAAAATGCAAACCTTGGAATAGACGATAACATTGCAAGGGACCTTAGTATTAAAATTAGTTTGCGGAACTCTCTCTATTGAAAATAATTATCATAATTTTATAAGCATAATCAAGATTTCGTAAAATTTACTATTATTATGAGGATTTTTGGAAACAAAAAAAAAACAATAAACTTAGATAAAAATTATACCTTTATTATTTTTAACAGTAATCGGTAGGTTAAAATTGGTTATCTTATTTTATACCATACATTAACCTGTTAAAAAAAGTTTAGGATATTCAAAGATAATAATAATTGACAGGACTCGACTCGAGACCCTCTATTATAGATCCCAACGGTCCTGTCGGGTACCCCGACGGAAGTTCCTCCAAACCTAATTGGGTAAGTTAAGAAATTTTGCGAGGCGAACCCCTTTTTAATTCTTGTTACTACTAAAAAGATCTAGTAATATACATGAAAACGACATCTTAGTTTTAAACACAAACGGACAGAGTTTCCCCTGTTTTTCGAAAAATCCATATAAATCTGCAAAGAAATTTCACTTCTAATTCCTTTTTAATTCTTGTTACTACTAAAAAGATCTAGTAATATACATGAAAACAACATCTTAGTTTTAAACACAAACGGACAGAGTTTCCCCTGTTTTTCGAAAAATCCATATAAACCTGCAAAGAAATTTCACTTCTAATTCCAACACATCTCAATTCTACCAATTCGGACCTCCGGTCCTTTTCAAATCAAATCCAACACAACTCAATTATTTCGTGTAAATCACAAAATAAGCATAATCATAAAAAGTAAAAACGATCATCATAAACTGGAAATCTCTTTTTCTTGATTCAACACATACTTACAAATATATATGCCTACAACTATTATGCATAAAGTAAAGAGTGCTATTAGCACATTTACATGTACAAAAATTATCTTTGGATTTGGCCCACTACTCGGCGATAGGAGAATCAGCAGCTTGCGTTCTGAGACCTGCACCTGGAAAAAGGATTTAAAACATAAAACATAAAATGAGTGAGCTAAAGGAGCTCAGTGAGTGTAAATGAGAATTCAATTACAAGAATATTATACAAAGATAACAATTTCTAAAGTACATGCAGAAGTTATGCTTCTAAAACGGATGTAAAATTGTAAAACGGTTTCTAATATCATATGCTAATAAAATCTTGCCGAGCGGGTTTTATCTACATCTTTGGAAAACTATATTCAGAATCTGTATAACATAATAACTGCTGTGTGCATATAAATGCTATCGGTAAATCAAAAACTAGTAAAATCCTCGCTCGGCCATTTGCTTTCTAAATTGTACCAATGGTAACCCTAAAGCTCTATACCCACGCAGCGACTCAACTAGCACCGCATATGTGAGTAGGTCACGGGGCACCTCAACTAGCAGCACCCACAGTGATATCTCAAGACATCTCACTGGCTATGCAGCGGAATCCTACATCGCATGCATATAGCAAGACAATATCCCGTACACATAGAGCGACTCACATGACTCGACATCCCAACTTTCCGGAGTTAGTGACACACCCCCAAGACCTGCCCATATGCACGGGATATACCGGTCGGGTCTAATACAATCATCACCACTATAATCTGAGGGTACCAATGGCCTTAAAACAAATGCAGAAATTTTAGAACTGTTTCACAAATCGATCATGTAAAAGCATGTCTATGAATATATCAAGATCTTAAATCATGTTTATGCATCGAAAGCTCATAAAACATACATAGTCATTGTGCGAAAACATAATAACCGAAAAGTAAAAGAAATGGCAGATTTCTACTCACAACTGCTCCGCGCTCAATTTCGCTCCCGATTCCTGCTCCCGTTAACGCTCTCGGTTATCCTCACCTACGCGCCATAAATGACATTTAGAACCAAATCGAACACTAGAATCTTGTTTAACTACTAAATGCCCTAATTGGTATACAAAGTCCGGATGTAAACTACTTCCCGATTTTAGTTACGGAGCCATAATCGAAACTAACTCACCATCCGGCGCCCTGAAAATTATTGAACACCTTATAATTTGATTGGACATACTTGCCCTTCACCTTTCCAACATGGACAATTATGTCCCATTTTCTTCATTTTTGGGTTTTTCCATCAACCATATACATTCAATTCACAATATGCATCATTTACACACAATAATTCAATCAAAACACCACTCAATTCCTAACTTCCCTAAAGTGGCAGAATTTCACCCTAGGTTCCAACACATTCCTTTTCTCAATTTCTTGTTCCAATTACAACAAAATCATGCCAATTTCATTCTAAAGCCCTAATTACAATCAATTGAAATCTCTACAACAAAATCACCAAAAACCCTAATTCTCACCTTGCCAATTTCTTCAAATTGATGACTCCTTCAAGCGCCAAACAAGAATTCAACTCAATCTAAGCCAAGAATACACATAAGAATGTCAATTAACACATTCTTGAATTCTCACTTATCAAACTCATAAAAGATGCTTTTCTTACCTCTTTTTCTTAAATTTCCTCTAATAGAGACTTCAATTGAGCTTAGGGATTGGTTTGTAACCTTAATTTGGCTTGATTACACATAAAAATTCATGAAAACAAAACTTGAAAGGTCACTGTAGCAGCCCCCCTTTCCAAGCTCGATTTTTCTCTCTTTTGTTCTAAGTGTTTGCTTTTGATCATCTTCAAAATTCTACACACTTCCAACCTATTTATAGTCCTCCCTCTATTTACCATTTTGCCCTTCAACTTTCTCAAAATTACTAATTTGCCATTAGTTGAAAACTAATTATGTAATTAGTCCATTTGTAACTATCTAGTTGGAATAGTCCAAAGAACTAACTAGAACTTCCAACTTGGCAATCCATGAGATTTCTTCTAATTGGTCCATTCTCTAATATATGGATTATGTTTCTCAACAAAAGCTTGTTCCATTCATAACCCTTAAATGGAAATTCATGTAGTAAATTAGAATTTTCTTTTCCAAGCCAATAGAGAAAAATTCTAAAAATATTCTAGGGTCGTTTACCAAATTAGGTCTAATATCTCTTACGTGCACTATAAAGAAAATATTTCTAATAGGGCTAAAATCGAGTAACCCTACGGTGTCTTATTTGTTCTATACCGAAATTTAGACGCCAATACTACTAATAGGGATTAGATATTACAATAATAATAATAATAGTAATAGAATTTAAAATAAAAAATTTGGAATCTTTTTAACATAACTTTTGTTAAAAGTATATAATTAAGAAGTTAGAAACTGTATCATACATCTAGATATATGATTTAATAATTATAATTACAAATTGAAGTGAAAAAAGTAAAAAGACAATCTTTACTTTATAGATACTCTATACTTAAAAATTAAAAATTCAATTGGGCTAATAGGCTTATGAAATTAAAATATAAAATTTATGTATTAATTGATATGTTAGTAACAAATAAGTATAACGATTAAATTTTTATTAATATGATAATTATATGATATTAATTAATAATTAATATAATAAAATATTATAATAATTATTAGACGTAGAAAATAGTGACACTCAATCCAACACATGGGAGCACAGCTCAACACTCAGGCTTAGGCCTCTTGAGTATCTAGCCTAGTACAAGTTGCGTTAATGGGAATGAGCCTAAAATAAAACATTTAAGCCTCCATAACTCGGCCTATAAAGCTCATGAAGTGAGACTCAAGTCAGGCTACATGTCTCCACTCAGTTGCCCAATCAAAGGACAAGTCATTAGAACTGAGGTACCCACCACGTCAGTATGGGCCTACCAACAAGCGTCCACGCCAGCCTAGGTCAAAATTCACCATATCACTCATAAAACCCACTAAAGGAGCACTTGAATATCACATTATGTAGCTATTAGACCTAAAAGATAAGATTGGATAAGGAAATTCCCAAGGAGCCAATAACTAAGCGCCACGTCAGAAAGACTCTGAGTACTGTTCACTATTGACACTGTAGATAGAGGATGTCTAAAGTAGTTGAGCAGCTCAACACTGAACCTGCTAGACTCAATGGGATAGAGTTAGAAGACCCTCAGTACTATTTAGGCCTCACCAACTTAAGGATGACACCTCCGAAAGTGATCAATCACCAATATTCATAGTATGCTGAACGTCAAAGAAGGTTAAATGACCTTATTATTACCTCTCTAAGTAAAATTTTTTAAAATACCCCTTATGATAAGAATTATTTTTCATTAGTAGCTCACCACTTGTCGCCCTTGATAGGAGTTCTCGAATAGAAACCCTTCAAGTTCAAGTTAAGTCTAAAAAATCGAAAGGTAGTAAAAAAATAATTGAACAATTTCGAAATTAAAATTCTCTCTCTAGTGATCAAAACTCTCTACATTCTCTTTAAAATTTTGATATATTCTCTAAGGCAAGTAAACCCTAGGGGACTTTCTCTATAACATTTTACATGACTTGAGTATTGAAGGATCGTTGCCAATTACCCTATCGGCGTCTGCCTTTGACCTTATTTGTTATATGCTCCTCAGGTCCCCTAAGTTCGCCTTGGCTCAGTGTTTAGCTCACTTTTAGTTTAACCTTGGAGATTCACCTCTAGCACAGCCTCCATCTCAATCCTTGGTGACCGAAAGCCAAAGAACTCAGACTTCCCAGCATCCATCCCTCTCTCTCACTATTGTGTTAAGGCCAAGCCTCCCCTAGGATGAAATTTGTACCCTAACATTTGGCATTGTCTATGAAAAGCCGAGAAAAGCCTTACTTTTAGAAGTTACGCCAAGTCCGACCAACTAAGGGTACATATAAACCATAACATCGTGCAAATGTTACTCAAGTAAGCCTAAAGGAACACTTCAAGATCACCTATGGGCTGTCTGACAGACGCTCCGATTACTTAGAAGAAGTTTGAGGAATTTACTGAAGAGTTAGTCATACAATGACCAGTATCACCAGAGGTTAGAAAAAGATAGAGAAAGAGATCTGTGGGTTAACTCAAGCTACTCCAGCTCGCTCTCACCCTGAACGATTCTGGAGTCACACTCCCGAGAGCTTAAGTAGAGTAAGCAGGTTAACAAGAGAAAATCAGTGTTTCACAACCACATGAAGCTTCACTCTATTGCAGAAAGTAGATTTGAAAATGTAAGGAAGAGAGTAATGAAGCAACCTTTTGTAAGTGACCTTTGGGATTTTCTTACGCTAGGTGTCAAGCTCGTAAAGAGGTAAGAGGAGTACCACTATGGCCAAGCTTATGAAGAAAGGCAACAAGCTTTAATGAGACTTGAAAAACATCCATCGAGCAAAGGATGTTGCCCTTAGCCTTATCTTAGTAGTGAAGGCTAGGTCTTATTTTATAGAAGGAATCAAAAGTGCACGGTGCCTTTGAAGTTCAAAACGCTGTATATCACTAGCAATGAGGGGAAAACTGACCTAGTAGCTCACTTAGAGCTCTATAGAGATCACATATTGATCCAAGAAGTGAAGAAGGATGTTATGTGCTGCATATTTCCCCATACTTATGTGAAACAACTCGAGCTTAATTTTAAAGCTTAGAGCCAGGGTTGGTGAGTAGCTTTAATCAGTTAACGAAGATTTTTGTCTTTCAGTTCCAATATGCACGTGATAAGCCCAAGGATCTTTCCACCTTGATATATATAAGACAATGAGAGTACGAGCCCCCAAAGACTTTATGCAAAAATTTCACAAAGAGGTCACTAACATGAGTGTTTTTAGTGCTAAAGATACATTCATCAATTTCTTAAAAACATTAGGCTTGCTAAGCTATAGTTTTCTTTCCAAAAGTCAGAGCAAAAAACTTATGGTAAAGCCTATGCTAGAGCTATGAAGCAGATTGAGATAAATGAGTAGTCATCGATAAAGAGGCAAGAGAAAAGAGAAGATAGTTCTCGGCTTAAAGAAAAACTCAGGATAGTTGAGCCTGTACCAATGCCTCAATCCTCACCAAGGAAGTCATGCTCTAAATAGCACTCAGCTCTTTTAAAGCTGCCTTTCTTGCCTCTAAAACTCAGTCAGCCGAGCTCGTAGTAGACTTTGGAGGTCTATCAATTCTAGTCCTACAACCCACAAAACACATTATGAGAAAAAATCTTCTTCACCATCCGAAACAAAGGGTGGCTCTATAAGCTTTCAGCCATAAAAAATAGCCTAGATTGAAAAAATAAATAGAAGTACTGTGATTTCCATAAAGGGTATCGTCACAACACTGCTGACTACTTTGAGTTAAGAGAGCAGATTAAGGCCTTAATTAGAAATGGCCTACTAAAAGAGTTCCTTAGAGAGGTAAGAATGGCCCGAAGGTTAATGTAATCTTAAGAGGTCCTACTATGATAGGAACCTTTAAAAGGGTAGTAAGAAACTAAGCTTAAGAGACGATAAAGGATATTGCAGAAGAAATAACAATATATATTAATCATCTTGCATCTCTTAAGCCAGTTCTCTCGTACACTCTAATTGTATTCATCGAGGAAGAGTGCCGATGAGTTGTGTTCTCCTAAAATGATGCTCTTATGATCACATTAAAAGATAGGCACCATTGAGGTCGCTTGTATGATGGTAGACACAGAGAGCTTGGTAGAGGTGATCTATAAAAATTATGTTGGATAAGATAGAGATTGAGTCCCCTAATTTGTCATATGTCTCTACTCCGTTGATGGGATTCACAAGGATATAGTGTTTCCCATCGGATTTATCATTCTTTTTGTCTTCATTGGTAGTGCTCTAAATTCCACGATTTACATGATTAACTTTCTAGTTGTAGATTAACCAAACACTTACAATATGATCTTAGTTTGGTCTTTCTTGATGGCTACTCGAGCTGTTATCTCTATGTACCACCTAGCTATAAAGGTCTCAGTCAATTAGGAGGTTGCTAGTGTAAAAGGTGGCTAGCTACCAATTAGGAGATGCTATGCCACTATTGTGAAGCCAAACTAGTAGATAGCCACACAAGATTTGATAAATAAGAATGAAGAAAAACAAGGTCAGCCTAATGAGGAGCTCACTTTAATCTCAATCTCTCTGAGTGATCCAAGTAAGACTGTCAAGATAGGCTATTTCCTGCCCAAAGAGATCAGAGGGTCTCTAGTCACTTTTTTTTTAAGGAGTATATAGATGTGTTTGCCTAGTCCCATGAAGACATGTCTGGCACTAATCCAAAGTTGGTATACATAAGGCTAAATCTAGATCCTAACAACAAGTCGATCAAGTAGAAGAAGAAACCCTTCGACTAGGAGAGGTACATGGTTATCGAGACTCAGATAGACTAACTGCTCAATACTCGCTTCATCCGAGAGGCTCAATACCCTAAATATGTCTCAAATGTTGTACTAATAAAGAAGGCAAATGAAAAATGGCTTATGTGCATAGACTTCACCAACCTTAACAAAGCATATCCCAATAATAGCTTCCCTCTGTCCCAAATAGACCAACTAATTGACTAAACCTCAAGGCACAAGCTCCTAAACTTCATGGATGCCTTCTTAAGCTACAACCAAATCAAAATATATATCCCAAATGAGGAAAAAGACTGTTTTCATCACCAATTGTGGTCTATATTGTTATAAGGTAATGCCTTTTAGGTTGAAGAACGTTGGGGCTACCTACAAAGGCCTAGTGAACAAGCTCTTTAAGGATCAAATTGGAAAAAGTATGGAGATTTACATTGATGACATGATTAACAAGTCCACACTTGCTACTAACTATGTATTTGACCTACAAAGGACTTTTAAGGTGCTGAGGAAGCACCACACGAAAGTGAATCCAGAAAAGTACACATTTAGTATGACCAAGGGTAAGTTCTTAGGGTTCATCGTGCAACAAGGAGAGATCGAAGACAACCCAAAAAAGATTAAAGCTATAAAGAAGATGAGAGACTCAGTAGCCATCAAAGTAGTGGCTTACTAGCAGCAAATCGCTATGTTATATGACAATAAAGATAGGCCGAGACAGTTCAAGAAATGTGATTTAGTACTTCGCTGTGTGAACCTGAATAAGAAGCCTTCGGATAAGGTCTTAGGCCCTAACTAAAGGGCCCCATATCACATAGATTGAGTAATTAGGCCAAGCACCTATAAGCTGACTCACATGGATGGCAAATAAGTGAAGCACTCGTGAAATGCAGCTCAACTTCGCAAGTACTATCAGTAAGTGGTAGACATTTCTGTTCTTCATTCAATTCCTCTTTTGTAAGTTATTTTTAGTTGTTATCTCCTACCCTTGCCTAACGTTCAAAGGCACCTCCAGTAAATTTAGTTTTTTGTACTAATTCTAAGAAGTCCTGGTGGATAGAGTAGGGGACTTGTTCTCTACCTACTCAATATGTAGTATGATACTAGGGTTGTACCAGTTGTGCGTCTGTTGCTTGCCAATGAAATGAAAGATGTTCTTTAATTGTGTTCTAATGTCTCCAATGATTATTTGGCCATTATGTGCCTCCTTATGCGCCCATAAACCATCATACCCTTACAGTGTAAGAGGGATAAGGACCGCTTAGGTCTTGACCAAAAAACAAACAATAAATTGCTCGAGAAAAGTGTTATCTCAACTTGCTCTTTATGTATATGTCAAGGGCAGAATCTTAAGGATCACGTATATATATAAAGGCCTTGATCACCTCAATAGAGTTATGCTGAAACCTCAAGCATTATGCGTAGAAGGAATGCTCACCATGTGGATGAAGGGAGTAGCCCAATTATAGGCCCAGAAGTACAATAGGGTGAGTTAAAAATGTTCTAATTATATTAAATTTTATAATTAAAATTAAAATATGAACTTAAAATATAAATAGAATAGTAATTATATGTAACTACATGTAATAATTAGAATTATAAAAGCTAACAAATTTATTCTTAATTTTAATTTATTTAATACAATAGTTACATTTTAAATTATAATTTCACAAGGTATGAGATCTTTTTGAAAACCAAAGAAGGCTATCTTTTTGAAAGCCTTAGGCCTAACATGGATCAGATAAATCTTAGTGTTATAATTTCGAATCAAATTTTAATTTTAATTTATGTTAATGTTATAATTCAAATTTTAATTTAATTTCAATTACGTTAAACGTTATAGTTCTGATTCTTATTCGAATTTCAATTATATAAAATATAATAATTTCAATTTCAATTACTTTAAAAATTATAATTCTAAATTTAATTTCAATTTTAATTACTTTAAATATTATAATTTTATATTCGATTTTAATTTTGAGTATATTAAATTTTATAATTTTATTTTTAATTTCATTTCAATTACGTTAGAAGTTCTAATTTCAAATCCGATTTCAATTTGAATTTAAATTACGATAAATATTATAATTCCATATTTGATTTCAATTTCAATTATGTTAATTATTCTAATTTCAATTTCAATTCCAATTCTAATTTCAATTTCAATGTTATAATTATGAATCTAATTTAATTTTAATTATGTTAAATATTATAATTTCGACTCCAATTCAAATTTTAATTACTTTAAAAGTTATAATTCTAAAACAAATTTTAATTTTAATTACGCTAAATGTAATAATTTTGAATCTAATTTCAATTTTAATTACTTTAACTATTATAATTATGATTCCAATTTGAATTTCAATTATATTAACTGTTATAATTTAAAATTTAATTTCAATACGTTAAATGATATAATTTAAAATCTAATTTTAATACGTTAAATGTTATAATTTCGATCTCAATTTTAATTTTAAATGTTAAAATATGAAGTAATGAAAATAAAATTTAAAATAAATCAATTTTTTTTTTAAAAGATAAGATTAATTAGAAATAGAAGATGAATTCTAAAACATTAAGCGACCTTTAAAAACAAGACTATTTTGAGGGAATATTTAAAATTAAGTGACTTTTAAAAACAAGACTATATTATTAAAAAAAGAATTATAGAAAAAAACACACATGGAAGAAAAAAGTCTCAAAATTTAAGGGAATATTTAAATTAAAGAGAATATTTTTAAAAGAATTGAAAATAAAAATTTTAACAAATTATTATTTTGGAAAAAAAAAAGTTCCCCCCCAACACTTGCGTTTTTTTAGGGGGGGTGGGCCGCTTCATCCTCTTCATCATCATTGTCCTCATCCTCGTCCTCGACGGACTCATTATTTTGTTGGCGTCGGAGTCTTTGTCATCCAACGGCAGTGATGGGGGAGACTACAGCAGTGCCAGTGGGAGCGCAAGCAATGGAGAGTTTCTGATTGTGAAAATTTTTCCTTTTTGGTCTCTCTCTCTCTATTGTTGCTCTCCCTTAGACCCCTCTTTCTTTCTTTCTATCTCTTTCTCTCTTCTCTTTAAAATCTCTAGAGCTGTCATAACCAAATTTCAGAATAGCCTCTGGTCTTCGATTTTAGGTTCTGTCTATGCGATGTCATTTCTATTTGTCAATTTGATATGTGTCATTTGTTTCTCTTTCCAAGTATTGTGTTTTCTTATCTTTATTATGTTGAATAAGTCAATGAGTAGTTGTTAAATAGATTAGTTTAATTACTGAGATTGTTTAGATTTTTATGGAGAAAATAGTGAGCACTTGCCTTTTTTTTAGGAATAAATTGTTATTATTGTCAATATTTAAACAATGTGAATGAGAAGGAATGGGTAGACTTTTGACATTAATTTACTCTTTATTTTTCGGAGGTAAAGCTCCCTCAAATGAGCTATTTTCTAACTTCTACTTGATTCTTTGCTGTT
The DNA here is from genome assembly GCA_946807835.1 of Ailanthus altissimus. NCBI lineage: Eukaryota > Viridiplantae > Streptophyta > Magnoliopsida > Sapindales > Simaroubaceae > Ailanthus > Ailanthus altissimus. Next base: position 2,770,905 of record OX327690.1, on the reverse strand, counting down.
ACTTTTCAAAAATAGGCAGGGGAAAGCAAGTGGCTACTCACTCGTCTGTACCAAGTGGTATCAGAGCCTGGCTATGGAACAGAGAGTAGAGCAACTGGAGAAAACCATGGTGTCTATAAGTGGGCATAGAGAACTACTGCTTCAAGTAACTGAGACACTCAAACAACTCAATGCTCGGGTGGAAGAAATTGCAATAAAAACCAACAGTTTTGTAAAAAATTTATCAGCACACATGAAAAATTTATCAACAGTGGGCGGTGCCCTACCAACTCGAAAAAATGCTCAAGAGAGCCAAGCTAATCAGTCCACTCATTTGTATATGCCTAAAACAGTGAAGATTCATTTTCCTCGTTATGATGGCAAGAGCGACCCATCAATTTGGTTATTCAACGCACAACAATTTTTTCAACTACATGATATCCCAGCAAGCGATCGAGTTGCACTGGCATCATTTCATTTGGAGGGGGATGCTCATTTGTGGTACCAGCTACTGAGGCAAGAATTAACGGTAGTATCTTGGAAGGATTTCGATGATGGCTTAAACTCAAGGTATGGGCCAAATTAGTACCTTGATTTCTTTGGAGAACTCACATGATTGCAGCAAATAAGCTCGGTCCAAGAATATCAAGATAAGTTCGAGAAGTTGTTGGCCAAGGTTGGTCCTTTGGAACAATTAAGGCAGGTTAGTTGTTTTATTAGCGACCTTCGAGAATCAATTTGTACAGATGTAAGAGCTAACAAACCTCAGACTTTGTCAGCTGCTATTGGATTGGCACGGTTGTATGAAGCACGAGACATCTCCCATCACAAAATTAGTCCACTTCTCCCTCGAGTTGTTCCACCACCATGCCACCTTCCCACTACCCCTTCAATCAAAAGGATGACCGCAGAAGAAATCAACGAAAGGAGACAAAAAGGCTTATGTTTCAAGTGCAATGAGAAATTTGGTGTTGGGCATGTTTGTAAGAAACTCTTCTTGATACAAGCCACCTTAGAGGAAAGTGATGATGATGTAGAGATGGAAGATGATGAGGTTTCAGAAGAGCCATTCCAAGAAAAATCGGAGATCTCATTACATGCAATTGCGAGCATTCAAGCACCAAAGACCATAAGAGTTAAGGGTCGTATTGCTCAAATAACTGTTTCAGTTCTCATTGACTCTGGAAGTACACATAACTTTGTAAATGAGCAGCTAGCAAACACCCTTGGGCTTCAACCCATTCCTGATAGAAACTTAAAAGTAATGGTGGCTTCAGGAGAAAGATTGGTAAGCTCAGGTAAGTGTAATCACACTCAGCTAACCTTACAAGGTCATCCTATTTTGGTTGATGTTTATTTGCTTCCATTAGAGGAATGTGATGTTGTTTTAGGAACTCAATGGTTAAGCACTTTGGGGCCTATAAAATGGGATTTCTCTAAGTTAATTATGAAGTTCCAATTGGAAGGAAAAATAATTACTTTATGTGGCTAAAGAAAAAGGGAGGACAAAGTAATTAACTGCTAGGAGTTTCAACGATTAGCTTGAAAGAAGAAGGAAACTTTTTTTAGTTGCTGGCAGTCACGAAATTGAATTCTATCCAATCACAAGTGCACCCATAAATTCAATAGATTCTTCAACAGTATACAGATATGTTAAGGGAACCACGAAACTTGCCTCCTAATCATCCATGCGATCATAGAATTTCATTACTACCTAGTCACAGTCCTGTCTCAGTCAAGCCTTATCGCTATCCTTATTTTCAAAAGTCAGAGATAGAAAAACTAGTCGTTGAAATGCTTGCATCAGGCATCATTCGCCATAGCAACAGCCCACTCATTACCTGTAATCTTAGTAAAGAAACCTGATGGTTCTTAGAGAATGTGTGTCGACTACCGAACCTTAAACTAGATAACAATCAAAGATAAATTCTCGATCCCGGTGATTGATGAATTACTAGATGAACTCTATGGTGCAAAGGTGTTTTCCAAGCTTGATCTTTGTTCTGGGTACCATCAAATTCGCATGAACTCAAAAGATGTTGAAAAGACAGCCTTCAGAACTCATCAAGGCCATTATGAATTCTTGGTAATGCCGTTTGGCCTCACTAATGCGCCATCTACCTTTCAAGCTCTCATGAACGAGGTATTTAAAGATTTTTGAGAAAATTTCTATTAGTTTTCTTTGATGATATATTGATTTACAGTAAATCATGGGCTGAACATATCCAACATTTAGACATTGTATTTTCTATTCTACAATCACATGAGTTGTATGTAAAATTGGAAAAGTGTAAATTTGGGCAAGGGAAGTTAAGTTCCTAGGCCACCTAATCACTAGTGCAGGAGTGGCAGTTGATCCAGACAAAATTGAAGCAATAGTCAAGTGGCCTAAACCTCAAACTCCAAAGGCTTTGCGAGGTTTTTTGGGGCTAACGGGATATTACCAAAAATTCATCCAAAATTACGGAAAGGTAGCTGGACCATTAACTCGAATGTTGAAGAAAGACTCTTTCAAGTAGGAGGAAGTCGCTGTGGTAGCTTTTTTCCAAGCTCAAAGCTGCAATGACTCAAGCACCAGTTCTATCCTTGCTAGATTTTTCAAAAGAGTTTATAGTGGAGTGCGATGCTTCAGGATCTGGAGTTAGTGCTGTTTTAATGCAAAAAACACCAATTACTTTCTATAGTCATGCACTTCAAAGAAATTACCTTTTGCCATCTACTTATGAGAAAGAAATCCTAGCTTTGGTTTTAGCAGTTCAAAAATGGAGACCTTATTTGTTAGGGAGAAGATTTGTGGTGCACTCCGATCATCAAAGTTTAAAACATTTATGGACTCAGAAAATTACAACTAAAGCTCAACAAAAGTGGTTGTACAAATTGATGGGATTTGACTTTCGAGTGGAATACAAAAGTGGAAAAGAAAATCTTATGGCAGATGATCTTTCAAGAATAGGCGAAAAGGAAACATGAGAACTTTATGCACTATCTCAGCCGATACCAGATTGGACTAAAGAGATTAAAGAAGAAATACAAAGGAATCAAGAGTTGCAACGATTGGTACAATTGATTATGGATGGAGAGGCAGTAAGACCTTGGAAATTCCAAGGTGACCTCTTATTCTTTAAAGACAAGATCTATGTGGCTTCAAATTCACCACTTATTCCAATAATAATTGATCAGTTTCATGGAAGTACACATGAAGGCTTCCTCAAAACCTTACAAAGAATACAGTCTAATTTTTATTAGACTGGAATGCAGCAGGGGGTTAAGAGCTACATCAAAAACTGTGATATTTGTCAAAGACATAAGGCCAAACAAGTAGCCCCAGCTAGCCTCCTTCAACCTCTTTCAATATCAGAACAAATTTGGGAAGACATTGCCATGGACTTTATTGATGAGCTGCCACTCTCTGAGGGTAAATCGACTATTTTTGTCATAGTTGATAGATTGTCAAAATATGCTCATTTCATTACAATTTCTCATCTTTACACTGCTGTGGGAGTTGCTAAAATTTTCTTTGATAATGTTTTTAAGTTACATGGAATGCCTCATTCAATTATTTGTGATGGAGACGTCACATTTACTAGTTTATTTTGGCAAGAGATATTCCATCTTAATTGAATATCCTTTAACTTTAGTTCTAGCTATCATCCCCAAACAGATGGTCAAAGTGAGGTAGTGAATAGAACTCTAAAGATGTATCTTTGTGCTTTACAAGCTCTCAACCTAAGAACTGGACTCGATGGCTCACTTGGGCAGAATATTGTTACAACACTAGCTGGCACACTGCCATCAAACAAACACTATTTGAGGTAGTTTATAGAAGGGCACCTCACTCTCTTTTGTCCTACATCCCAGGGACAACAAAGGTGGCAGCTGTTGAACAACAACTCAAGGACAGAGATTTGATTGTGAAAATAGCACATGCTAAGATCAAGGAAGCTCAAGCCCGGATGAAGCGAGTATATGATGTCAAACACACTGATAAAGAATTCTTTGTGGGGGATATGGTATACTTGAAATTACAACCCTATAGACAATTGTCAGTATCTATGAGGAAAAATCTGAAGCTTTCAGCCAAATATTATGGCCTTTTTAAAGTGTTGCAAAAGATCGGTAAAGTGGCATATAAGTTGGACCTGCCTACTACTTCTCGAATACACCCTGTATTCCATGTTTCACTACTGAAGAAGAAGATTGGTGATCAAATGATACAGCCACAGCTTTCAACAATGGATGAAGAAGGGAAAAAATTGATTCCCACTCCACAAGCTGTACTGGATCGAAGAGTGAGAAAGAGAAAACAAGAGGTATTAATTCATTGGTAGGGTTTGTCGCCTGCAGAGGTGACGTGGGAAGATAGAGATTTCATAAAGAATCAATTTCTTGATATTAGCCTTGAGGACAATGCTGAAATTTAAAGGAGAAAGAGTTGATACGTGTCCTTTGTTTCTCTTTCTAAGTATTGTGTTTTCTTATCTTTATTATGTTGAATAAGTCAATGAGTAGTGGTTAAATAGATTAGTTCAATTACTGAGATTGTTTAGATTTTTATAGAGAAAATAGTGAGCACTTGCCTCTCTTTTAGGAATAAATTGTTATTATCGTTAGTATTTAAACAATGTGAATGAGAAGGAATGGGTAGACTTTTGACATTAATTTACTCTTTATTTTTTGGAGGTAAAGCTCCCTCAAACGAGCTATTTTCGAACTTCTACTTGATTCTTTGTTGTTACTTTTCAAAAATAGGCAGGGGAAAGCAAATGGCTGCTCACTCGTCTGAACCACAATTCTTTTAATTTTCAATTTTATCCTCATTTCTTCCTGTTTTAGAGTTTGATATTGACTGGGGTTTTGGAGGTTTATGTACGCGATCTCAATTTTTTTGGTCGTCGATTGTTTTCGGCTTTATTGGATTTTTGTTTTTTGCAATTGGGTTTATAAAAAAAAATTTGTTTCATTGGCATGATATTATATATTCTTTTTATAATCTCTATGGTTATCCTTGGGCTAGTTTTTCCATTTTTCGTTAAATGTTAATATGATAGTTTATTTCTAATTACTTACTAGGACTAATTTTTTTAGAAAATTTCAATTCCTGAAAGTTAAATTGAGGATAGAAATAGAGTTATTGTTTTCAAATTTTCTTGTTTTATGTTAATTTGGCTTTCGTGAAATTGAAATAATGTCAACATTTGGGTTAAATTGTTATATTATGATTAGTTCATTGCAGGTTTTTATTTAATGTCTTAATTGATACAAATTGAATACTCAAATTGCAATTTCCTTTCCTTTTTCTACTGTTTGAGTAGCCATGACAGATTGTTTTTCGGTTGTTTAACTTCAATTGAGAATTTCTTCTAAAATATAATCTCAGTCTGGTATTGGTGTTCTGGTATTACGTTAATTAGTTGTTTTGAAGGTTATATATTGTTAATGTATGTAAAGTGTTTTGTTATGTGAAGTGAGGTTGACGTGCTAACTTTGAATTTTTTTTATTTTTTTTAGTGCGATAGGGAGTGGAATTGAACGAGTAGGGGGAAGGAGTTCTGGAGTTGGAAATGGCAGGGATTGTAAGCGAGGAGTCTGGAGTGGGTAGGTCTGTGGAGGGGATTTCGAATGGGCAGCATTGTCAATCAGGGGAAGCGTTGGCGGAGTGGCGGTCATCTGAGCAGGTAGAAGCCAGCAGGTATTTTCAGTCATGGCTTTTTCTTACAATAAAGCGAGTAATGATTTTGGAGAATAAGTAATTAGGATGAAATGTTATAGATATTGTTTGTGAGCTAATTAATTCATTATATATATATATAATACTAATTGGATCCGACAGTAACGCAAAAGTAATTTTTTACTTTTGAATGATGATCAAAGTTATTAAACAATAAAGAATGATTGTGCATACTCAAATTTATATATATATAAATGTTTACTTCTTATGATTTCAAAGATGTTGATTTTGAACAAACATATATATAATCTTTGTATGCCTTACACTCTTACTTGTAGGTCGTATAGTCATAGGCCTCTTTGAGAAGACTGTGCCTAAAACTGTAGGTATAGTGCCCTGATGGAGAGTGTTGTTTTGTATCTTTTAGATTTTGTTATCTTGTGAAGTGTTCACTTACAAATAGAGTCATGCCAAGAGAAAAAGTATAATGTCAACAGTGAGATAGCAGTAAGTTTATTTCCCTAATTTCAATAAGAAGTATGCTGGAAAGATTTGTGTTTGAGTCCATATTCTTTGAATTTTATAATGGATATGTGTAAAATGTACTTATGAACTTATGGACATGCACTTTGGAGATAATTAATAATAATATAATAATAATAATAATAATAATATTGCCATTTAACTTATACAAGGGTTGTTTGTTCTAGGTTAACTTTTATTTATAATCGTCACATAAGTTGTAATATTTTTTTTTTAATAAAAGTTTGTCTATTTTGTGTGAGCATGGTGAATCTAACATTCATGTTCTCTTTGATTCTTATGGCAGAATGTTTTTGAACTGGCTTCATTCCTTTGGTTCATGGTATTTCCTCTTCCATGACTCTATTTGTATTCATTTCAACTACTCAAAAAAAAAAAAACTTACGTAACAAATAATAATATTAAAATAATATAACTTATAATACAACTAAAAAAATTATCATGATCTTTTTAATTAATTATTTATTACTTTTTTTGACAAGGAATTATTGATGTTACATTATAAATTAGTTCAATATTCCTGGAAATTTCACTTTAAATGTCATTTAATTATAGTGCAATACGTGACATAATTTTATCTATATCTTAAATTGAATTAAAATTTTAAATTAATCAAACTCTGTCATGTAATAACAATATCACTCAATATGATATGAACAATGTCATCTACTAAATTATATTTTGATAAATAACAAAATAACTTTAATTACATATAGAAGTTTTGTTTTTCTTTTAATAAAACGGACAATGGACGGGCTCCTGATGCGAAGAGATGGTGGCTGCTTTTGGGCCGTGGTCTTGGTTTGGCTCAAAAATTCTTTGGCCACCTTGAAACCGTCCGAGGTCCTTGTATCTTACTTGTGTAACCCAAAAGATAATAAACTTCATTTCAATTCTTAGTTTTCTCCGTCATTTATATTTTATAAAATTCTTTCAATGTGAAATTTCGTTATTAACCTTAGTGTTGTTATGTTTTATGAAATCAACTAATGAAATGGAAGTATTTAATCATGTTCAAAAAATGAGATAAGTTGATGTTTGTTGATTTTTAAGGGGATAGATCAAAATTAACCTTCTTTATTCATATCATTTCATTTTTTTTAATGTAACAATAATCTACTTAAATATATATAATCTAAAGTTTATCAGCGTATATAATAACAATATCCGTCGTAACACAGATTACAAATTTAGATGCAAGAAATATCAAACTTATTATATTAAAATTAAATAAATTTACTCTTACCCACATATGAGAAGAGATTCAAACTTTAATCTCCAAATCGAGAATTAAAACTTCCCACCACTCGACTGAGGGGGGTGGGTCATATCTTTCCAACTTAACAAATTTTACTTTTATGTTTTATTTCATAATACTCTTTTTTTTTTCCTTCTATACTTAAGTGCTTATTTGAGAATGTGAAAAATTCTTAAAATTGTTTCTTAAATTATCTATGAAAAAAATATGATTGATAAAAAAATTTGTAAAAGAGATCATCTAAGAATTTGATTTTTAAATAAATATTTTTGTAGTGAAATTTAAAATAAATGTTTTTATTGATCCACTAAAATAAAGAGAATCTTGATTGTTCTCACAACATGAGAGTCTTCCAAAATATCATAACTCAAAAAGTAAAAAAAAAAAATTACCTAACAAATTTTCATTAATTTTATTTTTCAAGGATAAAATTAACTTTTCAAAAATCATAAAAATAAGCGGCATCTAGTTTGAGAGGATAACATCTATATATTTTTATAGTGCAAAACTTGTTCCTAAATTATGCGATAGTTTGTGATTTATTAAAAGGACAAATAAAATTTTTGTTTCATAATCTCTTTTATCATTGTCAAAAAGCCATTAAAAAAACTGATATAAAGTAGAGTAAAATATCATAGCATATCAGACAATTGTTCATCATCTAAAGCTGATCCTTCTGTTGTCTCACTTTTTATAATAATATAATAATCAACAATGACATCAAAAAAATGTGAAACTTCGATAAGAAATGAAATGCAAATTAATTTATTTATTTAAATGTAAGAGTTTTAAATTCTATTTAAACCAAATTTTTTTAACAAATAAATGTGTTGAAATTATATATTTATTATTAAATTCTTTTAGTCCCACTATCACGTGTTGAAGTAGATTTTTCTTTTTTGATAAGAGTTCGACTTTTTCGTGAGCAGAGAAGTTAAGCAAGTGCCTATATATAAGCATATTGTGATTGTTGTGGAGAAATGAAGAAGCAAACATGTGTAAACAAGAAATAAAGTAATATTAGATTATTGTATTTCTTATTAGTCTCATTAAATAAAATTTTTGTTTCATAATCTCTTTTCTCTTTGTCAAAAAGCCATAAAAAATTGATATAAAGTAGAGTAAAATATCATAGCATACCAGACAGTTGTTCATCATTTGAACTTGATCCTTCCGTTGTCTCACTTTTTACAATAATGTAATAATCAACAATAACATCAAAAATATGCGAAACTTCGATAAGAAATGAAGTGCAAACTAATTTATTTATTTATATGTAAGAGTTTTAAATTCTATTTAAACCTAATTTTCTTAACAAAAATGTGTTGAAGTTATATTTTATTATTAAATTTTTTTAGTCCCACTATCATGCGTTGAAGTAGATTTTTCTTTTTTTATAAGAGTTCGACTTTTTCTCGAGTAGAGAAGTTAAACAAGTGCTTATATATAAGCATATTGTGATTGTTGTGGAGAAATGAAAAAGCAAACATGTGTATGTAATAAAATCTTTATAAATATAAATAAATAAATCGTACCTCTAGCCATTGTTATTCAAGCAAATGAATAACTTTATGTCTTCTATCCTATTCCTATTAAGAGTTTGGTGATGGATTCATAGGCAAAAATAACGTAAGTCTCTTATGGATAGGATAGAGACCATCAGTTTCTTTTAAATATACATAACCTTATCACTTTCTTCCATCAAGAAAATGGATAGTTACATTATGTGCATCATGACAGTTCTAAACCAACTTAAGAAAGTGAGCTGAGCATAAAAGAGACTTCAAATGGACCAATAACAAGAGCTAAGACCAAACAGCTTCAAAGGGCCATAAGTAGTCAAATTGGATCTATTGAAACTTCTATAGCCTTAGAATCTTATGATCTGAATAAAAATGGATCAAAGGTGTTTATTTGTCTTCAATTAGAGCTTGGGACGTGATCTACAGGTTGTTGGCGACTTTATACTTAAAGAGGCAGACAAGAGTCTTATTTGCATGCTATTAGGTTTCAATTGCTTCTTTTGGACCTATTTTTATTATTTTACTTATGTCTCTCTATTTTCATATTTTTGGGCCTTTTTAAAATATGTTTAGTTTTTTTTTAAGTTGTCAAGTCAGTTTAGGCTTATTTGAGTTGTTTTGGGCCTTTTAAACCAATTAGGTAAAATTAGAATTTTTCCTTATCTTGTAAGTCTATATAAGGCATCTTAAACTTCTTGTAGAGGCAGTTGCCTCATTCTTGAATTTTATGCACAAAAAAGAACTTTTTCTCTCTAAAAAATTGTCTTCTCAAGTTTTTCAGCTCTTGAAGATGGTTACTGATTATCACTCTTTGATCACCGACAGTGTAGCGTTAAAATCCTAAATTGATCTTTGTGGCGTCCATTGACTTATCAAGGCTTCTTTTTAGTTCTATCCTCCATTTGATTTACCATTTATTTATTATAATTTAGCCTAAATAGTTAAATAAAAGAACAACAAAAAAATCAAATAGCAACCTCATCTTTAAAATCAGTTTTTGTTTTTATTCTGAATAATCTATTTTGAAGATCAAGGCACATCATCTTGGTATCAGAGAATAGGATTTCAGTGTGCAAACTGAAGTGTCTGCCATTAAAAGTCTCTTACTATTTTTTTTTTGTATAATATATTATTATGGGGTTATTTAACAGGTTGGGTCTCCAATATTTGAGGTTAATAGTTTTTGAATTACAACTCTGCAGAATTAAAGTTGTTTCTTAGTAGTTTGTGAACTGAAGATGATTTGGCTGAGTTAAGTTGTTCTTAAACTTAAAAATTGTGAATTTGAGTCATTTGTTGCTATCTAATCTTATTTTACTGAATTGGTAAAAATTTAGTTTGATAAGTGTGTTTTAGTTACTGTTTGTGTTGTTCATACTTGTTTGGGGGTTTTTGTTAATTATGGCTGAAGATGATGCAAATAGAGTATCAAATGGACTAAGTTTAAAACAAGCTCAACTTATTGTTGTGTGATATGGTGTGTGATGTGTATAGATGTGTATAATTTCAAAAATTAAATACGCAACGGAAGTATTCATACATATTAAACAATATGTAACATATTCAAGCATGTATGATCATTCAAGTACATATATATCTCATATATATATTTCATGCATGATATAAAATGAATAACAAATAAATAACCTACCTGGATATGAAGGTAGCTTTACAAATCTTCAAAAACTCCAAGCTTCAATTTGTTGAGCTCACCTTGAAGTGTTCCCTTGCACAATTCTAGTTCACAACTAAATCCGGTGGGATTGTGAAGCTAGAATGGCAGCCTTGAATTTCCAACAAATGATTGTTTTAACACTTAAAACAATTTGTCCTTATGAATGATTACTACCAAGAGATGAGAAGAATTAAGTGTTTTCTATAGTTCTTTACAACTCTATATGTTGTACCTTGGTAAGCCTTTGCATTTTCTCTCAACACTTTGAGAAAAATACTTAGGAAAAGCTCTCAATTCTCTCTCTTTTCTCCTAGAACGAATTTCACTCTATCTTGCACACATTGAACTCTTTCAATTCTTTCTTAAGTGCAAAGAATGATTTCTCTTAGTGCTCCACCACCATTTAACCATGTTTGCCATTACAAACATTAATCTATCATATTTTTCACTCACCAATTTGATTCAACCAATTGAATCAATTTCTAGAGAGTAAATGGCATTTAATCAATGTTAAGTGGTTTTACCACTTCCTTAATGCATCATTTAAGAATTATAAAGTGGTAAACTTTCCTTATTATTAATAACAAGTGCATTCTCCATTAGTAAATGGTGTTTGCCACTTATTCCAATTAATAATAATAATTTGATTAAGATATAAAATATTAATAATTCAAAACTATTTTGATTATTTATATTTACCATATATGTATTTACCAAGCAAGGTAAATAGGTAAATACATGGTAAATAATTTATGGAGCAAGATTATGTCACTTGTCAATTTCTTATTGGTTAACAACTCTTGTAAACCAATAATGTGTTTTACCTTCAATTATTGACAAGTGAATAATAAAAGGAACCTAGAAACATTTTTCATTTTGCTGAAAATTGTTGAATTAATTATTCAATCCAATTCGCCGCCCCAGTGCACAACGAGTACACTTCATATTGTGAGACTCTCTAGGTCCATGTCCGATTTGTCATATGAAACTATTTCACACGTCCGTGAACAATGTCCCACACACATGTTACAGATATTACAAAACGGCGCATTAGACCATACAAGTTGAGGTTATAACATATTCGTATAATCCTTCCATCATAAATATCCTAGAAGAGCGGAGATATAGATCAACACCATCAAGTCTCCATGTGCTCAACCATAAATTTATCTCTAGATTTGTATTTCAATAAATAATATCCGTAAACACTTTCACGATATTATTTTCCCAAGAAATTCTTGGATGTCTGCTTATGGCCATAAGACTTTCTGAAATACAATCTTAGAGTTACATGATATTTTACTCACCCAATTGAGTTGATGGATCCCATATCTGTACACACCGGACTCCATGAGCATCGGACCATACCCAGCGACACCCAGCGGTCAGACCATGAAAGGTATCTGACATGTGTGGAACCAAAGTATGATGGATCACTCACAAGTCCACCGTGGCACTCAGGTCTAAGGACCACGAATACTACTCAACTCGAAGATGCTCAATTGACGGCTTTATGGGATATCTATTGGAGATCTTTGTGAGTCTATTCAATATTCAGTCCTTACTGAATACTTGTATCTCTATACGAGTTTCCACTAAACTTATGGTCTGCTAAGACTAACCATCTGGACTATCTAGATATAGACATACACTGATCTATATATATATTAAGATCTTCACTAGCAGACCCGTATTAGTGAAGGTAGATCAGGAACATTAAATTTAAGAACATATTTGCATAACAACATTTCTTAGCACTATTTGCAACCCATTGCAACTATGTCATTATTAATATATTCTTAGGTCTTTGTCCCATTTCAGACAAGGCTCTAACTCTTTAGATTTTACTAACTCTTAGTTCTGATCTAAACTCCTTTAGATCAGATCTGAACTCGTTCAGATCATACAATGTCCAAAACGTTACAAGCATCTTACCATATTTATAAATAAAATAATTAGTGATATATTGAAATCATAAATGTATAAACATAAAGCAAATATTTATACATAAAAGGGATGGCACGTAAGCACAAATCCCAACATTTATGGGCTTACAACGATCACATGATGAATTTCGGGGTGAGATTACCGAACTTCATAGATAACTTGCTGCAATTATAGAAATGATGCAAAGAAATACTTTACAACCCCAACAAAGGCAAGTAAAGCGTAGGGTGCCTTAGAATGACCTTGGGGATGCTGGAAATGAGCCAAATAGGAATGATGAGGCTGAAGATAGGAGTAGGCTAAGGAGGCAGCAAAATGACCCTACTAGTGGTATCAAACTTAATATACCACCATTTAGAGGTACTAGTTCTCTCGAGAAGTATCTAGAATAGGTTCAGAAGGTGGAAAGGGTTTTTGATTGGTATGAATACCCTGAGGCAAAGAAGTATAAGGTAGCAGCACTTGAGTTTACTGATTATGCACTTTTGTGGTGGGAAAACTTAAAAGCTTAGCGAATAAGGGATGCAGAAGAAGAAGTGACTAGTTGGCCACTTATGAAAAGATTAATGAAGAAAAGATTTGTTCCAGATTACTATAAACAAGAATTATATATTAAACTCCAGACTTTGCGGTAAGGTTCCTTGAGTGTGGAAGAGTATGTGAAAGAATTTGAGCTGTTGCTGATTCGCTGTGATTTGAATGAACCTTAAGAGCAAACAATAACTAGATTTCTTGATGGATTAAGAAGGGACATAGTTAATGTTGTTGAGTAACAACCCTTCATATTTCTTGAGGATGTCATAAAACTTGCAACGAAAGTTGAAAGACAACAAAAAAGATGGGGTCTCTATATGAGGTCAACTACATTAAGTAATACAAAGATTGTTTCTTCACCTTCTCAAATGCAAAACACACCTAAATGTGATGAGAAAGTCGAGTTCAGTAAAGGGAATACTAGTTCAAGTTCTTTGAATAGAAAGGAGAAGGTATTTAAACCTCAACTTCCCAGGAGGTCGCAAGACATCATGTTGAAAAATTGGTGATTCAACAATCTTGGTTGGACAAGAATTGAGATGAATACCAAAGTGAAGAGTCACAAGAAATTTAGAACGTGTGGGACACGTATGGAGAAGTCTAAGACGTGTGGGACACGAAAGGGGAAGTGAAACGTGACTCAAAGACGCAAAGGAAGAAGGAAATCGCGAGAACTTCCAGCGCAATGGCGCCCAGGACTGAGCGCCGCGGCGCTCAAAATAGAAGACCAGCACCGCAGCGCTGGACGTAAGAAGGGACAGTGCTGCAGTTCCCAGGGACGAGCGCCGCAGTGCCAGAACGCGTGGAAAAGTCTGTTTTGGCTCGGGATTTCAAGTTTTGGACTTTCAAAATAAGTGGACTCTTACTCCAACAAGGAATAGGGTTTGTAGGTATGAAATATACCCTATATAAACACTTGTAAACCCTTGTTTAAGATTAAGCATTTAAGGTTTCAAGATGTAACCATAAGAGAGAATAGAGGAGCTAGGTAGGCACTAAATGCGTGGTGCACTAGGGTGTAACCTTGGGGGGTATTTTCTTCTTTAGGTTCTTTGAGTGAATAAAAGAGAAACACCATAGATTTTTTTGGCTTAGATGCTCGGGCTATTCTTGTGTTTCTTGTAAAAAATTTCTTATGAGGAGATACGAAGAGGTCTTAGGGAGTCATAATGATCAAGGGTAGATGCTTAGAGGTCTCTATGGGAGATACTAAGGGGTCTTGTGGGATCATTGATGATGTAAGAAGATACTTTGTGATCTATTTCAATGGGAAGAAGATGGATCATGGATCCTCTGTGGACGTAGGCAATTTGAGCCGAACCACGTATATCTTGTGTCTTGTGATTGGTTTGTTTTCTTTATCTTTATTGGTGTATTAATCTTATGTGTTCTTGCTTATGGTGTGAGTTATGATTTTTCGTTGCGCAAGGGTATCAAGGTTGTGGCTTAGTTGATGCCATAGGGGTGTTAAATTAAAGTGCACGGCTTAATATCCCTCAACACATCAAGTGTTTGAAAAATTGGCATATTACCTCTGAATGTCCAAATAAGAGGGTGGTGGTTTTACATGGAAAGCATGGAGACCTTGTAAGTGAAGATGAGGATGAAACATAGAAGGAATCTGAAGTGGAAGTGACTGAACAAGAAGAGAATCTTGAGCCAATGGAGGGAAATTTATTAGTAATTCAAAGGGTTTTGAGTGCTGAAGTTGATATTGGTGTAGAGCAACGTGAAAAAATCTTTCATACAAGATGTCAAATTCAAGATAAGGTTTATGCTATGATTATTGATAATGGTAGTTGTACGAATGTTGCAACTATTACTTTGGTGGAGAAATTGGGATTAACTACTATTTCGCACCTCAAACCATATGAATTGCATTGGCTTAATGAGAATGGAGAGATTCGGGTTACAAGACAGGTTCGCGTGCCATTTTTCATTAAAACCTATTATGATGAGTTTTTATGTGATATAGTTCCTATGACAGCTAGTCATGTGTTATTGGGACGTCTATGGTAGTTTGATAATGATGTGACTACTTTGCTTGTTCCAAAGAAGGATGGTACCATGAGAATGTGTATGGATAGTCAAGCTATTAACAAGATAACGGTTAAGTATCGATTCCCTATTCCTAGACTTGATGAATTGCATGGTGTTGTTTATTTTTCTAAAGTTGATTTGATGAATGGATATCACCAAATTAGGATGAAAAAAGAAGATGAATGAAAAACATCCTTTAAAACTAAGCATAGATTGTATGAGTGGATAATGATGCCATTTGGGCTTTCTAATGCACCTAGTATATTTATGAGGCTTATGAATCATGTTTTGAAGAAGTTCGTTAGACTGTTTGTTGTGGTATATTTTGATGATATCCTGATCTACAGTAAAACTTTTGATAATTATGTGAAGCATCTTAGGGCTGTATTTGAGATCTTGTGACATGCTAAGTTGTATGGAAACCTCAAGAAGTGTTAATTCTGCCAAGATAATGTTATCTTTCTAGGGTATGTTATTTCTAGTAGTGTAATAAAAGTTGATAAGAAGAAGGTTAAGGCAATTTGTGATTGGCCTAAACCTATTACTGTTGCTGATGTGAGAAGTTTTCATGGTTTATCCTATTTCTATAGGCAATTTATTAAAGACTTTAGTTCTATTGTTGCGCCTATGGCGGAGTGCTTGAAAAAGGGGAATGAGAATGCACATAAGGCATTTGAGCTGATTAAGGAACAATTATGTTCTGCTCCTATTTTAGCACTTCCTGATTTTGTCTAAACATTTAAAATAGAGTGTGGATGCTTTTGGGCTTGGTATTGGGCTGTTTTGATGCAGAAAAACTGCCAATTGCATTCTTTAGTGAGAAGCTGAATGGAGCACGTTTAAACTACTCAGTTTTTGACAATGAGTTTTATGCATTGATTCGGGCTCTAGAGGTATGGCAGCATTATCTATTACTTAAAGAGTTCGTTATTCATACTGACCATAAATCTTTGAAGTATTTTAAAGGGCAAAATAAGTTGAATAGAAGGCATGCTAAATGGGTAGAATTTATAAAGCCATTTTCTTATGTCATAAATACAAGAATGGGCAAACTAATGTCATTGTTAATGCTTTTTCTAAGAGGTATGTATTGATTTCTACGTTAAATGCAAGGCTATTGGGTTTTGAACATGTGAAAGAATAATATACTAGTGATTTATACTTTGCTCATGTAGTGTTTGAATGTGCTACAAGAGCTTGTGATATGTTATTTATGCATGATGGTTACTTATTCAAGTTGGGCAAAATGTGTATACCTTCAAGATCTTTGTATAAGTTACTTGTACGTGAGGCTTATGGTGGTGGTCTTAGTGGTCATTTTAAGGAGAAGAAAACCTATGAATTATTGAAAGAACACTTCTTTTGGCCTAATATGTTGCGAGATGTTCATAAAGTGGTTGAAAGATGTGTTATTTGCAAGAAAGCTAAGGGTAAAGAGAATGCATATGGGTTGTATATGCCTTTACCTATCCCAGAGCAACCATAGATGGATATTAGTATGAATTTTGTGCTTGGATTACCTATAACACAACGTAGAACGGATTC
Organism: Ailanthus altissimus; assembly: GCA_946807835.1. Taxonomy (NCBI): domain Eukaryota; kingdom Viridiplantae; phylum Streptophyta; class Magnoliopsida; order Sapindales; family Simaroubaceae; genus Ailanthus; species Ailanthus altissimus. The sequence continues at coordinate 2,754,193 of OX327690.1, read as the reverse complement.
AGTGATAGTTGTGGTTGATCGATTCTCCAAAATGTCCCACTTTATTCCTTGTAACAAAATTGATGATGCCACTCATATTGCTGATTTATTTTTTTTAAGAAAATTGTACGTTTGCATGGAATCCCTAAAAGTATTGTCTCTGATCATAATACAAAGTTCTTAAGCTACTTTTGGAAGACTCTTTGGAAGAAGCTTGGAACGAAGTTGCTTTTCAGTACTACTTGTCATCCATAAACTAATTGGCAAACTGAGGTAGTGAACCGTACTCTATCTTCTTTATTATGGGCTGATATAAACAAGAACTTAAAGAGTTGGGATACTTGTTTGCCTATTGTGGAGTTTGTATATAACCGTAGTGTCTATAATGCTACAAAATTCTAACAATTTGAGATTGTGAATGGATTTAACCTATTTGTTCCTATTGATCTTGTTCCTATTCCAATTGATGAGATGACTTCTATGGATGGGGTTAAGAATGCAGAATTGATGAAGAAGTTTCATGAACAAGTTCGAATTCATATTAAGGAGAAAATAGCTAAGTATGTTAAGCATGTTAACAAATGACGAAAAATGATTAGCTTTGAACTTGGTGATCTTGTTTGGATTCATCTTACTAAGGGAAGATTTTTCAACAAGCGAAAGTCCAAGTTGATGCCAAGAGTTGATGGACCTTTTCGAGTTGTAGAGAAGGTGAATAGTAATACTTATAAAATTGATCTTCCAGGTGATTACAATGTTTCAGCTACTTTTAATGTGAAAGTATTATCTCCTTATTTAAAAGATCTAGAAGATTCTGATTTAAGGGCAAGTTATTTTTAGCCAGGGGTTGATGATGTGCATCATGACTGTTCTAAATCAACTCAAGAAGGTGAGCTGAGCATAAAAGAGACTTTAGATGGACTAATAATAAGAGCTAATGCCAAACAGCTTCAAAAGGTCATAAGTAGTCAAATTGGAGCTATTGAAACTTCTATGGCCTTGGAATCTTATGATTTGAATTGAAATGGACCAAAGGTATTTATTTGCCTTCAATTAGAGCTTGGGACGTGATCTAGAGGCTGTTGGCGACTTTATGCTTAAAGAGGCAAACGGAAGTCTTATTTGCATGCTATTAGGTTTCAATTACTTCCTTTTGGACTTATTTTTATTATTTTGCTTATCTCTCTCTCTCTCTCTCTCTCTCTCTCTCTCTCTCTCTATTTTCTTGTTTTTGAGCCTTTTTAAAACATGTTTTATTTTGTTTTAAGTTATTAAGTCAGTTTGGGCTTATTTGAGTTGTTTTGGACCTTTTAAGCCAATTAGATAAAATTAGAGTTTTTTCTTATCTTGTAAGCCTATATAAGGCATCTTAAACTTTTTGTAAAGGCAGTTGCCTTATTCTTGAATTTTATGCAAGAAAAATAAGAACTTTTTCTCTCTAAAAAATTATCTTCTCAAGTTTTTCAACTCTTGAAGATAGTTACTACCTTATTACTCTTTGATCATTAAGAGTGTAGCATCAAAATCTTAAATTGATCCTTGTGGCATCCATTGACTTATCAAGGCTTCTTTTTAATTCTATCCTCCATCTAATTTACCATTTATTTGTTATAATTTAGTCTAAACAGTTAAAGAAAATACCAACAAAAAAATCAGACAACAACCTCATCTTAAAAATTAGTTTTTGTTTTTATTCTGAATAATCCATTTTGAAGATCAAGGCACATCATTATAGGATAAAATTATCTCACTCATTCTACGCGTACATTATCTAATAAAATAAATTTATCTAATTATTACGTACGTTATCTGATATGGTAGCTACCACATCACCCATAAACTTTAAAATATGGATCACTTTAAAGAAATAATATTTAATTTTAATAGGATATTATCTAACATTCTTCCACTTGATCTACATATTAAAATATAAATTTATGGTGACTAACTTGTTATGGCCACAAAAATTATGGTAACTCCTTAAAATAATTCATAGTGAAATTTTATTTATCCAAATGAAAACCTCAATACATGAATCATGGCGGTTATGTGTTTAATAATTACACATTTCTTTCCATGTATCACATGTATAAAAATTTCTAAATGAGTAATTTACTTTATGAATGAACTTCCTATAAGTCATTCGGGTCCTCTTAAATAATCACAATTGATTAAAACTTACAAACATTATATGCACAAAATATTTCAATGATTCAAATGAGTACATACTTATATAATAAGAGAATGAAAATAGCACTAAAGATAAGTCTAGACTAAAAATTCCATGTTATCCATATGATCTTTGTACAATTTAACCGGCAATCCTTTAGTCATGCGATTTGCTATATTGAATGTAGTCTTCATATGATCAATAGCCACTTTTTATCTTTTGATATGGTCTCTGACAACCAAAAACTTTATGTCGATATGTTTACTGTTTCTTCCATTTTTATTATTCTTTACAAAGAATACTGCAGTTGAGTTATCACAGTAAATCCTTAAAGGCCTTGCTATAGAATCGACAACCTTTAGGCCTGTAATAAAATTTTTCAATAACAATGCCTGTGAAGTAGCATCATAGCAACCAATAAATTCTGTCTGCATAGTAGACGAAGTAATTATTGTTTGCTTAGCATTTCTCAAAGACACAACATCTCTAGCAAGAAGGAAAACGTATCCTGAAGTAGACTTTTTTATGTCTGAACATCCAGCAAAATCCGAGTCTGAATATCCAATCACCTCAAGTTGATCGCTAGCTTGTATATAAGTCTATAGTCCTTGGTTCCATGTAGATGCCTCATTACTCTTTTGGTAGCCTTTGAATGTTCTATACCGAGATTCCTTTAATATTTGCCTAGTACACCAATTATAAATCCAATGTCAGGTCTAGTACAGACTTGGGCATACATTAAGCTACCTATAGCGAAAGCGTAAGGTATTTTATTTATTTGTTCTCTTTTCAAATCATTTTGTGGACATTGATTCTGACTGAAGTACAATCTTTCATTCTAAATCTCTCAAAAACTTTTTCAATATAGGCCATTTGAGATAATCCTAATGTCCTGTTGGATCTATCTTTGTGAATTTCTATGCCAATGACATATGAAGCTTCACCCATATCCTTCATTTTAAAGTTTTATGCAAGAAAAACTTTTGTATCATGTAGCAAACCTAAATCACTACTTGCAAGCAAAATGTCATCTACATATAGGACTAGAAAAATATATTTGCTCCCACTGATTTTAAGATATATACATTGATCAATGATATTTTTTGTAAATCCATATAAAGTAACAATATTATAAAACTTCAAATACCATTAACTGGAAGTCTGTTTTAGCCCATATATAGATTTCTTTAATTTGCATACAAGGTGACCCTTTTCATTTTCATTGAATCCTTCAGGCTGATCCATGCATGCCTCTTCCTTAAGATCTCTATTCAAGAATGCTGTTTTTACATCTATTTGGTGTAACTCTAAATCTAAATGAGCTACCAGAGCCATAATGATTCTAAATGAATCTTTTTTAGACACTGAAGAAAGGTTTCATAGTAATCAATGCATTTCTTTAGAGTAAAACCTTTGGTTACAAGTTTGGCTTTATATCATTCTATATTGCCAGTTGCATTTCTTTTGATTTTATAAACTCATTTGTAACCAATAATTGTATGACAAGCTAGCAATACAACAAGATCCCAAACTTGATTTTTAGCCATAGATTTCATTTCTTCCTTCATAGCATTATACTAAAATATAGAGTTTTCTCTATTCAAGGCTTGTGAAAATGAGCTTGGATCATTATCAAGTCTAAAATTAAAGTCAGAATCTTGAAGATATACAACATAATCACTAGAAAGCCATAGATTCCATTTCTTCCTTCATAGCATTATACTAAAATATAGAGTTTTCTCCATTCAAGGTTGTGAAAATGAGCTTGGATCATTATCAAGTCTAAAATTAAAGTCAGAATCTTGAAGATATACAACATAATCACTAGAAATTATAAATCTTCTTATTCTTAAGGATCTTCTCAAATCTACAACCTCATTGTCATTCAGTAGATTTTGAGTTGTAGGTTCTTCATGAATTTCATTGAGTGTGTGTTCTTGAACTGGTTGTTTTCCATTAGATTCCAAAGTATTTCTTTGGAAAGGAATTATTGAATCATTTTGAGGAGGTGATTCACAGTTTTTTTATTTCTTTATGAAATTCAACATTTCCAGAAAATTCACTCCCACTCACTTTATAATCCTCTAAAAATTTTGCATTTCTAGCTTTTATAATTCTTGTAGAATGTAAGGGACAATAAAACATATACCCCAGTTTAATGGATAGTCTATGAAAAAATCGCTAATTATTCTTGAATCTAGTTTTTTTAATTGAGGATTATAAATCCCCACTTCAACTGGACACCCCCAAATGTGTAAATGTTTTAAACTTGGTTTTTATCCATACCATAATTCAAAAGGTTTTTTAGTAACCGCCTTAGATGAAACCCTGTTTAAAATATACACAATGATTTTTAAAGCTTTACTCCATAAACCTTTAAGAAGACTTGAATTGCTGATCACGCTCTTTACCATGTCCATTAGAGCTCGGTTTCTCCTTTCCGCAATATCATTTTTTTGTGGTGTTCTCAGTACTGTGTATTCTATAATAATACCTTCTTTTTGGAGAAACTTAGCAAATGAACTTGGTATGTGACCTTTTTTAGTGAACCTTCCATAATATTTTTCACCTCTGTTTGATCTAACAATTTTAATTTTTCGCTCTCTTTGTTTCTCCACTTCTGCTTTATAAATCTTAAAGGCATCTAGTGCCTCATCCTTATGATTTATGAGATAGAGATACATATATCTTGTATAGTCATCTGTAAAAGTTATAAAATGCCTTTGATCATTCAGACAGGGAGAAAATGGTCCACTAATGTTTGTATGTATGATCTCAAGTGTTTCAATACTCCTCTTGGCACATTTGGAATTCTTGTTAGTTTGCTTATCCTTGATGCAATCTATATAAGTTCCAAAATCAGTCAAATCAAACGTTTATAAAACTCCTTCATTTACTAATCTTTTAATTCTCTCAATGGAGATATGTCCTAATCTCTTATGCCATAATTTAGATGAGTGCTCATTAATAATACAACGTTTAGTGCTAATATTCGTATTTTGCATGGTTGATAGGTTGCATTCATACGTAGGATCCAAATTAAACTTATATAAACCATCAACTAGAAAATCATTGCCAATAATAGGATTATTTTTAAATAAAATGAAGTTTAAATCTTCAAATACAAATTTAAATCCCAAAGGTACTTGTCTTACAATCGAAACTAAATTTCTAGAAAAACATAGATTATAAAAAGTGTTCTTAAGATTTAAATAAGAACTAAAATTCAGAACTAATATAAATGTTCCCATACCTTTAACCTTTGAGCTTATCCTATTTCCTGAATAGATATATTGCTCATTTTCCAGTGATTTTCTCAAGTCCAAGAAACCCTACATAATATTGGCAATGTGAATTGAAGTACCAGAGTCAATCTACTATGTATTATTAGGAGTTTCAATAAAATGATATTCATAACATACATAAATAAAAGTTGTACCTTCCTTTTTGAGCCATTTCTTATGTTTCAGGCAGTCCTTCTTTATATGCCCCATTTTCTTATAAAAGAAGCACTTAACATCATTGCCTTTTTTTAATTTTGGCGTATTATTTTTCTTTCCTTTAGGCTTCTTGTCTTTAACCTTATCATGAGTTGTGAAGTTAGCAACTTCTATCTTCTCATTCTTAAGTCTCTCCTCCTCTTGAACGCATATAGTCAGAAGTTCATTAACAGTCCGTTTATCCTTATGTATTATATGATATTTGAAATAGACCATACTCCTTAGGAAAAGAGTTCATAATCAAATGAACTAAGAATGACTTAGAAATATTAATATCTAGAAACTTGAGTTAGCAGCAATATTCCTTATCTCCATAATGTGTTCACGCACATTGGTAGAACTGTTATACTTCATGCCTAAAAGTTTCCTTATAAGGGTCCTTGCCTTATAAGAACTTAGAAATTGCTCTTCGACAAAAAATAAAGTAATATTAGATTATTGTATTTCTTATTAGTCTCATTAAATAAAATTTATGTTTCATAATCTCTTTTCTCTTTGTCAAAAAGCCATAAAAAATTTGATTTAAAGTAGAGTAAAATATCATAGCATACCAGATAGTTGTTCATCATCTGAACCTAATTCTTTCGTTATCTCACTTTCTACAATAATGTAATAATCAACAATGACATCAAAAATATGTGAAACTTCGATAAGAAATGAAGTGCAAACTAATTTCTTTATTTAAATGTAAGAGTTTTAAATTTTATTTATACCCAATTTTCTTAACAAAAATGTGTTGAAGTTATATTTTATTATTAAATTCTTTTAGTCTCACTATCATGTGCTGAAGTAGATTTTTCTTTTTTTTTATAAGAGTTAAACTTTTTTCTCGAGCAGATAAGTTAAGCAATAACTTATATATAAACATATTGTAATTGTTTTTGGAGAAATGTAGAAGCAAACATGCGTAAACAAGAAATAAAGTAATATTAGATTATTGTATTTTTTATTAGTCTCATTAAATAACATTTTTGTTTCATAATCTCTTTTCTCTTTGTCAAAAAACCATAAATATTTGATATAAAATAGAGTAAAATATTATAGCATACCGAATAGTTGTTCATCATCTGAAGCTGATCCTTCCGTTGTCTCACTTTCTACAATAATGTAATAATCAACAATGACATCAAAAATATGTGAAACTTCAATAAGAAATGAAGTGCAAAGTAATTTCTTATTTAAATGTAAGAATTTTAAATTCTATTTATACCCAATTTTCTTAACAAAAATGTGTTGAAGTTATATTTTATTATTAAATTCTTTTAGTCTCACTATCATGCGCTGAAGTAGATTTTTCTTTTTTTTATAAGAGTTAAATTTTTTTCTCGAACAGATAAGTTAAGCAATAACTTATATATAAGCATATTGTAATTGTTGTGAAGAAATGTAGAAGCAAACATGCGTAAACAAGAAATAAAGTAATATTAGATTATTGTATTTTTTATTAGTCTCATTAAATAACATTTTTGTTTCATAATCTCTTTTCTCTTTGTCAAAAAGCCATAAAAATTTGATATAAAATAAAGTAAAATATCATAGCATACCGAACAGTTGTTCATCATCTAAAGCTGATCCTTCCATTGTCTCGCTTTCTACAATAATGTAATAATCAACAATGACATCAAAAATATGTGAAACTTCGATAAGAAATGAAGTGCAAACTAATTTCTTTATTTAAATGTAAGAGTTTTAAATTCTATTTATACCCAATTTTCTTAACAAAAATGTGTTGAAGTTATATTTTATTATTAAATTCTTTTAGTCTCACTATCATGTGCTGAAGTAGATTTTTCATTTTTTTTATAAGAGTTCAACTTTTTTCTCGAGCAGATACGTTAAGCAATAACTTATATATAAGCATATTGTAATTGTTGTGGAGAAATGTAGAAGCAAACATGCGTAAACAAGAAATAAAGTAATATTAGATTATTGTATTTTTTATTAGTCTCATTAAATAACATTTTTGTTTCATAATCTCTTTTCTCTTTGTCAAAAAGCCATAAAAATTTGATATAAAATAGAGTAAAATATCATAGCATATCGAACAATTGTTCATCATCTGAAGCTGATCCTTCCGTTGTCTCACTTTCTACAGTAATGTAATAATCAACAATGACATCAAAAAAAATTGAAACTTCGATAAGAAATAAAATGCAAACTAATTTCATTTTTAAAGTTCTTATTTTATTTAATTATTGAAAAACTATCACTTTTATCTTGAGTAGTTAATCAAGTCTTCAATTACTTGTAATAGTCAATTGCCTTCTTTTAGAGGGTAATTCAGCATTTTTTAGAGGCAAAAATAGTAATAAAATGGATATTTATTTTGTTTTTAAAACAAAAGACTTATACAGTAAATCAAAATAAAAACAATAACGACACCTGAAATTCTATTTTAATATTTACATGCTTTAAGAAGATTTTATTGAAAAAAACTATGTCAGAAGAGGTATGACATCATTTTATTAATTAATTTATTTTAATTCGATTGTGAATACAACACCTTTAATAAACTCGTCGCTCACCCTAGCTAGGACTACTACATCACTCATTATTTTTTTCCAAATTACAAACACTGGTAGTCAAGCGCATCTATTTATATGTTTCATATATCCGTTCCATTTACTCTATTATTTTCTTATTATATAATACTTTATCACTTCTCTAAAGTTGATTACTTTTGAAAAAATGTAAAACGTGAGGAGGAAAGATGATAAAATCTTGAGTGATATATTTTTGCTGCATATTCTAGAGAGACGGTTCAAAATAGAGATTTCCTCGGTAGACTTTTTCTAATTATTTAATTTTAAGACATAAATTTATCATTTTTAATAGTAAGTATTTGATTATGGACATCTCGTACTAGTGGTTTGGAAAATAGCACTGCAAAAGACTCCGATGCTTCTTTAGGAGTCTCCGCATCTTCTATGTGGTCCATCATCTCATCTTGAATTGTAGTTTTCAACACGTACATCAGTTTTCCAGCTTTAACCTTCCATTCCTTTAACGACGACGAATCATTGTAGGGTGGTGTAGTATCCTCACCATCAACTACTTCCCATAAATCCTGCCCTTCAAGGTAGGACTTTATGCAGATACTCCAAACGTTGTATTTATTCATGTTAAGCTTGGGAACTTCACTTGCGGTACTTGCCAAGTCCGCCATTGCGGTCTTAATCCGGTTGAAGAATGGCCCCGCACTAGACTCGCTGCTACACTAAAATCAATTTTCAACGCAGCCCCGAACCGTATTAATGTATTTCTTACAGTAATCCACTAGCAGCTTTTCAACTGTTTCGAACACTGATAGCACTGTAATACTTTAAATTTAAATATATGTATGAATGCATATAAATCATAAATCAGACTCTTAGAATAACATAATACTTATAAATTTATTTTGGAGATATATTTATATGAAAGAATTAGTTATATTTATAAATTAATTTCTCTCTCCCACTCTTTACCCATTTGTTAATTTATAATACTCTTTATGTGAATTACTTTATATAAAATAATTTATAATTAAAGAAAAAAATTTAATAATAAATTTAATTATCAATTCTTTGTAAGAGTCATCTTTATATAGACTATAAAAAAGAATGAGTACTCATTAATAAAAATACCTCTTAAACTTTTCAAAATATTAATAAAATTTATTTTTACTATTAAATTTTAGTGTTCTTCATTTATCTAATTATTATGCCATAATTAGAACATAATCTAACAATCACTTGTAGAAAATACAATACCTTTTATTAATACGACGAAAGATACTTGAAGGTCAAGGCGTTGTTGGTGAGCCAAAGACTTGGTTCGGCATTAGAGAAGACTGCAGCTCCATCTAGTGATGAAGAGAAGACGTCAGAGTCATCTAAAGCAGAAGTAGAAAGAAGGGACATTCAAGAAAGAACTCATAGCACAACCGTTCTGTCATTGAGCGATGAAGTACTAAGGGAAGTAGCAGGTGAGACGATGGCAATAAATCTTTGGAAGAAGCTTGACTCTCTTTATATGAGGAAATCGTTGGCCAACAGACTACATATAAAGAAGAAGCTGTATCAGCTGTCCATGTCAGAGGGGACGCCGATGAAAGATCATATAGACACCTTCAATAAGATCATCCTTGATCTTGAGTCTATCAACATCAAAATAGAAGATGAAGATAGTGCAATTATCCTGTTGAGTTCACTCCCCAAGAGCTATGAGAGTTTTGTTGATACGCTACTCTACAGCAGAGAGAATTTAACGATGAGTGATGTGAAATCATCATTAAACTCAAAGTTATTAGGAAAGCAGACTAGGGGTAATGCAGAAAGCTTATTTGTAAAAGGAAGGCCCTCATATAGAGATGGAAAGAAAAAAAGCTCAAGGTCAAAGCCTAGGACTTTTAGGAAGTGCTATTGCTGCAAGAAAGAGGGGCACTTCATAAAGGACTGTCCTGAGAAGAAAGCACAAGATAAGAAGAAAGCGAATATTGCACTTGCCTATGATGATAGCTATGACAGCGCAGAGACACTCGTCGCTACTAATGGTATAAACTCTGAACAATGAGTTTTAGATTCTGGTTGTACTTTTCACATGTACCCGCACAAGTCCTGGTTTACAAATTTCCAGCCCATTAGTGGTGGTAAAGTCTTAATGGGTAATGACATTTCATGTCAGATGATAGGAATTGATAGTGTTAAGCTTAGGCTGTATGATGGACGAGTGAGAGAGTTGACAGATGTTAGGTATGTTCCTGACTTGAAGAGAAACTTGATCTCACTGGGGACTTTAGACCAGAATGGGTGTTCCATCAGGATCGATGGAAGGATTTTAAGAGTTTTGAGAGGTTCCATGGTGGTGATGAGATGAGAGAAGCACAAAGGTGTTTATGTGCTTAAGGGTGAAGTCATGATTGGTTCTGCACTATTCTCTGTAGATGATGAGAGTATGCAAACCAAATTGTGGCATCTCAGACTGGCACACCTAGGCGAGAGAAACCTAAAGGAGTTATATAGTCAAAAGGCGTTTGGTGAGGATAAGTTCCAGCCCTTAGAGTTTTGTGAGCATTATGTGCTAGGGAAAGCACATAGAGTGAGGTTAAGTACCGGCGAGCATAAGACTAAGGGGACTCTTGACTACAAACACTCGGATCTTTGTGGACCAGCTCAGACAGCTACTCGTGGTGGTGCTAGATATTTTCTCAGCTTGATTGATGACTATTGGAGGAAGCTATAGGTCTATGTGTTGAAGAGCAAGGATCAAGTATCTGATGTGTTCAAGACTTGGAAGGCGCTTGTTGAGAATCAAACTGGCAAAAGGGTAAAGAGGTTAAGAACTGACAACGGCCTCGAAGTTTGCAACAGAGAGTTTGATGGGTTTTGTGCCAAGTATAGGATTGCAAGGCATAGGACAGTAAAATTAACACCGCAGTAGAATGGGGTAGCTGAGAGGATGAACAGGACCCTACTTGAAAAGGTTAGATGCATGCTTACCAATGAGAAGATGTCCAAGACATTCTGGGGAGAAGCTGTAGTGACTGCTGCTTATTTGATAAACAGAAGTCCCTCATCAGCAATTGACTTCAAGATGCCAGAAGAGAAATGGTCTAGCAATCCTTCGAAGTATGACCATCTTAGAATATTTGGTTGCCTTGCCTTTGTACATGTTAAGGAGGGAAAGTTGGAACCTAAAGCTATCAAAGGGGTATTCATAGGATATCCTGAAGGAGTAAAAGGATACAAGGTGTGGTGTAAAGAGTTAACACCACCAAAGAGTATCATAAGCCGTGATGTAACGTTCGATGAGATGACGATGCTGAAAACCTCTCAAGTAAATGAGAAAGAAGAACCTGTGACCAAGGAAAACTCAGCACCCGAGTCAATAGAAGTTGAAGTAGTGCCTGAAAATGGATCTGATATGCCCCCATATCAACACTTCAACAAGGAGATCCTTGAAAATGAACCAAGAACACCGGCGAGTTCCTCCAAGTCCACCCAAAAGAAGACTAGAACTTCTGAGTTGGAACTTGAAGAGTACCAGCTTGCTAGAGTCAGGCTAAGGAGAACGATTAACCCACCAGTCAGATATGCACAAGCAGACTTAATTGCTCATACGTTTAATTCTGCTTACACTCTTGAGTATGATGAGCCTAGGATATATGGTGAGGCTATGAAGAGTGAAAATAAGAAAGAATGGCAGCAGGCCATGAAAGAAGAAATTTGTTCTCTTAGGAAGAACAATATCTGGAAGTTGGTAAAGAGACCTCAAAAGAAGCTAGTCGGGTGCAAGTGGGTGTATAAAGTGAAGGAGGGGATACCAGGATTGAGCCTACGAGATTTAAGACTAGGTTAGTAGCACAAGGTTTTACTCAGAGAAAGGGAGTCGATTTTCATGAGATATTCTCTCCAATTGTCAAGCACACATCTATTAGGATTTTGTTAGCTATGTGTGCAAACCTTGATTGACATCTAGAGCAGATGGATGTAAAGACAGCTTTTCTACATGAAGAGCTTGAAGAAACAATATACATGGCACAGCCGCAAGGGTTCGAGGAGCCCGGTAAAGAAAATCATGCTTGTTTGCTGAAGAAGTCATTATATGGGTTAAAGCAATCACCTAGACAGTGGTATAGGAGATTTGATGAGTTTATGATGGCTTGTGGCTTTAGTAGGAGCAAGTATGATGGATGCATGTACTTCAAGAATATGAGTTGTGGGATGATGTATTTGCTTCTATACATCGATGATATATTGATCGCATACAAGAATATGGAAGAAATACAGAAGCTCAAGAAGCAGTTAAGTGGCGAGTTTGAAATGAAGGATTTGGGAGCAGCGAAGAGAATTTTGGGTATGGACATTGTGAGGGAAAGAAGAGATGAGATGTTATCTTCTTGTCCTAACAGCGATATATAGTCAAAATTTTGGAGAAGTTTGGTATATCAAACGCGAAAGCTGTCTCTACTCCTTTGGCCATGCATTTCAGACTGTCAGCAGCACAGTCGCCGACATCTGATGATGAGAAACTGCAGATGAGTAAAGTACCATATACAAGTACTGTGGAGAGCATCATGTATGCAATGGTTTGCACAAGACCAGACATAGCACAGGCTGTGAGTGTGGTGAGTAGATACATGGCGAATCCGGGTAAAGATCACTAGGTTGCAGTAAAGTGGATTTTGAGATATCTCAAAGGAACGTCAAATCACGGGTTGATGTATAAGAGGGACGAGGACAACAATGAAATGGTAAGAGGGTACGTAGACTCAGATTATGCAGGTGATCTTGACAAGAGAAGATCGTTGACAGGCTACGTATTCACAGTCTTTGGGTGTAGTGTATGTTGGAGATCAGTTCTACAACATGTGGTTGCACTCTCTACCACAGAGGCAGAATACATAGCTGTTGGTGAAGCTATAAAGGAGGCCATGTGGTTAAAAGGCATATGCGCAGAGATATTGGCTCGTAAAGATGTAAACACCGGTGTATACTGTGACAGCCAGAGTGCCATACACCTAAGCAAGTATCAAGTGTTCCATAAGAGGTCAAAACACATTGATATGAGGCTTCATTACATTCGCGAGATTGTCCAAAGTGGTGAAGTTAGTTTGATAAAGATAGCGTCATCTAAAAACCCTACTGATATGTTGACTAAGCCACTGCCCTCAGTTAAGTTCGTCTTATTCAAGGACTTAACCAGAGTCACTACTTTGTGAGGGTAACCGAAGATTCAGAAATGAGAGATCGATTTACTTTTGTGAATGATTTTGAATCAAGGAGGGGATTTGTGAGAATATTGATTAAAAATCATTGGAATATGATTTGGGGATCAAGCCAAGTGTGTAGGGTGCACACGGATCGAAGACGGACGTGAAAGGAGGTGAAAAATAAAATGGTGCACCATGCGACCAGCGTCTCGACGACTAGGAGTGGGCGCCATGGCGCCCAGAAGAGAACACTCAGTGCCGCGGTGCCAGAAAGCCAGCGCCGCAGCGCTCAGCAGAAGCGCGACAGCGCTGGAGCGACGAGATCCCAGCGCTGCAGCGCTGGACGCGGGAACAGTATCCCAAAATTAGGAAACTTTCTAATTTCGTCTCCCACTTGCTCTAAGACTCCCTAATACGACTCCCACACGTATATAAAAAACCTAGGATGTCCCAAGGCCTATATAAAGGCTATCAATTGGCTTGTAAACACATGTTGTCATCTTTGTGATCAAGAGTGATCTTTGTGATCTTAGTGAGATCTTGGTGATCAATAATAATCTTAGTGATAATTCTTAGTAGTTCTTTGTGAGAGAAAATCCCTAAAGAGTAAGAGAGAGTTTTTTTTGTGATCTTTCTTGTAATAAGCATATTTTGTGATTGCTTTGTGATTCATAATAAGAGAAGAGTGTGATCTTGATCCGCCGTGGATGTAGGCAAGTTGCCGAACCATATAATTCTTTGTGTATTCTTCTTCTACCCCTTTCTCTTTTTTATTTCTTAATAACTTATTCTGCATTATTATATTACTTGAGTGAATTGTTTAACTTGTTTGTATGCTTCCGCTTCAACAATACTTTTATAAAATTACTCAAACTATCACAAGTATGAATAGATTTAGAGAGGAGTGAAAATATTGCATTATATTTTTATTTATTAAATTTTAAATTTATAGAATTTATAATAAATTAAAATAAAAAATAAATTTATAAAAAAAATAAACATAATAAAAATAAATTAAATAAAAAAAATATAAACATAAAAAATTTAGACCTAATAAATTAAGAAGTTAAAAAAAATAATTTTTAAAATAAATAAATTTAAATTAAACAAATTTATTGATATCTTTTATCAAAAACACCCAGCACACTTATCACTCACCCTAGCTAGGAGTTTAGCTTCTCTAACTTGCTACTACATCATTCATTATTCCTTTCAAATTTTCAAATGCTAAAAGCCAAGCACATTTATTTATACATTCCGTACGTCGGTGTAAACTATCATTTATTGCTAAAAAAACATTATCTAATATTTTATCACTTCTCTAGAGATACTTTATGGGTACAAAACGTGTGGAGGAAAGATGATTAAAACAAAAAAAGTCTTGAATGAGATTTAATTTGTTGCGTATTCTAGAGAGACGGTGCAAATATAGATTTTTCTAGAGGGAGAAGAACCATAAGAAAAAGAGACTTTTAACACTAAAAAAAAAAACATATTAAAAGAGATCTAACATACAATTTTATTCCCTTAATTTCTTTACTGGTTTTCTGCATTTGATAAAGTTAAATGTAATTATAAATTTACGTTTTCTGCATTTGAAGTTATAGTCTACTCATTCGTATAGATCACATTGGTATTTTAAACTTGTTAAAAAATTGGTGATTTAACAATCTTGATTGACCAAGAATTGAGATGAATACTAAAGTGAAGAGTTACAAGAAGTCTAGAACGTGTGAGATACGTATGGAGAAGTTTAGGACGTGTGGGACACGAAAGGGGAAGCAAAACGGGACTTAAAGACGCGAAGGGAGAAGAAAATGCGGATAGCTACAGGGCTCAGCGTCGCGGCGCCCAGGACAGTAAACCAGCGCCGCAGCGTTGGGTCCTCAGCGCCCCAGCGCTGGGCGCGATTCTGTCCAGCGCTGCAGCTCCCAAGGACGAGCGCCGCAGCGCCAGAACGCGTGAAAAAATCCGTTTTGATTAGGGATTTCGAGTTTTGGAAAGTTTTAAACCTCCAAAACATGTGGACTCTTACTCCAATAAGGAATAGGGTTAATAGGCACGAAATATACTCTATATAAACACTTGTAAACCCTTGATTTCATATCAAGCATTGAGAGAGACTCTAAGAGAGGGGAAGAACTGGGTAGACACTAAGTGCTTGTGTGCGTTAGGGTGGAATCGTTGTTTGGGTGATCATTGTTCGTTGTAGAGTAAGGGTTCACTAAACGTTTAGGTCCTTTTGAGGGTTCTTCATATTGTGTTTCCTTGTAAAATCTCTAGGGAGTTATAATAAAAGAGGTTAGGATCCTTGAATCCACCGTGGACGTAGGCGATTGGCCGAACCACGTAGATTGTATTATGCTCTTTTAGTTTCTGCTTTGAATTCTTGTTGGTTTTGCTTGATTGACAGGTTATTCCGCTACACAAGGAGGTTAGAGTTCTAGGCTGAATCTTGAGTTCTTCGCTTCAACATAACCTCACAAGGGAGAAGGGCGTTACCTCCCTCTACAAAAATGTGTGAATATTTGTGCCTTATAATAATTTTTAAACAATTTTCTTTTAAATAGAATTCAAAACTCTTGCATTTAAGTAAATAAATTATTCTGATTTCGGCATCTAAACACTTAAATAAACAAATAAAACTCATTACAATTTATATAATAAAATAAAGAAAACAATGTGAAAAAGGGGCCAAGAAAAAAAATATCTGCAAATTTATTATTATTATTATATCAAATATAATTAGACTTCTCCTCACTCTAGTGTGAGTAAGGCTCAAATGTCAAGACTATTAATATTCGCTGAAAAGATTTTACAAGTTGAATGAACTAAAAACCGACCAAAAAAAATAAGCACTATTTTAAATAATTTCAAGAGCTTACCTCTTTATATAAGTGAGGCTTCCAAATTCACAACTCGCTCGCAAGAAGTAGAGCAAATAAATGAAAATTCAAGAAGATAATGGATCTCAAGTAGAGAAGTAGTGGAGAAGCCAATATTTATATACTACTTGGGTTCTTTAACAGTCTCCTCTTCCACATGCGGTAGCCGTAGGTTGGATGGAGACAACTCATAAATTCCCCTTTACTTTTACTAATTACTTTTTCCCTTTTTTTTAATAACTATTGTGAGAAAAAATAAAAGAAAAAAATAACTGAAATAAAAAAAATTAAAAAATTATAAATACAACATTATTGTTGTAATTCTATGTATTATAAATGCTACATAGATGATCTTTATATAGGCTTTAAGTTAATATAAATAAAGAATATAAATACATTTAAAGAAACTAAATATAACCTATTAATTATAAAATATATATGGTAAGAATCAATTATCTTGATTTCTTTATATCTTTAACATCCTCCCCCAAATTCAAGATGTTAAAAGTTTGAGTTTAAAAAAGAACATTCTTTATTGTAATGGTGTACGTTGAGATACAACCACTGTCGGTGAATGATAATCCTTATTGGAGAGAGACAACCTTTATGAAAGAAAAACAATGTTGTCGTAGAGTGACAATGTTGTCGAAGTGATAAGCACTTAGAGAAAATCAACCACTGCGATTACAAATGCGTTGATAGAGAAAACAAAAAATCAACCGTTGCGAGTGCAAGTGCATTGAAAAGATCAACTACTGCGATTGCAAACGCGTTGATAGAGAGACAGAAAATCAACCGTTGCGAGTGCAAGTGCGTTGAAAAATTTTATATCATAAAAGTTAAAGAAAGCAACGAAAACTAACTTTTAGAAATAATCAAAAGGCTTTGAGAATTATCGTAATTTGGCTCTGATACCATATGAGAAAAAAAAAAAAGATAATCGAAATAATAAAGAGAAACTAAAAAACTATAAAAATTACATTATTGTTGTAATTCTGTGTATTACAAATGTTACATAGATAGTCTTTATATAAGCTTTAAGTTAACATAAATAAAAAATATAAATACATTTAAAAAAATTAAATATAATCTATTAATTATAAAATATATATAATAAAAATTAATTATCTTAATTTTTTTATATCTTTAACAGTTATAATCAATTAAATTATATTCCAACAATTAGAATAATAAAATAAAAGGAAACTTGATTTTCTTTATTTTAGAGTAGAAAAAGATTCTAATTTCTACTTCAGTAATCACAAAGAAACTTAAAGGTGATCATTATGTATTGTCTTGTAGTTGAAAATAACTAGGCAAGAGTTAAAATTCTCAAGTGTAACATTAGAGAGAGAGAGATAAAGACATGAAAAGCGATCAACTTCACCATTAAAAAAAAAAAAGGAAAGGATGAATAAACATTAACCTTCTCTTACATTCTGAATTTGTTCAAAGTCTGTTACATTATCTTCGAAGATATTACCAATTATCCTTTTTGAACAAAATTTAGAGGACAATGACTTCCCACAAGCAAGTTAAGGAGGGCTATAACTTGGTGTAGTCTTTTCAATATATGTATATGTTTTTATCTAATATACACTTATCCCGTAAGTTATATTATTATTTAAAAATAACCAATCAACTCACCATAATTTATTTTATATATAAAACTATACTTCTTCTTATTAAACTTGGTTAATATTGATAAAATGATATAACAAATTATTTAAGAAGTTACTAAAATTTATTGTCTAAATGATAAATGATCTTGTAACCAAAAAAAAAGATAATACTTAGAAAGGGTAGTATTTTGTATTAGAGGAATACAAAATGAAAAAACTTCCCAAATAAAATTTTGATAGAAAATAATATTTTATATAGTTAGAAATTCTTTTAGAAAGAAAAAAAAATATTAAAAAAAGTGAGATAAAATAGTGTTAGGCCTATATTTGGTCAAGGCTCAACCCAATTAAAAGAACCATGTGGCTTAAAGAAAATAAAGACATGCCACCAATGAAGCCCATACAAGAATTAACAATGAAGAATTAATAAGCCTAGATTCTGTCAGACTTAAAAAATGGGTTCACAGGTTCCAAAAATTATTGAAATACTCCTCTAGTCGAGATGGGGTCTAGCCGAGATGAAATAGGCCCTAATCCATACACATGGCAGAATTCAATTTAAACTCAAGTCCCCTCGCTTTTTTTAATAGAAAACGGTCAAGGAACTTTAGTCAAGTTCAAATACTTCTTCTCTTATTTGGTTAAACTTGATGCATATTAATTATTTGAGTAATATTAAGTCATAATTTGATTAAAATTTTGTTATACAATATGATTGACATGAATTTAGTCTTAGAACTTGGTCAAATTCGTGTAAGGAACCTACTGAAACACAAGTAAAGAGTCATGGTAAGTCTTCTCTTCATATAGGATATAGATCAAACCAATGTTGATTGCATTTCTTCAATTCTAAAATGGGTTGAAGATCATCTCATGATAGCACATTGAATTATAATTAAACATTACACCATTGCACTATAAAAAGCATGCATAAATCAATTATATTCATTCATTTAGAAATAGTGAACACATATAAATACATTGAGATAGAGAGAAAGTTTTCATTAGTAAAGAACCCAAAGCTCTCTTGAGATCTTCGTTCAATCGCCAAAAATTCACCAAACACAAAACCTTCTTGCTTGATTAATCACTTTCACACATAGCACGATCTCTTCTGCTGTTTACTGACTTGAGCGTCAGAGTGTCTTTTTGTTGGGATTTACACTCACGTGTCATCCTGTTTTTGTATGAATATTGTATTTTGATATTTATGCAATTAAAAAATATTTCATTAAATCGTTAATATTATATTTATTATATAGTAAGGTACTTGTAACATTTTAGACATTGTATGATCTAAAAGAGTTTAGATCTGATCTAAAAGAGTTTAGATCTGATCTAAAAGAGTTTAGATCTGATCTAAAAGAGTTTAGATTAGTGCTAAGAGTTAGCAACGTTGAGAGTTATAATTACTAAGAGTTAGCACTGCTAAGAGTTAACAGGTTATAAGCGTTAGCGAAATCTAAGGAGTTAGTACCTTGTTTGAAATATGACAAAAACTTAAGAATATATTAGTAATGACATAGTTGTTAGGAGTTGTAAATAGTTTCAAAAAATACCA
Organism: Ailanthus altissimus; assembly: GCA_946807835.1. Taxonomy (NCBI): domain Eukaryota; kingdom Viridiplantae; phylum Streptophyta; class Magnoliopsida; order Sapindales; family Simaroubaceae; genus Ailanthus; species Ailanthus altissimus. Next base: position 2,734,783 of record OX327690.1, on the reverse strand, counting down.
TTATGCAAGCATGTTTTTAAACTTTATGTTCATAATTTATCTTCATTAATTCAGATCTGTTGATAAAGACCTTATTATATATATATATAAATTAGTGTATGTTCATATCTGGATTATCTAATGGAGGCTCGTATAGGCATGTGAGTATTCAATAAAAACTGAATACTGAACAGACTCATGAAGACCTGCAATATATATCTTATAAAAGTGGTCAATTGAGGGTCTTCTCGAGTTGAGTAGTATTTGTAGTCCTTTAACTTGAGCACCACGATAGACTTGTGAGTGATCCACCATACTTAGGTTTCACACATATTTCAGACTTTTTATAGTTTGACCGTTGTGTGTCGCTAGGTATAGTCCAATGCTTATAGAGTCCGGTGTGTATAAATATAGGATCTGTCAGCTCATATGAGTGAGTTATATATCCTGATGCTCGAAGACTATATTTTAAAAAATCTTATAGCCATAAGTAATAAACCCGAAAAAGAATTTTTCGTGGGATAAATAATATTACAAAAATATTTATGAATATTGTTTATAGAAATACGAATCTAGAGATAAGTTCACAGTTGAGCATATAGAGACTTAACGGTAATCATCTATATCTTTGCTTTTTCAGGATATAAATGATGGAAGGATTATATGAATATAGATTAACCTCAACTTTTATAGTTAAACATGTCATTATGTAATTTCCATAATGTGTGTGAGGAGCATCATTAATGGATTTATGAAAGCGTTCCGTAAGACAAATGAGTGTGAACCTAGGGAGTCTCACAATATAAAGTTCACTTATTGAACACTAGGGTAGTGATACAGATCAAACGGTTTGATTCGAGAAGGTTTCGATAAGCAAGATACGTTTTAGGACCTGTTTAGAAAATAGGAAACATACTTTACAAATGTTGCATTTAGCCCTCCATTTTGCTAAATATATAAACAAAACTTTGAAATTGTTTCAAAGAGGCTATCATTTTATATTACGCAAGAGTTTCTGATTCAGTGAATTTTAAATTCTCATCTTGTTGGAAATCAACAATCAAGCTACCATTCTAGCTTTGTAATACTACAAATTCTTATAAACTAGAATTATTGGGCGAATATAAGCTCCGGATCTTAATTCTTAACTAAAGTTCATCAAGGGTAAGTTTCAAAAATCTTAAACTGCTAATGATTCAGCTTTTGTGTGTATAATTCATGCATGTGAGATATGTATTTAAAAATTTTCAATATATACACAATCATATGTATGTATCCTAAAACATGTTTTAACATTTTTCTTATAGGAGGACGGCCTTATCTTAAAGGAAGGTTCCAAGAACCGTTTAAAGGAGAAAGAAAAGTTGAACTCGTGATTTTAATGAAGGCCAAGGGCACAAGAGTAATTTTTGGAGGTTCCCAGAACCCTAGAACTTTAGTGGCGCCGTCTGTGGGAAAAGAGTAATGGAAAAGCTTTTTTCTTACATCATTTCTGAATTACCACAGGAATAACGATCATTAACCTACAACAGAGCGGCTTAGCTAGTTTTGAGAACCTTGCTGAAGGGTCTCTTTCTCAGGAAATCACCTCCTTATGCGATGAGTTAACTCTTGGAGTAACTGCACTCTTCACCAAATTGTTTGAGAAAATAAAGGGATACTATAACAAGAACCTAGAGCTCTAAGACAAACTCTAATTCTGTAGCTCCCGCCAAACTCGATCTCTTCTTTTGAAGAATTGGTGGAGCGCTTCATCAAGTAGTACCTATAAAACCAGAAAGGTAGAAAGATAACTTTGGACCTATTTTCGATGAGACAAGGATACACGAAATCAATCAGATGCTTCATTCAATGCTTCAACAGGAGCTAAGTGAGATAAGAAGCTATGACTCAGAGATAGCATCCCAAGCTTACAAAAAAGTAATGAGGCCTTTCACCCCCTACCATATGTACTTGATCTGGAAGAACTTCACTTCTTTCGAGCTAATCAACTAAAAATCAATGCAGTGGATTAAGGAGGAAGAGATTGAAATAGCATGAAAAGAGACTTTGGTGATTATTGTGCAAAGACCTGAGAACGCATCCCTAAAACAAAAATAGGACTCAAAACTATAGCAAAAGAAGCATTATAGAGGTTCCCAATGATGCAGGAGATCTGATAAAAAGCCTATATGGCAATTAGAGTCCATGATCTCTATATGTTGGGATTTATGCTCACGTACAATCCCATTGTTGTATGAATATTTTATTTTGTAATATTTATACAATTCATTATTTGTTAAATCGCTAATTACTATTATTAAATGGTTCAATGCTTATGATGCTATAGACATTATATGATCTGAAGGAGTTTAGATTTGGTTTAAAGAAATTTAGATCAATGCTAAGAGTTAACATTACTGAAAATTATAAATGCTAAAGAGCTAGCATGTTATATTAATCAGTGAAGTCTAAAAGTTAGAATCTTGTCTGTGACGATACAAAGACCTAAGAATACATTAGTAGTAACATTGTTGCAAGAATTGCAATAGGTGCTAAGAAATGTTATTATGCAAGTCTATTCTCAAATTATATGTTCCTGGTCTTAATTCACCGATGCAGGTTTATCTGTGTAATTCTTTTACATAGATCAGTGTATACTATACGTAGATAGTCTAGATGGTTATCCTTAGTTAACCATGGATTTACCATAAGTTCATATAGTATACAGGTGCTCAGTAAGGACTGAATACTGAACAAACTCAACGAAGACCCCAATAGACATCCCATGAAGCTATCAATGAAAGGTCCTCTCGAGTTGAACAGTATACGTGGTCCTTTGACCTAAGTACCATGGTGAGCTTATAAGTGATCCATCATACTTTGATTTCACACATATCACAGACCTTTCATAGTGTGACCTCTAGGTTCGCTAGGTATGGTCCGATACTTATGGAGTCCGATGTATATAGATATGGAATCCGTCAGCTCACATAGATGAGTTAATATATCTGGATGCTTAGAGACTATATTTTAGAAAGTCTTATGGCCATAAGTAATAAACCCAAAAAAAGAGTTTCCTATATGGTTAAACAATATTGTAAAAGTATTTATATATATTGTTTATTAAGATATGTGTCTGGAGATAAGTTCATGGATGAGCATATAGAGATTTGACGGTAGTGATCTATATCCCTGCTTTTCTATGATATGATTGACGGAAGGATTATACGTATGCGTTATGACCTCAACTTGTATGGTTTACTGCATTGATTTATAATATCTGTGACATGTGCGTGGGGCATTGATCTCAAACTCACGGAATAGTTCTGTTTGACAAATCGAGAGTGAACCTAGAGAGTCTCGCAATATGAAGTGTACTCGTTGTGCACTAGGGCAACGTACCGGATTAAATAGTTCGATCTAGAAAAATCTAGCAGACCAGACATTTACTTTGATTTTTCTCTGATCGTGCACGTGTTAAGACTTAAAAGTTAAGTACATATTTAGTTAACAATTAGTTGTTGACTAATGGGATGTTGACATATGGCACATATGGGCCAATTATTGTTTAATTTAAAAATTACCAAAATAACCTTATTTGTTGGACAAATAATATCATTATTTTATTTATTAAAATATTTATTGAATAAAATAATAATAATAATTATGATATTACTATTTAAATTGAAATCAAACAATTAATTTTTTTATTTAAATTGGCATGTGTTTCTAACATGATTAAATTATTTATTTAATATTAATTAAATTATTTATTTAATATTAATTAAATTATAAGATAAGTATAAATGGGTGGCATTTATTAATGGTAAACCTTAAGATGTTTCTTAATGATGAGAAAGTATTTTCTCATTTGGTCTAGATTAAAGCTAAGTTCATTTGAATATTTTTTTATTTTGTTTTGTTTTAATTTGATTTATTATAAATAATAATAAACAAAAACTAATAGCAAACATAATGGATATCATTAGGTGAGAAAATGAAATATAATAATAAACAAAACATTAATGGCAAACATAATAGTTACCATTGGGTGAGAAAATGAAAGATAATAATAAATAAATAATAGAGTAATTAGTTGTTCAATTAATTATCAAAACTTCGTGCAAGGGGTGAAGGGTATGAAAGAGAGAAGTGAATTTGGTTAAGTGTTAGAAATTCTCTCAAAATTCTTTTAAGTGTTGAGAGTAAAAACATCTCTTCCATTTTGGTCACCCATATTATAAAGTAGGAACAAGGATTCAATAGTGGAATCCTTTGTTGGAAAGGCTTCTATTTTAACTTCCTCAAGTTCACCGTGTTGAGGATTTAGAATTATGAACGGGTTACTTCAAAACGGATACTCCAGTTCGATAATATACCAAAGGCTTGACAATGTATTATTTCTCAATCTTGAAGTATTTTACATTTATGAGATAACTAGTAAAGTTTATTTGTGTTTATCATTATAAAATTTATATTTCACTCATCCACTGCGCATGTATATATGTGATACGTATGTTATATTTGAATGGTATACATAAACCTACATGTATATGTTAGGGTATGTGCTTATGCACCATCCTTGTTTGTATGAATTTTTAATATTGTAATATTTATACAATGCATATTTTATTAAATCGCTAATAACCTTCATAAATGGTAATTAAGCTTGTAATATTATAGACATGATATAATCTGAATAAGTTCATATTTGGTTTAAAGAAGTTTAGACCAGGGTTAAAAGTTAGCAAAGCTGATAGTTATAAATGCTAAGAGTTAGCAGGTTATAATAGTCAGCGAGATCTACAAAGTTAGAACCAAATCTATAATGTAACAAAAACTTGAGAATCTACTAGTAATGACATAGTTGCAGTAGATACTAAGAAATGTCATTATGTAAATATCTTCTCAAATAAAGAGTTCCTGATCTACGTTCACCAATGAGGGTCTATCGGTGAAACACAATAAAGATTAGTGTATGTCTATATCTGTATTGTATAGATAATTATTCTTAGTTAACCATGAGCTTGGCTAAAACTCATATAGACATACAGGTATTTAGTTAGGACTGGATACTGAACAGACTCACGAGTACCCCAATAGACATCCTATGAAATCGTCAAAGGAAGGTCCTCTCGAGTTGAGTAGTATTTGTGATCCTTTGACCTGAGCGCCACGGTGGGCTTGTGAGAGACCCACCGTACTTTGGTTCCACGTATGTCAGAGACCTTTCATGGTCTGACCACTACATGTCGCTGGGTATGGTCCGATGCTCATGGAGTTCGATGTGCGTAGATATGGAATCCGTCAGCTCACATAGATGGGTTGTATATCCAATACTTCGAGATTGTATCTTGTAAAGTCTTATGGCCGTAAGCAATAAACCTGGGAAAAGAGTTTCCTATAGGTTTAAACATTAGAGCAAAAGTGTTTGCGTATATTGTTAATTAAGATACAAATCTGGAGATAAAGTAATGGATGAAATTATCGGGATTTGATGGTAATGATCTATATCCCGTTCATCCAGGATATAATGATGGAAGAATTATACGAATATGTAGTAACCTCAACATGTATGGTCTAATGCGCTAATTTATAATATCCGTAACGTGTGCGTGGGGCATCGATCACGGACTTATGAAAAAGTTTCATTTGATGAATCGGGCGTAGACCTAGAGAGTCCCAATATAAAATGTACTCTTTGAGCACTTGAGCAGCGTACCGTATTGAATAGTTCAATATAGTAAAATCTAACAATTTTTTAAGGTTACGTTAACTAAAGAATATGGTCAGATGGTGGGATCCACTTTAGGTTAACTTGGTAACCGAGTAAAGACATAAATGTAATTTCACTTAATGATTATTTAATTGTTAAATAATTCATATTAATATTTATTTATTTAATTGTTAAATAAATAATTTTAGTTTAACTAAGGTTAAGAGTTAACCATTTAGTTAAGTTAGATTAACTATACTTAATGGTTAAGTAAAAGTTAACCTAACCATGGTTAAGTTAGTTAACTATGGTTAAAATATTTAATTGTTCTTTAACCTAACTAGAGTTAAGTGTTAACTATAGTTAGGATATTTAAATGTTAATTTAACCTAACTAAAGTTAAGAGTTAACTATGATTAGGTTAGGTTAAATTCAAATTGAAATTAAGTGTTATGAAATGAAATTAAATTCATTTGTATAAATAAGACAAATGTAAATTAATTTGAAAATTTTTGTTAAGTTTTTGATTTTACAAAAGATTTGTCGGTCATTACAAAGAGAGAAAAGAGAAATTATTTTCTAATTAATTGATTCAAAGGTTGAATTCATCATTTTTTTCTAGAAGGCATAAAAATAATTTAGCAAAATAGGTTTTGATTAATTGATTAAGGGTTAATCAAAAGAAAAAATCAAGAACATAAGTTTAAGTTGTTAAACTTCTACTGGATCAAAGACTGTCATTCTAGATAATCAAACCCACCATTGTTGATTACTAGAATTGATCAAAGACAATATTTTGGTGGACTTCCACAATCTCTATCCAAAGGCTTCAAGGGTTATTTCTAAATCTCGTTTCTGTTAATTGATTAAATATATTATGATTGTGTTTACTGTAATTATTTAAGCTTTCGCTGCTTCATTATATGTATGAGATATGTATATATTGTTGTTAAACACAAGACCCACATGCAAACACCCTATGAATAGACAACTCCCAACAGTATACACCCTAAGTTTAAAATCACTAATACTATAAATACCCCTGCAGAGTAGATATGGGCTAATATGAAGGATGCTGGAATCTTCTGGACACCAACACCAGTGGCTAGCCCTATAGAAAAAAAAGACTAGATCAAACATTGCCCATTCTATAATGAGCGAGGGCCACACCATCCAGAACTAAAGAGCATTGAGATTCTAGTTCCATTAGCTCATAAGCGAGGGCCAACTGTAGGAGTATAGAGCAAGTACGAAAATAGTGCTGGAACCAGCAGAGGTTCCCGCCAAGCAGAACCAATCTAAGGATAACGACACATCAGTCCTCAATGCCATCTGTAGATCCACAATAAGCAAAAGCAACACCCGTAGAGTTGCACACCTAATGGATGAACTAATAGATAAAGCATCATCTCTTTGCTCGAGGGCCCATAGTCAAAGGAACCAATCAAAGCAATAATCTCCAAGACTCTGATTGATTAGTTCCATGTCTAAGTCATGCACGGGAGGCCACCAGAGAGAGCAGATATAGCAAGAGAATGGAGGGTCGATTCAGAAAGCCTCAAAGATCAGATAGTGTAAAGTCATCAAAATCTCTTCTACAAAAATCAACAACCAGGAACACGGGGAAATCAGGTTCTCCTGAGATGATCTAATAGAGTTGTCCATACCCCATCTAGATCCGTTAATAGTTAGCTTAAACATCAATGGGGTACTGGTCAAGGAAGTCCTCGTAGACGAGGGAAGCAGTGCGGATGTTCTATACTTAGAAGCTTTTCAAGGACTCAGACTGAACACCCAAGATTTAAGACGGTGCAGTACTAAATTGACATTCTTTGGAGGAGCGAAAGTTCAAGTAAAGGGAATGATAATGCTATCAGTAACAGCAGCGGGTAAGAGATTAAAAGTAGATTTCCTAATAGTACAATCACCCACTGCCTACAACACTATAATCGGGCAGGTTTAGATCCACAACATGGAAGCAGTTCCGTCAACCCTACACCAAGTTATTCTGTACATCTTAGCCACAGCGAAAGAAACTATGGACATCAAGGGAGAATAGTTGCAAGCTAAGCAATGCTATGCTAATTTCCTTAAGGCTGTGACCAATGTTAGTAAGCAGACTGAACCTATTGTCCTTCCTTCCGAGGAAGGAACCAATTCAAAATAGAAATCAAATGGCCAAAAGGGATTCCGCTAGAAAGAGAATATGTGTGTCCTAGCACAAAAAAGATAGAAGAAACGATACCTGAACCCTTAACCGCCGATCAGAAGTTTCTCTTTGAAACGTCCCTAATCAAAGAAGAACAAAAAAAGTTGATAGAGCTACTAACTAAGAATAGAGGCATCTTAGCATGGAACCACAGATATACGATCGGAAAAAATTCGAAAGTCAAGTGCTACAGGCTGAATATCCGAAAAGATTATAAGTCGATCAAACAACGATAGAGGCACTTCACACCAAAAAGAAATTAGATAATTAGTGACAGTATAGATCGACTAGTTGACATTTAGTTCATTAGAGAAGTGAAGTACCTAGAATGACTTTCTAATGTGATAATAGTAAAAAAAAAAAAGAATGGGAAATGGAGAGTTTATTTAGATTACACAAATCTGAACAAAGCCACACCGAAAGACTCATTCTCCTTACTTAAAATAAATCATATGGTTGGCCATCAATGGTTACCAACAGTTGTTCTTCCTAGATGCTTGTAGTGGTGATAGTGATTAATTAAGTCTAATATTTTCATATTTTAAACTTAATATTTGTTCATAAAAATTAGAATTATTTAACTTTTTAATATATTTTATTATTATTTTTATAAATTTTAAATCAACAAAATATATAGAGTCAAAATTCTAATAAAAATAAATCAAAAACATTAAAATGTTACAATGTCAATATAATAATAACTATAGTGATTTATTACGGTGCTCAGAACTGCAGCGTCTAAAAATGAGCCCCGTGGTATTTGAAATAGTATCTATAATAGCCTACAGCGCCCAAAAATGTTTGATAAAAGATTTTAAAATAGATTTAAGAATTTGATTTGAATAAAAGAATGCGGATAACTTTAACATATTTTTGTCTTTTTACGCTAATCATCAGAAATAAAAGTGTAATTTTTTTTGTTACTTGCGGTTAACGGTTTGTGTTCATTGCAAGATTGACACGAGAAATTGAATAATTACAATAATTGCAAGACTTGGGTCATGATCTTTTCTCGATAGACATATTAATAACGTCATTGTGATGACAATTGAACAACATCATCACAACAGGAAATTAAATAATTGACTAAAATAAAAATAATAATTAAAAAAAAAGGAAATGCGGATAGGCCTAACGTGTTTTTAATTTATTTTGTAATTTGTCGTATGAATTTAACCTAAAACTCTTTTAAATAATTCAAAGCCAGAATAATCTTCTAGTAAAAAATTGTTAGAATACAAATTTCGTCTGAATGCAATATATATATATATATATATATATATATATATATATATTACAAGTGATTATATGATCCAACAAAAATAGTGACAAATAATGATTGTGTAGATAATATTTAAACGAAAGTTGTAGTTGTGACTTTGAAATTGTTTAAAAGAGTTTTAGGTTGAATTCATAAGACAAATTCTAAAACAAATTAAAAGCCCCAAAAAAAATATATATTAAGAGACAAGTCAGGTCTCTTTGCATTTCCTCTGTTTTGTTTTTCAATTTAGTGGGTTTTTTTTAAAAGAAAATTTATTGGGCTTAAGAAAAACAATGCTTCGTGGTTGTCAAAAACAATTAAAAAGAAAAAGTCTGTCAAAGCATTTGAAGAAAGAAAAAAGAAAGCAGTGATTTGGGCCAAAGGAAGCCACCATTTTATTTTTTATTATAGGCGGTTAGATGAATGTATATTTAATGGTAATATTTTTAATTAATTTATATTTAAAATTTAATTTAAGCTATTAAATATGTATTAATTTAAGAGTTTAAAAATTATATAAGATATTATATTAAAATATTGTATCATAAATAATGTTCTTTAATAACTACTGCATTAATAATAAATATAATATCATGCATTAATTTAAAATTTTAAAAGTTATATAAAATATTGTGTCAGTACCGTATGTTCTGTTTCTTAATAACTACTGCATTAATAGTAAATTTAATATCATTATTTAAGGAATTATTAATTACCACGTTAATAATTAAAATTATATTAATTAGTATACAAACTTGTAAGTAAAGAATTACTGAAAAAATTTATCAATATTAAAGATTGATAAAGAGACAGACAGACTACCAGATGTATAAGATTTGTGTTCGTCGTTGTTTTAGTGTTAGTGCTCGCCGATGTTTTCAAATTAATATTTTGGTATTTTATATTTAGTATAATTGTTTTTAGAAGAATATTTAGTACAATTTTGTTAGTACAATATAATTTAAAAAAAATAAAAATATGATTGGCTTATACCAACATTATTAATATTATTTATTAAATATAATTAATAAAATAATTTAAAATTTAAAATTATTTATTATATTCAATAATTATTTAATATTTCACTTTTTTAAATTTAAAGTAAAATATAATTTAAAACATTTAATATTACTTTAAATACAGAATTCGTTAAAAATTAGTTTTTGAACAAAAATATTTTATTTTTGTTTGACCTTACCAATGTTTCCTCCTTTGGCAACAAAACAAAATGACTTACAATGTGTTGAAAAATTGGTGATTCAATAATCTTGGTTGACCAAGAATTGAGATGAATATCAAAGTGAAGAGTTATAAGAAGTTTAGAACGTGTGGGATACGTATGTAGAAGTTTAGGACATGTGAGACATAAAGGGGGAAGCAAAACGGGACTCAAAGACGCGAAGGGAGAAAAAAACACGGATAGCTACAGGGCTCAGCGGCGCCGCAGCACTGGGCGCGATTCTGTCCAGCCCTGTAGCGCTCAAGGACGAGCGCCGCAGCGCCAAAAAGCGTAGAAAAGTCCGTTTTAATTCGGGATTTCGAGTTTTGGGAAGTTTTGGACTTTCAAAACAAGTGGACTCTTACTCCAACAAGGAATAGGGTTAAGAGGCACGAAATATACTCTATATAAACACTTGTAAACCCTTGATTTCATATCAAGCATTGAGAGACTCTAAGAGAGGGGAAGAATTGGGTAGACACTAAGTGCTTGTGTGCGCTAGGGTGGAACTATTGTTTGGGTGATTATTGTTCATGGTAGAGTAAAGATTCACTAAACATTTAGGTCCTTTTGAGGTTCTTCATATTGTGTTTCCTTGTAAAATTTCTAAGGAGTTATAATAAGAGAGGTTAGGATCCTTGAATCCACTGTGGACGTAGGCGATTGGCTGAACTACATAGATTGTATTGTGCTCTTTTAGTTTCTGCTTTGAATTCTTATTGGTTTTACTTGATTGACAGATTATTCCGCTGCGTAAAGAGATTAGAGTTCTAGGCTGAATTTTGAGTTCTTCGTTTCAACATAATCTTACGAGGGAAAAGAGCGTTACCTCCCTTAACACAATATTCTATTTAAAATTATTTATTTATTTTCAATATTATTTATGGACCCTCCCCATTAAAAATGGAACTACCAAATGTATAATTTTCTTTTTTGGATATTAACACTGTCACCATCTGCGGTAGGCATAAATTATATTTTAATAATAATTTTAATTTTAATTATATTATATTATTATATTTTTATATAATAAAAAGATAAAAATATTATCAACAGTTTGCTAATATAGTATTTTTATCTTTTCAGCTAAGGTAAGAGAATGATAATATAATTAAAATTAAATTTTTATTAAATTATAATTTATACCAAGGGGGATGACAGTGTTAATATCCCTATTTTCTATTTCAATTGAGCAATCAGGTGTTAAATGACAAAGAAGGATTGATTTGAAACGCACATGGCATTATTAACTCTCATTAAAGACAAACAACGCATCACGTGCCATCTGTATTAAAAATTTATTTATTTTTAATTTTTAATTTTAATCACGTTAAATATTTTAATTTTAATTATATTAATTATTATAATTTTAATTTTAATTTTAATTATATTAATTATTATAATTTTAAATTTAATTAAATTAAATATAATAATTTTAATTACATTAAATATTATAATTCTAATGAAAATTTTAATTTTAATTACATTAATTATTATAATTTTAAAATTAATTTTAATTATATTAAATATTATAATTTCAATTCTAATTTATCGTATTAAATGTTTATAATTTCAAATTTAATTTTAAATTTAATTTTAAAAACATTAAATGTTACAATTTTAATTCAAATTTTAAATTCAAATTTAATTAAGTTAAATGTTATAATTTTAATTTTAATTACGTTAAATGTTATAATTCTAATTTTAATTTCAATTACATTAAGTGTTTTAATTATAAAACCAATTCCAAATTCAATTATGTTAAATGTTATAATTCAAATTTTAATTTTAATTTTAATTAACGTTAAATATTATAATTTCAAATACAATTGCAATTTCACTTATGTTAAATATTATAATTCTAAATCAAATTTTAAATTCAATTTCAATTACGTTAAATGTTATAATTTAATTTTAAAATTTAAATTTAGTAATGTTAAATATTATAATTCTAATTCTAATTGCAATTTTAATTACTTTAAATAATTACAATTTTCATTTTCATTTCAATTGCATTAAAGGTTATAACTTCAATCCCAATTTTATTAAATGTTATACTTCCAAATCCGGTTTAAATTTTAATTACGGTAAATGATATAATTTTAATTACGTTAAATATTATAATTTCAAATTCGATTTTAATTTCAATTACGTCAAATATTATCATTTCAATTCAAATTTCTATTTTAATAAATCCAATTTCAAATCCAAATTTAATTTTAATTATGTTAAATATTACAATTATAATTCTATTTTTAATTTTAATTACATTAAATGTGTAATTCAATTCCAATTCCAATTTCTTATACATTAAATGTGATAATCTCAATTTATATTTATAATTCAATTATATTAAATGTTATAATTCAATTTCAATTATGTTAAATGTTATAATTTTAATTTCAAGCTTAATTTCAATTACATTAAATATTATAAATTCAAATCCAATACTAATTTTAATTTCAATTACATTAAATACTATAATTACAATTCTAATTTTAATTAGGTTAAAAGTTATAATTCTAAATCCAATTGCAATTTCAATTCCAAGTATGATAAATGTTATAATTTTAATTTCAATTTCAAATTTAATTATGTTAAATATTATAATTTCAATTATATATTTAATTAAGTTAAATGTTAGAATTTTAATTTTAATTTCAATTACGTTAAATATTAGAATTCTATTGATAATTGTTGACTCTAAACTTTTTCTTTAACAACTAGAAACTTGTCATCGATGTGCTTAAATTTCAAAGAGCTTCTATTGTTATGAGAATACATCACTGAAGCTTTATTATCAGAATAAACTTTCAATAATCTTTCAATACTATTGACAATTTGCAACCTTGTGATAAAATTTTGCAACCATATTCTATAATTTAATAGTTCAAAAAAAAGCTATAAACTCGATCTCCATAATGGAAGAAGATATAAGTGTCTACTTAGCACTCTTTTAGCAAATAGTTTCGTGGGCCAAAGTGTGTATATAGTTTAATGTGGATCTCTTAACATTTAGGCCTCTAGCAAAATTAGAGTCAAAATACTCTACGATTTCTAAACTATTCGATCTTCAATATGTAACTATATAATGTTTTGTTTGTAAATATTCCATCACTCATTTGATTGCTTTCCAATAATTTTATTTCATGGTTATTTAAATATCTACTTTGCATTCTAATAATGTACTCAATATTTGGATGCAAACACACTTGAGCATATATGAGATTCCCTACTGCTAATGCATAGATAAACTGTAAATAAAAATTAAAAATTGAGTAAACTAGACTTACTAAGTTATGATACAAAATTTAAATCTTAACTATTGCATGATTAAGTAATTAGTATCACGTGTGAAGTAATTATTGACCTTTTAAACTCTAGTAATTATATATCAATCAATAATAAATACATCAAATATTATATTATTTAAAATATAAAATTTATATTTTAATTTTATAAATTCCTAGCCTTTAATATTATTATTAATTTTTTTTATAAAAAAAAACATAAGATTTTGTGACATACTGTAGGGCCTAGGATCAACTACCACATTTATTGAAGTCCTTTTTTAAAATAAGCTAAAAGATTAAATATTATTATGTCGTTTGTAAAATGATTTTTATATTATTTATAAATAAAGAGATAATGTTAGACAATTTAAATTATAACTCAAATTAAAATTTAAAAAGTAAAGTGTTAAATAATTATCAAATAATAAAATAATATAAATTTTAAAATTATTTATTATACTCAATAATTATTTAATATTTTATTTTTTAAAATTTAAATTGAGATATGATTTAAAATACTTAGCATTACTTTAGATTAGGAATTCGTTAGAAACAAATTTTTATTTATAAAAAAAAACATTGTTTTTATTTTTGTTGGCCTTATCAATGTCTTTGGGCCAAAACATATCTCCCAATGTCCCATCTAGAATTAATTATCACTACTTACAGGACTCTCTCCATTAAAGATGAAATTATTATATTTATAGCCTTTTTGGCGGTATTAACATTGTCACCCTATATTTTAATAATAATTTTAATTTTAATTATATTATTTTTTTTTTACATAATGAAAAGATAAAATTATTAATATAGTATTTTTATCTTTTCAAGTAGGTAGAAGAGGTGATAGTGTAATTAAAACTAAAACTTACATTAAATTTTAATTATAATTTTAATTATATTAATTATTATAATTTTAAAATTTAATTCAATTTTAATTATGTTAAATGTTATAATTTTAATTTCAATTTTGATTTCAATTATGTTAAATGTTTATAATTCCAAATCTAATTTTAAATTCAATTTTATAATTTTAATTCAAATTTTAAATTTAAATTTAATTAAGTTAAATATTTTAATTACGTTAAATATTATAATTCTAATTTCAATTATGTTAAGTGGACCTAAGTAGATCCTGCCAGGCACCCCAACGAAACACTTCTTAAAGTTCGCTATCAACCCTGAAAAATTTCATTAGGAGAACCTTAAAATTACTTTGGTTCTACGTATGTTAGAAACCTTTCATGATCTGATTGTTATGAATTGCTATGTATGGTTTGATGCTCATTGAGTTCAATGTACATAGATATGAGATCCGCCAGCTCATATAAGTAGGTTGTATATTCGATGCTCCGAGATTGTATCTTACAAAGTCTTATGGCCATAAGCAATGAGCCTGGAAAAAGAGTTTCCCACAGAGTTGAATAATATAGCAAAAATATTTGAGTATATTGTTCATTACGATACGAATCTGGAGATAAGTTCAAAGATGAGTTTATAGGGATTTGACCGTGATGGTCTATATCTCGCCTATTTAGGATATAATGATGAAAGGATTATACGAATATATTATAACCTCAACATGTATGGTCTAACGCGCTGATTTGTGTTATCAGTGATGTGTGGGTGGTGCATCGATTGCGGACTTATGAAATAATTCTATTTGACAAATCGGTCGTGGACCTAGAAAGTCTCAATATGAAATGTATTCTTTGTGCACTTGAGCATCGTATCGTATAGAATATTTCAATACATTCAAATTCAGCAATTTACTATGGTTAATTTAACTAAAGTATATAATTGAATGATGGAACCCACTTTATGTTAACTTGGTAACCTAATAAGGACATAAAAGTAATTTTACTTAATAATTATTTAATTGTTAAATAATTAAAATAAATATTTATTTATTTAATAGTTAAATAAATAATTTAACTTAACTATGGTTAAAAGTTAACCATATAGTTAAGTTAAAATTAACATTACTTAGTGGTTAAGTAATGGTTAACTTAACTATGATTAAGTTAGTTAACTATGGTTAAATTATTTAAGTATTTATTTAACTTAAGGATTAAGTTCAACTAACCTAATTAGAGTTAAATATTAACTATAGTTAAGTTAAATTAAATGTAAATTCAAATGAAATTAAGTTCCTTTGTATATATGTATGCAAAATGAAATAAAATTATGTTAAGTTAATTTTTGTTAAGTAATTTGGCCAACCATTAAAAAGAAAGAAAAAAGAAAATTATTTTCTTATTTTGAATTCAATTATTGAATTTATAATTAAGTTTTCTCTTTCATTAAGCTTAAAACCAATTAAGTAAAAATAAGTGTTTGATTTATTGATTAAGTATTAATAAAAGAAAAATCAAATACTTAGGTTTAATTTGTTAAACAATTTGTTGGATTAACATACTGCTATTTTAGATAATCAATCACACTCTTATTGATTACTAGGATTTACAAAGTTTGTATTTCAAGTGGACTTCAAGTAATTTTAATCCAAAAGCTTTAAGGGTTTAATTTCAATTTTGTTATTAATTTGATTAATATGTATTAATTATAATTTATTATAATTCTGCTGTGTAAATATATGTATGAGATATGTATATTTTGAATGATGAACACATATACCATATGTATGCACCCTAAATAAATCAATACTCAACATATATATTTAACTTATTTTATAAGGTTTGTGTGACGAAAAATACAGTTTAAAAATAATGTACAACAAATTCTTGAGCTTTAAATTGTAATTATATTATTCTTTGATCTTTCAAGATTATTTCTCTTGTAATAAAAAATTAATAAAAGATGTTCGAATCTTTGATCTACTATAGACATAGCATATTTTTAAACTACGTATTTTATGTTTTGATATACCTTATTTCTTTATTTTCTCTACCGCAATTTTTTAACTCTTGTTAGATTATTATTTTTGATTATTTGTACAATCTACATATTTCATTACGTGTTTAATCTCTACAAATATTGATAAAAAAGAGATATGGATATTATTTATTTTATAAAACGTTATTTATTATTATAGTAAACCCCATTAAAAATGATATAATCAACATATACTTTGTGCTTAGTCTTTGTCCACACTCTCCTTTCAAAAGAATCCATCACCTGTCTTTTTCATTGACTTGATCAATATCTCCTAACTTCCTCTCAAGAATTAATTAGCTACTTTCAATTCTACACCTAAAAGAAATCAGAATAAATAATATTGTTCAAAAATATAAATTTTATAAGACAATCAAAATATAATTATTATTTTTTAAATTATTAATGTTACATTATAAATCTAATTATTTCTCAAAATTTTCTTTAATAATGCAATTGTTTAGAATGAATTTTGTTAAATTTTAATTGTACTCAATATTTGGATATAAATACACTTGAGCACACATAAAATTCCTTACTACTAATGCATAAGTAGGCTATAAATAAAAATTAAAAATTAAGTAAAGTTAGACTTGTTAAGTTAAGATACAAAGTTTGAATCTTAACTATTGTATGATTAAGTAATTAGTATTATGTGTGAAATAATTATCGACCTTTTAAACTCTAGTGATTATATATCAATCATTAATTAATATATCAAATATCATATTATTTAAAATATAAATTTTATAAAATTCTAGCCTTTAATATTATTATTATCTTTTTTAATATAAAAAAAGCACAAGATTTTGTGATACAGTGTAGGGCCTATGAGGAGTCTAATTAGTTATGAGGTATGCTCTGGCATAACTCCCTGAACGGCCCTTTGTCTTGGCAGGATTTTTGTTTCTTAAACTTTTACATAACTTAGTGACACTCTTGAACAGGATCTGGAACCGAAAATAATTTTTTTTTTTTTTTAGTTTTTCTGATACAGAGGATCCTTTGAGAAATGACAACTGTAGAGCATACTTAACTGGGTAAGTTTTTTTTAAAACTTAGAAAATGGACAACTCATTTTATGCCTTTGATGTGTTTGACCTCGAATGAGAAATTAGAGAACCACTGTTGCCACCTTAGCAGTTGCTGGTTTGGAATGCGTTTCTATTTGAACTTCAGCATGTGAAAAATGTTGACATGTCCAGTTCGACCATGAATTTGTGTCCAATCAAGTGAAATTCAAAATTTTCAATTGCCCGTTTTACTGCCAATATTTCTTTAAAGGTACTGTGGTAGTGGAGTTCTGAGTCTGAAAAGGCCCCGCTTTTGTATCCGTAAATTTGTCTTTTTCCATTGGTTTCTTCTAGGAGGATGGCCCCCCAATGGTAGTCGCTTGCATCTGTTTGTAGGATTCTCTTTCCATGTCATGGGATTTGTAAAGGCGGCAGATCTATTGCTTTTTCTTTGAGCAATTTTACGGTTGACGTCTGTTGTTGTTGCCACTGTGGAGGATTCTTTTTTAGCATGTGAAAAAGGGGCTTCGTGATCTGTGAAAAGTGCTATATGAAATCCGACATGTAATTTACAATGCCGAAGAATTATTGAATTTGGGTCTTTTTCAGGTTATCGTCAGGGAATCTGGTCTGCTGTTCTGCAATGTGGGGTTGGAGTTTGTATTGTCCATTCTTTATTCGCATCCCTAGGAAATCTATTTCTTCAAGACCTGCGTAGCACTTGGTGAGTGAGATCATGATGCCCTTTTCTTGTAGAATGCTGCCAAATCTCAAAAGGAGATTATAGTGTTCGTCAACGTTTTTCGAGAAAAGCAGGATGTCATCTATGTAGATGAAGGCCTGGTCTTGGATTGGTTCAAATATTTTCATCATCGTTTTCTGGAAAAGGGATGGGGCAGTCTTGAGACTGAAAGGTAGGACAGTCCACTGGTAGTGGTGGTGAGGTGTGCAGAATCCTGTTTTGTGTTGGTCATCAGGGTGGACCCCTAATTGCCAGAATTCTGTTTTTAGGTCAAATTTCAAAAATACCTTTGCCTGAGCAATCCTTGAGAATAGCACCTGCTTGTTGGGTAGAGGAAACTTGTCATCCTGCAGAAAAGAGTTTAGAGGCTAATAATTAATGACCAATCTTAATTTTCCCCTAATTTACTTGTTGCGTTTGTTGACGTAGAAGGCTTGGCAGGCTTATTGTGAGGAAGTGGGTTCAATAAGTCCTTCTTGTAACAGTTGTATGAGTTCTGTGTTGGCTATGTCAACATAGTCCGGTGGCATGCCAGGGTGGCTAGCTTTGGTTGGGTTGATATGTTCGTTCATGTGAAAAGGTAGTCGGATAAAATATTCTTGATTTTTTCACAATGGATGGGGACATTTGAGGAGGAATTCAGAGTGACTATTTGATGTAGAGTGGTGTTTGATTTGTTCAAAGACAGCATTGAGAGGGGTGGTGGAAAAATAGTTTGGGATGGTTGACCATGGTAAAAAATGGGCTTTGAACTTCAATCCATTAGGCTTGGTAAAGACTTTCTTTTCTAAGAGTTTTTGGATCAAATCAAAGCCTATAATCAGGTCTTTTCCTAGGAGGTCTGAGCCTAATAGCTTATGGCGGATTTTGAGGTTTGGAAAGAACTGTAGATAAATTATCTTACTGATCATAGATACAGTAAATAATTCATCATTGGCTGCTCGGAAGGTTTGGTGATAGGGTTTCCAGTAGGACTTGGGGAGGATGATTGGGTTGAGAATTGAAGCAGCAGTGTCAGTGTCAAGTAGTCCAATTACTTTGATTGGCTTACTGTATTTGGATGTGTATAGCTGGAGTTCCAGCATTGGGACGGATACTGTGCGTAGTGGCTTAGATGGTATGGGTAACTGTGATGGCTCTGTTTGGATTTTTAATGACTCCGAGACAGAGCTTGAGGTGGATTCTGATTCGGATTCTGAGTAAACAAGGATTGTGTCACTGTCCTCACAGCTTTGTTCAGACAAAAGAGATTCCAGGTCTGAATTGATGGGTTTGTCTTTTGCAATGGCACTAATGGTCGATAGCATTCTTTTCCCTTTGTCTTTCTCAGGACATTGTTTTGTAAAATGTCCTTTTTGCCCACAAATAAAGCACTTGTTCCTTTTCCGCGAAAAAGCTGATTTTCTTCGAAAAAATCTCTTCTTGGACCTGGGTGGCCGGGAGAATGGTTGCCGAATTTTGAACTTCCGGTGATGATGATTTTTTTGGGTTCTGCAAGAGTATTCTTTTTCGGCACATTTAATCTGCTGATCACGTCGTTCACAAGCCTTTTGGATTCTCTTGCCCATGATATCAAAATCTTTAAAGAATTTATGGCGTGCGCATAACTTGTCTAGAGTCGATAAGACTGCCTGTTGGATCATTCCTATAGAGGAGTTTTGCAGATTTTTATTCTTTGAATCAAGGAGTCTTAGAGCCTCTTATCCCAATGGTTCTGGGATTGAATTGAGATAGGTTTGTTTTAAATTAGGGTCATCAATTCCCAGAATGTAATATCTGGCTGTAGCTTTTTTGAAATGTAATTCAAGGTCTTTTCGTTTGTATAAGCAACACTTCATCTTAAAGAATTCTTTGCGAGCTTTGTCTGTTATTTGGCCTTTCTCTCCAACAAATTCATTAAATAAAATACCAATAAATTGTTCGATTGAATCATTTTGTTGTAGCATGCGCTGTCTATATTCTCCCAAATGGAGGTACCAGTATTTTAGTATTCCTTGGAATCGAGCAATGGCCTTTTGTATGACTTCATGGATAGTAACTCCAGCCTTTTGTTGCTTAGCTAAGCACCATGCTTGGAACTAAAAAATACGATCAACCCATTGGTGAGGGCTAACGTCATCGAGAGTTAGCCAGTATTTTTTCTCTGTGTTGTCTGGTCGCGATAATTGGGCTCGTCTTCGCAAGGGCGTTTCTGCCTCGTCCATGGAGAAATATGGTTCATGAACTTCTGTTTATGGTCTTGATGCCTGTGGGTCTGAGGGTGTGGTATTCATATATTGGGGTGGAATTAGGGAGGTCGTGGACCATGATGTTGACGTAGAGATGGATTCAGGTTTTGAGGTTATTTGTGGTGTTGGTGTCTTGGTGAGGGTGAATAATTGATTCCTTGAGGCTGAAGGAAAAATGGATGTCATAGGGTTCGGGTTTCGATAAAACTCTGGGGGTGGGGTTGGTAAGGTTTTAAAGATTGGTTCTGTAATTGTGTCCGGGGTTGAGGCCGTGAATGTAGTGGATGACTCGGAGGCATGCTTTTTCTTTTTGTCCTTCTTTTTTAGAATAAGTGTAAAACTGTCACCAAAGATGGAAGGAGGCTTGGTACATGGTAGGGGTTGTGATGCCTTGAGCAGGATGTCTACTAGTCGCCACGGTTGAAAGATGTCTTGTTAGAGGCTTCGTAGTTGAGTTTTTAAGTAGTTGATTTTCCTTTCTTGCTCTTGGAAGGGGAGACCGTGTTGAACCAAATCTAGCACATGTTCATGTAGCATTTTAATCTCAAGTTTGAGTTTGTCTATCAGCATCTGGTGGGTCGTAAAGCCATTGTCAATTTTGGCTTTCTATCCTTGTCTGTGATTCTTCAATTCTTTTAAGAGCATTATTTTGGGCTACAGCATTCTGTGACTGCCAGTTGAGAACTGCATCCGTAGGACTTGTCTGTTCAAAATTGCTGTCTGCCCGTTTAGTGTTTGGTTGTTTTACCTTCCATTGCTGGACAGTGTTTTCTTCAAGGTTGTGTTGAGGGGTTAAGGGAGGAAAGTCTATAGGTGAGAACATACAGACTTGTGGAATAGGGTTTAAGGTCTTTGAAAGAAATTGAGGTTTCAGTTTGTATGTTAGTGGTTGTATGCTCTTTTTGTGTGGTTTACAGTTTGGAAGAGGGTTGTGATGTGGGGCAGAATATGTGACATAGTAATCAAACTTTTTTGGACGGCTGTCCTAAGAGCCCGACATCTGGATCACCATTATGATATCTTTTCTCGAGGGTACACTGGGAGTGTTGCTTTTTCTTTTTCTGTCTTTGTCTTTTGGCAAAGTTCTCATCGTCCGATCTGTCATCTTGACATGACTGACAGTTGCAAAAAGGGTCCCAGTGGCAATGGCCATCCTCTATCTTGAATTGGTAAATGGGTCTCCCTTGTCCTGAAAAAAGAGACAATGGAGACTATTTCTTATGGGTGGTTGACCGGGTTAAATGTGAACTGGGTTGGAAAGGGTGGGGCTGAAGGACCCGGTTTCTCAAAACAGATCTCAGTTTATCCGTCCCGTCTTTGGAAGAAATTGTGATTTGTGGTTTGTAGTGGTTTGAGTGGCTGGGATTGTTTGTGATTTTACTCATACTTGGTTATTCATGTGTTTGGAAGGAGTTTTACTAGTTTTTCATTAGAGAATTGTCTTTGGCACATCCCACATCAGTCAAGATGCCATCCTGCTTTTTGTAGAATCTAACAAGATACTGATACGCACCTATATGACAAAGGACCAACTATCACATTTATTGAAGTCTTTTTTAAAATAAACTAAAAAATTAGATATTGTAATGTAGTTTGTAAAATAATTTTTATATTATTTATAAATAAAGTAATAATATTATCCATTTTAAATTATAACTCAAATTAGATTTTAAAAAATGAGGTATTAAATAATAAAATAATATAAAATATAAAATTGATATCTTATCTTTTAAGATCTAAATTGAGATATAATTTAAAACACTTACCATTACTCTAAATTAAGAATTCATTAAAAACTAATTTTTTATTTTTAAAAAAAAGTATTTTATTTTTGTTTGGCGTTATCAATGTCTCCCAATTTGGCAAAAATACCCAATGTGCCGTCTACAATTGATTACTTATTTTCAGTACTATTTATAAGATCCTCTCCATTTGTAGCATTTTTAGGGGTGTAAACACTGTCACCTTGCGAGGTTGTCATAAATTATATTTTAATAATAATTTTAGTTTTAATTATACTATTAGTTTTTTTATATAACTGAAAAGATAAAAATATTATATTAATAGATCTTTTCATTAAACTGTAATTTATGCCAAGTACAAGGGTGACAGTGTTAATATTCCTATTTTCTTTTTTAACTGAACAATCACTTTTATGAAGATGTAAAATGACAAGAGATGATTTATTTGAAACTCCGGTTGAGTAGAGTGGACCAAATGCACATGGCATCATTAACTCCCAACAATGAGTATGGGCACATGTGTGAATTTGCATTAGAAATTTATTTATTTTTATCTTTTAATTTTACTTATTATAAATATTATTATTTTAAATTTAATTTTAATTACATTAAATATAAAAAATTTAAATTTAATTTTAATAATATTAAATGTTACAATTTTAATTGTGTTAAATATTATAATTAAAAATTTAATTTTAATTATTTTAAATATTTTAATTCTAAATCTAATTTCAATTTTGTTAAATATTATAATTTTAATTCTAATTTTAAATTCAACTTCAACTAAATTAAATGTTATAATTTCAATTTTAATTACGTTAAATATAATAATTCTAATTTAATTTCAATTACGTTAATTGTTATAATTTTAAAACTAATTTTAATTTTAATTACGTTAAATGTTATAATTCTAATTCTAATTTCAAAATTTGTTAAGTGTTATAATTCCAAAAACAATTTCAAATTCAATTACGTTAAATGTTATAATTTTAATTTCAATTAACATTAAATATTATAATTTCAAATTCAATTGCAATTTTAATTATGTTAAATGTTATAATTCTAAATCAAATTTTAAATTTAATTTCAATTACGTTATATGTTATAATTTTAATTTTAATTAATATTAAATATTATAATTTTAAATTCAATCGTAATTTTAATTATATTAAATATTATAATTCTAAATTAAATTTTAAATTTAATTTCAATTACGTTATATGTTATAATTCTAATTCTAATTTCAAATTTAATAATATTAAATATTATAATTATAATTCTAGTTTTAATTTTAATTACTTTAAATAATCCCAATTTCAATTACATTAAAAGTTATAACTTCAATTCCAATTTCAATTTTGTTAGATGTTATGCTTCTAAATCCAGTTTAAATTTCAATTACAATAAATGTTATAATTTCAATTCCAATTTCAAATTTAGTTACGTTAAATGTTATAATTTTAAATCAAATTTTAATTAATTTAAATATTATAATTTCAATTCAAATTTATATTTTAATTACGTTATATAATTCTAATTTCAAATCCAAATTCAATTTTAATTATGTTAAATGTTAAAATTTTAATTTTAATTTCAATTTCAGTTACGTTAAATGTGTAATTCAATTCCAATTTTAATTTCTAGTACGTTAAATCTCAATTTTTATTTAAAATTTAATTATTTTAAATATTGTAATTCAATTTTTAATTTTAGTTTTAATTATATTAAATGTTATAATTCTAATTTCATGTTCAATTTCAATTACGTTAAATGATATAATTCTAAATCCAATTTTAATTTCAATTTAAAGTATGATACATGTTATAATTCAATTTTTAATTTTAATTTTAATTATATTAAATGTTATATTTCTAATTTCAAGTTCAATTTCAATAATGTTAAATGATATAATTCCAAATCCAATTTCAATTTCAATTTAAAGTATGATAAATGTTATAATTCTAATTTCAATTTCAATTTTAATTACATTAAATATTATAATTTCAATTTCAATTTTAATTACGTTAAATGTTAGAATTTTAATTTTAATTTCAATTTCAATTTCAATTACGTTAAATGTTATAATTTCAAATCTAATTTCAATTTTAATTAAGTTAAATGTTATAATTTCAAATCTAATTTCAATTTTAATTAAGTTAAATGTTATAATTTCAATTCAAATTTTAAATTAAATTTTAATTACATTAAATGTTATACTTTCAATTCTATTTTCAA
Organism: Ailanthus altissimus; assembly: GCA_946807835.1. Classification (NCBI taxonomy): domain Eukaryota; kingdom Viridiplantae; phylum Streptophyta; class Magnoliopsida; order Sapindales; family Simaroubaceae; genus Ailanthus; species Ailanthus altissimus. Next base: position 2,710,266 of record OX327690.1, on the reverse strand, counting down.
TTACGTTAAATATTATAATTTCAGTTCTAATTTTAATTTTAATTATGTTTAAAATTTTAATTTTAATTTTAATTACGCTAAATATTATAATTTCAATATCAATTACGTTAAATTTTATAATTCTAAATTCTATTTTAGTTTTAATTATATTAAATGTTATAATTTCAATTCTATTTTTGATTTCAATTACGTTAAATGTTATAACTCTAATTTAAAGTACAATTTTAATTACGTTAAATTTTAATTTCAATCAATTTTAATTACGTTAAATATTATAATTTCAATTTTAATTTTAATTTTAATTTTAATTACACTAAATAGTTATAATTCTAAATTCAATTTTAATTTTAATTACATTAGATAATTCCAATTCTAAATCCAATTTTAATTTTAATTACAATAGATAATTTCAATTCTAAATCTAATTTTAATTTTAATTACATTAGATAATTCCAATTCTAAATCCAAATTTAATTTTAATTACGTCAATTGCTATAATTCGAATTCTAATTTTAATTTTAATTACGTTAAATGTTATAATTCTAATTTAAATTTTAATTACATTAAATATTGTAATAAATACAAATAAGAATGAGGCAATGCCTATGAAAAAAAAAATCATTGCGAATGGAGCTCGATAGCATAAATTTGTGCCCTGCACGTAAATAAATCAAACAAAATAAAAGAAAAAATAGTGCTATATAGTATTAAAATAATTTAATTTTAAATAATTATTAAATAATAAAATAATTATCGATCGATAAAATAATGTAAAATTTAAATTATTTATTATATTATTTAACTAATTAATTATTTAAAATAAAAAATTTAAAAAATTATTTAAATGAGAAAATAAAAATATTAAAAGGTGGCCTACCTGTTTTTTGCTAAAAATTGTTAGTTACATTTTATAAATTTATATTTTTATTATGTATTTAATAAATATTAATATTCCTTTTTTTTCATTATCATTCTCTTCCATAGAAGATGGACCGAAAACCAAAAGTTTCCAACAAGTAGTTGTTATCCTTTCAACATCCAGAGTCCAACTAATTACCGATAACGTACATTCTCATTCATGATTATTTTACTCTTTTATCTATTCTATATCTGTTCTTTTTTTTTCTCTCTCTAAGTCAGTTATTTCATTTTATAATGTAGCAGTATCCTTGTAGTTGGATTACACCGTTATATGTGATGGTGTCATCCAACTACATGAGCAATAATGTCATAGGTGACGTTAACTGTGTCAAGATAACCCGAGTCTTTATTTTTTTTAATAAAAAAAATATTGATATAAAAAATTAATGTATTTTTAACTATAATTATAACTATAGATTTTTATCATAAATTTATCTATTAATTTTATTTTATTGATGCTTAATATAAATATTTACATACGAAAATTTATATAAAGAATATCATTCATATATTTTGAGTAATATGATATTTTTAATTTTTTGTCTTAATAATTAATTTTTTTATATTAAAATTATACCAAATAAATTATACAGAAATATGACACAAAGATTGACTAGTACTACAACAAAGTAAAAATTATTGTAAGAATAAAATATAATTAAATAAATAATAAAATTATTATAAAAAAAGAATATTAACTACTACGCACCAACTTAAGAGGTTAAGTGTGAAGATAGAAATACAAAAGTCATGAATCTATTGGTTTAAAATTATTGTAACTTAATAAACCTATAAAATTAAAATTTTATGCCATATTCGAATGCTTTGATTTTGTCACCACTAAAAGATTCATTGTCAAATTCTAGCCAATATGCATGTACATGTACATATGAGCAAGATTTTGATTTATATTAAATTTTTTTTTGGCAGAACTGAGATAGAAGAAGAAAAATGTGTTGAATTCAATATTAAATGAAAAAAATTGTTAGTTACTTTTTATAAATTTTTATTTTTATTATTTTTTAATAAAAATTAATGTTCCCTTTTACCCTACCATTCTCTTCCATACGCGATAGACCGAAAACCAAAATTTTCCGCGCGCAATTGTTATCCTTTCAACATCAAGAGTCCATCTAATGGTCTTGATATTTAAAATTTTTGTTAAATACTTTTAATTTCTTATTACAAATTTAATATGTTGAAAATTTATTAATATTTAACTTATAAATTATGAAATATAACAATATATATATGACATAGAAATTAAAGCAATAATAACATACATTCTCATTAATGACGATTTCATATACTTGTGTCCTTTTTTTTTCCTCTTAGAGGTCAATTATTTCATATAATTGTAATGGTATATCCAATTATTTCATATCATATACTTATGATGGGGTCATCCCACCACAGTCAATAATGTCATAGGTAACGCTGACCGTATCAAACATAATGACCTTAAGTCTTGTTATTATTTTTTCACTTAATAATGGAGCAATTTCGATTGCTTCTATAATTGAAGTTAACACTAATCACAAGATTATAAGGGTTATTGGCTATTCTTCTTATTATTAATTTTAAGGTGAATGCCATTTACTCTTAGATACGTTAACTATCAAACATTTTTAGTGTTTGATAATATTTAAATTTTTTTTATTATAATAATTATTTTAATAATATAAATTAACTTTAACTGTCTTTTTATTTAAAAAAATAATCATTGCATTTATATAATACTAAATAATAAAAATATATTATGTAAATAGTAAATATATTAATTTACTTGTATTATTAAATAATTAATAAGAATAATACAATATTTCATTATTTTATAAATTATTACTTAATAAAGACATTTTTATTTTTGTTAAAATACAGATATCCAATATTTGTTATCATATTATCTAACAAATAGAAAAAAGTTATTAACCACAATAAAATATAAATCTATTATTTATGCAGTACTATTTAACTATTTAAAATTATGTTACAAAGTACTAATTGTATTATATACACAATACATAATTACTACTTGGTATTGTATAGACACCATTATTGACATTTTAAATAAAAAATTGTTACACCTCTTCAAATTTAATTTATATTATTATAGTTGTTCTCTTAAAAAATCGCATTTGGGCCTTGGACCTAAGGCCTCCAGACCCAAAAGAAGTCATCCCCTAAGGGCTTAGTCAGATGTTTTCCTATAAAAAATGTTAAGATTGGTGCTTATGTGTCATCCCTGAATGTACATATGCTTGTGTATTTATACAAGTGTACATTCTCATTAAATCGCTAATATACATTTATATGGTACTATGCATGTAACATTACAGACATTGTATATCTGAAAGAGTTCAGATCAGATCTAAAGGAGTTTAGATAAGGGCTCATAGTTAGCCACGTTGAGAGATATAAATACTAAATGTTAGCACAGTTAAGTGTTAGTTGGTTATAATACTTAGTAGATCTAAGAGTTGGAGCTTTGTCTATAATGGGATATAGACCTGGGAATATACTAGTAACTGTATAGTTGCAAGAGTTGCAATTGGATGCCAGAAAATGCTAGTTGCGCAAGTATGTTCTCAAATAATTGTCCCTGATCTATTTCTGCCGATGCGGGTCTGTCGGTGGATATTTTTATATATAGATCAGCATATGTCGTACCTATAGGGTACAGATGGTCGTTCCTAGCTGACTGTGAGCTTGGAGCTCGTATTGACATATGGGTATCCAGTTAGGACTGGATATAGGACAGACTCACGGGTCTCTGATAGACACCAAATGTAAGCCGTCAACGGAGGGTCCTCTCGAGTTGAGTAGTATACGTGGTCCTTTGACCTGAGTGCCACGGTGGGCTTGCAAGCGATCCACCATACTTTGGTTCCATGTATTTTACAAACCTTTCATGGTGTGACCGTTGGGTGTCGCTGGGTATGGTCCGATGCTTATGAAGTCGGATGCGTACAGATATGAGATCCGTCAGCTCCCATATGGAGTTCGATATCCAGATGCTTTGAGACTGTATCTCAGAAAATCTTGTGGCCATAAGTATCAATTTCGGAAAAGAGTTTCGTCAGGGTAGAACAATATGGCAAAACAGTTTAAGCATATTATTCAGTGAGATACAAGTCTGGAGATAGGACATGGATGAGTACTAGGGGATTTGACGATGATAATCTATATCCCCGCACATCCAGGATATCATAATAGAAGGACTATACGTATGCGTTGTAACCTCAGCTTGCATGGTTCAACGTGCTAATTTGTATATCAATGACGTGTGTGTGGGACATTGCTTACGGACTCATGAAATAGTTTCATTTGACGAATCGGGCGTAGGACCTAGAGAGTCCCGCGATATAGAGTGTACTCGTTGTGCACTGGAGCAGCGTGTCGGATTAAATTATTTAATCGAGTAATATTTAGTAATTTTATAGGAATGCGTGCGTATCTGTATTTAAGTATTAAATACAACAATTAGTTAATAATTATTATTTATTAATTGTATTATGACACGTGACGCATTGTAGACACTCGGTTGAGTTTATCAAAATGTGGGATTTGGTGAAACCCACTAAGGGGTATGCTTGGTAATTATTCATGAAGGGTAAAATGATTATTTCTCATTTTAATTATTAATAGTTAAATAATCAAAATATATCTCTTATTATATTATATAATATATTATTATTTATATTATATTATATTATATATATATATATATATAAAGAAAGAGAGAGAGAAAGAAAAGAGAAGTGTGTATTTGGGGGCATTTTGCTTGAGAAGAAAAGAAGAAATAGAAATGGATAAGAGAAGAAGAAGAAGAAATGGTCGAAGGAAGAAAGAAAAGAAAAAAAAAAAGGAATCTATGCTTTTAATTGAAGTAATGGTAATAGCCCTTAGGCCAGGCCCTGGTAGGTAGGGATGACAATTCATGTAAACGAATCGTATTTGTATCATGTTAATGTTAGGAATTAAAATTTTTTTATCTTATTCGTTTATGATTTGTTTATTAAACAAATTAGACACTCAAATACATATTCGATTTGTTTAATAAATGAATCGTAAATAAATTACACAATTAGACATGTTTAAATAAATGGATCAAATTCAATTCGTTAACACGATTATACATGATTCGATCCGCTTATAAGTATATTTGTTTAAAAGAATAATAACACCAAATTTGATTCATTTAATATGATTAAACATGTTTAAATGATGATAAATATTTGTTTAAACATAATTAAATTACAATTAAACACGTTTAAGTCAACAATAATACTATTTAATGTAAAAAAATATACAGTAAATTAAACAGTAACGTGTTTTAAATGAATTGGCGAATCGCAGAACTCAAACACATTTTCGACACTATTAATAAATGGTAACATGAATTCAACTTGTTTATTAATCGTATCAATTTTCTTTACTTATATTCGCTTAAAACGTGTTGAATAATCGTGTTGTGACCCATTTTACCACCTCTACTAGCAGGGTTAGACAGTGGAGAACTTGCTTAGATTCAAATGATTTGATCGGCAATGTGGAGCATCTGCTCAGCAGGACAGGTCGGGATATGGCCAAAATTACCCTTTACACACTAACCAAATCGGTTTATCTTAGCGTTTATGTGATCAACGAAAAAATTAGATCAGAATAGACATTAGGTTGGTTGTCTACCAAATAGGCTGACCAGGTACAGTCGTGAAGTAAGACTAGCTCTTTGAGAAGACCTCGGACCACAGCCGAGTCAAATAGGGAGAGACTACCAAAAAACTGACCCGAGCAGATTGAACATAGCCTTAAACCTTAACTAAATCCACCGGTGAAGACAAACATAAAGAATATGCTTGACATATGTCAGAAAGATACATTGTGTGTAGTTGATATTATAATTTGTGCTTACGGGCCATCATTTTATATATGAATATTTGTTTAATATTTATACGAATATTATAATTTCATTAAATCGCTAATTATATTTTATATATGGTAAGATGCTTGTAATGTTTCAGACATTGTATGATTCGAAAGAGTTCAGATCTGGCCTAAATGAGTTTAGATCAGTGCTAAGAATTAGCAACGTTAAGAGTTATAAATACTAAGAGTTGGCACTGATAAGAGTTATCAGGTTACAAGAGTTAGCGATATTTAAAGAGTTAGAGTCTTGTTTGAAATGAGATAAAGATTTGAGAATATATTAGTAATGACGTAATTGCAAAGAGTTGCAAATAGTACTAGGAAATGTCATTATGCAAATATGTTCTCAAATATTATGTTCATAATTTATCTTCATTGATGCTGGTTTATCAGTAAATACCTTAATAAATATATAGATCGGTATGTGTCTATATCTGGATGGTCTAGATGGCTAGTCTTAACAGACCATGAGTTTAGTAACTCGTATAGAGATACATGTATTTAGTAAAGATTGAATACTTGACAAACTCACAAAGACTTCTAATAGATATCCCATAAAGCTGTCAATGGAGGGTCTTTCGAGTTGAGTAGCATTCGTGGTCTTTTGACTTAAGTGCCACGGTGGGCTTATGAGTGATTCATCATACTTTGATTTTACACATGTTAGAAACCTTTCATGGTCTGACTGCTGAGTGTCGCTTGGTATGGTTCGATGCTCATGGAGTCTGGTGTGCATAGATATAGGATCCATCAGCTCATTTGGGTGAGTAATATATCATAATGCTTTAAGATTGTATTTCAGAAAGTCTTATGGCCATAAACAATAATTCTCAAGAAAAAAATTTAACCATAGGGATAAATAATATCATAAATGTGTTTGAGAATATTATTTATTGAAATGCAATTTTAGAGATAAACATATGGTCGGGCATATGGAGATTTGACAGTGTTGATCTATATCTCTGCTCTACCCGGATATAAATTATGGATGGATTATACGAATATGTTATAACCTCAACTTGTATGGTCTAACGTGCCGCTTTGTAACATCCATAATGTGTGTATGAGACATTGTTCACGGACGTGTGGAGGAGTTTCATATGACAATTCGGGCGTGGATCTAAAGAGTCTCACAATATGAAGTGTACTCATTGTGCAGTGGGGCAACATTATGGATTGAACAATTCCATCCTAGAAATTCTAATAAACTGAAAATATATTTCAGGGTTCCTCAGGTTATGCACTTGTCTAGACTTAAATGTTAAGTACATCACTTAATTAGTTGACAAGAGTAATTAGCTAATAAGATGTTAACACATGACACAATTTTGTTCTATGAATTGTTTCACCATGAATTCACCTATTAACCATGTTAGTAAATCAAATAAGGTAAATATTAATTATTCAAATAGTTTTTGAATAATTAAATAAATATTATTTAAATAAATAAAATATTTTATTTATTTATTTATTATTTTATTTCTAAGTGGAAGACATATCTAATTTTGATAAACATAAATTATGACAACTTATACTTTCAGTATAAGTTTATTAACTACTTAGTATATAATTTTATGATTATTTTATTTTACAGATTTATATGTGTACAATACATATAAAGTATATATATATTTTAATTATGTTTACTCATTGAGCCATAAGCTCACCCTTTTTCCTATTTATTATATTTTTCTCAAGTTGTCATAAGAATTCGTGCAGTGTAATACAGTTTTCACATTTTGAGGTTGACCTACAATACTAAAGCTGCATGAGTGTTTCAGTCTATGTATTTGTAAATATTTATGTATATTAGAGCACACATGTACACTTTTATTGAGGCATATAGCCTCGTTGTATTAAATGTATGAATAAAGAGTATATTAGTCCAATGTCATCGCATGATCCACTTCGATTTTTTAGAATGGCTCAGGTCGGGTGCTGTTAGTAATGCTATACACACATAATTTAGATATAAAATTTGTATCCAAAATGATGTGGCATGTGCTCTATTAATTATTGATTGATATTGTATAACTATCATATTAGAAAAATTGAACAACTACCTGTCAATTGGTAGTAACTGATTACTAACATATTATATAAGATACAAATTTTATATTTCAACTATATACGTATAATACTATTTATTTATTAAACAATGGACTACCACATTTATAGAATTTGCTTTTTTTTTTTTTTACTTTTTTCTTTAAAAAAAATAATTAAAGAAGTTCTTTTTATTTTTATTTTACTAAACGATCACTATTATGAAACTTTGATATAAAATGTGTAACATATGACTTATAAAACATATTTTTTTACAAGAACAAAATAATTGATTAGTTGGCGAATATTAAATTATAAAAAGGTAAACTTTTATTGTGATTTATTGTCACGCCCCAGACCCAAAAGATCCGACACACGACATCACTTACATTCATTCACTGCATGTGCACTCATAAATAATATTACACAAAATTTTCAACTTTCATTTCAATTTCTTTCAGAATTATAGCAATTGAATTATGACTGGGACAATTATTAAACCGGAGATACGCAGAGTTTTCTCAGAGATTAACACTCTACTACGTCACCAGTAGCAACTTTGTTACCGGGAGCCCAGAATATATCCATTGCAAATTCTTACTTAAAATCATCCAATAACCACACTTTATAAAACTTAAACCAAATCCAATCCACACACAATGAAATAATACATAAGTATTTATTCAATAGGGACAAACCAAATATCCTAGCCCACGTGTCCCCAAATGAAACACACAACAACCTAGCAACTTAGGGAACCCAAGGAACAGCAGAAGCCTTGCCAAATCCGCTAAGCACACATGTACCTTATTTACCTGAAATCACCATAAACTATAATGAGTATAAAACTCAGTAAGCATACTAATTTTTCATATATCAAATACAAATACATATATGTACACAATGCATATGTATGATATGCTGTGATCAATCAAAATCATAATCATAATCTTATCAAATCACATATCATGTAAGCGCTTACACATTCTTTCAAAACACATAATAGGAATACCATTACTCGACTACTACTTAGTAGGACTTACATATCACATATCACATAATGAGCCAAATGTCACTCGTAGGTGACATACCGTATGAGAGGAATAGTACAAGTGAGGTCTTTAAATCACACATATATAATGCTTATGCCCGAAGGTAAAAGCCAAACCCTCACCCTGATCATCGGTGAGTCCTCTCACATGTACCAATACGCCACCACACGAATGTGATGACTCACACTTCCTTTAGGTACCAATAGGATCCTCCCTACATACGGAACACATAACATATACCAATCCCGAAGGAAAGGCCACACATAAAGGCTCCACAAATCACATAAAATGCCTACTAAGTTAACAGTGAGTTCAAGTACCCTCAAATCACAAAATATTTCTCATGGACATATTACACTTCAAAAGCTTTCTTTGTTAAACACATCTTATTTGGAAAGCTCACTTTCAAAAACACATGTATGTCCATGCTCAATGTCAATGCTTACATTCATAAACATATATTCACATTTCATATCAAAATATACTTTGACATATCATAAACATATTCTTAACCCCATTTACAAAATCATACAAAACAATTATTATGTTTATTGTGATTCCAGTAGTAAGTCTAGTATACTTACCTCTTAACACTTTCAGCTACAAGGCTTAAATCTCCTTAACCTATCAATGGAGATTAATCCTTTCATAAGCCTCACAATTCACACAAAATACTTTAAATAGCTTACAAAATTATACACAATGCATTTATCACATCAAATTGGTCTAAATATTTGGTTTCTCAAAACCTGTCATTCTGACCACTTACACTTAACAAAAATTTCTAATACATCAAATGATGTCCAATTACTCCGAAATCAGAATATATCATTCTTGACTCATATATACTTCTTATATATGAATATTATATCAAAATTCCTACACAATCCATTCCATACACACCATCGAATCCAAACTACAAACCTGACAGGATCAAGATACTTACTGAACAGTATTCAATCTCCCAATTTTATAAAATCATATACTAACTCAAAAATTATAAAACTACCACATAATTACTCTTGACACATATCTCAGTCCATGATAAATATTTGGCTTCCAAATAACTGCCAAAGGTATTTTAAAACTATTTTATTTCATAACTTTAAAAATCTGTTAATCAAATACTACAATGAGCTGATACACTTTAGAAATTCATAACACTTCAACCACATTGATCCAAATTCTCAATTCCGAGTATATCATATTAGACATATAAAATTATCATATTCCAAAAATGCATAATTTTTAAAGATCATCAGCAGGTCAAAAATTATTTTCCACTGTATCATACTGTTTACACAGGAAATTTCCAGAATTCAAGGGTCATTTTGGTAAATTCACTACAAATTCAATTTCCGAGATTTTCAGTCGATTCAAAGTCTCAGATGATCCTAAACATGTCTAATTTCATATACTCAAAATTCAAAACCAGAATCGAATCACAACAATTTATAAAATTCCTAGATCAAGAGGTTATCCAGCAGAAATTTCATAATTCATCATGATTTATCAAACTATCTTATAGATCATCATCAATTCTCACAACATCAAACGAAATACACATCAAATCCTTAATTATAAATATTTCCAGAAATCAAAACTTAAAGAAATTAACTTAATTAACACCAATAAATTGATAATTAGTTGTGATATACCTCTAAAGATCCAAAATTCCAATTTCTTCTTCTTTTTCTTCTTCTTCTTCTCTTTCTCTCTCCTTTATTTCTCTCTTCTCTCTCTGAAAATGGGTAGCTCGACAAAAATGAGAGAATTAAGGTTTTTAAAAGTGTATTTTTATACTAAGTGGTTAATTTTTGGTATTTACGAATTCACCCCCAAAACTTTCAAAGTATAACAATTTGGTCCCTAAAATAATTTCAAAGTCTTGCAAATAAACCCAATACTAATAGTATATCCTTAACCTATAAAAACACTACTAATAACAATATATAAATCAAGGATCACCCACATACAAATAAAATACGTATATTTATATATATAAATATACATATTCTTACCAGTTATGGATACTGGTTACTACAATTCTCCCCTCCTTATAAGAATTTCGTCCTCGAAATTCATAACTTAAGCACATAGATGAGGATACTTAGATCTCATTTCTTCTTCTCATTCTCAATTTTCCTTTTCAACTGTATAGTTTATTCATAAAACATTTACAAAGCAATCTTCCTTGTATATAGGATTTGCTCATTGTGGTCCAAAATCCTAATAAATACTCATTCATATGTTAGATTATCTCTAAGTTGGCTCATAGCTGAGTATACGAGAGGAGTACGAAACATATATCCATAAAATAAACATATGACACACATTATGGACTTATAAAATTATACACACATATTTTTATTCTTTTTTTTTTCCATTCGTTCAATATTTAATGGGTATCTATACACTTCACCTTTCATTCATTAAAGAATAACATAGATGTAGAATACCCATACTAATCTCTTACATAAAATTCTTAACTCCTTTAAAAATTTTAATCCCTTCAACATATACTCATACGTCATAATATCATTCACTACCTTGATATCATTCAAAAAAAAAAATGTAGTATTTCTACGCAACTAAGTTGTCATTCAAATCAGAATATTGAAAGCATTATCTTAAACGATCAAAAATCAACTTCAATAAAAAGACCTTTAGTTCAACTGATTCTTAAACTATAGATCTTAACATTATATCTCTTACTTTAACTCTTAAAAAAAAATAGTCCACCTTATTGGACATCATTTTCTCATTGAGATTGACATGTCTGCTTTTTCTAATATGCTCGATTTCAAATAGAAAAGATTCTACTAGCACAATTACTGCGATGGCAAATATGATTCTTTTAACTATTCCTTTAACGTCATCCACGTAAAAGGAAAGGACAAAACGATTATTGATTTTCTTTCATAAAACTCTATAAATAGCCTAAACCTCATAATCACTTTTCTAGCAATAAATAAAACCAACCTTCTTACCATCTTCATAATGAATCCTATTATCATAACTCCTCATGTTCTTTTTTTCTCCACCACAATTTCCAGACCTAATCAAAACCAGAACACTCCATTCCCGTGCCAAAGAATTCATCAGACACTACGCCATCTTAGCAGTCCAAGAACACGGCCTCACAGTTCTTGGTGGCCCTTTGTTCAACTTAGAATACCCTTTCTTTCACCTGCACTCTTTTTTCCCATTTTCCCAATGGTCCAAACCTGTCCTTTACTTGTTATGGTACCTGTTGGATCTGTATACAAACGCCATGGAATTCCCATTACTTAGAACCCTCCAAAAATTAGAAAAATGTGATGAAGATCATCCAGCCCTGATTTTTCTCCAATGGTTTTACCCAAAGACATGGTGGATAACTAAATTTCAATACATGATTGCAAACAACACAAATGCTGCAGTCCCCAGACAACATCTTTGGTCAGTCTTACTTCTCCAACGGAAGGGTATGATTATTTCAGATCACGAGATTCATTATTACCCCACTGTTAAGGATTACTTCACATTTACCCTTTCACTAAAGGGATCAATTAAGCTCTGGCCTGAAGAAGTAATTCAGCAAAAGAGAGAACTTGAAAGAATCCTTGCTCAGGAAAATCAAATAATTCCTCCGTCTGTTTGGATCTCCCCAGAAGATGCTGCACCTTGGGAACAAGTTGAAGCTGACTTTACAGAAGACCTGAATTTTGCCAATATACTCAAATTCCAACAAAGACAAAAATATCATCTTTCACATCTCAGAAATACAGATTACTCTACTCATCATCACCATATCCCAAACATGACTTATTATGCCAGATACAGACAAGCAATGGATAACCTTCACCAATGGCCTCAGCTAACTGTCCCGACAGAACCTACCCAACCTCAGCCAGTTGTCCCGACAGAACTTGACCAACACCAACCCAATCTTGACTTATCCCTCTTTCAAGACTCCCAACCTTATCCAACCGACACCCAAATCCAAGAGGAAGCCAGCACATCCCTCATCCAGACCAGCTCACCTAGAGAAGATCAAGATATGGTAGACCCACATTCCACTCCGCCAGAGCCCTCATTCAATGTATGGGAACAACAACTCCATAAGTTCCTCTCTCACGGATACGACACAGATGAAAGCGACCAAGGAGACTCATTTTGACCTACATTGCTGTTTCTATTTTCACAGAAACTAGATCCGTGTTGCTCTATTACATCAAAGAGAGACTGATTACTGCTTTATCTTTATGTCAAGTGTGCTTTATCTTTCTTCATATCTGCTTTTAATCTATCGGCCAAAAATTAATGTTAAGACCACAAAATCTTTGTAATTAATAAAGTTAATTTGGCCTCATGTCCAAAGTCCAATTGTTAGCTCAAAAAGTCTTCAAGTCATTGATGTATTGTCGACCATTAGTGCCAAAATGGCTAAGTCCCTAAAACCATGAAATAGGCCTTTATTGACTTTTCTTAATTATCTTACCTAACTTATCACACTTCCGACACAATTTTTATCACACTTACATATCAATATATATTTATTCAAGATTTTGCGACCTATTGTCCCTTATAAAATGATAAAGTAAAACTCATTCTCTTTTTTTTTTTTGTTTTACCTCACAAGAATCGAGAAAAATATATACTTGAACATACTTACACATAGCTCCACAGCTATTATCAATTTGTTTCTCTATAAATACATTATTATTGCATCCTTATACAAACTCAAAAATATTCAAAGATTAGGGTGAGCATAATAATGGAGGAAACCTCAGCTCGTCGATTCACAAATATTTGTGTCTTTTGTGGATCCAACCCTGGGAATACTGAAGAGTTTACAAAAGTTGCAGAAAATCTTGGTAAGGTATTAGCTGAGCGAAATATACATTTAGTATATGGAGGAGGTAACCGAGGGTTAATGGGGTCTGTGGCAAAAGCTGCACACAATAAAGGTAGTCGAGTTTTGGGTATCATTCCAAAACCTCTAGCTATTGAAAATGTTGTAGGAAAAATAATTGGGGATGAGTTACAAGTCTCATCTATGCACGAGCGAATGGCTCAAATGCTTAGGCATGCGGATGCTTTCATAGCTCTACCAGGAGGTTTCGGGACCTTGGAGGAAATTTTTCAAATTGTCTCATGGGCACAATTACAAATCCACCAAAAACCCATTGGTTTGTTAAATGTTAATGGTTTTTACGATGGGTTGATATCTTTTCTTGACTATGCAGCGGGAACACAATTCATCCCACTTCTAGCACGACGGATTCTTATTTCAGCTCCAACTGTTGATCAACTGATTGATCAATTGCAGTCTTTTATTCCTCTGTCTAATCCAACATTGCATCAGTTAGATTGGTCTACTCATGACAGTCAGAAGAAGCGCAAAATAGACTTAAATCTCACTCTGTAGCCTCTATTGTATTTTTGTTGCTGCTATTGTTGTTGTGTTGTTGTTTTCCTTTTCAATAAAAGTTGTTTCAATTGATGTCTTCAATACTCTACTTCTCTATATTTTGTCATTGAGAAAATTATCTCAATTTGCTCTATCACATGCAAATTATCATTATAAGATATTCAACATCACTCTTACTAAGCATATTAGTCATAACTTAAAAGAAAATCTAAATGGTAACATTAAGATCCACAATGTACCATTATCCACAACAACAACAATCTTAGCAGCTCTTGGATACTGTGTCATCTTCACAAAATCATACAAAATTTAAGGAATATGTCAAACTTTTACACAACAAAGCTACAAATACAATCCTAAGGATTTGGCATCTGCTCGGTTCCCTTGACTTGACACTTAAAAGTCTACAGAATCATATCTTAGCTCTGATACCAATAAAAGCTGTCACGCCCCAGACCCAAAAGATCCGACACACGACATCACTTACATTCATTCACTGCATGTGCACTCATAAATAATATTACACAAAATTTTCAACTTTCATTTCAATTTCTTTCAGAATTATAGCAATTGAATTATGACTGGGACAATTATTAAACCGGAGATACGCAGAGTTTTCTCAGAGATTAACACTCTACTACGTCACCAGTAGCAACTTTGTTACCGGGAGCCCAGAATATATCCATTGCAAATTCTTACTTAAAATCATCCAATAACCACACTTTATAAAACTTAAACCAAATCCAATCCACACACAATGAAATAATACATAAGTATTTATTCAATAGGGACAAACCAAATATCCTAGCCCACGTGTCCCCAAATGAAACACACAACAACCTAGCAACTTAGGGAACCCAAGGAACAGCAGAAGCCTTGCCAAATCCGCTAAGCACACATGTACCTTATTTACCTGAAATCACCATAAACTATAATGAGTATAAAACTCAGTAAGCATACTAATTTTTCATATATCAAATACAAATACATATATGTACACAATGCATATGTATGATATGCTGTGATCAATCAAAATCATAATCATAATCTTATCAAATCACATATCATGTAAGCGCTTACACATTCTTTCAAAACACATAATAGGAATACCATTACTCGACTACTACTTAGTAGGACTTACATATCACATATCACATAATGAGCCAAATGTCACTCGTAGGTGACATACCGTATGAGAGGAATAGTACAAGTGAGGTCTTTAAATCACACATATATAATGCTTATGCCCGAAGGTAAAAGCCAAACCCTCACCCTGATCATCGGTGAGTCCTCTCACATGTACCAATACGCCACCACACGAATGTGATGACTCACACTTCCTTTAGGTACCAATAGGATCCTCCCTACATACGGAACACATAACATATACCAATCCCGAAGGAAAGGCCACACATAAAGGCTCCACAAATCACATAAAATGCCTACTAAGTTAACAGTGAGTTCAAGTACCCTCAAATCACAAAATATTTCTCATGGACATATTACACTTCAAAAGCTTTCTTTGTTAAACACATCTTATTTTGGAAAGCTCACTTTCAAAAACACATGTATGTCCATGCTCAATGTCAATGCTCACATTCATAAACATATATTCACATTTCATATCAAAATATACTTTGACATATCATAAACATATTCTTAACCCCATTTACAAAATCATACAAAACAATTATTATGTTTATTGTGATTCCAGTAGTAAGTCTAGTATACTTACCTCTTAACACTTTCAGCTACAAGGCTTAAATCTCCTTAACCTATCAATGGAGATTAATCCTTTCATAAGCCTCACAATTCACACAAAATACTTTAAATAGCTTACAAAATTATACACAATGCATTTATCACATCAAATTGGTCTAAATATTTGGTTTCTCAAAACCTGTCATTCTGACCACTTACACTTAACAAAAATTTCTAATACATCAAATGATGTCCAATTACTCCGAAATCAGAATATATCATTCTTGACTCATATATACTTCTTATATATGAATATTATATCAAAATTCCTACACAATCCATTCCATACACACCATCGAATCCAAACTACAAACCTGACAGGATCAAGATACTTACTGAACAGTATTCAATCTCCCAATTTTATAAAATCATATACTAACTCAAAAATTATAAAACTACCACATAATTACTCTTGACACATATCTCAGTCCATGATAAATATTTGGCTTCCAAATAACTGCCAAAGGTATTTTAAAACTATTTTATTTTATAACTTTAAAAATCTGTTAATCAAATACTACAATGAGCTGATACACTTTAGAAATTCATAACACTTCAACCACATTGATCCAAATTCTCAATTCCGAGTATATCATATTAGACATATAAAATTATCATATTCCAAAAATGCATAATTTTTAAAGATCATTCAGCAGGTCAAAAATTATTTTCCACTGTATCATACTGTTTACACAGGAAATTTCCAGAATTCAAGGGTCATTTTGGTAAATTCACTACAAATTCAATTTCCGAGATTTTCAGTCGATTCAAAGTCTCAGATGATCCTAAACATGTCTAATTTCATATACTCAAAATTCAAAACCAGAATCGAATCACAACAATTTATAAAATTCCTAGATCAAGAGGTTATCCAGCAGAAATTTCATAATTCATCATGATTTATCAAACTATCTTATAGATCATCATCAATTCTCACAACATCAAACGAAATACACATCAAATCCTTAATTATAAATATTTCCAGAAATCAAAACTTAAAGAAATTAACTTAATTAACACCAATAAATTGATAATTAGTTGTGATATACCTCTAAAGATCCAAAATTTCAATTTCTTCTTCTTTTTCTTCTTCTTCTTCTCTTTCTCTCTCCTTTATTTCTCTCTTCTCTCTCTGAAAATGGGTAGCTCGACAAAAATGAGAGAATTAGGGTTTTTAAAAGTGTATTTTTATACTAAGTGGTTAATTTTTGGTATTTACGAATTCACCCCCAAAACTTTCAAAGTATAACAATTTGGTCCCTAAAATAATTTCAAAGTCTTGCAAATAAACCCAATACTAATAGTATATCCTTAACCTATAAAAACACTACTAATAACAATATATAAATCAAGGATCACCCACATACAAATAAAATACGTATATTTATATATATAAATATACATATTCTTACCGGTTATGGATACTGGTTACTACATTTATTGTCACAAAAAAAAATATAGTTGTACTCTTAAATTATGTTTTAATACTTACCTGCAGTATTTTTTCTTAGTGAATCTGTTAATTTGATTTGAATACGTTTGAACTATCTTTTATTGTTGAAAAATTAGTGATTCAACAATTTTGATTGGACAAGAATTGAGATAAATACCAAAGTGGAGAGTCACAAGAAGTCTAGAATATGTGGGACACGTATGAAGAAGTCTAGGACGTGTGGGACACATATGAAGAAGTCTAGGATGTGTGGGACATGAAGAGAAAAGTGAAACGCGACTCGAAGGGAAAAGTGAAACGGGAGTCGAAGACGCGAAGAAAGTGAAGAAAACGAGGAAGGGTTCCACCAGGGCTGATCACTGCAACGCCCATGGCTGAGCGCCGCGGTGCCCAGGACAGCAACTCAGCGTTGCGACAGTAGGTGCGAGAAGGGCTAGCGTCGCGGCCCCCAGACTCGTCAGGATGCCGTTTTAGTTCCGAATTTCAAGTTTTGGGAAGTTTTGAACTTCCAAAACAAGTGGACTCTTACTCCAACAAGGAATAGGGTTAGTAGGCACGAAATACACTCTATATAAACACTTGTAAAACCCTTTTGTTTAAAATAAAGCATTTAAGGTTTCAAGATGTAACCATAAGAGAGAATAGAGGAGTTAGGTAGGCATTAAGAGAGTGGTGCAATAGGGTGTAACATTTGGATAGTGTTTTCTTTTAGTTCTTAAGTGAACAAAAAAAATACCATAGATCATTTTTGTTTAGATGCTTGGGCTATTATTGTGTTTCTTGTAAAAATCTCTTATAAAGAGATATTAAGAGGTCTTGGGGAGTCATGGTGATCAATGGTAGATACTTAGAGGTTTCTATGGGAGATACTAAGGGGTCTTGTGGGATCATTGATGATGTAAGAAGATACTTAGTGATCTATATCAATAATAAGAAGCTGGATCATGGATCCTCTGTGGATGTAGGCAATTTTAGGCCGAACCACGTATATCTTGTGTCTTGTTGATTAGTTTGTTTTTTTTTATCTTTATTAGTGTGTTAATCTTATGTATTCTTTCTTATGGTATGAGTTATGATTTTTCGCTGCGCATAGAATAAAATGGGTATCAAAGCTGTGACTTAGTTGATGCCATAAGAGTGTCAAATTGAAGTACATGGCTTGATATCTACAACATTTATTTATAAGTTTATGCTTCAATAATTCAAAATAGTAAACCATGCTTAAAAGGATAGATAAAGTCAAAAATATCCTTTAACACCATTAATTAGAGATTGTTGAAAAGATCACTCAGATTATAGTTAAGAAATTTTCATTAGATCAAACTTCAACAATATTTAGTCTAGTATTGTACTCAATTATAGTAAGTCGAGTAAAGGGCCAAATGTTGTTATTTATTACAAAAAAACTTGAATATTCAAGATTGTTGAGAAATATTCATTACATTATATTTCTCCAATAGTCAGTCAAGCAGGGGGATTTTGAGAAGTTTACGATATTATTATCATTCATTTTTTTTAGTAAGATTAGCAGTAATATAATTAAGAGAAATATAATAGGTTTTTGTTGTAATGACAAAATTTTAATTAAATTGAAGAATTAAAGGCATTTATATTGAACTTTTAGTTTTAGAGCGACATTTATCTTGAATGATCTTTTACTTAAAAGGTGGACAGAAGATTATAGAAAAATTTTCAAAAATAGCAAACTTTGAGAGAGTTTTTTAACTTTTTTAGTCACCATTTTAAGTTTTTAATTTGTTTAACTAAATAAATTATTTTTAGATAAATATACTCTTTCACTGTTTATACAATACCTATTACAGTGTACAGTATTTTTGCTACAGTTATTAATTAAATCAAAATTAAATATTTTTTATTTATTAAAATTATATTTATTTTATTAGTTATTTATTTTAATCATATTACTACAAAATTTACATAAATAATACAATTATTTAATGTAGTTAAATTAAACTAAATAAATATAATAAATAAAAATAATTTTCATAAATGGTATTTTTTTAATTAAAATTATATTTATTAATAATTAAATAAAATTAATAAAATTTAAATAAATATAATAAATTATGTATGAATAAAAAATTAAATAAATATAATAGTCACAAAGGCCATCTCCGCCAACAAAGGTCGAGATCAATAAAAACTATCTCAACCATTGCATTTCGAGACCATCTTGGGCTCGAGATGTGATGGCCGAAATGGTCACCATCGCATCTCGACCATGCATCTCAAGCCTGAGATGCAATGGCTGAGAATCACCATTCGCATCTTAGGCCTGAGATGGCCACCATCACATCTTGAGCCTAAGTTGCGATGGCTGAAATAACATTTGTTAATCTCGACCTTTGTTAGTGGAGATGACTTTTGTAACCATTATATTTATTTAATTTTTATAAATAAATAATTATATTTATTTAAATTTTATTTACTTATTAATAAATATAATTTTAATAAAAAATATAATTAAATTTATATTTATTTATAAAAATTATTTTTATTTATTATATTTATTCAGTTTAATTATACTACCACCTTTATATAATGAAAAATAAGTGTGACATATACAGATCGGTTTTTCAAAATTAAAACCAAAAACCAAATTGTAAGCAGTGGAACTAAATCGTTGACGGTTCAATTCTATGGTTCGGTTTTTTAGCTGTTTGATTAATTAATCGAACAAGCAAAACTCCGACAATAATTAAAGTCACTAAAATTTATTCAATAAAAACTGTCATCCAAGTGCCTAAGGATTTGATTTATTAAGCATAGGAACAACAAATTATATACGGTAATTTGACAATTTCTACATATACATTAATGCTTTGAGTTTAAAATATATTAACATAATTTATTTTTGAATACAAAATACAGAAAATAATAAATGCATATCAAGTGATGCTGATTACTGAGATACTGAGAAAATAATAATAACAATAATTCCACAAATAGTTCACAAATATTGATATAGTCATATACACAATCATATTAAGTATTATTCAGGTTTTTTAATGATACAACAAATGAACAACTAACACATCTTAAATATAAAAGAAAATAACATCTTAATTGATATAAAAGAAGAAATCCAAAAACAAAAAAAAAAAAAAATGCAATAAAGCACACATCTTAAATCTTAATCGATGTCGATCGATAGTTACCAAAATTCGGAGAAACGGATTGACGGAGAGACCCCAGCGGTGGAGCGTCGGCCGGTGGAGCGTCAAACGACGGACGGATTGACGGAGAGACCGAGCGATGGACAGCGGCGTGAACGGCTGAAGTGATGAGTGATGAAATAAGATGAAAGTGAAACACCCTGAGACAGAGACAGTTGAGAGACTGGAGACGTGAGATGAGAGCCTGAGGATGAAAATGAAATGGGATGAAATGGCCTTTATATACACGGAATAGAGTGCAGGCATTCCTATAATAATAGTGTGCAACCTAGATTCAAAATCTGCCACGTAACTTTTTTTAATTTTTTTTTTGGTTTAATTCAATCCTCGATTCTTTAATTAAGAACTGAGTATCGAGAACTGAACCAAAATTTCTATTCTACAATAAAGAGAACCGAAAATTCAATTCAATTCGAACCGATTCAATTCAATTAATTTAATTCGATTTAATTTTTTGAGTTTATATCCACCTCTAATTAAAACACAAAAATACTTTCAATATTTAGTATTATAATATTTTCGTCTTTTCAGTAAAGTAAAAAGGATGAGAGTCAAAATAAAATTAAAATTATCAAACTGAAATTTACACCAACCTCAGAGGTGACATTGTTAATACCCCAAATCTATATATATTTTTTTTAACAAGAGACGACCGATTTGACACAATGCATATGGGTGAATTTGCATTAGAAATTTATTTTCTTTTTGTCTTGTTGCCGACCTACCAGTGACGCTAACATTTCGATTATTAAAGTGTTAAGAGTGTGAATTAAGCTGAAGTTTTTCTGTTATTTGAAAATATTATTTATTTTTTTAAATTGTTTTAAAGGATTATTTAATTTCTCTTTTTGTTAAAAAAGTAGTTTAGAATTAGTTCCTTTATTTATTAAAAGTTAGTTTTGTCCTTTTTTTAAAGAGTAGATACTTGTATTCTTTGAATAATATCTATATATATATATATTTCATCTTTTGTTTGATTATAAAACACTTACAATCGAAACTCAATTAAATTTTATATACTATATTGCATCTAAATAATATTTTTCTTTAAAAATAAATATGATAAAAAACCTATAAACAAATTATAATTAATACACTTTTAAAGTGAAATAAATAAATAATGAGAAATTTGTCTTATTTTAATTTGAATTTCAGATTATAGATATCGTTTTAGAGAATTGCTTTTTTATTTTAGCTCAAATTTTAAGTTATAAATTTTATTATAAAGAACTAAGTTTCTTAGTGTTTGCTTCATTTTAGATATACAATTTATAGTTTGTTTTGTTTTAAAATCTGTTGCATGCAAATAAATGTATTAATTTAATTGTTGGGGGGAATGAAGGCCCTTTTGTCTTCATAATCTTATTTTTTATTAAAACAATTATGGGTGATTATAATCCAATCCATCAATCCGTTCGATTCAAATCGATAAAATTATGGAGCGTAAAACGAAAAACAAATATGCCGATTTGGGTTAGAAATACTATTTTTTTAATTTACCATTAAGGATAGAATTGGATTAAATTTTAAAATTCGCTCTTGGTGGATCAGTTCGTGAATTTTCTGTGATAAATTTGTTAAAATCTGATCAAATCCGGACGCATTAATATCATAACATTTATAAATAAAATAATAAAATAATATATTATTGTTTTATTTATTCTACTATATCAAAAGTAAAAAAAAAAAAAAATTAAGTCATACATATTGTATAAGACAATACATTATTTTTGCTGAATTTAAGTTACTGTTACTAAATTTAAGTGATTTTCTTTCTAAACAACGTTGACATCAATTTTTTTTTTTAAAATTTCAATAAAATTGATGAGTATAAAACTTAACATTAATTTACTCACCATAAAACTCAATATAAATTGAATGAACAAGGTTATAACAGAATGCTTTTAAACATTTTGGATTTGAGCAGCTTAACTTAGTTGAAACTTTGAAAAAAATTAGTGTTTTTCTAATTAAAAATTTGGATCTGCTTAGATTGAATATGGATTTATAAATTTTTTAAATATATTTTACTTTTATCTTGAGAATGAAAGTTATGCCTTCGTTTCTTTTAATACAGAAAAATTTTCAATATACAAAACCTTTATTTTATTTTATTTTTTAAATCAAAAAATCAAACTTATATTGTTTTGAATATAAAAGATTATTAAAATTTGTTGAAGTGGAAATAATCAAACAAATAAATATTTAAAATAATATAAAGTAAAAAATAAATAATAAAAAAATTAGAGAGATAAAAGTATAAGAACAACATATAAATTTTATGTGATTCGATAATTTGTTTATGTCTATTATAGATTAAGATCACACTCTCTTATTATTGAATAGCAAGATACTCATAAAAATATGTCTTTTACAAGAAAGACTCACAAAGAGTGTACTTTCTTTTATAAATAAGGAGTTTCTCTCACTAAGAATCACAAAGATTTGTATTTGATCATTAAGATGTGGTTACAAGTCAATAGAGGGCATTTATCTAGGCTTTAGGTTAACCTTAAATGTGTGAAAGTCATTTTAGGGAGATCTGGAACAAGTGAGAAACGAAACAATTTGGGAAATCAATTTCCCTCACTGGGTGTAGCGGTGCTGGAAGGCCGCTCCTGGTGCCCACAACCTGGCACCGCGGCGTCCATGCCTGAGCAGCCATTTTTGTCTTCTCGCTTCCTTTCTCACTCGTCTTCGATTCTTGCGCATCTAATGCACTTGGCTTGCTCTCTAAATCATATCTTGATGATTTTTAATCAATTTTCTCATTGATTCGAAATCATTCACAAAGTATCTTGATCTTTCATATCCTCATCTTCGGTCACCCTTATAAAATAGTGATTTCGGTTAAGTCCTTGCATAGGATGAACTTAACAAGGGGTAGTGGTTTAGTCAACATGTTAGTAGAATTTTCAGACAAAGCTATTTTTGTTAGACTAACTTCACCTTTTTGTATAATCTCTCGAATGTAATAGAGCCGCACATCAATGTGTTTAGACCTCTTGTGAAACACTTGATTCTTACTTAAGTGTATGACACTCTAGCTATCAGAAAATATATCGGTGTTTACATCTTTAGTAGCCATTACCTCCGTGCACATGCTTTTCAACTATACGACCTCTTTAATAGTTTCATCAACAGCTATGTACTCCGCTTCCGTGGTAGATAGTATAACCACATGTTGTAGAATAGATCTTCAACATACACTACATCTAAACACTATGAACGCATAATCCGCTAATTATCTTCTATTGTCTAGATCATCTGTATAATCTAAGTCTACGTATCTTCTTATCATTACATTGCTGTCATCATCCATTTTAATATTAACCCATGATTTGATGTCTCTTTGAGATATCTCAAAATCCACCTCACTATAAGCGAGTGATTCTTACCTAGATTTACCATATATCTACTCACCACACTCACAGCCTATGCTACATCTGATCTTGTGCAAACCATCGCATACATGATGCTCCCCACAACGCTTGCATACGATACTTTACTCATCTGTAATTTTTCTTCTTCGGATATCGGTGACTATGCTGCCAAAAGTTTGAAATGCATGACCAAAGAAGTAGAGACAGCCTTTGCATTGAACATACCAAACTTCATCTTGAGTATATATCGCTATTGAGACAAGAAAATAACATTTCTTTTTTCTTTCACAATATCCATACCTAATATCCTATTTACTGCTCCCAAATCTTTCATCTCAAACTTGCCATTCAATTGCTTCTTGAGTTTATGTATTTCTTCCATATTCTTACATACGATCAACATATCATTGACGTATAAAAGCAAATACATCATCCCACAACTCAAGTTCTTAAAGTATATGCATCCGTTATACTTGCTCCTACTAAAGTTACAAGCCATTATAAATTCATCAAAACTCCTATACCACGGTCTAGGTGATTGCTTTAACCCATATAATTACTTTTTTAGCAAACAAGCGTGATTCTTTTTTTCAAGCTCTACAAACCCTTGCAATTGTACCATGTAAATTGTATCTTTAAGTTCTCTATGCAAAAAAATTATCTTTACATCCATATGCTCTAAATATAAATCAAGGTTATGGCTAAAAAATCCTAATGGATGTATGCTTGACGGCTGGAGAGAATATCTCATGAAAGTTTACTCATTCTTTCTGAGTAAAATATTATGTAACTAACTTAACCTTAAATCTTGTAAGCATAATCCTCGATATCTCTTCATTCATCTTATACATTAATTTACACTAATTCTCAGGTATTATTCTTCCTAGAAGAACTAATCTATTTATTAATGACCTGCTACCATTCTTTCTTATTTTCACTCTTTATGGAGGATTTTCCAATAAAAGAGTTACATTTTAGAGAGATTCCAATTTCGTGTATCCGGTTAAACAAGCCCTACCGCCAGCTTCTACCCAGAAAATAAGCGCTTAGCACAAAACATTACTTTACTAAATAATATAAGGTGCGTTAGTACTTTTCAATAAGGGGTGGAGTTTGAAGAAGCGAAGTAAGCCAGCCTCACTATATGTTATAGGCTTATCAAATTCAAGAGAGTAAGTAGAATTAAAAGTGTGAGCAATTAAGTCTGCTTATGCATACTTGATTGGTGGTCGTTCTTCATAGCTTGTCTCTGACTAGCTGGTACTTTTCAAGTTTCATCTTAGAAGTCCTAATCTTTCTTTGGGTGGACTTGGAAGAACTCGCTGGTGTTCTTGGTTTATCTTCAAAGATCTCCTTATTAAAGTGCTGATTTGAGGGCATATCAGATTTACTCTCAAGCTCCACTTAAACTTCTATTAACTTTGGTGTTGAGTCTTC
This sequence comes from Ailanthus altissimus, assembly GCA_946807835.1. Taxonomy (NCBI): domain Eukaryota; kingdom Viridiplantae; phylum Streptophyta; class Magnoliopsida; order Sapindales; family Simaroubaceae; genus Ailanthus; species Ailanthus altissimus. The sequence continues at coordinate 2,684,671 of OX327690.1, read as the reverse complement.
CTTGGACACAGGTTCTTCTTTCTCATCTTCTTGGGAGGCTTTTAATATTATTGTCTCATCGAACATCACATCACGGTTTATGATACTCTTTGGTGGTGTCAACTCTTTATACTACACCTTGTATCCTTTCACTTCTTCAAGATACCCTATAAATACATATTTGATAGCTCTAAGTTTCAATTTCCTCTTCTTAACATGTACAAAGGCAAGGTAATTAAAAATTCTAAAGTGGTTATACTTAGGAGGGTTGCTAGACCATTTCTCTTTTGACATCTTAAAGTTAATTGCTGATGAGGGACTTTTATTAGTCAAATAAACTGCAGTCACTACAACTTCTCCCTAAAATGCCTTGGACATCTTTGCATTGGTAAGCATGCATATAACCCTTTCAAGTAGGGTCATATTGATCCTCTTAGCTACGCCATTCTACTGTGGTGTTGATCTCATCGTTCTATGTCTTGTAATTCCATGCTTGACACAAAAGCTATCAAACTCTCGATTGCAAAATTCAAGACCATTGTCAGTCCAATTCCTATCATGTGAGGCACAAAACCTTACCACCATTAATGGGCTGAAAATTTACAAACCAAGACTTGTACGGGCACATGTGAAATGTAAAACCAGAATCAAGAACTCATTGTTCAGTATTATTACCATCAATAGTGACTAGAGTCTTTGCACTATCATAACTATCATCATAGGTAACCGTAGCATCCACTTTCTTCTTGTCTTGTACTTTTTTCTCCGGACAGTCTTTTATGAAGTATCCATTTTTTTTTGCAGCAATAGCACTTCCTAAGAGTCATGGACTTCGATCTTGAGCCATTTTCCCTTCCATCTCTATATGAGGGTCTTTCTCTTATAGATAGACTTTCTGCATTACCCTCAATCTGTTTTTCTAATAGCTTTGAGTTTAATGATGATTTCACATCGCTCATCATTAAACTCTCTCTACCATAGAGTAATGTATCAACAAAGCTCTCATACCTCTTGAGAAGTGAACTCAATAGGATAATCGTCCTATCTTCATCTTCTATCTTCATGTTGATAGACTTAAAATCAAAAATGATCTTGTTGAAGGCATCTATATGATCTTTTATTGGTGTTCCTACTGACATGGATAACTGATATAACTTCTTTTTATATGTAATCTGTTGGCAAACTATTTTCACATATAAAGAGAGTCAAGCTTCTTTCAAAGACCAATCGTCATTGTCTCACTTGCTACTTCTCTCAATACTTCATCACTCAATAACAGAACGATTGTGTTGCAAGCTCTTTCTTGAATGTCCCTTCTTTCTACTTCAGGTTTAGATGACTTTGGCATTTTTTCCTCTAATGCCGACCTTGACCGTTGACTCACCAACAATGCCTTAACCTTTATTTTTCACAAATTGAAGTCATTTGTCTCATTGAATTTCTCTACCTCATACTTGAGTGTAGCCATATTTGCTTAAAACCAAACTTTGATACCAGTTTGTTGAAGTGGAAGCAATTAAACAAGCAAATATCTCAAGTAATATAATGCAGAAAACAAGCAACCAAGAAACTAGAGAGAGAAATGTAGACGAACAACACATAATTTACATGGTTCAGTAATTTACCTATATTTATGACGGATCAAGATCACATTATTTTATTATTGAAGCTCAAGACATTCACAAAGTATGTCTTTTACAAGAAAGACTCACGAAGAACTCACTTTCTCTTGTAAACAAGGGATTCTCTCACTAAGAATTACAAAGATTTGTGTTTGATAATTAAAATATGTTTACAAGCCAATAGAGGATTTTTATATAGGCTTTAGGACGACATAGATTAAACATAAATGTGTGAGAGTTGTTTCAAGGAGATAAAAACAAGTGGGAGATGAAATAATTTAGAAAACTAATTTCCCTTATTGGGCATCGCGGTGCCTACTCCCTGGTGCCGCGGTATTCGGGTGTTGTCTGAATAGCCGTTTTTGTCTTTTTACCTTTTTTTGCGTTCGTCTTCGATTCTCGCATACTCAACGCATTTGATTTGTTCTTTAAATTATATCATAATAATTTTTAATCAATTTTTTCACAAAAATTAATAGGCTAAATATAGAGCCATTCCTTTTTCTTCTTTTTTTTAGTTAGGGTGTATAGAGAATTCTAGATCATAAGAAATGGAATCATCATCTTCTTCTCCTATTCTTCTACCTACTCTATTTACTTCATCCTCTACTCTTACTCCTTCTCCATCTCTCAAATCCACTGATGCATCCAAAATAGATCATCTGTATGAAGTAACTTATTAAACCCGAAGAATCTAAAATTTCTGTTACAGATTTACCCATAATCAACCCATACAGTGCTTTTCTCAAACCCCAAAAATCCGTGTCTACCACTATAAAACACCTTGTTACTCCATCTAAACCCAAATCCAAGGAATATGTTCAAGCTACCCGGTTTGATCACTATTTCCTTCCAGCCACAACAGAAGAACAGTTGGTTCCTTTACAGTTTCCAACTGATTTGATCCTTCAATGGCTAAAGTAAGGATACACTCATCTTCACTTTGGAGCAGTAAGATTTGCTTTGACCTTTCATGGCAGAAAAGGCCTTGAGACTGTAGGAAGAATAGCCTTACTTGATACAAGGTTTTCAACTTACAAAGAAGTATGTATTGGCACAATCCAGACCACACTTAATGCAGGAATAGTGTTAATCACACTATACCCAAACTTTTGTATGCCAATATCTGACCTAAGTCTTACCTCAGCCCTAAAAGCCCAAATCCAGATCACAGGAGCAGTTTCAGAAACAGAAACATACATGGCAACTCTACACTATCAAATAGTGTACCGAGTCCAAAACCATGCTCTTGACTTTGAAACCCCTCATTCAAACCAAGATGCTCTACTCATTTCAGTTGACTCCACTAAAGTCCCATCATGTACATATGTTCCCAGACAGTTGTCAAATGAAGAAATTGTCAACCTTTTGCCAGACACCTGGATCACCAAGTACGAACAAAACCACAAACAAAGCTAAACACCAAAATCCCTACAATCTACCAGACACAACTTCTTCCGAAGAAGAGATGGCCAGACCGAAATAAGTTTTGAAAAACCCGGTCCATCTGCACCACCAAGCCCTTTTCCCATACAATTCACGGTCTAGCCAAGCAAACTAAAAAACAAACCAAGAGACTTGCCAGCAGTCGCTTTCAACTCTGAAGGAAACCCTATTTTTCCTTTAGAGATCCCGATGGTCATTGTTATTGGGACATTGACTGTCAGTGTCCTTCATGTCAACCAGAACCCTTTTCTGATGATGAAAACTTTGAAAAAAGAAAAAGAAAAAGCCAAAGGAAGAAAACAAACTCGCAATAGATCTTAAAAGAAAGATATGATGATGGTGACCCTGATGTTGGTCTTCTTGGCGAACCCTCTGGTAAGTTTGACTACTACGTCACTTACTCAACACCAAAACCAAAGCCACTACCAAAGTCTTTTCAACCATGTCACAATCCAAAACCATTCCCCAAAAATAAACCAACACCACCTCCAACACAAATTCTAGCTTACATGTTTACCCCAACAGATTTTTCTCCATTAACTCCCCAAACTAAACTAGAAGAAAATACTTTCCGACAGTGAAAAGTAAAACAGCGAAATATCCGAAAACCAGATGGCTCTTACGAGCAGATTAGTCTAGCTGAAGCAGTAATGAATTGGCAATCAAAAAATGTAGTTGCACAAAACCAAGTCTTAAAAAGAATTGAAGAATCCCAGCAACGGATTGAAGTTAAAGTTGACACAGGCTTTAACACTCACATAACAATTCTTGAAAAACTTCGGCTTGAAATCTAAACTCTCCATGAACATATTTATGAACTTATCAGACAAGGTCTTCCTTTTGCAAAACAAGAAAAAAAGGATAAATCATCTTAAAATTCAGCTACAAAGTCTTGAGAATGAATTTGGCCAACTATGGAAGCCTACAAACACTCTTCCAAAGATGTCAAAATCTTTCAGCATCAGTTCTTTTTCCATCTTTGGTGACAGTTCCAAGCTTATCCCAAAGAAAAAGACATAAGAACACACCCGAAAATATGCCAGTACAAGGCATGAAGAACCAGTTCCAAAATCCAGTACAGAGTCAACAAACCCAATCACTTCCTTCACAACAGAACCAATAATTCCACAAACAAGACTTCCAAAAGTCTCTATGCCATCCATGGCCCCATCAATGCCACAAATATTTCCACCAGCCTCCAAAGCCCAATTCATGGCCCTAAACCAAAAGACACCAACCTTTTCCATTCTCATTCATCCAACCACAACTATGTCCACACCAAACTCTCTTTCTGACTTAAAGTCAGCTACCCAGCCTCAATTCATGAACACCCCTACTGACCCACAGCCATCACACCCTCAAACAGAACCAATAATTCTACAGACAAGACTTCCAAAAGTCTCTATGCCATCTATGGCCCCATCAATGCCACAAATATTTCCACCAGCCTCCAAAGCCCAATTCATGGCCCTAAACCAAAAGACACCAACCTTTTCCATTCTCAGTCATCCAACCACAACTATGTACACACCAAACTCTCTTTCTGACTCAGAGTCAGTTACCCAGCCTCAATTCATGAACACCCCTACTGACCCACAGCCATCACACCCTCAAACAGAAGAATATAGTTCATCTTCCATAGATGAAACATACTCTATTCCTCGAACCCAACCAACACGACCTGTAGAAAACTCATCTGAAAAGAAACACTGGTTCACCCTTGATGACGTTCCCCCTATCAAATGGGTTGAACGAATTTTTGAATTTCAAGCATGGTGTATAACCGCGACCCAAAAGCCAAATAAAACCATTGCTAATGTCATACACAAAGCAATTGCAAGATTCCAAGGAATTCTCAAGTATTGGTATCTACATCTTGGAGATTATCGCCAAATAATGCTACAACAAGCACCCACAATTGAACAGTTCATCAGCTTTATCTTTACAGAATTTGTAGGTGAAGAAGCACACCTAGTGGATAAAGCCAGAGAAGAATTTTTCAAACTAAAGTGTTGCTCATTCAAGCGAAAGGATCTTGAACTTCATTTCAAAAAGGCGGTATCCAAATACTATATGCTTGGAATAGATGATCCCAACTTAAAACAGGCATATCTGAATTCTGTTCCAGAACCCTTGGGACAAGAAGCACTCAGAATCATTGAAGCTAAAGGACAAACTCTTGCAAATGACTCAATTGGCATCATTCAACAATCCATCATGCTCGCACTTGACAAATTATTTGCACGTCACAAGTTTTTCAAAGATTTTGATCATACAGGAAAAAAGATTCAAAGAGCATGTGAAATGCCAGACTTGCTGATCAAATGTCCAAAACCAGAAAGCTGTAGCTATAGCGTGAAAAAGAAACAACACTACCGGAAGCTCAAGTTATAGTCTCCATATAAGCTAAGAAAGAAACGTTTTTTCAAACAACGGTCAGCTTTGTCCAAAAAGTCCAACAATTGTTTCATCTGCAAACAAAAAGGTCACTTTGCCAAACAGTGCCCACAAAAAGCCAAAAAGAAAAAAGTCTTTGCTGCCATCACTACTGTTTCCCAATGTAATCCAGAACAGGTTAATCTCGAATCAATCTATTCAGAATAGTCAGAACCAGATAGTGATATAATCTTGGTCCTTTCATCCTCAGACTCAGAAACAGACTCTATAACAGATTCCCTAAAAATCCAACCTGAACCACACAACTTAACCAACCCATCCATGTCCTCAATTTCGGTCCCCATGATAGAAATTCAAATACTTCCCACTAAGTATGAAAACCCAATCAAAGTCTTTGGACTTCTTGATACAGGAGCTGCTGCCTCCATTCTGAACCCAGCCATTTTACCAAACCATTATTGGAAACCATACCAACAGACCTTTAGAGCTGCTAATGATGAATTATTTACTGTTAATCTTATCAGTAAGACAATTTATCTTAAGTTTTTTCTTGGACTAATGATAAAACATAAGCTTTTAGGATCTGATTTACCCGCTAAAGATATTGTTATTGGGTTTCATCTTATCCAAAAGTTATTACAAAAAAGAGTCCAACCCAAGCCCAATGGATTACTATTTAAAGCCCATTTTCTTCCTTGGACCACCATTTCAAATTATTTCACCCTTGACAACATAACAACCACCTTTGACCAAATCAAAGCCCAATCAGCCGCAAATAGCCATTCAAATTTTATTCTCAAATGTCCGAATCCTTTATGAAAAAATCAAACCTTATTCATCAAACTCCCGTTCAAGAAAAATGAAGCCATCAACCCAACAAAAGCAAGCCATCTAGGCATATCACCAGAACATCTCCAACTTGCCAAAGATGAATTAACTCAACTCGTGAACAAAGGATTGATCGAGCCAACAAGCTCTCAATGGGCATCCTTTTATGTCAACAAGAGAAGTGAACAAGTCAGGGGCAAATTGCGTCTTGAAATTAATTATCAACCTCTTAATATTTTTTACAAGATGACAAGTTTCCACTACCCAACAGACAATAACTCTTTTTCAGAATATCCACAGCAAGATTTTTTTCAAAGTTTGATCTCAAATCAGGATTCTGGCCGCTTGGAATAGATCAAGAAAATCGCCACAAAATAGCATTCTGTACATCGCAGCATCACTTTCAGTGGACGGTTCTTCCTTTTAAACTTAAGATAGCCCCTTCACTATTCCAGAAAGTAATGATGCAGATATTCGAGCCAATCTTGAAAACAACACTCATCTATATTGATGACATCTTGTTATTCTTGGATAATGCAGATAACCATCACTAGTTGCTTTTGCATTTTAGGACCCTCTTGCAGAAATATGGCATTATGATTTCTCCAACAAAATGTCAGGTGGGCCACAGCTAGATAGACTTTCTTGGAATGACAATCAACAACAGACAATTCACACTTCAGCCCCATATTGCCAGCCAGCTCAACAAGTTTCCAGAAGAAAACTTATCCAGCACACAACTCCAACAATTCTTGGGAATTGTCAACTACATGTCTGACTTTATTCAAAACCTAGCCTAGTTGACAAAACCACTCTACCAAATGCTCAGAAAAAACCATCCCCCTTGGTCCCATGAGCAAACCACTTCAGTTAAAAAGTTGAAAGAAATAGCCAACACTTTGCCACCACTTCAGATTCCCTCATCGGGAAAAAGAATTCTAAAAACAGATGCAAGTGATCTGTATTAGAGTGCAATTCTCTTTGAAGAACTCGACGGAAAAAGAAAGATAAGTGGATACAAAAGCGGCAGCTTTACTGACTCAGAAATCCACTATCACAGCACGTACAAAGAAATATTAGCTGTAAAGTGTGGCATTAAGAGATTCGAGTTTCACTTAATTGGTCATCATTTTCAAATTGAAATTGACATGTCAGCCTTCCCCAACATGTTCAATTTTAAGCAGAAAAAGATTCCTCCAGCACAATTATTGAGATGGCAGAGATGGTTCTCCAACTACTCCTTTGACGTCATCCACGTGAAAGTAAAAGACAACACTATCGCAGACTTTCTTTCACGAAATCATACAAAAAGCCTGAGCCCTACAACCACTCCACCAACCACAAAGAAAAAATAGCTCACCATCTTCATGATCAGCAACTTCACAGTCAAACCTTTTGTACCCTTTGTTCCACCTGAACTGATATCCAACTATGCCATACAAGCCGTCCAAGAACATGGATACTCTGTTATTGGAAGTCCTCTTTTCAATATAGATTATCCATTTTTCCATCTTCGCCGAGCCACTCCCTTCCAAAAATGGTCCAAAAATGTCCTGTACTTGGTTTGGTATTTACTAGATTTGTACATCATTGCTATGGATTTTTCATTACAGATAACCCATGAATGGATATAGCAACATGAAGACGACGACCCAGTTTGCATTTTTCTCCAGTGGTTCTACCCAAAATCCTGGTGGATAAACAAACTACAACACCTGCTGTATAAACATCTCAACAGTGCAGTTCAACCAAGACACCTATGGACAGTCCTTCTTCTCAAACGAAAGGGAATAATAGTTTCAGATCATGAGATATACTATTACCCCTACTGTTAAAGACTATTTTACCTTCCTTTACTCTCTGCAGTTGTTTCAAGAACACCACAAAATGAAAATGAGAGCTTTAGAAAGAGTCCTGGCAGAAGAAAATCAAATAATTACTCCATCAATATGGATTTCTCCTGAAGATCATGCACCTTGGGAAAATGTGTCGCCAGACTTTTCTGAAAGAATGAACAATACAGATTCTATCTTTCGTAGAAACCAACTCCAAACCTCTCTGACACATCACAGGCAAACTGATTATGCCAGACATCATCACTATACTCCAAACCCGAATGAGCCTTCAAAACTCGACAGTTTCCTACAACCAAGCGTGCCATGTGACTACATGCAAGAAGATGACACCTCACAATAACCCAACTTGACTCTATCGCTGTTTCAAGATGCCCAACTTTATCCAACTGACAGTGAGATCCAACAGGAAGCAGCCATGATAACAAGCCCAAGTTCTGTGGAACCCGTATCTCTAAACACGAGAAGCTTTTGGGCCCAATTCAATGAATTTACCTAAGGCTATGACAGCGACAACTCAAACTACTCGTCCCTCAATAATGAATAAAGACAAGACAAAAGTGCTTTCTACTGTAGCACTATCTTATTAGTGTGCTTTATGTCAAGTGTGTCAGATAAGCTTTATTGACAAGTGTGTCAAATAAGCTTTATCTTTATGTCATCAGTCGGCCATAAAAGTCTTTGTAATTATTTGGCCTTATGTCTAGAAAGTCTCCAAGTCATAAATGTATGTCGGCCATTAGTGCCAAAGTGTCAAGGTCTGAAAAGTCTATATAAGGGCTTCTAAGTTCAGTTTGTACTCAGAACGAGAGAGAACGAAGCAGAGCTTAAGATTGGAAATGAAACTAGTGTGTTTAAAACAAGTTCTTCTAAAAAGTTTTCTTTAGAATTCTCTTAGCAACCCTAGCCCTGAAAATAGAAAAAATGGCATAGCAAAGATCCGATAAGGGAGGAGGTCTTTAATCCTTGTAAGAGGCCATAATCACTCATATTTCTGAATGAAAAGGCTAGATTAGGCCAGGAACCGCCGTAAGTCCTGCCGAGGTAAGGAGGCCGTTAGGGCAACAGGTTTACGCCTGATATTTGATCTTGTTCACATAACCTTCTTTCTTTAGAAGAGGCCTACTCGGGCTCGTGATCAGTGCATACCTAAAGGGTTAGCCCGTTCTCTTCTCGACTTGGTATCAGAGCCATTCCTTTTTCCTCTTTTTTTTAGTTAGGGTGTATAAAGAATTCTAGATAATAAGAAATGGAATCATCATCTTCTTCTCCTATTCTTCTACTTACTCTATCTACTTCATCCTCTACTCTTACTCCTTCTCCATCTCTCAAATCTACTGATGCATCCAAAATACTTCATCTGTATGAAGTAACTTATTTACCCGAAGAATCTAAAATTTCTGTTACAAATTTACCCATAATCAACCCATACAGTGCTTTTCTCAAACCCCAAAAATTCGTGTCTACCACCATAAAACACCTTGTTACTCCATCTAAACCCAAATCCAAGGAATATGTTCAAGCTACCCGGTTTGATCACTGTTTCCTTCCAGCCACAACAGAAGAACAGTTGGTTCCTTTACAGTTTCCAACTGATTTGATCCTTCAATGGCTAAAGCAAGGATACACTTATCTTCACTTCGGAGCAGTAAGATTTGCTTTGACCTTTCATGGCAGAAAAGGCCTTGAGACTGTAGGAAGAATAACCTTACTTGATATAAGGTTTTCAACCTACAAAGAAGTATGTATTGGCACAATCCAGACTGCTCTTAATGCAGGAACAGTGTTGATCACGCTATACCCAAACTTTTGTATGCCAATATCTGACCCAAGTCTTACCTCAGCCCTAAAAGCCCAAATCCAGATCACAGGAGCAGTTCCAGAAACAGAAACATACATGGCTACTCTACACTATCAAATAGTATACTGAGTCCAAAACCATGCTCTTGACTTTGGAACCCCTCATTCAAACAAAGATGCTTTACTCATCTCAGTTGACTTCACTAAAGTTCCATCCTGTATATATGTTCCCAGACAGTTGTCAAATGAAGAACTTGTCAACCTTTTGCCAAACACTTGGATCACCAAGTACGAACAAAACCACAAACAAAAGCCAAACACCAAAATCCTTACAATCAACCAAACAGAACTTCTTCAAAAGAGGAGGTTTTGAAAAACCCGGTCCATCTACACCACCAAGCCCTTTTACCACACAGTTCATGGTCCAGCCAAGCAAACTAAAAAACAAACCAGGAGACTTGCTAGCAGTGCTTTCAATTCTGAAGGAAACCCTATTTTTCCCTTTAGATTTCCCGATGGTCGTTGTTATTGGGACATTGACTGTCAGTGTCCTTCATGTCAATCAGAACCCTTTTCTGATGATGAAAACTTTGAAAAAAGAAAAAGAAAAAGCCAAATGAAGAAACAAACTTGCAACAGATCTTAAAAGAAAGATAAGATGATGGTGACTCTGATGTTGGTCTTCTTGGCGAACCCCCTGGTAAGTTTGACTACTACGTCACTTACTCAACACCAAAACCAAAGCCACTACCAAAGTCTTTTCAACCCTGTCACAATCAAAAACCATTCCCCAAAAATAAACCAACACCACCTCCAACACCAATTCTAGCTTACATGTTTACCTCAACAAACTTTCCTCCATTAACTCCCTAAACTAAACTAGAAGAAAATACTTTCCGACAGTGGAAAGTAAAACAGCTAAATATCCAAAAACCAGATGGCTCTTACGAGCAGATCAGTCTAGCTGAAGCAGTAATGAATTGGCAATCAAAAAATGCAGTTGCAGAAAACCAAGTCTTAAAAAGAATTGAAGAATCCCAGCAACAGATTGAAGTTAAAGTTGACACAGGCTTTAACACTCACACAACAATTCTTGAAAAACGTCGGCTTGAAATCAAAACTCTCCATGAACATATTTATGAACTTATCAGACAAGGTCTTCCTTTTGTAGAACAAGAAAAAAAGATAAATCATCTTAAGATTCAGCTACAAAGTCTTGAGAATGAATTTGGCTAACCATGGAAGCCTACAGATACTGTTCCAAAGATGTCACAATCTTTCGGTACCAGTTCTTTTTCCATCTTTGGTGACAGCTCCAAGCTTATCCCAAAGAAAAAGACAAAACAACACACCCGAAAATATGCCAGTACAAGTCATGAAGAACCAATTCCAAAATCCAGTACAGAGTCAACAAACCCAATCACTTCCTTTACAACAGAACCAATAATTCCACAGACAAGACTTCCAAAAGTCTCTATGCCATCCATGGCCCCACCAATGCCACAAATGTTTTCACCAGCCTCCAAAGCCCAATTCATGGCCCTAAACCAAAAAACACCAACCTTTTCCATTCTCAGTCATCCAACAACAACTATGTCCACACCAAACTCTCTTTCTGACTCAGAGTCAGTTACCCAGCCTCAATTCATGAACACCCCTGCTGACCCACATCCATCACACCGTCAAACAGAAGAATATGGTTCATCTTCCATGGATGAAACATACTCTATTCCCTGAACCCAACCAACACGACCTGTAGAAAACTCATCTGAAAAGAAACACTGGTTCACCCTTGATGACGTTCCCCCTATCAAATGGGTTGAATGAATTTTTGAATTTCAAGCATGGTGTATAACCGAGACCCAAAAGCCAAATGAAACCATTGCTAATGTCATACAAAAAGAAATTAAAAGATTCCAAGGAATTCTCAAGTATTGGTATCTACATCTTAGAGATTATCGCCAAATAATGCTACAACAAGCACCCACAATTGAACAGTTCATCAGCTTTATCTTTACAGAATTTGTAGGTGAAGAAGCACACCTAGTGGATAAAGCCAGAGAAGAATTTTTCAAACTAAAGTGTTGCTTATTTAAGCGAAAGGATCTTGAACTTTATTTCAAAAAGGCGGTATCCAGATACTATATGCTTGGAATAGACGATCCCAACTTAAAACAAGCATATCTGAATTCTGTTCCAGAACCCTTGGGAAAAGAAGCACTCAGAATCATTGAAGCTAAAGGACAAACTCTTGCGAACGCCTCAATTGGCATCATTCAACCATCCATCATGCTCGCCCTTGACAAATTATTTGCACGTCACAAGTTTTTCAAAGATTTTGATCATACAAGAAAAAAGATTCAAAGAGCATGTGGAAGGCCAGACTTGCTGATCAAATGTCCAAAACCAGGAAGCTCAAGTTCTAGTCTCCGTACAAGCTAAGAAAGAAATGTTTTTTCAAACAACGGTCAGCTTTGTCCAAAAAGTCCAACAAATGTTTCATCTGCAAACAAAAATGTCACTTTGCTAAACAGTGCCCACAAAAAGTCAAAAAGAAAAAAGTCTTTGCTGCCATCACTACTGTTTCCCAATGCAATCCCGAATAGGTTGATCTCGAATCAATCTATTCAGAACAGTCAGAACCAGATAGTGATACAATCTTGATCCTTTCATCCTCAGACTCAGAAACAGACTCCATAACAGATTCTTCAACGAAAGGGAATAATAGTCTCAGATCATGAGATACACTATTACCCCACTGTTAAGGACTATTTTACCTTCCCTTACTCTCTGCAGTTGTTTCAAGAACACCATAAAATGGAAATGAGAGCTCTAGAAAAAGTCCTGGTAGAAGAAAATCAAATAATTTCTCCATCAATATGGATTTCTCCTGAAGATCATGCACTTTGGGAAAATGTGTCGCCAGACTTTTCTGAAAGAATGAACAATGCAGATTCCATCTTTCGTAAAAACCAACTCTAAACCTCTCTGACACATCACAGGCAAACTGATTATGCCAGACATCATCACTACACGCTAAACCCGAATGAGCCTCCAAAACCCGACAGTTTCCCACAACCAAGCGTGCCATGTGACTACATGCAAGAAGATGATACCTAACAACAACCCAACTTGACTCTATCATTGTTCCAAGATGCCCAACCTTATCCAACCGACAGTAAGAGCCAACAGGAAGCAGCCATAATAGCAAGCCCAAGTTCAATGGAACCCGCATCACTAGACACGAGAAGCTTTTAGGCACAATTCAATGAATTTACCCAAGCTTTCGCCTTGTCTTTATTCATTATTAAGGGATGAGTAGCTTGAGTTGTCACTGTCATAGCCTTATGTAAATTCATTGAATTGGGCCCAAAGCTTCTCGTGTTTAGTGATGCGGGTTCCATAGAACTTGGGCTTGCTATCATAGCTGCTTCCTGTTGGATCTCACTGTCGGTTGGATAAGGTTGGACATCTTGGAACAGTGATAGAGTCAAGTTGGGTTGTTGTGAGGTGTCATCTTCTTGTATGTAGTCATATGGCACGCTTGGTTGTGGGAAACTGTCAAGTTTTGGAGGTTCGTTCGAGTTTGGAGTGTAGTGATGATGTCTGGCATAATCAGTTTGCCTGTGATGTGTCAGAGAGGTTTGGAGTTGGTTTCTGCAAAAGATGGAATTTGCATTGTTCATTCTTTCAGAAAAGTCTAGCGACACATTTTCGCAAGGTGCATGATCTTCAGGAGAAATCCATATTGATGGAGGAATTATTTGATTTTCTTCTGCCAGGACTCTTTCTAGAACTCTCATTTCTATTTTGTGGTGTTCTTGAAACAACTGCAGAGAGTAAGGGAAAGTAAAATAGTCCTTAACAGTGGGGTAATAGTGTATCTCATGATCTGACACTATTATTCCCTTTCGTTGGAGAAGAAGGACTGTCCATAGGTGTCTTGGTTGAACTGCACTGTTGAGATGTTTATACAGCAGGTGTTGTAGTTTGTTTATCCACCAGGATTTTTGGTAGAACCACTGGAGAAAAATACAAACTGGGTCGTCGTCTTCATGTTGCTGTATCTATTCAAGGGTTATCTGTAATGAAAAATCCATAGCAATGGTGTACAAATCTAGTAAATACCAAAGCAAGTACATGACATTTTTGGACAATTTTTGGAAGGGAGTTGCTTGGTGAAGATGGAAAAATGGATAATCTATATTGAAAAGAGGACTTCCAATAATAGAGTCTCCATGTTCTTGGACGGCTTGTTTGGCATAGTTGGATATCAGTTCTTTGGCTGCAGAGTGGAGGGTTCTAATTCGAATAAGTTCTGGTAGTTCAGGTGGAACAAAGGGTATAGAAGGTTTGACTGTGAAGTTGCTCATCATGAAGATGGTGAGCTATTTTTTCTTTGTGGTTGGTGGAGTTGTTGTGGGGCTCAGGCTTTTTATAGGATTTCGTGAAAGAAAGTCTGCGATGGTGTTGTCTTTTCCTTTCACGTGGATGACGTCAAAGGAGTAGTTGGAGAACCATCTCTGCCATCTTAATAATTGTGCTGGAGGAATATTTTTCTGCTTAAAATTGAACATGTTGGGGAAGGCTGACATGTCAATTTCAATTTAAAAATGATGACCAATTAAGTGAAACTCGAATCTCTCAATGCCACGCTTGACAGCTAATATTTCTTTGTACGTGCTGTGATAGTGGATTTCTGAGTCAGTAAAGCTGCCGCTTTTGTATCCACTTATCTTTCTTTTTCCGTCGAGTTCTTCAAGGAGAATTGCACTCCAATACAGATCACTTGCATCTGTTTTCAGAATTCTTTTTCCCGAGGAAGGAATCTGGAATGGTGGCAAACTGTTGGCTATTTCTTTCAACTTTTGACTTCAACTTTTTGACTGAAGTGGTTTGCTCATGGGACCAAGGGGGATGGTTTTTTCTGAGCATTTGGTAGAGTGGTTTTGTTAACTGGGCCAAGTTCTAAATAAAGTCAGATATGTAGTTGACAATTCCCAAGAATTGTTGGAGTTATGTGCTGGATAAGTTTTCTTCTGGAAACTTGGTGAGTAGGCTGGTAATATGAGACTGAAGTGTGAATTGTCCGTTGTTGATTGTCATTCCAAGAAAGCCAATCTGGCTGTGGCCCACCTAGCATTTTGTTGGAGAAATCATAATGCCATATTTCTACAAGAGGGTCCCAAAATGCAAAAGCAACTGGTGATGGTTATCTGTATTATCCGAGAATAACAAGATGTCGTCAATATAGATGAGTGCTGTTTTCGAGATTGGCTCGAATATCTGCATCATTGCTTTCTGGAATAATGAAGGGGCTGTGTTAAGTCCAAAAGGAAGAACCGTCCACTGAAAGTGATGCTGCAGTGTATAGAATGCTATTTTGTGGTGATTTTCTGGATCTATTCCAAGCTGCTAGAATCCTGATTTGAGATTAAACTTTGAAAAAAAATCTTGCTGTGGATATTCTGAAAAAGAGTTACTGTCTGTTGGGTAGTGAAAACTTGTCATCTTGTAAAAAATATTAAGAGCTTGATAATTAATTACAAGACGCAATTTGCCCATGACTTGTTCACTTCTCTTGTTGACATAAAAGGCTTGACATGCCCATTGAGAGCTTGTTAGTTCGATCAATCCTTCGTTCACGAGTTGAGTTAATTCATCTTTGGGAAGTTGGAGATGTTTTGGTGACATGCCTGGATGGCTTGCTTTTGTTGGGTTGATGGCTTCATTTTTCTTGAACGGGAGTTTGATGAAGAAGGTTTGATTTTTCCATAAAGGATTCAGACATTTGAGAATAAACTTTGAATGGCTATTGGCGGCTGATTGGGCTTTGATTTGGTCAAAGGTGGTTGTTATGTTGTCAAGGGTGAAATAATTTGGAATGGTGGTCCAAGGAAGAAAATAGGCTTTGAATAGTAATTCATTGGGCTTGGGTTAGACTCTTTTTTGTAATAACTTTTAGATAAGATCAAACCCAATAACAATATCTTTACCGGGTAAATCAGATCCTAAAAGCTTATGTTTTATCATTAGTCCAGGAAAGAACTTAAGATAAATGGTCTTACTGATAAGATTAACAGTAAACAATTCATCATTAGCAGCTCTAAAGGTTTGTTGGTATGGTTTCCAATAATGGTTTGGTAAAATGGCTGGGTTCAGAATGGAGGCAGCAGTATCAAGAACTCTAGAGACTTTGATTGGGTTTTCATACTTGGTGGGAAGTATTTGGATTTCTATCATGGGGACTGAAATTGAGGACATGAATGGGTTGGTTAAGTTGTGTGGTTCAGGTTGGATTTTTAGGGAATCTGTTATAGAGTCTGTTTCTGAGTCTGAGGATGAAAGGACCAAGATTGTATCACTATTTGGTTCTGACTGTTCTGAATAGATTGATTCGAGATCAACCTGTTCTGGATTACATTGGGAAACAGTAGTGATGGCAGCAAAGACTTTTTTTTTTGGCTTTTTGTGGGCACTGTTTGGCAAAGTGACCTTTTTGTTTGCAGATGAAACAACTGTTGGACTTTTTGGACAAAGCTGACCGTCGTTTGAAAAAACGTTTCTTTCTTAGCTTATACGGAGACTGGAACTTGAGCTTCCTGTAGTGTTGTTTCTATTTCACGCTACAGCTACAACTTTCTGGTTTTAGACATTTGATCAGCAAGTCTGGCCTTTCACATGCTCTTTGAATCTTTTTTCCTGTATGATCAAAATCTTTGAAAAACTTGTGACGTACACATAATTTGTCAAGTGCGAGCATGATGGATTGTTGAATGATGCCAATTAAGGCATTTGCAAGAGTTTGTCCTTTAGCTTCAATGATTCTGAGTGCTTCTTGTCCCAAGGGTTCTGGAACAGAATTCAGATATGCCTGTTTTAAGTTGGGATCGTCTATTCCAAGCATATAGTATCTGGATACTGCCTTTTTGAAATGAAGTTCAAGATCCTTTCGCTTGAATGAGCAACACTTTAGTTTGAAAAATTCTTCTCTAGCTTTATCCACTAGGTGTGCTTCTTCATCTATAAATTCTGTAAAGATAAAGCTGATGAACTATTCAATTGTGGGTGCTTGTTGTAGCATTATTTGGCGATAATCTCCAAGATGTAGATACCAATACTGAGAATTTCCTGGAATCTTGCAATTACTTTTTGTATAACATTAGCAATGGTTTAATTTGGCTTTTGGGTCTCGGTTATACACCATGCTTGAAATTCAAAAATTCGTTCAACCCATTTGATAGGGGGAACGTCATCAAGGGTGAACCAGTGTTTCTTTTCAGATGAGTTTTCTACAGGTCGTGTTGGTTGGGTTCGGGGAATAGAGTATGTTTAATCCATGGAAGATGAAACATATTCTTCTGTTTGAGGGTGTGGTGGCTGTGGGTCAGTAGGGGTGTTCATAAATTGAGGCTGGGTAACTGACTCTGAGTCAGAAAGAGAGTTTGGTGTGGACATAGTTGTGGTTGGATGACTGAGAATGGAAAAGGTTGGTGTCTTTTGGTTTATGGCCATGAATTAGGCTTTGGAGGCTGGTGGAAATATTTGTGGCATTAGTGGGGCCATGGATGGCATAGAGACTTTTGGAAGTCTTGTCTGTGGAATTATTGGTTCTGTTGTGAAGGAAGTGATTGGGTTTGTTGACTCTGTACTGGATTTTGGAACTGGTTCTTCATGACTTGTACTGACATATTTTCGGATGTGTTCTTTTGTCTTTTTCTTTGGGATAAGCTTGGAGCTGTCACCAAAGATGAAAAAAGAACTGGTGCCGAAAGATTGTGACATCTTTGGAAGAGTGTCTGTAGGCTTCCATGGTTGGCCAAATTCATTCTCAAGACTTTGTAGCTGAATCTTAAGATGATTTATCCTTTTTTCTTGTTCTGTAGAAGGAAGACCTTGTCTGATAAGTTCATAAATATGTTCATGGAGAGTTTTGATTTCAAGCCGACGTTTTTCAAGAATTGTTGTGTGAGTGTTAAAGCCTGTGTCAACTTTAACTTCAATCCGTTGCTGGGATTCTTCAATTCTTTTTAAGACTTGGTTTTCTGCAACTGCATTTTTTGATTGCCAATTCATTACTGCTTCAGCTAGACTGATCTGCTTGTAAGAGCCATCTGGTTTTTGGATATTTGGCTGTTTTACTTTCCACTGTCGGAAAGTATTTTCTTCTGGTTTGGTTTAGGGAGTTAATGGAGGAAAGTCTGTTAGGGTAAACATGTAAGCTGGAATTGGTGTTGGAGGTGGTGTTGGTTTATTTTTGGGGAATGGTTTTGGATTGTGATAGGGTTGAAAAGACTTTGGTAGTGGCTTTGGTTTTGGTGTTGAGTAAGTGACGTAGTAGTCAAACTTACCAGAGGGTTCGCCAAGAAGACCAACATCAGGGTCACCATCATCATATCTTCTTTTAAGATCTGTTGAGAGGTTTTCTTTCTTTGGCTTTTTCTTTTTCTTTTTTCAAAGTTTTCATCATCAGAAAAGGGTTCTGATTGACATGAAGGACACTGACAGTCAATGTCTCAATAACAATGACCATCGGGATCTCTAAAGGGAAAAATAGAGTTTCCTTCAGAGTTGAAAGCGACTTCTGGCAAGTCTCCTGGTTTGTTTTTTAGTTTGCTCAGCTAGACCATGAACTGTGTGGGAAAAGGGCTTGGTGGTGCAGATGGATCGGGTTTTTCAAAACTTATTTCGGTCTGGCCATCTCTTCTTTAGAAGAAGTTGTGTCTGGTAGATTGTAGGGATTTTGGTGTTTGGCTTTGTTTGTGGTTTTGTTTGTACTTGGTGATCCAGGTGTCTGGCAAAAGGTTGACAAGTTCTTCATTTGACAACTGTCTGGGAACATATGTACATGATGGGACTTTAGTGGAGTCAACTAAGATAAGTAGAGCATCTTGGTTTGAATGAGGGGTTCTAAAGTCAAGAGCATGGTTTTAGACTCGGTACACCATTTGATAGTATAGAGTAGCCTTGTATGTTTCTGTTTCTGGAACTGCTCCTGTGATCTGGATTTGGGCTTTTAGGGCTAAAGTAAGACTTGGGTCAGATATTGGCATGCAAAAGTTTGGTATAGTGTGATTAACACTGTTCCTGCATTAAGAGTGGTCTGGATTATGCCAATACATGCTTATTTGTAACTTGAAAACCTTGTATCAAGTAAGGCTATTCTTCTTACAGTCTCAAGGCCTTTTCTCCCATGAAAGGTCAAAGCAAATCTTACTGCTCTAAAATAAAGATGAGTGTATCCTTGCTTTAGCCATTGAGGGATCAAATCAATTGGAAACTGTAGAGGAACCAACTGTTCTTCTGTTGTGGCTGGAAGGAAACAGTGATCAAACCGGGTGGCTTGAACTTATTCCTTGGATTTGGGTTTGGATGGAATAACAAGGTGTTTTATGGTGGTAGACACGGATTTTTGGGGTTTGAGAAAAGCACTGTATGGGTTGATTATGGGTAAATCTGTAACAGGAATTTTGGATTCTTCGGGTAAATAAGTTACTTCATACAGATGATCTATTTTGGATGCATCAGTGGATTTGAGAGATGGAGAAGGAGTAAGAGTAGAGGATGAAGTAGATAGAATAGGTAGAGGAATAGGAGAAGAAGATGATGATTCCATTTCTTATGATCTAGAATTCTCTATACACCCTGACCAAAAAAAAGAAGAAAAGGGAAAGGCTCTGATACCAAATATAAGGGCCTCTAAGTTCAGTTTGTACTCAGAAAGAGAGAGAACGAAGCAGAGCTTAAGATTGGAAATAAAACTAGTGTGTTTAAAACATGTTCTTCTAAAAAGTTTTCTTTAGAATTCTCTTAACAACCTTAGCCCTGAAAAGAAAAAATGGCGTAGCAAAGATCCGATAAGGGAGGAGGTCTCTAATCCTTGTAAGAGGCTAGAATCACTCATATTTCTAAATAAAAAGGCTAGATTAGGCCAGGAACCGCCATAAGTCCCGCCGAGGCAAGAAGGCCGTTAGGGCAACATGTTTATGCCTGATCTCTGATCTTGTTCACAAAACCTTCTTTCTTTAGAAGAGGCCTACTCGGGCTCGTGATCAGTGCATACCTCAAGGGTTAGCTCGTTCTCCTCTCGACTTGCTAGTAGCTTTACTGACTCAGAAATCCACTATCACAGCACGTACAAAGAAATATTAGCTGTAAAGCATTGCATTGAGAGATTCAAGTTTAGCTTAATTGGTCATCATTTTCAAATTGAAATTGACATGTCAGCCTTCCCCAACATGTTCAATTTTAAGCAGAAAAAGATTCCTCCAGCACAATTATTGAGATGGCAGAGATGGTTCTCCAACTACTCCTTTGATGTCATCCACGTGAAAGTAAAAGACAACACTATCGCAGACTTTCTTTCACGAAATCATACAAAAAGCCTGAGCCCTACAACCACTCCACCAATCACAAAGAAAAAATAGCTCACCATCTTCATGATCAGCAACTTCACAGTCAAACCTTCTGTACCCTTTGTTCCACCTGAACTACCAGAACTTATTCAAACTAAAGCCCACCACTTTGCAGCCAAAGAACTGATATCCAATTATGCCATACAAGCCATCCAAGAACATGGATACTCTGTTATTGGAAGTCCTCTTTTCAATATAGATTATCCATTTTTCCATCTTCGCCGAGCCACTCCCTTCCAAAAATGGTCCAAAAATGTCCTGTACTTGGTTTGGTATTTACTAGATTTGTACATCATTGCTATGGATTTTTCATTATAGATAACCCTTGAATGGATACAGCAACATGAAGACGATGACCCAGTTTGCATTTTTCTCCAGTGGTTCTACCCAAAATCCTGGTGGATAAACAAACTACAACACCTGCTGTATAAACATCTCAACAGTGCAGTTCAACCAAGACACCTATGGACAGTCCTTCTTCTCAAACGAAAGGGAATAATAGTTTCAGATCATGAGATACACTATTACCCCTACTGTTAAAGACTATTTTACCTTCCTTTACTCTCTGCAGTTGTTTCAAGAACACCACAAAATGAAAATGAGACCTCTAGAAAGAGTCCTGGCAGAAGAAAATCAAATAATTCCTCCATCAATATGGATTTCTCTTGAAGATCATGCACCTTGGGAAAATGTGTCGCCAGACTTTTCTGAAAGAATGAACAATGCAGATTCCATCTTTCGCAGAAACCAACTCCAAACCTCTCTGACACATCACAGGCAAACTGATTATGCCAGACATCATCACTATACTCCAAACCCGAATGAGCCTTCAAAACCCGACAGTTTCCTACAACCAAGCGTGCCATGTGACTACATGCAAGAAGATGACACCTCACAATAACCCAACTTGACTCTATCGCTGTTTCAAGATGCCCAACTTTATCCAACTGACAGTGAGATCCAACAGGAAGCAGCCATGATAGCAAGCCCAAGTTCTGTGGAACCCGTATCTCTAAACACGAGAAGCTTTTGGGCCCAATTCAATGAATTTACCCAAGGCTATGACAGCGACAACTCAAGCTACTCGTCCCTCAATAATGAATAAAGACAAGACAAAAGTGCTTTCTACTGTAGCACTATCTTATTAGTGTGCTTTATGTCAAGTGTGTCAGATAAGCTTTATTGACAAGTGTGTCAAATAAGCTTTATCTTTATGTCATTTTCATCTTTATGTCATCAGTCGGCCATAAAAGTCTTTGTAATTATTTGGCCTTATGTCTAGAAAGTCTCCAAGTCATAAATGTATGTCGGCCATTAGTGCCAAAGTGTCAAGGTCCGAAAAGTCTATATAAGGGCCTCTAAGTTCAGTTGTACTCAGAACGAGAGAGAACGAAGCAGAGCTTAAGATTGGAAATAAAACTAGTGTGCTTAAAACATGTTCTTCTAAAAAGTTTCCTTTAGAATTCTCTTAATAACCCTAGCCCTGGAAAGAAAAAATGGCGTAGCAAAGATCCAATAAGGGAGGGGGTCTCTAATCCTTGTAAGAGGGCAGAATCACTCATATTTCTGAATGAAAAGGTTAGATTAGGCCAGGAACCGCCGTAAGTCCCGCCGAGGCAAGGAGGCCGTTAGGACAACAGGTTTACGCCTGATCTCTGATCTTGTTCACATAACCTTCTTTCTTTAAAAAAGGCCTACTCGGGCTCGTGATCAGTGCATACCTCAAGGGTTAGCTCGTTCTCCTCTCGACTTGGTATCCAAATGAGGGTTAGGCAGAGAGTAAAATTAGATTAACGTTATAGATAATAGTTAGATAGAAATTTGTATTTTAATTTATGTAGTATTTAATATTATTTAATAATAATATTAAAATTAGTAATATATTAGAATTTTTTATTTAATTATCATCAAATTATGATATTTTTATGTCAGCTATTGTTTTATAATTGCAATCTTACATATTATTATTTATATATAGGTATGGGATTTGGTGCTTACATAAATAATCTTATATTATTATGTGTAATGGAAATACAGAGTTTTAATTTATCAAATCCAGGTTAAAAATTATGAGTTTTTTTTTTTGAAGCAAAAAAATTTTAGAGTTATTCACGGATCAAATTATTTCAGAATTTATGTTAATTTTTTTTATCCTATTTCTTTTTTTAGTTTTATTTTTGTCTCTAGTGTGTAAGACACTGTTGCTAATCACCCTTTCAAACCGAAAAATTGAGACAACCATCGAATTCAGAATACGCCAATCGTTTCTATTTTGCCATTCTCGCCGACGATTGTCACAGGAAACTATGAAAACATATTAAATATACGATAAAATAACTTTAATTACAAATTGGAGTTTTAATTTTGACATAAAAATTTCAAATTGGAGTTAAAGAAAATAGAAACCACAATCTCTAGATGGGTACTAAATACAAAGGTTAGCTTATGCATTTTATGATACAAAAATTTTGTTGGTAATTGGTGATTGATTAAATCTCGCCTAGAATAAAATGGACTGCGGTGGAACAAAATGCAAACCTTAAAATAGATGACAAGATTATGAGGCACCTCAGCATTAAAATTCATGCCGCGTGGAACCCTCTTCGCTGAAAGTCATTATAAAAAAAAAAAGACAAACTACAATAATATTGGAAGTCAATACCAATCTCATTCACTCTGCCACATTTTTCAAACTGTGGAGCCAACATATACTTTCTAAGTTTTCGTTTGACCTTCGTCCCCTTGTGAATGTCTCCCAATAATGAGAATTAATGACCGCTTTCAAACCTTGTCAATCTTCCAACTAAATAATTAATTAAATATTAACGATAAAGTAAAATTAAAAGTGGTGAAAGAGAAAATAATTTTTTATATTATTTGAGTGAATTTTGTATTTGTTTATGTACTTTTTCTTTAACAAACTGGTATTAGAGTTTTAGTTTAAAGCAGACATGGTCATATCCAAGTACGAGGAAGAGAAATTCAACGGTACGAATAACTTCAATTTATGAAAGATGAAGGTTAAGGTGTTATTAGTGAGCCAAAGGCTTGGTTCTGCATTAGAAGAGACTACAGCTCCATCTAGTGATGAAGAGAAGACGCTAGAGTCATCTAGAATTGAGGCAGAAAGAAAGGACATTCAAGAAATAGCTCATATCACAATCGTTCTGTCATTGAGCGATGAAGTACTAAGGGAAGTAGCAGGTGAGACGACGGCAATAGGTCTTTGGAAGAAACTTGACTCTCTTTATATAAGAAAATCGTTGGCCAACAGATTACATATAAAGAAGAAGCTGTATCAGCTGTCCATGTCAAAGGAGACGCCGATGAAAGATCATATAGACGCCTTTAATAAGATCATCCTTGATCTTGAGTCTATCAACATCAAGATAAAAGATGAAGATAGAGCAATTATCCTGCTGAGTTCATTCCCCAAGAGCTATGAGAGTTTTGTTGATACGTTACTCTACGGTAGAGAGAGTTTAATGATGAGTGATGTGAAATCATTATTAAACTCAAAGTTATTAGAAAAGCAGACTGAGGGCAATGCAGAAAGTTTATCTGTAAGAGGAAGGCTCTCATATAGAGATGGGAAGAAAAAAGGCTCAAGGTCGAAGTCTAGGACTCTTAGGAAGTGCTATTGCTGCAAGAAAGATGGGCACTTCATAAATGACTGTCCTGAGAAGAGAGCACAAGACAAGAAGAAAGCGGATGCTGCGCTTGTCTATAATGATAGCTATGACAGTGTAGAGACACTCGTCGCTACTGATGGTATGAACTCTGAATAATGGGTTTTAGATTCTGGTTGTACTTTTCACATGTGCTCGCACAAGTCTTGATTTACAAATTTTCAGCCCATTAGTGGTGGTAAGGTTCTAATGGGTAATGATGTTGCGTGTCAGATGATGAAAATTGGTAGTGTTAAGCTTAGGCTGCATGATGGGCGAGTGAGAGAGTTGACAGATGTTAGGTATGTTCCTGACTTGAAGAGAAACTTGATCTCACTAGGGACTTTAGACCAGAATGGGTGTTCCATCAGGATCGACGGAGGGATTTTAAGAGTTTTGAAAGGTTCCATGGTAGTGATGAGAGGAGAGAAGCACAAAGGTGTTTATGTGCTTAAGGGTGAAGTCGTGAGTGGTTCTGCACTATTCTCTGTAGATGATGAGAGTATGCAAACCAAGTTGTGGCATCTTAGACTGGCACACCTAGGCGAGAGAAATCTAAAGGAGTTATATATTCAAAAGGCATTTGGTGAGGATAAGTTCCAGCCCTTAGAGTTTTGTGAGCATTGTATGCTTGAAAAAGCACATAGAGTGAAGTTCAGTACCAGAGAACACAAGACTAAAGGGACTCTTGACTACATACACTCGGATCTTTGGGAACCAGCTCAAACAGCTACTTGTGGTGGTGCCAGGTATTTTCTCAGCTTGATTGATGACTATTCGAGGAAGTTGTGGGTTTATGTGTTGAAGAACAAGGATCAAGCCTTTGACGTATTCAAGACTTGAAAGGTTCTTGTTGAGAATCAGACTGGCAAAAGAGTGAAGAGATTGAGAACTGACAACGACCTTGAATTTTGCAACAGAGAGTTTGATGGGTTTTGTGCCAAGCATGGGATTGTAAGGCATAGAACGGTAAGATCAACACGGCAACAGAATGGGGTAGCTGAGAGGATGAATAGGACCTAACTTGAAAGGGTTAGATGCATGCTTACCAATGTGAAGATGTCTAAGACATTCTGGGGAGAAGCCGTAGTGACGACAGCTTACTTGATCAATAGAAGTCCCTCATCAGCAATTGACTTCAAGATGCCAGAAGAGAAATGGTCTGGCAATCCTCTAAAGTATAACCACCTCAGAATATTTAGTTGCCCTACCTTTGTACATGTTAAGGAAGGGAAGTTGAAACCTAGAGCTATCAAAGGGGTATTCATAGGATATCCTGAAGGAGTGAAAGGATACAAGGTGTGGTGTAAAGACTTAACACCACCAAGGAGTATCATAAGTCGTGATGTGACGTTCGATGAGATGACGATGCTGAAAACCTCCCAAAAATATCCCGAAAGAGTGAAAGGATACAAGGTGTGGTGTAAAGACTTAACACCACCAAGGAATATCATAAGCCGTGATGTGACGTTCGATGAGATGACGATGATGAAAATCTCCCAAAAAGATGAGAAAGAAGAACCTGTGACTAAAGAAGACTCAGCATCTGAGTAAATAGAAGTTGAAGTAGAGCCTGAACATGGATCTGATATGCCTCCAGATCAACACTTCAATGAGGAGATCCTTGAAGATGAACCAAGAATACCGATGAGTTTCTCCAAGTCCACTCAAAAGAAGACTAGAACTCTCGAGTTGGAACTTGAAGAGTATCAGCTTACTAGAGACAGGCTAAGGAGAACGATTAACCCATCAGTCAAGTATTTACAAGCAGACTTAGTTGCTCTTGCTTTTAATTCTGCTTACACTCTTGAGTATGATGAGCCTAGGACATATAGTGAGGCTATGAAGAGTGAAAAAAAAGAAAGAATGGCAACAGGCTATGGAAGAAGAAATTTGTTCTCTTAGAAAGAACAATACCTAAAAGTTGGTGAAGAGACCTCAAAAGAAGCTAGTCGGGTGCAAGTGGGTATATAAAGTAAAAGAGGGGATATCGGGGATTGAGCCTACAAGATTCAAGGCTAGGTTAGTAGCACAAGGTTTTACTCAGAGAAAGTGAGTCGATTTTCATGAGATATTCTCTCCAGTTGTTAAGCACACATCTATTAGGATTTTGTTAGCCATATGTGCAAGCCTTGATTTACATCTAGAGTAGATGGATGTAAAGACATCTTTTCTACATGGAGAGCTTGAAGAAACGATATACATGACACAGCCGCAAGGGTTCAAGGAGCCTAGAAAAGAAGATCATACCTGTTTGCTAAAGAAGTCATTGTACGGGTTAAAGTAATCACCTAGACAGTAATATAGGAGATTTGATGAGTTTATGATGGCTTGTGGCTTTAGTAGAAGCAAGTATGACGGATGCGTGTACTTCAAGAACATAAGTTGTGGGATGATGTATTTGCTTCTATACGTCGATGATATGTTGATCGCATGCAAGAATATGGAAGAAATACAGAAGCTCAAGAAGCAGTTGAATGGCGAGTTTGAAATAAAGGATTTGGGAGTAGGAAAGAGAATTTTAGGTATGGATATTGTGAGGGAAAGAAGAAATGTTATCTTTTTGTCCCAACAGCGATATATAGTCAAAATTTTGGAGAAGTTTGCTATGTCAAACGCGAAGACTGTCTCTACTCCTTTGGCCATGCATTTCAGACTTTCAACAGTACAGTCACCAACATCCGATGAGGAGAAACTGCAGATGAGCAAAGTACCGTATGCAAGCGTTGTGGGGAGCATCATGTATGCAATGATGTGCACAAGATCAGACATAGCACAGGCTGTGAGTGTGGTGAGTAGATACATGAAAAATCTGGGAAATGATCACTAGCTTGCAGTAAAGTGGATTCTGAGATATCTCAAGGAAACGTCGAATCACAGGTTAATATATAAGAGGGATAAGGACAACAATGAAATGGTAAGAGAGTATGTAGACTCAGATTATGCAGGTGATCTTGACAAGAGAAGATCGTTAACGGGATACGTATTCACAGTGTTTGGGTGTTGTGTGTGTTAGAGATCAGTTCTACAACACGTGGTTGTACTATCTACCACAGAGGCATAGTACATAACTGTTGGTGAAGTTATCAAGTAAGCCGTGTGGTTAAAAGGCATATGCGCGGAGGTATTGGATAGTGAAGATGTAAACACCGATGTGTATTGTGATAGTCAGAGTGCCATACACCTAAGCAAGCATCAAGTGTTCTATGAGAGGTCCAAACACATTGATGTGAGGCTCCATTACATTCGAGAAATTGTCCAAAGTTGTGAAGTTAGTCTAACAAAGATAACGTCGTCTGAAAACCCTGCTGATATGTTGACTAAGCCATTATCCTCGGTTAAGTTCGTCTTATGCAAGGACTTAACCAGAGTCACTACTTTGTGAAGGTGACTGAAGATGCGAAAATGAGAGATTGAGTTACTTTGTGGATGATTTTGAATTAAGGAGGGGATTTGTGAGATTATTAATTGAAAATCATCGGAATATGATTTGGAGATCAAGCTAAGTACGTAGGGTGTGCACGGATCAAAGATCGGACGCGAAAAGAGGCAAAAAACGAAGAAGGGCACACTAGGCACCAGCGCCGCGACTATCAGGCGTAAGCGCCGCGGCGCCCAGTCCAGAACCTGAGCACCGTAGAGCCAGGAAGCCAGCGCTGCAGTGCTCACCAGAAGCGCGCCAGCGCTGCGGGGCTGGAGACGGGAACAATATCCCGAAATAAGGAAACTTTCTTATTTCATCTCCCACTTGTTTCAGGACTCCTTAATACGACTCCCACACGTATAGGGTAAACCTAAGTCGTCCCAAAGCTTATATAAAGGCTATTAATTGGCTTATAAACACATCTTTGTGATCAATTAGAAATCTTGACAATCTTTATGATAAACAAGAGATCTTTGTGAGAAAAAATTCTTAGAGTGAGAGAGAGAGTTTTCTTTGTAATCTTTTTTTGTAAAAGACATACTTTGTGAGTGCCTTGTGATTCATAATAAGAGAAGAGTGTGATCTTAATCTGCCGTGGATATAGGTAAGTTGTCGAATCACATAATTCTTTTTGTGTTCTTCTTCTACCCCTTTATTTATTTATTTCTTAATAATTTATTTTATATTATTATATTATTTAAATAAAATTTTTATTTATTTGTATACTTCCGTTTCAATACTTACAATAGTTAAACATTTTCGCTCAAATATAATAAAATTGTGTTCAACTTGAAAAAAAGAACGAACAATATTTTGTCTTATCCTTTTTTTTTTTTTGATTATTCAATTATTTTATCAAGTACTCAAAAAGTTTAATGTTGGATTATATCTCTTAATTAATGAGGAAGTCTGAGAGCTTTAATTCAAAGTTTAAATAAATAAAAAAATAAAAAATTATCTTATGAATTATATTCATACGTTCGTACAGTAAAAAGAAATTCTAAAAAATGTGGAGATCTCTTTACGGTGTTAATTATGCCATGTAGCATTATGACTTTCTGTGGAGTCCCAAAATTCATGCAATTTTTCTCCATTTTAATCTTGAGTTTCATCAATCACTGATCACCGTCAACTTTTGAATTCCATCCCTTCTCATCTAGAGCTCCCTTGTATATTGTTTGACAACTTATCGTTAGTAATATTGTAAATTTTTATTTATTGTTTTAATTTTTTTATTCAAATAATATATTATTTTTTTAACATTGTTATTCTATCAGATACTAATTACACAATAATATAAGAAAAAAATTGCTCAATACAAAGAGATCGAAGCTCTAACAAAAAAAAAAAAATGAAAAAAAAAAATATTTACACTACTTCTCCTCTGTCAAGACTCCAAGCACTCTGATTATATAAAATAAACAAAATAAAATTTTATACATAACATATAAAATAAAATCCTGTGTGATACATGAGCATTAAAATAAAATTTGTATTATTTATGGGACTCTCTTCATTAAAGATGGGACTATGATGATAAAATTTAAAATTGAAATTTTTAATGAATTTGAAATATAAGGTTTACTTAGTTTTTTTAGGCCGAATTTGAGTAATCCGGATCCGAGTTTAAGATTGGATTTTTAAAAAAAAAAAATTTAAAAAAATGTTTAGATTATTTTAAATTTTTGAGATAGTTATTTTGTAAAATATTTGTTAGATATATATATATATTAAAGATTAAAAATTAATTTAAAATTTTTTTTAAATATTTAAAAACAAATAAAATTCAAACTCAAGATGAGCTTTTAGGTTCTTGCAAAAAATTCAGATTCTAATTTTTAAAAATTAAGACATAGATTTTGATATCAAAAAAGTCAAATTTTTTGAGTTGACTTTTAGATTTGAGTTCATCTAAATTTTGAATTTTTTTAAATTTGGAACAAATTGTCATCCCTAAACGGGACCACCGCATTTATTGGATTTTTTTTAACTGAGCAGTCACCTTTATGAAAGTATTAAATAAAAATGTGCGATAAGTGATAAAATGATTTAGTGCATGGGCATATGTGAATTTGCATTTATAGAAATTTATATATTTTTCACCTTGCCAATCATGCATGTGGCACAGTGATTCGTGATAATACTTCGACTATTGAGGTGTTGAATTTGGGTGGAATTAAAGTTTCTTTATATGTTTAAAAGAATTATTTATTTTCTTCAATTATTTTAAAGAGTTGTTTAATTTCATGACTTTTTAAGGAGAAGGTAATTTAGTATTAGTTCATTTATTTGTTGGATGGGTAGTTTCGTCTCTATTTTAAAAGAGTTAATTCGTGTATCCTGTGAATTAAAAATATATATTTCAATCTTGTTTAATTATAAAACTCTTACGATCATAGCACAATTGAATTTTATATATTATATTACACCTAAATATTATTTTTCTTCTAAAATAAACACAGTAAAAAATTTATAAACAAATAATATTTATAAATAAAATAATTAAAAAATATATTTATTATTTTATTTTTTTTACTATATTAAAAGTAAAAGAAAATAATAATAAGTCACACATTTTAGATAAGACAACTAATACACTGCCAAGAGGAAATCAACTTCAATCCATAAAGAATTCCAATCATGAATTATAGCATGCTCAATCACCCCAAATGACCGCCTAAAGATCAGCGTAAGAGCTAATGTTAATGCCAATAAACTGACCAAAGCCACTCAAAAAGATGCCCTTTGAGTCCCAAAAAAAAACCACACATGCTGCATAGCTCGAATCCCCAACCATTAGGTGGAGGAGTCCGTGTCAGAACTTTAATCTTTGGTGCATGGCCAAAACAAAAAGGAACGCCAAAATGAAGAAGCGTGTTTCTATCAGCATCGAAAAGAACACATCCCAGGCGGAAAGAAGAGAAGCACCGAATATAAGCTAGACGGTCCATCTTGAGCCGATGAAGTGACCAACTTGTGTCATATGAAAAAAAGAATTCTGAATTCGCCAAATGGTCAAAAACACATGACAAGCAAATACCTGCTAAAAATTGTACAATTTGTGAACTCAAAGGCTTAGCGACAATAGACTATCAAAACTCTAAAATCGAAGTGTTGGTAGAAAAAAAAATTGTTTAATAAAATAAATGCAATGGATGTTATATTATCTTATTTATAATTATATGTGTAATTATAAAAAATTATTTTTATTTTTTATGTTGGTAAATCTTAAATTAATGGTTGTAATCTTTTTTATTATCTTTAATTTTTAAACTCAATGTATGTGATTCGTGGACCATTCTTTAATATTTAAAATTACTAATATCTAAATTTGAGAGAAGAATAGTAATTAAAATTTTTTTCATATAAAAAAATATAAAAAAAAAATATTTTCATGGTTATGGTTATTATAGTTTAATATTTTATAATTTTTTTATTCATAGGAATTTCTTTTGAGTATTTAAAATTAAATTATGATTATTAATCTAGAGTTTGATTAAGATTTTAGCTAATAGAGGGATTATAAGACCTATGAGCTTCTTAACTTCAACTTAAAAGATGCAATTCTAGTCATCTCATGATTCACTAGTTTTTTTAAGTTTACCTTAAACTATTTCACTAAAAGTTAAGAGCTGTACTTTAGTGACTTATGTTTTATTAAGTAAAATTATGTTTAATTAAATTAGGCTTAGTCTTTAGATCAATTATAATTATTTAATTGACCCTCTAATTGATATTCATAATTAAAGCTAAATCATGAAAAAAATATCTTACATTCTTAATTACTTTTTTACCCCTAAATCACTGAATGCTTTAATAATCATTTTTAGTATATCTATATTTGTAAATAAATATTATTATTTAATAAATAATTTATTGAATAAAATACTGCTATAGATTCAAATGGTCAAGTACTACAAACAAATTAGACGCACATTATTTATTAAATTATATCTTTTAAATATATATTTCTACGATCCATGAAATTATATTTTGATCATTTATATAGATTTCACTTTGTGATAACTTAAAAGATATAAAGCATGAATGTAAATTTATTATTTGCTCAGCATGAAGATCAATTAAGCTTAGTAAAACTTTTATGAATTAAGATCTATGATATTTAGTTAACTAGATCGAAGTTCACTGCATCCCGTTCAATGTAATATATACATTAGTTCTTTTACTTGAAGTTTCTACTTCAATGATAAAAGTAAATTATCTACTATAAGAAGTAAAAAAAGTCTAACTTTACATAATAAAATGCTATTTTTCATTAATGGTTGTGAACATAATTTAATTTATAAAGAACTTGTGATATATACCTTATGTATTAGCGTCATATGTCTAATATATTTATCACATACTTTATAAATATAGGCTTATCAATGTATGCTCAAATGCATGAATAAACTTTTTTTAGTCAAATAAAATATTATTTCACATGCTTTAAGGATATAAAATAATATTATATGTCTAACAATCTCCCACTTACCTTAAAGTATGTCGAGTAACTATTGAACCCCATATTTTTCATATGAGTTTCAAAAACTCTTTGCTGTTAATAACTTTAGTGAATAAATCCATTAGATTATTAGCTTACGCAATCTTGGATACCATGATCTCATCATTTTGTACAAAATTCTCTTACCAAATGTTATTTCCTTTCAATGTATTTTCTTCTTTTGTGGTATCTTAGTTTTTTAAATTGTGCTACTGTCCTACTACTGTCTTAATAGGCATATAAGTACTAGGTACCACCTCAAGCTTTATAAGGAACTTTTGGAGCTATATAGCATCTTTTGTAGCTTTAGATGAAGCCATATATTTAGCTTCCATGGTGGAGTTTGCAATACATATTGTTTTACACTCTTCTAACTTATAGATCTACTACTTAAAGTGAACACATATCTTAAGGAAGATTCTAGTATCCTTTGTTTTTAAAATTTTGAATTTGTATATCTGATAGTTATAAAATCCTCATTAGAATATACAAGTGTATCATCTTTGGAGAACTTCTTTTGCAGCTACATATTTAGCTTTCGTGGTAGAGTCTACAATACATAATTATTTTTCACTCCTCTAACTTATAACTCTACTACTTAAAGTGAACACATTTCTTGAGAAAAATCTGGGTATCCTATATTTTTAAAATTTTGAATTTGTATATCTAATAGGTATAAGATCCTCACAAAAATATATAAGCATATAATCTTTCATTCTCCAAAGATACTTCAATATATGTTTTACTGTAGTCCATTGTTCTGGTCTTATTTAGATTGATATTTACTTATCATTATAACTGCATAACAAATATCTAGTCTAATATATAGCATTGCATACATGAGATTTCCTATTGCTAGTGCGTAAGAATTTCTCTCATGTGATCTATCTCTTCAGTTGTCTTAAGAAAGTGATACTTGGATAGATCAATTCCATATCTAAGAGGAAACAATCATTTTTAAAATTATGCATGACAAACTTGATTAGAATTTTATTAATATACTCAACTTAGGATAAGCCTATCATCATCCACTTGAGAATCCTTAATACTTTGATCCTAATATATTATTAACTTCTCATAGATCATTCATATTAAAATGGTTAGATAGCCAACTTTTAACTAATGATAATGCTCCTACATCATCCTAATAAATAGTATATCCTTTAAATACAGGATTAGAAAAATCACTAACCATCCATCTATCTTTTTGCCAACACAAAGTTCATCAGAATTTGGATAAAAACCAAATGATTTGATTACTTGATCAATTCTGATGCTCCAAGATCTATATGCTTGTTTAAGCATTATATATAGATTTTGTAGTTTATAAACCATATGCTCCTAGCCTGTAGCTATAAAACCATCTGGTTATGTCATATAAATACTTTCTTCAAGATTGTAATTAAGAAAGATAGTTTTGATATCCATTTTTCAGACCCCTTCACTGGTAATCATGCTTTAGTCTATCAAAATTCTCTTATCTAGTGCAGCAAATCTCATAATAAAGATTTGCTGCACTAGATAAGAGAATTCTGATAGACTTAAGCATGATTACCAGCGAAAAGGTCTCATTATAATTAATACATTTTTTAAGTGTACCATTTTGCAACAAGCTTAGTTTTGAAGATTTTCACCTTTTCGTTTACCCATCTATTTCTCTTATAAACTTATTTACACCTTATAGATTTTATCCTTTTAGGTTTTTCTATAAGTTTCTAGACTTTGTTGGAGTAAATGGAATCTAATTCTGATTTCATAGCTTTATACCGATGATCTGTATCTTTATCAACTATTTCTTTATCATAGCTAGTGGGATCTAGTTCATATTCATTAAAGACTGCCTGAAAAGACTCTTTAGTTAACATGTACTTAGCTGAGCGTCTAATAATTCTCCCATTATAATAGAGTACCAATGATTGTTGCTCTACAACTGGCTTTGATTAGTTATTATAATCTAGATTGGGAACTAACTTATTGTCTCTCTCAAGCACAATATTGGAGTTTCTAGATAACTTATTAAGAACTATCTTACTCATAGGCTTGAAGTCTTTCATATAATCCTTTTCAAGAAAAATTCATTAATGTTAATCAATACTTTCTTATCTTGAAAACTATATAAAATACCCCTTCTTGTTCTTTTAGGACAGATAATAAATAGACAAACTTCTTACTTAAATTATAGCTTATCTATCTTACTTTTTAGCACATAAGTTGAACAACTCTATATATGTATGTGACATAAACTTGATTTACACCCTATCTACATTTTAGAGGTATTTTAGGGACCGACTTAAATAAATTAAATTAAGAAGATACATGGCTATTTCTAAGGCATAACCCTATAACGAGATGAGTAAAGTTGAATAACTCATCATTAACTTTACAATTTCAAGAAGAGTTCTATTTCTCCTTTTTATTATACCATTTTACTGAGGTGACCCTAGTGCAATTAATTAGGATAATATCTCATTCTATGAAAAATAGGTTCTGAACTCATTATAAAGGCATTCGCCACCTCAATTAAATCGAAATACCTTTATGTGTTTTCCTAATTGCTTTTTCACATTTGCTTGAAACTTCTTGAATTTACCAAATGCCACAGACTTATGGTGCATTAGGTACACATAACCAAAACCAAAATAATCATCAATAAAAGTAATGAAATATTCATAACCTCGAATTTGTGTGCTTATTGGCCAACAATGTCATAGTATACTAATTTTTAACATTTTAATGGCCCTAATACCTTTAGCATTAAAGGGCCTTATGGTCATTTTACCTTCTATATAGGATTCACAGACTGATAATTGTTTAATCTAGAATAAACTTAAAGGTCTATCTTTGACTAGTCTTCAAATCCTATATCAAGACTAATGTGACCAAGACGTAGATATTATAGATAAGTTTGATTGGTGGAGCAAGTTCTAATCCTCTTGTGGTGATTGGATTTGTTATTCAATTCTATGTCATGTAGTAGGTTAATTTTAGGATATATGCAGTGTAGAATATTAATAAGTGTACGAGAACATATAAATGACTTATGTCTTTTAATCACCATATTTGAGTCAAAGATAATAGAGTAACTATGTTTACTAAACAACTAATTAAAATCAAATTGCGTTTGAATTTTGGCACTAATAAAAAATCCTTTAATACTAAAATTATAAAATCATTAAAATAAAGTTAAATAACTCCTACTGCCTTTGCTGCAATAGTTGTACCATTTCTTATCCTAAACCGATCTCTTCTTCATTAAGTGATTTGGTTTGCTGAAACCATTGCAACTAATTACAAACATGATTAGTGGCCTTACAATCTATTATCCAAGAATCTATAGAGTCAATCACTAAACATGTCTTAATGAAAAAAATATTATTAGAAGGTGAAAATGTTCTTTTAGTTATTAAAATCCTAACTAAAGGACAATTTCTTTTCCAATGCCATTTAATGCCACATTAGAAACACTTTCTTTTGGGTCTTACTTTTTTTTGTAATGAATTTGCACATATTCCGAATTAGATGTTTTCTTTGGCTTGTTTTTCTTCTTATTACTATTTTCTTTAAGATTGAGACTAAAGGAAGAAGATGAGCTATTATTCAAGTGACTATTGTAAGCATCTATTTTATCTTAAGGTACATTTCATTAGGTTTTGGAGAGTATTTTACAGTCAAGATATATTTGTGCTTTTCAACTGTGAGTACAATATCTAAGTTCCTTTCTCAATCCATATAATTATTCATGGTTAACTTGTTTTGGTTAAGGATAGATGCTTGTGGGTTGAATGAAGATATGATTTTGAAAAATAATTTCATACATAAGCATATATTATTTGATAGCATGCAAAATTTTTACATGAATGCATGAAATACATTTATGTAGAATTCTTTAACTACATTATGCATCGGTAATCTAATTTTTATGCAAAATACACCTTCGTAGGATGGTCGTATTTGTCATGAATCAGACTCGTA
Source organism: Ailanthus altissimus (assembly GCA_946807835.1). Taxonomy (NCBI): domain Eukaryota; kingdom Viridiplantae; phylum Streptophyta; class Magnoliopsida; order Sapindales; family Simaroubaceae; genus Ailanthus; species Ailanthus altissimus. The sequence goes on along the minus strand of OX327690.1, from coordinate 2,648,763 downwards.
CCACACTAATTTATTATTATTATTATCTAGATATCTCATATCAAATAATAATAAACTATCAATTTTTTAACCTTTAGATTTAATCGACAAGAACTCTGTAGAGAGGATATCAATCAACTTAAGTTAAGTGTACAATAAAAAGGCCATCTTAAGGTAGTCAGTTTTACAGGAGTCCTATATTGGATTTTATCCTTTAGGAAAGTCCTATCTAGTAACCAGTTCTGATTAATAGCCTTTGTAGGGAGCTCACAAGATTTGAGATAAAGTGTTAATCTACCTTACTATAGGACCAATAATGAAGGCTGCGAGCTTTATGTTTAAAGCCCTCTCTCACTCAATACTTTTAACTCTTAGACTTTTTAATTTAATATACCAATTAATTTATAAGATGACGTTCTACTAATATCTAATTTTAGCTCATAAATAATTAATGAGACCACGTCAAATTAATAAATTAATATAATATTAAAACTATGACAATAATCTTATCTTAATATCACTAGAATATTGATGTCACACAAAATGATATATTTTATGCATGAATATGTGAATGTGGCACTCTTAATCTATATGACATGTTATTCATTTAATCAATTAACTAAATAAATAAGTAACTCATAATTCATAGCTTTTCATGGGGAAAAAAAATTAAAACAAAGTCTAAATTATTCAAAGTTTTCCTTTAAGTCAACTTAGGTTTTTTCATAATGTTCATCTCCGCTTGCTTGTCTCTTTTTTATGGGTTAGGCATTTTACTTTTTTAATTTTCTTTGGTCCACTTATTTTTTAAAAATAAATTAGGCATATTTTAGGCTTAAAATTTTTATTGGGCCGTTTTAAAATTAATTTTTTACAAAAAACTTTTATGACCTAATAATTTTATGAAAATAGCCCAAATAAATTTTTTATAAAATTTGGACCAAAATTAAAAGGAGTTTTAAGCTAACTTTAAATTTGCAAATATCCAAAACATAGTCCACAAATAAATTTGGGTCAAATTTAAGATCTATTTGCAAATTTTCAAAGATATTTGATTAAAATTTATTTACAAAATTAGAGGGGTTGAGTGTGAATAACCAATTTCATTAGGGCCTATTTGAAATATTTAAAAACTTTTAGGAGTCCATTTGTAACATATGCAAATTAACTTGACTAACACAATAAATCAAAATGAAAAAGGGCCTAGGTGATATTTTTTAAATGAACCTTAATTCCATCATATTCACATAGTGTCACCTCCCTTACAGTCTGCCCCATCACTGTTCGACCATTGCTGCCACTATTCTCGATTGCCACTCGTCTTAATGCAAATGAGGAACCGCTACTCTCACTGCCACTTGGTCCTCCAAAAATACAAAGTATGGTAGCCCTCCGTGCCATTGGCTGTCTGTGATGACGTCATGCCACCACTGGGTGCAACGGCTTGTTGTTGTATGTGGCTGTGCACACCACCGCCACGAACGATGGCTGTGCATGTGGGTGTCGCCAACCCATGGAAGCTATCTGTTTTGTGCTTTTATTTTTTATTTATTCTTTTCCTTTTTTATTTACAATTAAAAAAAAGGAAAAACTATTTGATTCTTAGAACTACAAATGCAAATTTTACGCAAATTAATCGGCATACAAAATTATAAAAAATCACCAATAAAATTAATCTAAAGGGAAAATTATGATATTATTCCATTATCTCCTCTTGTTACAATTGTCAAGAAAAAAATACAAGTAAATATTTAACCATGAATTATTATGAACATAATCATTCATCATATAATTAATAAAAATAACAAATATATATTAAATATGCCATTGGTGCCGTTATAAACAATCATGACCATACATAAAAAATAAATTATACGTGTAATATGAAACAAGGCAACTTTTATATCAGTTGTTGGCAAAAAAAAATTGCTTAATAAAATAAACTTAGCGGATGCCAGTTGTCTTGTTCATAATTATATGTATAGAAATAGAAAATTACCTTAAATCTCCGCTTTGGTAAATCTTAAATTGAATGTTGTAACCATTTCTACTATACTCAACCTTTAAACTCAATGTGTATGGGCATGTGATTCTTTATGTAATATTTTAAATCATTAATACTCAAATCTAAGAGAAGAGTAGTAACTAAATTCAATTTTTTTTTCACGTAAGAATATGTAAAATGAATTATTCTCATGGTTATGGTTATTATAATTTACTATTCCCTAATATATATGAATCTTGTTTGAGTATTTAGGATTAGATAATTAGGATTAGAAATTTAGATTTTGATTAAGATTTTAGCTAATAGAGGGATTACAAGAACCATGAGCTTCCTAACTCCAACTTAAAAGGTGCAATCATAGTCATCTCATGACTCACCAGTTCTTCTAAGTTAACCTTAGGTTATTCTACTAAAAGTTAAGGGTTGCACTCTAGTGACCTATATTATTAAGTAAAAGCTCATTTAATTAAAACTATTTTTAATTAAAATAGGCTTGATTTTTAGACCAATAATAACCACTTAATTGATCATCTTATTGATGTCCATAATTAAAATTAAGTCATGGAAAAAATTTCTTGACTCTTTAATTACTTAGTTACTCCTAAGTCACCGAATGCTCTAATGATCATTTTTAATATATCTATTTTTTGTAAATAAATTTACAAATATATATTATTATTTAATAAATAATTTATTGAATAAATCGTGGCCACCGATTCAAATGATCAAGTACTGCAAACAACTTAGGTGGACATTATTTATTAGATTATATCTTGCAAATATATGTTTCTACGACCCATCAAATTATATCTCAAAGATATCAAGATTTTGACTGTTTATGTTGATCTCACTTTGTGATAAATAAAAAGATATAATACATAAATATAATTATTTGCTTAGGATTAAGATCAATCAAGTGTATTAAAAATTTTATGAATTAAGATATATGACATTTAGATAACTAGATTGTAATTTATAGTAGTTCAGTTTAATGTAACATATACACTTATTTTTCTACTCGAAGTCTTTACATAGATGATCAAGGTAAATCATCCACTATAAGAAGTAGAAAGACTACAATCTTATACAATAAAATGACCATTTTCATTAATGATTGTGAACACGATTTAATTTATAAAGAACTTGTGATCTATACATTTTGTATTATCATTATATTCTTAATACGTATATCACATGCTTTATAAATATAGGCTTATCAATGTATGCTCAATTATATATATGAATAAATTTTTATTAATCAAATAAAATATTATTTTACATATTTTAAGGGCATAAAACAACATTATATGTCTAAAACGAAAAACAGGCAAAGAAGTATAGAAAAACATAGAAAACTAATGCTAAACATCAACCACAAAAGGGCAACGAGAAAAACATGATTAGCAGTTTCCAAATAAAATAGACAAGGACAAAGCGAACAAGTCGAAACTAAAACTATGAACTTAAAGATTATCATCTACTGGCAAGTGGTTTTGAAAAGCCACTATATCATAGTCGAATACTTAGGAGGAATAAAATTCTTCTAGATTATAGCACACAAAGATTGAGAAGGTAGATTATTTCGAATAGAATCATAATAGTCTTTTAGATTATACATCTTATCTCGAGAGTCCATCTAAACTAATTTATTTTTAACTAGGTGATTCTGAAGAGTAAGGCCAGAAACAAAATTCTAAAAATTAAAAAAAGCCTAACAATGCCTAAGGAAAGAGCCATGACCCATTCTAAAGAATATCTTAGACTTTTCTTTCTTAGCTAAGATTTTGTAACATGGCCTTAGAAAAAAAGTGACTGCTTTAACCAAAGGTTGAACCAAAAATGAATAAAAAGATCCATCGTCAGATCAAAGGAACTTGAGCAAATATAACTTACGTACCCAATTCAAATGATGAAGACCAAGACACATTTCCAAGTTCAAAGTGCACATTCTATTCAAATTATGCTTTACAACATTACTAGAAAAAATAAAGCAACTTCCTCAGCGAAAAATAAATTTTAAAGCTACGCAAAACCATAACTTGACAAAACATACCTAACAAGCTCAACACGGCATGCCCTGGATAAAATTTTGCCAACCCAACCATGAAATTTAGATTTCCTTGTCAGCCAAAGCCTACAAATGAATAATGTACGAGCAACCCTTAAAAAAAAGAACCCTTAAATAAGAAAAAAAAGGAATCTTGATGTTAAGGAAGCAAACAAAAATTTCTATATTAGCAAGAAATAGGGAGGATCATAGGTATATAAGGAGTAAACTATATCTCCACTGGTGTAAGGTCTTTTAGGTAGAGTTCAAGAGTAAAACTATGAGGATTTAGGCTCAAAGTGGACAATATCATACCAATATAGAGATATATGCAGTTTATTGGGCTCCTTACAAGTGGTATCAAAGCCATGCCTCAAAGTTAGTCATGTGGAGGAAATCTTTGAGGCCGAACAAGAAGATGAAAAAGCTTGGTATACCCTAGATTAGTTGCAATAGAATCTATCACAACTAATCTAGGGTATACCAAGTTTTGTTAGACTAATTTTACTACTTTAGACAATCTATCTAATGTAATGGAGTCGCACATCAATGTGTTTAGACCTCTTATGAAATACTTGATGCTCGCTTAGGTGTATGGCACTCTGGCTATCACAATACACACCGGTGTTCACATCTTTAGTTGCCATCACCTTCGCGTAGATGCCTTTCAACCATATGGCCTCCTTAATAGCTTTACAATAGCTATGCACTTTGCTTCTATGATAGATAGTGCAACCACATATTGTAGAGCAGATCTCTAATACACACTATACCCAAACACTGTGAATACGTAACCTGTCAATGATTTTCTCTTTTCTAGATCACCTGCATAATCTGAGTCTACATATTCTTTTACCATTACACTACTGTCCTCATCCTTTTTATACATCAACCTGTGATTTGACGTCCCATTGAGATATCTCAACATTTACTTCACTGCAAGCAAATGATCCTTGCTGGATTTGCCATATATCTATGAGTGATTTTAAACCTAAGGTACACGCATGTGGGTAGGTGTTTATCATTCAAATATAGTATATGTATCTCATACATACATGCATAGCGGATGAGCGGAATACAAATTTTATAATGATAAACACAAGTAAATAGTACATGTTATCTCATAAATGTAAAATAGTTCAAGATTGAGAAATAATACATTGTCAAGCCTTTGGTATATTGTCGAACTAGAGTACCCGCTTTGAAGCAACCTGTTCACAATTCTGGTTCCTCAACACAGTGGGCTTGAGGAAACTAGAATAGTAGCTTTTTCAGTAAATGATTCAACTCTTGAATCTTTATTTCTACCTTGTCATATGGGTGACCAAAAATAAAAAAATGTGTTTTTGCTATCAATACATAAGAATATTTTTGAGAGAATTTCTAACGCTTAACCTTTCAAAATTCTCTCTACCATTCATTTAACCCCTTGCACGAATTTTTGATGATTAATTGAGCAACTAATCGTTCTTTCATTTATTTATTATTGTCTTTCATTTTCTCATCTAATGACAACCATTATGTTTGCCATTAGTGTTTTATTTATTATTAATTTTCATTTTCTCACCTAATGGCATCTATTATTTTGCCATTAGTTTTTGTTTATTAATATCTTACAATAAACCAAATTAAAACAAAACAAAATGCAATATCATTTAAATGAACTTAGCTAGATCAAGTGAAAAAACACTTTCTTATCATTAAGAAACATCTTAAGGCCTACCATTAACAAATGCCACTCATTTATACTTATCTTATCACTTAATAAATATTAAACAAATGATTTAATCGTATTAAATTATGATAGAAACACATGCCAATTTAAATAAAAAATTAATTGTTTGATTTTAATTTAAATAATAATATCATATATTAGTATTATTATTTTATTGAATAAACATTTTAATGAATAAAATAATAATATTATTTGTCCAGCAAATAAGGTTATTTTGATAATTTTCAAATCAAACAATAATTGGCTCACATATGCCATGTGTCAACATCCCATTAGTCAACAACTAATTGTTAACTAATTAATGTATTTAACTCTTAAGTCTTGACACGTGCCGACCGGAGGGAAACCGAAGTAAATGTTGCTGGAATTTTTTGAATCAAACTATTCAATCCGTTACGTTGCCGCAGTGCAGAACGAGTACACTTCATATTGCGAGACTCTCTAGGTCCACTCCCGATTTGTCAAACAGAACTATTCTGTGAATCTGAGATTGATGCCCTACGCATACATCAAGAATATTACAAATTAGTGTAGTAGACCATACAAGTTGAGGTCATAGTGCATACCTATAATCCTTCTGCCAATCATATCCTGGAAGAGTAAGGATATAGATCACTACCGTCAAATCCCTATGTGCTCATCCGTGAACTTATCTCCTGACACGTATCTTAATAAGCAATATATGCAAACACTTTTACAATATTGTTTAACTCTATAGGAAACTCTTTTCCCGAGTCCATTGCTTATGGTCACAAAACTTCTTAAGATGCAGTCTCTAAGCATCTGGATATATTAACTCATCCATGTGAGCTGACGAATTCCATATCTGTACACACCGGACTCCATAAGCATTGGACCATACCCAGCGGTCACACGATGAAAAATCTGTGACATGTGTGGAAACAAAGTATGATGGATCACTTACAAGCCCACTGTGGTACTCAGGTCAAAGGACTATGTATACTACTTAACTTGAGAGGACCTTTCATTGACGGCTTCATGGAATGTCTATTGGGGTCCTCGTTGAGCCTGTTCAATATTCAGTCCTTACTGAACACTTATATGCTATACGAACTTCCAGTAAGTCCATGGTTAGTTAAGAACAACCATCTAGATCATCAAGGTATAGTATACACTGGTCTATGTAAAAGGATTCCACTGATAGACCTACATTGGTGAATTAAGACCACAAATATATAATTTGAGAATAGACTTGTATAATAACATTTCTTAGCACCTTAATGTATTCTCAGGTCTTTGTACCGTCACATACAAGATTTTAAATATTAAACTTCATTGATTAATATAACATGCTAACTTTTTAGCATTTATAATTTTCAGTGATGCTAATTATTGGCATTTATCTAAACTTCTTTAGACCAAATCTAAACTCCTTTAGATCATATAATGTCTATAGCGTCACAAGTATTGAACCATTTAATAATAGTAATTAGCGATTTAAAAAATAATGAACTGTATAAATATCAAAAAATAAAATATTCATACAACAATGGGATAGCACGTGAGCACAAATCCTAACAGTATCTACTCACTACACTCACAGCTTGTGAATGTCTAGCCTTATGCAAATAGTTGCATATATGATACTCCCCCACAACGCTTGCATATAGTATTTTACACATCTGCAGTTTCTCCTCTTCAGATGTCGGCGACTATGTTGTTAAAAGTTGAAATGCATAGCCAAAGGAGTAAAGACAACCTTTGAATTGGACATACCAAACTTTTCTAAGTTTTTGAGTATATATCACTGTTGAGACAAAAAGATAATATCTCTTCTTTCTCTCACAATGTCTATATCAAATATCCTCTTTGTTGCTCCCAAATCCTTCATCTTAAACTTGTCACTTAACTGCTTCTTAAGTTTTTATATCTCTTATATGTTTTTGCATGTGATCAACATATCATCGACATATAGAAGTAAACACATCATCCCACAACTCAAGCTCTTAAAGTACACGCATTCATTATACTTGCTCCTAGTAAAGTCACAATCTATTATAAACTCATTAAATCTCTTATACCACTGTCTAGGTGATTGTTTTAACCCATATAATGACTTCTTCAGGAAACAAGCATGATCCTCTTTTTCAGGCTCTGCAAACCCTTACAATTGTGCCATATAAATCATCTGCTCAAGTTGTCCATGCAAAAAAGATATCTTTACATCCATTTGCTCTATATGTAAATCAAGGTTTACACACATGGCCAATAGAATCCTAATAGATGTGTGCTTAACGACTAGAGAGAATATCTCATAAAAGTCTACTTTCTTTTTAAGTAAAGCTTTGTGAAACTAACCCTGTCTTGAATTTCATAGGCTCTATCCCCAGTATCCTCTCCTTTACCTTACACACCTATTTACACCCAACTAGTTTCTTTTGAGTTCTCTACACCAACTTTCAAGTATTATTCTTTCTAAAAGAACTAATCTCTTTTTCCATGGCTTACTGTTATTCTTTCTTATTTTCACTCTTTGTATCCTCACGATATATTCTAGGCTCATCAAATTCAAGAGTGTAAATAGAATTAAAAGCGTGAGCAACTAAGTCTGCTTGTACATATCTGATTGGTGGGTCAATCATTCTCTTTATTTTGTCTCTGGCTAGTTGGTACTCTTCAAGTTCTATTTTAGGAGTCCTAGTCTTGTTTTGGGTGGACTTGGAAGAACTCGCTGGTGTTTTTAGTTCATCTTCAAGGATCTCACTGTTGAAATACTGATTTGGGGCATAACAGATCTATTCTTAAGCTTCACTTCAACTTCTATTGACTCGGGTGTTGAGTCTTTATTGGACATAGGTTCTTCTTTCTCGTCTTAAAAGGATTTCAACATTGTCATCTTATAGAACGTCACATCACAGCTTATGATACTCCTTGGTGGTGTCAACTCTTTACACCATACCTTGTATCCTTTTACTCATCCGGATATCCTATGAACACCCCTTTGATATCTCTAGGTTCCAATTTTCCCTCCTTAACATGTATAAAGGCAAGGCAACCAAACATTCTAAGGTGGTCATATTTTAAAGGGTTACCAGACCATTTCTCTTCTGGTGTCTTAAAGTTAATTGCTGAAGAGGGACTTCTATTAATTAAATAGGCTGCAGTAACTATAACTTCTCCCTAAAATGCCTTGGACATCTTCATATTAGTAAGCACATATCTAACATTTTCAAGTAGGGTCATATTTATCCTCTCAGCTACACCATTTTGTTGTGGTATTGATTTTACCATTCTATGCCTTACAATCTCATGCTTGGCACAAAACTGATCAAACACTTGATCCTTACTCTTCAACACATAGATCCATAGCTTTTTTGAATAGTCATCAATCAAACTGAGAAAATATCTAATATCATCACAAGTGGCTATTTGAGCTAGTCCCCAAAGATCCAAGTGTATGTAGTCAAGAGTCCTCTTAGTATTGTACTTATTGGTACTAAATCTCACCTTATGTGCTTTTTCAAGCACACAATGGTCATAAAACTCTATTGGTTGGAACCTATCCTCACCAAATGCTTTTTGACTAAATAACCCCTTCAGCTTTTTTTCCGCCTAAATATGCTAGTCTAAAATACCATAACTTGGTTTGCATATTCTCATCATCTATAGAGAATAATGCAGAACCACTTACAACTTCACCCTTAAACATAAACTCCATTGTGCTTCTTTCCTCTCATAACCACCATAGAACCCTTCAATACTCTCAAAACTTCTTCGTTGATCTTAATGGAACACCTATTCTGGTCTAAAGTCTCTAGTCAGATCAAGTTCCTCTTAAGGTCAGGAACATACCTAACATCTATCAACTCTCACTCACCTATTATGCAGTCTAAGCTTATTCTACCAATTCTCATCATTTGACACACAACTTCATTACCCATTAACACCTTACCACTACTAATGGGCTAAAAATTTACAAACCAGGACTTTTATGGGCGCATGTGAAATGTACAACTAGAATCAATAATTTCTATGCGCTATTGTAGCTATCATCATACACAAGTGCAACATCCGCTTTTTTCTTGTCTTATGCTTTCTTCTCCGGATAGTTCTTTAATGAAGTATCCCTCTTTCTTATAGCAATAACACTTTTTAGGAGTCTTAAACTTTGATCTCGAGTCTTTTTTCCTTCTATATTTATATAAGAAACTTCCTTTTATAGATAGATTTTCTGCATTGCCCTTAATTTGCTTTCTTAATAGTTTTGAGTTTACTGATAATTTCACATCACTCATCGTTAAACTCTCTCTACCACACAGAAAACTGTATCAACAAAGCTCTCATAATTTTTGAGAAGTGAACTCAGCAGAATAATTGCCCTCTCTTTATCTTCTATCTTGATGTTGATAGACTCAAGATTAAGAATGATCTTGTTGAAGGCATCTATATGATTTTTCATCAGCGTCACCTCTGACATAGACAGTTGATATAGTTTTTTTTTTTTATATGCAATCTTTTGGCCAACGATTTCTATATATAAAAAGAGTCGAGCTTCTTTCAAAGACCAATCACCCGTCGTCTCACTTGCTACTTCCCTCAGTACTTCATCACTCAATGACATAACAATTGTACTGTGAACTCTTTCTTGAATGTCCCTTCTTTCTACTTAAGTCTTAAATGACTTTGACGTCTTCTCCTTTTTACTAGGTAGAGCTACAGTCTCCTCTAATGTAGAGCCTAACCATTGTCTTACCAGCAATGCCTTAACCTTTATCTTTCATAGATTAACGTCATTTGTACCTTTGAATTTGTCTACCATTTACTTGGGTGTTGCAATGTCTGTTTAAAACTAAGCTCTAATACCAGTTTGTTGAAGCGGAAGCAATCAAATAAGCAACTATCCCAAGTAATATATATAAAAACAAGCAATCAAAAATCTAGAGAGAGAAAGGTAGAAGAAGCACACACAAAATTTACATGGTTCTGCAATTTGCCTACATTCACGGCAGATCAAGATCACATTATTTTATTATTTAATCTTTTACAAAGTATGCCTTTACAAGAAAGACTCACAAAGTAAACATTATCTCTTACGAATAATAGGTTTCTCTCACTAAGAATCACAAAGAACATATTGATCACTAAAATACTTAAGTTGATCACATAGATATGTTTACAAGCAAATAGAAAGTCTTTATATAGACTTTAGGATGACTTAAGTTAACCCTAAACTTGTGGAGTCATTTTATGGAGTCCGAAAATAAGTGGGAGACAGAACAAAACCAATTCAAATGGGAAAAACTTTCCCACACTAGGCGCTACGGTGCTGGAACACTCGCTTAGGCTCCACAGTGCTGGGCACCTGACGTCGTAGTGCTCAGGTGCTGTTTTGGGCCCTACGGCGCCCACAACCTAGCTTCCACACCTGGACACTGCCTTTCACATTTTTATCTGCTTTCGTATCCATCTTTAATTCTCGCGTATTCAACGCACCTAGTTTGCTCTCTAAATTATATTTCAATTATTTTTAATTAATTTTTTTAAAAAATAAATAAATAAAAAGAGAATTACAAAAAATATTTTTAAATAGATAAATTTATATTTTGTGTTCAACAATAATTTTATAAAATTAAAATATTTATGATATATTAATTTTAAAGATATTTTTTACATGTGATTTTAGGGGAGTACCAGTGGTTGGTTACCAAGTTTAAGATTCTTCTCATATTAGCACACTTTTTATGAGTGAATTCTAATATGCATGTTATATATTTTTAATATAATAAATTTATTATTTGTTTTTACGTTATTATGTTTATTTTATTCATAAGTTAATTTTGAATTGAATCCTTTTTTTCATCTCATCTTTTATCTAAATTTTTTGAGACCTAGTGACATATAATATCTATGAAATTTAAGGGTCAAAATTTATTTATTTATTTTTTCTCTTCTAATTCTAATTGAAAGTTGCCTTTTTCATTCTCTTTCATTAATAGTTTTCCTTTCTTATTCTTCTCTCTCATCCAATAAATATTTTTGATATTCTTTGTTTAATATAAAAATAAATAATAATATTGTAGTATTTATTAAGATAAAAATAAAATAAATCAAAATCACGAGAAACTAACGAAAGACAATATTACATTTCTTTATTTAATTTGCTTGATTGGTGAATTAATTTGTTCCAAAGTGAATTCACGGTATACAGACAAGCCATATTTCTTACTTTTCTCATTATTCTCTGCGACAACAAACAGTTCGTTTGAAAACTTTTTTTTTTTTATAGATTTTTTTGCTTTACTTTTACTTTGATAACAATTATAACAAAAGTAATTCTAAGCTCCGAAACTCGTTTTTATTGACTTAATTATTTATATAGACAAAAAGCTAGGCAAAATTTATAACGATTGTTTTTTTCTTTAGACAATAATGTTTTATTAATCAACTATGCATTTCATTGTCTACAACCAAATAAAGCAATATCATGAAACTATGTATATTCTGTTACTAAATCAACAAAAAATCTGTTTAAAATAGCATAAAATAAATTTAAATGAAATGAAGAATATTTCATATAAATGCATATAAACTCAAATAAAATGTTTCATAAATTTTGATATTTGAAATAGAGCTAAATCCAAGAAAGATAGCTAAATGTCCAAAAGAACATTCATACTTATTCTATTAAATTGGTATCATTTGAAACTTAAGAATCTTGAAACTAAAAGAGAAATTTTTATTGGATGACATTAAATTTTATTGTTTATTTTTAGTTAAAAGAACATTCACAATTATTTTCTTTATTTAAAAGAAACATTTATCTCAATAAATACTACAATATTATTATTTATTTTTATATTAAATAAAGAATATATAAAAAAAATTATTGGATGAGAGAGAACGAATGAGAAAGGAAAATTATAAATGAAAGAAAATAAAAAAGACAACTTTCATTTAGAATTAAAAGGGAAAAATAAATAAAATAAATCTTGACCCTTGAATTTCATAGATGCCACATGTCATTAGATCTCCAAAAGCTTAGGTAATTATGATACGAGGAGAGGATCTCAATCCATTATTTTTATATAAATATTATTGTGACTTAATTATGCTTTTAGAATTTATTTTAGAATGTTTATGATTATACTTAATATGGAAATATTATATTTAGTATAAATATATTTTTGTGACATTATTTAGAACTGGTTTTTAAACTACCAGATATGTACCCCAACTCCCACCCACCCCCCCTCTAGTTTAGTTCCCCAACTCCCACCCACCCCCCTCTAGTTTAGTTTGTTCTGGGCATCCATGAGACTAATTTAGTTGCTATATTTGAGTTGTGTAGTAATTTTATCAGGTGAAATTAGATACCTCGTTGACTTACTCTGCCATGTGAGACTATATTTCTTCCAAGTAGAAGTTTGGTGTAATTTTCAGGAGAAATTGACTATTACCCCCAATGGTATTAGCTAATGTTTATTTACTTTCTTATGGTTTCAAAAAAGAACAAATCTCCCTTACCATTAGTTTTTTTTAATCTTTTTATAGGATTGATAATTTTATCCTTAATGATAAATGGTTTGACACCTAAAGAATTGAGAGATAATTTTATATTGATAATAAATGCTTGATAGTTTTACCTCTAAAAAATTGAGAACAAAAGAAAAAGAAAAAAGTTAAAAGGATTTGAACCCTCACCTCAAAGGTAAAACCATCTATCTCCACCACTTGGTCAAACTTAAGTTATTTAATATTTTATAAAGACTAGTATATATACCCTATAAATAAATTTGATGAATTATTATTTATAAATTAAATAAATATTAATACTCAAAATCATAAATAATAATAAGTTTTAAAATATTTTAAATAACGTTTAATTCAAATAAGCTTTCAAAACATGAGTTTTTTTTTTTATAAAGAAAACCCATTATAAATTTATTCTCATTTTTTAAGTATTTTTAAATTAATTGAAAAGAAATAAAAAGGTATTGATAATTATATTCATTATAAAAAAAAATAATTTTCCAACAAAAAGTTTAAAATTATTTTTCATATGTAGTCATCAATTATCGTTTTAAAATAGTTATTCTACTACAATATAATGGTTTTCTTTATTAACAGTTGTAGCAATTAAACTTCATTTGAGAGTATAGAAGAAATTAACATTATTTAAAGTAATTTTTTTAATTCAAAAATTGATGAAAATTAATTTCTTATGAGTTTAATATAATTCTCAATATTTATTGTTTACAAATTAATTTTTTTGTGAATTCTTATAAGTTATAATTTAAATTTAGAATTCTTTTTAAAATATTATCTTATCATTAAACATTAAATAATAAAAAATCAGTTATCAGCTTGAAAATAACTTTATTTTTAGTACATATTTTATTTTTTAATATTTTTATTTATTTTGATTAATTTTGAAAATTTATAAAAAGATTCATTTTTGTAATAAGTTTTTAAAACTTTATGTTTAAGTTTTTTGTTGTACATATTTAATTGAATTTATTGTTTATTAAAATATTTTACACTTATTATTATTTATAATTTTTTATTACCAAAATTATTTAATGAATAATTAATAATTCATTTATTTTATTTATAGAGTATATATATTAGTCTTCATAAAATGTCAATTAAACTTAAGTGTGTCTAAGTGGTGAAAGTTGATAGTTTTTATCTTTCTCAAGGGTTAAAGTTCTTTTAAACTCATTTCTTTTTCCCTTTGTTCTAAATTCTTTAGCGAAAAACTTGTCAAGTCATTTATTATCAAGAATAAAATTCTCAAATCATATAAAAAGTTAAAAGATAATGAAATATTCCTAATGACAAAGAATTTTGGTCGTTTTTAAAATCGCACAAGAGTAAGTGGACATTAGCTGATATCATAAAGGGGTAATGGTCATTTTATCTATTTTTCATTATGTATATAGCACATGTTATATTAAAATATTAGGTTATATAAGTGCTTTAAAATAAATTTATGATAGCTTACGAATTCAGTACATGCTTCATATTTATGTCATATAATCCTTATTTTATGGATACATTATATATTGTGTTATCTGTTAATATATTACTGTTAAGAAATTATTATTGTTGTGGGTATTGGGTAGAATATATATATATATAAGTATATAGTATATTGATACCTCTTTCCACTAATTGAATTGTAACTTTACCATTTTTCTTAGGTTCTTATAGGAATTTATGCAATGTGATATATCTTTGACATTTTGAAGTTAGACTATGGCACATAAATTGAATAAATCACCATATTTTGTTTCATGTATAGGTAGCCATGACATAAAGCATGACATAATTTTCTTGTACAAATATATTATAATTGAGACACATAATCTTGTTACATCAAATGCAATAAGCATTACTCATTTATTTTTTAATGTTTCATATTATTTTAAAAGAAATTATTATTACATTACCCACTAATTTTTATTATCTTTTTATTAATCTGTCCTTACATTACTATTTTTTATAAATTTGTAATGTAATTTTTTTTAAATAGTACTAAAATAATAAAAATAATAAAAACAATAACATGTTTATGCTATGATAGAAGAATGAATATTTTAGTTTTTTATTTTATATTTTTATTAATATTTAATATTTTTTTCACAGATTAATATTTATGCTCATTAGAAAGGATAAAGACGTTATATTTTTTATTATTTTTAAATAAAATTACTAAAAGATAATAAAAATAATAAAATCATAATATATTTATTCTTTCTCAAAAGTATTAAATATTAATTTAAAAAATTATTTAATGAATAAAATTTTAAAATATAAACAAAAGAAAAATAAAATTAACTAAAAGATTTATCATTCTATCGTAATATAAATATGTTATAATTTTTATTATTTTAGTATTAATTTTTAAAAATTACATTAATTATTTATAAAAAATAGTAATGTAATGATAAATTAGTAAAAAGACAATAAAAATTAGTGGGTAATGTAATAATAAAAAAGTTTTGGATAATATAAAATATCAAGCAAGTGGATAATGCTTAAAATAGGAGGGTGTTATATATAGTTTCCCTTCCTAATTTCACAACATTTTTTTCGAATTATAAGGAGGATTTTATTATGTCGTAGTTACTAGGACAAGTCAACGATATAGAACATGACTTGTCCTAGTAACTACGACGTAATAAATGGACATTCATCCTCTCTCATGACAGATCACTAATTCAAAATTTATATTAAATATGTGCAAAGAAATTATTGATTAATTGGATGTTCAAATCTAAAACAAATGCTAATATATTTGTTTAAGTTAGTTAATCCCTTCCTTGACCAAATAATTGTAAACTATTAAAAATATTTATTTTTAGTATACATTCAAATAAATTTAATTCATTTATACACGTGATTAGATTATGAAAGAATGTTTGTCATTCTATCAATTTCATTGATTGCTATTTATAATTGGCCGTTTAAAACTAAAATAGTTACTTCTAAATTATTTGTTGTAATTTTTTTTTAAAAAAAGTTGCTTCTCGTTTAGTTTTATTATTATTATTTTGCTAAAGATGTAATTTTAAACCACAACGATTTTATATATGAATAATGGAAACAAATAAAAGATATTTGAAAAGAGCTGCAAAATTATCAAGCAGCGTGTTTAAAGTACGTACAACAAACCAGGCCTCTCCGCCTTTTATTGACATCAAGAAAGAGTAGTCCCTAGATGAAATTAATTGGAGAGTAAACATTCAAACAATTGGGCTTCATAGGCATCGAATGGTTAATTTTACATTGAGTTGCATGGCGTTTTGATGTTTGCTTGCTTCCCCTGCCTTCCGGAAAAGGCTACTCTTACCTTTCTGGAAGAGACATTTCGATACACCCACAACATCACAAAAGAGTTGGAAGTGGTGCCAAATAAACAAGATGGCTGGAATGGTACCAAATGCAGTAACGAGAATAGGAATCCATAAACTTCTTTGGGTGAAGATAATGAAAAATGTTGTGGAAAACACAACCATCATCGCCACTATTGATATGAAAAGTGCTATCAGTCCAATACGCAGCTTTCTTGGCAACAACGAGAGAAAATCTTCTTCTGCATAACGCGAAGTGAGAATGGATAAGAAGCTTACGATTGAGATAGACGAGAATACTAGCGCTATTGCATCTGATAGAGCAAAAATCTTGAACCAAACGTTTTGAAGGAAAAAAGGATGCCCTGTGTCCTCTTTATTGCCTCCTGGTACCGTAAAAGCTGCGGCGAAAACTACTGTGGCAATAAGTGTTGCCACAAGCATGCAAGATGTTGCAGTATTTTTCATCCATTCCTCACCTTTTTCCCTTAACGTTTCATGTTGCTCCGCAAACAAGGCACTAGGAGTCAACCCTCGTTTGTTTTTAGCTTTGGCAAGAGTTGATTGAACAACTTTTTTCACTTCCTAGAATTCAATGTAAGTTCCGAAACATCTCGTCAATAAACAAATAGTAATATAATTATTAGATATATATATTTATATATAAAAAAAACTTATAATTTATTCACCAAACGTATTTGTATCAAAAGTGATGCCATTTACTTCCAACAAAAAAATTTCTCATACCATAAAGTTTCATTAAAAAATAAATAAATAAATGAAGGTGATATCATAAAACAAAAACATCGGTTTGTATATATTGACTTGGAGATATTTGAACTCATGGTCATAGATTTAGGAGAAGATTCCAACTGATGACCTGCAGTTGCAGGCTAATTTTTATGATTGGACTATAACGACTTATGTGCAGTTTGTATGAATGGAATAATATGAGTAGTTTGTAGATATATATTAAGGAAAAGGTTTCTCTGTTAGCGTAGAAGAGGACTAAATATCTCACCTTAAACCACAATAGCTCACGCTGCAATTGCAGAGCTGCTCCCGGTACTACATTGAGTCGATCCGGTGGAGCCAACATTCCAGCTAAATGCAAAATATTGTTGTCTTTTTTATCTCCGAAGGAAACTATTAAATCCTTAGTTGAACCCATCTCATAAATGAGCTTGAAGATGTCCTCCCGACGATTCAAAACAGCAATATGAAATATAGTATATTTATTTTCATCAACTTTCCATACCAAATCAGGATATTCACGAATAAGTATTGACAGAAACTCGACATTTCCTTCCTTTACAGCATCAGATATTAGCCGGGTAGGAGATACAATTAGTTCTGATATTTCCGAGTCATTCAACTTTAATACAACCTTTTGCCAAAGACATTCGACTAATTCATGTGCCTTCAGCTTTTTATTTTCTGTTTCTTTGGCTCCTGAAACTTTAGATTGTAAGACCCAAAACAACCAAATAAATAACTAAGAAAGCTAAAGTGTTAAAACGTATCTGAAGCGTCCTAGAATTAAGAGGACTAACCAAGATTAAAGCATCTCCTAAAAAATCCTAGCTTTGGATTATAGGGTGATAGATGCTTCCGAGCCATGACATGCAGTGCTGTCTCACCATTTCCATTGCGAGCAGTGGCTAACTCTGGATGATCCTGGAGCAACTTCTGCTCAACATCTGAGAACAAAATGTTCACAACAATGAAACAAATCCACTTTCATACTTCCTCTACAGGTTCATGTGTTTGACTAATAATTAGAAAATATTTCTCAATGTTTTCCACCAAGAGTGTTAATGATTTTACCGACCTTACCGTAGACCGATTATATCAAATGACATCAATTTTCGAGAGTAACTAGACAAAAATGAAATGGTAGTACTTACCATACAAATCATTGTTTATCAAAGTGATAAGTAAATCTATGCGATCCACTTCATCTAAGTCACCTTTAGTTTCTTGATAAAGGTAGTTTACCATTTCCTTATGGCTTAACGATGCAGCCAGGTCAATTGGTAACATTGCCTTATAATCGGCGATCATAGCTATGTCTCTGTTCTTATTTATCATCACCTTTGCAAATTCCACCATTCCGGACATTACAGCAAGAATAAAAGCCGTAGCTCCAACATCATTTTTTCTGAGCTAAATCATCTTTGTTCATTATTTTCAAAAGTTCCTCCACAAATTCAGTACGCTTTGCCGCAGCGGCAATGTGAAGAACAGTGTCTCCTCTTCTTGAGATCCCAATTCGAATATCTTCTTTGCATACGTCAAAAATACCTTTGGCTACCTCCCAGTCACCATTTAATGCAGCTCGATACAATTTTAATCGTCTAGTTCTTGTTTCTTCTGTATATTTAAAATACACAAGTTAATTTAAGTTAATAGTACTAATGACGTGCATAAATTAATATAATTTAATGATAAATGGTGTACGCCTACCCTTTATTTTGGAGATTTAATTTCAAATCCCTAATTTCCCAATAAAAGAACAAGAGTAAGTCTATTCATCCCGAAAGCAAGTTTCCTGAATGTCTCCCGAATGGCAACTGTTCACGCACTTTTAACTTAACAATATAAAATGAACAATGCCATCGGGAGACTACTTCCAATGAATAGACTTACTCGTTACCGACGTTGCTGATGAGCATTGCAAAAAGAATGAGGTAAAGTGAGGGACACTCTCGGTGACAACTGAACTATTGGCGTCAAAATTCAGTAAATAATATGTTGTTGAAGCTCTTGACAGGAGGAATAAACTCGCCATGGATGGCATAAAGTTTTTTGAAAATTTTCCAATTTCGACCAAATAATTCTCAAATTTATATTTTAGAGTATTTTATAGTTTTTTTTCCTATTCTTTTTTTTTATATAAAATATGCTTAGGTTGCCTTTTTTATATATGTTTTTTTTTATATATTCTGCAGGTAAGATTATTATATTTATGGGTATTGTCACTTGTTTTCATGTAATGTTTCCTAAATACAACTTACAGTTCTAAATTTTTTCATTTTATCCGATTATCGTCCTAAATACAAGTTTATTCAATCTATTTTCAGTCATTTCAATTATTCCAGATTTGTGTTTTTCAAAATGCATCTAAACAAGAAATACCTTGAAATAGCATACATACCAGACAATTGTTCAACAGAAGAAGCATGTTTCCCACTCCTTGGCCACACTGATGTAAAAACGTCATCATCTGTCACTGTTTCATTCATCAATATTTGTTAATTAAAAATAAAAAGAGGAAAATAAATGAAAGAAAACTAATCTATGTCGTTTGACATGAAGTTCTAACATATGAAGAAGTTTTGTTTTAGATTCATTAATACTAGTTTATTTAAATCGAAGATCGCATGCTCATATGATTTGGTAATCAATTATAATAACAAGCAAGCTATGTCAAATTTTTCCTTGCAATGAAATCGGATCTAAACTATGTCAAAGAGAGGCAGGGTCAATTTTTCATACTCCCCTTTAACACTGACTTCCTTTCTTTTTCTTTGTGACGCCTCTCTCGTTGGTCAAAAGGATAGCCACATTTGTAAATTTCAAAGTATGCTTTCGTTGTCTAGTAAATCTCTTTAGATATGACACTTCTAATTTATTTTCTTCTTGCTCACTCTTTTTAACATCCTTGACTTCTTTACGATGAATACCTGTTTTCCGTGGATTTGATCCTCATTTCCCTACAATGTGATTAACTATCTCTGTCGAAGGGTGTTAGTTTTAGCGCTAATCTCTCTTAATGATTACCCTTTATACTAATACTAATTTGATGGGGTTTCTTTGGTGTGCACTCTAATAAACCTTAAACACGTACGAAAACTTCAATCACAAGAAAATAAGAATAAGAACAAGATCACAAAAGATAAATATTTACAACACAATCAATCTACGTAGTTCGACAACAAATGCTTATGTTCATAATAGATTATAGAATTTTAGCCTCTCTTATTAAATTCACAAAGAATTACAGATCATAAAGATCTCTCTCAAGAGATAATTAAGGAATACAACAATAGAGAACTCTAAAAGGATCTACTAATTCTTCTTTCGTTCACTTAGAACTCAAGCACTCACTATAACACTCCCTTACACACTCAGCGCTCAAGGCTCTCTAACTCTCTATTTTCTCTTAATACTTGATGAATTTTAAAGGGTTACAAGGTTTATATAGTGTTTACAATGACCTTAAATATCATAAATCTAATTGGAATAAGAGTCCACATGTTGTAAGAATTTAAACTAATATAGGGAAGCAAAACAAATCAAAATGGGAAAGGTTACCCGCATTGGCACCTAGGCCTCACATTTTGGCGCCTAGGCACCAACGGTTCTCCTACATATGGCGCCTAAGCCTCAAATCTAAGGTCTAAGCACCAAGGCTTGCACTTTGTGCAATGCCTTTCTCACGTCTTCAACTCCCTTCCTTGTTTCTAACCTCTTTTTTTTACTCTTGCTCGTCCATCCAATGTCATTGATTTCATCTTAATTCATTATTGGTTTTCAAATTAAAATTAAAATCCTACTCAAATATAATTATAAATCACCAAATTCTAACAAACCCCTTCTTGATTCAAAATCTCTCATTAAAATTCCTTTTAGGATCTATCCATAGTAATACACTATCACTTAGAGCTAACTATAGTGAAGTATTTATCTAGACTTAACTCTTCTTAAACTCTTAATTTTGATCTCTAAAGATACGAATGCATATTTGCTTGTGTACTCTTTATATTATGATTTGCCATGTTTTTTTTAACACTATGACCACAATCCCTCAATAGTTAAAACTTATTCTTTCTAGCAGCACCTTTACCATGCATTACCTTTCAACCTCATCACCACAATGAGTAAATCTCATATGCTACCTTATGGTCTATATTCCCTTAATAACCCATGTTGAGACACCCATAACCATACCACCAAGCATATATAACACTTTGTGCTTTTCACTTTTCATCATTACTATAGATCTTTTCATTATCTTTAGTATTCTTTTTTTTTTTGCTCTAAATTAATACCTCTCTTTATCTAGCTCTCTTATGAATATTAAGTTCCTCTTAAAGCAAGGACCGTGCCTTACTCTATGCAAATCCCTAATCTTTAATCATTTATCATCATTCTTATTTCACTAACTTCCATGAATTTACTAGTCATATGATTATCTATTAGTACTATCTCCATAATAGATTTGTAATTGGTGAATAAAGATCTATTGAGGCATATATGGGCACTACAACTAGAATCTAGTATCTATTCTCGAACATACTTTCTATCAGAGGCTACGAAGGATTTTACAACATCCAAGCCTTCCTCATGACAAACTATTGCAGTGTTTCCATACCTTTATCTTTCTTCAGAAAATCACTTATCAAGTGCCTCTCTTTCTTGTAAAGATAAGACTTCTTGGATCTTTCTCTAGATCGACTATTCTTTTTATCGTTTCCTCTAGCAATTAAACCTGTTGCACTACCAAATTCAAAACTCTTCCCTAATTCTTTTGGGTTCAATAAGCCAATTGTTGTCTTTTCTCCAACTACCTCCCTTAATGCTTCATCCCTTAATGATAAAACTATAGTCCTATAAGCTTTTTTTTGAATTGTTTCTCTATTTATCTCACCAAGCCTCAAAGGTTTCTTCTCTTTACTAGTAGTTGCTTGGGTCTTCTCAAGGGTTGAGTCACCCTTGACTCACCAACAGAGCCATAAACTTTAACTTTCATAGATTAAAATCATTCTACCATTGACCTTCTCTTTCTCATGCTTGTATGTTCATGGTTAATACCACTTAGGTATATTCCTTAACCTTTGACTCTAATACTAGTTTGTTAAAGGATATTAGCCTTAGCGCTAATCTCTCTTAGCGATGAGCCTTTGTACTAGTACTAATTTGATGGATTTTCTTGGAGTACACTTTAATAAACTTTAAATGTGTGTAGAAGCTTCAATCACAGGAAAATAAAAATAGAATAAGAATAAGAACAAGATCACAAAAGATAAATATCCATAACACAATCAATCTACATTATTTGACTACAAATGTCTGCATCTACGGTGGATCACAAGATCTTAACCTCTCCTATGAAGTTATAAAGAATTACAAATCACAAAGATCTCTCTCAAGAGATAATTAAAGAATACAATAATAAAGAACTCTCAAATGATCTATTAGTGTTTCTTTAATTTACTTAAAAATCAAGCACTCACTATGGCACTTTTTTTCACACTTAGCGCTTAAGGTTCTCTAACTCTCTATTTTCTCTTTTGAAGTTCTTTCCATGATTGATTAATTTTAAGGAGTTACAAAGGTTTATATAGTGTTTACAATGACCTTAAAAACTCTAAATCTAGTTGGAATAAGAGTCTACATATTATAGGAGTCCAAAACTAACTTAGGGAAATAAAACATACTAAAATGGGAAAGGTTACCCACATTGGCACCTAAGCCTCACATTTTGGCATCTAGGCACCAATGGTTGTACCACATATGGTGCCTAGGGCTCAAATTTGAGGCCTAGGCACCAAGGCCTCTACTTTGTGCAATGCCTTTCGCACATCTTCAGCTCCCCTCCTCATTTTCAGCCTTTGTTTTGACCTTTACTTGTCTATCCAGTGTGTCATTCACCTCATCTTATTCTTTATTAATTTTTAATTCAAAATTATGCTCAAACATAATTTTGAATCACTAAATTCTAACAATTTATAATAATCTCATCAACAACTTCAAATGATATATTTATTTATTTTATTTTACAGTCACTCCCCCAACTTCTCTTTAAGCTTATCCTCCAATTCCTTCAAGTCTGGTAGTACCACTACTTTTAATAACCACAAAGAAGATACCTTATCAAATACTACAATCCTTAAAGTATAAATGCATCTCGTTGTTGGATGACAACACTTTCATTCTTTCATACTGTCAATATAACCCACAAAGATGCACTATATTGACTTTGATCAAGCTCACTCCATAGATGATTTGGCATGAAAGGTAACATAGACACCTAAAAACTTTAAAAGTGACTCAATATCAATTTTATTAGAATATTTTCACAAATAGCCAAATTTTTAGGCCACTTAACTAATTTAGCCACCTATTCTAATTTCTAAATTTTGTAGCCAAAGACTTAGTGAATGGACAAAAATATCTTTTTACTATTTTAACAGTAATTTTTAAATTTATTTTTATTTTATAATTTTATTTTCCTATGTGTGACATAATTAATTTATATTATTTACTTAAAATTATATTTATTCAAATTTAAATTTGTATTTATTTATTAAAATTATATTTATTTTATTTAATTATATCATGTGTTAATTGTTTAATTTAATCATGTTATTACAAAATTTAGATAAATAATGTGGTTAAATGAAACTAAATAACTAATATAATTAATTTGAATAATTAACAAATAATATAATTAAATATAATTTTTATAAATATAAACTTAAATTTTGATAAATATAAATATAATTTTTAATAAATAATATAATTTAATTATATTCTACATTATAAAATAAATATGATACTAATAAAAAAATAAAAAAATTTATTATAAGTAATAATAAGTAAAATAAAATAAATAATAAAATTAAAAAGGGCAAAAAAGGGGACTACATTTTTACTGCACGTATACATGAGCACGATATATTTTTACCACGCCCATATAAGTTTTTATCATACCTATATTTGGGTACGATAAGTTTTCATTACTCCCATATTATGGGCACGATATATTTTTATTACGCCCATATTTGGGTGCGATATTTTTTTGCCTCAATATTTTAATTTATTTTTATAATTTTATTTTATTATGTATAACATGCTTAATTTATATTATTCATAAATAAAATAAATATATTTATTTAAAATTTTATTATTTAATTTAATTACCAATAAATAAAATAAATATACTTTTAATAAAAAAATACAAATTAAGTTTATTTTTGTTTATGAAAATTATTTTTTTATTTATTGTATCTATTTAGTTTAATTTAAATACATTAAATAGCTATATTATTTATGTAAATTTTATTGTAATATGATCATAATGAACAAAAAAATTAATTTTAAATTAAAAAGGTACTGTATTAGGATTTGCACTGTAGCAAAACTGTTTATTGTAGCAGGTACTGTTAAAATAGTAAAAAGATTTATTTGTCCAAATTAGTTGTGTTTGCCTAAATTAATTAGAAATTTTGAATTGTGGCTAAATTAGTTAAGTGATTATTTATGAAAATTCTCCGGTTTTATTCCCTATTATCTCTAAATATTCCCCATTACCTCTAAAGTATTGGATAAACCCCCAATTTTCTTGTGGTAGTTTATTAATCATAAGAACTGTTGCCTTCATGTACTTGGCGCAGAACTTTGCTGGCATGTTCTTGGCATGCAACCAATTATCATTTGTCTTAATCTCTTATCATTTAATTTACATTTTGCCTCTAATCAATTAATTTAAGGACATAAATTTCTCATTTTTAATATTAAGTATTTGATTATGGACATACCTCTTTGATTCTTCTTGGAAAATAGCAGTGCAAAAGCATCCCATGCTTCTTTAGGAGTCTCCGCATCTTCTATGTACTCAAACATCTCATCTTCAATTGTAGTCTTCAACACGTACATCACTTTTCCAGCTTTAACCTTCCATTCCTTTAACGACGGCTCGTCATTGTAGGGTGGTGTAGTATCAAGACCATCAACTACTTCCCATAAATCCTGCCCTTCAAGGTAGGATTTTATGCAGCTACTCCATACCTTGTAATTATTCCTGTTAAGCTTTGGGACTCCACTTGCGGTACTTGCCAAGTCCCCCATTACTATTTTAATCCGGTTGAAGAATTGCCCCACACTGAGACTAGATTCACTGCTACACTAAAATCAATTTCCAACACAGCCCCTTACCGTCTTAATGTACTTCTCACAGTGCCCCACTAGCAGTCCTCGACTGTTTCAAACGACACATTTAAAATTACTGAGTGGCATTGACCCTTTAAAATCATTCCACCGTGATACCACTTGTAGAAAATGCAACAACTTTTATTAGCATAACAAAAGACACATGCAAAATTACTCAAAACTACCACAAGAACACTCAGCACACTCATCACTCACGCTAGCTAGGACTCTAGCTTACTACCAACTTACAAATACCTAAAAGCCATGCACATTTATTTATACATTTCATATGTCGGCATACACTATTAATTTATTGCTAAAATATTATATAATATTTTATCACTTCTCTAGAGATACTTAATGGGTGTAAAAACGTGCAAGGAAAGATGATTAAAACCAAAAAGTCTTGAATGAGATATAATTTATTGCATATTCTAGAGAGACGGTGCAAATATAGATTTTTTCTGGAGAGAAAGGAACCATATGAAAAAGTGACTTTTAACAAAAACCATATTAAAAGAGATCTAACATAGAATTTTACATTTTCAAGTTATATTCTACTATACCGTATAGATCACCTTGGTATTTTAAAATGGGTGAATATTTACGCCTTATAATAATTTTTATAATTGTTATATTACTAAAAATGGAGAATGGTGATTGCACCGTTACCGTTACTCTTGTCTAAGCGCAATAGTAATGCAAAAATAAAACTTGTCACTTTTTCCCTGTAGTTTTTTACGTTTATTATTTACCTCTCAAAATTTTTTACATATTATTTCCTTATTTTATCTATAAAATTTTTTGAAATGACTTTCTTGTATTTTTTAATATTATTTTGTTATTGATGTAATACGTAAATGATGTTTGGCACTAAGATAAATGTGTTTAAGAGTACATCATATTATAAAATAACTTAAATACTTTAATTTATACTCAAAATTACAAATAAATACCACAAAGTTTCATTAGTTCTCACAAAAATAAAATTAAAAAGTATGTTTTTAGAAGACAAAAATACATTTCCTACAATATATACTAAAAGTAAAAATGCACTAAAAGTCACAATGTATTAAAAATAAAAATGCACGTTTTTTAATGTAATTATAAAATTTAAATATAAAAATAAAAAAGTCACACTGGGCTGGTTTTAAGTGACGTAAGACTTTGTTGAGGTCAGCACCTTAGTATAATGTGAAATCTATTGTGAAATATTTATATGGATAGAGAACAAATAGATCCTTCAAATTTGTGAAAGTAACCATTTAGTAATTATGCTTTTAAAAAAATACAAATATACTCTCTTTCCCTTCCATTAATTTTTTATGTTAATTTAGAAGATAATAAAGATAATATAATTTTTTACTTGTAAAGAAATGTGACATAATCTAATAGGAGATTAACGACATTAATTAGTGTTGATCGATATTGATCGATTATTGACTACATTAATCAATCATTGATTAGCATTGACTGCTCAATAACTTGCATTGATAGACTATTGATCAGCACCAAAATAATTTACTGTAAATACTATTGAACTCCAAAGTCATGATTTATGCAATTGAGGTTATTTTTACCAATGAAGCATTAAAAGAGTACCAAAATTATTAACAAAATTAGTGGAGCCGTTTATCTTTTTTACTAATTTTAAGCTCTTATGATACTTTACTAGTAAAAATAATTTAATCATTGCATAGATCATAAAATTTGAATCTAACAATATTCATGATAAATTATTTAAATGTTAATCAATTATTGATTAATGGTAAGTCAATACTGATCGATGACTAATCAATGTAAATCAATTATCAATCAGTGACAATCAATGGTATTGTAATACTATCAAACTTTATAGAAAAAGTTAATGAATGAGGTATATTTGTTTATTTTTGAAAACAAAGTTACTAAACTGTTATTTTAAAAAAACTTTGATCTATTTATTTATTTATTTAATTGACAAGTGGCTATTGAAGGGAAGAAAATTGAAGAAAAGACAAACGTGATGACTGCTTGAAGTTTGAATATATATCTATCATTGAAAATTATTTTAAATTGAAATAATAATAATTTATCATTTGCATTATAAGTTGAAGAAGAAGAAGATTAGAAGAACTACTTCTTTGTGATTAGAAGATTAGAACAACGGGGTGAGTGTTAGGATTGGAAAAAAAAAAAAGCTTTTTTTTTCTCAAAAAGAAATATCTTCGATCACTCAACTCATCAAATGCTTCATTTTCAAAAAATTAAAAAATTAAAAAAAATCTTAAAATGGTTCAAGACTCTCATAAAAAATCTTGACATGTACGTTGATTTTCAACTTCAGGAAGATCTTATGTCATACTATCAAACTAAAAATCTTCTTTCACGCCATTTAGAAATTGATTGTTTGAGATATTTAATATGGAAAAAAAAAAGGAAAAAAGAACTGTAATTTTTCCAGCATGACTTACTAAACTTGACAAGCTTTTATCTAATAAATTGCAGAATGCAGATGAACTGAAATCATGAAATGATAGGTTACAAGTACTTGTTCTTCTTAAAAAAAAAAAAGGGTTACAAGTACACCTAAGGTTTGATTAAAAAAGTGAAGACAATTTTTTTAAAAAAAAAACGAGGAAGAGAAAGCAACGATGAAGAACATTGGTTGATGTTTAAAAAATAGGGGAAATTTTAGGATTATCAAGGAATAAATATTTAAATTTTTAGAGTTTCAGAATGTGTGTAGTGCGAAAATGGTGCAAATAAATTAAGTAAAAATCAAAATAAAAGAGAATTGTTGAGTTTAAAGAGTTTACTTGCTTACATACGTGAGGGTTCCGGTGCGGCAGCTCCGATGGAAAATCTGGAAAGAGAAGCCTGTAGTAGAAGAAATAACAGTAAAAGCCAAGAGAACAACGGAGCTCAAGCAGAGACGAAGTGAAGCCAACACAGAGCCATATACTAATTAAATGGAGACAAACTCGTAAATTCCAGTGTTGTTGATTTTCCAAATTTTCTGCCCTAATAAATGTTATGAAATCATTACGTGAGTAAGCTTCAGTGCACACCTGTGTCTGGGTAATTTTCGAATGGGTCCGTTAGATGGAGACAACTCATAATGCTTTTTAAAATTTTCTCTCCTAACAAATGTTGGAGCTAGTAATCCTCCCATAAAATCTGTACGGATACTGTATGTAAAGTAAAGGTGTGTATATAATTTTTAATTTTGCACGTTTTATATGTAAAATATTTATAAGTGAAATATAAAATACATATTTTATTATATTAACGAGATAAAAAAAGTTTACTCTTAAAACGTGTTTAGAATAATTTTAATACAAAATGTGATAAAATAATTAGAGCTAGAATGATAATTCCTTATCTCAACATGAATTAAAGTTAAAACAATTATTGCGTCCTTTGATATTCAACCAAATTACTAACTATTAGTATATGTATTCCACTTGCTTCACTTGCCCTGTCAAATGAAGAAACACTAATTAATATAGCTTTAGTTGCAAATGGTGTAGTGGCCAAATGCTTCTTTAATTTGTTTCAAATAATGGCATTTGTTTACCACTTGCTTGTTATGTGACATGTCATTATAAGGTATTGGCATGACATGTGGCAACTAATTAAAAGATAAGGCAGTAAGTTCCACTTGTCACTTGTTAATATTTTAAGCCTAACATTTAAACTGTTTCAACTTTTTAAGAGACTTTAAAATAATTTTTACTTTTTAAGATCTTTTCAGATCGAATCATTTAATCTAGTGCGCTACCTCAGTGTTAACAAGTATATTTCATATTGTAAAATTTTTTAAATTCACACTCATTTATCTTACGAACTCTTTTATAAGTCTATAAATCATGCCCCACATACACTTTACAAAAATTACAGAATAGTGTGTTAAACCATAAAAGTTTAGGTTAATACATATTCGTATAATCCCTCTATCACTTATATCATAGAAAAGCGGAGACATAAATCATCACCGTCAAGTCTCTATATGCTCAACTCTGAACTTATCTCCAGATTCATATCTCAATAAACAATATCCATAAACATTTTTACAATATTGTTTAGTGTTTATGGATATTGTTTATCCTACGAGAAACTCTTTTTTGAGTTCATTGCTTATGGCCATAAGACTTTCTAAAATACAATCTTGAAGCATCAGAATATATAACCCACTCATATGAGTTGACGAATACTATATCTAGATATACTGAACTCTATGAGCATCAAACCATACTCAGTGACACCTAACAGTCAGACCATGAAAGATCTCCAACATATGTGTAACCTAAGTATAGTGGATCACTCAAAAGTCCACCATAGTGCTCAGGCCAAGTTATCATGAATACTACTCAACTTGTAAAGACTCTCCATTGACAGCTTTATAAAATGTCTATTGGAGGTCCCCATTGAGTCTGTTCAGTATCCAGTCCTTACTGAATACCCGTATGCATAGATCTTTACTAAGCTCATGGTCTGCTAAAACAACCATCTAAACCATTCAGATATAGATATACATTGATCTATATACGATAAAGTCTTCATCGATAGACCAGTATCAATGAAGATATATCAAGAACATAACATTTTAGAATGTACTTGCACAATGATATTTTTTAGTACTCTTTGTAACTCTTGTAACTTTGTCATTGCTAATATATCCCCAAGTCTTTATCCCATTTTAGAAAATGCTCTAACTCTTTAGATTTTACTGACTCTTATAACCTATTAACTCTTAGCATTTATAACTCTCAATGTTGCTAGCTCTTAGTCTAGGTCTAAACTCTTTCAGATCAGGTCTGAACTCCTTCAGATCATACAATGTCTGAAATGTTACAAGTATCTTATCGTATATTATTTACTATTAATAATTTTATTCAAAATATTTATTGTATAAATATTAAAAAATTAATATTTATACAATAATAGAATGACATGTAAGCACCATTTTTAACAAAATCATACTCTGAACAAAATTTAGTGCGTTAATAATTTTGAGTACAAGGATGGACTTGTGTTGAGGCCTAGGTCAACGGCTCCCTCAATCTTAAAGTTTCTTTTAAATAATTACATGCCCTATTTTAATATCTATTACACAAGGCCAGAGCTCCATTGGAGTTTAGGATGATTATGGTCCCTAAATATTGAAATATTTTTTAAATTCAATAATATTTTTTTATAATTTTTACCTTTAAAAATAGGTATTTTTGTGATTTAACTCTCTAAAATTTTAAATTTGAAATTATAAACCTTATACTTAACTCAAAATAATTTTTAACTTTAACATCCAACTTCTTCTTTACCTAAATTTTGGTACCACCCATATTATTACACTAGGATCTATTATAGAGCTAGATGGAAGAATATTCTTTTAAAAAACAAAATTAGTCAATTGATAGTATTGAAGCCTCTTTTTACCACCACCCATTTAAGTTCACTTTTCTAAAGCCCTCACTTAAATTTATTTTGTCCAAATTATTCTCATCCTAATAATTTTATAACCCCAATTTTTTTTACCACTTTTAATCATTTTAATATTAATATTTAATGTTTTCATTCTCATCTTGCTTTCATTCTTTTTATAAAAAAAACCTTCTATATTGATATTTTGACACAATCTTGTAGCCCTTGACCAATTTGGCTATTAAATATATTGATTGTTGTTGTTTAAAGAATTATCAAAAAAAGAAAAAAAAACAGTTTCTCCAAAAGATATCAAATATTACAATATATGTTCTTTTACGATTTTAAGTATAAATTCTTCAATCGAGCTATATTGGTGTGATAGAATGTTAAAATAAGGTATATTATTACTTAAAGACTTGAGTAATATTACTCAAAACATATGATTTTGTTGTATTTTAAAAAAAAAACTTTTGAAGAATTTAAATGAAATGAACACTGCCATTCGGGCCCTATTCGGGCGCCCACCTTCCGAGCCATTTAGCATTGCTCAAAAACAAAAGTTTTCTCAAGCCACATTTTGTCAGCAGAGTTTACAATAAGTTAACGTCACAAGTGTTCTGACAGGCCAATTGTCAATAACAGCATCAATTGTTTATATATATATATATAAATATTTTTGATTTTAAAAATATTTACCAATCTCATTTCGATATCCATCACATTAGTTCATATAAAAAAAAAATAATTGTTTAAGAACAAAAATATTAATAAAAAATTATTAAAAACGTTCTCACAAAAATTAATATAATATATATTAAATAAATAAAGACTAAATTAATATATAGCCATAAAATTAAAGATCAAAATAATATTTATATATATTCACACACTCTAAATATATGCTGACTTTTAAGTAATTTCCTTTCAAAATTGTTACCAAGTACATATGTTTTATATAAATTCTCTTATATTTGTGCGGTAAAACAAAATACTACTAACAAGAAGGAAAAGTATATATTACCTTATGTTGAATTTGATATTATTTAAAAAAAAAAGGTTTTATTAGTTATAATCCTTGAAATCAGTTACAAAACTGAATTATGTTAATATTGGGGATTTTTTAAGTAACGTAGAACAGTAGGAGTTATTTTAGGTAATTTAAAACTTAAAGGTGAGTAATTCTGGCTTGTAACTTAAGGGCACATAATTATTTCTTCTCAAGTTGCCACATGTAGATTACACTCGGACATGAGAAGAATAAAGATAACCCTAAAATCACCATTCCCCCGATCGTGATTATTATTTGGAATGTACTCATGTATTAGAATATTACTCAATTTAAAAATTTAAATTAATAGTTGAATGTCTAATATTAATATTAAAAATAAATTTTTAATAATTTCTTTGAAACGTGAATCTGAACAGATTTCATTCTAAATCAAAGTAAATCCCCTCATATGAAACGTAAATTCAAACAAGTTTCATCCTAAACTATAGTGGATCACCTATAGATAAAAACAAAAAGATAAATGAAAAAAATAAAAATATGGGGGCTTAAACTCAAAATCTTAATTTTGATACTATATTAATTTACCACTCAACTTAAAAACATAAATTGATGAGTGAAGGCCCAATATTATTATTAAAGACAAACCTTTAACATTATAACTATGACATAAATTTTATTTTACCTTTTTTCTTCTTTTTTGGCATTAATAAAAAAATTCTAACAATGATAGATAACTATAATTTACAAATAAAGCACATGCAATTAAAATAATATTCTCTGTATTGAAAAAGATATGGTTTAAGAAATTAAATTATAATAGGGATTATGATATTTTAATCCCTTATTTTCGGGGTATATACTAGTATAGTCTCTCATGTTCTAATAATTACTACGTTAATCCCTACCGTAAAAAATTTACTGTTAAATAGGTTATTTCTAAGGGCAAAATAGTACTTTTTTCATGTTTAAAATAAAAAATTAAAAAAATAACACGTTGACATATGATAAATTAATGTCGACGCGTGTCATCATGTAATTGATTAATATTTATAATAAATATATTTTGTTTAAAGGAATAAATATTTTTAAAATAAATTAATAAATATATATTCAATAAATAGAGGACATGTGTCATAATATGATTAATAACAAATGATATGTGTCATCATATAATTGGTTTATATGTTTAATAAATATATATTTTTAAGGAATAAATATTAAAAGTAAATTAATAAATAAAAGACACGTGTCATACTATGATTTGTTACAAATGACACGTGTCATCATATAATTGGTTTATATGTTTAATAAATATTTTTTAAAGAATAAGTCATCATATAATTGGTTTATATGTGTAATAATTTTTTTTTAAAGAATAAATATTTTAAAATTAAATTGATAAATATATATTTAATAAATAAAGGACATGTGGCATAATATGATTAGTTACAAATGACACGTGTTATCATATAATTAGTCTATATGTTTAATAAATATATTTTTTAAAGAAAAATATTTTTAAAAGTAACATCATAAATATATATTTAATAAATAAAAGACACGTGTCATAATATGATTAGTTATAAATAATATCTGTCATCATATAATTGGTTTAAATTTATCATAAATATTTTTAAAAATAAATTATATTAAATAAAAAATAAAAAAATTGAAATAGAATTGTCACCGTCGCTAAAAAATAGTAATCGATTGGCTTTCGACGATAAAATTTATATCATTAGACTATATTTTTTATTATTTACACAATAATAAAGTT
Organism: Ailanthus altissimus; assembly: GCA_946807835.1. NCBI lineage: Eukaryota > Viridiplantae > Streptophyta > Magnoliopsida > Sapindales > Simaroubaceae > Ailanthus > Ailanthus altissimus. The sequence goes on along the minus strand of OX327690.1, from coordinate 2,615,051 downwards.
ATTGTTTACAAAATAAAATATAAAAAAGGGTCAAAATAGTGAGAGAGGGACAGCGGTCTCCGTTGATCGCTGTCAAATAAAATGACGATGACATACACCATCCCTACCTATGAATAAATTAAATAAAATGACGGTGACATATATCACCTCTACTTAGGGGTGGGCAAGGTTCGGTTTGATTTTTTTAAAAAATAAAATTAAAATCAATTTTTTTAATAAAAAAATCGAATCGGACCGAACCGATTTTTTTTTGTTAGGTCGTATTTGATTTTTTAGGTTTTTTAAATTTTTTTTAAATTTTTTTTATTTTTTTATAAAAAAAATTAAACCGAATCGAAGGTTAATTTTTTTGGTTAGATAAACAGTTGGATCGAAATTTTATTCGATTTTTTGGTAGCTAATTTTATTCGATCGACAAAAACCTCTTATTGGCCTTGGAATTGGCAAAATGACAAGGACTAAAGCGGTAATATATTCTTTTAAAAGGAGACGTTGATCAAACTAAGGCCAAGCAAAATGTTGACCCTACTACCGATTGACAGCACGCTTTATTCACAAAATTATTATATCAATGATTGTTCATTTGATAGGTAGGTTTAGTAAAAGAAAGATTCCTTTATATATGATGGTCCTATCTTCAAAATAGAGGGTCCCACAAATAGTTTAAGAATTTCGATTTATTTTTTTTCAAAGAAAGATTCCTTTATATATGATAGTCCCATCTTAAAAAAAGGGTCCATAGATAGGTTCTGAATTTTGATTCATTTTTAAAAAAAAAAAAAAATTTAATTAGAGTTATTTCGGTATATATCTATATATATCTACATATATAATTTAGTAGAAGACGTTATTCACATTATCTTACATTATTGTATGACATTATTTAGTTAATTACAACTTCAACATTATTTAAGATGTGTTATAAAATTACTCACTTTCAATATTTTTTTAACTTTCAAGATTAAAAGTTAGCACAACTCATTTTAAACAGTTGCATTATAATTAAATTAAAGTTAAACTGAAATTCTAAGAAAAACTTAATTAGATTTGTAAAAAAACTTCAATGATTAATGAAAGAATCATGATAATATTTTAATAATATTATAAGCTATTTCTTTTAATACTATTCTTTGTTCTCTAAGTACTATTTTTGTTTTTAGAATTGCGAACAGCTAATTATTGTTGGTGGGAATGTCACAAGTGATAGATTTTTGTAGAAGGGAGATGTTGACTAAAGCGAAAATAGATGTTGGCTTCATAATTTGAAATAGGGGACAATTGTAGAGTGGCAGATATTAGCCATATCAATTTTTTTTTAATCAAGGTTTACGACGGCAATAAATTTCTTTCATAAAATAAAATAAATGATATTTATAATTCTCATTTTAACAATTTTTTTTATTTTTTAATTAAATTTTATTTTTTAATAGATTCTTTGCTTATAGTGAGTGCAAAAAACTTTTTACTGAAGCTTATAGTGAGTGTAAAAATCTTTTTACAAATTAAAATCAGTAAAACAATACTTTTAGTGAAAAAAAACTAATAGAAGAAATTCAAATATCATTTATTTTATAAATAGTTTATTTATTATTTTAACTTTGGGGTTTGAATATAGTTTATTTGTTGTTTCAAATTTCATTTTAAAAGTTATAGTTAGAGTTTTTATGTACTTTAATACCACTTTGTTAAAAGTTTAACAATTTAAAATTTTAGTGTACATAAAAAACTTTACTCATAAGTAAAATAAGAATAAATAAATTACACAAATAATTAATCAATTACATAAACATAAGAATATACGTGATTCAATAAAAAATGCTTACTTTATGGCTAGTCACGGGATCATAACTTTTTTATTACTCAATTCACATAAAATTCTCAAATCACAAATCTTTCACAAAAGATTACAATAAATATAAAAATAAATGAGTTCTCCAAAGGGTCTATCTGCACTCTCTTGTGCATTCAATACTCAAACACTCCCATAACAATACACTCTCTCTCTTACCTAGTGACCTAGTGCTGTTTAAACTCTCTATTTGACACTTTCTTTGATGACTTTAATGCATTCAAATGCAAGATTAATCTAATAGATTTACTATAGTTTTTAGTACTTCAAAACGTTCTTAAAACCTCTATTTTTAGTTGAAATAAAAATTCACTTGTTTAAGTAAAACAAAACTGATTCAAACTCATTAAAATCGATTCATATCAAGAAAGTTTAATTTTTTCTTTGAAATTTTGAGCAATTAATTAATTCTATTATTTTTTTTATTGAAAAGTATAAATATTATATCTCAAATCCTAAATAATTATCTTACTATAATTAATTACAATATCAACATTCTAGGAAGAGGGAATAAACCTTCCTTTTAATAAGTGAAAGAATCAACAATAATAATGGTAGAAACTAAACAAAATTTTCAAATAAATAAATGAAGAGACTTCAGTCCATTTCGGTGATTAAAGTGACCGACATCAACCACAATTAATTAATTTTCTAGTGGGAAAATGTAGATAAAGTCAAGCAATATGACAAAATCTGAAACAGGTGATCAATTTTCATTGGAAAGAAACATGGAAAGAAACAAAAAAATATATGTAGGTTCTATAATTTGAGAGAGAGCTGGCAGAGCAAAAGATATTTTTATTGACTTCTGCATTGACGAAATCATTTTTACACGTTTTACTGAACACTTTTTTCTAATAGTAGTGAGAGCGTCGATTGCAGTTATCTATTGTTATTTTAAAATCAATTAAATTTAATAAGTAATGTTAGCATTAGTTATAATTCATGAGTAGTTATCTTTAACCCAATCATATTTTATTTTTTTAAATTTATATTTCACTAATAAAATTGTACTAAATATTTTTCTAAAAAATTATACTAGATATAAAATATTAAGAGAAAATATTATTTTCATCCTTGAGTTTATGGGTATATATCAATTTAGTCTTCTATTGTCCAATAAATACCATGTTAATCAATGTTGTTAGAAATATTATGTTAAATAGTTACTTTTTTGTTACTTTTACCGTAATACTCTTGAGTCAAATGTCAACCAATCATCATGACACGTGTCATAATGTAATTGATTTATATTTTTACTAAATATTTTAAAAAATAAACTAAATTAAAAAAGGAACTGCCACTGTCGTTGAAAAACAGCGATGCTCTGATGATAAAAATGATCTAATTTTACATTATTAGACTATATTTGTCTTGATCTACACAATGGCATGGTCATTTTTTTGACAAAAAAAGAGAGTAGAATATGCCAAAAAATGGTGAGGAGGGGCGGCAGCCACTGTCATTTATCATCAAACACGTAGGGGCTGGAGGCGATGGCGGTGACTTGCACCGCCCCCACCTATAGATACCATCGCCCATCCTCATCATTTTGAGCCATTTTCTTATTTTTTTTGGGGGCAAAAACTGACCTCACTACTGTGTAGATCAGGAAAAATAGAGTTAAATAATGTAAATTTTAGCTTTTATTAATGCCTAACATTGCCAGAAAATGGCGCTCAATCGATCAAACCCCCTTTATTGCAGAAATGTATAATCTCAAGCAAATTTAAAGTAAAAATAAATAATAAGAACTAAATCAATCAAGAACACATACACATAAAAACTAATTTATGCGGTTCGCTAAAAGTCTACGTCTACAATAGATCAAGAAATCCTAGTTTTTTTTATTAACTTTTCTAGAAATTACAAAGAAAACAGAATAAAGAATTTATTTGGTGTACCTTTTTTCACACAAAAAGAATAAGCGCCTATAATGGTTTTACCCTAATATACAAAAGCATTTAATGTCTACCTAATTTTTTAATCTCTCTTGTAGTCTCTCTTTAATGCTTAATGAATTCTAATGATTTACAAGAGCTTATATAGTGCTTATAAAGTCTCTAGAAACACTATATCTAGTTAGAATAAAAGTCCTTGCATGTAGGAGTTCATAACCTCGTCAAAGAAGTCGAATTCGAGCCAAAAATAGAACTTTCCAAAGTTAGGCATCGCAACAAAAATACCTAGTGTCGCAACATTGATGTAACTCGATCTAGCACTGCAGCACCATAGATTCTATCTCCGGTGCTGCCAACCCAACACTACAAAGCTTAACTTGTAGTTGTCTCTTTATATTTTTTGTGCTCCTTCTTACTTTTTTCGCGCTCCTTCTTACTTCTAATTCTCCATCTTCTCTTCCCTCATACATTAAATACACACTAGATTTCTTATTGACTCTTTAGGTAGTATCTATCTCAATTTATGAACAAACACGATTGTTAAAACACCAATTCCAATATACCATTCTTTGACTGAAATCTCCCCACAAGAACACATTTGAATTCATCCACACCAATGCTATATCACCTAGAGCTAACTTTAGCTCTAATACCAGTTTATTAAAGAGGAAAGATTAGATTTAGCACTAATCTCTCATTGAACAATAAGTCTTTTGCCCTAATACCTCTTTATTACAAAAGCATATGATCTCAAGCAAATATAAATTAAAAGAAATAATAAGAACTAGATCAATCAAGAACACATACATAAACTAATTTACTTGATTCAACAAAAGCTTACATACACCGTGGATCAAAGGATCATAGTCTCTTTTATTAACTCTTCTAGAGATTACAAGGAAAATAAAATAAATAATCTTAAAGATTCTATTTAGTGTACCTTTGTTCACACAAGAACAATAAATGTCGATAATGGTTTCACCCAAATATATACAAGCACTTAGTGTCTACTTAACTCTTTAATCTATCTTATAGTTTCTTTTTAATGCTTAATGATTTCTAATAGTTTATAAGAGTTTATATAGTACTTATAAAGTCCATAGAAATCCTAAACTTAGTTAAAATAAGAGTCATTGTATGAAAAAGTCCAAAAATCCCTCAAAGAAGTCGAATTTGAGTTAGAAACAGAGGTTCCCAAAGTTGGGTACCATGGCGCCAAGGTCTGGCACCGTAGCGCTAGTGTAACCTGCTCCAACACTATGGTGCTAGAGCTTTTATCTTCCGTTGCCAACCTAGAATTGCAGTGCTACGACTTGGAGTTGTCTTCTATGTTTTTCACGCTCCTCTTTACTTCTAATTCTCTGTCTTGCTCATCCCTCATACATTTAATGTATGCTAGACTTCTTGTTGACTTTTCACTTGGTATCAATCTCATTTCATATCATACATGATTGTTGAATCGCTAATTCCAATAGATACTAATTAATGTAATTTTAATTATTAATGTGGTAATTAATAACTCCTTAAATAATGATATTATATTTATTATTAATGCGATAGTTATTAAGGAATAAGATATATGACACTATAATTTTGATACAACATCTTATATAATTTTTGAACTCTTAGATAAAATTAAATTTCAAATGTACATTAATTATAATGAGTTAATTATAAATATTATCATTGAATATGCATTGATCTATTGATCCAAATGTAATAGAAAAATATTAAATGGTGGCCTATTTTTTCCTAAATCACTATTTTCCTTCCTCTTTCTTCTTTGACAGACTTTTTCTTTTTATTATTTTTTTTTTGACAAAACACTTAGAGGATTATAGGTCTTCATTGATCCTTTAAACCCAAGCTTTAATTGGTATTTTTAGAGAGAAGTTAGGGGATTTAGACTTCTAGAGAGAGAGTGGTTTTTGAGAAAATAAATTGTATGTTCATTAGTGACTTTGGGCCCTTTTTTATAGTAAGGAAAAAACCCATAAGTTTGAGAATCTATAAAGATGCCTTTGATGGGCCTTTTATTCCCTTAATAGGCCTTTACAAAAATATATTAGTTAATTATTCACAAGGTAATTTATTTTATAGTTTCTACACTTATCCCTCCTTTTAAATAGTTTATTTCTCAAGATTTTTTGTAAAATAGGCTTAGTACAATTTGATTTGGATTATAGTGCTACAATTTTGCTTTTTGGAGTGTCTTGATTTGACTAATTTATTTGTCTTTCTCGACTTGTCCTTCTTCATTCATGCAGCGCTGTGTTCTTGATAACTAGTTGGTGGTGCTTCATCTTGAGTCACAACTCACGTCTTTATTTAACTTGCTACTGATAAAAGGATGCTTTATTGAAAGAAAGAAGTCGAGAAGCCGTAGAAGCTGTGGAAGTCGTGAAGCTTGAATCTAAACTCACATCTATTCAGCTTATCATTGATTATAAGAATGTTTGTTAGAGGAAACTAATACTTTGGAGAAGAGTTCAACTATTGATTTATTGCGGAAGTAGGTTACTTATTGTTCTTACTAATGTTGCTATTTTGGCAAGACAAAGAGTTTGTTGAAGATTTAGTAATTTTATCAATTTATTGATCTTACTGTAAAAAATTCTAAGCTGGCTGCGAGTTGAGAAAAGATATTAGATTTCTAAATCAAATATTTTGGATTCACGATAGTGCTGTAATAAACTTTATAGTAGGAAAAGGGTTTAATCTCATCGACTGAAAGGTTTCCTCATAGGAAGGTTGACTAGTACCAGTGCTTTGCACTTGTCTTTTTTACAGATTCTACTAGTTTTTACAATTCTTTATGGATCTTTCATTTGTTTCCTCTTTTTATACTTCTCAATTTCAAACTTTGTTACTTCTAGGTTCATTAATACTCCTCTCAGTGAGTACATGTTTACTTTGATTAATGAACGTATTCTAAGACCTTTTTAAAATATTATACTTATTAGTTTGTTTTGAGGTATATTATAGGGTATGCCTTTAGAATATTTCGATGATTTTATTCTTGACCTAGTGAGGGTATAGTTTGGATATATATTGAGATGTATTAGGCGATTTTATATTTATCCTAATACGGATATACTTGATGTCTATTGAATATCACTTTTTAGGTGTTTATTAAGATGTATAACATGTGTAACCCTCTTTTTCTTTTTTAGGAAGTACTCAAAGGGTTTTTCTAGTTCCTTAGTTTATTTTTGTCTTCTCTTTTTCTTTCCTTTTATAGAGAGAGGGATATATTTTCCTTTAAGATATGCATACTAAGCATATTTTGTGTATTTTTTGGGATTAGACGAATATAATCTAATATTCTTTTATCAATTGTTATATTTAAAATTTAAAATATATCATAAGTGTAAGTGAATAATGAATATTTTTTACCCCTCTTATTTTATTGCTTGATATGAGTACTTTTTTTTTGTCTAAGCGTCTTATTTAGTCGCTATTAAATTGGATTTAATTGTATGAATATTCATTTTCTTAAATGTATGATATATATATTGCATCCTCAATTGTGCATGTAGTTAATTTTGACCACTTACTTGATTGCAAGGTTTAATTGTTTATCCGTCAATTCCAAATATGCGACATGATTAGTCATCTTTTCTGTTATGAGTATGCGACAAGATTAGTCACCTTTCGTTAAGAGCGTATGATATGACCAGTCATCTTTTAATCGTGCAACTTGTCTAATTGTCTTTTTAATTGTGTAGCTTTATTTAGTTTGGCTTTCAATTGTGCAGTGAGTTTATGCTGCAATATAACTTTCTATTTTGTTGTTTATTTTTTATTCTACAAAATTTTATTGTCATGATATAAATGTAAAGCTAACAGCTTATATCCTTTTACAAATAATTTTCACTAATAACATTTTATTTGGAAGCTCACATAAATATGTATTTTGTAAGATGTTGATAATTTACAACTTGTAAGGTTTGATAACTTGTGTGATTTGGCTACTTGCAGGTTTTGACAATTCACATATTTTGGTACTCGTATATTTTTTTAACTCGCATGCATATTTTTGCTTTTCTAGAAATCATGTATTTAATATTTGCAAGATGTGTTTTTCACACTTCTTTTTATGAGGCGAAGCTATCTTTTTTTTCTGATCATGATTTATTATTTATGCTATTGTCAAAATTAGTTTAGGTAAGCAATCTGTAGCTCTTGATTATGATAGTATGACATATTCAGTTGTCTTTTGATCGTTCAACAAGTTTTGTTGTAATGTATGTTATAATTTCTATTGTCTTACTTTCTTTAACTATAAGATTTTATTTTCAAGATATGATTATAAGAATAATAGCTTGCGTCTTGGGCAGCTAATAACGTTTATTTTAAAACTCTACATAGATGTGCACTTTGAGAGATTTTTGATGATTTGCATATTTTGATAATACACGTGCTTTGATAGCTAGAGTGATTTAACAACTTTCGTGATTTGTCATGATTAGTCGGCTTTTATTGTGTGACATATGTTTGTCGGCTTTTCATGTGCGATATATGTTTTTTTATTTTTTTAATGTACGACATGATTTATCGACTTACATGACTTATTTAGTCGACCTTTATAATCTGAGTATGTAACATAATTACTCACCTCTTGATTTTGAATGTACGATATAATTTAGTCGCCTTTTAACTCTAGATATATGACACTTGTCTTTTTTATTTTGTAACTTATTTAGTTAACATTTTGTGATATGAATGATGTGATGTATGTTTGTCAGCTTTTTTATTTATGTAACTAGATTAGTCGGCTTTGGTGTGACGTACTGATTGTCCATTTTTGTTAATCATACGACTAGATTAGTCTACTTTAGGTGTGATACTGTGGCTGTTATCATTTTAATTGTTATGAGTTTTGGGCCATCTTGTTAGGCAATTTGACTAAATACATTACTTATTTGTGAGTGTAGTTTTCTTGTTGGCAAATTTGCCACAAGTATATATTGATTTTTGTGACTAGATTAGTATCTTAAGTGAGACGTATTGACCATAAGCTTATTTAAATTTTGCGATTAAAATAGTCATCTTATGCACAACATGTTGACGGTCAATTTATTTAATTTTGGCAACTAGAATAGTCGTCTTAGGTGTGACGTGTTAACTGTCAGCTTATTTAATTTTCCGCAAATTTTTTTCTTACGCTTATTTATTTTTTGTGCGAGTGTGTTCTTCTAGCGCTTATTTATTGTTTTAGAGTGAGTATTCTCTAGCACTTATTTGTTTTGTTTTATTTTATTTTTTTGTGCTCAAGTATATACTCAAGCGATTTTTTTCTTTGTTTTGGATACGAGTATGTACTCTTTAACGTCTTATTTATATTTTGCACGAGTATAAACTCTTTAGCGTCTTATTCATGCACAAATATTTTTATGAATAAAAATATAAACGTCTTATATATTTTGTGCGAGTATGAGCTCTTTAGTGTTTTACAAATATGAAGCACGACTTATAAACTCTTTAGTGTTTTACTCATATTTTGCGTGTTAATTTTTATGAATAGAAATAGAATTTTTTTTATTATAAAAAGTAGGGGTACCTTGCGACTTCTTGTGTTTCTCGTGACTTTATTGACATTTGGCTTTCTTGGGTATAAAGGTCTTTTTTAGGGATCAAATTTCTTGACTCGTGGTGCTGCAACTTCAATGATATTCATTTTTTGCCTTTATGATTTCTTTCACCCATTTGTTCCTTTTTTTCTTTCTGCGGATCCCTTTAAAACTTGCTCTAGTTTCCATTTAGTGGAATATGTGAATCTTCATTGATAGAGATGGTGATGCCAATGTTTTTTTATTTATTTCTTTCTTCTTTTAGGTTAATATGATAACATCTTCTTGCTACTTGTTGATCTCTTTTTATGGTAGCGTTTCCCAAGACATATTTTGTGTTTTTCTTATTTTAAATCGAGCTTTCTTTTTTTATGTTTTTTTTCGTTCTTTGGTGAAGCTTTCAGCATCAGGCTCAATACTAATAGTGAGAATCTTCAGTTTGTTAGAAGATTTCATTTTTGCGACTTCTTCGAAGCTGCTGTGAGGAGATGTTTGTATATTGACTTTAAGGAGATGTTTGTATATTGGTTTTTAGAAGATGCATGTATATTGGTCTTCACCACTTCTTTGAAAGCTCGAAGTTGCTTTAAGGAGATGCTTTGTATATTGTTCTTTAGGAGATTCACTGTGAGGATACGCACCCAGTTATCCTGATAAGCCGGGACATACTGGTCCCAGTGGGCCATCACTGGTCCAGGCCTTCCAAGTGGCCTCCATTCACTCAAAACATACCCCCAAGGAATCGAACCCGGGTGGGTTATACCACCTCAAGATGCCTAACGAATCCGTCCTTGTACCTTTTTTGTGAGGATACGCACCTAGTTATCCTGATAAGCCGGGACATACCGGTCCCAGTGGGCCATCACTGGTCCAGGCCTCCCAAGTGGCCTCTATTCACTCAAAGCATACCCCCAAGGAATCGAACCCGGGTGGGTTATACCACCTCAAGATGCCTAACAAATCCGTCCTTGTACCACTTGGGCTGGCCAGCCCAAGTGGTATGCTTTGAGTGAATGGAGGCCACTTGGGAGGCATGGACCAGTGATGGCCCACTGGGACCGGTATGTCCCGGCTTATCAGGATAACTGGGTGTGTATCCTCACATTCACTCTTAGCATATGAAATAAGAATATATTTAACTCTCTTTATATCTCAATTAGAATCCTCTTGGCATATAAAATAAGAATATATTTATTTCTTTTAATTATTATACACCAAATTTTGTAAATGTGATTAAGTATTTATTATGCCAATCTTTATATTTGTCTACAATAAATCATGACTCATACTTTATAAAAAAAAGGTATCTACGCCAAATCTTGTAAATGGTTTCAAGAATTTATTGTGCAAACTATAAAGATTGTCTATAATAAATCAAGATTCACAACTTTGCAAGAAAGGATATTAATATTGTAAGACAAAATAAATAAATCATATATAAATTTGCTTAACTTAAGAATAGAACATTAAATTTTAGCATAAGAGTTGAAGTATGTTTTATTACTTTATCAAGAGTTTCACCCTTTCACCTTAGCAAATTGAAAATTACTTAGACATAATAAAATTAAAGAAAAGCAATGGAAGAATAGATAACATGAACTTTAGACTAGTAAATAAAAGAAATAATACTACAAAGAGATAATACAAAAGAGAAGTATTTTGAACTGAAATCTAACTCTCTAATTACATACCTTAGATTATAAATACAGATAATACAAGACAAAGGAGGAGGGAACCACTTGGATTATAGAAGTCGAAGAGGGAGGCAACTAATTTACACTAATTATCATTAATAGACCCACTTGATTTTCCAATTTAAAATTGATGTTGTTCGAATTAGCTTCCACTCAAAAATTCAAAGTTGTAGATAAGTCTCTTAGGTTTTCAAAGTCAGTTGTATCATATGTATTACATATGTATTGCTCCAGTTATTAATTTCTCTTTATAGTTGATTCAATTATGCTCTAATTGCTCTTTAAGACTTGTGTTGTGAGTCTCTTGAGTGTTTTATGTCTTCTTGTGTGTTCTTTGAAGGTTGGGAATGTGATCTTTTATAGAGATTGATTTAAGCTTGAAAATCTTAATTCTTTTCGGTTCAGGAATTGCTTTATCACTGGAGTTCTATCATACTGTCGCTGGGGTGCTGCATTCAAAAGCTTGTATCATTGGAGTGGTAACACCATATCGCTGGGGCGCTGAACCATTATTGGCATGGTAGCTAGCTAGCGTTGAGGCGACAAACTCGACTTAAGCAAGTCTTTTTTTTTTTTTTTCTGATTTTCTTATTTTGATCAAAGGTCCAGTGTTAGGGTGAAAACTCTTATAGTATTAGGTGCATATTTTGAGTATCTTTGCACTTTAGTCCCTTGTTTGTGCCTATTTCAATAATGCACATGAATAACCATTTATTCTCATAAAAATAATAAAATACCAAGATAAAAACATGAAAAAGTAAATGACAAATATACCCTAATCAAATTTCCTCAAACTTAAACACTTACTGGTCCTCGAGTAATTAAAAATCAAGAAAGAAACAAATGGTTAATCTTGACTGAAATAACAAACAAAGAAAATAAAATAAAACATGCTAGGTTAGTAAGATGATCAAAATGATTGTCTCAAAAGCTGTTTAAATGGCACTAATCCTAAAGTCGGTAAATAACCATTAACAATTTTAATTATCTCTATTTAGCCCCTAATTCTTCCTCAAAGATAATCACCATATGTGTGTGTGCAAGCCGTAATAAATAGCTAAAACCATATCTTGATTTACTTTACACTTAAGTTTGTACATGAAAAATGATGTCTCGGCATTTAAATTGTATACTGACACTTTCATACGCTTGCCTTTTATACCACTGTCCATTAATGTAGAAAATCACATGTTTAAGAATCTATTTATGACTTACTTAACTTGAAAGGTAAGGCTAGAATCAAGGTGGGATAAAAGGATAAACAATTTAGGTTTGAATCACACCATGAATACTTACATTTTACCTAGAAACCTCTTGATCTTTCTTTTCCTTATATTATCTATGTCCTCAAACTTATTGTGTTTCTATTCTATCTTTCAAACCATTTTTTTTCAAAAGAATTTCTTTTTTTTTTCTTAGGCTAGGGGTATTTTATTTCCTTTTCTTTTCTTCTTCTTTATTTTTGTTTTTTTGAATATCCCAAACTTAGATTAACAAATAACACTAAAACTTATTTTCTTATAACACCAACCATAACCTATTTTCTTTTCAAGAGTATGTCTAAGCAAACTTAAGGTTTATGGTGTAATGGGTATATTTTTGGATAAATGAACTTTTAAGTCTTGGGTTTATAATGTAGTTAAATAAAAAAATGGATATTTAGGCAATGAAATGATAGAGAAAAATATACAATCAAGGTAGGCTAGAAAGGCTTAAATGGTTCAAAGATTGCCTAATGTCATTTCTCTATTCATGTGTTTTCTAGGATTTTGCCCCAAGTAGTAACTAAAGACAAGTTCTAGAGTGTTGGTCTTTGAAACTGTGGTGTACTCCCTAAAGCATTAGTATTTCTAAGTAATAACTATAACCATTCATGCTTATAAAGTGCTTACAAGAATGGTGAATATAAATAAGGATGAACTTGTTCCTAAACTTAGATAACCAAAATTGTCTCAAGTAACTATCATTTTTAGAGGCTGAATATAAATAAGGTTGACTTTGAAAGTGATGGTGTCATCTTGCACCCTAATAGTTAACTCCTATTTTGGCACATCAGTGATTGTTCATCCGGTGGCTAGGAAGGGTTTTCTAATGATGATGGGAATCTCCTTGTATTCTTCTATGTCTAGAACTCTAAAATTGACAGGAAAGTTGAACTTATCCATTTTTACTAACACATCTTCAATAACTCTTTTGGGATAGGTGAGAGAATGATCTATTAACTAGAGTGTGACATTTATTAGCTTAGCTTCCTCTAGTCTTAATTTGTTATAGATAGATAGTGGCATGAGGTTAATGTTAGCTCCTAGATCAAAAAGTACTTTCCTAAATTGTAATTTCTAATTGAGCATGGTATGGTAAAGCTCTTAGGATCTTTGAGCTTAAGAGTTAGCTTTTTTAGAAGGATGACATTACATTTATTTGTTAGGGCCACAATCTAAAAAAAATGTAATCTTCTATTCTTTGATAGGATGTCCTTCATGAATCTCATATAGCTTGACATTTACTCCAATAAATCTACAAAAGGAAGATTAATATGTAATTTTTTAAAAACATCAAGAATTTTAGAGAATTGCTTATCTAGTTTCTTCATTTCTAGCATTTGAGGAGATAGAGGAAGTGGTATGATTGACTGCATAGGTTACTTATGCAGGTTGCTACTGGTATTTTATGTAGTCTAGTGATTTTTCTTGAGGTTGATCTTTCGATAGGCCATTGGTAGGCATTGAACACCATCTTATCTAATAGATCATAAGCTTCATCAGTAGATTTGTTCATAAGTGCTCTTCTAGCTACAACATCTACTATTGTTCTAAATTGATTGGCTAATCCATTGTAGCATGTTTGTACAAGCAACCACTTCAGGACTCCATGATGAGGAAAGTTTCTTAAAATGAACAATAATGCATATGAATAGCCATTTATTCTTGTAAAATAATAAAATATCAAGATAAAAATATGAAAAAGCAAAAGACAAATATGCCTTTATAAGCATTCATCTTTTAAGGAGGAAGTATCATTGGGAAGAAGATGAAAGGGTTAGAGTGTCTAACTTATCATATGCATAAGCTAAAAATAGCTTGGAGCATGCCATGTTATGTACGAGGCCTGAATTTAGATGGCAGTAAGTGTTACTAGCTTGTATCCATCTGACTTATATAATGACTATTAAATAGTTATGAAACATATCTGAAATACCTAAAAGGTATATAGGGTAAGTTTCTGGATCATGGAGAAGGATTCTTATTGGCGAATGAACCCACATATTCAGACTTCACATCTGATTCGGATAGAGAATGTGCAATTTAGACGTCCACTACTAATTCTACCTTAAAGGTAGAATATGTTATAGCTTGAGAAGTCTGCAAAGAAGTTTTACAGATATTCAAGCCAGTTGCAGAGTTTAGAATGGTTCCAATAACAAGGTACCTGCTCAGTGGATTCATCCCACAGTGATGAAACAATAACAAAGTAACTGCTCAAGCTAAGAAGCCAAATGGCACACCAAGGTTTTGATCATGTGGACTCTGAATACCACATAATTAGAAACATCTTGGCTACTGGAGATATAATAGTATATAGGATACATTTTATAGATAACGTAGCAGACTTGATAAGGGCAAAATTGTCATATATTTTTTCATATTTTTATTTTGATATTTTATTATTTTGTGAGAATATATGGCTATTTATGTGCATTATTGTCATTTATAGGGACTTGAACAAAAACAGGGACTAAAATGCAAAGTTTTCAAAATATGAGTCTATAGTTCCAACGCTACAAGAATTTTCGCCTCAGCGTTAGAATAGTGATCGAAATAAGAAAATCAGAAAAGATGACCTGTTTAAGTCACATTTGGCGCCCCAGCACCAAAGAGTCACCGCGCCAGTGATAGTCCAGCGCTAGCATCCCACCGCTCTAGCGGTAGAGCCTTTTTCACGTGTTGCCCCAGTGACAACTGCATAGCGCTCCAGCGGTAGTGCAAGTCCTAATTCGACAAGAATTGAGATTTTCAAAGTTCATATCAATCCCTATAAAAGGCCACTCGACCTCAGACGTTAAAAAAGAAGCTAGAGAACTTAGAGCACCTTAGAGCAATTGAAGATTAATTAGAGCAACTTTAGAGAGAGATTCAAAGCGTTCTTCGGCATCAAGAGTATCTTAGGCAGCACAATTAAGAGCAATTCGATGTCTATATCGGTTTGCTAGTAATTGTATCATAATTTTTTATTATTTTTACTGCTGTTCTCTTGTAGCCATGAACTAAACTTATTTTCTAGGGTTAATACTTGAACTCAATATGTGCGCTTAATTGCCATATCTTTTAATATTCAATAAACTTAGTATTTTATTATTTAAATTACTTATTCTTAATGCTTCAATATATCTGGCCAA
Organism: Ailanthus altissimus; assembly: GCA_946807835.1. NCBI lineage: Eukaryota > Viridiplantae > Streptophyta > Magnoliopsida > Sapindales > Simaroubaceae > Ailanthus > Ailanthus altissimus. The sequence goes on along the minus strand of OX327690.1, from coordinate 2,599,638 downwards.
TATATGCGAATGAATTGGTAATATTTTGACAAACTCGGAATAGGAATCAATATATTTAGACTTAGGTAATTTAATGCATGATTGTAGAGTAACATTCAATGTTGCATATGCAAGTTTCAATTTAGGATAGGAATATACTTAATTGGCATGTATGATCAATAAGACCTAATCTTAATTAAATATAGTTTATTACAAGTACTATAAGAATATAGGTATTTGGTAAATTAAAGTATACTTGCATGACCTTGGAAGAGGTTTGTGAATACATTAGTGTCTTGATCAATAATAAAGACTAAGTGAGTTAATTATTACAGGATTAATTATTAAAAAGTATGTTGAGGGATAATTGTCACGCCCTAGACCCAAAAGATCTGACACACGACATCACTTACATTCATTCAATAAAACTTAAACATTTATTTTTATTTCTTTCAGAATTATAGCAATTGAATTATGACTGGGACAATTAGTAAACCGGAGATACACAGAGTTTTCTCAGAGATTAACACTCTACTACGTCACCAGTAGCAACTTTGTTACCAGAAGCCCAGAATATATTCATTGCAAATTCTTACTTAAAATTAATCCATTACTACACTTGGTGAAACTTAAACTAAATCCAACCACACATAATAAAATAATACATAAGTATTTATTCACTAGGGACAAATCAAATATCTTATCCCACGTGTCCCCAAATGAAACACTTAGCAACCTAACAACTTAGGGAACCCAAGGAACAGCAGAAGCCTTGACAAATCCGTTAAGCACACATGTACCTTATTTACCTGAAATCAACATAAATTATAATGAGTATAAAACTTAGTAAGCATACTAGTTTTTCATATATCAAATACAGATACATATATGTACACAATGCATATGTATGATATGCTGTGATCAATCAAAATCATAATCTTATCAAATCACATATCATGTAAGCGCTTACACATTCTTTCAAAACACATAATAGGAATACCATCACTCAACTACTACTTAGTAGGACTTACATATCACATATCAAATAATGAGCCAAATGTCACTCGTAGGTGACACACCGTATGAGAGGAATAGTACAAGTGAGGCCGTTAAATTACACATATATAATGCTAATGCCCGAAGGTAAAAGCCAAACCCTTACCCTGATCATCGGTGAGTCCTCTCACATGCACCAATACGCCACTACACGAATGTGATGACTCACTCTTCCTTTAGGTACCAATAGGATCCTCCCTACATACGGAACACATAACATATACCAATCCCGAAGAAAATGCCACACATAAAAGGCTCCACAAATCACATAAAATGCCTACTAAGTTAACAGTGAGTTCAAGTACCCTCAAAACACAAAATATTTCTCATGGACATATTACACTTCAAAAGCTTTCTTTGTTAAACATATCTTATTTTGAAAGCTCACTTTCAAAAACACATGTATGTCATGTATGTCCATGCTCACATTCATAAATACATATCTTCACATTTCATATCAAAATATATTTTGACATAACATAAACATATTCCTAACCACATTTACAAAATCATACAAAACAATTACTACGTTTATTGTGATTTCAGTAAAAAGTCTAGTATACTTACCTCTTAACACTTTCAGCTACAAGGCTTAAATCTCCTTAACCTATCAATGGAGATTAATCCTTTCATAAGCCTCATAATTCACACAAAATACTTTAAATAGCTTACAAAATTATACACAATGCATTTATCACATCAAATTAGTCTAAATACTTGGTTTCTCAAAACCTGTCATTCTGACCACTTACACTTAACAAAGTTTTCTAATACATCAAATGATGTCCAATTACTCCGAAATCAGAATATATCATTCTTGACTCATATATCCTTCTTATATATGAATATTATATCAAAATTCCTACACAATCCATTCCATACATACCATCGAATCCAAACTACTAACCTGACAAGATCAAGATACTTACTGAACAGTATTCAATCTCCCAATTTTATAAAATCATATACTAACTCAAAAATTATAAAACTACCACATAATTACTCTTAACATATATCTCAGTCCATGATAAATATTTCACTTCCAAATCCATGCCAAAAGTATTTTAAAACTATTATATTCCATAGCTTTAAAAATCTGTTAATCAAATACTGTAATGAGCGGATACACTTTAGAAAATTATAACATTTCAACCACATTGATCTAAATTCTCAATTCTGAGTATATCATATTAGACATATAAAATTATCATATTCCAAAAATTCGTAATTTTTGAAGATCATTCAGTAGGACAAACATTGTTCGTCACTGTATCATACTGTTTACATAGGAAATTTCCAGAATTTTAAGGTCATTTTGGTAAATTCACTAAAACTTCAATTTCCAGAATTTTTAATCGATTCAAAGTTTCAGATGATCCTAAACATGACTAATTTCATATAATCAAAATTAAAAATCATAATCAAATCACAATAATTTATAAAATTCCTAGATCAAGAGACTATCAATCAGAAATTCTACAATCCATCATGATTTATCAAGCTATCTTATAGATCATCATCAATTCTCAAAATATCATACGAAATACACATCAAATACTCAATTATACATATTTCTAGAAATCAAAACTTAAAAAAATTAACATAATTAACACCAATAAATTGAGAAATAGTTGTGATATACCTCTTAAAATTCAAAATTCCAATTTCTTCTTCTTTTTCTTCTCCTTCTTCTCTTTCTCTCCCCTCTTTTTCTCTCTTCTCTCTCTCTAAAAGAGGTAGCTCGACCAAAATGAGAGAATTAGGGTTTTAAAAGTGTATTTTTATACTAAGTGGCTAATTTTTGGTATTTACAAATTTACCCCCAAAACTTTCAAAGTATTACAATTTGGTCCCTAAAATAAATCTAAAGTCTTACAATTAAACTCAATGCTAATAGTATCACCTTAACCTATACAAACACTACTAATAACAATATATAAATCAAGTATCACCAACATATAAATAAAATACGTATATTTATATATTTATAAATACTTATTCTTACCAGTCGTGGATACTGGTTACTACAATTATATTAATACTAGGTTTTCTCTACATTGCTATTACCTAATTTCCTTTGCATTGTATTTTTTCTTTTATATTTTCTACATTCATTAGATTTTTTTTTTCTGAATAATTATTAGGACGACATAATTTTAGTAATTGGTTGAAAATAAGAAATTATCCCCGTGGGTTCGACATCCAACTTATTAAGTCTCTTTATTACTTGTATACGACAGTGTTTACTTGCACTCAATTATAAGATATAGAATTATCGCATCAAGACCCACTCAAGCTTTAACTCCTAGGAGTTTGAGAAACACATAGAGTGTGTAAGTATTAGATACCTATACGAATGATACTTTAACAAGTGGGAGTTTGTTAGAGCTGGTGCTTATGTGCCATTCTAATATTATATAAATATTAATTGTTTAATATTTATACAATAAATATTTTGAATAAAATCATCAATTTTATAATATATGTTGAAATGCTTGTAATATTACAAACATTATATGATTTGAAAGAGTTCAGATTTGGTCTAAAGGAGTTTAGATCAGTGCTAGAATTATAAATTTTAAAGAATTAATAGGTTATAATAATCAGCAAAATCTAAAGAGTTAGAACTTTGTCTATAACGCAACAACGACCTGAGAGTATACTAGTAATGACATAGTTGCAAAGAGTGGTAATAGGTGCTAGGATAGGTCATTATACAAGTATGTTCTCAAATATTTTATTCATAATCTATTTTCACCGATGAAGGTCTATTGGTGAATCCCTTTTATATAGATCGGTGTATATCTATATCTGCATGGTACAGATGGTTGTTCTTAGCTGACCATAAGCTTAGTGAAAGCTTGTAAAGGCATACGGGTATTCAGTTAGGATGTGATATTGAACAAACTTACAAGGAGCTTAATAAACATCCTATGAACCCGTCAATGATAGGTCCCCTTGAGTTTAGTAGTATTTGTGATCCTTTGACTTGAGTACAACGGTGGGCTTATGAGTGATCCACCATACTTTGATTTTACAGATGTCAAAGACTTTTTATGGTTTTACCGCTCTGTGTCGCTGGGTTTGGTCTGATACTCATGGAGTTCGGATGCGTAGATACGGGATCTGTTGACTCACATAGGAGAGTTGTATATCTATATGCTTCGAGATTGTATCTCAAAAAATGTTATGGCCATAAGTAATCAACCTGGGAATGAAGTTTCCCACAGGGTTAAACAATATTACAAAAATATTTGCGTATATTGTTTATCGAGATAGTAGTTTGGAGATAAGGTCACAAATGAGCTTGTGAGGATTTTACGTTGCTGATCTCTATCTCGTATCTAGGATATAATTCATAGAAGGATTATATGTATGCATTGTGACCTTAACTTTTATGGTCTAACGCGCTAATTATAATATCCGTGACCTGTGCGTGGGTCATTGATCACAAACTCATAGAATAGTTCTATTTGACGAATCGGGCATAAACCTAAGGAGTCCCGTAATATGAACTGTACTCGTTATGCAATCAGGCAGTATACTGGATTGAATAGTTTAATCTAATAAGTTCCAGTAAAACTACATATTTGTTTCAAGGTCCGTCGGAATATGCAAGTGTCAAGACTTAAGAGTTAAGTACATCTATTAATTAACAAATATTATTGACCAATTAAATATTGACACGTGGCGCATTATGAGTCATTGATTATTTGACTATGGATAATTACCAAAATGCCATTGGCTTGTTGAACAAGCTTTACATTATTATTACTTAAGTGTTAAGTAATATAAAGTCAAATAATAATTAACTATAGATAAGTTAACTTAAGTACGTGGTAAGATATGACTCACTTTAGGTTAACTTAGTGACCAAGTAAGGGCTTAAGAGTAATTTTACAAGTTTTGATTATTTAAGGGTTTAGTTACTTTATGAAATAAATATTAAATGAATTAATGGAATTCATTTGGTTAGTGAAGTGAAATGTGGTGGTCGACCATGTGATGGTGAGAATGAGAAGTTTTGTTTTTTGTTTGAAGTATTTAAAAAAAATGCTTAGAGACTATTCATCTTCTTCCTCAAAATTAGGCTACCATTAAAGCTTTGAATTTGATAATTTCGTTATTCAATAGTTGGAAAACAAAACTAAATTCATTGCGTAATAAATAGCTTAAATGTTAAGCATTAAATTAAGAGTTAATAGAAGGGTTTAATAGTTAATCCATTGCTGGATTAAGGGCTACTATTCTATCCATTCAATTCTATCTCATTTGAGTGCTAGAATTGTCAAAGGGTTCATTTTTGGTGAAACTCCAGCTTAAACCATTCTAAAGGCTTCAGAGATGAATTCTCAATCTTTAATTTTCATTATTGTAACGAGGCAACAATTTAATGTGTTTATTGTTTTAGGAAATTAGATTTTTGGCTTCTGCTGCATATATTTATATATGAGATGCATAGATTATATATATATGAAATGATGGACATACACCATAAGCATGCACCCTAGCGTAATAATCAACACCTAACATGAGGAGGGTGCCCATAGACGACTTTGAAGGGTGTCATACTAGTGGATGTATGGTATTTAGTATTGTATCAATACTTTTTTTTTTGAAACCCTAGCTCTCAAAACTCTCTAAACAAAAGAACCAAGAGCTGCGGCCGCTAAACCCCCGGAGAGAGGCCGACGGCCTCTCTCCGGAGGCTTCCTCTTTTCCTTTTTATTTCTATCATGCTCTCTCTTTCTCTCCTTTCACTTCTGTTTTTGTGCGGTGTTATTGTTTTTTTCTGTTTCAGGTGTAGGTGAGGTTTTCGGCCGGCGAGCTCTTGCGTGGGTCCGTGATCTCTCGGCTGTCGCTGAACCTCCTCGACACCGTCGAGCTTCTCAAGCAATCACCGGTCGTTTCTCCGGCAGTTTTCCTGGCAGTGCTCATACGGGTTTCATTTTGGACGGAGTTTGTGCGACACGCGCCGCCCCTCCTAGGCCCCCGACGACAACGCCCCTACTCTGCCCTAGCGGACTCAGCAGTGTGCCACTTTCTTTTCATTTTTGGCCATCTCTCCGATCATCCTCCATGCCGTCCGTCGTCAGACACCCTACCACTGCTTCGAGCTGCGGTGCTCCTGCAGCCTGTGCCTCGCCTGAACAAGTTAGTGTGCCTCTGCCGAGCCCGCACCACGCCTCCCCGGGTCACGGTGGATCTGGTCCAGAAACCTGCGTGCTTTTCGGCCTTTTATCTGCCATTTCCAGCCGTGCTCTGTCCGTCCTGCGACGGCTATGCTCCCGTCCGACGGTACTCCGTTCAGGAATTTTTGTGGTACCTAAATATGTGCCGGTTGTTTATTTGTGATTGTTGATTGTGGTACCGGAATATGTGCCGGTTGTTTGCTTGATTGGTTTTTATGCGCGTTCGCTTGTAGTTTTATGTAATAAGATTCTCTCCATTTTTAAGGGATCTGAATTTCCCTTTCTTCGGAAAGGTCTGAATTTCTCTTTCTTCGGAAAGGTCTGTATTTTTCTTTCTTCGGAAAGGTCGGTTATCCCTTTCTTCGGAAAGGTCAGTTATCCCTTTCTTCGGAAAGGTCGGTTATCCATTTCTTCGGAAAGGTTGGTCTCTCTTTCTTTTGAAAGAGTCTTGTCTTTATCCACTATGGGTATGACGGCCTTTTTCTTTGTAAGAGGCTTGAATCAGATGCTCTCGAAATGTATTTATCTTTCTCTGTTATTCCTTTAATATGTATATTAAAGGATCTTGATGTAATATCTTAACGATATTAATGAAATGATATGACTCCACTCAAAAAAAAAAAAAAATGTATTGTATCAATACTTTACCTAAGGAAGGAATGTACCCTATTTGCCTAGATGTCGGTTTGTGAAGCGCGAGAGGTATTACTCGAGAGAACGGTTAATTACATTTGTTTGGCCATCCGTTTGCGGATGATAGGTGGAGTTTATCTTGAGTTTTGTTCCCACGAGCTTAAAGAAATCTTGCCAAAATTGACTAAGGAATATGGGGTCTCGGTCTGATATTATGGTTTTTGGCATATCATGTAGCTTGACTACACCTTTAATAAATTTCTCAACTATTACCTTAATAGTAAATGGGAGAGCTAATGGTAAGAAGTGAGCTGTTTTACTTAATTAATCCACTACGACCAAGATTGTACTATTAACATTTGACAGTGGTAATTCCTCAATGAAATCTGGTATGATATCATCCCAAACTTGACAAGGAATCTTCAAAGGCTAAAGGAGGTTGGCAAGTAAAAGTGTTTGTGATTTGGCCCTTTGGCAAGTGTCACACAAAGCCACATATTGCTGCACTATTTGTATATTGCCGGCCAATAAAATTGTTGTGTCAATCGTTTATATGTCCTTAGTACTCTAGAATGCTTACTAAGAATAGAGTCATTGAATTCTTGAAGTAATTGATGAATGAGAGGTAAAGGAGGAACAATAACTTTGTCTTTATAGAGTACTAACCCGTTACGCTTCTTTAGCATAGATTGATCAGGACCGTTTGGAGACCCCAAGAGCTCTACTCATGAATGCAATTGGTTCCCTTTATTGACTGAGAACAACATCTATTCTTTCTCCTGAAGCATCGGATTTGATTGTGAAAGGTTCATTGAAATTTGACATTGCAAGGGTGGGTGTTGTTGTCATGGCTTGCTTAAGGGTTTGAAATGCATTTTTGGCCTCTTCAGTCCATCTGAATTGCCCTTTCTTTTACAGGTTGGTTAAAGGTCGAGCCAGGATGCCATAATTGCTGACAAATTTCCTGTAATAGCATGTGAGACCTAAGAAGCCACGTAACTCAATAATGTTAGTTGGTTTAGGCCAGTCTATCATGGCCATAATTTTTTATTGATCTACTCTTATTCCTTAGAAGGAAATAATGTGATCCAAATATTCTAACTCTTGTTGTCCAAATTCACACTTATTAAGCTTAATAAAATATTTATGGTGTCTTAAAATTTTAAGGTTTGCTTAACATGTTCAAGGTGTAGGGTCCAAATAGGTCTCTATATCAGGATAACATTAAAAAAAAAACAAAAACAAAACTAATATGAATTTTCTTAAGTAGAGGCGGAAGATGCAGTTCATGATAGCTTGGAATGCAGATGGGACGTTGTACAAGCCAAAGGGCATTAACAAGTATTCAAAGTGGCCATTATGGGCATGAAAAGCTATTTTGGGAATGTTTGGGGGATATACTCATACCTGGTGGTATCTTGCCTTAAGGTCGAGCTTTGTGAAATAAGCTATACCATGTAACTCATCCAGCATATCTTCAATGGTGGGAATTGAAAATTGGTCTTTTATTGTCATAGCATTTAAGGTAGTACCAAATCAACAGGAGCCATCTTTTCTCTTTACTAATAGAACTGGAGATGAAAACGAACTAGTACTTGGTTGTATGAATCCCAAGTATAGCATTTCCTGGACCTATTTTTCAATTTCAGCCTTCTGGAAGTGTACATACCGATAAGCCCGGACATTAACTGGTTCGGTGCCGTCCTTGATCATAATTCTGTGGTCGACACTCTTACAGGTGGAAGTCCTGTAGGCTCTTCAAAGACGTCAGCAAAAGAGAGTACTAATTGTTACATTTCGGGATGATAATCTTAGACTTCTTCTTTAGTTGTTGGTTTACAGAGGCCAAACATGGTACTTCCTGTTCTCATCCATTTGATGATGGTGTTTAGGATGCAACTTGAGTGAGGGGTTCAAACAATTCTTGTAGTTTTTGTGGCTGCTTTATCCAATGAAACTCTGTAGTCATCTCTTTCCAATTACAGCATATTATTCTCAATTGTTCTTGCAATTGCACTCCTAAGACCACATCCAACATCATTAGTGGTAATGAATATAAGGTGAGTGAGAACGGAATACCTTGGAGTACTATTTGCACACGTTCAAACCTTCCTTAGCATGCCAAGGGATTTTCATTGGCTACATTCACAGAAAATGGCCTGATGGGAACTACGGGTAATTGCAATTAATTGGCTAATTGTTCACTAATGAAATTATGTGTTGATACAGTGTCTTTAAGAGCCATGCATCTGTGTTGCCCAATTTCTGCCATTACACTCATTGTTCTAGGCATGGTCCAACCTATCAATTCATGCAGTGAAATTTCGGGCTCTTGTTGCTGTTCTATTGGTGCTGCTACAACCATCTCATCTTCCTCTTTGTTGTCATCAAAATTTCCTTCAAGAATTAGCAACTATGGTTGATGGCAGTTGTGTCAAGGTGTAAACTTCTCATCGCAGTTGAAACACAACCCTTGTATCCTTCTCCGTTGCATCTCCTCCCAAGTCAAGTCTTTTTTTATTGAAGCCCGAGGATTTACTCGTGTTGGTTGAGGTAGTTCAACCATTGTTTTGTTGAAAGATGGCCGAGCAGCTCTTTTCTGTCATGCAACCAGCTCATCTCTTATTCTTGCAAGGCTGGTTACTTCCTTCAACGTACTAGGGTGAAACATCTGAATGCCATGACCTATTTTAGATTTAAGCCCACCCATAAAGGTCCCCACCAATGCTTTTTGCATCCGCCCCTGGACCCTGTTCCCTCGCTTCTCAAACTCCCTCTTATAGTCGCCAAGGGAGTCTCACCCTTGACAATGCCTTATCGAAGTCCACACATTCATTAGAGCCGAACCTAACCCACAGTTCTTCTGAAAATTCTGTCCATGTCACCATCTTCCCCTCTTCCTTGTAAGTGCGTTGTAGCGACGACCACCACTGGTTGGCCTCTCCTTCAAGATGGAATGATGCCAATGACACCTTTTGCTCCTCAGTCGTCCCCTGATACTGAAAGAATTGACTTACTTGGCTAAAGTATTCGGTCGGATCAGTCCTGGAATATTTTGGAAAATTTAGTTTAGTCAACCTTAAAGGAAACGGTTGTCTATTTCCTCTTGCTTCCTCTCTTTTATCTTCCCTGCTTCCTCTCTTCCTTGAGTGGCTCTCCTTTCTCGATCATTAGTACTTCAAGACATTTGGTTAATGGAGACTTCTAATTAATATAACTTCTCAGCCATTCTACTTTTCAGTCTGTTCATATCACTCTTCACTCTTCACTCCCCCTAATTCTATTTCTAAATTCTCAATTCTTTCTTTATTTATTGTCATAATGAACCACAGATACCAATTATTAGGTTCCAATCAAAGCATAACGTAATTTAGATTCTTTTTGGGCGAGAATCACACCACTAGGATTTTGGATAAACTCCCTCCCTATAGTCTTTTGGATGGTCTTTTAAATACAGCATAATAGTAAGTTACTTTCAAATTGATAACTACCGCCCTATAGTCTAGTTATATGTTAATGCCATGAATTCTAATTCAACTAAATTACTTCTTCACATTTGCCTTGCACATCTCATATTTCTCATGCACGTAGGTCTCCTTTCATGCATTAACTACTTAGTCACCATAATTTCTTTCTTGCACAATCCTTTTTTTCTCAACCACGTCCTCACATTTATTTTGGATTAGCGACACGTTGTCTTTTGGATCTTCTCAGCCTATCAGTACACTTCTAACAGTGGTAATAATTTAGAAAAGATGCAAATATATAAATATATTAGTTTATCCTTAATTTTTTAATTCTGATTTTGTAAAAATCACGCCCTCCTTTAAATATGATTTTTATAAAAAAAAATTAATATTGGTTTTGTAGGAATTGAACTCCTTATAATTGAAGAAAAAATAATATTACAAATTTTTTATGCTTGGACCGCTAGTGTAACTTTCACGTACGTGGCATGATTTTTAATGCTAACGTCCCTCCAGTGTTATCGTTTATTTCAAGTGTATTTTTCTCCACAAATGCCCATTTTCTTTAAAGCAAAGTTTTAATCAATTATCAATTACCAGCAAACTTCTTGTCTCATACAAAATGCACAAAGATATATATTGCGTTGCATCTAACGATTGTGATTTCCATTTTTTTAAGACTCAAATTAGTAAGTATTATATAAAAAAAAACTTAATACTCCAAGTTTGTAATTAGAGTTATTTTATCATCTATTTAGATATAAGGTAATATAGTTTTTCAATTTTTTTTAAAAATTACATAATTAAAGATTTTTGTTTCTAATTATTAATCAATAGAATATAAGTATAACATCAAATTTGAAATATGTGATAAAAATTAAGATATATATAAGAAATATTATAAAAAGAATTGTAACATATAATTGCATAAATGATTATTTTACCAGTATTACTAAGTTTCAAAATTTTACCCTGATTGATATATTAACCATTAATAATTTTTATTTGTTAATTAACAGTTAATTTTATTATCTCACAGTAATATCGTCAATAGCCATATAAATTAGAAAATAATTTTGTATATTGGTAACATTAATCTAATTTTAGTATCCTACCTGATACTCAATTGTTTTTTTTTTTCTTCTCAACGTCAATTATTTCTTTTTCTATTGTTTGTTGTTTAAGAATAACATTATACATCTTCTTTAAGAATAAAAAATGTATAACGTACATCACAATTTTTTTTTAAATTGTTTAATTTTCAATAAATAATGGATATTAGTATACCATCCCATAATCCAAAAATTATTTATGAACTTTTTAAATGGAAAAATTCAAATTAGTAATTTAAAATAAAATGTAATACTAATGCTACTTTAAAATTTGTACTTCAAAGTCATAGTGAAATGATATAATTTTAAAATTATTTATATATTATTTTATTATTTAATAATTTATTTATAATAAAAATTTTAAAATAATATTTAAAAGTGTAATATTATTATAAAATAAAATATAATATTATCCGTAAAAGTTGTCAGAAACCATCCGAAGCAACAGACAAGCGAGCTCTAGATGCCAAGGGATAAGATGATATTCGCATTTTGTACCATGCGAAAGTTGATCGTGATCGGTAATTGATTATACAAAATGAAGAAAAATTGCACATTTTTGGGACCTCGCTTCGCAAAACGACACCTGCAAGATGACATAATTAACACAGGGACCTTTACAATAAAAGACATGTCACACATGGCATAGTTTTTAAGGGAGGATGTAAGATTCCAGTAAGATTATGTGCAACCCTCTCCATTAAGTGATAAACTACACGCGGCATATGCATAGTTGAGGAAAAAGAGAAATTTTAATCTATATAAATAAAAAATCTAAGAATTAGAATACAGTCCTGAGAAGAAAGTTGCTGAAAATGTCAATGTCAATAAAATAAAAATAAAAATTAAGAGAATGAGAGAGCGGCATGTTAGCAGGAACAACTGGTGAACTTGATTTTTGATAACTGGCTTCTCATGTGCAATTAACAATAATAAATAGTAATGGGGTCACAAATAATTGATTCGAGTAATAGAATAGCGAGATTTCAATAGTAAATCAAAGAATCAGCACTTATAGATTATAAGTGAATGAATTTGTGATGGTAGTGTAACTGAAAAGTGAGATAAAAAAAGTTAAACATTGTATGTAAGTAGTAATATGTACATAGTAACGAGAAAATTAATATAAGATGAAACTAAGAAGTTGGTATACATCACTACTCTCCATTAACTAGCACCTTTTTTGTTTTTCTAAAATTATTAATTACCTATCTCTTTTATCAATAACTTGTTGATATTGACGACATTTCATCGTTTGGCTTGCTGAAAGGTATCTTTTTACTATTTACCAACTTTGATAATTATTGTATAGTTGTAACCCACCGTGATTTCGCTCTCATCATCGTATTCGTCAATCACCATTTTTCGTCCTTGATTCATTTTCTTATTAACTTTTGCTATTATGTTCTTAAGTAAATTAAGTGTAAAATAATGTGTTGAAGTAAATTAAATGTAAATAATGTGTTGATGAAGGATGATGATTGATGGTTTGTATTTTGTGGAGTTGAATTTTCATTTTGAAGAATAAACGTAAAAAATTCTTATTACTTTTATTTTTTTCTCTTTTTGAATCTGTTCAACGCTAAACTAAATTTGGTAAAAAAAGGTTAAGAAAATATAAACCGAACCAAATTAAATTAATCAGATTAAAATGGTTTGACTCAATTTGGTTTTGTTATTTAAAATGGCCTAATCCGATTTTATATGTGAGAATATCGATTTGTTTTTTATTTGATTAGATTCTAAAGAAAATTGAATTGATTTGTGTCCAATTCATTTATTTATCAATTTATTTAAGACACGTTATTATTTAAATATTTAAATTGAGCCTTTTTCTTTATAATATAAATTCATTTATTGATTAACTAAATTTGAATTGAAAACAATTATATGAAATTAATATCAGTATTTCAAACTGATATGTAGAAATATCGTAAATTTGGCACTCAACTTGAAACAAATGGTATGAACTTAGTTTCCAAATAAGGTAGGAATACATTGAAAATATATAAAATCACTTGAGAATGTACAAGAGATGTAATACGGTGATAGAATGTGTAAATAATGTACCAATTACGACTAGAAAGCTTCGCTCCAACATTAAATGTCGATGGGTGTAAAATAATGGCTGGATAATTTTGATAATTGCGGAAGATTGTAATACTGATCACTAGTAATGGAGTCAACTGCTGGTCAATAATCAAGTGTTGAACACCCTAGATATGAAACTAATACATTAGCGTGTTGAGCACCCTAGATATGAAACTAATACTGTAGCCTCTGAAAAGAAAAAAGGAGCTATAGACAATGCAAGATTCATAATTTTATCATTTGATATTACACAAATGTTGTAAATGAACATAGAAACTAATGTAAACGAATAGGACTTTATTTACAAATGCAATGTTATGAGTTAAGTTCATATATGTCAACCAAAGTGTTTAGAATTAAAGCCGTAACGTTTGTAGTTAAAAGTTTGTGTATGTGTAACTAATCTAAAGTTGCTTAATAATGAATGGTTGTACTACCAAAGTGTAAAATAGATTATGTAAGGATATTAAGTAAAAGTCATCGAGAAAAGATTAAGAGAGCAAGTCAAGTGCATAGGGTATGTATAGATCGAAGACAGACGCGAAAGGAGATGAAAAATGAAGAAGGGCGCACCAAGCATCAGTGCTACGACGACCAGGCATAGGCACCGTGGCGCCCAATCCAGCACCTGAGCGCCGCAGCGCTTAGACGGGTGCGCCAGCGCCGCGGCGCTGGAGAATAAAATAGTATCCCAAAATAAGAAAACTTTCTTATTTCGTCTCCCACTTGCTTCAGGACTCCCTAATATGACTCACACGTTTAGAGTAAACATAGGACGTCTCAGAGCCTATATAAAGATTGTCAATTGGCTTGTAAACAAAAATCTTTGTGATAGGTTGAGAAATCTTAGTAATCATCAACAATCTTTGTGGTTCTTTGTGAGAAAAAATTTCTAGAGTGAAAAAGAGAGTTTTCTTTGTGATCTTTCTTATAAAAGACATAACTTTGTGAGTGCCTTGTGATTCATAATAAGAGAAGAGTGTAATCTTGATCCACTGTGGACGTAGGCAAGTTGCCGAACCACGTAATTATTTGTGTGTTCTTCTTCTACCCTTTCTCTCTTTATTCTTTAATTACTTGTTTTGCATATATTGCTTAGCTGATTTTGCTTGTTTGTGTGTTTCCCCTTCAACAAATTGGTATCAAAGCTTCGGTTCTAAGCAGACATGGCCACACCCAAGTATGTGGTAGAGAAATTCAACGGTATGAATGACTTTAATCTGTGAAAGATGAAGGTTAAGGCGTTATTAGTGAGCCAAAGGCTTGGTTCAGCATTAGAGGAGACTGTAGCTCTATCTAGTGATGAAGAGAAGATGCCAGAGTCATCTAAAACTGAAGCTGAAAGAAGGAACATTCAAGAAAGAGCTCATAGCACAATCGTTCTGTCATTGAGTGATGAAGTACTAAGGAAAGTAGCAGGTTAGATGACGGCAATATATTTTTGGAAAAAGCTTGAGTTTCTTTATATGAGAAAATCGTTGACCAACAGATTACATATAAAGAAGAAACTGTATCAGCTGTCTATATCAGAGGGGACGCCAATGAAAGATTATATAGACGCCTTCAATAAGATCATCCTTGATCTTGAGTCTATTAACATCAAGATAGAAGATGAAGATAGAACAATTATCCTACTGAATTCACTTTCCAAGAGCTATGAGAGTTTTGTTGATACGCTACTCTACGGCAGAGAGAGTTTAACGATGAGTGATGTGAAATCATCATTAAACTCAAAGTTATTAGGAAAGCAGATGGAGGGCAATGCAGAAAGTTTATCTGTAAGAAGAAGGCCCTCATATAGAGATGAGAAGAAAAAAGGCTCTAGATTGAAGTCTAGGACTCCTAGGAAGTGATATTGCTGCAAGAAAGATGGATACGTCATAAAATACGGCCCGGAGAAGAGAGCACAAGATAATAAGAAAGCGGATGCTGTGCTTGCCTATGATGATAGCTATGATAGCGCAGAAACACTCATCGCTACTGATGGTAAGAACTCTGAATAATGGGTTCTAGATTCTAGTTATACTTTTTACATATGCCCACATAAGTCTTGGTTTACAAATTTCTAACCCATTAGTGGTGGTAAGATTTTAATGGATAATGACATTGCATGTCAGATGATAGGAATTGGTAGTATTAAGCTTAGGTTGTATGATGGGCGAGTGAGAGAGTTGACAGATGTTAGGTATGTTCCTGACTTGAAGAGAAACTTAATCTCACTAGGGACTCTAGACCAGAATGGGTGTTTCATTAGGATCGACGGAGGGATTTTAAGAGTTTTGAAAGGTTCCATGGTGGTGATGAGAGGAGAGAAGCGCAAAGGGGTTTATGTGCTTAAGGGTGAAGTCGTGAGTGATTTTGCACTATTCTCTATAGATGATGAGAGTATGCAAACCAAGTTATGGCATCTTAAACTAGCACACCTAGGGAAGAGAAACCTAAAGGAGTTATTTAGTCAAAAGACATTTGGTAAGGATAAGTTCTAGCCCTTAGAGTTTTACGAGCATTGTGTGCTTGGGAAAGCGTATAGGGTGAGGTTTAGTACCAGTGAACACAAGACAAAAGGGACTCTTGACTACATACACTCGGATCTTTGGGGACTAGCTCAGACAGCTACTCGTGGAGGTGCCAAGTATTTTCTCAGCTTGATTGATGACTATTCAAAGAAACTGTGGGTCTATGTGTTAAAGAGCAAGGATCAAACATTTGATGTGTTCAAAACTTGGAAGGCTCTTGTTGAGAATCAGTCTGGTAAAAAGGTGAAGAGGCTAAAGACTGAAAACAGCCTTGAAATTTGCACTAGAGATTGATGGGTTTTGTGCCAAGCATTGGATTGCAAGGCATAGAACGGTGAGATCAACACCATAGCAGAATGTCGTAACTGAGAGGATGAATAAGACCCTACTTGAAAGGGTTAGATGCATGGTTATCAATGCAAAGATGTCCAAGGCATTTTGGGGAGAAGCTGTAGTAACGGCATCTTATCTGATTAATAGAAGTCACTCCTCAGTAATTGACTTCAAGACGCCAGAAGAGAAATGGTCTGGTAATCCTCCAAAGTATGACTACCTCAGAATATTTGGTTGCCCTGCCTTTATACATGTTAAAGAGGGGAAGTTGGAACCTAGAGCTATCAAAGGGGTATTTATAGGATATCTCGAAGGAGTAAAAGGATATAAGGTGTGGCGTAAAGACTTAACACCATTAAAGAGTATTATAATTCATGATGTGACATTCGATGAGATGACGATGCTGAAAACCTCTCAAGTTAGTCTAATAAAGATAGCGTCATCTAAAAATCCTGCTGATATGTTGACTAAGCCACTATCCTCGGTTAAGTTTGTCCTATGCAATGATTTAACCGAAGTCACTACTTTGTGAGGGTAATCGAAGATGCGAAAATGAGAGATCGAGTTTCTTTGTGGATGATTTTGAATCAAGGAGGGGATTTGTAAGAATATTGATTAAAACTCATTGGGAAATAATTTGGAGAGTAAGCCAAGTGCGTAGGGTACGCACAGATCGAAGATAGACGTAAAAGGAGGCAGAAAACGAAGAAGGGCACACAAGGCGCCAGCGCCGTAGTACCAGGAGTGGGCGCCGCGGTGCCAGGAGACGAGCGCTGTAGCACTCAGACGGGCGCGCCAGCGTCGCGGCGGTGAAAGCCCAGCACCGCGGCGCTGAAGACAGGAACAGTATCCTGAAATAAGGAAACCTCCTTATTTTTTCTCCCACTTGCTTAAGGACTCTTTAATACGACTCTCACACGTTTTGGATAAACCTATGACGTCCCAAAGCTTATATAAAGGCTGTTAATTGGCTTGTAAACAAAAAGCTTTGTGAAAGGTTGAGAAATCTTAGTGATCATCAACAATCTTTGTAATTCTTTGCGAGAGAAAATCCCTAGAGTGAAAGAGAGAGGTTTCTTTGTGATCTTTCTTGTGAAAGGCATAAGTTTGTGAATGCCTTGTGATTCATAATAAGAGAAAAGTGTGATCTTGATCCGCCGTAGACGTAGGCAAGTTTTCAAACCATGTAATTCTTTGTATATTTTTCTTCTACCCTTTCTCTCGTTATTCCTTAATTACTTATTTTGCACATATTGTTTAGGTAATTTTTCTTATTTATGTGCTTCCGCTTTAACAAATTATTTACAACACTAATATACAACCACAAAATATTTTCTAGTATATAAAAACTAAATAGTATTTTTTTAGTTTATAAAATTAGACTAAAACGTTTGATTTTGTTTGGGCTATTTTTTTAGATCCTCATGTTTTTATGCCCAGCCTTATTGATAAATTATAATATCCAACACGAATTCGACATGTTTATTAAATGATTAATAAAATTTGACCTGTTCAAAAATTGTCACTTTTCTCAATTCGAATTCAGTTAGTCTTAAACAAAATCATATTTTAAATAAATTGCCTGAGTTCAATTATTCAAAAATTACTGCATTATAAATAAATAGGCGAACCAAAATACTCAAATAGGAATTGAATTTATGATGAATATAAGTAACATATAACAAGATTCTACCAATTTGTTTCGAGCAATAATTCAAATTCATATTCGTTTTAAGGAATTATTCAAATTTGATTCTTTTTTTTCCTATTTGATATAAATAATATCATTTTCATAATTCAATTCTAATTTGATCCGCAATTTGATCCTTTCTTATTCTTTTAAATGTTAATTATAAAATTAATATATTTTATATTTTAAAATATCTTAAAGTATATATTTTACATGATTTCTAAATGGATTTGTCTAGTTTTCTATGCAAAAAGTAGTATAATATAAGTGAATCGGCAAATTAACTAAATCACGAACTTGATTGATGTAATTTTTCTCAACTTTGAATTTTATTTGTTTATTATTCCAATCAATATTGTTTTTATTACATTCACCAATTTCAAATTGAATGCATGTGAATAAATATATCATGATTCCAATTACTAGCTCTAGCCAACAAGATCTTGTTGATTTTGAAACTTTTTTGATGTATCAATATATTTCTTAAAACCTTAAGGATCTATTTGCCTTTTTATCCTTACCGTTATAAATTTATTACCTTTAAGAGTTTATTCTAAAAGAACTCTTAAGTTATTTTGTTTCAAAGCAAATTAACGTAGATTTCTTTTCATCCATATTCATTCCCAAGGGTATTTGGTATGTCAGACTAAATTGGATAATAAAATTTGGACTTAAATTGTAATAGAATGGAATGAATTAGAATGTATTAAATTTAGTGCAATACTATGTTTGTTGTTGTCATGGAAATAGTGAATTATTGATATTTATTAATATCAATAATTTTTTGTTAGAGCAACACTAACAGAATAAATTGTGTCAAGGGAAATTATTCACTAACACCAAATTGGTATTAATTAAAGATATTTTTGTAGTAGTGTTATTTATTATGCAAGCCCAACTTCACCACCTATCATAAATTGTGATTATATTAATCTATTAAATCCCTTTCGCTTAAGTTAGTTTTAGCAAATTCATTATATTAACTTTTTGGATTTCAAGATCTCTTTAGAAGTTTGATATGCCTTTTTAACTCACAAGGATAAAAAGGTCGAGATCTAACATTTAAGCCCAAGTCATATATTTCACACAACCTATCATGTAAGTATAGAATCACTGCAGATAATGATATTGCCACATCATGATTATCTAGAACCACCTCAAAAAAAGTCAATTTCATATTTTTATCCAAAAAAATTATATTAATAAATTTATGGTAAATTTTATTTCTTTATCATTTTAATCTTAAATTTAATAAAAAGTGACATATGTTATTATGCAATTGATTATTTTATACTTTAAGTTAAAATATAAAATAAACAAAGAAATTCGTGTGCATAGAGTAAAGTGAAGAGTGACAGTGGCAAACATATTTAGGAAGGTTCATTTAAGTTACAATAAATATGCTACCAATTACTCACAATAAAAAAATCTATTATTTGCAGAATTAATGTTCCAAGGACTCTTTTTCAACTAAAAGTAGAGAATTATCGGGCAGTGGTAATTTTCCCTTCAAAAGTGTTGACAAATCAACAAAATGTACTTGAGAAAAAGGGTTATGCTAAGGTCGTGCTAAGAGCCACTTGCTTCTTTCATCATCGGATATGTGTAATCTTTATTCCCCATTTTGAGTGAAAGCTCATTCAAGATAATGGTCTCTCTAAAAAAATATCAATGTAAATGACTTTAATTCCTTAATATCTTCTTCCATGATCTATTGCTATCTCTCATAATTCTTACTCTTCATCTCAAACCATATTCTAAAAGCTTGTATATACTTTCAAACGTGGCATAAGGCATACGACCTTTTCGAAAAGTCTTTTTGTGCTTCCAATGATGCCCTAGGGCACACGACCCTTGGAGGAATTTGGTGCTTCTGGAAAAGATGGCCTAGGGCATATGACCCTTCTAAGAAGCATTTGCTTCTAATGTGACCTAGGGCACACGACTTTTGGCAAGATCTTATATTTTGGTGAAAGGTGGCCTAGGGCACACGACCTTTGGAAGATCTGATGCTTTGGTGAAAGGTGGCCTAGGGAACACAATCTTTCCAGGAAACTTGTATGTGCTTCTAAGGTTAGCCTAGGTACAAGACCTTTGAAAGGATTCGGTGCTTTCTGGGAAAGCTAGCCTAAGGCATATGACTTTTTCGAGAAGCTTATATGTACTTCTAAAGTGGCATAAGGCATATGACCCTTGAAAAATCTGATGCTTCCACGAAAAGTAGCCTAGAACACGCGACCTTTTTTAGAAGTCTTTATATACTTTGAAGGGTGGCCTAGGGCACAAGATCTTTGGAAGGATTTGGTGCTTCGGGAAAAGGTCGCCTAAGGCACACGAACTTTTTGGGAAGCCTTTACATCAAAGGGTGGCCTAGGGCATACAACCCTTAGCAAGATCTAGTGCTTTAGTGAAATAAACCCTAGGGCACATGACTTTTCCAAGAAGCCTATTTATGCTTCCAAGGTTAGTCTCGACATATGACCTTGGGAATTGTTCGGTGTTTCTAGGAAATGTCGCTTAGGGTACATGACCTTTCTAGAAAGTGTTTATGTGCTTTCAAGGGTGATCAAAGACACACGACCTATGGAAGGATCTAGTGGTTATAAAACGGACTGAATTGTATGTTCAAATTAAAAACCTATTTTTATCTTGATATGATCTTGAAGTTGAGTTTAGTCATAGGCTACTTGTGGTTGTTTGTCGAAAGCACTATTATAGTCTTTTGGGTTTATTTCTCTTGTCAAAACTCAACTAAATATCCAAATCTTCATGTGGGCATTTATCTAGTCTTTTAAGGATCTGCACGTGGTGATTTCATGCCCTTGCTCATTATGGAAGGTGCAAAGTGTAGTCTGGTTTCATTGAATCTCAGGTATCGAAACTAATCTTGGCATTCTAAAGACTCTAGAATCATTGTATTTTAACCAAATTATTTTTGCTGGTGTATCAAGAAGAGGAGTTGTGATAACGTTTTGTCATTTTCCCTCTCTTTCATTTCCCTCTCTTTCATTTCCCTTTAGTGTCATGAACATGTAAGCATATATTCTTTGTCATGGCTTCTTCTTCTTCCTCTCGAATCCATTGTTTAGATTTTTTGTTTATTAACTTAAAGGAAGTAAAGTTCTTCCTGTTAAGTATTTATGGTAAAGGGTAGAACATTTAACTACTTTTTTATTGGCTTGAGCTACTATTTCAGAATCGCAGCCTCCTAATTAGTTTAGCTCCTTATTGAATTTGTTGAGAAAGTTTTGGATAGATTCAGTTTCTCATCATTTCAATAAGAATAGGTCAGATGTAATCTTCTTTATTCTTTTATTTTTGATATACTAGGCAATGAATTGTTTGGTGAGTTCCTCGAATGAGGAGACAAAATTATTTTAGGCTTTTGATCCACTTTTGGACTGATCTTTTTAGGCTGAAAGGAAAACTAGACACTTCAAGGCCCTATTGTATGTGTGCATAAGGCTCCATTAGAATATGTCCTCTTTGGGATCACCGATTTTGTCAAACATATAGTACATTGAATTTTTATGGTCTTTCGGCTAGTCTTATTACTTTAGTGAATGGTTTTAATATACCTTTTTTGCTAAGGTTGTGACATCTTGTGAGGATCCTGGTTTGTGCATTTTGCCATCTTTCACTGGGACCTTGTAAAGAGTTTGGACTTCCATTACTTAGGTGCGTTATTCGGTAGTTGTTCTTCAAAGTCATCGTCTTGATTTTCACATCATGACTTTGTCTTAGAGTTATAAGTTTTCAATCCGGTAATTGTCAACTTTGTCCATTAGTTTTCATTGGAAGGCTGCTATATTTTAGTGAATGTTGTTTTCAAGAGCAACTAGTTCAGAGGAACTAAACCCCCCTATCTCTATGTTTTTTTAAGCCAAGTTAGTTATTTGTTTGTCAAGCCATTTTCATTTGATTGTTGAGATGGTTGAATCGATATAGATAGAAAAGTTTGCATTTAGGATGAGAAAGTCTTCTGTGACTTTCCCACAGACGGCACCACTGAAAGTTTCAGGTTTCAAAACCTTAAGAAATTGTTTCCACACTTTTGATTCTTTAGAGAAATTTAGAGAACCCTGCAATCTTCTTTCTCTAGTATACTTTGAGAATATTGGAATAGGGCCGTCCTCTTATAAAAAAAGACACATCGACACTTAAGTCAATAATGGAACAAAAAATCGAGTGTTGTGTGTGGAGTGTGTTTTGGCAAGCAAAAAGATATATAATTGCTAAAGATTGCTATTAGAGATTGATAGAAGATCTTAAGAGTGTTCTGATTTTCTGTGTCTTGAATTGATTGAATAATGAGGCAATATAGTATGTTTATTTGTAATGCATAAATGTTAATACAAATTAGAATATAAATGCATAAAGCCAAATCAAGTTATGATTTTAATTAGACATTAATTAATATGAATCCTAATCCGTTTCAAACAACCGAGAATAACTTAAGTAGAATTGCTCAATTTGTGAGACATTCTTCTCACACACTATAATAATTAAATAATTAATATCGTAATAGAATTTGATTTCTGAGCTTAGGCTATACTAGTAGGTTAAGCCTATAAATAATGGGAGAAATACCCTTTAAACACTAAATTGTTCCTATAGATATTTTATTATGTATTAAATATATTAAGTCCCTAACTCTTTAATTACATATTTAAAAATTTTGCTAAATACTTTTAGTTTTTTTTATTACAAATTTAATATTTGAAAATTTATTAATGTTTAACTTATAAATTATGAATACAACAACAAAAATAAAAAGAAAATTAAAACAATAATAACGCACTTTTTAATTCACGATGATTTGACTCTTCTACCTAATCTATACATGTCCTTTTTTTAATATCTTAAAGGTCTGTTATTTCATTTTCCATTAGTCCCAACTACATAAGAAATGATATCATAGGTGACGATGACTGTGTTAAGCATGATTACCCGAGTAATTTGTTTTTTACAAAAATGTTTACAAGAGAATATGTTATTGATATAATAAATTGATACAAGAACTAACATCAAATACAACTATTTATTTTTATCACAATTGAATTTATAGACTTAATTTTACCGTTACATAATGAAAATTTTTGTGCACGATAATTGATATAAAGAATACCATTCATATATATGAACATATTTTGAGTACTCTACTTTTGATATTTTCTAATCATTTATTTTAATAGTTGATTTTTTCAACAAAGATTACATCTAGTAATCATAGATAATTATAACACAAACAATTGGTTATTATAATAGAATGAGCTTTAGGTAAATTTATATATTTTACTACTTCATAAAGAAGATACGTATATGAAGTTCCTTGTTTTTGAGAACCTTTAGAAATTACCTTTGCACCTTTGGATCTTTGTTGAAATCCTAAATTTGGCCCTGCATTCTTTTTAAATGGTTTTTGGAACCTTTTTCTGGGACAAGACCATCTTCTAGCAAAAGAAAACACTCCGATGCTCAAGTCAGTAAACAGTAAAGACAATCGTGTTGTGTGTGAGAGTGTTTAGAAAGAAAAATAATTTTGTGTTTGGGAGTTCTCAGAGATTGAACGAATATCTCAAGAGAACTTTTAGAGTTCTTTCTAATACTAAGCTTTTCTCATTCTGCATATCACTTTGGTTCTGAAGGTGTTGAATGAATATCATCGTCAGAATGCATGCGTTATATAGTACAAAGATGCAGTGTTTAATCATAATGCAAACAACTATGATGAGATAATCTTTAATCAATTTCAGGATTGAAGATATGCATTTATATTCTAGGCTGGTCTTTATCTCTTATGAAGAGAAGTCTTACTGTGACACTCTTTGTGTGTTTAATTAGGTACCCAAAATAGAATTTAGTCTAATCTAGGACTAAATTCTGTATAATCACACTATATGACATAATTATAATCAAATTATGCTTTTATCTCATTTAGAGAGTCAATGTGCATCAAGACAAATTAATTAAGAGGAGAAGTATTCGAACTTGACTCATGTTCCTCACTTTCTTTCTATTAGGAAAACACAAGGGAACTTGAGTTCATTTTGAACTCTACCATATGATTGCATCGGTGTTTATTTCATCTAAAATGGCATTTTGGTTTTTTGGATTTGACAACATCGTGAGCCTTCTCAGTTCCTCTTTGGGCTTCTTCAATAATATGTATCAATCTTTTTAAGTAATAAGCTTCTTTTAACTAGGCTAAGTCACCAATTGGGCCTTATCCAAATATGGGTCTAACAGAAGTCCCCATCCATAAGTAAAGTAAGGCACTGTCGTTTGAAGTTGAATGTTTAAGGTGCATTGCTTCAATTGGATTATTTTCAGTCTAATTAAGGACATGTCTCCTTCTTTTAAAACTCACAACTATTATGTTAGATGTACAATTTTATAGAAACCTTCTGAATTTAGGAAATGTTCCCCTACTTATAAAGGGACATATTATTTTACTTTAACCGATTATAAACAGATTCAATCTTGTCTTCTTTATTACGTTTCTATTTTTAGGAATTTTCTCTTTCAGCAGCAAAATATTCCCAATATTTCTTTAGCTTTTTCAAATTTCCAACCAATGTAAAATATATCAAGCTGTATACCATTGTTGAACCCAAAAAGGAGTTTGCCACCCCAGCTAATGTCAGAGTTAGAGTTTAACCCAGAGGGGAACCTCACAAGGGACTCCTCACCATTTGACGTAGGGAGCTTTCTTGGTCCGTAAGCACCTTAATTGCTTTTGGCTCCCTATCCCTCATTTACTTCTTGAATTTCTACACGTAACAGGCATATCCTAGCTTCAAATCCATTCTAATGTCTTCTACCTCCTCCAAGACATTTCCATCCTTAATCACTAGATGAACCCCCTTACTGTCTCACTTTATATAACTTATTTCTGACATACAAACTTATCTGTACCAAGTAGAAGTAGTTTTGGAAGCCTAGGGGCTCAAGAAAGTTTTTTGATGTCTTCGACTCCAAGTGTGGCAATGTTAAAAACACTAATAATCCATTTAAGGTGAACACCACATTTTGAGTTTTTGACTAGAAAATGGCTTTCACGCTTCCTTAAATCCTAATGAGGGAATAATTTTTGAAGAAATTCATTTGGAACTGAAATCGACTAGTCAACTATGCTAGATCCATATTCCAATGTTGTTGGAAAAGTTTCAGAACTTGAAGAGAATTTGACTCTTGCCATATGCTCTAACTTATGACTAGGGCCTATGGACCCTCGCTTATTCAAACCTCAATATCACTGTTGGGGCCCCTCATTTTGATCTTAGGGGTTTTACCTACAAGATCACATGGTTGGAGTTTCTTATAAGGATGACCTTTTTGTGGAGTTGGGATGAAGAGATTAAGATATCTACTCTTCACTATCGTATTGCGGATTCTTCCCCGATATTAGTATCTTTCTTTGAATTTAAAATATTTTCTAATTGCTTATGTTCCAAATTTGTTCTAACTATTTCTTTATGTCAACTGGTCGTATAGAATCTTTTCAATTGTCATAGGATTTAGTGGTTATTGACTTTTCTATGTCTTTCTATTTTATAAAAGCTGGTGAAAGTTTGGATGTTGCTACTGCTGCCCTTGAAGTGGTTCCCCAAGAGGAACCATATATTCTAATGCAAGAGAGTCCTTCTGACCCGATTCTTGTTGGGATTTGTGCTCACATGCCTTCCCATTGTTGTATGAATATTTTATTTTATAATATTTATACAGTATATTATTTGTTAAATCGCTAATTACTATTATTAAATGGTTTAATGCTTGTGACGCTACAGACATTATATGATTTGAAGGAGTTCAAATTTAGTCTAAGAAGTTTAGATCAATGCCAAGCGTTAGCATCACTAAAAATTATAAATGCTAAAGAGTTAACATGTTATTATTTATCAGTGAAGTCTAAAACTTAGAATCTTGTTTGTAATGATACAAAGACCAGAGAATATATTAGTAATAACATAGATGCAAGAGTTGCAATAGGTGCTAAGAAATGTTATTATACAAGTCTATTTTCAAATTATATGTTCCTGATCTTAATTCACCGATGCAGGTCTGTCAGTAGAATTCTTTTAAAAAGACCAGTATATACTATACCTAGATGGTCTAGATGGTTGTTCTTAGCTGACCATGGGCTTAATTGAACTTCGTATAGTATGCAGATGTTCAGTAAGGACTGAATATTGAACAAACTCAACGAGGACCTCAATAGACATCCCATAAAGCTGTCAATAGAAGGTCCTCTTGAGTTGAGTAGTATACGTGGTCTTTTGACCTAAGTACCACGATGGGCTTGTAAGTGATCCATCATACTTTGGTTCTATGCATGCCATAGACCTTTCATGGTGTAACCACTAGGTGTCGCTAGGTATGATCCGATGCTTATGGAGTCTAGTGTGTACAGATATGAAATTCGTCAGCTCATATAGATGAGTTTTCCATTCCACTGGGTTATAACGAGAGTGAAATCTATTTTTATCACTAGGTTCTTGATTGAGAGGGCTTGAGCTTCTTTCATTCCTTTAATCAGGGCCTCATACTCAGTTTCATTATTACATGTGGAGGTTCAGAGTTTATCACCGTGTTCTAGTACCAAGCCATTAGGGCTTCATTAATGTACTATGATCTTTGCACTTTTATTATTGGATGCTCCACCAATATGCACGGTCAAAATCTATAAGATCTAGAAGCAAGAGTTATCTAAAGCCTCAAGTTCGCACTTTATAAGAAAATCACTAGTATTTTCCATTTGATAGTTGTGCGAGGTTGGAAGCTTAAGGCTAGGTAGATTAACCCCATGGCCATCTTGGTTACTCTTCCTATGATATTTAGTCTTGAAAATATTTGTTTGATAAGGTAAGAAGTGTGCACTATTATTGAATGAGCTTTGAAGTAGTCACAACTTATCTTTCACATGCGTCGAGGCTAAGACAAGCCTATTCGCGGTTGAGTAACGGGTTTATAGGTCCGTGAGGGCTTTGCTAGTGTAGAATATCAATTTTTGCTACCTTCCCTCTTCCTTTACTAGTGTTGTATTGACAGTTTTGGTGGAAATTGCTAGATAGAGGTAAAATACCTCACTAAGAAGTAGTGTGGAGAATACTGGAGGACTCTTTAGGTAATCCTTTAGTTTTTGCAAAGCCTTTTTTTTTAGTAGGTCTCCACTTATCTTTTCCCTTTTCTTTTAGTGTTTGCAAGAATGGCTTGTATATATCTGACATCTGTGAAATGAATCAGTTAAAGGCCTCCGTTCTTTCAGTCAATATCTATATCTCTTTAGGGGTTCGAGGAATCGTTATGTTCTAGAGAGCCTGAACCTGAGATGCGTTTACTTCGATTCCCTACTCGCTGACTATATGCCTAGAAAGGTTCCTGATGAGTGATAAGGACAAAATTGTCATATATTTTCTTATGTTTTTATTATTGATATTTTATGATTTTATGAGAATAAATGGCTATTTATATGCATTATTGTTATTTATAGGGATTTGAACGAAATTTAAAGAAAGAACGCAAAAGGAGCGAAAACAGGGACTAAAATACAAAGTTTTCAAAGTATGTGTCCATCGCCCCAGCGCCACAAGGATTTTCGCCCCAGCTCTGAAATAGTGATCGAAATAAGAAAAACGACCTGCTTAAGTCGCGTATAGCGCCCCAGTGCCATACAGTCACTGCCCCAGCGACTAGACAGCGCCTCAGCGCTAAGATTCCACCGCTCTAGCGGTAATAGCTTTTTCACGCGTCGCCCCAGCGACAGATGCATAGCGCGCTAGCGGTAGTGCGAGTCCTAGTCCGACGAGAATTGAGATTTTCAAGCTCATATCAATCCCTATATAAAGCCACTCGTTCCCAGCCTTCAAGAAGGAATCCAAGACGACCCAAGAGCACCAAGAATACAGAACACGAGTCTTGAAGAGCAATAAGAGCTTAATTGAAGCAACTTTAGAGAGAGATACAAGACGTTCGTCGGCATCAGGAGTTCCTAGGCAGCGCAATTAAGAGCAATTCGACGTCTATATCGGTTTGCTAATAATTGTATCATGATTTATAATTATTTTTACTGCTGTTCTCTTGTAACCATGAGCTAACTTATTTTCTAGGGTTAATATTTGAACTCAATATGTGTGCTTAATTGCCATATCTTTTAGTATTTAATAAACTTAGTCATTTATTATTTAAATTACTTGTGTTTAATGCTTCAATATATCTGGCCAATATATGGTGAATGAATTGGTAATATTATTGATAAACTCGGAAGAGGAATCATAATATTTAGACCTAGGTAATTTGATGCGTGATTGTAGAGTAACATTCAATGTTGCATATGCAAGTTTCAATTTAGGATAGGAATATACCTAATTGGCATGTATGATCAATAAGACCTAATCTTAATGAATCTTAATTTATTACAAGTACCATAAGAATATAGGTATTTGGTAAATTAGGGTATACTTGCATGACCTTGGAAGAGGCTTGTGAATACATTAATGTCTTGATCAATAATAAAGACTAAGTGAGTTAAATATTAGAAGATTAATCATTAAAAAGCATATTGAGGGATAATATTAATCCTAGGTTTTCTCTACGTTGCTATCTTTAAATCTCATTGCATTGTGTTTTTACTTTTATATTTTCTACATTCATTCTTGGATTTTTATTTTTCTGAATAATTATTAGAAAGACATAATTTTAGTAATTGGTTAATAAGAAGAAATTATCCCTGTGGGTTCGACATCCGACTAATTAGTCTCTTTATTACTTGCATACGATAGTGTATACTTGCACTTAATTTATGATATAGAAATATCGCATCAATGAGATTCCAAAGATAAATTTAATAGGATTTAGTCTTACCCTGTACTATCACAGGATTTAGTCTTACCCTGTACTATTACAGCACGTCAAACACTTTATGAAGGTTTACAAAGTGATCCTTTGCTTTCCTGCTTTTCACCTTAGTATTATCAAAGTATGCTTCTATAGCTCACCCTATAAGGCTCCCAAAAAACTTGTGGACGAGTCTTTAAAAAGTAGCACCTACATTCTTAAGTCTAAAGGGTATTACATTATAGCAGAAGGTTTCTCGTTCCGTGATGAAACTGGTTTTTTCTTGATCTTCTTTTGCCATTGTAGTCTAGTTGTAGCCACTATAATCATTTACGAAGGATAATTGTTGGTATTTGGTGGTAGCATTAACCATCTGATCTATCTTAGGCAAAGGGAAGGAGTCTTTTAGTGTGGCCTTGTTCAGGTTCATGTAATCTACACAAACTCTCCACTTCATCTTCTTTATTCTGATCATAACCACATTAAACAGCCATTCTGGGCATTTCACCTCTTTGATGAACCCAATATCAAGTAATTGGTCTACTTCATCGTTGATTATTTGATTTTTTTTTAGTATAAAATGTCTCTACTTTTATCAAAATGACTTGTAATCTTTTTGGATATTTATTTTATACCACATAGCTTTAGGATATATGCCTTTCATGTCTCTGTATCTTGAAGAACAAATGTCACTGTTTTAAGTCAAGAGCCTTACAAGTTGCTGTCATTCTCATTCAAACAGGGTTGTTTTGAGGAGAAAATTTTGATCGATAACTAAGAGGTCAAGTGTTACTTCCTCTGTTTTCTCTATGCTGGGAGGCACATATTCTTTTTTGAGTAGAACCCTCGTTAGCCACTGATCATCTGATTGCTGAGGAATGACATCAGGTTCCATCTACTCATTGCCACTGGTCACAGCCTTGAGGGAATTGGCATAGCACTGCTTAACCTGCAGCTACTCTCCCTAGATGTTTATACTTTCTTTCCCTAAAGATGAGACGCATTGAACAATCTGGTACAAGGTTGATGGAACTACTTCTATATAGTGGATCTAGAAATGCGCGACTATAGCATTATAGGTGGTAGGTGCCTACACTACTAGGAAATCCATGTCCAATCTCTTTTCGACTGTAGCCACTGGTAGTGTTATAACCTTTTGCAATTGCACTTTAGCACCTCCGAAGGTTATCTATACGGTGTTGCACTACCTCAAGTCTTTAGTGTTTAGCCTGAGCCATCGAAAAGCTTCTCAGTACAGAACATCCACACTACTTCCTTTATTTATGAAGACTTGACAAGCATCCTACTGATGTTTAGGATGACTACAAGCAGATTCAAGTAGGGTGCAGATAGTTCTATTAGATCTTCTATCGAGAAGCTAATCTCTCTAAGTCTTTAATTGTTAATCTATGTGGATGAGATTTTAGTGATCTTGCGCCATTTAATCTTTGAAGCCTTTCAGAACAATGGCCTCAACTATCCCCTAAAATTTGGTCATTTTGATGGTCTCCCATGCATGACTTGAACACGAAATTGCTCGATTAGAGTCCTAGAAGCTGGTACTTCTACTGGTTTCCCTAACTATACGCTTTTAAGCACATAAAGTGATGATTCATCTATTTTTTCGTCCACTGGTTGTGCAACTTTATGGGCTATTCCCACTAGATATGGAACTATAGATAGCATTGAGGACTAGAGTGTCACCGTCCTCTGTCTGATTTTCCTTTACGAGAACTTCTATTGGTTCTGGTGGTGCTTTGGAGTTTACTATGTACTTTACAGTTCGATTTCACTTATGAGTTGGTGAATTTGGAACCTTGTAGCTCTATAATTCTGTGTGGTGTAGCCAAATTCATTGTGAAATGCGCATGCTTGGTCTGGTCTGTCTTTTTCATAGGCTTGCCATTGGTGCTAATGTCGAGAATATTCTGGTATGTTTTAATTTTGCCAATAATGTTTCTACTAAGGTTTTTTTTGGGGATCGAGGACTCTAGTGGCAGCTTAGGATTTTTGTCAATTCTTTTGCTTCCCTATTTTTTAGAACATTTCCCCTCCTATGGCTTTGAGTCATACTTCTGCTTTAGAGGCTTGCCATTAGGTGTTTGCATAGTGATCACTGAAGCCTCCATTGATGCTATCTTAATTTCTTCCTCCTTAATCCACTACATCAACTTCTAGTAAATTATTTGAAAGAAATGAAATTATTCCAAATTAGATATTTGTGGTATGGAGTGAAAGGCCTCATTGTCTTTTTGTAAGCCTGCTCTACTATTTTTGAATCATAGCATCCTATTTCCCTCAGCTCTTTGTTAAAGCACTAGAGGAAGTCTCTGATTGACTTAGTGTAACCCTGTCTCACAAAAAACAAGTTCAAAGTCGTCTTCTTACCTTTCTAGTTCCGCAGATATTGCTTTGTGAAGTGCTTAGTCAATTCTTCAAAAGAGGAAATTGAATTCAGTGAAAGGCTGCAAAACTAGAGCTATACTGCTCCCCTCTGACTTGATGGGAATACCATGCACTTTAAGCTTTGTCATAGGCGTGCATCACATTTCTCAAGTTGATGTATTCTTTTGGATCGCTAGTTTTATCGAATGGATGGAATGTAAGATGTTGAATTGCTCTGATTTGGGAGCCATTTTAATGGCATCTAAGAAACGGTCTTGGCCTTTTTTTTCCATTAGTGAGACATCGTCAGTGTGCTTAAATTGGCTCCTTCTTGTGTACATTAGTTTACTTCTTTCAAGATTGAAGCTTTCTTATCTTCTTTCTTCTTCAGAACTATGAGCTCGGTACTCAACTCAAGAATTATAGGAACACTTAATCCTATCCTACGTAGTACCTCTTTTAACACTGATTGTTGTGCTATAATAGTTAAGCGCAAGTGCATGCTATCGTATCAAGGAATATAGGATTTTAAGTCCAAGTATTGACCCCACAGGACTATACGATCTAATTCTATAAATCAAGTACTAAAATTGTACCTATTTAACTTTTATTCAGAAAACTAAAATCGTGAATTTATTTAACTAATCTAATTCTATCAATTAACTTAAACAAAAGTAAAGAGTAGAATTCACAAATAAAGATAATCTAGGGTTCAAAATCGTTCCCTAGTGTTTCATTGGACACATTAAGCTCTTAGTTAATCTCTTGATACCAATTGTTGGCTTAGACACTAATCTCATCACAAGCCTCTGTTGATGGTCAAGTGACTATATTACAAATTCTAATAATCACTTATATATCTATGGTAATTAAATCAAATGTAATTCATTAAGATCAAGTCTAAATTATGCCATACATGCCACCTAGGTATATGTCTATCCTAGATGGAACTCATCTATGATCATATATCAAACTATCATAGGCTAAACATATAAATTCATCTATCGAGTTCATCATGGTTCTTTAATCATTCAAAATATTGATCAGGTATAATGAAATCATTAAACACAAGATGGAATGAATCAATTAAATGCATCAAGTTCATAAACTAAAATTAACACAATACAAATCCATACTAGGTTCACTTAGTCTAATCCTAAATGAACAAATTAACTCATCACAAAACTAAAAGTATCAAACCAATTCATAAAGATCAATAAGAACAAGAACATAATGATAAAGAAAGAGAAGAGAAACTAATCAATGTACTATTTGAAATACTTCTCCCTCAATCTTGACTTAAAGCTTGAATTTTGATCTTGGTTCTTCAATCTTTGGATTTGATCTTTGATTTTGTGTTGTGAATTCTTTCTCTAAGTTTTTGCCTCTTTTCTTCTCTTTTTCCTCCTCCCTCTTAGGGTTTTTGACTTTCTATTTATAGATTTTTGTCTTCAAATTACTGTTCACGATTTACTATAGCAAACAACTGTTCACTAGGACTATAGCAAAATATTGTTACCCTCGACACTATTCACCGCCACGAGTACGGCGGCACCTAGCCACCTGCTGCATTACTTTTGTATTTTGAGCGTAACTTTTTCGTTTGACGTCCGATTAGCCTCTTGTTCATTTTTATGCGTACATTTTTTGTCATGCATCTATTTATAATCAGAAAACACAATTAAATAGCTAAATATTTATAATTTGGAGTAAAATACGAAAGTTAGGTATAAATAATACTAGTACTTTTATGCCCCTATCAAATACCCCCAAACTTAAAACTTTGCTCGTCCTCGAGCAAAATAAAGAAAAACATTCACAACTTATTCATAACTAAAAAATAAGGACTAAAAACAAGTTCAGATTGATTAGATGATCAATATCGTTGTCTCAAAATCTGCGAAAAATAGCATAAGGCTTTTCAGAAATCAATTAACAACTTTCAACAATCCTCATACCGTTGATCAAATACTTCATTCTCCCTTGTAAATGATCACTTGTGCGTGTGTGTAATAAGCAAGTAATTAGCTAAATAGAACATAGATTTACTCAATACTTAAGAAAGTATATAAAGATGATATCTCGGCATATTTTCAATTATAAAACTACCATAAGCTTACTTTTTATACTACTCTCCACTAATGTAAAAATACTCATGTCTAGGGATCTATTTAGGACTTTAATTAGCTTGTAATATAAGGCTAAAGTAAATGTGGGATATAAAGATATATATAAAGAGTAAATCACATCATTAACACTTACAATTTACTCATAAACCTTTTGATTCCTTCTCCTCCTTAATTTTTCATCTCCTCCCCCAAACTTATGCTATTTTCATATTTCTTTTAATCACATTTTTGCGAGGAATTTCTTATTTTTCTGAAGCTGGGGGTATTATGCATTTAAACCCTTTTTTTTCTTGTTTATGTACCCTCAAACTTAGATTAACATGCAATTTAAAAACTTATTACTTTTCATTGTAGTACCTTTCTTTCATACATCCATAGCCTTCTTTATTTTAAGTCTTTAGGCTTGTAATGTGGTTAAACAGAAAAAATAGGTAATTAAGCTCAAACGAGGTGACTAGGGATAAATATACATATAAGGTAGGCTCGAAAAGGCTCAAACAGTCCAAAGATGGCCTAATGTCATTTCCCTAAGCATGTGAATTCTAGGATTTCGCTTCAAGTAGTAATCAAGCAATTTTTAGAGTGTTAGTCTTCGAGATTGTGGTGTACTACTTAAATCTTGAATTAAATGACATTAGGCCATCTTTTGACCGTTTGAGCCTTTTCGAGCCTACAAATCCTGAATTAAATGCTTTCTTTGACTTATTATTCTTCTTCTTACTACTTTTTCTTCTAGGGTTGAGACCAAAAGATAAAGATGGGCCCTTAGTTAATTGACAATTGTAAGAATCTATTTCATCTTAGGGTGCATTTTCATTAGGTATTTGAGTGTATTTATCAGTCAGAAAATATTTGTGCTTTTCAACTATGAGTTCAATATTTAAGTTCCTTTTTCAATCCACATAATTATTCTCGGTTAACTTATTTTAGTTTAGGACGGATGCTAGTAGGATGAATGAAGATATAATTATGAAAAATAAATTCATACATAAACATATATTATTTGATAGCATGTGAAACTTTTGCATGAATGCATGAAATGCATTTATTTAGAGCTCTTTAACTACATTATGCATCGGTAATCTAATTTTCATTCAGAATACGCCTCTGTAGGGTGGTCGTATCCGTCATAAATCAGACTAGTACTATACTAATTTATTATTATTATCTTGATATCTCATATCAAATAATAATAAACTACCGAATTTTTAGCCCTTAGATTTAACTGACAAGAACTCCGTAGGAAAGATATCGATCGAGCTAAGTTAAGTGTACAACTATTATTTAAATCATTTATACTTCTCAATTTAAAAAGCCACCGTATGGTTGTCAATTTCGCATTAGTCCTATATTGGATCTTATCTTTTAGAGAAGTCCTATCTAGTAACCAGTTCTAATTAATGCCATTCGTAGGGAGCTCACAAGATTTGAGGTAAGATATTAATCTACTTTACTATAGGACTAATAATGGAGGCCATGGGCTTTATGCCTAAAGCCATCTCTCACTTAATATTTTAATTCTTAGAGTTATTAATTAATTTATAAAATGACGTTCCACTAATTAATATATAATTGTATTTTTATAAAATAATTAATAAGGTCACGTCAAATAATAAATTAATATAATATTAAAAATATGATAATAATCTTATCATAATCTCATTAGAACATTAATGTTATATAATATGATATATTTTATGTGTAGACATGTGAATGTGGCACCCTTAATCTATATGACATGTTATTCATCCAATCAATTAACTAGATAAATAAATAACCCATAATTCATGACTTTTTTGGGAATAAAAATATTAAAACTAAGCCTAAATTCTTTAAAATCTTCCTTGAAGTCAAATTAAGCTCATCTATAATGTTATCTCTTCTTGCTTGTTTTCTTTTATGGTTTTGGATTTTGAGCCTTTTAGTTATCTTTGGTATACTTATTATAAAAATAAATTGGGCTTATTCTAAACTTAAAATTTCATTGGGCCTTCCAAAAACAATTAAATAAAATATTTTTAGAAACAATGATTTTAAGAAAATAACCCAAATAAATTTTTATAAAATTAAACTAAAATTAAAAGAAGTTTGGACCAATTTTAAATTTTACAAAAATCCAAAATTATTTTAAAAATAAATTTGAGTTAAATTTAAGACCTATTTGCAAATACTATTTGCAAATTTCTCAAAGTTATCTGGTTAAACTTTAATTACCTAACATCTAAAGGGGCTGAGTGCAAAACCTAATTTTGTTAGGACCTATTTGCACAATTGACAAACTTTT
The DNA here is from genome assembly GCA_946807835.1 of Ailanthus altissimus. NCBI lineage: Eukaryota > Viridiplantae > Streptophyta > Magnoliopsida > Sapindales > Simaroubaceae > Ailanthus > Ailanthus altissimus. Next base: position 2,563,935 of record OX327690.1, on the reverse strand, counting down.
AAAGTTTGGATTATCACATTCACAAACAATCTTAACCAAAACAGAATTCTTTATAACAAGGAAGGGCCTACGTGATATTTACTAGTGAAAATCTAATTCCACCCATTTCACTTTACTATAGCCACTGCTCTCCCTTCTTTCCTTTTTTTTTTAAGGTTTTCTTCTCCTTCTTTTTTCTTCCCTTTATTTAAAATTTTTTTTTTATTATTACAACCAAAATAATAATAATAAATATATTTCTTAGATTACAAATCAAAATCCTAAGCCATTTAATTGGCTTACAAAAGGATCACCAAGAACTAACCTAACCATGAATTATTATGGGCAAAACCATTCAAAACATAATTAATAAAGATAACAAATATAGATTAAATATACAATTAGTGTCACAATAAATAATTACTACCATACATAAAATAAACTATATATATAATATGATATAAGGTAACTTTGATACCAATTGTTGGTTGGTCAAATAAATTTTTTTTTATATAAAATAAATACAGCGGAAGCCAGATCGTCTTGTTCATAATTATAATTATAAGGATAGAAGATTACCTCAATTCTCCATTATGACAGATTTTGAAATGACTGACTATAATCTTCTCTACTATCCTCAATCTTCAAACTCAACACGTGTAGGCATGTGGATCTTTCTTAATCTCTAAAAACACTAATACTCAAATCGGAGAGAATGGTAATAACTAAATTCATTTTTCCATGTTAGAATACGTAAAAGAATTTTTCTCTGTATGGTTGTGGTACTCTTTTCTTATTACATACCTCTTATATATATAGGGATCTTCCTTGAGTATTTAGAATTTGATTAGGATTAGAAAATTAGAGTTTGATTAGAATTTGAGCTAGTAGAGAGACTGCAAGACCAATGGGCTTCCTAGTCCAACTTAAAAGGCCTAGTCTTTATTATTTCATAATACACCAACTCTTCTAAGTTAACCCCGAGCTATTCCACTAAAAGTCAAAGACTGTATTCTAGTAACCCAAGTTATAAAATAAAAGCCCATTTAATTAAAACTTCTTTTAATTAAATTGGGCTTGGTCTTTAAACCAACAATAACCAGTTAATTGACCCTCTAATTGATGTTCATAATTAAAATTAGGCCTTGAAAAAAATATCTTACTTCTTTAATTATTTATTTGCCTTTAATTCACTGAATGCTCTAATGATTACTTTTAATATATATATATATATATTTATAAATAAATTTACAAATAAATATTATTATTCAATAAATAATTTATTGAATAAACTGTGGCTACAGATTCTAATGATCAACTACTTCAAACATCTTAGGCGGACATTAATTAATAATTTCCATCTTACAAATTTATGTCCCTACGACTCATGAAATTATATCTCCAAGCTATGAGGTTTTGATTATTTATATGGATCTCACTTTTTGATAACGCAAAAGATACTATGCATGAATGTAAGTTTATTATGTACTTAGGATTAAAATCAATCAAACTTATTAAAGCTTTTGTGAATTAAAATCAACAATATTTAGCTAACCAAATCAAAATTCACAGTAATCCCATTCAATGTAACGTATACACTAGTTTTTTTTCTCGAAGTCTCTACTTCGATGATTAAGGTAAATCATCCACTATAAGAAGTATAAAAACTACAACCTTACATAATAAAATGGCCTTTTCATTAATGCTTGTGAACATAATTTAATTTATAAAGAACTTGTGATCTATACCCTCTGTATTAGCATCATATGCCTAATACATAAATCACATACTTTATAAATATAGGCTTATTAATGTATACCCAATTATATGTATGAATAAACTTTTATTAATCAAATAAATTGTTATTTCATATCCTTTAAAGAGATAAATAACATTATAAGTTTAACACATTCCATTTAGAGAAAATAATTTATATGATGCTAAAAATTAAGGGTTTAGATTTAATATTCTATGTTTTGCTAATATGGGGTAAAGAACACTAATTTATTATTTGATTATATTGTTCTTAAACAATGAAAATGTTATACGACATTCTTTCGAGTATGACAATCATTAGACAGTCCTCTTAACAAGTTTTGATCTCAAAAGAGAAGTAATTGCATATTTTTTAGCGGAAAAACATATATTGAAGTATTGTAGATATCAAGCCATATTCTTTAATTTGACATCCTTATGGCATAAATTAAGCTACAGCCTTGATACCTTTTTTATTCTATATACAATGAAAAACTACAACTCGCACCATAAGCAAGAACACATAAGATTAACACACTAATAAAGATAAAGAAAAAAACCAATCAACAAGACATAAGATATACATGGTTCGGCCCAAAATTACAAACGTTAACAGAGGATCTATGATCCAGCTTTTTATTATTAATATAGATCACTAAGTATCTTATTACATCATCAATGATCCAACAAGTCCCTTTAGTATGTCCCACGGAGACCTCTAAGTATTTACCCTTGATCATCATAACTCTCAAAGACCTTTTAGTATCTTTTCATAAGAGATTTTTACAAAGAATATAAGAATAGCCAGAGTATCTAAGCCAAAAGATTTATAGTGTTTCTTTTGTTCACTTAAGAACCAAAATAAAATACTCTCTAAAGGTCACACTCTAGTGCACCACGCACTTAGTACCTATCTAGTTCCTCTATTCTCTCTTATGGTTACATCTTTAAACGTTAGTGTTTGTCTTTCTCTTATGTTTAGAAGAGTTTATATAGTAAATAAACACCTTTAGAAACCCTAAACCTAGTTAGAATAAGAGTCATTACTCGTAGGATCCCTAATCCTACTTAAAGAAGTCAATTGAGGCAAAACAAGAAATACCCTAACGCTGTCATGTGAATAGTAACTATGTGAACAGTATTTTTACTAGAAACAGTAACAAATGAACAGTACCAAGATGAACAGTATCTGCCATGAATAGTATCGCCATGTAAATAATATCCATTCTTTTGCCTTTCCATTTTACTCCTCCCTTGTACACTGAATGTGTACTTGACTTTACAAGGACTCTTTTCTTGGTATTCATCTCAATTATTGCCTATACAAGATTATTGAATCACTAATTTTTGACAAATTCCGTCATTGATTCAAGATTTCTCTCCACGAAGGTAATCATTGTCACTTCTCTTTGACCAATGCTCACTGACATTGTCTATAAGCCAAGTCCCTGATGCGATATTTCTATATCATAAATTAAGTGCAAGTATACACTATCGTATGCAAGTAATAAAGAGACTAAATAAGTCGGATGTCGAACCCACAGGGATAATTTCTTCTTATTAACCAATTACTAAAATTATTTCTTCCTAATAATTATTCAGAAAAATAAAAATTCAAGAATGAATGTAGAAAATATAAAAGTAAAAACACAATGCAAAGAAACTTAGGTGATAGCAATGTAGAGAAAACCTAGGATTAATATTATCTCTCAATATGCTTTTTAATGATTAATCTTCTAATATTTAACTCATTTACTCTTTATTATTGATCAAGACGCTAATGTATTCACAAGCCTCTTCCAAGGACATGCAAGTATACCATAATTTACCAAATACCTATATTCCTATGGTATTTGTAATAAACTAAGATTCATTAAGATTAGGTCTTATTGATCATACATGCCAACTAGGTATATTCTTATCCTAAGTTGAAACTTGCATATGCAACATTGAATATTACTCTACAATCATGCATCAAATTACCTAGGTCTAAATATAATGATTCCTCTTCCGAGTTTATCAAAATATTACCAATTCATTCACCATATATTGGTCAGATATATTGAAGCATTAAACACAAGTAATTTAAATATCAAAGAACTAAGTTTATTAAATACTAAAAGATATGGCAATTTAAGCGCACATATTGAGTTCAAATATTAACCCTAGAAAATAAGTTTAACTCATGGCTACAAGAGAATCACAACAATAAAAATAAAAATAAAACATGATACAATCAATTACAAACCGATATAGACGTTGAATTGCTTTTAATTGAGCTGCCTAAGATCTCTTGATGCCGAAGAATGCCTTGAATCTCTCTCTAAAGTTGCCTCAATTAAACTTCTATTGCTCTCCAAGACTTGTACTCTGTATTCTTGGTGCTCTTGGGTCGTCTTGGATTCCTCCTTAAAGGCTGGGAACAAGTGGCTTTTTATAGGGATTGATATGAGCTTGAAAATCTCAATTCTCGTCGGACTAGGACTCGTACTACTGCTCGCGCTCTATGCAGTTGTCGCTGGGGCGACGCGTGAAAAAGGCTTCATCGCTTGCGCGGTGGGATGACGGCACTAGGGCGCTGTCTCGTCGCTGGAGTGGTAAAGGTTTGGCGCTGGGGTGCCAGATGCGACTAAAACAGGTCGTATTTCTATTTTGATCACTATTCTAGCACTGGGGCTATAATACTCGTGGCGCTGGGGCGATGGACACATACTTTGAAAAGTTTGCATTTTAGCCCCTGTTCTTTAAATTTCGTTCAAGTCCCTATAAATAATAATAAAGCACATAAATAGCCATCTATTCTTATAAAATCATAAAATATCAATAATAAAAACATGAGAAAATATATGACAATTTTGCCCTTATCAGTCCCACACTTAACTAAGGCTCTTGCGATTACAGTCTCCAAAATTTTGGAATGCTGATGTCTAGAGTAATTCAATGTTGCGATCATCCATATCCTGAAGACACCATGACTACAATCCCTTCATGGTGAAAACATATTTTGGCCATTACTACTCTTCCCACACATTCTCTTTTTACCCCTACCACAAAGTGATATAATTCAAAAGCTGCTTTATGGTCTGTTTCAAATCAACAATCCTATGTTGATCCTATTTGAAGCACCTTTCTTCGAGAATATAGCTCTGTACTTATCACTCCTCGATCTTTTTTCTTTCTATTTAGTATTCATTTTTTTTGTCTTCCATGAATCTCCCTATTTCCATCTAGTAATCCTGAATCCACTAAGTTTTTATAAGATGAGGAATAAAATCTTATACCTAGTCCCCTTTTTGTCTTTTTCACCATGTAGTCTCAATCTTATTCTACGAATCCCCTATGACTTACCACAAGTCGTATTTCTCCAATTGATAAATAACGATTCTCCATTACTCATATGAAAACATTACCCAAGATCCTAAAAATAGTTCATCAATCAGACACTTATTCATCTAGAAGCTCTCATGCAATTAGAATCTTTTCCTAGTCATCCAATAGACTTGAAAATTCATATTCTTCCTATCATTGTCTTTCTCTTAGGACTATTCCTTCAAGTGCCCTAAACACCTTTTAGATCTCTCCTTCAATCTAAATTGTTCTTCTTTTCCCAATCTGAATGATTCTTTTGACTATGACCAAGATGACGCCATATTCTTGGTAGACTTTTTTAAGAGTGATCTTTACTTAAAAAATAAAAAAAAGTCCACAGTAAGGCCAATATCTTTTCCTCTTTTAGATAACCATCTTTCTTATTATTCTTATCTTATATTTGTGAGTTCTCATGGTTGATAATATTTGCTCTGCAATCTGACACTGCTGCCTATGCTCTGCAATCTGGACTTCAACCTATGCTTTGATACACGTTTATTACGGATATCAAGCCATACTCTTCAGTTTGACACCTTTATGGCATCAATTAAGCTACAGACTGTTTACTATTTTTATTCTATGCGCAACAAAAAATTATAACTCACACCATAAGTAAAAACACATAAGATTAACACACTAATAAAGATAAAAAAAAAACCAATTAACAAGACAAGATATACGTGGTTCGGCCCAAAATTGCCTACGTCAATGGAGGATCCATGATCCAGCTTCTTATTATTAATATAGATCACTAAGTATCTTTTTATATCATCAATGATCCCACAAGACCCTTTAGTATCTCTCATAGAGACCTCTAAGTATCTACCCTTAATCACCATAATTTTACAAGACCTTTTAGTATCTTTTCATAAGAGCTTTTTGTAAGGAATATAAGAATAGTCCGAGCATCTAAGCCAAAAGGATCTATGGGGTTTGTTTTGTTCACTTAAGAACTAAAAGAAAACACTCCCTAAAGGCTACACCCTAGTGCACCAAACACTTAGTCCTTACCTAACTCCTCTATTCTCTTTTATGGTTACATCTTGAAACTTTAGATACTTGCCTTTCTCTTATGTTTAGAAGAGTTTATACAGTGAATAAAACACATTTAGAAACCCTAAACCTAGTTGGAATAAGAGTCATTACTTGTAAGAGTCCTAATCCCACTTAAAAAAGTCAATTAAGTCAAAACAGAAAATATCCCAAAGTTGTGGCATGAATAGTAACTGCGTGAACAGTAACCCATCTCAAATAGCTCCTTATAAACAGTATCTATTGTGAACAGTACATCCTTGTCGGTGCACTCAAAACTGTTCGCTATAAACAGTATATCGCATAAATAGTACCTATTATTTTGGCTTTCCGTTTTACTCATTTCTTTTCTTGTACACCTAATATATATTTGACTTTATAATAACTCTTTTTTTAATATTCATCTCAATTCTTACCTATACAAAATTGTTGAATCACCAATTTCTAATATAAAAGTATACTTTTGTAAAAGATTTTTGAAATGTTAAATGAAGCCTAATGTCTCTTTTACATCTTCTTTTGAATATGTTTAAATAAAAACGAAAAGGGAAAGAAAAAAGAAACTGCTCTTTAGGGGGAGTTCTCTTTTGTTCCTTTTTGGTGGCCTTTTTGTTGCAGTATTAGCATAAATTGCTTTTGTGCTTCACCTTGAGAACTGTTAGGAAATTAAATCAAACAATAACATGTGATGGCCTTGTTTATTATTATCATGATATGGGAGAGATTTGAGTAGTGAAAAAGCTATGGAAATGTTTTTATTTTTTTAATCTCCGAAGATATTACATGGTCCATAAAAAAGCCAAACATAGTATAATTATATTCTTCCAAAGCAGAGTACATAACAAAAAATGACGCAGTGTGAAAAGCAATAAGGCTGAAAAGAATTATTACGGATTTGCAGCAAGATACCAAGGCTGCAAAGAGAATCAAATATGCCAATAAATCTACAATTGTTATGAAAAATATCCCGTCATTGATGGCAACAGAAGAAAAAAAAAGGGCAATTGAGTTGCAAATAATGAAGGTAATCACTATAATAAAATACATACAGTATTAGTGAACAGTAATTCTTACACAACTCAAATCAACAGCACCAAAATAACAATGTGTATGTATTTGTCCATATAAATTATACATCAAAAAGCTCACAGGAAATATTGGTGGGTCACAAACAGTGCTAATTAAAATTCAGACTCCTTAGATAATATTAACTCTTTTGATATAATATTCCCAGATATGTATAATTCATATTACTATATCAAGCTTTGATACTAATTTTTTTATGGAAGTGTTGGGATGAGTAATAATACAAATTCACGGTGACATTGTTAGTAAAACAACTTGACAAAATATACAAAAAAAGAAGACACAAAAATTTACATGGTTCATTTTTAAACCAACGTTCACGGGCAAAAACACAAAAGAAGATTTCACTTATAACAAATAAGAGTATACAATTGTTATAGAATAATCCTCACAGCCTAAAACTCTAATACACCCAATACATTCCTTAGAACACTAGACTAATCAAATTGCATAAATATGCAATTTCTCTCAAATCTCTCAAATGCTCTCAAATTTAGATGCCTTAAATACTTGTATCTCTTACTTGTGTCTAACACACTTTGCCTCATGGATTTGCCTCTATTTATACCAAAATTATGGTACATAAATATTGACATTTGTGTGTGAAAAACCAACAATTATAGGCACAAATTAGGTATCTACCAAGCCATCTCAATTGTCAAAATTTGGGTGCTCACTTTTCAATTTCAAGTCATATTCATCAGATACATATTCAACAGCAAGGACTTATATAATAAATAAAAAAAAACCTTTAAAATAAGCAATAACCCAAGAATCTCAAACTTGGTTTCTGCGGACTTTTTATTGATGTTAATAAATAGTAATAGCCTCAGAGCAAACATTCAGACATTTGTGCCGTAAGAATATTGAATTGTTAATTGTCTATTGAATTACTTAACTTTCTGATGTCCACTTTCTGGAGTTGGTTTGTTGAAAAGACTGCTTTAACCTTTCTTGAAGAGAGAATCTTATAAATGGAGCATCCTCATAACATCATATAGGATTTGGTAATGCTTCAAAGTAAACACGATGACTGGCGTTGATGTAATTATGGTAGTGAGAATAGCAATCCATAAACCTCCATTTATGAAGACAATGAAAGATGCTGCAGAAAATACAATCATTGTTGCTCCTATAGACAATGAAAGATTACAAAAAGACAACTTTATTCCATTCCTGCAACTTAGACTTGAGAAGTTTTAATCTCTTAGTTACCGTGAACCAATTGAAAGCTCCATAACTAATTGAGCAAAGACATAAAATCTCGATAGATGAAACCGAAAAATCTTTAAGACTACTTCCGACATGACCAACACAATAAGCTATAAGAGGACAGTGACAGTGAGAAAAAATATAACAACTAGAAGCTCCTAAAAATATAACCATTCCATATTAAGAAGAGCACGATAAAATTTTCTTTCCATGTGACTCGTTTTAAACAAGATCCAACCCGCGTAAAAGATAATCCAAAATTTGAAACTGACAAAAGATTATATGAATTAATACAGTACTGAAAATTAGAACATAAAAGAGGACTAGGCGGACTACTTCTACTTTGTTCATAAGATTCAACAGTAGAATTAAAATCTCTAGCAATTAGCCAAGGGCCATCTACTAAAGAAGAAATACACTTTATTTCTTCCTTTAAAACTTATGAATGGTGTATTTCAGCTAGAGGTATAGATAAATGTAAAAATTGTTTATTCAAAATTATGTTTGAGTGTGATTTTTAATTAGAGGTTGTTGGAAAATTGGTGATTCAACAATCTTGGTTGGACAAGAATTGAGATGAATACCAAAGTAGAGAGTCACAAGAAGTCTAGAACGTGTGGGACACGAAAGGGGAAGTAAAACGGGACTCAAAGACGCAAAGGAAGAAGGAATTTGTGGGGAGCTTCTAGCGCCGCGGCGCCCAGGGCTGAGCGCCGCGGCGCTCAACACAGAAGACCAGTACCGCAGCGCTGGACGCGAGGAGGGCTAGCGTTGCGGTGCCCAAGGACGAGCGCCGCAGCGCCAGAACGCGTGGAGAAGTTCGTTTTGGCTCGGGATTTCAAGTTTTGGGAAGTTTTGGACTTTCAAAACAAGTGGACTCTTACTCCAACAAGGAATAGGGTTTGCAGGCACGAAATATACCCTATATAAACACTTGTAAACCATTGTTTAAGATTAAGCATCTAAGGTTTCAAGATGTAACCATAAGAGAGAATAGAGGAGCTAGGTAGGCACTAAGTGCGTGGTGCACTAGGGTGTAACCTTGAGAGGTGTTTTCTTCTTTAGGTTCTTTAAGTGAAAAAAAGAGAAATACCATAGATCCTTTAGGCTTAGATGCTCGGGCTATTCTTGTGTTTCTTGTAAAAATCTCTTATAAAGAGATACGAAGAGGTCTTAGGGAGTTATAATGATCAAGGGTAGATACTTAGAGGTCTCTATGGGAGATACTAAGGGGTCTTGTGTGATCATTGATGATGTAAGAAGATACTTTGTGATCTATTTCAATGGGAAGAAGCTGGATCATGGATCCTCCGTGGACGTAGGCAATTTGGGTCGAACCACGTATATCTTGTGTCTTGTGATTGGTTTATTTTCTTTATCTTTATTGGTGTGTTAATCTTATGTGTTCTTGCTTATGGTGTGAGTAATGGTTTTCTGCTACGCAAAGGGGTATCAAGGTTGTGGCTTAGTTGATGGCATAGGGGTGTCAAATTGAAGTGCACGGCTTGATATCCCTCAACAAAGGCCAATGAGGAAGCGACATAAGATTAAGAATGTGTTGTATGAATGAGACTAGAAGAATAATGAAAATTTGAAAGTAAGAAGGAGCTCAAAAAATAGCAAATGCTCATTTCTAAGCCTTGGTGTCTTAGCCCCAAAGGAGTTAAGCCGTTGTACTCACCTGGTAGAACCTAGGCACCATGGCCTAAACTTAGTGGGGTTGCAGTGCCGACTTGGTGATAACATAGGGTTGCAACACTAGCTCGGTGACATAGTAGGGCCACGGCACGAGCATGGGTGCCGCGACGTCAAGAAGCATTTTAAAATCTATTTTGACATTTTAAAGTCAAGTTTGGACTCCTTTCACATATAGACTTCTGTTCCAAGTTTATTTAATATTTCTAGGAACGTTGAAGATCCTATATAACTCTTGTTATGCCTTAGGGGTATATGTTCATAAAAAGTGCATCAGAATGTATCAATAATGCTTGGAAAGCATCAAGAAGACATCGAAGAGAGTGTTGAATAGATAGCTTGAGTGCTAAGTGCGCAAAATAGTATTGTTATGGGAGCTCTTAAGTGTCGAGTGCATAAGAAAGTGTTGTTCAGACAATTAAGGAGCTCATTTTATTAGGTATTGCTTGTAAATCTCTTGAGTAATCTCTGTAATTATTAAGTAATTTATGGTAATCATTGAGTAATAAAAGAAGTTAGGATCTTTTATTCACCATAGACGTAGAAAATTTGTTTTATTACGTAAATTCTTGTGCCTTATATGTTACTAGGTGTAGGATATTTTTCTGACCTTAAAGAGGACCTTGGCTTGATCTGAATGAAAATTTAGGCAAAAAAAAAAAAAAAAAGAAAGAAAGAAACACTACGTAAGAGTGTGTTTGACAATCTATACATTTTTCTATTATTTGAAAATTCACTACTAAATTGTTTTATTTCATATTTACTTGGGGTATGAATTGTACAAAAGTATGCAACAGTATAATTTGAGAAAATTGACCTACACGTAATGAAGGTACAATCAAACGTAAATTGGATAAATTTATTTCATATAACAATTATAAAATCAAATTATAATATTTTATAATATTAATTAATAAATGACAATAATAATATTTAATAAGACAAGTTATTATAATAAATTTTGGATGAACATAAGGTATGCACTTTGTTAATAAGGATTTATAATAAAAATAAGAATTATATTAAAATAATAATAATAATTTGTATTATTAATGAATGTTTAATAAACATTCAATGACTAGTAGTATTGTACATTAATTATAAGAAATCTTGACATTCATAAAAAATTTAATGTCTAAAATTATAACTGTTGATAATTATTCTGTAATATTATTATAATGATTTTTGAAAGGCTATTGTAAAATATTTATTAGATAGTCGTTTACACTAAAATCTTTATGACATAAGAAACTTATGTAGTAGACAAAAATATTTTAATTTTGTAATTTTAAATTAAAGGATTTTAAAGTAATTATCTACATTTAATACACAAGAGCCAAATCAATACCAAAAAAAATAAATGTCTTCCTTAATTAAAGACCATAATGCCATTTTTTTTAAGAAGGCCATCATTCCAATGTTAAATCTATGAAGTTTGTTACAAGAAATGTGTTGCACTGGCTTAAGTCTGTCACATTATATCATTGTCAATTCGAATAAATCCTTTAAAACAATTGATTATATCCCTTTTTGCTTTTAAATATAAATAAATTGAAAAATCACTTTCAATAAACTTTGTGTACTTTTCGCTAGTATATTTGATTTTTTTTAAAAAAAATTGAAAGAAGATTACTATATATATTTTATTATAGTTTATTTGAATTAGCAGAAATAAGCCTTTTAAAATAACCAAAATTTGAAAAGAGATGCCTCAAAAAGAAGAAATAACAATGAATGCCAAGAGAATAATGGAGCTCGTGCTGAGAAGAAGAAAAGTGAAACCAACACAAAATGGGTAAATGTCATTTAATTTCTTATTAGATTCCATTAACTACTAAAAGCTTTCTTAATATTTCATAGTATCTAAAAAAATCATAGCATTATAATTGTAATAATATAAATCAATTTTGAAAGAGAATAATAATTTTTTATTTAAAAGTAAATAATAACGTTTGTGCAATACCTAACAATAAAAATGCACTACATAAACAGTAAAACATTGCAATTTAGTATTAAATGTGACAACATTACTACATATGATTTTGATTACCAATTTTCTTTATGTTTCCTTTCTCCTTTTATAATTTCCCTGTAAAAATTTATAAACAGAATATTGAAATTTACATTTGTAGTCTCCTTACCTTAGTTAAAACATATTCTTTCTAGTCCATAAATTTCTTGACTTCATCCCTCAAATAATAAATCTCCACTTAGGTTGCTTGTGTTTTTTACATTTATTTTTTAAACAGTTTAAGTACAAATAGAATTTAAAATTCTTGCATTTAAATAAATAAATAATTCTGATTTCGGCATCCAAACACTTAAATAAACAAATAAAACTCATTACAATTTAAATAAACCGACCCAAAAAAAAAACACTATTAAGTAATTTGAAGAGCTTTACCTCTTTATTTATGTGAGGCTTCCAAAGCCACTGCTCCCAGGAAGTAGAGTAAATAAATGAAACGTCAAGAAGATAATAGATCTGAAGTAGAGAAGAAATGGAGAAACCAACATTTATATACTACTTGGGTTCTTTAACAGTCTCCTAAAAACAAATTTTTAAAGCTCCCTCATGGGGTGGGGATGGAGACAACTCATAAATTCCCATTTACTTTTTCTATTTATTATTTTTATATTTTTTTATAGTTATAATCAATTAAATTTCGATTCCAACAATTAGAACAATAAAATAAAAGGAAACTTTATTTTCTTCTTATGGGTAGAAAGAGATTCTTGTTTCTATTTCAGTAATCACCAAGAAACTTAAAAGTTATGTAATGACTTGTAGTTGAAAATAACAAGGCAAGTTTATATTATTTATATAGTCAGTCAACTCACCATAATTTATTTTATATATAAAACTATACTTCATCTTATTTAGCCCTTGTTAATATTGATGAAATGGCATAACAAATTATTTTAGAAGCTACTAAAATTTACTGTCTAATTGATAAATGATCACGTAACAAAAAAAAAAAGATAATACTTAGAAAGGGTAGAATTTTATATTTGAAGAATGTAAAAGGAAAAAAACTATATCAGCTAAAATTGACAGTAAATAATTTAAAAACTCTCATACAAAAGAAAATAAATATATAAAAGAGAGATTAGATAGGCATTCTTTATTTACCAGTAAACATTATTAAATCAATGTTTCTCAGTAAGATGGAAGATAGGTTATAAATAGATTATACGATTATTTATATTGAAAGAAATTTTGATACTAGTAATTCAAATATAATAAATATATAAATTTGGCTTATTGTTACATAATATTAAAAAGAAAATAAAAAAGAAAAATACGAATAAAAAGTTTGAAACTAAGTGTATTTCTTATTTTGTCATTAAAATTTCATTTACTTATCAAGATTTGCTTAAAGTAGTATCTATTTTATACTTAGTTCAGCCTCCCAAAAAATAAAATTTGGCTACGCCACTATAAGAGAGTGGTTGGTATATTTTTTAAGAGACAAATGTTGCTAAACAAATATAAGTAGGCATTATTAAAATGGGAGATAAGTAATAATTACAAAATTTCACAAGAATAACTGATAATATTTCAATCTCACCCTTCAATAACTTTCAAAAATGAAATGGGAATCATTACTTCACTTATTTATTCAAAAAGCTCTACCATTATATGAATATAATAAAGATAAAGTCAATCATATGTTTGTGTGCAAAAGTGAGACATGAATATGGTATTAGTTAAGTTGGTTTCCAATGTTAAATAAAGGTGAGAAGTAAGGTTGATGTCTAACGAGAACCAAAAATAAGGAGTAAAGATTTAAGTTGGTATCTAATGTAAAATAGAAGTGAGGAATAAGGTTTGTTATAAAAGTTTTAGTATTTTGTGTAAAAGAAGGATTAATAGCCTCTTAAATAATGTTGTTATGCATAAATATTATAATATATGATAAATATTATGTGCTAAGTGTGTAAAAATCAACTAAAAGTTATTCTAATATATGTTAAATATTTACAATATTTTGTTATGCATATCATACACACTAAAGATCCTTAAATAATGTTGCTATGCATAATAGTAATAATAATGATGGAGATTTGGTGATTCAACAATTTTGATTGAATAAAAATTGAGATGAATATTAAAGAAGAAAGTCATAAAAAGTTTAGAATGTGTGAGACATGTATGAAGAAGTTTAGGATGTATGAGACATAAAAGAAAAAGTGGAACGGAACTCGAAAATGCAAAGAAAGCAAAAAAAAAAGCGCGAAGGAAGTGCCAGGGTTGAGCACTACGATACCTAGACTAGAAGATCAAAGCTGCAATGCCAAACGCGATACACTTAGTACCACGGCGCTTGCACCTGAGCGCTACAATGCTAGAAGCTAATTTAAGAGTAACTTTTACTTTTGACATGCCCTTCTATTTTATTCATATATCCATACGTTATTCACGTTTGCTAAGAAAGTGAATTGGTTTACTGCTTAATTAAATAAAAAAGATGAATATTTTAATCATCACAACCAATCCCATGATAGGCAGAAAATGTCCGAACAATGAGATAATTATAAATTTTTGTGATGACTTATAAAATTTTCAACTAAATTTATTCTCTAGAGAGCTACATGCAATTATAAATTAATCTATACAGTAGTTATCTATTCTTTCACTATTTAGACTTCAATTGTATATGTTAACTAACAAGATGATTGAAATTAACAAAATAGAGCAAAAGAATAAAATATATTTTAATTATATGTAATAATTGCATCATATTAAGAGAATCACTTTTCCACCTACAAGTAAAATTTATTTTACCTTTATTATATTCTTATATAGGTTGAAATTTCTTATTAATAAGTAAACTAACGATTCGTACTTCATTTCGGAAGTTAATTGGGGGACGGAATTAATGTGGTATTATAAGTTATTATTTTTAAATATTGTAATCACTATTTATCTCCTATAATTTTAAAAATATTTAATTATCTCTTTTTGGTACTATTTTCTCTCTCTTAAAGAGAATACCAATCATCTCTTTTATAGTTGCCAATTACACCATATATGCCAACATAATCTCAAAATTATATGATATATACTTGATATTCATAAGAGAATAAGTGAAAAGACCATTTTGCCATTAATAAAATTAACACTATTAGACTTAAATAACCAAATAAACCATACTTAATAAGTTCAGTGTATTATAGTTAATCAACAATCTATGAATAGTACCCCCCTCTTGGAATAGTAAATAGCATTGCCTGTGAACAATTTTACCGTTGCCGTTTATTGACCACAAATCATCACCGGTGGCGTATTAATATAAAATAATCATTTACTCAAATTTGTGTAATCTATGCGATGATGATGTTATTTTCGTCATAGAGCACCAAAAGGGGGCTGAAAAATAGAGAAATGGTAGCGACCTCCATAAAGCCAGCACTTACATGGGTTGCGAATGGTGATGCACCACTACTACCAATGGAGTTACCGACCATCAATCTATCTAACGATTGTAGTGGTACACCACCACTTGCCACCATGTGAGTGGTGGCTCCATGGAAGCCACCATCTTCCCTCTACTTTTTGGATCATCTTTGATGCTCTATTGACAAAAATAATTTCACTATTGCCTAGATCATAGAATTATTATTTTCGATTGGGAAGCGACGGTGGAATTGTTCACTTTTGGTGCTATTCATTGTTCACGATTAGGTTGCACACCATTTGTTTTATTTTATACAAGACTTCGTTTAATATGTCTTGTATAGTCTTGTACTATTAATTTATTAGTGCATTGATTATATTTTTTTTTACAAATACCTCATTTTATATAGTCTTTTTGTATGAATGAATGATGATATGAGTGTAGATACATATTTAAAATTATGATATGCAACAAAAGTATATTTATGCATATTACACTCAACAAATACATTAAACTCATGTATCGCATACATGCATGCGTATAACTATTACACAAAAATTATAAATGAATAACACTTAAAAAAAATTAAATGTAGCTTTCCAAATTTGTATGTATTCCACTTCCTAGCATCCATGTTCGTTGTATACATATAAATAAAATTTATATGAATTGGAATGGCAGTAGAGCACCAACTCTAACATTTGTATGGTCTTGTATGTATAAAGGGTTTTTAAGAAAAAGTTGTCAAAATTTTCATAAGTGGAATAGGGTTCATTGTGTTTACCCTAAACGTCAAAGTGATATCATATTATTAAATATCAAAGCCAGTGACCAAAAAAAAAAAAAACATCTTGAACAAGTTAGTCATAACTTGTTGATCACGGAACCTTAATTCTTATAGTATTTTTTGTTTCCACAAAACCTATAAAAAAATCCTTACTTCAGACTATTCACTATCATAAGCAATCAACATGCACAAGAACTGCATTGATCTAAGACAATACAATTAAATACAACTTAATTAGAATAATTTTTTTAACAAATCATTGTTAACTATTACACAAAAATCATGTATCAAATACAAGCCTATGTTACATTAAGTTTTTATATAAAAACAAAATAAGATTGCTATATGACTCTTATAATGCATTACAATGCTTTAGATGACAATACAATACCATTACAAGACTACACAAGACCATGTAAACAAAGTCTAATACAAAGTAATATGATTGGACTGGCTTAGATAAGAGTAAAAGACTTGTACAAGACTCGCACAAGACTATATAATGTTAAGTTTTGTAAGAAAATAGATAGCAATTCATTAACAAGATTGATAGTACAAGACTATACAAGACCCTTGCAAGACCATGTATGTAAGCTTTGTATAATAACACAATCTATTATATTGACTTAAGTGATAGTACAAGGCTACTATACAGTTCTTACGCTACAATTATAAGTCTTGTAACGATATTTCATAACAACAATTAAAGTATAAGAATAAGACAAAACAAGAATAAAGTAAAAAATTATTATAATCATTTCAAAACTTTTTATTTGGGATAGTATTAAAGGGTTTTGTGATCATTACTCACCCTTTTTTGAGATACCTATGTGAATATAATTGAATGGGATAATTGTGTAATTTAGAAACTATTTTAGTATATTTAATTAGATAACACCTTTTTTAGTAGCATAGCCAGAATTTACTTTTTAAGAATTTCTAAAAAGGGACCCTTATTTGATAAACAACTGCGTTTGGTAATTGACAAAAATTTTGAATAACGAATAGAAGTAGTACATAATTGTTATGTTGGCTTCAGTTCTTTTTAGCTGGAGCTCCATTATTAGCTCTTGATCTTTCTTTCATTTGCTCGACTTCTAGCCTCTCTTTGCATATCCTTTCGAGCTGTGGATTGGAACTCTCTCGTAAGAAATATTTGTCCAAAACTCAATTCGCTGCCATCCTTAATTATTATTTTCTTTTTTTGTTCTCATAAAGATGCCAACATAAATCCTTACTTCTCACTTTTGTGTAACATTAGAAACCAACTAAACTATTACCATATTCATGTATCACTTTTGCACACAAAAGTATGATTGTATTTATTTATTCTTATATTCTTATAATGGTAGAGATTTTTGAATAAATAAGCGAAGTAATGATTCCCACTTCATTTTTGAAAGTTAATAAATGGTGAGAATGATATATAATCAGTTATTTGAGTGAAAATTTGTAATTATTCCTTGTCTCCCATTTTAAGAGAATCAACTTACCATTTTTTTAGTAACATTTCACTTTTAAAAAAAACACCAATCACTACCCTATAGTGGCATAGCTAAAATTTATTATTTGAGAGTGCTCAACTTTGTTATTTAATTAAGCAGTAAACCAGTTCTCTTTCTTTACAAATGTGAATAACATATGGATATGGATATAAGCATCTAAAAACAACATAACAGGGCATGCTAAAAACAAAAGCTACTCCTAAAGTAGTTCAAAGAAAATTCATATAAAAACACAAGTGAAACTTACCTTTTACATGTTCAATTTAGTAAAAAATCAAATGATATCAAAATTTTATAAATAAAAAATTTATTTAAATAATAAAATTACATTTATCACACGTACCCTAAGAACATACTTCAGTAAATGATATAAAATAGAGAAATAATTTTTCTATAGAGGATCCTTGACAAATTGACTTGTGATTTGCTTGTTGTTACTAGCCGTGGCAGCAGATTCATTGTTGAGTTGTTTTAAACTTAATTTATGTCATCATCTGCTTGCTTCCGACACTATTTTCTATGATTTATGTGAAATTTGCTGCCATGTTTAAAGAATATGCACATCGTTTGTTTGCTCTTGAGACTATTTTCTTTTTGGGTGATTCTTACATTGGTCGTTATTGTTTAGTCTTTATTTAAATAAATCAATTGTGTAGAATTTGAGTCAATCAAATTCTTCTTGTTTTTAAATTCAATCGTAGTCTCTTTCTTTAAATCAACCAATTAACAAGTTCTAATTTTTAATTTTATTGTTATGCACGTGAGTCAGATTATTTAACTTTGAGAATCTTTATTTTTTATGAGAGACCACGCAAAGAGAATGAGATTCAATATGAGAATCTATCCATATGCTTTAAGTTTTATTTTCTTTTTGGAATAGTCTTGATGAGGTCGCCGGATGACTTAATGAGATAAATATGTTATTCGAAAATAAAATTTTGAATCTTATACTGTTGAAGTGGAAGCACACAAACGAGCTAAATAATTCACCTAAGTAATATAATAATGCAGAACAAGTTATTAAGAAATAAAAGAGAGAAAGGGTAGAAAAAGAACACACAAAGAATTACGTGGTTCAACAACTTACCTACGTCCACAGCGGATCAAGATCACACTCTTTTTTTATTCTGAATCACAAGGCAACCACAAAGTATGCCTATTACAAAAAAGATCACAAAGAATACTCTCTCTTGCTCTCTAGGGATTTTCTCTCACAAAGAACCACTAAGAATAATCACTAAGATTATTGTTGATCACAAAGATCTCACTAATTTGATCACAAAGGTTGTCAAGTTCACTCAGTTGTGTTTACAAGCCAATTGATAGCCTTTATATAGGCCTTGGGTCGTATTAGGGAGTCTTAGAGCAAGTGGGAGACGAAATTAGGAAGTTTCCTAATTTCGGGACACTGTTCCCACGTTCAGCGCCGCAGCGCTGGCACCTGATGCGCGCCCTTCTTCGATTTTCGCCTCCTTTCGCGTCCGTCTTCGATCCGTGCACACCCTACGCATTTGGCTTGATCCCCAAATCATATTCCAATGATTTTTAATCAATATTCTTACAAATCCCCTCCTTGATTCAAAATCATCAACAAAGTAATCCAATCTCTCATTTCCGCATCTTCGGTCACCCTTACAAAGTAGTGACTCCGGTTAAGTCCTTGCATAGGATGAACTTAACCGAGGGCAGTGGCTTAGTCAATATATCAGCAGGGTTTTTACATGACGCTATCTTTGTCAGACTAACTTTACCACTTTGGACAATCTCACGAATGTAATGGAGCCTCACATCAATGTGTTTCGACCTCTCATGGAATACTTGATGCTTGCTTAGGTGTATGGCACTCTGGCTGTCACAGTATACACTGGTGTTTACATCTTTGTGAGCCAATATCTCCGCGCATATGCCTTTTAACCACACGGCCTCCTTTATAGCTTTACCAACAGCTATGTACTCTGCCTCTGTGGTAGAAAGTGCAACCACATGTTGTAGAACTGATCTCCAACACACACTACACCCAAACACTGTGAATACGTAGCTTGTCAACGATCTTCTCTTATCAAGATCACCTGTATAATCTGAGTCTACGTACTCTCTTACCATTTCATTACTCTCCTCGTCCCTATTATACACCAACCCGTGATTCGACGTTCCCTTGAGATATCTCAGAATCCACTTTACTGCAAGCCAGTGATCTTTACCTGGATTCGCCATGTATCTACTCACCACACTCACAGCCCGTGCTATGTCTAGTCTTGTGCAAACTATTGCATACATAATGCTCCCCACAGCGCTTGCATACGGTACTTTGCTCATCTGCAGTTTCTCATCCTCGGATGTCGGCGATTGTGCTGCTGACAGTCTGAAATGCATGGCCAAAGGAGTAGAGACAGCCTTCGCGTTTGACATACCGAATTTCTCCAAAATGTTTCCTATATATCGCTGTTGGGACAAGAAGATAACATCTCTTCTTTCCCTCACAATGTCCATACTCAAAATTCTTTTCGCTGCTCCTAAATCCTTCATTTCAAACTCGCTACTTAACTGCTTCTTGAGCTTCTGTATTTCTTCCATATTTTTGCATGCGATCAACATATCATCGACGTATAGAAGCAAATACATCATCCCACAACTCATGTTTTTGAAGTACACGCATCCATCATACTTGCTCATACTAAAGCCACAAGCTATCATAAACTCATCAAATCTCCTATACTACTGTCTAGGTGATTGCTTTAACCCGTATAATGACTTCTTTAGCAAACAAGCATGATCTTCTTTACCGGGCTCCTCGAACCTTTGCGGTTGTGCCATGTATATTGTTTCTTCAAGCTCTCCATGTAGAAAAGCTGTCTTTACATCCATTTGCTCTAGATGTAAATCAAGGTTTGCACACATAGCTAACAAAATCCTAATAGATGTGTGCTTGACAACTGGAGAGAATATCTCATGAAAATCGACTCCCTCTCTCTGAGTAAAACCTTGTGCTACTAACCTAGCCTTAAATCTCGTAGGCTCAATCCCTGGTATCCCCTCCTTCACCTTATACACCCACTTGCACACGACTAGCTTCTTTTGAGGTCTCTCCACCAACTTCCAAGTATTGTTCTTCCTAAGAGAACTAATCTCTTCTTCCATGGCCTGCTGCCATTCTTTCTTGTTTTCACTCTTCATAGCCTCACCATATGTCCTAGGCTCATCATACTCAAGAGTGTAAGCAGAATTAAAAGCATGAGCAACTAAGTCTGCTTGTGCATACCTGACTGGTGGGTTAATCGTTCTCCTTAGCCTGTCTCTAGCAAGCTGGTACTCTTCAAGTTCCAACTCAAGAGTTCTAGTCTTCTTTTGGGTGGACTTGGAGGAACACGCCGGTGTTCTTGGTTCATCTTCAAGGATTTCCTTGTTGAAGTGTTGATCTGGGGGCATATCAGATCCGTTTTCAGGCGCTACTTCAACTTCTATTGACTCAGGTGCTGAGTTTTCC
Source organism: Ailanthus altissimus (assembly GCA_946807835.1). NCBI lineage: Eukaryota > Viridiplantae > Streptophyta > Magnoliopsida > Sapindales > Simaroubaceae > Ailanthus > Ailanthus altissimus. Next base: position 2,542,629 of record OX327690.1, on the reverse strand, counting down.
TTGGTCACAGGTTCTTCTTTCTCATCTACTTTGGAGGTTTTCAACATCGTCATCTCATCGAACGTCACATCACGGCTTAGGATACTCCTTGGTGGTGTTAAGTCTTTACACCACACCTTGTATCCTTTTACTCTTTTGGGATATCCTATGAATACCTATTTGATAGCTCTAGGTTCCAACTTCCCCTCCTTAACATGTACAAAGGCAGGGCAACCAAATATTCTAAGATGGTCATACTTCGGAGGATTGCCAGACCATTTCTTTTCTAGCGTCATGAAGTCAATTGCTGAGGAGGGACTTCTGTTTATCAAGTAAGCAGCAGTCACTACAGCTTCTCCCCAGAAAGTCTTGGACATCTTCGCATTGGTAAGCATGCATCTAACCCTTTCAAGTAGGGTCTTGTTCATCCTCTCAGCTACCCCATTCTGCTGTGGTGTTGATCTTACTATTCTGTGCCTTGCAATCCCATGCTTGGCACAAAACCCATCAAACTTTCTGTTGCAAAACTCGAGGCCGTTGTCAGTTCTCAACCTCTTCACTATTTTGCCAGTTTGATTCTCAACAAGAGTCTTCAAAATCTTGAACACATCAAATACTTGATCCTTGCTCTTCAACACATAGACCCACAGCTTCCTCGAATAGTCATCAATTAAGCTGAGAAAATATCTAGCACCACCACGAGTAGCTGTCTGAGCTGGTCCCCAAAGATCCGAGTGTATGTAGTCAAGAGTCCCCTTAGTCTTATGCTCGCCGGTACTGAACCTCACTCTATGTGCTTTCCCTAGCACACAATGCTCACAAAACTCCAAGGGCTGGAACTTATCCTCACCAAACGCCTTTTGACTATATAACTCATTTAGGTTTCTCTCGCCTAAGTGTGCCAGTCTAAGATGCCATAACTTGGTTTGCATACTCTCATCATCTACGGAGAATAGTGCAGAACCACTCACGACTTCACCCTTAAGCACATAAACACCTTTGTGCTTCTCTCCTCTTATCACTATCATGGAACCTTTCAAAACTCTTAAAATCCTTCCGTCGATCCTGATGGAACACCAATTCTGGTCTAAAGTCCCTAGTGAGATCAAGTTTCTCTTCAAGTCAGGAACATACCTAACATCTGTTAACTCTCTCACTCGCCCATCATGCAGCCTAAGCTTAACACTACCAATTCCCATCATCTGACATGTAACGTCATTACCCATTAAGACCTTACCACCACTAATAGGCTGGAAATTTGTAAACCAAGACTTGTGCGGGCACATGTGAAAAGTACAACCAGAATCTAAAACCCATTGTTCAGATTTTATACCATCAGTAGCGACGAGTGTGTCTGCGCTGTCATAGCTATCATCATAGGCAAGCGCAGCATCCGCTTTCTTCTTGTCCTGTGCTTTCTTCTCAGGACAATCCTTTATGAAGTGCCCTTCTTTCTTGCAGCAATAGCACTTCCTAGGAGTCCTAGACTTTGACCTTGAGCCTTTTTTCTTCCCATCTCTATATGAGGGCCTTCCTCTTACAGATAAACTTTCTGCATTGCCCTCGGCCTGCTTTCCTAATAACTTTGACTTTAATGATGATTTCACATCACTCATCGTTAAACTCTCTCTGCTGTAGAGTAGCGTATCAACAAAACTCTCATAGCTCTTGGGGAGTGAACTTAGCAGAATAATTGCTCTATCTTCATCTTTTATCTGGATGTTGATAGACTCAAGATCAAGGATGATCTTATTGAAGGCGTCTATATGATCTTTCATCGGCGTCCCCTCTGACATGGACAGCTGATGCAGCTTCTTTTTTATATATAGTCTGTTGGCCAACGATTTCCTCATATAAAGAGAGTCAAGCTTCTTCCAAAGATCTATTGCCGTTGTCTCACCTGCTACTTCCCTTAGTACTTCATCGCTCAATGATAGAATGATTGTGCTATGAGCTCTTTCTTGAATGTCTATTCTTTCTGCTTTTACTCTAGATGACTCTAGCGTCTTCTCTTCATCACTAGATGGAGCTGCAGTCTCCTCTAATGCTGAACCAAGTCTTTGGCTCACCAATAACGCCTTAATCTTCATCTTCCACAGATTGAAGTCATTCGTACCGTTGAATTTCTCTACCTCATACTTGGGTGTGGCCATGTTTGCTTAGAATCAAAGCTCTGATACCAGTTTGTTGAAGCGGAAGCACACAAACGAGCTAAATAATTCACCCAAGTAATATAATAATGCAGAACAAGTTATTAAGAAATAAAAGAGAGAAAGGGTATAAGAAGAACACACAAAGAATTACGTGGTTCAGCAACTTGCCTACGTCCACGGTGGATCAAGATCATACTCTTCTCTTATTCTGAATCACAAGGCAACCACAAAGTATGCCTATTACAAGAAAGATCACAAAGAATACTCTCTTTTGCTCTCTAGGGATTTTCTCTCACAAAGAACCACTAAGAATAATCACTAAGATTATTATTGATCACCAAGATCTCTCTAAGATCACAAAGATCTCACTAACTTGATCACAAAGGTTGTCAAGTTCACTCAGTTGTGTTTACAAGCTAATTGATAGCCTTTATATAGGCCTTGGGACATCCTAGGTATTCCCTATACGTGTGGGAGTCGTATTAGGGAGTCCTAGAGCAAGTAGGAGACGAAATTAGGAAGTTTCCTAATTTCGGGACACTGTTCCCGCGTTCAGCGCCGCGACGCTGGTTCGCGTCGCCGCGGTGCTGGCCCGATATTTGCTGAGCGCTGCGGCGCTGGATCCCAGTGCCGCGGTGCTCAGGTACTGGAAGTGGCGCCGCGGCGCTCATCCTGGTTGCCGCGGCGCTGGCGCCTGATGCACGCCCTTCTTCGGTTTTTGCCTCCTTTCGTGTCCGTCTTCGATCCGTGCGCACCCTATGCACTTGACTTAATCCCTAAATCATATTCCAATAATTTTTAATCAATATTCTTACACATACTTTATGCACCGTCTTCATCGTTAATAAATTTGTCAAATCAGATATTCTCCTATAATTTGTTAGATGTAACTACATTACTAAATTAAATGATTGTGTGTATGATATGCATAACAAAATATTATAAACATTTATCATTTCTATTAAAATAACTTTTCGTTGAACTTTAATAATATAAAATATCATGTAAAAATTTATAATAATTAGGAGACTATTAAACCTTCTTTTATACAAAAGACTAAAGCTTATATAACCAACTTTACTCCAGACTTTTATTTTGCATTAGATACCAACTTAAAGACTTACTCCTCATTTCTTAGTTCTCATAAAGATACCAACATAAATTCTTACTATAGAATTTCTCAATAAATAAGCAAAGTAGTGATTCCTATTACATTTTTTAAAGTTAATGAAGGGTGAGAATGGAATATTACTAGTTATTCTTGTGAAATTTCGTAATTATTACTTATCTACTATTTTAAGAATATTAACATACCTTTCTTAGTAAGATTTCTCTCTTAAAAATATACCAATCACTCTCTAGAACGGTGTAGCCAAAATTTATTGTTCGGGAAGGCTGAATTAAGTATTAAATAATTAATAGTTTAAACAAAAAGTTGATGCATGAATTAAATTTTAATGAAAAAAAAAGAAATACAGTTAGTTTCGACTTTTTGTTTATATCTTTTGGTTTTTTTTATTTTTTGTTTCTTAAATATTATAAACCAAATTTATGTAGTTATCAAATTCAAATTAATAACATCAAAAAGTTCTTTCAATATAAATTATCATATAATCTACTTACAACTGATCTTCATCTTACTAAGAAACATTGATTTAATAATGTTTTACTAGTAAATAAAGAATTCCTATCTAATCTTCATTCTCTTTATTTATTTTCAGTAAGTATAAGTTTCTTTGTGATTACTGAAATAGAAATAAGAATCTCTTTCTTCCCCAAAAGAAGAAAATCAACTTTCCTTTTGCTTTATTGTTCTAATTGTTGGAATCGTAATTTAATTGATTATAACAATTAAAAAAACATTAAAAAAAAACTAGAAAACTTAAAGGGGAATTTATGAGTTGCCTCCATCCAAATATAAATGTTGGCTTCTCCACTTCTTCTCTATCCATTATCTTCTTGATTTTTCATTTATTTGCTCTTCTTCTTGCGAGTTGTGGATTTAGAAGCCTCACATATATAAAGAGGTAAGCAATTCAAATTACTTAAAAATAGTGCTTTTTTTTTTTGTCGGTTTTTCGTTCACTCAGCTTGTAAAATCTTTTCAGTTAGTAAAAAAAAGTCTTGACATTTGAGCCCTACTCACACTACAATTGGGAGACGTTTAATTATATTTGATATGGTAATAATAATAATAAATTTGCTGATATTTTTCTTGGCCCCTTTTAAACTTAGTTTTCTTTATTTTATTATTCAAATTGTAATGAATTGTATTTTTTTATTTAAGCGTTTGGATGCCGAATTCAGGATAATTTATTTATTTAAACGTAAGAGTTTTAAATTCTATTTAAAAGAAAATTGTTTAAAAGATAAATATAAAAAACAAAGCAACTTAAGAGGAGATTTATTAATTGAGAGATGAAATCAAGAATTTTAGGACTAGAAAGAATAAGTTTTAACTAAGCTAAGGTGATTACAAATGTAAATTAAAAAAAAAAAGGTGACTGCAAATGTAAATTTCAACATTTTATAAATAAAAAATTGAACAGGGAAAAGAGAATGAAGAAATAAAATGGTTTTTTTTTTTATAATTTTACTATTGTATTTATAAAAGGGGAAAGGAAACATAGAGAAAATTAGCAATCAAAATCATATGTTATAGTGTTGCCACATTGAATACTATGCTGTGACATTTCCTGAATTCGGTGATTTAAGTTTTTTTTAGCATGATGGAATAACTATATTTTTATTTGTTAAGAGTGGTGAGGCATCTTAATACATACTTTGAAATATTTCCTAAAAGATAGTATGAGTAGTTTTTTTTTTTAAATAGTATATTTGAAATTCTTTTGGGTAACGACAGTTGTTTCTTTATATATATATGTGTGTGAGAGAGAGAGAGAGAGAGGGACAATTGATTAAAAATTATTATAATATAATTTGACGTTGTAGTTACTATTAATAGGTGTTGCGGCACTGACTATTTAACACCGTGACACCCAACATTGGATAGTCTCATCTTCTTCAATCACCTCTTTTAACATCCATCTTATCTTAATTTCTTGCACATCCAACATAATACTTCGCTTGTTGCTTAAATTATATTATAAGTTTCTTATAATCTCTCTAAACTATGCAACAAGTTATGTCTCATTCAAGACTTTTTGGTTCTAATCATCTTTCCTCCGCACGTTATTCACCATAAAGTATCTCTAGAAAATTGATAAATTATTAGATAATATTCTGCAGCAATAAAGTAGTAGTGTACACCGACATGAAATGTATAAATAAATGTGATTGGCTTTTAGAATTTGAAAGTTGGAAAGGAATAATGAATGATATAGTTGGAAGCTAGAGAAGCTAAACTGCTAGGTAGTGTGAGTGATGAGTGCTTTGATAGAAGAAACCAAGAGATTAAATTTAATTTAAATTTACTTATTTTAAAAATTATTCTTTTGAAATTTTCAATTTATTAAGTATATTTTTCTTTTATGTTTATCTTTTCTTTTATTTTTATATTTTAGTTTATTCTTATTAAGTTTATTTCTCTTTTAAATTTATAATTTTTATATTTTAATTTATTATAAATTCTATAAATTGAAACTTTAATCAATAAAAATGTTTTGCAATATTACCCTTCTCTCTAAATCTCTTCATTTTTCTTGTGATAGTTTAAGTAATTTTATAAAACAGTCTTTTGTCACATCTTCTACAAGTGGCATCAGAGTGGAACGACTTTAATCAGATAAGGATCGTACTGAGGTGCTACAGAAAGTTTTAAACAGTCGAGAAGCTGCATTGCTGTGAGAAATACATTAAGACGGTCCGAGCTGTGTTGGAAATTGATTTTAGTGTAGCAGTGAATCTTGTGTGGGGACATTCTTCAACCGGAATAAGATCGCAATGGCGGACTTGGAAAGTACCTCAAGTGGAGTCCCCAAGCTTAACATGAATAATTACAAGGTATGGAGTAGCTGCATAAAATCCTACCTTGAAGGGCAGGATTTATGGGAAGTAGTTGATGGTCTTGATACTACACCACCCTACAATGATGAGTCGTCGTTAAAGGAATGGAAGGTTAAAGCTGGAAAGTGATGTACGTGTTGAAGACTACAATTGAAGAAGAGATGTTAGACGACATAGAAGATGCGAAGACTCCTAGAGAAGCGTGGAAGGCTCTACTTTTCTATAAGAACGTATGGCCGCCTGGACAGGAGATTGAATTAATAGGTATGTACATAAGCTAATACTCCTTCAAATTAATGAGAAATCTATGTCGTAAAATTAAGTAAATATATTTGAGATCTAAAATAAATGACGAGATAATAATTACCATCTTTAAAAGAGATACTGATTTTTCAAAGATTGAACTTTATGTCTAGTAGCGAATTAGTTGTGTTTTGTATATGTCAATGAACGATGATGAAACCATGACAGATAATGATGTTCCTCAAAGGACCAGTGAGCAAACTGATGTTGAATATTATCGGCCATATGATCACGAAGAATTGCCGCCAGATGGTAGCCTTTGCAATTACATTGTCCTTTATTTATTTATTTAATTTTTTCTGAGTAGCTAACATCTCCACAAAGTGAAAACAACGAAATAAAAAAAATTGAAAAAGAATAGTTTCCAACAAAGTTCTAATAAATGAAAGTGGAATTGACAACAAAAAAATTTAGTTATCAAACTTTTTATACCCTAAACCTAAGTCAACTTCGAATTTTTGAAATTCGCCCAATGTGACTCTAGTAAATAAAAAGAAAAGAAAAGACAACTTAATGCTGACCTCTTTCTTATAATCATATTAAATGTCTTTAATAATTATTAGAAAAAGAAATAAGTTATATCAATATGAATGATATCAATATTCTTGAAATAGAAAAATCTGCTGTGGCTGTCATTACGGAGAATAGGAAAGTCTACTTTTACATAAAATTGTAAATATTTACAAAATATTACGGACCAAAACGTCATGAATCAAAAAAAAAAAAAAAATTATAGATTCCACTGTCTATTTTTTTATGCACTTCAATGTCAAAATGAAATAGTTAGGGGGGGCTAAATATAACAAATTTTATTTAAAGACCTAAAATTTAAATCTTTATATATATATATATATATATACATATGCAAGAGCACAATAATTTCATAACCAACATCAGAGAAGTACAAACCGGAACAGAAATCCTGTAGAAGCGCCTTAAACAACTCCGAGTTCAAGTATTTGTTAATTTGGTTAATGTTTTAATAGATTCTTAATTTTCTTAAAATTTTGATATTTTTACATACGTTCTCGATTCGATAACCTTAATTGAAAATACTCGTTTTATTTAAAATTAATAGATCCAGAAGAAAGAAAAAGACGATGGAAATTATATCGAGCTGCATTAAATGGTGACTGGGAGGTGGCTAAACATATTTATGAGGTATATCCACAATATATTGGAGCTGGGATTTCAGAAAAAGGAGACACTGCTCTTCACATTGCAGCTGGGGGAAAGCATATTAAGTTCGTGAAGGAACTTTTGAAGATGAAGGAAACAGATTTAGCTCAGAAAAATAAAGCTGGAAGCACAGTTCTTTTTCTTGCCGCAGCATCCGGAGATGTGAGACTTGCTAGGGAAATGATGAAAAACAATAACGCCATAGCTAAGGTTCGAAATGATTGTGGGATGCTACCGATTGATGTAGCTGCATATTTAGGCCATAAAGATATGGTGAAGTACCTTTATCAAGAAACTAAAGACGATTCCGATGACAAGGATCGGATTCAATTACTTATCTCTTTGAAAAACACCGATTTGTATGGTAAGTACTGTTCCTTTATCTTTTTTGTATGGTAAGTACTCACGTCTCTTTCCTGAATAAAATAAATAGCTATGATATCTCTTCTATTTCAACCTTCATAGATATACGTCCCAATTTTCAAATTCCGCCAAATATGGGTTGATGCACTAAGACCAAATATGATGTTTGATGTGAAAATTTTGTTATTCCCAGATGCCGCGCTGAAGTTGCTTGAGGAACACCCAGACTTAGCCACTGCTCGTGCTTCGAATCATGAGACACCATTGCATGCATTGGATCAAAATATGAAGTTAGCCAATGCTCATTACTTCGCTCAAAAGACGGGATATTATTTTAAATTCTTTCGTCTTGGTTAGTCCAATCTCAACTCTAAAAGCTTTCGGTGATTGGTACACCTTGTCATCTTCTAAAAATCTTGATTAGTTATTTTTCTGTTTTGGCTTTTACAATCTAATGTTTCAGGTGAGAAACATGTAGATTATGAATGGCGTCAAGCATTTCTATTAGTCAAACAACTTTGGCAAAACGTTGTATTGTTGAGTGACAGGAAATTATTCGTGCGACTAATCACAGAGCTTCGACCATTAATTTTTGATGCTGCAAAAGAAGGAAAAACTGAGTTTCTACACATACCTATTTGTGAATTTCCTGATCTGATATGGAAAGTTAGAGATGAAAAGCATAATTATACCATATTTCATATAGCTGTTTTGAATCGTCAGGAGAACATCTTCAACCTAATACATGAAGTAGGTTCAATTAAAGATTTAATAGTTTCGCTCACAGACAAAAAAGGCAACAATATTTTGCATTTAGCTGCAATGTTGGGACCCAATAATGTAGCAGAAGCAGCAGTCCAAATGCATCAAGAGTCATTGTGGTTTGAGGTAAAATATTTCGTTCACCCTTCATTATTCATGAAAGAACTTTTCTCCTTGTTATAAAATGCAACTACGAAGTTTATTTTTAAGTAGTTCTCTAGCTCAAGTAGATGAAAGGGAACTCAAACTACATGATATGGCTTTTATTATTAATAGACTTACAATGTTGGACAAACAAAAAACGAAAAAGAGAAAGGGTCGCAACCAATTAAAATACATGATATGATTTTCATTATCTCCCTGATGTTTCATAATTGTTAAAAAAAACTCCATGCTAAAAAAAAAAAAACCACTTTAATATCATCATGTCAATTGTTTAATTTAGAACAATTTATAAGATATAAATTATGCTACTGCATAGTTTTTTGTTTTTTAATTTACGCTATTACAATGTTTTAAATATATAAAGTTATAATATTTACTACAGTAAAATTAAGGAGTTTGGTTTTATTTGGTGAGAAATAAATGAATTTCAGTTTTCAAAGAGAAAATTAAGGAGCTCAAGTAAATATTTGGCCTTTCACTTTAAAGTTAGAAAAAGTGACTAAAGTTTTTGTTGAAATCTTAATGTTTGAAAATAAACTAACAAATTTAAGATGCAAACAAAAAAAAAATCCAAAGTATATAAATGTCAAATAAGCTTAATACAAACTCTAAGACCAAAAAAAATAAAAAAAATAAACAACCCCCACCTCTGACCTTTTTTTTTTTTGTTTCATGACACATCAGCATTTATACAAATAGTTTTTCTTTTTGACTAATTTGTCGATTTCATATGGTCGCTTTTGTTTTTTTAATATTAAATGGGTGTATTCTTTCCTTAATGAGATGCTTCAAAACTAAAAAACGGTAGGAGGTGAAGAAAGTTGTTCCGCAGATGTATGCTCTTGCTAAAAACAAAAAAGGACTCTCTCCTAGAGAGTTATTTGAAAAGGAGCATAAGGAGTTGAGAGAAAATTGTGCAAAATGGTCAAAGGAGACCGCAGCATCTTATATTGTTGCGGCAGCACTTGTCGTGACCGTGGCTTTTGCCGCAGCTTTCACGGTACCTGGTGGCAACAAAGAGGAGACAGGGCTTCCTTTCTTCCTTAAAGAAACTTCCTTCCAGGTTTTTGTCATTTCAGATGTGATATCGTTGGTCTTCTCCACTATCTCAATGATAGAGTTCTTATCCGTTTACACTTGGCGGTATGAACAAATCAATTGCCTTGTGTTTTTAGATGTTGGAATGTTAACACTTTCTGTGTCAATAGAAGCAATTATGGTGATGTATTCTGCAACAGTTTTCATTCTCTTCAATCGTGGATTGATGTGGATCGTTATTCTCGTTACCATAATTGCTTCCGTGCCATTCTGCTTGTTCTGTCTGCAAATCTCACCGATCATTATTGTCTTTCTTCGTATGATCGCTGCATCAGCTTCTCTCTTCAGGAGAGGTAAAACTTATTTTTTCCAGATAGAACAGGAGGCAAAGACCAAGCAAGTCGAAGCATGTTTACAAATTTGGTTCCCGTATTGCACCAATGTTTGAGCGTTAGTTTCCTATCTTGCTTCTATTTTCTTGACGTCAATAAAAGTGCCGTAGAGGCGTAGTTTAAGATTCTTATCCGACACTACATATCCTCATGTTTTGGATGAAATATCAAGTGAATCCACTGAATGATGTCAATGTAATTTCTTTTTTCATAAATAAGTAATGCTTGATCGTATTTTTAGTTAGAGAGACTTTCAAACTTTTATAAGATATTTTAGGATAAGTAATGCATGTCTAATAAATTGTCGGGCCAAAAAATGTGAGCCTATAATAAAAATCCAATTGGACTCGATCATGTTTCATGCCCATATTGTTTGATTCGTTTCGTCTCAAATATATGAATCCAAAGACTTAGAGAGTATAGTAAAGAAAGTAATGACATAAAACCTATATAAAGGCCCTTTATTGGCTTGTAAATACATCGAAGTGATATCTATGTGATCATAAAGAAAATTAGATTATCGACTCAGAATGTTCGAGGTATACAACTATTCAATCCTAAGAAGAACTCTTATCTTAAGAACAAAAGCTCAATCATGACGAGTTTGTAATAGAGGATATTAATGAGGAGAATGATGATAAGGATGTCAATGATGAGGATGAAGTTGAATGGAGTGGCTATTCAAAGCAGAGCCCGTTTGATATAAAACCAATGGATTGCCTTGAGGATTTAGACTAGTAAGTGAAGAAGCTTAAGGTTGACCTCAACACTCATAATGATAAATTATGCTCTCTCATTGACACATCTAACAAAATTTTTGATAGTAAGCAATAAGATTGGATCAAGAAATCTAAAGAGATGACTTATTCCATTATAGTCAAAGCTTAAGTAAGCTGCATGAATATTTTGAAGCTAGCAAAATGGATGTTGTGCATTGTAAGCAAGCAATAGAGAATGGGATTATTGCAGCTAAAGTTATGATCACTATCCCAAAAGATGAAGATCCTAAGCAGAAGGAGTTCAACAGCAAAAAAGAAAGCAAAAAAGTTATTGAAAAGGCCAAGTCTTATGCTTAAGAAAAACAAGTGGGAGAATTTGTGCCACCCATTTTAAACCAAGTGATAGCAAGGCAAAGAGTGTTAAAATGAGAGAACTAAACAAGAAACATGTCAAACAACTTCAAAAGATGAAAAAATAATTGACAAGAGATAAAAAGGCCAATGAATTTACCAAAGTAAAGAAATTCAATAAGCATGCATGAGAAGTGAAATGTTTAACTCAAAAATTAAAGGTGTATAATGGTGGTAGCTTAAAATAAAAGCATTTAAGCACTAACATACAAAGGATTTGATCACGATAAGAACAACATGAAGGATGAAATTTCCATAGAGGCCAAAGAACCTGCTAATGATGAGAAAAACACATGTGCTAAGAAATTTGTTAAAGATGAAAATATTGCAAAAACTAATAAGGAAGAATTTAAAAGAGAGTTAGTATTGAAGGGGAGTGTTAAATATCAACCCTTACTCTCTTTACCATCATAAATTAATATGAAGAAAAAAATAAAAGGAGCTAATTGAAAACAAAAAAAAAAAAGTATGGGTGCCTATCAAATGAGTAGTAATATCTACTGAATGAATAGAAGAGTTTGCCTATGAGAGCCTATCAAATGAATTGGGGTGGTGGCCATAAAATGAACAATAGCTATAGCTTCTTATAAATAGAGGACAACCTCCTCATTTTCAATATAACATTCTCCTTATAATTATCTCCTCTTTAATGTGTATGTTGAAAGAAAATAAGAGCTTGAGAGAAGGGTAAGAGTTTGTAAGTGTTGTATAACATATAAACCCTTATACAAGTGTTATATGTTAGTGAGTTTTGTATTAAATTAAAAGCGTTCCAATTTATGCTCCATTGTGTTTTTTATTTGGTTTTAAAGCCAAGTTGTTCAAGGTGTTGAATAGTAGTTGAAGTAATATTCATACAGCTGTCATTCATATAATTACTGTTTAAATATACAATACTAATATCAGAGCCTGGTGTAGTTGTATGTATGGTGCGTGTCTAGAAAAGTTTTATCAAAATGGCTATATTGCCTAAGGAGTATGGAGTTTAAGTGGGATCGTTGTCACCCCTTCAGTCTTTTCTGAAAAATTTTCAGGTGTACAATTCATATAAATAAACACATAGGCTTTGTTACTGTAGTGTTGGTGAAAGCATTATTAAAAGTAATAGTGGGACGGTTAAAGATTGACCTTGGTGGAGCTTTATTGAGTTGTGAAGAGTTTTAAACTCTACAAGTTTGCAAATTGAGATCAACCTTATCCAGCATTATCAAAGTTTTGTTAGGGAAATGGGTGACCTTCAAGTAATTGAAGAAATTAAGAAGCTCAATAACCAAAATTATATTACATGGGTGATGTTGATAGAGTCTTATCTATAAGGCCAAAACCTATGGGAGGTTGTTGGCAGGAATAAAGTGAAGCAATCAACAGATGAAGCCACTTTAAAGAAGTGGAAGGTCAAAATTGGAAAGGCTATGTTCGCCATTAGGACCACAGTTGAAGTAGAGATGTTGGAGTACATAAAGAAGGTGGAGATTCCAAATAAGGCATATGACACTTTTACATCACTCTTCTTAGAGAAAAAGAACACTCGGCTACAGCTCAATACCATAAATCAGTATGAATCAATTCTAAAGGTTTCTGAGTTTTAGATCTAGAAATACCATAATGAAGTTTATGTGCCTTCCCATATTAGCAATGAGAACAAAAATTTAGATTATCAAAGGAATGAAAACTAATTTTATTGATTTGAGAAATCTCCTTATAAGTTTTAACAACTTGCTTTATTACATTTAGATTAGAATGTCCTAACTTTATATGAAGTAACTTAAATAGATGCAAAGATTTTTTCATTATCAAATTCTAAACTTGACTTTGCTTCATCCTGATGAGATGTCCTTTTATTGATCATTGATGAAACGGAAATTAAAGTATTATGCACTTTGGAAGAGTCACGATGCTTTACCAGTAGATGATATAGACCATTTTTAGCAGAACCTCACAATAGCACAGTTCCCTGCATCTTGTACTTTACAATCCAATAATGTTTTTAAAACTTAATGAATATAAAATTATCAGATACAAAATTGGAGACACTAATGAGATTTTTAGAGATATAAAGAATAAAAAATGTATTATGTAAAGGCAAATTTTTATGTGTGCAGTGTTTTACAGGTAATAAAACTGTACTAATGTAAGATGTATTAATTTTGTTACCATTTCCAACTATTACTTTCTCATTGCCTTTGTATTCACTTCTTGTGCTAAGGTTGGCAATGTTATTTGTCAGGTGATTGATGAGTCCAATGTTTAGTATAACTAGTAATACTAAATAAGTTGTTGGTGCATTGTTGTTCTCAGGTTGTGGTCTAGTATAACTGTCATGGAACCTATGCAAGCAATTTGCTGCAATATGTCTTATTTTTTCACAATTTTGACATACAGGTTTGTTGCTGTTGCTATGAGTTTTGCTGTTGTTGATATTTGAATCTCTACCACCAGCTGATCTTCCACTACCTCGACCTCTAGTAAATTCTCCTCATCTTGCATTATTTTCTTTGTCTTGAATGGTGATGAGCAAAATGTTTTTGAGCAACATTGCTTGTATATTTAGGGATGAGTGATTGGATAACTGATCAATCTTGCTCTTATGATTTAGAAGCATTGCATACACTTTATGCAAAGGTGGTAACTTTATTCTAGAGGCAATGTTTACAACTATAGAATCAAAATAAGTACAAAAGCCAGCAAGTATATATAAGATTAAATCTTTGTCATTAATTGGATTTCCTCCAGCAGCTAGATAATCAGCTAAAGTTTTCATTTTTACAAAATAATCACTTACTGTCATGCCTCATTTTATGGTAGTTTGGAGCTACATTCTTAGTTGTAGCATTTTTGCCTTTGATTGACAGTAGAAGAGTCTTTCTACGATAGTCCAGATTTCATGAGAGGATGTATAATTTACTATTATACCTATGATGGTTTCTATTGACAGGACTCGATTCGAGCCCTCCTCGAGAATCAAGGCAGATCCTGCGATGACATGTGACTAACATACTCTTTACTCATACATATGATACAATGAGGCTACCTGCCTCAATAAAAGTGTACATCCAATATAGAAAAACATATACAAATACACAGACTGAGACACTTATGCAGCTATGCACGTTGGCCAACCTCAAAATGTGATGACTGTATCACACTGAACAAATTCCTGTGACAACCTGGGAAAAATAGGGAAAATAGGAAAAAGGGTGAGCTTGTGGCTCAGTGAGTGGACATAATCTAAAAATATCATATACATTATATGTATTGTACACATATAAATCTGTAGGATAAAATAATCATAAAACTGTGTACTGAGTAGTCAATAAACTTGTACTAAAAGTACGAGCTGTCATAAAATCTGTGCTAAAACTAAAAGTATAACATTATACTAGGATCTGAAAATCTGAAAGTGCAAACTATCATAAACTTTATTATCAAGTTGAATATTGTAACATAGCTCTAGAAACATGTACTATATAAATACTGAAAACCACACCAAACTTGTACCCAGAAAAAATCTGGTCTAACTTGGCGGAGTAACTCACGCACAGGTAGAGCGAAGGATCTAAGTTGGTCTAACCCGACGAAATGCTGCATCGCTCGGGCAAAGCAAACTAAACTGGTCTGACGCATACATAGAGCAACTACACTAAAGGGGACGGTACGTATATGGTGGTTCAAAAACTACTACAATATAATATCATGACCACAATTATTCTGAAATAATTATTTATGTACTGAACATATTTATAAACTGTACTATAATAAATTATAAAATATTTCTGAATATACTAAATAGTATAAATATTTTTCTATCTAAAATAAATCATAACTAAATCTGATAACGCGTAATTAAACCATAATTGGCTGTATTAAAAACATATAAAATATATATAGTTATCCACTCACAAAAGTGCGCTAATCCTAAGCTGGGTCTGGATTCTGAGATCTACCCGCTATTGGCACACCTCCTATATCATAGGGTGTAAAAATACATCATTAGTACCGATATGTATTATAAATATTCTAATATCATAAAATTATTACCCGCTAAACCACTAGGTATAATTCTGACTACCCAAACTAATTTCCTAAAATTTTCCTTTTTTTTTTCTTCTTTTTCTTTCTCCTTCCCTTTCTTCCTTCCCGGCTTCTTTTTCTTTTTCCTTTCTTTTCTTCTTTTCTTTTCTTCTTCTTCTTTCTTTTCTGTGTTTCCTCTTTTGCTTCTTTTCCTCTCGGTTTTGATTGCTTCTTTTCAAATGAAGCCATACAAAACGACATATATATACGTCGGCCACCTCTTCATTTCTTTTCTATTTTCTCTCTCTTTTTCTTTATTTTTTCAATGCCACTAACCATATATATAAACTGACACGTGTATTACAATTCGTCCCCCCTTAAAACAATTTCGTCCTCGAAATTTACATACTTATCTGAAATAAATGAGGATACTGAACTCTTATCTGATCCTCTCACTCCCATGTAGCCTCTCCCACTGCATGAATCCTCCATAGTACTTTACTTAGCGGTATAGTCTTATTACGTAGTACTTGCTGGTGATAGTCCACTATCTGAACAGGTTCCTCATCATAAGTCAAGTCTGTCCTCAAATGAACTAGCTGAGTATCTAGAATGTGAGAAGGGTCACGTATATACTTCCGCAACATAGAAACATGAAACACATAATGAATGCGTGACAACTCAGGTGGTAATGTTAAGCGGTACGCAACCACACCAACCATTTCTAGAATCTCAAATGGCCCAATATATCTAGGATTTAGTTTTCCCTATTTACCAAAACGAAGCACACTCTTCCATGGTGAGATCCGTAAAAAGACTCTATCTCCTACTGCAAACTCAAGCTGTCTACGACGTTTATCTGCATAACTCTTCTGTCTGTCTTGAGTTGCTTGAGTCTATCTCTGATAATACTGATCTTCTCACTAGTGGCTTGAATAATCACTGGACCTAACAATTTTCTTTCTCCAACTTCATCCCAACAAATCGGAGTTCTGCATTTTCTTCTCTATAAAGCCTTATACGGCGCCATCTGAATGCTAGATTGATAACTATTATTATATGCAAACTCCATCAATGGTAAATAATCATCCCAATTACCCTTAACCTCCAATATACAAGCTCTGAGCATATCCTCTAATATCTGTATAGTTCTCTCCGATTGCCCATCTGTCTGAGGATGAAAAGTGTTGGAGCTGGTGCTCACGTGCCATTCCAATATTGTATGAATATTAATTGTTAATATTTATACAATAAACATTTCGAATAAAGATTATTAATATCATATTAACATGGTATAATGCTTGTAACATTACAGACATTGTTTGATCTGAAAGAGTTTAGATCTGATCAAAAGGAGTTTAGATCAGAACTATAGTTATCAAAGCTGAGAGTTATAAATGCTAAGAGTTAGCACTGTTAAGAGTTAGCAGGTTATAAGAGTCAGCGAGGTCTAAAGAGTTAGAACCTTGTCTATAATGGGACAAAGACCTGAGAGTATACTTGCAATGATATAGTTGTAAAGAGTTGCAATGGGTGTTAAAAAATATCACTACGTAAGTATGTCTCAAAGATAATGTTCCTGATCTATAATCATCAATCCTGGTTTATCGGTGATTCACTTGATATAGATTAGTGTATGTCTATATCTGACTGGTTCAGATGGCTGTTCTTAGCTGACCATAAGCTTAGAGCTTGTATAAGCATGTTGATATCCAGTCAGGACTGGATACAGAACAGACTTATGAGGATCCCAATAGATATCCTATGAGATCGTTAAAGGAAGGTCCTCTCGAGTTGAGTAGTATTCGTAGTCCTTTGACCTGAGCGCCACGGTGGTCTTGTGAGTGATCCATCATGCTTTGGTTCCACTTATGTTAGAGACCTTTCATGGTCTGACCGCTATGTGTCGCTGGGTATGGTCCGATGCTCATGGAGTCCGGTGTGCGTAGATTCCGTTAACTTACGCAGGTAAGTTGTATATTCGATGCTTCGAGATTGTATTTCATAAAGTCTTGTGGCCACAAGCATCAACCCGGGAAAAGAGTTTCCCACATGGTTAAACAATATAGCAAAAGTGTTTGAGTATATTCTTTATCGAGATACGAATCTGGAGATAAGATTATGGATGAGCAAATGGGGATTTGATGGTGCTGATCTATATCCCCACACATCCAGGGTATAAATGATGGAAGGATTATACGTATACACTATGACCTCAACTTGTATGGTGTGACACGCTGATTTGTAATATCCGTAACGTGTGCGTGGGGCATCGATTACAGATTAATAGAATAGTTCCATTTGACAAATTGGGTGTGGACCTAGAGAGTCCCAATATGAAATGTACTCTTTGAGCACTTGGGCAGAGTACTATATTGAATTGTTCAATACAGTATAATTCAACAATTTACTAAGGTTAAGTTATCTAAAGTATATGGTTAATTGGTGGGACCCATTTTTGGTTAACTTGGTAACCTAGTAAGGATATAAAAGTAATTTCACTTTATGATTATTTAATTGTTAAATAATAAGAATAAATATTGATTTATTTAATTGTTAAATAAATGATTTAATTTAACTATGATTAAAGGTTAATCATATGGTTAATTTAGTTAACTTTACTTAATGGTTAAGTAAATGTTAACCTAACCAAGATTAAGTTAGTTAACTATGGTTAGAATAATTAAATATTTATTAACTTAAAGGTTAAGTTAAAATAATCTAACTATAGTTAAATGTTAACTAAGGTTAGGTTAAGCCAAATGAAATGCAAATGAAATTTAAATTAGTTTGAAATTTATGCATTAGTATATGAAGTGAAATGAAATTGAAAATCATTAATGTTTTAGTTTTAGGTTTTGCATTTTGGGAGCCAATTCAATTTGAGAAATTGAAATTCTTTATTTTGTGTTTTAAGTGTTAGAACAACAAAACAAATTAGATAAATGGTTACTAAATGCAATAACTAAAATGGAGATTTGTTTTATTTATTCAAGAATTGAATAAAAGGAAAAACAAATTTAATTAAGTTAAATAGTTTAACTTTAAATCATGTTTAAGAGTTAAACACATATGCTGGATTAAGATGTTACCATTCTAGACAATCAAACCCACCCTTGTTGATTGCTAGGATTGATCAAAGATTCATTTCATGGTGGACTTCAAGCAAAATTAATCAAAAGGCTTCATTGGTGATATTTCTCAATTTCAAAATTTTCGTTTAATCAAATATGTATTTCCTGTGTTCATTGTATTTAATCTTCCGCTGTGCACATGTATGTATGAGATATGTATATTGTTTGTATGATGAACACAACCCGCATGCAAGCACCCTAGTGATCTTATACACCACACCACAACAATTGGTATCAGAGCAATTTTGTGTTGTTTTGGGTGGTTTTTTAGTGTTAGCTAAGTATTGGCTAAGTTGTAAGACAAGTTCCAGGGCTGTTGGGGTGCATTTTAAGTGTTAAAAATGCAAACCAGTGAAAAACAGCACCTGAAACGCTGCAGCGCTAAGGTCCAGCGTGGCAGCGTTCATATGAACGCTGGAGCGCTGGGTGTATGACGCCCCAGCACTGGATGAGCGCAGAGGGGCTGGGTGTCTGTCACCGCAGCGCTGGTAAAACAGCGCCGTAGCGCTGAGGCTTATGAAGCCCTAGCGCGGCAACGCTATAAGACCAGCACCGCGGCGTTATTACACTAAAAAAAAAAGAGTAAATTTTTTTTATTGTTCTGCATGTGGGGGTTTATGAGATGTAATGATAAGGGTTATTAGTTTACATGATAAACCAAGAAAATAATATTTTTTATTTTATTTATTTTTGTAATCACAATGGGGACCCCACCGGTGGGGGTTAGTTGTGCTTGTACAAAAATGAATAATTGATTGAGAATAATCTCTTATGAGATGAGAGCATATAATATGAAAGCCTGTAATTAAAATCTCTCTTAATTAGATTGAAATTTATTATATTATGTGATAATATTTTAAATAGTCCGTCTTATTAATACAGTGTGAGATGGGTCACTATGGTCTTTCCCAATATTGCTTTAGCGTGAGGGATTTGATCGGTGTGACTTGGTCTAATGCCGGTAAAACATGAGATGAATCAAATATATACGAATATATTATCCAATATTGAGGATAGTGTCAGTAACATATATTTGAGCATTGATGAGTTAATCTGAAATACAGTTACCCAATATTGCTTTAGCGTGAGGGTAATGTGTATTTAGGATCAATAGTAAGAGTTGTATGAGATACAATTGACAAGAGTTGTCTACCTGTTGGATTTATAAAGGCCAATATTGCTTTAGCGTGAGGCTGGAGTAAAATCTCAATAGGGTCCATTTTCCACTGTATAGTTTAAAATATTATACTATCTTATCCCATTTGAGAGATCAAAGGGACTAAGTAAAGCAGTGGGAGAGCATTTTTAGATTAAAAAATGTATAATAGTTATACCTATGATCTAAAGCGTAATTTATTAACGATTAGAAATGTTCCGCTACACATCTCCTAATTTTGTCTTATAGAGATAAGATATTTGTCTTATAGAGATAAGATGTTTATCTTATAGAGATAAGATACTTGTCTTATAGAGATAAGATAAGTACGAGCAATCTGTTACTAATCTTGAACAAATACCAATAACTATAGGGTACTGAATAAAATATGTAAGACTTGCTTATGAATCTAAGAATAGTTCTAGATTCAATAGTATTTGATATTATTAAACCACATATAGAGAAAAGTCATAATGAAAAGTGTTTCCACCGTGATAAGGTTTGAAATAGTAAATGTTACTATTCATCACACCTTGACTTAAGAAAGATTAACTCATTAGATATCTGTTTGACCAAGCATTAACATTTCACTAGCATTTGATGTTAACTATACAAGGGTATGAGATACCGCTTGTTATTATCATATCTGCAAGATGTTGCATGATTTGTGAAATGCTTGATTACTATGAAATGAGAAGTTCAGCTTCACGTAGGTAATAGAGATTTCCTTAACGTGGTAGCTGTTAAGACTTCAAAGTTACTTCTTAATTTTAATAATAGTATTAATGTTTTATAATTGCTATTACGAGCTAAATATTATTAGGTAAATCATATCACTCCCTGTATCTGACAAGAAGGTTATCAGAAAAATATGGAAATAGTTCCTTGTGATAATAATAATAATTTACTAACTGAATGTCAGTTCATGAATGGCCGTATATCTTATATACAATAGAAAATGTTATAAGTGTAGAGGTGAACAGAAAATATAGTATTTCAGCAACTTAAATAATAATGAACAGTGATATATATAAGATTAGGTCATGTAGTCGTAAGGCGACTATCCCGTCTAGTTGACGATGGTCAAATATTTGATCTGACTATAATACATTGACTAGTTTATGAATTATGAATTTAAGAGAATATGATTGAATCTTTATGTAGGTGTAAGACGCCAAGCCACTGGTTTATTGGATTTGGTACATATAGATGTATTTAGTCCAATAAATCTTACTGCTATAAGTGATTTCGATACTTTGTTGTGTCTATAGTGATAGTCATCATATGGACATGTGTTTCCAGCAAACGCAGGTCAAAATAATTTCGAAGTGTTCAAAATGTTCTGACAATGAAAGTAAAGAAACAAACCCTTATGTATATTGAGTGCTTTCGATTAGATCAAAATAATTTATACATAATCAGTAAATTCATAAATTATTTAACGAGAATATGATTCTCTCTCAGCATAGTCCTCCAGATACTCCTCAACACAAAGATGTTTAGGAAATGAGGAATCAGACTATATTAGATACAGTCTGATTGATATTGAGAATCGTTGATCTTCTAAAATATCTATGAGGTTATACTTTAGCATCTGTTGCTCACTTATTAAATAATTTCATAATCATTCCTACTACTTTATATGAGATATAGACTAAAAGGGAAACGAGTCTTAAGTATGTTAAGACTTGGTGTTATTCTGCTTTCATAAGAGTTATGCAACAGAATATACTTGTATCCAACGGTACAAGTATTGGTTCATTATGTATCCCAAATGTATAATGGGATATCAATTCTATAATTCAGATGAACAAAATATGTTCATTTCTCGTGATGTCACATTCCTAGAGAAAGCGTTTCTCATTGATAGTGGAGATTATAAAAAGATTCAACTTGATGAAGTCAATCTAAATAGATGAACCAATGGTGGAGTTTTATTTTCAATTAAGTGAAATACCTTTAACACACAATGGTCATAAGTTGAAAAGGATATCAAATCCATCATTAAGGTATGTTTGATACCTAAAGGTGTACTTGGTGTTTTCTTAGTCGAAGAAAGGATCCTTTAACTTATGGAGAGACGTTGTTTGACATTGTTCGGGAAAATGACAAGATACCATAAAATCTGAAATTGACTCAACGCATGACAATTAAGTCTAGGACTTAGTTGAGCTTCCTATAGAAATTATTTCTATCAGCAGTAAATCAGTTTACGCAGTGGAAGCAGTGTGGGCCCTATCTGAAGGAATAGTCCTTAATGGTCTGACTAATGTTGAAAGATTACACTCAGAGATTTAGGATCAATAATGAGGAAACTTTTTCATTAGTAACCATGCTAAAGTTAATTTAGATTTGTTGATGACAAGATACCATAAAATTCGAATTTGACTCTAAGTATGACAATTAAGTCTAAGACTTAGTTAAGCTTCCTGTAGAAACTATTTCTATAAGCAGTAAATCAGTTTACGCAGTGGAAGCAGTGTGGGCCCTATCTGAAGGAATAGTCCTTGATGGCCTGATTGATGTTGAAAGGTTACACTCAAAGATCTAAGATCAAAAAATGAGGAAACCTTTTCATCAATAACCATACTAAAGTCAATTTGGATTTTGTTGGCTATTGTTGTATGTTATGATTATGAGGACTAGCTAATAAATGTAAACAAGCTGTTCTGGGAAGTATATCTCGAGTAAGAGATATACAGAGAACAACTTGATGTTTTTGCATCCAAGACTAACTTCTAATATAATGTGCAAATTGAGGAAGTCCATTTATGGACTTAATTAGATTTTTCCAAAGTTGGAATCTTTGTTTGTATGATGAAATCAAAAAGTCTGGTTTTATCAGGAATAAAGAGGAAGCGTGTGTGTTCAGAAAGGGCAGTGAGAGTATAATTATCTTTTTAGTTCTCTAAAGTGGAAAATATATACTCAATATTGGAAACGATGATTGGAGTATAGCAAGTAAATCAGATAAGTGTTATCTGTGTAAAGAACTTCTTCATAAAAGGTTTGAGAGAGACTTCCTGTATACTAGGTATAAAGCTTTATGGAGATATAGCTAGGAAGCTACTAAGACTCTCTTAATCTCCGTACATAGACTAAGTCCATGAAAGGTACAACTTGATTAACTGTGAGACAATTAAAGTCCCTTTTGATATAGCATTCATCTTTCTTAAAGGAAGTGTCATCGGGAAGAAGATGAGAGAGTTAGAGTGTCTAACGTCTCAGATGCATTAGCTAGAAATAGATTAATGTATACCGTCTAATGTACAAAATTTGAATTTAGATGGTTGTAAATGTTACAAGTTGGTATCTGTTAAATCTAGATAACGACCATTAAATGGTTGTGAAACATATCTGAAATACCTGAGAGGTATAAAGGATAAGTTTTTATATTATAAAGAAATATTTCTTACAAAAGGAAAGGATGCACATATTCAGACTTTCGTCTGATCTGGATGGTAGAAACTCTACATCTAGAAATGTGTTTCTCTTTATCAGTACCGGAGCTAGTTAAAAGTGTGTTAGTAAATGTCCACAGGTAATTCTGCCTTGGAGGTAGAATATGTTGCGGCTTGAGAAGCCAGCAAAGAAAGTACTATGGATATTCAAAATTAATTGCAGAGCTTTGAATAGTTCCAAGCTTAGTGGATCTTATCCCACTATATTGCAAACTAACGGTGATTGCTCAGCCAAGAAGCAATAAGGCACACTAGTATTCTAATCATGTGAACTCTGAAAATCATATAATTAGAAAGTTCTTGGCGAAAAGAGTTGCAATAAAATCTAGGGAACAATCCTTGGATGTAGTGAACCCCCTTATGCCTAAAATCCTATAGTATTTGAGAAACACATGGAGTGTATTGGTATAAGATACCAGTACGTATGGCACTGAAGCAAGTGAGAGTTTGTTGGAGCTGGTGCTCACGTGCCATTCCAATATTGTATGAATATTAATTGTTAATATTTATACAATAAACATTTTGAATAAAGATTGTTAATATCATATTAACATGGTATAATGCTTGTAACATTACAGACATTATTTGATCTGAAAGAGTTCAGATCTGATCTAAAGGAGTTTAGATCAGAACTAATAGTTATCAAAGCTGAGAGTTATAAATCCTAAGAGTTAGCACTGTTAAGAGTTAGCAGGTTATAAGAGTCAGCGAGGTCTAAAGAGTTAGAACCTTGTCTATAATGGGACAAAGACCTGAGAGTATACTTGTAATGATATAGTTGTAAAGAGTTGCAATGGGTGTTAAGAAATATCATTATGTAAGTATGTCTCAAAGATAATGTGCCTGATCTATAATCACCAATGCTGGTCTATCGGTGATTCACTTTATATAGATTAGTGTATGTCTATATCTGACTGGTTCAGATGGTTGACCATGAGCTTAGAGCTTGTATAGGCATGCGGGTATCCAGTCAGGACTGGATACAGAATAGACTTATGAGGACCCCAATAGATATCCTATGAGACCATCAAAGGAAGGTCCTCTCGAGTTGAGTAGTATTCGTGGTCCTTTGACCTGAGCGCCACGGTGGTCTTGTGAGTGATCCATCATGCTTTGGTTCCACTTATGTTAGAGACCTTTCATGGTCTGACCGCTATATGTCGCTGGGTATGGTCCGATGCTCATGGAGTCCGGTGTGCGTAGATACAGGATCCGTTAACTTACGTAGGTAAGTTGTATATTCGATGCTTCGAGATTGTATTTCATAAAGTCTTGTGGCCACAAGCATCAACCCGGGAAAAGAGTTTCCCACAGGGTTAAACAATATAGCAAAAGTATTTGCGTGTATTGTTTATCGAGATACGAATCTGGAGATGAGATTATGGATGAGCAAATGGGGATTTGACGGTGCTTATCTATATCCCAGCACATCTAGGGTATAAATGATGAAAGGTTTATACATATACATTATGACCTCAACTTGTATGGTCTGACACGCTGATTTGTAATATTCGTAATGTGTGCGTGGGGCATCGATTACGAATTGATAAAATAGTTCCATTTGACAAATCGGGTGTGGACCTAGAGAGTTCCAATATGAAATGTACTCTTTGAGTACTTAGGCAGAGTACTGTATTGAATTGTTCAATACAGTATAATTCAGCAATTTACTAAGGTTAAGTTAGCTAAAGTATATGGTTAATTGGTGGGACCCATTTTTGGTTAACTTGGTAACCTAGTAAGGATATAAAAGTAATTTTACTTTATGATTATTTAATTGTTAAATAATAAGAATAAATATTTATTTATTTAATTGTTAAATAAATGATTTAATTTAACTATGATTAAAGGTTAATCATATGGTTAATTTAGTTAACTTTACTTAATGGTTAAGTAAAGGTTAACCTAACCAAGGTTAAGTTAGTTAACTATGGTTAGAATAATTAAATATTTATTAACTTAAAGGTTAAGTTAAAATAATCTAACTATAGTTAAATGTTAACTAAGGTTAGGTTAAGCCAAATGAAATTTAAATTAGTTTAGAATTTATGCATTAATATATGAAGTGAAATGAAATTGAAAATCATTAATGTTTTAGTTTTAGGTTTTGCATTTTAGGAGCCAATTCAATTTGAGAAATTGAAATTCTTTGTTTTGTATTTTAAGTGTTAGAACAACAAAATAAATTAGATAAATGGTTACTAAATACAATAACTAAAATGGAGATTTGTTTTATTTATTCAAGAGTTGAATAAAAGAAAAAACAAATTTAATTAAGTTAAATAGGATCCTGATCTTGCATCACTCGAATCTGATCAATCAACATAGAATTTATGTTGATTTTTTACCCTAACTCTTTCTTTTGGTTTTTTCTTTTGTCGCTAATGTGTAAGATGCTTGTTGAAGGAAAAATAATCAAACGAGCAAAATAATCTAAGTAATATAATGTATAAACAAATAATTAAGAATTTAAAGATAAAAAGATAGAAGAAATAACACACATAATTTACGTAAGTCAATTATTTGTTTATGTTCACGGATAATCAAAATCACATATTTTTACTCTTAAATCTCAAAACACTCATAAAGTATGCTTTTTACGAGAAGACTCACAAAAAAATTATTCTCTCTTACAAATAAAGAGTTTTCTCTCACCAAAAATCATAAAGATATCAGTAATATTAGTGTTTGATCACTAACATATCACAAAAATTATAAAGATGTGTTTACAAACTAATAAAAAGCTTTTATATAGGCGTTAGGATGATCTAAGTTTACCCTAAACATGTGAAAGTTCTTTTATGAAGTCTTGAAATAAGTAGGAGTCAAAATCAAATTGGAAAACACATTTCGCCCCAGGCGTTGCGATGCTGGGACATCCCGCATGGGAGCTGCGGCATTGGACACTTGATGTCGAGGAGCTCAGGTTCTATTTTGGGTATTGTGACGGCCACAATTTGGTGCCGTGACTTCCACGCTTGAGTACCGCTACTTGCATTTTTATCTTCTTTCACGTTCATCTTCAATTCTCACACATCCAATACATTTGACTTACTCTGCAAATTTTATTCCAATAAATTTTAATTAATTTTCTGACAACATTGTTATTGGTCACCATCTAAAATGAAAAAAGTAAGACAATCATTAAACTCAGAATAAAGCCGATTGTTTCTATTTTACCATTCTCGTTGCCCATTGTCACGGGAAACTATCAAAACATGTTAAATTTACCAAAAGATAACTTTAATTACAAATTGGAGTTTTAAGTTTGACATAAAAATTTCAAATTAGAGTTCAAGAAAATAGAAATCACAGTCTCTAAATGGGTCCTAAATACAAAGGGATAGCTTGTGCATTTTATGATACAAAAATTTTGTTGGTAATTGCTGATTGATTAAAACTCGCCTTGAATAAAATGAACTGCGGTGGATCAAGATGCAAACCTTAATATAGATGATAAGATTGTGAGGGACCTCAGCATTAAAAGTCACGCCGCGCTGAACCTTCTTTGCTGAAAGGCATTATTTTTTTTTTAAAAAAGGGACAAACTACAGTAATATTGGAAGTCAGTACAAATCTCGTTTACTCTGCCACCTTTTTCAAACTGTGGAGTGGGTATTAACACTGTCATCCCCTGAGGTTGGAATAATTTATACTGTCATGATGGCTATTATATTAATTACACTGTAACCCTCTCTACCACTCCTCCGTTAATTGCTGCTATTAGTTCACTGTAAGACGAAATAAAAAGGCAAAAATAGCCTTACTTGCTATTTAGGCCTGCTGCAACATCTGACTCTTCTCTTTTAACTAAAGTATTCAAATCAATGTAATAAATAAAAAAACAGATAAATGTTGAAAACATTACGAGCAAACCAAAAAAAAAAAGATAAAATAAACTATTTTTTTTTTGGCTTTGTTTGCAAATAAAAATTATATATAACTATTGTATCGAACGAAAAGTGTCGTCCATTTACTAAAATTTTAAATTTATCATCAGAGTTCTGTTTATCCATTATAGGCACATTTAATTAAAATTAGAAAATTATTTTAACTTTCTCTAAATTTACCAAGCTAACAAATAATTAAACATGAGCATGAGTTGGCTGAGCCCCCTAAGGTTTCACATCCCTACTTGAGTTTGATTCTCCTTCCTCTCAGGTGGTGCGAAAATGTTAATAAATATTATAACTCTCCTTTCAAAAGTTCTCGTTCAATTCTAGTAATTGTTCTCTTAGGATGTGCGAAGTATTTGCTATATACTTGCGAAGCATGGAAACATAAAACACATCATGGATTCTATCCAGATCTTTGGGTAACCGTAGACGATATGCCACCTTTCCAACTCTTTCAACTATCTCATACGGCCCAATATATCGGGGACTCAGCTTTCCTCGCTTCCTGAATCTTAGTACTCCTTTCTATGGAGATATGTTCAGAAAGACCTTGTCACCGATCTCAAACTCCAAGTCTCTTCTCCTGTGATCTGCATAACTTTCCAATCTATCATTAGCTATTTTCAATCTTTGCCTGATAAGTTGAATCTTTTGTGAAGTAATCTGGACAATTTCTAGGCCGATCAGCTTCCTTTCACCTACCTCATCCCAACAAACTGAAGTTCTGCATTTTCTTCCATATAATGCTTCATATGGTGCCATCTCGATGCTAGCTATTATTGTAGGCAAACTCCATTAGCAGTAGATGAGTATCCCAACTTCCCTTAAACTCTATAACACAAGCTCTAAGCATATCTTCATGTGTCTGAATTGTCTGCTCATACTGACCATCCGTTTAAGGATGAAAGGCCGTACTGAAACTCAATTTTGTGCCTAGAGCTTTCTGTAAGTTGGGCCAAAATCGAGAAGTGAACCGTGGATCCCTGTCTCACACAATAGATACCAGAACTCTATGGAGTCATACCACCTCATATGCGTACAACTGGGCCAATTTATCTAAAGAACAACTGCTTCTAATGGGTAGAAAATTGGGAGATTTCGTCAGTCTATCAACAATCATCCATATTGCGTCATTGCCTCGCTGGCTACGCAAAAGCCCTACCATGAAATTTATCATTATTCTTTCCTATTTTCACTCCGGAATCGGAATGGGTTGCAAGAGCTCTGCGGGTTTCTGATGCTCAGCTTTTACTTGTTGGCAAGTTAAGCATCTTAAGACAAATTCGGCTATATCTTTCTTCACACCCTTTCACCAGTAGTGTTTTTTTAGGTTACGGTACATCTTTGTGCTCCCCGGATGCATAGCATATGCAGAAGAATGAACTTCTTCCACAATCTCTCTTCTTAACTCATTTACATTCGTAACACATAACCTCTGACCCAAGGCTACTATACCATCCTTGGTCACTAAAAGATCCTTCCACTGCCCGGACTCAATTTCACCCTTTAATTTAACTATCTGTGGATCTTGAGTCTATAGTACTTGATCCAATCAACCAGTATTGGATGGACTTGAAATATGGCTAATAGTGCTCCCGAATCTGACAATTCTATTTTTACACCTAAAGATCTCAATTCTATCACATTGATAGATATGTGACCTTCAAGTGAGCTATTGAACTAATAGGCTTTCTGCTGAGAGCATCTGCTACCACATTATCTTTTCTTGGATGGTACTCCAAAGTGCACTCATAATCCTTAATGAACTCCAGCCACCTTCTCTGCCTCATATTCAATTTTTTCTGGGTGAACAAGTACTGCAGGCTCTTATGATTCATAAAGATCTTACAAGGAACCCCATATAAATAATGCTTCCAAATTCTTAAAGTAAAAACTACTGCAGCTAATTCTAGGTCTTGTGCAGAATAGTTCTGTTCATGCTTCTTTAATTGTCTGGAAGTATAGGCTATTACTTTCTCCTTTTACATTAGCACACAACCTAAACCATTCCTGGAAGCATCGCAATATATGGTAAATCCGTCATTCCCCAATGGAAGTGTAAGCATTGGGGCCAAAGTCAACCTTTGCTTTAGCTCTTCAAAGCTCTGCTGGCATGCTTCCGACCATACATACTTCTCTTCTTTTCGGGTTAACTTAGTCAGCGGAGCGGCTATCTTTGCGAATCCCTCTACAAACTTTCTATAATATTCGACCAAACCCAAGAAACTAAGGACCTCCGTCACGTTCATGGGCTGTCTCCAATTCACTAGTGCTTCGATCTTTTGGGGATCTACTGCTACCCCTTCTGCAGAGATTACATACCCTAAAAATGCAACTTTATCTAGCCAAAATTGACATTTAGTAAGTTTGGCATACAACCGATGCTCCTTTAAGGTCTGCAAAACTATCCTCAAATGTTCTACATGCTCTTCCTTACTTCCTGAATAAACCAATATATCATCAATAAATACTATCACAAACTGATCTAGATAGGATCAAAAAACTCTATTCATGAGATCCATAAAAGCAGCTGGGGCATTAGTCAGCCCAAAAGGCATAATCAAGAATTCATAATTCCCATAGCGGGTCCTAAAGGCCGTCTTAGGAACATCTTCCTCCCGGATCTTCAATTGATGATAGGCTGACCTCAGATCTATCTTGGAAAACACTCTGGCTCCTTGTAGCTGATCGAACAAATCATCAATTCTTGAAAGTGGATATTGATTACACATCGTTACCTTATTCAGTTCCCTGTAATCGATGCATAATCTCATGCTTCTGTTTTTCTTCTTTACAAACAAAACTGATGCCCCCCAAAGAGAAGTACTCGATCTAATGAAACCCCTATTCACCAACTCTTCTAACTGAACCTTCAGCTCTTTCAATTCTGAAGGAGCCATTCTGTAGGGTGCTTTAGAAATTGGTTGCATTCAAGGGGCTGCTTCTATTTTAAACTCTATCTCTCTATCTAGAGGCAAGCCTGGAACATCATCTGGGAAAACATCTAAAAACTCTCTAACCACTGGGATATCCTTCAATTTCGTTCCACCATCTCTTACGTCTATGGCATAATCTGACCAACAAGCCAACAACCAATGGAAACAAGAACAACAAGCACCTAAGTCTTATGTTGCACCTCAATATAATGCACGACCAACTAGGAGTTCTTTAGAGGATACATTACAAGCATTTATGGAGGCACAAAGTAAGACTAATAAAAAATTTGAAACAATTCTTGCACAGGTGGTGGACGAAAACAAAGAAATCAAGAGTCAAATCACAAAGTTGACCAGTGCCTTAACTGTACAAGAGCGAGGTAAGTTTCTATCTCAACCTCAATCCAATCCGAAAGGACAATTCATGGCACAAGCTTCTACTTCTGATGTTCAAAATCTCAAAGAAGTCAATGCCATTACTACTCGAAGTGGTAAGATTGTAAGTGAGCCTACTCCTGAAATTAACACATCTATGAGTAGTAAAGACTCCCCCCTTGAAAAAAAGGCCACAATGGAAAAAGAGCCCGAAAGTAAGTTTTCAATCCCAGTGCCTTTTCCTCAAGCTCTTCGATCGGTTGGGAAAAATTCAGAAATTCAAGGTGAGATTTTGGAACATTTGAAACAAGTTAAAATTAATCTTCCCTTGTTACATTTGATTAAGCAGGTTCCAACTTATGCCAAAGTCATCAAAGATTTATGTACTATCAAAAGAAAACACCATGTGAAGAAAACTGCATTTTTGGCAGAACAGGTAAGTGCAGTGATTGAACAAAAGACACCACCCAAGTATAAAGACCCAGGATATCCCACAATCTCCTGCCAAATTGGGACACATGAGTTTGGTCAAGCTTTATTGGACTTAGGAGCAAGTGTAAATTTAATGCCTTATTCTATTTACTTACAGTTGGGACTTGGTGAGATTAAACCAACATCTGTAGTCCTACAATTAGCTGACCGATCAATCAAGAAACCACGGGGAATAGTAGAAGATGTTTTGTTGCAAATTGACAAATTTTACTATCCTGTTGATTTTCTTGTTTTAGATACTCATTCTGTTGTTAACATGGAGTCAAAAATCCCTCTTATTTTGGGAAGACCTTTTCTAGCCACTGCTAACGCTCTTATTAATTGCAGAAATGGTCTAATGAAATTATCTTTTGGGAATATGACTATTGAGGTGAACATTTTTAACATTGGCAAACAACCACGAGAAGAAGACGAGTGCTATCATTCATATATGATAGACACACTTGTAGCGGAGGAAGCTTATAAAAATCATGGCTATGATTCTTCGAAAAACCTTCTCAATTTTGATTTTGAAGAATTGTATTATCCTGATGTAACAACTGATGTGTTTAGTATTTTTGACTCACAGGATAAACGGACTCGATTTTGGCAGCCACACTTTGAAGAGTTGCCACGAGAGAGGGAGAGACCAAAACCATCAAACCTCGAGACACCACAAGTTGAGCTTTCTCCACTGCCCAAAGGTTTGAAACACGCATTTTTGGGACTAGGTGATACCTTTCCTATCATCATTTCTTCTGAACTTAGTGCTGAACAAGAGGAAAAATTGATAAAATTGTTAAAAGAACATAAGTCTGCACTAGGTTGGACCATAGCTGATATTAAAGGTATTTCTCCATTGATATGCTCCCATAGAATTCATTTAGAGGAAGGTTCCCAACCTCGTAGAGACCCACAAAGAAGACTTAACCCAACAATGAAAGAAGTAGTGAAGAAAGAGGTCTTGAAACTATTAGATGCGGGTATAATCTACCCAATTTCTGATAGTCAATGGGTAAGTCCAACTCAAGTAGTTCCTAAGAAATCTGGGGTTACTGTTGTTGAAAATGAGAATGGGATACCTGTTCCAACTAAGGTAGTAAGTGGTTGGAGAATGTGTATTGATTATAGAAAGTTAAACACAGCCACTAGGAAAGACTATTTTCCATTGCCTTTTATCGACCAAATTTTAGAACGTGTAGCTGGACATCCTTTTTATTGCTTTCTTGATGGGTATTCAGGGTATTACCAGATTGAGATAGCTATAAAAGATCAAGAAAAAACTACTTTTACATGCCCTTTTGGTACTTATGCTTTTCGTAGAATGCCATTTGGATTATGTAATGCACCAGCTACTTTTCAGCGTTGCATGTTGAGTATTTTCTCTGATATGGTTGAAAAATGCATGGAAGTCTTTATGGATGATTTGACTATTTTTGGTAATTCTTTTGATTTATGCCTACTTAACTTGAAATTTTTTTTGAGTAGGTGTGAAGAAAAAGGACTTGTGTTAAATTGGGAGAAATGTCATTTCATGGTATCTTCAGGAATCGTTTTAGGGCACATTGTATCTGAAAGAGGGATAGAGGTTGACAAGGCAAAAATTGAATTAATCTCTAAATTATCTACACCTAAAACGGTAAAAGATGTCCGATCCTTTCTTGGACACGCTGGCTTTTACAGAAGGTTTATACAAAATTTTTCTGCCATATCTAGACCATTGTGTAACCTTTTGCTAAAAGATGCAGAATTTACATGGACACAAGAGTGTGAGGAGGCATTCTGAACACTCATTGTCAAACTCACCACCGCTCCTATCATGCAATCACCGGATTGGAACCTCCCATTTGAAATTATGTGTGATGCAAGTAATTATGCTGTAGGAGCAGTTCTTGGGCAACGGAGGGAGGGAAAACCCTTTGTTGTTTATTATGCTAGTAGGACTTTGAATGATGCTCAAATGAATTACACTACTACTGAAAAAGAACTATTAGCTGTTGTTTTTGCCTTAGATAAATTTCGTTCTTATTTGATTGGTTCACCTATTGTTATTTTTACTGACCACGCAGCCCTTAAGTACCTTCTTTCCAAGAAGGATGCTAAAGCCCGTTTAATTAGGTGGATTCTTCTTTTGCAGGAATTTGATATAACCATCAAAGATAAGAAAGGCGTTGAAAATGTTGTTGCTGATCATCTATCCCGCCTTGAGTTCACTGACTCTACTGATTTGCCACTCATTCGAGACGATTTTCCAGATGAACATCTTTTTGCTATAAGCCAAATACCTTGGTATGCACATATCGTAAATTATTTGGTTTGTGGTGAACTTCCATCTGACTGGAGTGCACAAGATAAGCGTAAGTTCTTGGTTGAGGTACGTAACTTTTATTGGGATGATCCATATCTTTTCAAATACTGTCCTGACCAAATCATGAGACGTTGCATTCCTGAAAGTGAAGTTTCTAGTGTCTTAAATTTTTGCCATAGTGCTGCTTGCGGTGGCCATTTTTCTATGAAGAAGACAGCTGTGAAAATTTTACAGTGTGGTCTTTATTGGCCCACTTTGTTCAAAGACACTAATAATTTTTGTCGTTCCTGTGAAAGATGTCAAAAGTTAGGTGCTTTATCTCGAAGAAATATGATGCCTCTTAACCCTATTCTTGTTATCGAGATATTTGACTGTTGGGGTATTGATTTTATGGGTCCATTTCCTTCATCTTTTGGCTATCTTTGCATCCTTTTAGCTGTTGACTATGTATCAAAATGGGTGGAGGCTGTAGCTTGTCGTACTAATGATAATACAACTGTGGTAAAATTCTAAAAGAAAATGTGTTATCTAGGTACGGTACGCCATGTGTCATCATTAGTGACCAAGGAACACATTTTTGTAATCGTTCTTTTGAAGCTTTGATGCGCAGGTATGGTGTTCTTCACAAAGTTTCCACTGCATACCATCCACAGACAAATGGACAAGCCGAGCTAGCAAATAGAGAGGTTAAACAGATTTTGGAAAAGACGGTTAACCCGAATCGCAAAGATTGGTCCCTACGCCTTTCTGATGCATTATGGGCATATCGTACTGCATACAAAACCATCTTAGGAATGTCCCCATACCGGCTTGTTTATGGGAAAGCTTGTCATTTACCTGTTGAGCTAGAACATAAAGCTTATTGGGCTGTCAAAGCCCTTAACTTTGATTTGAATGCTGCAGGTCTTCAGAGAAAGTTACAATTGTCAGAAATAGAAGAGCTACGAAATGACGCATATGACAACTCCAAAATTTACAAAGCTAAAATGAAAGTAGCTCATGATAAACAGATCTCAAGAAAACACTTTGAGCCAAATCAACGAGTCTATCTTTATGATTCTCGATTGCATTTACACCCTGGAAAGTTGAGATCTCGATGGAGTGGTCCATTTATGGTAAGACATGTTTTTCCTAGTGGTGCTGTTGAAATAGAAGACACCACTGATGGACGGACTTTCAAAGTGAATGGACAGCGGCTAAAAAGCTACGTGGAAAAGGTAAACGACTCTATGTACCTAGGCGAGATCCCTCTTGTGGATCCTGTCTATCGTGATTGATCAGGTTCAATCTATCTGTACCATATTTTATATTTTGTCTATATTTTATCTTTTGACTTTCTATTTTTGCTTTTATTTTCCTGCACATTTTATTTTACTTTATTTTTTTCTTTTTATTTTTTCTTCAGTGTGATTTTATTTCCCGGTCAAGTGGCGGATACGGTACTCCGTGACTATTAAAGTCGGTTTCTCAGTTCCCTAAAAACTGTCCCTCAAACTATGCATTCATCTCTTTTCTTTCTTTCAAAATGGATCGCATTCTCGCCAACCTTAAAAAACGTTTTCCTTCATTTCCTCAAAATGCTCTACTTAAGATTTACAAAGCACGGTGTGAAAGACTAAGGCTATTGATGTTGGGTAATATCCCTGTGGACCTTCGTTGGTTAATTGAAGCCAAGGTTCGGTTGTCTGGTGAGTTTGAAAATGATTTTGTTTCTCATATGCCTGGTCTTGGAAGAAGCTCTTATGCCAAAAGGCGACGAGCAAAAAGGTTACAAGTCTGTCATAAATGTGCTCGATGGAATTGTAATCGGAGTTGTCGTTCTTTAGAATTCGTATCTAGAAATCGAGAAGACAAAATTCAGTTCATTAAGGATGGACTGAGTAAGGAGTCTTTGGATGATATCCTATTGACTCTTGAGACGCATCCCTGTGGGCTCGTGCAACGTGAACTTCTCAATTTATGGAACAAATTCAAAAATGAACATCAACGGTATAGTCTCGGGAATCTGACTCTAAAAGACCCTGTTTGCCAATTTATAAGAAAATTGGATGGGAAGCCTATCCCCGACCCATAGAGGGCGTTTAAGCCGTTACTGGACGTAAAACCAGAGGAAGATGTGAGCCACAATCACAACTACTTGTAAATACATGTGTTTTAATTTCAAACTTTATTTTATGAATAGTAGGGCTACTCATGTAGATGTCTTAAATTCAAATCTTTTTGTTCAATAATGCATGCGGGTCATTATGTTTAAATTTTTGTGTTTTATTTTTAACTCTCTTTTGACAAACTGTCGGGTTACCATAATCATTGTTATCATTTGGCACTCTATAAATACAGCACCTCAGTTTCTTCATTTTCATATATTGAGATAAAGGTGAGAGTAGATATGGAGGAAACCCAAGTTCGACAATTTCGAAATATATGTGTATTTTGTGGATCTAGTCCTGGGGAGAGTAAAGTGTTCGTAGAAGCAGCAAACAATCTAGGAAAAACATTAGCTGCAAGAAAAATTCATTTGATTTATGGAGGAGGTAGCCTTGGGCTAATGGGGTGTGTGTCAACAGCTGCACATTTAGGAGGAAGTCAAGTTTTAGGTATTATTCCTATAGCTTTGGCCGTGGAAAACCTGACCGGAAAAACAATAGGGGAAGAATTACAAGTCTCATCCATGCATGAACGTATAGCCAGAATGCTTTGCAATGCAGACGCTTTTATTGCTTTACCAGGTGGTTTTGGTACCTTGGAAGAAATTTTTCAAATTGTCTCTTGGGCCCAATTGAATATCCACCGAAAACCCATAGGTTTGTTGAATGTTAATAACTATTTTGATTGCTTACTTTGTTTTCTTGATCAAGCTGTAGAACAGAATTTTATTTCACATTCGGCGCGACAGATCCTGGTTTCTGCTACTGAGGCGGATGAATTGATTAACAAATTACAGGCAGTTACCTACGAACCTGACCCAGCAATAACTCGGATCGATTGGTCAGTGGGCCTTAACAAGCGAAAATTGGATCTGACACTCCGTTTGTAAATTTTTCTTTTTATTTATTTATTTATCAGTACCATCATTTTAGTTTATATTTGCTTAAGTGTCTCTCAGGTTTGTTTCTTTCAAATAACTGGCGTTTCAGGTAATGACTCCTATACTTTATCTCTTTCTATTTAAACATTGAGGACAATGTTTCATCTGGTTTGAGGGGAGGATAGTAGACATACGTTGCATTTTGCAAAAAAAAAAAAAAAAAAAAAAAAATTGTGGTCCGACATTTGATTAAAATGGCAGAGTAAAGAGTTCATTCTTGAACTCTTGAGACGCATTCTATGTCAAATTAGAATGGCAGAGTAAGGAGTTTTAGTACTAACTTTTGAAATGCATTTTAACTAACTTTTTGTTATTTTGTTTTATATTTCATGCATTGTCGTTACTGCTGGTAGTCTTGGTAATTCTTATATAAAGGAATTTGCTTTTCTACCTAAGTATGATTTTAGAATTGTTTAGGTTGAGTCACTGTTTCTATCTAGGTTACTAAAGAATGACTTCCAAAAGTTTTTTGAGCACAATGCTAAGCCTTGTGGTAAGATGGATGATTCAATTTATATAGCCAAGAGAATTCCCATGTTTAAGTATATATTTTTCTAATCTCGCATATCTTTTGTGAGTAAGTGGAAAGGTTGAGAAAATAGCTTATGAACCTTAATTGATCCTTTGAATTGGTTAATTTTTGTTTAGAATGATATTATTTGAATTAAGGGATAAGTTGGTTACATTTGTGCATAATATAATTTGGTGAGAAACCTTTATAATGTTTCCTTGTATTCTTCAAAAAAAAAAAAAAAAAGAAGCAATTCAGTTTAATAAAGTCTTCATTCAATTTTAGAAGACAAATACCTTGTAAAACAGTTTTCTCACCAAGTTATAATTGTATTATTCTCACAAGCCAATTAAAGTTCTAAAGTTGGCGTATGATATGAATAATTGATTTTTAAACAAATAATTTTCCTATCTTCGGATCAATGTTAGTTTATATGTCTGTCCTTAAAATTGACTTTTTCTTGAGTGCTTAACTGTTTTCCAACTCTATAAGAGAAGTCCTAACCTTTTAAACAGTCATACACCTGTGAGGATATGGAGTTGAGGCTTTTACTTGGAGAAATTCTCAAGGCTATATCTATTGTGGTTTGTGGTTAGATGGTTATGGCTTAGTTCACACACACACAAATTACGGAAGTTGTAATTGAAAAAACCATGATAGCAACAGTGATCTCGAACTAACGTTTTGATTGAAATGCTTAGGTAGTTTTGCATATTCTATTTACGCTTGAATTGCTAGAGACTAGCAATAAGCTGGTTGGGGGCTGTGATGAACACATGAAAATGCATGTTGTTAAGAGATTCAATCACCATTTAATGTCACTAATTTTAGTGTTTTCTGTATTTTTAGCTTGAAATAAAGTGTTCTCCTTAAATTGTGATTAATGAATGTTATTTGGACAGGTTTAGGTAAACTGGACATAACTCTCAATGTAGAAATCGAAATGAAGAAATTCTTAAACCTGGTGCAACATGACTCAATCTTACACAAATTTGAAGAATAGTGGAAAAGTCAAATCCAACATGTTATGGGCCAAAAATTGAGATACAACAGAATCAGACTACAACTCTTACCCAGCTTGACCCAATTCACGTATTTGGACCGTATCTCACAAAATACGTACTCAATTGGTATAATTCTTGAAGCTGTGAATTGCTGACTTTACTATCAACAACTCGTATGTTTATGGTAAAGTCCAAACCAGCCGTTATCATGGACCAAATCGCATTGCAAGTGGGTAAAATGGTTGTTGGCCGAATTCTGATGTATCTTTGGAATTTTGCTCATATCTCATTGGATACTCATCCAATTTGCATGAAATCAGTGGCTATGGAAAGAAGAGTCAAAATTCTACAACTTGTATATCGGCTACAGAAGCTGAATTGATCATTTACATTATCAACAATATGCTGCAAGTGGATACACGAGTTATTGGCTTAAAATTATTGAAGATTGATGTCATCCATGACATATGTCCATTCATTGCCTATATAAGGAGACCATTAGGACGTTTTTAATGGAAAATTTTCTCTATTATTTTATTCTCATTAATATGTATTGTAATTTAGGCTAGAGTTCCTAGCAAGGCTAAGAGATGAACTTTTATGTGTAGTAAATCTACTTCCATGCTTTGTTTCGGTGTCAAGAGCTATAAATGTTGTAAGTTTGGTTTTGATTAAACTCTTATCTATTTTATTTTCTATAATCCAGAGGTTATAATTCTCATGTCTCATATATGTTCAGTCATGCTTTTCTTATGTGATTGATGTTGATTTATAATTGTTACTGGTTATATTGTTTTATATGTTAATCTTTTACTGCAGTATTGTCAATTTGATATATTGTCGATCTTGGATAACATGTAAGGGCAATAAATGTTTGATATTCAAGTTAATCTTTTACTGCAATATTGTCAAAATGATATATTGTCGATCTTAGATAACTTGTATAAATAACATGATGTGTGTTAATGCTTGCAAAGAGTTTAACTAAATCAAATACATGTGTTAACAAATGTGTTATATATTACATACCTTCCGATTGATTGTTTGGGATGTGAAACTTTCAGTTGAGTTATAAATATCGAATCAAAGTATAGAGTAGATTTATAAAGCATAATTGTGATTCTCAAAGCCTTGCTTAAATCATCATAAGACATTTTCCTCAATTCATAGACAATTCTATCTCATCCGTTTAAATCAATTAACCTTTTGCTACTGCTTTAATATTTTACTTCACCAACCTATTTTGCCAAGAGCTTCCTCGTGGGATCGACACCTCAATCTATACTGCGATAGCCGCGTTATATTTTGAGCATAAACATGCACACAGAAGTTATTATGTTATACAGATTTGGATATGATTTTCCAAAGATGTAGATAAAATCCGCTCGGCAAGATTTCATTAATATATGATATTAGAAACCGTTTTACAGTTTTACATCAGTTTTAGAAGCATAATTTCTGTATGTACTTTAAAAATTACTATCTTTGCATCATGTTCATATAATTGAAATCTTATTTGCACTCAATGAGCTCCTTTAGCTCACCCGTTTTGTGTTTTATATTTTCTAAACCCCTTTCCCAGGTGCAGGTCTCGGTACGCAAGCTGCTGATTCTCCTATTGTCGAGTAGTGGGTCGAATACGAAGATCATTTTTGTACATGTAAATGTGCTAAATAGCACTCTTTCCTTTATGTATAGTAGTTGTAGGCATGTATATTTGTATATATGTTTTGAACCAAGAAGAAGATATTTCAAGTCTATAATGATTATTTTTACTTTTTATTTTTATGCTTATTTTATGATTCAAACGAAATAATTGAGTTGCGTTGGATTTTATTTGGAAAAGACCGGAGGTCCGAATTGGTAGTTTTGAGTTGTGTTTGAAATACAAATGAAATTTCTTTGCAAGTTTTATAAGGATTTCCCGAAAAATAAGGAAAACTTTGTCTGTTTGTTTTTAAAATTAATATGTCATTTTCATGTATATGACAAGACCTTCTCAGTAGTAGCAAGAATAAAAAAGGGGTTCACCTTGTGGAATTTCTCAACTTACCTAGTTAGGTTTGGAGGAACTTTCGTCGGGGTGCCCGACAGGGCCGCTGGGATCTATAGTAGAGGATCTTGGGTCGGGTCCTGTCAGAGTAGTATTAGAGCACGATTTTTGAAGTTTTAGTTATAAAGTTCATTTTTAGAATGAGATTCTTGAAATTGAATGCATATTTTTCTAAGTTTAGTAAGTTGAATTCTTTACATTTGATAATCATTTGCATCACTAAATTTACAAAAATATGCATTGTCGTAGAGGCCCACGTACTAAGAGAGCAACTGTAGAGGCTCTTGCACCTGAAGAGGAGCAGGGAAATGAGTCGGTAAATATTCCTGCACCTCAGACCCCTTCTGAATCATCTCAACCTGCTGAACTAGAGGGTGAAAATGTGAATATAGCTCAAATGGCCCAGATACTAGCAGCGGCGATCCAACACCCGCGAGAGATCGGAGTTTCCATTGAGCGCACCAAGAAATTGGGTGCTAAGGCTTATGATGGTATCGGAGATTCCGAGAGAGCCCTATCTTGGTTAGAGAACAATGAAGAAAATTTTTAAGTTATGGGATGTACGGAAGAGCAGATGGTGGTATACTCTGCATTTCTACTAAAAGAAGGAGCGAAAGATTGGTGGAAGGCCTTACAAAGGAGGAATGTCGATCGGGTGTCTTGGGCGCTTTTCAAAGAGGAATTTCTGAATACGTTCTACCCCAAAAGTTATAAAGATGCGAAGATATAAGAATTTTTCAATCTCGAACAAGGTTCCCTCTCGATGGCAGATTACGAGAAGAAATTTTCGGAGCTCCTCCGTGCTGTTCCCTTTATAGACGATAATGAGGAGCAGAAGGCTAACCGGTTTGCAGTGGGTCTTAATCCTCGAATTAGGGCGTATGTGGTATCGGTAGTCCACACTCAGTATAGAGCATTGGTGGAAGCTGTAACTTAGATTGAAAGAAGTATGGCGGCCATCCCTAAACCGAAACAGCAGGGCCAGAAAAGAGGTTGGTCTGGTGGTTCTCAAGGAGGATCGAGTAATTTCACCCAAACAGAGGAGAAATTGTCATGGTCCAGCAGTTGAAAACCAAGTCAAGTAGCTCAATCCAGCCAAGCTTTCGTTCGGCAACCATCCGTTAGATTCTGAAGCACTAAGAAGAGTTTGAAGA
The DNA here is from genome assembly GCA_946807835.1 of Ailanthus altissimus. Classification (NCBI taxonomy): domain Eukaryota; kingdom Viridiplantae; phylum Streptophyta; class Magnoliopsida; order Sapindales; family Simaroubaceae; genus Ailanthus; species Ailanthus altissimus. The sequence goes on along the minus strand of OX327690.1, from coordinate 2,501,641 downwards.
ATTTCCCGGTGTGTAATAAATATGGCAAGACCTATCCGGGGGATTGTAGGAAGGGAACTACTGGGTGTTATAAGTGCGGTCAAGAGGGCCACTACATGAGAGATTGCCCGAATGATGGAGCTAGTAGCAAGCCTGTTTACTCTCAAAATATAACGCGGCTATCGCAGTATAGATTGAGGTGTCGATCCCACGAGAAAGCTCTTGGCAAAATAGGTTGTTGAAGTAAAATATTAAAGAGGTAGCAAAAGATAAAATTAATTTAAGTGGATGAGATAGGATTGTCTATGATTTGAAGGAAATGTCTTATGATAATTCAAACAAGGCTTCAAGAATCACAATTATGCTTTATAAATTTACTCTACACTTTGATTCAATGCTTATAACTCAATTGAAAGTTTCACATCCCAAACAATCAATCGGAAGATAGGTAAAATATAGCATATTTGATAACACATGTATTTGATGTAATTAAACTCCTTGCAAGCATTAACACACATCATGTTCATTTATACAAGTTATCTAAGATCGACAATATATTACTTTGACAATATTGCAGTAAAAGATCAACTTGAATATCAAACATTTATTGCCCTTATATGTTATCCAAGATTGACAATATATCAATTCGACAATACTGTAGTAAAAGATTAACATATAAAATAATGTAACCAGTAACAATTATAGTTCACCAAGAACCACATAAGAAAAGCATGACTGAACTTATATGAGACATGAGAATTATAATCTCTGGATTATAGAAAATAAACTATATAATATTTTAATCAAAACTAAACTTACAAACATTTGTAGCTCTTGGCAACGAATCAAAGCATAGAAATAGATTGATTACACAACTTACAAACATTTGTAGCTCTCGGCAATGAATCAAAGCATAGAAGTAGATTGATTACATATAATAGTTCATTTCTTAGCCTTGCCAAGAACTCTAGCCTAAATTACAATACATGTTAATGAGAAGAAAAGAAGAGACAATTTTCTAGTGTTAAAAACGTCCTAAGAGTCTTCTTATATAGGCAATGAATGGACATATGTCATGGATGACATCAATTTTTAATAATTTTAAGCCAATGACTCATTTATTCACTTTCAGTATGTTTTTGATAATGTGAATGACCAATTTAACTTTTAAAGCCGACATGAAAGTTGTATAATTTTGTCTCTTCTTTCCATAGGCACCAATTTCATGCAAATTGGATGCGTGTCCAATGAGATGTGAGCAAAATTCCAAAGACACATCAGATTTCGGTTAATAACCATTTTACCCACTTGTAATGCAAGTTGGTCCATGATAACGGCTGATTTGGACTTGACCATCAACATATGGGTTGTTGATAATTAATTCATCATTTCACAGCTTCAAGAATTATATCAATTGAGTACGTATTTTGTGAGATACGGTCCAAATATATGCGTTGGGTCAAGCTGGTAGAAGTTGTAGCCCGATTCTATTGTATCTCAATTTTTGGCCCATAACATATTAGATTTGACTTTTCTACTATTCTTACAATTTGTGTAAGATTGAGTCATATTGCACCAGGTTCAAGAATTTCTTCATTTTGATTTCTACATTGAGAGTTATGTCCATTTTACCCAAACCTGTCCAAATAACATTTATTAATCACAATTTAAGGAGAACACTTTATTTCAAGCTAAATTTACAGAAAATGATAAAATTAGTGACATTAAATGGTGGTTGAATCTCCTATAAAATATGCATTTTTATGTGTTCATCAAATCTTGAAAAGAGACAACCAACATAGGGACAAACAAGTGGCCGTCGAGGGCAGATTCGAGAAGGTCCCCAATTCAGAAGATCAAGCGGCGCGAGCCAACCTAGTAGGGGAGCCGACCGAGGGGGATCATCTAAATGACTTCAAGGTAGACCACATACCCAAGCTAGGGTATTTGCGGTGACTCAACAGGAAGCGGATGTAGCCCCAGAACTTGTGACAGGTATAATGTCAATTTTTTATCGAGATGCTTATGTCCTGATAGATCCTGGAGCGACCCATTCTTTTATTTCTATGGAGTTTGCTGCAAATGCTAGTATAGCACCCCAGTTATTAGATGGCGCGGTAGTAGTGTCTTTTCCTACCGGAGACTCTATTGTAGCAGAAACGATGTATAGGAGTAGTAAAATCAGTATTAAGAACCAAGATTTTATGGCGTATTTGATTGTGTTGGCAATCAGTGAGTTTGATGTGATTTTAGGGATGGATTGGTTGTCTAAGTATTGGGCCTCAGTGGATTGCTTCTGGAAAGAAGTCAGATTATGTAGCCTAGGCAAAACGGAAGTTATTTTTTCTGGGGTGCAAAAATCACTTTCCGCCATCATGGTGTCGGTAATGAGGGCAAGAAAGATGCTTCAAAAATCATGTCAGAGTTACTTAGTTTATGCCATAGACATAAGAGATGGTGGAATGAAATTGGAGGCTATCGCGGTGGTTAGAGAGATTCTAGATGTATTCCTAGAGGATCTTCTGGGCTTGCCTCCAGATAGAGAGATAGAGTTTAAAAAAGAAGTACCCCCTGGAACGCAGCCAATTTCTAAAGCACCTTACATAATGGCTCCTTTAGAATTGAAAGAGCTGAAGGTTCAGTTTGAAGAGTTGGTGAATAAGGGTTTCATTAGACTGAGTACTTCTCCTTGGGGGGCACCGGTTTTGTTTGTAAAGAAGAAAGAGAGAAGCATGAGATTATGCATTGATTACACGTAACTGAATAAAGTAACGGTGCGTAATCTATATCCACTTTCGAGGATTGATGATTTGTTCGATCAGCTACAAGGAGCCAGAGTGTTTTCCAAGATAGATCTGAGGTTAGGCTATCATCAACTGAAGATCCGGGATGAAGATGTTCCTAAGACGACCTTTAGGACCCGCTATGGGCATTATGAATTCTTAATTATGCCTTTTGGGTTGACTAATGCCCCAGCTACTTTTATGGATCTCATGAATAGAGTTTTTGATCCTATTTAGATCGGTTTGTGATAGCATTTATTGATGATATACTGGTTTATTCAGGCAGTAAAGAAGAACATGCAGAACATTTAAGGATAGTTGACAGGACTCGACCTAAGATCCTCTACTATAGATCTTAGAGGCCCTATTGGGCACCCTGATGGAAGTTCCTCCAAACATAACTGGGTAAGTTGAGAAATTCCGCGAGGCGAACCCCTTTTTAATTCTTGCTACTATTGAGAAGGTATTGTAATATACATGAAAATGACATCATAATTTTAAAAACAAACGGACAAAGTTTCCCTTGTTTTTCAGAAAATCTATATAAAACCTGCAAAGAAATTTCACTTCTATTTTCAACACATCTCAATACTACCAATTCGGACCTCTGGTCCTTTCCCAATCAAATCCAACGCAACTCAAATATTTCATTTGAATCACAAAATAAGCATAATCATAAAAAGTAAAAAAGATCATCATAAACTTGAAATCTCTTCTTCTTGGTTCAAAACATATATACAAATATACATGCCTACAACTATTATGCATAAAGTAAAGAGTGCTATTTAGCACATTTACATGTACAAAAATGATCTTCGGATTCAGCCCACTATTCAGCAATAGGAGAATCAGCAGCTTGCGTTTCGAGACCTGCACCTGGGAAAGGGGTTTAGAAAACATAAAACACAAAACGGGTGAGCTAAAGGAGCTCAGTGAGTGTTAATAAAATTTCAATTACAAGAACATTATGCAAAGATAGCAAATTCTAAAGTATATGCAGAAATTATGCTTCTAAAACTGATGCAAAACTGTAAAACGATTTCTAATATCATATGCTAATGAAATCTTGCCGAGTGGGTTTTATCTACATGTTTGAAAAACAATATCCAGAATCTGTATAACATAATAACTGCTGTATGCATATAAATTCATAAATGCTATCAGTAAATTGAAAACTAGTAAAATCCTCGCTTGGCCATTTTCTTTCGAAACTGTACTAATGGTAACCCTAAAGATCTATACTCACACAGCGACTCAACTAGCACTGCACACGTGAGTAGGTCACGGGTTACCTTAACTAGCAGCACCCACAGTGACATCTCAAGACATCTCACTGGCTATGCAGCAGAATCCTACATCGCATGCATATAGCGAGACAATACTCCGTACACATAGAGCGACTCACATGACTCGACATCCCAACTTCCCAGAGTTAGTGACACATCCCCAAGACCTGCCCATGTGTACTGGATATACCGGCTGGGTTTATCCCGGACACACCCCCAAGACATCGCGTGGTTATGCATCGAAAGCTCATAAAATATGCATAGTCATTATGCGAAAACATAATAAATGAAAAGTAAAAGAAATGGCAGATTTTCACTCACAGCCGATCCATGGTCAATTTCGCTCCCGGTTTCTGCTCCCGTTATCGTTCTCGGTTATCTTCACCTATGCACCATAAATGACATTTAGAACCAAATCGAATGCTAGAATCTCATTTAACTACTAAATGTCCTAATCGGCACATAAAGCCCGGATGCAAACTACTTCCCGATTTTTATTTACGAAGCCATTTAATCTAATCTAACTCACCATCTGGCGCCCTGAAAATTATTGAACGCCTTATAATCTTGGTTGGACATAATTGCCCTTCACCTTTCCAAAATGAACAATTATGTCCCATTATCTTAATTTTTTATTTTTCCATCAACATATACATTCAATTTACAATTTGCACCATTTACATACAACAATTCAATCAAAACACCACTCAAACCCTAACTTCCCTAAAGTGGCAGAATTTCACCCTAGATTCCAACACATTCATTTTCTCAATTTCTTGTTACAATTACAACAAAATCATGCCAATTTCATTCTAAAGCCCTAATTACAACTAATTGAAATCTCTACAACAAAATCAACAAAAACCCTAATTCTTACCTTTCCAATTTGTAATATCCAATCCCTATTAGTAGTATTGGCCTAAATTTGGTGTAGAGCAAATAAGGCACCGTAGGGCTATCCGGTTTTAACCATATTAGACATATTTTTATTATAGTGCACGTGAGAGATATTAGACCTAATTTGATAATTTCACACTCGATCGAAAAGCCGGACGACTCTAGAATATTTTTGAAAATTTTCTACATTGGCTTAGAAAAGGAAATCCTAATTTACTACATGAATTTCCATTTAAGTGTGATGTATGAAACAAGCCTTTGATGAGAAACATAATCCATATATTAGAGAATGGACCAATTAGATTGCCAAGTTGGAAGTTCTAGTTAGTTCTTTGGACTATTCTAACTAGATAGTTATAAATGAACTAATTACATAATTAGTTTTCAAATAATGGTAAATTTGTAATTTTAAGTAAGTTAAAGGGTAAAATGGTTAATTGTAGGAGCACTATATATATGTTAGAAGTGTGTAGAATTTTGAAGAGATCAAAACCAACACTTAGAGCAAAAAAGAGAGAAATTCGAGTTTAAAGGCGATGGCTGCAACAGTGACCTTTAAAAATTTTTTTTATGACTTTTCATGCTTAATCAAGCCAAAATAAGGTTATATACCAATCCTTAAGCTCAATTAAAGCCTCAATTAGTGAAAATTTAAGAAAAAGAGGTAAGAAAAGAATTGTTGTATGAGTTTGATAAGTGTGTTTTCAAGAATGCTTCAATTGACATTCTTATGTGTATTATTGGCTTAGACTGAGTTTAATTCTAGTGTGAAGCTTGAAAGAGTCATCAATTTGAAGAAATTGACAAGGTAAGAATTAGGGTTTTTGGTGATTTTGTTGTAGAGAATTCAATTGGTTGTAACTAGGGCTTTAGAATGAAACTGACTCGATTTTGTTGTAATTGGAACAAGAAATTGAGAAAAGGAATGTGTTGGAACCTAAGGTGAAATTCTGCCACTTTAGAAAAGTTAGATATTGAGTGGTGCTTTGATTGAATTGTTGTGTGTAAATGGTGCATATTGTAAATTGAATGTATATGTTGATGGAAAAATAAAAAATAAAGATAATGGAACATAATTGTCCATTTTGGAAAGGTGAAGGGCAATTATGTCCAACCAAGATTATAAGGCGTTCAATAATTTTTAGGGCGTCGGATGGTGAGTTAGATTAGATTAAATGGCTCCATAAATAAAAATCAGGAAGTAGTTTACATCCGGACTTTGTGTGTCGATTAGGGCATTTAGTAGTTAAATGAGATTCTAGCATTCAATTTGGTTCTAAATGTCATTTATGGCGCGTAGGTGTAGATAACTGAGAGCGATAATGGGAGCAAAAAGCAGGAGCAAAATTGAGCGTGGATCGGTTGTGAGTGAAAATCTTCAATTTCTTTTACTTTTCTTTTATTATGCTTTTGAATAATGAATATGCATGTTTTATGAGCTTTTGATGCATAACCATGATTTATGATATTGATATATATTCATAGACATGCTTTTACATGTTCGATTTGAGAAACAATTTTAAAATTTTTGCATTTGTTCTAAAGGCCATTGGTACCCTCATATTATAGTGGTGATGATTGTATTAGACCTGGCCAGTATATCCCGTGCACATGATCAGGTCTTAGGGTGTGTCACTAAATCCGAAAAGTTGGGATGTTGAGTCATGTGAGTCGCCTATGTGTACGGGGTATTGCCTCGCTATATGCATGCGATGTAGGATTTCGTTGCATAGCCAGTGAGATGTCTTGAGATGTCACTGTGGGTGCTACTAGTTGAGGTACCCCGTGACCTACTCACGTGTGCAGTGCTAGTTGAGTCGCTGCGTGAGTGTAGAGCTTTAGGGTTACCATTGGTATAGTTTAGAAAAAAAATGGCCAAGCGAGGATTTTAATAGTTTTTGATTTACCTATAGCATTTATGCATTTACATGCACACAACAGTTATTATGTTATACAGATTTTGGATATGATTTTTCAAAGATATAGATAAAACTCGCTCGGCAATATTTCATTAACATATGATATTAGAAACCGTTTTACAGTTTTACCTCAGTTTTAGAAGCATGATTTCTGTATGTACTTTAGACTTTGCTATCTATACATAATGTTATTTTATTTGAAATCTTATTTGCACTCACTGAGCTCCTTTAGCTCACCTGTTTTGTGTTTTATGTTTTCTAAACCCCTTTCTCAAGTGCAGGTCTCGGTTTGCAAGCTGCTAATTCTCCTATTGTCGAGTAGTGGGCCAAATTCGAAGATCATTTTTGTATATGTAAATGTGCTAAATAGCACTCTTTACTTTATTCATAGTAGTTGTAGGCATGTATATTTGTATGTATGCTTTGAACCAACAAGAAAAGATTTAAGATTATGATGATCATTTTTTCTTTTCATGAGTATGCTCATTTTGTAATTTAAATGAAACTATTGAGTTGTGTTGGATTTGATTTGGAAAGGACTGGATATCCGTATTGGTAGTATTGAGATATGTTTGAAATAGAAGTGAAATTTCTTTGCAGGTTTTATATAGATTTTCTGAAAAACAGGGGAAACTCTGTCCGTTTTTTTTCTAAAATTAAGATGTCATTTTCATGTACATTACAAGACATTCTCAGTAGTAGCAAGAATTAAAAAGGGATTCGCCTTGGGGAATTTCTTAACTTACCCAGTTAGGCTCGGAGGAACTTCTCTCGGGGTGCCCGCAAGGCCGCTGGAATTTATAGTAGAGGGTCTCGGATCGGATCCTGTCATACAATGAGAGAGAGTGAGAATAATAAGAACTTCATCTCTATAATCTCTTTTTTTTTTGTAACTTGTGGAAATAAAAAAGCTCTAAAGGTACGTGTTTGGTTCGTGGATGTAGGGCTTGCATGAACCATGTAAATTGCTTTTTTTTTGTTTCCTTAGTGAAATATTTTCTTTAAATCATTCAAGATCAATCTTTTATTAATATAAATTGGCATCAGAGCTTCAAGAAAAGAAAATGGCGAGTGCCAACATGATATTTAAAACTTTAATAGAAAAAATGATTTCGATATTTAGAAATTCAAAATGAAAGCCGTTTTGGTGAGTTAGGATCTTGATTCTCCATTAGAGGCTCCTATCATTACTGTCAATGAACAGAATAAACCAAAAACCTCCTCATTCAAAGATGTTCAATTTGAAACTAATAACAAGGCACATAATGCTTAGTTATCAGTTTGAGTGATAAAGGTCTTAAGAGAAGTAACTGATGAAACTATAGCTTTAGGACTATGGTTGAAGCTAGAAAATTTATACATAGAAAAAGTCTCTTGCAAATAGGCTATATATAAAGAAAAAGATTATAAACTTTTCTATGCAAGAAAGGGCTTCAATTAATGACCATACTTGATCTTTAGAATATTAATGTTAAATTAGAAGACAAAGACAAAACAATCATCTTGCTGAGTTCATTGAAAGGTGCTTGTAAGCATTTCATTGACAACCTTCTCTATAGGCGAGAAACACTAATAATGAAGAATGTTAAATCCATATTGAACTCAAAAACTAAAAGAAGAGGAATGAGATTAGGGATTTTGGAGTTGTTCAAGGATTGACAAGGAGGAAAATATTATAAAATATAGAATAAAAAGGAATAAATGAGAGTAGATTTAAGTCTAAACCTATGAAACTAAAAAGGTTTCAATGCCATTAGGGATGGAATTTCATGAAAGATTGCCCTAAGAAGAAGAATAAGACCAAGCAAAAGTGAGATCCCAACAATGATGTTGTTATAGCTGCCAATTATGACTTTGAAGAAATTGAAATATTAATTGCATCAAAAATAAGTCTAAAGGTAAGTGGATATTAGATTTAGAATGCTATTTTCATATGTATCTAAATAAAAATCTATTTTATTCATATAAATAGTGTGATGGTGGAAAAGTCTTGATGGGGAATAATATTGTATGCAAGACTATTAGTATAGGGAATATTAAGTTAAAATTTCATGATGGAATCATTAGAGAACTAAAACATTTAAGGCATGCCCCTAAATTGAAGAGAATTCTTATATCTTTAGGCATGCTTGATGAATTTGGATATACTTTCAAGCGGAATAAATTATCCTAGAGGTAGTTAAGAAATCCATGCTTATTATGAAGGATGAAAAAAAAAAGAATGGGCTTTATGTTTTTCATGGCATCAAAATGTCTGGCTTAACAATTGTTATTAAAGTTGCTGGCAATTAGAGGACTAAAATTTGGCATTTAAGACTGAGTGATACGTCCTAAATATAGGAGTTTATTCCAAGTGCAGGATTGTCGAAGTAATAAATAACCCGATGAGAACCGAATGGATCTACAGGGAAGTAGAATTAAAATTATAAATTATAAACACTTTTAACATAATTAATGCAACATAAGATGTTTGCAAATATTAATTCAATTAACCAATTCAAATCAAATGCTAAGATTCGAGTGATCTACTCTTGCTATAAGAAGTAAGAATATATTTAACTTTTTTTTATAACACAATTGGAATCCTCACACAAAAGAGGTTCCAACCGAAATATAAAACAATTAAAGTTCATCATCATTTATATATTGATTAGTATTTATTTCCTTCAATTATTATACATCAAATCTTATAAATGGGTTCAAATATTTATTATGCCAATCTTTATATTTGTCTACAATAAATTAAGACTCCCACTTTATAAGAAAGGTTATATATACCAAATCTTGTAAATGGTTTCAAGAATTTAATGTGCCAAGTATAAGGTTTGTCAATAATAATTCAAGAATCACCACTTTAGAAGAAATGATATTAATTCTACAAACAAAATAAATACATCATATATAAACTTGCATAACTTAAAAATGAAGCATTAAATTCATGAATAAATATTAAACATATCTTATTACCTTACCAAGAGGTTCACCTTTTCACCTTAGCGTAAAGAAAATTATTTGGACATAATAAAACTAAAGAAAAGGAAAAGAAATAGAAGAAGAAATAACATGACTTAATAGTAAATAAGAGAAATAATATTACAAATAAATGGATACAAAGGACAAGTATTTTGAAAAGTAAAAACAAGCCACTTATTTATAGAAAAATATGGATAAATCGAGACAAATTGGGTGGGAACCACTTGGATGATGAAAGTCAAGAATGCTAGCAAAATAATGTGCATTGATTATCACTAAGGCACCCACTTGATTGTTATATTTGAAATTGATGTGATCCAAATTAGCTGTCACTCAAAACATCAAAGTTGTAGATAATTTTCTTATCTTTCTAAATTGAGTGATCTCATACGTATTAGATATATCTTTCTATAGTTATGGCCAAATATTGATGACTATTCAAACTGGGCCTGTGTTGCAAATTAGTTCTATTTTAAGACATTTTCACCCTCTAAACACTCGAATTTCAAATTCTTTGTGAAATACAATATGTTAGCCCATTGAGTCAGCTCTTCATAAGATTAAGAATCACTCCAATTGAATCTTTAGGTATAAAGTTATGCCCATTTGACCGAACCTACCACAAAACAGTTAAAATATAATTAGATACAATATTATAAACATACTTAAGTTAAGAAAATTAAATACACTAGTAATACAAAACAATAATGTAAAACTCTTATTAAATGTGTAATTTCAAGTGTTCATCACTGAGCATTAAGTGAAAGGGGAATAAAGTAGTTAGAAAATAGGGGTAATTGAAAATATAAAACTTAGATTCCTTAATTTTTGTGAACAATATGTACTTGAAAAGGCAAGTAGAGTCAAGTTTGATGTTGCAATTATGAGAATTAAGCCTACTTTAGATTATGTCCATTCAAATGTATAGGGCCATCCTAAGTTCTAGCACTTAGAAGAGTTAGATACTTTTTATCAATAGTTGATGACTTTTTTAGAAAATTTTAGGTTTATGTTATCAAGAATAAGTTTCAAGTCTTTAAATTGTTCAAGAGTTGGAAAGTCTTTATTGAAACTTAAACTTGGAAGAGGATAAAAAGACTAAGAAATAATAATGGCCTTCAATATTGTATTATGGAGTTTAATGATTTCTATACTCAAGCTAGGATTGTAAGGCACTAAAGAGTAAAAATGATACCTTGATGGAATTGTGTTATAGAAACAATGAATCGAACCCCCTTTGACAAGATAAGATACATGTTTTTTTATGCTAAACTACCTAAGAAATTATTTTCATTTACTTTACTAATAGCCAAAGATTTAAGTAATGATGAACCAAGTAATTATTATTAAAGCTATTAGAAGTATGAAATAAGGTCTGCAAAATTAGCAAATTGAAATGACAAAAGGCAATGAAAGACGAACTTCATTCCTTTAAAAAAAAATCAAATCTATATTTTGGTGGAAAGGCCTATCAATAGAAGAATTATTGGATGTAAATGGATTTTCAGGATATAAAACAAGCTACTAACACTAAACTAGTAAGATTTAAGGTTATATTAGTTGTAAAGGGATTCACTAAAACAAAGGTGTGGAATACAATGAAGTGTTCTCACTAGTGGTAAGAGATAGTTCAATAGGGATCTTGTTAGCCTTAGAAACAAATCAAAACTTTGAATTAGATTAGTTGGTGTAAAGATAGCCTTTTTATATAGTGAGCTTGATGAACATATCCTCATAGCATAAGCTGAAGGTTTAAAGTCCCTGGTGAAGATGTCAGTGTTTATTTACTCAATAAAATCTTTAAATGCACTCATCCAATCTCTAAGGCAATGGTAAAGGAGTTTTGATGAATTCATGATAAAAAAATGGATTCAATAGAAGTTTGTATAATAGTTGTATGTATTACAAAACCTTGTGACAAGGTTGAGCTATATATATACTTATATACGTTAATGATAGATAAGTAGCCTACCATGATTAAAGAGAAATTGAAAAGCTAAAAAATTAGTTAGGTATTAAATTTGAAATGAAAGATCTTAGTACAACCCATAAAGTATTTGGCATGAAAATTAACAGTACAGAGCTCTTGGTACATTGTTTATCCTCGAGAAAGCTATGTGAAAAACTTGTTGAAATGTTTTGGAATGGATAGTTTAGACTAGTACAAACCCCTTTTAACAACTCATTTCAAGCTCTCAAAAGACCAAGCACCAGTTACTGAAGATGAAAGGTTACTTATGAATAAAGTGTCCTATTCAAGTGTAATGGGATCACTAACACGTACACAAGGCTTATTTCAAACCTGACATCTCAAGTTGTGAGTATGGTCAATAGGTTAATTGAAAACTCGAGCAAGGAGCACGGATAAGCTATAAAATGGATAATGATATACATAAGTGGTACTTCAAGTATATCTTGATACACAAAAGGTACTACTAGCTTTGTTGATTCAAAATTTACAAGGGACTTAAATTACAAAAGGTCTTTGTCTAGTTAGGCGTTGGATGGGCTTGGTGATGACGTGGAAGGAAATTGGGATTTGTGATGTATGCACTAATTATGACTTAGTCATGATGATGTGTCCTCTAGTTGTAGGAACAAGTTGTGACATGGACTGATGTACGGGTCACGCCCAACAGACCCATGGGCTAGATTGTGAATAATAATGAGTTTGGGCTCGTACTGAATCTGGTGGCCAAGTCTCAATTTGAGCTTAATGGCTTTTAGATAAATTAGGCTTTAGAACTCCAATAGACCTTAGGGGACAACCAAAGTGTCACCACAATTTCCCCTAACATATTATTATAATGTTTATAACAGTCAATAGTCACAAATGAATTTTTTCGGGATAATTAGTATTGGTTGAAATGGTTTATCACAAAGTTTTAAAATTGATATAAATAATTCAAAGTAACAACCCCTTAATCAATATACAAGTTGAGACATTCAATTTAATTCTAATGAATTGGAATTATAAATTCTAAACTCCCCCTAACCTTAAATTTGATATTCAGTTTGTTTTCATTCTTTAAAAATTTTACTCGAAATTTTTTATCACTCTTTCATGTTTTTTGTTTCGACAAAAGCCCACTTTATCTATAAGTTTGTGCGCGCACTTGCTTGTAAATACAATGTAATATCATTACATACTAGGCAATTGATATTACCTAGATCGTTATTACCATCAATTCCTTGTTGATTAGTTCGTGCAGGATTGTTATTACCTGTCATTGTTTCATTCATCAATATTTGTCCCAATAATAGCACTATATATATAAAAATTAAATATACAAGCTCATACTATTTGATGTAACATTGTATAATTGGAAAGATAAATATAAAAGAAAATAACAAATAAAATAAATAATAACATAAAAGTTTTATATATAGTATTATTCTTGTCATAAACATATAAGAAAAAATAATTTAGGCTATTAGATACATACTATATTTAGTTGGACATTATGGATTCGTGTTTAACTATATTTAGCTGGAACAAATAAAAAGAAATAAGGATTTCTTAAGAATCTCTATTCCCCAATTTGGTGGAATGATGCTTCGTCTTCAAATTTTTTATTTTAATTTTACTCTTCTCTCTTAACAATATATCATTCATAATTATTTTTATTATCCATAATTATTAATTATCTAATGAATACGTTATATTATTTACTTATTTTTTACTAAATATTTTTCTAATATTATTTTAAAACTAAAGTATGAAAATTGATTTTAATTTGAAGTATAATAATTATTTTAATTTATTAATTTGTAAATTTCTGTCATTGCTTTAGAATAAATACTTTTTTATCACCTTTTGACAAAAACTTCACCATTAGTTAGTATTCTACCTTATTCATAAGAAATCTCAATGTTAATAAAAACTTTATTTACTATTAATTATTTTTAATATTGCATTGGGAAATTAAAATATGAACTCCTAAGTTTTGCGGGAATACAGACCTCCTAAAATTTTAAAAATCTCATTTATATTATTTTTAAGTAACGAAATCTATTAATGTTAACTGTGGAAAGAGTAAAAATAAAAAATCATCCCCTTTTAATTGAAAAATTAGAAATTCAAGTCAAGATTGATCAATAATAGGTTAGTATTATTCAACAACTGATCAATGCCGATCAACATCGATCAATGACCAATCAATAGTTGGTCAATGTCGATCAACAACCACCGTTCAACTTCAACCAATGGATGGTCATTGGCCTTTGACGATCGGTCAACATTAGTAAATAGATGTCAACGGCTACTAGTCTATGTCAATCAACACTAGCTAATGTTGATCAATGGTTGAATACATGTTAATAGTTGGTCAATGCTAATTAACGACAGTAAATAATAATTAACAGTCGATCAATACCCCTTTTTAGAATAGTTCTTGTTAAGGATAATATGTTAAAAAATTTAATCTCATACATAAACAAAAACTTAGAATAATTTAATTGATTAAAATAATTATTTTTATTTGTAAGGTCAAATATTCAAACTCCACTTTGAGCATTTAATTGAATTTTGATTTTTTTTTCCCAGTTAGAACATTGTCATAATGATAATTTCACCAATTATAACAAAGTTTATGTAAAGTTAATGAATTTCATTACCTGATTGGGTGTAAATGAAATCTTAAAATTTTTAAGAGTTTAAATGACTCTTTTCTCAAGCCTTGTGGTCTATATGTCTTTTTTCCCTTATTAATAATTTATATATGTAATATAAAGTTGTTAAATATTAAAGGTCTAAATACAAATATTATTATGAATTGATTTATGTCTAAGAATAGAATTAATAGAAACTAAGATTTTTATTAAGGAATACCACTAAATTCGTAACTAGACGATATTTTGATAAAAATAAGCTATAATTAATTGTTTTTTGATTTTACTATTCCATGCACAAACCGAACAAAATAATTACTATCCCTTTTCATTCTATCGTCTCTTTTGCTTTCCATTATTTATACCAAACTCTATGTAATTTCCATTCCCTAAAAGTAGAACCAAATAGTATCAAATAACTTTATTTTTGCTACGAATTTGTTAAAACTACTGTATTCAAATCAAAGAATGAATGTTCGCATGGTTTCGTAATATATGATAATGATAATTGATAACCAAACTATCTCCAGCTTTTCTAACAAACCATCCCATCTTTGTTTCTAATTAAGTTCCTCTCTATCCCTCTATATTTACATGCTCCTATATAATTTTCATTGCATTTCTTTCTTTAATGTATGTTTGGCTAAATATCGACAAGAAAATGATTTATTTTATTAATGACAATAAACGTACTTGTTTTCTAAAAAAATTGTATGCAATTAATAGAATTAAATATATAATTGTGAATGTTCTAAGAAGCTGTGTATATATAACCGCTAGTGGAGGTATCAGCACTTTGAGGCTCGGCTTGCTCCCCACCCTGGTTCGAAACATTAGCTCCAAAAGAATCCCCACTTGAGGTATCAACCCTTTTAGGTGCGGCTTGCCCCCTCTCTTGGATGGGTTCATTAGCTCCAGAAGAATCCCTTGGTGACATATTTTTGTCTATATAGTAAGTTTAAGAGGATAAAATGTTAATAGCAAAGTAAATCTATATGTATTATGTCTAATTATAAGACTATATGCATTTTAAAATATTCGAAGTTCTAAATTGATATTGTGTGACTTCTAATGTTCTAACCCTGAAGATAATCATTTATAGAAAAAAAAATAACACCGTTCATTTCAAGTTTTTTAATATTGTTTTTACTATTTTTACGTTTAAGTGGTGTGTTTTTAATGTGGGATGATATAATTAATCATTTTAAAAATTATGAATATTAATTATCTAATGTATCATCATTAACATATTAGCTACCATAAAAAGTTTAGAATGAGATTCGAAAGTCTGTAACTAATGAAGTCTACAAAATAAATAAATTCAACAATCTATATATATTTAGTCATCATATAATAGATTGTTAACAAATTATTTGAGTATATTTTACAAAATTATGGACTAAATTAATAATTTGTTATGTGCACATCTCGACATGGTGCGGTGATTAGGAACTGGTTGAAATGACACCATTTTTTAAATAGGGTAAAAGTACACATAGATCTATAAAGTTTAATGGCAGGTATTGAAAAATTCTTAAAATTTTAAAATTGTCATAAAAACTCCTGTCAGAAAAATAAAAATTATTTGAATTAACAATGAAATAAGTAAAATTGTTTTTTGAATTTTGTTTTTCGTTCAGATTATATGGGTTTACTAGTGACTTATTAACAATCTTTATGATAAATTTAAGTTTAAAATCTCATGTAATTTTGATTATTTGAGAACATCATTAAATGAGTGTTGAAAAGCTGCCACGCATCGCATCCTCTAGAATCTAGCGCGTGATTTCAAGAACATATAATTATTTTTGGATCGTAAAATGCTTTACTATTATGCTTCTTGGCATTAAACGAAGCTCAAAGCTTTGCCTATTGTATGAAAAGTAACTATTATCATATTTTCAAATGCACGAGATTTAATTGAAAAGCCGTAAATGGCAATAGAATGTTTTCACATTATATGATTTTAAGTATTTTACAAGGAGAAAGTCTAAGTTCTTGACACCACAAGACCACCTTTCTCATTAAATTGAAGATTGAAATACAAGTCATTAAGACTTATTTGCACCCGCATAGAAGTTTTGGAAAGTATATATTGATGCTTTGCTCTTTAGGAATTTTTGCTCTGCGGATGCATTGGATGAAAATATAATCAACTAGTGATATGTATATCTAATGCTCTGCCTAATGAGTTTTTCGAATATAATGAGGTTTCTTTTGAGTATTAGTTTTGTGTCATTTTTTAATTATATTTAGTTCATGATGTTAATATCATAATATGCCTTAATTATTATATATAATTAGTTTAATAAAGGAGTGGTGTTATGATAAATAAAGTTTGAATAGACCATCTTCTTTTAAAAATAGGGGTTTATTACGAGATTAAATGCTATTGAATGGTTTATACGAAGTTGAAACAATATGTAAGGTTATTATAAAGTAGTAAATATATAAGGCGAGATTTGATTTTCAATGCCACTAATTCTATTAATGGTTATCTATATATATGTATATATATTGCCTTTTATTTTTAAAGTAGGAAATTTGCATCTCTGGTGAGTATTTGTTATTCAATTTTATGTACATTATTGAGTTATGATTTTACTATTAATATATAGCTTATTTATGTTGTACAACAGTAGTAACAGTAGAATTGTATTAAAGAGAATATATATTTATTAAAGAACTTTCTTTGTGATACATCTACGTATATATGTTTTTAGTATTTATGTCCACTTATTAAGTTTCGAACTCGTTCTTTTTTTTTAAAAAGAAATTTCCTAGTTGACATAAATGTATTAGTCAGTGTAATGACAGCTAGATTAAAGGCTAGGTTATGCAATTCTAATATTGTTAAGGATGCAAATAAACTCTCACATTAGTAAGAAATGAGGAGGATTATGAGTATATAAGGAGTGAACTATATCTCTATTGATATAAGTCTTATTGAGTATAGCTTAAAAGAAAAATTATGAGGGCTTAGGCTCAAAGTGAATAATATCATACCAATATACCAATATAGAGATATGTGTAATTCGTTAGGCTCCTAATAGTAGTATCAAAGCCATATCCCGGAGTTAGCCATGTGGTTAAAACCCTCGGTGCAGAACAAAAAGTTAGTAAGCCTAGTAAATCTTAGTTTGATTACAATGTGATCCGTGATTAAGCTTTATGGACAGGTGCTGGTATGCTTCCAAGCTTCACGTAATGCTTGTTCTCACAATGCAGCGATGTATAGTTAACCTGATAGAGTAGGCTTATGAGGTAGTGCTTCACGTAAGGTGTGTGATGCAATACAGTGACGGTGAGTAGCAGAATGTTGATAGTGAAATCTTCCTATGTGAAAGATGTATAGATGTGATATTGTTTGAGAGGAGATAGTGTGGTCATTAGTAGCAGAATGTTGAGAGCCAGATCTTCCTGTGTGGAAGATAGACAGATGTGATATCATTTCAGAGGAGACTGTAGGGTCCTTTGTTCAACGAGAGGATTGTTAATGATACAAATAAAGTCCTATATTGACAATAAATAAGGAGGATCATAAGTGTATAAGAAGTGAACTATATCTTCATTGGTATGAATCTTTTTTCATAGAGCTCAAAAGTAAAATCATGAGGGTTTAAACCCAAAATAAATAATATTATATTAATATGGAGATACGTGTGGTTCGTTGGGCCCCTAACATATAATATTTTTTTAATTCTCGAAAATACATTTATGTTGTATTGAAAAGATATTGAATAAAAGAATATTCATTCTAATCGCTTGGTCTTAGACTTGAAGAATTGTTTATTTGTGACCTTTTTAGTGGAAATAAAATTCTTCATGTGATGGATGGAATTGAGGTCTTGAAAAATGGTTAAGAGTGGTGTTGTGAGAAATGGAATAATTATAGAGTTACGTGGTGGGTGAGATTTGTAGGAGTGTGTATATTTTCTATTGCGGTTAACTTTGCTCCAAAAAAAGAGACGGTCCGAAATATCAGTAGGAATTTAGCGATAAGAAAATCTAACTTTTTGTTTGGTTATAAATAATTAAGACGGTAATTTCGGGTGGATCGTTTCGTTTTAAACCATCATAATTGTATCTAAGAGTTATGACAAAACAGCAAAATTGTTCCTCAAGAAAATATGTTTTATATTTTTATAAGAAATCAACAGGAGAGCAAACACTCAACATTTGTGCAGCACGGGCTTTCAAAATGCACATTGATAAGGGTAAAATTGTCATATATTTTTTCATATTTTTATTAATGATATTTTATGATTTTATGAGAATAGATGGTTATTTATGTGTATTATTATTATTTATAGAGACTTGAACGAGTATTATCGCCCCGGTGCTGGAATAGTGATCAAAATAAGAAATACGACCTGTTTTAGTCACGTCTAGTGCCCCAGCGCCATACCTTTACCGCTCCAGCGACGAACAACGCCATGAACTCACCGCTCCAGGGATGATCACCCCAGCGATAACTGCATAGTGCCCCAGCGGTATCGCGAGTCCTAGTCCTATGAAAATTGAGATTTGCAAGCTCAAATCAGTCCCTATAAAAAGTCACTCGTTCCCAGCCTTTAAGAATCAATCCAAGACAACCCAAGAACACCACGAATACAGGGCACGAGTCTTGGAGAGTAATAGAAGTTTAATTGAAGCAACCTTAGAGAGAGATTCAAGGGGTTCTTCGGCATTAAGAGATCATAGGCAGCGCAATTAAGAGTAATTCGACGTCTATATCGGTTTGTTATTGATTGTATCATGATTTACCATTATTTTTACTGTTGTTCTCTTGTAGCCATGAGCTAAACTTATTTTTTGGGGTTAATACTTGAACTCAATATGTGTGCTTAATTGCCATATCTTTTTAATATTTAATAAACTTAGTCCTTTATTATTTAAATTACTTGTGTTTAATGCTTCAATATATCTGGTCAATATATAGTGAATGAATTGGTAATATTTTGATAAACTCGGAAGAGGAATCATTATATTTCGACCTAGGTAATTTGATGCATGATTGTAGAGTAACATTCAATGTTGTATATGCAAGTTTCAATTTAGGATAGGAATATACCTAATTGGCATGTATGATCAATAAGACATAATCTTAATGAATCTTAGTTTGTTACAAGTACCATAGGAATATAGGTATTTGGTAAACCAAGGTATACTTGTAGGACCTTAGAAGAGGCTTGTGAATACATTAGCGTCTTGATCAATAATAAAGACTAAGTGAGTTAAATATTAGAAGATTAATCATTAAAAAGCATATTGAGAGATAGTATTAATCTTAGGTTTTCTCTACGTTGCTATTTCCCTATTCTCTTTGCATTGTGTTTGTAATTTTATATTTTCTACATTCATTCTTAAATTTTTATTTTTCTGAATAATTATAAAGACATAATTTTAGTAATTGATTTAAAAGAAGAAATTATCTACGTGGGTTCAACATCCGACTAATTAGTCCCTTTATTACTTGTATACTTGCACTTAGTTATAAGATATAGAATTATCGCATCACACATCCGTCCATCTTTCATACAGGAAGATCTTGCTCATCCAGCAAAAAATCTAAGTAAACAATTCACACTGCATTGCTTGGCCTTCTGATATTTACTTGATTCCCCTTCTTTGTAGAAAAGATTACTTTTACCCTGCTGGATGAGCGAATCTGATACATTAGTGGAATGCAGAACATCAGTAAAGAGTTGCAAATGTCGCCAAATAAACACGATGACTGGGGAAGAAGCAATTGCAGTAGCGAAAATAGCTATCTATAACCTCCCTTCGCTGAAGAAAATGAAAAATGTTGCCGAAAACACTACCATCATTGCCGCTATTGATATGAAAAGTGTCGCCAGTCCAATAAGCAACTTTGTTGGCAAATTTTTTAGGAAATCAACTTCTGCATACCGTGAAGTGAGAATGGACAAGAAGTTTACTATTGACGTAGTAGAGGATACCAGCGATATCACATCTGCTATGGCGAAAACTTTGAAGGAAAATGGGAAGCCCTTTGTTATCGGTATCTTGTAAATTGCCACCTGGTACTGTGATAGATGCGGCGAAAACCACAGTGGCGATTAGTGTTGCCAAAATCATGCAAGATGTAGCAGTATCCTTCATCCAGGAGTAAGCCCCTCTTTGTTTTCCACGTCCGCGTGCCTTGGTTGAAGTTTTCTCCCTTCCTGTGGATTACGTTATGAAACATTCATCATTTAGCAGAAATTATTTTATTAACTATTGTCATAAAATGAAAAGTTTGAGGTTGAGTGGTCCGAATAATAGAGTCATCGAATAAAACAACACTATGTATTTCAATTTTCTTTCATGTATCCCTACGACAAATAAATTTCCATCCCAGCCAAGAGTCATTATAAAATTAAAATTGTAAGATAAAGAAATTGGAATAGTGAAACGAAACAAATGAAACAAATCAAATTAGATAACGTGCAACCTAAAAAATAGACATACAAACCAATTTATAAATTCATGTCCATACATGTTAATATATTTAGAACAATCGAATTAGTAAATGTTTAGTAGTTAATGTTTTGGCACATTATCCAATTTTCATTATTATTATTTAATATTTCACCATTAAATGGGTCTATGTAAATTCGAATAATGTGTATTTCAGCATTATTTTTATTACTGTGTAATATTATTATTAATGTAAGATATTATATTGTTAATATTTAATATAATATTAATTATATTAATAATATAATATTTTTATCTTTTATAATAATATCGCACATTAATAATTTTGATGCGAAAATTGTCGCATTAGTTAGTGTTATAAAAAATCACATTAGTAGTTGTAGATGTCGTGATTATGTATGACGATAGGGTGAGCTGGCATTAAAATGATAGGATCCAAACACTAATTGATAGAATTCAGGTATATTTAAATGGGATGTAGAGTAGGTATGTGAGCAAGATACAAGATGGGTCGGGACACATCTAAATCCCATGTAAGATTTAGGACAAGACCCAAACCCGTTAAGAGCGTTGTATTTATTAGATATCTTAATTAAGATAAACAATTTTATTGATTATCACATAAATTTATGATAGCTAATGAAGGTCACATCTTTGTATCTAACTCCTATTTTTTATTTTATAAATTTCATTTTTCTTCAACGGGCCTCTTGTAATTTCAATTTTCTGCAATTACTTTGAAGTAGTTATCTAATTTTTTTTAATGTTTTAATAAAAAATAAAATTATAGTTTTATTTTTGTTAAAATACAAGCATACAAATAAGTAATATCACCTATGTAAATAATACAAAACAAGCTATTAAGAAAATAAAGAGAAAAAATATAGAAAAATAACACATAAAAAATTATGTGGCTTGATAATTTACCTACGTCCACGGTGGAACAAAATCACTCATTCTTATTATTGAATCAAAAATCACTCATAAAGCACGTCTTTTACAAAAAAAGATCATAAATAACAACTCTCTCTTGCAACTTATGAATTTTTTCTCACTATTAACCACAAAAAAAAAAGGTTTAATCATTAAGATTCTTGGGTTATCACAAAGATGTTTCAACCTCTCACAAAACTGTATTTACAAGGTAATAGATAGCATTTATATAGGCTTTAGGACGTCCTAGGTTTATCCTAAATGTGTGATAGTTGCATTAGGGAGTCTTGAAGCAAGTGAGAGACAAATAAGGAAGTCTTAAAATAGGAAACAAATTTCTATGCCCAGCACTGTGACGCTCAGTGCCCATTGCCAAAGCACTGGTGTACCCACCTGGACGCCGTGACACTGCCCGCCTAGCGCCGCAACACTCATGTTCTGGTTTCAGCGCTGCGACGACCAGGAGTGGTGATCACCTAGCACCTATCAGGCCCTTCTTTGTTTTTTGCCTTCTTTCTCGTTCGCCTTCGATCCTCGCATACCCAACGTACTTGGCTTGATCCCTTAATCATATCCCGATGACTTTCAATCAATATTCTCACAAAATCCCCTCTTTGATTCAAAATCATACACAAAAGCAACTCAATCTCTCATTTTTGCATCTTCTGTCACTTTTACAAAGTAGTGACTCTGGTTAAATTCTTACACAGGATGAACTTAACCGAGGGTAATGGCTTAGCCAACATATCAGCAGGGTTTTTAGACGATGCTGTCTTTATTGGACTAACTTCACCACTTTGGACAATCTCTTGAATAAAATAGAGTTTCACATTAATGTGTTTAGACCTCTAGTAGAATACTTGATGATTGCTTAGGTATATGACACTTTGGCTGTCACAATATAAACTGGTATTCAAATTTTCATTAACCAATACCTTTGCGCATATACCTTTCAACAATACAGCCTCCTTAATAGCTTCACCAACAGCTATGTACTCTATCTCTGTGATAGATAGTGCAACCACATATTGTAGAACAGATCTCAAATACGCACTGCATCCAAACACTGTGAATACATAACCTGTCAATGATCCTCTGTTGTTTAGATCACCTTCATAATCTGAGTCTACATATCTCTTACCATTTCACTATTGTCCTCATCTCTCTTATACATCAACCAATGATTTGACGTCCTCTTGAGATATCTCAAAATCTACTTCACTGCAAGCCAGTGATCCTTACCTGGATTTGTTATGTATCTACTCACCATACTCACAACTTGTGCTATGTCTGGCCTTGTACAAATCATTTCATATATGATGCTCTTCACAACGCTTGTATACGGTACTTTACTCATCTGCAGTTTCTCATTTTCAGATGTCAGTGACTGTGCTGCTGAAAGTCTGAAATGCATGGCCAAAGGAGTAGAGACAACCTTTGTGTTGGACATACCAAACTTCTTTAAAATTTTGAGTATATATCATTGTTGAAACAAGAAGATAACATCTCTTCTTTTCCTTACAATATCCATACCCAAAATGTTCTTCATTGCTCATAAATCCTTCATCTCAAACTCGCCACTCAATTGCTTTTTGAGCTTCTGTATTTCTTTCATGTTCTTATATATGATCAATATTTCATTGGCGTATAGAAGCAAATGCATCATCTTACAACTTATGTTCTTGAAGTACACGCATCTATCATACTTGCTCCTACTAAAGTTACAATCCATCATAAACTCATCAAATCTCCTATACAACTGTCTATGTGATTGCTTTAACCCATATAATGACTTCTTTAGTAAATAAGCATGATCTTCTTTCTCGAGATCCTTAAACCCTTACAAATGTGCCATGTATATTATTTCTTTAAGTTCTCAATGCAGAAAAGCTGTCTTTACATCTATTTGGTCTAGATGTAAATCAAGGTTTGCACATATGGTTAACAAAATCCTAATAGATGTATGTTTGACGACTATAGAGAATATCCCATGAAAATCAACTCCCTCTCTCTAAGTAAAATCTTGTGCAACTAAACTAACCTTGAATCTTGTAGGTTCTATCCTCGATATTCCCTCATTTACCTTATACACCCACTTACACCCAACTAGTTTCTTTTAAGGTCTCTCTACCAACTTTCAGGCCTTATTTTCTCTAAGAGAACTAATATCTTCTTTCATGATCTGCTGCCATTCTTTCTTATTTTCACTCTTTATAGTCTCACCATATTTCCTAAACTCATCATACTCAAGAGTGTAAATAAAATTAAAAGCATGAGCAACTAGATTTACTTGTGCATACCTGACTAGTGGATTAATCATTCTTCTTAACCTGTTTCTGGCTAGTTAGTACTCTTTAAGTTCCATCTTAGGAGTTCGAGTCTCTTTTTTGGGTGGACTTAGAGGAGTTTGTTAGTGTTCTTGGTTCATCTTTAGGGATCTCCTCGTTGTAGTGTTAATCTGGAGACATATCAGATCTACCCACATGTTTTACTTCAACTTCTATAGACTCAGGTGCTGAGTCTTTCTTGGGTATAGGTTCTTCTTTCTCATCTCCTTGGGAAGTTTTTAACATCGTTGTTTTATCGAACGTCACATCACGACTTATGATACTCATTGGTAGCGTTAAGTCTTTACACCACAACTTGTATCCTTTTACTCATTCGGGATATCCTACAAATACCCCATTTGATAGCTCTAGGTTCCAACTTCCCTTCCTCAACATGTACAAAGGCAGGGCAACTAAATATTTTGAGGTAGTCATACTTAGAAGGATCGCTAGACCATTTCTCTTCTAGCATCTTGAAGTCAATTCCTGAGGAGGAACTTCTATTAATCAAATAAGCTGTAGTCACTATAGCTTCTCCCAAAAATGCCTTAGACATATTTGCATTGGTAAGCATACATCTAACCCTTTCAAGTAGGGTCCTATTCTTCCTCTCAGCTACACCATTCTATTGTAGCGTTGATCTCATCGTTTTATGTCTCGCAATTCAATGATTGGCACAAAACCCATCAAACTCTCTATTGCAAAATTTGAGGCCGTTGTCAGTTTTTAACTCTTCATCTTTTTACCAATCTGATTCTTAACAAGAGCCTTCAAGGTCTTGGGCACTTCAAACACTTGATCCTTACTCTTCAACATATAGACCCACAGCTTTCCTGAATAGTCAGCAATTAAACTAAGAAGATACCTGGCACCACCATAAGTAGCAGTCTATGCTGGTCCCCAAAGATCTAAGTGTATGTAGTTAAGAGTCCTCTGAGTCTTGTGCTCATCGATACTAAACCTTACCCTATGTGTTTTTCCAAGTACACAATACTTATAAAACTCCAAGAGCTGGAACTTATCCTCACCAAATGCCTTTTGACTAAATAATTCCTTCAAGTTTCTCTCACCTAAGTGTGCTAGTCTAAGATGCCATAACTTGGTTTATATACTCTCATCATCTACATAGAATAATACAAAACCACTCAAGACTTCACCCTTAAGCACATAAACGCCTTTGCGCTTTTCTTATATTATCACCACTATAGAACCCTTTAACATTCTCATAACCCCTCTGTTAATCCTGATGCAAGGACATGCCTAACATCTGTCAACTTTCTTACTCGCTTATCATACAGCCTACGTTTAACACTACTAATTTCTATCATCTGACATGCAACGTCATTACTCATTAACACCTTACTACCACTAATGGGCTAATAATTTACAAACAAATACTTGTGCG
The DNA here is from genome assembly GCA_946807835.1 of Ailanthus altissimus. Taxonomy (NCBI): domain Eukaryota; kingdom Viridiplantae; phylum Streptophyta; class Magnoliopsida; order Sapindales; family Simaroubaceae; genus Ailanthus; species Ailanthus altissimus. The sequence continues at coordinate 2,476,084 of OX327690.1, read as the reverse complement.
AGCATGTGTAAAAAAGTACAACCAGAATCAAGAACCAATTATTTAGTGTTCTTACCATCAGTAGCGACGAGTGTCTCTGTGCTGTCATAGCTATCATCATAGGTAAGCGTAGCATCCGCTTTCTTCTTGTCCTGTGCTATCTTCTCAGGACAGTTCTTTATGAAACATCCTTATTTCTTGCAGCAATAGCACTTCCTAGGGTCTTAGACTTCGATCTTGAGTTCTTTTTCTTTCCATCTCTATATGTGGGCCTTCCTATTACAGATAAACTTTCTGCATTGCCCTCAATTTACTTCCCTAATAACTTTGAGTTTTATGATGATTTCACATCGTTCATCGTTAAACTCTCTCTACCGTAGAGTAGCGTATCAACAAAACTCTCATAACTCTTGAGGAGTGAATTCAGTAGGATAAATACTCTATCTTCATATTTTATCTTGATGTTGATAGACTCAAGGTCAAGGATGATCTTATTGAAAGCGTCTATATAATCTTTCATTAGCGTTCCCTCTAACATAGACTGTTGATAAATTTCTTCTTTATATACAATCTATTTGCCGATGATTTTCATATATAAAGAGAGTCAAGCTTCTTCCAAAGACATATCGTCGTCGTCTCACCTGCTACTTCCCTTAGTACTTTATCGCTCAATGATAGAATAATTATGTTATGAGCTCTTTCTTGAATGTACCTTCTTTCAGTTTCAGCTTTAGATGACTCTGGCGTCTTCTCTTCATCACTATATGGAGTTACAGTCTCCTCTAATACTGAGTCTAGCCTTTGGCTTACCAACAATGCCTTTACCTTGATCTTCCACAAATTGAGTCATTCGTGCCATTGAATTTCTTTACCTCATACTTGGGTATGGCCATGTCTGCTTAGAATTAAGCTCTGATACCAATTTGTTAAAGCCGAAACACACAAACAAGTAATATCACCCAAGTAAATAGTGCAAAATAAGCAATTAAGAAAATAAAAAAAGAAATGGTAGAAGAATAACATACAGAAAATCACGTGATTCAACAACTTGCCTACGCCACGGCGGATCAAGATTACTCAGTCTTATTATTGAATCACAATGCACTCACAAAGCACGTCTTTTTACAAGAAAGATTACAAAGAACAACTCTCTCTTGCAACCTATGGATTTTCTCTCACTAAAAATCATAAATAAGGTTTAATCACTAGGATTTCTTGGGTTATCACAACATCTCATAAAGATGTATTTACAAGCATATAGAAAGCCTTTATATGGGCTTTAAGCATCCAAGGTTTACCCTAGAGCTGTAAGAGTCGTATTAGAGAGTCCTGAAGCAAGTGAGTGACATATAAGGAAGTCTTAAAACGAGAAACAAATTCCTGCGCCCAGCGTCGCGGGGCTGGTGTGCCCTCCTGGGCACCGCGGCGCTCAGGTTCTAGTTTCAGTGCCACGATGCCTACTCCTGGTTGTTTAGGGTTAACCTAGAATGTCTTAAAGCCTATAAAAAGGCTCTCTATTGTCTTATAAATATATCTAAGTGGTATCTTTCTAATTCTTAGTGAGAGAAATTCCTTATTTACAGAAGATAGTGAGTTATTTGTGAGTATTTCTTGTAAAAGACATACTTTGTGAGTGCCTTGAAATTCATTAATAAAATAGAGTGATCTAGATCAGCTATAGACATAAGCAAATTTATCAAACTACATAAATTCTGTGTCTTGTTCTTTTACCTTTCTCTCTCTAAATTCTTGATTGTTTGTTTCTATATTATATTTGTTAGGATATTAAGTTATTTTTTATTGCTTTCATTTCAACAAACTGGTATTAGAGTAATGTTTCAAGCAGACATGGCCACACCAAGTATGATGTAGAGAAATTCAACGGTACGAATGACTTCAATTTGTAGAAGATGAATGTAAAGGCGCTGCTAGTGAGCCAACGGTTAGGCTCAACATTAGAGAAGATTGTAACTCTATTTAGTGAAGAGGAGAAAATGTTAGAGTCATCTAAGGGTGAAGTAGAAAGAATGGACATTCAAGAAAGAGCTCATAGTACAATCGTTTTGTCATTGAACGATGAATTACTGAGGGATGTAGCAGGTGAAACGACAATGATTAGTCTTTGGAAGAAGCTTGACTTGTTTTATATGTTAGAGGGACATCGATGAAAGACCATATAGATGCCTTCAACAAGATCATCATTGATCTTAAATCTATCAACATTAAGAAATAAGACAAAGATATGGCAATCATTCTACTTTGTCCAATTCCCAAGAATTATAAACACTTTATTGATATATTACTCTACGGTAGAGCGAGTTTAACGATGAATGATGTGAAATTATCTTTAAACTCAAAACTATTAGAAAAGAAAATTGATGACAATGCAAAAGTTTATCTGTAAAAGACAAATCTTCATATAGAGATGAAAGGAAAAAGGGCTCAAGGTCAAAGTCTAGGACTCCTAAGAAGTTCTATTATTGCAATAAAGATGGAAATTTCATAAAGGACTGTTCGGAGAAGAGAGAACAAGATAAGAAAAATGCAGATACCGTGCCTGCCTATGATGATAGCTATGATAGCGCAGAGACACTAATTGCTATTGATGGTAAGAATATTGAAAATTTGGTTCTTGATTCTGGTTGTACATTTCACATGTGCCCACACTAGTCTTGGTTTATAAATTTCCATTCTATTAGTGATTACAAGGTATTAATTGATAATGACATCGCTCGCTAGGTAATGAGAATTGGCATTATTAAACTTAGGTTGCATGATGGGAAAGTGAGAGAGTGACAGAAATTAGGTATGTTATTGACCTCAAGTGTAATTTGATCTCACTAGGAACTTTAGACAAAAATGGGTGCTCCATCAGGATTGACGAAGGGGTTTTGAAAGTATTAAGGGGTTCTATTGTGGTAATGAGAAGAGAAAAGCATAAGGGTGTTTGTATTCTAAAGGGTGAAGTTGTAAGTGATTTTGGACTATTCTCTGTAGATGATGAACATATATGCAAACCAAGCTGTAGCAACTCAGACTAGCACACTTAGGTAAGAGAAACTTGAAGGAATTATTTAGTCAAAAAGTATTTGATGAGGATAGGTTTCAGCCATTGGAATTTTATGACAATTATATGCTAGGGAAACACATAGAGTCAGGTTTAGTACAGGTGAGCACAAGACTAAGGGGACTTTTTACTATATACACTCGGATCTTTGGGGACTAGATCAGACAACTACTCTAAATGGTGCTAAATATTTTCTCAGATTGATTGATAACTAATCAAGGAAGTTGTGGGTCTATGTGTTGGAGAGCAAAGATTAAGTTTTTGATACGTTCAAGACTTGGAAGGCTCTTATTGAGAATCAGACTGGTAATAAGGTGAAAAGGTTACGGACTGATAATGGCATTGAGTTTTGCAATAGAGAGTTTGATGGATTTTGTGCCAAGCATGAAATTATAAGGGTTAAATGCATACTTACTAATGCAAAAATGTCTAAGGTATTCTAGGGAGAAGCTGTGAGCACTGCAACTTATTTGATCAATAGAAGTCCCTCATCAGCAATAGACTTTAAGAAACTAGAAGAGAAATTATCACCTCATAATTTTTTATTACCTTACCTTTGTTTATGTTAATGAATAGAAGCTGGAACGTAGTGTTGAGTATGTAGTATATGTGTTTAACAACAAAATATACATATCTCATACATATATAAGCACAGTGAAAGTATAAAAAAATTGTTGTAAACACAATTATTACTTATTAATCAATTTGTTTTTTTAAATCAAGTTGTGTGTAATTTAACTCAAAGGGAGGAAAAATCCTCAAGTACAAAACGTTTACATTGTTATGGGACTTTTCCAAACCAAATAGTAATAGAAACTATGTTTAGAGCAAGGTGTGCTAACTCAAAGGGAGGAAAAATCCTCAAGTACAAAACCAAGTTTTAAGAAGAAGTGGGTGTAGTTGTTGTTTCTGATAAGCCTAGTGTTCTGGCTAGGTTAAGACCTCGGAGAATTTTCAATTCTTTGAGAATGTCCACCGAGGGTTTTGCCTTTAATGGGAAAGATGAAGAGACCAATATAGCTCCATAGTGGTCAGGCAGAACCATCCTAACCCAGCCTTGAATTGCTTAGGGGAAAGACTAGCATCAATATTGAGTTTTATTAAGCCAAGTCTTGGGGTTAACCATCTACCACTTGAAGTACTCATGGGCTCAGCTTTGTCTATACAAGAAGATACAATCTCATACCAGTAACATTTAGCCCATTTAAGTACACATCAACCAGCATCACTTTCTTTTCCATGACTAATTTGTTTCTAATAAACCATAGTCTCCAGAATATAATTAGTAGCACCTCAAAATACATTACAGATAAGCTCACTTTGTACTCTATTAAGAGATCCATAAATGTAGTATTGTGGCAAATATTTATACCATGCAAAAAATGGGCAGGCCTGATGTACCTTTTTTAGTGCATCATAACCATACCATATGAATAAATTTTTCAGCACCTTTAGTACAACGATTGCAGGAGTCATCAATAGGCACACTGTGCTTCTTTAGGTTTGCAAATGTAGAGATCCATCCATGGGTAATTCTCTAAAAAAAGCGTTTTATTTTAGTTGGAATCTTCAAACTCCACTTGTACTGCCACCAGGTTCGGGACTCGGCATTACAAGCCCATTATATAACTTCACCATTTAATGATTATTTAACTCATTATTTAAGATAGAAATTTTGAAATAATATTGAAGAAGTGCAACATTATTCATTAAAAAAGACTAACAAATTTAAGAATATTATCTTGAATACCCTCGATATAACTACCCTTATTTTGTTATCTTTGATGAAAGTTTTTTAATGACAGTTATTACTGTTTATTTTATAAATTGGTAGAGTTCATTGATATTAAACTTACCTCGAGATATTCATAATAATATCCCAAAAATAAACATAAAAAATCCTAGCATGTATAAGCTGTTGCCATATAACCCCATGTCACAAGTTTATTGGTAAAAATAAATCCTGTTTATGAACTATAGTTGTGTATAGTACTAAAACTTGTTCATTTTCACACTTTCTTCAGCTCTACTATTCTCTTGATCTTTTGTTTATTTTCCCTTCTTCACTTTCTCTATTTACCTTTCAAAACAAAAAAAAGTCTTATCTCTTCCGATTTTTCATGTCGAAATATAGATTGCGATTCTCGTATATATAACTAGGTAAACTCTTTTTACCCTCTATTTATTCAAATCCTTACTCATCAGGGTGGCCACTAACACTTCGTCTCTCTCAAATTCTATTTGCTGCTATTGAAGTGAAAGCACACAAATAAGCAATAAAATCCAAGCAAAATAATGCAGAACAAGTAATTAAGAAATGAGAGAGAGAAAGGTAGAAGAAGAATACATAGCATTTACGTGGTTTGGCAACTTACCTACGTCCAAGATAGATCAAGATCACACACTCTTAATATTTAATCATAAGGCACTTACAAAGTATGCCTTTTACTAAAAAAACTCACAAAGTAATCACTCTCTTTACAGCCAAGGGATTTTCTCTCACAAAGAATCACAAAGTATGTTTGATCATTAAGATCTCACTCTAATCACGAAGATTATGTGTTTTCTACTAAGATGTGTTTACAAGCCAATAGAGAGCCTTTATATAGGCTTTAGGACATCCTAGGTTTACCATAAATGTGCAAGAGTTGTATTAAGGAGTCTTAGAACAAGCAGCAGATGACACAAGTCCAATCAAAATGGGAAATTGTTCCCCACACTGGGCACCTTGTTTGGGCACCGCAAGGTTAGTCACCTGGTATCGCGGTGCTCATATTCTGACTTCGGCGCTGCAGTGCCTAAGATTTGGCGCCCACGCCTAGGTACCACTTCTTGCTTTATTCGCCTTCTTTTGCATCCATATTCGATCCTCGTGTATCTAACACACTTGGCTTGCTCTCTAAATCATATCCCGATGATTTTTAATCAACCTTCTCACAAATTTTCTCTTTGATTTGAAATCGTCCATAAAGTAACTCGGTCTCTCATCTCTACATCTTCAATAACCCTTAGAAAGTAGTCATTATGGTTAAGTCCTTGCATAGGATGAACTTAACTAAGGGTAGTGACTTAGTCAACATGTCAACAGGGTTTTTAGATGATGTTATCTTAGTTAGACTAACTTCACCACTTTGGACAATCTCTTAAATGTAAAGGAACCGCACATTAATGTGTTTAGAACTCTCATAGAACACTTAATGTTTGCTTAGGTGTATGGCACTCTGGCTATCATAATATACATCGGTGTTTACATCTTTAGTTGTCATTACCTTCGTGTATATGCCTTTCAATCATATGGCCTCTTTAATAGCTTCACCAATATCTATGTACTCTGCCTACATGGTAGATAGTGCAACCACATGTTATAGAGCTGGTCTCCAACATACACTATATCCAAACACTATAAATACGTAACCTGTCAATGATCTTCTCTTGTCTAAATTACCTGCATAATCTGAGTATACGTATTCTCTTACCATTACACTATTATTTTCATCCCTTTTATACATCAACCCGTGATTAGGCGTCCTATTGAGATATCTCAAAATTTACTTTATTGCAAGCCATTGATCCTAACTAGGGATTATTATGTATGCAATAATTTATATAAGACCATATGCAAGTACTATATGAGCATTATGTATGCAATTATTTACACAAGATTAGACATAGCACAGGTTGTGAGTGTAGTATGTCACGATCACTGGCTTACAGTAAAGTAGATTTTGAGATATATGAAGGGGACGTCAAATCACGGGTTGATGTATAAGACAGATAAGGATAGCAGTAAAATAGTAAGATGATACATAGACTTAGATTATACAAGTGATCTAGATAAGAGAAAATTTTTGACAGGTTACATATTCATAGTGTTTGGGTGTAGTGTATGTTAGAGATCTGTTCTACAACATGTGATTGCACTATCTACTACAGAGGCATAGTACAAAGCTCGGTTAAGGAGGCCTTGTGGTTGAAAGGCATATGCACTAAGGTATTGACTAGTGAAGATGTGAACATTGGTGTATATTATAATAGCCAAAGTGCCATACACCTAAGCAAGCATAAGTGTTCTATGAGAGGTCGAAACACATTGACGTATGACTCTATTATATTTGAGAGATTGTCTAAAGTAGTAAAGTTAGTCTAACTATGATAGCATCGTCTAAATACCTTACTGACATGTTAACTAAGCCACTGCTCTCAGTTAAGTTCATCATATGAGAAGATGAGAGATTAAGTTAATTTACGGATGATTTTGAATCACGAAGGGAATTCGTGAGAATATTAATTAAAAATTATCGGGATATGATTTAAAGAGCAAGCCAAGTGTGTAGGGTACACGAGGATCGAAGACAGATGAGAAAGGAGGTAAAAGACAAAGAGGCAGTGCCTAGGTTTGGAAGCTGCAGTGACCAGGCGGGAAACATCCACTAAAAAAGACGAAGAGACAGTGCCAGAAGTTGAGCGCCGCAGCACCAGTGTAAGAAAGAGTTTCCCATTTTGTTGCATCTTTTTCCGTCTCACACTTGGTTCAATACTCCCTAATATAACTCTCACACATTTAAGGTAAACCTAAGATGTCCTAAAGCTTTTATAAAGGCCTTCTATTGGCTTGCATACACATATTTGTGATAACCTAAGAAATTTTTGTGATTAAACTTACTTTGTGATTTCTAGTGAGAGAAAATTCCTAGATTGCAAGAAAGAGTTTTTCTTTGTGATTCTTTCTTGTAAAAGGCATACTTTATGAGTGCCTTTTGATATAATAAGAAGAGTGAGTAATCTTGATCTGCCATGGACGTAGGTAAGTTGCCAAACCATGTAAAGTTTATGTGGTCTTCTTTTACCCTTATCTGTTTAATTCCTTAATTGTTTCTTTTGTACTATTTACTTAAGTGATATTACTTGTTTGTGGGTTTTTAGTTCAACAGTAAACATGGTACAAGCAGAATAATATCTCTTGTGTGAAGCCAATTTTGTGTAAGTGCCTTACGTGTGGATTTTTGGGTTATAGTTCTAGCAATTGTACGACAAAAAAGCATAATAGTTAAGTTAAGGGTGATGAAGATGATAATTGAAATACTGATATAGTTTATGTTGAAAGGAATATTAACATGAATTCCAATATGCAGAAAAATGTTAGTATTAAAGAAAGGGGATGTAATATAAACGATTAAAATAATAAAAGCTGGGTGTATTTTTGTTAATTAATGTGATTATAAGTATAATTAGAATTATAAGTCTTAATCTTATTTAGACTTTCATATATAAAAGATTAGTTAGGATTTATATTCTAACTTAGATAAGGTAAAAGCACCTGTTTATATGGGTTTTTGGTTTGCTAAAAATAGAAGTTGAAAGAAATTAAATTAAAGAAAAGAAAACAAATTTGTTCCTTGATTCTACGCTTATTTGATTTATCTTTTTCATGGTTATTCCCAAACAACTAACATAAGTTAGTATTAGAGCCAGAGTTCAAAGAAGAAAATTAGTATAAAGAGAATTGTTATGGAAACAACAAGTTCATCAAATACAATAATTCAATCTCATGTGCATGTATTTGATGGAGAAAATTATGATTTTTGTTGTATAAATATGAAAAATCTTTTCCTATCTCTTGAATTATAGGATTTTATAGAAGAATGAATAAAAAATATAGTCCAGCAAAAGAAAAAGATCTAAAAGGAAAATTGACAGCAAAGCAGAAGAAATCTTAACAAGAGAAGTAATAAAAATATGCACAACATATTTAAGATACAATTTTTTGAAGAATAATTGGTGTAAAAATAACAAAAGAGGCATAGGATATTCTCTAAGAATAATTCATTGGGAGTTTGAAGGTTAGAACTTCTAAACTTCAAAATCTTATAAGGGGTTTTAAAAATATAAAATTAAAGGAGAATGAAACCATGCAATAATTTTTAGATAGATCTATAGAACTTGTGGATCAGATGAAATATATGGTGAAAATAGTGAAAGAAAGAAGATTATTGAGAAAGTCTTTACTTGTTTTCCTAAAAAATCTAATCCATTTGTTTTTATGATAGAATAAACAAATGATCTTTCTTTATCGACAATACAAGAGTTGGTGAGATTTCTAAATTCTTTTGAAAAAACATTAATATGACACTCTAAAAATATATTAAAAGCGCATTTCAATCTAATTTCAATCAAGAGAACTTTTGAGAGAAAAACAAAGAAGAGGTAGATAGAAAGGAAAAGGAAATAATGAAAAGTGATTATGTTAGGTAAATGGGAAACTTGTGTAATTTTAGTTAAAAAAATTTGTACCACCTTATATGGTGTAAATTGACTAAGAGAAGTATAAATACCCTTTAGTTTGAGTGTAAAGCGTGAAGAGTGCAGAAGAAGTGAGGAAGAAAATAATAAAGGAGCAAACTTCCAAGAGTGTTTAAAATAGCTAACAGAGCTTTATTTGTGTAAGAAAAATTTGAGAATGTTTAAGAGTTATATTTTTAGTGTTTCCTCTCTTGTAATATTTCTTGCGCTAATAATACAAGTTATTTTTATGAAGTTAAAATCTTCTCCAACAAAGTGATATCAGAGTTAAGGTTACAAGGGCTTAAGAAAACAAGCACCGTTCTATAAGAATCACCAAAAATAGACATTCAAAGCTCTATGGCATTTCACTAGAATTTTCTACAAAATTAAATGTATGGCTAGCAGTGCTATATCATCGTTTCAAGTCCTTACACTCAACAACAATAACTATAAAAAGTTGAAATATCAAGATGAATATTATTTTAGGAGCAAATAATGTTTGGAAAGTTGTTAAAAAACGGTTATAGTGAACCACAAGATAAAGCTACTTTAAACCAACAACAAAAAAAAAATTTAAAGGATTTAAGAATGAGAGACAAGAAAGCCCTTTACCTTATCCATCAAGCATTAGATGATGACAATTTTTAGAATATTTCAAGTGCAACCTCTGGCAGGCAGTTATGGAGAACCTTCAAAGCTCTTACAAAGGAGCGAAAAGAATGAAGAATATTTATCTCCAAACATTAAGAGGTGAATTTGAATCTCTACATATAAAAGAATTTGAGTCTATTTCTAACTATTTCTCAATAGTCTTAGCCATTTCTAATCAACTAAAAAGAAACAGTGAAAAGTTAGAAGATGTGAGAATAGTGGAAAAGATACTTTGATTGTTAGATCCAAAATTCGAGCATATTATTGTAACTATTAAAGAAACTAAATAGAAGAAATGACAATCAAGAAATTAATGGGATCATTGAAAGCATACGAAGAAAAACACAAGAATAAGCAAGGAATGATAGAGCAACTCTTGAAATGCAAGTCAATGAGAAAGAAAAAGGTTTTGGCATTGAAAGAAGCTAGTACGGAAGAGGTTGTGGCCACGAAACAAGTTGTGGACATTGACGAGATTGAAATTACAATAGCAACAATAGAAGAGGACAAAGCTCAACTAAAGGTCATCAAAGAAGACACTCAAACTCAATATATGATAAGTCTCAAGTTCAGGGCAACAAATGTCAGAAGTACTGACGTTATGCCTCTGAATGTAAAGCTTCCAGCAACTAAGTTGAAGGAAGAGTAAATTATGTTGATAAAGAAAATCAAGGAGATACTACTTTGTTGCTAGTATATAAACACAACAAGGTAGGACAAGATAATACATGGTACCTTAACATAAGTGTCAGCCATCTTATGTCTCTTTTAGCGCAAGACTCATAGCAAATGGCTATAGTCAAAGAGCTAATATTAACTACAATAAGGTCTTTGTTCTTATTGCTCACATGAAAACTGTAAGATTAATTATTTCTTTGGTAGTACAAAACAAGTGAAGATTTATCAAATGGATGTCAAGTATTTATTTTTAAATGGATTTCTTGAAGAAGAAGTCTATATCCAACAACTATTGGGATATGAGGTCAAAGGACATAAAGAAAAGGTTTTGAAGCTAAAGAAGACTCTTTATGAATTGAGGCAAGCACCAAGTCCATAGAATAGTCAAATTGACAACTACTTCCTAGAGAATGGCTTTACCAAATGCCCTCATGAGTATACTAGCTATATCAAGATACAAAATAGGGATATCTTGATCTTGTGCTTTTACATGGATGACTTAATCTTTATAAGAAACATTTCAAGCATGTTTGAAGAGTTTAAGTGACAAGACCCGACCCGAGATTCTCTACCGTAGGTCCTAGTGGCCCTGCCAGGCACCTCGACAAAAATTTCTCAAAATTTAATTGGGTAATTTGAGAAATTCCGAGAGCCATACCCTTTCTTTAATTCTTTATGTTCTTGCTATTACTGATAAAATCCAGTAATATACATGAAAACGACATCTAAATTTAAAATAATTGGGCAGAGTTTCCCCTGGTTTTCTGAAAATCCAAATAAAACCTGTAAAGAAATTTCACTTCTATTTCAAATACTTCTCAATACTACCAATTTAGACCTCTGGTCCTTTCCAAAACCAAATCAATACAACTCAATAGTTTCATTTAAATCACAAAATGAGCATACTTATAAAAAGTAAAAACGATCATCATAATGTCCAAATCTCTTCTTGTTGGTTCAAAACATATATACAAATATACGTGCCAACAATTACTATACAAAAAGTAAAGAGTGCTATTTAACACATCTACATAAACAAAAAAAAATGATCTTTAGATTTGGCCTACTACTCAACAATAGGAGAATTACCAGCCTGCATACTAAAACCTGCACCCAGGAAGGGGTTACAAAAACATGAAACACAAAACGAGTGAGCTAAAGAAGCTCAGTGAGCGTAATTAAGATTTCAAATAAAATAACATTATGCGTAGATAATAAATTCTAAGTACATGCATAAATCATGCTTTTAAAATTGATGTAAAGCTGTAAACGGTTTCCAACATCATATACTGATGAAATCTTACCGAGAAGGTTTTATCTATATTTTTTAAAAACAATATTCAAAATCTATACAATACAACAACTGCCATGAGCATATAAATGCATGAAATACTGTTAGTAAATTAAAAACTACTGAAGTCCTCGCTCGGCCATTTTCTTTGTATTGGGGGAAAAATAGAAACACCAAAAACAAAGGGTTTTCTCAATGAGTAAATCTTAAATACTGATATAACTCTATCGAGTGGTTTTCTTCATTTAAAATCTTTAAAATATAATAGTCTACTGCTGGAATCTGTAAACATTATTAATAAACATTTTTATTTTTTAAAAAAGTACATAGCTCATACAATTGTTTAAAATTTTCGTTCGGTTCTAGTTTGTCTGAAAAGCACCAATGGCTACCCTAATGCTGGACCCACTCGTCGACGTAGCTGACAAATTGAGTCCATCACAGGGCGGTCTCCGTTAGCAACAACCACTATGAACAAATTGATATATTTGAGACAACACCCCGTAGCATAAGTGACTCACATACTCAACGCCCCGACTCCCCAGAGTTAGTAGTACTCAACCCAACTGACTGACTTGCCCACACATACAGGGTGTACCGGCCGGGTCTATACTATCCCCACAGGGATCTGAATCTAATAGCTAATAATTGATAAATGGGGTACCATTGGCCTTTAAAAACTGATAATATTCAAAAAACTGTTTCTTACTGCTGAAAAATAAATCTCTAAACTATAGAAAATATTGAACTGTAATTCTAAAATTTTTACAGTATTTTCAAATGATAAAATTTTAATTCTCATTATTTCGGAAATATCAAATAAAATATCACTATGCTTTCCTTAATTCTTAAAAATCACATAACTTGAGTAAATTACCTTAAACAACAACATTTAAATTAAAAAGCACATAAATACTAATAATTTAAAATAAACTGAATTTAATTTCTTTTAATTGCTTTCCCACTCACAAACTGTCATTCGCTAGAGTTTCTTTTTCGGGCTTGTACTTTCACCAGTTTTGCCCTTCGGCACCTACAAAGCATAAATTACGCTTTAACCCTTCTTTAAAGGCAAAATTATCAAAATACCCCAAGTGCACATTTTCAGCCACCACCTAAAATTCCTTTCTAAATTTACAATTCTCCCCCCAACAATCTCTATGTATGCCAAACTACCATTTTTTGTCAAAGGATTCCAAAATCCCTTATAAGTTTCTTTGGACATAATTACCCCTAATCTTTGTCATAAATGACCATTATGTCCCATATCCAAATTTTGATTTCCATCCATTAAAACTCATCTTAAGGATCATAGAATTCATTCTTAACCCTTAATTTTAACTAATTACACTTGTACCACTAAAAACCCCAAAATGGCCAAAGTGACCCAAATGGAATTTTTGCCAATTTTCAAATTTCTTCTTACCTATGGTCTTATCTACTCTCCAATTTCATTCTAATGCCCTAAATCTAATCAATTGAAGTCCATTTATACAAAAACCCTAATTTACTATTCTAGGGTTTGGAATTCTCACCTTTTAAGCAAATTCACCATTAATCCACCCTTGAATCTTACTTAGGCACTTGGAGATAGCTTGAATTTGGTGTGGATTCCTTGATTTGGCTTAAAAACTTCATGAGTATCACTGTTCATCTCCTTCCCCTCTTCATTTTTGAAATTCTCTCTCTCTCTCTCTCTCTCTCTCTCTCTCTCTCTCTCTCTCTCTCTCTTTCTCTCTCTATCTTTATTTTCTTATTTTTTTCTTTTTTCTTAACAATCCTTGAAAAACAAAACACTTGGCCTTTATATATAAACTAAAAAATTGTATAATGGCTCTCCAAGATATGCCTAATTTCCATTTAGTCCTCCAATTAAAAAGCATTTGATTGGTGGCTTATAATATAATAAATAATACTAATAACTAATAAAATATAATACAATATAATATAATAGACTAATATATGTAATTGTCCCAATTTGATTAGTCCATATGTCTTAAAATACACATAATTATCCAACAAAAATAGCTTGCTTAGGGTGTGATGCTTACACAAAAAAATTATTGGTACAAATATTGAATTTTCACTACTTAGTCAACCGAAAAATTTTAAAAATATTCGGTGAGCATCCAACGCCCAAATTGACTATGAAATTTTCCAATTAGGTCTATTACGACTCATGTAAACACTTAAACAAAAACATTTCAAGAAGGATCAAAATCTGAAACTTCTACAGTTCCCTACTTGGCAAATAGGTATCTGACTATTCATAGGAAATGGGCATTACATTAAGAAACCAAAGGCAAAAGATTTTGAGATGACTGATATTAGACTAATGTCATTCTATATTAGGATTTAGGTGAAATAAAAGAAAGATGGAATCTTTATCTCTCAAGAAATCTACTTAAAAGAGACTCTCAAGAAGTTCAAGATGGAGAATTGCAAACCCATAAGTACACCAATAGAGTGCGGACTCAAATTATCAAAGAATGATAAAGGATAATGTGTGGATTGACACTCTTCAAGAGCTTAATTGGAATTTAAGATAGTTAACATACACAAAACTTAACATTCTTTATGCCACTAGACTTATGAGTCATTATATAGATAATCCAACAACCACTGATGTAAGGATTCGTATGATAATCCGGGTTATACTACCCTTGGGCTTATCTACAATAGTCCATCACTTAGCTCCCAAGTCCGCACCTCCTATGGCCTCGCATATATAGTACCAATTATTTATCTTTTGGCTGCCAGCTCTAATGGTAGTGACTTTGAACTCGTTAGGCATATAAAGCACTGAGGCGCTGGGTTCGAACGTTGAGGAGGCCAAAAGATAAACAATTGGTACTATGTGTGTGAGGTCATAAGAAGTCTAGACTTGGGGGCTCGGTGATGGACCATTATAGCTAAGCCCAAGACTTGGTATAACCAAGATTGTCACACTAACTATGAAAATCCTCACATAAAAGGTCGGGCTTTTATGTGAGGATTCCACAATTAATCTAACAATCTGGGTTATACTAGGCCTGTGGAACATCATGGTCCAGACCTCTCATCGCCTTTATAGTACCTATTATTTCTCTTTTGCCTAACAAGTTTAAAGTCAGTACCATTAAAGCACTGAGGTGATGGGTTCAAATATTAGGAAGGCCAAAAGAGAAATAATAGGTACTATAAAGGCCATGTGAGGTATGGACTGTGATGGCACACCTACTTGGTATAACCTAGATAGCAGACTAACTTTACAAATCCTCACATAATGGTACTGACTTCAAACTTGCGAGGCATATGAAACATTAAAGTGCTAGGTACGAACGTTGCGGAGCCAAAATATAAAAAATTAGTACTATGTGTACGAGGCCATGGGAGGTCTAGACCATGGTGGCCCACGAGCTCAGTATAACCCAGATTGTCTGACTAACTATATGAATACTCACAACTCATTTCAAGTTTGCTGAGAGAATCCTCCGCTATATCAAATGTACAATTGATTTTGGCAAGCTCTATTCATCTTCTAATAATTATAAGTTAGTTGGATATAGTTATAATTTTTGGGCTGGAGATTTGGATGATAGAAAGAGCACTACTGGATTTGTGTTCTTTATGGAAGACATTGCATTCACATGAATGTTGAAAAAACAACCAATTGTTGCACTTTTCACCTGTGAAGCTGAGTACATAGCTGTTACTTCATCTGTTTGTCATGCAATTTGGTCGAGACATTTGTTAAAAGAGTTGAAATTACCACAAGAAGAACCTACTAAAATTTATTTTGACAACAAGTCTGCTATGGCTTTAGCAAAGAATCTTGCTTTTCATGATCGAAGTAAATACATCGATATCCATTTTCACTATATAATGGAGTACATTACAATAGAGGAGGTACAAGTAGAATATGTGAAGTTCTCAAGATCAAGTTATCGACATATTCACTAAGCCACTCAAACAATAAGACTTTGTGAGGTTAAGAAATTCGCATGAATTTAATTTTAATAGTTATTCAATTTAATTTTATTGATTCATAATCCGCACTAGATAACTTTTTTAATAGTATAATTTTATTATTGTTATTATTATTTTTTAGTATTATAAACTATTTTTATAGGATAATAATACCCATTATCTCTTATATAATACACTTTTCTTTTTCTTCTATGAATAAGTTCAGATCGTACTTCTAAGACTTACTATAAATGATATTGAAATAAAAAATGTTAGCCCAGCGGGAAAATAAAATTATAGTTATACCCTCAATGTTACTTGAATCGAGGGTTGTAGATGCCTTTGCCAGTGCCAAGAAAAACTGGAGGATCTTTTCATGGATTTTATTTTGTGGTTGTCGATAGTTCAACAAGGAAAAGATTTAAGTATTCTTTTAGTGGACTGGTTTTTAATATGGCTCACTTCGTTCCTTCAAAGCAAACGAAAGATGTTTTGAATGTTACATATATATATATATATATATATATCATTTATGACTTCAGAAAGCGCTGTCAAACTTGATGAACTAGCTTTTTTTGGCCGATTCTATGAATTTTATCTTTGTCTAATACTACTATATTATATTAAAGTAATTTAAATGTCTATTTTGATAAATTGGCATTATTTAGCTTAGATATAGAAGGCGAATGCGGACCATAATTTGTTTTATCTTTTCGGTAATTTGATAACTTCAATGCAATATAGGACGATGTACTGAGAGTAAATGTGATACTTGATGTGAATATTTTTTTCTCAGATGTTGCGTTGAATTTTCTTACGGATTACCCAGAGTTAGCCATTTGTCGTGATCGGAATAAAGAGACAGCATTACATGCCATGGCTCAAAAGCAGCTAGACTCTTCCAATCCAAAGGTGAGATTTTTTTTGAGATTTTTCAGTGTTAGTTAGTCCTATCTTAACTCTAAAGGCGTTCAGTGATTCACATACCTTGTCATATTTTAAAAATCTTGATTAGGATTTTTCTCTTCTGTTTTTGGCTTTGACAATCTAAAGTTTCAGGTGCCAAAGATGTAGAAAATCAAGGGAGTCTAGCCCTTGAATTAGTCAAACGCCTTTGGAAAGAAGTTATATTGTTGTGTGACCAGAGAATATCACAATTACTTGGAATGCCTCGGCCACTAATTTTTTATGCTGCAAAAAAAAAAAAATGGAAACGTTCAGTTTTTAGGCATACTTATTCGTGAATGTCCCAATCTCATGTGAAACTTTAACACTGGAGAGGAATATTATAGCATAGTTCATATTGCTGTTGTGAATCATCAGGAGGATATCTTCAAACTCATATGTAAGATAGGTTCAAGTAGGAACAATATTTTGCGTTTAGCTGGAAAGTTGGCACCTCAAAATCGGCTCAATATTGTACCAGGAGCAGCACTCCAACTGCAGCAAGAGTTGTTGTGGCAACTACAAACTAGTTCAGTTTTACGTAGTTACCTGTTAAATAACCAACACCCACCCAGTTTATAATGTTTCATTATATCCGAATAAAAAAAACTAGAAAACGACTAAATAAAAGTCTTTATAAATCTAGAAAAAATCTGCATATATCTGAAGTGTATTGACAAAACTTAATGTTAAAAGAATTTTAGAAAAAGTTTGAAAGTTTATAAGATGTAATGTAATAACTCAAAAATATCATGGAACTTTGGTATTAGTTCGCACATATGTTTAAATAAAATATTCATTTGGTTTCAACTATTATGAATTTATGAAAAGTGATTTTATCAAAAACATTTAGCCCATAACTGTTAAACTTATATGGTTGTCAGCTGCTTATTTTTTCTATTTGATTTGAAGAAGTCAGAATCACCTTAGATTTGATAATCAAAGTTTCAATTCTTTTGGCATTAAGATGAATTGTCTTGCTCGTATTCCCTACTTTGCAGATTTCTACCTTGGGTTTGAATTTGGTGATGGTATTATTATCTTAAACCATTTGCGTATTGCCATTAATTTGTGATGTGATCCACAAATTATTGTTCTTTTTTATAATTTTCCTCCTTAAGGGTAGATTAAGATCAACACAGATAGACTTTCAAAAAGTAACCTATATATGATTGCTTATGGAGGAGTCTTTAGAGATAAGGTGGGTTCCTTTTTATGAGGTTTCTCTTATCCCCTAGAAATTAGAATGGCTATTATGCATAAATAATGGAGGTCATATTCACTTTGGAGATGGCTATTGCTCACGGATGACATAAGATAATTTTAGAGTTTGACTCTATTTTAGTTTTTCATATTCTTTCTAAGTTAAATTATGTCCTACATAGAAACTTAACTATATGTGGCAACATTGTAAGGATCATATTGATTGCTTGTAGTTTAGATTTAATTGTAAATTTAGAGAGAACAATGTAGTGATAGATAAACTGATGAATCTCGAGCTACAATTTGATGATTTTACATGGTGGTTACAACGTCTTTGGATATTACTTCAATGCTATTTAAGAATGCAAATGGAATGCCAAGTTATAGGTTTTATTAGTTTTTCAATTTTAAGTGAGGTTTTACTCTTATTTTTCTATTGCACTTTTTTGTACATTTTATATGTTTTTGCTAAGGGTGCTGTACTTTTAGCCTTCTCTTCTTTGTAACTCTTTCTTTCTTCTTTTATTAATAAATTTCTTGCATTGTCAAATTTGCCTTTAAAAAAGTAAAAAATAGCATGGTAAGTTATGTAATAAGTCAACAATATCATGGTGTTAGGTGTGATATTTTTATAGGTTAAAGGGGTTCATGCAAATATAAATAGTGGGTATGTCATTTATTTTAGGTAAGCATGGATAATACCTAATTAGCTCCCTCTAAAATCAAAATATTGTAATTGATAAGTAAAATCAAGATATTTAGTTTAATTTAAATTTATTTGTTTAGAAATTACTCTTTTTGACTTCTTAACCTATTAGGATTCTCAACTTTCCATGCAAGACCTGGATATAGAAACTGTTGACCAGTTTCCTGAATACTGCTACTTTCAATCCCTTAAGCACTAGGATGGAGGTCTAGTTTACCTCTTTGTCTTGAGTTTTTGTGACCTTAGGCATGTTGCCCCAATCAAGTGCAGAATCATTGATGGAGTTAAAGACCAGTGTGTTGTTATCCTCTGCACGATTCTGAGTTGCAGGTGCCTTTGCTAGTTCCAAAGTTGAAATGATGTCTACTCTATACTCTTTCAATCAGCCTTCACTCGTCAGCTTATGGATTTGAAACCTCAAGGCTTTGCAATTCTGAATGGTGTGGCCATAATCATCATGAAACAATAATGCTTTGACTAATCCTTCCTCTCTTAGGGGCTCTTCATCGGTGCTGGTGTCTAAACTATTCTATTACCCTTTCGATTTACCCATACGCCTTCTATGCAGTGCTTATGGGACTATAGTTTTTGTTGGCCACCGAGGCCTCTTATCAGTTCCCTTATTTCTTTGGGGTCTAAGACGTTTCCCCTAATTCTACTTTACCTCTTATTTTGGTTTTGGAGGCATATTCTTAGCCTTTTTTACTGCGATGGTAGAGGTTTCCTTTGATGCAATCATAATCTCCTCCTCCTTAATACATTCCTTGGACTTCTAATCGATCAATTTGGAAAAGGTGAAATTCTTTCGAATTAAGAACTTATGATAAGGAATGAAGGGTTTCACGGCATTCAAATAGGCTTGTGCAGTTATCTCTGAGTCATAGCTTCATATCTCACTCAAGCTCAATTCTTTGTTGAAGTAGTGAGAAAAGTGATAATAAACTTAGTGTAATTTTTCATCATAAAAAAAAATCTAATGTGGTTTTTTTTTTTTTTTTGGCCCTTTTAGTTATGTAGATATTGTTTGATAAACCATTCAATCTACTCCTTGAATGAAGAGATGGAATTCGATGGTAGTCTTCAAAACCTAACTTGAGCAGGTCCCTTTAGACTTGTAGGAAAAACGATGCATTTTAATGCCCCATCATAGGTGTGCATGATTATTCTGGAGTTGAAATGGAAAATATGTTCTTCTGAGTCATCCATTCCATCAAATGGGTTAAAATTTGAGACCTAACTTAAAACCCTTTATCGTAGGCTCTAATAGCCCCGCCTGGCACCCTAACGAAAATTCCCTAGAATCTAACTATAAACTTCATGGAAAAAACCCTTAATTTTTTTTAACAACTATTTTATTCTATAAATACTACTCTGAATTTATATTTTGATTTTTTTAAGAGAAAAATTGACAAAGTTATCTCTGTCTTTTTGAAAACCCAAAATACAAAACTTGTACAAAAATACACTTCTAATTACAAAAAATACACTTCTACTGTGCTTTGAAAATCAAGACTTCATTACAAGTCATCATTTTTCTCACTTTTGTGCAACAAAATACTCTATGCATCAATATATATTTACATTCACAAAAACAGTTATCTTTATTTAAGCACGATTAGTTTATGTGGGGGAATCAATAGCCTAGTGCATAGCACATGCACCTGAAAATGGTTTTTTTTTTTAAACAAAATAACATAAAATATTGTGTGAGCTAAATAAGCTCAGTGAGTGTATAAATCTTCATAGTAAAAGTAGAGCTATTCATAAATTTGAATAAAACTAAATAACACTATCTAAAATTGAATAATAATATTTTTTAAACCATTCTCATACTGTATATCCGTAGAAATGTCAATTTTATATAAATTCTTGTCGAACATTTTTAAATAAATTTTTTAAACAGTTGCTATAATATGCGAAGCATATTTAAACAAAATACATATCTATATAAGTGCAAAAGTTTCTAAAACTATAAAAAAAATTATAATTTATTTCTAAAATTGTAAAGCAATTTCTAATTTATTTCTAAAACTTTAAAGCTGCTAAAACTCTCACTCAGCTATTTTTTTTCTAAGCCTGTACCAACTATATCATGCTGCGACTAACTAGCATTGCACGACGTGAGTAAGTCACAGGCAGCTAAATTAGCAATGCTCACCGTGACATCTAAAGACATCTCACTAGCTATGCAGTGAAATTCTACATCACCTACGTATAGCCAGATAATATCTCTTACACATCGTGGGCGACTCAACTGACTCGACTCGATAAACACCACTTCCCAATTAGTGACACAAACCTTAACCTGTGCCCAATTCATAAGGGATATACTAGCTAGGTCTTAAACTATCACCACTCTGTTGATCTGATCTGAGAGTGGCCAATGGCTATTGAAAATAATTTTAATAACTAAAATCATTACGTAAAACATGTTTTTTCCCCTTTTCAACTCATAAATAAATTTTTCTATAAACTAAAATAACTAAGATATTGTTATATTTCTTCGAAACATATATAAGCTAATATTCATCGAATATTATAAAACAGTATATTAAAGTATAATTAAACAAGCGAAAATAAATTAATAAATTTTCACTCACAATCCTTCCCAAACTCAACACCGCGTCTACTAATTTCTTTCATCTACACCGATGCTCTCTAAAGAGATGTACTCGATTTGATAAAACCTTTATTCACTAACTCCTATATCTGAACCTTTAATTCTTTCAACAATGACGGAGCCATTCTATAGGGCATTTTAGAAATTAGTTTCGTTCTAGGGGCTAAGTTTACTTGAAACTCTACTTCCCTCTCTGGAGGAAACCCAGGAAGATCATCTGAAACATATCTAAAAATTCTCTAATCATTGAAATATCTTCCAGTATTACTTCACTATCCTTCCCTTCTATTGCATATACTAGATATCCCTTACACCATTTTTGAAGTATTTTTCTTGTCATCAATGCTGACACCATACTAGCAGAAAGCATTTTTCGCACCCCATAGAAGGTAGCTTTAGATTCTCCCGATCTGCCTAATCTAAAATCTTTTTGGAAATAATTCATTCTAGCATGACATTTGGACAACCAATCTATCCTTAAAATCACTTCGAAATCCCTGATGTCTAGTAGTATCAAGTCGGCCAAGAATTCTTGACCTCTTATACTTATTTTACTATCCCATATACTCTATCCACCCATATTAAGTCTCTTGTAGGAAGTGACACTACTATACTACAATCTAATGATTGTGACTTGATACTAGTATTTGCAACAAATCCTATAAAAATAAAAGAATGGGTAGCTTCAGGATCTATCAAGACATAAGTCTCTTGATCAAACACTAATATTATACCTGTCACAATGTCTAGGGTTGCGTCTGCTTCCTGCTGAGTCACGGTAAACACCTTAACTTGGGTATGAGGTCTACCTTGTTGTCCTCTAGATGATCTACCTTGACCTGCTCCTTCACTGGGCTGCCCTAAACTTCTGGGCCCTATAAATTAAAAACCACCTTTATTCTGACCTCAGCTACCACTGATCTATCCCAGTGCTAGATATCTATCTTATGGCTTCCTAGTAGTCCTAATGTATGGATAGTCCTTTATAAAATGGCCCTCCTGACCACATCTATAATAGCCCGTAGTTCACTTTCTACAGTTGTCGGGATGTGCCTTTCTATATTTATTGCATATCAAAAATTCTTTTGACTCTCTATGGTACTTTAGGATCCAGCTGATGGTTGCCTAATAGAGGCTTGAATTGATTGGGCTCTTTAGCTTGGTTTCTAACTACTGGACAATACAAATCTCTCCTCTGTTCTCCTGGGTTTACTAGGTCCTCCCTAAGAACCATCAGACCAACCCCTTTGCTGGCCCTACTGTCTCGGCTGAAGAATGGCTGACATGCTTTTTTCAACTCGAGTTACAACTTCAACCAATGCCCATACTGAGTATGAGTTGTCGATGCTACATATGCCTTAATTTAGGGATTTAGGCCTATTGCGAACCTGTTAGGTTTCTGTTCCTCATTGTCAGATATGAATAGAAAAGTCCGAACTAGTTCTAAAAATTTCTTTTCATAATCAGCCATAGAAAGGGAACCTTGCTCTAGCTTAAAGAACTTTTCTATCTTCGCATCTTTATAACTTTTGGGGTATAATTTATCTAAAAACTATCTTCTAAATAATTCTCAAGACACCCCCTATAGATTTTTTCTCTGTAAAGCCCTCCACCAGTCTTTTCTTCTATCCTTTAACAAAAATGCTAAGTTAGAGACCATCTATTCTTTTGAACACCCAATAACCTAATCAAGATAGAGCTCTCTCAGGGTTTCCTGTGCCATTATAAGGCTTAGTGCCCAATTTCTTAGCCTGCGCAATAGATACTCCCACCTCTCTTAGCTTTTGAATTGCTCAAGCTAATATCTGGGCCATCTGAGCTGCATTTATGTTTCCACCTTTAGGCTCAATGATACATTTACTAACTCCTCCATATGTTCTACTTCAATTACAAGGGCATCTGCAGCTCTCTCCTAGTATACGGGCAGCCTCAACGATACATAATTTATGTGAATGTCAATAATGAAAATGATTATCTAATGCATAAAAGTCAAATTAATAAGATTTGAAAATGTATGCGATTCCAAAAAATCTCACATTGAAAATAAATTTTTAACTCAAAATTAAAAAATCGGGCTCTGATACCACTCTGACGAGACTCAACTCAAAAGCCTCTGTTGTTGGCTCTAGTAGGCTTTACCTGTGTCACGGACTTAATTCTTAAACCCGTACAGCCTTAGATACTTATTAGTGCTAAGCAACCAAGAACCCGATAAACTAAGAAATAGATGAAGAAGAAGAACACAAGGTGTTTGATGAAATGCCCTTGTATTGATAACAAAGAGAATTACAAGGTAAGAGGTGTCTTGCTCTAAATGAGAGCTCACCTATTTATAAGAGACGCTATGTACAATGAATGGCTAAGAAATCTAACTGTCTAGAATAAAAGTCACCTACCATAGGTGATATTCCAATGAAATATTCATATTCTAGAATTCTCTACCACTTACTACTTACAAATAGGTAATATTCCAAGGGAATATTCTTATTGTAGAATACTCTACCAACTACTAATTATAAGTGGGCTTGGCTCATAAATACCATAAACTCAAGTAGGCCTTCTAGAAGGTGTGCTCTATGAATGCTTCAATGGCCCAAGTAGTCTTTGAAAGGTCTTGGCGCGCACCAAATGTTCGATGAATTTCTTGAGAACATTTGGGGCGTGACATTCTCCCCCACCAAATTCACGCGATGCCCTCGTCGTGTATTTACTGGAACTTGCGCACCTTGTCTTCAAATTGCTATAGTGTATTTTTGGGTTCCCAACTTGTTTCACTATCAGGCAGCCCCTTCCACTTGACAAAATATTCGCGACTCGGAGGATAATTCTTCTTCCGTACTGTCCTTACATCAAGGATTTGTTCTGCCTCCTTGTCGTAAAATATAGAAACTCCCAAAGGTGCCCAGGATTATGGCCCATACTCCGTGTCTTCCGCATCTCCATGATATGGTTTCAAGCAAATTGCATTAAAGACTAGATGTAGCCTTAGTCTCGAAGGTAAGTCTACCTTATACGAGACTTTGTTAACTCTCTTGGCAATTGAAATGGCCCTTTATATGTCCAACAAGGCCCTTGTAAAGAGGGTGGGTAGACTTGTGTTGTGTTTAGAGTATCTTTACCATCACCAAGTCTTGTACATTGAACTCAATGTCCTCCGCTTGTCATCTGCCCATTTCTTCATCCGTTTAGATGCCTTGTCGAGATACACCCACGCCAGGTCTGACTGGTCATGCTAGGACTTTATAGCTTTATATGCTGCAGGACTTCTCCCCGTATCGCTAGATATGAGCACATACGGTGTGAGAGGCTGCTGGCCAGTTGCTAGTTCAAATAGGCTCCGATTTGTCAACTCTCTCTGCTGTAAATTGTATGAGAATTGAGCAATGTCAAGTAGCTTGGCCCAATCCTGCTGATTGGCACTCACAAAGTGCCACAAATACAGGTCCAAAAGTGCATTCACCTGTTTGCTTTGCCCATCCGTTTGCGGGTGAAAGCTGGTGGAAAAGTGAAGTTTTGACCCCATGAGATTGAATAATCCCGTCTAGAACCTACCAGTGAATCTGGTGTCACAATCACTTACTATCACCCTCGACAATCTCTAATACTTGACCACATGCTTGAAGAAAAGCCTTGCGGTCTCTTCCGCGCTACACTCCTTAGGTGCCAGAATGAAAGTAGCATACTTGGAGAATTGGTCTACCACCACGATGATAGTCCCACATCCCTCCGATTTTGGAAAACTCTCAATAAAGTCCATGGTGATGCTCTCCCAAGGTCTCTCCGGTATGGGCAAGGGATCAAGTAAGTCTATGGGACTCCGCTGCTCCACCTTGTCTTGTTGGCATAGTAGACAAGTCTTTACAAACTGCTCTATCTCCTCCCGCATGTGGCCAATAGTACACTGTCTCTAGTAGAGCACGAGTACGCCTTTGTCCTGGATGTCCTGCCCATTTGGTATCATGACACTCTTTAATATGGTTCTACCATAAGTTGTCCCACTTTAGCACATACACTTGACGGATTTTGGTGTACAGAAGCCTATCTTCTACCCAAAATCGTTGTGTTTTCCCATTATGTGCCTATGCAGAAAGTTGCTTAGCAAAGGGGTCATGTTTTGTACCTTTTTGAAATAGGCTGAGTAGCTCCCCTTCTAGCTTGCTTATTAATGCTAACTCAGCCTTCTGGCTTAAGGTGTCTGCCACCACATTCACCTTACTTGGTTTATACTCGATCTCATAGTCAAACTTTGCCAAGAAATCCTGCCACCTGGCTTGTTTTAGGCTGAGCTTCTTTTGACTCTAAAAATAGCACGTTGCCACATTGTCCATCATCATTACGAACTTTGCCCCAAGCAAATAATGTCGTCAAGTGCGTAGATAATGGATGACTATTGTCATCTCTTTTTCTTGCACCGTATACTGCCTCTCCGTTTCGTTGAGCTTTCGGCTCTCAAATGCAATTGGATGGCCTTGTTGCATTAGAACACCCCCAATAGCAAAATTGGATGCATCAATGTGTACCTCATACGGTAGCAAGTAGTTTGGCAGCGTAAGAACCGGCTCCTCAATCACCGTATTCTTCAATTGATCAAAAGCCCGTTGACACTCCTTGGTCCACTCCTACGCTTTGGTTTTCTTCAGCAAGTTAGTGAAGGGTACAACAATGGTGGAGTAGCTTTTGATGAACCTTCGGTAATAATTGGCTAACCCGAGAAAGAACCGCAGCTCTGTAACTTTCGTGGACGCCTCCTAATCCACTATTGCCTGGATCTTTGCTTTATCCATCAGCAACTTGCCTTGTTTGATCTTCTGTCCCAGAAGTCCACCTCTGATTTGGCAAAAGAACACTTCTCCCTCTTCACATATAGCTCATTCTCTCGGAGCACCCTTAAAACAGCCAGCAAAGGCCTCATATATTCTTCGAGAGTATTGCTGTAGATTACAATGTCGCCCAAGTACACGACAACAAATTTATCGAGAAATGACTGGAGTACATTGTTTATCAAATTGCATAAGGTAGCTGGTGCATTGGTGAGGCCGAATGGCATAACCAAAAATTCGAACGCACCATAGCGTGTTACACATGTGGTCTTCAGCTATCCGCACTTGATGATATCCCGACCTCAAGTCCAGCTTTGAGAAGTATTTGGCCTGCCCCAATTGATCAAACAAGCCAACAATCAAGGGGATGGGATACTTGTTTTTTACGGTGACCTTGTTCAATGTCCGATGGTTTATGCATAACCGCAGCGAACCGTCATGTTTACACTGAAAAAGCACTGGCGCACCATAAAACGCCTTGGATGGTCGGATGAATCCCGTATCCAACAACTCCTTGAGCTGCCTCCGCGTCTTCGCTAGCTCCGATGGAGACATTCGATAGAGCGCTTTGGTTAGAGGCTTTGTTCTTGGCTCCAACTCGATCTCATGGTCGATCGCCTGTCTTGGAGGTAATTTCTTCAAAGTTTTGTTGGCATTACATCTTTGTGCTCCTCGAGCACTCTTGCGACCTCCTTTGGTAGATCTTCTTCATCTGTTAATGCCCCATTATCCACCTCCCAAATTGTGGCAAGATATGATCTTCTCCTCCATTGGCTCATTTCTTCAACTGCATTGCAGAGAGGAGAGTGTTGCTGGCCTTTGGTGCGGATTGTCCACTCTTGGGTGGTTTGTCTACTGTTGGCACCATGCATGGCCCTTCTTCCAAGATGCACACATAATTGTATCGAGGAAGAGGCACCACATTAAACTATTGCAAGAAGTCTATACCAAGAATAGCATCACAATCATCCAAATGAGCAATCGAAAAATTTACCTTGCCGCGCCAATTTCTCAGGTGCATTTCGACTCTTCGAATGACCCCATCCAATGGTTTGGCCTTGGCATTTACGATTTTGAGATAGCCAACTTCTTTCTCTACCTTGAGACTCAAGCGTTCTGCTTCCGCACGCTTGATGAAGTTGTGAGTAGCTCCGGTATTAACAAGCACTTGAGTTTTTTTTCTATTTATATGGGCTTCCACACACACGAGCTTGATGAAGTTGTGAGTATGTCTGTCCCCATTGGCGCACTGAGGGCCTTTTTGACATTGAGGGCATTCAGCAATTGCAAACATCCCATTTGGCTCTGCTGACCTGCCTCTTGTGTCTCAAACATGGTGTTGAAGGCTCTCTTCTTCGGACAGTCCCTTACCCAATGGTCTCTGTCACAAAAGAAGCAGTTTAACTTTGGCTTGCTCTTGCCATCTCATTTTTGCTATTTCCCCACTGGTGGTTTGCCTTTCTCATCCTTGTTCTGAGGAGGGTGGGACTCTTTGGCTCCTCCACCTTTGCTGAAACTGGGTTTAGGGTGTTTTGACTTACCAGTTTCTTACTTGCGGTAATCCATAAGTGTCTTCACCATTGTAAAGGCGTCGAATATATTCTGCACTCAGCGCCATTTCAACTCATTAGAGGCCCAAGTTTGTAACCCATCTAGGAATTTGAATAGCAAGTCTTCCTCGCTGATGTTGGCAATTTGTAGCATCAACATTGAGTACTCCTCCACATACTCACTGATGGACTTGGTTTGCTTTAACTCCCTCAATCGTTTACGGGCATTATGCGCCACATTTTCTGGGTAAAATTGGCTCTTCAACTCATGTTGCAACTCTTCCTATATGTTAATGGTCCAGGTACCCTTGCGAATTTTCTCACTTTTCCTACGCCACCACAAAATTGTATGATCAGAAAGGTACAAGGTTACAGTACTTACCTTTTGTTCCTCTGCACGCCCAAGGCCTTGAAGTACCTTTCCATTTGCCAAAAGTAGTTATCCAGCTCCTTAGCATCCCGCTTGCCATTGAACTCTTTCAGCTTAGGAGCTTTAGCTCTTGGCGCAGCCACCATAATATGGGTGACAGCAGTCTCACTTGTGACTGCTCGCTTGCATAGCACCACATCCTTTTTAATGGTCTCGAACCTTTTCTGCAACTCTTCCACCTGGGCTTGCAACTGTTCCATAGAGGAAAACACCGTGTCTTGGAAAGTCTTGACCCAATCTTGTTGCTTCTTTGCGTACGTGTCAATGGTGTTGTCGATGAGGGAGCGTACCTTATCCCCTTGACGATCAAGACCTACTTCTAATTCTTGATTTACTCCTCCAACTCTCCAAGGCGATCCGTCGCCTTGGTCATGGCAACACCAAGTGTCATGACCACGTCCCTGAAATCACAGCTAGGTTCAAAGGACTTGTCTCGAGGAAGGCTAGCATGCCTCCTAGCTTTGGGGTCTCTACCCCTCTTAACTGAAAGGTCGGATAATCCAGCAGCATCCTTATCCTTCACCATCTTTCTTGAGCCCGCTCTGATACCACTTGTACGAACTTAATTCTTCAACCCATGCGGCCTTAGACACTTACTAGTGCTAAGTAGCCAAAAACCCGACAAATTAAAAAATAGATGAAGATGAAGAATACAAGGTGTTTGATGAAATGTTCTTGTATTGATAACAAAGAG
This sequence comes from Ailanthus altissimus, assembly GCA_946807835.1. NCBI lineage: Eukaryota > Viridiplantae > Streptophyta > Magnoliopsida > Sapindales > Simaroubaceae > Ailanthus > Ailanthus altissimus. The sequence goes on along the minus strand of OX327690.1, from coordinate 2,447,220 downwards.
AATTACAAGCTAAGAGGTGTCTTACTCCAAATCAGAGCTCACTTATTTATAGCAAAAACTATGTACAATGAATGTCTAAGATTAAAAGCATCTAACGGTTTAAAATAAAAGCCACCTACTATAGGTAATATTCCAATAGAATTTTTCTATTCTAGAATTCTCTACCACTTACTACTTACAAGTGGATAATATTCTAAGAGAATATTCTTATTCTAGAATACTCTACCAACTACTAATTACAAGGGGGCTTGGCCCATAAATACCGCAAACTCAAATGGGCCTTCTAAAAGGTGTACTCCATGAATGATCTAATGGCCCAAGTAGTCTTTTAAAGGTCTTGGCGCACACCAAATGTTCAATAAATTGCTTGAAGACATTTGGGGCGTGACACCTGGCACCCCAACAAATATTACCCAAAATCTAACTAGAAGGCTGAGATATTCCATGGAGCGAATCCTTAATTCTTTCAAACAACTATTTTATTCTATAAATACTAGTATGAAAAATATATTTTTTAAAAGAAAATGGACAGAGCTTCCTCCATCTTTCTGAAAACTCAAAATACAAAACTTGCACAAAAATACACTTTTAATTTCAAATAATTCACTATTTTCTAAGTAGGACCTTATGCCATTTCTAAATTAATCCCAACACAATAATAAAAAAATTAATAACTATTGAGAGAGGATTCTCTTTTCTCCTTATTGAGATTAAGTTAAAGCAAAGAACCTTAAGGTTAACCTTGAACCCTAACCTCTGTGTGCAGCGAAATAACCTATATATCAAGCAAAATAGCAAGAATCCAAAATAGAAAATAAAATATCATAACACAATCTTACGTGGATCAGCTAATTGCTTATGACCATGGTGGATCCAAGGATCCTAATCTCTCTAACTAACTTCCTAGATATTTTACAAGAACAAATGTTTAGTATATCCTTACTCTACCACAAATAATAAACACCCAAACGATGGTTCCATCCTAGTGCACACAGCCACTTAGTGTCTATCTAGTTGTTCCGCTCTTTTAAAGTCTCTCTTAATGCTTAATCTTAACTAAAGGGTTTATAAGTGTTTATATAGGGGTTATTTCATGCCTATTAACCCTATTCATTATTAGAGCAAGAGCCTACTTATTTTAGAAGTCCTAAACTTTCCAAAAATCAAAATCCAGATCAAAAATGAAATTTTTCTAGCTCGGCACCGTGGCCCTGGGATTCTGTTCTGAATGCCACGGTGCTCAACCTTGGCATTTCCTCTGTATTTTTCTTCTCTTTCTTTGCGTCTTCGAGTCTTGTTTTGCTTCCCTCTTTGTGTCTCACATCTCCTACACTTCTCCATTTGTATTCCACACGTCTAACCAAAATTGTTGAATCACCAAATCTCCAACAAACCTTTCTTTTATTCAAAATCTTCCAAATAAGAAGGCGTTTGGATCTAATCCACGCGCAATACTCTATCACCTAGAGTTAATTCTGATTAAGTCTCCACCAATACTTAACTTTCTCCGACCTAGTGACTTTGGTCTCTAAAGATAATTTTGGACCTTGCATAGGATATGGATGCATTTCACTCTTTTTCAATCGTCATCACCTTAGTGAGCATGAATTAGATGTCACCCGCGTTAGGCCACTCATAGCCATGCCAGTAAGCACATAGAGCCCCCCATTGTGCTTCTCACCCTCAAACCTTATAAGTCCTTTCTCTACCATCAGTTTTCCTTTTTTTGCTCTAACAGAATACCCTTCCTCATCGAGCTTACCTAGGGATATCAAGTTTCATCTCAGTTTAGGAACATGCCTTACACCATGTAAGTCCCTAGTTTCTCCACCTTGGATCCTTAGCATTGTGTCACCAACTCCCTTGATCTCACAAGTTATGTCATTTCTCATTAGAGCTTTACCTCTCTTGGCTTTGTAGTTGGTAAACATCGATCTGTCAAGACACATATGGACGTTGTACCCCAAATTTAGTATCCATTTGCCATTGTACTTTCCCCTTGAGGCTATCAATGTGTCTACAACTTTAGTATCTTTCTCAATACCAATTGCAGCTCACCCTCTTTAGCCTTTTGATTTCGGACAATCTTTATAAAGTGTCATTCCTTATTACAAAGGAAACATTTCTTGGATCTCCTCTTTGATTGGTTACTCTTCCTTTTTTGTGCGACCAATGTTGCTCTACTCTCGGGCTCAAATCTCTTTGTTAATTCTCTATATATGTCCCACACATTCTAGACTTATTGAGACTCTCTTCTTTGATATTCATATCAATTGTTGTCCAACCAAGATTGTTGAATCACCAAATCTCCAACAATAACTATATCAAAACTCATTTACATGAAAATTTAGATAATAAAGCATTTATAAATACTATGATTTCATTACAAGTCATCATTTTTTTTTCATTTTTATGCAACTACATAATATATGCATTAATATTTATTTAGTTCATAGAAACAATCATCTTTATTTGAGCCCAATGAGTCTATGTAGGAGAATTAGCAGCTGGTGCCTAACACATGCACCTGAAATGAGTTTTTAAAACAAAACAACATAAAATTTGAATATTCATAAATCTGAATATAGAGTGAGCTAAAGTAGTTCAGTGAGTGTATAAATTTTTCTAGTAAAAGTAGAGTTATTCATAAATATGAATAAAACTAAATAAAACTAACTAAAATTGAATAATATTTCTCAAACTATTTCGACACTGTATATCTATAGAAACATCAATTTTATATAAACTCTTGTCTAACATTTTTAAATAAATTTTGTAAACAGTTGCTACAATACGCGAAGCATATTTAAACAAAATACATATATATATATATAAGTACAAAAATTTCTAAAACTGTAAAATAATTTCTAATTTATTTCTAAAACTGTAAAACAATTTCTAATATATTTCTAAAACTATAAAGCTTTTAAAACTCTCACTCAGCCATTTTGTTTTTAAAACTATACTAATAGCATCCCTAATGTTGTATACCCATACGGTAACTAACTAGCATAACACAACGTGAGTAGGTCACGGGTTTTTAAACTAGCAATGCTCACTGTGACATTTAAAGACATCTCATTAGCTATGTAGCAGAATTCTACATCGCCTACATATAGCGAGACAATATCCTGTACGCATCATAGGCGACTCAACTGACTCGACTTTATAAACATCACTTCCTGGACTTAGTGACACAACCCCAACACGTGCCCAAAGCATAAAAGACATACTGTCTAGGTCTTAAACTATCTCCACTCTACTAATCTGATCTGAGGGTAACCAGTGGCCTTTGATAACAATTTTAATAGCTAAAATCATTACGTAAAACATTTTTCCCCATTTAGAACTCACAAATAAATTTTCTATAAACTAAAATAACGAAGATATTTTTATTTTCTTCAAAACGTATATAAGCTAATATTCATCAAATATTCTAAAAATAGTATATTAAAGCATAATTAAACAAGCGGAAATAAACTAAAATGTTTCCACTCACAATCCTTCCCAAGCTCAACACCGCATCTCCTAATTTCTTACGTCTACTACGTTCGGCCTTCTATCACCTACGTGCCACATTTAACGTTAAGCCATGTACTAATACTAAACTTAATATCTATAATATCAGTGTCCATTCTTTTAAACACGTATCACGTACATACATATATATGCAAACATATTTTACTATATTTATTAATTATTCATTCTACACAATTACACTTATACATACCTACTTCTACAACATATATAAATATATCACATAAATATATTCATATACATATATGTGTATATAAACAACCATACTTAGATGTTCACATAAATTTATACATACATTCACACACATATATATACATATATACATATAAATACATACAAATAGACATATGTATTTCTAGTCATTAATACACATATATGTATATCTATACCTACACATACAAAAATACATGTATACAAACATAAAGATGTATATATATACATATCTATATACATCCAAATACAGGAAATAAATATTAAAATATTAAATTTCTTCTTACTTTTTTCTTTTTCTCATTTCTTTCTTTCTTTTCTTTCTTTCTTCTGTTTTGTTTCTTTCATCTTTTGGCAAAACACTTTGTAAGAATATTGATTAAAAATCATTGGAATATGATTTGGGGATCAAACCAAGTGCGTAGGGTGCGCACGGATCGAAGACGCGAAAGGAGGCGAAAACCGAAGTAGGGCGCGCATCAGGCGCCAGCGCCGCGGCGCCACTTCCAGTACCTGAGCGCCGCGGCGACGCGAACCAGCACCGCGGCGCTGAACGCGGGAACTGTTGTGTGTTTTCTATAACACAAACTAACGCAAGTGCACGTATCGCAACAAGTAATATATGATAAGTAGAGTGTCGATCCCACGGGGAATTGTTATTACTTGCTAAGTACTAAAATTATGTTCTCCTATTCTTATTAAAGCTATTGGCAATTTAATGGTTTTAATATCTAAACTAACTAAACAAGAAATAATAATAATTACAAGAATTGAGCAAGGAGAACAATTGTGATAGCACAAATACTCAGATGCCTAGGATTACAATAATCCCTCAATACTTCACTTGAATCCAACTACTCCCCTTAGAACTATCAATATGAATGTCAACCAAGAACTCTAATATCCTCACAAGCCTCTTTTGCAGGTCAAGTGAGTATATCTCATTCAATTAACTATCTATATGTCTATGATAATCAAATTGAAATAAGATTCATTAAGTTCAAATTCTCTAAATGGTCATATATGCCTATGAGTATATGTCTATCTCATATGAAACTCATGCTTTTACACAATGATCATACATCAATTTATCCATGGCCAACACAAAATTTCCTTTGTCAAGTTCATTAAGGTTTCCTAATCAATCTAATACATTTTCATGTAATTAGAAGCATTTAGCATAGAACAAATTGAACAATTCCATACCAATATGATAAATAAGGAAAAATAATCAATCCAAGCTACATATTGAGTTCACATTGTAATCCTAGCAATAAAACTTAGTTCATAATTGAAAATATAAGTTTAGAGCATCTAACAACATCATTATACATATTGGAATCAACAACAAATATGAATTTGAAGAGAAGAAGAAATTTCCCTTGATGCAATGGTGATGTTCTTCCTCCAAAATGCAGAAATTCTTCTTCTTCCTCTTGATTTTTGCCTCTTGTTGTTGATTCTTGCTTCCAAGACCCAAATGAAGTGTTTATTTTCGTGCTCTCTACTGCCCCCTTTCCTCCTCCTCTTTCTTTGGATAAACAATGGGTGTTTATATAGGTAGGGTTGCAAAAAGAGGACAAAAATGCCCTTAAGGAGTGCCCAGAATTCAGCGCCGTGGCACTGTGATTCAATGCCGCGGCGCTCACTTTCTGCAATTGGCGCCGCGGCGCTGAAATCCAGTGCTGCGGCGCTGCACTGTAGCAATGTACTGTAGTAGTGTACTGTAGCAACAGTGCCTCCATTTGTATTTTTATCTCTAATGCTCCGATTTGCGTCCGTTTTCTTGTATTTTTGCTCCGATAATGATTAAACCTTTAAAGCAATACAACGATGCATAAATAGCCAAATTATTGAGATAAATTGAACAAATATCAAGTTATGAAGATAAAATAGTTTATACAATTATGCCTTATCAGGAACAGTATCCCAAAATTAGGAAACTTCCTAATTTCGTCTCCCACTTGCTCTAGGACTCCCTAATACGATTCCCACATGTATAAGGAATACCTAGGACGTCCCAAGGCCTATATAAAGGCTATCAATTGACTTGTAAACACAACTTAGTGAACTTGACAACCTTTGTGATCAAGTTAGTAAGATCTTTGTGATCTTAGAGTGATCTTGGTGATCAACAATAATCTTAGTGATTATTCTTAGTGGTTATTCTTAGTGGTTTTTTGTGAGAGAAAATCCCTAGAGAGCAAGAGAGAGTATTCTTTGTGATCTTTCTTGTAATAGGCATACTTTGTGGTTGCCTTATGATTCAGAATAAGAGAAGAGTGTGATCTTGATCTGCCGTGGACGTAGGTAAGTTGTCGAACCACGTAATTCTTTGTGTGTTCTTCTTCTACCCTTTCTCTCTTTTATTTCTTAATAACTTGTTCTGCATTATTATATTACTTGGGTGAATTGTTTAGCTCGTTTGTGTGCTTCCGCTTCAACAAACTGGTATCAGAGCTTTGGTTCTAAGCAAACATGGCCACACCCAAGTATGGCCACACCCACGAATGACTTCAATCTGTGGAAGATGAAGGTTAAGGTGTTATTGGTGAGCCAAAGACTTGGTTTGGCATTAGAGGAGACTGCAGCTCCATCTAGTGATGAAGAGAAGACGCCAGAGTCATCTAAAGTAGAAGCAGAAAGAAGGGACATTCAAGAAAGAGCTCATAGCACAATCGTTCTATCATTGAGCAATGAAGTACTAAGGGAAGTAGCAGGTGAGACGACGGCAATAGATCTTTGGAAGAAGCTTGACTCTCTTTATATGAGGAAATCGTTGGCCAACAGACTACATATAAAGAAGAAGCTGTATCAGCTATCCATGTCAGAGGGGACGCCGATGAAAGATCATATAGACACCTTCAATAAGATCATCCTTGATCTTGAGTCTATCAACATCCAGATAGAAGATGAAGATAGAGCAATTATTCTGCTGAGTTCACTCCCCAAGAGCTATGAGAGTTTTGTTGACACGCTACTCTACGACAGAGAGAATTTAACGATGAGTGATGTAAAATCATCATTAAACTCAAAGTTATTAGGAAAGCAGGCTTAGGGCAATACAGAAAGTTTATCTAGTAAGAGGAAGGCCTTCATATAGAGATGGGAAGAAAAAAGGCTCAAGGTCAAAGTCTAGGACTCCTACGAAGTGCTATTACTGCAAGAAAGAGGGGCACTTCATAAAGGACTGTCCTGAGAAGAAAGCACAGGACAAGAAGAAAACGGATGTTGCGCTTGCCTATGATGATAGCTATAACAGTGCAGAGACACTCGTCGCTACTGATGGTATAAAATCTGAACAATGGGTTTTAGATTCTGGTTGTACTTTTCACATATGCCCGCACAAGTCTTGGTTTACAAATTTTCAGCCTATTAGTGGTGGTAAGGTCTTAATGGGTAATGACGTTGCATGTCAGATGATGGAAATTGGTAGTGTTAAGCTTAGGCTGCATGATGGGCGAGTGAAAGAGTTGACAGATGTTAGGTATGTTCCTGACTTGAAGAGAAACTTGATCTCACTAGGGACTTTAGACCAGAATGGGTGTTCCATCAGGATCGACAGAGGGATTTTAAGAGTTTTGAAAGGTTCTATGGTAGTGATGAGAGGAGAGAAGCACAAAGGTGTTTATGTGCTTAAAGGTGAAGTCGTGAGTGGTTCTGCACTATTCTCTGTAGATGATGAGAGTATGCAAACCAAGTTATGGCATCTTAGACTGGCACACTTAGGCGAGAGAAACCTAAAAGAGTTATATAGTCAAAAGGCGTTTGGTGAGGATAAGTTTCAGCCCTTGGAGTTTTGTGAGCATTGTGTGCTAGGGAAAGCACATAGAGTAAGGTTCAGTACCGGCGAGCATAAGACTAAGGGGACTCTTGACTACATACACTCGGATCTTTGGGGACCATCTCAGACAGCTACTCGTGGTGGTGCTAGATATTTTCTCAACTTGATTGATGACTATTCGAGGAAGCTGTGGGTCTATGTGTTGAAGAGCAAGGATCAAGTATTTGATGTGTTCAAGACTTGGAAGACTCTTGTTGAGAATCAAACTGGCAAAAGAGTGAAGAGGTTGAGAACTGACAATGGCCTCGAGTTTTGCAACAGAGAGTTTGATGGGTTTTGTGCCAAGCATGGGATTGCAAGGCACAGAACAGTAAGATCAACACCACAGCAGAATGGGGTAGCTGAGAGGATGAACAGGACCCTACTTGAAAGGGTTAGATGCATGCTTACCAATGCGAAAATGTCCAAGACTTTCTGGGGAGAAGCTGTAGTGACTGCTGCTTACTTGATAAACAGAAGTCCCTCCTCAGCAATTGACTTCATGACGCGAGAAAGAAATGGTCTGGCAATCCTCCGAAGTATGACCATCTTAGAATATTTGGTTGCCCTGCCTTTGTACATGTTAAGGAGGGGAAGTTGGAACCTAGAGCTATCAAATGGGTATTCATAGGATATCCCGAATGAGTAAAAGGATACAAGGTGTGGTGTAAAGACTTAACACCACCAAGGAGTATCATAAGCCGTGATGTGACGTTCGATGAGATAACGATGTTGAAAACCTCCTAAGTAGATGAGAAAGAAGAACCTGTGACCAAGGAAAACTCAGCACCCGAGTCAATAGAAGTTAAAGTAGCGCCTGAAAATAGATCTGATATGCCCCTAGATCAACACTTCAACAAGGAAATCCTTGAAGATGAACCAAGAACACCGGCGTGTTCCTCCAAGTCCACCCAAAAGAAGACTAGAACTCCTGAGTTGGAACTTGAAGAGTACCAGCTTGCTAGAGACAGGTTAAGGAGAATGATTAACCTACCAGTCAGGTATGCACAAGCAGACTTAGTTGCTCATGCTTTTAATTCTGCTTACACTCATGAGTATGATGAGCCTAGGACATATGGTGAGGCTATGAAGAGTGAAAACAAGAAAGAATGGCAGCAGGCTATGGAAGAAGAGATTAGTTCTCTTAGGAAGAACAATACCTGGAAGCTAGTAGAAAGACCTCAAAAGAAGCTAGTCGGGTGCAAGTGGGTGTATAAGGTGAAGGAGGGGATACCGGGGATTGAGCCTACGAGATTTAAAGCTAGGATAGTAGCACAAGGTTTTACTCAGAGAGAGGGAGTCGATTTTCATGAGATATTCTCTCCAGTTGTCAAGCACACATTTATTAGAATTTTGTTAGCTATGTGTGCAAACTTTGATTTACATCTAGAGCAAATTGATGTAAAGACACCTTTTCTACATGGAGAGCTTGAAGAAACAATATACATGGCACAGCCGCAAGGGTTCGAGGAGCCCGGTAAAGAAGATCATGCTTGTTTGCTAAAGAAGTCATTATACGGGTTAAAGCAATCACCTAGACAGCAGTATAGGAGATTTGATGAGTTTATGATGGCTTATGGCTTTAGTAGGAGCAAGTAGGATAGATGCGTGTACTTCAAAAACATGAGTTTGCACAAGACCAGACATAGCACAGGCTGTGAGTGTGGTGAGTAGATACATGGCGAATCCAGGTAAAGATCACTGGCTTGTAGTAAAGTGGATTCTGAGATATCTCAAGGGAACGTCGAATCACGGGTTGGTGTATAAGAGGGACGAGGACAGCAATGAAATGGTAAGAGGGTACGTAGACTCAGATTATGTAGGTGATCTTGACAAGAGAAGATCGTTGACAGGCTACGTATTCACAGTGTTTGGGTGTAGTGTGTGTTGGAGATTAGTTCTACAACATGTGGTTGCACTTTCTACCACAGAGGCAGAGTACATTGCTGTTGGTGAAGCTATAAAGGAGGCCGTGTGGTTAAAAGGCATATGCGCGGAGATATTGGCTCATAAAGAAGTAAACATCGGTGTATACTATGACAGCCAGAGTGCCATACACCTAAGCAAGCATCAAGTGTTCCATGAGAGGTCGAAACATATTGATGTGACGCTCCATTACATTCGTGAGATTGTCCAAAGTGGTAAAGTTAGTCTGACAAAGATAGCGTCATCTAAAAACCCTGCTGATATGTTGACTAAGCCACTGCCCTCGGTTAATTTCGTCCTATGCAAGGACTTAACCGGAGTCATTACTTTGTAAGGGTGACCGAAGATGCGGAAATGAGAGATTAGATTACTTTGTGGATGATTTTGAATCAAGGAGAGGATTTGTAAGAATATTGATTAAAAATCATTGGAATATGATTAAAGGATCAAGCCAAGTGCGTAGGGTGCGCACGGATCGAAGACGGACGCAAAAGGAGGCGAAAATCGAAGAAGGGCGCGCTTCAGGCGCCAGCGCCGCGGCAACCAGGATAAGCGCCGCGGCGCCACTTCCAGTACCTGAGCGCCATGGCGCTAGGATCCAGCGCCGCAGCGCTCAGTAAATATCGGGCCAGCGCTGCGGCGCTGAACGCGGGAACAGTGTCCCGAAATTAGGAAACTTCCTAATTTCGTCTCCCACTTGCTCTAGGACTCCCTAATACGATTCCCACACGTATAGGGAATACCTAGGACGTCCCAAGGCCTATATAAAGGCTATCAATTGACTTGTAAACACAACTTAGTGAACTTGACAACCTTTATGATCAAGTTAGTAAGATCTTTGTGATCTTAGAGTGATCTTGGTGATCAACAATAATCTTAGTGATTATTCTTAGTGGTTTTTTGTGAGAAAAAATCCCTAGAGAGCAAGAGAGAGTATTCTTTGTGATCTTTCTTGTAATAGGCATACTTTGTGGTTGCCTTGTGATTCAGAATAAGAGAAGAGTGTGATCTTGATCTGCCGTGGACGTAGGTAAGTTGTCGAACCACGTAATTCTTTGTGTGTTCTTCTTCTACCCTTTCTCTCTTTTATTTCTTAATAACTTGTTCTGCATTATTATATTACTTGGGTGAATTGTTTAGCTCGTTTGTGTGCTTCCGCTTCAACACACTTCTCTCCCTCTCATTTTTCTTTTTTCTTCTCTCTTTTTAGCTAACACTTCTCTCCCTCTTCTTCGTCTCACGTGCTATCTCTCCCTTTTTCAAACAGTTCTTTTTTTTTTTTTAACCAATTGAAACAAAGAACTTCAACCAATTAAAACAATACAATTGGCCCCTTTTTAACTTTTCCACAACCAATCACAATAACACACGCATACTTACTTTAATTAACAGTTATCCCATTTAAAATATTATAATAATAATATAAAAATATTCATAATATCTATTATTATTATATTATTAAATTCGGATAAATGTTAATCAATTTAATACTTAGTTAATTTATATTAACAATAGTTAACTTTTAGCTCAACCTTAGTTAATTCTTAACTATGGTTAGGTTAATAAATTAATTAAATAACAAATATGTAATTTTACCTTATTGCCATTTAATGTGATCCCACACAACCACACTAATGGGTTAACATAATTATGTTAAAATATTAGTCACACGTGGCACACAAAAAAAATATTTGTAAAAGGGTCAAGATCGATTATCTTTATAATTTCTTTATCATGATACTTCAAAATATAGGTATCTACGATATTCATAGGAATCAGGTCTCACATCCTAGTATTCTATTTTTTCCATCATGGTAATATCATTCGTTTGCTTACCTTTATTTTTTCATGGCGTAAATGATCTCTACTTTTCTCAAGATTAGAGCCTTCATGTCTTCTTTTCATTAGAGGTTATAAGCTTCAAAGAAGGTTTTAGGTTAGTGGAGATGTTTAATCCTACTATCTAGATAACTCTTTTGAATGCTTGGATTATAATTATAAGAGTGTAAATTAGTCGTATGTTAAACAAAGTATTTTTCTTGATTTATATCGTCTTTATCTCCTTGTAGTGCCATTATTTTGTCCTAGAGCTTTACATTTTCATTTCAATAATTCTCAATCAGTTTCGTAAAGATAAAACTTGCTATAGGGGTAAGTTTATCTTCAAGGGCATCAATTTTTTTGTAAGGGACCCTTCGGATGGATTCCTTAGTCTCATAATGCTACCTAGTTATGGAGTCATGACTGTTAGTTAAAATTTTTTGGAAGTTTGGTGTTCGAATGAGAAATGCTTTACTATAGCTATTTTCCTATAGATAAGGCAACTGAAGTTCCCTGTTTCTGTGAAGCTCGAGAATTTACTTCTAGACCCTTGGATCTTCGAGGGATTTTTAAGAATGACCTTATTTTTATGTCTAATCAATTTCGAAAATATTTTTCTGAGACAAGGGCATCGTCCTTTAGGAAAAAAACACTTCAAGGCTCAATTTAATGCCAACAAAAAAGAATTGGGTGTTGTATGTGTGGGAGTGTTTATTAAGCAAGTAAGAGGTTATTCTTTTATGTGTGTGGGTACTCTTGGGGTTTATACAAAAGATCTCAAGAGTGCTTGGATTCTTTAGCTTTGCTTTTTGATGATTTGTGCGATCAAATTTTGTGCTTGATATAGTGTACAAGGTTTAATCCATTTGAGTATTAATATGGCACAGTCACTTGTTTAATTAATCAAATTCTATTTTTAAAGAAGTTAAATCAATATTTTATTTTAGGCATCCCACTAATTAATTACGAGATAAAAATAGTTATGATAAGTCATAATCTCAATCAAATATGCCATAAAGCTTATCAAACATGTGATGACGGTTTAATCAATATGCAATAATCATAATCTTACTTGGATAAAGATATTTTGGTGAAAAACAATTGTAAAGGAAGAAATAATCAAACTTGACTCAAGTTCCCTATCCCTATCAATATGCAATGAGACTTCTCTCCTAGAATTGGGCTGAACTCTTATTCTCTGAAGGGAATTTTGACAATAATGATTTTAGTGAGCCCTAACATGGTTTGACAATCCACTAGCCTAGTGTCAATTATGGGCTTTTGGCATCGGGCTTCTAGTTAAGCCCATTTTCCCTCTTTTAAGTTACTCTTGAATTGGGCTTAATCCATATTTTGCTGTCAACCGAACAACAAGAACAATAATAATAATAATTGCACTATATTGACCCATCATCAACACGGTGCCTTAAAAATATATAATAATAATAAGAAGAAGAAGAAGAAGAAGAAGAAGAAGAAAATTTAAATGTTAAGGAGATAATGTGTCATGCCTCGACCCAAACCTGGTAAGATATTATCCGCTTTAGGTCTAAGCCTGCATGATTTTGTTCTTAGGCTTCATGCAAGCTTCCTTCACCCAAAATGCATCGTGCCAATTGATAAGGGCAAAATTGTCATATATTTTCTCATGCTTTTATTTTGATATTTCATTGTTTTATGAGAATAAATGGCTATTTATGTGCTTTATTGTTAATTGTAGGGACTTGAACGAAAATTAAAGAATAAATGGCTATTTGAGTCCAGCGCCCCCGCGTCATACGAATATCGCCCCAGCGTTAGAATAGTGATCAAAATTAGAAAAACGACCTGTTTAAGTCGCTTCTGGCGCCCCAGCGCCGAAGAGGCACCGCGCCAGGGACGCTCCATCGTCCCAGCACTATCAACATACCGCACCAACGGTGAAGCCGTTTTCATACAGCGCCCCAGCGCCAAGATCCCACCGCTCCAGCGGTAATAGCTTTTTAACGCGTCGCCCCAGCGACAGATGCATAGCGCGCCAGCGGTAGTGCGAGTCCTAGTCCGACGAGAATTGAGATTTTCAAGCTCATATCAATCCCTATATAAAGCCACTCGTTCCCAACCTTCAAGAAGAATCCAAGACGACCCAAGAGCACCAAGAATATAGAGCACGAGTCTTGGAGAGCAATAGGAGCTTAATTGAAGCAACTTTAGAGAGAAATACAAGACGTTCTTCGGCATCAAGAGTTTCCAGGCAGCGCAATTAAGAGCAATTCGACCTCTATATCGGTTTGCTAATAATTATATCATGATTTATAATTATTTCTACTGCTGTTCTCTTGTAGCCATGAGCTAACTTATTTTATAGGGTTAATATTTGAACTCAATATGTGCGCTTAAATTGCCATATCTTTTAGTATTTAATAAACTCAGTCATTTATTATTTAAATTACTTGTGTTTAATGCTTCAATATATCTGGCCAATATATGGTGAATGAATTGGTAATATTATTGATAAACTCGGAAGAGGAATCATAATATTTAGACCTAGGTAATTTGATGCATGATTGTAGAGTAACATTCAATGTTGCATATGCAAGTTTCAATTTAGGATAGGAATATACCTAATTAGCATGTATGATCAATAAGACCTAATCTTAATGAACCTTAGTTTATTACAAGTACCATAGGAATATAGGTATTTGGTAAATTAGGGTATACTTACATGACCTTGGAAGAGGCTTGTGAATACATTAGCGTCTTGATCAATAATAAAGATTAAGTGAGTTAAATATTAGAGGATTAATCATTAGAAACATATTGAGGGATAATATTAATCCTAAGTTTTCTCTACGTGCTATCATTTAAATCTCATTGCATTGTGTTTTGCTTTTATATTTCTTACATTCAGTCTTAGATTTTTATTTTTCTGAATAATTATTAGGAAGATATAATTTTAGTAATTGGTTAAAAAGGAAAAATTATCCCTGTGGGTTCGACATCCGACTTATTTAGTCTCTTTATTACTTGCAAACGATAGTGTATACTTGCACTTAATTTATGATATAGAAATATCGCATCACCAATTAAGGTATGGATAAGCCCTTATAAACCCAGCATTTCTGCCATTTTTTGGTGATGTAGGATTTTTCTAGGGTGTTACACACCTCTGCCTTCCCTTAGAGACTCAGCATCCTCACTGAGGTTTGCCCAAACATTTGTAGCATTTCTCAACTTTTGTGTGTATCCTTGTTTAGGGACAATGCTAATCTTCCTTTGATCTTTCCAATTTTATCGAATGTCTCTGAAGAGATCTGATGGTATCAGAGCCACTCTTGGTGTCCTCTTGGGCAGTGGTAGGAAAAATCTCAGTAAGGACGTTGAGTCCCTAAAGGGAGGGTATATATAACACACTAGGCAAATCCCACATCGCCAAAGCACATGAGAGATATTTTGTTTATAAGGGGTGATCCACACCTTAATTGTCAAGATGCGTTTTAGGTGAAGGACGTTTACGTGAAGCCCAAGAAAAAAATCGTGCGGGCTTCGACCTAAAGTGGATAATATCTTGCCAGGTCTGAGTTTGGTCATGACATAATGAGAGATAAAAGTTATGATCATAAAAATTAGAGTTTAAATTTCTCATGATATGTCTAGCTATAAACTTAGAATGAGACTTTCATCTACCATTAAAAAAACTACTTTAAAAGTCAAAAAGATTTCCTTGGTGGAAGATGATATAAATGCTTTCTAAATTTGAAATATTTCATTGGTGATAGGAATAATTTTATAATTTTCTAACTGGTCAATTAGAAGAGATGTTTAAAGTTAAAAAAAAAATTTAGATAAAGATCTAAAGGAATGTTTCTTTCTTATTTATGATAAGAAAACCAAAGAAAAAAGAATTTACAAACATATGTACAACAAGTTGGTAGTCCACGCTATGTTTTCCTCACCACTTTAAGGGAGGATGATAAAAATCATTAATAGATTATGGACTTAAAAAACCAAAACTAGCAATGATGGAATGTAAATATAGAAAATGATTAAAACAAATCAAGGTTTATTATATGAAATATATATTATTCTAATCTCTTTAATTGTATCACCAACCATGCTTTAATTCTTTTTATTTATTTTTATTAATAATGGTTAATTTGTTGTATAAATTGAGACTTTTTAATGGTTAAAGTGAATAAGTTGAAAGTTTTAATTTTCTCCATACTGATATTATCTTCATGGTATTATAGCGAATTTGAAAGTAATTTTGATAGTCTAATAATTTAGTTTAGAGTAGCACTACATCAATGATGAGTAATAATAAAAGGTGGGAGTGGATAGGTGGTAAGAGACAAAACACACACATAATTTGGTCAAATATTGCATTAATATGGTGCATAAAATAATAATAATAATAATAATAATAATAGATTTTCATCTACTATTAAATAAAATATCCCTTATAAGCTAAAATAATTTCCTTAATGAATGATGATAAGGATGCTTTATAAATTTAAAATATTTCTAAGATGATGAAGATTATTTTAATTTCCTAAATGGTCAATTAGTAGAGATATTTAAAGTTGAACATTTTCCTTAGAAAAAATCTAAAAGAATTATTCTTTCTTATTTATTTATTTATGATAAGAAAATTAGAAAGGTAGGATTTACAAATATCTCTGCAACAAACTGAAAGTCCAACAAATATTTCTCACTAACTTAAAGGAGGATGATAAGAATCAGCAGAGATTCTCAAGGCTGACACAAGTACTATAAACCAAAATCAAAATTTGCTAACTTCAGAATGATTCAATCAAATATCTCAAGTTATTATGCATCTCCAATATTAAATTTGATTAATTTCTTTTATTGACATTTGATATTTTTGGTCATTTATATCCTTCATTTTCATATAAATTAGGATTTGATAAAATCTAATAAAATAAGACTTTCACTTATAATTTTCTCCTAATTTCCAATTTCTTTGAGCAACTTATGCCATACATTTATTAGTATTAAAGTTCATTCAATTAAAAGTAACCATGTCATTTTATTAACTTAGGAGGAAGCAGAGTCTTGTATAAGCTTGAGGACGATATGATGGATAAAGTGAAGCATAAATTTTTGTGAGTGAAAATATATTTATAATTTATAAGTTTTTTTAATTTTATCAAATGAAAGCATTATTTTTTAGTATTATGAGTCACTTAACTTTTCTGATACTCATAAACGAGAGAGAAGAAGAGCACGAGCAAGAGAATGAGAAGAATATAAGAGATTAAGAGTGATGTAATAATCTTATACTACTAAGAGATATTTTAGAGCTCTTTATATAATATTAAATGCTTGTATGATTTTTATAAAGTTATAATTTCTAAAACATTTGTTAAATATAGGATATAATGAATTTTTTGTGAGATATATTGATTATTAAAGATGATTACATGGATAAGATGATGAATCATGATAGACCTGTAAAATTACTATATGACTATGGCTCAATTCATGATTTTTATAAAATATTGTTCTTTGATTTTTGATATGGGTTTTTAAGCCATTCAGCTAATATATTACTAAACATGTAGAACTTTAATTCATTTGAAAACTCCATAAAACTCGATATTTGGTGATTTTGTAAAGATGACTCTAAAATTTGATAATAATTAGTTTCTGAAAGGTTACGTAACGAATAGATTTTGGTCCAAATGATCTTCAAACGTTATGATTTGATAGAATATGATTCTTTTGCATGTCTACTACAATATATTCAAATTTTTACATTTCATTACTTTGAAACTATTGTGATTTTCTAAACTTTGTAAACTCAATGCAAGACTTTATTTAGTAGATTCTAAAAGCTTTAGAATAAACTCATATTAAAAATACAATTTGTGTGGATTTATATATGGATTATTTATTATGGACTAAGTTGTGAGTTAAGAGCAATTCTATTATAGTTTCATGATTTTTTAGCTAGGATTTAATCTTATAAAATTGAGAGAATGATACTGTTCAGTAAATATTTTGATCTTATCAAGATTATACTTTAGATTTGAGAGTGATTATTAAATGAATTTTGTGTGAATTATGATATACTATCATGTATAAGAATGATATATGAGTTAATCATGTCACACTCTGATTCGTGGTAATTACATCAACTAATGTATAACCAAAATTGATTAAATACATGTGATTAGAATTGATTGGTTTTGGGAACCTAAGTTATTAAACCAATTTGATATGATAAATGTAATTGATATAACTCTATGAGCTATTTTAAGTGTTTTGTATAAATAGTGATGCTCATAAAAGGGGTTAATCTTAATTGATAGGTTAAGGAGATTAAGCTCTGTTATTTGATCGACGACAGGTAAGTGTATTAGACTTCTATTGGAATTACAATAAATACAATATATGTTTGTGCATGATTTTTGCATATCTGATTTGAATATATTTATGTCATGCCAAGTATATTTTGATATAAAAATACTAGTGGCATATGTTTATGAATATGATCATTAATATTGAGTATGGACAAATATGTCATAAAATTGTTTATGATTTGAGCTTTCAAACAAAGTGTGTTTAGGCAAGAAAGTTTTCAAAGTGAAATTTGTCCCTCAGATATATTTTATTTTTGTTTTAGGATACTTGAACCCATTATTTGTTTAATAGATATCTTATGTGATATGTGAGATGGCTCACCGATGATTATTGTAAGTAAAATATGTCCGATGATTATTTGCTTAGTAGGCATCTAAAGTGAAATATGTCTGATGATTATTTACATAGTAGGCATATATACAATGTTATACACTCCAAGAAAAACCATGAGGGGGATGGCATGAGTAATGCTCCAAAGCGAACAATATTGTAATAAGGCCTTTTGGGTTATGGATTGTGATACATAACATATACTAACTCAAGTAAATCTGTGAGTGAGACAATAATATGTAACACCTAAAGTGAATAATATGGGTGTTTAGTCCCATGTTTGTTATATGCATGAAAGGTTTGGCTCATTATGAGATGTGTCATATATGATATGTAAAGTCCTACTGAGCAATTATTGGGTGATGGTATTGCTATATAACTTTTGAAATAATGTGTAATTGCTTTATTCAACGTGCGATTTTGATAAGATTATGATTATAATTCACCATTACATATCATGCTCATGCATCGCTTATGTGTGTATACATATATATATATATATTGGTATATGAAATAATAGTGTGCTTATTGTGATTTCCAGGAACTTAGATATAGGTGTGCATAATGGATTCGGCATGGATTTTTTGTTCCTTGGGTTTCCTAAGTCACTAGGTGTTAGTTAATGGACAGGCCTTTTGGAAGACAATTGGCTTATCCCAGATATACATATTAATAACTTATTGTACATAAGTTCTAAATGTGTACGAGTTATGATCCACCAAAGATGTTCAAATTTATATGGGTTTAATAGTGACTTATTAAGGATCATTATGATGAGATTTAAGTTTGAAATCTCGTGCAAATTTGATTATTAGCGCACATCATTGAATAAGTGTTAAGAAACTATTGTGCATTGCATCCTCCCTGATCTAAAGCATAACATATACTATAAAAGAAATTATTTCAAGCATATATATAAGTTTTTTTTTTTTGGATAGTAGAATACTTTACTATTATGCTTCTTAGTATTAAACTAATCTCAACACTTACCTACCGTATAAAAAGTAATTGTTATCATATTTTTCGAATGCATGAGATTTAAATAAAGTATTTAAGTTTTAAGTATTCTTACGATGAGAAAGTATTTAAGTTTTTTAGACCACAAAACTGCACCTTTCCCCTTTTATAAAAAGATCGAGATTTAAGTCTTTGAAACTGTTTGCACACACATATAAAGACTATAGACCATATATATAGGTGCTTTGCGTTTTAGGAAATTTTGCTCTACAAATGCATTGGATGCAGATATAATCAGTTAGTCATGTATATATCCAATGTGAGATACTCAGGTATGATGAGCTTTCCCTAGAGTACTAGTTTGGTATAAGTTTTGATCATATATAGTTCTTGATTTTAATGTCATAATATGCCTTAAACATTTAGTTCATGATTTTTTTAAGAAATAATTAAGACTAGCCCTGGTGCTTAAAGGTAATTTGGGGTGGATCATTTCAATTTAAAACACAACAATTGTAACTAAGAGTTATGAGAAAAACAGCAATAAATTGTTCCTCGTGAAAATATGTTTTTTTGGTCTAGGAAGAAATCAACAAGAGAGCAAACACTCATACATTTGAGCAGCACTGGCTTTCACGATTCTCACTGCATATTTTAAAACAATTCGCACCGCAAGGCTTGACCTTCTCATGTTTACTTGATTCCCTTTCTTTGTAGAAAATATTACTTTTTCCCTGCTTGAAGAGAGAACCTGATCCACAGGTGGCACGCAGAACACTAGTAAAGAGCCGGCAATGTTTACAAATAAACTGGATGACTGGGAAACAAGCAATTGCAGTAACGAAAATAGGTAGCCACAGCCTCCCTTTGCTGAAGAAAATAAAAAATGTTGCAGCAAAAACTACCATCATTGCTGCAATTGATACGAAAAGTGTCGCCAGTCCAAAAAGCAACTTTGTTGGCAAATTTATAAGGAATTCAGCTTCTGCATACTGCGAAGTGAGGATGGACAAGAAGTTTACTATTGAGGCAGTAGAGGATACCAGCGATATTGCATCTGCTATGATAAAAATCTTGAAGGAAATTTTTCCAAGGAAAATGGGAAGCCCTTCGTGATCGGTATCTTGTAAATTGCCACCTGGTACTGTGATAGAAGCGGCGAAAACCACGGTCGCTATTAGTGTTGCCACAATCATGCAAGAAGTAGCAGTATCCTTCATCCACTTCTCTCCCTCTTTCCTTAAGTGTTCGTGCTCTTTGGTGAATAAAGCTTTAGGAGTAAGTTCCTCTTTGTTTTTCTTGCCAGCATGCTTTGGTTGAACATGTTTACTCACTTCCTGTAGAAAATGTTTTGAAAGATCTGATCATTTAGCAGAAATTATTTTATATCAACTATTGTCAAAAATAAAAAGCTTGGGGTGGAGTGGCCCGAATAATAAAATCGTCGAATAAAACAACATAATGTATTTCAATTTTCTTTCATGTCTCCCTACGACAAATAATTTTCCATCCCAGCGAAGAGTCATAATAGAATTAAAATGGCAGGATTAAGAAAACGGAATAGTGAAATTAAGAAATAAAAGAAACAAATCAAATTAGATAACGGGAAATCTTAAAAAATTGACATATAAACCAATCGATAAATTCATCCATGCATATTAATACAGAATAATCGAATTAGTAAATGTTTAATAGTTAATGTTATTGCCACATCATCCAACTTAGTAAATGTAGTTTTGGCTAGATAGAGTTGCATTTTTGGGGTATGTAATCTCTGCAGAAAGAGTAATAGTAGATCCCCAGAAGATAGAAGCAATATTGAATTGGAGACAGCCCACGAATGTGACAGAGGTCCGTAGTTTCTTGGGTTTGGCCGGATATTATAAGAAGTTTGTAGAGGAATTCTCAAAAGTAGCCACTCCTCTGACTAAACTAACCCGGAAAGAATAGAAGTTTGTATGGTCAGAAGCGTGCCAGTAGAGTTTCAAAGAGCTAAAGCAAAAGTTGACTTCGGCCCCAGTGCTTACACTTCTGTCGGGGAATGACAGATTTACCATACATTGTGATACTTCCAGGCAAGGTCTAGATTGTGTGCTGATGCAGAAGGAGAAAGTAATAGCCTATACTTCCAGACAATTAAAGAAGCATAAACAGAATTATCCTACACATGACTTAGAACTAGCTGCAATAGTTTTTTCTTTAAGAATTTAGAGGTATTATTTGTATGGGGTTCCTTGTAAGATCTTTACCGATCATAAGAGCTTGCAGTACTTGTTCACCCAGAAAGAATTGAATATGTGGCAGAGAAGGTGGCTGGAGCTTATTAAAGATTATGAGTGCACTCTAAAGTACCATATAGGAAAAGCTAATGTGGTAGCAGATGCTCTTAGCAGGAAGCCTGTCTGTTCAATAGCTTACTTGAAGGACACATATCTATAAATGTTGATAGAATTGAGGTCATTAGGTGTAAAATTAGAATTGTCAGATTTGGGAGCACTATTAGCCACATTTCAGGTCCGTCCAATACTGATTGATCGGATCAAAGACCTACATACTCAAGACCTACAAGTAGTAAAATTAAAAGGTGAAATCAAGTTCGGGCAGTGGAAGGATCTTTCAGTGACCGAGGATGGTGTAGTAGCATTGGGTCGGAGGTTATGTGTTCTAGATGTAAATGAGTTAAGAAGAGAGATTATGGAAGAAGTTCATTCTTCTGCATATGCTATGCATCCGGGGAGCACAAAGATGTACCGCACCCTAAAAGAACATTACTGGTGGAAGGGCACGAAGAAAGATATAGTTGAATCTGTCTCTAGATGCTTAACTTGCCAGCAAGTAAAGGCTGAGCATTCGAAACCTACAGGGCTCTTGCAACCTCTTTCGATTTCAGAGTGAAAATGGGAAAAAATAACAATGGACTTCGTGCTTCCGCGTAGCCAAAGAGGTAATGATGCAATATGGGTAATTGTTGATAGGCTGACAAAATCTGCCCATTTTTTACCCATTAGAAGCAGTTGTTCTTTAGATAAATTGGCACAATTGTACGTAATGAGGGGGTACGATTCCATGGAGTTTCAGTATCCATTGTGTCAAACAGGGAGTACTAAGATTCGGGAAGCAAGGAAAGCTGAGTCCCCGATATATTGGGTCGTACGAGATAGTTGAAAAAGTTAGAAATGTGGCATATCGTCTACAGTTACCCAAAGATCTGGCTAGATTCCATGATGTATATCACGTTTTCATGCTTCGCAAGTATATAGCAGATCCTTTGCACATCCTAAGGGAACAATTAGTAGAATTGAACGAGAACTTGACTTACAAAGAGAAGCTAGTGCAAATCCTAGACCAGAAAAAGCAAGTGCTTCGTAATAAAAGCATTCCTTTAGTGAAGGTTTTATGGATGAACCATGGAGTAGAAGAAGCCACGTGGGAACGTGAAGATCAGATGAGACTACAACATCCCCACCTCTTCGAGACAGGTATGATTTAAATTTCAAGGATGAAATTTTTCTAAAGAGGGGTGAAATTGTAATATCCAATCCCTATCAGTAGTATTGGCACCTAGATTTCGGTATAGAGCAATAAAGACACTGTAGATTACTCGATTTTAACCTCATTAGAAATATTTTCTTCATGGTGCGTATGAGAGATATCAGACCTAATTTGGTAATTTCACACTTGATCGGAGTGTCGTACGACCCTATAATATTTTTGAAAATTATTTTTATTAGCTTGGAAAAGGAAATTCTAATTTGCTACATGAATTTCTATTTAAGGGTTATGTATGGAACAAGCCTTTGTTGAGAAACATAATCCATATATTAGATAATGGACCAATTAAAAGAAATCTCATGGATTGCCAAGTTGAAAATTTTAGTTAGTTCTAACTAGATAGTTACAAATGAACTAATTACATAATTAGTTTTCAACTAATGGTAAATTAGTAATTTATAGTAAGTTGAGGGGTAAAATGGTCAATTGATGGATAACTATATATGTGGTAGAAGTGTGTAGAAAATTTAAGTGATCAAAAAGCAAACACTTAGAGCAAAAAAAGCAAATTCGAGCTTGAAAGGTGCTGCTGCTACGGTGACCTTTCAAGTTTTTTTTTCATGATTTTTCAGGCTTAATCAAGCCAAAATAAGGTTACATACGAATTCTTAAGCTCAATTGAAGCCTCAATTAGTGAAAATTCAAAAAAAAGAGGTAAGAAAATCATTGTTTTATGAGATTGATAGGTAAAGTTTAAGGATTGCTTCAATTGATGTGTTTTGTATGTATTCTTGATTTAGATTGAGTTGAATTCTAGTGTGGAGCTTGAAGGAGTCATCAATTTGAAGAAATTGACAAGATAAGAATTAGGGCTTTGGGTGATTTGAATGTAGAGCTTCAGTTGGTCGTAATTAGGGCATTAGAATGAAATTAGCTTGAATTT
Source organism: Ailanthus altissimus (assembly GCA_946807835.1). Lineage (NCBI taxonomy): Eukaryota > Viridiplantae > Streptophyta > Magnoliopsida > Sapindales > Simaroubaceae > Ailanthus > Ailanthus altissimus. The sequence goes on along the minus strand of OX327690.1, from coordinate 2,423,815 downwards.
GATGTAAGTGGAACAAGAAATTGAGGAAAGAAATCTGTTGGAACATAGGGTGCAATTCTGCCACTTTAGGAAAGTCAGGGATTGAATGGTGTTTTGATCGAGTTGTTGTATGTAAATGGTGCCTTGTGTATGTTGAATGTATATGGTTGATGGAAAAACAAAAATGAGGAAAATAGAACATAATTGTCTATTTTAAAAAGGTGAAGGGAAATTATATCTAACCAAGTTATAAGGCGTTGAATAATTTTTAGGTCGCTGAGTGATGAGTTAGATTAGATTAAATGACTCCATAAATGAAAATCGGGAAGTAGTATGCATTCGGACTTTGTATGCCGATTAGCGCGTTTAGTAGTTAAATGAGATTCTAGCATTCGATTTGGTTCTAAACGTCATTTATGGCTCATGGGTGGAGAAAACCGAGAGCGGTAACGGGAGCAGAAATCCGAAGCGAAATTGAGTGCGAAGTAATTGTGAGTGAAAATCTACCTTTTTTGTTATCTTTCATTTATTATGTTTCCGCATAATGAAAATGTATATTTTATGAGTTTTCAATGCATAAACATGATTTATGATCTTGATATATATATATATCCATAGATATGCATTTATATGTTCGGTTTAAGAAATAGTTTTAAAGTTTTTGCATTTGTTTTAAAGGCTATTGGTACCCTCAAATTATAGTTGTGGTGATTGTATTCGACCCGGTCGGTTTATCCCGTGCACATGAGCAGGTCTTGAGGGTGTGTCATTAACTCTGGGAAGTCGGGATGTCGTGTCATGTGAGTCGCTCTATGCGTACAGAGTATTGTCTCGCTATATGTATGCGATGTAGGATTTCGCTGTATAGCTAGTGAGATGTCTTGAGATGTCACTGTGGGTGCTGCTAGTTGAGATTCCCGGTGACCTACTCACGTGTGCGGTGCTAGTTGAGTCACTACGTAAGTATAGAGCTTCAGGGTTACCATTGGTACAGTTTAAAAAGAAAATAGCCGAGTGAGGACTTTACTAGTTCTATATTTACCGATAGCATTTATGCATTTATATGCACTGTAGATAAAACTGTGTTACATAGATTTTGGATGTTGTTTTCTAAAACTATAGATAAAACCCGCACAGCAAGATTTCATCAGCATATGATATTAGAAATCGTTTTACAGGTTTACATCAGTTTGAGAAGCATGATTTGTGCATGTACTTTAGAATTTGTTATCTATTCATAATGTTATTTTATTTGAAATCTTAATTGCACTCACTGAGCTCCTTTTCCTCACTCGTTTTGTGTTTTATATTTTCTAAACCCCGTTCCCAGGTGCAGGTCTCAGTACGCAAGCTCCTGATTCTTCTATTGCTGAGTAATAGGCCAAATCTAAAGATCATTTTGTATATGTAAATGCACTAAATAACACCCTTTACTTTATGCATAGTAGTTATAAGCATGTATATTTGTATGTATGTTTTGAACCAACAAGAAGAGATTTCGATATTGTGATGATTGTTTTTACTTTTTATGAGTATACCCATTTTGTGATTCAAATGAAACAATTGAGTTGTGTTGGATTTGATTTGAAAATGACCGGAGGTCCGAATTGGTAGTATTGAGAAGTGTTTGAAATAGAAGTGAAATTTCTTTACAGGTTTTATATAGATTTTTCGAAAAACAGGAAAAACTCTACCCGTTTTTTTAAAAATTAAGATATCTTTTTCTTATATATTACAAGATTTTCTCAATAATAGAAAGAACCAAAAAAGGGGTTCGCCTCGTAAAATTTCTCAACTCACCTAGTTGAATTCTGAGGAATTTCCATTGAGGTGCCTAGTAGGACCACTGGGACTTATAATAAAGGGTCTTAGGTCGGGTCTTGTTAAGGGAGATCGAATCCAAGTGGAGATGTGAGACCTTAAAGGACACTTAGCTGAGCCCGTGCTTAAGAAGAAAAGAGAAATTGAAATTTTTGATTTAGGAAACAATTGAAATTTAAATAGAGAATTTGATTGTTTATAAATAGTAAAGTCTTTTCTTAGTTTAAGGAGGATCTCATTTTAGTTTAAATTTTTTTTTTTATGTTTGTTTTGTTTATAAAAGAGAGTAAAATTGTTCTTTTCTTATAATTATAGAAAAAGTTGTAATTTTTATTTTTATACATAGTAAAATTCTTCTACACTTGTCTTGTAGTTTTTACGTCAATTTATTTAAGAGTTTTCACATAAAATTTATGTTATTTATTTTTTTTCAGTTTCTCTTCTCTGTTACTATAAATTAAGATACTGGTTCAACCTATAATTCTCTATAACAAGTCGTATAAGAGCATTTAGGAATGTGAAGGTATATTGTTAATGAGTATTATTCACGGACGTGTTAGTGTCCACATATATGATACTATATATATATATATATAGTACTGATCAAGTATGTGGTACTATTTACTGTGAAATAGTAGGAGCTGGTTCAAATAAGAAGCAGATCGTAATCAATCAATATGATGAGAAAGTATGATAGAGAAGTTCAGCGAGAATAATTTCTTATTATGGATGATGAGAATAATGGCAATATATTAAGGAATGATCATTCATAGCGCCAATTGGTAACAAACCAATAAGTATCATTGATGAAAAATAAGAAAGATAGATGGAGATGTTATTACCAACTAACATATGGGATTAGCAGATAAAGTTCTATCAAGCATAAAAGAGAAAAAGATAGGCAATGAGATACAGGATACTTTGACAACACAGTACAAGGCAAAGTCTCTTCACAATAAGATATTCTTGAAAAGAAGACTTACAACCTATGGATGTCAGAATCTACAATAATATAAATCATATTAACACTTTCAATACTTTTATTTTCTTAACATTCTATATTTGATCATAATATTGGGAAAAATGAAAGCGCCAAGATTCTACTCAAAAGTCTTACAAATTTAAATGACTATCTAATTATCAATTTGGCTAATAATCTCCTGACAAACTATCTAGTTTTAAAAAATGTTACAACCTCTGTTCTTAAAAAAAAAGTAGGCTCAAAATAAGGAAGGCAAAGAAACAAGTTCACAGCAAGTAGAGGCTTTACTGATGACTAGAAAAAGGTCAATGGGGCATCGCTCTAGTGGGAATCAAAGATAAAGAAGATCAAAGTCAATGAGTAAGAAGAATATCAAGTGCTATAGTTATGGAAAGAAATGGCATTTCAAAAGTGAGAGGCGATATAACGTCTGAGCTATCAAAAAGTCAATGTTATGTTGTAAGTACTTTTGATTATGATAACATCTTATAAAATAGGGCAATAACAGTTTCAAAGGATAAAAAGAAGCTTGTTGAGGCTTGGATAATGGATTCAGAACCCATATGGCTTATGATATTTCTTCAAAATTGGTTTCACAATTATAAACCCATTTCTAAAAAATGTGTTTATGGGTGATGATTATGCCTTAGAGATTGCTAGCATTTGTACCATCAAGTTAAAGATGTACGATAGGATAGTTTGTCATATTCAAGAAGTATGATATGTGAAAGACTTAAAGAAAAGCCTATTATCTTTAGGACAACTATATGAGCCTAGATGCAAAACTTATATACAAAATTAGATCATGAAGATTGTCAGAGGCACACTAGTGGTAATAAGAGCAAAAAAGATAGCTGCTAACTTGTTGATGCTTTTAGGGGAAACATATCTAGAGGCAAAGGCATTTGTTGTATCAACCAGTTCTATAAAAGAGATGATGATATTATGGCATTAAAAACTTAGTCACATATCAGAATATGGTTTGAAAATTCTCTTAAATCAAAAGTTACTTGCTAGCCTTAATACTATTTCTTTACATTTTTGTGAGCATTGTGTTATAAGTAAGCAGCATAGATTAAAGTTTAGCATATCAACACCTACGAGTAATGACATCTTAAACTTAATTCATTCTAATATTTGGCAAGCAGTGGTCACATCCTTGGGAGGAGCAAAATATTTTGTGCTATTCATTGATGACTTTTTCAAGATATTTTGGGTCTATCCAATCAAAAGAAAGAAAGATATTTTTTCAGTATTTAAATTCTTCAAAGCACGGATGGAACTAGAAATCGAGAAAAAGATAAAGTGTATAAGGACAGACAATGGAGAAGAACATCAACACCTAAGAGTAATGACATCTTAAACTTAATTCATTTTAATATTTGGCAAGTAGTGGGCATATCCTTGGGAGGAGCAAAATATTTTGTGCTATTCATTGATGACTTTTTCAAGATATATTGGGTCTATCCAATCAAAAGAAAGAAAGATATTTTTTTAGTATTTAAATTCTTCAAAGCACGGGTAGAACTAGAAATCGAGAAAAAGATAAAGTGTATAATGACAGACAATGGAGAAGAATATACTAGTAGAAAATTTGATGCATTTTATAAACAAAAAGGTATTAAAAGACATTTCACAATAGTGTACACTTTTCAACAAATAAAATAGGAGAGTGGGTGAATAGAACTTTACTTGAAATAACTAGAGCTATATTAAAGATTATAAGTCTAGCAAAATTATTTTGGGTAGAAGTAGTTGGATACCACCTGTTATGTGATCAATCGATCTCCATTAATATCGATTGATCTAAAGACACTAATAGAGATATTGATTTATAAGCCAATTGATTATTTTAATTTGGAAGTCTTGTGTACATGATGTACAACACCTAAAAGTCATAGAACGTGATCCAAAATCTAGAAAATGCTCATTCTTGGGGTATGCTGATGGAATAAACGAGTATCTTCTATGAGATCCTATTGCCTAGAAGGTAGTTATCAGCAGCGATATGATATTTGTAGAAAATAAGCTACAAAAGAAAAAAGAATATGGCACAACAATGTACCAATTATAAACTATGACTTTCAAGTATAGGAATAGTCAGAAGAAAAAGAAATTTCTAAAGCAACACTAGAGCACAATGAACAAAAACCAGTTGAGCCAAATGAGCTAGCTTCTAGATTATCATATAGAGGGCAATGTTTCATACTGTCTTCTAATAAAAGAAGTTGAGCTATCGACTTTTCAAGAAGTGATGAATAACTTGGATGCATCTTTATAGATGGCAGCAATGCAAGAAGAAATTAAAGTTCTTTATAAGAACAAAACATGGGATCTTGTATCACTGTCATATGCAAGAAAGGCAACTCGCAACAAATGGGTCTATAAGGTCAAGTGAAATAGAGATGATGAACTAGAATAGTGTTATGTAAGATTGGTAAAAGGATATGCTCAGAAAGAAGCTATTGATTTCAATGAAATCTTTTCATGAGTTGTTAGACACAATAATGTTTGAATTGTATTTACTATATGTGCTCCATTTGATTTACTTCTAGAATAATTAGATATGAAAACTGCTTTTCTTTATGATGATCTTGAAGAGGAAAGTTTTATTCTTCAACCAGAAGGTTTTGTACAAGTAGTAAAAGAGAACTTAGTTTGCAGCTTAAACAAATCTCTATACAATCTCAAACAGGCACCGAGGTCTTGGTATAAGAGATTTGATTCATTCATATGAAGCCTTGGATACAACAAACTTAGTTTAAGATAAAGAGTTTATTATCATGTTGTTGTATATTAATGACATATTAATAGCTAGCTCCATCAAAAATCAAGTAACATAGTTAAAGGATGGGATGGCTATGATATTTGACATGAAGGACTTGAGACCAGCAAACAAGTTTCTGGAGATACAAATTTACCAAGACATAAATAATATAAAGATATAGCTTCCAAAGAATAACTACTTAAAGAAGATCTTACAACGTTTCAACATGAATGATTGTAAGTCAATTTCATCTCACTTTCTACTAATTTCAAGTTATCCTCAAGTATATGTCCTAGAAATAAAGTCAAGAGAATTAAGATATCTCAAGTTTTATATGCATTATCAGTAGGAAGATTAATGTTTTCCATGATTTGTATCAGACCGAGCATTACACAAGTAGTGGGAGTGGTTAGTAGATTCATGAGTAATCCTAGTAAGTAGCATTGAAATACTATTAAGAGGATTCTGATTTATTAAGGTTACCTCGAATACTGTATTATGTTTCGGAGAATCAAAGTTTATTGTCAGAAAAAAATGTTGATTCAAATTTTGTAGGTGTTCTTGATAAAAGAAAATCCATTATAGGCAATGTGTTTACTATTATAGGAGGAGCTGTTAGCGCTGGGTCTCAAAATTTCATACTGTTGTGGCATGATCAACAATAGAAGTTGAGTACTTAGCAGCCACAAAAAGCTTGTAAAGAAGCAATGTGGATAAAAAAATTCTTAAAAGAGTTCGGGCACAATCAAGAGAAGATTCCTAGTATATGCATTAACCAAAACTGATAAACACTGACAAATTCTTATGCTGTAGATCCTTATACGACTTGGCAGAAACATAAGCAGCATGGGGATCGCAAGTGTCGATGATGGAATATGAAGACGTGATTATTTTCATCAAGTCTTCATATATGAGAAATATTGTGGCCAACACATGGCCTACAATGAAGAAGTAAAATGAATGCAACAAATAAGGCGCCGACAAGGAATGAAAAGGGTGAGCTAAAAATTTTTATTTTAGTAAAAGCCAAAATTTAAATAGGAATTCGGTTGGCACTATTTCAGTCCAAAATTATTAATTTCTCTATATTTTTCTTTCTTCATCCTATTTATAAGAGAATAAAATTGTTATCTTCTAATAATTAAAGAGAAGGTTGTGATCCCTATTTTTTTTACATGGTAAAATTCTCTTACACTTGTCCAATAATTTTTACTTTAATTTATATAAAAAAATTCTATATAAAATATGTGTCATTGATTTTTTTTCATTTTCATCTTTACTATTTAAAATTAAGATACTGCTTTCAACCTCGCATTTTCTACAACATAATTTAGCATTCTACAACATAATTTAGCATTCTATTGATGTTAAAAAAATTAGCATTGTTAGCTTTTAGATGCCGTAATTATGTATGACGATTACACACTGACACAATTACCGCACCTTGTGGACAATCGAAACCCCAACTTGCTAGTTGGGGTGAGCTTTGGGGTGGCTTGCCAATTTGGCAAACACCCTAATCTCGTATGGAGATAGGAATTAAACTCATAAGATCCAAATACTAATGAATATAGTTTGGGTATATTTAAATGGGTTGTAGAATACGTACGTATACAAGACAATATGGGTCCGGGGGCACTTCTGTATTCCATGTAAGATTTGGACATGGGCCAAAATACATTAAGAGCATTGTATTTATTATCTATCGTAATTAATATTGACAAATTTACTGACTATCGCATAAATCTATGATCGTCAAAATGAAAGTCACATATTTGTCTCTAACTCTTTTTTATTTTTTAATATTAATTCTTCTTCAATGGGCCTCTTGTAATCTCAAATTAGGTCACTTATTTTGAAGCACTTATCTATTTTATCTTAAATAATTAATTTATTTGTTTTAATAAAAATGAAATTATACTTTTTGTTCCTTTTATTTTTTCGTTACTTACAGTGAAAAAATTAACGATGAGAATTTACATTCTAAAATTAATAAATAAACCCATGTCGAATTTTGGGCAAATTTGGATCATTATTTATTTTCATGGGATTGAGTTTGGAACAAAAGAGGTAACTAATAATGGGGCTTAGAGGTATAGGAAATAGTGGACCCAGACTCACGTGTTTCCTTCCCCAGTTGTAACATAAGTAAAAAGTATTGGCTATATATAGAAGTGATCAGGAGAGAAAATATTTTACCTGAAACCACAATAACTCACGCTGCATTTGGATAGCCGGTCCGGATACAACATTGACCCGATCTGGTGGTGGTAATAATCCGGCTAAATGCAAAATATTGTTACCTGCTTTGTCTTCCTCCTCAGGTACCAAATCCTTAATCCACCCCATCTGATATATGAGCTTGAAGACCTCCTCCTGGCGATACTTGACAGCGATATGAAATATGCTATATGAATCTTTATCAAGTTTCCACATCATATCAGGATATTCACGAATAAGTATCGATAGAAACTCCACGTTTCCTTGTTCTGCCGCTCTAAATGTTAGTGTCCAAGGAGATCTAATTAGTTCTTCTATTTTTTCGTTCTTCAACAGGACAACCTTTTCGCAAAGCCCTTTGACTAATTCATATGCTGGTAGATTTTTTTCTACATCTCTGACACCTGATAAGAATTTAGCAACCAAGTAGGAAACCAAGGTTGTTAAAATATGAAGGCATGATGAAATATGTTAGTGATCATTGATGAAAGGACTAACCAAAATCGAAGCATCTTCTGAAAATTCCTGGCTTTTGATGGACAAAGTTAAACTTCATCGGAGGTTTCCGAGCGAAGGCATGAAGTGCTGTCTCCTGATTTTTACTACGCTTAGTTGCTAACTCCGGGAAGTGTTGAAAAAATTTCAGCGCAACATCTTGTAATAAAATATTTACATTAGGCAAAATATATGTGAAGTTCTTGAGTACTGCATCAAACCATCTTATAGCGCGGTAGATATTATAAACTCGGGATAATTATTAAACTAAAATTTAAGCTACTATATTGAAAGAATATCCATTAAACTTTATTCAGAAAGTTAAATTGTCCGAGGATTGAAAATACAAATTCAATAAACAACAATATATTATTCGCTATATGAAAAAATGGATGATCAATATAATACTATGAGAGAGAAGATATATGAGGAGTTATATAAACAAAGTGTTATCTAAGAATCCAAAAATACTTAGAGTGCTTTTATATTTTATTTTGTAAGATATAGTATATTACTCTCTCATCTATGGATATATCAAGGTGAACTATTAAATGTCTTGTGTTTTTTCATGTTATGTGTGATCGATTTCATGCATTAATAATCTTGATCTACCGTGGCACACAAAAAAAAAAAGAGGAAGAGAGGGAGAGAGAGAGAGAGAGGAAATAACGGCAGAGGAAAATGAAAATATAACAACGATAGAAAAACACAAGATGGAGAAGATCTTAAATACAACAAAAGCATAATATTTGGAAAAAGAGTAATTTATATGGATAAGGATTTTTGGCATGATGGAAAACCTCAATATTTTAATTACAAAACATTAGGCACGTGCAAAGAAATTGTAGATATAAGAATCAAACAATAAGCAAGTGTTGCAAAAGAAAAAAAAATTTGAATAAATTTCTTTTTCATGCCAAAGCTCTTTTAAATAGAAAAGAGAAAAAATTTGGTTTCTTGATAGTAGCTGTAGTAAACATATGATTGGTGACAAAGATATATTTTTTTAATAAACATATATTTTTTAGATATGGATACTTAAATTAACTTAGAAGAAAAATTGAGTGATTTTAAACTAATGTAGGAACTAAATACATATGTGGTGTAGCCTTCAAGATAAAGCTTTCCAATTATTTTTAAATATGAGAAAATATGACATTGAAAACGGAGGTACTTGATAAATTATAACTATGATATAACAAATTTGGATAATGGAGTTTTCACGGGTTGGGATTGCTAAGTAATCTTGAATTTTTTTTAAAAAAAAACAAAATTTGTATAGTATGTGCATGAGAGAAGCATCATTAGAAAAAATCTTGTAAAAAAACAAAGTTGCATAGAGAGAATCGCTAGCAATTAAATTGATTTACTTCAAATTGACATTAACACAAATATTTACAAACCTGTATATACACCTTCGCATGGCAAAGTAGGTATTTTATTGTTTACATTGATAATTTATTAGAACGACATGGATATAGTTTATGATAAAAAAAGTTCAATTTTTTTGCATTTTTAAGAAGTTCAAAAGGTTTGTTGATAAACAAAGCATGAGTCTGAGTTTCTTAAGAATTTTTGAAGCGATAAAGGCAAAGCACGTAACTCGCATCCACTTGACAAGTTCTGTGAAGGATGCGTTAAAAAACAACTCAGTATTGGCTACACTAACCAAACGGAACACTTATAGAGATGACTAAATCAATGCATTACAAAAAAAAAATTTACATAAATAATTTAAGTAGAATTAGCATATAGTGCTGTATATTTGATAAATAGATGATGTACCACAAAAGTATTACAAGATTAAACACCCATTAAAACATAGAACGGAAGAAAACCATCAGTAACGAATCTAAACATATTTTGGTGTCTATTGTTAAAAAATTTCCAAGAAAAAAAAAAAGACAAACTTGATGACACCAGTGAAAAGTCTATTTTTATATGCTACAACTCACATTTTAAAGGCTGTAGGTTATATGGTTTGAAGAGTAATAAGATGGTTATAAGTTGCTATCTATTATTTGATGTAAAAAGAAATTGAACAAGAAGTGAGACTGAGTTAATAAAAAGGCTACTTTTGGGGAAGAAAATCAAGAAAAAGAATGGAACAAAGAAAGTTTCACCTCAAACTTCTCCATTATCAAGTGAGTTTTCGAGTTCATCGCATCTTCCACCATTACAAATTCAAAAGTAAAATTAAAAAAAGGCAGTGACAGCGTTTAGAGATGGGAAAGGAGCAAAAACAATTATTGTGGTTAATGGATTTATAGAGTTAAATACAATGTTTATGGAAGTGTGCACTAAAACATATTGAGAATGATGGCTAAGGGCCAGCGATAACAGTATGGTGCATATTACAATTGAACATTTTATCTTGCCTGGAAACCATAAGCTCATTGTCATGCTGCACCAAAATGTTGGTCATTATACCAACTTGCTGTCAAATCACGCCCTTTTTAATACAGAATTAGAATAAAATTTTAATATTGAACAACTTTAAGACTATTTTATAAAAGGAAATTTAAAAAAAAAAAGTATACATGGTTGAAAAAAAACAAAAACTTTGTATATCTAAAAATGAACTTCAAAGAGAAGGCCACTAATTAATTGTATTTAAGGCAACCAATTACCCATCTCTTATTTTGAGCATTACACACTAATTTTCATAATATTGTATATTATTTTAAAAAACTTGTTGTTATAAAGATTTTGTTAAATCCTAACTCTTATTGTCTTTTTACTAATCTACTCTTAAATTACTATTCTTTCATGAATTAGTAATGTAATTTTAAACAAAAAAACTAAAGTAATTAAATAATAAAAAACCATAACATCTTTATGCTATGATGAAAGGATGAACATTTTGATTATATTATTTTTATTTTTATTTTTATTTTTAATGCATAGAAAGAACAGATATATTATAGTTATTTTAATTTTTTAAATAGAATTACTAAAGATAATGAAAATGATAAATTCATAATAAATTTATTCTTTTTCAAAAATATTAAATATTAACGTATTTAAGAAATTAATTAATGAATAAAAACTTCAAAATATAAAAGAAAAAAAATCAAAATCAAAATATTCATCCTCCCATCATAACATAAACATGTTATGGTTTTTATTATTTTAATTATTTTTAAAACATTATATTAATAATTCATAGAAAATTATAATGTAAGGGTAGATTAATAAAAAGACAATAAGAATTAGAATTTAAAAGAATCTTTATTATAACAGAGAAATTTTTTTGGGTAATATCAAAGAATAAGTAATACTAAAAAACAAAAGGGAATCATATATAATTGGCTTTATATTTAAGCCAAATAGAGGAGAGCCTACTATAAAAATCCCCATAATTAAAAAAATTCAAACTCGGGTTCCTCTATTTGCTTATGAATTGGACAATGCTTGTTCACATATTTTTATCTTCTATTGTTGACTGTTGGAATGAATGAATTCCATTTTTGATTTTAGGTATACCTTTTATAGTTTATGTCAAATAATATCAATTAGCGAGATTGATAGAGAAAAGTGCTTACCATACAAATCGGTGTCGATCAAAGCAATAAGTAATTCAACGCCATTTGATTCATTTTCAAGCACTTTATCATCAAAGAACCGTTTACTTTCTGGATAAAGGTGCTCCACCATATCTTTATGCCCTAACGATGCAGCCATTTTAATTGGTAATGTCCCATAAACACTTGGGATACGTGCTATGTCTTTGCTTTTCCTCATCATCACCTTAGCAAGTTCAACCATTCCAGTCTTAGCAGCAAAAGAGAGAGCTGTATGCCCTTTGTCATTTGGCTTAGATACCTCCGCCTCCGTCAACTTGCCCACAAGTTCTTTCACAAAATCAATATGCTTTGCTGCAGCTGCAATGTGAAGAGCAGTGTCTCCTTTTCTTGAGATCCCTCGAAGGAAATCACCTGGATATTCTTCATAAATATGTTCAGCAACTTTCCAGTCACCATTCAGTGCAGCTCGATACAATTTTAAATGTCTAATTCTTTCATTTTGATCTGTCAATTTGAAATAAAATGAGATTAATCAATAACCAAGTTAATGGTTCTGCTGCAAACATCTTATAGAAAACTGAAAGCCTGCAGGAATTCAAATATACAAAAAAAAAAGTACATATAAAACTTCGATCTAAATGACTAGCTTGTCTTTCTCACTTGCAACATATTCGCACTCTTAGCACCCATACATATACAATGAAGGAATATGGCAGCAAATTTTAGGCTCTCTTTCGGATTTGAGGAATTATCGGTCAAAGAAAATAGAAATCATTCTTTTACCAAAATACACATAGATATTGGTGGGAGCCAATGAATCATAAGTAAATAAGAATTGCAAAGATCACTCACACAACAGAGAATAATCGCACACAAGACACAACAATTTTATGTGATTCGGCAACAAATATGTCCACGAGCAAAGACAACGAGCAATATTTCTCAATAACAAATATAAAGTATACAAAAAGTTGTAGAATAATCCTCACACCCAAAATGACTCAATAGAACACTTGACTTTTAAATTGCATACAAAATGCAATTCTCAATATGCATCTCTTACATCTTGCTTGCCTGCCTTTCACTTTGGCTCTATGGAATGGCTTCCAATTTATAGGAAACCATAGCACACAAAATTGGACTTAGGCATATGTTGAAACCAATCAAGCAATTCATCAATGGCTTACCAATCAAAGTTTGGTGCCTATTATTTCAAATATATTTTCACACCAATTTTTTATTATATTTGGGTGCCTAATTTTGAATACAAATCAAAGCAAAACTTGCATACCAAATTATAAAATTTAGAGGCCTAATTTTTGAATCACGACTTCTATAATTTCCCTTTTTGATTCAAAATCACTCAAAAGCTTTCTTAGATCCATCCATACTAATGCTTAATTTACTTAGCATTAGCTCTAGTTAAGTCTTTGCAGAGACATAATTCATTCTGGGCTCATGACTTCGATCTCCAAAGATATGAATGTACCTTTCTTCGGGTACCTTTATATTAGGATTTTCAATGTCACTAGTGACACTATCACAACACTCAGTGGCTTAATCTTGCCAGCAATACCTTTACTTTACACTCTCTTTAACCCTGTCACTCTGGTGAATAGTACAATGTTGTCTCATAGTATGGCCTTCCTCTACAACATATGCTAAGAAATTTCCAAAATATATCCCCTCAACAACTCATGCTGAATTACATCAAACTATACCCCCCTTCAATAGCACATGTTGAACTACACTTGGCATTTTTATCAATAACACATGTCGATCTTTGCACAGTATTCTCAAAAGCACATAATCACTATAAATCTTTAACTACTTCTAATATTCTATTTTCTACTTTAAATGAACATCTTATTTGACCTAGCACTCCTACAGATATCAAGTTTCTCTTAACACTAGCGACGTGACTTACACTAAGTAATTCTCTTACTTTTTCATCATGCAATCTCATCTTTATACTATCAATCTCCGTGACTACAAAAGTCATATCTCTGCCTACTAGTACTTTATCTTCTTTAATGGATTTATAATTGATAAATAAAGATGTTTCAAGACTCATATAAAAATTACACCTTAGCATCAAGATTCATTTACCAGGCTTACATTCATCAGAAACTATCAATGGTCTTGCATTTTCATAGTCATCCTCATAGATTAGAGCAACTTCACCTTCTTTTTTCTTTCATCTCTATTCTCAGTCGTTCCTCCTATAGTACACAATCCTTCTTCAATCAAGATCTTTGCAATGTGCATATTAATTATTTTTCTAAATTTTGTCTTGACTAAGTTTCTTTTAGGAAACAAATGAATATTTTCAATGGCCTTGGACTCTCTTATTCTTTCGATCGTGCTCCTAAGCTCTATGTTCTTAATTGAGTTCCTCCTATTAATAATTGGATCAAGGCCAACTCAAATAGTCTCTCCAGTGGAAAAAAATCATATTCATCGTGCAGGGACAAAACATACTGATATCTTCTATCATTATGTCAAACTTTAATATTTTAAAATTAAATTGATAAATATATAATTAATAAATAAATAATACGTGTCATAATATGATTAATTATAAATAACACTAGTAATTATGTAATTAATTTATATATTTAATATATAATTTTTTTTTAAAAAATATTCTTAAAAATAACTTAATAAATATATATAATAAATAATTTGCCGTTCTTGGTGGAACAAAGAATTTGACTAGTCAACCAAGCATAGTCTCGATCTCGAATATTTGTTTCAAATCAAGTCTTCATCTAAAGGCTTATATAAGTCGTGTCTTCAAGCATTTATTATATATATATAATCCATCTCCGGTGTAGACGTCTGCATCTTCTTAAAAAATGTAGTCATATCTTTTTTAGACTCCCTCACCTAAATACACACTAACAGTTCAACGCAATTCAAGTGTTGTAAGCTTTCATCTGGCTCATTTTTAGTGTTTTCTTTGCTCCTCTTTTCGCTAAAAGTTGAGAATTTCTTAGGTTAGAAATTGAGTGGTTTGAGTCCTCTCTTATTTATATTTGATATATATAAAATAATATTGAGCATTATTAAATTTGTAATCGTTTTTTTTTTAAATGAGTTTTTACTTTAGCTAATCTTATAAAGGTTGAATAGCACCAAAAACTAACTATCCTAGCCTTGGATTGAGGCCATCGAGAGTGAAATATCAAGTTTGGTTGCTTAGAGCGCTAATTTTGTTAGAGTTGTCAAGCCAAATAAAATTCATTTGTGTTTTCCTTCTCTATACCTTATGCTCTTTACATTTCAAGCATTTTAATGATCATTATTGTTGGATTTATTTGTTAATTAATTTGTTATATTATGTTACTTTATTTACTTGTTGATTATATTATTATATTGTTTATAAGAGTCAATAATCACATATTGTAATAACCTCTTAACAATAAAACAAGTTGAGAAATTCAATATAATTCAAATTAATTGGATAATTAATTTTTGGCTTAAATTATAAACTGTCCCCTGGCCTTAAATTTGATATTCAATTTGTTTTCATTCTTTAAAATTTTATTTGAAAATTTTATCACTCTTTCATGTTTTTTGCTTCGCCAAAAGGCCACTATATATATAAATGTGTGTGTGTGTGTGTGTGCGCGCACTTGCGTGTAAATACAACGTAATAGCATCACATACCAGGCAATTGTTCATCAACGATTTGCTGATTAGTCCGTGTAGGATTGTTATTACCTGTCATGGTTTCATTCATCAATATTTGCCTCACTAATAGCATTACATGTATAAACTAATTATATAAACTCATACTAATTGATGTAACATAACATAATTAGAAGAAAAATGTAAGAAAAATAAATAAAGAAAATAATATAGTAATATATATGTAGTATTATTCTTGTCATTAACATATAACAAAAACAATAATTTAGCCTACTGGACGCATACTATATTTCGTTGGACATCGTGGATGCTTGTTTACTCTATTTAGTTGGACCAAAGAAAAAGAAATTCTCCAATTTGAGGGAATGATGCTTCCTCCTCTTCAAATTTTAAATTTAACCCTTTTCTCGTAGCAATTTATCATTTATAATTATTTCTATCATTTATAATTATTAATTTTTTGTTAAATTTATTACATTATTATTTAATTGTTTTAGTAAATAATTACTTAATTTTAATTTAAAACAAGAGTATAAGAATTAATTTATAATCTGAAGTATAATAATCATTTTAATTTATTAATTAGATTAACATTTCCTTTTATTTGAGCAATAGTTAGTATTATTAGCTTTTAATATTCTTAGTACATTCACAATTTATTTTCAAATATATTTAGTCTTCGTATTATTTTCTATAATTATACATAATTATTAACTTAACAATAAATTGAAAATTTTATTTTTATTGTTTTTTGTATTAATATTAATTCTAATAGTTTAAACAATAAGTCACATTGTATTTAAAAATTTTCATTTTTATAAATATAATTGCAGTTTTCATTACATTAAAACAATTACTGTCATAATCATGTTTTTCTCTCTAAAGGAAAATTCGTATTTTGAGCATTTCAAATTCAATTTTACCATAACAATGCATGTATACTACAATTTAAGAATTTAAGATGAAATGGATACACTTTGTTTTTTTCTTTTTTAGAATGGACAATGGATACACTTTGTTCTTAAGATTGTTTACTGAAATAAATTTATCAAGAAGTAATTTACTATTATTGCTTTAAAATAAATACTTTTTTAATTACCTTTTGACAAAAAAATTCACCAACAGTTAATATTCTAATTTAATCATGAGAAATCTCAATGTTAATAAACCTTTATTCAATTTACTGATTATTAATATTATATATTTTGTTAATTATTTTTAATATTGCTTATAGGATGTTTATTAATTTATATATGTGATATAAAGTTGTTAATATTAAAGGTTTAAATACTAAAATTTACTAAATTAATTTATCTCTAAGAATAAAATTAATAGAAACTAAGAATTGTATTAAGGAATACCACTTAATTCATAACTAGACGAAATTTTGGTACAAATAAGCTATAATATTCATCGCATTTCTTTTTCTTTTTATTTATGTATATTGGCTAAATGTGAGGAGGAGGGTTTACTTTATTAATGACAATAAACGTATTTCTTAAAAAAATAAATTGTATGCAATTAATAGAATTAAATATATAATTGTAACTGTTCGAAGAAACCGTGCGTATATATCACCTTCTTGTCTACGCTGGGCAATTTCTTTGAGTAGTGAGATTATTTCCTCGTGTTTTCTTACGAGTCTTTCCTCTAAGGTCGCATTAGGGGAGGGATAAACCCCTTGAGCTGCGGCTTGCACCTCTCCCGGGTTCGGAACATTGGCCCCTGCAGAATCGCCAGTGGGGGTATCAGCACTTTGAGGTGCGGCTTGCACCACTCCCTGGTTCGAAATATTAGCTCCAGAAGAATCCCGACTTGAGGTCTCAACCCTTTGAGATGCGGCTTGCCCCATTTCTGGATTGGGATCATTAGCTCCAGATGAATCCATTGGTGACATATGTTTGTCTATATACAAAGTTTAAGAGGATAAAATGTTAATAGCAAAGTAAAATGTCTAATTATAAAGCTATATGCATTATAACATATAGCATTATGTTATATGTTATAATAAGTTCTAAATTAGTAAGTTATGACTTTTATTTAAGTTGTAACCCTAAAGATAATCATTTACAGAAAAAATAGCACCATACATTCTTTTTTTGTTTTAACACTATTTTTACATTTAAGTGGTGTGTTTTTAATGTGGGATGATATAATAATCATTTTAAAAATTATGAATATTTATTATCTAGTGTATAATCATTAACATATTAGTTAGGACAGAAAGCTTAGAATGAGATTCGAAAGTCTACAACTAATGAAGTTTACTCAATAAATAAACTCAACAATCTATACATATTTATTAATTACTTTTTTTTGTTTCTTACTTAGTAGCTTTAAAAATAAGAGTGATGAATTAATGGCGGAACGAAAATCATGATCAGAAAAGAAAATTCCAATCTTAACAAAAAGGATTAAATAAGAAAAAAAAAAGAACTATTGAGTTTGAAGAGTTTACCTCTTTATATATATGAAGTAGAGCAAATAAAGAAAAGATGAATATTGAAGATACTGGTAGAGCTCAAGCTGAGTAATTGGTCACTTATATACTTCTCCGGCTCATCAACCAGATTTGTTTTGACCAATAAACTTATCAACTGTTCACATGGGGTCCGTTGGATGGGGACAATTCATAATGTTAGCGTTTTTTATTTTTTTATTTTTATTGAGTTAGTGTAGGAAAGGAGAAATATCGTTTTGATCTCTGAATTTATAATATATATCAATTTAATTTTTACTTCTTTAATATATATTATATTAATTTTTGTATAGATATTTTTATAATTTTTTATTATCATTTTTATTTTTAAATAACTACTATTTCATTACTACAGAGACCTCGAGGTAGTTGATGATAACGTTGGAGCGATTGGCGTTGGCCTTTGAAAGGCAAAGCGCATTCCCAACCTTGAAAGCGCTCATTTCGTTCTTGCTTGCTTTCATTTTGTTATGATAGAGAGCTGCTATACGTCTATTTCTCTTGACACAAATAAATGTTTCCATTCTATTGCTAGAAAATATAAAGTAGGATTCATTTGTGTGGTGAATGAAACAATATTTATTGAATAAATTGACGCACTAATATGATATACATTAAATAAATAAAGACTAAATTGATATATATTTATAAAATTAAATATTAAAATAATATTTTTTTATAATTATTGAAACCGACGATTCGAATTCAAGAAACCGAAAAAAGAAAATTCGATTCAAGCAACTTACAAGCAAGATTAAATGAAGGAGATGACAATTAAAAGCACTGATATATAGCTTTGTCATGCAGTTGCCGATACAAGATGGATAAACTCTTCTCTGTTTTTAATTTAGTTCACGTGACGTGTCAATGATATGACTGACATGATACTAATTTTTAAATTATTATTTTCTGATAATTATCAATATTAATTGGTTGTTATATATTTTACGATTAATAATTTAGATGGTTTTATTATTTAAAAAATACTTTTTAAATTTCCCAAAAAAACACTTTTAAATATATTTAATTTTAACTGTTATGTGCCTGTTTGCTTAAAAGTAGAGAGATTTTGAAAATAGGGTATACATAGGGATCGAATTGAGTTTGAGACGAATATTTATAAATTTTTATTTATATTTATTTAAAATATATTTTTTTACATTGATTGTGAATTTAAAATTTTATTATTAAATTTATTTTAATAATTTATACTTATTATTAAATTTATAATAAATTATCCATAAATTTTAAGTTAATTTTAAAATAATACTTACCTTCTCGTACTAGATTAACGTTCATTTAAATTTTAAATATATTATATATTTTCTAATTGACAAAAAAGCGTTATGATATTATTATATAAAATAAGATCAAGATGCATGTAGGTAAATGAACTATTCTTGTAGTTTTAAAACAAAGCCGCGTGACAAAACCAATTAAAATAACATTACAATATTGAATTCAAAAGATGGAATTCTATAAACACTGCATTTCCTATTCACATAATAGCTTCACAAAATCAAAATCATGAACTCTACCAAACTAGTTATGGGAAAACTAAATCAATTAAGTAAATAATTCTATAAAATAAAACAATAAATGATTGCGATAATGTTTGGGCAATTCTTAATTTTAGATTAAGTGTTCAAATCATGAGAAAAGAAAAAGAGTTTAAATTTTTCATAATTATTGAAAACAATTGAATTTAATAGGTCATTATTGAGTATAATTTTTTAAGATTTATAATTTATTGAGATATATAATGAAAATGTCCAAAAAAAAATTATATATCAACCCTACTTTACCAAATATATATATATATATATATCAACCCTATTTACTCTACCCACCAACTCCAAATCCTTTCTTTTGTTAGAAAAAATAATAAATAAATAAAAAATACCTTTTGGTTTTAGTAAAAATCTTTGATGCAATTATGACAACATCATCCTACCACATTTCTTTTTTTCTGGAGTAATGCTAATTGATTTTTTTCATCTTAAATATTTTATTAAATAATCATTAAATAATAAATAGTATAACATTCAAAGTTATATGCCCATTATATTATTTTACTATTTAATAATTACTTAATATATTATTTAAAATGAAAAAAATTTGAAATAGCTTTTAAAAACCATAGCTAGTCATTTCTCCCTTCACTCTCTCTCTCTATATATCTCTCCAATGCTTATCTCATACCTCCCATTTTGTGTTTTTTTTTTAATTATGCTAAAAAATCTTGTAATTATAAGACTATGCTGAATTTCAAAAATTATAAATTTATACTTTTTATATATAAGTAAAATTAAAAGTGCCATCTTTCTTAATCTCGTAATATTAACTTAAAATTAACTTAGTTTTTATTTAGTTTCTCACTTTTTTCTTATTATGTAGTTCATCTTAAAAAGAAAAAGAATGCTGCAACAATTGTACATTGATCTAAATTGCTCATTTTAATTATGTAACATAATGTAGGCTATTTACTATAATTAGGCATATTATTAATAATTTACTTCATTATTTTAAAAAATCACACTTCAAGCATTAATTTTTTCATAAAAGGAATTTAGAAAATATTTTTATTAATATAAAAATTAACTAAATAATTTTAAAACAATTTGTGGACTAAATTAGTAGTTTCTTATGTGCACATTCTGACATAGCGAGGTGATTAGAAAATTGTTGAAATAACACTATTTCCTAAATAGGGTAAAGAACACAAAGATCCTGAAATAACGAAATTGACTAAAAGACCTTCAAAGTTTCAAAATGGCCATAAACATTTCTATCCAAAAATAGAAACTCCTTGAATTAACGGTCAAATGGGTAAAATTATCTTTTGACTTTCAAATATTTTTTTTAAACTACCAAAATACCCTTTTATAAGGATAAAAATAATGCACTTTGTGAGACTTGAACCCAAGACCTCTAATTCAAAACTCGTCACTTTAATCTTTATGATATAAATAGTTTATTAACATTAAGTGTCAATATCTTTTATATATACAATAAATTAAATTAAATAAAAAATAATTAATAACATATACTACCAACCGTCCCTTGTAAACAATAATTGGTCGACATTTTTTAACGAATGCTCTAATGATCAAAAAGGTCAAATTTTATATTATTAGACTCAATTTTTTCTTATTTACATAATGATGAAATTAATTTTGACTACAAAAATTAGAAAATGACCAAAAGTATCCACTGCCCTCGTCAAACACGATGGGGGTGAGGTAGAGGTAATTTGCACTGCCCTCACTTGTGGACAGATTTGACGTCAATCTGTCCATAAGTGGGGGTGGTGCAAGTCACCGCCCCCGTCACTTCTCCCATCATATTTGGCTTTCTAATTTTTCTTTGCAAGAAATGACTTGTCATTGTATAGATTCAAAAAAAATAAAGTCCAATAATATGAAATTTGACCTTTACTAATATCGCACCATCCCCCCAAAAATGATGGCTGGTAAATTGTTGTTTTGCAACGATGATGGGATAATAAATATTTAATTATTTTTTATTTTATTTAAAAAAATATAAACTAATTATATGATGACACGTGTTACATAAAACAAATTACATAATATAATAGTATTTTAGTACTTCACTCATTTTTGACCAGTTGACCATTAATTGAAATGGTTTCCATCTTATAACAGTGGTCTCTATAGCACTTTTAAAATTTTTTAAATCTTTCAATCCCTTTCATTAAATTTTAAAGGTTTATATATCCTTTACCCTTCTAAATATTACTTATTAGCTTAAACAATATATGATTGTTTATCTAACTTACAAATTGCATCATGGACTTTTTAATATTTGTATATCTAAAGCATAATAACTAATTATGCAAAATAAGTATAAAAAAAAAAGTTGTAATATTTTTTACTTAAAAAAATGTAATGCATTTTTTTGTTACCTTTAGAGTGAAAAATATCATGTTCGAGTATGTGTTAGTGTATAAATGTAATATCTTGTTCGTTCTTTATGAGGTATGAGTTCTTTCCTTCTTTTATAGAATATATATTCGGGTATGCATAAGTATGTAAATATAATATCTTGTCCCTTTTTTTATAGAGAATGAGTTTATGCTCTCCTTTTGTGGACTACAAGTTCTTTCCTTCTTTATATATAAGGTATATATTTACACATATATTGATGTGTAAATGTAATATTTTATCCTTATTTTATAATTGAATATGAATTCTTCGCTTCAAACATACATTACTACGTAAATATAATGTCTTTATTTTCATAATCTACTAATTACAGTATTAATAGTCGCTATGTTATAATATCAAGATGTAAAAATAAAATAAAAAAACAAAAATTGAAACAACATGACAATGCCAAATGAAAGTGACATAAATATATATTTTCTAATGTCTATTTTTACCCGTTACCTAATACCATTATCAATAATTTCACCAAACACATGAAAGATCCACAAATATTAAAAATGGTTTTGCGAGTATCATAGGACCAAAGGATTATCAGAAAGAGACGGCTCATCGAGTAATTTTTCTTTTCTTTTTTCTATTTGCAAGATTTGACCATCCCATGCATTTCTACCTCCACAGGCAACTGATTGTATGTGATGAAAGTCCAAAGAGTTTATGGAATTATCAATTAGTCTCTTCTAGAATATTAAAATTACCACATTAAACTTTAAAATATTTAAGAAAATTATCAATTATATTTATTAAAACCATTACAACAAGCTGTTTATTAAAAAACAAAAAGTACATTGAAACCACTATTTATAGTTTTTAGCATTCGTTTGATTTTCAATTATTTGATTTCTAGATTTCTCTCACACTAACACTGATTTAAGCATCGGAAAATTTTTACTAGGATCACTATCAGCTTAATTGAATCTCCAAGAAGATTTTGTTAAGAATAATAGCAATCTGTCCATATATTTTCATTGTTTTTGCAGAATATAAATTTAATCATTGGTCGAAATTTTGAAATTGACTTTCAGTCTACACGAAGAAACACAAAATCAAATATTAACATAATTTAATAAATTAATTTAAATTATATTTAGTATTAAATAAAAAAAATAACATCTACACATAAAATCATATTGAAAAAGATTTATTGAAATCAGAACTTCCATTCTCGCACCTCATACCTTTTGGTGGTCTTATTTGAATATTTATTTATAACTACGTAACGGTCAAGTTCGTCAACAAATATTTCCAACCGCATATAAATTAATCAATTTATTAAGTATTTTTTTTTTTGAAATGACAATTTATCAAGTATTAGTTGCAATATAATGATCAATTTATCAAGTATTAGTTGTGATGTTCTTGCAAATAAATTAATTTCTTAATGTTAAAGATATTTTATTTTTTTAATCTCAATAGCATGACAATGATCAATGAAGCTGACAGATATATAATTATTAATAATTTCACCTAATGCAGGAAATATTCAAAAGGGCTTTGTCAGCGTCCACCGAGCTTTATTAAATGTCAGTGTTGTTTCACCAAACACACGATGTTTGGTGAAACATCGTGTGTTTGTGTTATTTCTTTTTTACGTAGACTTAAGTATTAATAATAATTATATATTATAAATTATTTTAAATAAGTATTTATTTAAGTAATTTATTTATGTTATTTTTTATTAATTTATAAAAATATTTAATTTAATATAAATTTATCATATATAAAAAAATTAATATTAATTAAATTATAACTGATGCAATCATAATTAATTGAGTTTATAAAATCTTTTTTAAAATTATGATTTCAAATCAAATTATTTTAAGTCAAAATTATTATACATAAAATTTTTCTCTTTCTTTTTATTAAAGAGAAAAATTTATTAAACATTACATAAATTTAATTATAAAAAATTATTATACTTTTGGTTCCTATTTAAGAGTATCAATTTTTGTGTTCTAATCATTACAGATATTTTAAATATGTTATTCTTAATATTCATTTTTTTAATAATAGTGCTACACTTTTTAAATGTTGATAAATTTTAAATAATGTATCAATTAATTATTAGATAGTTAATTTTTATAATTTTAAAATTATTTATTATACTATTTACCATTCAATTATCTCTTAACACTTTATTTGGAATTCATATTTAAAATATGATTTGAAAAATATAATATTACTATTTTTTATAAAAAAATTAGAAAAATTTATAAAAAAGTAATTGAAAATAACTTTTATAACAAATCCAGTTCTAAACTTTAATAACTGAAAAAAAAATAATTGTTTTCACCGAACAAAATTTTGTATACATATAGAACGGTTGAATTGCGCACAAAAAAATATATTTACTTTTTTGTTATCAATTAAGATAATATCACATTACATATTAATAAAAGTGTATACGCATCAATAAATATGAGGATGAATAATGTTACAAATAGGAAAATAAAAATTGTACAAGAAAAAAAATAATAAAATACCCTTCTACAAAAGAAAAATAAAATAAACTATCCTAATAATTTCTATTTTGACACCGTTGATTTGGTGCCGCTAGATTGTGGTAATAGCTGCCAAACGTAAATTTATAACTATTGTGATATAGTGTGTGATGTGTATAGATATATATAATTTTAAAAATTAAATACGCAACGGAAGTATTCATACATATTATACAATATGTAACAAATTCAAGCATATAATCACATGTATGATCATTCAATTACATATATATCTCATATATATTTCATGCATGATATAAAATGAATAGCAAATAAATAACTTACCCGGTTATGAAGGCAACTTTACAATTCTTCAAGAATTCCAAGCTTCAATTTGTTGAGCTCACCTTGAAGTGTTCCCTTACACAATTCTAGTTCACAACTAAATCCGGTGGGATTGTGAAGATAGAATGACAGCCTTGAATTTCCAGTAAAGGATTATTTTAACACTTAAAATAATTTGTCTATATGAGTGATTACTATCAAGAGATGAGAAGAGTTAAGAGATTTCTTTTGTTCTTTATAACTCTTTATGTTGAACCTTGATAAGCCTTTGTATTTTCTCTCAACACTTTAAGAAAAACACTTAGGAAATGCTCTCAATTCTCTCTTCTTTCTCCTTAAACGAAATTCACTCTTTCTTACCCCTTAATTGAACTCTTTCAATTCTTTCTTAAGTGCAAAGAATGATTTCTCTTAGTGCCCCACTACCACTTAACCATGTTTGCCATTACAAACATTAATCTATCATATTTTTCACTCACCAATTTGATTCAACCATTTGAATCAATTTCTAGAGAGTAAATGGCATTTAATCAATGTTAAGTGGTTTTACCACTTCCTTAGTGCATCATTTAAGAATTACTAAGTAATCAACATTCCTTATTATTAATAACAAGTGCATTCTCCATTAGTAAATAGTGTTTGCCACTTATTTCAATTAATAATAATAATTTGATTAATATATAAAATATTAATAATTCAAAACTATTTTGAATATTTACATTTACCATATATATATTTACCAAGTAAGGTAAATAGGTAAATACATGGTAAATAATTTATGGAACAAGATTATGTTACTTGTCAATTTCTTATTGATTAACAACTCTTATAAACCAATAATGTATTTTACCTTCAATTATTGACAAGTGAATAATAAAAGGAACCTTGAAACATTTTTCATTTTGCTGAAAATTGTTGGATCAATTGTTTAATCCAATTCGCTGCCCCAGTGCACAACGAGTACACTACATATTGTGAGACTCTCTAAGTCCATGCCCGATTTGTCATATGAAACTATTTCACATGTCTGTGAACAATGTCCCACACACATGTTACAGATATTACAAAACGGCGCATTAGACTATACAAGTTGAGGTTATAACATATTCGTATAATCCTTCTATCATAAATATCCTAGAAGAGCGGAGATATATATCAACACCGTCAAGTCTCCATGTGCTCAACCATAAACTTATCTTTAGATTTGTATTTCAATAAATAATATCCGTAAACACTTTTACGATATTATTTTTCCAAGAATAAAATTAATTCTTGGATGTCTGCTTATGACTATAAGACTTTCTAAAATACAATCTTGGAGTTGCAGGATATTTTACTCACCCAATTGAGTTGATGGATCTCATATCTGTACACACCAGATTCCATGAGCATCGGACCATACCCAGCGACACCCAGCGGTCAGACCATGAAAGGTATCTAACATGTGTAGAACCAAAGTATGGTGGATCAAAAACAAGTCCACCGTGACACTCAAGTCTAAAGACTACGAATACTACTCAACTCGAAAGATCCTCCATTGACGACTTTATGGGATGTCTATTGGAGATCTTTGTGAGTCTATTCAATATTCAGTCCTTACTGAATACTTGTATCTCTATACGGGTTTTCACTAAACTCATGGTCTGCTAAGACTAATCATCTGGACTATCCAGATATAGACATATACTGATATATATATATATTAAGATCTTCACTAACAGATCCGCATTAGTGAAGGTAGATCAAGAACATTAAATTTAAGAACATATTTGCATAACAACATTTTCTAGCACCATTTGCAACCCATTGCAACTATGTCAATATTAATATATTCTTGGGTCTTTATCCTATTTCAGACAATGCTCTAACTCTTTAGATTTTACTGACTCTTAGTTCTGATCTAAACTCCTTTAGATCAGATCTGAACTCCTTTAGATCAGATCTGAACTCTTTCAGATCATACAATGTCTAAAACGTTATAAGCATCTTACCATATTTATAAATAAAATAATTAGTGATATATTGAAATCATAAATGTATAAACATCAAGCAAATATTTATACATAAAAGGGATGGCACGTAAGCACAAATTCAAACAATAACGACATCTGTTCTTGCTTATTTAATAACCTTCAAATACATTATATTGTACTTTTTAATCGGTGCATAATTTTTCTTTTGTTTATTCTTTTGCTCTATTGCCCTTATATTACAAGTAAGTTGTAGAAGTTATTATATAAATTATGTATATAAAAGTTACTCCTCTTAAATGCTTGGGTATATAAATTAATATTGTATGAATATAAATATTACTTATTGGCTTAAACAATATATTGTTGTTTATCTAAAAAAAAATTGTAATGCTTTTATTCTGTTACTTTTAGAGGGAACAAATAAGGTTCTTTTCCATTTGTGGTCGACCAATGAAGTTTTAGATGACTAGGTTTTAGTTCTTAGAATTCAAAATCTTGAATGAAAATAAAGTACAAATGAAAAAAACCAAATCAACTATGTATACGTATATATGTATGTATGTATATGTGTTATTAGAGTAACATTTTGGAATGCCTAAACTAAAGTACTAATTTTCTTGTTCTTCAAAGATTACTATTACTCTAACAATATTTAAAAATATTATTCTAATCATATAATTTATTTCTTGCGTTTGATTATCTAGTTTTATTTTTAAAATTTTTTTTCCTTAGGAAATTTTAATTCCATATTATAATTAAATATATTTAACTTATATTTATTGTATAGTATTAAGGCATCTAGAGTTGCATTACATTTATCTTGACTCAATTATCATCTACTTATCACATCAAGGACAGGTAAATGAATTAAAGGGGTCTCTTTCTTTCCTTCTTTAAATCCTCTTTTATAGGGTTTGAGTTCTACCCTTATTATAAGGTATGTGTTTGAGTGTGTGTTAACTTGTAATTGTAATATCTTATCCCTGCTTTGAGAGGGTATGAATTCTTCACTTCTTTGTATGGTGAGTGTTCAGATACTATGCGAATGTAATGTGTTGTCCCTTTTTTATGAGTTGTGAATATGTGTCCTCTTTTATAGGGTATATTCCTTCTCTGTATGATATGTATGTGTTTAAGCAAGTGTTAGTGTGTAAATGTAATGTTTATAGGTACATTCCTTCTCTGTATGATATGTATGTGTTTAAGCAAGTGTTAATGTGTAAATGTAATGTATTGTTCCTCATTTGTAAGATATAAATTATTACCTTCGTTGTAAGATATGAGTTCTTTTTTTCATTATAAGATATGCATTTAGATATGTGACAGATATGAGTTTTTTTCCTTTTTATAAGATATGCATTTAGATATGTGAAATGTATAAATATAATGTTTTATCCATAGAGTTTGTACTCTCTTTTTGTTAGATATGAGTTCTTTTTTTTTTTTTTTGTATATATTTAATATTTTATGATAATTTGTTAATTATAAGATTAGTTGTCCTCAGCATATCAATATATTTTTTTAAAAAAATTAAATAACACGACAATGCATGATGAAAGTGACTTAAATATATTTTTTCTAATGTCTATTCTTACCGATTACCTAATACTATCATAAAAAAAAATTAAATAACACGACAATGCGAGATGAAAGTGACTTAAATATATTTTTCTAATGTCTATTCTTACCTATTACCTAATACCATCATAAATCATTTCACCAAACGCATGAAAGATCCACAAATATTAAAATAGGTAGTATCTTTGGACGGCTAACCAAAGGATATTATTTTTCCCCGTGGATTTCTACTTCCACAGGCAACTGAAAATGATAGTATGTTGATGAAAGTCCGGAAAGTTTACGGGAATTATTAATTAGTCTCTTCTAGAATATTAAAATTACACATTAAACTTTAAAATATTTAAGAAAATTATCAATTATATTTTAGTAAAATATTAATATTATTATAATTCCTCTAGTTTTTTAAAGGTCAAACACTCCTTCGTATTTTGGTTAATATTAACCAAAAATAAAACTATTTTCAATTCAACAAGATAGTTTTTGTTATTTTAAAAACAATATGGAACAGGGTGATTATTAAAATTTAACCAAAACTTAAACTATTTTTTATTCAACAAAAGGGTTTTTGTATTTTAAAAACTACATGGAAGAGGATGATAATTTTAATTTCAATATCGTACAAGAGGTAGTTGATAATTTTTAAGGGTTTAAAGAATTGAAATTAAAAATAAAATGAACATAAATGAAATTAGTGGAAAGAAAGATGAATGAGATTCTTTTTATTTAGTTTATACATTGAACTATTTAAGGAAAGGAATAATTATTTTTTTAGACGAATATACCTTCTAATTTTGAATATATGGGCATCTGTTAATGAAAATTCAATTGTCTGTTATTAAAATTTGAAATTTAATTTAATTTTTTTATATTTAAGCCAATAATTTTATATCAGGTCATATATAAAAATTAAGAGTGATATTACAATTCCAAGTAATATCTTTTGAGCCCTACGTTTAACTCTCATAAATGCGTTTAGTACACTCCAGTTTGAATAAACTATATTATTAAATAAAAAAATTTAATCTTATTCAAAATTTTATTGCGTGTAAGAGTGCAAAATTAACTCAAATAAATTAAAATATTTGAAAATAAAAATTCTCTAAAAAGAGGCGCCACGGTGGCCAAATTCTATAAGCTTGGCAATAGGCGCAAAGGGCTGGAGAAATTTTCTCGCATATTCAAGCCTTTTTATTATCCGTTTCATTCTTTTCTTATTCATTTAATGTGTTCTTATCACATTTTTTTTTTAAAATTTAAAATTATATTTAAACTCAATTTTAATATAAATTAATTAAATTTAAATTATATTCAAAATTAAAAATAATAATAAACATTTAAATGTAGAATCATGTTGAAAAACATTTTATTGAAATCACAACTTCCACTCTCGCAGCCCATGCTTTTACTTGAGTCTGATGGAATATTTATTTACAATTACGTAACGATCATGTTCGTCAACAAAAAATCTCCAAGCGTATATTAATTAATCAGTTTATTAAAATATTAGTTGGGATATTCAAGCAAATAAAGTAATATTTTAATGTTAAAGTTTAAAAATATTTTAATTTTTTAATCTAAATAGATGACAATGATAAATGGAACAGTCAGATATACATCTTTTAGTATTCCAATAGCTAATACAATTATAATTATTTCACCAAATGCAAGAAAAAGACTCACAAATATTAAAAAGGGCTTTGTCAGCGTCCACCAAGCAATATCTTTTGTCAGTATTATTTCACCAAACACATTTTTTATCTGCAGCGTACGAGGAAACGAGGTTTCGAAGAGAAGAGATAAACTTGTTGATTTTAAATTGAAATTTTCTCAAGAAATAATAATAAAGCGATATGATGTACAGCATACGAGGTTGAAAAGCCGGCCAGATTTAGGGTTTAAAAAAATCTTTAACTCCAAGAGATACCAATAGGCAAAATTTACTTATCTATTTTTTTTTTAAATGGGATGATATTATATTATTAATATTATTAAGATATTAAATCAATTTTTTTAAAATAAATATATTAAAAAAATAATAGAATAAAATAAATACATTTTGAGATCATCTGATTCAAACCTCTTACAAACAAAAATGCCATCATACCTATAATAGGTAAGGATAAGACTCTTTTTAAAAAAAAAGAAGACATACCTTTTCAAAAAAAGGGAGGATAGACCTTTCCGTAGAAAGTAAAGATAAACCTTTCTATAGAAAGGAATAATGAGACCTCCACAGGAGATAAATACAGATCCCTTAAAAAAGAGAGAGATTATTGTCACTAGACTTAAACTTAAGTCGATCCACATACAACCAAACAACCAAGCAAGTAACAGTACATATTCCAACACCACCATGAAAACTAACAAACGGGGAACCGTAGGTCGGGAGCACCACTTGTTGCTGGTCAGGCAGGGGACGCCGAAAATGATCGAAAAAAATAGATTTTCAGGCCAGTTCCACCTAGACCCGAGGGGGAGGGGAGCTCGGTGCTGGCTGGGAAGAACAACGGCAGTAAAGGTACAGACTCTGTGCAAAAGGCTGGCAGCACTGAGTGAAGGCCGCCGAATTTGCATCACACCAGAGCATGCTGGCGACGTGGCAGCTGGCTGCGACGAGCAGGCGGAGGCAGAAGGTAGAAGAAGATGCATGTTTTCTAGGGGATAAGCCAGCGAGGAGATGCACATCAAGCCACCCCCTATAGGCGCCGGTGAAGTGAGTCCATTGCCGACTGGCAGCGCTGCGAATAAAGAGAAGTTCCCTACAGGTGCCGACGCAAGAAAAATGACTGTCCGACATTAATAAGGCAGGCAACACATGGATACAGAGACAGCAGCGAGCTAGCGGGGGCATAAGGAGTTACATGGTCGCCGGTGGGTAAAACGGTTGCCGATGCTTGGTTGCTTGCTTGGCTGCCGGCTGCAGCGGCGAGCACCTAGAAAGAAGAAAAATAGAAATAGAAAAACACAAAGTTAACAAAGCGAGAAGATTGCATGAGGGAAGCTCAATGGAGAGCAGCTGGTTCGACCACTGGAGAGGAGGCCAAAGCCCCTGTTCGGTGGCAACTTTATTTTGGGGGCGAGACGGCTGTCTTGGAGAGTAAAGAGAAACTTGAATTTTTAGAAGCAATTTCCTTATGGCTAGTGATGACTTTTATATGATTTTGTTTGATTGGAGTGTTTTCCAAGCCAGTTTGAACCTATTGTTTTTTAGCATTATTATCTCCAATTCTTATAAAAAAAAATCAAATTAAACTTTATCATCAAGCTTATTTATGAATTAAGACGATTTAAACAAAACAAAATTGTTAAAACCTAAATGATGTTGTAACCCTTTATATGATGTTGCAATTAAAGTTAGACTATTATAAAAATATTACGTCTCTTTAATTAGTTATTTGTCTATAAATTAATAAATGATTTAATGATTATTTTTAATATATTTGTATTTTTATATAAGTTTATAGATATATATTGTTATTCAATAACTAATTTATTGAATTAACTACAATCACACAGTTAAATGATCAAGTATTACAAACAGTTTAGGTGATATCATTTAATATAGATTCTATATTGTAAGCATATATTTATACGATCCATAAAATATTAGAATATGTGTCCTCTTTTATAGGGTATATTCCTTCTCTGTATGATATGTATGTGTTTAAGCAAGTGTTAGTGTGTAAATGTAATGTTTATAGGTACATTCCTTCTCTGTATGATATGTATGTGTTTAAGCAAGTGTTAATGTGTAAATGTAATGTATTGTTCCTCATTTGTAAGATATAAATTATTACCTTCGTTGTAAGATATGAGTTCTTTTTTTCATTATAAGATATGCATTTAGATATGTGACAGATATGAGTTTTTTTCCTTTTTATAAGATATGCATTTAGATATGTGAAATGTATAAATATAATGTTTTATCCATAGAGTTTGTACTCTCTTTTTGTTAGATATGAGTTCTTTTTTTTTTTTTTGTATATATTTAATATTTTATGATAATTTGTTAATTATAAGATTAGTTGTCCTCAGCATATCAATATATTTTTTTAAAAAAATTAAATAACACGACAATGCATGATGAAAGTGACTTAAATATATTTTTTCTAATGTCTATTCTTACCGATTACCTAATACTATCATAAAAAAAAATTAAATAACACGACAATGCGAGATGAAAGTGACTTAAATATATTTTTCTAATGTCTATTCTTACCTATTACCTAATACCATCATAAATCATTTCACCAAACGCATGAAAGATCCACAAATATTAAAATAGGTAGTATCTTTGGACGGCTAACCAAAGGATATTATTTTTCCCCGTGGATTTCTACTTCCACAGGCAACTGAAAATGATAGTATGTTGATGAAAGTCCGGAAAGTTTACGGGAATTATTAATTAGTCTCTTCTAGAATATTAAAATTACACATTAAACTTTAAAATATTTAAGAAAATTATCAATTATATTTTAGTAAAATATTAATATTATTATAATTCCTCTAGTTTTTTAAAGGTCAAACACTCCTTCGTATTTTGGTTAATATTAACCAAAAATAAAACTATTTTCAATTCAACAAGATAGTTTTTGTTATTTTAAAAACAATATGGAACAGGGTGATTATTAAAATTTAACCAAAACTTAAACTATTTTTTATTCAACAAAAGGGTTTTTGTATTTTAAAAACTACATGGAAGAGGATGATAATTTTAATTTCAATATCGTACAAGAGGTAGTTGATAATTTTTAAGGGTTTAAAGAATTGAAATTAAAAATAAAATGAACATAAATGAAATTAGTGGAAAGAAAGATGAATGAGATTCTTTTTATTTAGTTTATACATTGAACTATTTAAGGAAAGGAATAATTATTTTTTTAGACGAATATACCTTCTAATTTTGAATATATGGGCATCTGTTAATGAAAATTCAATTGTCTGTTATTAAAATTTGAAATTTAATTTAATTTTTTTATATTTAAGCCAATAATTTTATATCAGGTCATATATAAAAATTAAGAGTGATATTACAATTCCAAGTAATATCTTTTGAGCCCTACGTTTAACTCTCATAAATGCGTTTAGTACACTCCAGTTTGAATAAACTATATTATTAAATAAAAAAATTTAATCTTATTCAAAATTTTATTGCGTGTAAGAGTGCAAAATTAACTCAAATAAATTAAAATATTTGAAAATAAAAATTCTCTAAAAAGAGGCGCCACGGTGGCCAAATTCTATAAGCTTGGCAATAGGCGCAAAGGGCTGGAGAAATTTTCTCGCATATTCAAGCCTTTTTATTATCCGTTTCATTCTTTTCTTATTCATTTAATGTGTTCTTATCACATTTTTTTTTTAAAATTTAAAATTATATTTAAACTCAATTTTAATATAAATTAATTAAATTTAAATTATATTCAAAATTAAAAATAATAATAAACATTTAAATGTAGAATCATGTTGAAAAACATTTTATTGAAATCACAACTTCCACTCTCGCAGCCCATGCTTTTACTTGAGTCTGATGGAATATTTATTTACAATTACGTAACGATCATGTTCGTCAACAAAAAATCTCCAAGCGTATATTAATTAATCAGTTTATTAAAATATTAGTTGGGATATTCAAGCAAATAAAGTAATATTTTAATGTTAAAGTTTAAAAATATTTTAATTTTTTAATCTAAATAGATGACAATGATAAATGGAACAGTCAGATATACATCTTTTAGTATTCCAATAGCTAATACAATTATAATTATTTCACCAAATGCAAGAAAAAGACTCACAAATATTAAAAAGGGCTTTGTCAGCGTCCACCAAGCAATATCTTTTGTCAGTATTATTTCACCAAACACATTTTTTATCTGCAGCGTACGAGGAAACGAGGTTTCGAAGAGAAGAGATAAACTTGTTGATTTTAAATTGAAATTTTCTCAAGAAATAATAATAAAGCGATATGATGTACAGCATACGAGGTTGAAAAGCCGGCCAGATTTAGGGTTTAAAAAAATCTTTAACTCCAAGAGATACCAATAGGCAAAATTTACTTATCTATTTTTTTTTTAAATGGGATGATATTATATTATTAATATTATTAAGATATTAAATCAATTTTTTTAAAATAAATATATTAAAAAAATAATAGAATAAAATAAATACATTTTGAGATCATCTGATTCAAACCTCTTACAAACAAAAATGCCATCATACCTATAATAGGTAAGGATAAGACTCTTTTTAAAAAAAAAGAAGACATACCTTTTCAAAAAAAGGGAGGATAGACCTTTCCGTAGAAAGTAAAGATAAACCTTTCTATAGAAAGGAATAATGAGACCTCCACAGGAGATAAATACAGATCCCTTAAAAAAGAGAGAGATTATTGTCACTAGACTTAAACTTAAGTCGATCCACATACAACCAAACAACCAAGCAAGTAACAGTACATATTCCAACACCACCATGAAAACTAACAAACGGGGAACCGTAGGTCGGGAGCACCACTTGTTGCTGGTCAGGCAGGGGACGCCGAAAATGATCGAAAAAAATAGATTTTCAGGCCAGTTCCACCTAGACCCGAGGGGGAGGGGAGCTCGGTGCTGGCTGGGAAGAACAACGGCAGTAAAGGTACAGACTCTGTGCAAAAGGCTGGCAGCACTGAGTGAAGGCCGCCGAATTTGCATCACACCAGAGCATGCTGGCGACGTGGCAGCTGGCTGCGACGAGCAGGCGGAGGCAGAAGGTAGAAGAAGATGCATGTTTTCTAGGGGATAAGCCAGCGAGGAGATGCACATCAAGCCACCCCCTATAGGCGCCGGTGAAGTGAGTCCATTGCCGACTGGCAGCGCTGCGAATAAAGAGAAGTTCCCTACAGGTGCCGACGCAAGAAAAATGATTGTCCGACATTAATAAGGCAGGCAACACATGGATACAGAGACAGCAGCGAGCTAGCGGGGGCATAAGGAGTTACATGGTCGCCGGTGGGTAAAACGGTTGCCGATGCTTGGTTGCTTGCTTGGCTGCCGGCTGCAGCGGCGAGCACCTAGAAAGAAGAAAAATAGAAATAGAAAAACACAAAGTTAACAAAGCGAGAAGATTGCATGAGGGAAGCTCAATGGAGAGCAGCTGGTTCGACCACTGGAGAGGAGGCCAAAGCCCCTGTTCGGTGGCAACTTTATTTTGGGGGCGAGACGGCTGTCTTGGAGAGTAAAGAGAAACTTGAATTTTTAGAAGCAATTTCCTTATGGCTAGTGATGACTTTTATATGATTTTGTTTGATTGGAGTGTTTTCCAAGCCAGTTTGAACCTATTGTTTTTTAGCATTATTATCTCCAATTCTTATAAAAAAAAATCAAATTAAACTTTATCATCAAGCTTATTTATGAATTAAGACGATTTAAACAAAACAAAATTGTTAAAACCTAAATGATGTTGTAACCCTTTATATGATGTTGCAATTAAAGTTAGACTATTATAAAAATATTACGTCTCTTTAATTAGTTATTTGTCTATAAATTAATAAATGATTTAATGATTATTTTTAATATATTTGTATTTTTATATAAGTTTATAGATATATATTGTTATTCAATAACTAATTTATTGAATTAACTACAATCACACAGTTAAATGATCAAGTATTACAAACAGTTTAGGTGATATCATTTAATATAGATTCTATATTGTAAGCATATATTTATACGATCCATAAAATTGCATCTCGATCGTCTAATTGGATCTTACTCCGTGATAACTCTAAAGAATACAATACATAAAAGTGAGTTCATTACTTAGGATTTAAGGTTAATAAAGCTTATTAAAGCTTTATAAATTAAGATTAATAACATTTAGTTAACTAAATAAGAATTCACATTAGTTTAGTTCAGTGTATCATATAGTAGTTTTTCTACTCAAAACCTCACCTTTAATAATCAATGTAAATCATTTACTATAAAAAGCAGAAAAATAACAGTCTTACATAATGAAATGTCATTTTATTAATGAATGTGAACAAGCTTTAATTTATAAAGAGCTTGTGATCAATACATTCTGCATTAGCACCATATGCTTAGTACATATATCACATACTTTATAAATGTGAGCGTTTCAATGTATGCTCAATTATGTATGAATAAAATTTATCAATTAAATAAAATATTATTATACATGCTTTAAGGACACAAAAGAACATTACATGTCTAATACAAGCAATCATATACAAGGTAGAAGAATGTATATGGTTTGATAACTGCCTACGTCTATTATTTATCACAGGATCTTAATTTTTTTTATTACTCCGATTATAAAGATCTCTCACAAGAGATTACTAAAGAATACAACAATAGATGAACTCTTCAAATGATCTATCACCATTCTCTATACAACACTTTATTGTGTATTTAGCACTCAATTGCTCTCTAATTCTCTATGACTTTTCTTGAAGTTTCTTTTCTAATACTTGACAATTTAATGAGTTTATAAAAGTTTATATAAAGTTGAAAACGTCTCTATAATCCCTAAATTTAGTTAGAAAAAGAGTCTATGAGTGTAAAAATATCAAAATCGACTCAAATAAATCAAGATGACTTAAAACGAAAGTTTACTTAAAAATGGCGTTACAACGCCCATGTTTTGCTAGGTTTGGCATTGCAGTGCCAAGGCTTGTAGAAGTCCCCTTCGTGTGTTTGATCTCTCCTTGCTTTAACCTCTCTTATTTCATCTATTTCTTATCTATTCAATGCGTCTTAAATCACGTGTCAATTTTTCATTAATTTTTAATTCAAAATTATATTCAAATTTAATTTTAAATCATAAATTCCAGTATAGATAAATTAAATTGAAATCATATCCAGAATTAAATAAAAAAAAATTAAATACAGAATCATATTGAAAAATATTTTGTTGAAATCACATCTTCCAACCTCGCAGCCCATACTTTTTCTTGAGTCTTATTGAATATTTATTTACAATTAAGTAACCAACATGTTCGTCAACAAAAATTTCCAACCATATATTAATTAATTAATTTATTAAAATATTAGTTGTGATGTTCAAGTAAATAAAGTAATTTTTTTATGTTAAAGTTTAAAAATATTTTAAGTTTTTAGTCTAAATAGCATGACAATGATGAATGGAGCTGACTATACATTTTTTCGTTTTCCAATATCTAGTACAATTATAATCATTTCACTAAACACGTGATGTGACGTGCAACGTACGAGGAAACGAGGTTTCGAAGAGAAGAGATAAACTTGTTGGTTTTAGTTGAAATTTTCGTGAGAAATAATAATAAAACGGTATGATGTGCTGCGTACAAGGTTGAAAAGCTGGCCAGTTTGTAGGGTTTTAAAAAATCTTTAACTTCAGGAGATACCAATAGGCAAAATTTGCTTTTTCTGCTCGTTTGATTTTATTTGATTGGAGGGTTTTCCAACCCAGTTTGAACCTATTGTTCGTAGGGTTTATCATCCCCCGGTTCTTTAAAAAACAATACAAAATGAAACTTTATCAGCAAGCTTCTTTCCGAATTACGATGATTTAAACAAAACAAAAATGTTAAAACTTAAATGGTTGCACATGCAAAAGCATGAAATTAAATTGAAAATATTAATTTGAAAATATAAAATGATTATATACAAGACTATAATATTCTTTTAAAATGCATTTTCTCTCACAACAGAGAAGTAATTAGATAATACAAAGAAATTAGGGAATAAATGGATAATAGGAATAGCAACAATGGGAAAAAGTGGTGATTTCTTATTAAAAATATTTATTATTTGAATTTTTTTAAAATATCTTACAAATGAATGTGGTAACATTCACTTGTGGTCTATAAAATAATGTAATAAATAATTTTAAAAATTATAATTTCACTCAATTAATGATACACTATATACCACTTATTTTATTTTTTAAAAATATCTTACATTATTTCTTAATGAGACTATCTAATAAATTTTTTAATCGAGTTTCCAGCATCTTTAATATAATTGAATTCTTTCTAAATAAATATATGTATGATAGAAATATATTATATTAGATAAATGAATGAATGACATGTACCTCATCTCTCCTTATGCCAGTGAAAAGAGATGGATAAGACTTTAAAGTTGTGCTTGACAGCTAGTCAAAAGTCATTGCAAACGACCCAAAATGAAATTAGAAAATTAGAAAAAAATTAAAAATTGATTTACGTTATTTGAATTTTTTATTCATGATTACATAATTAAGAGATATATTAAGCACAAGTTGCGGTTGTTAAAAGAGCTTTACTAAATAAAATTTTGTGCCAATTTTTAAATATTTGTGGGCCCAAATGGAAATTAAAAATAAAAAGGTAAAAAGAAAAAAGAAAAAAGAAAACGATCATATCGCCTTTAATTTATTAATTTGTTGTTTGTTTATAATTTACAATAAACAAGCTTATCTCTTCCTTTCTTTACATTTTTGTTAGAGACTCAATCTTCTCAAATCTTAAGAGAACTCCACTAACAATAACATTTTTCCTTTTGATAATTAACAATTATCTTTCTTATTCTTTTATCTCTATAGCCTCTATTTTCTTCCATTCCTCGACATCCGGCAAAGCTTCTGACAAAAATAAGGGAGATATTAAATTTAAAATAAATAGATAGAGAAAGAGTAAGAGGATTCGAGGCACAGTAAAATATTAAAGAGATATTACTATTAATCAGGAGTGGGCATAAATCCTGACTTGAAATTCTTGGAATAGGTTCAAAGGCCAGAATATATTTGGGTCTCCAAATGAGAGACTCGAATGTTATAGTTGGGTCTGGGACATATCTCGTTCCAATTCGAGTCTCGTCCGGAACCTGAATTTTTCTTAAAAATAATTTAAGATCAATTAAAGATTTAGTTAATTAATTAATTACAAGTTAACTTAATGTAATGTTTATAAATTTACAAGTTAATTAATAAATTATAGGCTTTCTTTTAAAAAAATATTTTGTCTTAATTTGAATTCATAATTTTATTTAAGCAAATCAATACTGAAGATTGATTTAATTAGTAATGTTAAATTATATTTAAAATTATAATATTCAACGTAATTAAAATTAAAACTGAATTTAGAATAATAATATTTATCATAATCGAAATTGAATCTGAAATCAGAATTATAACATTTAACGTAATTGAAATTAAAATTAGATTTCAAATTATAAAATTTAATGTAATTGTAATTAAAATTAGAATTAGAATCAAAATTATAATATTTAAAGTAATTGAAATTAAAATTAAATTTAATATTATAATATTAACGTAATTGAAATTCAAATTGGAATCGAATTATAACATTTAACGTAATTAAAATTGTATTTCTTATCATAATATTTAAAGTAATTAAAATTAAAAATGAAATCGAATTTATAACATTTAACGGTAGTATGAATTCAAATTGAAATTATAACATTTAATTTAATTAAAAATTAAAATTAGAATTAGAATCAAAATTATAACATTTGATATATTAAACATGAAATTGATTTTAGAATAATAACATTAATGTAATTGAAATTGAAAAAATCTCTTTAAATATAAAAAATTTCAAAACTAATTTTTTTGGGTAAAAACAAATTTTGAGCAATTATGGACATAGGCCAAAAATGAGCTATGTCTCGAAATGAGTTGTGTCCCCACCCATCTCACTTGGGTGAGATGTCCGATCTGGACAGATATTCGGTCTGGTCCATCTTAAACCTAATTTGGCCCTGATTTGTCACTCGTACTATTAATTATACTTACTATGTGGGGGTAAGGAGTCAGCCATGATTCTCTCTCTTTCTCTCGTAATTTTGTAAAAGAAAAAATAAAAAGTAGTACAAAGTCAAAGCCTTGCCTGGACGTATTGGCTAGACTTCGACAATGAGTCTTCATTAAGGACATGATTAAAGTATCCAAAATATAGTACAAGATTACAATTCCATAATTTTACCAAGTTGCAATAAATTAAAATTTGTAGATTAATGCCCCTCTTGCCTTATCTCTGCTTTTATGCATCAATATAAAAGAAGTTACTATTGCTAAAGGACTATAGCACCCTATTACACATTTTTTGTCTTTACACTTGACCTCTTTTGATAATGTATGGTAGTGAAAAATTGACTCCATCATTAAATTTGCTAACAATGGCATCTATCTCTTACGGTGGTTTTAATATTTGATTATTCATATTTTATATCAATGAATATATTTTAATATTTATTAGTTGGTTTAATTGAGTGTTATTTTAAATATCATATTTTTTACGTTATGCCACTCGAATCTTGACCTAAAGTGGACATTTTACTAGTTTCAATCCTTCTTAATGTTGTTGCTTTTATTTTTAGGATATGTGTCTATTTTATGGCAAGGTAGGAAAAGTTCATTTATAGTTCACTCTATTGTGATAGTTAATTATTTGTATTATAGGTCCCTATGATTTATGTGATATTTAATTATTTGTATCATAATTCTCTATAATTTATCCGATGTAATCTTAATTGAAAAAGTCAACTATTAAGATTGAAGATTTGAAATAGAAGGGGTTGAACTATTTAGGGCCTAGATGGCCATGCCCCTCCTCTTTCTTTAAGCTGTGACATAACCCCTTAAATTTTTATTATGTACATAATGTTTTAGAGATAGAATATTTATTTTGCCCGTTCAAACTTCTTTTAAAATTCTTATACTTAATGGGTTAAATTGTTAATTTAAAAATGTGGTCTTTACTAGCATTAAAGACTTGTTTTTTAATACATTATTTAATGTTAAAAAAATATTTCAACTTTTTGCACTTTAATGTCTTTCTATAACAAAAAGTATTTTTTAATTTAAAAGTAACCCCTATTTTACATTTTCATAACTCTATTCCTTATCTTAATAAAAAAATAGTTTATATTTACAAGTGACCTCATCTATAAATATTTTCTTTAATACGAAGGAATTTTATATTTGCAAAAATGATATTTGAACTACCGTGTTATAATGAAAGTGACAATTTACGCATCCTGTTTTTGAAATTACCAAATTTTACCCTAGTTTTACAATTTTTCAATTAAATTTAATGGAATTGCACTTTGTTTTTAACAAAAATTAGATGCAAGTGAAAATTGTCAATAATACCAATTGAAAACAAGAAATATTTTTTAAAATAAGTAATTCCATCAAATTTAACAAAAATAAAATTTTAAAATGTGGGGAAAATAGATAACTTTAAAAATATAGCAAGTAAATTATCACTTTTACTATAATACGGGGGTCAAAATGTCCTTTACCCTTTATATTTTTAATTCTTTTCGGAAAAGAATTTTCAATTTAACGTATATAAATAGATTCAAAACTATAGAACATCATACATTGGTGATTTTATCTTATCTTCAATTTGCATCAAACTCTTCTTCTTAGTTTAAAGGTTAAGAACACAAATTCTCCAAGAAATTAGTTAGAATCTTTTACATATTTTAATTATTTTATTTATATATTAGTTATTTTAATAATATCTTACTACAATAACTTTATATGTATTTTTTATGCATTTTGTTCTTTGTACTTTTTGCTTTAAATTTGTTATTTTTAATATATAAATTTTTTATCAATAATAAAATACATATTTATTATAAAATATTTTTATTATTTGTTTAGTGAAAAAAGCAACTACAATTGATAGTTTTTGAAAACAAATAATGGAAAATTCAGAAATTTGTACATTATCATCAATCTTTAAGATTATGTTAAAGTTCACAAATCCTAAAATTGAGCTAAAGGTGGAGTACTCTAAGTATGTTATATATATGAGTGGTATTCTTTATGTAGATCCTTATGCACAAAGATTCTTTTGGTGCATCAGTAAGATTAAATCGGTAGATCTTATCATAATAAAAATAAGGGCTAAGATTAATGGGACCATATTTTGGCACAATATTTTATACAAGTATTAGAATGTTTGATTAATGCATATTCAATGACTTAGATTATATTTTTTAATGTAAATTAAATATAGTGCATCAATTATATATGTCTGATTGCATATGAGCCATTAAATGTTCATTAAATTAATAGTCTAAAACTTGTGTTATATATTGTATCAAAATTATGATACCATCGATCTTGCCCATAAAAATATATAATTGTAGTTAAAAATACATCAAGTTTTACTAAATAGTTTTCTAATATTATTTTAAAACAAAAGTATGAAAATTGATTTTAATTTTAAGTATAATAATCATTTTAATTTATATTGTGAGCTCTTCTTTTAACAATATCAAAAAACTTTTAATATATGAATCATCAAATTGGCAAAGGTTTATTTTAAAATGCTTATTTTTTTAAAAAAAATGTAAATATAAAACAACTGTAAAAAGAAGTGGAGGTAATATTTGCTGTTGTGTATATTTAGTGGTTATGATTTTTATGTTTGGCTTTGATGTATTTATTTTTCTAATCTTTCTAATAAATTTTATCATTTTAAAAAATTAAAAAATTGTTTTATTTGAGTATAATGTTGCATCCCTTGAAAGAAAATAAATCAAAGCCTTTGAAAGCAAGAGTCGTGATTCTAAATTATGTTAGGCGGTAGATAGGATCTAAGAAGGGTTATATGGTGATGAAATTAGATATATCTAAAGCATATGATCAGGTTAAACGTCATTTACTAAAGTTAGTTCTAAGACGGTTTGGCTTTTAAGCTAATTAGTGTAGGATATTGATGAAGTATGTATCATCGATGTTCTGTGTTGGTCAATGGTGTTCAAAAGGTATGGTTAAACCCAAAAGGGGACTCCATTAAGGGGATCCTCTATCTCCATATTTGTTCACCCTATATGCTGAGGGGCTTCATCTCTTTTCAATAAGCAAAGAGATTCGGAAGGTTGTTTGGGGTTCAGTGTGGTAGGCACGAGCCCTCAACTTCTCACTTATTTTTTTGTTGACGATTGTTGATATTTGCTAAGACTACTATAGCTTGTGTCCATACCATTTAAGAAGCGTTGGATTTGTACACTTATGCTTCAAGTCAGGTCATAAACGTTTATAAATTAGTTGTTTGTTTTGGTAAGCAGTTACAAATGAGAGATTTAAGGACTTTTCTCAATGTACTTGGGATTCAGAGAGTTAACCTCATGAAAAGTACTTGGGTCTCCCAAGAATTAATAGTTGGAATAAAAAAAGGATGTTTTGTCAATATTAGAGATAAAGTGTGAAATAAGTTAAAGGGCCGAAAAATGGAGTTATTTTTGGCTGCAAATAGAGAGGTTCTAATTAAAGCAGTCATCCAAAAAATTCATACTTGCATTATGAATCTATTATACCTTTAATGACCCTAACTCATGAACTTCATAGTCTTTATGCATGCTTCTGGTGGGGTGGTGATGATTTAAAATAAAAATTACATTGGTGTAGATGAGATGTGTTGTGTACGGGAAATAAGAATGGTGGAATTGGATTTTAGAATCTGTTTATCTTTAATCAAGCCATAATCATTAAAATGGATGGTGTATTTTGTCTAATCCAGATTCTCTTATAGCTAGAGTTGTGAAAAGGTTCTATTTTCCTAATAGGAGTTTCTGGCAAGCGAAGCAATTTCTCATGCTTTATTTTTTGGCGCAACATCCTTTGGCGGAGAAAAATTCTTTTTGAAGGGACTACGTTGTGAATGGGTAATACATAGAATGTTCTAGTATATCACGATCAATGGTTACCTTAACCAATGTCTTTTAAAGCTTTGTTCCTGCATAAGTTAGTCGTGCATACTACTATTTTTGAAACCATCTTGCTTCGAGGGAGTGGAATATTGATGTCACTTACAAGGCCATGGTCTTAATCTTGTAGATAGTATTATATGACATTATGATTGTTGGGGTAAATACATGGTAAAGAATGGGTACAGGTTAGCTTGTCAAGAGATTAGGATTGCTAATAGTTTTAAGAAATCAACTATTAGCAATTGGTAAAGGCATTATTGGAACTTAAATGTTCCACCAAAAGTTAAGATTTTCATTTAGAAGGCAGCTCATAATTGGATTTCAACAAATGCAAATTTAGTGCGTCATCGTATTCCAATATTTGAAAAATATACATAAGCGTGGCAGTTTTGTAATTAATAGCAGATGCTCTCACAAAACTTGTATGACTTCCTTATTTCTTATATGAATAATTGTAATGATGATGATTTTGATTTTCTCTATGTTCTATTATAGCATATCTGGTATATAAGAAACAAATGGACTACTAATGGTAAGATAGAAGTTTAGGTTGTGTGTGGTTGAGTTGAAAATGTTTTGGAGGATTTTCAGATGAGTTAGTCTATTTGTTAACTATTAAAATGGAACACCAGAAAGTCTTTTCTATAATTCTCAAGATAAGAGAATGCTTGTTCGCACAAATGCAATATTTATTGAGGAAGATTATATAAAAAACTTCA
This sequence comes from Ailanthus altissimus, assembly GCA_946807835.1. Lineage (NCBI taxonomy): Eukaryota > Viridiplantae > Streptophyta > Magnoliopsida > Sapindales > Simaroubaceae > Ailanthus > Ailanthus altissimus. Next base: position 2,379,163 of record OX327690.1, on the reverse strand, counting down.
AGCCTAAGAGTTAGATAATTCTTGATGAGTTATCTAGGAGTCAAGTATTGTGCTTGAGAGATCAATAAAGTTAGTTTCCAATTTAGATCAAAATAGTCAACTAAAACCAGTTGCAGAGTAATAATCATTGGTATTATAATATTGCATTACAGTGGAAGGAATATTAGATGTTCAACTAAATACATGTTAATTAGAGAGTTTTTATAGACAATCTTTAATAAACATAAATTAGGTCCCACTAACTATAATGAAAATTTGGTTGATGCAGATCATTGGTACAAAGTTGTGAAATTAAATATGAATTTTATTTATTCTGGGTGAGTATTGCTAGAAAAGAGTAATAGAGATACAATTATTTTATCTTGTTAGTTTAATTTAAATTCTTACATTTTTTAGAATATAATTATGACATTAAAATTTTAATTTTTGTGGTTAAAATTTTGGGCACAATGATCATTAAATAACATTAATTAAGGTAAAATAGTACTTACACAATTTTCAGGGAAATTTTTATTAGAACAAACGGTAGAACGGAGGTGTTTTACAATTTGAATAAATACTTTCATTTCCAAAGGTTTAAAAAATGAATAGTGAGAATAATTGAGATTTCACCACGACCAAGAAATACCTAGCGAATCCAAGGGCTTTGTTCCCAATTCATCATTTTACTTACCTAATCCTTTTTTTTCTTCTTTTTTTCCTTTCATTTTCTAATGTTTAATTGTAATGATATCATTTAACTGAAGAGGCAATAATGTCACCCGCGACGTTAATGGATCGATTGGAATTGACTTAGATATTGTAGATTCTTTCTTCTTCTTCTTCCTTTTTTTTTTTGTGACTTATCCATTTTTTAATCGCCAAATTTTTCTGTTAAGATGTAAGGAGACCGAACTCAGATATAAGATTTATTATAGTGCTACAAAAAAAATCTTAGCTCAAAGACATACTCATAGGTACTCTCAACTATGAGCAATGTTAGAATAGGTTGTAATTGAGGCAGTCATTTTTAATTTAATTATAAAAAAGACACATGTTTAATAAGAAGCTGTTGTGTTAATTGAATTAACGTTGATATTTTTATTTATGAGTCATGTTAAGTATTTTAAATTTTTATTTTAAATTTTAAAATTATTTTTTACATCAAATATTTATTTAATACATCATTTTTATAAATTTAATTTATGATAAAAAATTAAAATATCTACCATTACTCTTTGTTTAAATATCAACAAGTCTATATATTCTGAAAACGTCCTGAATTTAACTCCACACGTGCCAGTCTTACAAAAAAGTTATCCCCTAGGCATAATTATCCTAATAAATACAAACTTCCTTTAAAAAAAAATTTCTTTCTTATTACCTCTGCAAATATATACTTTCCCATATTCTCCCTTTTAAACTGTCTATTTATCTTGAAGCTTCTATTTCTTTTTCTATTTATCTTCCAAAGCAGACCATATCAAAGAAATCAATCACAAACAAATTAATAATGTTACTATATCAAATACATTTAAGAAATTCAAAACAAAAAAACGATAATAATTTCAGTGCTATATATATTGTGATTGATTTTTTTTTTTTTTTTTTGCATGCCTGATTGGGAAGATGATAGAAAAGAAAGAGAAACTTTAAGAACGAATAATAATAATAATAATAATAAAAGTTTAAAAGAAAGAATGAGAAAGCAATCGTAGAGGCAATAAAAGGAAAAAAAATTAAAAATAAAAGTTTGTCTTTAATCGGAATAATTATGCCTTAAAAAAAGTCACCTGAAATTTTTTTTGTGGGTGGCACTTGTGGGAATTGCATTCGAGACATTTTTTGGATGTTATTTTCGGGACAAATAGATTTGTTGTTTAAATATAGGCCATTAAAGAATATTTATCATTTTTCAATTAAGAGTGACTGAATTACTTCTTAAAAAGAGAATATCAAGTAGTTATTAAAATATTAAGAAAAAAAGTGATAAAAATGTAAAATCATAAGAATGGAGTTGACAAATTTTTTATTTATTAAAATAGTTATTTATCATAAGAAAACGATAGTATTGGTGTCTTTTTTTTCATTCATTATCATTTGATAGTAATGTAATATGATGATTTTTTTAAAACAGTAAATCCTGTTGTAAAACATTTTTAAACCTTTTTAAAAATACTTTATAACATATTTTACATATAGTAATTAATAATAAAGTACTTTATTATTTATAGTTATAATATTTTTAATTAACCATTAAACTTAGGTTAAATGTGTGAGTTACAACATTTATATATTATTATTATTTAGAGGTTTTTATATATTAAATATTAGAGAGTTAAAAATATTTATCTATAACAATATTATTATTATGGGAGTTAAAATATTTATGTATTTTTATTATATAGAGTTACTATATATTAAATTATTCTTAGGTTATTTTTTAATCTATCTACTATTATATAAATGGGGCTAATCTTTTTTAAAATAGACTGTATGAAAGTAAAGAAGGGAAAAGAAAAGTGACTTTGGTAGTGTGTATATGAGAAAGAGGAGAAAATAAAATAAAATTGTTCTATGTATAGGAGTATCTACTTTCAAAGAATATGATTTTTATATTGTGTTTTGAATAACTTTAACAATAAAGACTTGATATGATTTTTTGATGGTTGTGCTTATAGATGAGAGTGGTTATGATCATAAAATTGAATTTTGGAGTTATATAAATCTATTACTATCCTTAAGAAAGATTTTTCGATGGTCGTGCTTATCGATGAGAGTGGTTATGAGCATAAGATTGAATCTTGAAGTTATATAAATCCGTTACTATCCTCACGAAAGAAGAACTATTTAACTTTAGAACAATGCTCTATGATATACATCTTTATATTCAAAGTCAAGTTTTTATCTTTTTTTAATCTTTTTGTAATTTTTTTTTGTTTATTAATAACGTTATTTTATAAATATTTAATAATATATACGTGAATAATATTTAAAATAAATTTTACCCAACAAATCCAATGACTACGATGTTCACACGTGTGTATAAATTGTCAAATAAGAAAAATTAATAGTCATGAGTGGATACTATACTGCGATGAAGGAGAAATCTCTGAATAAGATTGATTCATCCAGCGGGTAGGAGACAAATGGAAACGGATATGCAACATTGCAGTACCCCAGAAGGTGAACGTATTTTTGTGACGAGCCCTAAATAATTCTCTTCCCACAAGTTGCACTCTGATATCTAAAAAGGTTCTTCATAATCATTTATGCTCTAGATGTTCTAGGGAAAAGGAAGATATTTTTCATGCCTTAGTTTCTTGGAAAATGGTAAAAAGAGTCTAAAACTGCACTAATTTTGCTAATGTGGTTAAAGGTACCTAGGAAAAGGATCTATGGTGTTTTCTGGATTACATTGGATCAGTATCTACTCCAATTAAGTTTGCTAGATTAATAATGTTTCCATGGGCAAAATGGAAATAAAGGAACAGTCAAGTCATGAAAAGTGTGAAGGAATGTGCTGAACAAGTTGTGGAGAGAGTGGAAGCCTATTTTGACTTTTTCAATGCAAGCATTAGTGGCAAATAGCAGCCTGCAAAGACTCAGAACACATATTTTGCAAGTTTAATGTGAGAACGTTCTGCAAGTCAAGGAATCCAGATATATGTTGATGATGCAATTGAGGAGAAAAGGGGCAGGGTTGGTTTAAGGGCAATCATACAAAATGGTGATGGTTTAGTTATCAAAATGGCAATCTCACCAGGGAACTGTCAACTGGATGTTGAAACTGCAGAGGCAAGGGCCATTCAATTTGGTTTAGATCAAGCCAGAAACTTGCACTACCCAAGTACTGTAGTTTATTTAGACGCAAAGAATGTAGTTAACTTAGTAAAGGGAACTATCATTTCTTTGAAAGTGATTCAATGGATTAACATTGAGATCCAAAGTCTCTTAAAGGAAAGAGATCACGATTTTATTAGGTTTATGCCAAGATCTCACAATGTATTAACTTACAAGTTAGCCAAATTTGCTTTAAATTCTGATGATGTAGAGAATTGGTTGGAAAATTTTCCAATCCTTTCCTAGAAATGAAGTCTTTTCCTTTCAAAACAAAAAATTAAATAATGGTACCCACGAAACCTATATTGATTGAAATTGAGTGGCAATTGATTGACAGCTATGGACAACGACATGCAGTAGCATTGGACGACTACAATTCACCTTAGAAAATGACAAACAAAATATCTTGTAATATCTTTAAAAGGATGGGAGAAATATTTTAAAAAGTTAAATAAAATCTTTATTATAAATATCCTATTTATCAAATAGTCGGAATCCAAAACCTAATTTACACTCAAATACCAACAACTATCTTAAACATTAAATTACCCAATTAAAGTGTTTTCTCCAAATTAACTAAAAATATTATCAGAGCCCACAATTTTTTAATACTACCAATGTATTGTAACTAAACTTAGTATAGTCGACGGTAGGTTTATGTAGTAATTAGTAAAGAGAGATTTGAATTCTCTAAAATATGCTCTTACAATGAACGCTGAAACTCAGGGTGGCTAATTTTAAGAATTGATTTGGTTTAGAGAAGTTGTGAATTGAAGTTGTAGTTATTATAGAACTACTAAAGTATTAGTTATAGCATAGGAAAAGTTAGATGTTTGTTAAAAAATCTAATTGTGATGTAGAAGTAATATTTATCAGTTACTTTAATTATTTTTCTATACTAAGCAGCTGTTAAATCTCTTACAGTCATCTTTAGTGGGGTACTGTTACCTTTTTCTCTCGGCACATGTTAGATTTGGCTAACATACGTTGTCTACCATTGGTAAGAAAAAGACCCTCAAATCCCCCATCGAGGTTTTATGTTTAAGATTGGTGATCAACCTTAAAGAGACTAGTGTGGCTCCGTCGACCCCCTTTGCTCTGATGGGTGATGATCTTTTAGTTGAAGATGTGGTTGCAAGTGAAACAGAGGATATGGGTTTGGCTGATTTTCAGGTCACCGATGAAAGTCGATCTGTCCAGGATTTCCTTTCAGTGGCATCAGAGAATGGTGGTTTGAATGATAACTTTCTGGTATTGGCAGATACCAACGGAGTATTGTAACCCTTCTATGTTAAGTCGTATTGCTATCTCCTTAAATGTGCCTAATATTGTGATCTTTGCATATTAAATAAAACTAAACTGGCTTATGCTAAGGTTCTTGTGGAAATGGATGTTGGGAGCAATTTTTCTCTCTCAGTGTATGAGATCTAATTCCTATGAACATCGTAGATACCTAGATTTCGAAGTATCGTGATAAAGAAACTGTAGGGATAATTGATTTTGATCCTATTATAAATATTTTTGTATGTGATATGTGTGAATAATATTTCAACGTAGTTCTATTAACCCATTAATGTGGCAATGTGAGACCCGTATAGGTGATCGGTAGAAAAAATTAAATGACAGTAGAGTAAAATCGTGCATTTATTATTTTATTAATATAATAATAATAGATATTATGAATATTTTATATTATTATTACTATATTATTTAAAATGGGATAAGTGTTATTAAAGTTGGATAAGTGGCTAATGGTGATTGGTTATGGAAAAGTAAAAATGAGGTAATTGTATTATGTTAATTAGTTAAAAAAAAACAGAGAAGTGTTTAAAATAAAAGATGAGTGCATGTGAGAAATGGGAGAGGGAGAGAAGTGTTAGCAAGGAAGGGAGAAAAGAAAAGAAAGAAAAAAGAGAGAGGAAGAGAAGTGGCAGAAAGAAGGAAAGAAAGAAAGAAAGAAGAAAAAAGAAAGGAAGGAAGGAGAAAAAGGGAGAGGTAAGAAGAAATATTTGTTTTGGTATTTATTACATATTTTGGATGTATATATATGTATATAAATATATATGTATATACATCTCTATGTGTGTATACATGTATTTATGTATGTATAAGTGTAGATATACATATATATATGTATTAATGAGTAGAAATACATGTGTATTTTTGTATGTATTTATGCATGTATATGTATATGTATGTGTGAATATATGTATAGATTTATGTAAACAAGCAAGTATGGTGATATGTATATATTTAGGTATATATATTTATATACCATATAGGCATATGAATATATTTATGTTGTGTATATGTATATTTTATAAGTAAATTTGTATGTGGGTGAATGTGTAAAATTAGGGATTGGGTATGATTTTGATATAAAAGCTTCAATTGAAGGTTATTAGGGCATTACAATTATATTGGCTGATTTAGATACTATTGGAAAAAGAAATTGAAAAAAAAAATGTGTTGGTGGAGAAGGTGAATTCGGCCACTTAAGGTATTATAGGACTTAAGTTGTGTTTTGGTTGAATTGTTGTGTATAAATGGTGCTTTATGTAAATTGAATGTATCTAGTTGATAAAAAAATCAAAATGAAGAAAATGGGACATAATTGTCCATTTTGGAAAGGTGAAGGGCAATTATATCCAACCAAGTTATAAGACATTTAATAATTTTCGAGGCACCGGATGGTGAGATAGATTAGATTAAATGATTCTGTAAATGAAAATTGAAAGTAGTATCCATCCGGGCTTTGTATGTCGATTAGGGCGTTTAGTAGTTAAATGAGATTCTAACATTTGATTTGATTCTAAATGTCATTTATGGCGCATAGGTGAAAAAAATTGAGAGCTATAATGGGAGCTGAAATTTGGAGCGAAATTGAGCATGGCCAGTATATCCCATGCAAATGTATGTCAATTAGGGTGTTTAGTAGTTAAATGAGATTTTAACATTCTTTTATCTTTCGTTTATTATGTTTCCGCATAATGAAAATGTATGTTTTATGAGCTTTCAATACATAAACATGATTTATGATTTTGATATATGTTCGTAGATATGCTTTTACATATTCGATTTAAGAAATAGTTTTAAAATTACTGCATTCGTTTTAAAAGTCAGTGGTACCCCTCAGATTATAGTGGTGGTAATTATATTAGACCCGGCCAGTATATTCCATGCACATTGACAGGTCATGGGTATGTGTCATTAATTCTGGAAAGTCAGGATATCGAGTCATATGAGTTACTCTATGATCAATTACATATCCAAGCTTCTGAGAATTCAGAACTATTCTAAGATTCACAAGCGAGTGAGTATAATTTTTTGTACCTTTGAGTTGGTGCACATCTAGGATATGAACTAGTGGGTTGCTTGAAGCCATTTGATCTTGACAAGGTAAAAGAAAAGATGTTAGCGGAATATTTTAATTGCTAGGAAATAACATTTTAGATCATGGGTATAAAAGTTATACGATTTTTAATCTAGAAAAAGCCCTCCCACTATTTTACATAATCCCTTTAATCTCTCAAATGAAAAAATGATAGTTTTAGATTCTTTAAACTATATAGTGAGAAGTGGATCCCATCGGCATTTTACTCTAGCCTTACGCTATATCAATATTGGTCTTTGTAAACCCAAAAGGTAGACAACTCTTGTCAATTGCATCTTATACAACTCATATGATTGATCCTAAATACACTTTATCCTCACGTTATAGCAATATTGGATAAGTGTATTCCAGATTAACTTGTCAATCATCAAATATATGCTGCCAGTATAACCTTTACACTGTAGCAATATTGGACAATACATTCGCATATATTTGCCTTATCTTATGTTTAACCGACATAGCTCAAATCATCCTGACAATCTCTCACGCTGTAGCAATATTGGAAAAGATCGACGTGAATCGTCTAATACCGTATTGACAAGACAGATCATTATATAATATTATCTCATAATATAATATTATTTAATCTGATTTAAAGAGATTTTTATTTATTTATTTAATAAATAATTATTATAATTATTATTACCATTAACAATTATAATAATTTTCGCATCTCATACGAATCTAATTCATAATTAGAATATTTGTTTATACAATCATAACTAACCTCTACCAATAGGGCTCTCATTGTATTTAATAAGCATAAACAAATATATATTATATTTAATACAATAATATTACAATTATAATTGTATTAAATAAATCTCACATGTAAAAGTTTCAAATTAGAGTGTATTATTCAGAATGATCAGCATTAAATATTGAATGTTATAGCATTATACAATATAATGCTCTAAAAACAATTTCTTTGCTTTTTGTTTTTTAGTTTTCAACCTAAATCTTCATGGGTTTCTGACTTATGAACACCCCTACATTCCTTATTAATAACGCCCCAGCATTAAACACATCAACGCCTCAGCGTTCAACACATCAATGCCTCGCCTTTCTATATTTTTAACCCCCTATGACAAGAACTGCAATGCCACAGCTTTATTTAACCAATGCTCCGTGCTAAGCTATGAATGCTCCTACATTCAGTACTTAACGCCGCGGCGTTTATGTTATTACATGAACGCCCCAACGTTAGGTTCTTGACACCATGGCATTCTGTGATAGAAATTATTGTTCTATACTTAAAACACTTCAAAATACAATTTTTACTATTTTCAGGCATTCTAAATATTTCATATAACACTCCAACAACCCAGAAATACAATAAACATGCTTTGATACCCCTTGTTGACGTATTTTAGGGTGTATGCATGTGATTGTGTACATATTATAAAAACTAAACACATGTATCATATACACAAATTTGGCAGTAAAATTTATCATGTAATCAACATATACATATATACTTCAATTCTTAACAACTCAAGAATTCAGAAAACATACATTTGAAGACCTCCAATGAAGATTTCAAATCCGAATTTCTTTGCTCTAACTTTGGGTCACCTTAAAGTGAACTTTTATTCAATTCTAGTTCACAACAATCCGGTGAGATTGTGAAGCTAGAATAGTAGCAATATAATCTCCAGCAATAAGGTTTGTATTACTTGAATATTATAATATTGCATTGAAGTGTGTAGCTAGCTAGCTCAAGTGGTACCAGAGGTGCTCCCCAGTGGTCTTAGAACCCCATATGGTCCTGGGTTCGAGCCTCGAAAAGGCGAAAGAAAGGAGGGGGGACTCCGATATTCCTTTGAGTGGGCCCACCGAGTAGGGGTGGACCCCACCCTGCTAGTAGAGGGGTGGGGGCCCACAATAAAAAGAAATTGTAATATCCAATCCCTATTAGTAGTATTGGCGCCTAGTTTTCGGTATAGAACAAATAAGACACCGTAGGGTTACTCGATTTTAACCCTATTAGAAATATTTTCTTTATAGTGCACGTGAGAGATATCAGACCTAATTTGGTAATTTCACACTTGATCGGTGCGCCGGACGACCCTAGAATATTTTTAGAATTTTTCTCTATTGACTTGGAAAAGAAAATTCTAATTTACTACATGAATTTCCATTTAAGGGTTATGAATGGAACAAGCCTTTGTTGAGAAACATAATCCATATATTAGAGAATGGACCAATTAGAAGAAATCTCATGGATTGCCAAGTTGGAAGTTCTAGTTAGTTCTTTGAACTATTCTAACTAAATAGTTACAAATGAACTAATTACATAATTAGTTTTTAACTAATGGCAAATTAGAAGTTTTAAGTAAGTTGAAGGGCAAAATGGTAAATTGAGGGAGCACTATATATATGTTAGAAGTGTGTAGAAATTTGAAGAGAGATCAAACCAACACTTAGCCAAAAAAAAAAAGAGAGAAATTCGAGCTTCAAAGGGGGTGTTGCTACAGTGACTATTCAAGTTTTTTTTTTCATGATTTTTCAAGTGTAATCAAGCCAAATTAAGGTTACAAACCAATCCCTAAGCTCAATTGAAGTCTCTATTAGTGGAAATTCAAGAAAAAGAGGTAAGAAAAGCATTTTTTATGAGTTTGATAAGTGAGAATTCAAGAATGTGTTAATTGATGTTCTTATGTGTATTCTTGGCTTAGATTGAGTTAAATTCTAGTTTGGAGCTTGAAGGAGTCATCAATTTGAAGAAATTGGCAAGGTGAGAATTAAGGTTTTTGGTGATTTTGTTGTAGAGATTTCAATTGATTGTAATTAGGGCTTTAGAATGAAATTGGCATGATTTTGTTGTAATTGGAACAAGAAATTGAGAAAAGGAATGTGTTGTAACCTAGGGTGAAATTCTGCCACTTTAGGGAAGTTAGGAATTGAGTGGTGTTTTGATTGAATTGTTGTGTGTAAATGATGCATTTTGTGAATGGAATGTATATGGTTGATGAAAAACCCAAAAATGAAGAAAATGGGACATAATTGTCCATGTTGGAAAGGTGAAGGGCAAGTATGTCCAATCAAATGATAAAGTGTTCAATAATTTTCAGGGCGCCGGATGGTGAGTTAGTTTCGATTATGGCTCCGTAACTAAAATCGGGAAGTAGTTTACCTCCGGGCTTTGTATGCCGATTAGGGCATTTAGTAGTTAAATGAGATTCTAGTGTTCGATTTGGTTCTAAATGTCATTTATGGCGCGTAGGTGAGGATAACCGAGAGCGTTAACGGGAGCAGGAATCGGGAGCGAAATTGAGCACGGAGCGGTTGTGAGTGGAAATCTGCCATTTCTTTTACTTTTCGGTTATTATGTTTTTGCACAATGACTATGTATGTTTTATGAGCTTTCGATGCATAAACATGATTTATGATCTTGATATATTCATAGACATGCTTTTACATGATCGATTTGTGAAACAGTTTGAAAATTACTGCATTTGTTTTAAGGCCATTGGTACCCTCAGATTATAGTGGTGATGATTGTATTAGACCCGGCCGGTATATCCTGTGCACATGGGCAGGTCTTGGGGGTGTGTCACTAACTCCGGGAAGTTGGGATATCGAGTCATGTGAGTCGCTCTATGGGTACGGGATATTGTCTCGCTATATGCATGCGATGTAGGATTCCGCTGCGTAGCCAGTGAGATGTCTTGAGATGTCACTGTGGGTGCTGCTAGTTGAGGTGCCCCGTGACCTACTCACGTATGCGGTGCTACTTGAGTCGCTGCGTGGGTATAGAGATTTAGGGTTACCATTGGTACAATTTAGAAAGAAAATGGCCGAGCGAGAATTTTACTAGTTTTTGATTTACCGATAGCATTTATGCATTTATATGCACACAGTAGTTATTATGTTATACAGATTCTGAATATAGTTTTCCAAAGATGTAGATAAAACCCGCTCGGCAAGATTTCATTAGCATATGATATTATAAACCGTTTTACAATTTTACATCCGTTTTAGAAGCATAATTTCTGTATGTACTTTAGAAATTGCTATCTTTGTATAATATTCTTGTAATTGAATTCTCATTTACACTCACTGAGCTCCTTTAGCTTACTCGTTTTATGTTTTATGTTTTAAACCCCTTTCCCAGGTGCAGGTCTCAGAACGCAAGCTGCTGATTCTCCTATCGCCGAGTAGTGGGCCGAATCCAAAGATAATTTTTGTACATGTAAATGTGCTAATAGCACTCTTTACTTTATGCATAATAGTTGTAGGTATGTATATTTGTAAGTATGTGTTGAATCAAGAAGAAGAGATTTCCAGTTTATGATGATCATTTTTACTTTTATGATTATGCTTATTTTATGATTTACACGAAATAATTGAGTTGTGTTGGATTTGATTTGAAAAGGACCGGAGGTCCGAATTGCTAGAATTGAGATGTGTTGGAATTAAAAGTGAAATTTCTTTGCAGGTTTATGTGGATTTTCCGAAAAACAGGGGAAACTCTGTCCGTTTGTTTTTAAAACTAAAAAGTCGTTTTCATGTATATTACTAGATCTTCTTAGTAGTAACAAGAATTAAAAAGGGGTTCGCCTCGCGGAATTTCTTAACTTACCCAGTTAGATTCGGAGGAACTTCCGTCGGGGTGCCCGGCAGGGCCGCTGGGATCTATAGTAGAGGGTCTCGGGTCGGGTCCTGTCAGAGTGGTATCAGAGCATGGTTTTTGAAGTTTTAGTTAAAAAGTTCATTTTTAGAATGAGATTATTGAAATTGCTTGCATATTTTTCTAAGTTTAGAAAGTTGAATTCTTTGCATTTGATAATCATTTGCATCACTAAATTTTCAGAAAATATGCATCGTCGTGGAGGCCCACGTACTAGGAGAGCAGCTGCGGAGGCTTTTGCACCTGAAGAGGAGCAGGGAAATGAGTCAGTAAATGTTCCTACGCCTCAGACCCCTCCTGAATCATCTCAACCCGCTGAGCTAGAGGGTGGAAATGTGAATATAGCTCAAATGGCCCAGATACTAGCAGCGGCGATCCAACAGCCGCGAGAGTCCGGAGTGTCCATTGAACGCGCCAAGAAATTGGGCGCTAAGGCTTATGATGGAACCGGAGATCATGAGAGAGCTTTATCTTGGTTAGAGAACAATGAAGAAATTTTTCAGGTTATGGGATGTACGGAAGAGCAGATGGTGGTATACTCTGCATTTCTATTGAAAGAAGGAGCGAAGGATTGATGGAAGGCCTTGCAAAGGAGAAACGCCGATGGGGTGTCTTGGGCACTTTTCAAAGAGGAATTTCTGAATAAGTTCTACCCCAAAAGCTATAAAGATGCGAAGATAGAAGAATTCTTCAAGCTCGAACAGGGTTCCCTCTCGGTGGCTGAGTACGAGAAGAAGTTTTCGGAGCTCCTTCGTGCTGTTCCATTTATAGCCGATAATGAAGAGCAGAAGGCTAACCGTTTTGCAGTGGGTCTCAATCCACGAATCAGGGCGTACGTAGTATCGGCAGCCCACACTCAGTATGGATCATTGGTGGAAGCTGCAACATGGGTTGAAAGAAGCATGGCGGCCATCCCTAAACCGAAACAGCAGGGTCAGAAAAGAGGCTGGTCAGGTAGTTCTCGAGGAGGACCGAGTAAATTCCCCTGAACAGAGGAGAGATCGTCATGGTCCAGCAGTCGAAAGCCAAGCCAAGGAGCTCAATCCAGCCAAGCTTCCGTTCGGCAACCATCCGCCGGATTCCGAAGCACTAAGGAGAGTTGGAAGAATTTCCCGGTGTGTAATAGATATGGCAAGACCCATCTGAGGGATTGTAGGAAGGGGACTACCGGGTGTTATAAGTGCGGACAAGAGGGTCACTACATGAGAGATTGCCCGAATGATGGAGCTAGCAGCAAGCCAGAAGATAGACCACCAGCTCCAGGACAAACCAGCGGCGGCCGAGGGCAGATTCGAGGAGGTCCCCAATTCAGAAGATCGAGCGGCGCGAGCCAGCCTGGTAGGGGCGCCGGTCGAGGAGGATCATCCGGTGGATCACAAGTGAAACCGCATACCCAGGCTAGGGTATTTGCGGTGACCCAACAGGAGGCGGATGCGGCCCCAGAAGTTGTGACAGGTACAATGTCAGTTTTTGATCGAAATGCTTATGTACTGATAGATCCTGGAGCGACCCATTCTTTTATTTCTGTGGAGTTTGTTGCAAACGCTAGTATAACACCCCAGTTATTAGATGGCGCGGTAATAGTGTCTCTTCCTACCGGAGACTCCATTATAGCAGAAACGGTGTATAAGAGTAGTAAAATCAGTATTGAAAGCCGAGAGTTTATGGCAGATTTGATTGTGTTGGCCATCAGTGAGTTTGATGTGATTTTAGGGATGGATTGGTTGTCTAAATATCGAGCCTCAGTGGATTGCTTCCGGAAAGAAGTTAGATTATGTAGCCCTAGCGGAACGGAAGTTATTTTCCGCGGGGTACGGAAATCACTTTCTGCCAGCATGGTGTCGGTAATGAAGGCAAGAAAGATGTTTCGGAAGTCATGTCAGGGTTACTTAGTCTATGCCATAGACGTAAGGGATGGTGGAACGAAATTGGAGGATATTCCGGTGGTGAGAGAGTTTCCGGATGTATTCCCCGAGGATCTTCCGGGATTGCCTCCGGATAGAGAGATAGAGTTTAAAATAGAAGTAGCCCCTGGAACACAACCAGTTTCTAAAGCACCCTACAAAATGGCTCATTCAGAATTGAAAGAACTGAAGGTTCAGTTGGAAGAGTTGGTGAATAAGGGTTTCGTTAGACCGAGTACTTCTCCTTGGGGTGCACCGGTTTTGTTTGTGAAGAAGAAAGACGGAAGCATGAGATTGTGCATTGATTACCGGGAGCTGAATAAAGTAACGGCGCGTAATCAATATCCACTTCCGAGAATTGATGATTTATTTGATCAGCTGCAAGGAGCCAGAGTATTTTCCAAGATAGATTTGAGGTCCGGCTATCATCAATTGAAGATTCGGGAGGAAGATGTTCCTAAGACGGCCTTTATGACCCGATATGGGCATTATGAATTTTTGATTATGCCTTTTGGGCTGACTAATGCCCCAGCTGCCTTTATAGATCTTATGAACAGAGTTTTTAGATCTTATTTAGATCGGTTTGTGATAGTATTTATTGATGATATATTAGTATATTCAAGCAGTGAGGAAGAGCATACAGAACATTTGAGGATAGTTTTGCAGACCTTAAAGGAGCATCAGTTGTATGCCAAACTAAGTAAATGTCAATTTTGGCTAGATAGAGTTGCATTTTTGGGGCATGTAATATCTGCAGAAGGGGTAGCAGTAGATCCCCAGAAGATCGAAGCAATAGTGAATTGGAGACAGCCTACGAACGTGACGGAGATTCGTAGTTTCTTGGGTTTGGCCGGATATTATAGGAAGTTTGTAGAGGGATTCTCAAGGATAGCCGCTCCTCTGACTAAGTTAACCCGGAAAGAAGAGAAGTTTGTATGGTCGGAAGCGTGCCAGCAGAGCTTCGAAGAGCTAAAGAGAAGGTTGACGTCGGCCCCTGTGCCTACACTTCCGTCAGGGAATGACGGTTTTACCATATATTGTGATGCTTCCAGGCAAGGTCTAGGTTGTGTGCTAATGCAGAAGGAGAAAGTAATAGCCTATGCTTCCAGACAATTAAAGAAGCATGAACAGAATTATCCTACACATGACCTAGAACTAGCTGCGGTAGTTTTTGCTTTAAGAATTTGGAGGCATTATTTGTATGGGGTTCCTTGCAAGATCTTTACGGATCATAAGAGCCTGCAGTACTTGTTCACTCAGAAAGAATTAAATATGAGGCAGAGAAGATGGCTGGAGCTTATTAAAGATTATGAGTGCACCTTGGAATACCATCCAGGAAAAGCTAACGTGGTAGCAGATGCTCTCAGCAGGAAGCCTATCAGTTCAATAGCTCACTTGAAGGTCGCATATCTATCGATGTTGATAGAATTAAGGTCTTTAGGTGTAAAATTAGAATTATCAGATTCGGGAGCATTATTAGCCACATTTCAGGTCCGTCCAATACTGGTTGATCGGATCAAAGAACTACAGACTCAAGACCCACAAATAGTTAAATTAAAGGGTGAAATCGAGTTCGGGCAGCGAAAGGATCTTTCAGTGACCGAGGATGGTGTAGTAACCTTGGGTCGGAGGTTATGTGTTCCGGATGTAAATGAGTTAAGAAGAGAGATTATGGAAGAAGCTCATTCTTCAGCGTATGCTATGCATCCCGGGAGCACAAAGATGTACCGTACCCTAAAAGAGCACTACTGGTGGAAGGGCATGAAGTAAGATATAGCTGAATTTGTCTCGAGATGCCTAACTTGTCAACAAGTAAAAGCGGAGCATCAGAAACCTGCAGGGCTCTTGCAACCCCTTCCGGTTCCGGAGTGGAAATGGGAAAGAATAACGATGGACTTTGTGGTAGGACTTCCGCGTAGCCAGAGAGGCCATGACGCAATATGGGTGATTGTTGATAGACTGACGAAATCTGCTCACTTCCTACCCATCAGAAGCAGTTGTTCTTTAGATAAATTAGCCCAATTGTACGTAGATGAGGTGGTACGACCCCATGGAGTTCCCGTGTCCATTGTGTCAGACAGGGATCCACGGTTCACTTCTCGATTTTGGCCCAGTTTACAGAAAGCTCTAGGTACAAAATTGAGTTTCAGTACGGCCTTTCATCCTCAGACGGATGGTCAGTCGGAACGGACAATTCAGACACTTGAAGATATGCTTAGAGTGTGTGTTATGGAGTTTAAGGGAAGTTGGGATACTCATCTACCGCTAATGGAGTTCGCCTACAATAATAGCTACCATACTAGCATCGGAATGGCACCATATGAGGCATTGTACGGAAGAAAGTGCATAACTCCAGTTTGTTGGGATGAGGTAGGTGAAAGGAAGCTGATTGGCCCAGAAATTGTTTAGATTACTTCGAAAAAGATTCAACTTATCAAGCAGAGATTGAAAACAGCTAATGATAGACAGAAAAGTTATGCAGATAACAGAAGAAGAGACTTGGAGTTTGAGATCGGTGATAAGGTCTTTCTGAAGATATCACCATGGAAATGAGTACTAAGATTCGGGAAGCGAAGAAAACTGAGTCCCCGATATATTGGACCGTACGAGATAGTTGAAAGAGTTGGAAATGTGGCATATCGTCTACGGTTACCCGAAGATCTAGCTAGAATCCATGATGCGTTTCATGTTTCTATGCTTCGCAAGTATATAGCAGATCCTTCACACATCCTAAGGGAACAACTGGTAGAATTGAATGAAAACTTGACCTACAAAGAGAAGCCTGTGCAAATCCTAGACCGGAAAGAGCAAGTCCTTCGTAACAAAAGCATTTCCTTAGTTAAGGTGTTATGGATGAACCATGGGGTAGAAGAGGCCACGTGGGAACGTGAAGATCAGATGCGAGTCCAACATCCTTACCTCTTTGAGACAGGTATGATTAAAATTTCGAGGACGAAATTTTTTTAAGGAGGGGTGAAATTGTAATATCCAATCCCTATTAGTAGTATTGGCGCCTAGATTTCGGTATAGAACAAATAAGACACCGTAGGGTTACTCGATTTTAACCCTATTAGAAATATTTTCTTTATAGTGCACGTGAGAGATATCAGACCTAATTTGGTAATTTCACACTTGATCGGTGCGCCGGACGACCCTAGAATATTTTTAGAATTTTTCTCTATTGACTTGGAAAAGAAAATTCTAATTTACTACATGAATTTCCATTTAAGGGTTATGAATGGAACAAGCCTTTGTTGAGAAACATAATCCATATATTAGAGAATGGACCAATTAGAAGAAATTTCATGGATTGCCAAGTTGGAAGTTCTAGTTAGTTCTTTGAACTATTCTAACTAAATAGTTACAAATGAACTAATTACATAATTAGTTTTTAACTAATGGCAAATTAGAAGTTTTAAGTAAGTTGAAGGGCAAAATGGTAAATTGAGGGAGCACTATATATATGTTAGAAGTGTGTAGAAATTTGAAGAGAGATCAAACCAACACTTAGCCAAAAAAAAAAGAGAGAAATTCGAGCTTCAAAGGGGGTGCTGCTACAGTGACTATTCAAGTTTTTTTTTTTCATGATTTTTCAAGTGTAATCAAGCCAAATTAAGGTTACAAACCAATCCCTAAGCTCAATTGAAGTCTCTATTAGTGGAAATTCAAGAAAAAGAGGTAAGAAAAGCATCTTTTATGAGTTTGATAAGTGAGAATTCAAGAATGTGTTAATTGATGTTCTTATGTGTATTCTTGGCTTAGATTGAGTTAAATTCTAGTTTGGAGCTTGAAGGAGTCATCAATTTGAAGAAATTGGCAAGGTGAGAATTAAGGTTTTTGGTGATTTTGTTGTAGAGATTTCAATTGATTGTAATTAGGGCTTTAGAATGAAATTGGCATGATTTTGTTGTAATTGGAACAAGAAATTGAGAAAAGGAATGTGTTGTAACCTAGGGTGAAATTCTGCCACTTTAGGGAAGTTAGGAATTGAGTGGTGTTTTGATTGAATTGTTGTGTGTAAATGATGCATTTTGTGAATGGAATGTATATGGTTGATGAAAAACCCAAAAATGAAGAAAATGGGACATAATTGTCCATGTTGGAAAGGTGAAGGGCAAGTATGTCCAATCAAATGATAAAGTGTTCAATAATTTTCAGGGCGCCGGATGGTGAGTTAGTTTCGATTATGGCTCCGTAACTAAAATCGGGAAGTAGTTTACCTCCGGGCATTGTATGCCGATTAGGGCATTTAGTAGTTAAATGAGATTCTAGTGTTCGATTTGGTTCTAAATGTCATTTATGGCGCGTAGGTGAGGATAACCGAGAGCGTTAACGGGAGCAGGAATCGGGAGCGAAATTGAGCACGGAGCGGTTGTGAGTGGAAATCTGCCATTTCTTTTACTTTTCGGTTATTATGTTTTCGCACAATGACTATGTATGTTTTATGAGCTTTCGATGCATAAACATGATTTATGATCTTGATATATTCATAGACATGCTTTTACATGATCGATTTGTGAAACAGTTTGAAAATTACTGCATTTGTTTTAAGGCCATTGGTACCCTCAGATTATAGTGGTGATGATTGTATTAGACCCGGCCGGTATATCCTGTGCACATGGGCAGGTCTTGGGGGTGTGTCACTAACTCCGGGAAGTTGGGATATCGAGTCATGTGAGTCGCTCTATGGGTACGGGATATTGTCTCGCTATATGCATGCGATGTAGGATTCCGCTGCGTAGCCAGTGAGATGTCTTGAGATGTCACTGTGGGTGCTGCTAGTTGAGGTGCCCCGTGACCTACTCACGTATGCGGTGCTACTTGAGTCGCTGCGTGGGTATAGAGATTTAGGGTTACCATTGGTACAATTTAGAAAGAAAATGGCCGAGCGAGAATTTTACTAGTTTTTGATTTACCGATAGCATTTATGCATTTATATGCACACAGTAGTTATTATGTTATACAGATTCTGAATATAGTTTTCCAAAGATGTAGATAAAACCCGCTCGGCAAGATTTCATTAGCATATGATATTATAAACCGTTTTACAATTTTACATCCGTTTTAGAAGCATAATTTCTGTATGTACTTTAGAAATTGCTATCTTTGTATAATATTCTTGTAATTGAATTCTCATTTACACTCACTGAGCTCCTTTAGCTTACTCGTTTTATGTTTTATGTTTTAAACCCCTTTCCCAGGTGCAGGTCTCAGAACGCAAGCTGCTGATTCTCCTATCGCCGAGTAGTGGGCCGAATCCAAAGATAATTTTTGTACATGTAAATGTGCTAATAGCACTCTTTACTTTATGCATAATAGTTGTAGGTATGTATATTTGTAAGTATGTGTTGAATCAAGAAGAAGAGATTTCCAGTTTATGATGATCATTTTTACTTTTATGATTATGCTTATTTTATGATTTACACGAAATAATTGAGTTGTGTTGGATTTGATTTGAAAAGGACCGGAGGTCCGAATTGCTAGAATTGAGATGTGTTGGAATTAAAAGTGAAATTTCTTTGCAGGTTTATGTGGATTTTTCGAAAAACAAGGGAAACTCTGTCTGTTTGTTTTTAAAACTAAAAAGTCGTTTTCATGTATATTACTAGATCTTCTTAGTAGTAACAAGAATTAAAAAGGGGTTCGCCTCGCGGAATTTCTTAACTTACCCAGTTAGATTCGGAGGAACTTCCGTCGGGGTGCCCGGCAGGGCCGCTGGGATCTATAGTAGAGGGTCTCGGGTCGGGTCCTATCATATAATCCATATATTAAGGAATGGACCAATTAGAAGAAATCTCATGGATGGCCAAGTTAGAAATTCTAGTTAGTTCTTTGAACTATTCTAACTAGATAGTTACAAATGAACTAATTACATAATTAGTTTTCAACTAATGATAAATTAGTAATTTTAAGTAAGTTTAAGGGCAAAATGGTCAATTGAGGGAGTACTATATATATGTTAGAAGTGTGTAGAATTTTGAAGAGAGCAAAACTAACACTTAGCGCAAAAAGAGAGAAAATTCGAGCTTGAAGGGGAGGGCTGCTACAGTGACCTTTTAAGTTTTTTTTTTTTCATGATTTTGTATGCTTAATCAAGCCAAAATAAGGTTACATACCAATCCCTAAGCTGAATTGAAGTCTCAATTAGTGGAAATTCAAGAAAAAGAGGCAAGAAAAGCATTATTGTATGAGTTTGATAAGAGTGTTTTCAAGAATGCTTCAATTGACATTCTTATGTGCATTCTTGGCTTAGATTGAGCTGAATTCTAGTGTGGAGCATAAAGGAGTCATCAATTTGAAAAAAATGACAAGGTAAGAATTAGGGTTTTTGGTGATTTTGTTGTAGAGATTTCAATTAGTTGTAATTAAGGCTTTAGAATGAAATTGACATGATTTTGTTGTAATTGGAACAAGAAATTGAGAAAAGGAATGTGTTCGAACCTAAGGTGAAATTCTACCACTTTAGGGAAGTTAGTGATTGGGTGGTGTTTTGATTGAATTGTTGTGTGTAAATGGTGCATGTTGTAAATTGAATGTATATGTTGATGGAAATATCAAAAATGAAGATAATGGGACATAATTATCCGTTTTAAAAAGGTGAAGGGCAATTATGTCCAACCAAGATTGTAAGGCATTCAATAATTTTCAGGGCGCGATGGTGAGATAGATTTGATTTGGTTCTAAATGTCATTTATGGCGCGTAGGTGAAGATAACCGAGAGTGATAATGGGAGCAGAAATCGGGAGCGAAATTGGGCGAGGAGCGGTTGTGAGTGGAAATTTGCCCTTTCTTTTACTTTTCATTTATTATGTTTTTGTATAATGAATATGCATGTTTTATGAGCTTTCGATGCATAACCATGATTTACGATCTTGATATATATTCATAGACATGCTTTTACACGATCGAATTGAGAAACAGTTTTAAAATTTCTACATTCGTTTTTAAGGCCATTGGTACCCTCAGATTATAGTGGTGATAATTAAATTAGACCCGGCCGGTATATCCCGTACACATGGGCAGGTCTTAGGGGTGTGTCACTAACTCTGAGAAGTCGGGATGTCGTGTTATATGAGTCGCTCTATGTGTACGGGGTATTGTCTTGCTATATGCATGCAATGTAGGATTCCGCTGCATAGCCAGTGAGATGTCTTGAGATGTCACTGTAGGTGCTGCTAGTTGAGGTGCCCCGTGACCTACTCACGTGTGCGGTGCTAGTTGAGTCGCTGCGTGAGTATAGAGCTTTAGGGTTACCATTTATTCAGTTTAGAAAGAAAATGGCCGAGCGAGGATTTTACTAGTTTTTGATTTACCGATAGCATTTATGCATTTATATGCACACAACAGTTATTATGTTATACAGATTCTGGATATTGTTTTCCAAAGATGTAGATAAAACCCGCTTGGCAAGATTTCATTAGCATATGATATTAGAAACCATTTTACAGTTTTGCATCAACTTTAGAAGCGTAATTTCTGCATGTACTTTAGAAATTGCTATCTTTGCATAATGTTCTTGTAATTGAAATCTTATTTGCACTCACTGAGCTCCTTTTGCTCACCTATTTTGTGTTTTATGTTTTCTAAACCCTTTTTCCAGGTGCTGGTCTCGGTATACAAGCTGCTAATTCTCCTATTGCCGAGTAGTGGTCCAAATTCGAAGATTATTTTTGTACATGTAAATGTGCTAAATAACACTCTTTACTTTATGCATAATAGTTGTAGGCATGTATATTTGTTTGTATGTTTTGAACCAAGAAGAAGAGATTTCAAGTTTATGATGATTGTTTTTGCTTTTCATGAGTATGCTCATTTTGTGATTTAAATGAATAATTGATTTGTGTTGGATTTGATTTGGAAATGACCGGAGGTCCGAATTGGTAATATTGAGATGTGTTGGAAATAAAAGTGAAATTGCTCTGCAGGTTTATATGGATTTTCTGAAAAATAGGGGAAACTCTGTCTATTTGTTTTTAAAATTAAGATATCATTTTCATGTATATTACAAGACTTTCTCCTTAATAACAAGAATTAAAGTGGGGTTCTCCTCGCCGAATTTCTCAACTTACCCAGTTAGGTTTGGAGGAACTTCCATCGGGGTGCTCGGCAGGGCCGCCGGGATCTATAGTAGAGGGTCTCAGGTCGGGTCCTGTCATCTGCATGGTCTAGCAACCAGAAACCAAGCCAAGGAGCTCAATCCAGCCAAGCTTTTGTTCGGCAACCATCCGCCGAATTCCGAAGCACTAAAGAGAGTTGGAAGAATTTTTCGGTGTGTAATAAATGTGGCAAGGCCCATCCTGGGGATTGTAGGAAGGGGATTACTAGGTGTTATAAGTGCGGGCAAGAGGGTCACTACATGAGAGATTGCCTGAATGATGGAGCTAGCAGTAAGCTACAAGATAGACCACCAGCTCTGGGACAAACTAGTGGTGGTCGAGGGCAGATTCGAGGAGGTCCCCAATTCAGAAAATCGAACAGCGTGAGCTAGCCTAGTAGGGGAACTGGTCAAGGAGGATCATCCGGAGGACCGCAAGGTATATCGCATACCCAGGCTAGGGTATTTGCGGTGACCCAACAAGAGGTGGATTAGGCCTCAGAAGTTGTGACAGGTACAATGTCAAATTTTGATCGAGATGCTTATGTACTGATAGATCTTAGAGCGACCAATTCTTTTATTTCTGTAAAGTATGCTGCAAATGCTAGTATAGTGCCCCAGTTATTAGATGGCGCAGTAGTAGTATCTTTTCCTCCCGGTGACTCCATTGTAGCAGAAATGATGTATAGGAGTATTAAAATCAGTATTGAGAGCCAAGAGTTTATTATGGATTTGATTGTGTTGGCCATCAGTGAGTTTGATGTAATTTTAGGGATGGATTGGTTGTCTAAGTATCGGGCCTCAGCGGATTGCTTTCGGAAAGAAGTCAGATTATGTAGCCCAGGCAGAACGGAAGTTATTTTTCGTAGGGTTCAAAAATCACTTTCCTCCAGCATGGTGTCGGTAATAAGGGCAAGAGAGATGCTTCGAAAGTCATGTTAGGGTTATTTAGTCTATGCCATAGACATAAGAGAGGGTGGAACGAAATTGGAAGATATTCCAGTGGTTATAAAGTTTCCGGATGTATTCCCAAATGATCTTTCGAGCTTGCCACCAGATAGAGAGATAGAGTTTAAAATAGAAGTAGCCCCTGGAACGCAACCAATTTCTAAAGCACCCTACACAATGGCTCTTTCAGAATTGAAATAACTGAAGGTTCAGTTAGAAGAGTTAGTGAATAAGAGTTTTATTAGACCGAGTACTTCTCCTTGGGGGGCACCGATTTTATTTGTAAAGAAGAAAGATGGAAGCATGAGATTATGCATTGATTACAGGGAACTGAATAAAGTAACAGTGCGTAATCAATATCCACTTTCGAGAATTTATGATTTATTCAATTAGCTACAAGGAGCCAGAGAGTTTTCCAAGATAGATATGAGGTTAGGTTATCATCAACTGAAGATCTTGGAGGAAGATGTTCCTAAGACGGCCTTTAGGACCCGTTATGGGCATTATGAATTCTTGATTAAGCTTTTTGGGCTGACTAATGCACCAACTGCTTTTATGGATCTCATGAATAGAGGTTTTCAATCCTATTTAGATCGGTTTATGATTGTATTTATTGATGATATATTGATTTATTCAAGCAGTAAGGAAGAGCATGCATAACATTTGAGGATAGTTTTGTAGACTTTAAGGGAGCATCGACTGTACACCAAACGTAGTAAATGCTAGTTTTGGCTAGATAGAGTGGCATTTTTGAGGCATGTATTCTCTGCAGAAGGAGTAGTAGTAAATTCCCAGAAGATTGAAGCAATAGTGAATTGGAGATAGCCCACGAACGTGACGGAGGTTCGTAGTTTCTTGGGTTTGGCCAGATATTATAGGAAGTTTGTAGAGGGATTTTCAAAAATAGTCGCTCCTCTGACTAAACTAACCCAGAAAGAAGAGAAGTTTGTATGGTCGAAAGCGTGCCAGCAGAGCTTCGAAGACCTTAAGCGAAGGTTGACTTCAGCCCCAGTGCTTACACTTCTGTCGGGGAATGATGGATTTACCATATATTGTGATGCTTTTAGGCAAAGTCTAGGTTATGTGCTGATGCAGAAGGAGAAAGTAATAACTTATGCTTCCAGACAATTAAAGAAGCATGAACATAATTATCCTACATATGACCTAGAACTAGCTGCAGTAGTTTTTGCTTTAAGAATTTGGAGGCATTATTTGTATGGGGTTCCTTGTAAGATCTTTACGGATCATAAAAGCATGTAGTATTTGTTCACCCATAAAGAATTGAATATGAGGCAGAGAAGGTGGCTAGAACTTATTAAAGATTATGACTGCACTTTGGAGTACCATCCAGAAAAAGCTAATGTGGTAGCAGATGCTCTCAACTAAAATCCTGTCGATTCAATAGCTCACTTAAAGGTCACATATCTATCAATGTTGATAGAATTGAGGTCTTTAGGTGTAAAATTAGAATTGTCAGATTCGGGGGCACTATTAGCCATATTTCAAGTCCGTCTAATATTAGGTTGATTGGATCAAAGAACTACACACTCAAGATATATAAGTAGTTAAATTAAAGGGTGAAATCAATTCCGGGCAGCGTAAGGATCTTTTAGTGACCGAAGATGGTGTAGTAACCTTGGGTAAAAGGTTATGTGTTCCGGATGTAAATGAGTTAAGAAGAGAGATTATGGAAGAAGCTCATTCTTCTGCGTATGCTCTGCATCCGGGGAGCACAAAGATGTACCGTACCCTAAAAGAGCGCTACTGGTGGAAGGGTATGAAGAAAGATGTAGCCAAATTTATCTCGGGATACCTAACTTGCCAACAAGTAAAAGTTGAGCATAAGAAACCTGTAGAGCTCTTGCAATCCCTTCTAACTCCTGAGTGGAAATGGGAAAGAATAACGATGGACTTCGTGGTAGGACTTCCGCATAGCCAGAGGTAATTATTGATAGATTAACAAAATCAGCCCATTTCCTGCCCATTAGAAGCAGTTGTTCTTTAGATAAATTGGTCCAGTTATACGTAGATGAGGTGGTACAACTCCATGGAGTTTCGGTATCTATTGTGTTCGACAGGGATCCACGGTTCACTACTCAATTTTGGCCCAGCTTAAAGAAAGCTCTAGGCACGAAATTTAGTTTCAGTACAGCCTTTCATCCACAGATGGATGGTCAGTCTGAATGGACAATTCAGACACTTGAAGATATGATTAAAGCGTGTGTTATAAAGTTTAAGGAAAGTTGGGATACTCATCTGCCGCTAATGGAGTTTGCCTATAATAATAGCTACCAGACTAGCATCGGGATGGCACCATATAAAGCATTATATGGAAGAAAGTGCTGAACTCCAGTTTATTGGGATGAGGTAGGTGAAAGTAAGTTGATCGGCCCAGAAATTGTCTAGATTACTTGAGAAAAGATTCAACTTATCAGGCAGAGATTGAGAACGGCTAATGATAAACAGAAGAGTTATGCAGATAACAAGAGAAGGGACTTAGAGTTTAAGATTGGTAATAAGGTCTTTTTGAAGATATCACCATGGAAATGAGTACTAAGATTCAAAAAGCGAGGAAAGCTAAGTCCCCGATATATTGGGCCGTATGAGATAGTTGAAAGAGTTGAAAAGATGGTATATCATTTACGGTTACTATAAGATCTGGATAGAATCCATGATATGTTTCATGTTTCCATGCTTCACAAATATATAACAGATCCTTCGCACATTCTAAGGGAACAATTAGTAGAATTGAATGAGAACTTGACCTATGAAGAGAAACCTGTGCAAATCCTAGACCGAAAAGAGCAAGTCCTTCGTAACAAAAGCATTTTCTTAGTAAAGGTGTTATGGATAAACCATGGGGTAGAAGAAGCCACGTGGGAATGTGAAGATCAGATGTGAGTGCAACATCCTCACCTTTTTGAGACAGGTATGATTTAAATTTCGAGGACGAAATTTTTTAAGGAGGGGTGAAATTATAATGTCCAATCCCTATTAGTAGTATTGGCGTCTAGATTTGGGTATAGAGCAAATAAGGCACTGTAGGGCTATTCGATTTTAAGCCTATTAGACATATTTTTGTCATGGTGCATGTGAGAGATATTAGACCTAATTTGTTAATTTCACACTTGATCGGAGAGCTGGACGACCCTAGAATATTTTTAAAATTTTTCTCTATTGGCTTAGAAAAGGAAATCCTAATTTACTACATGAATTTTCATTTAAGGGTGATGTATGAAGCAAGCCTTTGTTGAGAAATATAATCAATATATTAAGAAATTGACCAATTAGAAGAAATCTAATGGATTGCCAAGTTGAAAATTCTAGTTAGATCTTTGGACTATTATAACTAGATAGTTACAAATGAACTAATTATATAATTAGTTTTCAACTAATGGCACATTAGTAATTTTAAGTAAGTTAGAGGGCAAAATGGTCAATTGAGGGAGCATTATATATATATTAGAAGTGTGTATAAATTTGAAGAGAATTAAAACCAAAACCTAGAGCAAAAAAGAGAGAAATTCAAGCTTGAAGGGGAGGGATGCTACAGTGACCTTTCAAGTTTTTTTTTCATGATTTTTCATGCTTAATCAAGTCAAAATAAGGATACATACCAATCCTTAAGCTCAATTGAAGCCTTAATTAGTGGAAATTCAAGAAAAAGAGGTAAGAAAAGCATTGTTGTACGAGTTTGATAAGAGTGTTTTCAAGAATGCTTCAATTGACATTCTTATATGTATTCTTGGCTTAGATTGAGTTGAATTCCAGTGTGGAGCTTGAAGGAGTCATCAATTTCAAGAAATTGGCAATGTAAGAATTAGGGTTTTTTTGGCAATTTTGCTGTAGAAAATTTAATTGGTTGTGGTTTTAGAATAAAATTGACTTGATTTTGTTATAATTGAAACAAAAAATTGAGAAAAAGGAATATGTTGGAACCTAAGGTGAAATTCTATCACTTTAGGGAAGTTAGGGATTGAATGGTGTTTTGATTAAGTTGTTGTGTGTAAATGGTGCATATTGTAAATTGAATGTATATGGTTGATGAAAAAACCAAAAATGAAGATAATGGAACATAATTGTCCATTTTAGAAAGGTGAAGGCAATTATGTCCAACCAAGTTATAAGGCGTTAAATAACTTTCAAGGCGCCAGATGGTGAGTTATATTAGATTAAATGGCTCCGTAAATAAAAATTAAAAAGTAGTATGCACCTGGGCTTTGTGTGCCGATTAGGGTATTTAGTAGTTAAATAAGATTCGAGCATTCAATTCGGTTCTAAATGCCATTTATGGCGCGTAGGTGAAGATAACTGAGAGCGATAGTTGGAGCAGAAATCGGGAGCGAAATTAAGCGTAGAGCGATTGTGAGTGGAAATCTGTTATTTCTTTTACTTTTTGTTTATTATGTTTTTGCATAATGAATATGTATGTTTTATGAGTTTTCGATGCATAGCCATGATTTATGATCTTGATATATATTCATAGACATGCTTTTACATGTTCGATTTGAGAAACAGTTTTAAAATTTTTGCATTTGTTTTAAAGGCCATTGGTACCCTCAAATTATAGTAGTGATGATTGTATTAGACTCGGCTGGTATATTCCGTGCACATGGGCAGGTCTTGGGGGTGTGTCACTAACTCTAGAAAGTCGGGATGTCGAGTCATGTGAGTTGCCCTATGTGTTTGGGGTATTGTCTCGCTATATGCATGCGATGCAGGATTCCACTGCATAGCCAGTGAGATGTCTTGAGATGTCACTGTGGGTGCTGCTAGTTGAGGTGCCCCGTGACTTACTCACGTGTGTGGTGCTAGTTGAGTTGTTGTGTGAGTATAGAGCTTTAGAATTACCATTGGTACAGTTTAAAAAAAAAAAGACCGAGCTAGTATTTTACCAGTTTTTGATTTACCAATAGCATTTATGCATTTATATGCACACAGCAGTTATTATATTATATAAATTTTCGATATTATTTTTCAAAGATGTAGATAAAACCCACTCAGCAAAATTTCATTAGCATATGATATTAGAAACCGTTTTACAGTTTTACATCAGTTTTAGAAGCATAATTTCTGCATGTACTTTAGAAATTGCTATCTTTGCATAGTGTTCTTGTAATTGAAATCTTATTTACACTCACTGAGCTCCTTTAGCTCTCCCATTTTGTGTTTTATGTTTTCTAAACCCCTTTCCCAGGTAAAGGTCTCGGTACACAAGCTGCTGATTCTCCTATTGCTGAGTAGTGGGCCGAATCCAAAGATCATTTTTGTACATATAAATGTGCTAAATAACACTCTTTACTTTATGCATAATAGTTGTAAGCATGTATATTTGTATATATGTTTTGAACCAACAAGAAAAAAGTTCGAGATTATGATGATCATTTTTGCTTTTCATGAGTATGCTCATTTTGTGGTTCAAATGAATAATTAAGTTGTGTGGATTTGATTTGGAAAGGACCGAAGGTCCGAATTGGTAGTATTGAGATGTGTTGGAAATAGAAGTAAAATTTTTTTGCAGGTTTTATATGAAGTTTTTGAAAAGTAGGGGAAACTCTGGCCGTTATTTTTTTTAAAATTAAAATGTCATTTTTATGTATATTACAAGAGCATCGCAATAATAGCATGAATTAAAAAAGGGTTTGCCTTGCAAAATTTCTTAACTTACCCAGTTAGTTTTGGAGAAACTTTCGTCGGAATGCCCGGCAAGGCCGCTGGTATCTATAGTAGAGGGTCTCGGGTCGGGTTCTGTCAATATATGTTCACCTTAGGTGAAGGTGCTATATGTTGGAAATCTACTATGTAGACTTGCATTGCACAATTTACCATGAAATTTGAATTAAAAACTTTAGAAAGGCTTTGTTCCGAAGCTGAGTGATTAAGGACACTTATATATGATCTTTCCTTTAATTCTCACTCTCCTAACTCTATTACAATCAATTATGATTCTCTAGCTACTATAGCTAGAGTAAAGAATAAAATATACAATAGGAAGGGTAGACATATTCATCTACGACATGGAATTGTTAAGTAGCCGCTAAAATCTGTGGTGGTGAGCCTAGAGTTTGTGAGGTCAGAGATGAATTTGACTGATCCTTTGACAAAATCACTAAATAAGAGATTAATAGAACAGACATCATAGGGGATGGGACTTCAGCCAAGAGTAATAGATAATAGTGATAGTAACCCTACCTATGTGATTGGAGATCCCATAAAGTAGGTTCATAGAGGTAAGAACAAGTCATTTATTGTCTAGTTGTACTACCGATAATACTTGTAAGTTCTTTCTTATGGCGAGGTAGTACTTTTACAGTGGTAAAATATTAATGTAGTTGATAAAGGCAAATTTGTCATATATTTTCTCATGTTTTTATTATTGATATTTTATGATTTTATGAGAATAGATGGCTATTTATGTGCATTATTGTTATTTATAGGGACTTGAATGAAATTTAAAGAAAGCAAGCAAAAGGAGCAAAAATAGGGACTAAAATGCAAAGTTTTCAAAATATGTGTTCATCGCCCCAGCGCCATAAGGATTGTCGCCCCAGCGCTGAAATAGTGATTGAAATAAGAAAAATGACCTGCTTAAGTCGCGTCTAGCGCCCCAGCGTCGAAGAGTCACCGCGCCAGCGACGCTACATCGCCCCAGCGCTATCAACATACCGCTCCAGCGGTAATAGGTTTTTCACGTGTTGCCCCAGTGACAACTGCATAGCGCGACAGCGGTAGTGCGAGTCCTAGTCCGATGAGAATTGAGATTTTTAAGCTCATATCAATCCCTATAAAAAGCCACTCGCTCCCAACCTTCAGGAATGAATCCAAGACGACCCAAGAGCACCAAGAATACAGAGCACGAGTCTTAGAAAGCAATAGGAGCTTAATTGAAGCAACTTTAGAGAGAGATACAAGACGTTCTTCGGCATCAAGAGTTCCTAGGCAGCGCAATTAAGAGCAATTCGACGTCTATATCGGTTTGCTAATAATTGTATCATGATTTATAATTATTTTTGCTGTGATTCTCTTGTAGCTATGAACTAACTTATTTTCTAGGGTTAATATTTAAACTCAATATGTGCGCTTAAATTGCCATATCTTTTAGTATTTAATAAACTTAGTCATTTATTATTTAAATTACTTGTGTTTAATGCTTCAATATATCTGGCCAATATATGGTGAATGAATTGGTAATATTTTGATAAACTTGGAAGAGGAATCAATATATTTAGATCTAGGTAATTTGATGCATGATTGTAGAGTAACATTCAATGTTGCATATGCAAGTTTCAATTTAGGATAGGAATATACCTAATTGGCATGTATGATCTATAAGACCTAATCTTAATGAATCTTAATTTATTACAAGTACCATAGGAATAGAGGTATTTGGTAAACTAAGATATACTTGCATGACCTTGGAAGAGGCTTGTGAATACATTAGTGTTTTGATCAATGATAAAGACTAAGTGAGTTAAATATTAGAGGATTAATCATTAGAAACATATTGAGGGATAATATTAATCCTAGGTTTTCTCTACATTGCTATCTTCTTATTCTCTTTGCATTGTGTTTTTACTTTTATATTTTCTACATTCATTCTTAGGTTTTTATTTATCTGAATAATTATTAGGAAAATATAATTTTAGTAATTGGTTAAAAAGAAAAAATTATCTCTGTGGGTTCGATATCCGACTTATTTAGTCTCTTTATTACTTGCATACGATAGTGTATACTTGCACTTAATTTTATGATATAGAAATATCGCATCAAGTTTTTGGCGCCGTTGCCGGGGATAATTATCTACTTTTTCGCCAATATTAATACCAATCTTTCTAGTTTTTACTTCAGATTTCTTTTTATTTTTCTTAATTTAGTTTTACTTTCTTTCTTACGAGGTACATGCGAAGATCGAAAAGTGAAGACTTGATTGCTTTTGATCCAGCGATTGAAAGAACTTTAAGAAGAATTAGAAGAGAGCAAAATCAAGTTAACACCATGGAAGATCAAGTACTAATTACACCAAATAATGAAGCCAGACCACTAAGGGAATATGTTGTTCCCCTAGTCAATGGAATCCATTCAAGCATTCAAAGAACAACTGTTCAAGCTAACAACTTCGAGATCAAACCAAGCACCATTCAAATGCTCAAGGATTCGGTACAATTTGGTGGACTACCCAATGATGATCCAAACATGTATATTATCAACTTCTTGGAGATATGTGACACATTTAAATACAATGGGGTGTCCGATGATGCAATTCGACTAAGATTGTTTCCCTTTTCATTGAGAGACAAAGCAAAAAGCTGGCTGCTATCACTTCTATCTTGATCTATAGCTACATAGGATGATCTTGCACAAAAGTTCCTCGCCAAATTCTTTCCACTTGTTAAAACTGCCAAGATGAGGAACGACATCACATCATTCCTACAACTAGATGGAGAATCTCTTTATGAGGCATGGGAGAGATACAAAGATATGCAAAGAAAATTTCCTCATCATGGAGTTTAGAAGTGGTTACTTGTACAAATATTCTACAATGGATTAGCCGGTCAATTCAGAACGATAGTAGATGCTGCAGCTGGAGGAGCACTTATGAACAAATCCACCGATGAAGCTTATGACCTACTAGATGAGATGGCATCCAAAGCCTATCAATGGCCCACCGAAAGGTCCACCACAAGAAAGATCGCTGGACTACACGAAGTAGACACATTGACCACATTATCTGCTCAAGTCAACCTTTTGACCAAACAATTAAGCAACTTGGGAGTTAATGCCATCAAGAATCAACCTATCACTTGCGATTTCTGTGGAGGAAATCATGCTAATGGACAATGCATGGAGACTGCTCAATATGTAGGGGACTTCAACCGTAACAATCCTAACTCAAATTTTTACAATCCTGGATTGGGAAATCACCCCAACTTCTCATAGAGCAACAATAATCAAGGACAACATTCTAAAGCTCCTCCTGGCTTCCAACTGCAAATCCAGCAAGAGAAAAAATCAGACATTGAAGACATGCTCTTACAATTTATGAAGAAAACAGATGCACTCTTCTAAAGTCAAGCAGCTTCACTTAGAGCCTTGGAGAACCAAGTAGGACAACTTGCTACAGCAATAAACAATTGACCTCAAGGAACTCTACCAATCAACACCGAAGTCAATCCAAAAGGAAGCGTAGAATAGTGCCAAGCCATCTCCCTAAGAAGTCGTAAAGTCTTACATGATAACACTCCTCAACCACAGCTTTCAAAAATGATAGAGAAGGAAAAAGAACCAGTGGTCCAGTAAGATGACGTGCAACCATATAGACCACTTATACCATTTCCCCAAAGATTACAGTAGCTAAGAAGTCAAGAGAAAAGTGCTGAAACGCAGAAAAGCATAGAAAATGGTATTCAAGTGCAAGAACAGAAAAGAGAAAATATAGCAGAAGATACCAATAGCAACCCACAGAAGTAACCTACACAGTTATTCACTCCACCACCTCCATTTTCTCAGAGGCTGCAAACGAAGAAACTAGATAAGCAGTTTTTAAAATTTCTTGATGTTTTTAAGAAATTACATATTAATCTTCCTTTTGCAGATGCACTAAAGCAAATGCCGAGCTATGTGAAATTTATGAAGGAAATTCTATCAAAGAAGAGAAGAATGGATGACTTCGAGACTGTGGCCCTGACAGAAGAGTGTAGCGCCATCTTCCTAAAGAAGCTACCTCGAAAGCTCAAAGATCCTGGGAGCTTCACCATACCATGCTCAATTGGAAATTATGATTTTGGGAAGGCATTTTGTGATTTAAGAGCTAGCATCAATCTTATGCCACTGTCCGTGTACAAAAAATTGGGACTGAGAGAAGCCAAGCCAACAAATACCACACTTTAGCTGGCAGATCGTTCTCTCACCTATCCCAAGGGATTAATTGAAGATGTATTGGTTAAAGTCGATAAATTCATCTTCCCTGTCGATTTCATTGTTCTGGACATGGAAGAAGACAAGGAGATCCCTATCATCCTTGGAAGACCTTTCCTAGCCACTGGAAGAACAATCATTGATGTGCAAAAAGAGAAGTTGACCATGAGGGTACAAGAGGACACAGTCACTTTTAAGGTCTTCAAGGAGATCAAATTACCAACTGAAAATGAAGACTGTTTCTGCATTAATGTGATGCACCCAAGTGTTAAGCAAATTAAAGATATGGAGACATTGGATTCTCGCATCCGAAAAAGAGCATTGAAGCATAGGAAGGCAAGAGAGAAGAAGAAAAAGCAGCATCACGATGAAGCAAGCAAAGAGAAAGAAAAGGAAAAACCATCTCCTCGGTCTAAGATTAAAGTCTTTCCGGAGAGACATAAGGAGAATGCAGCAAAAGATAGTGCCCGAGATTTAATTACAAGAATATGGAAGCCGAAAAAGAAGAAAGCCAGCAAGATCACTTACACAAATGCTTCCATCAGCATCTTCGACCCACCATAAAAGAATAAGAAGCCCCGTCAAGCCGATGACATTAAATCAATCGCTACTTGGGAGGCAACCCAAGATAAGTATTATTATTATTAATATGATCATTTTTTTTTCAGCATAAAAAAAAAATAGGGTTCAGCGCTCCAGCGAAATAACATGGTGTAGCAGCGACAGGAAAATCGAGCACCACCGCCCCCGCGGTACACTCATTACCGCGCCAGCGCAAATTCCAGTATCTGTCCAAAAACATTGCCTCAGCGCTGGCGCGATGGAGTAATACCACACCCGCGCCACATAAGTCGCTCCGGCGATACATATCAGCGCGGCTGCGATAGGAAATTCGAGTCATCACCGCCCCTGCGGTACACTCATTACTGTGCCAGCGTAAATTCCAGTAACTGTGCAAAAACTAACCTTCAGCGCTGCAGCGACGGACTATTATCGCGGCAGTGCCATAATATCGCCCCAACGACGAAGAGTCAGCGCGGCAGCGAAAATTGACCAAGGAAGTCTCTTACTTTCACTTCTTTATTTTTTGACATTGGGGACAATGTCTAAATTAAGTTTGGGAGTGCAAAATACTTTCTTGTGTTTATTTTGCTGCATGATTTGGGTGGTCATTCTTATGGGTTAAAAGTTTTTTTTTTTAGTTAGTTTTTTTTAGTTAATTCATTTTTATTAGGTTTTGATAAGATGATCATTAGTCTATGATAAGAAAAAGAATACATGGTTGAATTTATTTTTACCCATCCATAGGGAATGATAGATACTTGAGACAATTTTGATTATTTAAGTTTAGGAACAAGTTCGACCTTATTTATAATCACCAATTGTTTGAGCACTTATTAAAGCATGAATAGTTATAACTATTACTTAGAGATACTTATGCTTTAGGGAGTACACCACAGTCTCGAAGACCGATACTCTAGAACTTGTCTTTAGTTACTACTTGAGGCAAAATTCTAGGAAACACATGAATAGGGAAATGACATTAGGCCATCTTTGGACCGGTCGAGCCTTTCTAGCCTACCTTTTATTGTATATTTATCTCTAGTACCCTATTTTGAGCCTAATTACCCATTCTTTAGTTTAACCACATTACAAGCCCAAGACTTAAAGTTTATTTATCTAGAAAATTACCCATAACACCATAAACATTGCATTTACGTAGAAATACTCTTAAAAAGAAAAAAGTTGTGGTGATATGAGAAAAATAAGTTTGGGTGGTATTTGTCAATCTAAGTTTGGGTGGTATTTGTCAATCTAAGTTTGGGGGTATTCAAAAAAACTTGATGCGATATTTCTATATCATAAAATTAAGTGCAAGTATACACTATCGTATGCAAGTAATAAAGAGACTAAATAAGTCGGATGTCGAACCCACAGGGATAATTTCTTCTTTTGAACCAATTACTAAAATTATATCTTCCTAATAATTATTCAGAAAAATAAAAATCTAAGACTGAATGTAAGAAATATAAAACAAAAACACAATGCAAAGAGAATAAGAAGATAGCAATGTAGCGAAAACCTAGGATTAATATTATCCCTCAATATGTTTCTAATGATTAACCCTCTAATATTTAACTCACTTAGTCTTTATTATTGATCAAGATGCTAATGTATTCACAAGCCTCTTCCAAGGTCATGCAAGTATACCCTAATTTACCAAATACCTATATTACTATGGTACTTGTAATAAATTAAGATTAGGTCTTATTGATCATACATGTCAATTAGGTATATTCCTATCCTAAGTTGAAACTTGCATATGTAATATTGAATATTACTCTACAATCATGCATCAAATTACCTAGGTCTAAATATATTGATTCCTTTTCCAAGTTTATCAAAATATTACCAATTCATTCACCATATATTGGCCAGATATATTGAAGCATTAAACACAAGTAATTTAAATAATAAATGACTAAGTTTATTAAATACTAAAAGATATGGCAATTTAAGCGCACATATTGAGTTCAAATATTAACCCTAGAAAATAAGTTAGTTTATAGCTACAAGAGAATCACAGCAAAAATAATTATAAATCATGATACAATTATTAGCAAACCGATATAGACGTCGAATTGCTCTTAATTGCGCTGTCTAGGAACTCTTGATGCCGAAGAACGTCTTGTATCTCTCTCTAAAGTTGCTTCAATTAAGCTCCTATTGCTCTCCAAGACTCGTGCTTTGTATGCTTAGTGCTCTTGGGTCGTCTTGGATTCCTTCTGAAGGTTGGGAACGAGTGGCTTTTTATAGGGATTGATATGAGCTTGAAAATCTCAATTCTCATCGGACTAGGACTCGCACTACCGCTGGCGCGCTATGCAGTTGTCGCTGGGGCGACGCGTGAAAAAGCAATTACTGCTGGAGCGGTATGTTGATAGCGCTGGAGCGATGGAGCGTCACGGGCGCGGTGACTCTTCGGCGCTGGGGCGCTAGACGCGACTTAAGCAGGTCGTTTTTCTTATTTCGATCACTATTTCAGCGCTGGGGCGACAATCCTTGTGGCGCTTGGGCGATGGACACATTCTTTAAATTTTGTCTAAGTCCCTATAAATAACAATAATGCACATAAATGACCATCTCTTCTTATAAAATAATAAAATATCAATAATAAAAACATGAGAAAATATATGACAATTTTGCCCCTAACAAATTCCCCCAAACTTAAATACTTTCTTGTCCTCAAGCAATAAAATAAAACTAAGAGAGAAACAAAGGGTTATACTTGACTCATTTAATAAAACAAAATATACTAATACTAGTAAGATGATCAAAATCATTGTCTCAAAGGCTGACAAAATGGTACAAATCCTTAAGGTAGATAAATAGCTATTAACAATTCTCAACTATCTTTATTTAGTCCCTTATTCTTCCTCATAAACAATCACCATGTGTGTGTGTGTGCAGGCAGCAAGTAAATAGCTAAACCATACTTTGATTTACTTTATACTTTAAGTTGTACAGAAAAGATGGTGTCTCGGCATTTTATTTGTATAATGACACTTCCATAAGCTTGTCTTTACTACTACTTGATGAACACATGAAAATGCATGTTGTTAAGAGATTCAATCACCATTTAATGTCACTAATTTTAGTGTTTTCTGTATTTTTAGCTTGAAATAAAGTGTTCTCCTTAAATTGTGATTAATGAATGTTATTTGGACAGGTTTAGGTAAACTAGACATAACTCTCAATGTAGAAATCAAAATGAAGAAATTCTTGAACCTGGTGCAATATGACTCAATCTTACACAAATTTGAAAAATAGTGGAAAAGCCAAATCCAACATGTTATGGGCCAAAAATTGAGATACAACAGAATCGGACTACAACTCTTACCCAGCTTGACCCAATTTATGTATTTGGACCGTATCTCACAAAATACGTACTCACTTGGTATAATTCTTGAAGCTGTGAATTTCTGACTTTACTATCAACAACTCGTATGTTTATGGTAAAGTCCAAATCAGCCGTTATCATGGACCAAATCGCATTGCAAGTGGGTAAAATGGTTGTTGGCCGAATTCTGATGTATCTTTGGAATTTTGCTCATATCTCATTGGATACTAATCCAATTTGCCTAAAATTAGTGCCTATGGAAAGAAGAGTCAAAATTCTACAACTTTCATGTCGGCTACAGAAGCTGAATTGATCATTTACATTATCAAAAATGTGCTGCAAGTGGATACACGAGTTATTGGCTTAAAATTATTAAATATTGATGTCATCCATGACATATGTCCATTCATTGCCTATATAAGGAGACCCTTAGGACGTTTTTAATGGATAATTTCTCTCTTCTTTTATTCTCATTAACATGTATTGTAATTTAGGCTAGAGTTCCTAGCAAGGCTAAGAGATGAACTTTTATGTGTAGTAAATCTACTTCCATGCTTTGATTCGGTGTCAAGAGCTATAAATGTTGTAAGTTTGGTTTTGATTAAACTCTTATCTATTTTATTTTTTATAATCCAGAGGTTATAATTCTCATGTCTCATATTTGTTCAGTCATGTTTTTCTTATGTGATTCATGTTGATTTATAATTGTTACTGGTTATATTGTTTTATATGTTAATCTTTTACTGCAGTATTGTCAATTTGATATATTATCGATCTTGGATAACATGTAAGGGCAATAAATGTTTGATATTCAAGTTAATCTTTTACTACAATATTGTCAAAATAATATATTGTCGATCTTAGATAACTTGTATAAATAACATGATGTGTGTTAATGCTTGCAAAGAGTTTAACTAAATCAAATACATGTGTTATCAAATGTGCTATATATTACATACCTTCCGATTGATTGTTTGGAATGTGAAACTTTCAGTTGAGTTATAAATATCGAATCAAAGTATAGAGTAGATTTATAAAGCATAATTGTGATTCTCAAAGCCTTGCTTAAATCATCATAAGACATTTTCCTCAATTCATAGACAATTCTATCTCATCCGTTTAAATCAATTAACCCTTTGCTACTGCTTTAATATTTTACTTCACTAACCTATTTTGCCAAGAGCTTCCTCGTGGGATCGACACCTCAATCTATACTGCAATAGCCGCGTTATATTTTGAGCGTAAACAAAAATTTGGCGCCGTTGCCGGGGAAGCACACTAAGCGAAAGTCGGTTGCGATTATAAATACTAAAGTGGTAACTTTGTATATTTTCTTTTCTTTGTAAACTCTTAGTTTTATTTCCTTTGTTGTAATTTATTTATTATTCATGGTTGGTTCTACCACCTAATTTATTTTGTTTTCTTTAGTTAATTTGTTATATTTTATATTATCTTAATGGCTGGTTTTGCCGCCTAATTAGTTTATTTTCTTTTATCTATTTATTGCACTTTATTTTCTTTAGTTTATTTATTGCACTTTTTTTTAATGGCTGGTTTTACCGCCTAACTTTGTTCACTTTCTTTTATTTATTTATTGTACTTTATTTTTTTTAGTTAATTTGTTGTATTTTTTTTTATTTTGTGGCTGGTTCTACCTCCTAACTTAGTTTCTTTATTTCGTATTGTACTCTATTTATTTATTGCACTTTTTTTATTGTACTTTATTTTTATTTTCTTTTACGTATTTATTGCAATTTATTTTCTTTAGTTAATATGTTGTATTTTCTTTTTATGGCCGGTTCTACCGCCTAACCTTTTATTTATTTACTTATTGTATTTTCTTTTTATTATTTATTTATTGTACTTTTTTCGTATTTTATAGTCTTTTGTTTAGTTATTGTATTTATATTTCATGGTTGGTCTTACCACCTAACTTATTTTTATTTCTTGTTGTGTTTATTCCACTTCTTAATTTTCCTTAAGCATTTCTTTCCTAAAAAAAAAAAAAAAATTAGGATGTATGCATCGACCTAGAGACAAACGAGAAAGATTTGTGAGAGAACTAGAACTAGAACTAGAACCACTCCCACAATTTGTAAGTGAAGAGAATTCACCTTCTAGTTCATCTTGTAATTCTAACACAATGAGCCAACACGAAGAAAACCCCGTTAGAACTCTAAACGATTACTTGCATCCTACTCGTACAGCCACACCATCATGCATTATATTTCCACCTAACATACCACATTCGGATTTTAAACCTGGAATGATACAACTTCTTCCCACTTTTCATGGTCTAGATAGTGAAAATCCTTATGTACATGTTAAGGAATTTGAAGAGGTAATTGCCACCTTCCATAGCCAACCTGAAGCCATAGACACTGTTAGGCTTAAATTTTTTCCTTTTTCTTTGAAAGAGAAAGCAAAGAGTTGGCTATACTCTTTGAGGCCGAGGTCTATAGGAACTTGGGCAGAAATGACCCAAGCATTTTTCAATAAATACTTTCCACAACACAAAACTAATGGCCTGAAAAGACAAATTTCTTCATTCTCCCAAAAAGACAGTGAAACCTTATATCAAGCATGGGAAAGGTTTAAAGAGTTGCTAAATCTGTGCCCTCACCATGGGTATGAAAATTGGCGCTTGGTTAGTTATTTCTATGAGGGACTCACAATTAGAGAGCGCCAATTTGTTGAGATGATGTGTAATGGGGAGTTCCTTCACAAAGATCCTGAGGAAGCCATAGAATTCCTTAATGACTTAGCCGAAAAAGCCCATACATGGACTGGACCTAGCATTGCTGAAAGCACAAATAGGTCACGACCCAATGAAGTTTTCCATCTTAGGGAAGAGGATAACCTCAAAGCCCAATTAGAGGTCTTAACTAGGGAGTTAGAGGCCTTGAAATCCAAAGATAGAAGGGTCACCCACACGGTTGCTAGAGTTGAGTCACACGATGTCTGTTTTGTCCGTGGAGGAGCGGAACACTTAGCTCAGGATTGTCCCACGTATAGTGAGATAAGAGGGATATATGAGGAACAATGTAATGCCCTAGGGATGTACAAGAAGCCTTATTCACCCTACTCTGAAACATATAATCCTAGCTGGAGAAACCACCCAAATTTCAGTTGGAAATCTGACCAACAAGCCAACAACCAATGGAAACAAGAACAACAAGCACCCAAGTCTTATGTTGCACCTCAATATAATGCACAACCAACTAGGAGTTCTTTAGAGGATACATTACAAGCATTTATGGAGGCATAAAGTAAAACTAATCAAAAATTTGAAACAATTCTTACACAAGTGGTGGACGAAAACAAAGAAATTAAGAGTCAAATCACAAAGTTGACCAGTGCCTTAACTGTACAAGAGTGAGGTAAGTTTCCATCTCAACCTCAATCCAATCCGAAAGGACAATTCATGACACAAGCTTTTACTTCTGATGTTCAAAATCTCAAAGAAGTCAATGCCATTACTACTCGAAGTTGTAAGATTGTAAGTGAGCCTACTCCTGAAATTAACACATCTACGAGTAGTAAAGACGCCCCCCTTGAAAAAGAAGCCACAATGAAAAAAGAGCCCGAAAGTAAGTTTTCAATCCCAGTGCCTTTTCCTCAAGCTCCTCGACCGGTTGGGAAAAATTCAGAAATTCAAGGTGAGATTTTAGAACATTTGAAACAAGTTAAAATTAATCTTCCCTTGTTACATTTGATTAAGCAGGTTCCAACTTATGCCAAAGTCATCAAGGATTTATGCATTATCAAAAGAAAACACCATGTGAAGAAAACTGCATTTTTGGCAGAACAGGTAAGTGCAGTGATTGAACAAAAGACACCACCCAAGTATAAAGACCCAGGATGTCCCACAATCTCCTGCCAAATTGGGACACATGAGTTTGGTCAAGCTTTATTGGACTTAGGAGCAAGTGTAAATTTAATGCCTTATTCTATTTACTTGCAGT
Organism: Ailanthus altissimus; assembly: GCA_946807835.1. NCBI lineage: Eukaryota > Viridiplantae > Streptophyta > Magnoliopsida > Sapindales > Simaroubaceae > Ailanthus > Ailanthus altissimus. The sequence goes on along the minus strand of OX327690.1, from coordinate 2,338,586 downwards.
TGGGACTTGGTGAGATTAAACCAACATTTGTAGTTCTACAATTAGCTGACCGATCAATCAATAAACCACGGGAAATAGTAGAAGATGTTTTGTTACAAATTGATAAATTTTACTATCCTGTTGATTTTCTTGTTTTAGATACTCATTCTGTTGTTAACATGGAGTCAAAAATTCCTCTTATTTTGGGGAGACCTTTTCTTGCCACTGCTAATGCTCTTATTGATTGCATAAATGGTCTAATGAAATTATCTTTTGGGAATATGACTCTTGAGGTGAACATTTTTCAAATTGATAAGCAATCACGAGAAGAAGACGAATGCTATCATTCATATATGATAGACACACTTGGAACAGAGGAAGCTTATAAAAATCATGGCTTTAATTCTTTAGAAAATCTCTTTGATTTTGATATTGAAGAATTGTATTATCCTGATGAAACAACTGATATGTTTAGTATTTTTGACTCACAGGATAAAGGGATTCGATTTTGGAAACCAGGCATTGAAAAGTTGCCACGAGAGAAGGAGAAACCAAAGTCATCAAAACTCGAGACACCACGTGTCATCATTAGTGACCAAGGAACACATTTCTCTAACTGTTCTTTTACAACTTTGAGTGCTGCAGGTCTCCAGAGAAAGTTACAATTGTCAGAAATAGAAGAGCTACGAAATGACGCATATGACAACTCCAGAATCTACAAAGCTAAAATGAAAGTAGCTCATGATAAATAGATCTCAAGGAAACACTTTGAGCCTAAATCAACGGGTCTATCTTTATGATTCTCGATTGCATTTACACCCTGGAAAGTTGAGATCTCGATGGACTGGTCCATTTATGGTAAGACATGTTTTTCCTAATGGTGCTGTTGAAATAGAAGACCCCACTGATGGACAGACTTTCAAAGTGAATGGACAGCAGCTAAAAAGCTACGTGAAAAAGGTAAACAACTCTATGTACCTAGGCGAGATCCCTCTTGTGGATCCTGTCTATCGTGATTGATCAGGTTCAATCTATCTGTACCATATTTTTTATTTTGTCTATATTTTATCTTTTCACTTTCTATTTTTGCTTTTATTTTCCTGCACATTTTATTTTACTTTATTTTCTTCTTTTTATTTTTTCTTCAGTGTGATTTTATTTCCCGGTCAAGTGGCGGATACGGTACTCCGTGACTATTAAAGTCGGTTTCTCAGTTCCCTAAAAACTGTCCCTCAAACTGTGCATTCATCTATTTTCTTTCTTTCAAAATGGATCACATTCTTGCCAACCTTAAAAAATGTTTTCCTTCATTTCCTCAAAATGCTCTACTTAAGATTTACAAAGCACGGTGTGAAAGACTAAGGCTATTGATGTTGGGTAATATCCCTGTGGACCTTCGTTGGTTAATTGAAGCCAAGGTTCGGTTGTCTGGTGAGTTTGAAAATAATTTTGTTTCTCATATACCTGATCTTGGAAGAAGCTCTTATGCCAAAAGGCGACGAGCAAAAAGGTTACAAGTCTGTCATAAATGTGCTCGATGGAATTGTAATCGGAGTTATCGTTCTTTAGGATTCGTATCTAGAAATCGAGAAGACAAAATTCAGTTCATTAAGGATGGACTGAGTAAGGAGTCTTTGGATGATATCCTATTGACTCTTGCGACGCATCCCTGTGGGCTCGTGCAACGTGAGCTTCTCTATTTATGGAACAAATTTAAAAATGAACATCAACGGTATAGTCTCGGGAATTTGACTCTAAAAGACCCTGTTTGCCAATTTATAAGAAAATTGGATGGGAAGCCTATCCCCGACCCATAGAGGGCGTTTAAGCCGTTACTGGACGTAAAACCAGAGGAAGATGTGAGCCACAATCACAACTACTTGTAAATACATGTGTTTTAATTTCAAACTTTATTTTATGAATAGTAGGGCTACTCATGTAGATGTCTTAAATTCAAATCTTTTTATTCAATAATACATGTGGGTCATTATGTTTAAATTTTTGTATTTTATTTTTAACTCTCTTTTGACAAATTGTCGGATTACCATAATCATTGTTATCATTTGGCACTCTATAAATACAGCATCTCAGTTTCTTCATTTTCATATATTGAGATAAAGGTGAGAGTAGATATGGAGGAAACCCAAGTTTGACAATTTCGAAATATATGTGTATTTTGTGGATCTAGTCCTGGGAAGAGTAAAGTGTTCGTAGAAGCAGCAAACAATCTAGGAAAAACATTAGCTGTAAGAAAAATTCATTTGATTTATGGAGGAGGTAGCCTTGGGCTAATGGGATGTGTGTCAACAGCTGCACATTTAGGAGGAAGTCAAGTTTTAGGTATTATTCCTACAGCTTTGGCCGTGGGAAACCTGACCGGGAAAACAATAGGGGAAGAATTACAAGTCTCATCCATGCATGAACGTATAGCCAGAATGCTTTGCAATGCAGACGCTTTTATTGCTTTACCAGGTGGTTTTGGTACCTTGGAAGAAATTTTTCAAATTGTCTCTTGGGCCCAACTGAATATCCACTGAAAACCCATAGGTTTGTTGAATGTTAATAACTATTTTGATTGCTTACTTTGTTTTCTTGATCAAGCTGTGGAACAGAATTTTATTTCACATTCGGCGTGACAGATCCTGGTTTCTGCTACTGAGGCGGATGAATTGATTAACAAATTACAGGCAGTTACCTACGAACCTGACCCAGCAATAACTCAGATCGATTGGTTTGTTCCTTTCAAATAACTGGTGTTTCAGGTAATGTCTCCTATACTTTATCTCTTTCTACTTAAACATTGAGGACAATGTTTCATCTGGTTTGGGGGGAGGATAGTAGACATACATTGCATTTTGATTAAAAAAAAAAATTGTGGTCCGACATTTGATTAAAATGGCAGAGTAAAGAGTTCATTCTTGAACTCTTGAGACTCATTCTAGGTCAAATTAGAATGGCAGAGTAAGGAGTTTTAGTACTAACTTTTGAAATGCATTTTAACTAACTTTTTGTTATTTTGTTTTATATTTCATGCATTGTCGTTTACTGCTGGTAGTCTTGGTAATTCTTGTATAAAGGAATTTGTTTTTCTGCCTAAGTATGATTTCAGAATTTTTTAGGTTGAGTCACTGTTTCTATCTAGGTTACTAAAGAATGACTTCCAAAATATTTTTGAGCACAATGCTAAGCCTTGTGGTAAGATGGATGATTCAATTTATATAGCCAAGAGAATTCCCATGTTTAAGTATATATTTTTCTAATCTCACATATCTTTTGTGAGTAAGTGGAAAGGTTGAGAAAACAGCTTATGAACCTTCATTGATCCTTTGAATTGGTTAATTTTTGTTTAGAATGATATTATTTGAATTAAGGGATACGTTGGTTACATTTGTGCATAATATAATTTGGTGAGAAACCTTTATAATGCTTCCTTGTATTCTTAAAAAATACAAAAAAAAAAGCACACAAAAGTACCAAAAACAAGAAAAAAAGAAAAAAAGAAGCAATTCAGTTTAATAAAGTCTTCATTCAATTTTAGAAGACAAATACCTTGTAAAACAGTTTTCTCACCAAGTTATAATTGTATTATTCTCACAAGCCAATTAAAGTTCTAAAATTGGCGTATGATATGAATAATTGATTTTTAAACAAATAATTTTCCTATCTTCGGATCAATGTTAGTTTATATGTCTGTCCTTAAAATTGACTTTTTCTCGAGTGCTTAACTGTTTTCCAACTCCATAAGAGAAGTCCTAACCTTTTAAACAGTCATACACCTGTGAGGATATGGAGTTGAGGCTTTTACTTGGAGAAATTCTCAAGGCTATATCTATTGTGATTTGTGGTTAGATGGTTATGGCTTAGTTCACACACACACAAATTACGGAAGTTGTAATTGAAAAAACCATGATAGCAACAGTGATCTCGAACTAACGTTTTGATTGAAATGCTTAGGTAGTTTTGCATATTCTATTTACGCTTAAATTGCTAGAGACTAGCAATAAGCTGGTTGGGGGCTGTGATGAACACATGAAAATGCATGTTGTTAAGAGATTCAATCACCATTTAATGTCACTAATTTTAGTGTTTTCTGTATTTTTAGCTTGAAATAAAGTGTTCTCCTTAAATTGTGATTAATGAATGTTATTTGGACAGGTTTAGGTAAACTGGACATAACTCTCAATGTAGAAATCAAAATGAAGAAATTCTTGAACCTGGTGCAATATGACGCAATCTTACACAAATTTGAAGAATAGTGGAAAAGCCAAATCCAACATGTTATGGGCCAAAAATTGAGATACAACAGAATCGGACTACAACTCTTACCCAGCTTGACCCAATTTATGTACTTGGACCGTATCTCACAAAATACGTACTCAATTGGTATAATTTTTGAAGCTGTGAATTGCTGACTTTACTATCAACAACTCGTATGTTTATGGTAAAGTCCAAATCAGCCGTTATCATGGACCAAATCGCATTGCAAGTGGGTAAAATGGTTGTTGGCCGAATTCTGATGTATCTTTGGAATTTTGCTCATATCTCATTGGATACTAATCCAATTTGCCTGAAATTAGTGCCTATGGAAAGAAGAGTCAAAATGCTACAACTTTCATGTCGGCTGCAGAAGCTGAATTGATCATTTACATTATTAAAAATGTGCTGCAAGTAGATACACGAGTTATTGGCTTAAAATTATTGAAGATTGATGTCATCCATGACATATGTCCATTCATTGCCTATATAAGGAGACCCTTAGGACGTTTTTAATGGATAATTTCTCTCTTCTTTTATTCTCATTAACATGTATTGTAATTTAGGCTAGAGTTCCTAGCAAGGCTAAGAGATGAACTTTTATGTGTAGTAAATCTACTTCCATGCTTTGATTCGGTGTCAAGAGCTATAAATGTTGTAAGTTTGGTTTTGATTAAACTCTTATCTATTTTATTTTCTATAATCCAGAGGTTATAATTCTCATGTCTCATATATGTTCAGTCATGCTTTTCTTATGTGATTCATGTTGATTTATAATTGTTACTGGTTATATTGTTTTATATGTTAATCTTTTACTGCAGTATTGTCAATTTGATATATTGTCGATCTTGGATAACATGTAAGGGCAATAAATGTTTGATATTCAAGTTAATCTTTTACTGCAATATTGTCAAAATGATATATTGTCGATCTTAGATAACTTGTATAAATAACATGATGTGTGTTAATGCTTGCAAAGAGTTTAACTAAATCAAATACATGTGTTATCAAATGTGCTATATATTACATACCTTCCGATTAATTGTTTGGAATGTGAAACTTTCAGTTGAGTTATAAATATCGAATCAAAGTATAGAGTAGATTTATAAAGCATAATTGTGATTCTCAAAGCCTTGCTTAAATCATCATAAGACATTTTCCTCAATTCATAGACAATTCTATCTCATCCGTTTAAATCAATTAACCCTTTGCTACTGCTTTAATATTTTACTTCACTAACCTATTTTGCCAAGAGCTTCCTCGTGGGATCGACACCTCAATCTATACTGCGATAGCCGCGTTATATTTTGAGCGTAAACACCACTTTCCACTAATGTAGAAAATCACATGTTTAGGGATCTATTTAGGACTTTACTTAGCTTGTAATGTAAGGCTTAGGTCAAGGTGGGATAAAAGGATAAATATATGAAGTTCAATTCACACCATGAACACTTAGATTTTACCTAGAAACCTCTTGATCTTCTTTTCCTTGTATTATCTCTTCCCCTAAACTTATTGTGTTCCCATCTTTCTTTTCAACCTTTTATTTTTCAAAGGATTTCTTCTTTTTTTTTTCTTAAGTTGGGGGTATTTTATTTTACTTTTTTTTTTTTAATACCCCAAACTTAGATTGACAAATATCACCCAAACTTATTTTTCTCATATCACCACAACTTTTTTCTTTTCAAGAGTATTTCTAAGTAAATTCAAGATTTATGGTGTTACGAGTAATTTTCTAGATAAATAAACTTTAAGTCTTGGGCTTGTAATGTGGTTAAACCAAAGAATGAATAATTAGGCTCAAAATAGGGTACTAGAGATAAATATACAATAAAAGGTAGGCTTAGAAAGGCTCAATCAGTCCAAAGATGGCCTAATGTCATTTCCCTATTCATGTGTTTCCTAGAATTTCGCCTCAAGTAGTAACTAAAGACAAGTTCTAGAGTATCGGTCTTCGAGACTATGGTGTACTCCCTAAAGCATAAGTATCTCTAAGTAATAGTTATAACTATTCATGCTTTAATAAGTGCTCAAAAAATTGGTGATTATAAATAAGGTCGAACTTGTTCCTAAACTTGAATAATCAAAATTGTCTCAAGTATCTATCATTCCCTATGGGTTTGTTAAAAATAAATTCAGCCATGTATTCTTTTTCTTATCATAGACTAATGATCATCTTATCAAAACCTAATAAAAATGAATTAACTAAAAAAAAACTAAATAACTAAAAAAAAAAATTTAACCCGCAAGAATGACCACCCAAATCATGCAGTAAAACGAACACAAGAAAGTGTTTTCCACGCCAAACTTAATTTAGACATTGTCCCCAATGTCAAAAAATATAAAAGTGAAAGTAAGAGACTTCCTTGGTCAATTTTCGCTGCCGCGATAATAGTCCGTCACTGCAGTGGTGAAGGTTAGTTTTTGCATAGTTACTGGAATTTACGCTGGCGCGGTAATGAATGTACCGCGGGGGCGGTGATGACTCGAATTTTCTATCGCAACCGCGCTGATATGCATCGCCGGAGCGACTTATGTGGCGCGGGTGCGGTATTACTCTATCACGCCAGCGCTGAGGCATTTTTTTGGACAGATACTGGAATTTGCACTGGCGCGATGGTGCTTGTACCCCAGGGGCGGTGGTGCTCATTTTTCCTGTCACTGCTACGCCATGTTATTCCGCTGAAGCGCTGAACCCTTTTTTTTTTTTTGTGATGAAAAAGAAAAAAAAAGAAAAATGATCATATTAATAATACTAATACTTATCTTGGGTTGCCTCCCAAGTAGCACTTGATTTAACGTCATCGGCTTGACGGGGCTTCTTATTCTTTTATGGTGAGTCGAAGATGCTGATGGAAGCATTTGAGTAAGTGATCTTGCTGGCTTTCTTCTTTTTCGGCTTCTATATTCTTGTAATTAAATCTCGGGCACTATCTTTTGCTGCATTCTCCTTATGTCTCTCCAGAAAGACTTTAATCTTAGACCGAGGAGATGGTTTTTCCTTTTCTTTCTCTTTGCTTGCTTCGTCGTGATGCTGTTTTTTCTTCTTCTCTCTTGCCTTCCTATGCTTCAATGCTCTTTTTCGGATGCGAGAATCCAATGTCTCCATATCTTTAATTTGCTTAACACTTGGGTGCATCACATTAATGCAGAAACAGTCTTCATTTTCAGTTGGTAATTTGATCTCCTTGAAGACCTTAAAAGTGACTGTGTCCTCTTGTACCCTCATGGTCAACTCTCCTTTTTGCACATCAATGATTGCTCTTCCAGTGGCTAGGAAAGGTCTTCCAAGGATGATAGGGATCTCCTTGTCTTCTTCCATGTCCAAAACAATGAAATTGGCAGGGAAGATGAATTTATCGACTTTAACCAACACATCTTCAATTAATCCCTTGGGATAGGTGAGAGAACGATCTGCCAGCTGGAGTATCATATTTGTTGGCTTGGCTTCTCTCAGTCCCAATTTTTTGTACACGGACAGTGGCATAAGATTGATGCTAGCTCCTAAATCACAAAGTGCCTTCCCAAAATCATAATTTCCAATTGAGCATGGTATGGTGAAGCTCCCAGGATCTTTGAGCTTTGGAGGTTGCTTCTTTAGAAGAATGGTGCTATACTCTTCTGTCAGGGCCACAGTCTCGAAGTCATCTATTCTTCTTTTCTTTGATAGGATTTCCTTCATAAATTTCACATAGCTCGGCATTTGCTCCAGTGCATCTGTAAAAGGAAGATTAATATGTAATTTCTTTAAAATATCAAGAAATTTAGCCAAGTCTCTCTTAGAGGCTACAAAAATTCCACCATTTGATGGTAAGCACTTCAACTACTTGGGAATCGATCGAGAACCCAAACTGCTTGACTGACAGACCCTTTCATACTCGATTCTTTAAGGTCGAGGATGGATGGAACCAATCAGAAGTGCAAATCGTGCAAGTGAAGTTGGGAAAGGGACCACACCACAACGACTAGGACTCATGTTGAAGGAGTTTTGAGCCTGAGTTACCACTCATGCAATAGCAAGGACCCGCAACTCTCGAAGGGGCTACCAACTGCCCGAATCACTATAGAAAACCCTTCCTTTACTTAATGGATAGCGCTTATCCTCTTTCAATCAACAAAGAAGGGAGAATAATGGCAAGATTGGGTGTATAACATTCTGAATGTGATGGGTATAGTAGAATATCTTACAAAACCACCTCCGGAAGTAAATGCTACAAACTATAACATAGAGATCTCTAAATGGAATATGGCAAATAAGGAATGCCCTAACACAATCTTACACACATTATTAAATGAGTTATATGATGTATATTCTTTCTACAAAAATAGACATGAAATTTGGGCACAACTCAAAAAGAAATATCTTATAAAAGATGTAAGTGCCTAAAAGTATATAATTATAAATTTCTTAGATTTTAAGATGTCTGAAGACAAATAGGTTATTTCTTAAATTTATGATGTTCATTTGTTAATTAATGATTTGAAAAATGAGATCATTGTTCTCCCTGGCCCTTTTATGGCTAGTTGGTTGGTTGAGAAATACCAAACTCTTACAATGATACAAGAAAAGTAACAAACATAAAAGAGGCATTTTAAATTGAAAGATTCTATTGTTAATATTAGAATTGAAGAAAAGAATTGTCAGTGGGAGAACAATGAGAAAACCAAGGACAGTTATAATTCTTGTTCTTCAACTTAATTATATAAAATTATTTTTAATTCAATGGTAATATTTATAAAAAGAAAATTTATAGATTTGTATTAGTAAAAAGCTTGAGTGTAATTAATCAATTTCAAAAAAATGACAAAATAATAAAAAGGTAAGTAATACACACAAATTTATTTAGAACCAAATTATATACTTGAATTAAATTTAATTGTTAGGATAAACTGATAAATCTTCATTAAATACAACAACATTTTAGGTAACATCTCACCTCTCCTCCCTAATAAACCAAATAAAGCAATTTCAACTTATCGATCCTCCCACTTCTCTCAACATTGTTGTATATTATAAGAGTATTTAAATTAACCATATATATGTTGAAGACTTGATAGAGAGAGAGAACAAAATGAAAAGGAATGGAAATAAAGGAAAAACGAAGAGAAAAGAGGCCCAGGACTGGGAACCGTGGCACCTATGGCTAGGCACCAAAGCGCCCAGTACAATGCATGGGCATCTAGGCAACCATAAATGGGCCTTGTAGCTCACCAGATAAAATGTGGGTACCGTAGCCCCATAGCTAGGCACCCTAGCCCCATAGCTGGGCGCTGTGGCACCGATACGGGCTACTACCTGTCCATTTGTTGATACTCATTGTCCCTATTATATAGGACCATAGTTATAGAGTTGAAGGTGTAACTCATTGAAAAGTCATTTAACTCTTTAATAAGTTGTATTCTTTTAGAAAGACATTAATTTGAATCAAAAGTTATGACCTTATAAAAAGATACACAACTCTTCCTAACGTCATAAGTCTTTGGAAAGACAAGTGTCTACTCCAAAGGATTTGTTAATTTAAAAAGGTATTATGTCATTCCAGGGAAGAAAATACCTCTATAAATAGATTAGTGCGCCTTGCTCTTAATATAGATAGGAATTACTGATCCTTCTCTTCTTAATTCTCTCCATCTATCAACTCTCATTAAAGTTATCTTGTTGTCCTACAAAATTTGTAATTAGTGTGAACCATTACAAATTCAATAGTCATTGAATCCTAGAACTATACTATCATACAATCTATTTGTATCCATTTATACAATCTTTACTAATAAATTTCCAACAAGCATCTCAAAAAAAAATTTAGCAGTTCAGACTCAGCTTTTTGTCGGTACACTATAGCCCCCCGCCGACTTTTAACTACCAGTATGTCTTTCTTTTCATATTTCCTCTCGGAGATCTCAAAATAATGCTTGTAACTCTGATCCTTATCCATACAGTCTCAGGTTTCGAGTTCTGGACTTCAACCGATCAAGCGAGTGCGAGGTGTTCAGTGTACAATCTTCTCCACTCTTCCTATCATGTTCCATCACTACTAAGCACCGTTCTCTTGCTCTGAATAATATTTTATGCATACCTAAACTATTACTTTTGGATTTTGTTTGAATTAACGCAGTAAGCTTGCAAGCTTTGATTCTTCCCTTCATTCTCATTCACTTAAAGAGCTGATAAGTTGTTTTTTTTTTATCTCCTAATTTTCTTAGGGAAATCACTAATTACCTCTTATAATGTTTTAAAAGGTATTATAAACTTTACTTTAGTTTCAAAACTAACGAATTCCCACTGATAGAGGGGTTTTTGGCTGAAACTAAAAGAAGTTAGATACTAAAAACAAATCCCATCAAGAAGGTATTTGGCAGTTTTGAAACTACCAAGAAGTTTTGATAGTTATAGAAAAATACCAAGAGTGATTAGCAATTTTCCTTTTATTTTAAGTTCTCGTGGTCCTAGAAAAAATATTTTTAAAAATATTTTACTCAATAAACTATAAACCCTCCTCTGACTTAACAACTACTAAAGTCCCATTAACAAAAGGGATTTTTGTTAAGAAATAAACTCAAAAAGAAAAATCTATTACATTTTTGTAAGTACTGCAAATGGAAAAAGCTTAAAATACAACTCTCAATTTTTCTATTAATCTTACAAAAGTTTATTGCACAATACAAAACTATATAAAGTTTATTTTAGGCAAACTTAAAAACTTTGCTTTCTTCGCTTTTCTTTCCTTGCTTATGTTAAAACAAATGCTAATCAAAGGTATTTCTACTTGTTTAATTAACTACACTATATTAAGTGATATAAATTCTTTAAATCAAAACTACACAAGTATCTTCTTTACTTAACTGATTATTAATGAAACCATAAATATCAAAATAAAATTTAACTGCTATGATTTGAAGTTTTTACAAGTTATATGAATGAAATTGGGCCTTGTCCTTAATTTGGTCGTTAGTGGACCGAAAACAAGTTTACTTATTTGAATACCTTTCCTTAAACTTGTTTTGTGATACTAAACAAAATTCTTAATCACACAAATTTTTTTTTATTTGAATGGCTAAATGAATATATCAGCAACTTGATCCTGTAACATTGCATATTTCACTTGTACTTCCTTTCTTGTGCTGCACTCCCTTATGCAAGGGTAGAACTATAATTTAAGGTAGGGGAAGGAGGGGCCAAATGTTAAAGTTAAACATTATATTATATTAGAATTTAATTATATAATTTTTAGTGTCAGATTTGAAATCTTGGGGAGTCAAACCACAAAAATAAATTTTTTAAGGAATGAAAATTACAAAAGTATATATTGAATTTTTAAAAAATAAGGCTTAGGGGCATAGTCCTTATATAGTGATAGCAAATATTGGTGTGTTTGCATCAACTATGGAAAACAAGATTTATATATATATATATATTTTGCTAAAGCTATAGATACATGTTGTCAACATATATTTTAGTGGGTTCTTCTTGAGGCAATCCTTATTTTTTAACAAAATGTTCATCCAAATTGCATGGCAACTACTTGAAATGCTAGTTATATATTAAGCCTCCTAGATAGAAAGCATAACATTAGTTGTTTCTTCCACATCTATGTGAATGATGTATCTCCTATAAAGAACACAAATCTAATAATGTGTTTTCTATCATCTGAGTCTCCAGCCAAATATTGCTATAATCTTGTTTAGAAAACAATATCCAAAATCTGTATAACATAATAACTGCTGTGTGCATATAAATGCATAAATGCTATCGGTAAATCGAAAACTAGTAAAATCCTCGGCCATTTTCTTTCTAAACTGTACTAATGGTAACCCTAAAGCTCTATACTCACGCAGCGACTCAACTAGCACTGCACATGTGAGTAGGTCACGGGGCACCTCAACTAGCAGCACCCACAGTGACATCTCAAGACATCTCACTGGCTATGCAGCGAAATCCTATGTTGCATACATATAGCGAGACAATACCCCATACACATAGGGTGACTCACATGACTCGACATCCTGACTTTCCGGCGTTAGTGACACACTTCCAAGACCTGTCCATGTGCACGGGATATACCGATTGGGTCTAATACAATCATCACCACTATAATCTGAGGGTACCAATGGCCTTTAAAACAAATGCCGAAATTCTAAAACTGTTTCTCAAATCAAACATGTAAAAGCATGTCTATGAATATATATATATATCATGTTTATGCATCGAAAGCTCACAAAACATACATATTCATTATGCGAAAACATAATAAACGAAAAACAAAAGAAATGGCAGATTTTCACTCACAACCGCTCCGCGCTCAATTTTGTTCTCGATTCTGCTCCCCTTACCGCTCTCGATTATCTTCACCTACGCGCCATAAATGACATTTAGAACCAAATCGAATGCTAGAATTTTATTTAACTACTAAATGCCCTAATCACATACAAAGCTCGGATGTATACTACTTCCCGATTTTTATTTACGGAGCCATTTATCTAATCTAACTCACCATCCGGCGCCCTGAAAATTATTGATTGCCTTATAACTTGGTTGGACATAATTGCCCTTCACCTTTTCAAAATGGACAATTATGTCCCATTAACTTCATTTTTTGGTTTTTCCATCAACCATATACATTCAATTTACAATATGCACCATTTACACACAATAACTCAATAAAAACACCACTCAATCCCTAACTTCTCTAAAGTGGAAGAATTTCACCCTAGGTTCCAACACATTCCTTTTCTCAATTTCTTGTTCCAATTATAACAAAATCAAGCCAATTTCATTCTAAAGCCGTAATTACAACCAATTGAAATCTCTACATCAAAATCACCAAAAACCCTAATTCTTACCTTGTCAATTTCTTCAAATTGATGACTTCTTCAAGCTCCACACTAGAATTCAACTCAATATAAGCCAAGAACACACACAAGAATATCAATTGAAGCATTCTTAAAAGCTTACTTATCAAACTCATAAAACAATGCTTTTCCTACCTCTTTTTCTTGAATTTCCACTAATTGAGGCTTCAATTGAGCTTAGGGATTGGTCTGTAACCTTATTTTGCCTTGATTAAGCATGAAAATCATGAAAAAAAAAACTTGAAAGGTCACTGTAGCAGCACCCCCCCATTAAGCTCGAATTTTCTCTCTTTTTGCTCTAAGTGTTTGCTTTTAGTTCTCTTCCAATTTCTACACACTTCCAACATATATATAGTGCTCCCTCAATTGACCATTTTGCCTTTCAACTTACTTAAAATTACTAATCTGCCCTTAGTTCAAATAGAGAGATTTAATTGGTTCCTTGGTAACTATCTAGTTAGAATAGTCAAAGGAACTAACTGGAGTTTCCAACTTGGCAATCCATGAGATTGCTTCTAATTGGTCCATTCCTTAATATATGGATTGTATTTCTCAACAAAGGCTTTTTCCATACATAACCCTTAAATGGATATTCATGTAGTAAATAAGGATTTCCTTTTCTAAGCCAATGGAGAAAATTTTCAAAAATATTGTAGGGTCATCCAGAGCACCGATCGAGTGTGAAATTATCAAATTAGGTCTAATATCTCTTACGTGCACTATAAAGAAAATATTTCTAATAGAGTTAAAATTAAGTAACCCTAAGGTGTCTTATTTGCTCTATACCAAAATTTAGGCGTCAATACTACTAATAGGGATTGGATATTACATTAAGAGTTAAACCCAGTGCTGGATATCGGGCTGCTGTTCTAGCTCGCCAAGCCCACCGAATTAGTGACTAGAACTGCCGACGAGTAGCTCTCCATGCGAACTCTGAGAATATGCGTGTATAACGTTACACGTTCAGGTGATTTTTTAACACTCATAATATATTAATGTGATTAATATATCTTATTTATTTTATATTTTAATGCTTCCACGGCGTTATATATATATATATATGATACATATTTTAGGCAATAAACACAATTGCACATGCATAAACACACGTATAATAGATCCCCAACAATATATACGTAATGAAAGCTAGAAATCTAATTTCCTAAACAATGAATACAAATAAATTTTGTATTTCATTATATTAATGAAATCAAATACATATTAATCACATTAACACCATAATTGAGATTAATCACTTGGTATGCCTTTAGAATGGTTTAAACTGGAGTACTGCCAGAATGAGCCAATTGGCAATTTTAGGACTCAACAGGGTGGGCTTGAGTCGCTAAAATAGCAGCCTTAATTTCTATCACTAGCTTAACATTTAAACCATAATTCTCAGATAAAATCTTTATCTTATATTTTATTGTTTAACCCTTGTTCAACACTTGATCAACTAAAGAAATGTCTTAAGCTTTTTAATGGCCAAACTTTGTTGGAGAAGATAATGAATAATGATTGAAAAAAATCACTTGTCAAGCCTTTGGAATGATATAAGCTAGAATCCTGCTCGAAATAGACCCATTGGCAATTCTATGACTCAATAGGGTTAGCTTGAGTCGCTAGATTCACAGTTTTAATTCTCAGTATTGGTTTAACTCTTAAATCCTGAAATTTACCCTTAATCTTCAACTTAACTCTTAAATTGTATCCTAAGCTAAACACTTCAACTTAGAATTGTTTGTTTTACCATTGATCAACTCTAGATCAATAAAACAAAAGCTTTTATACTTTGATGAACTAAACCAAATGGAGAAGAAGATGAATAGTGAATTCAACACTTAAATTAAAAAATGAGAAAACATATTTTCTCTCTTTATGGCTAGCCAACTCCTTAAGCACCCAATTCTTAAATTTTTCCTCATTTGGCCACTTTTTATAGTTTTTGGTTTCTTAACAATTAAGTAATTAAAAACTTAGTCATTAAAAAACCACTTAACTTAACTTAGGTTAACAATTAACTTTAGTTAGGTTAAAGTTTACTTAATTTGGCCATTAAGATTTCATTTTATATTTGTTTATTAAATGTACTTTACCGTAGGGTTAACATTTAACTAAGGTTAATTTACTTTTCACTTAACTATTAAGTAAAAAAAAATATTTAGATTATTTAACAATTAAAGTGTGTCCTACAATTACTTGGTTACCAAGTCAACCCAAAGTGTGTCCTACCATATAACACACTTGAGTAAACTCAACCGAAGACTCATTATGCGCCACATGTTACCGTTTAATTGGTCAATAATAATTGTTAACTAATTAATGTACTTAACACTTAAGTCTTTGATAAAGCGTGCATCTCGAGATTTATATAACAAATATTTGGCTTTGCTGGAAATTACTAAATTGAAAATTTACATCCGGCATGCTACCCTAGTGCACAACAAGTACACATCATACTACGAGACTTTATAGGTCCACACCCGATTCGTCAAATAAAATTATTCTATAAGTCTATGATTGATGCCCTATACACACATTACGGATATTAGAAATCAGTATGTTAGACCATACATGTTAAGGTTATAGCACATAAGTATAGTCTTTCTGTCACATAGATTTTGGAGGAAGGGGATATAGATTAGTACCATCAAATTCCTATATGTTCATCTATGAACTCCTTAAAATATTATTTAACACCACGAAAAATACTTTTTTAGGGTTACGTGCTTATGGCCACAAGCACGTAACCCCGAACAAAAAGACATAAGACTTTTTAAAATACAATCTAGTAGCATCTAGATATATAACTCCCTTATGGGAGCTATCAAATCCTATATGTACATAGATCAAACTTATCGAGCATCGGACCGTACCCAGTAACTCATAGCGATCAAACCGTGAAAGGTCTCTGACATACGTGGAACCAAAGCATGTAGATCACTCATAAGCCCATTATGATGCTCAAGTCAAAGGATCAAAAATACTACTCAACTTGAGAGGACTCACCATTGACGACTTCATAAGATGTCTTTTGGTATCCTCACGAGTTTGTTCAGTATCTAGTTCTCACTGAATACCTGTATGCTTATACAAGCTCTATGACAAGACCCGACCCGAGACCCTCTACTATATATCCCAGTGGCTCTGCCGGGCACCCCGACGGAAGTTCCTCCGAACCTAACTGGGTATGTTGAGAATTCCGCTAGGTGAACCCCTTTTCAATTCTTGTTACTACTAAGAAGGTCTAGTAATATACATGAAAACGACATCTTAATTTTAAAAACAAAAGGACAGAGTTTCCCCTGTTTTTCAGAAAATCCATATAAACCTGCAAAAAAATTTCACTTCTAATTCCAACACATCTAAATACTACTAATTCGGACCTCCGGTCCTTTCCAAATCAAATCCAACACAACTCAAAAGTTTCATTTAAATCACAAAATGAGCATACTCATGAAAAGTAAAGATGATCATCAAAATCTCAAAATATTTTCTTGTTGGTTCGAAACATACATACAAATATACATGCCTACTATTACTATGCATAAAGTAAAGAGTGCTATTTAGCACATTTACATGTACAAAAATGATCTTCGGATTTGGCCCACTACTCGACAATAGGAGAATCAGCAGCTTGCGTACCGAGACCTGCACCTAGGAAAGGGGTTCAAAAAACATAAAACACAAAACGAGTGAGCTAAAGGAGCTCAGTGAGTGCAAATAAAATTTCAATAAAATAACATCATGTATAGATAGCAAATTCTAAAGTTCACGCAGAAATTATGCTTCTAAAACTGATGTAAAACTGTAAAACGGTTTCTAACATCATATGCTATTGAAATCTTGCCAAACGGGTTTTATATACATCTTTGGAAAACTATATTCAGAATCTGTATAACATAATAACTGCTGTGTGCATATAAATGCATAAATGCTATCGGTAAATCAAAAACTAGTAAAATCCTCCCTTGGCCATTTTCTTTCTAAACTGTACCAATGGTAACCCTAAAGCTCTATACCCACGCAGCGACTCAACTAGCACCGCACACGTGAGTAGGTCATGGGGCACCTCAACTAGCAACACCCACAGTGACATCTCAAGACATCTCACTGGCTATGTAGCGGAATCCTACATCGCATGCATATAGCGAGACAATACCCCGTACACATAGAGCGACTCACATGACTCAACTTCCCGACTTCCCAGAGTTAGTGACACACCCCAAGACCTGCCCATGTGCATGGGATATACCGGCTGGGTCTAATACAATCATCACCACTATAATCTAAGGGTACCAATGGCCTTAAAAACGAATGCAGAAATTTAAAAACTGTTTCTTAATTCGAACATGTAAAGGCATGTCTATGAATATGTATCAAGATCATAAATCATGGTTATGCATCGAAAGCTCATAAAACATGCATATTCATTATACGAAAACATACTAAACGCAAAGTAAAAGAAATGGCAGATTTTCACTCACAACCGCTCCGCGCTTAATTTTGCTCCCGATTTCTACTCCCGTTAATGCTCTCGGTTATCTTCACCTATGCGCCATAAATGACATTTAGAACCAAATCGAATACTAGAATCTCATTTAACTACTAAATGCCTTAATCGGCATACAATGCCCGAATGTAAACTACTTCCCGATTTTAGTTACGGAGCCATAATCGAATCTAACTCACCATCCGACGCCCTGAAAATGATTGAACACCTTATAACTTGGTTGGACATAATTGCCCTTCACCTTTCCAACATGGACAATTATGTCCCATTTTCTTCATTTTTGGTTTTTTCATCAACCATTTACATTCAATTCACAATATGCACCATTTACATACAACAATTCAATCAAAACACCACTCAATTCCTAACTTCCCTAAAGTGGTAGAATTTCACCTTAGGTTCCAACACATTCCTTTTTTCAATTTCTTGTTCCAATTACAACAAAATCATGCCAATTTCATTCTAAAGCCCTAATTACAACCAATTGAAATCTCTACAACAAAATCACCAAAAACCCTAATTCTCACCTTGCCAATTTCTTCAATTTGATGACTCCTTCAAGCTCCACACTAGAATTCAACTCAATCTAAGCCAAGAATACACATAAGAACATCAATTAAAGCATTCTTGAAATCTCACTTATCAAACTCATAAAATATGCTTTTCTTACCTCTTTTTCTTGAATTTCCACTAATAATGGCTTCAATTGAGCTTAGGGATTGGTTTGTAACATTATTTTGGCTTGATTACACATGAAAAATCATGAAAACAAAACTTGAAAGGTCACTATAGCAGCCCCCCTTTCCAAGCTCGAATTTTCTCTCTTTTGCTCTAAGTGTTTGCTTTTGATCTTCTTCAAAATTCTACACACTTCCAACATATTTATAGTCCTCCCTCAATTTACCATTTTGCCCTTCAACTTTCTCAAAATTACTAATTTTCCATTAGTTAAAAACTAATTATGTAATTAGTTCATTTGTAACTATCTAGTTAGAATAGTTCAAAAAACTAACTAGAACTTTCAACTTGGCAATCCATGAGATTTCTTCTAATTGGTCCATTCTCTAATATATGGATTATGTTTCTCAACAAAGGCTTGTTCTATACATCACCCTTAAATGGCAATGTATGTAGTAAATTAGAATTTTCTTTTCCAAGGCAATAGAGAAAAATTCTAAAAATATTCTAGGGTCGTCCGGCGCACCTATCGAGTGTGAAATTATCAAATTAGGTCTAATTTCTCTCATGTGCACTATAAAGGGAATATTTATAATAGGGTTAAAATTGAGTAACCCTACGGTGTCTTATTTGTTCTATACTGAAATCTAGGCGCCAATACTACTAATAGGGATTGGATATTACACTCTAAGTTTATGGTCAGCTAAGAACAACTATCTATACCCTAAAAATATAGACATACATTGATTTATTTGGAAGAGATTCACCGATAGACTCACATCGATGAAAATAAATCAGAAACATAAGGTTTAAGAACATACTTGCATAATAGCATTTTCTAGCACCAATTGTAAGTCTTTGCAACTATGTCATTACTAGTATATTATTAGGCCATTGTCCCATTACAGATAGGGCTCTAACTTCTTAGATTTCGATGACTCTTATAACCTACTAACTTTTATCTATACTAACTCTTAACATTTATAACTCTCAACGTTTCTAACTCCTAGCACTAATCTAAACTATTTTAGACTAGATTTAAAATCCTTCAGATCATACAATGTCTATAACATTATAAGCATATTACCATTAACATAATTAATACTAACAAATATACTAGAAATATATATTGTATAAATATTAACAATTACTATTAATACAACATTGGAATGATACGTAAGCCCCAATTCCAACAATTTCAACTCTTGAAATCAAAGAAAAAGAAATAATTTCCTTTTCTATTCTTTTCTCTCTTGGCTGACTATACATGAGCATTGGAATGGTACGTAAGCATAAAAAGAGAGTAACTTTTGTTTTAAGTTCACAAATATTTAAACCTTTAATAAAACCATAGTTAACATATTAAGTAAAGTTTCCATTAACTTAACAAAAGATAACTATTAACTCTAATTTAGTTAACAAACTTGTCCAACAAGTAAATAAAAAAATATTCAATTACCTTAACTGAAGTTAATATTTAATTAAAGTTAAGTTAACTTACTTTTTTAATAACTAAATAATTAATTAATCTAACTTTAGTTAACAATAAACTTAGGTTAAGTTAAACATTATTATTTAATGATTAAATTGTTATATATCCCTATAACCTAACCATATGGTTAAATCTTAACCAGATTTAAGTTAAATATTTATTTAACATTTAAATAAATAAATATCTTGATCATTTAACAATTAAATATGTGAAATTATCCTTAAGCCCTTAGTTAGTTACCAAGTAAACCATCTTTTGGGTCCTGCCATAACACAAACTTGGGTAACATAACCCAAGGTCACTAGCCGTCATGTGTCAATATTTAATTGGTCAATAATAATTGTTAAATAATTAATAAGCTAAACACTTAAGTCTTAATACGCATGCATCCCAAAGGTTCCTGAAACAAATATCCGAGTTTACTATAAATTACTAAATTGAACAATTCAATCTAGTATGCTGCCCTAGTGTATAATGAGTACACTTCAAATTATGAAACTCTCTAAGTCCATGCTCTATTTTCCAAATAGAACTATTTTATGAGTCTATGATCGATACCAACGCATACATCACAGATATTACAAATCAGTGTATTAGACCATACAAGTTAAGGTTATAGTGTATATATATAGTCCTTCCATCACCTATGTCCTAGAAGAGTGAGGATATAAACTAGTACCGTCAAATCCTTATATATTGATCTGTGAACTTATCTCCAATTTTGTATTTTGTAAAACATTATCTGCAAATTCCTTTTCCGATATTGTTTAAACGAATAAATTTTTTATGGTTACGTGCTTATGGCCATAAGATTTCCTAAAATACAATCTAGGAGCATCTGATATACAATTTCCCTATAGGAGCTAATGTATCGCATATCTATATATACCGAATTCAATGAGCATCGGACCATACTCAGCGACACATAGTAGTCAAATCATGAAAGGTCTCTAACATGCTTAGAACTAAGGAATATAGATCACTTAAAAGCTCACTGTGACGCTTAGGTTAAATGACCATGAATACTACTTAACTCTAAAAGACCTTCCATTGACGGCTTTATGGGATGTCTATTGAAGGTCTTTATGAGTCTGTTCAACATCTAATCCCAAATGAATGCTTGTATGCCTATATAAGCTATAAGCTCATGCTCAGCTAAGAATAACCATTTATACAATACGAACCCGCATTGATGAAAATAGATCAGGAATATAGTGTTTGAAAACATACTTGCATAATGACATTTCTTTGTACCTAATTGCAACTTTTGAAACTGTGTCATTACTATACTCTCAAGTCTTTGTCCTGTTACAAATAAGGCTTCAACTCGTTGAAATTTATAAATTATTATAACCTGTTAACTTCTTAGCATCTATAATTGTTAGTGATGCTAACTTTTAGCATTGATCTACACTCGTTTAGACTAAATCTCAACTCCTTCAGACTATATAGTATCTGTAACATTACAAGTAATGTACTATATTTGTTTAATATTTATAATTTTTATTCGAATTATTTTTTGTATAAATATTAAACAATTAATATTCATACAATATTGGAATGATACGTAAGCACCAGCTCCAATAAACTCCCACTTGCTCTAGTGCCATCCTTTCTGACTTACGAGAAGAGTGTGTGACAGGTATTTCACTCATTTAACCTTTAAATCCTACTGTCAATTCATTTACATTCTGATTGACTTCATAAAATTTAATCCTTCTACAATTGTCGCGATTCATGAGAAACTATTTCTTTTAGAAAGAGGCATTACGAGCAACAAACATATTTCGTTGCTCTAAATCATAAAACTAATATCCTATCGAAATCTCAAGATGTCCAATGAACAGATACTTGTACCCATATAGTGTAAGTTTATCCAGTTGCATATCCCTTATGCAAACAGAACAACCCCTAGCCTTAACATGCATAAGATTCAATTCTCTTTAGTCTATATCTTATACAGAGTAGAAGGAACGAGTTTTGATGGAATTCTTGTTAAATAATTGAACAACGAATGTCTATATAATGACTTCACTTCAACATTTTTCAACCTTTTGATCACTTCAACATTTTTGAACCTGTGTTTCCTAGAAACACATGTCTATATGATGACAAATCACTATAAAGACAATGAAGTATCAAAATGCATCTTTAACAACATGATTTATTATACTAAATACATCATTATATACTAATTCCAATAAATCAATAGCTTGGGTCTAACACCTACACAACGATTTGGTCATCTTCACTTGAATTCAAAATTCATAAACTGGTCAAGGTTCTATAGTTAGATCAAGTATCTGACCATCCTTAACTAGACGGGATATTTATCATATTAAAGACAAGGCTCCAACTCCTTGGAATTCATTGATTATTATAACATAATAACTCCTTAGCATTATTAGTGATGCTAATACTTAGCATTGATCTAAACTCTTTTAGTCTAGATTTTAAATTCTTTGGATCATACAATGTCTATAAAGTTAGTAGTAGTATACCATGTGTGTTTTAATATTAATGATTTTATTTGAAATATTTTATGTATAAATATTAAATAACTAATAGTTATACAATATTGGAATGACACGTAAGGACTAGTTCCAACACACGTGGCATCTATCATGGCCTTTTGTGTAACAAATGAGAGCATACTTGGAGTTGTATGTGACAAATGTCATCTATGTAAAGTGTTTACATAGATAACATAAGTGACATTTGTCACTCATACATTAGTTTGCATGGTCAAACTGTTGGGGTGTTGTTAAATTACTAGGGTGCTTGCATGAGGGTTGTGTTCATCATACAAACAATATACATATCTCATACATACATGTGCACAGCAGAAGATTATATACAATGAACACAGAAAATACATATTTGATTAAACTGAAAATTCGAGATTGAGAAAATATTACCAATGAAGCCTTTAGATTTATTTTGCTTGAAGTCCACCATGAAATGAATCTTTGATCAATCCTAGCAATCAACAAGGGTGGGTTTGATTGTCTAGAATGGCAGTATCTTAATCCAGCATCTTGTTTAACTCTTAAACATCATTCAAAGTTAAACTCTTTAACTCAATCAATTTTGTTTTTCCTTTTATTCAACTCTTGAATAAATAAAACAAATATCCTTTTTAGTTATTACATTTAGTAACCATTAATTCAATTTATTTTGTTGTTCTAACACTTAAAACACAAAACATAGAATTTCAATTTCTCAAATTGAATTGGCTCCCAAAATGCAAAACCTAAAACTAAAACATTAATGATTTTCAATTTCATTTCACTTTATATACTAATGCATTAATTCCAAACTAATTTGAATTTCATTTGGCTTAACTTAACCTTAGTTAACATTTAACCTTAGTTAGATTATTTTAACTTAACCTTTAAGTTAATAAATATTTAATTATTCTAACCATAGTTAACTAACTTAACCTTGGTTAGGTTAACCTTTACTTAACCATTAAGTAAAGTTAACTAACTTAACCTTATGGTTAACCTTTAACCTTAGTTAAGTTAAATCATTTATTTAACAATTAAATAAATAAATATTTGTTTTTATTATTTAACAATTAAATAATCATAAAGTGAAATTACTTTTATATCCTTACTAGGTTACCAAGTTAATCAAAAGTGGGTCCCACCAATTAACCATATACTTTAGTTAACTTAACCTTAGTAAATTGCTGAATTATACTGTATTGAACAATTCAAACGGTACACTGCCCAAGTGCTCAAAGAGTACATTTCATATTGGGACTTTCTAGGTCCACACCCGATTTGTCAAATGGAACTATTCCTTTAATCCGTAATCGATGCCCCACGCACACGTTACGAATATTACAAATCAGCGTGTTAGACCATACAAGTTGAGGTCATAGCGTATACGTATAATCCCTTCATCATTTATACCCTGCATGTGCGGGGATATAGATCAGCATCGTCAAGTCTCCATTTGCTCATCCATAAACTTATCTCTAGATTCGTATCTCGATAAACAATATACGCAAACACTTTTGCTATATTGTTTAACCCTGTGGAAAACTCTTTTTCTAGGTTTATGCTTGTGGCCACAAGACTTTATGAAATACAATCTTGGATCATCGGATATACAACTTACCTACGTAAGCTGACGGATCCCGTATCTACGCACACCGGACTCCATGAGCATAGGACCATACCCAGCAACACATAGCGGTCAGACCATGAAAGGTCTTTGACATATGTGGAACCAAAGCATGATGGATCACTCACAAGACTACTGTGGCGCTCAAGTCAAAGGACCACGAATACTACTCAACTCTAGAGGACCTTCCTTTGACGGTCTTATAAGATATCTATTGGGGTCCTCATAAGTCTATTTAGTATCCAGTCCTAACTGGATACCCGCATGCCTATACAAGCTCTAAGCTCATGGTCAGCTAAAAACAACCATCTGAACCAGTTAGATATAGACATACACTAATCTATATAAAGTGAATCACCAATAGACCAGTATTGATGATTATAGATCAGGAACATTATCTTTGAGACACACTTACATAATGATATTTCTTAACACCTATTGCAACTCTTTGCAACTATATCATTACAAGTATGCTCTTAGGTTTTTATCCTATTATAGACAAGGTTCTAACTCTTAGACCTCGCTAACTTTTATAACTTGCTAACGCTTAACAGTGCTAACTCTTAGCATTTATAACTCTCAGCTTTGCTAACTATTAGTTCTGGTCTAAACTCCTTTAGACCAGATCTGAACTCTTTCAGATCAAACAATGTGTGTAATGTTACAAGCATTATACCATATAAATATGATATTAACAATCTTTATTCTAAATATTTATTGTATAAATATTAACAATTAATATTCATACAATATTGAAATGCCACGTGAGCACCAGCTCGAACATAAACGTGTCTAAGTGTTAGACATGTGTGCACATGATGTGTCTTAGTCCATTATAAAAAATGAAAAAGGACTTATGGAATAGTTCTATTTATCAGAAAATACTTAAAATTGCTACGCGACTACATCTAAGAGGATCATTTGTATCCCTACCATAGACCTACTGGTAGAGAACAAAGTCAAATCCATTATATGGATAACCTGCTATTGATACCAACTCAAAAGGAAAAAATTGCTAAGCCTGCAATGATAAGCTTGCATTCGAAGCCTTAAAAAAATTGGTGTCTCTAATAAGAGAGTTCTCTAACATCTTCGCTTGTTTGGACAAAGAATTCCAATGATAGACCGTGCCCTCATATCATATATAACAGATTAAATCCATCCTTAAAACCAAACAAACAAAAGAAAAGAATTTTAAACCTAGAGAGAAATGAAGCAGTGGCAGTTAAAGTTGAAAAACTCTTAATGGTAGGTTTCATCTAAGAAGCCCACTATATCGTATAGTTAAGAAATATTGTAATGGTAAAGAAATCAAATGGGAAGTTGAGAATATGCATAAACTTTATAAATTTGAATAAAGTTTGTCCAAAAGACAATTTCCCCTTATAAGGATTAAAAAACTTATAGGTTTTATAGCAAGATCACATTTTCTTGCTGTCATAGGATGAACTTGTTAAGACACCTTTTCCTATATTAAAGGATTCTTTCTCAAGCTACAAATGAAATAAGATGTTCTTACCAAACTAAGAGAAGACTTCTTTCATCAATTATTTGGAAACATATTGCTATAAGATCAAGCCTTTAGGACTCAAGAATGCAGAAGCCACTTACTAGAGATATTTCAATAATCTATTTAAGCCTCTAATTAGGAAAAGTATGGAAGTCTATGTAAGCAACATGATCGCTAAGTTTGAATAAGCAAAGGACTACATTGATGACCTTAAAGTCATTAAGGAACATATTGTTACTAGGTCATGCCTTTAAAACTCAAGACTGTAGGGGCTAATTACCAAAAATTTGTCAATAAGCCTTTTAAGCCCCTAATTATAAAAAATATAAAAGTCTAAGTAGATAATATAATTGCTAAGTTTGAACAAACAAATAATTATATTGATGAGCTTAGAGAGTCTTCAAGATTGTGAGAGAATATAACATGAAACAGAACCTCAAAAAATATGCCTTCGAGTGGAATTAGAAAAATGCTTTGGCTTTATAGTAAGCCAGGTAGGAACAGAAGCTAATCCAAAAAAATTGAGCAATCTTTGAGATAAAGTCTCCAAGTAATGTTTAAAAGATACAAAGGCTCATATGCAAGTTAACAGCCTTTTTACTGATGAATTTCAAAAGCGACTAACAAGTGCTTTGAATTTTTCAAGCTATTAAGAGAAAAGACAAGACAAGTTGCACCCTATAATGCGAGGAAGCTTTTCAAAAATTCAAGGAGTATATAGCTTAACCACTCTACCTCACAATACTAAGAATGAAGAACCACATGATCCTATTTTTTAAGAGTTTTTAATTGAGTAGTAAGTGTAGTGCTTGCACAAGAAGAAGAGAGCATCCAAAGACTAGTCTACTTCAACAGCAATGTATTCATTGATCTTAGGGCTGACTATTTACTAGTAGAAAACCTAGCCCTAACGTTAGTTATAACTAGGCAAATGCTGAGGCTTTACTATCTTGCTACACAATTATCGTTCTTACTAACCTAGACCTTTTTGGATAACTTGTAAAATAGGCAATTGAGCTTTTGCTAACTTTGTGAGTTTAACATATAGTGTAAACTAAGGGTAACCATCATGGCATAAGCCCTTGCTAACTTTATTGTTGAATGTACACATAAAGAGAAAGTCGTAGAGACCACCTGATGAGCAATGTCCTCAAACACCTAAGATAAGGATAACCGTTAAGCTTATGTTTGGATACTCTTTATCAATGGGGCCTCTAACTAGAAATGGTATAGGGCCAACATAATTCTCATCAGCCTAAAAGGAGAAAAACTTAACTATGTAGTCGAATTCAGTTTCATAGCCATAAATAATCAAGTCGAATAGAAGCCTCCCTTGTAAGACCATGAGTTCTATACACACTCCTCATAAAGAGAATTCTAATTAAGAGTGACTCACAGCTTGTAATAATCCAAGGTAATAAAGGCTATAAAGCCCAAAGAGACTACATAGCTATATACTTAAAGGCAATTGAGATCATGGAAAAGAAATTACAAAAAGTGGTCATCAAACAAATATTGCAAGAAGAGAATCACAAAGTAGATTTCATGGAATGAATAGCTTCAACAAAAGAAGCTTGGATACTATAATCTATTCCTTTCAAATTCATTTCCAAACTAAGCATAGAAGTTGAAGAACTCAAAGATGTCATACGGGTCAATCCATATCCTAACTGGATGGAATCTATCTGAGGCTACAAAAAAAAAAAGTTTTACCCTCAAATAAACATGAGGTGAGACAACTAAAATACTGAGCAGCTCAATACACATTTATCGATGACATCCTCTATCGGAAAGGATTCTCCGTCTTCTACTTGAAATACTTAACACTAGAAAAAGTTGAATATGTGCTTCGAGAAATACATGGAGGCATTCATGAAAATCATTCTAGAGTTTAATCCCTCGCATATAAAGCCTTCAAAATAAGGTTTAGTATTAGCACAACACGTTCGATAATTCTATGAAGATTGTCTAAAAGTGTAACACATGCCATAAGTATGCTAACAATATCCACGCTCTTCTAAAAAATTTAAAGATAATAATCATTCCCTAGCTTTTTAAACGTGGAGGCTCGACCTAATTGGTCCCTTAATACAAGAAAAAAGGTCAGCCAAATACATAGTTATCGTTGTGGATTACTTTACCAAGTAGATAAAGGTTGAACCTTCAGCAAACATTACCCAATTGAGAAGGGCCTTATAAGATACTTAGGAGAATTCAACCAAGTGCTTACAAATTAGAACACACCAATAGAACAGTTTTCAAGAAGCTATAGAATGTTGAACTCGTGAAAAAAATATTATCCATAGTTTGTTGATTATTAAGAGTAGATTTATTAATAAAAATTCCCATTCTTTTTATAATATTTATATTAAGAAGGTCCCTAGTTATAACAATGTTGGTACTCAAAAAAATCAAGAGCCAAGAATAATATATCCAAAAATATGATTTCTCATTCAATTAATAAACAAAAAGCTTTACAAGGAATCGAGAAAAATAGAAAAGAGAAATGTAAAAATATGAGGAGCTTGATCATCAAGAGCATTTAAGGCATCAATCTCTACAAAATCATCTTCGTCATTAGAGATTCACTAAAAATTAATGTTAAGGTAGTGCTTTTTAAAAATTCATCCTCATCTTTTGTTGTTGATTCTCTTTTTATTTAATAGTTTCCTAATAATTCCTTCAATCTTACTTCCTTTCTTCTTTCTATTTAGGAGTTCTTTGGCATTCGGCCTGTTTTTATTGTCTCTCTTAAATTCATTCATAACCCTTCAAGCATCTTTTCCCTCTAAGTCATTAACTCACTAGAGAAGTTCTGAGGCACAAAATTTTGGTTTGCTAGAGGAGTGGTTGTGACCTATTTAAAGTGATCTTCGAGTTAGTGGTTGACTTTCCCCTTCAAAAGGCTCTACCAAAACTCATTTTCCTTTTTGCTATCTGATAAATCAAGAAGGATTTTTGGCTTCTTTTGATGTGACACCTTTGTAAGGCATAAAGTATTGTTGTGTCTTTGTAATTGGGTGAGACTCCTATATTCCTTTTGGATTATTGCACCTTTTCATAAGTTTTTCCACCTATTGCTTCAGTTTATCCCTTTCTTCTAGTGATTCCCTTAATTCTTCCTCTAACACTTTTGCTAGGCTAGTGGTTCTTTTTATTAATGTATGGTGTTGCTATGTTGTATTTCTATATATGTATATGTATTCTATGATTCTTCATTAGGTCTTGGGGTTTGTGCACTATTTCACGATGCCATGGATCAAATGGTGACAATTTTCAACTATTCATCCTTCACGTTCTATATCTATTCTGATAACTATTTCTTTTATTTCCCATAGATGGTGCCAACTGTTGACCCTAAAATTTGGTAGCTTGAGAGTCAAAAAGTTAAATTGGTTGATTGTCAAAAAGTTAGGTTATGCTGTCAAGGATAAGATAGGATTTAAATTTATTTAATCACTTTTTCCTCGATGGATACCTTGTCTGATGAGAACCTTGCAACCAAAGACACAAGTAAGGTCACTCTGAATTTTTTTCGACATAGGCATTCCAATGCTTAAGTCATCAATTGTTCAACAAAATAAAGAATGGGAGAAGAATGTAAAGGGATTAGTGATGAATGGCTTGAAAATGTACTCTTGTGGCCTTGATGATGGTGATCCTAAGGATTTAAGCCTATGGGTAGTATTATCGAGCTTTTTAAGAATGTAGAATATGTGATTATGGATATATGTCTCAATATAACTATGAATCTTTGGATCAATGGCACTACTCAATATTGTGAATAATCCCCTTTGTAGAATTTATTTCCTATTTATAGGAAAGGAATGTAAGTTTAACTCGTAGCATTATTAGAATTCAAAAGCCTTTTGGACATTCGCTTTAAGGATTCTACTATTTAAGTATTACTGAAAGTTAATTAGATCTTTTTTGCCCCAATAAGACTTGTACCATAATCAGAGAGATGTCTTTTGGATTTTAGAATCTTTATCTAATAGGCTAACCTTATCCACAACTCTTTATAATTCTCATAAGTTAGGTCATTTTAAGAATTTTCTTTTAACTTTTTAGGGTGGTCGAATTTGGATCTATCTCCTACTCTATAGAGATTATTCCCCATGTTTTGGGGGTTTAATCAAGTAGGATAGCTAGGTTACAGCTAGTATTCTGATCAGCTTAAAGGTTGTAGATCATCTGTTCTCTTTGAATTTGACCGAACTAAATAGCCTGGTTACGATTAATATTCTGACAAGCTTGAAGGTAATGTCTATAATTTGAGAAAACTTATGACCAGTGTTATTTTTTGGGCTTTTATTCACTGAGACCTTTTGGACCGTGTGAGTCATTGTTTTTTAAATCTAACGAGCCAGAGTCTTAAGGCCTTGTGAATTGAAATTCTAGAGGAACAATATATGTATATATGTCAATGATAGTGGATCAAATCTTTATTGAACCACAATGGCTGGAACTGAACTCTCATGGTTGTGTAACAAAATAATAACGTTGGTTCAAAAAAATTAAAATAAATAAAAATATAAATGACGATTTGGTTTGAATGATCGTGGTTACCTTTGTTTTGACTGAATTATTATTGTTCTATAATTTTATTATTTCGCACTTCTAGTGTAGTGTACGAAATTAATTACAGGGTACTATAATTTAGATGAATTAATTAAACTTTTCTTCTTACCACAATTCCATCTTTTTGACGTATCTTTTATTTGAAATCAACTTTTACTCTAAAATAAACTATTACATTGTTCTAATTTCAGTTGTGAATATCGGTGGAAAACTACACCTTATCAAAATTTAAGAAGATATAAAATTTTAGAAAACTCTTCATGTTAATTTTTTCTTTTGATTTGGACTTTAGATTAAGTTATATTTGAAAGGAAAAAAAAATTGTGATCTAAGAAAACGGTTACAAAAGATAGAAAAATAAATAATATATATTTATAATGGGAGGTAACTTAAAAAGAGGAGAAAAAAAATTGGATAGGATTAGTTTTGAGATATGACAAATTTATTAAGTAAAATTGTGAAGTTTAAAAATGTTAGGGGTTTTTAGTATACACTCCAAACAATTCTAAGCATGTGCAAACAATTTCACTAACAAATAAGATAAGAATAAGAAAGGATCACATACAAAAAGATAAGTAACCACACAAACAAGGCATAAGTAATTTACATGATTCGATAACAAATGCCTACATTTAAGGTAGATCAAAGGATCTGAACTTCTTTTATTCATAGCTCACAAAGAACTCACATATCATAAAGATCTACATAAAGAGATTATAAGGAATACCCAAAGTCAGAGTTATTTTAAAATATCTATCAGTACTTTTTTATACACACAGTACTCAAGTACTCTTTATGGTACTCTTTTTTGTACTCACCACTTAATCGCTCTCAAGTTCTCTATTCTTTCTCTTGTTTTTGTTATGCTTAACAAACTAATGAGTTTACAATAATTTATATAGTTTATAAAACTTTCTTAGTAATCCTATTTTTAGTCGGAATAGTAATCCATATGTTATAGGCATTCAAATCAAAGATAAAATAGGAAACTTACAAAACTTGTGCTGTAGCACCACTACCCAGCACTGGTGTGAATATGATCTAGCATCACAATGCTAAAGGATTTAAGATCAGCCTATGAGCAACCATTTCCATGGCACCTAGGCCTAAGAAAGTCCCATTTGAGTGTTCCAAGCCCTTCATTGCTTGTGGCTTTTTGTTTCGCTCCATTTTTTATTCGTCCAAGGTGTCCTCGAATTCGTGTCAACTCTACATTGGCTTTCAACTCAATATCACATGTAAACTTGATTTTTAATGATCAATTCTAATAAACCTCTCATTGATTCAAAATCTCTCATGAAGTTTCAAGGATCTATCCACACTAATGCTCTATAATTTAGAGTTAACTCTAATTATGTCTTTGCATAGACTTAACTCTAATTGGGCTCGTGACTTCGGTCTCTAAAGATATCAACGAATATTCATTAACACTATTTAAAAAAGTGTTAGCAGCATAGTATTAGTGTAAGTCATTTTTGTAGTAGTGGTATCTTGTTTTGTATCTGTTAGCAACAATGTTGAGCCACTCACAACATTTACATCAAGCACATATTGCCCATTGTGCTTTTCAACCTTTATTATCCCAATAGACCCTTTCAACACCTTCAATATTCCTTTTTTCTGCTATGAATAAACATCCCATTTGATCTATCTTCCCTAAGGATATCAAGTTTCTCCTAACTTTAGGAATATGTCCTAAACTAAGTAACTCTCTAACTTTTCCATCATGCAACATTATCCTTATATTATTAATCCCTAAGACTTCACAAGTCATATTATTACCCATTAGTACTTTACAACCCTTTAATAGATCTATAACAAGTAAACAAAGATTTATCAAGACTCATGTAAAAATTACATCCATAATCAAATATCCATTCACTATTAAAGATTTTATAATTTCATAATCTCACTTATAGACTATTGCAGCATCTCCACTCATCTTTTTAACAAGTCCTTAATAAAGTGCCCTTCTCTTTTGCAATGATAAAGTGCGCATCTTGACTGATTCATAAATCTAAGTCAATAATCAAGGGTACCTTTAGATAACATAATATGCGCTTCACAACCTTGAAGTCTAATTTGGTTTATGAACGAAAGTGTTAGCAGATTCTATTGATAGTGTGAGTGATATATGATATACTGAAGGTAAGTTATTGAAGGTTGTCAAAAACATTTCATTATTAAGTGGCATCCACAAGTTAATTGTCATTAGCAAAGGGCGTTTCTTTAAGAGTTAAAGAAGTTGTTGTTGAGCAATGCAGCATATCTTTCTTGTCTAATAATTCACTCTTTTGTCTATGACAGAAATAGACCACTGCTAAATCGCCTTACTTCAAATTTCGAAAATAATTAAGTAGGTGAGATCTTTAAGTGTAAATTAAAAGTTCAATACTTGAATGATTGATAAAATTTTAGCATCTTGGTTCCCTGAATAATTGCGTCTTCAGCATAAATGAGAACTAAAACGAAAGATTGAAAAAAAAAGGAGAGAATTATTATCGTTATTAAATTTAAAACCGATTTCTAGCAACACATTAGTAAGACATTCAAATCAAGCTTGCAGGGGTCATAGAAATATGGGTGATAAGTTTCAGTTTCTCTGATATTGTCAATTTCTTTAACGTATCAAAGTAGACTTGAGAATTCATTTTTAGAGTCATCTGAATATTTATATTAAAATAAAAGCTATGTGACAATGGGCCACCACTAAAAATGATTCTGAAGCATGATCAAAGAGCATGTTAGATTAGTTTATGATCTTTAAGGAAAAAAGGGGGCCAAAACCTTAATTGTCGTCAACCATAATATTCGTGGTTATTGTCTCCAATAAACAAACTAAAATTATGGTTAGACTCCTTTGGCACCGGTCGTTATGTCCCTACCATCATCGCATTAATTATGATGCTAGAAAAGGGGAAAACGAGGCAACACTGCCATTGACTCTGTTATTAGTTGCGGGTTGGACTTCACCGTGACCACCGATTGACTCTTTGTCGAGCGATCTCTCTTTCAAGTCAATTGTTCCCATCATTTGATGCTTCACACCACTAAAGTCATAGTCTCATTTTTCGAACGCCACTTCTCTTTATTTTTCCATCTAAATCATCAATCCACAGTCATTTCTATTTATGCAATCAAGCTCACTGGCATCGGATCTAAACATCTGACCATTTTATCATCATTCACCGGATTTTGATCAACCTTTTAATTTTGTTAATGCCCCTTATAAATTAGTTAATTACAATGTCTCTAAATTAAGTCAAGATTGATTATAACCCGAACAGATTAGCCAATTTACATATGACTTCACCTAGAAGAAAAAAAAAATGGAGAGAGAGCAAACGGATTGAGTTCTGATGAGTAGCAAGTTTAGATGTTGACTATTTGTTTTTGGAAAGATAAATTGTTTATGTTAAAAAAAAGGAAGGGAATCAAATTTTTTATTGAGGGGCATGATTATAAACAATTTTTTTTTTTTTTAAAAAAACTTTGAAGTTGGAAATTATCTATAACAAGTTAATCTCATGCTGATAAGCCTCAAAATTGCTAATAAGGCCATGGCCCCTCCAAGACCTTAAATTTCTATATAATTAAATTCTAACCCAATATTATTATTTTTTAATTTTAGCATCATGCCTACCTCATCTTAAATTTTAGTTCTGCCCTACATTTGTCATTGCCATGTTGGTTTCTCTCAAACGAACCAATGGCCATGGCCTATTGGCCACAATATTCCTCTCACTTGGAAATTTGATTCTAATAATCATATCTCCATATTTAGTCACCTACATTTGTCATTGTCACGTTGCTTATGTTTCTATCAAACATTATGAGGATATGCATCGCATGAATTTATCAAGATTGAATGGTTTGATTAATCCATCTATTAGGTTTTTTGAACTTCTATATGCTTTATTCTAGAATAAAAAGTTAGATTTCTTATAATGTGTAAGGCACTCTGACTCTTATAATATACTTGAATATTCTTTTATTTGTATATGAGCTCCTCTAAGATCCTTGATTAGAATAATCATATCTTCATATCCAGTAATCTACGTTTGTCATTGCCATGTTGCCTATGTTTCTATTAGACATCGTGAAGATATGCATCATAGGAATTTGTTAAGATTGAATGGTTTGATTAATCTATCTACTACATTTTTTTGAACTTCTATGTGCTTTATTGTAGAATATAAAAGTTAGATTTTCTCACAATGTGTGAGGTACTCTGACTCTCATAATACACTTGAATCTTCTCTTATTTGTGTATGAGCTCCTTTAAAATTCTTCTTATCGCATGTAGAAGCCATGTACTTAGTTTCTATTATAGATAGAACTATAACAATATAAAATTTAGATCAAGCTAACAACTCCTCCTATAATTATAAACAAATATTTTACATAGAATTTTCTTTTATCAAGATTGCCTGCAAATTTGAATCAATATATCTTCTAACAATGAATTTTAATTCTCTATAATATAATGAACATCTAAGGCACCTTTAATGTATTTTAGGATCATCTTAACAGTACTCTAATGCTCTTTATTTCCCATGAATGAATTGACCATCCCACTACTTGTACAATATCTAGTGTCATGCAAATCATGGTAAACATTAAACTTCCCACTGTTGATATAAGGTACTTAAGATATCTCCATCTTCTCAGCTTCATTGTTAAGGAAAACACTTAAAAATAATTTAAAGTTAACAAGAAGTAGGGAAGAAATTTGCTTAAAATATTGTATGTTGAAATGTCAAAATATCTTCTTAAATAGGTATTTTGATAAAGCTAATTCTTTCTGTTACATATGTCTGTTTGAATTTTTGTCTTTAGAATCTTATGTGTTGGTTCTAAGTCCTTCAAGCTAAATTCTCTAGCCATTTAAACCTTTAATTATGTGACTCGATCTTTGTTAAGGCTTACTACTAATATGTCGTCAACATAAAATAGCAAGATAATGAAATTATTATCATTAAACCTTTTTAATATGCACAATAATCTATTATAAGTCTGTTATATCCAAGGCTCAATATGAAAGAATGAAATCTCTTATTCCAATACCTTGACACTTGTTTGAGATCATTTGCAAATTTGATAAGCATGCATACCAAGTTCTTTTTTCTTGCTTCTACAAAACCTTATAGTTGAAGCATACAAATTTCTACTTTAAAATAACTATGAAGAAAATTAGTTCTTACATCTAGTTGTTCTAGATATAAATCAGATGTAGCACACAATAGTCTATACTACTTAGATAGTGGTGAGTTTCAAAATTAATACAACTATTTCATGAAAAATTAATATCATCTTTATGAGCATACCCTTTCACCACCATTCTTGCACGATACCGCTCTACTTCATCATTGTTGTTTCATTTGATTTTATAGACTTATTTGTTTCTAATGGCTTTAATTATGCATGATAATGGTACGAAATCCATGTTTGTTCTCATGAAGAACTATTGTTATCCGTAGAGATGCATATAAGTTATTCATTACTTCTTGGAAAGTCAATATTTCTCTATCATACGTTAGAAGACAATATGCAACATTGCTCTCTATATGATAATCTAATGCCAAGCTAGTGTTAACCTCATCCTAAATGATCGTCCAAGAGTTGGCTCTCCAAGCTCAACTCGTTCTTGTAGATTGTGCTTTAATGCTATTTTAGAAGGTTATTCTTGTTGGGATTTGTGCTTTAATGGAGGGTCTTCGAGTTGAGTAGTATTCGTGGTCCTTTAACCTGAGTGCCATGGTGGGCTTGTGAGTGATCCATCATCCTTTAGTTCCACATATGTCAGAAACCTTTCATGGTTTGACCACTGGGTGTTGCTGGGTATGGTCCGATGCTCATGGAGTCTAGTATGTATAGATATGGGATCCATCAGCTCATTTGGGTAAGTATTATATCCTAATGCTCTATAGATTGTATTTTAGACAGTCTTATGGCCATAAATAATAATTCCTGGGAAAAAAGTTTAACCCTAGGGATAAATAATATTACAAAAGTGTTTGAAAATATTATTTATTGAAATACAATTCTAGAGATAAGTTTTCGATTGGGCATATAGAGATTTGACAGTGTTGATTTATATCTCTGCTCTACCCGGATATATATGATGAAGGGATTATATGAATATGTTATAACCTCAACTTATATGGTCTCACGCGCCACTTTGTAATATCTGTAACGTGTGTGTAGGACATCATTCATAGACGTATAGAGGAGTTTCATATAACAATTCAGGCATGGACCTAGAGAATCTTACAATATGAAGTGTACTCATTGTGCACTAAGGCAGCATAATAAATTGAACAGTTCCATTCTAGAAATTTCAACAAACCAAAAATATATTTCGGGGTTCCTCGGATTCTGTCCTTGTTTAGACTTAAATGTTAAGTATATCATTTAATTAGTTGATAAGAGTTATCAACTAATTAGATGTTAACAAGTGGCACAATTTTATTCCATGAATTGTTTTACCATGAATTCGCCCATTAACCATGTTAGTAAAGTCAAATAAGGTAAATATTAATTATTCAAATAGTTTTTGAATAATTAAATAAATATTATTTAAATAAATAAAATATGATTTTATTTATTTGTTATTTTATTCCTAAATGGAAGACATATCTCATTTAAGAAACATAAATTAAATTAAGTGGAGTACTATTTTGTGATTAATAGTTAATTTTATTAGACTATTAAAATGGCTACCAAAATTTGTTTTGGTAGTTGGCTACTTAATCTAATTTTTGTGGAGCACTTGTAAAGTGTTGAGAGCACTAAAAATGGTTGAGTTTCATGTGTGTTAACAAGTGTGTAAATCAATTTTCATGCAAAGTATTGAAAGGAAAAAGAAGAGTTGATTTTGAAAGAGCTTTTCGTTGAACAAAGACTTGTGAGAAAAATAAATTCTTCTTATTTTTCTTTTAAGTAATACAAACCTTGTTGCTGGAGATTATATTGCTGTTATTCTAGCTTCACAATCCTACCGGATTGTTGTGAACTAGAATTGAATAAAAGTGCACTTCAATGTAAACTCAAAGTTGGAGCAAAGAATCTGGATTTAAAATCTTCTTTGGAGGTTTTCAAATGTATATTTTCTGTATTCTTAAGTTGTTAAGAATTGAAGTACATGTGTATATGCTGATTACATGATAAATTTTGCTGCCAAAATTCGTGTATATGATACATGTGTTTAATTTTTTCAATATGTATACAATCATATGCATACACCCTAAAATATGTCAACAATTCTTCTTTTAACTCTCTCTCAATCTGAACTAAAGTTGTATTTAAGTTCTTTTTCATAGTGCTATCACTTTCTTTTATATATAGCTTATCTTCTGTAAATATTATATCACTATTGATAACAACTTTGTGGGAATTGAGATCTTATAACCAACACCCTTTTAATTTATCAATATACTTAAAATATCTATCTTTTAGATTTTAGATCAAGTTTTATGACTTCTTGGTTATTATACATCATGTATACAAGACTTTCAAATATATGTAAGTTAGAATAATCAGTTTCTTTCCTAAGTCCACATCTTTAGAATGTCTTTAGATCAAGTATTATTAATGGAAATTAATTGATCACATAATAAATAGTTTTGACTGCTTCTGTCAAGAATGATTTGGCTAAACTTGCAGTCCTTAATAGTGGCTTAGTTGTTTAAATAGAGTTATTTGCACATTGAAGAGTGCACATTGTTGTGAACTATCTCTTGATGCATTATTCTTGAAAAAAGGATCAAATTCTTGGTTAATATATCATTTGCTATTTTTAGACACTTGATATTCTTATAGGTTTCAACTGCCACCTATGCTTTGAAGAATTTGAATACTAAGAACACATCTGTCTTTCTTCTAATTAGATAAACCTAATATCTCTTGGAGCAATCATCAATGAATGACATAAAGTATCTTACTCCTCCCAAGGACATGACTAGCACTTGGTAAGCATTAGAAAAAATTAAGTATAAGATACAATTTTTCTTAGCCATTGATATGCTAAACTAAAATTTAGTGCTTACTTGTGGCACGATGCTTAAAAAAGGGTTAAAAAATACTTTTTTAAGTTCAAAAAATAACATTTGATCAAAGACAATTTCAAACCTCATTTTGACATATGAGCAAGTTTTTTATGCCACAATATCATCATCTGTTCTATAGCTGGTTAATGCAACATATGTTATTGCCTTTATATATGTTTCCCTTAAAAGCATGAATAGGATAACAATTATTCATGATCATAAGTGTGCTTCCAACATCTCCATGATCTTATTTTGTATATAGGTCTTGCAGCCATGCTTATCTAGTTGTCATAAAAACATTTGTTTTGTCAAGCCCTTCATATATCACACCACTTAGATGGTGTGAATCATGGCATCGTACATCTTTAACTTAATGGTGTCAATTGTTAACAATCTTAAAGATATAATTATCACAACCATGAACATTGATCCTTTAAAATGGGTTTATAATTGTGAAACAAATCTCAACTAGAGGTTATATGCCATGTTGCTCTTAAATCTATTATTCAAGCCTCGATGAGCTTATTTCTATTTTGGAAATAGTACCTGCTTCTTTATATAGAACATTGGCATCATCAAAAGTTCTTTTGACACATCTTTGAGATTTTGGTAGCATAGCGATTTTCTCTACACTTTTTGGACCTCACATTTGAAATGCCCTTTTTTTTTGCCACAGTAGTAGTACTTAATATTCTTCTTACTCATTGACTTTAATATCTATTTTCTATAATTCCCAATAGGCCTTGCTCTACTGACACTTCTCTTATCGTTAATAATGCATATGCTTAATGAGAACTAGTTGCTCTATCTTCTTTGTTTTTATTTTTAGTTTCTCTTTCAAAGATATAAGTAGTGACATCATTGAAGACTAAATAGTTTATCAATATATTGTTGGTTAAGTTGATGATGATTTAGTCATAAGAATTAGGAGGACTTTAGAGTAGAATCTCAGCATGTTCAATTGGCTCAAATTTATGATCCAACTTAATGAGTTACAAAGTATAGTAATTAAAATGTCTATATGATTAGTTATCATCGTGAATTCTGCCATCCGAAAAGTATAGAGACTACATAGTTAAGTATAATGTTGTCTAAGTATCCTATATCTCTCTGGTTCTCGTTTTCTTCATTACACTTTATAAAACTTCATCTACAATTGCCAGATGCAAGTTAGTAATAACTATTTATCTCTTCTCACGTCTTGCCAGCCTATCATGCTAGTTTATCCCTAATTGGTATTTTGTATTAGTACCTTAGCCATAATATTTTTCTTATGAATCAAAATAGTCCTTATTGAGACTTATATGGCAAGTACATCAAGGATCCAAGATTTAATTTTTTAGATGTTCCTCCACTAAAACTGTGAGAACATCTAAACTGTCATTCCCATCAGATGCTAATTCTACATTTGTACGACCTAAAGCCTTTTTTATTTTCACTTCTTTCATAGCAATTTCTATTTAAATGTCTCTTATTTCCACATAAATAGAATTTTCTTCCACATAAATAGAATTTTCTTCCACCATTCTTTAACTTAGATTGGAATTTTTCTCTATATATTCCTTTCTACTTTTTCTTTGGTCTACCAATACAAATAGGTTTTCCCCAATATTCTTTTTCTCAGATTTTATTTCTTGTTCCCTTAGCCTAGATACAGTCAGGCAATCTTCTAAGGTAACGCTTTTTTTTCCGTATTTCACAACTGATTTTGTTGTTGTGCAAGAACTTGGTAATAAATTTAATAACACCCTAATTCTAATCAATGATTGCTTCACCATTATTCACCAAGCCTATACATAATCTCTTGAATTTAACATGATTCTCTTTTAAACCTTTAAAAAGATCCATCCAAATGCCAAATAACCTTTCTTTTAAAAGAATCCAACTAGATAAAGATTTAAAAATATACAAACGTTTAAGCTTACCCTAATGTTCCCTTACTGTGATCTATTATTAACTTACAATAGTACATTATCTGATAACTGTAAGAAGATGATGCTGAATGCGGTTTCATTAATCTCTGTCATCTTTTTATCACTTATTGAAGTTCCTTATTTTTTTTTTTTTGCTCTAATAAAGCTTTAGCAACCTTCTACTAAGCGAGCAAGGCTTTGTTCTTCTTTTGCCACATACTAAAATCTCATCACTT
The DNA here is from genome assembly GCA_946807835.1 of Ailanthus altissimus. Taxonomy (NCBI): domain Eukaryota; kingdom Viridiplantae; phylum Streptophyta; class Magnoliopsida; order Sapindales; family Simaroubaceae; genus Ailanthus; species Ailanthus altissimus. Next base: position 2,298,398 of record OX327690.1, on the reverse strand, counting down.
ATATAAACTTGGTGGTTACTATTTTTCAGATTCTTGGTAAATTACCCTTTAGCCTTCTTTTAATATTTAACTCTGATATCACTATTGAAAACCCGTGAACTGATACAACTATTGAAAATTCAAATTCCAACCCAAGACGTAGAACCAATAATGAATATCAACATGCAATTAAGAAAATAAAACGTCAGAGATTTATAATGGTCCAATTCTCATGAACCTACATCCACTTTTTGAGTTGAATAACATGTCTAACACGGACTATAATTCAAAATTATACAAAGAAAAAAATCATAAAAATAAGTACACTCTGGTACACACTTTCTCTCTCAAGACAATTTTCTCTATGAAATAATTTCTCTCTCTAAAGCTATTATTCTCCCTCTTTCTATGTCTCTTTCTTTCAAGTTGAAGAGCATAGAGAAATTTGAGTTTATTGAAATAGTCTAAATTTGAAAAAAAATTGAGAGAAATGATTCTCTTTTTTAAACGAGGAGAAGAAGATGAATTGTCACCTAAAATACATTAGGACCAATAAACTTTACGCAACAATCAAACTACCACAAATAAGCAGCAGCCATCCTATATATTAGCTGTCTTAAATGACAACCACTGCAGTTTGGTATATTTGTTTTAAGTTTCCACTATTACATACATTTAAATTAAATTAATGAAATATATTAATTTATTAAAATTTTGAACTTAGACATTATATAATTCCTCACACTTGACCTATTTCTTTAAAACTGTATATATTTTTTCATAAAAAATTATAAAATTAGTAAAACTTCAAGGAACAAAGAATTGAAACTCCATTTCTATTGTTTAAACAATATTGCTTTATTTAATTAGTTGGAATAAATTTTTTTGCCTCAACTGATATGGAATTGATATATTTCATTATTGCTGATTAGTATTATATTATTATCATAATAATAAATAAATAAATAATAAACAATTATTTAATAAGTGGTAGTTATCAAGTAGTTACACATTAATTGAAATACAATTATATCTCAACTATGTAAATGTATCACTAACCTTCAAGAAAATCTCCAACTCAATACGAATCTAAAAACAATTAACGTGACGAATGTACAATTCCCTCATTCATTTAGATATGCGAATAGGGATGACAATCCCTAACCGTGCCTGCTTCACTGTCTTTTAAATCATTTAAATCATTTAGCCGTTAAGTTTCTTTAGATCTTTTGAATCAAAGCGAATCTAGTACCGCTATGCATGCATGGCAGCTAGATCCAGCTCTACTGCATGTAGCTGCCTAATTTGATGCCACTACATGTGAAAACATCATTGTTATCGTATAATTCTGTTTATTAAGTTTTTGATGATATTCTATTTGCAGAAGAGATAATAAATTCATTGAATAACACTAAAAATAGTTTTTTTTTTTTTTTTTTTTGGATCTAATGATTTTTCTTTTTCACGGAACCATTTAGGTTTTGAACATTTTTGTTTAGTTGGTGACTATTTATTTTCTTATGAAGAAATTCATTATAAGTTAACATTTTGAAATGATTGATAATTGCAGCTAGATCCATCATAATGTGTACGTAACCCTACAAAATTTATAATATAATAAACAAGATCATTTGACAAAATATATTAATACACATTAATAATATATTTCGTCTCATGCATCCTTTAGTCTATATCTACAAATTCTTAAAAAAGGACCCAATATTTATTTATTAAATTCCATCCAGAACTGAAACTTGTGCTTACTAATTTGTTATTTTATATATAATTTAATTTTTTTTTCTAAATGAAAATAATCATTACATGCATAAGCCTTGTCTTGAGTTAGATGGTAAGATATGAAGCATTATAGTCACTCTTAAACAAAAAATTACATCATGATGAAATTTATAATCATATCTATACTTTCAATTTATTAAGCATAAATTTTGTTTCTAAATGGAGTTTAATAATAAAGCATTACTATTTTATAAATTTTGACCTATATATTGTAAACTGAAAATTAAAAAATTAAGTGACATAAAAGTTTTTCTTAAACCGCAATAGCAAGCCTCGCACACTTTCCTAACCTATGTTAGGGGGTTCAAGCCTTGATAAATATTAGGGCAATGTAATTATTCCTTTTTTTGTGGGGTTTTATAGTCTTTGTGGAGAGTGCGTACAAGTTGTCAAAGTGACATTCCTGATGATCTCAATTGTATACTCTAATATAATATTAGTTTTTTTTTCTGTGGGGCTTTATAGTCTTGGTAGAATGTGCATTCAAGTTGTCAAAGTAATATTCCTAAGGATCTTAGTTGTATAATTTGATAAATATCAATAAAGTAGTCTGATATTATATTAAGAGTGTAGTCTATTGTAATATCAATAGTGAAATGAATAAAAAAAAGTTTTAAATCTTAAAATTGGCTACCTTTCAACTTTGTATGCTGAACATTATATCATTTTATTATTTATTTTTGTGAAAAAAAAGATATTTAAATTCTCAAAATTTGATATAAAGGACTTGTTTTAAATTTACTAGCGGTGAAAGTGGTAATTGTTGTTTATTAATTCACTAGAGGGATGGAAGTAGTTTCTTATGAAACAAATCAATTCTTATGCTGTGAATAATAAAACTTTCTAAAATTCATTAATTTAAAAAATATAAACCATTTAAAAAAAAATACAAGCATAGGGAAGATCAAGGAAGTTCAGGATGATTGAATGATTAAAAACTTAATTTGTATCTATTTTGTATTATAAAATACAAATTAGCCGGCCCACTGCCCTTTTTTTCTTTAATGCAAATATATATATATTTTTAATAAAGAGTTTGTATAAATTAATCCAATATAGAGGGATAATCTTCAATTATAAAATATTCAAACTGACTTGACACTTTATCGAATTAAATAATGTTAAAATTTAAACTTAGGGTAAAATGTGTTAATTTATGCGCCATTTAATTGTTAGACCGATGGGATTGACTAAAAGAACAAAAATAAAAGGATGAGGATAATTTTACAATGTTATGAAACACTAAGCCAATAATATTATCTAGTGAGTCATTTTATGTCGGAGATAAATCCATTTTCAACGGGAATTTTATAGCTATAAAAGCTGGTTTTTGTTCTGCGCTGTTTTGTGTCTTCTGTTTCTTTGTTCACAATTTCAATTAATATTTGAGTTGCCAATGTGATGTTGGACAAAATCGGGAATGCTTTATTTTGGAAATTTGTATTTGAGTATTATTTGATATTTTTATTTTATTAGTGTTATTATTTTTATTTAAGTTATAATTTTTAAAAAATTTAATTTATTTAGTTATTAGAATTTATTACTTTTTATTGAGTAGAATTTACTTATTTAGAATTAGGTAATTTATTACTATAAATAGGCTTATTATATGTAACTTTGAAAAAGAGGTAGTGAGAGTTGAAGTTCTTAAATTATTTGAAGTAGGAATCATTTATCTTATCCTATATAGTAAGTGGGTAAATTCTACTCAAGTAGTACCAAAACAATTTGGAATCACAGTCATTGAAAATGAAAAAAGTGAGTAAATACCAACTCGAGTCTCATCTAGATGGAGGTGTGCATGTTAGGGTTGGTGCTTACATGTCATCCCTAAATGTACATATACTTATGTATTTATATAAGTGTACATTTTTATTAAATCGCTAATACCAATTAATATAGTACTATACACGTTACAGACATTGTATGATTTGATGGAGTTCATATCAAATCTAAAAGAATTTAGACAAGGGCTTACAATTAGCCACACTGAGAGATATAAATGATAAATATTAGTATAGCTAAGTGTTAGCTCGTTATAATACTCAGCAGATTCAAGAGTTAGAACCTTGTCTATAATGGAACATAGACCTGAGAATATACTAATAACTGCATAGTTGCAAGAGTTGCAATCAGGTGCCAGAAAATGCTAGTTACGCAAGTATGTTCTCAAATTATTGTCCTTAATCTATTTCTGCCAATGTGGATCTGTCGGTGGATACTTTAATATATAGATTTGCATATGTCATACTTATAAGGTATAGATGGTCGTTAGTGAGCTTGAAACTCGTATTAACATATGGGTATCCAGTTAGGACTGTATATAGGATAGACTCAGAAGGGCCTCTTATAGACACCCTATGTAAGCCGTCAATGGAGAGTCCTCTCGAGTTGAGTAGTATACGTGGTCCTTTGACCTGAGTGCCATAGTGGGCTTATAAGTGATCCACCATACTTTGGTTCCACTCATGTCACAGACATTTTATGGTGTGACTGCTGAGTGTTGCTAGGTATGATCCGATGCTTATGAAATCCAGTATATGTAGATATAGGATCCGTCGGCTCGCATAAAGAGTTTGATATCTAGATTCTTCGAGAATGTATCTCGAAAAAATCTTGTAGCAACAAGTATTAATCCCGAAAAAAAGTTCCATTAAGGTAGAACAATATAGCAAATGAGTTTTCACATATTATTTTGTGAGATACAAGTCTGGAGATAAGATATGGATGAGCACTTGGGGATTTGACGGTGATAATCTATATCCCCAGTACATCTAGGATATCATGACAAAAAGACTATACATATGCGTTGTAACCTCAGCTTGTATGATTCAACGCGCTAATTTGTAATATCTGTGACGTGTGCGTGGGGCATTGCTCACGGACTCATGGAATCGTTTCATTTAACAAATCAGGGGTCGGACCTAAGGAGTCCCGCGATATGGAGTGAACTCATTGTGCATTGAGCAGCGAGCCGGATTAAAGTGTTTAATCCAGCAATACCACGAGAATGTGCGCGTGTCTGTATTTAAATGTTAAATATAATAATTAGTTAACAATTATTATTTTCTAATTGCATAATGGCACGTGACGCATCATGGACCCTTAGCTGAGTTTACCTACGTGTGAAATTTGATAGGACCTATTAAGGAGTATATTTTGTAGCTATTTATGAGGGACAGAATGATCATTTTATATTTTAATTATTTAATTGTAAAATAATTAAAATATTTTTTTATTATATATTATTATATTATATAATATTTTATTATATAATATTATATATATATTAATATTTGATTTTGGGTGCCAAATAGTTGGCACCAATTATGTATTATGTATTGTTTATTATTATTATTAGTATATAATATATTATAGTATTATTTTATTATATATATATATATAAAGAGAGAGATGTGTTTTGTGAAGTGTGTTTATTTGGTGCCGAGACAAATGAAAGGAAATTGAATTGAAATGAATTCAATTTCCTTAAGTGTCAGCAACGAGAGGAAATGGAGAAAAAGAGAGAAAATTGAAATGAATTCAATTTCTAAGTGTCGGCAACGAGAGGGAATGGAGAAAAAGAGAGAAAGAAGAAAAATGAAATTATATATTTTTTTTATGATTTTATTAGAAGTAATTATGTATTATTTTAAATTTTTTATTTTAAATATTTTTAGAAAAAAAGATGAGAATACACACTCGGCTATTTGAGGATTAAGAGTTAATTTCGTGTTTGATATAAGGCTGTTGTTCTAGCTCACCAAACTCACTGTGTTGGTGACTAGAACTGTTCACGAGTTAGCCTTCATGCGGACTCTGAAAAAATACATGTATAACGTTAGACGTTGAGGAGAGTTCTTTATCCTACAAATATATTAATGTGATTAATATATTTATTTTTTTTTTTACTATATATTTTATGCTTCTGCCTCGTTAAATATGTATGTGATACGTATTTTAGGTAATAAACATAATAACACATGCATATACCTATATATATTAGATCCTCAGCAAAAATGGTATCAAAATCATTTAGGATATATATAAGTATTTTTTAAGTGAATGGATGCAAAATGCCTAATGTAAATAGCGCGTTTCAAGTGTTGAAACGGATATTCCAAAAGAGAAGTATTGGGCGATGCAGCACTAGGGTAACAAGCGATTTTGAACAGTGTTTTGTTGTGACTCACCATTATTGGAGAAAGAAGAGACAAGCGAACCATCCTGAAGCACCCTCATCATGCTACCCAAAAATTCCGTAAAGGATTGATCTTGTTGATGGCTAGTTACTTTGCCAGAAATTTCCCTAGCATCTTGAAAATCATAAAGGATGAATCCTACAAAATTAATGACATGTTGCGGATCCTCCATCACTTGCTGAAAGAGAGCCAAATTGCGGTAAAGCATTTAATATCATCAACTGAATATTCTGGAAAGGTAGCACATTGAACTGGCACCCCTCAAACTTCACTGCAAACGGACTCAAGTCCTAAACTACTCTAGAGAAAGAGTAAGTAAATAACGCATGAAGGACCGATTCCTCCCCCTCTATACAACGTCAGCAGTGTCTTGGAATTTCTATTCCCCGGATTGATAGATTTAGACTGGTAGGAAGTAAATCAGGCATGCTCTTGTTTGTGTATATTATAAATACAAATTAAGTACAAGTATATATTATTGTAATTAAATAATAAAGAAATTTATAAAATTAGATATTAACCTTACAAGGATAAATATTATTTTTAATTAAATACTAAAATTGTGTTTGTCAAGTAATTATTTAAAAAAATTAAATCTTTAATTTTATAAATAATTAAATAAACTAAATAAAAGTACAGAAATAAATAACACAACTTAAATCACTCAATAAGATAGTGACATAGAGAAAGCCTGGGGTTAATTACTATTGTTCAATATATTTTTTAAAGATTAATCATTTAATATTAATATTCCTAAATTCTTATTATTAGTCAAAACACTAATGTATTCAAAAGCCTTTTTTAAGATCAAGTAAGTATATCTCAATTTATCAAATACCTATATCTCTATAGTAATTACAATAAATTAAGATTCATTAAGAATAAGTCTTATTAACCACAAATGCCAATTAAGTATATCTCTATTTAAAATTAAAACTTGTATATTTTGCAACAATCATGTCAAATTATCAAAGTCTAAACATAATTACTATTGTTCAATATGTTTTTTAAAGATTAATCATTTAATATTAATATTCCTAAATTCTTATTATTAGTCAAAACACTAATGTATTCAAAGCCTTTTTTAAGATCAAGTAAGTATATCTCAATTTATCAAATACCTATATCTATATAGTAATTACAATAAATTAAGATTCATTAAGAATAAGTTTTATTGACCACAAATGCCAATTAAGTATATCTCTATTCAAAATTAAAACTTGTATATTTCTCAACAATCATATGTCAAATTATCAAAGTCTAAACATAATGATGCTTCTCTCGAGTTTATTAAAGTACACCTAATTCAATCAAAATATTGATCAGATATAATGAAGTAGTAAGAATAAATAATTTGAATAATAAAGAATCAAATTCAAATAAATATTAAAAAGATCTAACAATTAAGCACACATATTAAATTCAAATAATAACCTTAAAAAAGAAATTAGCTCAAGATAACAAAAGAATCATAAATAGAAAATAAAATAAACATGATACAACTAAAAACAAACCAATAAGAACATCAATTTACAGTTGGTTGCTTTTCTAGATTTTCTCTCTCTAATGTGTTCTAATTGCTCTATTCGATCTAACAAACCTTAAGTTATGTCTCTTCTTCCTTCTAAAGTTGTTTTCTCTCGTGTTCCTTCTTCCCTACTTTTCTTAATTGTTAAAATAGGTTTTTTATCTTTTATTTATATGCTTATGTCTTCAAATTATGGTAAAACATCAAATATAAAGTTACACTAATAATTTTCTTTTTCTTTTCTACACCGAGCTATTTATGGGGTATATTGTTCATGAGACTATTCATGTGGTTGTTGGGCTCATCATTAAATGAGCCGAGTAGCCCATGCTATTGTGTTCTTTTAAATAGAGTTAGGATCCCACAAATATGGGAGGTGAGAACGGATTAAAATTTGAATCCTTTTTAGATTTTAATTAATGAATTATTATTCTACATGAAGAATGATTTTCTACAAGTAGATGAATCTCAACAAAATCCTTCTTCCTTAGTTGATGATTATGAAATATATTAGAATTCTAAATTTATTTTCATTTAATTAGATTCATGATTTGATAAAGATTGAAAGCCTTATAGGGATCGAAGCTAGATGTATAAATAAGTATACACCTTTAGTTTATGATTCATTCAGTTCATTATTCACATTACATATACACACGCTTTTTTAGTTTATTCCACTAACATTTGATTCATCATATACATTAATATAAAGCATATAGCCTATTGTTTAAAGCACACCATACATTGACACCATCTTTCGTAGGAAAACATTGACTTGGGTGTTAAAGTATTTTTTCTTTTAAGAGGCCAGTGCATTCCAATAAATTTAAAGAGACTTTAAGGACAAGAAAATTATTACTGTAAAGTTCCAAATCTTTGAGTTTTCAGTGGTGTTGACTGTGGAGAATTGAATGAAAATCCAACTTTCAAAAAAAAAATCTTGAATAAAAACAAGAAAGAGAGAGAGAGAGCAGAAATGAGAAAGAAGGAACCTAAAAAATGCCATGGCCGCATCAAGTATCAACCAAAATAAAAAATAAAAACAAAAGAAGCAAAGGCTGTGACAAATTATGCATGGGCATACTACGAGAAATATTGTAAGCAACAAAAAGAAACAAAAAAAAGGAAGAGAAAAGAAAAAGACAAGTGAGTGGAAAAAAAGAAACAGGACAGAAAAAGAATAGCAAAAGAAAAGAAGAAAAGAAATAGAAAGAAGGTAGAAGAGAAATTGGAATATACAGCTAATTGGGAGAAAAAGAATGGGAAAACTAAAAGAAGAAACAAATTGAGGAAGAGAAAATTCGAGACAAAAAAAAATAGAGAGAAAAAAAGGAAAAATAAAAGAAGAACAAAAAAGAAATTAAGGATGAGAAAAAAAGAAAGCTTTATTAGGGATCAAAGTTGTACCTATGAGGAGATGAACCAAACACATTATTGAACTGAAACCATTAAGGTATAAAAAGCTTTTGATGATACGAATATGCAAATGAAACTAATATACTGACAAGAAAAAACTAAGGAGGTGCTAGAAAAGATATATTAACCTTCAAAAGTGAGTTGTAACCGCAAGTGCATGAGTTATGTGACAAGACCCGCCCCTAGACTCTTTACTATAGGTCCTAGCGGCCCTGTCGGGCACCTCGACGAAAATCCTTATAATATAACTAGGTAAGTTGAGAACTTTCCGTGAGGTAAACTCCTTTTTAGTTCTTGCTACTATTGAGAAAATCTTATAATATACATGAAAATGACATCTTAATTTTTTTTTAAAAAAAGGGAAGAGTTTCCCCTGTTTTTCAAAAAAATCATATAAAACCTGCAAAGAAATTTCACTTCTATTTCAAACACTTCTCAATACTACCATTCAGACCTCCGGTCATTTCCAAATCAAATCCAACACAACTCAATAGTTTTATTTGAATCACAAAATGAGCATACTCATAAAAAGTAAAATTGATCATCATAATATCGAAATCTCTTCTTGTTGGTTCAAAACATACATACAAATATACATGCCTACAACTATTATGAATAAAATAAAGGGTGCTATTTAGCATATTTACATATACAAAATGATCTTCAGATTTCACCCACTACTCGACAATAGGAGAATCAGCAGCTTGCGTACTGAGACCTGCACCTGTGAAGGGTTTAGAAAATATAAAACACAAAATGAGTGAGCTAAAGGAGCTCAGTGAGTGCAATTAAGATTTCAAATAAAATAACATTATGCATAGATAGCAAATTCTAAAGTACATGCATAAATCATGCTTCTGAAACTGATGTAAAGTTGTAAAACGGTTTCTAATATCATATTTAGATGAAATCTTGTCAAGCGGGTTTTATCTACATCTTTGGAAAGCAATATCTAAAATTTGTATAACATAATAACTGCCGTATGCATATAAATGCTAACAATAAATCTAAAACTAGTAAAGTCTTTACTTGGCCATTTTATTTCTAAACTGTACCAATGGTAACCCTAAGGCTCTATACTCATGTAGCGACTCAACTAGCACCGCACACATTAGTAGGTTACAGGGCACCTCAATTAGCAGCACCCACAGTGACATATCAAGACATCTCACTGGCTATGCAGCAGAATCCTACATTGCATACATATAGCGAGACAATACCCCGTACACATAGAGCGACTCACATGACTCGACATCTCGACTTTCCGAAGTTAGTGACACACCCCCAAGACCTGCCCATTTGCACGAGATATACCGGCCAGGTCTAATACAATCACCACCACTATAATCTGAGGGTACCAATGGCCTTTAAAATAAATGTAGAAATTTTAAAACTGTTTCTTAAACCGAACATGTAAATGCATATCTATAGATATATATAAAGATCATAAATCATGTTTATGCATTGAAAACTCATAAAACATATATTTTCATTATGCGGAAACATAATAAACGAAAAATAACAGAAAAAATAGATTTTCACTCACAACCGGTTCGAGCTCAATTTCGCTATGGATTTCTGCTCCCGTTACCGCTCTTGGTTTTCTTCACCTATGCGGCATAAAAGACATTTAGAATCAAATCAAATTCTAGAATCTCATTTAACTACTAAATGCCCTAATCGGCATACAAAGCCCGGATGTGTACTACTTCTCGAATTTTCATTTACGGAGTCATTTAATCTAATCTAACTCATCATTCGGCACCCTGAAAATTATTAAACGCCTTATAACTTGGTTGGACATAATTGCCCTTCACATTTTCAAAATGGATAATTATGTCCCATTTTTTTCATTTTTGATTTTTCCATCAACCATATACATTCAACATACATAATGCATCATTTACACACAACAACTCAATCAAAACACCACTCAATCCCTAACTTCCCTAAAGTGGCAGAATTTCACCCTATGTTCTAACACATTTCTTTTCTCAATTTCTTGTTCCAATAACGTCAAAATCAAGCCAATTTCATTCTAATTGCCTAATTACAACCAATTGAAGTCTCTACATTCAAATCACCTAAAACCCTAATTCTTACCTTGCCAATTTTTTCAAATTGATGACTTCTTCAAGCTCTACACTAGAATTCAACTTAATCTAAACCAATAATACACATAAGAATATCAATTGAAGCATTATTGAAAGCTCACTTATTAAACTCATAAAACAATGCTTTTCTTACCTCTTTTTTTTGAATTTCCACTAATGGAGACTTCAATTGAGCTTAGGGATTGGTATGTAACCTTATTTTGGCTTGATTAAGCATGAAAATTTATGAAAAAAAAACTTGAAAGGTCACTGTAGTAGCACCACCCTTCAAGTTTGAATTTGCTCTCTTTTACTCTAAGTGTTTACTTTTTGATCACTTGAAAATTCTACACACTTCTAACATATATATAGTGCTCCTTCAGTTGACCATTTTGCCTTTCAACTTACTTAAAATTACTAATTTGCCATTAGTTAAAAACTAATTATGTAATTAGTTCATTTGTAACTATCTAATTAGAATAGTCCAAAGAACTAACTATAATTTTCAACTTGGCAATCCATGAGATTTCTTCTAATTGGTCCATTCTCTAATATATGGATTATGTTTCTCAACAAAGGCTTATTCCATACATCACCCTTAAATAGAAATTGATGTAGTAAATTAGAATTTCCTTTTCCAAGCCAATAGAGAAAAATTCCAAAAATATTCTAAGGTGGTCCGGTGCTCCGATCGAATGTGAAATTACCAAATTAGGTCTAATATCTCTCACACGCACTATAAAAAAAATATTTCTAATAGGGTTAAAATTGAGTAACCCTACGGTGTCTTATTTTTTCTATACCGAAATTTAGGCCTCAATACTACTAATAGAGATTGGATATCACATTGTGACCAAGTAATAAGTGATATGTGAGTATCGTTCTCATGAGGACTTGATTTCACTATACAACTTATGTTTTTCTAGGCTAAGATGAATTTTGAATTTAAAAATTCTTAAAACTAAATAATTTAGTAAATTAAAGAGGTGAGAGTTTTATGATAATGGGTTTAAGGGACTTGATTTCACTATACCATTCCTATGTTATTTGTTATTAGTGATTAACAACTAATCTTATATATTCATTAATCAAGGGTAAAAAAATTAATCTTATTACCTTTTCTAAGTGTCAAATGAGATCTTATACATACATAACTAAGTTGATATCCCTATCTGACTTGTTATACATACATGCATTAAGCTACCCTTAAAGGATTACCCTAACTTTATTAGTCTCCACACTCAATAAACTCAAAGTTATGCTTTTTCAAACTAATAAATGGGTTAAACTGTCCTAAGTACATAACCCATAAGTTTAAAACATCTAATTTATTTCCCAATCAAATTAGAAGCATTAAGCAAATAAAAAACATAAATGGATAAACACAAGGTAGTCATTAATCACATAACAACATCAAGACATAGTATTCAATAGAGTTTCATCAAGCTCTAGAACACGTAATCTAGCTATCCATAATGAAAAACTCAATTACATTAGTTCGAATGTTTAAAAGAGTAATTATGTTCAAACAATACAAATTATAAATATAAACTTGAAACAAATGTAGACAAGGTTGAGAAAAAGAAGGAACTAGTTAGAGAAGTATTTGAATGCCTTTAATCTTTAATGGTCTTCCCAAAATCTAAGCTACAATGAATTTCTTTCCGTAAATATCCGTAAGCAGACTTTTTCATATTATCCACATCTTGAATTACATTTTTAATCAATCCATAACTCACAATGTGATTGTTTTATATTTTTTCCATTCGACCAATTAACCTTGAATAAATGATGGAACTATTCTACTCAGGCTCGTGCTAGAACTATTATGCATGGATTTTACGATCGCATTCCATAAATTCAACTAAAGTAGATAGTCATCCTAATTATAGATCTCATGAATCGATAACAGTAGTTATTCCTAATGTCCATAAAATCAACCATCTAAGTGATTAAAAATTTTGAACAAATATAATCTCACTCATCGACCACAAATTTTATTAACTCAAGAAAATGATTCCATCATGCTATCAATATTAAGAATTTATATGTAATTGTAACTTTGAAAATCAATTAAACTGAAAAAGCCTTTATTGTTTATTAAATTTTCATTAGGTAGAATTCAATGTATTAAGCTTATGCATTAACACACTAAACACTATTCTAGATACCTATATAGTATTTTAAATTAATTACTTTCCATAATATAAATTAATTTGTTACAATCATGTGGAAAAATACAAGCTTAACCCCTGTAAATATTAAAATTTATCCCAAAAATCCTTCATTGTTTTAAAATCTACTTTAGTCCCTACCATTTTGACAATTCTATTAAGTATTTATTTTTTATTGGCAAAACAATTACCATCATATTTTATTTTATAAGAAAATATTAAAAAGTTTCATTTCCCTCTAAATATTGAGTTTCATTTTCATTTCCCTCCAAAATTAACTCCAACCTAAAACCATCGCCACTTAACCACCCTCTGTGAAACCATTGCCACTCAAAACACTAACCCCGCACCCCTACTTAAAACATCCAACATTTTAACACCACATTTGCCCTTCCTTCTCCTGCTTTCCAACCCAAAACATCCCTAAAACCAGCATGCTCAACATTCCAACACCACACTTGCCATTCTAAAGGCACATCTGACAATGCTGTCTTTTTTATCTCCCTATGTTTTTAGGCATCCACTCTATGAGCCTTATAAAAAAGTAAAAATTATGTAAAATTCCCTTTCTTTTGGATATACCTTTAATTGCCCTTAATAGAGCTTGATTCAGGTAGAAAAATTGAAGAAAAACTGTATTTTTGGGCATAAATCCAATTCCTTTCATAGAGCATCAAAAAAAGATCTCGATTTAATCCAGCCTGAGATTTTGGGCATCTAGCCGCTTCCTCCTTAAAGGCGTGTTGATGAGATTGATTTGACTCTCTCTATTCCCATGAAGGATTAGATGTGAATACAGGCAATAACGCTTCCTTCAAAAAAGCTGAATAAGCAGAAACTAAAGACATTCCATTAGCGTTACTTTCATTATCTCAAGGCACTAATCTTATCACAAATGATATACTAGATTACTGTAATTAAATATATATTTATAAATGCAATAAATGAAGTAAACTCATACTTCAGGGTATACTCCTCTTCATGTTTTATTATTTATATTTTATGTCTTGGGACATAAATATTCTAAATACCCATCATGAATAGATAAAGTCTTCATACTTCTCAATTGTTTCAATTAGATTTGAAAAATGAGAAAGAAATCAAAAGTTAGCGAACCTAAATTGAATCATGACTATATAAGTTATTCTGAAAAAGGGGCTCTAGCCTATAAAAGTCCCAGTGTAGAAGTCAAAAAAGCAAGTGAGAAAGCATAAGGAATGAAATTGGTCAAGTACTTCAAGAGTGAACAATTTCACTAGCGCAACGGATTACTCTTGATTTACCTAAAAGAGTCTCTTACAATTTGTATTATGTATTAATAATTATAGCTCTTAGGTGTTATATTCACTAATGGTGACTCCTACCTTTTCAAGCAATGTTTAGGCTTTTCACAAGCATTTAAGAAAGCAGTAAATCCTTCTCATGAAATGGATAAAGAAAAGAGAATTATCCACTTTCAAGGTAACTAATTAGTGGCAACTTATTACTAGTCTGACATGGATCTTTCCTCTTATCTTTGAGGTGCACTTAGGTTCCAAGGTCGGAATGGGTCCTACAGTAGGCTTAGTCTCAGTAACAAATCTAGCCACTTCTCCCAGCTAGTAGCCTCTCTTTTAGGACTTGCCACTAGCTCTGTGAGGATGTCTCCTTACTCTTAATGTCATGGCTATATTATTCCATGAATGGAAGAAGTATCCAATCTAGTCGGGTTGAGCAGACAAGCAACCTCTAAAGTGATGCAAAAAACAAATCCAGCATCTAATCAGTGCTATAGTAGCTAAGTGCAAGTGCGCTGTATCATATTAAGTAATATAGGATGTTAAGTCCAAGTATTAATTTCGCAAGGACTACACGATCTATTTCTTTTAAGTAAATACTAAATTTATAACTATTTAACTTTTATTTAGAAAACTAAAGTCTAAAATTTATTTAACTAACCTAATTCTATCAATTAAAACAACCTAAACAGTAAAAAATAATAGATAAATTAATCAAAAGATAATAATCTAGGGTATAGATTCATCCCTTAGAATTTCATTAGATTTATTAACCACTGAGTTAATTCCTTAATATAAATTATTAGATTAGATACTAATCTCATCAGAATCCTCTATCAATAGTTAAGTGATTATATTACATATTTTAACAATCACCTATTTGTCTATAGCAATCAAATTAGAATGTAATTCATTAAGGTCAAGTTTGAAGTATGTCATACATGCTACCTAGGTATATATATATCCTATAAGAACTCATAGTTGTTGCCTTATAATCATGCGTTAAATTATCTTAGGCTAAACACAGTAATCCCTTTATCAAGTTTATTATGGTTCCTCAATTATTCAAAACATTGGGCATATATAATGAAAGCAATAAAATAAAGATAGAATGAATCAATTATAATAATTGAGTTCATAAACTAAAAATCAATAAAATCCAACTACATACTAGGTTCATATAATCTTACCATATAATTACAAATTTAGCTCATCACAAAATTAAGAATATCAAACCAATAAATGAATAAGAACATAATACTAAGAAAAGAGATGAAAAATTAATTAAGAAGATATCTTGGGTTGCTTCTCTCTTAATCTTGATTTCTTAGCTTTAATCTTTGATTTTGTGTTATAAATTATTTCTCTTAGTTTTTGCTCCAAAATCTTGAATTAGGGCTTTTGACATTCTATATTATAGGTTTATTTCTTCAAATTAGGGTAAAACATCAAATACAAACTATTGTTCATGCATACTGTTCACACAACATTGTGGTGCTAGATTCTGTAGAGGGGGGGTACTATAACAAATATACTATAGCACGGTACTATAACATTGATCTTTTTACCTTGTTTTGATTAAATTTTTAGCCTTATTTGTTCCATTGACTCTAAACCTATGAAATAACAATATAACACATAATATATAGTATGGTACTGTAGCAATACATACTGTTCACAAAATTAACCCCTATTAGTATCATACAATAAAAAGGAGTCAAGAACTTATATACAAATAAAGATTACTCTTGACTTTTATTGAGGATGACAACTATTAGGGAATCCATCAAACCGGGACTCGTATGATTTGCTAAAACCAAAGATAGTTTCAAAATCCCCCATGTTCACTCACTGAATTTGGTGCTCATTGAACAAGATCCCTTCTTAACAATCAGTTTCAATCCCTTGTCTTTTATCATTATGCATTCAATGCTTTCAATGAGTTGATTCAAGCAAATTTTAAGTCAAATTATATAAAAAATGAAAAAAATATTATACTTATTTTTTCAATACATTCAACTTTCTTTATCACACCCAAATCAATACTTAAATCAACACCTCAAATTGCCTACAAAAATTAAATAATATGAAATACAATATTACTAATCACCGAACCATTTGCATATAGTACCACCAATCACTAAATTATTACCCAAACTAAATTATATGAAATAGAATACCACCAACCATCAAATCATCTTCAAATAATAGCAGCAATCACTAAATTATTATCCAACAACACATTAATGTCAAATTTTTTTCTTTCTCGCATATAGGCGTGGGGATGAAAACAGATAAGTGGGTGGAAGGGTGGGAAAATGGAAACTAAATATTAAGGGAGGAAAATGGTGAAGGAAATGAAAATGAAAATTTAATTTTTTATTTAGTTATTTGATTTTTCTTTTACCTGTCAAATATCACATCAAATGGTATTTGTGTAAAAGTATCTAAAATTAAATATTTAACAAAACTGTCATAACAGTAAGGAGTAAAGTAAATTCTTGAAAGAAAAAAAACGAACTTTTAGGCTAAATTTCAATACTTACAAAAGATTAAACTAGTATTTTCTTCAAGTAGACGAAATTGGTGTACATACGGGATAAAAAAAATTATAACTGATTCCAATGTGCAATATGCATGACCGTAAATTAAAAATACCTGGAACATTCTTCAATCGCGTGACCAATAGTAATAAATAAATAAAAATGCATAAAGGAGTCAATTTTATTTCATCCATGAATTCAACATCCGTATAAATGTGCTTCAAATGATTCTAGTCCCAACAAACAAATGGCAGCGTCACATCTTTTTTTTTTTAATTATTACAAATTAATATTATGTAAACAGTATAAATATACATTGCATTATTTATTTATAAATTTAATAATCCTATAACAAATCTAATCATAATATTGTACTACATTTAATAATATTTTATTATATTTCCATTCAAACTATTTTTTAGTACCTAACACACTGATAATATTAAAATATGTACACTATTCAGTGTCACAATAATTATCCTTGTAAGAAGGTACATGGCTCTTGCGTGGAATAGGAGTTCTGCCCTCCGCGGACCGCTTTGCTACGGGTTCTGGATTTTGAGGTGCTTTGCTTAAATGCTGATCAATTACTTCCCTGAGCTTGCGAATTTCCTTATCTTTGCGGTCCACCTCATTCCTCAGTTCGTTTCTTTCAGCCAAAACTCTCTCAGGTTCCCTGTTAGGATGAAGCTCATGTTTATTTGAACCCTTCGACGTTGCTCCGACATATTCACTTGTAGACATAACTGGCAATATGAAAGAACTTTGTTGTTAGGCCATCACCTTCACCCACAAGATTGAACTTTTAGACAACATATTTGATATGCAGAATTGAATTGGATAACAATTGAAAAAATTAGATAGAATACTATAAGATAAGGATATGACTGAATAATTAACAGTACGGTCTTTTGTTAGGGGTATTATAAAATTGAATTATACTATTTAAAAATCCTTTTGAATAAAATTAAATATGCTAACATTAATTTGAATTAATTATAGAATATTTTTTTAAATTTTAAGATATAATGATAAGTTAATAGATATAAATACTCAATTTGAATATTTACATTATTAACCAATTATTATTAAGGTCATAATAATAGGATTAGTATTCCAATTTCCCTCTATAGGATTAGCTTCCTCCAGGCTTCACTAACTATTATTAATACTATAATGAATAATGTAATTATTATTAATAATATAGAACCATAATTATTATTACTAATAATTAATTATGTATATTTATTAAATCATATTAAAAAGATAATAATTATGAATAATCAGTAATTTATTTAATGATTATATCAATTATACAAAAAATACGACTACTTAAAAATATTATTCATAATATAAATTAAATTAATATAGCTAGTTATTTATTTTTTATATAAATCTAAATATTTAAAAATTAAATTAACTTTAATTAGATTAACTGTAAATATATAATCTTGTCTGATGTTGTGTTATGTTCAACATCAAACACTGTGAAAATATAATTCAATCAAACTCAATTTAACCTTATGTTCTTAATTTTAGTCCAATCCAAACATAGCCTAAGATCTTAAATTTTGAAGTAATATTCCACAAGAATTTTCCTCGGGACAAATTCTTCAATCTATCAGCAAATAAAAGAACCAAGATTAAAAGAAAAAGGACAAAAGGAAAATAGGAGAAAGAGAAAATTCAATATCTAGCAAGGAGAGGCAATATGTAATCCGTAGGTTGATGCGGAAAAAGGGGGGAAAAAAAAACTTTCACACGTGCGCGCTGAACACAATTGCCATGCGTAAGGCGATGGTAAATGAGGATATACTGAAAAATTGAGTCAGAAAATATTCATTATAATTCTAAATGAGGATATACTGAAAAATAAGAAAGAGGTAAATGAAATACAACAACAGATCAGAACTTTAAAAGAGAATGAACTACAGTGAAGTCACCAAGCTTTGTAGAAGATGATAAAAGGGTTATCAGAGATTCCAGCATGCATATTAACAAACCTGTTTTTCCGTAGAAGAAAATCCCTTAACGCGTTCTAGGAGGCAGCTTAAAGAAAAAGAAGACACCTAATTCCAGTTTCAAGCCCTTTGAGGGAGATGGGTATATATATATATATATATACTGTGTTTTGGTTGGAAAACCATTTGCTCGATGAAAAGTCAAAGGTCAATTACAATTAGCCCCAAGCCTCTGTAATGTATTAAGTGGAGTTCGAGTATAATGGTGGTTGTCAATTTGACAAATCTAACCCCAATATATATATATATATATATATATATTCTTTCTCCTATCCCGACGTCGACATTAGCTATCCTCGCGACATTTAACTTCAACCGTTCGATATAATCAATGGAACGTGCCAGTACAAAGAATCCATTCAGATAATGATAATCAATAGTATTTTTTATTGTAGACTACGGTTGGCTATTCAATAATAAATAAACAAATAAAGATAAATTGGTGATAATCATAAATGAGATTTTTTTTTTCTGCAGTGGCAATTCAAATTCTTATTATCTTTAGAAGTTTTTAATTAAAAAAGGCTAATTAATGAAAAGATTATAGTTTTTTTTTTAAAAAGAAAGAGAAGTTGCTGTGTGAAATTAAAGAAGAAAATAGAAATTCAAACAAAAATGAAACAAAACGTAAATTGAATTCAAAATAAGGAGAAAAATGATTCCCAAGTGAGCGGCTCTTCATGTCGCTGGCAACATTGCAGGAGGAGGTGTCCAACATCCCCACCATCATGGTCAAGTATGCTGTCGACCGATCTATCAGATCCATCATAAACAGCCTTATCCACCACAAACAAGAAACACATTCCATCATCATATGCTCAAACACCACAAAATCAGTAAAATAAGGGGAAAAAAGAGAATTTAAGAAGAATTTATCACTGGTCATTGGCGACTAGAACCTGACGATTAGTGGCTGATAAAGGGTTTTTAAATTAGGGCTAAGCGAAGAAAGAGGAGAAAAGATATTGAAGATAAAACAATAAGTATTTTAAAATAAATATTTATAATAAATAAATTAACTAAAATATCTAAGTATTTTTTTAGAAGAATTTAAAATTTTCTATTTTTACTTTTTTTTCTTATTTGACAAAATCTGTTATTTAACAAAAACCTCAATGAAATTTTTTAAAAGTAATAAGATTTGCCTATTCCTTTTTGAAAACTGGATTTAATTATCCTTTTCCTTTTGTTTTTATCTCATCGTTTGCGCAAGAGTATGTGCATAAGCAAGAGACTAATTAATCAAAATCTATTTGTCGTGATTTTGGCTTGAAAATCAACATTATCTATGCATGTCATTTAACTACAAACCCACCCAAAACCATTTTCATACATCTCAAAAATGATATCGGATTCGTGTCCACTCCGCCAAATCATCCTCAAACACCTCGCTACAAGCCTTAAAAAAACAAATTGAAAAATAATAAAGATGGCTTTCTCTTTCTTTTTTGTTTCTCCACGGCTTGCAAGAAAGATAAACGGCGGAACCTATCATAAATCATCTTATAAGTACAATTTCTTGTCCGATTTTGTTTTCATAGACAATGGTAATTTTGTAGAATCTCTTGAATTTTCAAATAAGCGATATCAAGCTAAAAAATTCTGTCATTGTTATTTTCAGTTGGAAGAAATTGTTAAACAAATAATTTTGGAAAATATTGTTCGTCCTTTTGCCTTTTAAGAATCAGTTTCAAAATTGGACTTCGTATTTATAACCACAACAGGATTCTACATCCCAAACAACATCTTCTGTTTCTTCTTGTATGAAACAAATTCATCTTCTCATTCTATCATGTTAAAAGAGAAAATGCTATTCTTTCTCTCTCTCTCTTGAGGTTATGTTGAAGCGAAGAATCTAAGATTCAATCTAGAACCCTAATCTCCGTGCGCAGTGGAATAACCTGTTAATCAAGCAAAAAACAACAAAAATCCAAAATAAAAAATAAAAAAAACAAAACACAATCTTACGTGATTCGACTAATTGCCTATGTCCACGGTAGATCCAAGGATCCTAACCTCTCTTATTATAACTCCCTAGATATTTTACAAGGAAAACCCAAATGAATAACCCTCAAAAGGACCTAAACGTTTAGTGAACCCTTACTCTATCACGAACAATGATCACTCAAACAACGATTCCACCCTGGTGCACACAAGCACTTAGTGTCTACCCAGTTCTTCCCCTCTCTTAGAGTCTTTCTCAATGCTTAATTCTGAAATCAAGGGTTTACAAGGTATTTATATAGGGTGTATTTCGTTCCTATTAACCCTATTCCTTGTTGGAGTAAGAGTCCACTTGTTTTGAAAGTCCAAAACCTCCCAAAACTAGAAATTTAAAAAAAAAAAACGAACTTTTCCATGCGTTCTGGAGCCACTGCACTAAGCATTATCGCGCCCATCGCTGCAGCGCTAAGGACCCAGCGTTGCGACGCTGGGTTAATATCTTGGGCGCCTCGGTGCTCAGCCCTGTAAGCACCTCCCGTATTTTCTTGCTTCCTTCGCGTCTTTGAGTCCCATTTCGCTTCCCCCTTTGTGTCTCACACGTCTTAGACTTCTCCATTCATGTCCCACATGTTCTAGACTTCCTATAACTCTTCTCTTTGGTATTCATCTCAATTCTTGTCCAACCAAAATTATTGAATCACCAATTTTCCTATATATCATAATGAAAACCAAATCTAGAAAAAAGAATAAGAAGAAAAATTATAAATCCAACCATTATATCTAGCCACTATATATTACACTTAAATTCAAAATACTTTAATGAATTCTTTTTCATCTATTTTTGAGTTTAGAGAGAGAGTAATAAGAGAGAAAAAGCGATGGTTTGAAGAGAGAACCTATGTAATTCTAATCCCTATATATTTTTAACATATAGAATTCAACTTAATCTAAATCAAGAATACACACAAGAACATCAATTGAAGCAATCTTAAAAGCTCACTTATAAATCTCACAAAATAATGCTTTTCTTACCTCTTTTTCTTTTATTTTCACTAATGGAGGCTTTAATTGAGCTTAGGAACTCATATGTGACCTTATTGTAGCTTGATTACATATGAAAAATCATGGAAAAGAAAACTTGAAAGGTCACTATAGCAGTACCACTCATCTAGCTCAAAGTTGCTCTTTTTTACTCTAAGTGTTTGCTTTTTGATCACTTGAAATTTCTACACACTTTTACCATATATATAGTTATCCATCAATCGACCATTTTTCCCTTCAACTCACTCTAAATTATTAATTTGCTATTAGTTAGAAACTAAGTATGTAATTAGTTCCTTTGTAACTATTTAGTTAGAACGGTCCAAGGAACTAACTAGAATTCCTAACTTGCCAATCAATGAGATTGTTTCTAATTGGTTCATTCTCTAATATATGGATTATGTTTCTCAATAAAGGCTTGTTCTGTACATAACCCTTAAATGAAAATTTATGTAGTAAATTAGAATTTCCTTTTCCAAGCCAATAGAGAAAAATTCTAAAAATATTCTAGGGTCGTCTGACGGTCCGATCGAGTGTGAAATTATCAAATTAGGTTTAATATTTGTCAAGCACACTATAAAAAAAATATTTCTAATAGGGTTCAAATCGGGTAACCCTGCGGTGTCTTCATTACTCTATACTAAAATTTAAATACCAATACTACTAATAGGGATTGCATATTACAATACTGGCTACTGAGGCACTCAAGTGTTGTATAGGGCACCAAGAGGCCCACGCCTGGGTAGCTGCTTTCACATTTTTACCTTCTTTCATATTTTTCTTCCATCCTTACGCACCCAACACACTAGACTTGTTCTTCAAATTATATCCCGATGATTCTTAATCAACTTTCTTACAAATCTCCTCCTTGATTCAAAATCATTCACAAAGTATCTCAATCTTTCATCTTCGCATCTTTGGTCATCCTTATATAGTAGTGACTCTAATTAAGTCTTTGTATATGATGAACTTAATCGAAGGAAGTGGCTTAGTCAATATATCAGTAGGATTTTCAGATGACGTTATATTTGTCAGACTAACTTTATCACTTTGGACAGTCTCTATAATATAATGGAGTCACACATCAATGTGTTTAGACTTCTTATGAAACACTTGATTCTTGCTTAAGTGTATGACAATCTTACTGTCACAATACATATCGATGTTCACATCTTCAGTAGCCATTACCTCTGCACATATGCCTTTCATCTATACGGCCTCCTTATAGCTTCTCTAAAAGCTTTGCACATTGCCTCTATGGTAGATAGTGCATCACAGTTGTGGAACAGATCTTCAACACGTACTACACCCAAACATTGTGAATACGTAACCCGTCAACTATTTTCTTTTATCTAGATCATCTGTATAATCTGAGTCTATATAGCTTTTTACCATTACACTGTTATCCTTATTCCTTTTATACATCAATCCGTGATTCAACATCCCCTTGAGGTATCTCTAAATCTATTTCGCTGCAAGCCAGTGATCCTTAGCTGAATTTACTGTATATCTACTCACCACGCTCACAGCCTGTGCTATGTCTAGTATTGTGCAAATCATTACATACATAAAGCTCCTCACAGTATTTGCATACAATACTTTATTTATCTATAGTTTCTCTTATTCGAATGTCGGTGACTATGATACTGAAAGGTTGAAATACATGGCCAAAGAAGTAGAGACAATCTTTGCATTAGACATACCAAACATTTCTCTATGCTTTTAAGTATATATTGCTGTTGAGACAAAAAAAATAATATATTTTCTCTCTCTCTCTCTTACAATGTCTATACCTAATATCATTTTTGGTGCTTGCAAATCCTTTATCTCAAACTCGTTACTTAATTGCTTCTTGAATTTCTGTATCTCTTTCTTGTTCTTACATGCGATTAATATATCTTCAACGTATAGAAGCAAATACATCATCCCACAACTCAAGCTCTTAAAGTAAATGCATCTGTCATACTTGCTCCTACTAAAGCCACAAGTCATCATAAACTCATCAAATTTCATATACCACTGTTAAGGTGATTTCTTTAACCCATGTAATCACTTTTTAAGCAAACAAGCATGATTCTCTTTTTCGGGCTTACAAACCTTTGTGGCTGTGCAATATAAATTGTCTATTTAAGGTCTCAATACAGAAAAGTTATTTTTACATTCATCTACTCTAGATGTAAATCAAGATTTATACACGTGGCTAATAGAATCCTAATGGATGTGTGCTTGACGACTAGAGAGAATATCTCATAAAAGTCAACTCCCTCTCTCTGAGTAAAACTTTGTACACCTAACCTAACTTTGAATCTCTTAATTCTTATCCCTAGTATCCCTCATTCACCTTATACACCCACTTGTACCCAACTAATTTCTTTTAAGATCTTTCCACCAACTTCTATGTATTATTATTTTTAAGAGACCTAATCTCTTTTTTAATGGCCTGCAGCCATTCTTTCTTATTTTCACTCTTTATAGACTTGTCATATGTTCTATATTTATAAATTCAAAAGTGTAAATAGAATTAAAAGAGTGAGCAACTAAGTCTACTTGTGCATACCTAATTGGTAGGTTAATCATTATTTTTAGCTTATCTCTGGGTAACTGGTACTCTTCAAATTCCATCTAAAGAGTTCTGGCCTATCCTTGGGTGGACTTAGAGGAACTCGTCGGTGTTCTTGGTTCTTTTTCAAAGATCTCCTTGCTGTTGTGCTAATTTAGAGGCATATCACATTTACTCCCAGTCTCTACTTCAACTTCATATAATCTCTTATGATACTCCTTGGTGGTGTCAACTCCTTACACTATACATTGTATCTTTTCACTCCTTCAAGATACACTTTTGATAGCTTTAGGTTCTAATTTCTCCTCCTTAACATGTACAAAGTTTGGGAAACCAAAAAATCTTAGGCTGTTATGCTTAAAAGGTTGCTATACCATTTCTCTTCTAGCGTCTTATAGTCAATTGGTGAGGAAGGACTTCTATTAATAAAAAATGATTCACTTACTATAGCTTCTTTCTAAAATGCTTTGGACATCTTTGCATTAGTCAGTATGCATCTAATCATTTCAAGTAGGATCATATTCATTCTTCCAGCTATATTATTTTTCTATGGTGTTGATCTCACTATTCAATATCTTGTAATCCCATAGTTGGCACAAAAGCTATCAAACTCTCTATTATAAAACTCAATGCCATTGTCAGTTCTTAGCCTCTTCACTATTTTGCCAGTTTGATTCTCAACAAAAGCCTTTCAAGTCTTGAACATGTCAAATACTTGATCCTTGTACATTAACATATAGACTAACAACTTTCTTTAATAGTCATCAATCAAACTAAAAAAAAAAGACCTAGCACCAACACAAATAGTTGTCTGAGCTAGTCCCTAAAGATTCAAGTGTATCTAGTCAAGAGTCATTTTAGTCTTCTGCTCGCCCGTACTAAATCATACCCTATGTGTTTTCCCAAGTACACAATGTTCACAAAACATTAATGGCTATAACCTATCTTTACCAAATGCCTTTTGACTAAATAACTCCTTCAAATGATTTAGTCTAAGATGCCACAGCTTGATTTACATATTCTAATCATTTATAGAGAATAATGCAGAACCACTTATAACTTCACTCTTAAGCACATAAACACCTTTGTGCTTTTCACTTCCCATTACCACCATGAAACTTTTTAATACTCTCAAAATTCCTCCGTCGATCCTGATGGAATACCTATTCTAGTCTAATGTCCTTAGTGAGATCAGGTTCCTCTTGAGGTCAGGAACATACCTAACTTCTATCAACTCTCTTACTCGCCCATCATGTAGCCTAAGTTTAAAACTACTGATTCCTATAATCTAACAAGCAATGTGATTATAAATCAAGACTTGTGTGGGCACATGTGAAATGTACAACTAGAATTAAGAATTTATTGTTCAATACTCTAACCATCAGAAGCGATTAAAGTTTCTCAGTGTTGTAGCTTTCATTATTGGCAAGTGCAGCATTCGCTTTCTTTTTGTCTTATGCTTTTTTTACCGGATATTTCTTTATGGAGTGCCAATCTTTCTAACAGCAATAGCACTTTCTAGGAGTCTTGAACTTTGATCTTAAGCCCATTTTCCTTCCATCTCTATATGTGGGTGATAGGGTGTAATTGCATAAAATATTTTATCCTCTTAAACTTGATGTTTATTCAATTTATCCCAATAATTTGGCTATTTATGCATGTTAATGTTGTTTTATAGGTTTAAGCATTATCAGAGCAAAAATATCAAAAATCGGATGCAAATGAAGCTATTTGAGATGAGAATCCGAAAAGGGACTAAAATACTCAAAATATGAACAGTACGACTGAACAGTGTAATTCCTATAGTGCATGAACAGTGCAATACTGGGGTGCCAATTCCAGAAACTCCACGCCGCAGTATTAAATCCCAATGCTGCAGTATTGAACCCGAATTGCGCGGCACTAAATTCTGAGCACTCTTTTAGGGTATCTTTATCTTCTTTTTCAAACCCTAAACCTATATAAACGCCAATTGTTGAGCCAATAAGGGTTGGGCAGTAGAGAGCATGAAAATAAACACTTCATTTGAGTCTTGAAAGTAAGAACCAACAACAAAAGGCAAAAATCAAGAGGGAGAATAAGAGTTTCTGCATTTTGGAGGAAGAACATCACCATTGCATCAAGGGAAATTTCTTCTCCTCTTTAAATTCGTATTTGTTATTGATTCTAGCAATAAAAGTTAGTTCATAATTGAAAATATAAGTTTAGAGCACCTACCAACATGTATAATGATGTTGGTAGGTGCTCTAAACTTATATTTTCAATTATGAACTAACTTTTATTGCTAGGATTATAATGTGAACTCATATGTAGCGTGGATTGATTATTTTTTCTTATTTGTCATATTGTTATTGAATTGTTCAATGTATTCTATGCTTAATGCTTCTAATTACATGACAATGTATTAGATTGATTAGGGAACCTTAATGAACTTGAAAAAGGGAATTTTGTGTTGGCCAAGGATAAATTGATGTATGATTATTATGTAAAAGCATGAGTTCCATATGAGATAGAAATATACTCATATGGCATATATGACCATTTAGAGAATTTGAACTTAATGAATCTTATTTCAATTTGATTATTACAGATGTAATATCCAATCCCTATTAGTAGTATTGGCGTCTAGATTTCGGTATAGAACAAATAAGACACCGTAGGGTTACTCGATTTTAACCCTATTAGAAATATTTTCTTTATAGTGCACGTGACAGATATCAGACCTAATTTGATAATTTCACACTTGATCGGTGCGCTGGACGACCCTAGAATATTTTTAGAATTTTTCTCTATTGGCTTGGAAAAGAAAATTCTAATTTACTACATGAATTTCCATTTAAGGGTTATGAATGGAACAAGCTTTTGTTGAGAAACATAATCCATATATTAGAGAATGGACCAATTAGAAGAAATCTCATGGATTGCCAAGTTGGAAGTTCTAGTTAGTTCTTTGCACTATTCCAACTAGATAGTTACAAATGAACTAATTACATAATTAGTTTTCAACTAATGGCAAATTAGTAATTTTGAGAAAGTTGAAGGGCAAAATGGTAAATAGAGGGAGGACTATAAATAGGTTGGAAGTTTGTAGAATTTTCAAGATGATCAAAAGCAAACACTTAGAACAAAATAGAGAAAATTCGAGCTTGAAAAGGGGGGCTGCTACAGTGACCTTTCAAGTTTTGTATTCATGAATTTTCATGTGTAATCAAGCCAAATTAAGGTTACAAACCAATCCCTAAGCTCAATTGAAGTCTCTATTAGAGAAAATTCAAGAAAAAGAGGTAAGAAAAGCATCTTTTATGAGTTTGATAAGTGAGAATTCAAGAATGTGTTAATTGACATTCTTATATGTATTCTTGGCTTAGATTGAGTTGAATTCTTGTTTGGAGCTTGAAGGAGTCATCAATTTGAAGAAATTGGCAAGGTGAGAATTAGGATTTTTGGTGATTTTGTTGTAGAGATTTCCATTGATTGTAATTAGGGCTTTAGAATGAAATTGGCATGATTTTGTTGTAATTGGAACAAGAAATTGAGAAAAGGAATGTGTTGGAACCTAGGGTGAAATTCTGCCACTTTAGGGAAGTTAGGAATTGAGTGGTGTTTTGATTGAATTGTTGTGTGTAAATGATGCATATTGTGAATTGAATGTATATGGTTGACGGAAAAATCAAAAAATGAAGAAAATGGGACATAATTGTTCATGTTGGAAAGGTGAAGGGCAAGTATGTCCAATCAAATTATAAGGTGTTCAATAATTTTCAGGGCGCCAGATGGTGAGTTAGTTTCGATTATGGCTCCGTAACTAAAATCAGGAAGTAGTTTACATCCGGGCTTTATATGCCGATTAAGGCATTTAGTAGTTAAACGAGATTCTAGTGTTCGATTTGGTTCTAAATGTCATTTATGGCACGTAGGTGAGGATAACCGAGAGCGTTAACGATAGCAGGATTCGGGAGCGAAATTGAGCGCGGAGCGGTTGTGAGTGCAAATCTGCCATTTCTTTTACTTTTCGGTTATTATGTTTTCGCACAATGACTATGTATGTTTTATGAGTTTTCGATGCATAAACATGATTTATGATCGTGATATATTCATAGACATGCTTTTACATGATCGATTTGTGAAATAGTTTTAAAATTTCTGCATTTGTGATGCGATATTTCTATATCATAAATTAAGTGCAAGTATAAACTATCGTATGCAAGTAATAAAGAGACTAAATAAGTCGGATGTCGAACCCACAGGGATAATGTTTTCTTTTTAACCAATTACTAAAATTATATCTTCCTAATAATTATTCAGAAAAATAAAAATCTAAGAATGAATGTAGAAATATAAAAATAAAAACACAATGCAATGAGATTTACGTGATAGCAATGTAGAGAAAACCTATGATTAATATTATCCCTCAATATGTTTCTAATGATTAATCCTCTAATATTTAACTCACTTAGTCTTTATTATTGATCAAGACACTAATGTATTCACAAGCCTCTTCCAAGGTCATGCAAGTATACCTTAATTTACCAAATACCTATATTCCTATGGTACTTGTAATAAATTAAGATTCATTAAGATTAGGTCTTATTGATCATACATGCCAATTAGGTATATTCCTATCCTAAATTGAAACTTGCATATGCAACATTGAATGTTACTCTACAATCATGTATCAAATTACCTAGGTCTAAATATATTGATTCCTCTTCCGAGTTTATCAAAATATTACCAATTCATTCACCATATATTGGCCAGATATATTGAAGCATTAAACACAAGTAATTTAAATAATAAATGACTAAGTTTATTAAATATTCGAAAGATATGGCAATTAAGCACACATATTGAGTTCAAATATTAACCCTAGAAAATAAGTTAGCTCATGGCTACAAGAGAACAACAGTAGAAATAATTATAAATCATGATACAATTATTAGCAAACCGATATAGACGTCGAATTGCTCTTAATTGCGCTGCCTAGGAACTCTTGATGCCGAAGAACGTCTTGTATCTCTCTCTAAAGATGCTTCAATTAAGCTCCTATTGCTCTCCAAGACTCGTGCTCTGTATTCTTGGTGCTCTTGGGTCGTCTTGGATTCTTCTTTGAAGGCTGGGAACGAGTGGCTTTATATAGGGATTGATATGAGCTTGAAAATCTCAATTCTCGTCGGACTAGGACTCGCACTACCGCTGGCGCGCTATGCATCTGTCGCTGGGGCGACGCGTGAAAAAGCTATTACCGCTGGAGCGGTGGTATCTTGGCGCTGGGGCGCTGCATGAAAACGGCTTCACCGCTGGCACGGTGACTGTCTGGCGCTGGGGCGCTATACGCGACTTAAGCAGGTCGTTTTTCTTATTTCGATCACTATTTCAGCGCTGGGGCTAAAATCCTTGTGGCGCTGGGGCGATGGACACATACTTTGAAAACTTTGCATTTTAGTCCCTGTAAATAACAATAATGCACATAAATAGCCATCTATTCTCATAAAACCATAAAATATCAATAATAAAAACATGAAAAAATATATGACAAATTTGCCCTTATCAATTTGTTTTAAGGCCATTGGTACCCTCAGATTATAGTGGTGATGATTGTATTAGACCCGGCCGGTATATCCCATGCACATGGGCAGGTCTTGGGGTGTGTCACTAACTCTGGGAAGTCGGGATGTCGAGTCATGTGAGTCGCTCTATGTGTACGGGATATTGTCTCGCTATATGCATGCGATGTAGGATTCCGCTGCGTAGCCAGTGAGATGTCTTGAGATGTCACTGTGGGTGCTGCTAGTTGAGGTGCCCCGTGACCTACTCACGTATGCGGTGCTAGTTGAGTTGCTGCGTGGGTATAGAGCTTTAGGGTTACCATTGGTACAGTTTAGAAAGAAAATGGCCGAGCGAGGATTTTACTAGTTTTCGATTTACCGATAGCATTTATGCATTTATATGCACACAGCAGTTATTATGTTATACAGATTCTGAATATAGTTTTCCAAAGATGTAGATAAAACCCGCTCGGCAAGATTTCATTAGCATATGATATTAGAAACCGTTTTACAATTTTACATCCGTTTTAGAACCTAGACTTTGCCTGGAAGCATCACAATATATGGTAAATCTGTCATTCCCCAATGGAAGTGTAAGCATTGGGGCTGAAGTCAACCTTCGCTTTAGCTCTTCGAAGCTCTACTGGTACACTTCTGATCATACAAACTTCTCTTTTTTTTGGGTTAACTTAGTCAGAGGAGCGGCTATCTTTGAGAATCCCTCTACAAACTTCCTATAATATCTGGCCAAACCCAAGAAACTACGAATCTCCGTCATGTTCGTGGGTTGTCTCCAATTCACTATTGCTTCGATCTTCTAGGGATCTACTGCTACCCCTTCTGAAGATATTACATGCCCCAAAAATGCAATTCTATCTAGCCAAAATTGACATTTACTTAGTTTAGCATACAGTCGATGCTCCCTTAAGGTCTGCAAAACTATCCTCAAATGTTCTGTATACTCTTTCTCACTACTTGAATAAACCAGTATATCATCAATAAATACTATCACAAACCGATCTAAATAGGATCTAAAAACTCTATTCATAAGATCCATAAAAGCAGATGGGGCATTAGTCAGCCCAAAAGGCATAATCAAGAATTCATAATGCCCATATCAGGTCCTAAAGGCTGTCTTCATAACATCTTCCTCCGGGATCTTCAGTTGATGATAGCCTGACCTCAGATCTATCTTGGAAAACACTCTGGCTCCTTGTAGCTGATCGAACAAATCATCAATTCTCGGAAGTGGATATTGATTATGCACCATTACTTTATTCAGTTCCTTGTAATCGATGCATAATCTCATGCTTCCGTCTTTCTTCCTTATAAACAAAATCGGTGCCCCCCAAGGAGAAGTACTCGGTCAAATGAAACCCTTATTCACCAACTCTTCTAACTGAACCTTTAGTTCTTTCAATTCTGACGGAGCCATTCTGTAGGGCGCTTTAGAAATTGGTTGCGTTCCAGGGGCTATTTCTATTTTAAACTCTATCTCTCTATCTGGAGGCAAGCTCGGAAGATCCTCTGGGAATACATGCGGAAACTCTCTAACCACTAGAATATCCTCCAATTGTATTCCACCATCTCTTACGTCTTTGGCATAGACTAAGTAACCCTGACATGACTTCTGAAGCATCTTTCTTGCCCTTATTACCGACACCATGTTGGCGGAAAGTGATTTCGCACCCCACGAAAAATAACTTCCATTCCGCCTGGGCTACATAATTAGACTTCTTTCTGGAAGCAATCCATTGAGGCCCGATACTTAGACAATCAATCCATCCCTAAAATCACATCAAACTCACTAATGGCCAACACAATCAAATCCACCATAAACTCTTGGCTCTCAATACTGATTTTACTACCCTTATACACCCTTTCTGCTAAAATGGATTCTCTTGTAGGAAGAGACACTGCTACTGCGCAATCTAATAACTGGGGCACTGTACTAACGTTTGTAGAAAACTCCACAGAAATAAAAGAATGGGTCGCTCCAGAATCTATCAGTACATAAGCATCTTGATCAAAAATTGATATTGTACCTGTCACAACTTCTAAAGCCACATCCGCCTCCTGTTGGGTCACCGTAAATACCCTAGCCTGGGTATGCGGTCTACCTTGCGGTCCTCTGGATGATCCTCCTCTACCGGCTCCCCTACTAGGCTGGCTCACGCCGCTCGATCTTCTGAATTAGGGACCTCTTTGAATCTGTCCTCGACCGCCACTGATTTGTTCCAGTTCTGGTTGTCTATCTTCTAGCTTACTGCTAGCTCCATCATTCGGGCAATCTCTCATGTAGTGACCCTCTTAACCGCACTTATAACACCTAGTAATCCCCTTCCTATAATCCCCCGGATGGGCCTTGCCACATTTATTACAAACCGGGAAATTCTTCTAACTCTCCGTAGTGCTTCGGAATCCGGCGGATGGTTGCTGAACGGAAGCTTGATTGGATTGAGCTCCTTCGCTTGGTTTTCAATTGCTAGACCATGAAGATCTCTCCTCTGTTTGGGTGAATTTACTCGGTCCTCCTTAAAAACCACCTGTCCAACCTCTTTTCTTGCCCCGCTATTTCGGTTTAGGGATTGCCGCTATGCTTCTTTCAACCCAAGTTGCAGCTTCCACCAATGCTCCATACTGAGTGTGCACTATCGATACCACATACGCCTTGATTCGTGGATTGAGACCCATTGCAAACCGGTTATCCTTCTGGTCCTCATTATCGGCTATAAAGGGAACGACACAGAGGAGCTCTGAAAACTTCTTCTCGTACTCTGCCACCAAGAGGGAACCTTGTTCGAGCTTAAAAACTCTTCTATCTTCGCATCTTTATAACTTTTGGGATAGAACTTATTCAAAAATTCCTCTTTAAAAAGCGCCCAAGACACCTCATCGGTGTTCCTCCTTTGCAAGGCTTTCCACCAATCTTTCGCTCCTTCTTTCAATAGAAATGCAGAGTATACCATTTGCTCTTCTGTACATCCCATAACCTGAAAATTTTCGTCATTGTTCCCTAACCAAGATAGAGCTCTCTTGGGATCTCCGGTACCATCATAAGCCTTAGCGCTCAATTTCTTAGCGCCCTCAATGGACACTCCGGTCTCTCGCAGCTGTTGGATCACCGCTGCTAGTATCTAAGCCATTTGAGCTATATTCATGTTTCCACCCTCTGGCTCAGTAGGTTGAGATAATTCAGGAGGGGTCTGAGGCATAAGAACATTTAGCGACTTATTTCCCTGCTCCTCTTCAGGTGCAAGAGCCTCTGTAGCTACTCTCCTAGTACGTGGGTCTCCATGACGATGCATATTTTCTGAAAATTTAGTGATGCATACTCATAAAAAGTAAATACGATCATCATAAAATTGAAATCTTTTATTCTTGGTCCAAAACATACATACAAATATACATACCTACAACTATTATGCATAAAGTAAAGAGTGCCACTTAGTACATTTACATATACAAAAATGATCTTCGAATTTGGCTCATTACTCGGCAATAGGAGAATCAGCAGCTTGTGTACCGAGACCTGCACTTGGGAAAGGAGTTTAGAAAACATAAAACACCAAACGGGTGAGCTAAAGGAGCTCAGTGAGTGCAAATAAGATTTCAAATAAAATAACATTATGTATAGATAGTAAATTCTAAAGTACATACAGAAATCATGCTTCTAAAACTGAGGTAAAACTACAATACAGTTTCTAATATCATATACTAATGAAATCTTGCCGAGCGGGTTTTATCTACATCTTTAGAAAACAATCTCCAAAATCTGTATAACATAATAACGGCTATGTGCATATAAATGCATAAATGCTATCGGTAAATCAAAAACTACTAAAATCCTAGCTCGGCCATTTTCTTTCTAAAC
This sequence comes from Ailanthus altissimus, assembly GCA_946807835.1. Classification (NCBI taxonomy): domain Eukaryota; kingdom Viridiplantae; phylum Streptophyta; class Magnoliopsida; order Sapindales; family Simaroubaceae; genus Ailanthus; species Ailanthus altissimus. Next base: position 2,264,403 of record OX327690.1, on the reverse strand, counting down.
TGTACCAATAGTAACCCTAAAGCTCTATACTCACGCAGTGACTCAACTAGCACTGCACATGTGAGTAGGTCACGAGGCACCTCAACTAGCAGCACCCACAGTGACATCTCAAGACATCTCACTAACTATGCAGCGGAATCCTACATCTCATACATATAGCAAGACAATACCCCGTACACATAGGGCGACTCACATGACTCGACATCCCGACTTCCCAGAGTTAGTGACACACCTCCAAGACCTGCCCATGTGCACGGGATATACCGGCCGGGTCTAATACAATCATCACCACTATAATCTGAGGGTACCAATGGCCTTGAAAACAAATGCAGAAATTTTATAACTGTTTCTCAAATCAAACATGTAAAAGCATGTCTATGAATATATATCAAGATCATAAATCATGGTTCTACATCGAAAGGTCATAAAACATACATATTCATTATGCAAAAACATAATAAACGAAAAGTAAAAGAAATGGTAGATTTTCACTCACAACCGCTCTACGCTCAATTTCGCTCCCGATTTCTGCTCCCGTTATCGCTCTCGGTTATCTTTACCTACGCGCCTTAAATGACATTTAGAACCAAATCGAATGCTAGAATCTCATTTAACTACTAAATACCCTAATCAGCACACAAAGCCTGGATGCATTCTACTTCCCGATTTTTATTTACGGAGCCATTTAATCTAATCTAACTCACCATCCGCCGCCTTGAAAATTATTGAACGCCTTATAACTTGATTGGATATAATTGCCCTTCACCTTTTTAAAATGGACAATTATGCCCATTATCTTCATTTTTTGTTTCTCCATCAACCACATACATTCAATTTACAATATGCACCATTTACACACAACAACTAAATCAAAACACTACTCAATCCCTAACTTCTCTAAAGTGGCAGAATTTCACCCTAGGTTCCAACACATTCCTTTTCTCAATTTCTTGTTCCAATTACAACAAAATCAAGCCAATTTCATTCTAACGCCCTAATTACAACCAATTGAAATCTCTACAATAAAATCACCCAAATCTTAATTCTTACCTTGACAATTTCTTCAAATTGATGACTCCTTCAAGCTCCACACTAGAATTCAACTCAATCTAAGCTAAGGATACACATAAGAATGTCAATTGAAGCATTCTTGAAAGCTCACTTATCAAACTCATAAAACAATGTTTTTCTTACCTCTTTTTCTTGAATTTCCACTAATTGAGACTTCAATTGAGCTTAGAGATTGGTATGTAACCTTATTTTGGCTTGATTAAGCATGAAAAAAAGACTTGAAAGGTCACTATAGTAGCCCTCCCTTTCAAGCTCAAATTTTCTCTCTATTTTTGCTCTAAATGTTGGTTTTGATCTCTTCAAAATTCTACACACTTCTAACATATATATAGTGCTCCCTCAATTAACCATTTTGCCCTTATACTTACTTAAAATTACTAAGTTGCCATTAGTTGAAAACTAATTATATAATTAGTTCATTTGTAACTATCTAGTTATATTAGTTCAAAGAACTAACTAGAATTTCCAACTTGGCCATCCATGAGATTTCTTCTAATTGGTTTATTCCTTAATATATGGATTATATTTCTCAACAAAGGCTTGTTTTATACATCACCCTTAAATGGAAGTTCATGTAGTAAATTAGGATTTCCTTTTCTAAGCCAATAGAGAAAAATTCCAAAATATTTTAGGGTCGTCTTGCGCTCCGATCGAGTGTGAAATTATCAAATTGGGTCTAATATCTCTCACGTGCACCATAACAAAAATATGTCTAATAGGGTTAAAATCAAATAGGCCTACGGTGCCTTATTTGCTCTATACCAAAATCTAGGCGCCAATACTACTAACAGGGATTAGATATTACAACTGTGCTAATCCAGTGTTTAATGAGTATACTTTAAATTACGAGACTCCCTAGATTCACACTCATTTGTTCTATGATACTTTTCTATAAGCATGTAAAAAATGCCCTACATACTTATTACAGAATGGCTCGTAGAGCTATACAAGTCGAGGTTAATCTATTTGTTTAAGTCATTTATTTCTTGAAAGGGTGGAGATATAGATAAACACTGTCAAATCTCCATATGCTCAACCATAAATATATCTCTAGATTTTTATTTTTTATAAACAATATCTGTAAGCACTTCTATAATACTGTTTATTCCACAAGAAAATCTGTCCCAAATATATTTCTTATGACCATAAGATTTTTTGAAATATAATTTCAGAGCATCAGGATATACAACTAAACTGTATGAGATGACGGATCCTATATCTACGCACACTAGACTCCATGAGCATCAAACTATACTAAATGACATCTAGCAGTCAGACCATGAAAGGTCTTTGATATGCATAGAACCAAAGTATGGTGGATCACTCACAAGTCCACCGTGGCTTTTAGGTCGAAAGACCACAAATACTACTCAAATAGAGATGACTTTCAATTAATGGCTTTATAGGATGTCTGTTGAAGGCCTTTGTGACACCGTTCAATATCGAATTTTTACTGAATACTTATATACCTATACAAGTTTCTACTAAGCTCATGGTCTACTATGACTAACCATCTAGACCATTTAAATATAGACATAAACTAATATATATATATATATAGCAAGCTCTTTACTAGTAGACCCACATCAATAAAAATAGATTAGGAATATAAAGTTTGAGAATAGACTGCATAATAATATTTCCTAACACTATTTGCAACTCTTTGTAACTATGTCATTACTAATATATCCTCAGGTCTTTGTTCTAGTTCATGTTGGGTGTTGATACGATATTTCTATATCATAAAATTAAGTGCAAGTTTACACTATCGTATGCAAGTAATAAAGGGACTAATTAGTCGGATGTCGAACCCACATGGATAATTTCTTCTTTTAAACTAATTACTAAAATTATGTCTTCCTAATAATTATTTAGAAAAATAAAAATCTAAGAATGAATGTAGAAAATATAAAAGTAAAAACACAATGCAAAGAGATTTAAGTGATAGTGATATAGAGAAAACCTAGGATTAATACTATCCCTCAATATGCTTTTTAATGATTAATCTTCTAATATTTTACTCCCTTAGTCTTTGTTATTGATCAAGACACTAATGTATTCACAAGCCTCTTCCAAGGTCATGCAAGTTGATGTCTATTTTAATGACCTAGCGCAAGTGCACGCTTTTTGTATCAAGTAATATAGGACTAAGTCCAGATTATTTATCCCACAGAGACTATTGTTTCTATTTTCTTTAATCGAATACTAAAATTACTTTACTTTACCTTTATCTAGACTAGCTTCAAGGATGAAGTTTAACTAACTAAATTATTGATATTGAACTGAACCTAATTAAAATATTGCAAATACTTAGAGATAGAATTCACTCAATTGATAAGTAATCTAGGGTATCGACGCATCCCCTAGTAGTTCACTGAACCCTTTAACCCCTTAGTTATTTTTCTTTTTATCAATTGATTGGCTAAACACTAATTTTATCATAAGCTTCTGTCGACAGTCGAATGATAATATCACACGCTAACAATTACCTATATGTCTATGGTAATCCGAATAAGATGCAACTCATTAAAATTAAGTCTAATCAAACCATACATGCCACCTAAGTATATGTCTATCCTAGATAGAATGCATAGATGTTACCCTATGATCATGTATCAATCTACTATAGGCTAAACACATGATTCCTTTTGTCAAAGTTATCATAGTTCCTAAACAATCAAAATAATGATCAAGTATAATGAAAGCATTAAGCATAGATAGATCAAATCAATTAAGGAATAAAAGTTCATAACTAAGAGATTAAAAGAATCAATTACATACTAGGTTCAATAACGTCTAACCCTAGATCAAAAGAAATTAGCTCATGTTCAAAAAAAGAATATCAAAGCAAAAGTATGAAAATATAATGAACGAAATCATCTCTTAAAAGTAAGGAATAAAACAAAACAAGTGATCCCCTGAGTTGTTCTTCTTCCTCTTGTTTTGGTTGCTCAAGAGTTGATTCCCCAATCTTCAATCTTCAATAACTTCACCTTGATTTCTTGACTTGAATGTGTGTTTGTTGCTTGTGTTGTTCTCCTTGCTAAGTCTCTCTATTTTTGCCTCAAAAGAGTGTTTTTGTTGCTACGAGAAACCCTAGGCACGAGCCTCTTCAAATCCCCCTCCAATAGGCAAGTTTAGAAGGGTATTTAAACATCTGCATGGGCGCCGCGACACTGGGGGCTTAGCGCCGCGGTGATGGGCACGAGTACAGGTCTGTTAAGATGTCGATGAGCACTACGGCGCTGGGTGCTGAGCGCTGCGAAGCTCACACGCTGTTCTGGGCACTGCGGCGCTCAAATCTGGGCTCCGCGGCGCCCAGCCACCACCTGCTAATGCTGCGCTACTTTCGTATTTTGAGCATAACTTCTTCGTTTGACGTCTGATTTACCTCCCGTTTGTTCTTATGTGTTAAATTTTCCGTCGTGCATCTATTTATGATCAGAAAATACAATTAAATAGTCAAATACTTATGATTCAAAGCAAAATACAAAAGTTAAGTACAAATCCTACTAGCGCTTTTATGCCCCTATCACAAGTATACCTTAATTTACCAAATCTATATTCCTATAGTACTTGTAATAAATTAAAATTCATTAAGATTAGGTCTTATTGATCATACATGCCAATTAGGTATATTCCTATCCTAAATTAAAACTTTCATATGCAACATTGAATGTTACTCTACAATCATGCATCAAATTACCTAGGTCTAAATATTATGATTCCTCTTCCGAGTTTATCAATGATATTACGAACTCATTCACCATATATTGGCCAGTTATATTGAAGTATTATGCACAAGTAATTTAAATATCAAAGAACTAAGTTTATTAAATATTAAAAAGATATGGCAATTAAGCGCACATATTGAGTTCAAGTATTAACCCTAGAAAATAAGTTTAGTTCATGGCTACTAGAGAATCACAGCAATAAAAATAAAAATAAAACATGATACAATCAATTGCAAACCGATATAGACGTCGAATTGCTCTTGATTGATGTTGCTCTAGATTCTTGGTGCTCTTGAACTGCTCTAAAATCTCTTTAGGTTGATCTAGGTTCTTCTCTGGTCTCTTTTTTATGTTTGGGGTCAAGTGGCCTTTTATAGGGTTTGATTTGAACTTGAAAAACTCAATTCTGGTCGCAGTAGGATTCGCACTACCGCTGAAGCGATATGCTTATGTCATTGGGGCGCTGCATGAAAACGGCTTCAATGCTGGAGTGGTGAGATCATAACGCTGAAGTGTCGCTGGCGCGATAACTCGTTGGCGCTGGGGCGCCAGATGTGACTTGAACATGTCGTATTTTGTCTTTCGGTCATGATTCCAGAGCTGGGGCTATAATCTTTGTGGCACTGGGGCGATGGACACATACTTTGAAATTTTTGCATTTTAGTCCCTGTTTTCGTTCAAGTCCCTATAAATAACAATAATGCACATAAATAGTCATTTATTCTCATAAAATAATAAAATATCAATAATAAAAATATGAGAAAATATATAACAATTTTGCCCTTATCAGGTGTTGTATTATCGAGTGTGTGATAATCCGAGTATATACGTAATTTCAAAAAATTACTATGTGTAGCGGAAGCATGTTACAATATACACAATTTTTAACAATTTCAACATATATCACATATATGTATAAGTATCACAATTATACAATTTATAAACTTGATGAACAATTGTATCACATATATGAACAAGTATAACAATTATACAAAATATATATGATGAACAATATTGTACTAAAAACATAATGTAAAATACTCACCTAATGAAGGTAACTTTACAAATTCTTCAAGTCCTTCAATAATCCATATGAAGAACTCACCTTGAAGTATATGTTGAACAATTCTAGTCCATAACTTTTGGTGGGATTAAGGAGCTAGAATGGTAGCTTAGTGTTTAAAATTTTCAGCACTTGTATTCAAACTCTTTTAAATACAATTTTTGTTTTATAAACATGAACATTATTTAGCCATCCATGGAAGATGAGAGGAAGATGAAGTTTTCTCTTGTTCTTATTAATAACTCCTTACTAACATAACAAGAATCATTTTTCTCTATTATAATTTACAATTTTTTTAACATTCTAGAAATATGAAAAATTACAAAATAACTTCACCTTGTATTCTTTCAACTCCTTGAAAGGAAAATTGAGGCCAAAAATGTCTCTCTCTCTTTCTCCATCTTTCTTGGCCAAATTCTTCATCTTGCAAGAATGAATTCAATCCATTTGTTTTGCCTAAAATTCATTTTGCTTATTCAACACTTTGATTAAACAAAAATAAACAAAATGAAGTGCTCCACCAATTTTATTGTTGGTCTCCCACTAAGAATTAATTAAACCAAGCACTATAATAATGGCAACCTAAATTAATCTTTACCTAACAATTATAATTACTTTAATTATAATGGGTAATTAAATGGCCAACATCTAGGCCCCTCATTGTATTAAAATACAATGCCATGATCTATATATATTATAATATTATCTAATAATATAATAATAATATATGATTAGTTATTCAAAATAATTTTGAATAATTACTTTTTACCTTATTAATTTTTACTACCATGGTTAAATTGTAAAAAGGTAATATCAAATCATGGAACAAATTTTGTCATTTGTTAATATTCTATTAATTAACAACCCTTGTTAATTAATTAAGTGATGTACTTAACAATTAAGTCTTGACAAATGTACAATCCGAGGGATCCCTAAACAATCGTTCTCTTTTGCTAAAATTTATTGGATTGAACTATTCAATCCAATCCGCTACCCTAGTGCGCAATGAGTACGCTTTATATTGTGAGACTCTTTAAGTCTACACCTAATTTATCATACAGAGCTTTTCCATACGTTTGTGAACAATGTCCCACACACACGTTACGGATATTATAAATTAGCGTGTTAGACCATACAAGTTAAGGTTATTACATATTCGTATAATCTTTCCATCATTTATATCCTTGAAGAGCAGAGATATAGACCATCACTGTCAAATCTCTTATTTGCTCAACCATTAACTTATCTCCAGATTTATATTTTATTAAACAATATCCACAAACACTTTTGTGATATTATTTATTCCTACGGAATATCTTTTCCGAGGTATATGCTTGTAGCCACAAGTCTTTCTGAAATACAATCTCGAAGAATTAGGATATAGAACCCACTCATATGAGCTGATGGATCCCATATCTACGCACACCGAACTCCATGACCATCGAACCATACCCAGCAACACCCAGCAGTCAAACCATGAAAGGTTTCTGACATGTGTGGAACCAAAGCATGGTGGATCACTCACAAGCCCACTGTGGTGCTTAGGTCAAAGGACCACAAATACTACTCAACTCGGAAGACCTTCAATTTACGGCTTTATGAAATGTCTATTGGATGTCTTTGTGAGTCTGTTCAATATCCAGTCCTTACTAAATACCTGCATTTCTATACGAGCTTCCTACTAAGCTCATGGTTTGCTAAGACTAACCATCTGGACCATCCAGATATAGACATAGACTAATCTATATTAATAGGTTGCACCAATAGACCCGCATCGATGAAATTAGATTAGAAACATTATGTTTGAGAACATACTTAGATAATAACATTTCCTAGCACCATCTGCAACTCATTGCAGCTATATCATTACTTATATATTCTCAGGTCATTGTCTCATTCTAGACAAAGCTCTTACTCCTTAGATTTCACTAATTCTTATAAACTTACTAACTCTTAGTGCTACTAACTCTTAGTATTTATAATTATTAGCATTGCTAACTTTTAGCCCTGGTCTAAACTCTTTTAGACTAGATCTGAACTCTTTCAGATCATATAATGTCTGAAATGTTACAAGCATCTTACCATTTAATAATAAATAATATTAACAATTTTATTAGAAATAATAATTGTATAAATACTATTACTATATATTTATACATTATGGGATGGCACGTAAGCACAAATCCTAACAACTCCCACTTGCTCTAGTGTCATTCGTGATGGTATTTCATATCCATTGACTCTACGTGTTTCTCAAACACTTTTGTGAGTTAAGGCTTTAGAAAGCGGGTCCGCTATAATCTTTAAGGATGTTTTCCTAGATTGTCTTATACATTTCCATTAGCCAAGATATATTTAATTATATGGTATCTCGGCTTCAGCAATTGCCTCGTTGATGTTGTATTATAATGTGATAAGATTCATTGAGCTTAAAACTTATTCTGAGCTCTGCAACTAACTTTTGAATATCCATAAAAATGCATTTACAGGCTTCTCAAGCTGCAACAAATTCTATCTTTATGGTAGAATTAAATGTGGACATTTGAATTGCACTTATGCTATAAGGTTTTGGTACCGTTGAGAAGATGTATGTAATCAGATGTAGACTCTCTATTATCTGGATCAGATTAGAAGTTTGATTATACGTATCCTCTCATTTGTATGCAACTTTCTCCATAAATTAGAAATTTATCCTTTATACCTCTCAAGTATAACTTGGATATGTTTCACCACCATTCAATAGTCATTACATAGATTAAACTGATGCCGGCTCATAACACTACATATAGCTTATGTATATTAAATGTTAGACACTCTAACCTTTTTATTTTTTACTTGAGGACATTTCCTCTTAGAAAAATAAACTCCATATTTGAAAGGTACATGAACTATTTTATAGTTTTTAAAATTGTACCTTTTCAGGACTTAGTCTATGTACGGAGATTTGGAGAGTCCTATCTACTTCCTAATTTTGTCTGTATAGCGCCTTATACCCGGTATACAGGAAGCATCTACCAAATCTTTTATAAAGATGTTCTTACTTAGTTAACTCTTAACTGACTGACTTGCAACTTGCCATTGTCTTTATCTCCTACAATGAGAATGTTTTATTTATAGAGAATTAGAAAGATAATTCATGCTCTCACTACCTTTTCTAAACACACATGCTTTCTCTTCATTCTTAATCAAATTAGATTATTTGATTATCTCATCAAAATGAAGAGTTTAGCATACTACAATATCCAATATAAATTTGAAGTAACTTTAGCATATTTATTGGTGAAAGGTTTTCTCATAATCGATCCCAGACCTTTGAGGGTCACCTTTTACGTCAATGGGGCTTTTAAAGACATTTACCTACTTTTGGTCCCCACACTTCCATACGTAAACTCTTTTACAACCAATAAGAACAATTCTTATATAAATCACAACCAAGTCCTAGACTTGATTGTCATGTTTAAAGTTAATTTTGAATTTTCTGGCATATTGTCAATTTCTTTAAATGATGTCTTATATCGTTTAACTATAAGTCATAAGATCCTTTTTCTTTAACTAAGAAAAACATTAAAAACACCTTTTAGGTATGTAATATACCTAACAAGTAGTCTTTATATCCTTATATAACCTACGGCAAAGTGTGTTAAAGGTATTTAACTCAATTGATTTTTAGGTTCCCTTTTCGGTTCATGAAACTAATATCCCATGGTACATTTGGGATATCCTTTAAACTGATACTTATACCCCATGGGTTCAAGTATATTCTATTGCATAACTCTTATGCAAATAGAATAACATTAAATCTTAACATACTTAAGATTCTGTTTCCTTCTAGTCCATATCTCATATGTGGTAAATGGAACAATTTACGCTAGAACTTTATTCAATAGATGAGTAACAGTTTTTAGAACATAACCCTTTAGATGTTTCAGAAGATTGGTAAAGCTTAATATTGATCGGACTATATCTAATAAAATTCGATTTCTCTATACTTCAAAACATATTTATGTTAAGGAGTATCTAGAGAACTATATTGAGCTAGAATCTCATTCTCTTTTCCATAATTCGTGAATTTACTGCTTATGTATAAATAGCCTCGATCTAATCAAAGGTGTTTAACATACTTTTTCTAGTCGATATTCTTTGAACACTTCAAAATTATCGACCTATGTTTTTCTAGAAACACATATCTGTATCGTGACAAATCAAGATAAAGATATCGAAGTATTGAAACTTACCAATGGCAGTATGATTCATTAGATCATATACATCGCTATGTATTAGTTTTAATAAACCAGTGGCTTGATGTTTAACACCAATAAAAATATTTTGTCAATTTCCCTAAAATTATGGGATTCATAAACTGGGTAAGGTTCTATGGTCAGATCAAGTATTTGACCATCCTTAACCAGATGGGATAGTCATCTCCTGGCTAATTGACTTAATAACTTATGCCACAATTCGTCATTATTCAAAGTTTTTGAACTATTATTAATTCTGTTCACCTAGACATTTTTATGGATTACTCTTTGTATGTCATATATAAAAGTCATTCAATTGACTGACATTCAATTAATAAAATATTATCGTTATTATATAAACATAAAGAACTATTCTTAATATATGTATGATAACCCTCTCTTTCTACAAAGAGGACAATATATTTTGCCTTATTATTCATAGCACAAAATAACAACAATACAACATAAGGCTTTTACTAGAATGGAGAAGTGACTTACCTAACAGCTACCACGTACAAGTAATCTCTATTTCTTACGTACAACTGTACTTCTCATTTCATCTTTTTCTAGTATTCTTTAAATTATGCAACACCTTACAGATGTAAGAAGGACAGGTGATATCTCATATCCCTATGCCTCTACACATCATTTGCATATGAAATGCCACTTATCAAAAAATAGGTATCTAAGAGTTTTATCCTTTCTAAGTTAAGGTTCTTTGAATAATAACTCTTATTATTAAAACCTTACTAATAATGGAAACACTTTCATTGTGTATTATTCTGTATATTTGTTATAGATATATAAAACAAATTTCAAATGAAGCATAATACTACTTGTACATCTCAAGTGCATATGCTCATACTGAAGATCATTAGATAGGTTAGAATATATAATTTGACTTTCAAATTATTCTTAATCCATTTTTGATAATCTACCGTCTCTTCTCAAGAGACATTATCAGACACACCTCTTTTAATATCTATTGATCTGTTATATATCTATATATTTCTTTTAATCTAAAACAATTCTTAGATTATAAGCAAGTCTTAATAATTTTTGGTACCTTATAGATTATGTGCTTAATCAAGTATATTAACGGGTTGCTTATAGTCTTCTTATCTCTATAAGTTATTAATCTTGTCGCTATAAGATAAAATTGAGATGTTTAGTGGAATATTTCTAATCGTTAATAAATAATACTTTAGATCATGGATATAACTATTATACATTTTTTAATCTAAAGACGCCCTCCCATTGCTTTACATAATTCCCTAAATCTCTCAAAAGGAAAAAAATGACAGTTTAATCTTTTAAACTATACAATGGGAAGTAGACCCCATTAGCATTTTACTCCAGCCGCACACTTTAGCGATCTTGGCCTTTGTAAACCCAAAAGGTAGACAACTTTTGCCAATTGTATCTCATACAACTCTTATTACTGATCATAAATACACATTATCCGCACACTTTAGCGATCTAAGATAATTGTATTTCAGATTAACTTGTCAATAATCAAATATATGTTATCGATACTACCCGTACACTTTAGCGATCTAAGATAGTATTTTTACATATGCTTGCCTCATCTCATGTTTTAACCTGCATAGCCTGAATCACTCCGACCAATCCCTTATACTTTAGCGATCTTAGGAGTGACCAAAATGACCTGTCTAATACCGTATTGATAAGGCGGATCATTGTATAATATTATCTCATAATAAAATACTTATTCAATTTGATTAAGAGAGATTTAATTTTTAATTATGATTTTATTAATAAATTAATAATAATAATAATAATAACTTTTCGCATCTCATACTAATCTAATTCATAATTAGAAAATTTATTTACGTAAACCCAACTAACCACCACCAATAGGGCTCTTATTGTGTTTAATAACGTAAACAAATTATTTGTAATTTTAATACAATAATATAACACTTATAATTGTATTAAATATTATATTTGCTAAAAATGCAAATAATAGCATTATGTTTGGAATGATCAGCGTTAAAAACTGAAGGTTCTAACATTATATAATGTTCTGCCAAAAAAAAAAAAAATTCAATTTTTTTTAATTTTTTTTTTTTGCTAAGCGCAGAGGCACTCAAACTTGAGCGTTGCGGCGCCCAAGTCAGAACCTCCGCACTGCAGTGCCCAAATTTTGGCGCTGGACGCGGTAATAGTGTTTCGATCCTTCGGACACTATTTTCAGCCCCTAAATTTCACTATTTTCTCATGGGCATCAATTCCAAACATCTTCATACTTCAATTCTAAACACTAATATGTTCAAGAATACAACACTATGTTCATCATCATGTTTAAATATCAAACATCACTATGTTTAAATTTAAACATCATCAAGTTGTTTAATAGACAACATCACCATGTTAACATATTCAACAATAAGAATACAACAATATGTTATCATCATGCTTAAATATCAAACATCACCATGTTCAAATTTAAACATCATCAAGTTGTTTAAATATACGACATCACCATGTTAAGATACTCAACAAAAGAATACAACAATATGTTCATCATCATGCTTAAATATCAAACATCGCCATGTTCAAATTTAAACATCATCAAGTTGTTTAAATATACGACATCACCATGTTAACATATTCAACAACAAGAATTATCACATACTCAATTTAACATGCTCTGATACCATTTGTTGGGTGTTGTATTATCGAGTGTGTGATAATCCGAGTGTATAGTAATTTCAAAAAATTACTATATGTGCAGCGGAAGCATGTTACAAAATACACTATTTTTAACAATTTCAACATATATCACATATATGTATAAGTATAACAATTATACAATTTATAAACTTGATGAACAATTGTATCACATATATGAACAAGTATAACAATTATACAAAATATATATGATGAACAATATTGTACTAAAAACATAATGTAAAATACTCACCTAATGAAGGTAGCTTTACAAATTCTTCAAGTCCTTCAATAATCCATGTGAAGAGCTCACCTTGAAGTATATGTTGAACAATTCTAGTCCATAACTGTTGGTGGGATTAAGGAGCTAGAATGGTAGCTTAGTGTTTAGAATTTTCAGCACTTGTATTCAAACTCTTTTGAATACACTTTTTGTTTCATAAACATGAACATTATTTAGCCATCCATGGAAGAGGAGAGGAAGATGAAGTTTTCTCTTGTTTTTATTAATAACTCCTTACTAACATAACAAGAACCATTTTTCTCTATTGTAATTTACAATTTTTCTAAGCATGTAGAAATTTGAAAAATTACAAAATAACTTCACCTTATATTCTTTCAACTTCTTGAAAGAAGAATTGAGACCAAAAATGTCTCTCTCTCTCTTTCTCTATCTTGCTTGGCCAAATTCTTCATCTTGCAAGAATGAATTCAATCCTTTTGTTTTGCCAAAAATTTATTTTGTTTATTGAACACTTTGATTAAACAAAAATAAACAAAATAAAGTGTTCCACCAATTTTATTGTTGGTCTCCCACTTAGAATTAATTAAACAAAGCACTGGAATAATGGCAACCTAAATTAATCTTTACCTAACAATTATAATTACATTAATTATAATGGATAATTAAATGGCCAACATCTAGGCCGCTCATTGTATTAAAATACAATGTCATGATCTATATATATTATAATATTATCTAGTAATATAATAATAATATGTGATTTAATTATTCAAAAAAATTTTGAATAATTACTTTTTACCTTACTAATTTTTACTACTATGGTTAAATGCTAAAAAGGTAAAATCAAATCATGGAACAAATTTTGTCATTTGTCAATATTCCATTAATTAACAACTCTTGTTAATTAATTAAGTGATATACTTAACAATTAAGTCTTGACAAATGTACAATCTGAGGATCCCTAAACAATCGTTCTCTTTTGCTAAAATTTATTGGATCGAATTATTCAATCCAATCCGCTACCGCAGTGCGCAACGAGTACACTTCATATTGTGAGACTCTCTAAGTCTGCACCTAATTTGTAATATAGAGCTCCTCCATACGTCCGTGAATAATATTCCACACACACGTTACGGATATTACAAATTAGCGTGTTAGACCATGCAAGTTGAGGTTATTACTTATTTGTATAATCCTTCCATTATTTATATCCTTGAAGAGCATAGATATAGATCATCATCGTCAAATTTCTTATTTGCTCAACCATTAACTTATCTCCAGATTTATATATCATTAAACAATATCCACAAACACTTTTGTGATATTGTTTATTCCTTCGAAATATGGTTTTTTAGATATATGCTTACGGCCGCAAGTTTTTTTGAAAAACAATCTCGAAGCATTAGGATATACAACTCACTCATATGAGCTGTTGAATCCATATCTACGCACACCAGACTTCATGAGCATCGGACTATACCCAGCGACACCCAGCGGTCAGACCATGAAAGGTTTCTGACATGTGTGGAACCAAAGCATGGTGGATCACTCACAAGCCCACCATGGCACTCAAGTCATAGGACCACAAATATTACTCAATCCAGTCCTTACTAAATACTTGCATCTCTATACGAGCTTCCTACTAAGTCATGGTTTGTTAAGACTAACCATCTAGACCATCCAGATATAGACATACACTAATCTATATTAATGGGTTGCACCGATAGACCCGCATTGATGAAATTAGATTAGGAACATTATGTTTGAGAACATACTTGCATAATGACATTTCCTAGCACCATCTGCAATGCATTGCAGCTATGTCATTACTAATATATTCTCAGATCATTGTCTCATTCTAGACAAAGCTCTTACTCCTTAGATTTCACTAATTCTTATAAACTTACTAACTCTTAGTACCACTAACTCTTAGTGTTTATAACTATTAGCGTTGCTAACTCTTGGCCCTGGTCTAAACTCTTTTAGACCAGATCTGAACTCCTTCAGATCATACAATGTCTGAAACGTTACAAGCATCTTACCATTTAATAATAAATAATATTAACGATTTTATTAGAAATAATAATTATATAAATACTATCACTATATATTTATACATTATGGGATGGCACGTAAGCACAAATCCTAACATTTCAGACAATGCTCTAACTTCTAGATTTTGTTGACTCTTATAACTTGCTAACTCTTGGCAATGCTATCTTTTAGCTTTTGTAACTTTCCTTACTTTTAGCCCTTATCTAAACTCCTTTATACTAAATCTAAACTCATTCATATCAAACTATGTCCGAAATATTACAAGCATTTTACCCTTTGTTATTTAACATTAACGATTTTATTAAAAATATTTATTGTATAAATATTAAACAATTAATATTTATACAATACTGAAATGGCATGTAAGCACCATTTCTAATAACTTCCACTTTCTCTAATATCATTCATGATGATATATAATACTTATTGTCTCCATATGTTTCTCATACACTCTAGAATTTAAGGCATAAGTGAGAAGGTCCGCTATATTATCTATGGAATGTATCATAGATGCTGTTACATTACTAATAGTCAAGATTTTTCTAGTTATATGATATTCAGAGTCAACATGATTATAATTCTAGTGTGCCTTATTGTTAGAGCTAGTGCTTACGTGTCATTCTAATATTGGATGAATATTAATTGTTAACAATTATACAATAATATATTTCGAATAAAATTCTTAATATTAAAACACATATGGTACATTATATGTTAAGCTATAGACATGTATAATCTGAAGGAGTTCAGACCTGATCTAAAGGAGTTTAAATCAGTGCTAAAAGTTAGCATCACTGACAATTATAAATGCTAAGAAGTTAGCATGTTATAATAATTAGTGAATTCTAAGAAGTTGGAGCCTTGTTTATAACGGGATAAATACTTGAGGGTATACTAGTAATGACATAGTTGCAAGAATTGCAATCAGGTGCTAGAAAATGTCATTATGCAAGTATTCTCAAATACTATATTCCTGATCTATTAGTAGTATTTATGCTCCTTTAACCTGAGCACCACGGTGGGCTTATGAGTGATTTACCATACTTTGAATTTTTATTGTTTTTTTAATGAAGATTAATATTCTTTTTTTTATTCATACCATTCTCTTCCATGCAAAATGATTTGAAAATAAAAAAATTTCTGCTAATTTTTATACTTTCAACACTAAGAGTCCATCCAATAGCTGTCTTATGATTTCCATTTCTTTTTTCCCTTCAAACTTCAATATGTACCAATAGATATTGTGTTATATATAACATTTATTATTAAAATTTGATAATTTAAAATTAAGAATAAATTTAATTTTGAGTTAGAGACCAAGGAAGAGTCGATACGTGGTCAAAATACGCAATAAATAGACAAAAAGTGCAAAATGGGAAGCTAGATGTGAGGATGGGCATGAAAACGCAAGTGAAAAACTCCCAGATGAAGAACGCCATGGTTTGGCTACTCAATGTCACAAACATAGTTATAAAAAATCAACATTGCAGCATTGGCCTAGAAATGCTACAATGTTACTTCGAAGTTGCATCGCCCTAGTGTTGAAGATTGAATGCCATTGCATTACTTGTTTAGAAAAAAATTCTAAGCATATGGACTCTTATTTCAATAAGGTATATAATTTTTAAAGGTGATATAGAGCCTATATAAACCCTTGTAATTCATTAGCATTATCAATGCATCAAGAAGAGAGAGATAAAATAGAGGGCAAGGGTAACTCTGGCATAGGAATAACATCTAATAGTGCCATAGAATGCTAAATCGCTAGGCATAAGTGCAAGAAAGTACTAGGTTAATCCTTTAACATTTTGTCTAGTGTTGTGGGTATCCTTTGTGTATAAAAAAATGAATAACAGATTCTATGGTTTGATGATCTATCATGGATGTAGGGGTTGATTGTCGAACAATATATTATTCTTGCACATGTTTTTGTGTGTGATTATTTTCTCTATTGTATAGTTGATCAGTTGATCTTATTTATTGTTGATTTTTGAAGTTTTTCGTAAAGCTCATAGGATTGTATGGTGGAAGATACAAGGCTAAGAGGTATTAGGGTGAATAAAACTCCAATGAATGAGATCAATTCTAATGCTAATTACTAAGTGGAATTAGTACCAAGGTTTATTTTTTCCGACAACTGGTATTAAAGCTATGGTTGAAGTCAATAGTCGAGCATAGGTTGTTCAACCATGGGAATTCATACGTATGAAAATGAAAGAATAAGAGAAAAGATCAACTGACTAAAATTGAAAAAGCTTAATTGCAAAGAAAAATACAGTAGAATAGAAATTAAATAGCAATTGAAGAAGAAGGCAAAGAATGAAAGGGCTGCTGCAATTAGTCTGTGAATAGGACTTAGAGTTGCAAAATCCCTGAAGGTTTCTTATAGAAGGAATATGGAATGTATTTAAAAGGTTTATGGATGAAAAGCACGGTTGAGGCTATATGATTAATGACAATGCTATGGACTTGTTGGGGGATGCATACCATGAGAAAATATTGGAGATTATCTTACTAGTGTGACAAGGTTGAAACGGAATATATAGTAATGGAGGATCTAGTCATAGAGATATTGATAGGACCCACCCTAAGACCTTCTATTATAGGGCCCAGGGCTCTGCCAGGCATCTCGAAGGAAGTTCTTCAAAATTTAACTGGATAAGTTGAGATATTTCATGAGACGAACCCCTTTTTAGTTCTTGCTATTATTGAGAAAATCTTAGCATATACATGAAAATGATATCTTAATTAAAACCGGCAGAGTTTCCTCTGTTATTCTGAAAATTCAGTACAAAATCTGCAAAGAATTTCACTTCTATTTCTAAACAACTTCTCAATACTGCTAAATAGGACCTATGGTCCTTTCTAAAATCAATCCAACTTAAATCAATAATTTCATTTAAATCACAAAATAAGCAAACTCATGAAAAGTAAAAACGATCATCAAAATATCGAAATCTCTTCTTGTTAGTTCAAAACATACATACAAATATACATACCTATAAGTACTATGCTGAAAGCAAAAAAGAACGCTATTTAGCACATTTACATGAACAACATGATCTTTAGATTTGGCCTACTAATCAGCAATAAAAGAATCAGCAACTAGCGTACTAAGAGTTACACTTGGAAAGGGGGTTTAGAAAATATAAAATACAAAACGAGTGAGCTAAAGGAGCTCAGTGAGTGCATTTAAAATTACAAATAAAATAACATTATGTATAGATAGTAAATTCTAAAAAACATGCATAAATCATGCTTCCAAAACTAATATAAACCTGTAAAATGGTTTCTAACATCATATGCCGATGAAATCTTGTCGAGTGGGTTTTATCTATATCTTTAGAAAACAATATCCAAAATCTGTATAACACAATAATTGTCATTTGCATATAAATGCATAAAATGATATCAGTAGATCCAAAACTAGTAAAGTCCTCGCTCAGCCATTTTCATTCTAAACTGTACCAATGGTAACCCTAAAATTCTATACTCACGCAGTGACTCAACTAGCACCGTACATGTGAGTATGTCATGGGGCATCTCAACTAGCAGCACCCATAATAACATCTCAAGATATCTCACTGGCTATGCAGTGGAATCTTACATCGCATACATATATCAAGATAATACCCCATACACATAGAGCGACTCATAGGACTCGACAGCCAAATTTTTAGGAGTTAGTGACACACCCCCTATGACGTGCCCATGTGCACAAGATATACTGGCCGGGTCTAATACAATCACCACCACTGTAATCTGAGGTTACCAATGGCCTTTAAAACGGATGCAGTAATTTTAAAACTATTTCTTAAACCGAACATGTAAAAGTAGATCTATGAATATATATCAAGATCATAAATCATGTTTATGCATTAAAAGCACATAAAACATATATTTTCATTATGTGAAAACATAATAAATGAAAGATAAAAGAAATGGCAGATTTTTACTCACAATCTCTTCGAGCTCAATTGCGCTCCGAATTTCTTCTCCCATTACCATTCTCAATTTTCTTCACCTAAGCGCCATAAATGATATTTAGAACCAAATCGAAGGCTAGAATCTCATTTAACTAGTAAACGCCCTAATAAGCATACAAAGCCTTGATGGATACTACTCTCCGATTTTCATTTATGGAGCCTTTCAATCTTATCTAATTTACCATCCGACGCCCTGAAAATTTCTTAACACCCTATAACATCGGTTGGACATAATTGCCATTTACCTTTCCAAAATGGACAATTATGTCCCATTTTCTTCTTTTTTTTTTATTTTTCCAACAACCAAATGTTAAGGTCGGTGCTAAGGTGCCATTTCTAAATGTATATATACTTGTATATTTATACAAGTGTACATTCTCATTAAATCGCTAATACCAATTATATGGAATTATGCATGTAACATTGCAGACATTATAGGTCTGAAGGAGTTTAGATCAAATCTAAAGGTGTTTAGATAAAGGTTCATAGTTAGCCACACTGAGAGATATAATTGTTAAATATTAGAACAGCTAAGTGTTAGTGGTTATAATACTCAGCAGATCCAAGAGTTAGAGCCTTATCTGTAATGGGATATAAACCTGGGAATATACTAGTAACTGCATAGTTGCAATCAGGTGCCAGAAAATGCATGTTGCACAAGTATGTTCTCGAATAATTGTCCCTAATCTATTTCTGCTGATGCAGGTCTATCGATGGATACCTTTTTATATAGATCAACATATGTCATACCTATAGGGTATAGATGGTCGTTCCTAGCAGATTGTGAGCTTGGAGCTCGTATTGACATATAGGTATCCAGTTAAGACTAGATATAGGACAAACTCACGAGGGCCTCTGATAGAAACCAATCTGAGCCGTCAACGGAGGGTCCTCTCAAGTTGAGTAATATACGTGGTCCTTTGACCTGAGTGCCACGGTGGGCTTGTAAGTGATCCATCACACTTTGGTTCCACGCATGTCACTGACCTTTTATAGTGTGACCATTGGGTATCGCTGGATATGGTCCTGTGCTTATAGAGTCTAGTGTATATAGATATGGGATCGTCAGCTCACATATGGAGTTTAATATCTAGATGCTTTGAGACTGTATCTCAAAAAGTCTTGTGGCCACAAGCAATCATCCTGGGAAAGAGTTCCGCCAGGGTGGAACAATATGGTAAAGGAGTTTACGCATATTGTTCAGTGAGATATAAGTCTGAAGATAGAACATGGATGAGCACATAGGATTTGACGGTGATAATCTATATCCTCTCACATCCAAGATATCATGACGGAAAGACTATACGTATACGTTGTAACCTCAGCTTGTATGGTTCAACGCGCTGATTTGTATATCCGTGATGTGTGCGTAGGGCATTACTCACGAACTTATGGAATAGTTCTATTTGACGAATTGGGCGTAGAACCTAAGGAGTCTTGCGATATGGAGTGTACTCATTGTGCACTGAGGCAGTGTGCTGGATTAAATTGATTAATCCAACAATATTCAACATTATCATGGGAATGCGTGCGTATTTGTATTTAAGTGTTAAATACAACAATTAGTCAATAATCGTTATTTACTAATTGTATAACGACACATAGCGTATTGTGGACCCTCAGTTGAGTTTACCTAAGTGTGGAATTTGGTGGGACCCACTAGGGTGTGAACTTGATAACTATTTATAAGAGATAAAATGGTCATTTCTCACTTTGATTATTTAATTATTAAATAATCAAAATATCTCTCTTATTATATTATTTAATATATTTTTATATTATTTTATTTTATAATATACTATATTATTATATATTTTATATTATATAATATTTTATTATTAGATATTATATATATTAATATTCTATTTATTTGGCACCCATTATTAATTTTATATTATTATTATATATATTATATTATTATCATATTATATATATAAAGATAAAAAGAGAGAGATAAGATGATCTTGGGCAATTGTTGCCTGAGAGAAAAAGAGAAATGGAAGAGAGGAAGAAGAGAAGAAGAAAAAGAAGAAGAAACGAAGAAAAAAAATGAAAAAAGAGAAAAATGAAATTATTTCATTTTTCTCTATCCTGTTTTAGAAGCAAATGAGAATTGCTTCTGACAGGACCTAACCCGAGACCCTTTACTGTAGGTCCCAGAAGCCCTACCAGGCACCTCGATAGAAATTCCTCAGAATTTAACTAGATGAATTGAGAAATTTTGAGAGGCGAACCCCTTTTTAGTTCTTATTATTACTGAGAAAATCTAGTAATACACATGAAAACGACATCTAAATTTTAAAAAGAAACGGACAGAGTTTTTCCTGTTTTTCTAAAAATTCAAATAAAACCTATAAGAAAATTCCATTTCTAATTCAATTACTTATCAATTCTACCAATTCAGACCTCCGATCCTTTCTAACCCAAATCCAATATAACTCAATAGTTTCATTTAAATCACAAAATGAGCATACTTATAAAAAAATAAAAACGATCATCATAATATCAAAATCTCTTCTTGTTAGTTCAAAACATACATACATATATACGTGCCAACAACTATTATGCAGAAAGTAAAGAGTGCTATTTAACACATCTAAAATATACAAAGTGATCTTCATATTTGGCCCACTACCCAGCAATAGGAGAATCAGCAGCTTGCGTACCGAGTCCTGCACCTATGAAGGGGGTTTAGAAAATATGAAACACAAAACGAGTGAGCTAAAGGAGCTCAGTGAGTGTAATTAAGATTTCAAATACAATAACATTATGCATAGATAATAAATTCTAAGTACATGCATAAATCATGCTTCTAAAACCGCTGTAAAGCTGTAAAATGATTTCTGACATCATAGGCTGATGAAATTTTGCCGAGCAAATTTTATCTACATTTTTGGAGAACAATATCCAAAATATATACAACTACCATGAGCATATAAATGCATAAAATGCTATCGGGAAATCGAAAACTAGTAAAGTCCTCGCTTGACCATTTTCTTTTCAAACCGTACCAATGGTAACCCTAAAGCTCTATACTCACGTAGCGACTCAACTAGTACCGCACACGTGAGTAAGTCACGAGGCACCACAACTAGCAGCACCCACAGTGACATCTGAAGATATCTTACTGGCTATACAGTGGAATCCTACATCGCATATATATAGCGAGACAATATCCCATACACATAGAGCGACTCACATGACTCGACATTCTGACTTCCCGGAGTTAGTGACATACCACCCATGACCTGCCCATATACACGGGATATACCGGCCGGGTCTAATACAATCACCACCACTATAATCTGAGGGTACCGATGGCCTTTAAAATGGATGCAGTAATTTAAAACTGTTTCTTAAACCGAATATATAAAAGCATAACTATGGATATATATCAAGATCATAAATCATATTTATGCATTTAATGTTCATAAAACATATATTTTCATAATGTGAAAACATAATAAACGAAAAATAAAAGAAATGGCAAATTTTCACTCACAAATTGTCCTTCGCTAAAATTTCTTTTTCAGGCTTGTACTTTCACCGGTTTCGCCCTTGGGCACCTACAAAGCATAAATTATGCTTTAACCCCTCTTAAAAGATAAAATTACCAAAATACCCCTAGTGCACATTTTCAGTCACCACCCAAAATTTCTTTCTAAATTTACAATTATTCCTCCAACAATCTCAATTTATGCACAAACTACCTTTTTTGTCAAGGGATCCATAATCCCTTATAATTTTCTTTGGACATAATTACTCTTAATCTTTGTCATAAATGACCATTATGTCCTATATCCTAATTTTGATTTCCACCCATCAAAACTCATCTTATGGGTCCTAAAATTTATTTTTAACCATCAATTTTAGTTAATTACACTTGTACCACTAAAAACCCCAAAATGGTCAAAATGACCCAAATGTAATTTTTACCATTTTTTTAATTTCTTCTTATCTATGGTCTTATCTACTCTTCAAATTCATTCTAATGCCCTAAATTTAATTAATTAAAGTCCATTATACAAAAACCCTAATTTACTATTATAGGGTTTGGAATTCTCACCTTTTTAAGCAAATTTATCCTTAATCCACCCTTGAATCTTGCTTAGGCACTTGGAAACAACTTGAATTTGGCGTGGATTCCTTGATTTGGCTTAAAAACTTCATGGGTATCACTGTTCATCCCCTTCCCTTCTTCGTTTTCAAAATTCTCTCTCTCTCTTTGTTTTTTTTTTTTTTTTTATCTTTTTTCTTAACAATTCTTGAAAACAATACTTAGCCTTTATATATAAACCGAAAAATTGCATAATGGCTCTCCAAGACATGCCTAATTGCCATTTAGTCCTCCAATTAAAAATCATTTGATTGGCGGCCTATAATTTAATAAATATTTCCAATAACTAATAAAATGTAATATAATAGACTAATTTATGCAATTGTCCCAATTTGATCGGTCTATATGTCTTAAAATACACATACTTATCCAGCAAAAATAGCTTGCTTAGGGTGTGATGCTTACACCAAATATTGAATTTTTACTACTTAGTTAACCGAAACAATTTCAAAAATATTCGATGAGCACCCAACGCCCAAATTGACTATGAAATTTCCTAATTGGGTCTATTATGGCTCATGTAAACACTTAAAAAAAAATTTCAAGAAGGATCAAAAATTGAAACAACTACGGTTCCCTACTTGTCAAATACTAAAATTCTATGTATCTGACTATATATGGAAAATGGGCATTACATTTCAGCCTCCATCTCTTATCCTTTTGGATAAAAGGATATGAATACACATCCGGTCATTTTGAAATTAAGAGTTAATCCCGGGCTGAATATCGAGCTGCTGTTCTAGCTCATCAAACCTACCGAGTTGGTAACTAGAACCGCACACGAGTTGGTCTTAATGCAGACTCCGAAAAAAATATGTGTATAACGTTACACGTTTTGGTGAGTTCTCTATTCTATAAATATATTAATATGATTAATATATTGTATTTATTGTGTTTATTGCAAAATTTATACATTTTTGCTCCGTTAGGCAATAGACACAATTGTACATACATACAACCACACGTGCCTTAGATTCACCAACAAAATGTATCAGAGCCATTTAGGGCTTCTTTAGGTGTGGTTTGAGTGAATTGATGAAAAAGATCCAGTACAAATGGCGCGTTTCAAGTATTGAAACGGGCATGCCAAAGGGGAAGCACTAGGTACTGCAATGCCAGCGGTGACATATCACACCGCAACGGGGTACTGTTCACTTAAAAAGTAGCATATAAATAGTAAAGTTTTAACTATTCATGATACAGTAAATGTTACTGTTCATAGTTACAGTACGAAAGTATTGTTCATAGCTACAGTATTTAGAACAGTGTTTCAAATTTTTTTGCATATGTAGATGATAAGGGCAAAATTGTCATATATTTTCTCATATTTTTATTATTGATATTTTATTGTTTTATGAGAATAGATGGCCATTTATGTGCTTTATTACTATTTAGAGGGACTTGAACGAAAGGATACAAGAAGATACAATCACTTTTAAGGTCTTTAAGTAGATCAAATTACCAGCTGAAAATGAAGACTGTTTCTGCATTAATGTGGTGCACCTAGGTGTCAAGCAATTCAAAGATATAGAGACATTGGATCCTCGCATCCGAAAAAGGGCATTGAAGCATAGGAAGGTAAGAGAGAAAAAGAAAAAGCAACATCAAGACGAAGCAAGCAAAAAGAAAGAAAATGAAGAACCATCTCCTCGGTTTAAGATTAAAATCTTTTCGGAGAGACATAAGGAGAATGCAGCAAAAGATACTGTCCGAGGTTTAATTACAAAAATATGAAAGTTGAAAAAGAAGAAAGCCAGCAAGATCACTCACACAAATGCTTCCATCAGCATCTTCGACCCACCATAAGAGAATAAAGAAGCCCCGTCAAGCCGATGACGTTAAATCAAGCGCTACTTGGGAGGCAACCCAAGATAAGTATTATTATTAGTATTATTATTATTTTAGTTCCTTTCAAAAAAGAAAAAAATGAAAAGAAAAAAAAACCCCAAGAAATGCAGCGTTGCAGCGACAGGTTTCAGTGCGGCAGCAATGCACAATTCAAGTTTCCACCGCCCCCGCGATACACGCAGCATCGTGCCAGCGCAAATTTCAATAACTCTGCAAAAAACCAGCTTCTAGCACTGCAGCGACAGACGATTATCGAGGCAGTGCCAGGACATCGTCCCAGTAATAGAGAATCAATGCGCCAGCGAAATTTGACCAGGGAAGTCTCTTACTTTCACTTCTTTATTTTTCGACATTAGGGACAATGTCTAAATTAAGTTTTGGGGTGGGAAACACTTTCTTGTATTCATTTTGTTGCATGGTTTGGGTGGTCATTTTTGTGGGTTAAATTTTTTTAGTTACTTAGTTTTTTTTTAGTTAATTAGTTTTTATTAGGTTTTTTTTTTAAGATGATCATTAGTCTATGATAAGAAAGAAAAAATACATGATTGAATTTATTTTTTACAAATCCATAGGGAATGATAGATACTTGAGACAATTTTAGTTATCTAAGTTTAGGAACAAGTTCAACTTTATTTATAATCACCATTCTTTCTGAGCACTTATTAAAGCATGAATAGTTATAATTATTACTTAGAGATACTTATGCTTTAGGGAGTACACCACAGTCTCGAAGACCGACAATCTAGAACTTGTCTTTAGTTACTACTTGAGGCGAAATCTTAGGAAACACATGAATAGAGAAATGACATTAGGCCATCTTTGGACCGATTGAACCTTTCTAGCCTACCTTTTATTATATATCTATCCCTAGTACCCTATTTTGAGCCTAATTACCCATTCTTTGGTTTAACCACATTACAAGCCCAAGACTTAAAGTTTACTTATCTAAAAATTTACCCGTAACATCATAAACCTTGCATTTACTTAGAAATACTCTTGAAAAGAAAAGGTTGTGGTGATATAAGAAAAATAAGTTTGGGTGGTATTTGTCAATCTAAGTTTGGGGGTATTTAAACAAAAAAAAAGAAAAAAAAAATACCCCGAGCTTAAGAAAAGAAGAAAGTCTTTGAAAAATAAGAGGTTAAAAAGAAGGATGGGAACACAATAAGTTTGGGGGAAAAGATAATACAAGGAAAAGAAGATCAAGAGATTTTTAGGTAAAATCTAAGTGTTCATGGTGTGAATTGAACTTCATATATTTATCCTTTTATCCCATCTTGACCTTAGCTTTACGTTACAAGCTAAGTAAAGTCCTAAATAGATCCCTAGTCATGTGATTTTCTACATTAGTGGAGAGTAGTAGTAAAGACAAGCTTATGGAAGTGTTATTATACAAATTAAATGTCGAGACATCATCTTTTCTGTACGAACTAAAGTATAAAGTAAATCAAAGTATGGTTTTGGTTATTGCTTGCTGCTTGCACACACACACACATGGTGATTGTTTATGAGGAAGAATGAGGGACTAAATGAAGATAATTAGAATTGTTAATAGCTATTTGTCTAACTTAAGGATTTGTGTCATTTCGTCAGCCTTTGAGACAATGATTTTGATCATCTTACTAGTTTAGGATGTTTTATTTTATTTTATTTATTTATTAGAATGAGTCAAGTATAACCCTTTATTTCTCTCTTAGTTTTATTTTATTGCTTGAGGACAAGCAAGTGTTTAAGTTTGGGGGAATTTGATAAGGGCAAAATTATCATATATTTTCTCATGTTTTTATTATTGATATTTTATTGTTTTATGAGAATAGATGGCTATTTATGTGCTTTATTGTTATTTAGAGGGACTTGAACGAAAACAGGGACTAAAATGCAAAATTTTCAAAGTATGTGTCCATAGCCCCAGCGCCACAAGGATTATCGCCCCAGCGCTGGAATAATGATCGAAATAGGAAAAATGACCTGTTGAAGTTGCATCTGTCGCCCCAGCGTCAAACAGTCAACGCGCCAGCAACGAGACAATGCCTCAATGCTAATATTCCACTGCTTCAGCGGTGAAGGCTTTTTCACGCGTCGCCTCAGCGACAACTGCATAGCGCGCCAGCGGTAGTACAAGTCCTAGTCCGACGTGAATTAAGATTTTCAAGCTCATATCAATCCTTATAAAAAGCCACTCGTTCCCAGCCTTTAATAATGAATCGAAGACGACCTAAGAGCACCAAAAATATAGAGCACGAGTCTTGGAGAACAATAGGAGTTTAATTGAAGCAACTTTAGAGAGAGACTCAAGGCGTTTTTTGGCATCAAGAGAATCTATAGCAACATCAATCAAGAGCAATTTGACTTCTACATCGGTTTACAATTGATTGTATCATGTTTTATTTTTATTTTTACTGCTGTTCTCTTGTAGCCATGAGCTAAACTTATTTTCTAGGGTTAATACTTGAACTCAATATGTGTGCTTAATTGTCATATCTTTCGAATATTTAATAAACTTAGTTCTTTGATATTCAAATTACTTGTTTTTAATGCTTCAATATATCTGGCCAATATATGGTGAATGAGTTGGTAATATTATTGATAAACTCGAAAGAGGAATCATAATATTTAGACCTAGGTAATTTGATGTATGATTGTAGAGTAACATTCAATGTTGCATATGCAAGTTTCAATTTAGGATAGGAATATACCTAATTGGCATATATGATCAATAAGACATAATCTTAATGAATCTTAATTTATTACAAGTAACATCAATCAAGAGAATCTTAAGTTTCAAGAGAATCTTAATGACTCAAGGCGTTTTTTGGCATCAAGAGAATCTATAGCAACATCAATCAAGAGCAATTTGACTTCTACATCGGTTTGCAATTGATTGTATGATGTTTTATTTTTATTTTTACTGCTGTTCTCTTGTAGCCATGAGCTAAACTTATTTTCTAGGGTTAATACTTGAACTCAATATGTGTGCTTAATTGTCATATCTTTCGAATATTTAATAAACTTAGTTCTTTGATATTCAAATTACTTGTTTTTAATGCTTCAATATATCTGGCCAATATATGGTGAATGAGTTGGTAATATTATTGATAAACTCGAAAGAGGAATCATAATATTTAGACCTAGGTAATTTGATGTATGATTGTAGAGTAACATTCAATGTTGCATATGCAAGTTTCAATTTAGGATAGGAATATACCTAATTGGCATATATGATCAATAAGACATAATCTTAATGAATCTTAATTTATTACAAGTACCATAGGAATATAGGTATTTGGTAAATTAAGGTATACTTGCATGACCTTGGAAGAGGCTTGTGAATACACTAGTGTCTTGATCAATAATAAAGACTAAGTGAGTTAAGTATTAGAAGATTAATCATTAAAAAGTATATTGAGGGATAGTATTAATCCTAGATTTTCTCTACGTTGCTATCTCCATATTTTCTTTGCATTGTGTTTTTACTTTTATATTTTTTCTACATTCATTTTTAGGTTTTTATTTTTCTGAATAATTATTAAGAAGATATAATTTTAGTAATTGGTTTAAAAGAAAAAATTATCCCTGTGGGTTCGACATCCGACTTATTTAGTCTCTTTATTACTTGTATACGATAGTGTATACTTACACTTAGTTATAAGATATAGAAATATCGCATCAGTAGATTTCTGAGATGTACCGATAATAATTATCAGTCTACATTATACATCGGGATTTATGAGATGCAGTGATAAAGAGTTATCGGTCTGCATTATAAACATAAAATAATTTTTCTGTGCTGGTAATCATAATGGGAGCCCTACTGGTGAGGGTTAGTTGTGCTTGCATAAAGAAAATAATTAAGTTGAGAATCATCGTTTCTAAGAGTATGGAGGCCATAGAAATAAAATCTCTCTTAATCAGATTGAAGAATATTATATTATGAGATAATATTTTATTCTGATCCGTCTTGTCAATGCGGTGTTAGACGAGTCATATCAACCTTGTCTCAATATTGCTACAACGTGAGGGACTTGGTCTGTTGGGCTTGGAATATGTCGGTTAAACATGAGATGAGGCAAATATATGCGAAAGTATTGCTCAATATTGCTACAGCATAAGGGTAGTATTGGTAGCATATATTTGATCACTGATAAGTTAATCTAAAATACACTTATCCAATATTGCTACAGCGTGAGGATAAGGTGATTTAAGATCAAGGGGTGAGAGTTGTATGAGATGCAATTGATAAGTGTTATCTACATGTTGGGTTTATAAAGGCCAATATTGCTACAGCGTGAGGCCCGAGTAAATTGCAATGGGATGTACTTCCCGTTGTATAGTTTAAAAGAGTTTAAACTATCATCTTTCTGTTTGAGAGATTACCGAGATTATGTAAAGCAGTAGGAGGGCGTTTTAAATCAAAAAAATGTATACTTTGTATACCCATGATTTAAAACGTTCTATTATTGATTTAATGAACATTCCGCTTACATCTCCCATAAGTTTGGTCTGTCAAGAATAATGGCAACTATGAACCAGTTGGTGTGCATAGTTAAAGCAGTCCAACTTTAGGGTACTAGAAAATATTCTAACCGGTGGAGGAATCTCAGAAGTGTTATGGATTTAGCAAATATTGGATTTATTGTTGATCAGAGTTTGCCGGAATGTGATTTTGATAACACCTCGTTAGAGGATTAAATAGAGAGAGTATGACCCTCTTTGTTCAGGGTGCTTCATCTTTTACTCTAAGTATATCTGGTGAGACCAGATGAGTAAGGGAGAAGAAGATAAGGCAGATACTCAGTATTAATCCTCAAAAGCAATATTTATCAAAAGATCAACAAGAAAGTGTGTAGATGAAAAGTGTTTCCACTGCAGTAAGGTTGGGTATTGGAAATCCCTCTACCCTAAAAATCTTATAATTTTCAAGAAGACTCTCACAGGTCTGTGTATAACACATATAGATATTTCTGGGGCATATGATTCCAGTTCAAGCTGGGTATAAGATACTGTATCTCCCTCTTATATTTGCAAGATGTTGTAGGGATTGAAAGAGACCAGAATGTAACAGCTTATAAAAGTGAAGTTAAGAGTAAGAAATGATGATTTCTTGCAAGTCCAAGTTGTTGGGCAGCTTAACTTACTTATAGTAAGCAATATAATAGTTATATTACATAATTAGTATAATGTTTTATTAGCTGAATGTCAGTTAATAAATTTACATTATACAAAATTAGAAATGTCTGAAGATCAAAATCCTTAAATGATACGGAGCTGTGGTATTTAAGTTTAAGTCATATAAGCATGAGATGCTTATCCGTCTGGTTAAGGATGGTTGGATTCCTGATCTGATCATAGAGACTTAACTAGTTTATGAATAATGTATTCACGGAGATGACCAAACATACCAGAATATACATCACATCTTTTTGATTAGATCGAGGTAGTGAGTACATTAACAGCAAGTTTACGTTTGTTTAAGGAGAATGAAATTCCCACTAACTATAGTCCTCTGGGTACTCCTCAACATAATGATGTTTAGGAAATGAGAAATTGGACTTTATTAAATATGGTTTGATTGATAATGAGTGTTACTAATCTATATCTGTGACAATCTGCTCTAAATACAACTGCTTGTTAAGTAGAGTTTCATCAAAAATTGTTCCTTCTATTCTATATATGATATAGAAAGAAAGGAAGCTGTATCTTAAGTAAGTTAAAACTTGGGGTTGTCCTGCTTACGTAAGAGTTACGCAGCAGAGTATTTTTTTTTGTAAGAGTTACTTAGCAAGACAGACAACACCCAAAAGATACAAGTATAGGTCCATTGAGTATCTAGTAAATTAAATAAGATACTAGTTCTATAATTCAGAGAAGTGAAGTGTGTTCGTTTCTCGGTATACTACTATCTTAGAGAAGAGTTTCTCATGGTTCATAGGAATCAAAGAAAGATTGAGCTTGGTGAAGTCAATCTAGAAATTAATGAACCAAGGATGGGAACTCATGCTTTGTTAAGCAGTGGCCTTTTAGCACACTTTCCAAATAGGTCAAAAATGATGTCTAGGTTACCTATTAGGTATGGTAGATACCTAAAGGTGAACTTAGAGTTTTCTTGGTAGAAGAAAATCATCTTTGACCTATAAGGAGTCAATGTTAGACATCGATTCGGGACGCTGCAGGTAGCCATGAAAACAAACAATGACTATATGCATCAGAATCAAGTTTGGACTTGGTAAAGCTACTTGTGAGAATTGTTCTTATTCGTTGTAAAGAGTTTACAAAGAGGTAGTGGGAGCTAGATAGAAGGTAGAGACCTTCTAGGCTCTCTATTGGTTTTAAAAAGGTAATCCTCAGTGATCTAGCATCATTAAGAGAAAACATTTGAACCAATATTGATGTAAAAGTTAATTAAAGTTTTATTAGCTCTTACAATATATTATGACTTTGAAGTTTGGCAAATGGATGTAAGGAAAGTGTTTTGGAATGAATACCTGGAGTAAGAGATATTCATGGAATAGCCTAAAGATTTTACGTCCAGTCAGACTTCTAAACTAGTGTACATGAAATGTCAGTATGAGTATAATAGTCTTCTTGATGCTTTTTGTTAATGACATACTGGTCATTGAGAATGATGTCAGTATGTTATAATCGGTCTGGAGTAACTTGCAAGTGTTTCTCTATGAAGGATTTAAGAGAGGCTTTCTTTATACTGGGTATAAAGTTTTATAGAGATAGAATTAGGAAGTTGTAGGACTCTCCCAAATCATTTCACAACAATAGCGACTAAGAAAGGTACAGTTTATTAACTATGAGATAGTTAACATATCTTTTAGACCTAGTGTTCATCTTTCGAGAAGAGTGGCTCTTCAAATGAAATATGAGAAAGTTAGAATGTCTAACACACATATACATAAGCTCTTCAGAGCTTAATGTATGCTATGATGTGTTTGAGACCTGAGATCAGTTTGGCTGTAAGAGTTACAAGCTGATTCCAGCCTGATTCAAGTGATTTCCATTTGATGGTAGTCAAACATATCCTAAGTTACCTTAGAGGTACAAAGGATAAGTTTCTCAAATATAGAGAAAGTAACTTACAAAAGAGAAAATGCACGAAATCAGACTTCTAGATTGACCTAGATGATGGAGAGTCTACATATGGGAATGTGCTAATTCTCATTAGTATTAAGAGAGTTAGAATAGCACCAAACTGGGATTCACTACTAATTCAAATTGGCGGAGCAGAAGCAGCAATAAGGATTCGTAGGTTTATCATTGGTCTTGAAAGAGTTCCAAGACAGATGGATCTTATCACATAAGTTTGTGATAAAACAAGGCCATTCTACAAGCCAATGTGCCAAGAGTACACCAGTAATCTAATCATGTTGAAAGGAGTCTCACATGACTAGAGGGATCTTAGCTGAAGGAGATGTGATTATTTGTAGAAGTATTCTATAAATAATTTAGCGGAAACACTTACTAAAGCCATGACTCTGAAAGTATTTATGAAACACGTAGAGTCGATGTGTATGAGATACCATCAGGAAAAGCACTAGAGCAAGTGGGAGATTGTTAAGGTCGGTGTTTACGTGCCATCCCTGAATGTATATATACTTGTATATTTATACAAGTGTACATTTCCATTAAATAGCTAATACTAATTTATATGGTATTATACAGGTAACGTTGCAGACATTGTCGGTCGGAAGGAGTTCGGATCAAATCTAAAGGTGTTTAGATAAGGACTTATAGTTAGCCACGCTGAGAGATATAATTGCTAAATGTTAGCACAGCTAAGTGTTAGCTGATTATAATACTCAGCAGATCCAAGAGTTTGAGCCTTATCTGTAATGGGACATAGACCTGGGAATATACTAGTAACTGCATAGTTACAATTGGGTGCCAGAAAATGCATGTTGCGCAAGTATGTTCTCCAATAATTGTCCTTAATCTACTTCTGCTGATGTAGGTCTATCGGTGGATACCTTTTTATATAGATCAATATATGTCATACCTATAGGGTATAGATGGTCGTTCCTAGCCGACTGTGAGCTTGGAACTCGTATTGACATATAGGTATCCAGTTAGGACTGAATAGGGGATAGACTCACGAGGGCCTCCAATAGACACCAATGTAAGCCATCAATGGAGGGTCCTCTTGAGTTGAGTAGTATATGTGGTCCTTTGACCTGAGTGCCACGGTGGGCTTGTAAGTGATCCACCATACTTTGGTTCTACGTATGTCACAGACCTTTCATGGTGTGACCGCTGAGTGTCGCTATGTATGATTCGATGCTTATGGAGTCCAGTACGTATAGATATGGGATTCGTCAGCTCCCATATAGAGTTTGATATCCAGATGCTTCGAGACTGCATCTCAAAAAGTCTTGTGGTAACAAGCAATCATCCTGGGAAAGAGTTCCGCCAAGGTGGAACAATATGGCAAAGGAGTTTGCGCATATTATTCAGTGAGATACAAGTCTAGAGATAGGACATGGATGAGCACATGGGAATTTGACAGTGATAATCTATATCCCCTCCAATCCAGGATATCATGATAGAAGGACTATACGTATGCGTTATAACCTCAGCTTGCATGGTTCAACACGTTGATTTATATATCTGTGACGTGTGCGTGGGGCATTACTCACGGACTCATGGAATAGTTCTATTTGATGAATTGGGCGTAGAACCTAGAGAGTCCCACAATATAGAGTGTACTTATTGTGCACGGGGGCAGCGTGTCAGATTAAATTATTTAATCCAGCAATATTCAGCATTACCACGGGAATACGTGCGTGTTTGTATTTAAGTGTTAAATACAACAATTAGTCAATAATTATTATTTACTAATTGTATAATGACATGTAGCATATTGTGAACCCTTAGTCGAGTTACCTAAGTGTGGAATTTGGTGGGACCCACTAAGGGGTGAACTTTGTAACTATTCTTGAGAGATAAAATGGTCATTTCTCACTTTTATTATTTAATATTTAAATAATCAAAATAATAAATATATTATTAGATATTATATATATTAATATTATATTTGGGTGCCAAATAGTTGACACCCATTACTAATTTTATATTATTATTATATATATTATATTATATAATATATTATATCATTATTATATTTTATATATATAAAGAGAAAAAGAGAGAGATGAGACGACTTTGGGCAATTGTTGCCCGAGAGAAAGAGAGATATAGAGGAGAGAAAAAAGAGAAGATGAAATAAAGAAAGAAAAAAGGAAAGAAGAAGAAAAATAAATAAAGAAAGGAAAAAATAAAACTGTTTCATTTTTCTCTTTGTTGTCTTAGAATCAATTGAGAATTGCTTCAGCCTCCATTTTTTTATTCTTTTGGAGAAAAGGATATGAAAATACATTTTGTCTTTTTGGGGATTAAGAGTTAATCCCTTGCTGAATATCGGACTACTGTTCTAACTTACCAAGCCCATTGAGTTGGTGACTAGAACTGCACATAAGTTGGTCTCTATGCAGACTCTGAAAAAAATACGTGTATAACATTAGACGTTTGGTGAGTTCTCTATTCTATAAATATATTAATATGATTATTATATTGTATTTATTATGTTTATTGTAAAATTTATACATTTCGCTGCGTTAGACAATAGACACAATTGCACATGCATAAATCCACACGTGCCTTAGATTCGTCAACACCAAATACATTTAATTTACATAAGGCACCATTTATACACAACAACTCAACCAAAACACAACTCAATCCCTAACTTTCCTAAAGTGGCAGAATTTCCGCCTAGGTTCCAATACATTTCTTTTCTCAATTTCTTGTTCCTTACATCAAAATCAAGCCAATTTCATTATAATACCCTAAATATAACCAATTGAAGTCTTTATGTTCAAATCACCCAAAACCCTAATTCTTACCTTGTCAATTTCTTCAAATTGATGACTCCCTCAAGGTCCACACTAAAATTCAACTCAATCTAAACCAAGAATACATACAAGCACATCAATTGAAACAATCTTAAAAGTTCACATATCAATCTCACAAAATAATACTTTTCTTACCTCTTTTCTTGAATTTTTGCTAATGAAGGCTTCAATTGAGTTTAGAAACTTATACTTGACCTTCTTATAGCTTGATTAAATATGAAAAATTCTGAAAAAAAAAAACTAAAAATGTTACTGTAGCAGTACCTAAAAAAAAAACTTATACTTGACCTTCTTATAGCTTGGATATTATAGATATTATGATAGTATCTAGGTAATATTGAAAATCATAATATAATGGCTACCTGGAGAGAAATACATTCAGAATTGGCAAAGGCCGGAGTCACCAACCTTAAAGGAGTTAAGTCTGAGCATAAAACTTAATTAAATCAGTAATAGAGTAATTAAGTGTTGGTTGAGGAGATGATGGATCATTGAAAAACTTCTTTAAGAGATTTTAAATCGAGGATAGTTTTGTTAAAAGTTGGCAATTCAAATTAAGGATAAATTTGATTTTCAATTAAAGACCAAAGAAGAGTCAACAATACAATTGGACAAAATAAATGCGAAGTAGAAAGCTAAATGCTAGGACGGGCATGGAAATATAAGTGAAAAATTCATAAATAAAGAATGTCGCAGCATTGGCAACTCAATGCCACAGCAATAATTCTAAAAAGCCAAACGTTATAGCAATGACCTTGGAATGTTGTAGCGTTGGCATGAAGTCGTGTCACCCAAGCATCTGAGAATGAATGTTGCAGCGTTACTTGTTTAGAAAAAATTCTATGTTGGTTTTTAATTGCATGTTTAATTTGGTTTTAGACTTCTTAAGCACGTGAACTTTTATTTCAATCAGAAATAAGTTTTTAGGTTAGTATAGAGCCTATATAAACTCTGATTATTCATTAAAATTATCAATACATCAACAGTAGAGAGAGAGAGAATGAAGGGTTGGGTAGCCTAGCTCTAGGCATAACCATAGAAGAGTGCCATAAAATGCTTGAATGTTAGGTAACTCTAGCTAAATCTTTTAGGAGCTTATCTATTGTTTATTTACTGGGTTTTATTGTAGAGGTTTTTTATCTATTAAAAAAATTAAATAAAAGAAGCGAGGGTCTAGTAATCTACCATAGACGTAGTCATTTGTTATCAAATTACATACATTCTCAAACCTTGTGTGTATATGTTATTATTTTTTCTATTGTGTAATTAATTTTATTTATTTTTCTTTTACTCAATAAGTGAAATTTTTCGCAAATCGCATAAGAATGTATAATACTAAAAATTGGACTAGGAGGTATTAAAACATATAAAACTCCAACAAATAAAATTAATTTTAATATTAATTACTAAGTGATATTAATGTTAAAGCTGAATTCCCGCAAAATATATTATAGTCCCTAACTCTTTAGTTACATATTTAAAATTTTGTTAAATATTTTTAATTTTTTATTGTAAATTTAATTTTTTTAAAATTTATTAATGGTTAACTCGTAAATTATAAAAATATAAAATATATATATATATAAATAAAAAAGAAAATGTATGACAAAGAAATTAAAACAATGATAACATTCTCATTCATGACGATTTGACTCTTCAACCTAATCTGTACATGCCCTTTTATTTTTCTTTTTCTTTTTTTTTTTTTTGAATTCAAATAGAAAGTAGATTAGTTAACATAGGAAGAGTACTCCTCAAGTACAAGATGGTCACATTGATGTAGGACTTTTTCGAACCAAATAGTCTCTGAACTAATGTTTAGTGCAATTTATGCTAATTCATGTGCCACTCAATTAGTGGATCGATGGGAGTAACTAAAAGAGCAAAAATTAAAAGATGAAGAAATTGTTTTAATATCATGAAGGACCGTCCCCAATTCAAAAAAAGAGTGGGTGTGGCTGTTAATGTCAGTAATGATACCCGCCGCATCAGATTCAACTTCAATAGTCGATAGTCCCAATATCTTGGCCAAGTTAAGACCCCGAAGAATTGCCAATGCTTCAAGAATATCCACTGAGGGTTTTGCCTGAAGTGGAGAGGATGAAGAGGCCAAGACAGCTCCATAGTGATCATGTAGAATCACGCCTATACCAGCCTTGAAATGTTTTGAGGAGAGGCCAGCGTCAGTATTTAGTTTTATTACTCCAAGGCCTGGGGTAAGACATCTGTTGCGTGGTATGCTAGTGGGTTTAGTTTTTTTCACACAATGGGATACATATTCATGCCAATAACATTTAGTCCATTTGAGGACATCATCTATCATCATTTCTTTTTTCTCTATCACTAATTTGTTTCTGATAAACCACAATCTCCAAAATAGGATAAAAAGCACCTCAAAATTCATTGCAGATAAGCTTGCTTTGTGTTCCATTAAGAGATCCAAAATAGGTGTATTGTGATTGATACTTATACCATTTAAGAAGTCACAAATCCGACGTACCTTTTTTAGTGTATCGCACAACCATACAGCATGGATGGTGTTTTCCGCACCTTTAGCACAACGACTGCAGGCGTCATCAATGAGAACATGGTGCTTCTTTAGGTTAGCAAATGCTGGTATCCATCAATGCGTAAACCTCCAAACAAAGTGCTTTATTTTGGGAGGAATGTTTAGCTGCCATAAGTGTTGCCACCAAGATCGAAGCTCAAGAGTACCAGAACTGAAGGAGGTTTGGTCAGTAGCATAGGATAGCCAATACCCACTATTGACTGTAAACTGACCATGTCTGTCAAAGTGCCACATGATTGAGTCGGTCTACTGTTCCCAATATCGAGAGAGGGGGATGTTGAGGATTAGGTCACTTTCTTCAACAGAAAAAGAGTTGCGAACTAAATTCGAATTCCATAAACCAGATGGGAGGAGTAGGTCTGTTACTAAGGACTGCTCTGGTAGTTTATGGGGGAAGGAAGGTTTGAAGGAAAGAGGTCGGGGGAGCTATTGGTTATAATAAATTGATACAGCTGCTCCATTGCCAATACTCCAGCGAAGCCCTTTTTTAAGTAAGGCTCTGCTCTAAAGAAAGCTTTTCCAAACCTGCAAATCTGATTGTTTTGGTTTTACCTGTAGGAAAGATGAGCCAGGAAAGTAAATGCTTTGAAGGGTTTTGGCCAAAAGAGAGTTTGGGGAAGCGAGTAATCTCCATCCTTGCTTTGCTAGGGTGGCTTGGTTGAAAGAAGCCAGGTTTCTGAAACCCAAACCACCCTCTTTTTTGTGACGGCATAGTAAATCCCAGGAACACCAGTGTAGTTTCCTAGAACTCTCATCTCTTCCCCAGAAGAATCTGGCATAGAGCCGATGGATTTCCTTGTTATGGCTCTTGGGAAGTCTAAATAGATTCATAATATAGGCTGGAATGGTTTGGATGACTGCTTTAAGCAGGGTCTTACGACCCCCTGCTGAAAAAATATTTCTCTTCCAGCCCTTCAATTTGTTCCATACTTTGTCTTTTACCACAGCAAATAAATTCTGTTTGTTTTTACTGATGATACAAGGGAGTCTCAAGTTTTTGCTATGGTACGGGACATGAACCACCCTAAGACAGTGGGCTAGCTCAGCAGCAACCTCTAATGAGATGAAATTCCCAAAACACATAGCTGACTTCTGGTTGTTGATCAGCTGTCCAGAAGCAAGTTCATAGGACCTCAAAGTTTCTTTGATCGAGTTGCAATTAGCCAAAGTGGCTTTAGTGAGTAGGAGGCTATCATCAGCGAAAAATAAGTGAGATATTATAGGCCCCTGGCTCCCAAATTTCAGCCCCTGTAAGTCTCCACGTTGTTTAGGACATTTAAGTAAGGAGGAAAGCCCCTCCACGTTGAGAACAATAGAGTAAGATACTGAAGAAATGCACCGATAAATTCTTTGGCACCGACTGTCTAAGAAACCCAATCTCCCCATTATTGTCAGTAAGAAAGCCCATTCCACCCTATCATAGGCCTTTGACATGTCCAATTTCAAGGATAAGTACTTACC
The DNA here is from genome assembly GCA_946807835.1 of Ailanthus altissimus. Taxonomy (NCBI): domain Eukaryota; kingdom Viridiplantae; phylum Streptophyta; class Magnoliopsida; order Sapindales; family Simaroubaceae; genus Ailanthus; species Ailanthus altissimus. Next base: position 2,225,409 of record OX327690.1, on the reverse strand, counting down.
AGTCGAGAATTTATTGCGTCTAAGAGCATAGAGGCACTCAAACCCGATTATAGCGTTGTTAGTGATTAGACGCCCTGGGATGAAAGCACTTTGGGAGTCGGAGATCACCTCTTTCATAACTTCACGTAATCTGTTGGCCATAGCCTTTGCAATAATTTTATACAGAACATTGCAGAGGCTAATGGGACAAAAATCTATACAGACTTTAGGCTCACCGACTTTAGGGATAATGGTGATAAGGGTGTCATTAATCATTCCAAGATCTTCCCCATTATTGAGGAAACCCAAGCATACACGGCAGATGTCAGAGCCAACTACATCCCAGAATTTTTGGTAGAACAAGGCTGGCATACCGTCTTTACCTGGAGCCTTTGTAGGGTGCATCTGGAAAACTGCCTGTCGGATCTCATCAGCGCAGAATGAGGAGTCCAGCCACTAAAGATTTTGCATAGATAGTCTCGGTTCCACACCAGAGACAACCCGGTCAATTACAGACCTTGAAGGGTTAGAGGATATGAAGATATCAGAAAAGTAATTCAGAAAGGTCTTTGCAGTTTGTGTCATGTCTGTACACCAGACTCCCTCTTTGTTGGTAATCCCAGAGATGGAGTTTTTCTTTCTTCGGCCAGATGCTTTAAGATGAAAGAAGCGTGAGTTTTTATCACCTACCTGTAGCCATTATACCCTCGAACGTTGTCTCCAATAAGTCTCTTCTTTGTATAGCATTGCATCTAGAGATTTCTGGTTCTTAGTAATATCCGGCCAAGTTTAGGCACCCGCCTGCTGGTTTAATGACCCCAGAATTTGCTTTTTGTCTTTGATCTCCACTTTTAGTCTACAAAAGTGTGCCACATTCCACCTTTTGAGCTGGGACCCAATGAGTAAAAGATTACCGTACACTGAGTTGAGAGAGTAGGGGTTTTGGGTCCATCCTTCTGAGATGATTTTTCTGCAGTCTTCTTTGTTGGCCCATGCCTCTTCAAAGTAAAATCTACTACGGGGGCATTTTGGTGGGCCCTTTTCAACTGGTACACTAATCTCACTAATAGATAGCAGGAGCGGTCGATGGTCGGAGCCCCAAAAGTCCATATGTTGCATGGAGGAATTGGAGAATAGGCGATGCCAAAAGAAGGAGCAGAGCAATTGGTCTAGTTTTTCCTGGATGAAAGAACTGGGATCACATCCATTGCACCACGTGAAAGAGGGGCCAATAAAATTGATTTCTGCAAGGCCATAGTCGTCAATAGCATTTCTAAAGTTCTGCATAAGGTAGGAAGGACGGGGCAAGCCACCATCTTTTTCAAGGTTTTGGAGGATCTCATTGAAGTCGCCCCCCCCCCCCACACCCACGAGAGGGTAGATAGGGAACATAGGCATCGCAGGAGATTCCAAGAATGGACACGCTAAGATGCTTCGGGATGGCCATAAAAGCCTATAAAACGCCAATTTTTCCTCAATCCTAAAATAGAGACATCAATGTAAAAATGAAAGTAGGGAAGAAGGGATATATCTACCTTATCCGTCTATAACAGTGCTAGGCCGCCACTGCGTCCAACTCTTTCTACAACAGGTTTTCTTACCAATCCAAGTTTCACTCTAAGATCTTCCAATCGTTGTCTGTACGCACGTGTTTTCATAAGGAAGATCACCTCTGGGCAGTGGTCCTGCATTAGAGATTGCTGGATGTGGAATATACAAGGGTTGCCCAGCCCTCACACATTCCAGCTTAGGAGTTTCATTGTGATCGGCAGTCCTGCATAACAGCAGGAGCCGTCAATGGAAAAATTGGGAGGAGGTTATAGAAATTTGGGTCCCTCTTCATAGTTTGCAAACCTAGAACATGTTGTACTATGTTGTCATCATCTTCTGGGGGATGGTGGTTGTGTGTGGTTGATCAGTTCACAGCCCTAGTTTCATCAAGTAGTCGTCTTTTTTGCGGATTAGAGAGTTCCGTGGTATCATTCCGTTCTTTCCGCTTAGACTTCGCATTTTTTTCCTCGGCAGCAAAGTGTAGCTTATGGCTATTAGGATTGGATTTTCTTTGGTTAATCTTGTGCTTATAGATTTGTGTCTGCCTACGTTGCTTCTATCTGGAGGATCTTCGTAGGGGGTCTGAAGTGTTGATTGCTGTTTCAAGGAGAGTGGGTTGGTCAGAGGAGCTTTCACTATTTTGTTGGCGTGCATTAGCCCAATAGTATTCTATGACAAAACCTTGTCTAGGCATGTGTTCAGAGCCTTATTTGGGCACGGGTTTACCAATGTCTTGGGACCACAAATATCCGCACGTTCCATTGAACATGTTTGAATATTTTTAGAGTAGCCGACCATTGGATTAACTTTTGAGGCAGCATGTGGTTGATTGCTCGTTGCAGGCCGAAGATGGGTTGCCATTGTATGGGGGGACACCTCCCTTTGTGATGCCATTGTCAAGTGCCTGGATGGCCTTTGGAGTGTGTAAAACAGGCACGGGTTTACCAATGTCTTGGGGTCCACAGACATCTGCACGTTCTATTGGACAATTTTCAAAGTTTTTTGAGTGGTCGACCGTTGGGTTGGCTTTTGAGGCAGCATGTAGGTGGTTGCTAGTTGCAGACCGAAGACGGGTTGACATTGCGAGGGGGGCACCGCCTATGGTAATGCCATTATCAGGTGACTGGATGGTCTTTGGAATGTGTAAAAAAGATGGTAGGATAGGGGTGGTTGCATGGCGTGCGCAGTGACTGGATGGCCTTTGTTTGTTTATTCGCAGGTTGGTGTTGGTGGTGTCTTTCCCCAGCTGACAGGTTGGAGGCACACGGAATCGAGTTCCCCCCTCCATTGTATGGTGCAGTGTCCCACAGTAGTGTTCTCTTCTTCGGGCTTCGCTTAGTGCATTGCACATGCTCAATTTCCTGCTGGTCTTGTGGCTGATGCTGCTTTTCCCGGGCAATTTTCCTGTCTTGGAGGTTAGTTTCAAAAGCATCGGTTTTGATCTCTGCCCAATGTCTCGGTTTTCCACTAATGCATGTTGCGACCGTGTCTGGTAATCCATTCATCGGGCTCCACTCAGCACATTGCCCATGTTCATCTATCTTCCGCTGCTCTTGGTGTGCATCACGTGTCTGGTTCTCTTGATCCATGCCGAGCACATGCTGCCATGGAACCTGTGCAGTGCTGTTTTGGCTTCTTCCTCCTGTCTTCACGTTAGTGGTTTCACATGCATCGGTGGTGGCTGTTTCCCAATTTCCTGAGTGCGTATCACGTATTGCAGCCGAGTCCCCAACAGATGTGGTGACCCATTCCCTTGTGCTTCCTGGTTTATTTCCTGTCGTGCGCCTCTCAGTATCTGTTGGATACGCAATTGCTGCCTTGCCGTCATGGCTAGACTTCTTCCCTGTCCCTATGTCGCTCTTCTTTGGTTCTGGGTGCACTTCTGCTGCCATGTCATCGTGGCCAAGATCCCTCATTGCCCCCATGTCACTCATCTTCGGTTCTGTACTTGCCGGGGAGGTTTTGCCATCGACAGCCACCCCGGAGGGGCCACTGTTACCAACGGCAAGGTGGTTCCTAACACGTTCTGGTCCCTTGGTCCCATCTTACACCTCTCAGCTGATGCCTCCATTGCTTCTCTTGTGGGTATTGTTAGGGGTGTCCTTTTGTGTAGATGTTTTGTAGGCTTTAAAACTTTCGCCCGCTCTGATGTTTTTTTAGTAACGATGGTTTCTTGATTTTTTAAGAACAGTTGGGTATGTTTCTAAACACTCTTTGTAACTGTGATCTAGAAAGTCGCAGAGAGTGCAGAATTTTGGAAGCTTTTCATACTTAAAGTCAAGCCATATCAGGGTTTCATTTGAGCCAAGTTTAAGGAATATGCCTCTCCGTACTGATTGGTCGAGATACAGTTTAACTTGAATGTGCATAAATCTCCCTATGCATGATCTTGAATCATCAGCATCTACATCTATAAACTTTACAATTTTGTTACCGATTAGTTTGCCTGTCTCTACATTCATATGGATTATAGGGACATTGTGAACTTGGATCCAAAAGGAGACGCATCCAAATGTAGGGTTATTAGTCAAGTTTGCATCCTCCGCTGGTTCCATAGCGATTAGGAATTTGTTGAAGTTCCAAGGTTCAGTCCATAGAACCTTTTTCCAATCGTCCTCCAAAGAGAACTCGCACAGAAAAGTGCCGCCGCCTAACCATCGAAATTTCAATTTTCCCATAGGTCACCACAGGCTTCGCATCATGTTTTGAAGAGCTTCTCTTTGATAATGTTTCCTTGTCATGATCTTGATAAAGAGACCAAATATGGCTTCTGAACGGTGTCTCTTAACCATTGATTCCGAAATTCTGAAGACCTTTTCATTGTAAGAATTATCAATTGAGAAAGAATTTCATAGAGCTTCGATATCTTCCATAATTAGATAAGAGATAATTGAGTCCGTTTGAGCGAACGATTGACAAGAGATAAATGAGTTCGCCTGAGCAAACGAGAGTCCGATCCCTTAGCTAACTAGGGAGAAAAAAAACTTTAACTTACTTGTTCGCCCTTTTTCTTTTTCTCAAAGGTCACTTATTTCATTTTCCATTACTTTTGATTTCCCAATACTGGTTATGATGTCATCCAACAATGTCACTAGTGATGCTATGTCGAGCACGATCACCCGAGTCTTCTTATTATTTTTTAAATATTTTGAGTTTTAATTTAATATAATATTAATTTATTTTAATTAAATAAATAATTAATATAATATTAATCTTCAATAATTAAAATAAATTTAATTCTTTTTTAAAAATAACTCTTTTAAATAATTAAACCGACTTCAATTTATTTTAAATTTAATATCTCAATAATTAAAATACTGACGTCAAACATGCTAGCACCCATCCATCTTCTATTATTGATTATATATATTATTGACGTAGAGTTCCGTGATTACTGATTTCATCCATTGTCGCTGTGGATTGACTAAGATATTATATATTTTACGATGTTAAATATATAAAGTGGGTCATGACGATCAAGATGGCATTAGAGACCGCCTACATGGGTGAAACGAATTGACAATTAATTTTCTGGTTATTAAACATTCTTTATAAATTACAATTTTAATATTTCGTGAGAATTGAATATACGAGAGTTTGAATTAATGGAACGTGCTATAAAAAAAAAATATGCAGCAAGAATAAAAAATTTCTAATTGTTGTGCATAAATATCTAAAAATTTTAATTAGCCCACGCCTCTTTTAAAACCCTTCTTTAGTTTTGTTAGAGACAGCCTAGTCAAGAAACTGGCTCCGTAGGAAAAAAGGGTTCAAATCCAAGGGAAATAATATAAGGCACAAGAGCATATATAGAAAACAATCACACACACAAAAGCATAAGAATATATATGGCTGAAAAATAAATACCTACGTCTATAGTGGATCATAGATGCTTGCTTCTATTATTGGGTTCTTTTGTATTCAAAGAACCCTATAAGCGAAACTAAATAAATTACAATAATAAAGAAACTCCTAAAAGATCTACCAGTGTTATATTTGCACTTATGTGCCCAATGCATAAGCACTCTATGATACCATTCTGCACTTGTGTCCAGCACTAAAGAGCTACCCCAGCTCTCTATTCGCTCTCTTATTGATGCATTCATAATTCTAATAAATTACAATAGTTTATATAATACCTAAAAAGTCTATAGAAATTCTATTTCTTCTTAGAGTAGGAGTCCAAGCATAAGGAAAGTCTAAAGTCACTCAAATAAGTCAAACTAAGTTAAAACATAAAACACCCACAAGTTGCTGAGTAAATATTACTTGCATAAATAGTACCTTTAAGTAAATAGTACCTTACTTTTGACTTTTGGCTTTTGTCCCTTTCTCTTACGTTTATTGCTTAACTGATGAGTGCATTTCATATCTATCGTTTTAATCTCCTAAACTTGTTTATTGCTTAATTTAAATGAGAATATATTGCTTTTTACATACATTAATGCCAATTCTAGACTTAAAGTTAATGGGGTTATTTACGGTAAAAATTCTAGAAAAATGTGTAAAAAATAAAAAAGGAATCAAAGTGCTCAATTTAGAAATAGTGAATAGTAATGTTCACATGAACAGCTCTGCCGAGAAGCTAGAAAACCCAGGTTTTGGTACCTAGGTGCCATTTTATGCAAAAAAAAATTACTTTGCTTAATTTTTTAAGCGTATAAAATATGACTTTTGGGGCCATTTCTTAATTTATCAAAAAAAAAAACACCAAAAAGAAAGGCTTGAACTCAAATTTGAAGAACATTAAAAATGTCTCCAAGACTTCTTAAGGATTATTAAAGATAATTAAAGGACTGAAGCTTTGTAAACTCTATCAAAATGTTGTTTTCTCTTTTTATTTTGCTTTTTATCTTTTGTTTGAAGTTTGTAATTGTGAACTTTGTTTGTGTAAACATGTTCGCACTTATGAATTTTTGGATAATCTTGGTTTTATACTTAATTATGGTAAGATTTAGTCGAGTGATTGTATTACGCATTCTTACAATCATCTATATGTCTATCCTAGATGGAACTCATAGTTGTTACCCTATAATCATGCATCAAACTATCCTAGGCTAAACACATAAATCCCTTTGTCAAGTTCATAATGGTTCCTTAATCATTCAAAGTATTGATCAAGTATAATGAAAGCATTAAACACAAGATATAATAAATCAATTGAATATATCAAGTTCGTAAACTAAAAATTAATACAATCCAAATCCATACTAGGTTCACATAATCTAACCCTATATGAACAATTTAGTCCATCACAAAACTAAAAATATCTAACAAATTCATAAAGATCAACATAAATAAGAGATAATGATAAAGAACGATTATAAAAACTAATCAAAGTGACTCCTCGATGTACTTCTCGCTCAATCTTGACTTGAATATTGAATCTCGATCTTGGTTTTTCAATCTTCAACTTTGATCTTTGATTTTGTGTTATGAATTATTTCTCAATATTTTTGCCTCTTTTTTTCTCCTCTTATCTTTAATTAGGGATTTTGGTCTTCTATTTATAAGTTTATGTTTTCAAATTAAGGTTAAACATCAAATACAAGTCAAAATAGGATTACTGTTTATGGGTTATTATAGCAAAATATTATTCACGCATACTGTTCTCGCACCGTGGAGCTGAATTTTGAGCACTACAACCTGTCGACACTGTTTTCAGCACCACGGCACTAGATACTATAGCTAGTAAATGTAGCAATTCACTATAGTAAGTATTATATAAATTTAATTTTTTGGCTTATTGTTATTAGAGTTTCGACCTTATTTACTCTATTGACTCCAAACATACAAAAAAAATATAAAATACATCAAATGTCAAATAATCTTAATTTCTAAAAATAAATATTAAGTTTAAAGGATGAAGTTATTACACTTAATAAACCCTTATCAATAACCTAGCCGAGTATATGGCACTAATAATTGGGCTTGAAATACTTTCCAAAATAAGGATTAAGGATATCGAAGTCAATGGTAATTCATTGCTGGTAATCAAATAGGTAATTGAAGAATATTATTGTGAGGCTAATTTATTGATCCCATATTGTAACAAGGCAAAACACCTTATCCAAGGATTTAGTTCTCCCTCGATTGAGTACTGAGTAAGAACAAACAATGTTGAGGCCAATTATCTCACACAGGGGACATCATGGTTCATACAGGTGATAGTGGAAATTCCTTTGATCCACAGGCCATAACATGCCTATACACTTTAGGGTTATCTGATTGATTTATAATACAGGTCAATTTTAATGAAGATTAAATGAAGGACTTAATCACCTATATGAAGAACCTAAGCAAATAAGTCGGCCAAAGAATTAAAATCATCACCCTTAAGCTTTCACTCTTCACATGAGAATTATTTAGAAGAACCTCATTTGGTGAATTGTTAAGACATATAAGCCCGAGAGAATCAATGCTAATGATGGCTTAGGTTCATGAAGGGTTACCCAGAGCCCACCTTAGTAGGTAATTAATGAAAGTGATATTGAAAATTAGATTTTAGTGGCCAATTGTGGGATGTGACTGCCACACCTATGCTACAAGTTATCAAGAGCGCCAAAAGCATGGGCCAATATAGATTATTCCAGGGAAGAAATGCACGCAGTAATCAAACATTGGCCATTTAGAGGATAGGTTATAAACATTATTAGGAAAATATATCTCTCTTCGTCAAAGCGTCACACATTCATCTGCGTAGCGACTAATTATTTAACTAAGTAGGTAGAGGCCATCCCATTGAAGAAAGTTAATCAACAATCGATCATAAAATTCATAAATAAGAACATTATTTATAGACATGGCCTTCTTGAATTTATTACGATCGACCAGGGAATGGTCTTTACAAGAGAAGAGATTGTTGATTTCTCGAAAGAATTCAGCTTTAAACTAATTCACAGCAGCCTTTACTATGCATAATTAAATGGTCAGGCTGAGTCAAAAAATAAAGCCATCATCCAAGGGTTGAAGAAGGTGATCTCAGATAGTCCAAAGACATGACATGAGAAAATACAATAAGTTTTGTAGGCAAATAGGGTTAGCCCAAAGATCGACATTAGTACCTCACCCTATCAGCTAATGTATGGACATGAAGCCATGGTCCCAATGGAAGTAACTAGAAGATTTGTGCCAAGGAAATTTTAGAGTGATTTAGATCCTAAGCAATATCAAGACCTCGTGATAGAATAGATGGACAAATTGGACAAGCATCGCCTCGAAGCCTAAAATCGCCTTGAAATCTAAAAAAAGAAGGCTGAGATAGCCTATAACAAAAAGGTCGAGATCAAAACCTTCAGCCAACATGACCTTGTCTGGAAGGTAATACTCCTAATAGGCTCAAAACGAAGTGAATTGGAGAAATTTAGCATCAATTAGGATGGGTCATTCAAGGTAGTTAAGATTATTGGCAATAAGGCATATTTACTGAGCAATCTACATGGAGATATGTATAACAGGCTAATCAATGGGAAATATTTGAAGCTATATCAACCGAGCATATGGGAAGGAATTGATAAGAGCAACTTTCAGAGACATTAAATATAGCTTAAGCTGGACAATTCATAGGATGTTTCATGACTTTTGTTGAGAAGATAATTTAAGAACGGTAAATGATGTTAGGTCAATTTTATGCTAATAATTAATTAATTAAATGAATGAAAAACTTATTCAAGTTTTTGTTCAACAATATTACATATTTGTTGACTGTATAAATAACACATATGAATTGAAATAATTCAAAACGATAATATTCATTCATAAAAATTCACAGAGGGCCATTTTGGCTGATTACATTTTTCTATAATTGAAAAACAAACTAAACTCGAAATGATTGCCTTTATATCTACTTCATCTTTAAGAACAAAGGCATCTTTCAACTTTGACATCTTTTTTAGTTTGGATATTTTTGGACAGGCTCAAGGACCTTCTTCCCTGGATCTAAAGAGCAGGTTATTCCCTCTACCTCCTCATCCCTGAGTTTAGCCAGGGCGCTCTCCAACTCCTTCATTTTTTACTTTACTACAAACTTTCTTCCCCAAGTCTTTGGACTTCAGACATTAACTCAAGCTTTATAGAGTTTACTAGTGCCTTTTGCGCTACTTCTTTTGCAGCATCTTCAATGATCTGTCTTGTCAATTGCTTCTTCTTGTTGATTAAAGTGAAAGAATTTACGAAATCATTGAGATGCATTTTTAGGCCTACCGATACATGGTCACATGTGACATTGTTAGATTATAACTTCATCTTTCTATTCACTTTAAGTACTTTATAGTTGTCCATTAGTAAATCTGCTAGATGGCCCTTCAGCCCCTTAAGTTCCTTAATTACTATTTAGACTTCATCTTGGGTTGTCAAATGGCAAGCAAGAGAAGCAAATTTAGAGGACTCGTCGGTCGATTCTTCATTTTCACTAGATAAGCCCACCATTAAGGGCGATAAGATGTTAAGCACAGAGTTTATAGCATCCAACGATAGTTTCTTCAGAGCTGGCTTCTTGAAGGGTTGAAGCTATGAAGCATAGGGAATCTAGGGTGATTGCATCACCATGGCAAGATCTTAGCTTGGAGCAGGAGGAACCTCAAGCGATTTTTCGATTTATATAGTGTCCGAACTATTGATAACTATTAGAGATTGGCTAAGAATAGTCAATTGCTTGACAAAAGTCTCAAAAGGAAGAAAAACAGTCGATTCTGATGGGGCATTTGAATAGAAGATTTTTAATTTTTCCTTATTGTTTAGCGTTTGTTTGTATAAAAGGAATGTTAACGAGACTAATACCAAGTTAAATCTAAAACCAAATTATACATAGTAGGGTGATTCTATTACCTTGACATATTTTTAGAAGGGCCCAAGTCTTCCCCTATATTTATTGGTAAGGCATTTAGAGTTATTGGTACTACTTCTAAAAAATAAACATAGAAATCATTATTAGATAAGAGGTTATAGTCCAAAAATAAGAATAAAATTTACTTGGAAAGGAATAATTGGCGGGCACTAATACTAGTGCAAGGTCTAGAGTCAGTTTAGAATAGTTAAATAAATAATATCTAGTCCATGTTGGTAGATTTGTTCCTTTTTTATGAATTTGACCTACTCTACTGGGCCCACAAAGGGTTGCTCAAAGAACACCTCACCAAGTCAAGGACCGCCTTCACCAACCCATTTGGTTTGGTGATTAATAACCTCTTAATTGTGTTTTAAGACCACTTCTCTATTTCTTTGATGACTAATTCGTTCCATCTAATCTAATTTATTATAATTAAATTTAATGTCAAATTTTTTCAAAATTTGAAATCTCTTCGATGAGCTTACCCCATGATGTTGACCGATTGACTTGTACAATATCAACAATACCAATGTCAGCTGCAAAATCATGTAAAGAAAGCAAATAGCGACCAGTTCCTTCTAGTATTCATTAGAAGATTTAAGTCAACCACAGTAAATAGGAAGATTGACTTTTTGAGAGGGCTTTTAGAGTTTATTATTTATAGTGGTTATCTCTCAAACAATGCTAAGATTCCTAAAACTACACGAGATCTAAACTTTTGGTTGGCTAAAATATTATTTAGGGGGATGGTTTGTACAAGTCCTAATTGGTGACTTACTTACTGAGGATGGTAAGTCATATGCCATACTTATTATTATTACAGTAATAATAACAACACCGTGGTGAAGATCTCTAGCAGTGAGGCAAGCAACCCTAGATTGATGATGTTCGATATTAGAGTCTTCCAAAAAGGATGGATCCTGATAAACTTGATGAGTTCATTTCAAGCTAAAAGGCCAGCCTAAAACAAAAAAATAAAGAATCATCTAAAAAAAAGGTTAAGTAAAAGAAAGAAAACCCTTTATCAAATTTCCCTTAGTCCATTTGCCATTGTATTAGCCAAAAGGAATAACAACGAAGTTCTCTTTTAGGGGGCTAAGAAATAACTTTGAAAATTTGTGGAAAATATATAGCAATCCAAAAATATAAAATTCAAGGGTACCACCTACATTTGGAAAAATATCTTCATCCTTACTCGGGACGATTTCTAATAAAATCCTATAGAGATGGGCAAAAAAGAATGGTTATAAAGCTAGTTTAGTGCCATCAGCAATGGTGATTGCTACCTTCAAGTATTCTATTATTAGTGTAATATTCAATCCCTATTAATAGTATTGGCGCCTAAATTTTGGTATAAAGCAAATAAGACACCATAGGGTTACTCAATTTTAACCTTATTAGAAATATTTCCTTTATAGTGCACGTGAGAGATATTAGACCTAATTTGGTAATTTCACACTCGATCGGTGCGCCGAACAACCCTAGAATATTTTTAAAATTTTTCTCTATTGGCTTAGAAAAGGAAATTCTAATTTACTACATGAATTTCCATTTAAGGGTTATGAATGGAACAAGCCTTTGTTGAGAAACATAATCCACATATTAGAGAATGGACCAATTAGAATAAATCTCATGGATTGCCAAGTTGGAAGTTCTAGTTAGTTCTTTGAACTATTCTAACTAGATAGTTACAAATGAACTAATTACATAATTAGTTTTTAACTAATGGTAAATTAGTAATTTTGAGTAAGTTGAAGGGCAAAATGGTCAATTGAGGGAGCACTATATATATGTTAGAAGTGTGTAGAATTTTCAAGTGATCAAAAAGCAAACACTTAGAGCAAAAAGGAGAGCAAATTCGGGCAAGGTGAAGAGGTGCTGCTACAGTGAAATTTTAGTTTTTTTCATGATTTTTCATGTGTAATCAAACTAAAATAAGGTTACATATGAATCCTTAAGCTCAATTGAAGCCTCAATTAGTGGAAATTCAAGAAAAAGAGATAAGAAAAGCATTGTTTTATGAGTTTGATAAGTGAACTTTCAAGAATGTTCTAATTGACAATCTTATGTGTATTCTTGGCTTAGATTGAGTTGAATTCTAATTTGGAGTTTGAAGGAGTCATCAATTTAAAGAAATTGGCAAGGTGAGAATTAGGGTTTTTGGTGATTTTATTGTAGAGATTTCAATTGGTTGTAATTAGGGCTTTAGAATGAAATTGGCATGATTTTGTTGTAATTGGAACAAGAAATTGAGAAAATGAATGTGTTGGAACCTAGGGTGAAATTCTGCCACTTTAGGGAAGTTAGGAATTAAGTGGTGTTTTGATTGAATTGTTGTGTGTAAATGGTGCATATTGTAAATTGAATGTATATGGTTGATGGAAAAACTAAAAATGAAGAAAATGGGACATAATTGTCCATGTTGGAAAGGTGAAGGGCAATTATATCCAACCAAGTTATAAGGTGTTCAATAATTTTCAAGGCACCGGATGGTGAGTTAGTTTCGATTATGTCTCCGTAACTAAAATTGGAAAGTAGTATGCATCCGGGCTTTGTATGCCGATTAGGGCATTTAGTAGTTAAATGAGATTCTAGCATTCGATTTAGTTCTAAATGTCATTTGTGGTGCGTAGGTGAAGATAACCGAGAGCGTTAACGGGAGCAGAAATCGGGAGCGAAATTGAGCGCGGAGCGGTTGTGAGTGAAAATCTGTCATTTCTTTTACTTTGCATTTATTATATTTTCGCATAATGAATATGCATGTTTTATGAGCTTTCGATGCGTAACCATGATTTATGATCTTGATACATATTCATAGACATACCTTTACGTGTTCGAATTGAGAAACAGTTTTAAAATTTCTGCATTCGTTTTTAGGGCCATTGGTACCCTCAGATTATAGTGGCCGACCGGTATATCCCGTGCACATGGGCAGGTCTTGAGGGTGTGTCACTAACTCCAGGAAGTCAAAAAGTTGAGTCATGTGAGTCACTCTATGTGTACGGGGTATTGTCTCGCTATATGCATGTGATGTAGGATTCCACTGCATAGCCAGTGAGATGTCACTGTGGGTGCTACTAGTTGAGGTGCCCTGTGACCTACTCACGTGTGCGGTGCTAGTTGAGTCGCTGCGTGGGTATAGAGCTTTAGGGTTACCATTGGTACAGTTTAGAAAGAAAATGGCTGAGCAAGGATTTTACTAGTTTTCGATTTACCGATAGCATTTATGCATTTATATGCACACAGCAGTTATTATGTTATACAGATTCTGAATATAGCTTTCCAAAGATGTAGATAAAACCCGTTTGGCAAGATTTCAATAGCATATGATGTTAGAAACCGTTTTATAGTTTTACATCAGTTTTAGAAGCATGATTTCTGCGTTAACTTTAGAATTTTCTATCTATACATGATGTTATTTTATTGAAATTTTATTTGCACTCACTGAGCTCTTTTAGCTCACCCGTTTTGTATTTTATGTTTTCTGAACCCCTTTCCCAGTGCAGGTCTCGATGTTTTCTGAACCCCTTTGCCGAGTAGTGGGCCAAATCCGAAGATCATTTTTTGTACATGTAAATGTGCTAAATAGCACCCTTTACTTTATGTATAATAGTTGTAGGCATGTATATTTGGATGTATGTTTTGAATCGAGAAGAAGAGATTTCAATTTTATGACGATCGTTCTTTTTACTTCTATGATTACGCTTAATTGTGATTTAAATGAATAATTGAGTTGTGTTGGATTTGATTTGGAAAGAACCGGAGGTCCGAATTGGTAGAATTGAGATGTATTGGAAATAGAAGTGAAATTTCTTTACAAGTTTTATATGGATTTTCTGAAAAACAGAGGAAACTCTGTCCGTTTGTTTTTAAAATTAAGATGTCATTTTCGTGTATGTTACTAGACCTTCTTAGTAGTAACAAGAATTAAAAAGGAGTTCGCCTCGCGAAATTTCTCAACATACCCAGTTTGGTTAGGAGGAACTTCCGTCGGAGTGCCCGGCAGGACCGCTGGGATCTATAGTAGAGGGTCTCGAGTCGGGTCCTGCCAGTTAATTTTTGTGAAGGTGGTTAAAAGGCATACTTACTTAGCCAGAAGAGTAAGAAGGCGATATGTTCAACCCTAAAAAGAGTGGTCGAATTCCCCCTAAGCAAATCATCAATATTTTAAAACTAGTTTCTGATCTAGAATAAAAAGGTTGACAGAACCTACTGAAAGATCAATATTGATATCGACCTCATGGACATGGATATTAAAATGGACGACCGAATCATATAAGGTAGGAGTCATAAAACCTAACCTAAAGCAGAAGACATTTAAAGCTTTAGAACAGAATAGAAGGGCAGCCAAAATCAATCAATTATGTAAAGGTGTTTGATACCTTAAAAGTTAGAGTAAGTCATAAACCTCATTTGACTTCCATTAATCCTAAACGATTATAAAGTCCCAGGTCAGGAGCGGGCGATTTAGGCCAACTAATGTATTGCAAGGCTCGATAAAAATATCTTTCAATTAATTTGTATGGGGGCACTGTTGACGCTGTTGTGTGATTTGTATAACACAAACCAAGCAAGTGCACGTTATAGCAACAAGTAATATATGATGAGTAGAGTGTCGATCCCACAAGCAATTGTTATTACTACTTGCTAAGTACTAAAATTGTGTCCTCTTACTCTTATAAAAGCTATTGACAATTTAATGGTTTTGATATCTAAACTAACTAAACATCAATGTTCCTATGATATCCTAATATCCTCACAAGCCTATTCAAATGGTCATGTGAGTATATCTCATTCAATTAATCATCAATATTCCTATGATAATCAAATTGAAATAAGATTCATTAAGTTCAAGTTCTCTAAATGGTCATATATACCATATGAGTATATTCCTATCTCATATGGAACTCATGCTTTTACACAATGATCATACGTTAATTTATTCATGGCCAACACAAAATTTTCTTTTCTAAGTTCATTAAGGTTCCCTAATCAATCTAATATATTGTCATGTAATTAGAAGCATTAATCATGGAACAAATTGAACAATTCAATACCAATATGGCTAATAAGGGAAAATAATCAATCCAAGATACATATGAATTAACATTGTAATTCTAGCAATAAAACTTAGTTCATAATTAAAAGCATAAGTTTATAGCATCTCACAACATCATTATACATGCTAAATCAACAATAAATACGAAATTGAAGAGAAGAAAAAAATTTCCTTGATGCAATGGTGATGTTCTTCCTTCAAAATATAGAAATTCTTTTTTTTGTTGTTGATTCTTGCCTCTTGTTGTTGATTCATGCTTCCAAGACCCAAATGAAGGTTTAGGATTGCAAAAATAGGATAAAAATGCCCTTGAAAAATACCCAGAATCCAACGGCATTCAGATTCAATGCTGCGGCGTGGAGCTTCTGGAAAGCACGCCTTAGCCAATGCCTCGGCGCTAGACTGTTCATGCACTGTAGCAAATTTACTGTTTATGCTTACTATTTACGACACTGTTTACATTTTGAGCATTTTAGCCCATTCTTATATTTTCATCTCAAATAGCTCTATTTGCATCAGATTTTCTGTATTTTTGCTCTGATAGTGCTTAAACGTATAAAATAACATTAATATGCATATATAGCCAAATTATTAGAATAAATTGAACAAACATCAAATTTAAGAGGATAAAATATTTTATGAAATTACGCCCTATTAGACGCCAGCCCAAAAAGTACTTAATGGGCTTTTTCAATTTAAGGTTTTAAGTTTAATTGGGTATTATAACTTATTTAAGAATTTGTATGTAATTGAAAGTTATATTATATTACAGCTCTTTTCTTTATAAAAATAGATTTTATATAGGGTTTTAGAGCCTATAAATAGGCTTGTATTCTCATTGTAATTAAGAGCAAATTCAATAAACATAATTCACACAAAGCTTTCTAGCTTTTTATCTTTTTAATTCTTGTTTTTATTATTCAACTCAGGACTTCGCATCCTTAATTGTTGAAAATCCTGCAATCCTATTGATAAAGGTTTGCATGTCCTTCCATGAAAGACCCGAGCTTTGCGACATTGTTGCTGCACCCCCGTTGAGGTCTAGTACTAAATCTCGCTAGCTATTTTTCAGCCTAGATTTAGTAATAAACCTCGCTTCCTGGCAAAAAACTCTTAAGTCTCGGCCTATTTCGAATCTAGAGCGACCTCTGTCTAGCTGGACATAGAGCATGGACCTAATTTTTATAACGCAAATAAATATATGGGAGAAGAACAATTTTACCTTAAGAGTTTGGTCTAATTGACAAATTTGTCTTAATTAAATTTACAATACCTAATTTTACCCCAATTAGATTTAAAATACCAAATTTATCCTCATTAGATTCAAAATACCCAATTTCTAGTTACACATAAATTTTATGCTTAAAAGTTGGTTTAGATTAAATTTTATGCATAATTAAATTAAAATGCCTTTATTTATTTAAATTAATAAAAATTAATAGACTAGAGTAAATTTGAGCATTTTAAATCTAATTAAAATAAAATTCTATATTTTGAATCTAATTAGGGCAAAGTTATTTATTAGGCCAAATTTTAAAAATAAAATTATCCTTATCTCTAAATATATAATTTAATTGTGTAAATAATATAACAAAAGAACTTCCAAATTAACAACTTTGTTAACTGGCAAGCCAACTAAGAAGTTTCAAATTAGGTGTATCAAAAAAGAAAAAAAAATCTTTCAAATTAGAGGTTGAAGTGGTAATGCCTTCAACTATATATGTTTATTTTTTTATGTATTTAAAATTAAAAAAAAAAATAATTACAAATATAATATTCAGGGCTGGTCAGGAACCAAACCTTCTCACTTAATTGAAAATTTAATTATTAAATATTTACAGATTCAATGTTCCTTGAAGATTTTTAGCCTATGGACGAATTTTAATTTTGCTCAAATTTTCTAACTTCAATGAAGAACAATATTAATTAGATGGACAATTGTGATTTTTGGTCCCTTTGATTCGAAACTAATAAAGATTTTACGATTTGGTTTGAATTTTATTTTTAATTATTTCTTTATTTTAAAATTTTAACAAAACTTATATTAAACAATTAAATTAAATTGAATCAAATTGAATTAAAATGAAATACGTTTAAGAATTGATTCGCCTTAGTAGACAATCGGCTGCTTTTCAGGCTACATTATATTAGCTGATTTGTTTTTTTTTTTTTACATAACACAGTAATAGATGTCCGAATGACAAAACCTACAGCGGAAATAAAATATTTTTTATTTTTTTAATTTCAGTTTTGTTATGACATTCATCAGCGTTCATACTCCTAACCAAAGTCGTAGAGATATACAAGATTTGTTACTAAAGCAAGTGCTCAAGAATTTAACTGATTTTTTTTAATATTTTTAATTTTATTTTGTCATATATTTGCAAATTCTTTCTACCACCTGCACCGCAGCTTCGGCCTAATTTAAAAAAGAAGTAACATGACAATTTTGTCATGTATAAGTCAACAAGTATTTAAAATTCAGGCAAAATTTATTTAGTAAATGCAGCCATTGCTTATATAAATTGACAAAAATGTACATATGATTGTAAATTTTTCATGATTACATGTTCATTAGATTTAAATATTTTTTATTAAGCAATACTTGCATCAATCAATCCTGTATATGACAAAATGGAAATTGAAAAGAAATGCTATTAAAATATTATATTAAAAAGATTAACTTCACATCCTATATCCTACAAACTAGCTGTCTTCCGGTCAGTACCGTAGTTCTTCTCATCTTTATTAATTTTGCGGTGCTTGTGGCCATGCCCCCAGTGACATTCGTGTTTCTCTTTCAAACTTCTACGAAAGAGGAGAAATATATATAGTTTTTTCGTTAGTTCGATTTGCTATTCATTTGAAAGCTACGACAACACAGTTCTACCGCAAATGAGTAATAATTCGCCGAGACGTAGGCCAAAATGTTATCATAATCAATAAACAAAGATTTTTGTGAGAATATATTAAATAAAAATCATCAGAATATAATTTAAAAAATAAGTTAAGTGTGTAGGTTGCGTACGGATAGAAGACGGATATAAAAGGAGACGAAAATAAAAAAAGATACACTAGGCGCTAGCGCCATAGAGATCAGGCGTGAGCGCCACGGCGCTCATTCCAGAACCTGAGCACTACGGCGCCAGGACACCAGTGTCACAATGTTCAACAAAAGAGCGCCAGCACCGCAGCGCTGAAGACTGGAACAGTATCCCGAAATAAGAAAACTTCCTTATGTCATCTCCCACTTATTTCAGAAATTCCTAATACGACTCCTACGTGTATAGGGTAAACTTAGGACTTCCCAAGACCTATATAAAGGCTATCAATTAGCTTGTAAACACATCTTTGTGATCTTAGTGATAATCTTTGTGGTTCTTTATAAGAGAAAATCCCTCGAGTGAGAGAAAGAGCTTTTTTTGTGATCTTTCTTGTAAAATGCATACTTTGTGAGTGCCTTGTGATTCATAATAAGGAAAGAGTGTGATCTTGATCTACCGTGAACGTAGGCAAAGTTGCCGAACCACGTAATTTTTTGTGTGTTCTTCTTTTACCCCTTTCTCTATTTATTTCTTAATAACTTATTCTGTATTATTATATTGCTTGGGATATAGTTTGTTTGCTTGTTTGTGTGCTTCCGCTTCAACAAATTGTTATCAGAGCTTCTGTTCAAAGCAGACATAACCACACCCAAGTACGAGGTAGAGAAAGTCAACGGTACGAATGACTTCAATCTGTGGAAGATAAAGGTTAAGACGTTGTTAGTGAGCCAAAGGCTTGGGTCGGTATTAGAGGAGATTGCAGGTCCATTTAGTGATGAAGAGAAGATGCCAGAGTCATCTAGAGCTGAAGCAGAAAGAAGGGACATTCAAGAAAGAGCTCATAGCACAATCGTTTTGTCATTGAGCGATGAAGTACTAAGGGAAGTAGCAGGTGAGACAACGGCAATAGGTCTTTAGAAAAAACTTGACTCTCTTTATATGAGAAAATCATTGGCCATGTCAGAAGGGATGCCGATAAAAGATTATATAGACGCCTTCAATAAGATCAACCTTGATCTTGAGTCTATCAACTTCAAGATAAAAGATGAAGATAGAGGAATTATCTTGCTGAGTTCACTCTCAAAGAGCTATGAGAGTTTTGTTGATACGTTACTCTACGACAGAGAGAGTTTAACGATGAGTGATGTGAAATCATCATGAAACTCAAAGTTATTAGGAAAGCAGAATGAGGCAATGCAAAAAGTCAATCTATAAGAGGAATGCCCTTATATAGAGATGAGAAGAAAAAAGGCTGAAGGTCGAAGTCTAGGACTCCTAGGAAGTACTGTTGCTGCAAGAAAGAGGGGCACTTCATAAAGGACTGTCCTGAGAAGAGAGCACAAGAAAAGACGAAAGCGGATGCTACGCTTGCCTATGATGATAGCTATGACAGCACAGAGATACTCGTCGCTACTGATGGTAAGAACTCTAAATAATAGGTGATTCTGGTTGCACTTTTCACATGTGTCCACACAAGTCTTGTTTTACAAAATATCAGCCTATTAGTGGTGGTAAGGTCTTAATGGGTAATGACATTGCATGTCAGATAATGGAAATTGGTAGTATTAAACTTAGGCTACATGATGGGAGAGTGAGAGAGTTGACAGATGTTAGGTATGTTCCTGACTTAAAGAGAAACTTGATCTCATTAGGGACTCTAAACTAAAATGGGTGTTCCATCAAGATCGACAGAGGGATTTTAAGAGTTTTGAAAGGTCCCATTGTGGTGATGAGAGGAGAGAAGCGCAAAGTGTTTATGTGCTTAAGGGTAAAGTCGTGAGTAGATCTGTACTATTATCTATAGATGATGAGAGTATGCAAACTAAGTTGTGGCATCTTAGACTGGCACATCTAGGCAAGAGAAACCTAAAGGAGTTATATAGTCAAAAGGCATTTGGTGAGGATAAGTTCCAGCCTTTCGAGTTTAGTGAGCATTGTATGCTTAGGAAAGCATATAGGGTAAGGTTTAGTACCGGCCAGCACAAGACCAAGGGGACGCTTGGCTACATACACTCGGATCTTTGGGGACCAGCTCAGACATCTACTCTTGGTAGTGCCAGGTATTTTCTTAGCTTGATTGATGACTATTCGAGAAAACTGTGGGTCTATGTGTTGAAGAGCAAAGATCAAGCCTTTGAAGTATTCAAGACTTGGAAGGTTCTTGTTGAAAGTCAGACTAGCAAAAGGGTAAAGAGGCTAAGAACTGACAACGGCCTCAAATTTTGCAATAGAAAGTTTGATGGGTTTTGTGTCAAACATGAGATTGCAAGGCATAGAACAGTAAGATCAACACCACAGCAGAATAGCGTAGCTAAGAGTTAAAAAAGGTTAGATGCATGCTTACCAATGAGAAGATGTCCAAGACATTCTGGGGAGAAGCTGTAGTAACTGCAGCTTACTTGATTAATAGAAGTTCCTCCTCAACAATTGACTTCAAGACGCCAAAAGAGAAATGGTCTGGCAATCCTCCGAAGTATAACCACCTCAGAATATTTGGTTGCCCTGTCGTTGTACATATTAAGGAGGGGAAGTTAGAACCTAGAGCTATCAAAGGGGTATTTATAGGATATTCTAAATGAGTGAAAGGATACAAGGTATGGTGTAAAGACTTGACACCACCAAGGAGTATCATAAGCCGTGATGTGACATTCGATGAAAAGACGATACTGAAAACCTCCCAAGAAGATGAGAAATAAGAACCTGTACCCAAGGAAGACTTAGTACCCAAGTCAATGGAAGTTGAAGTAGAGCCTGAACATGGATTTGATATGCCCCCAGATCAACACTTCAACGAGGAGATCCTTGAAGATGAACCAAGAACACCGGCGAGTTTCTCCAAGTCCACTCAAAAAAAGACTAGAACTCTTGAGTTGGAACTTGAAGAGTACCAGCTTGCTAGAGACAGGTTAAGGAGAATGAAAAGTCCACCAGTCAGGTATGCATAAGCAGATTTAGTTGCTCATGCTTTTAATTCTTCCTACACTCTTGAGTATAATGAGCCTAGGACATATGGTGAGGCTATGAAGAGTGAAAATAAGAAAGAATGGCAGCAGGCCATGGAAGAAGAAATTAAGTCTCTTAGGAAGAACAATACCTGGAAGTTGGTGGAGAGACTTCAAAAGAAGCTAGTTGGGTGCAAGTGGCTATATAAGATGAAGGAGGGGATACTGGGGATTGAGCCTACGAGATTCAAGGCTAGGTTAGTAGCATAAGGTTTTATTCAGAGAGAGGGAATCGATTTTCATGAGATATTCTCTCCAATTGTCAAACACACATCTATTAGGATTTTGTTAGCCATGTGTGCAAATCTTAATTTACACATAGAGCAAATGGACGTAAAGACAGCTTGTCTACGTGGAGAGCTTGAAGAAATAATATACATAGAACAACCGCAAAGGTTCAAGGAGCCCAGAAAAGAAGATGATGCTTGTTTGCTAAAAAAGTCATTATATAGGTTAAAGCAATCACCTAGATAATGGTATAGGAGATTTGATGAGTTTATGATGGCTTGTAGTTTTAGTAGGGACAAGTATGACGAATGCATGTACTTTAAGAGCATAAGTTGTGGGATAATATATTTGCTTCTATACGTCAATGATATGTTGATCGCATGCAAGAATATGAAAGAAATACAGAAGCTCAAGAAGCAGTTAAGTGGCGAGTTTGAAATGAAGGATTTGGGAGCAGCGAAGAGAATTTTGGGTATAGATATTGTGAGGGAAAGAAGAGATGTTATCTTCTTGTCCTAATAGCGATATATAGTCAAAATTCTAGAGAAGTTTGGTATGTCCAACGCGAAGGCTGTCTCTACTCCTTTGGCCATGCATTTTAAACTTTCAGCAGTACAGTTGTCGACATCCGATGAAGAGAAATTGTAGATGAGCAAAGTACCATATGCAAGCACTGTGGGAAGCATCATGTATGCAATAATTTGTACAAGACCAGACATAGCACAGGCTTTGAGTGTGGTGAGTAGATATATGGCGAATACAGGTAAGGATCACTGGCTTGCAGTAAAGTGGATTCTGAGATATCTCAAGGCAACGTTGAATCACAGGTTAATGTATAATAGGGATGAGGACAGCAGATTATGCAAGTGATCTAGACAAGAGAAGATAATTAATAGGCTACGTATTCACAGTGTTTGGGTGTAGTGTGTGTTGGAGATCAGTTCTACAACATGTGGTTGCACTCTCTACCACAAAGGCGAAATACATAGCTGTTGGTGAAGCTATTAAGGAGGCCGTGTGGTTAAAAGGCATATGTGCAGAGGTATTGGCTAGTAAAGATGTGAACAACAGTGTATATTGTGACAGCCAGAGTGCCATACACCTAAGCAAGCATCAAGTGTTCCATGAGAGGTCGAAACACATTGATGTGAGACTCCATTACATTCGTGAGATTGTCCAAAGTAGTGAAGTTAGTCTAACAAAGATAGCATCATCTAAAAACCCTACTGATATGTTGACTAAGCCACTGCCCTCGGTTAAGTTCATCCTATGTAAGGACTTAACCAGAGTCATTACTTTTTGTTGGTGACCGAAGATGCGAAAATGAGAGATCGAATTGCTTTGTGGATGATTTTGAATCAATGAGGAGATTTGTGAGAATATTGATTGAAAATCATTGGAATATGATTTGGAGAGCAAGCTAAATGCGTAGGGTACGCACGGATCGAAGACGGACGTGGAAGGAGGCGAAAAATAAAGAAGAGAGCACCAGGCACTAGCGTCGCGGCGACCAGGCGTGAGCGCCGAGGTGCTCATTCCAGAACCTGAGCGCCGTGATGCTAGGATACCAGCATCGCAGCGCTCAGCAGAAGCGCACCAGCACTGTGGCGATGAGAGACCAGCGCCGCGGCGCTAGAGTGGGAATAATATCCCGAAATAAGAAAACTTCCTTATTTTATCTTCCACTTGCTTCAGGACTTCGTAATATGACTCCCATACATATAGGGTAAACTTAGGACATCCCAAGGCCGATATAAAGACTATTAATTAGCTTGTAAACACATCTTGATAATCTTTGTGATCTTAGTGATAATCTTTGTGGTTCTTTTTGAGAGAAAATCTCTAGAGTGAGAGAGAGAGTTTTCTTTGTGATCTTTCTTGTAAAAGGTATACTTTGTGAATGCCTTGTGATTCATAATAAGAGAAGAGTGTGATCTTGATCCGTCGTGGACATAGGCAAAGTTGCCGAACCACTTAATTCTTTGTGTGTTCTTCTTTTACCCATTTTTCTATTTATTTTTTAATAATTTGTTCTGCATTATTATATTGCTTGGGATATAGTTTGTTTGATCATTTGTGTGCTTCCGCTTCAACAACTTCATACTTTCGAAGAAAACCCTAATATCTCTCAACTTTTTCTCTGAAAAAAAAAAGCGCCGCACGAGCACAAAACCCCATCGGAGATGGGCTTCACCGCCCTTCTCTAGTGGAACCTTTCTCCCTCTCCTTCCTCTTATAAATCTCTTTCTCTGTTCTAGTTTCCTTTCTTCGGTTTCACCTATGCCCTTCTGTTGTCTTCAGTGGCCTTTTGTCGATTCTGTCTCCGAGTATTGTGGCTTCATTGGCGTTCCAGCCATGTTCTCAGATCAGCTTCCATCGTGTCACTAGTGGCTGTGGTGCTCCTCAACCATGACCAGTGGCGAAAGGTGGAAAGTATATCTCAGCCTTTTTCGGATCCTGTTTTTCGAGTTTTGTTGCTTTGCCGGCGTTCTGGCCATGTTCCCAGGTCAGCTTCTATCGAGTAGCTTGGGGCTGCGATGCTCTTCAACCATGACCTGGGCGGAGGCTGGAAAGTATATTTGTATGGCGTGTGAAGGTGTGTTTAATGGTTGGTAGGGGCTAAGACAAAAATGGTTCATCGTCGTGATGCTAAACTTTATGGCGCACTAGCCACGGCGGACCCTCATCTACAACAACCGACTGAATTTTTCCGCTGGCATTTCAACGACGTGACCACTGCTACCTTCGCCGAACACCATTGCATTTTCTATCCTCCTGCCGATGTCACGGGGCCATCGGTCATCCAACCACATCTGCACTTGCCCAGCTCCGACGGCATTTTCCTTGAGTTCGGCCGCTTTTTACCACGACTCCCTTCCGACTTATGGCTCTTCAGCGCATGGATTGGCGCTTGCCTTTGGTGAAATTTTGGTGGTAGTATCTTCTGTACCATATTCCAACCCTAATTCGAAGCTGTAACCATGCCAGTGCAATACATTTGTCATTGATCTATTTTGGCTACGAACATTATTTTTCATATTGGTTATAAAATAGAATTTGGGTTATCTTAAAATATATTTTATTATAAATAGTATGGGTCTTGTAATAATTCATCCCTTTGATGGGATCTTTATTTTCCTCATTCGTTGAGGTCTCTGTATTTTCCTCATTTGTTGGGGTCTATTATTTTTCTTTCCTCGGAAAGGTTTAGATTTCACTCTTTTTATCAAAAGGGTTCATATTCCCTTTCAAAGATGTCTTTACCCATTATGGGTATGATTGGTACTCTTCTTTGGAAGAGCTTGGTTCAGAAAGATGTTTATATGTTCTCATTTTACTATATCCTGGTAATTCTTTTATTACACAATTAAAGGTCCGTTGATGTATTGTCTTTGAAGTTATTCAATGATAAAGATCATTATTCCTCAAAAAAATAAATAAATAAACAAAGACTTCATCTAAAAGTTGAAACATCGACTATTTTTAAAGCTTTACATCAAATATTTTAAATTATTTTATTTTAATTCTTTTTTGGAAATGAATTATAAAATTTTCTTTGAATTTTTAGTATGAATTTTACAATAAATTACTCTGTTGTGTTCACAAACGTTTTACGATTTAGAAAGACTCTTCGCTTTCTTGTTAAAAAAAAATACTCTTAACACTCAAATAAATAATTGTAAGATAAAAAGGCGCACCACCGTATGAAAGTAAATTATGTTGCAAAAACAAATAAGGTTGTATGTTTATTGTGCTTAGTATGGTTATATTCTCTATTTCAAGAGAACTGTTTTAGTTTCTAGAATTAGTCAATCTAATTCTATTCATCTCTCCCACTTGTCCATTTTGTACATCTTTTTGTCATTTTATAAGAGCTACGATCAATGAAGCTGTTACATAAGTAATTATGTCAATAACTCAAATTATCTCACTTAAGATTTGGTAATTAAGCTTGAATTAAATATGTTCCGATTGAGATTCAAGTGTATTTACGCTATCAAAATTAATTCCGTACTAAATGTGAGTTCTAGCCATTGAAAATGTTACTTAATATGCAATAATTTAAAATAAATAATGAGTTCTAGCCTATTCTCGCCTCTTGTGGTGTCCATGAGCTATGGGTCAACTGGTTCGAGTTACTTAATATAAGTCACTTGCATTTGAGGAAATGAACCTACTATTGTAGGCTTCCTATGTTGAAATAGATTTTGAATACTTTGGTGCAAGCTGGTAAGGCCTGATGGAATATGGGCCTTGCAAATGCTACCCATAAGTGAAGAAAAGTATCTTTTAAATGGGAAATAGATTCCATTCGACACTAGTGTTGTGTTGTTTTTAAGTACAAAATTAATCATAATTATACATTATCATAATAAGTAATAAATGGACTATATGTCAGATGTCAAACCTATAAGGATAATTTTTATTCTCAACCAAGTACTAGGATTATATATTTCTTAGTAATTATCCAAAAAATAAAATTTTTAGATTGCAAAATAATTCAATAACTAATTTTGAATGCAGAAAAAATAACACAACTCAAATATTTAAAGAAAAACAATATAAAGAAAGCTTATGGTTAATTTACTATCCCTTAACATGTTTTCTATAAATTTAATTCTTTAATATTTAAATCTCTTAATTCTTACTATAGATGAAGACATTAATGCATTCATAAGCCTCTCTCAAGGTCAAGTGAGTCTATTTTAATTTACCAATTGCCTAACCTCTATAGAAATTGTAATAAATCAAGATTCATTAAGAATAAGTATTTATTGATCATACATGTCAATTAGGTATATCTCTATCCTATGTTCAAACTTGTAAATTTCATGACAATCATATATTAAATATCCAGGTCTAAATATAATGGCGCTTCTCTTAAGTTTATCAAAGTATTCTCAAATTCTTTATAATATTGACTAGATATAATAAAGCATTAAGAACAAATAATTTTAATACAATATTCAAAAAAATAATAAAAAGATTAAAACAGCTAAGCACACATATTGAGTTCGAGTAATAACCGTAGGAAAAAATTAGTTCATTATTACAAGAAACTTATTGCTAGAAAATAAAATAAATATAATACAACTAAAAGCAAACCCATATAAATGTCAAATTGCAATTGGTTGATCCGTCAAAGATTTGTCAATAATTTTTTACTTCATTGAATCGCTTTCCTTTTTCTCTCCAAAATTGCTTTAATTATGCTCAAATTGCTCTCTAAGACTTGTATTGTATGTTCTCTTAGGACTGAAATGAATAGCCTTTATATAGGGATTGAATAGAGTCTTTGAGTAGTATTTCCCTTTGCTTTAAGAAATGTCAAATCGTTTAGGCGAATTTTCTTTCACCATTGTAGCGCTAATGTGTTTGGTTCCTCACTGCGGTGCTAAATCTTTACCATTGTAGCGCTATGATATCACTATAGCTCTACATCTTTAACATCATGGTGCTTTTGTAACTAAATCACATCTTTTATGCACTCACATCACTGGGGTGAAAATCATCTTTTGCTTCAGCGACTTGGGCACAAAAATTGCCATTGTAGTGGCAGATACTTCATTGTTGGGAAAATGACTCAGTAATTTGGATTTCTTTGTATTTTGATCCATGTTTCTGCTATTGTTCCCAAATCTTGCAATTTTGTTCCAATTGCTTTAGCTTCCATAAAGTCTAATCCATATAAATCAACAATAAAACATATAAATAGCCATTTATTCTCATTAAATAAATAACATTTCAAGTAAAATGAAGATAAAATATATGACATTTATGCTCTTATCAACAAGCAATTATTTTCTTTCCTTATAAAAACCCTTTAATTTTACTCTAATTCGTCACTTTTAACTTTTACTCTAAATAAGCTCTCAATTCCTTTATTTAGACACTGTGAACTTTTTAAAAATTTCTCTCGTTAGTATAGCAATAATGGTAAAGGGATTGAACAATTCCTTCATTAATGAACTGAAGTCCATGCTCTAACTCTCTGATAATTTTAGAATAAAAAATCTTCCTACGAGGGAATCTTGCGATGACCTATTATCCATTCGAGTATGCAAACTTCCTCTTTTTAGGAAATATTTAATGTGTTTTAGGTTCCATATTCCTCCTATCATCCATAATTTTTCATGCCACCAACCTATTGTTTTGCACTGAAGTGCAAGTGCATGCTGTTGTAAAATAAGTAGCATAATAAGAGTAAAGCATTATTCCCATAAATTTTTTTAATTATTATTTGCTAAATATTAAAATTATGTCCTCTTACCTTTATCCAAACAATTGATAAGTAAATTAGACTAATAAAACCGAAATCAAATAAAACATAATACATAAAATTAATTATTAATTCACCAATTGTAAAAGCTTAGGTGTAATATCTAATCCCTATTAGTAGTGTAGGTGCCTAGATTTTAGTATAAAGAGATAAAGATATTGTAGGATTACCTGATTTTAACTCTATTAGAAATATTATTTATGGTGCACGTAAAAAGTATTAGACCTAAATTTGTAATTTCACACTTGATTGGAGTGTCAGACGGTTATGGAATATTTTTGAATTTTTTTCTATTCACTTGAAAAAGGAAATTTCAATTTAATACATAAGTTTTCATTTAAGGGTTATGCATGGAACAAACTTTTGTTAAGAAACATAATCCATATGTTAAAAAATAGACCAATTAGAGACAAGTTAATGGATTGCCAAGTTGGAAGCCTAGTTGGTTCGTTTGACTATTCTAGCTAAATAGTTAGAAAGGAAAAAATTAAATACTTCCATTTTGAACTAATGGCAATTTAGAATTAGTTGAGGGACAAATTATATTTTTTGGCGAGCACTATATAAAGAAGAAGTATGTAGAAATCGGCAAATGAAACACAAAGACATTGAGAGCTAAAGAGAAGGAATTTTTGCCAAGTGAAAGGATAGGTCTCTATAGTAAAATTTCAAGACTTTATCATAATTTTTCATGCATGATCAAGCTAAAATCAAGCCAAATACAAGCTTTTAAGATCAATTGAAGCTTCCACTAGTGTAAATTCAAAGAAAACAGGTAAGAAAAGTATTATGTAGTAATAGTGGTGTATGATTAATTCTATTAATGTCTTTGTGTGTATTCTTGATTTAGATTGATTTGAATTTAAGTGTAGAGCTCAAAGGAGACACAAAACTAAAAGAATTAGTAAGGTAAGAATTGGAGTTTGGTCTGATCTTATTGTAGAAACTTTAATTAAATGTTATTAAGGCATTAGAATAAGAAATTGATCAAAGAATTATGTTGGGTGAGAAAGGTGAATTCAACCACTTTATGGATTTTAAGGTTTGAGTTGTGTTTTGGTTCAATTGTTACGTATAAATGATTCATTGTGTTAATTAGATTTATATGGGTGATGGAAAGTCAAAAAATGAAGAAAAGTGGACATAATTGTCCATTCTTAGTAAGACGAATGGCGATTCTGTTCAACTAAATTTATAGGGTGTTAAGCAATTTTTATGGCGTAGGATGGTGAATTAAACTAGAATGAATGACTTCGTAATTGAAAAACTAAAAGTGAAATCCATCTGGGCCTTATAGGCCGAGTAAGGTGCTTACTAGTTAAGTGTAATTTTGAGCATTTGTAAATGTTCTAAATGTCATTTATGGCATGTAAGTAAAGAAAAACTGAGAGTGGTAAAGGAAGTAAGAGTTCGAGAGAAGAATTGAGTTTAGAGCGGTTGGTGAATAAAAATCTATAATGGTTTATCTTTCATTTAGTATGTTTCAGCATATTGAAATTGTATGTTTGATGTTATTTTAATGCATAAGCATGATTTACGATTTTGGTATACAGTTATAAATTTACATTTATATGTTCAGTTTAAGAAACAGTTTTTAAATTATTAAATTAATTTTAAAGGCCATTGGTACCCTCAGATTTTTGTGTGGTGATGGTTTAAGACCCAGTCAGTATATCTCGTACGCATGGGCAAGTATTAAGGGGGGTGAGTCACTAATTTCAGGAAGTCAAGTTATCGAGTCATGTGAGTCGCTCTATGTGTACAAAGTATTATCTCGCTATATGTAGGCAATGTAGGATTTTGTTGCAAAGCCAGTAAGATGTCTTTAGATATCATAGTGTGTGTTGCTAGTTTAGACGCCCCGTGTCCTACTCACATTGTACGGTGCTAGTTCAGTTATTATGTAAGTATAGAGCTTTAGGGTTACCATTAGTGCAATTTAGAAAGAAAATGGTTGAACATGGGTTTTAATAGTTTTTGAGTTACTACACATATATTATGTATTTATATGTGTACATGTTAGTTATTATGTTTTACATATTCTAGATATTGTTTATAGAAGTTATTAATAAAACACTCTCAGTAAGATTTTATTAGAATATGATGTTAGAAATCATTTTACAATTCTATAGTAGTTTTAGAAGCATGTTTTATGCATTTTTTAGAATTTAATATTTATGCAGAATTTTATTTTATTTTTATTGAAAATCTTAAATGTACTCACTGAGCTTGTTTAGCTCACCCATTTTGTGTTTTATGTTTTCTAAACCTCTTATAGGTGCAGGCCTCGATGCGCAAGTTGCTGATTCTCCTACAACTGATTAATGGCTCAAGTTTGACGAGCATTTTGTAAATATAAATGTGCTAAGTAGCACCTTTTGAGTTTTGTATAGTACTTATAGACTTGAATATATTGTAAATATGTTTTCAACAAACAAAAAGATGTTTTGATATTATGGTGATAGTTTCATTTTTTATTAGTATGTTAATTTGTGATTTAAGTGAAATTGTTGGGTTGAGTTTGGATTCAGGTTTGAAAAGGACCAGAGGTCCTATTTCAAAGTTGAAAAGCTATTTAAAATAGAAGTGTGATTTCTTACAAGTTTTGTATTTGAATTTTAGAAAAATAGAGGAAATTGTGTTGGTTTTTTTTAAAAAAATTTGGTAAAATATTTTCACTTGTCTTACAGAATTTAGTTATTAATAGCAAGAATTAAAAAATAGTGTTCGCCTCGTGAAATTTCTCAGTTTGATAGGTAGACTCTAAGAAACTTTCGTAGGGGCACCCGGCATGGCCCACCAGGATCTACAGTAAAGGGCCTCATGGTGGGTCTTATCATTTTGACTACAATTATCCCTCAATACTTCACTTTGAATCTTAATTATTCCTCTTAAATTATTTTATCATTATGAATTGTTAACTAAAAAGCCTTATATATTCACAAGCCTTTTATGATGATTGAGTGAAAATATTTTTCCTAATCAATTATTTATATTTCTTATGGTAATTAAATTAAAACAAACATCCATAAGAACATTTTCTTTGTTAGTTATATATGTTATATGAGTACATTCTCATCTAATATAAAACTCAAAGTTATTATACTTTAATCATACATAAATCTATTAAAGGTCAGGACCCAAATTCTTTTGTCAAGTTCATTAGGTCTTATAACAATATAATTAGAGATCAAATAATTAGAAAGCATTACGAATAAAATAAATTAAACAAATCTATTTTGAATTCATATCTAAGAGAAAATAAAACTGATTCAAGTTATATATTGAGTTTACATTGTAATCCTAGATATAAAAATTAGGTTATGATGAGATAAAGAATTTTAAAGCTTATTGATTTATGCAATAATAGCTAAGCGTAGGTGCATGCTATCATTTTAAGTAATATAGGATTTAAGTCCAAGTTATCATTCCTACGGGGATTATTTAATCTATTTCTTTCAGTCAATTGCTAAAATTAAACTTACTTTAACTTTTATCTATAAAAGTTGAAATATGAATTAAATCTAATTATCATAATTCTATTAAATTAAACTAGACTTATTTTAAACAAAAGCAAGCAAATAGTTGAATTCACCAATTAAAAGCAATCTAGGGTTTCGACTTATCCCCTAAACTCATTGCAAGTCTCTGTCGATGGTCAAGTAACTAGTTGACACATTTTAACAATTACCTATTTGTCCATGGTAATCTAAGTAAAATGTCATTCATTAAGAATAGGTCTAAATCACATTATACATGTTATCTAGGTATATTTCTCGTCTACATAGAACTTATAGCTATAACCCTATAATCATGCATCAAACTATCCTTGGCTAAACCCATAAAGCCCTTTGTGAAAGTTGATTATGGTTCCTTAATCATTCAAAATATTTGCTAGATATAATGAAAGTTTTACACACAAGACAGAATGAAGCAATTGTATATATTAAGTTCATAAACTAAGAGTCAATAAAAATCCAACTATATACTAGGTTCAAAAGTCTAACATTAGAAATAAAAACTTAGGTTATGATAAAGTAAAGAATCCTAGAGTTTATCAATAATAACGTAATGAAAATCATAAAAAACTATAAAGATACAGATTTGAAAAGATAACACTATGTTTTTTGCTATCTACAATCTTCTAGTCTTCTTAATAATACAAAAATTACTTTTTCTCTCTCTTCTTCTCTTTTCCCTTGATTCTTCTTCTCCTTAATTTCTATTTATTTTAATCACTTTTATTCAAAATATTTCTTCTTTTTTTAAGCTGAAGGTATAAAGAATGTAAAGACTTTTTTTAGAATGAGTACCCTACACTTAGATTGATAAGTACCTTCAAAACTTATTACTTTTCAATTCAATATTCTTTTCTCACATAACTACAACCTTTTTTATTTTAAAAATATTTTTAGGTAAACTCAAGGTCTATGATGTTACACGTAATTTTTGGATGAATTAGCTAAAAGTCATAAGGCTTGTAATATAGTTAACAAAAAACAATACAAGGGTACTTAGCCTAAAAAAGGTATCTAGAGATAAATATACATCTATGGCAGGCTTGAGAAGGCTCAAGTAGTAATGTCATTTTTCTATTCATGTATTTTTTGGATTTCACCTCAAGTAGTAATCAAGCAAGTTCTAGAGTGTTGGTCTACGAGGCTGTGGTGCACTACTTAAGCATAAAGTGTCTCTAAGCAAAAAATTCAACCAATGCAAGCTTTATTCAATGTGCTCAATAAGAAATGATCAAAAAAATAAGATTAAATTCAATCCAAGAATCATGATATAAGAATTATATAAAGTGTCAATTGTTTCATAGAGACATGTAAAAATAAATTTAGTCAACATTCTATTTCTTATTGTAGACTAATGATCATCATCTCAACCAAAACTAACAACTAAAAAAAAACATTTACCCATAAGACAACTAGTTAATATAAGCAGCAAAAAAAAACCCAGGTTATGTGTTTCTGAACCTCAAATTTAAATTATACATTATCCTTAATGTAAAAAAAAAAAAACTTTAAGAGATTTCGTAGTAATTAAAGTTCAAGCATTACTGTGTTGGTGTTTATTAATGTTACTGCAGTGTTCATTGGCTCCTAATTCTTACAATTACACGTGCTACTTCTTTGAATGCTTGAATTACATTTTATTCCTGCAAGAAAAGAAAATAAAGTAAATAAAACTAAAACGAGGTTTCCTCTCATCATAAGAAGCACTTGATTTAACATTTTTGACTTAACGAGGTTTCTTCTATTCTTATAATGGATCGAAGATGATGGTGGAAGCATTTTTATGTGTGATCTTGTTGGCCTTCTTTTCTTTCGACTTTTATATCTTCACAATTAATCATTAGGCAGTAGCTTTCGCCTCATTCTACTTGCACTTTTCTAAAAAGACTTGAATCTTAGATTGAAGAAGTGAGTCTCTTGTGTCATTCTCTTTGATCCTCTCATCACTTTACTACTCATTCTTCTTCTTTATTTACCTTTTATGCTTCAACGTCCTTTTTCGAATGTGAGGATCTAATTTCTCCATGTCCTTAAGCTTTTTGGTGTTAAGGTGTGCCACATCAATGCTGAAAGAGTTTTAACTCTCGGATGATATCTAGATTTCATTGAAGACTTTGAAAGTGACAGTATCCTCTTGCATTCTTATGGTCAACTCTCCTTTTGTACATCTGTAATCTTTGTCTGGTGGCTAGGAAGGGTCTTGTAAGGATGATGAAAATTTTTTTTCTTCTTCCATGTTTAGAAACAATAAAATTTATAGGGAAGATGAACCTGTCCACTTTTACTAGTACATCCTCTATGATTCCCTTCAAATAGATAAGAGATCGATCAACAAGTAAGAGTTTAATGTTGATAGGCTTTGCTTCTTGCAAACCTACTTATTGTAAACAGAGAGAGGCATAAGATTAATGCTTGCTTTTAGATCGTATAGTGCTTTTCTAAATTCATGATTTTCAATTGAACACGGTATGGTAAAGCTCTTGGGACCTTTGAACTTAGGAGGTAGCTTATTTTGTAAAATAGTGCTACACTCCTCTGTCAATGCTACTGTAATATCCAATCTCTATCAGTAGTATTGGTGCCTCGATTTTGATATAAAGCAATAAAGACACCATAGGGTTACCCGATTTTAACCCTATTAGAAATATTTTTTTAATGGTACACATGAGAGATATTAGACCTAATTTGATAATTTCACACTCGGTCGAAGTGTCGGACGACCCTAGAATATTTTTGAAAATTTTCTCTATTGGCTTGGAAAAGAAAATTTTAATTTTCTACATGAATTTTCATTTAAGGGTTATGTATGGAACAATCCTTTGTTGAAAAACACAATCCATATATTAGAGAATGGACTAATTAGAAACAATCTCATGGATTGCCAAGTTGAAAATTCTAGTTAGTTCCTTTGACTATTCTAACTAAATAGTTACAAAGGAACCAATTATATACTTAGTTTCCAACCAATGGTAAATTAGTAATTTAGAGTAAGTTGAGGGACAAAATAATCAATTGATGGAGTACTATATATATGGTAGAATTGTGTAGATTTTTCAAGTGATTAAAATCACAACATTTAGAGCAAATTCACCCAAGGTAAATGGGGTGCTGCTACAGTGAATTTCAATTGTTTTTTATGATTTTCATGATTAATCAAGCTAAAAGAAGGTTACATACCAATTTTTAAGCTCAATTGAAGCTTTCATTAGTGAAAATCCAAGAAAATGAGGTAAGAAAAGCATTGTTTTGTGAGATTTATAAGTGAACTTTCAAGATTGCTACAATTGACGTTCTTGTGTGTATTATTGGTTTAGATTGAGTTGAATTCTAGTGTGGAGCTTGAAGGAGTCATCAATTTGAAGAAATTGGCAAGGTAAGAATTAGGGTTTTGGGTGATTTGAATGTAGAGACTTCAATTGGTTGTAATTAAGGCATTAGAATAAAATTGGCTTGATTTTGATGTAATTGGATCGAGAATTTGAGAAAAGAAATGTGTTGGAACCTATGGTGAAATTCTGTCACTTTAGGGAAGTTAGGGATTGAGTTGTGTTTTGGTTGAATTGTGGTGTATAAATTGTGCCCTATGTAAATTGAATGTATTTGGTTAATGGAAAAATCAAAAATGAAAAAAATGGGACAAAATTGTCCATTTTAAAAAGGTAAAGGGCAATTATGTCCAACCAAAGTTATAGGGTTGTTAAGAAATTTTCAGGGCGTCGGATGGTGAATTAGATAAGATTGAATGGCTCCGTAAATAAAAATTGAAAAGTAGTATCCATCTGGGGCTTTGTATATCTATTAGGGCGTTTAGCAGTTAAATGAGATTCTAGCTTTTGATTTGGTTCCAAATGTCATTTATGGCGCGTAGGTGAAGAAAACCGAGAGCAGTAACGGAAGCAAAAATTCGGAGCGAAATTAAGCGCGGAGCGGTTGTGAGTGAAAATCTGTCATTTCTTTTATATTTCATTTATTATCTTTTCACATAATGAAAATGTATGGTTTATGTGCTTTTAATGCATAAACATAATTTATAATCTTGATATATATCCATAGATATGCTTTTACATGTTTGGTTTAAGAAACAGTTTTAAAATTACTGCATCCGTTTCAAAGGCCATTGGTACCCTAAGATTATAGTGGTGGTGACTGTATTAGATCCGGCCGGTATATCTCGTACACATAGGCAGGTTATGGGGGATGTGTCACTAACTCCAAAATGTCGAGTCATGTGAGTCGTTCTATGTGTACGGGGTATTGTCTCGCTATATATATGAGATGTAGGATTCTACTACATAGCCATTGAGATGTCACTGTGGGTGCGGCTAGTTAAGGTGCCTATGACCTACTCATGTGTGCAATGCTAGTTGAGTCGCTACATGCGTATAGAGTTTTAGGGTTGCCATTGGTACAATTTAGAAAGAAAATGATTTACTAGTTTCGATCTACCGATAGCTTTTATGCATTTATATGCACATGTCAATTATTGTGTTACACAGATTTTGGATACTGTTTTTCAAAGATGTAGATAAAACCCGCTCAACAAGATTTCATCAGCATATGATATTAAAAATCGTTTTACAGCTTTACATCAGTTTTAGAAGCATAATTTATGCATGTACTTAAGAATTTACTATCTATGCATAATGTTATTTTATTTGAAATCTTAATTGGACTCACTAAGCTCCTTTAGCTCACTCGTTTTGTGCTTTATATTTTCTAAACCCCATTCTCAGGTGCAGGTCTCAGTACGCAAGCTGCTGATTCTCCTATTACTGAGTAGTGGGCCAAATCTGGAGCTAATTTTTGTATATGTAAATGTGCAAAATAGCACCCTTTGCTTTCTACATAGTAGTTGTTGGCATATATATTTATATGTATGTTTTGAACCAACAAGAAGAGATTTTGATATTATGATGATCGTTTTTACTTTTTATGAGTATGCTTATTTTGTGGTTTAAATGAAACTATTGAGTTGTATTGGATTTGGTTTGGAAAAGACCGGAGGTTCGAATTAATAGTATTGAGAAGTATTTGAAATAGAAATGAAATTTCTTTGCAGATTTTATTTGAATTTTCAGAAAAATAAGGGAAACTCTGCCCTTTTTTTTTTAAATTAAGATATCATTTTCATGTATATTATAAGATTTTCTCAGTAATAACAAGAACTAATAAAGGGGTTCGCCTTGCGAAATTTCTCAACTCACCCAATTAAATTTTGAGAAATTTATGTTGAGGTGCCCGGCAGGGCCGCTGAGACCTATAACAAAGGGTCTCGAGGCAGGTCATATCACTTTATGGGATGTCTATTGAAGGTCTTTGTGAGTCTCTTCAATATTTAGTCCTTACTAAATACTTGTATCTCTATACAAGCTTGCACTAAACTTATGGTCTACTAAGACTAACCATCTGGACCATCCAAATATAAACATACACCGATCTATATATTATAAGGTCTCCATTGATAGACTCACTTCAGTGAAAATAGATCAGGAACATAGAGTTTGAGAACATACTTGCATAATAATATTTTCTAACACCATTTGCTACTCTTTTGCAACTATATTATTACTAATATATTCTCAGGTCTTTGTCTTATTTTAGATAAGACTTTAACTCTTTAGATTTCGCTAACTTTTATAGCGTGATAACTCTTATCAGTATTAACTTTTAGCATTTATAACTTTCAGCATTATTAATTTTTAGCACTAATTTAAACTCCTTTAGATAAGAGTTACAATCGAAATCTAAAGAACTTAATAGTTCTGAATTGAACTTATTGACTATATGCCTAAAAATTAATGATGAAGGATGACTGAGACAATGATACCACTCGAATAAAGTGGTCTTAACATTGGAAAAAGGCAATAAGAGAGGAGAAAGATTAGATATGAGATGTCAGCCATTTATACATACCATTCCTAGTGCATCCTATAAAAGGGTTGCCCTTGTATGAAGATCCTTCACAAGAAAAGAAGATAGTAAGAACACAATAAGTGTATAATTTGTGTGATAGAATTAAGAAATAAAAATAAGATTTTTTTTTCATTATTCGTACACAAAGAATATTATTTAAGTAAAAATGCTTGAGGGTTTAGGAAGAGAAGTGGAATTGGTATGGGAGATAGGTAGACCCATGCATGCCACTCACAATGTCTTAAAACTGTTATAAAGAGTATGAAGTAAGAGATTTTTTAGGTCAAAGGTGATATGATGCGAAGCCCTATTATCAAGAAGCAAACTTTGAAAGTGTAATGAAGTGGTTATAGCTAGACTGACTCGTGGTTGCCAAAGGTTCAGAGAGCAAAGTTGATACTATGGTAGTAGAGGCAATTGCAAAGTAGGTTGTATTTGGCAAAAATACTAAGCATCGTGAAATAGTCCTTAAGTGCGACACTGTTGGACACAGCCAAGGAAATGGCATTGTGAAAGACGATTGCACAGGTGTAGTAAGAGTGGTACCAAGACTAAGGATACTGTAGGATGTGGTGTGATAAGATTGGGATTGAGGGTGAAAGAATGTGTTATCGAAACATTTAAAATTGGTGTGGAAATTAACTAGGTTGGCTACGACAGAAAGCATGAAAGAGGGAGACTGTTGTAGGCAAAGGTAAACTTTCTTATTGATGAGTTTTTCATGAAGCTCATCAAATGATATAGGAGGGTTGCGTCCATTGATAATATCAACATTCAGTTTATATACAATATGAAGGCCATTAAGAATTTTCTACATGAGATCTCCGTGGACCATGAGTTTGCTGAGTGCCTTCAGTTCATCAACACAATATTTAATGGACTGTATATATGTTGAGATTGACTGAAATCCTTACGTTACATGTTTGATATGGTTTTTAATTTCCTTAATGTAACCGTGAGTGGGTCAAGGATAAATGTTAGCTATAATTTTGAAGTATCACAGATGTTTGGGATTAGGGGCTAAAAAGGATGATAGATGAAGTGAGAGTGACAACTATAGCACTAAATATTAATGTGTTTTGTCAGAGAAAGTGTGATATGTCAGGTTAGGTGTGAAAATATTACTAATGATGGTTGTAGGAGGAGGTGAAGGGCGGGATCCATTAATAAATTTAAGTAAATTATGTCTAATTAAAAGAGCTTCAATTTGTAATTTTCAAGAGATATAGTTGGTAGGTGCAACTTTGAGAGAATTGTTAATTTTAAGAATGATAAAGGATTGTTTGGGTTCCTACATATTATGAAAAATAATTTGATTGTTTGTGCCAGCCATAATTGAGAAAAGAATAATGAAAATAATGGCTAATAAAGGTAGTGATACTGTGCACATATAATGTTCATAGTGGCTACTATATCGATGGGCACTATTCACAAGAGTTAGCAATACTGAGAGTTATAAAAGTTAAGAGTTAACACTATTAAGAATTAGAAGATTATAAGAGTCGACAAATTTTTAAAAGTTAGAAACCTTGTCTAAAATAGGATAATGACCTAGGAATACACTAATAATGATATAGTTGCAAAGAGTTACAATAGGTGTTAGGAAATGTTATTGTACAAGTATGTTCTCAAATATTATTTACCTGATCTATGTTTACCAATGTAGTTTAGTGGTGAATCAATATTTTATAGATCAGTGTATATCTATATCTGAACGGTACAGATGGTTGTTCTTAACTGACTGTGAGCTTAGAGCTAGTATAAGCATACGGGTATCCAGTCAAGACTAAATACTGAACAGACTCACGAAGACCCCAATAGACATCCTATAAAGCGGCCAAAGGAAGGTACTCTTCAGTTGAGTAGTATTCGTGGTCATTTGACCTGAGAATTAAGGTGGACTTAAAAGTGATCCACTATACTTTGGTTCCCTTTATGTCACAGATCTTTCATAGCCTTACCATTAAATGTCACTAGGTATGGTCTAATACTCATGGAGTCTAGTGTGTGTAGATACAAAATCTATCAGCTTATATAGGTATGTTATGGCCACAAGCATAAACCTAGGAAATGATTTTCTCACAGGGTTAAATAATATAACAAAAGTATTTGTGTATATTGTTTATCGAGATAAAAATCTGAAAATAAGCTCATAGATGGGCTTACGAGAATTTGACGGTGTTGATCTATATCCTCGCATCACACATCTAGGGTATAAATGATGGAATAATTATAAGTATGGTTGTGACCTCAACTTCTATAGTCTAATATGCTGATTTGCAATATCAGTAACGTGTGTACAGGGCATCAATCACGGACTCATGGCATAGTTGCATTTGACGAATAGGGTGTGAACCTAGAGAGTTTCATAATATGAAATGTATTCATTGTGCACTTAGGCAGTATACAATATTAAATAGTTCAATACAATAAAATCTAGTAATTTACTATGGTTAAGTTAACTAAAATATGTAGTTAATGGTGAGACCCACTTTTGTTAACTTGGTAACCTAGTAAGGGTATAAAAGTAATTTTACTTGGTTGATTATTTAATTATTAAATAATTAAAATAAATAAATATTTATTTAATTATTAAAATATATTAAAAAATTAAAAACAAAACTAGTACTGTCGCTAGAAAACGGTGGTCGGCGGCTAGTTGACAGCTGTTTTCCAACAACAATGCCAATTTTTATTTTTAATTTTTTTGTATAATTGAATTTATTTACAAATTATTTTACAAAATAAACCAATTACATGACGATACGTGTCCAAAAGTATTAATCACATTATGACAAGTGTCATATTATTAAAATTTATTTTTTAAATTATATTAAATTAAATTAGTAGATGAGATTGTGCCACGTGTTCAAAAATCACATTATGACAAGTGTCATATTATTAAAATTTATTTTTTAAATTATATTAAATTAAATTAGTAGATGAGATTGTGCCACGTGTTCAAAAATCACATTATGACAAGTGTCATATTATTAAAATTTATTTTTTAAATTATATTAAATTAAATTAGTAGATGAGATTGTGCCACGTGTTCAAAAAGACAATGAATTAGTAAGATTATGCCATGTGTTCAATGTGTAATATATTTGTATTACTAGATTACATTTTTACCTTCTACCATTAAAACTAACAGCAAAAAATTAACCGATTATGGTAAAATTGGGTATTTTAAATTTAACTCAGGTAAAGTTGTTAATTAGCTCAAAATATTAAGGTAAAATTGTACTTATCCCAAAAGTTTATAACATTTTAAAAGCAGTTATTTTTGAACATTTTCCAATTAACTTTCATGGATTCGGGTTGTAGATAAATTCTTAATTGATTGTATATAATTAAAATTATTTCATTTTAATTCAATTTGATTCATTTTGGATTAATATAAAAAATAAATAAATAATTA
The DNA here is from genome assembly GCA_946807835.1 of Ailanthus altissimus. NCBI lineage: Eukaryota > Viridiplantae > Streptophyta > Magnoliopsida > Sapindales > Simaroubaceae > Ailanthus > Ailanthus altissimus. Next base: position 2,184,587 of record OX327690.1, on the reverse strand, counting down.
GAAAAAAATAAAACCAAATTGAACTGTTTAATTTTTTATTAGTTTAGAATCAAACAGACCAAAATTACAATTGTACATATAAAATTTAATCTAAACCAACTTTTTAAACATAAAATTTATGTGTAATTGGATTAAAATATCCTTATTTCATTTAAATTAACAGAAAAAATTATGGAATTGGAGTAAAATTAGATATTTTGAATCTAATTAGGATAAAATTGAGTATCTTAAATTTAATTGGGATAAAAGTAAGTATTTTGAATTTAAACAAAACAAAATTGTCTATTAAATTAAACTTTAAATGTAAAATGATCCTTCTCTCTATATTATATAAATATATAACCCCAATAAAAATTAATGAAATTAAACAATTGTATCTCAATTATGTAAATATAACATTATTACTCTTTAAAAAAACTTCTAACTCATAACAAATTTTAAAAAAAATTGATATATGACCATTGTATGATTTCTTTTTTCTATTTAGATATAAGAATGGAATGATAATCCCTACCTGTTTCATTATTTGTGAGGTTTATAGATTGACAGACTCGATTATTTGGTAAGATGGATTCAAAATTTAAATTTTTAGACTAGGTTTATGAGTTGAGCCCAATAAATAAAACATATTAATAGCATTAATAATATATTTTGTCTCGTATATGTACATTGGTCTGCATCCACAAATTCTTAAAAAAAAAGGCCCAAAATGTGTTTATTGAATTCCATCTACAACTGAAACTTATGCTTACTCATTTGTTAGTTATATATAATTTAATTTGTTTATTCTAGATGAACATAATCATTACATGCATAAACCTCTTGAGTTAGATGGAAAGATATGAAGCATTAGAGTTCAATTTCCAAAAAAAATTAGACCAACAGTTACTCTTAAACAAAAAAAAATGACATGATGATAATAATTTACGATCATATCTATATTTTTCAATTTATTAAGCACAAATTTTGGTCCTAAATGGAGTTTAATAATAAAAACATTACTTTTCAGAATTTATTGACCAAACAAAGAGACATAAAGATTTTTTGAAGCCCTGAAAATGGCCCCTGCATATGATATCGTTTTATTATTATTTTTTTAAGAGAAATTCAATATAAAAATCAACAAGTTTAGGATTTATTTATTTTTTCAACAGAAGAACGGAAGGTTGTGAAAAGTTTGTGAACACAACAGAATAATTTATTGTGAAATTCATACTGAAAAGTTCAAACAAAATTTTAGAATTCATTTTCAAAGAAGAATTAAAATAAAATAATTTAAAATATTTGACATAAAGCCTTAAAAATAGTTGATGTTTCATAATTATGAAAAGTTCGTAAATACAACAGCATAATTTATCGTAAAATTATACTGAAAACTTCAAGGAAAATTGTATAATTCATTTCAAAAGTTGGATTAAAGTAAAATATTTGACATAAAGCTTTAAAAATAGTCGATGTTTCAACTTTTTAGTTGAAGTCTTTGTCTTTTGATTATGATAACAATTTGGCTTACATCTCGGCGAACTATTATTCATTTTCGAAAGAAACAATGCTGTCTTAGCTTTCACATGATGTTTCTCATCTTTCATGGAAGAAAATCCACAAGAGACAAACGAATCTCACTATTGTCGAGGAGGGGGCATGGCCCCAAGCACCGCAAAATTATAAAATATGACAAGAAAGTATGGTACACCAGTGTCTAGGATATTGGATGTGAAGTTAATCTTTTTAATTTAATATTTTAATGAAATGTTTTTTAATTTTAATTAATATTTGTTTTATAAAAGAATTAAAAGCCTTTTTATAATCGTGAAAAGTCTATAAACATAACATAATAATTTATTGTGAAATTCATACTGAAGAAGATTTTATAATTCATTTCCAAAGAAGAGTTAAAATAAAATAATTTAAAATATTTGACATAGAGCTTTAAAAACAGTCGATGTTTCAATTATTACTCACTATTGCCATGAATCCAGCACCGCAAAACTATTAAGTATGATGTGAAGTTAATGTTTTTAATCTTTAATAATTTAATGGCATTTCTTTTCAATTTCCATTTTGTCATATACATGATTGATTGATGCAAGTATTGCTTAATAAAAAATATTTAAATATAATGAACATGTAATCGTGAACAATTTACAATCATATGTACATTTTTTGCCAATTTATATAAGCAACGGCTGCATTTACTAAATAATTTTGCGTGAATTTTAAATACTTGGTGACTTATATATGACAAAATTGTCATGTTCTCTTTTTTTTTTAAAAAAAAAACCCTCAAAATCATATGTAAAATTATCAACTTATTAGGCGGTGCAGGTTCTAGAAAGAATTTGTAAATAGATTTTTTTGAGTCAATTTTAAGCATTGTGGACCTTTTTTATATATATGACAAATAAAATTTAAAATATTAAAAAAGATCAATTAAATTCTTGAGCACTTGCTTTAATAATAAGTCTTGTATATCTCTATGGTTTTGGTTAGGAGTATGAACGCTGATGAATGTCATGACAAAATTGAAATTAAAAAAATTAAAAAATATTTTATTTCCTCTGTAGGTTATGTAATTCGGACATCTATTAGTGTATTGTGTTTAAAAGAAAAAAAAAAAGAAAGATCAGCTAATATAATGTAGCCTGAAAAGTAGCCGATTGTCTGCCTAAGACGAATCAATTCTTAAAATTATTTCATTTTAATTCAATTTAATTTAATTTAATTTAATTATTTAATACAATTTTTGTTAAAATTTAAAAATAATTAAAAAATAAAAATGAAACCAAATCGTAAAATTTTTATTTGTTTCGAATAAAACGGACCAAAAATTACAATTGCCCATGTAATTAATATTGTTCTTCATTGAAGTTAGAAAATTTGACCAAAATTAAAATTCGTCCATTTAATAGGCTAAAAATCTTCATGGAACATTGAATTTGTAATTATTTAATAATTAAAATTTCAATTTAGTGAGAAGGTTTGGTTCCCGACCTGTCCTGAATATTAAATTTGTAATTATTTTTTCTTTCAATTTTAAATATATAAAAATAAATAAATATATATAGTTGAAGGCATTACCACTTCAACCTCTAATTTGAAAGTTCTTTTTTTGACACCCGAAACTTCTTGATTGATCTGCCAGCCAACAAAGTTGTTAATTTGAAAGTTCTTTTGTTATGTTTTGTATACAATTATATTATATATTTAAGAATAAGGATAATTTTATTTTAGAGTTTAGATAATTTTACGTTAGTTATATTTAAAATATTTAATTTTACTTTAATTAAATTTAAAATACTTAATTTACCTTCATAAAATTTAAAATACTCATTTTTACTTTAATTCATTAATTTTTATTAATTTAAATATAACAAAAGTAATTTAGTCTAATTACAAATAAAATTTAATCTAAACCAACTTCTTAGACATAAAATTTATGTGTAACTAGACTAAAATATTCTTATTTTATTTAAATTAACAAAAAAATAATAATAAAAGTGATAAAATCAAATATTTTAAATTTAATTAAAATAAAATTAGATATTTAAAATTTAATTATGATAAAATGAAGTATTTTAAATTTAATTAAAATAAATTTATTTATTAAACCAAACTCTTAAGGTAAAATGGTCATTGTCTCATATATTATATATATAACCCCAATAAAAGCTATTGAAACGAAATAACTATATTTCATCTATGTTGTTGGGGAGATAACGCCTTTCTCTCTCTCGAAGTTATGTTGGAGTGAAGAACTTAAAATTCAACTTAGAACTTTAACCTCTTTGCGTAGTGAAATAACTTGTCAATTAAGTAAACACAACAATAATTCAAAGTAGAAAACACAAGAGTACAACACAATCTTATGTGGTTAGGCCAATCGCCTACGTTTATGGTAGATCCAAAGATCCTAGTCTCTCTTCTTATAACTCCTTAGAGATTTTACAAGAAAACTCAATATGAAGAACCTTCAAAATGACCTAAACGTTTAGTGAACTCTTACTCTACCACGAACAATGATCACCCAAACAATGGTTCCACTCTAGTGCACACAAGCATTTAGTGTCTACCTAGTTCTTTCCCTCTCTCAGAATTTCTCTCAATGCTTGATATGAAATCAAGGGTTTACAAGTATTTATATAGAGTGTATTTCGTGCCTACTAACCATATTTCTTGTTGGAGTAAGAGTCCACTTATTTTAAAAATCCTAAACTTCCCAAAACTAGAAATTCCAAACCAAAACGAATTTTTTCACGCGTTCTGACGCTGCGGTGCTCATCTCTGGGCACTACAGCGTTGAATAAAATTGCGCCCAGCGTTGCGGCTTTGAGTTACTGTCCTGGGCGCCGCGGCGCTAAGCCTGTATTCCTATCCCTATTTTCTTGCATTCTTCACGTCTTTAAGTCCCGTTTTACTTCTTCCTTCGTGTCCCATACATTCTAAACTTCTCTATACATATCTCACACTTTCTATACTTCTTATAACTCTTTATTTTGATATTTATTTTAATTCTTATCTAAATTAAAATTATTAAATCACCAATTTTTTTACATATATAAATTTAACATTACTACTCTTTAAAAATATCTTCAACTCATAACAAATAAAAAAGAATTATATATGATCAGGGGATGATTTCTCTCTTCACTTATATATAAGAATGGGATGATAACGCCTACCTATTTCATTGTTGGAGGGATTCATAGATGGGCTGACTTGATTATTTCACAAGATAATTCAAAATCTAAGATTGTGAATTAAGTTATATGCGAGTTGGTTAACCTTATAAATCTTTGTAATTTTTTTTTCTGCATTTGGTTAAATGATTAATAATTTATTAGTTATTGGAAAATAAAAATTGTATATTTGTCAGCTCCATCGATCATTGTCGTACTATTTAGATTAAGAAAATATTTATAAGGATTAAAATAATATATTTTTCTTGATGAAATAACACTAGCAAATGATAATGCTGATAGATACTGACAAATCACTTTTTAATATTTTATGATTTCTGATTTCTGATACTGACAATTTTTGTGCGAGTTTTGTTTGATCTGGATACGAACTTTTTTACTTTTTTCGGAACTCGAATTATAATCAATTTTTTTTTGGTGCAAGCTAAATCTGGGTTAAAGTTCAGGCCGAATATTAAATTCGTAACAATACCTTTATGACATGTGGCCAAATATTAAATTTTCTTTTTTTATATAGTAAATTTTCAACAAAATAAATAAAATAGTTAAATTGCTTATTTTTTCAAGATTACATAATTATAATGTTAATATTATATTAAATTATATTATAAATATTACAATTAGATTGTGCTATCATTTTTTTTAAGTAACACACAAATATGAGGTGTATTCCATTAGAGCTAAATTATTAGTTTTTTTTTTTTTTGAAGTAACATATGCAACTTTTAAAGATATTTAATTTGAACTATCTTAAATAAGAGTTAATTTAAATAATTTATTTAAATTATATTTTATTAAAATTTAAAAATATTTAATTTAACATAAACTTACAATATATAAAAATTAAATACTAGTTATATTATAAGTGATATGATTATAATTTAATATAATCTGTAAAATTTTCATTTGACGCTATAGTCTCCAAATCAAACCAATATAAATAAAGTTTTTTTCTTTTTTTTCATTGTAGATAAAGAACCCTATTAAACTTAAATAAATTTAATAATGAAATATCATTATAATCTTAGTTCTTATTTAAGCTAATCTTCAAATTCTAATTGCTATAGTTTTTTAAATATATTTTTTTAATATTTATTTTGATAATTTAATATAATATAACTTAAATTGTATTCAAATGAATATAAATCTAATTTATAATTATACCTAACACATACATCCACAATTTCTTAAAAACAAGACCCGGAATTCATTTATTATACTTCATCTAGAACTGAAACTTGTATTTCTTAATTTGTTGGTCTATTTATAATTTTAATTTTGTTTAAATAAACATAATCATTGCATGCATAAACCTCTTGAGTTAGATGGTAATATGTTAAGCATTAGAGTTCAATTTCCAACAAAAATTAGACTAAGAGTTACTCTTACAACCAAACAATAAATAAAATTTACATCATGATGAAAAATTACAATCATATAGCACTGACAAAAGATAATGCTCGGTGGATGCTGACAAATAATTTTAAACTTCAACATTAGAAATTGTTTTATTTGCAGGAACATCACAACTAATACTTAATAAATTGATTATTACATTGCAACTAATACTAAACAAATTGATTAATTTATACGCGGTTGGAAACTTTTGTTGACGAACATGGCCGTTATGTTCGTGCGAGATTGGAAGTTGTGATTCACCGCGTATAAATATTCAATAAGACTCACCTAAAAGTATGAGGTGCGAGATTGGAAGTTGTGATTTCAACAAAAATCTTTTCCAACATTGTTTTATATTTGAATTTTTTTTATTTAATACTGAATATGATTTAAATTTAATTTGTTTAATTACGTTGATATTTAGTCTTGAGCTTTCTGAGGTCAGACTAATAGCTCGACTAATGGTTGAATTTATATTCCGCACAAATAACAAAAATTATGAATAGGTCGATGTTATTTTCTCCGAAATTTTCTTGTAGACTCAATTTGCCAATTAATTGAGATAATAATATATTTAAGCGACCCACAAAAATTTCTTAGAGACTCAATTTGCTAATTAATTAATTTAATAACATATTTAATTTAATTTAATTTAATTCAATATATGTGAAATGAAGATTAAAACTAGATCGAAATGCATCATCTAAAAATCAAAAAAATATTTGATGATATAAGTCAGCATTTTTATGAGAATAGAAAATTAAAGATGATAAAATTGTGAAACAATATTTATATGACTAGTAAAAACTATTGATAAATTTTAAAAAAGATAAAAATTGTTATTTTAATTTTTATTTAAAATTATAATCAAAATAATGTTATTGAGTTTTTTTTTTCAAAAAATTAAAAAAACAAATTATGCAAATACTCGTGAATGCTATAATAGATATTCGCATATATTTTGCTAAATTTGTACTAGTTCTTAATTTATTATGAATTTTAATTTTATGTATTGTGAGAATAGTGATTAAAAATTATTGGAATATAATTTGGGGATCAAGCCAAGTGCGTAGGGTGCGCACGGATTGAAGACGGACGCGAAAGGAGGCAAAAAACGAAGAAGGGCGCACCAAGCGCCAGCGTCGCAACGACCAAGCATGGGCGCTGCGGCGCAAATTCTAATATGTTAGCGCCGCGGCGCCGAGAAGCCAGCGCCGCAGCGCTCAGCAGAAAGTGCGCCAGCGCTTGAGCGACAAGATCCTAGTGCTAGATACGGGAACAGTATCCCAAAATTAGGAAACTTCCTAATTTCATCTCCCACTTGTTTTGGGACTCCCTAATACGACTCCCACACGTCTAGATAAAACCTAGGACGTCCCAAGGCCTATATAAAAGCTATCAATTGGCTTGTAAACACATCTTAGTGATCAACAATAATTTTAGTGATAATTCTTAATGGTTCTTTGTGAGAGAAAATCCCTAGAGGGCAAGAGAGAGTTTTCTTTGTGATCTTTCTTGTAATAGGCATACTTTGTGGTTGCCTTGTGATTCATAATAAGAGAAGAGTGTGATCTTGATCCGCCGTGGACGTACGCAAGTTGCCGAACTACGTAATTCTTTGTGTGTTCTTCTTCTACCCCCTTCTCTCTTTTATTTCTTAATAACTTGTTTTGCATTATTATATTACTTGGGTGAATTGTTTAGCTTTGTTTGTGTGTTTCTGCTTAAACAAACTAGTATCAGAGCTTTGGTTCTAAGCAGATATGGTCACACCCAAGTATGAGGTAGAGAAATTCAACGGTACGAATGACTTCAATCTGTGGAAGATAAAGGTTAAGGCGTTGTTGATGAGCCAAAGACTTGGTTCGGCATTAGAGGAGACTACAGCTCCATCTAGTGATGAAAAGAAGACGCCAGAGTCATCTAGAGCAGAAGCAGAAAGAAGGAACATTCAAGAAAGAGCTCATAGTACAATCGTTCTGTCATTGAGCGATGAAGTATTAAGAGAAGTAGCAGGTGAGACGACGGCAATAGATCTTTAGAAGAAGCTTAACTCTCTTTATATGAGGAAATCGTTGGCCAACAGACTACATATAAAGAAGAAGTTGTATCAGCTGTTTATGTCAGAGGGGACGCCGATGAAAAATCATATAGACGCCTTCAATAAGACCATCCTTGATCTTGAGTCTATCAACAACAAGATAGAAGATGAAGATAGAGCAATTATCCTGTTGAGTTCACTCCCCAAGAGCTATGAGAGTTTTATTGATACGCTACTCTACGGCAGAGAGAGTTTAACGATGAGTGATGTGAAATCATCATTAAACTCAAAGTTATTAGGAAAGCAGGCTGACGGTAATGCAGAAAGTTTATCTGTAAGAGGAAGGCCCTCATATAGAGATGGGAAGACAAAAGGCTCAAGGTCGAAGTTTAGGACTCTTAGGTAGTGCTATTACTGCAAGAAAGAGGGGCACTTTATAAAGGACTGTACTGAGAATAAAGCACAGGATAAGAAGAAAGCGGATGCTGCGCTTGCCTATGATGATAGCTATGACAGCGCAGAGACACTCATCGCTACTGATAGTATAAACTTTGAACAATGGGTTTTAGATTCTGGTTGTACTTTTCACATGTGCCCGCACAAGTCTTGGTTTAAAAATTTCTAGCCTATTAGTAGTGGTAAGGTCTTAATGGATAATGACATTGCATGTCAGATGATGGAAATTGGTAGTGTTAAACTTAGGCTACATGATGAGCGAGTGAGAGAGTTGATAGATGTTAGGTATGTTCCTGACTTGATGAGAAACTTGATCTTACTAGGGACTTTAGACCAAAATGGGTGTTCCATCAGGATCGACGGAGGAATTTTAAGAGTTTTGAGAGGTTCCATGGTGGTGATGAAAGGAGAGAAGCACAAAAGTGTTTAAGTACTTAAGGGTGAAGTCGTGAGTGGTTCTGTATTATTCTCTATAGATGATGAGAGTATGCAAACCAAGTTGTGGTATCTTAGACTGGCACACCTAGGCGAGAGAAACCTAAAGGAGTTATATAGCCAAAAGGTCTTTGGAGAGGATAAGTTCCAGCCCTTGGAGTTTTGTGAGCATTGTGTGCTAGGGAAAGCACATAGAGTGAGGTTCAGTACTGGCGAGCATAAGACTAAGGGGACTTTTGACTACATACACTCGGATCTTTGGGGACCAGCTCAGCCAGCTACTCGTGGTGGTGTTAGATATTTTCTTAGCTTGATTGATGACTATTCAAGGAAGCTGTAGGTCTATGTGTTGAAGAGCAAGGATCAAGCCTTTGAAATATTAAAGACTTGGAAGGTTCTTGTTGAAAATCAGACTGGCAAAAGGGTAAAGAGGCTTAGGACTGACAACGGCCTCGAGTTTTGCAACAGAGAGTTTAATGGGTTTTGTGCCAAACATTGGATTGCAAGGTATAGAACAGTAAGATCAACACGCAGCAGAATGGGGTTGCTGAGAGGATGAACTTGACCCTACTTGAAAGGGTTAGATGCATGCTTACCAATGCGAAGATGTCTAAGACATTCTGGGGAGAAGCTGTAGTGACTGCTGCTTACTTGATAAACAGAAGTCCCTCATCAGCAATTGACTTCAAGATGCTAAAAGAGAAATGGTCTGGTAATCCTCCGAAGTATGACCATCTTAAAATATTTGGTTGCCCTACCTTTGTAGATGTTAAGGAGGGGAAGTTGGAACCTAGAGCTATTAAAGGGGTATTCATAGGATATCCCGAAGGAGTAAAAGAATACAAGGTGTGGTGTAAAGACTTAACACCACCAAGGAGTATCATAAGCCTTGATGTGACATTCGATGAGATGACGATGCTGAAAACTTCCTAAGTAGATGAGAAAGAAGAACCTGTGACCAAGGAAAACTCAGCACCCGAGTAAATAGAAGTTGAAGTAGCGCCTGAAAATGGATCTGATATGCCCCAAAATTAACACTTCAACAAGGAAATCCTTGAAGATGAACTAAAAACACCGACGAGTTCCTCTAATTCCACCCAAAAGAAGACTAGAACTCCTGAGTTGGAACTTGAAGAGTACCAGCTTGCTAGAGATAGGCTAAGAAGAACGATTAACCCACCAGTTATGTATGCACAAGTAGACTTAGTTGCTCATGCTTTTAATTCTGCTTACACTCTTGAGTATGATGAGCCTATGACATATGGTGAGGCTATGAAGAGTGAAAACAAGAAAGAATGGCAGCAGGCCATGGAAGAAGAAATTAATTCTCTTAGGAAGAATAATACCTGGAAGTTGGTGGAGAGACCTCAAAAGAAGCTAGTTGGGTGCAAGTGGGTATATAAGATGAAAGAGGGGATACCGGAGATTGAGCCTACGAGATTCAAGGCTAGGTTAGTAGCATAAGGTTTTATTCAGAGAGAGGGAATCGATTTTCATGAGATATTCTCTCTAATTGTCAAGCACACATCTATTAGGATTTTGTTAGCCATGTGTGCAAATCTTGATTTACACAGAGAGCAAATGGACGTAAAGACAGCTTGTCTACGTGGAGAGCTTGAAGAAATAATATACATGAAACAACCGCAAAGGTTCAAAGAGCCTGGAAAAGAAAATGATGCTTGTTTGCTAAAGAAGTCATTATACGGGTTAAAGTAATCACCTAGACAGTGGTATAGGAGATTTGATGAATTTATGAGAGCTTGTGGCTTTAATAGGAGCAAGTATGATGGATGCATGTACTTTAAGAACATGAGTTGTAGGATGATGTATTTGCTTCTATATGTCGATGATATGTTAATCGCATGCAAGAATATGGAAGAAATACAAAAGCTCAAGAAGCAGTTAAGTGGCGAGTTTGAAATGAAGGATTTGGGAGCAGCGAAGGGAATTTTGGGTATGGACATTGTGAGGGAAAGAAGAGATGTTATCTTCTTGTCCCAACAGTGATATATAGTCAAAATTCTAGAGAAGTTTGGTATGTCAAACGTGAAAGCTGTCTATACTCCTTTGGCCATGCATTTCAGACTATCAGCAGCACAGTCACCGACATCCGAGGATGAGAAACTGCAGATGAGCAAAGTACTGTATGCAAGCGCTGTGGGGAGCATCATGTATGCAATGGTTTGCACAAGACCAGACATAGCACAGGCTGTGAGTGTGGTGAGTAGATACATGACGAATCTAGGTAAAGATCACTGGCTTGCAGTAAAGTGGATTCTGAGATATCTCAAGGGAACGTCGAATCACGGGTTGGTGTATAAGAGAGATGAAGACAGTAATAAAATAGTAAGAGGGTACGTAGACTCAGATTATGCAGGTGATCTTGACAAGAGAATATCGTTGACGGGTTACGTATTCATAGTGTTTGAGTGTAGTGTGTGTTGGAGATCAGTTCTACAACATGTGGTTGCACTTTCTACCACAGAGGCAAAGTACATAGCTGTTGGTGAAGCTATAAAGGAGGCCGTGTGGTTAAAAGGCATATGGGCGGAGATATTGGCTCGTAAAGATGTAAACACCGGTGTGTACTGTGACAGTCAGAGTGCCATACACCTAAGCAAGCATCAAGTGTTCCACGAGAGGTCAAAATACATTGATGTGAGGCTCCATTACATTCGTGAGATCGTCCAAAGTGGTGAAGTTAGTCTGACAAAGATAGCGTCATCTAGAAACCCTGCTGATATGTTGACTAAGCCACTGCCCTCGGTTAAGTTGGTCCTATGCAAGGACTTAACCGGAGTCACTACTTTGTGAGGGTGACCGAAGATGCGGAAATGAGAGATCGATTTACTTTATGAATGATTTTGAATCAAGGAGGAGATTTGTGAGAATAGTGATTAAAAATCATTGGAATATGATTTGGGGATCAAGCCAAGTGCGTAGGGTGCGCACGGATCGAAGACGGACGCGAAAGGAGGTGAAAAACGAAGAAGGGCGCACCAGGCGCCAGCGCCGCAACGACCAGGCATGGGCGCTGCGGCGTAAATTCCAGTATGTTAGCGCCGCAGCGCTCAGCAGAAAGCGCGCCAGTGCTGTAGCGACGAGATCCCAGCGCTGCAGCGCTGGATGCGGGAACAGTATTCCAAAATTAGGAAACTTCCTAATTTCATCTCCCACTTGTTTTAGGACTCTCTAATACGACTCTCACATGTATGGGGAAAATGTAGGACGTCCCAAGGCCTATATAAAGGCTATCAATTGGCTTGTAAACATATCTTGGTGATCAATAATAATTTTAGTGATAATTCTTAGTGGTTCTTTATGAGAGAAAATCCCTAGAGGGTAAGAGAGAGTTTTCTTTGTGATCTTTCTTATAATAAGCATACTTTGTGGTTGTCTTGTGATTCATAATAAGAGAAGAGTGTGATTTTGATCCGTCGTTGACGTAAGTAAATTGCCGAACTACGTAATTCTTTGTGTGTTCTTCTTCTACCACTTTTTCTTTTTTATTTTTTAATAACTTATTCTGTATTATTATATTACTTAAGTGAATTGTTTAACTTTATTTATGTGTTTCTGCTTCAACACGTATCAAATTCATCTTAAATTTACTTCATACATTACTAAATCATTTTCAACGAAATAAATTTCAACAAATTTATGAATTTGTAAGGTCAATGTTAAAACTTTGTTAAGGTCAGACATATTTAATAATTTATTAAGGTATATTTAAAGGGAATTTAGTGAGGGGGGTTTGGTTCCGACATGCCCCAAATATTAAATTTGTAATTTTGTTTTCTTTCAATTTTAAATAATAAAATAAATAAATATATATATATATATAGTTGAATGCATTACCACTTCAACCCCTATTTGGAAAGTTCTTAATTGGCGTGCCAGCCAACAAAATTGAACTTTCCTTTGTTATGTCTTGTACACAATTATATTATAATATTTTGTAACACCCAATGCAACAAATCAGTAATTTTGACGACACCTATTGACATTTAAACCACCATGTAGAAATCAAAACCGCCATCTTTTTCTTATTTTTACAACTCTCCCATTAACCACAACAATCAAGCTACCACAAATTGGCAATGGTCATCATATATATTAAATGATAGCCACAGCAGTTTGATATATTTGTTTTAACTTTACATTATTACATACATTTAAATTAAATTGATGAAATATATTAAGTTATTAAAGAAAAATAGTAAAACTTTGGAGACTAGAGAATTGAAACTCCATCTTTGTTTTTCAAACAGTAATGCTATCCTTATATAATTAAAATAAAAAATTTGTATTTCAATTGATACAACACTAGATATGCTCATTGTTGATTAGTATAATATAATTACTATATTAGTGAAAAAAATAATAACAATTATCTAATAAATGATAATCTCTAACTAGCGACACATTAGTTAGATATGACAATTGTATACTAATTATTTAAATGTAGCAGTACTTTTAAAAATTCTCCAATTTAAAATGAATCCAAAATATTTGATTTGTATTCACTTAATTAATGGCCCATCTTCCTTATCTAATCTCAATCTTAAGAGAAAGAATAATAAGAAGAAGAACAAACTGAAGAAACCATCTAATTTAGAATTTTTACAAATTAAAAAAATAAAGAAACAAAGCCTAAAGAAAAGTGTTCCCGATGTGGCATTAAAGGCATGTAAAGAGAAATTGTCGTTTAGCAAGAGCTAAATAGATAACTTTACTTTCCAATAATATTCTTTTCATTAAGATATATTTAGTAATTGATTCTATAGATTCTTGGATAGTAGAATATGGAGCAACTAATCATATTTGCAATTCGTTACAAGGGTTCTAGGAAACTAAATTACTGAATGATGGAGAAATCTATCTTGGGTTAGGAAATGGTGCAACTATTGCAACAAAAGTAGTGGGAGTTGTGCATCTGTATGTTAATAATTTTAGGACTTTAATATTAAAAGATTATTTATTGGTACCTGGAATAAAATGCTTTGATCATTGTTTGAGTAAATATAATTACTCTGTCATGCTCAATTTTGGAGATCAAAAAGTTTAAGTCGTTATATGTTCAAATATAATGGTTAACAATATAATATATATATGTATATATATATCATAAAATCAAATCATTGTATAATGCAAAATTGAATAACGAATCTAATCACTATAAAAAGATTATAATGTCTCTCACTAATCAAATATATCTATAGCATTTATGTCTTTATTATGTTAGTTTAGATAGGATTCAAAGACTAGTTAAAAAAGAATTTTTTTTGAATTTATTAGAGATTTAACCATTAGTGTGTGTGTCAATCCTGTATAGAAGATAAATTGACAAGAAGAACCTTTAATGTTAAAGCTAATAGAGTCACTAAAGTGTTAGAATTAGTGTACTCTAATTATGAAGAAACAATAAAAAAGAGTAGGCTAGATAGGAATGTGAAAACCTTTAAAGTTAGGCTTATATCAAAAGTGTAGAAAGAAGGTATCAGTTTTGAGGAAATCTTTTTGTCAGTAGTCATGCTTAAATCAATCAAAATTCTCTTATCTATTGCAGCAAATTTTAATTATGAGAGTTAGTAAATGGATGTTTAGACTACCTTCTTTAATGGATCACAAGAGAAGAATGTTAAGCTCATCTCAAACTAAGCAAAGTAACAAAATTATGTTCAAGCTTTCCATGCAACATTCTAAAAGGGATTGATTCCTTTATACATAGGATTAATCTATCTAAGTTTAAGTAGCTTAAGACACCTAAAAAAAGAGATAAATTGTATGAGAGGAAATTCGGTAGGAAGTCTCATTTATGTATACTATGTATTACACCAGATACTTTTTTATTCAATTAGAATGGTTAATAGATATCAATTAGATCCAGGAATAAAATATTAGATTGCAGTAAAATGTATATTCAAGTATCTCTTGGAAATGAAATATTATATGCTTTTGCATTCCAATAAAAAGCTTGTACCTATTAGGAATGTAGATTAAAATTTTGAAGCAGATAAAGATACATGGAGATTAATCTCATGAACTATGTTTACTTTAGGTAGATGGACTATAAGTTGGAGGAGTGTAAAACATTCACGTAATGCAGACTTCGTCATGGAAACTTAATATTTAGCTTCATCTCAAACCGCAAAAGAGGTTGTATAGCTATGAAATTCCTTATAGAGCTTGTACTGGTATCTAGTATTTAGATGCCTATTGTTCTTTATTGAGATAATAGTAGAGCAGGAGAACAATTTAATGAACCAAGGTACCACAATAGAGGAAAATACATTAATAGGGTGTTTAATGATGTAATTCGGCTAAAATTGTTTCCCTTTCCTTGAAAACAAAGCAAAGAACTGGTTGTTATCACTCCCATGTCGATTTATAGCTACATGGGATAATGTTGCTAAGAAATTTCTCGCAAAATTTTTTGCACCTACCAAAACTACCAAAATGAGGAATGACATCATAACCTTTTTACAACTAGATGGAGAATTTTTGTATAAGGCTTGGGAAAGATATGAGGACATGCAAAGAAAATGTTCTCACTATGGAGTCCCAAATTGAATACTTATAGAAACATTCTATAATGGGTTAGTTGTATAATTCAAAAAATAGTAGATGCCTCAGTTAAAGGAGCGCTCATGAATAAATCAATTGATAAAGCTTATAATCTACTAGATGAGATAACATCTAATGCTAACCAATTACCCATTGAAAGAGCAACTCCAAGAAAATTTGTTGGACTACATTAAGTAGACACCTTAACAATATTATTTGCCAAAGTCATCCTTTTAACTAAATAATTAAGCACCTTTGGAGTTAATGTCGTCAAGAGTCAACCAATCACTTGTAACAAGAAGAGCCTTTCAACCGTAGTAACCTTAATTAAAATTTCTACAACTTTAGATAGAGGGATCATTCTAATGTTTCATGGAGCAATAATAATCAAGGACAACTTACCATGAATCCTTCAGGGGTTCCAAACATAAGCATAACAAGACAAAAATCCAAGCTTAGATGTTATATTCTTACAATACATGAAAAAAACTAATGCACTTCTTCATAATTAAGTTGTGTAATTTAGAATCTTAAAAAATCAAGTAGGACAACGTGCTACTGCAATTAATAAGCAACCTTAAGGAGCTCTAACAAGTGACACTGAAGCCAATCTAAGAGAAAATATAGAGCAATGCGAAGCCATCTCTTTATGAAGTGGTAAGATCCTATATGACAACATACCTCAACCACCACTTTTAAAGAAAAAGGAAAAGAAAAAGGTGGGTCATTAAGATGAAGTGTTATCTTATAGACCACCTATACCTTTTTCTCAAATGCTATAAAGGCGCAAACTAAGAACTAAAATAAAAAATTAGCAGCATACCAGTTCAGAAAATAGTGTAGAAATGCAAGAAATTGCAGAAATTTCATCAAAGAAAAGGGAAGAAACTGGTATTCAAGTGCATTAATATTTTGAAGTGCAGAAAATACTAGTAGCAATGTACAGAATCAACCTATGCAATAATTCACTCTACCTCTGCCACTCTCTTAGAGGCTATAAAAGAAGAAGTTAGATAAGTAATTTTCTAAATTTTTTAAAGTTTTTTGGAATTTATATATTAATCTCCCTTTTGCATAGGTTTGAACAAATGTCTAACTACGTTAATAACATTCTTTATAAGAAGACAAGATTAGAAGATTATGAGACAACAACGTTAATAGAGGAGTGTAGCACCATTATTCAGAAAAGCTACCTTTAAATCTTAAGGATTGTAGAACCTTTACCATACCTTGCAAATTTGGGAACTACAACTTTGGGAATGCACTTTGTGATCTAGGAGCTAGAATCAACCTTATGGCATTGTCCATCTACAACAAATTGGGACTAAGAGCATCTACACAAACTAATGTCACACATCAACTAGCAGATTAATTCCTCATCTATCTCAAATGAGTCATTGAAGATATACTAGTTAGAGTTAATAAATTCATCTTCCTTACTAACCTTATTATTCTAGAAATGGAGGAAGTGTTAGGGTTGGTGCTTACGTGGCATCCCTGAATGTATATATACTTGTATATTTATACAAATGTACATTCCTATTAAATCACTAATACCTATTTATATAGTACTATACAATGTAACATTACAGATATTAGACGATCTAAAGGTGTTCAGATCAAATCTAAAGGAGTTTAGATAAAGGCTCATAGTTAACCACGCTGAGAGATATAAATGCTAAATGTTAGCACAGTTAAGTGTTAACTGGTTATAATACTCAGGGAAGATCCAAAAGCTGGAGCCTTATCTGTAATAGGACATAGACCTAGGAATATACTAATAAATGCATAATTGTAAAAGTTACAATTGGGTGCCAGAAAATGCTAGTTGCGCAAATATGTTCTCAAATAATTGTCCCTGATCTCTTTTTGTTGATGCGGATCTGTCGGTGGATCCTTTAGATATAGATCAGCATATGTTGTACTTATGGGGTATAGATGATTATTTCTAGTCTATCGTAAGCTTGGAGCTCGTATTGACATATAGGTATTCAATTAGAACTAGATATAGGGTAGACTCACGAGGGCCTTAGATAGACACCCTATGTAAGCCGTCAATGGAGGGTCCTCTCGAGTTGAGTAGTATACGTAGTCCTTTGACCTAAGTGTTACGGGAGACTTGTAAGTGATCCACCATTCTTTGGTTTCACGCATATCATAGAATTTTCATAGTGTGACCGTTGGGTGTCGTTGAGTATGGTCCGATGCTTACAAAGTATGGTTTATATAGATATAGGATTCGTCAACGTGCATAGGGAGTTCGATATCCAAATGCTTCTATACTGTATCTCGAAAAGTCTTGTAACCACAAGCATTAATCCCAGGAATTCCGTCAGGGTAGAATAATATGGCAAAAGCATTTGTACATATTGTTTAGTGAGATACGAGTTTGGAGATAAGATATAGATGAGCACTAGGAGATTTGACGGTGATAATCTATATCCCCACACATCTAGGATATCATGACGAAAAGACTATATGTATGCATTGTAACCTTAACTTGTATGGTTCAACCCGCTGATTTGTATATCCGTTACGTATGCGTTGGGCATTATTCACGGACTCATGAAATAGTTTTATTTGAAGAATCAGACGTGGACCTAGGGAGTCCTGCAATATGGAGTATACTCATTGTGTACTGAGGCAGCATGCTGGATCAAATTGTTTGATCCAGCAATATTCACCATTACCATAGAAATGCATGCATGTCTGTATTTAAGTATTAAATACAATAATTAGTCAATAATTGTTATTTGCTAATTGTATAATGACACGCGGCACATTGTGGACCCTAGGTTAAGTTTACCAAATGTGAAATTTAGTGGGACTCACTATAGGGCAAACTTGGTTACTATTTATAATGGGAAAAATAGTCATTTTGCACTATTAAATATTTAATTGTTAAATAATCAATAGTATCTCTTGTTTATATTATATTATATATTATTATATTATATAATGGGTGTGAGTTGTCACCTATTATATTTATTTTATTATATATATAGATGTGTGTGTGAAATAGGGAAGTGAGGTGTGTGTTTTTGAATTGAACGAAAATGAAGAGAAAAGAGAAATAAAAGAGAAGAAAAGGGAACCGAAGAAGAAGAAGAAGAAGAAATGGGAAAAAATGGGAAAAGAAGAAAAATGAAATTGCTTCATTTTTCTTTTTGGTTCCATTAGACGTAAGTGTGAATTGCTTCAATCTCCATTTTTTATCCTTTTAGAGAAAAGAAAAAATATACACCTGACCATTTTTGGGATTAAGGGTTAATCTCGTGCTGAATACGAGGCTATTGTTCTAGCTCACCAAGCCTACCGTGTTGGTGATTAAAACTGCCTGCGAGTTAGTTTTCATGCGAACACCGAAAAAATACGTGTATAACATTACACGTTAAGGCGAGTTCTCAACCTTTACTAATATATTAATGTGATTAATATATTTATTTATTGTATTTATTATATATTTTATGCTTCCACCGCGTATAATATGTATATGATATGTATTTTAGGCAATAGACATAATTGCACATGCATACACCCACCTATATTAAACCCCCAACAATAATGGTATCAGAGCCATTTAGGTTGTATTTGGGTGTAGTTTGCATGAATGGATACAAAAGACCCAGTGAAAATAGCATGTTTCAAGTGTTGAAACGAGTATGCCAAAAAAAGGGGTTCACTTAGCGCTATAGCGCTAGGTGTTCATCCTCTCAGCGCTACAGCGCTAAAGGTCTAGCGTTGTGGTGGTAGGAGTTCTCTATCCTAGCGTTGGGGTGCTAGCAAGCTGCACTAGGGCGCTGAGTTTCTAGAATTCGGGCCTTAACGGTAAAGCACAAGCGCCACAGCACTGGAGGTTCGACCTCCCAATGCTGTAGCGAGGAGATGTGGTGCCGTAGCGTTGGGGGTTTAACCTCTCAGCGTGGCAGTCTACTTTTCACTTCAAAAGTAGCTCATGAACAGTATTTTTACTATTTATTGATACAGTAAGTTTTTTCTATTCATAGCTACAGTATTTTTAAAAAATATTTCAAAATTAATTTTGTATATGTAGATTTATAAGAGGCAATGATAAAACTTACTAGTCTACATTATAAATCGATGTTTGTGAGATGCGGTGATAAAGTGTTATCAGTTTGCATTGTAAACCATAAATAATGTTTATGTTAGTAACCACAATGAGAGCCTTACTGGTGAGGGTTAGTTGTGCTTACATGAAAAAATTAATTAAATAAGAATCACCATTCCTAGGACAATGGAGACGAAGGTTAGACACATAAATCTCTCTTAATTAGATAGAAGAATATTACATTATAAGATAATATTTTATTCTGATCCGTCTTGTCAATACAGTGTTAGACGAGTCAAGTTCAGCCTTTTTCCAATATTGCTACAGCGTGAGGGACTTGGTTGGTTGGGCTTGGACTATACCAGTTAAACATGAGATGAGACAAATATATACAAAAATATTGCCCCATATTGCTACAACGTGAGGGTAGTATTATTAGCATATATTTGATCATTGATAAGTTAATCTGGAATATACTTACCCAATATTGCTACAGTGTGAGGATAAGGTGTATTCAAGATTCAATGGTAAGAGATTCATAAGATGCAATTGACAAATGTTGTCTACCTGTTGGGTTTATAAAAGCCAATATTGTTACAGCGTAAGGCCCGAGTAAATTTCAATGGGATCTACTTTCCGTTGTATAGTTTAAAAGAGTTTAAACTATCATTTTCCCATTCGAAAGATTACCGGGATTATATAAAACAGTAGGAGGGTGTTTTAAATCGAAAATGTATAATTAATATGCCCATGATTTTAAATTTTTTATTAGAGATTTAATGACCATTCGCTTACATCTCTTGTGATTTTGGCTTGTCAAGTCTAATGGCCACTACGAACTAGTTGGTGTGCATAGTTGATGCAGTCCAACTCTAAGGTACTAGAAATTATTATGACCCGTATATAAATCTAAAAAATGTTTTAGATTTAGAAAATCTTGAATTTATTGTTGATTAAAGTTTTTCGTAAGGTATTTCTAATAACACCTCTTTAAAGGATTGAATAGAGAGAATGTGACCCTTTTTGCTTAGGGTGCTTTACCTTTTACTCCAAGTATATATGGTGAGACCAGATGTGTGAGGAGAAGAAGATGAGGTAGATACCTAGTATAATTCCTTAGAGGCAACATTTATCTAATGATCAATAAGAGAGCATATAGATATAAAATATTTCCACTACTGTAAGATTAAGTATTGGAAATTCCTCTACCCTACAAGCTTTATAATATCAGAAAAACTCCCACAGGTTTGTGCTTAACAGATATAGACATTTTTAAGGCATGTAATTCCAGCTCAAGCTGGATATGAGATACCGTACCTCCCTATCATATTTGCAATATGTTGCAGGGATTGAGAGAGACTATAATGTAATAACTTGTAGAAGTAAAGTTGAGAGTAAGAAATGGTGATTTCTTGTAGGTCCAAGTTGTTGGGTAGCTTGACTTGCTTCTTGTATGCAATACAATAGTTGTATTGCATAATTAGTATAATATTTTATTAGCTAAATGTCAGTTAATAAATTCACATTGTATATAATAAGAAATTTCTGTAGATCAAAATTCTTAAATGATACGGAGCTGTGGTATATGAGTGTAGGTTATATACAGATGAGATGTTTATCCAACTAATTAAGGATAGTTGGATTCCTAATTTGACCATGAAGACTTAACCAGTTTATAAATAATGTATTCACGGAGATGACCAAACATACTAGAATGTATATCATATCCCTTCGATTAGATCGAGGTAGTGAGTACATTAACAGCAAGTTTTTCATTTGTTTAAGGACGAATGAGATTCTCACTCACTATAGTCCTCCGGGTATTCCACAACATAATGATGTTTAGGAAATAAGAAATTAGACTTTATTAGATGTGGTCCAATTGATAATGAGTGTTACCAATCTATATCTGTGAGTATCTGCTCTAAAAACAGCTGCTTATTAAGTAGAGTTCCATCAGAAGCTGTTTCTTCCATTCCGTATGAGATACAGAAAGGAAGGAACCCGTATCTTAAATAAGTTAACACTTGGGGTTATCCTACTTACGTAAGAGTTACGTAGTAGGGTATCTTGTTTTGTAAGAGTTACTCAGTAGGATAAAACAACACTCAAGAACTACAAGTATAGGTTTATTGAGTATCCGTAAATTTAATAGGATACTAGTTCTATGATTTAGAGAAGTACAGTGTGTTCATTTCTCGGTAGATCACTATTCTAGTGGAAGAGTTTCTTATGGATCGTGGGAATCATAGAAAGATTAAACTTGGTAAAGTCAATCTAAGAAATCAATGAACCATTAGTAGGAACTCAGGCTCAATTAAGTAGTGACCTTTTAGCATACCTCTAAATAGGTCGAGAAGGATGTCTAGGTCACCTTTTAGGTATGGTTAATACCTGAAAGTGAACTTTGAGTTTTCTTGGTAGAAGAAAATGATCCTTCGACCTATAGAGAGACGATGTCAGTTATCGATTTAAGAAGTAGCAAGAAGCCATGAAAATAAAAAATTGACCTTAAGCATCAAAATAAAGTTTGGGACTTGGTACAGCTACCAATGGAAATTGTTTTCATTGGTTGTAAAGGGTTCACAAAAAGGTAGTGGGAGCCAAATGGAAGGTAGAGACCTTTTTGGCCCTATATTAGTTCTAGAAAGATAATCCCTAGTGATCTAGGATCAACTAAGAGAAAATATTTAGACCAATATTGATGCTAAAGTCGATTAGAATGTTATTGGCTCTTACAGTATATTATGGCTTTGAGGTTTGGCAGATAGATATAAAGACGGCGTTTCAAAATAGATATCTCAAGTAAGAGATATTCATGGAATAACCTAAAGATTTTATGCCCAACTAGACTTCTGATTTGATGTGTAGGCTGAAGAAGTACATTTGTGGGCTTAAATAAGCCTCCTGAAATTGGACCCATTATTTTGATGAGATAATCAGATTGTCTGGTTTCATCAAAAGTGAAGAGGAAGCTTGTGTGCATGAAAGGTCAGTGGGAGTATAATAGTCTTCTTGATGCTCTTTGTTAATGACATACTGGTCTTTGGGAATGATGTCAGTATGTTACAATCAGTCAAAAGTAACTCGTAAGAATATACTGGTCTAGTGGCAATTCCAAAAGCTGATTAGGAAAGACTAAAATAAGACTTGTATTAGTTGTTAAATTTCACCCTAATGCTAGTTTATTTTTGCCGCTATGAATACTCGTCACCTTAGGGAAATTGTCTAATCGCTAGAGTGATAAGGGTTCAAAGGCAGAGTGCTCCAGCAATGAAGAAGTCTTGCCCAGCAATCTCACTTTTTCTAAAATGATGAGGGTAAACACTAAAGGCTCTAAATCAAACCCTATATAAAGACCACATCTTCCAGCCTTTACAGAATACACAAGACACTCAAGAAACATACAACACATCTAAAGCAATTAGAGAACAATTGAAGTAACTATATAGAGACATTCAAAGGTGTTTCAAGGAGCAAGAATTTTTATGGCAATTCAACGTCTATATTAGTTTTCTTTTGATTGTATCATATTTTATTTATATTTTAGCCTCTATTCTCTTATAGCTATAAACTAATTTTCTTTTTAATATTAATACTTGAACACAATATGTGTGCTTAATTGTAAATCTTTCTAATATTTAATAAACTTAGTTCATTATTATTTAAATTATTTATTCTTAATGTGTCATTTTATTTAGCTAATATTGTATTTTTTACTAATACTTTAAAAACTCGAGAGAAGTATAATTGTATTTAGACTTAAATAATTTGATACATGATTATAGAGTAACATTTACAAGTTCTAAATTAGAATAGAGATATACCTTAATGACATGTATGATGAATAAGACTTACTCTAAATGAATCTTAATTTTTTACAAATACTATAGAGATATAAGTATTTAGTAAATTAGGATATATTTGCTTGAACTTATGAGAGACATGTGAATATTTTAGTGTCTTGATCAATAACAAGAACTAAGGGATTTGAATATTAGAAGATTAATAATTAGAATATATATTGAGGGGTAGTATTAATCCTAGATTTTCTCTATATTGTTATTTTCTTGAACTTTTGACTTATGATAATGCTTTTATACATTTCCATATTCATTCATAAATTTTGACTTTTTTGAATAATTACTAGAAAGACATAATTTTAGTACTTGGTAAGAAGTAGATATTTTTTTTTGTGGGTTTAACATCTAACTATATTGTTCCTTTATTACTTGGTATGATAGCATATACTTGCACTTAATGATAAAAACTTAAAATTAGACATTTAATAAGAGTTTTACATCATTGTTTTACATTACTAGTGTTATTAACCGCCCTCACTTAAGCATGTTAACAATATTGTACCTAATTAGCTTTAATTATTTTGTGGTAGGTTGGTAAAAGAGGTGTAACTTTTTAACTAAGAATCCAGTTGAAGTTATTCTTCATCCTATAAAGAGCTGACTAAGTGGACTAAAATATTAGATTTCATAGGAAATTTTTAATTAAGTGTTTTGAGGGTAAAAAGTGGCCTTGAATAGAACTGATGTGCAGTACAGGTCCAGTCCGAACAGTCTTCGGTATTTGGCCCATAATTGGAGAAATATGTATATAATATGTAAGATAAAACTTTTATTGAAAAGATGAGGGACTTATCTAAAACTTTAAATTTTTAACTGAAAACTAATTCAAACTATATTAATTTCAAATTGAAAAATCAAATGGGTGCATCAATGATAATTAATGCAAATTAGTTGCCTCCCTCTTTGACTTTTATCATTGAAATGGTTCTCTCCTTATTTATCCTTGTTGGAACTTGTGCTTATGTGCCATTCTAATGTTACATAAATATTAATTGTTTAATATTCATACAATAAGCTTTTCAAATAAAATTATTAATATTAAATATATATGGTAAGATGCTTATAGCATTTTAGACATTATATGATCTGAATGAGTTCAGATCTGATTTAAAGGAGTTTGGACCAACGTTAAGAGATAGTTGCATTGAGAGTTATGAGTTGTTGGTTTTGAGATCCTAAGTCTCATTAGTTAGTGAAAGGTAATTTCAAAACTTTCTTTGATAATTTGTTTGATTCTCAATCATATTCTCATTCTTCACCAAATAACATCATTATCGATAATCAACTTAAGAAATTTATAGACCCAGGAGACAACTAGTCCCAACATTATGACAATAACTGATGTAGGGCACTTAGAGATACATGAACCCCACACGAACTAGTGCACCATCTTGCTTAATTTTTCATTCAAATACAACACGTTTTAATTTTTAACCGAACATTATCTAACTTTTACCCTCTTTTCATGGCTTAGATGTAGAGAACCCTTACATACACTTAAGAGAATTTGAAGAAGTGTGTAATGCGTATACTAACCTAAATTGTAGCATGAATACAATTCAACTTAAACTTTTTTATTTTTCTTTAAAAGGTAAAGCTAAAACATAGCTATAAAACTTGGACCATGATCAATTTCTTCATGGGATCGGATGCAATAACAATTTCTTTTAAAAAAAATTTCCTTCCAATAGAACAAATTCTTTCAAAAGATAAATTACCATTTTTAACCTAAATTAGGAGAGAACCTCAACCAGTGTTGGGAAAGGTATAAGAAATTACTTAATACCTGTCCCCATCATGGCTTTGAGACTTGGAGGATAGTCTTAAATGTCTACAAAGGCTTAACACTGTAAGGTAGGAAAATAGTAGAAATGATATGTAATGGAATATTTAAGGATAAATACCTAGAGGAGGCAATGAACTACCGAGACTTGCTAGCAAAAAATGCTTAAAATTGGGACATTGTTGGTCCCTAGCAAAACTCAAACCACTACATCTAGTGGGGGCATTTATCACATTAGGGAAGATCATGACCTATAACACCCTCCTCACTTGCCTCTCATTGAGACATGAGATCAGGGGGTGCTACGATAGCATGGAATAGAAACAATGATAATGATTATTCAAATTTTAAAAATATTTTTGTTTTATAAACATTTACAGAAAAAAACTGACAGAGTCTTCCATAAAAATTGGATTTTTACACTACTTGTAATAAAAGAAACACTCCCAAATTTCAATATTCATTCTTAACCAACTTTTATATATTTTTTTTCAACAAATATTCACAACTCATATTGCAATCTAAATGTATCAAACCTTCACCAAACTATTTTACATCCAATATATTATCAAAATAGATATCATATATCATGGTGGTTTTAAAGGAGACAGTTATGAAGAAATACATATATACATGCACATATACTTAATGTCCATAATATAATATACAAGAGTTTATAGACAAACAAAATATCTACCAAAAATAATTATATATAAAGAGAGGATGTGAGCGACTTTGAGCAGCTGTAGAAAGATTTACTCTTCAGTCTTTAGTAATGGTAACTCTACTACCTGCGCATGGTAAGTCCAACGCGCTAAGCGCAACAGCTTAGTGGGTGTACGCAAAAGATGAAACAATATAATAAAATTTTATTACCTTTTTACAATAAACCATATATATAAACAATTAAATTTTTAGTAATAACCAAAATTTTCCATATATCATAATAAATCAAAATTTATCAATTAATCAATTCATTAAACCAAAACATTATTCTATTTCTCATTTCAATTAATCATATATATATATATATATACACACAAATATCATATTTATAATTAATCCAAGTAGGCGCCCAAAATAAACACTGACACGATACCATGGATTGGCTAATGGGCTAACAAATATTAGATAATGATTCGGCATTGGCCACTCGGTGACTACCCATCGGATCCAAAACATATCAGAATAGATAACAGATCGGATACACAGAGTAGTGTCATCGGATAAGCAAATGGCACTATACTGCTATAATACCCTATTGGTATGCCAACTACCAATCCTCCCCTACCAATGTTCAAGTTTACTTAGGGCGTCTCAATAGTATTAATACATTATTTTCCTTTAAAAATATTTTAACACAAATTTATTATTATTATACAAATTCACGTTTACTCAATTTTTCTGATTATTCATATTTAGATACAAATATTTTTTATTATTATTACAAATAGGCCCAAAATATTTTACTATTCACCTTTATGTATAAAATTTTGAATGCCTAAAATTTTTAAAATTTTATACATAAACCCAAATGTTCCAAAATTTTTTATATAGGTCCAGAATATTCAAAAATACCCAAATAAGTTTCAGATTTTCCAGATTTAACAATTCAGCCCAAAATTTTCTAATTTTTCACTTATAGGCCCATTTGTTCCAAAAATTTGCTATTAGGCCCCAATGTTTTTCAACAAGTCATATATAAGTTCTAATTCCATACTAATTCACATAAGGACATAATTTTTTTAAATATTTACAAATTAGTCCAGAATTTTTCAGAATTTTCCATATAAGTCCTATTTCCTCAAAATTCATATTTATGCCCAATTTGTTCTTTTCTTTTTAATTTTGACCACCAATTAATAGCCAATACTCAAAACATATTTAATACATTTAGAAACAATATAATTATCAATTCAATGCCATAGTTCAACATACATATCCATCATATTATTAAAATATATAAATATATACTAAATTTCTTAAGGTAAGAATTTAAGTTTCAAACTAAAGTGTACACCAACCTTATAAGCTTAATTCCTCCACTTGACTCACATCTTCTCCTTCTTCTTCCCTTGGCTATCCTTGGCCAAACTTTCACCTTCATTTGCCAAAATACACAAATAATGAATAAATTTCTAATTTATCAAATTAAAAGTATAATTCACTAATTCTACATGGCTATTTCATCTATTAACCCTTGAAACCCCAAATCCATATTCAATAGAATTTTTAGCATCAACTCACCTTGAATAACACCTTATACCTTAAAATTGATCCTTGAAAATTGATGAAGAGGGCTTTAATTAAGGATTTGGAGGCTTAATTTACTAATAGAAGTATTGAGAATTGTTGAATTTAAAGGAGAATAAAAGAAAAATAGAGAGAAAATGCAAAAGGGAGGGGACGGCCAAGGTTTTGATTTCTCTAAATTTTTCAATACTATTCCCCCTTTTATAGCCTTTACTTTTCTTTCCAAAAATACCCCCAACTAAACTCAAAATTATAAAAATGCCATTGGTTAGAAATGGTGTCATTTGATTGGTCCAAAAATTTTAAACACTATTCATAACTAAACTAAATAAAAAATCTAGTTTAAATTAACTAATCTAGTAAATTCCATTTAACAATGTTAGCAAAATTCTATTGATCCAAATGTTGGAAAAGTTTTAATAGCATAGGTTTTAATTCCATGCAAACACTTATACCATACTACACTTATTCAACCAATCAAATTCTTTCATTTCTTTTGACTAATAAATTCAATCAAAATAAATCAAAATTTTGGGGTATTACATAACCACTAAGCCAAACTAGCACCCCTAGCTAGAAAAGTTAAAACCTTAGAAATGAAAAAGAGTGTTCAATTAAAATCTGTTCAAGAAATTATCTGTCATATATATGAAACCCATGATCACTATACCAATGATTACCTAACTTTGCCTGCATTTAGGGAATGTCTCAATGAACAAGACAATGTTCTAAACACGTGCAAGCTGCCAAACCATAACCCATATTTACAATACTATAATCTTAGTTGGAGAAATTCCTTAAATTTTAGTTAGAGGAGGGGCACTCAAGCATAGGCTTCACAACTACCTTTTTAATCATACCAAAATTTTCAAAACTCTCAATATTATGCACCATATGTTTCACCTCCTAAGAAAAATCTTGAAGATACTTTGCATGCTCATTGATAAACAAAAGTCTATTAAACTTGATGAGTTCATTTCAAGCTAAAAGGCCAGCCTAAAACAAAAAAATAAAGAATCATCTAAAAAAAAGGTTAAGTAAAAGAAAGAAAACCCTTTATCAAATTTCCCTTAGTCCATTTGCCATTGTATTAGCCAAAAGGAATAACAACGAAGTTCTCTTTTAGGGGGCTAAGAAATAACTTTGAAAATTTGTGGAAAATATATAGCAATCCAAAAATATAAAATTCAAGGGTACCACCTACATTTGGAAAAATATCTTCATCCTTACTCGGGACGATTTCTAATAAAATCCTATAGAGATGGGCAAAAAAGAATGGTTATAAAGCTAGTTTAGTGCCATCAGCAATGGTGATTGCTACCTTCAAGTATTCTATTATTAGTGTAATATTCAATCCCTATTAATAGTATTGGCGCCTAAATTTTGGTATAAAGCAAATAAGACACCATAGGGTTACTCAATTTTAACCTTATTAGAAATATTTCCTTTATAGTGCACGTGAGAGATATTAGACCTAATTTGGTAATTTCACACTCGATCGGTGCGCCGAACAACCCTAGAATATTTTTAAAATTTTTCTCTATTGGCTTAGAAAAGGAAATTCTAATTTACTACATGAATTTCCATTTAAGGGTTATGAATGGAACAAGCCTTTGTTGAGAAACATAATCCACATATTAGAGAATGGACCAATTAGAATAAATCTCATGGATTGCCAAGTTGGAAGTTCTAGTTAGTTCTTTGAACTATTCTAACTAGATAGTTACAAATGAACTAATTACATAATTAGTTTTTAACTAATGGTAAATTAGTAATTTTGAGTAAGTTGAAGGGCAAAATGGTCAATTGAGGGAGCACTATATATATGTTAGAAGTGTGTAGAATTTTCAAGTGATCAAAAAGCAAACACTTAGAGCAAAAAGGAGAGCAAATTCGGGCAAGGTGAAGAGGTGCTGCTACAGTGAAATTTTAGTTTTTTTCATGATTTTTCATGTGTAATCAAACTAAAATAAGGTTACATATGAATCCTTAAGCTCAATTGAAGCCTCAATTAGTGGAAATTCAAGAAAAAGAGATAAGAAAAGCATTGTTTTATGAGTTTGATAAGTGAACTTTCAAGAATGTTCTAATTGACAATCTTATGTGTATTCTTGGCTTAGATTGAGTTGAATTCTAATTTGGAGTTTGAAGGAGTCATCAATTTAAAGAAATTGGCAAGGTGAGAATTAGGGTTTTTGGTGATTTTATTGTAGAGATTTCAATTGGTTGTAATTAGGGCTTTAGAATGAAATTGGCATGATTTTGTTGTAATTGGAACAAGAAATTGAGAAAATGAATGTGTTGGAACCTAGGGTGAAATTCTGCCACTTTAGGGAAGTTAGGAATTAAGTGGTGTTTTGATTGAATTGTTGTGTGTAAATGGTGCATATTGTAAATTGAATGTATATGGTTGATGGAAAAACTAAAAATGAAGAAAATGGGACATAATTGTCCATGTTGGAAAGGTGAAGGGCAATTATATCCAACCAAGTTATAAGGTGTTCAATAATTTTCAAGGCACCGGATGGTGAGTTAGTTTCGATTATGTCTCCGTAACTAAAATTGGAAAGTAGTATGCATCCGGGCTTTGTATGCCGATTAGGGCATTTAGTAGTTAAATGAGATTCTAGCATTCGATTTAGTTCTAAATGTCATTTGTGGTGCGTAGGTGAAGATAACCGAGAGCGTTAACGGGAGCAGAAATCGGGAGCGAAATTGAGCTCGGAGCGGTTGTGAGTGAAAATCTGTCATTTCTTTTACTTTGCATTTATTATATTTTCGCATAATGAATATGCATGTTTTATGAGCTTTCGATGCGTAACCATGATTTATGATCTTGATACATATTCATAGACATACCTTTACGTGTTCGAATTGAGAAACAGTTTTAAAATTTCTGCATTCGTTTTTAGGGCCATTGGTACCCTCAGATTATAGTGGCCGACCGGTATATCCCGTGCACATGGGCAGGTCTTGAGGGTGTGTCACTAACTCCAGGAAGTCAAAAAGTTGAGTCATGTGAGTCACTCTATGTGTACGGGGTATTGTCTCGCTATATGCATGTGATGTAGGATTCCACTGCATAGCCAGTGAGATGTCACTGTGGGTGCTACTAGTTGAGGTGCCCTGTGACCTACTCACGTGTGCGGTGCTAGTTGAGTCGCTGCGTGGGTATAGAGCTTTAGGGTTACCATTGGTACAGTTTAGAAAGAAAATGGCTGAGCAAGGATTTTACTAGTTTTCGATTTACCGATAGCATTTATGCATTTATATGCACACAGCAGTTATTATGTTATACAGATTCTGAATATAGCTTTCCAAAGATGTAGATAAAACCCGTTTGGCAAGATTTCAATAGCATATGATGTTAGAAACCGTTTTATAGTTTTACATCAGTTTTAGAAGCATGATTTCTGCGTTAACTTTAGAATTTTCTATCTATACATGATGTTATTTTATTGAAATTTTATTTGCACTCACTGAGCTCTTTTAGCTCACCCGTTTTGTATTTTATGTTTTCTGAACCCCTTTCCCAGTGCAGGTCTCGATGTTTTCTGAACCCCTTTGCCGAGTAGTGGGCCAAATCCGAAGATCATTTTTTGTACATGTAAATGTGCTAAATAGCACCCTTTACTTTATGTATAATAGTTGTAGGCATGTATATTTGGATGTATGTTTTGAATCGAGAAGAAGAGATTTCAATTTTATGACGATCGTTCTTTTTACTTCTATGATTACGCTTAATTGTGATTTAAATGAATAATTGAGTTGTGTTGGATTTGATTTGGAAAGAACCGGAGGTCCGAATTGGTAGAATTGAGATGTATTGGAAATAGAAGTGAAATTTCTTTACAAGTTTTATATGGATTTTCTGAAAAACAGAGGAAACTCTGTCCGTTTGTTTTTAAAATTAAGATGTCATTTTCGTGTATGTTACTAGACCTTCTTAGTAGTAACAAGAATTAAAAAGGAGTTCGCCTCGCGAAATTTCTCAACATACCCAGTTTGGTTAGGAGGAACTTCCGTCGGAGTGCCCGGCAGGACCGCTGGGATCTATAGTAGAGGGTCTCGAGTCGGGTCCTGCCAGTTAATTTTTGTGAAGGTGGTTAAAAGGCATACTTACTTAGCCAGAAGAGTAAGAAGGCGATATGTTCAACCCTAAAAAGAGTGGTCGAATTCCCCCTAAGCAAATCATCAATATTTTAAAACTAGTTTCTGATCTAGAATAAAAAGGTTGACAGAACCTACTGAAAGATCAATATTGATATCGACCTCATGGACATGGATATTAAAATGGACGACCGAATCATATAAGGTAGGAGTCATAAAACCTAACCTAAAGCAGAAGACATTTAAAGCTTTAGAACAGAATAGAAGGGCAGCCAAAATCAATCAATTATGTAAAGGTGTTTGATACCTTAAAAGTTAGAGTAAGTCATAAACCTCATTTGACTTCCATTAATCCTAAACGATTATAAAGTCCCAGGTCAGGAGCGGGCGATT
Source organism: Ailanthus altissimus (assembly GCA_946807835.1). Taxonomy (NCBI): domain Eukaryota; kingdom Viridiplantae; phylum Streptophyta; class Magnoliopsida; order Sapindales; family Simaroubaceae; genus Ailanthus; species Ailanthus altissimus. The sequence continues at coordinate 2,152,522 of OX327690.1, read as the reverse complement.
TAGGCCAACTAATGTATTGCAAGGCTCGATAAAAATATCTTTCAATTAATTTGTATGGGGGCACTGTTGACGCTGTTGTGTGATTTGTATAACACAAACCAAGCAAGTGCACGTTATAGCAACAAGTAATATATGATGAGTAGAGTGTCGATCCCACAAGCAATTGTTATTACTACTTGCTAAGTACTAAAATTGTGTCCTCTTACTCTTATAAAAGCTATTGACAATTTAATGGTTTTGATATCTAAACTAACTAAACATCAATGTTCCTATGATATCCTAATATCCTCACAAGCCTATTCAAATGGTCATGTGAGTATATCTCATTCAATTAATCATCAATATTCCTATGATAATCAAATTGAAATAAGATTCATTAAGTTCAAGTTCTCTAAATGGTCATATATACCATATGAGTATATTCCTATCTCATATGGAACTCATGCTTTTACACAATGATCATACGTCAATTTATTCATGGCCAACACAAAATTTTCTTTTCTAAGTTCATTAAGGTTCCCTAATCAATCTAATATATTGTCATGTAATTAGAAGCATTAATCATGGAACAAATTGAACAATTCAATACCAATATGGCTAATAAGGGAAAATAATCAATCCAAGATACATATGAATTAACATTGTAATTCTAGCAATAAAACTTAGTTCATAATTAAAAGCATAAGTTTATAGCATCTCACAACATCATTATACATGCTAAATCAACAATAAATACGAAATTGAAGAGAAGAAAAAAATTTCCTTGATGCAATGGTGATGTTCTTCCTTCAAAATATAGAAATTCTTTTTTTTGTTGTTGATTCTTGCCTCTTGTTGTTGATTCATGCTTCCAAGACCCAAATGAAGGTTTAGGATTGCAAAAATAGGATAAAAATGCCCTTGAAAAATACCCAGAATCCAACGGCATTCAGATTCAATGCTGCGGCGTGGAGCTTCTGGAAAGCACGCCTTAGCCAATGCCTCGGCGCTAGACTGTTCATGCACTGTAGCAAATTTACTGTTTATGCTTACTATTTACGACACTGTTTACATTTTGAGCATTTTAGCCCATTCTTATATTTTCATCTCAAATAGCTCTATTTGCATCAGATTTTCTGTATTTTTGCTCTGATAGTGCTTAAACGTATAAAATAACATTAATATGCATATATAGCCAAATTATTAGAATAAATTGAACAAACATCAAATTTAAGAGGATAAAATATTTTATGAAATTACGCCCTATTAGACGCCAGCCCAAAAAGTACTTAATGGGCTTTTTCAATTTAAGGTTTTAAGTTTAATTGGGTATTATAACTTATTTAAGAATTTGTATGTAATTGAAAGTTATATTATATTACAGCTCTTTTCTTTATAAAAATAGATTTTATATAGGGTTTTAGAGCCTATAAATAGGCTTGTATTCTCATTGTAATTAAGAGCAAATTCAATAAACATAATTCACACAAAGCTTTCTAGCTTTTTATCTTTTTAATTCTTGTTTTTATTATTCAACTCAGGACTTCGCATCCTTAATTGTTGAAAATCCTGCAATCCTATTGATAAAGGTTTGCATGTCCTTCCATGAAAGACCCGAGCTTTGCGACATTGTTGCTGCACCCCCGTTGAGGTCTAGTACTAAATCTCGCTAGCTATTTTTCAGCCTAGATTTAGTAATAAACCTCGCTTCCTGGCAAAAAACTCTTAAGTCTCGGCCTATTTCGAATCTAGAGCGACCTCTGTCTAGCTGGACATAGAGCATGGACCTAATTTTTATAACGCAAATAAATATATGGGAGAAGAACAATTTTACCTTAAGAGTTTGGTCTAATTGACAAATTTGTCTTAATTAAATTTACAATACCTAATTTTACCCCAATTAGATTTAAAATACCAAATTTATCCTCATTAGATTCAAAATACCCAATTTCTAGTTACACATAAATTTTATGCTTAAAAGTTGGTTTAGATTAAATTTTATGCATAATTAAATTAAAATGCCTTTATTTATTTAAATTAATAAAAATTAATAGACTAGAGTAAATTTGAGCATTTTAAATCTAATTAAAATAAAATTCTATATTTTGAATCTAATTAGGGCAAAGTTATTTATTAGGCCAAATTTTAAAAATAAAATTATCCTTATCTCTAAATATATAATTTAATTGTGTAAATAATATAACAAAAGAACTTCCAAATTAACAACTTTGTTAACTGGCAAGCCAACTAAGAAGTTTCAAATTAGGTGTATCAAAAAAGAAAAAAAAATCTTTCAAATTAGAGGTTGAAGTGGTAATGCCTTCAACTATATATGTTTATTTTTTTATGTATTTAAAATTAAAAGAAAAAATAATTACAAATATAATATTCAGGGCTGGTCAGGAACCAAACCTTCTCACTTAATTGAAAATTTAATTATTAAATATTTACAAATTCAATGTTCCTTGAAGATTTTTAGCCTATGGACGAATTTTAATTTTGCTCAAATTTTCTAACTTCAATGAAGAACAATATTAATTAGATGGACAATTGTGATTTTTGGTCCCTTTGATTCGAAACTAATAAAGATTTTACGATTTGGTTTGAATTTTATTTTTAATTATTTCTTTATTTTAAAATTTTAACAAAACTTATATTAAACAATTAAATTAAATTGAATCAAATTGAATTAAAATGAAATACGTTTAAGAATTGATTCGCCTTAGTAGACAATCGGCTGCTTTTCAGGCTACATTATATTAGCTGATTTGTTTTTTTTTTTTTACATAACACAGTAATAGATGTCCGAATGACAAAACCTACAGCGGAAATAAAATATTTTTTATTTTTTTAATTTCAGTTTTGTTATGACATTCATCAGCGTTCATACTCCTAACCAAAGTCGTAGAGATATACAAGATTTGTTACTAAAGCAAGTGCTCAAGAATTTAACTGATTTTTTTTAATATTTTTAATTTTATTTTGTCATATATTTGCAAATTCTTTCTACCACCTGCACCGCAGCTTCGGCCTAATTTAAAAAAGAAGTAACATGACAATTTTGTCATGTATAAGTCAACAAGTATTTAAAATTCAGGCAAAATTTATTTAGTAAATGCAGCCATTGCTTATATAAATTGACAAAAATGTACATATGATTGTAAATTTTTCATGATTACATGTTCATTAGATTTAAATATTTTTTATTAAGCAATACTTGCATCAATCAATCCTGTATATGACAAAATGGAAATTGAAAAGAAATGCTATTAAAATATTATATTAAAAAGATTAACTTCACATCCTATATCCTACAAACTAGCTGTCTTCCGGTCAGTACCGTAGTTCTTCTCATCTTTATTAATTTTGCGGTGCTTGTGGCCATGCCCCCAGTGACATTCGTGTTTCTCTTTCAAACTTCTACGAAAGAGGAGAAATATATATAGTTTTTTCGTTAGTTCGATTTGCTATTCATTTGAAAGCTACGACAACACAGTTCTACCGCAAATGAGTAATAATTCGCCGAGACGTAGGCCAAAATGTTATCATAATCAATAAACAAAGATTTTTGTGAGAATATATTAAATAAAAATCATCAGAATATAATTTAAAAAATAAGTTAAGTGTGTAGGTTGCGTACGGATAGAAGACGGATATAAAAGGAGACGAAAATAAAAAAAGATACACTAGGCGCTAGCGCCATAGAGATCAGGCGTGAGCGCCACGGCGCTCATTCCAGAACCTGAGCACTACGGCGCCAGGACACCAGTGTCACAATGTTCAACAAAAGAGCGCCAGCACCGCAGCGCTGAAGACTGGAACAGTATCCCGAAATAAGAAAACTTCCTTATGTCATCTCCCACTTATTTCAGAAATTCCTAATACGACTCCTACGTGTATAGGGTAAACTTAGGACTTCCCAAGACCTATATAAAGGCTATCAATTAGCTTGTAAACACATCTTTGTGATCTTAGTGATAATCTTTGTGGTTCTTTATAAGAGAAAATCCCTCGAGTGAGAGAAAGAGCTTTTTTTGTGATCTTTCTTGTAAAATGCATACTTTGTGAGTGCCTTGTGATTCATAATAAGGAAAGAGTGTGATCTTGATCTACCGTGAACGTAGGCAAAGTTGCCGAATCACGTAATTTTTTGTGTGTTCTTCTTTTACCCCTTTCTCTATTTATTTCTTAATAACTTATTCTGTATTATTATATTGCTTGGGATATAGTTTGTTTGCTTGTTTGTGTGCTTCCGCTTCAACAAATTGTTATCAGAGCTTCTGTTCAAAGCAGACATAACCACACCCAAGTACGAGGTAGAGAAAGTCAACGGTACGAATGACTTCAATCTGTGGAAGATAAAGGTTAAGACGTTGTTAGTGAGCCAAAGGCTTGGGTCGGTATTAGAGGAGATTGCAGGTCCATTTAGTGATGAAGAGAAGATGCCAGAGTCATCTAGAGCTGAAGCAGAAAGAAGGGACATTCAAGAAAGAGCTCATATCACAATCGTTTTGTCATTGAGCGATGAAGTACTAAGGGAAGTAGCAGGTGAGACAACGGCAATAGGTCTTTAGAAAAAACTTGACTCTCTTTATATGAGAAAATCATTGGCCATGTCAGAAGGGATGCCGATAAAAGATTATATAGACGCCTTCAATAAGATCAACCTTGATCTTGAGTCTATCAACTTCAAGATAAAAGATGAAGATAGAGGAATTATCTTGCTGAGTTCACTCTCAAAGAGCTATGAGAGTTTTGTTGATACGTTACTCTACGACAGAGAGAGTTTAACGATGAGTGATGTGAAATCATCATGAAACTCAAAGTTATTAGGAAAGCAGAATGAAGGCAATGCAAAAAGTCAATCTATAAGAGGAATGCCCTTATATAGAGATGAGAAGAAAAAAGGCTGAAGGTCGAAGTCTAGGACTCCTAGGAAGTACTGTTGCTGCAAGAAAGAGGGGCACTTCATAAAGGACTGTCCTGAGAAGAGAGCACAAGAAAAGACGAAAGCGGATGCTACGCTTGCCTATGATGATAGCTATGACAGCACAGAGATACTCGTCGCTACTGATGGTAAGAACTCTAAATAATAGGTGATTCTGGTTGCACTTTTCACATGTGTCCACACAAGTCTTGTTTTACAAAATATCAGCCTATTAGTGGTGGTAAGGTCTTAATGGGTAATGACATTGCATGTCAGATAATGGAAATTGGTAGTATTAAACTTAGGCTACATGATGGGAGAGTGAGAGAGTTGACAGATGTTAGGTATGTTCCTGACTTAAAGAGAAACTTGATCTCATTAGGGACTCTAAACTAAAATGGGTGTTCCATCAAGATCGACAGAGGGATTTTAAGAGTTTTGAAAGGTCCCATTGTGGTGATGAGAGGAGAGAAGCGCAAAGTGTTTATGTGCTTAAGGGTAAAGTCGTGAGTAGATCTGTACTATTATCTATAGATGATGAGAGTATGCAAACTAAGTTGTGGCATCTTAGACTGGCACATCTAGGCAAGAGAAACCTAAAGGAGTTATATAGTCAAAAGGCATTTGGTGAGGATAAGTTCCAGCCTTTCGAGTTTAGTGAGCATTGTATGCTTAGGAAAGCATATAGGGTAAGGTTTAGTACCGGCCAGCACAAGACCAAGGGGACGCTTGGCTACATACACTCGGATCTTTGGGGACCAGCTCAGACATCTACTCTTGGTAGTGCCAGGTATTTTCTTAGCTTGATTGATGACTATTCGAGAAAACTGTGGGTCTATGTGTTGAAGAGCAAAGATCAAGCCTTTGAAGTATTCAAGACTTGGAAGGTTCTTGTTGAAAGTCAGACTAGCAAAAGGGTAAAGAGGCTAAGAACTGACAACGGCCTCAAATTTTGCAATAGAAAGTTTGATGGGTTTTGTGTCAAACATGAGATTGCAAGGCATAGAACAGTAAGATCAACACCACAGCAGAATAGCGTAGCTAAGAGTTAAAAAAGGTTAGATGCATGCTTACCAATGAGAAGATGTCCAAGACATTCTGGGGAGAAGCTGTAGTAACTGCAGCTTACTTGATTAATAGAAGTTCCTCCTCAACAATTGACTTCAAGACGCCAAAAGAGAAATGGTCTGGCAATCCTCCGAAGTATAACCACCTCAGAATATTTGGTTGCCCTGTCGTTGTACATATTAAGGAGGGGAAGTTAGAACCTAGAGCTATCAAAGGGGTATTTATAGGATATTCTAAATGAGTGAAAGGATACAAGGTATGGTGTAAAGACTTGACACCACCAAGGAGTATCATAAGCCGTGATGTGACATTCGATGAAAAGACGATACTGAAAACCTCCCAAGAAGATGAGAAATAAGAACCTGTACCCAAGGAAGACTTAGTACCCAAGTCAATGGAAGTTGAAGTAGAGCCTGAACATGGATTTGATATGCCCCCAGATCAACACTTCAACGAGGAGATCCTTGAAGATGAACCAAGAACACCGGCGAGTTTCTCCAAGTCCACTCAAAAAAAGACTAGAACTCTTGAGTTGGAACTTGAAGAGTACCAGCTTGCTAGAGACAGGTTAAGGAGAATGAAAAGTCCACCAGTCAGGTATGCATAAGCAGATTTAGTTGCTCATGCTTTTAATTCTTCCTACACTCTTGAGTATAATGAGCCTAGGACATATGGTGAGGCTATGAAGAGTGAAAATAAGAAAGAATGGCAGCAGGCCATGGAAGAAGAAATTAAGTCTCTTAGGAAGAACAATACCTGGAAGTTGGTGGAGAGACTTCAAAAGAAGCTAGTTGGGTGCAAGTGGCTATATAAGATGAAGGAGGGGATACTGGGGATTGAGCCTACGAGATTCAAGGCTAGGTTAGTAGCATAAGGTTTTATTCAGAGAGAGGGAATCGATTTTCATGAGATATTCTCTCCAATTGTCAAACACACATCTATTAGGATTTTGTTAGCCATGTGTGCAAATCTTAATTTACACATAGAGCAAATGGACGTAAAGACAGCTTGTCTACGTGGAGAGCTTGAAGAAATAATATACATAGAACAACCGCAAAGGTTCAAGGAGCCCAGAAAAGAAGATGATGCTTGTTTGCTAAAAAAGTCATTATATAGGTTAAAGCAATCACCTAGATAATGGTATAGGAGATTTGATGAGTTTATGATGGCTTGTAGTTTTAGTAGGGACAAGTATGACGAATGCATGTACTTTAAGAGCATAAGTTGTGGGATAATATATTTGCTTCTATACGTCAATGATATGTTGATCGCATGCAAGAATATGAAAGAAATACAGAAGCTCAAGAAGCAGTTAAGTGGCGAGTTTGAAATGAAGGATTTGGGAGCAGCGAAGAGAATTTTGGGTATGGATATTGTGAGGGAAAGAAGAGATGTTATCTTCTTGTCCTAATAGCGATATATAGTCAAAATTCTAGAGAAGTTTGGTATGTCCAACGCGAAGGCTGTCTCTACTCCTTTGGCCATGCATTTTAAACTTTCAGCAGTACAGTTGTCGACATCCGATGAAGAGAAATTGTAGATGAGCAAAGTACCATATGCAAGCACTGTGGGAAGCATCATGTATGCAATAATTTGTACAAGACCAGACATAGCACAGGCTTTGAGTGTGGTGAGTAGATATATGGCGAATACAGGTAAGGATCACTGGCTTGCAGTAAAGTGGATTCTGAGATATCTCAAGGCAACGTTGAATCACAGGTTAATGTATAATAGGGATGAGGACAGCAGATTATGCAAGTGATCTAGACAAGAGAAGATAATTAATAGGCTACGTATTCACAGTGTTTGGGTGTAGTGTGTGTTGGAGATCAGTTCTACAACATGTGGTTGCACTCTCTACCACAAAGGCGAAATACATAGCTGTTGGTGAAGCTATTAAGGAGGCCGTGTGGTTAAAAGGCATATGTGCAGAGGTATTGGCTAGTAAAGATGTGAACAACAGTGTATATTGTGACAGCCAGAGTGCCATACACCTAAGCAAGCATCAAGTGTTCCATGAGAGGTCGAAACACATTGATGTGAGACTCCATTACATTCGTGAGATTGTCCAAAGTAGTGAAGTTAGTCTAACAAAGATAGCATCATCTAAAAACCCTACTGATATGTTGACTAAGCCACTGCCCTCGGTTAAGTTCATCCTATGTAAGGACTTAACCAGAGTCATTACTTTTTGTTGGTGACCGAAGATGCGAAAATGAGAGATCGAATTGCTTTGTGGATGATTTTGAATCAATGAGGAGATTTGTGAGAATATTGATTGAAAATCATTGGAATATGATTTGGAGAGCAAGCTAAATGCGTAGGGTACGCACGGATCGAAGACGGACGTGGAAGGAGGCGAAAAATAAAGAAGAGAGCACCAGGCACTAGCGTCGCGGCGACCAGGCGTGAGCGCCGAGGTGCTCATTCCAGAACCTGAGCGCCGTGATGCTAGGATACCAGCATCGCAGCGCTCAGCAGAAGCGCACCAGCACTGTGGCGATGAGAGACCAGCGCCGCGGCGCTAGAGTGGGAATAATATCCCGAAATAAGAAAACTTCCTTATTTTATCTTCCACTTGCTTCAGGACTTCGTAATATGACTCCCACACATATAGGGTAAACTTAGGACATCCCAAGGCCGATATAAAGACTATTAATTAGCTTGTAAACACATCTTGATAATCTTTGTGATCTTAGTGATAATCTTTGTGGTTCTTTGTGAGAGAAAATCTCTAGAGTGAGAGAGAGAGTTTTCTTTGTGATCTTTCTTGTAAAAGGTATACTTTGTGAATGCCTTGTGATTCATAATAAGAGAAGAGTGTGATCTTGATCCGTCGTGGACATAGGCAAAGTTGCCGAACCACTTAATTCTTTGTGTGTTCTTCTTTTACCCATTTTTCTATTTATTTTTTAATAATTTGTTCTGCATTATTATATTGCTTGGGATATAGTTTGTTTGATCATTTGTGTGCTTCCGCTTCAACAACTTCATACTTTCGAAGAAAACCCTAATATCTCTCAACTTTTTCTTTGAAAAAAAAAAAGCGCCGCACGAGCACAAAACCCCATCGGAGATGGGCTTCACCGCCCTTCTCTAGTGGAACCTTTCTCCCTCTCCTTCCTCTTATAAATCTCTTTCTCTGTTCTAGTTTCCTTTCTTCGGTTTCACCTATGCCCTTCTGTTGTCTTCAGTGGCCTTTTGTCGATTCTGTCTCCGAGTATTGTGGCTTCATTGGCGTTCCAGCCATGTTCTCAGATCAGCTTCCATCGTGTCACTAGTGGCTGTGGTGCTCCTCAACCATGACCAGTGGCGAAAGGTGGAAAGTATATCTCAGCCTTTTTCGGATCCTGTTTTTCGAGTTTTGTTGCTTTGCCGGCGTTCTGGCCATGTTCCCAGGTCAGCTTCTATCGAGTAGCTTGGGGCTGCGATGCTCTTCAACCATGACCTGGGCGGAGGCTGGAAAGTATATTTGTATGGCGTGTGAAGGTGTGTTTAATGGTTGGTAGGGGCTAAGACAAAAATGGTTCATCGTCGTGATGCTAAACTTTATGGCGCACTAGCCACGGCGGACCCTCATCTACAACAACCGACTGAATTTTTCCGCTGGCATTTCAACGACGTGACCACTGCTACCTTCGCCGAACACCATTGCATTTTCTATCCTCCTGCCGATGTCACGGGGCCATCGGTCATCCAACCACATCTGCACTTGCCCAGCTCCGACGGCATTTTCCTTGAGTTCGGCCGCTTTTTACCACGACTCCCTTCCGACTTATGGCTCTTCAGCGCATGGATTGGCGCTTGCCTTTGGTGAAATTTTGGTGGTAGTATCTTCTGTACCATATTCCAACCCTAATTCGAAGCTGTAACCATGCCAGTGCAATACATTTGTCATTGATCTATTTTGGCTACGAACATTATTTTTCATATTGGTTATAAAATAGAATTTGGGTTATCTTAAAATATATTTTATTATAAATAGTATGGGTCTTGTAATAATTCATCCCTTTGATGGGATCTTTATTTTCCTCATTCGTTGAGGTCTCTGTATTTTCCTCATTTGTTGGGGTCTATTATTTTTCTTTCCTCGGAAAGGTTTAGATTTCACTCTTTTTATCAAAAGGGTTCATATTCCCTTTCAAAGATGTCTTTACCCATTATGGGTATGATTGGTACTCTTCTTTGGAAGAGCTTGGTTCAGAAAGATGTTTATATGTTCTCATTTTACTATATCCTGGTAATTCTTTTATTACACAATTAAAGGTCCGTTGATGTATTGTCTTTGAAGTTATTCAATGATAAAGATCATTATTCCTCAAAAAAATAAATAAATAAACAAAGACTTCATCTAAAAGTTGAAACATCGACTATTTTTAAAGCTTTACATCAAATATTTTAAATTATTTTATTTTAATTCTTTTTTGGAAATGAATTATAAAATTTTCTTTGAATTTTTAGTATGAATTTTACAATAAATTACTCTGTTGTGTTCACAAACGTTTTACGATTTAGAAAGACTCTTCGCTTTCTTGTTAAAAAAAAATACTCTTAACACTCAAATAAATAATTGTAAGATAAAAAGGCGCACCACCGTATGAAAGTAAATTATGTTGCAAAAACAAATAAGGTTGTATGTTTATTGTGCTTAGTATGGTTATATTCTCTATTTCAAGAGAACTGTTTTAGTTTCTAGAATTAGTCAATCTAATTCTATTCATCTCTCCCACTTGTCCATTTTGTACATCTTTTTGTCATTTTATAAGAGCTACGATCAATGAAGCTGTTACATAAGTAATTATGTCAATAACTCAAATTATCTCACTTAAGATTTGGTAATTAAGCTTGAATTAAATATGTTCCGATTGAGATTCAAGTGTATTTACGCTATCAAAATTAATTCCGTACTAAATGTGAGTTCTAGCCATTGAAAATGTTACTTAATATGCAATAATTTAAAATAAATAATGAGTTCTAGCCTATTCTCGCCTCTTGTGGTGTCCATGAGCTATGGGTCAACTGGTTCGAGTTACTTAATATAAGTCACTTGCATTTGAGGAAATGAACCTACTATTGTAGGCTTCCTATGTTGAAATAGATTTTGAATACTTTGGTGCAAGCTGGTAAGGCCTGATGGAATATGGGCCTTGCAAATGCTACCCATAAGTGAAGAAAAGTATCTTTTAAATGGGAAATAGATTCCATTCGACACTAGTGTTGTGTTGTTTTTAAGTACAAAATTAATCATAATTATACATTATCATAATAAGTAATAAATGGACTATATGTCAGATGTCAAACCTATAAGGATAATTTTTATTCTCAACCAAGTACTAGGATTATATATTTCTTAGTAATTATCCAAAAAATAAAATTTTTAGATTGCAAAATAATTCAATAACTAATTTTGAATGCAGAAAAAATAACACAACTCAAATATTTAAAGAAAAACAATATAAAGAAAGCTTATGGTTAATTTACTATCCCTTAACATGTTTTCTATAAATTTAATTCTTTAATATTTAAATCTCTTAATTCTTACTATAGATGAAGACATTAATGCATTCATAAGCCTCTCTCAAGGTCAAGTGAGTCTATTTTAATTTACCAATTGCCTAACCTCTATAGAAATTGTAATAAATCAAGATTCATTAAGAATAAGTATTTATTGATCATACATGTCAATTAGGTATATCTCTATCCTATGTTCAAACTTGTAAATTTCATGACAATCATATATTAAATATCCAGGTCTAAATATAATGGCGCTTCTCTTAAGTTTATCAAAGTATTCTCAAATTCTTTATAATATTGACTAGATATAATAAAGCATTAAGAACAAATAATTTTAATACAATATTCAAAAAAATAATAAAAAGATTAAAACAGCTAAGCACACATATTGAGTTCGAGTAATAACCGTAGGAAAAAATTAGTTCATTATTACAAGAAACTTATTGCTAGAAAATAAAATAAATATAATACAACTAAAAGAAAACCCATATAAATGTCAAATTGCAATTGGTTGATCCGTCAAAGATTTGTCAATAATTTTTTACTTCATTGAATCGCTTTCCTTTTTCTCTCCAAAATTGCTTTAATTATGCTCAAATTGCTCTCTAAGACTTGTATTGTATGTTCTCTTAGGACTGAAATGAATAGCCTTTATATAGGGATTGAATAGAGTCTTTGAGTAGTATTTCCCTTTGCTTTAAGAAATGTCAAATCGTTTAGGCGAATTTTCTTTCACCATTGTAGCGCTAATGTGTTTGGTTCCTCACTGCGGTGCTAAATCTTTACCATTGTAGCGCTATGATATCACTATAGCTCTACATCTTTAACATCATGGTGCTTTTGTAACTAAATCACATCTTTTATGCACTCACATCACTGGGGTGAAAATCATCTTTTGCTTCAGCGACTTGGGCACAAAAATTGCCATTGTAGTGGCAGATACTTCATTGTTGGGAAAATGACTCAGTAATTTGGATTTCTTTGTATTTTGATCCATGTTTCTGCTATTGTTCCCAAATCTTGCAATTTTGTTCCAATTGCTTTAGCTTCCATAAAGTCTAATCCATATAAATCAACAATAAAACATATAAATAGCCATTTATTCTCATTAAATAAATAACATTTCAAGTAAAATGAAGATAAAATATATGACATTTATGCTCTTATCAACAAGCAATTATTTTCTTTCCTTATAAAAACCCTTTAATTTTACTCTAATTCGTCACTTTTAACTTTTACTCTAAATAAGCTCTCAATTCCTTTATTTAGACACTGTGAACTTTTTAAAAATTTCTCTCGTTAGTATAGCAATAATGGTAAAGGGATTGAACAATTCCTTCATTAATGAACTGAAGTCCATGCTCTAACTCTCTGATAATTTTAGAATAAAAAATCTTCCTACGAGGGAATCTTGCGATGACCTATTATCCATTCGAGTATGCAAACTTCCTCTTTTTAGGAAATATTTAATGTGTTTTAGGTTCCATATTCCTCCTATCATCCATAATTTTTCATGCCACCAACCTATTGTTTTGCACTGAAGTGCAAGTGCATGCTGTTGTAAAATAAGTAGCATAATAAGAGTAAAGCATTATTCCCATAAATTTTTTTAATTATTATTTGCTAAATATTAAAATTATGTCCTCTTACCTTTATCCAAACAATTGATAAGTAAATTAGACTAATAAAACCGAAATCAAATAAAACATAATACATAAAATTAATTATTAATTCACCAATTGTAAAAGCTTAGGTGTAATATCTAATCCCTATTAGTAGTGTAGGTGCCTAGATTTTAGTATAAAGAGATAAAGATATTGTAGGATTACCTGATTTTAACTCTATTAGAAATATTATTTATGGTGCACGTAAAAAGTATTAGACCTAAATTTGTAATTTCACACTTGATTGGAGTGTCAGACGGTTATGGAATATTTTTGAATTTTTTTCTATTCACTTGAAAAAGGAAATTTCAATTTAATACATAAGTTTTCATTTAAGGGTTATGCATGGAACAAACTTTTGTTAAGAAACATAATCCATATGTTAAAAAATAGACCAATTAGAGACAAGTTAATGGATTGCCAAGTTGGAAGCCTAGTTGGTTCCTTTGACTATTCTAGCTAAATAGTTAGAAAGGAAAAAATTAAATACTTCCATTTTGAACTAATGGCAATTTAGAATTAGTTGAGGGACAAATTATATTTTTTGGCGAGCACTATATAAAGAAGAAGTATGTAGAAATCGGCAAATGAAACACAAAGACATTGAGAGCTAAAGAGAAGGAATTTTTGCCAAGTGAAAGGATAGGTCTCTATAGTAAAATTTCAAGACTTTATCATAATTTTTCATGCATGATCAAGCTAAAATCAAGCCAAATACAAGCTTTTAAGATCAATTGAAGCTTCCACTAGTGTAAATTCAAAGAAAACAGGTAAGAAAAGTATTATGTAGTAATAGTGGTGTATGATTAATTCTATTAATGTCTTTGTGTGTATTCTTGATTTAGATTGATTTGAATTTAAGTGTAGAGCTCAAAGGAGACACAAAACTAAAAGAATTAGTAAGGTAAGAATTGGAGTTTGGTCTGATCTTATTGTAGAAACTTTAATTAAATGTTATTAAGGCATTAGAATAAGAAATTGATCAAAGAATTATGTTGGGTGAGAAAGGTGAATTCAACCACTTTATGGATTTTAAGGTTTGAGTTGTGTTTTGGTTCAATTGTTACGTATAAATGATTCATTGTGTTAATTAGATTTATATGGGTGATGGAAAGTCAAAAAATGAAGAAAAGTGGACATAATTGTCCATTCTTAGTAAGACGAATGGCGATTCTGTTCAACTAAATTTATAGGGTGTTAAGCAATTTTTATGGCGTAGGATGGTGAATTAAACTAGAATGAATGACTTCGTAATTGAAAAACTAAAAGTGAAATCCATCTGGGCCTTATAGGCCGAGTAAGGTGCTTACTAGTTAAGTGTAATTTTGAGCATTTGTAAATGTTCTAAATGTCATTTATGGCATGTAAGTAAAGAAAAACTGAGAGTGGTAAAGGAAGTAAGAGTTCGAGAGAAGAATTGAGTTTAGAGCGGTTGGTGAATAAAAATCTATAATGGTTTATCTTTCATTTAGTATGTTTCAGCATATTGAAATTGTATGTTTGATGTTATTTTAATGCATAAGCATGATTTACGATTTTGGTATACAGTTATAAATTTACATTTATATGTTCAGTTTAAGAAACAGTTTTTAAATTATTAAATTAATTTTAAAGGCCATTGGTACCCTCAGATTTTTGTGTGGTGATGGTTTAAGACCCAGTCAGTATATCTCGTACGCATGGGCAAGTATTAAGGGGGGTGAGTCACTAATTTCAGGAAGTCAAGTTATCGAGTCATGTGAGTCGCTCTATGTGTACAAAGTATTGTCTCGCTATATGTAGGCAATGTAGGATTTTGTTGCAAAGCCAGTAAGATGTCTTTAGATATCATAGTGTGTGTTGCTAGTTTAGACGCCCCGTGTCCTACTCACATTGTACGGTGCTAGTTCAGTTATTATGTAAGTATAGAGCTTTAGGGTTACCATTAGTGCAATTTAGAAAGAAAATGGTTGAACATGGGTTTTAATAGTTTTTGAGTTACTACACATATATTATGTATTTATATGTGTACATGTTAGTTATTATGTTTTACATATTCTAGATATTGTTTATAGAAGTTATTAATAAAACACTCTCAGTAAGATTTTATTAGAATATGATGTTAGAAATCATTTTACAATTCTATAGTAGTTTTAGAAGCATGTTTTATGCATTTTTTAGAATTTAATATTTATGCAGAATTTTATTTTATTTTTATTGAAAATCTTAAATGTACTCACTGAGCTTGTTTAGCTCACCCATTTTGTGTTTTATGTTTTCTAAACCTCTTATAGGTGCAGGCCTCGATGCGCAAGTTGCTGATTCTCCTACAACTGATTAATGGCTCAAGTTTGACGAGCATTTTGTAAATATAAATGTGCTAAGTAGCACCTTTTGAGTTTTGTATAGTACTTATAGACTTGAATATATTGTAAATATGTTTTCAACAAACAAAAAGATGTTTTGATATTATGGTGATAGTTTCATTTTTTATTAGTATGTTAATTTGTGATTTAAGTGAAATTGTTGGGTTGAGTTTGGATTCAGGTTTGAAAAGGACCAGAGGTCCTATTTCAAAGTTGAAAAGCTATTTAAAATAGAAGTGTGATTTCTTACAAGTTTTGTATTTGAATTTTAGAAAAATAGAGGAAATTGTGTTGGTTTTTTTTAAAAAAATTTGGTAAAATATTTTCACTTGTCTTACAGAATTTAGTTATTAATAGCAAGAATTAAAAAATAGTGTTCGCCTCGTGAAATTTCTCAGTTTGATAGGTAGACTCTAAGAAACTTTCGTAGGGGCACCCGGCATGGCCCACCAGGATCTACAGTAAAGGGCCTCATGGTGGGTCTTATCATTTTGACTACAATTATCCCTCAATACTTCACTTTGAATCTTAATTATTCCTCTTAAATTATTTTATCATTATGAATTGTTAACTAAAAAGCCTTATATATTCACAAGCCTTTTATGATGATTGAGTGAAAATATTTTTCCTAATCAATTATTTATATTTCTTATGGTAATTAAATTAAAACAAACATCCATAAGAACATTTTCTTTGTTAGTTATATATGTTATATGAGTACATTCTCATCTAATATAAAACTCAAAGTTATTATACTTTAATCATACATAAATCTATTAAAGGTCAGGACCCAAATTCTTTTGTCAAGTTCATTAGGTCTTATAACAATATAATTAGAGATCAAATAATTAGAAAGCATTACGAATAAAATAAATTAAACAAATCTATTTTGAATTCATATCTAAGAGAAAATAAAACTGATTCAAGTTATATATTGAGTTTACATTGTAATCCTAGATATAAAAATTAGGTTATGATGAGATAAAGAATTTTAAAGCTTATTGATTTATGCAATAATAGCTAAGCGTAGGTGCATGCTATCATTTTAAGTAATATAGGATTTAAGTCCAAGTTATCATTCCTACGGGGATTATTTAATCTATTTCTTTCAGTCAATTGCTAAAATTAAACTTACTTTAACTTTTATCTATAAAAGTTGAAATATGAATTAAATCTAATTATCATAATTCTATTAAATTAAACTAGACTTATTTTAAACAAAAGCAAGCAAATAGTTGAATTCACCAATTAAAAGCAATCTAGGGTTTCGACTTATCCCCTAAACTCATTGCAAGTCTCTGTCGATGGTCAAGTAACTAGTTGACACATTTTAACAATTACCTATTTGTCCATGGTAATCTAAGTAAAATGTCATTCATTAAGAATAGGTCTAAATCACATTATACATGTTATCTAGGTATATTTCTCGTCTACATAGAACTTATAGCTATAACCCTATAATCATGCATCAAACTATCCTTGGCTAAACCCATAAAGCCCTTTGTGAAAGTTGATTATGGTTCCTTAATCATTCAAAATATTTGCTAGATATAATGAAAGTTTTACACACAAGACAGAATGAAGCAATTGTATATATTAAGTTCATAAACTAAGAGTCAATAAAAATCCAACTATATACTAGGTTCAAAAGTCTAACATTAGAAATAAAAACTTAGGTTATGATAAAGTAAAGAATCCTAGAGTTTATCAATAATAACGTAATGAAAATCATAAAAAACTATAAAGATACAGAGTTGAAAAGATAACACTATGTTTTTTGCTATCTACAATCTTCTAGTCTTCTTAATAATACAAAAATTACTTTTTCTCTCTCTTCTTCTCTTTTCCCTTGATTCTTCTTCTCCTTAATTTCTATTTATTTTAATCACTTTTATTAAAAATATTTCTTCTTTTTTTAAGCTGAAGGTATAAAGAATGTAAAGACTTTTTTTAGAATGAGTACCCTACACTTAGATTGATAAGTACCTTCAAAACTTATTACTTTTCAATTCAATATTCTTTTCTCACATAACTACAACCTTTTTTATTTTAAAAATATTTTTAGGTAAACTCAAGGTCTATGATGTTACACGTAATTTTTGGATGAATTAGCTAAAAGTCATAAGGCTTGTAATATAGTTAACAAAAAAAAATACAAGGGTACTTAGCCTAAAAAAGGTATCTAGAGATAAATATACATCTATGGCAGGCTTGAGAAGGCTCAAGTAGTAATGTCATTTTTCTATTCATGTATTTTTTGGATTTCACCTCAAGTAGTAATCAAGCAAGTTCTAGAGTGTTGGTCTACGAGGCTGTGGTGCACTACTTAAGCATAAAGTGTCTCTAAGCAAAAAATTCAACCAATGCAAGCTTTATTCAATGTGCTCAATAAGAAATGATCAAAAAAATAAGATTAAATTCAATCCAAGAATCATGATATAAGAATTATATAAAGTGTCAATTGTTTCATAGAGACATGTAAAAATAAATTTAGTCAACATTCTATTTCTTATTGTAGACTAATGATCATCATCTCAACCAAAACTAACAACTAAAAAAAAACATTTACCCATAAGACAACTAGTTAATATAAGCAGCAAAAAAAAACCCAGGTTATGTGTTTCTGAACCTCAAATTTAAATTATACATTATCCTTAATGTAAAAAAAAAAAAACTTTAAGAGATTTCGTAGTAATTAAAGTTCAAGCATTACTGTGTTGGTGTTTATTAATGTTACTGCAGTGTTCATTGGCTCCTAATTCTTACAATTACACGTGCTACTTCTTTGAATGCTTGAATTACATTTTATTCCTGCAAGAAAAGAAAATAAAGTAAATAAAACTAAAACGAGGTTTCCTCTCATCATAAGAAGCACTTGATTTAACATTTTTGACTTAACGAGGTTTCTTCTATTCTTATAATGGATCGAAGATGATGGTGGAAGCATTTTTATGTGTGATCTTGTTGGCCTTCTTTTCTTTCGACTTTTATATCTTCACAATTAATCATTAGGCAGTAGCTTTCGCCTCATTCTACTTGCACTTTTCTAAAAAGACTTGAATCTTAGATTGAAGAAGTGAGTCTCTTGTGTCATTCTCTTTGATCCTCTCATCACTTTACTACTCATTCTTCTTCTTTATTTACCTTTTATGCTTCAACGTCCTTTTTCGAATGTGAGGATCTAATTTCTCCATGTCCTTAAGCTTTTTGGTGTTAAGGTGTGCCACATCAATGCTGAAAGAGTTTTAACTCTCGGATGATATCTAGATTTCATTGAAGACTTTGAAAGTGACAGTATCCTCTTGCATTCTTATGGTCAACTCTCCTTTTGTACATCTGTAATCTTTGTCTGGTGGCTAGGAAGGGTCTTGTAAGGATGATGAAAATTTTTTTTCTTCTTCCATGTTTAGAAACAATAAAATTTATAGGGAAGATGAACCTGTCCACTTTTACTAGTACATCCTCTATGATTCCCTTCAAATAGATAAGAGATCGATCAACAAGTAAGAGTTTAATGTTGATAGGCTTTGCTTCTTGCAAACCTACTTATTGTAAACAGAGAGAGGCATAAGATTAATGCTTGCTTTTAGATCGTATAGTGCTTTTCTAAATTCATGATTTTCAATTGAACACGGTATGGTAAAGCTCTTGGGACCTTTGAACTTAGGAGGTAGCTTATTTTGTAAAATAGTGCTACACTCCTCTGTCAATGCTACTGTAATATCCAATCTCTATCAGTAGTATTGGTGCCTCGATTTTGATATAAAGCAATAAAGACACCATAGGGTTACCCGATTTTAACCCTATTAGAAATATTTTTTTAATGGTACACATGAGAGATATTAGACCTAATTTGATAATTTCACACTCGGTCGAAGTGTCGGACGACCCTAGAATATTTTTGAAAATTTTCTCTATTGGCTTGGAAAAGAAAATTTTAATTTTCTACATGAATTTTCATTTAAGGGTTATGTATGGAACAATCCTTTGTTGAAAAACACAATCCATATATTAGAGAATGGACTAATTAGAAACAATCTCATGGATTGCCAAGTTGAAAATTCTAGTTAGTTCCTTTGACTATTCTAACTAAATAGTTACAAAGGAACCAATTATATACTTAGTTTCCAACCAATGGTAAATTAGTAATTTAGAGTAAGTTGAGGGACAAAATAATCAATTGATGGAGTACTATATATATGGTAGAATTGTGTAGATTTTTCAAGTGATTAAAATCACAACATTTAGAGCAAATTCACCCAAGGTAAATGGGGTGCTGCTACAGTGAATTTCAATTGTTTTTTATGATTTTCATGATTAATCAAGCTAAAAGAAGGTTACATACCAATTTTTAAGCTCAATTGAAGCTTTCATTAGTGAAAATCCAAGAAAATGAGGTAAGAAAAGCATTGTTTTGTGAGATTTATAAGTGAACTTTCAAGATTGCTACAATTGACGTTCTTGTGTGTATTATTGGTTTAGATTGAGTTGAATTCTAGTGTGGAGCTTGAAGGAGTCATCAATTTGAAGAAATTGGCAAGGTAAGAATTAGGGTTTTGGGTGATTTGAATGTAGAGACTTCAATTGGTTGTAATTAAGGCATTAGAATAAAATTGGCTTGATTTTGATGTAATTGGATCGAGAATTTGAGAAAAGAAATGTGTTGGAACCTATGGTGAAATTCTGTCACTTTAGGGAAGTTAGGGATTGAGTTGTGTTTTGGTTGAATTGTGGTGTATAAATTGTGCCCTATGTAAATTGAATGTATTTGGTTAATGGAAAAATCAAAAATGAAAAAAATGGGACAAAATTGTCCATTTTAAAAAGGTAAAGGGCAATTATGTCCAACCAAAGTTATAGGGTTGTTAAGAAATTTTCAGGGCGTCGGATGGTGAATTAGATAAGATTGAATGGCTCCGTAAATAAAAATTGAAAAGTAGTATCCATCTGGGGCTTTGTATATCTATTAGGGCGTTTAGCAGTTAAATGAGATTCTAGCTTTTGATTTGGTTCCAAATGTCATTTATGGCGCGTAGGTGAAGAAAACCGAGAGCAGTAACGGAAGCAAAAATTCGGAGCGAAATTAAGCGCGGAGCGGTTGTGAGTGAAAATCTGTCATTTCTTTTATATTTCATTTATTATCTTTTCACATAATGAAAATGTATGGTTTATGTGCTTTTAATGCATAAACATAATTTATAATCTTGATATATATCCATAGATATGCTTTTACATGTTTGGTTTAAGAAACAGTTTTAAAATTACTGCATCCGTTTCAAAGGCCATTGGTACCCTAAGATTATAGTGGTGGTGACTGTATTAGATCCGGCCGGTATATCTCGTACACATAGGCAGGTTATGGGGGATGTGTCACTAACTCCAAAATGTCGAGTCATGTGAGTCGTTCTATGTGTACGGGGTATTGTCTCGCTATATATATGAGATGTAGGATTCTACTACATAGCCATTGAGATGTCACTGTGGGTGCGGCTAGTTAAGGTGCCTATGACCTACTCATGTGTGCAATGCTAGTTGAGTCGCTACATGCGTATAGAGTTTTAGGGTTGCCATTGGTACAATTTAGAAAGAAAATGATTTACTAGTTTCGATCTACCGATAGCTTTTATGCATTTATATGCACATGTCAATTATTGTGTTACACAGATTTTGGATACTGTTTTTCAAAGATGTAGATAAAACCCGCTCAACAAGATTTCATCAGCATATGATATTAAAAATCGTTTTACAGCTTTACTTCAGTTTTAGAAGCATAATTTATGCATGTACTTAAGAATTTACTATCTATGCATAATGTTATTTTATTTGAAATCTTAATTGGACTCACTAAGCTCCTTTAGCTCACTCGTTTTGTGCTTTATATTTTCTAAACCCCATTCTCAGGTGCAGGTCTCAGTACGCAAGCTGCTGATTCTCCTATTACTGAGTAGTGGGCCAAATCTGGAGCTAATTTTTGTATATGTAAATGTGCAAAATAGCACCCTTTGCTTTCTACATAGTAGTTGTTGGCATATATATTTATATGTATGTTTTGAACCAACAAGAAGAGATTTTGATATTATGATGATCGTTTTTTACTTTTTATGAGTATGCTTATTTTGTGGTTTAAATGAAACTATTGAGTTGTATTGGATTTGGTTTGGAAAAGACCGGAGGTTCGAATTAATAGTATTGAGAAGTATTTGAAATAGAAATGAAATTTCTTTGCAGATTTTATTTGAATTTTCAGAAAAATAAGGGAAACTCTGCCCTTTTTTTTTTAAATTAAGATATCATTTTCATGTATATTATAAGATTTTCTCAGTAATAACAAGAACTAATAAAGGGGTTCGCCTTGCGAAATTTCTCAACTCACCCAATTAAATTTTGAGAAATTTATGTTGAGGTGCCCGGCAGGGCCGCTGAGACCTATAACAAAGGGTCTCGAGGCAGGTCATATCACTTTATGGGATGTCTATTGAAGGTCTTTGTGAGTCTCTTCAATATTTAGTCCTTACTAAATACTTGTATCTCTATACAAGCTTGCACTAAACTTATGGTCTACTAAGACTAACCATCTGGACCATCCAAATATAAACATACACCGATCTATATATTATAAGGTCTCCATTGATAGACTCACTTCAGTGAAAATAGATCAGGAACATAGAGTTTGAGAACATACTTGCATAATAATATTTTCTAACACCATTTGCTACTCTTTTGCAACTATATTATTACTAATATATTCTCAGGTCTTTGTCTTATTTTAGATAAGACTTTAACTCTTTAGATTTCGCTAACTTTTATAGCGTGATAACTCTTATCAGTATTAACTTTTAGCATTTATAACTTTCAGCATTATTAATTTTTAGCACTAATTTAAACTCCTTTAGATAAGAGTTACAATCGAAATCTAAAGAACTTAATAGTTCTGAATTGAACTTATTGACTATATGCCTAAAAATTAATGATGAAGGATGACTGAGACAATGATACCACTCGAATAAAGTGGTCTTAACATTGGAAAAAGGCAATAAGAGAGGAGAAAGATTAGATATGAGATGTCAGCCATTTATACATACCATTCCTAGTGCATCCTATAAAAGGGTTGCCCTTGTATGAAGATCCTTCACAAGAAAAGAAGATAGTAAGAACACAATAAGTGTATAATTTGTGTGATAGAATTAAGAAATAAAAATAAGATTTTTTTTTCATTATTCGTACACAAAGAATATTATTTAAGTAAAAATGCTTGAGGGTTTAGGAAGAGAAGTGGAATTGGTATGGGAGATAGGTGATAAGGGCAAATTTGTCATATATTTTCTCATGTTTTTATTATTGATATTCTATGATTTTATGAGAATAGATGGCTATTTATGTGCATTATTGTTATTTATAGGGACTTGAACGAAATTTAAAGAAAGAACGCAAAAGGAGCGAAAACAGGGACTAAAATGTAAAGTTTTCAAAGTATGTGTCCATAGCGCCAGCGCCACAAGTATTTTCGCCCCAGCGCCAGAAATTCACCGCGCCAGCGGTGAAGCCGTTTTCATGCAGCGCCCCAGCGCCAAGATCCCACCGCTCCAGCGGTGATAGCTTTTTCACGCGTCGCCCCAGCGACAGATGCATAGCGCGCCAGCGGTAGTGCGAGTCCTAGTCCGACGAGAATTGAGATTTTCAAGCTCAAATCAATCCCTATATAAAGCCACTCGTCCCCAGCCTTCAAAAAAGGAATCCAAGACGACCCAAGAGCACCAAGAATACAGAGCACAAGTCTTGGAGAGCAATAGGAGCTTAATTGAAGCAACTTTAGAGAGAGATACAAGACGTTCTTCGGCATCAAGAGTTCCTAGGCAGCGCAATTAAGAGCAATTCGACGTCTATATCGGTTTGCTAATAATTGTATCATGTTTTATTATTATTTTTACTGCTGTTCTCTTGTAGCCATGAGCTAACTTATTTTCTAGGGTTAATATTTGAACTCAATATGTGTGCTTAATTGCCATATCTTTTAGTATTTAATAAACTTAGTCTTTTATTATTTAAATTACTTGTGTTTAATGCTTCAATATATCTGGCCAATATATGGTGAATGAGTTGGTAATATTTTGATAAACTCGGAAGAGGAATCAATATATTTAGACCTAGGTAATTTGATGCATGATTGTAGAGTAACATTCAATGTTGCATATGCAAGTTTCAACTTAGGATAGGAATATACCTAATTGGCATGTATGATCAATAAGACCTAATCTTAATGAATCTTAATTTATTACAAGTACCATAGGAATATAGGTATTTGGTAAATTATGGTATACTTGCATGACCTTGGAAGAGGCTTGTGAATACATTAGTGTCTTGATCAATAATAAAGACTAAGTGAGTTAAATATTAGAGGATTAATCATTAGAAACATATTGAGGGATAATATTAATCCTAGGTTCTCTCTACGTTGCTATATCTTTAAATCTCATTGCATTGTGTTTTTACTTTTATATTTTCTACATTCATTCTTGGATTTTTATTTTTCTGAATAATTATTAGAAAGACATAATTTTAGTAATTGGTTAATAAGAAGAAATTATCCCTGTGGGTTCGACATCCGACTAATTAGTCTCTTTATTACTTGCATACGATAGTGTATACTTGCACTTAATTTATGATATAGAAATATCGCATCAATAGGTAGACCCATGCATGCCACTCACAATGTCTTAAAACTGTTATAAAGAGTATGAAGTAAGAGATTTTTTAGGTCAAAGGTGATATGATGCGAAGCCCTATTATCAAGAAGCAAACTTTGAAAGTGTAATGAAGTGGTTATAGCTAGACTGACTCGTGGTTGCCAAAGGTTCAGAGAGCAAAGTTGATACTATGGTAGTAGAGGCAATTGCAAAGTAGGTTGTATTTGGCAAAAATACTAAGCATCGTGAAATAGTCCTTAAGTGCGACACTGTTGGACACAGCCAAGGAAATGGCATTGTGAAAGACGATTGCACAGGTGTAGTAAGAGTGGTACCAAGACTAAGGATACTGTAGGATGTGGTGTGATAAGATTGGGATTGAGGGTGAAAGAATGTGTTATCGAAACATTTAAAATTGGTGTGGAAATTAACTAGGTTGGCTACGACAGAAAGCATGAAAGAGGGAGACTGTTGTAGGCAAAGGTAAACTTTCTTATTGATGAGTTTTTCATGAAGCTCATCAAATGATATAGGAGGGTTGCGTCCATTGATAATATCAACATTCAGTTTATATACAATATGAAGGCCATTAAGAATTTTCTACATGAGATCTCCGTGGACCATGAGTTTGCTGAGTGCCTTCAGTTCATCAACACAATATTTAATGGACTGTATATATGTTGAGATTGACTGAAATCCTTACGTTACATGTTTGATATGGTTTTTAATTTCCTTAATGTAACCGTGAGTGGGTCAAGGATAAATGTTAGCTATAATTTTGAAGTATCACAGATGTTTGGGATTAGGGGCTAAAAAGGATGATAGATGAAGTGAGAGTGACAACTATAGCACTAAATATTAATGTGTTTTGTCAGAGAAAGTGTGATATGTCAGGTTAGGTGTGAAAATATTACTAATGATGGTTGTAGGAGGAGGTGAAGGGCGGGATCCATTAATAAATTTAAGTAAATTATGTCTAATTAAAAGAGCTTCAATTTGTAATTTTCAAGAGATATAGTTGGTAGGTGCAACTTTGAGAGAATTGTTAATTTTAAGAATGATAAAGGATTGTTTGGGTTCCTACATATTATGAAAAATAATTTGATTGTTTGTGCCAGCCATAATTGAGAAAAGAATAATGAAAATAATGGCTAATAAAGGTAGTGATACTGTGCACATATAATGTTCATAGTGGCTACTATATCGATGGGCACTATTCACAAGAGTTAGCAATACTGAGAGTTATAAAAGTTAAGAGTTAACACTATTAAGAATTAGAAGATTATAAGAGTCGACAAATTTTTAAAAGTTAGAAACCTTGTCTAAAATAGGATAATGACCTAGGAATACACTAATAATGATATAGTTGCAAAGAGTTACAATAGGTGTTAGGAAATGTTATTGTACAAGTATGTTCTCAAATATTATTTACCTGATCTATGTTTACCAATGTAGTTTAGTGGTGAATCAATATTTTATAGATCAGTGTATATCTATATCTGAACGGTACAGATGGTTGTTCTTAACTGACTGTGAGCTTAGAGCTAGTATAAGCATACGGGTATCCAGTCAAGACTAAATACTGAACAGACTCACGAAGACCCCAATAGACATCCTATAAAGCGGCCAAAGGAAGGTACTCTTCAGTTGAGTAGTATTCGTGGTCATTTGACCTGAGAATTAAGGTGGACTTAAAAGTGATCCACTATACTTTGGTTCCCTTTATGTCACAGATCTTTCATAGCCTTACCATTAAATGTCACTAGGTATGGTCTAATACTCATGGAGTCTAGTGTGTGTAGATACAAAATCTATCAGCTTATATAGGTATGTTATGGCCACAAGCATAAACCTAGGAAATGATTTTCTCACAGGGTTAAATAATATAACAAAAGTATTTGTGTATATTGTTTATCGAGATAAAAATCTGAAAATAAGCTCATAGATGGGCTTACGAGAATTTGACGGTGTTGATCTATATCCTCGCATCACACATCTAGGGTATAAATGATGGAATAATTATAAGTATGGTTGTGACCTCAACTTCTATAGTCTAATATGCTGATTTGCAATATCAGTAACGTGTGTACAGGGCATCAATCACGGACTCATGGCATAGTTGCATTTGACGAATAGGGTGTGAACCTAGAGAGTTTCATAATATGAAATGTATTCATTGTGCACTTAGGCAGTATACAATATTAAATAGTTCAATACAATAAAATCTAGTAATTTACTATGGTTAAGTTAACTAAAATATGTAGTTAATGGTGAGACCCACTTTTGTTAACTTGGTAACCTAGTAAGGGTATAAAAGTAATTTTACTTGGTTGATTATTTAATTATTAAATAATTAAAATAAATAAATATTTATTTAATTATTAAAATATATTAAAAAATTAAAAACAAAACTAGTACTGTCGCTAGAAAACGGTGGTCGGCGGCTAGTTGACAGCTGTTTTCCAACAACAATGCCAATTTTTATTTTTAATTTTTTTGTATAATTGAATTTATTTACAAATTATTTTACAAAATAAACCAATTACATGACGATACGTGTCCAAAAGTATTAATCACATTATGACAAGTGTCATATTATTAAAATTTATTTTTTAAATTATATTAAATTAAATTAGTAGATGAGATTGTGCCACGTGTTCAAAAATCACATTATGACAAGTGTCATATTATTAAAATTTATTTTTTAAATTATATTAAATTAAATTAGTAGATGAGATTGTGCCACGTGTTCAAAAATCACATTATGACAAGTGTCATATTATTAAAATTTATTTTTTAAATTATATTAAATTAAATTAGTAGATGAGATTGTGCCACGTGTTCAAAAAGACAATGAATTAGTAAGATTGTGCCATGTGTTCAATGTGTAATATATTTGTATTACTAGATTACATTTTTACCTTCTACCATTAAAACTAACAGCAAAAAATTAACCGATTATGGTAAAATTGGGTATTTTAAATTTAACTCAGGTAAAGTTGTTAATTAGCTCAAAATATTAAGGTAAAATTGTACTTATCCCAAAAGTTTATAACATTTTAAAAGCAGTTATTTTTGAACATTTTCCAATTAACTTTCATGGATTCGGGTTGTAGATAAATTCTTAATTGATTGTATATAATTAAAATTATTTCATTTTAATTCAATTTGATTCATTTTGGATTAATATAAAAAATAAATAAATAATTAGAAAAAAATAAAACCAAATTGAACTGTTTAATTTTTTATTAGTTTAGAATCAAACAGACCAAAATTACAATTGTACATATAAAATTTAATCTAAACCAACTTTTTAAACATAAAATTTATGTGTAATTGGATTAAAATATCCTTATTTCATTTAAATTAACAGAAAAAATTATGGAATTGGAGTAAAATTAGATATTTTGAATCTAATTAGGATAAAATTGAGTATCTTAAATTTAATTGGGATAAAAGTAAGTATTTTGAATTTAAACAAAACAAAATTGTCTATTAAATTAAACTTTAAATGTAAAATGATCCTTCTCTCTATATTATATAAATATATAACCCCAATAAAAATTAATGAAATTAAACAATTGTATCTCAATTATGTAAATATAACATTATTACTCTTTAAAAAAACTTCTAACTCATAACAAATTTTAAAAAAAATTGATATATGACCATTGTATGATTTCTTTTTTCTATTTAGATATAAGAATGGAATGATAATCCCTACCTGTTTCATTATTTGTGAGGTTTATAGATTGACAGACTCGATTATTTGGTAAGATGGATTCAAAATTTAAATTTTTAGACTAGGTTTATGAGTTGAGCCCAATAAATAAAACATATTAATAGCATTAATAATATATTTTGTCTCGTATATGTACATTGGTCTGCATCCACAAATTCTTAAAAAAAAAGGCCCAAAATGTGTTTATTGAATTCCATCTACAACTGAAACTTATGCTTACTCATTTGTTAGTTATATATAATTTAATTTGTTTATTCTAGATGAACATAATCATTACATGCATAAACCTCTTGAGTTAGATGGAAAGATATGAAGCATTAGAGTTCAATTTCCAAAAAAAATTAGACCAACAGTTACTCTTAAACAAAAAAAAATGACATGATGATAATAATTTACGATCATATCTATATTTTTCAATTTATTAAGCACAAATTTTGGTCCTAAATGGAGTTTAATAATAAAAACATTACTTTTCAGAATTTATTGACCAAACAAAGAGACATAAAGATTTTTTGAAGCCCTGAAAATGGCCCCTGCATATGATATCGTTTTATTATTATTTTTTTAAGAGAAATTCAATATAAAAATCAACAAGTTTAGGATTTATTTATTTTTTCAACAGAAGAACGGAAGGTTGTGAAAAGTTTGTGAACACAACAGAATAATTTATTGTGAAATTCATACTGAAAAGTTCAAACAAAATTTTAGAATTCATTTTCAAAGAAGAATTAAAATAAAATAATTTAAAATATTTGACATAAAGCCTTAAAAATAGTTGATGTTTCATAATTATGAAAAGTTCGTAAATACAACAGCATAATTTATCGTAAAATTATACTGAAAACTTCAAGGAAAATTGTATAATTCATTTCAAAAGTTGGATTAAAGTAAAATATTTGACATAAAGCTTTAAAAATAGTCGATGTTTCAACTTTTTAGTTGAAGTCTTTGTCTTTTGATTATGATAACAATTTGGCTTACATCTCGGCGAACTATTATTCATTTTCGAAAGAAACAATGCTGTCTTAGCTTTCACATGATGTTTCTCATCTTTCATGGAAGAAAATCCACAAGAGACAAACGAATCTCACTATTGTCGAGGAGGGGGCATGGCCCCAAGCACCGCAAAATTATAAAATATGACAAGAAAGTATGGTACACCAGTGTCTAGGATATTGGATGTGAAGTTAATCTTTTTAATTTAATATTTTAATGAAATGTTTTTTAATTTTAATTAATATTTGTTTTATAAAAGAATTAAAAGCCTTTTTATAATCGTGAAAAGTCTATAAACATAACATAATAATTTATTGTGAAATTCATACTGAAGAAGATTTTATAATTCATTTCCAAAGAAGAGTTAAAATAAAATAATTTAAAATATTTGACATAGAGCTTTAAAAACAGTCGATGTTTCAATTATTACTCACTATTGCCATGAATCCAGCACCGCAAAACTATTAAGTATGATGTGAAGTTAATGTTTTTAATCTTTAATAATTTAATGGCATTTCTTTTCAATTTCCATTTTGTCATATACATGATTGATTGATGCAAGTATTGCTTAATAAAAAATATTTAAATATAATGAACATGTAATCGTGAACAATTTACAATCATATGTACATTTTTTGCCAATTTATATAAGCAACGGCTGCATTTACTAAATAATTTTGCGTGAATTTTAAATACTTGGTGACTTATATATGACAAAATTGTCATGTTCTCTTTTTTTTTTAAAAAAAAAACCCTCAAAATCATATGTAAAATTATCAACTTATTAGGCGGTGCAGGTTCTAGAAAGAATTTGTAAATAGATTTTTTTGAGTCAATTTTAAGCATTGTGGACCTTTTTTATATATATGACAAATAAAATTTAAAATATTAAAAAAGATCAATTAAATTCTTGAGCACTTGCTTTAATAATAAGTCTTGTATATCTCTATGGTTTTGGTTAGGAGTATGAACGCTGATGAATGTCATGACAAAATTGAAATTAAAAAAATTAAAAAATATTTTATTTCCTCTGTAGGTTATGTAATTCGGACATCTATTAGTGTATTGTGTTTAAAAGAAAAAAAAAAAGAAAGATCAGCTAATATAATGTAGCCTGAAAAGTAGCCGATTGTCTGCCTAAGACGAATCAATTCTTAAAATTATTTCATTTTAATTCAATTTAATTTAATTTAATTTAATTATTTAATACAATTTTTGTTAAAATTTAAAAATAATTAAAAAATAAAAATGAAACCAAATCGTAAAATTTTTATTTGTTTCGAATAAAACGGACCAAAAATTACAATTGCCCATGTAATTAATATTGTTCTTCATTGAAGTTAGAAAATTTGACCAAAATTAAAATTCGTCCATTTAATAGGCTAAAAATCTTCATGGAACATTGAATTTGTAATTATTTAATAATTAAAATTTCAATTTAGTGAGAAGGTTTGGTTCCCGACCTGTCCTGAATATTAAATTTGTAATTATTTTTTCTTTCAATTTTAAATATATAAAAATAAATAAATATATATAGTTGAAGGCATTACCACTTCAACCTCTAATTTGAAAGTTCTTTTTTTGACACCCGAAACTTCTTGATTGATCTGCCAGCCAACAAAGTTGTTAATTTGAAAGTTCTTTTGTTATGTTTTGTATACAATTATATTATATATTTAAGAATAAGGATAATTTTATTTTAGAGTTTAGATAATTTTACGTTAGTTATATTTAAAATATTTAATTTTACTTTAATTAAATTTAAAATACTTAATTTACCTTCATAAAATTTAAAATACTCATTTTTACTTTAATTCATTAATTTTTATTAATTTAAATATAACAAAAGTAATTTAGTCTAATTACAAATAAAATTTAATCTAAACCAACTTCTTAGACATAAAATTTATGTGTAACTAGACTAAAATATTCTTATTTTATTTAAATTAACAAAAAAATAATAATAAAAGTGATAAAATCAAATATTTTAAATTTAATTAAAATAAAATTAGATATTTAAAATTTAATTATGATAAAATGAAGTATTTTAAATTTAATTAAAATAAATTTATTTATTAAACCAAACTCTTAAGGTAAAATGGTCATTGTCTCATATATTATATATATAACCCCAATAAAAGCTATTGAAACGAAATAACTATATTTCATCTATGTTGTTGGGGAGATAACGCCTTTCTCTCTCTCGAAGTTATGTTGGAGTGAAGAACTTAAAATTCAACTTAGAACTTTAACCTCTTTGCGTAGTGAAATAACTTGTCAATTAAGTAAACACAACAATAATTCAAAGTAGAAAACACAAGAGTACAACACAATCTTATGTGGTTAGGCCAATCGCCTACGTTTATGGTAGATCCAAAGATCCTAGTCTCTCTTCTTATAACTCCTTAGAGATTTTACAAGAAAACTCAATATGAAGAACCTTCAAAATGACCTAAACGTTTAGTGAACTCTTACTCTACCACGAACAATGATCACCCAAACAATGGTTCCACTCTAGTGCACACAAGCATTTAGTGTCTACCTAGTTCTTTCCCTCTCTCAGAATTTCTCTCAATGCTTGATATGAAATCAAGGGTTTACAAGTATTTATATAGAGTGTATTTCGTGCCTACTAACCATATTTCTTGTTGGAGTAAGAGTCCACTTATTTTAAAAATCCTAAACTTTCCAAAACTAGAAATTCCAAACCAAAACGAATTTTTTCACGCGTTCTGACGCTGCGGTGCTCATCTCTGGGCACTACAGCGTTGAATAAAATTGCGCCCAGCGTTGCGGCTTTGAGTTACTGTCCTGGGCGCCGCGGCGCTAAGCCTGTATTCCTATCCCTATTTTCTTGCATTCTTCACGTCTTTAAGTCCCGTTTTACTTCTTCCTTCGTGTCCCATACATTCTAAACTTCTCTATACATATCTCACACTTTCTATACTTCTTATAACTCTTTATTTTGATATTTATTTTAATTCTTATCTAAATTAAAATTATTAAATCACCAATTTTTTTACATATATAAATTTAACATTACTACTCTTTAAAAATATCTTCAACTCATAACAAATAAAAAAGAATTATATATGATCAGGGGATGATTTCTCTCTTCACTTATATATAAGAATGGGATGATAACGCCTACCTATTTCATTGTTGGAGGGATTCATAGATGGGCTGACTTGATTATTTCACAAGATAATTCAAAATCTAAGATTGTGAATTAAGTTATATGCGAGTTGGTTAACCTTATAAATCTTTGTAATTTTTTTTTCTGCATTTGGTTAAATGATTAATAATTTATTAGTTATTGGAAAATAAAAATTGTATATTTGTCAGCTCCATCGATCATTGTCGTACTATTTAGATTAAGAAAATATTTATAAGGATTAAAATAATATATTTTTCTTGATGAAATAACACTAGCAAATGATAATGCTGATAGATACTGACAAATCACTTTTTAATATTTTATGATTTCTGATTTCTGATACTGACAATTTTTGTGCGAGTTTTGTTTGATCTGGATACGAACTTTTTTACTTTTTTCGGAACTCGAATTATAATCAATTTTTTTTTGGTGCAAGCTAAATCTGGGTTAAAGTTCAGGCCGAATATTAAATTCGTAACAATACCTTTATGACATGTGGCCAAATATTAAATTTTCTTTTTTTATATAGTAAATTTTCAACAAAATAAATAAAATAGTTAAATTGCTTATTTTTTCAAGATTACATAATTATAATGTTAATATTATATTAAATTATATTATAAATATTACAATTAGATTGTGCTATCATTTTTTTTAAGTAACACACAAATATGAGGTGTATTCCATTAGAGCTAAATTATTAGTTTTTTTTTTTTTTGAAGTAACATATGCAACTTTTAAAGATATTTAATTTGAACTATCTTAAATAAGAGTTAATTTAAATAATTTATTTAAATTATATTTTATTAAAATTTAAAAATATTTAATTTAACATAAACTTACAATATATAAAAATTAAATACTAGTTATATTATAAGTGATATGATTATAATTTAATATAATCTGTAAAATTTTCATTTGACGCTATAGTCTCCAAATCAAACCAATATAAATAAAGTTTTTTTCTTTTTTTTCATTGTAGATAAAGAACCCTATTAAACTTAAATAAATTTAATAATGAAATATCATTATAATCTTAGTTCTTATTTAAGCTAATCTTCAAATTCTAATTGCTATAGTTTTTTAAATATATTTTTTTAATATTTATTTTGATAATTTAATATAATATAACTTAAATTGTATTCAAATGAATATAAATCTAATTTATAATTATACCTAACACATACATCCACAATTTCTTAAAAACAAGACCCGGAATTCATTTATTATACTTCATCTAGAACTGAAACTTGTATTTCTTAATTTGTTGGTCTATTTATAATTTTAATTTTGTTTAAATAAACATAATCATTGCATGCATAAACCTCTTGAGTTAGATGGTAATATGTTAAGCATTAGAGTTCAATTTCCAACAAAAATTAGACTAAGAGTTACTCTTACAACCAAACAATAAATAAAATTTACATCATGATGAAAAATTACAATCATATAGCACTGACAAAAGATAATGCTCGGTGGATGCTGACAAATAATTTTAAACTTCAACATTAGAAATTGTTTTATTTGCAGGAACATCACAACTAATACTTAATAAATTGATTATTACATTGCAACTAATACTAAACAAATTGATTAATTTATACGCGGTTGGAAACTTTTGTTGACGAACATGGCCGTTATGTTCGTGCGAGATTGGAAGTTGTGATTCACCGCGTATAAATATTCAATAAGACTCACCTAAAAGTATGAGGTGCGAGATTGGAAGTTGTGATTTCAACAAAAATCTTTTCCAACATTGTTTTATATTTGAATTTTTTTTATTTAATACTGAATATGATTTAAATTTAATTTGTTTAATTACGTTGATATTTAGTCTTGAGCTTTCTGAGGTCAGACTAATAGCTCGACTAATGGTTGAATTTATATTCCGCACAAATAACAAAAATTATGAATAGGTCGATGTTATTTTCTCCGAAATTTTCTTGTAGACTCAATTTGCCAATTAATTGAGATAATAATATATTTAAGCGACCCACAAAAATTTCTTAGAGACTCAATTTGCTAATTAATTAATTTAATAACATATTTAATTTAATTTAATTTAATTCAATATATGTGAAATGAAGATTAAAACTAGATCGAAATGCATCATCTAAAAATCAAAAAAATATTTGATGATATAAGTCAGCATTTTTATGAGAATAGAAAATTAAAGATGATAAAATTGTGAAACAATATTTATATGACTAGTAAAAACTATTGATAAATTTTAAAAAAGATAAAAATTGTTATTTTAATTTTTATTTAAAATTATAATCAAAATAATGTTATTGAGTTTTTTTTTTCAAAAAATTAAAAAAACAAATTATGCAAATACTCGTGAATGCTATAATAGATATTCGCATATATTTTGCTAAATTTGTACTAGTTCTTAATTTATTATGAATTTTAATTTTATGTATTGTGAGAATAGTGATTAAAAATTATTGGAATATAATTTGGGGATCAAGCCAAGTGCGTAGGGTGCGCACGGATTGAAGACGGACGCGAAAGGAGGCAAAAAACGAAGAAGGGCGCACCAAGCGCCAGCGTCGCAACGACCAAGCATGGGCGCTGCGGCGCAAATTCTAATATGTTAGCGCCGCGGCGCCGGGAAGCCAGCGCCGCAGCGCTCAGCAGAAAGTGCGCCAGCGCTTGAGCGACAAGATCCTAGTGCTAGATACGGGAACAGTATCCCAAAATTAGGAAACTTCCTAATTTCATCTCCCACTTGTTTTGGGACTCCCTAATACGACTCCCACACGTCTAGATAAAACCTAGGACGTCCCAAGGCCTATATAAAAGCTATCAATTGGCTTGTAAACACATCTTAGTGATCAACAATAATTTTAGTGATAATTCTTAATGGTTCTTTGTGAGAGAAAATCCCTAGAGGGCAAGAGAGAGTTTTCTTTGTGATCTTTCTTGTAATAGGCATACTTTGTGGTTGCCTTGTGATTCATAATAAGAGAAGAGTGTGATCTTGATCCGCCGTGGACGTACGCAAGTTGCCGAACTACGTAATTCTTTGTGTGTTCTTCTTCTACCCCCTTCTCTCTTTTATTTCTTAATAACTTGTTTTGCATTATTATATTACTTGGGTGAATTGTTTAGCTTTGTTTGTGTGTTTCTGCTTAAACAAACTAGTATCAGAGCTTTGGTTCTAAGCAGATATGGTCACACCCAAGTATGAGGTAGAGAAATTCAACGGTACGAATGACTTCAATCTGTGGAAGATAAAGGTTAAGGCGTTGTTGATGAGCCAAAGACTTGGTTCGGCATTAGAGGAGACTACAGCTCCATCTAGTGATGAAAAGAAGACGCCAGAGTCATCTAGAGCAGAAGCAGAAAGAAGGAACATTCAAGAAAGAGCTCATAGTACAATCGTTCTGTCATTGAGCGATGAAGTATTAAGAGAAGTAGCAGGTGAGACGACGGCAATAGATCTTTAGAAGAAGCTTAACTCTCTTTATATGAGGAAATCGTTGGCCAACAGACTACATATAAAGAAGAAGTTGTATCAGCTGTTTATGTCAGAGGGGACGCCGATGAAAAATCATATAGACGCCTTCAATAAGACCATCCTTGATCTTGAGTCTATCAACAACAAGATAGAAGATGAAGATAGAGCAATTATCCTGTTGAGTTCACTCCCCAAGAGCTATGAGAGTTTTATTGATACGCTACTCTACGGCAGAGAGAGTTTAACGATGAGTGATGTGAAATCATCATTAAACTCAAAGTTATTAGGAAAGCAGGCTGACGGTAATGCAGAAAGTTTATCTGTAAGAGGAAGGCCCTCATATAGAGATGGGAAGACAAAAGGCTCAAGGTCGAAGTTTAGGACTCTTAGGTAGTGCTATTACTGCAAGAAAGAGGGGCACTTTATAAAGGACTGTACTGAGAATAAAGCACAGGATAAGAAGAAAGCGGATGCTGCGCTTGCCTATGATGATAGCTATGACAGCGCAGAGACACTCATCGCTACTGATAGTATAAACTTTGAACAATGGGTTTTAGATTCTGGTTGTACTTTTCACATGTGCCCGCACAAGTCTTGGTTTAAAAATTTCTAGCCTATTAGTAGTGGTAAGGTCTTAATGGATAATGACATTGCATGTCAGATGATGGAAATTGGTAGTGTTAAACTTAGGCTACATGATGAGCGAGTGAGAGAGTTGATAGATGTTAGGTATGTTCCTGACTTGATGAGAAACTTGATCTTACTAGGGACTTTAGACCAAAATGGGTGTTCCATCAGGATCGACGGAGGAATTTTAAGAGTTTTGAGAGGTTCCATGGTGGTGATGAAAGGAGAGAAGCACAAAAGTGTTTAAGTACTTAAGGGTGAAGTCGTGAGTGGTTCTGTATTATTCTCTATAGATGATGAGAGTATGCAAACCAAGTTGTGGTATCTTAGACTGGCACACCTAGGCGAGAGAAACCTAAAGGAGTTATATAGCCAAAAGGTCTTTGGAGAGGATAAGTTCCAGCCCTTGGAGTTTTGTGAGCATTGTGTGCTAGGGAAAGCACATAGAGTGAGGTTCAGTACTGGCGAGCATAAGACTAAGGGGACTTTTGACTACATACACTCGGATCTTTGGGGACCAGCTCAGCCAGCTACTCGTGGTGGTGTTAGATATTTTCTTAGCTTGATTGATGACTATTCAAGGAAGCTGTAGGTCTATGTGTTGAAGAGCAAGGATCAAGCCTTTGAAATATTAAAGACTTGGAAGGTTCTTGTTGAAAATCAGACTGGCAAAAGGGTAAAGAGGCTTAGGACTGACAACGGCCTCGAGTTTTGCAACAGAGAGTTTAATGGGTTTTGTGCCAAACATTGGATTGCAAGGTATAGAACAGTAAGATCAACACGCAGCAGAATGGGGTTGCTGAGAGGATGAACTTGACCCTACTTGAAAGGGTTAGATGCATGCTTACCAATGCGAAGATGTCTAAGACATTCTGGGGAGAAGCTGTAGTGACTGCTGCTTACTTGATAAACAGAAGTCCCTCATCAGCAATTGACTTCAAGATGCTAAAAGAGAAATGGTCTGGTAATCCTCCGAAGTATGACCATCTTAAAATATTTGGTTGCCCTACCTTTGTAGATGTTAAGGAGGGGAAGTTGGAACCTAGAGCTATTAAAGGGGTATTCATAGGATATCCCGAAGGAGTAAAAGAATACAAGGTGTGGTGTAAAGACTTAACACCACCAAGGAGTATCATAAGCCTTGATGTGACATTCGATGAGATGACGATGCTGAAAACTTCCTAAGTAGATGAGAAAGAAGAACCTGTGACCAAGGAAAACTCAGCACCCGAGTAAATAGAAGTTGAAGTAGCGCCTGAAAATGGATCTGATATGCCCCAAAATTAACACTTCAACAAGGAAATCCTTGAAGATGAACTAAAAACACCGACGAGTTCCTCTAATTCCACCCAAAAGAAGACTAGAACTCCTGAGTTGGAACTTGAAGAGTACCAGCTTGCTAGAGATAGGCTAAGAAGAACGATTAACCCACCAGTTATGTATGCACAAGTAGACTTAGTTGCTCATGCTTTTAATTCTGCTTACACTCTTGAGTATGATGAGCCTATGACATATGGTGAGGCTATGAAGAGTGAAAACAAGAAAGAATGGCAGCAGGCCATGGAAGAAGAAATTAATTCTCTTAGGAAGAATAATACCTGGAAGTTGGTGGAGAGACCTCAAAAGAAGCTAGTTGGGTGCAAGTGGGTATATAAGATGAAAGAGGGGATACCGGAGATTGAGCCTACGAGATTCAAGGCTAGGTTAGTAGCATAAGGTTTTATTCAGAGAGAGGGAATCGATTTTCATGAGATATTCTCTCTAATTGTCAAGCACACATCTATTAGGATTTTGTTAGCCATGTGTGCAAATCTTGATTTACACAGAGAGCAAATGGACGTAAAGACAGCTTGTCTACGTGGAGAGCTTGAAGAAATAATATACATGAAACAACCGCAAAGGTTCAAAGAGCCTGGAAAAGAAAATGATGCTTGTTTGCTAAAGAAGTCATTATACGGGTTAAAGTAATCACCTAGACAGTGGTATAGGAGATTTGATGAATTTATGAGAGCTTGTGGCTTTAATAGGAGCAAGTATGATGGATGCATGTACTTTAAGAACATGAGTTGTAGGATGATGTATTTGCTTCTATATGTCGATGATATGTTAATCGCATGCAAGAATATGGAAGAAATACAAAAGCTCAAGAAGCAGTTAAGTGGCGAGTTTGAAATGAAGGATTTGGGAGCAGCGAAGGGAATTTTGGGTATGGACATTGTGAGGGAAAGAAGAGATGTTATCTTCTTGTCCCAACAGTGATATATAGTCAAAATTCTAGA
Organism: Ailanthus altissimus; assembly: GCA_946807835.1. Taxonomy (NCBI): domain Eukaryota; kingdom Viridiplantae; phylum Streptophyta; class Magnoliopsida; order Sapindales; family Simaroubaceae; genus Ailanthus; species Ailanthus altissimus. The sequence continues at coordinate 2,114,077 of OX327690.1, read as the reverse complement.
GAAGTTTGGTATGTCAAACGTGAAAGCTGTCTATACTCCTTTGGCCATGCATTTCAGACTATCAGCAGCACAGTCACCGACATCCGAGGATGAGAAACTGCAGATGAGCAAAGTACTGTATGCAAGCGCTGTGGGGAGCATCATGTATGCAATGGTTTGCACAAGACCAGACATAGCACAGGCTGTGAGTGTGGTGAGTAGATACATGACGAATCTAGGTAAAGATCACTGGCTTGCAGTAAAGTGGATTCTGAGATATCTCAAGGGAACGTCGAATCACGGGTTGGTGTATAAGAGAGATGAAGACAGTAATAAAATAGTAAGAGGGTACGTAGACTCAGATTATGCAGGTGATCTTGACAAGAGAATATCGTTGACGGGTTACGTATTCATAGTGTTTGAGTGTAGTGTGTGTTGGAGATCAGTTCTACAACATGTGGTTGCACTTTCTACCACAGAGGCAAAGTACATAGCTGTTGGTGAAGCTATAAAGGAGGCCGTGTGGTTAAAAGGCATATGGGCGGAGATATTGGCTCGTAAAGATGTAAACACCGGTGTGTACTGTGACAGTCAGAGTGCCATACACCTAAGCAAGCATCAAGTGTTCCACGAGAGGTCAAAATACATTGATGTGAGGCTCCATTACATTCGTGAGATCGTCCAAAGTGGTGAAGTTAGTCTGACAAAGATAGCGTCATCTAGAAACCCTGCTGATATGTTGACTAAGCCACTGCCCTCGGTTAAGTTGGTCCTATGCAAGGACTTAACCGGAGTCACTACTTTGTGAGGGTGACCGAAGATGCGGAAATGAGAGATCGATTTACTTTATGAATGATTTTGAATCAAGGAGGAGATTTGTGAGAATAGTGATTAAAAATCATTGGAATATGATTTGGGGATCAAGCCAAGTGCGTAGGGTGCGCACGGATCGAAGACGGACGCGAAAGGAGGTGAAAAACGAAGAAGGGCGCACCAGGCGCCAGCGCCGCAACGACCAGGCATGGGCGCTGCGGCGTAAATTCCAGTATGTTAGCGCCGCAGCGCTCAGCAGAAAGCGCGCCAGTGCTGTAGCGACGAGATCCCAGCGCTGCAGCGCTGGATGCGGGAACAGTATTCCAAAATTAGGAAACTTCCTAATTTCATCTCCCACTTGTTTTAGGACTCTCTAATACGACTCTCACATGTATGGGGAAAATGTAGGACGTCCCAAGGCCTATATAAAGGCTATCAATTGGCTTGTAAACATATCTTGGTGATCAATAATAATTTTAGTGATAATTCTTAGTGGTTCTTTATGAGAGAAAATCCCTAGAGGGTAAGAGAGAGTTTTCTTTGTGATCTTTCTTATAATAAGCATACTTTGTGGTTGTCTTGTGATTCATAATAAGAGAAGAGTGTGATTTTGATCCGTCGTTGACGTAAGTAAATTGCCGAACTACGTAATTCTTTGTGTGTTCTTCTTCTACCACTTTTTCTTTTTTATTTTTTAATAACTTATTCTATATTATTATATTACTTAAGTGAATTGTTTAACTTTATTTATGTGTTTCTGCTTCAACACGTATCAAATTCATCTTAAATTTACTTCATACATTACTAAATCATTTTCAACGAAATAAATTTCAACAAATTTATGAATTTGTAAGGTCAATGTTAAAACTTTGTTAAGGTCAGACATATTTAATAATTTATTAAGGTATATTTAAAGGGAATTTAGTGAGGGGGGTTTGGTTCCGACATGCCCCAAATATTAAATTTGTAATTTTGTTTTCTTTCAATTTTAAATAATAAAATAAATAAATATATATATATATATATATAGTTGAATGCATTACCACTTCAACCCCTATTTGGAAAGTTCTTAATTGGCGTGCCAGCCAACAAAATTGAACTTTCCTTTGTTATGTCTTGTACACAATTATATTATAATATTTTGTAACACCCAATGCAACAAATCAGTAATTTTGACGACACCTATTGACATTTAAACCACCATGTAGAAATCAAAACCGCCATCTTTTTCTTATTTTTACAACTCTCCCATTAACCACAACAATCAAGCTACCACAAATTGGCAATGGTCATCATATATATTAAATGATAGCCACAGCAGTTTGATATATTTGTTTTAACTTTACATTATTACATACATTTAAATTAAATTGATGAAATATATTAAGTTATTAAAGAAAAATAGTAAAACTTTGGAGACTAGAGAATTGAAACTCCATCTTTGTTTTTCAAACAGTAATGCTATCCTTATATAATTAAAATAAAAAATTTGTATTTCAATTGATACAACACTAGATATGCTCATTGTTGATTAGTATAATATAATTACTATATTAGTGAAAAAAATAATAACAATTATCTAATAAATGATAATCTCTAACTAGCGACACATTAGTTAGATATGACAATTGTATACTAATTATTTAAATGTAGCAGTACTTTTAAAAATTCTCCAATTTAAAATGAATCCAAAATATTTGATTTGTATTCACTTAATTAATGGCCCATCTTCCTTATCTAATCTCAATCTTAAGAGAAAGAATAATAAGAAGAAGAACAAACTGAAGAAACCATCTAATTTAGAATTTTTACAAATTAAAAAAATAAAGAAACAAAGCCTAAAGAAAAGTGTTCCCGATGTGGCATTAAAGGCATGTAAAGAGAAATTGTCGTTTAGCAAGAGCTAAATAGATAACTTTACTTTCCAATAATATTCTTTTCATTAAGATATATTTAGTAATTGATTCTATAGATTCTTGGATAGTAGAATATGGAGCAACTAATCATATTTGCAATTCGTTACAAGGGTTCTAGGAAACTAAATTACTGAATGATGGAGAAATCTATCTTGGGTTAGGAAATGGTGCAACTATTGCAACAAAAGTAGTGGGAGTTGTGCATCTGTATGTTAATAATTTTAGGACTTTAATATTAAAAGATTATTTATTGGTACCTGGAATAAAATGCTTTGATCATTGTTTGAGTAAATATAATTACTCTGTCATGCTCAATTTTGGAGATCAAAAAGTTTAAGTCGTTATATGTTCAAATATAATGGTTAACAATATAATATATATATGTATATATATATCATAAAATCAAATCATTGTATAATGCAAAATTGAATAACGAATCTAATCACTATAAAAAGATTATAATGTCTCTCACTAATCAAATATATCTATAGCATTTATGTCTTTATTATGTTAGTTTAGATAGGATTCAAAGACTAGTTAAAAAAGAATTTTTTTTGAATTTATTAGAGATTTAACCATTAGTGTGTGTGTCAATCCTGTATAGAAGATAAATTGACAAGAAGAACCTTTAATGTTAAAGCTAATAGAGTCACTAAAGTGTTAGAATTAGTGTACTCTAATTATGAAGAAACAATAAAAAAGAGTAGGCTAGATAGGAATGTGAAAACCTTTAAAGTTAGGCTTATATCAAAAGTGTAGAAAGAAGGTATCAGTTTTGAGGAAATCTTTTTGTCAGTAGTCATGCTTAAATCAATCAAAATTCTCTTATCTATTGCAGCAAATTTTAATTATGAGAGTTAGTAAATGGATGTTTAGACTACCTTCTTTAATGGATCACAAGAGAAGAATGTTAAGCTCATCTCAAACTAAGCAAAGTAACAAAATTATGTTCAAGCTTTCCATGCAACATTCTAAAAGGGATTGATTCCTTTATACATAGGATTAATCTATCTAAGTTTAAGTAGCTTAAGACACCTAAAAAAAAGAGATAAATTGTATGAGAGGAAATTCGGTAGGAAGTCTCATTTATGTATACTATGTATTACACCAGATACTTTTTTATTCAATTAGAATGGTTAATAGATATCAATTAGATCCAGGAATAAAATATTAGATTGCAGTAAAATGTATATTCAAGTATCTCTTGGAAATGAAATATTATATGCTTTTGCATTCCAATAAAAAGCTTGTACCTATTAGGAATGTAGATTAAAATTTTGAAGCAGATAAAGATACATGGAGATTAATCTCATGAACTATGTTTACTTTAGGTAGATGGACTATAAGTTGGAGGAGTGTAAAACATTCACGTAATGCAGACTTCGTCATGGAAACTTAATATTTAGCTTCATCTCAAACCGCAAAAGAGGTTGTATAGCTATGAAATTCCTTATAGAGCTTGTACTGGTATCTAGTATTTAGATGCCTATTGTTCTTTATTGAGATAATAGTAGAGCAGGAGAACAATTTAATGAACCAAGGTACCACAATAGAGGAAAATACATTAATAGGGTGTTTAATGATGTAATTCGGCTAAAATTGTTTCCCTTTCCTTGAAAACAAAGCAAAGAACTGGTTGTTATCACTCCCATGTCGATTTATAGCTACATGGGATAATGTTGCTAAGAAATTTCTCGCAAAATTTTTTGCACCTACCAAAACTACCAAAATGAGGAATGACATCATAACCTTTTTACAACTAGATGGAGAATTTTTGTATAAGGCTTGGGAAAGATATGAGGACATGCAAAGAAAATGTTCTCACTATGGAGTCCCAAATTGAATACTTATAGAAACATTCTATAATGGGTTAGTTGTATAATTCAAAAAATAGTAGATGCCTCAGTTAAAGGAGCGCTCATGAATAAATCAATTGATAAAGCTTATAATCTACTAGATGAGATAACATCTAATGCTAACCAATTACCCATTGAAAGAGCAACTCCAAGAAAATTTGTTGGACTACATTAAGTAGACACCTTAACAATATTATTTGCCAAAGTCATCCTTTTAACTAAATAATTAAGCACCTTTGGAGTTAATGTCGTCAAGAGTCAACCAATCACTTGTAACAAGAAGAGCCTTTCAACCGTAGTAACCTTAATTAAAATTTCTACAACTTTAGATAGAGGGATCATTCTAATGTTTCATGGAGCAATAATAATCAAGGACAACTTACCATGAATCCTTCAGGGGTTCCAAACATAAGCATAACAAGACAAAAATCCAAGCTTAGATGTTATATTCTTACAATACATGAAAAAAACTAATGCACTTCTTCATAATTAAGTTGTGTAATTTAGAATCTTAAAAAATCAAGTAGGACAACGTGCTACTGCAATTAATAAGCAACCTTAAGGAGCTCTAACAAGTGACACTGAAGCCAATCTAAGAGAAAATATAGAGCAATGCGAAGCCATCTCTTTATGAAGTGGTAAGATCCTATATGACAACATACCTCAACCACCACTTTTAAAGAAAAAGGAAAAGAAAAAGGTGGGTCATTAAGATGAAGTGTTATCTTATAGACCACCTATACCTTTTTCTCAAATGCTATAAAGGCGCAAACTAAGAACTAAAATAAAAAATTAGCAGCATACCAGTTCAGAAAATAGTGTAGAAATGCAAGAAATTGCAGAAATTTCATCAAAGAAAAGGGAAGAAACTGGTATTCAAGTGCATTAATATTTTGAAGTGCAGAAAATACTAGTAGCAATGTACAGAATCAACCTATGCAATAATTCACTCTACCTCTGCCACTCTCTTAGAGGCTATAAAAGAAGAAGTTAGATAAGTAATTTTCTAAATTTTTTAAAGTTTTTTGGAATTTATATATTAATCTCCCTTTTGCATAGGTTTGAACAAATGTCTAACTACGTTAATAACATTCTTTATAAGAAGACAAGATTAGAAGATTATGAGACAACAACGTTAATAGAGGAGTGTAGCACCATTATTCAGAAAAGCTACCTTTAAATCTTAAGGATTGTAGAACCTTTACCATACCTTGCAAATTTGGGAACTACAACTTTGGGAATGCACTTTGTGATCTAGGAGCTAGAATCAACCTTATGGCATTGTCCATCTACAACAAATTGGGACTAAGAGCATCTACACAAACTAATGTCACACATCAACTAGCAGATTAATTCCTCATCTATCTCAAATGAGTCATTGAAGATATACTAGTTAGAGTTAATAAATTCATCTTCCTTACTAACCTTATTATTCTAGAAATGGAGGAAGTGTTAGGGTTGGTGCTTACGTGGCATCCCTGAATGTATATATACTTGTATATTTATACAAATGTACATTCCTATTAAATCACTAATACCTATTTATATAGTACTATACAATGTAACATTACAGATATTAGACGATCTAAAGGTGTTCAGATCAAATCTAAAGGAGTTTAGATAAAGGCTCATAGTTAACCACGCTGAGAGATATAAATGCTAAATGTTAGCACAGTTAAGTGTTAACTGGTTATAATACTCAGGGAAGATCCAAAAGCTGGAGCCTTATCTGTAATAGGACATAGACCTAGGAATATACTAATAAATGCATAATTGTAAAAGTTACAATTGGGTGCCAGAAAATGCTAGTTGCGCAAATATGTTCTCAAATAATTGTCCCTGATCTCTTTTTGTTGATGCGGATCTGTCGGTGGATCCTTTAGATATAGATCAGCATATGTTGTACTTATGGGGTATAGATGATTATTTCTAGTCTATCGTAAGCTTGGAGCTCGTATTGACATATAGGTATTCAATTAGAACTAGATATAGGGTAGACTCACGAGGGCCTTAGATAGACACCCTATGTAAGCCGTCAATGGAGGGTCCTCTCGAGTTGAGTAGTATACGTAGTCCTTTGACCTAAGTGTTACGGGAGACTTGTAAGTGATCCACCATTCTTTGGTTTCACGCATATCATAGAATTTTCATAGTGTGACCGTTGGGTGTCGTTGAGTATGGTCCGATGCTTACAAAGTATGGTTTATATAGATATAGGATTCGTCAACTTGCATAGGGAGTTCGATATCCAAATGCTTCTATACTGTATCTCGAAAAGTCTTGTAACCACAAGCATTAATCCCAGGAATTCCGTCAGGGTAGAATAATATGGCAAAAGCATTTGTACATATTGTTTAGTGAGATACGAGTTTGGAGATAAGATATAGATGAGCACTAGGAGATTTGACGGTGATAATCTATATCCCCACACATCTAGGATATCATGACGAAAAGACTATATGTATGCATTGTAACCTTAACTTGTATGGTTCAACCCGCTGATTTGTATATCCGTTACGTATGCGTTGGGCATTATTCACGGACTCATGAAATAGTTTTATTTGAAGAATCAGACGTGGACCTAGGGAGTCCTGCAATATGGAGTATACTCATTGTGTACTGAGGCAGCATGCTGGATCAAATTGTTTGATCCAGCAATATTCACCATTACCATAGAAATGCATGCATGTCTGTATTTAAGTATTAAATACAATAATTAGTCAATAATTGTTATTTGCTAATTGTATAATGACACGCGGCACATTGTGGACCCTAGGTTAAGTTTACCAAATGTGAAATTTAGTGGGACTCACTATAGGGCAAACTTGGTTACTATTTATAATGGGAAAAATAGTCATTTTGCACTATTAAATATTTAATTGTTAAATAATCAATAGTATCTCTTGTTTATATTATATTATATATTATTATATTATATAATGGGTGTGAGTTGTCACCTATTATATTTATTTTATTATATATATAGATGTGTGTGTGAAATAGGGAAGTGAGGTGTGTGTTTTTGAATTGAACGAAAATGAAGAGAAAAGAGAAATAAAAGAGAAGAAAAGGGAACCGAAGAAGAAGAAGAAGAAGAAATGGGAAAAAATGGGAAAAGAAGAAAAATGAAATTGCTTCATTTTTCTTTTTGGTTCCATTAGACGTAAGTGTGAATTGCTTCAATCTCCATTTTTTATCCTTTTAGAGAAAAGAAAAAATATACACCTGACCATTTTTGGGATTAAGGGTTAATCTCGTGCTGAATACGAGGCTATTGTTCTAGCTCACCAAGCCTACCGTGTTGGTGATTAAAACTGCCTGCGAGTTAGTTTTCATGCGAACACCGAAAAAATACGTGTATAACATTACACGTTAAGGCGAGTTCTCAACCTTTACTAATATATTAATGTGATTAATATATTTATTTATTGTATTTATTATATATTTTATGCTTCCACCGCGTATAATATGTATATGATATGTATTTTAGGCAATAGACATAATTGCACATGCATACACCCACCTATATTAAACCCCCAACAATAATGGTATCAGAGCCATTTAGGTTGTATTTGGGTGTAGTTTGCATGAATGGATACAAAAGACCCAGTGAAAATAGCATGTTTCAAGTGTTGAAACGAGTATGCCAAAAAAAGGGGTTCACTTAGCGCTATAGCGCTAGGTGTTCATCCTCTCAGCGCTACAGCGCTAAAGGTCTAGCGTTGTGGTGGTAGGAGTTCTCTATCCTAGCGTTGGGGTGCTAGCAAGCTGCACTAGGGCGCTGAGTTTCTAGAATTCGGGCCTTAACGGTAAAGCACAAGCGCCACAGCACTGGAGGTTCGACCTCCCAATGCTGTAGCGAGGAGATGTGGTGCCGTAGCGTTGGGGGTTTAACCTCTCAGCGTGGCAGTCTACTTTTCACTTCAAAAGTAGCTCATGAACAGTATTTTTACTATTTATTGATACAGTAAGTTTTTTCTATTCATAGCTACAGTATTTTTAAAAAATATTTCAAAATTAATTTTGTATATGTAGATTTATAAGAGGCAATGATAAAACTTACTAGTCTACATTATAAATCGATGTTTGTGAGATGCGGTGATAAAGTGTTATCAGTTTGCATTGTAAACCATAAATAATGTTTATGTTAGTAACCACAATGAGAGCCTTACTGGTGAGGGTTAGTTGTGCTTACATGAAAAAATTAATTAAATAAGAATCACCATTCCTAGGACAATGGAGACGAAGGTTAGACACATAAATCTCTCTTAATTAGATAGAAGAATATTACATTATAAGATAATATTTTATTCTGATCCGTCTTGTCAATACAGTGTTAGACGAGTCAAGTTCAGCCTTTTTCCAATATTGCTACAGCGTGAGGGACTTGGTTGGTTGGGCTTGGACTATACCAGTTAAACATGAGATGAGACAAATATATACAAAAATATTGCCCCATATTGCTACAACGTGAGGGTAGTATTATTAGCATATATTTGATCATTGATAAGTTAATCTGGAATATACTTACCCAATATTGCTACAGTGTGAGGATAAGGTGTATTCAAGATTCAATGGTAAGAGATTCATAAGATGCAATTGACAAATGTTGTCTACCTGTTGGGTTTATAAAAGCCAATATTGTTACAGCGTAAGGCCCGAGTAAATTTCAATGGGATCTACTTTCCGTTGTATAGTTTAAAAGAGTTTAAACTATCATTTTCCCATTCGAAAGATTACCGGGATTATATAAAACAGTAGGAGGGTGTTTTAAATCGAAAATGTATAATTAATATGCCCATGATTTTAAATTTTTTATTAGAGATTTAATGACCATTCGCTTACATCTCTTGTGATTTTGGCTTGTCAAGTCTAATGGCCACTACGAACTAGTTGGTGTGCATAGTTGATGCAGTCCAACTCTAAGGTACTAGAAATTATTATGACCCGTATATAAATCTAAAAAATGTTTTAGATTTAGAAAATCTTGAATTTATTGTTGATTAAAGTTTTTCGTAAGGTATTTCTAATAACACCTCTTTAAAGGATTGAATAGAGAGAATGTGACCCTTTTTGCTTAGGGTGCTTTACCTTTTACTCCAAGTATATATGGTGAGACCAGATGTGTGAGGAGAAGAAGATGAGGTAGATACCTAGTATAATTCCTTAGAGGCAACATTTATCTAATGATCAATAAGAGAGCATATAGATATAAAATATTTCCACTACTGTAAGATTAAGTATTGGAAATTCCTCTACCCTACAAGCTTTATAATATCAGAAAAACTCCCACAGGTTTGTGCTTAACAGATATAGACATTTTTAAGGCATGTAATTCCAGCTCAAGCTGGATATGAGATACCGTACCTCCCTATCATATTTGCAATATGTTGCAGGGATTGAGAGAGACTATAATGTAATAACTTGTAGAAGTAAAGTTGAGAGTAAGAAATGGTGATTTCTTGTAGGTCCAAGTTGTTGGGTAGCTTGACTTGCTTCTTGTATGCAATACAATAGTTGTATTGCATAATTAGTATAATATTTTATTAGCTAAATGTCAGTTAATAAATTCACATTGTATATAATAAGAAATTTCTGTAGATCAAAATTCTTAAATGATACGGAGCTGTGGTATATGAGTGTAGGTTATATACAGATGAGATGTTTATCCAACTAATTAAGGATAGTTGGATTCCTAATTTGACCATGAAGACTTAACCAGTTTATAAATAATGTATTCACGGAGATGACCAAACATACTAGAATGTATATCATATCCCTTCGATTAGATCGAGGTAGTGAGTACATTAACAGCAAGTTTTTCATTTGTTTAAGGACGAATGAGATTCTCACTCACTATAGTCCTCCGGGTATTCCACAACATAATGATGTTTAGGAAATAAGAAATTAGACTTTATTAGATGTGGTCCAATTGATAATGAGTGTTACCAATCTATATCTGTGAGTATCTGCTCTAAAAACAGCTGCTTATTAAGTAGAGTTCCATCAGAAGCTGTTTCTTCCATTCCGTATGAGATACAGAAAGGAAGGAACCCGTATCTTAAATAAGTTAACACTTGGGGTTATCCTACTTACGTAAGAGTTACGTAGTAGGGTATCTTGTTTTGTAAGAGTTACTCAGTAGGATAAAACAACACTCAAGAACTACAAGTATAGGTTTATTGAGTATCCGTAAATTTAATAGGATACTAGTTCTATGATTTAGAGAAGTACAGTGTGTTCATTTCTCGGTAGATCACTATTCTAGTGGAAGAGTTTCTTATGGATCGTGGGAATCATAGAAAGATTAAACTTGGTAAAGTCAATCTAAGAAATCAATGAACCATTAGTAGGAACTCAGGCTCAATTAAGTAGTGACCTTTTAGCATACCTCTAAATAGGTCGAGAAGGATGTCTAGGTCACCTTTTAGGTATGGTTAATACCTGAAAGTGAACTTTGAGTTTTCTTGGTAGAAGAAAATGATCCTTCGACCTATAGAGAGACGATGTCAGTTATCGATTTAAGAAGTAGCAAGAAGCCATGAAAATAAAAAATTGACCTTAAGCATCAAAATAAAGTTTGGGACTTGGTACAGCTACCAATGGAAATTGTTTTCATTGGTTGTAAAGGGTTCACAAAAAGGTAGTGGGAGCCAAATGGAAGGTAGAGACCTTTTTGGCCCTATATTAGTTCTAGAAAGATAATCCCTAGTGATCTAGGATCAACTAAGAGAAAATATTTAGACCAATATTGATGCTAAAGTCGATTAGAATGTTATTGGCTCTTACAGTATATTATGGCTTTGAGGTTTGGCAGATAGATATAAAGACGGCGTTTCAAAATAGATATCTCAAGTAAGAGATATTCATGGAATAACCTAAAGATTTTATGCCCAACTAGACTTCTGATTTGATGTGTAGGCTGAAGAAGTACATTTGTGGGCTTAAATAAGCCTCCTGAAATTGGACCCATTATTTTGATGAGATAATCAGATTGTCTGGTTTCATCAAAAGTGAAGAGGAAGCTTGTGTGCATGAAAGGTCAGTGGGAGTATAATAGTCTTCTTGATGCTCTTTGTTAATGACATACTGGTCTTTGGGAATGATGTCAGTATGTTACAATCAGTCAAAAGTAACTCGTAAGAATATACTGGTCTAGTGGCAATTCCAAAAGCTGATTAGGAAAGACTAAAATAAGACTTGTATTAGTTGTTAAATTTCACCCTAATGCTAGTTTATTTTTGCCGCTATGAATACTCGTCACCTTAGGGAAATTGTCTAATCGCTAGAGTGATAAGGGTTCAAAGGCAGAGTGCTCCAGCAATGAAGAAGTCTTGCCCAGCAATCTCACTTTTTCTAAAATGATGAGGGTAAACACTAAAGGCTCTAAATCAAACCCTATATAAAGACCACATCTTCCAGCCTTTACAGAATACACAAGACACTCAAGAAACATACAACACATCTAAAGCAATTAGAGAACAATTGAAGTAACTATATAGAGACATTCAAAGGTGTTTCAAGGAGCAAGAATTTTTATGGCAATTCAACGTCTATATTAGTTTTCTTTTGATTGTATCATATTTTATTTATATTTTAGCCTCTATTCTCTTATAGCTATAAACTAATTTTCTTTTTAATATTAATACTTGAACACAATATGTGTGCTTAATTGTAAATCTTTCTAATATTTAATAAACTTAGTTCATTATTATTTAAATTATTTATTCTTAATGTGTCATTTTATTTAGCTAATATTGTATTTTTTACTAATACTTTAAAAACTCGAGAGAAGTATAATTGTATTTAGACTTAAATAATTTGATACATGATTATAGAGTAACATTTACAAGTTCTAAATTAGAATAGAGATATACCTTAATGACATGTATGATGAATAAGACTTACTCTAAATGAATCTTAATTTTTTACAAATACTATAGAGATATAAGTATTTAGTAAATTAGGATATATTTGCTTGAACTTATGAGAGACATGTGAATATTTTAGTGTCTTGATCAATAACAAGAACTAAGGGATTTGAATATTAGAAGATTAATAATTAGAATATATATTGAGGGGTAGTATTAATCCTAGATTTTCTCTATATTGTTATTTTCTTGAACTTTTGACTTATGATAATGCTTTTATACATTTCCATATTCATTCATAAATTTTGACTTTTTTGAATAATTACTAGAAAGACATAATTTTAGTACTTGGTAAGAAGTAGATATTTTTTTTTGTGGGTTTAACATCTAACTATATTGTTCCTTTATTACTTGGTATGATAGCATATACTTGCACTTAATGATAAAAACTTAAAATTAGACATTTAATAAGAGTTTTACATCATTGTTTTACATTACTAGTGTTATTAACCGCCCTCACTTAAGCATGTTAACAATATTGTACCTAATTAGCTTTAATTATTTTGTGGTAGGTTGGTAAAAGAGGTGTAACTTTTTAACTAAGAATCCAGTTGAAGTTATTCTTCATCCTATAAAGAGCTGACTAAGTGGACTAAAATATTAGATTTCATAGGAAATTTTTAATTAAGTGTTTTGAGGGTAAAAAGTGGCCTTGAATAGAACTGATGTGCAGTACAGGTCCAGTCCGAACAGTCTTCGGTATTTGGCCCATAATTGGAGAAATATGTATATAATATGTAAGATAAAACTTTTATTGAAAAGATGAGGGACTTATCTAAAACTTTAAATTTTTAACTGAAAACTAATTCAAACTATATTAATTTCAAATTGAAAAATCAAATGGGTGCATCAATGATAATTAATGCAAATTAGTTGCCTCCCTCTTTGACTTTTATCATTGAAATGGTTCTCTCCTTATTTATCCTTGTTGGAACTTGTGCTTATGTGCCATTCTAATGTTACATAAATATTAATTGTTTAATATTCATACAATAAGCTTTTCAAATAAAATTATTAATATTAAATATATATGGTAAGATGCTTATAGCATTTTAGACATTATATGATCTGAATGAGTTCAGATCTGATTTAAAGGAGTTTGGACCAACGTTAAGAGATAGTTGCATTGAGAGTTATGAGTTGTTGGTTTTGAGATCCTAAGTCTCATTAGTTAGTGAAAGGTAATTTCAAAACTTTCTTTGATAATTTGTTTGATTCTCAATCATATTCTCATTCTTCACCAAATAACATCATTATCGATAATCAACTTAAGAAATTTATAGACCCAGGAGACAACTAGTCCCAACATTATGACAATAACTGATGTAGGGCACTTAGAGATACATGAACCCCACACGAACTAGTGCACCATCTTGCTTAATTTTTCATTCAAATACAACACGTTTTAATTTTTAACCGAACATTATCTAACTTTTACCCTCTTTTCATGGCTTAGATGTAGAGAACCCTTACATACACTTAAGAGAATTTGAAGAAGTGTGTAATGCGTATACTAACCTAAATTGTAGCATGAATACAATTCAACTTAAACTTTTTTATTTTTCTTTAAAAGGTAAAGCTAAAACATAGCTATAAAACTTGGACCATGATCAATTTCTTCATGGGATCGGATGCAATAACAATTTCTTTTAAAAAAAATTTCCTTCCAATAGAACAAATTCTTTCAAAAGATAAATTACCATTTTTAACCTAAATTAGGAGAGAACCTCAACCAGTGTTGGGAAAGGTATAAGAAATTACTTAATACCTGTCCCCATCATGGCTTTGAGACTTGGAGGATAGTCTTAAATGTCTACAAAGGCTTAACACTGTAAGGTAGGAAAATAGTAGAAATGATATGTAATGGAATATTTAAGGATAAATACCTAGAGGAGGCAATGAACTACCGAGACTTGCTAGCAAAAAATGCTTAAAATTGGGACATTGTTGGTCCCTAGCAAAACTCAAACCACTACATCTAGTGGGGGCATTTATCACATTAGGGAAGATCATGACCTATAACACCCTCCTCACTTGCCTCTCATTGAGACATGAGATCAGGGGGTGCTACGATAGCATGGAATAGAAACAATGATAATGATTATTCAAATTTTAAAAATATTTTTGTTTTATAAACATTTACAGAAAAAAACTGACAGAGTCTTCCATAAAAATTGGATTTTTACACTACTTGTAATAAAAGAAACACTCCCAAATTTCAATATTCATTCTTAACCAACTTTTATATATTTTTTTTCAACAAATATTCACAACTCATATTGCAATCTAAATGTATCAAACCTTCACCAAACTATTTTACATCCAATATATTATCAAAATAGATATCATATATCATGGTGGTTTTAAAGGAGACAGTTATGAAGAAATACATATATACATGCACATATACTTAATGTCCATAATATAATATACAAGAGTTTATAGACAAACAAAATATCTACCAAAAATAATTATATATAAAGAGAGGATGTGAGCGACTTTGAGCAGCTGTAGAAAGATTTACTCTTCAGTCTTTAGTAATGGTAACTCTACTACCTGCGCATGGTAAGTCCAACGCGCTAAGCGCAACAGCTTAGTGGGTGTACGCAAAAGATGAAACAATATAATAAAATTTTATTACCTTTTTACAATAAACCATATATATAAACAATTAAATTTTTAGTAATAACCAAAATTTTCCATATATCATAATAAATCAAAATTTATCAATTAATCAATTCATTAAACCAAAACATTATTCTATTTCTCATTTCAATTAATCATATATATATATATATATATACACACAAATATCATATTTATAATTAATCCAAGTAGGCGCCCAAAATAAACACTGACACGATACCATGGATTGGCTAATGGGCTAACAAATATTAGATAATGATTCGGCATTGGCCACTCGGTGACTACCCATCGGATCCAAAACATATCAGAATAGATAACAGATCGGATACACAGAGTAGTGTCATCGGATAAGCAAATGGCACTATACTGCTATAATACCCTATTGGTATGCCAACTACCAATCCTCCCCTACCAATGTTCAAGTTTACTTAGGGCGTCTCAATAGTATTAATACATTATTTTCCTTTAAAAATATTTTAACACAAATTTATTATTATTATACAAATTCACGTTACTCAATTTTTCTGATTATTCATATTTAGATACAAATATTTTTTATTATTATTACAAATAGGCCCAAAATATTTTACTATTCACCTTTATGTATAAAATTTTGAATGCCTAAAATTTTTAAAATTTTATACATAAACCCAAATGTTCCAAAATTTTTTATATAGGTCCAGAATATTCAAAAATACCCAAATAAGTTTCAGATTTTCCAGATTTAACAATTCAGCCCAAAATTTTCTAATTTTTCACTTATAGGCCCATTTGTTCCAAAAATTTGCTATTAGGCCCCAATGTTTTTCAACAAGTCATATATAAGTTCTAATTCCATACTAATTCACATAAGGACATAATTTTTTTAAATATTTACAAATTAGTCCAGAATTTTTCAGAATTTTCCATATAAGTCCTATTTCCTCAAAATTCATATTTATGCCCAATTTGTTCTTTTCTTTTTAATTTTGACCACCAATTAATAGCCAATACTCAAAACATATTTAATACATTTAGAAACAATATAATTATCAATTCAATGCCATAGTTCAACATACATATCCATCATATTATTAAAATATATAAATATATACTAAATTTCTTAAGGTAAGAATTTAAGTTTCAAACTAAAGTGTGCACCAACCTTATAAGCTTAATTCCTCCACTTGACTCACATCTTCTCCTTCTTCTTCCCTTGGCTATCCTTGGCCAAACTTTCACCTTCATTTGCCAAAATACACAAATAATGAATAAATTTCTAATTTATCAAATTAAAAGTATAATTCACTAATTCTACATGGCTATTTCATCTATTAACCCTTGAAACCCCAAATCCATATTCAATAGAATTTTTAGCATCAACTCACCTTGAATAACACCTTATACCTTAAAATTGATCCTTGAAAATTGATGAAGAGGGCTTTAATTAAGGATTTGGAGGCTTAATTTACTAATAGAAGTATTGAGAATTGTTGAATTTAAAGGAGAATAAAAGAAAAATAGAGAGAAAATGCAAAAGGGAGGGGACGGCCAAGGTTTTGATTTCTCTAAATTTTTCAATACTATTCCCCCTTTTATAGCCTTTACTTTTCTTTCCAAAAATACCCCCAACTAAACTCAAAATTATAAAAATGCCATTGGTTAGAAATGGTGTCATTTGATTGGTCCAAAAATTTTAAACACTATTCATAACTAAACTAAATAAAAAATCTAGTTTAAATTAACTAATCTAGTAAATTCCATTTAACAATGTTAGCAAAATTCTATTGATCCAAATGTTGGAAAAGTTTTAATAGCATAGGTTTTAATTCCATGCAAACACTTATACCATACTACACTTATTCAACCAATCAAATTCTTTCATTTCTTTTGACTAATAAATTCAATCAAAATAAATCAAAATTTTGGGGTATTACATAACCACTAAGCCAAACTAGCACCCCTAGCTAGAAAAGTTAAAACCTTAGAAATGAAAAAGAGTGTTCAATTAAAATCTGTTCAAGAAATTATCTGTCATATATATGAAACCCATGATCACTATACCAATGATTACCTAACTTTGCCTGCATTTAGGGAATGTCTCAATGAACAAGACAATGTTCTAAACACGTGCAAGCTGCCAAACCATAACCCATATTTACAATACTATAATCTTAGTTGGAGAAATTCCTTAAATTTTAGTTAGAGGAGGGGCACTCAAGCATAGGCTTCACAACTACCTTTTTAATCATACCAAAATTTTCAAAACTCTCAATATTATGCACCATATGTTTCACCTCCTAAGAAAAATCTTGAAGATACTTTGCATGCTCATTGATAAACAAAAGTCTATTAAACTTGATGAGTTCATTTCAAGCTAAAAGGCCAGCCTAAAACAAAAAAATAAAGAATCATCTAAAAAAAAGGTTAAGTAAAAGAAAGAAAACCCTTTATCAAATTTCCCTTAGTCCATTTGCCATTGTATTAGCCAAAAGGAATAACAACGAAGTTCTCTTTTAGGGGGCTAAGAAATAACTTTGAAAATTTGTGGAAAATATATAGCAATCCAAAAATATAAAATTCAAGGGTACCACCTACATTTGGAAAAATATCTTCATCCTTACTCGGGACGATTTCTAATAAAATCCTATAGAGATGGGCAAAAAAGAATGGTTATAAAGCTAGTTTAGTGCCATCAGCAATGGTGATTGCTACCTTCAAGTATTCTATTATTAGTGTAATATTCAATCCCTATTAATAGTATTGGCGCCTAAATTTTGGTATAAAGCAAATAAGACACCATAGGGTTACTCAATTTTAACCTTATTAGAAATATTTCCTTTATAGTGCACGTGAGAGATATTAGACCTAATTTGGTAATTTCACACTCGATCGGTGCGCCGAACAACCCTAGAATATTTTTAAAATTTTTCTCTATTGGCTTAGAAAAGGAAATTCTAATTTACTACATGAATTTCCATTTAAGGGTTATGAATGGAACAAGCCTTTGTTGAGAAACATAATCCACATATTAGAGAATGGACCAATTAGAATAAATCTCATGGATTGCCAAGTTGGAAGTTCTAGTTAGTTCTTTGAACTATTCTAACTAGATAGTTACAAATGAACTAATTACATAATTAGTTTTTAACTAATGGTAAATTAGTAATTTTGAGTAAGTTGAAGGGCAAAATGGTCAATTGAGGGAGCACTATATATATGTTAGAAGTGTGTAGAATTTTCAAGTGATCAAAAAGCAAACACTTAGAGCAAAAAGGAGAGCAAATTCGGGCAAGGTGAAGAGGTGCTGCTACAGTGAAATTTTAGTTTTTTTCATGATTTTTCATGTGTAATCAAACTAAAATAAGGTTACATATGAATCCTTAAGCTCAATTGAAGCCTCAATTAGTGGAAATTCAAGAAAAAGAGATAAGAAAAGCATTGTTTTATGAGTTTGATAAGTGAACTTTCAAGAATGTTCTAATTGACAATCTTATGTGTATTCTTGGCTTAGATTGAGTTGAATTCTAATTTGGAGTTTGAAGGAGTCATCAATTTAAAGAAATTGGCAAGGTGAGAATTAGGGTTTTTGGTGATTTTATTGTAGAGATTTCAATTGGTTGTAATTAGGGCTTTAGAATGAAATTGGCATGATTTTGTTGTAATTGGAACAAGAAATTGAGAAAATGAATGTGTTGGAACCTAGGGTGAAATTCTGCCACTTTAGGGAAGTTAGGAATTAAGTGGTGTTTTGATTGAATTGTTGTGTGTAAATGGTGCATATTGTAAATTGAATGTATATGGTTGATGGAAAAACTAAAAATGAAGAAAATGGGACATAATTGTCCATGTTGGAAAGGTGAAGGGCAATTATATCCAACCAAGTTATAAGGTGTTCAATAATTTTCAAGGCACCGGATGGTGAGTTAGTTTCGATTATGTCTCCGTAACTAAAATTGGAAAGTAGTATGCATCCGGGCTTTGTATGCCGATTAGGGCATTTAGTAGTTAAATGAGATTCTAGCATTCGATTTAGTTCTAAATGTCATTTGTGGTGCGTAGGTGAAGATAACCGAGAGCGTTAACGGGAGCAGAAATCGGGAGCGAAATTGAGCTCGGAGCGGTTGTGAGTGAAAATCTGTCATTTCTTTTACTTTGCATTTATTATATTTTCGCATAATGAATATGCATGTTTTATGAGCTTTCGATGCGTAACCATGATTTATGATCTTGATACATATTCATAGACATACCTTTACGTGTTCGAATTGAGAAACAGTTTTAAAATTTCTGCATTCGTTTTTAGGGCCATTGGTACCCTCAGATTATAGTGGCCGACCGGTATATCCCGTGCACATGGGCAGGTCTTGAGGGTGTGTCACTAACTCCAGGAAGTCAAAAAGTTGAGTCATGTGAGTCACTCTATGTGTACGGGGTATTGTCTCGCTATATGCATGTGATGTAGGATTCCACTGCATAGCCAGTGAGATGTCACTGTGGGTGCTACTAGTTGAGGTGCCCTGTGACCTACTCACGTGTGCGGTGCTAGTTGAGTCGCTGCGTGGGTATAGAGCTTTAGGGTTACCATTGGTACAGTTTAGAAAGAAAATGGCTGAGCAAGGATTTTACTAGTTTTTGATTTACCGATAGCATTTATGCATTTATATGCACACAGCAGTTATTATGTTATACAGATTCTGAATATAGCTTTCCAAAGATGTAGATAAAACCCGTTTGGCAAGATTTCAATAGCATATGATGTTAGAAACCGTTTTATAGTTTTACATCAGTTTTAGAAGCATGATTTCTGCGTTAACTTTAGAATTTTCTATCTATACATGATGTTATTTTATTGAAATTTTATTTGCACTCACTGAGCTCTTTTAGCTCACCCGTTTTGTATTTTATGTTTTCTGAACCCCTTTCCCAGTGCAGGTCTCGATGTTTTCTGAACCCCTTTGCCGAGTAGTGGGCCAAATCCGAAGATCATTTTTTGTACATGTAAATGTGCTAAATAGCACCCTTTACTTTATGTATAATAGTTGTAGGCATGTATATTTGGATGTATGTTTTGAATCGAGAAGAAGAGATTTCAATTTTATGACGATCGTTCTTTTTACTTCTATGATTACGCTTAATTGTGATTTAAATGAATAATTGAGTTGTGTTGGATTTGATTTGGAAAGAACCGGAGGTCCGAATTGGTAGAATTGAGATGTATTGGAAATAGAAGTGAAATTTCTTTACAAGTTTTATATGGATTTTCTGAAAAACAGAGGAAACTCTGTCCGTTTGTTTTTAAAATTAAGATGTCATTTTCGTGTATGTTACTAGACCTTCTTAGTAGTAACAAGAATTAAAAAGGAGTTCGCCTCGCGAAATTTCTCAACATACCCAGTTTGGTTAGGAGGAACTTCCGTCGGAGTGCCCGGCAGGACCGCTGGGATCTATAGTAGAGGGTCTCGAGTCGGGTCCTGCCAGTTAATTTTTGTGAAGGTGGTTAAAAGGCATACTTACTTAGCCAGAAGAGTAAGAAGGCGATATGTTCAACCCTAAAAAGAGTGGTCGAATTCCCCCTAAGCAAATCATCAATATTTTAAAACTAGTTTCTGATCTAGAATAAAAAGGTTGACAGAACCTACTGAAAGATCAATATTGATATCGACCTCATGGACATGGATATTAAAATGGACGACCGAATCATATAAGGTAGGAGTCATAAAACCTAACCTAAAGCAGAAGACATTTAAAGCTTTAGAACAGAATAGAAGGGCAGCCAAAATCAATCAATTATGTAAAGGTGTTTGATACCTTAAAAGTTAGAGTAAGTCATAAACCTCATTTGACTTCCATTAATCCTAAACGATTATAAAGTCCCAGGTCAGGAGCGGGCGATTTAGGCCAACTAATGTATTGCAAGGCTCGATAAAAATATCTTTCAATTAATTTGTATGGGGGCACTGTTGACGCTGTTGTGTGATTTGTATAACACAAACCAAGCAAGTGCACGTTATAGCAACAAGTAATATATGATGAGTAGAGTGTCGATCCCACAAGCAATTGTTATTACTACTTGCTAAGTACTAAAATTGTGTCCTCTTACTCTTATAAAAGCTATTGACAATTTAATGGTTTTGATATCTAAACTAACTAAACATCAATGTTCCTATGATATCCTAATATCCTCACAAGCCTATTCAAATGGTCATGTGAGTATATCTCATTCAATTAATCATCAATATTCCTATGATAATCAAATTGAAATAAGATTCATTAAGTTCAAGTTCTCTAAATGGTCATATATACCATATGAGTATATTCCTATCTCATATGGAACTCATGCTTTTACACAATGATCATACGTCAATTTATTCATGGCCAACACAAAATTTTCTTTTCTAAGTTCATTAAGGTTCCCTAATCAATCTAATATATTGTCATGTAATTAGAAGCATTAATCATGGAACAAATTGAACAATTCAATACCAATATGGCTAATAAGGGAAAATAATCAATCCAAGATACATATGAATTAACATTGTAATTCTAGCAATAAAACTTAGTTCATAATTAAAAGCATAAGTTTATAGCATCTCACAACATCATTATACATGCTAAATCAACAATAAATACGAAATTGAAGAGAAGAAAAAAATTTCCTTGATGCAATGGTGATGTTCTTCCTTCAAAATATAGAAATTCTTTTTTTTTGTTGTTGATTCTTGCCTCTTGTTGTTGATTCATGCTTCCAAGACCCAAATGAAGGTTTAGGATTGCAAAAATAGGATAAAAATGCCCTTGAAAAATACCCAGAATCCAACGGCATTCAGATTCAATGCTGCGGCGTGGAGCTTCTGGAAAGCACGCCTTAGCCAATGCCTCGGCGCTAGACTGTTCATGCACTGTAGCAAATTTACTGTTTATGCTTACTATTTACGACACTGTTTACATTTTGAGCATTTTAGCCCATTCTTATATTTTCATCTCAAATAGCTCTATTTGCATCAGATTTTCTGTATTTTTGCTCTGATAGTGCTTAAACGTATAAAATAACATTAATATGCATATATAGCCAAATTATTAGAATAAATTGAACAAACATCAAATTTAAGAGGATAAAATATTTTATGAAATTACGCCCTATTAGACGCCAGCCCAAAAAGTACTTAATGGGCTTTTTCAATTTAAGGTTTTAAGTTTAATTGGGTATTATAACTTATTTAAGAATTTGTATGTAATTGAAAGTTATATTATATTACAGCTCTTTTCTTTATAAAAATAGATTTTATATAGGGTTTTAGAGCCTATAAATAGGCTTGTATTCTCATTGTAATTAAGAGCAAATTCAATAAACATAATTCACACAAAGCTTTCTAGCTTTTTATCTTTTTAATTCTTGTTTTTATTATTCAACTCAGGACTTCGCATCCTTAATTGTTGAAAATCCTGCAATCCTATTGATAAAGGTTTGCATGTCCTTCCATGAAAGACCCGAGCTTTGCGACATTGTTGCTGCACCCCCGTTGAGGTCTAGTACTAAATCTCGCTAGCTATTTTTCAGCCTAGATTTAGTAATAAACCTCGCTTCCTGGCAAAAAACTCTTAAGTCTCGGCCTATTTCGAATCTGGAGCGACCTCTGTCTAGCTGGACATAGAGCATGGACCTAATTTTTATAACGCAAATAAATATATGGGAGAAGAACAATTTTACCTTAAGAGTTTGGTCTAATTGACAAATTTGTCTTAATTAAATTTACAATACCTAATTTTACCCCAATTAGATTTAAAATACCAAATTTATCCTCATTAGATTCAAAATACCCAATTTCTAGTTACACATAAATTTTATGCTTAAAAGTTGGTTTAGATTAAATTTTATGCATAATTAAATTAAAATGCCTTTATTTATTTAAATTAATAAAAATTAATAGACTAGAGTAAATTTGAGCATTTTAAATCTAATTAAAATAAAATTCTATATTTTGAATCTAATTAGGGCAAAGTTATTTATTAGGCCAAATTTTAAAAATAAAATTATCCTTATCTCTAAATATATAATTTAATTGTGTAAATAATATAACAAAAGAACTTCCAAATTAACAACTTTGTTAACTGGCAAGCCAACTAAGAAGTTTCAAATTAGGTGTATCAAAAAAGAAAAAAAAATCTTTCAAATTAGAGGTTGAAGTGGTAATGCCTTCAACTATATATGTTTATTTTTTTATGTATTTAAAATTAAAAGAAAAAATAATTACAAATATAATATTCAGGGCTGGTCAGGAACCAAACCTTCTCACTTAATTGAAAATTTAATTATTAAATATTTACAAATTCAATGTTCCTTGAAGATTTTTAGCCTATGGACGAATTTTAATTTTGCTCAAATTTTCTAACTTCAATGAAGAACAATATTAATTAGATGGACAATTGTGATTTTTGGTCCCTTTGATTCGAAACTAATAAAGATTTTACGATTTGGTTTGAATTTTATTTTTAATTATTTCTTTATTTTAAAATTTTAACAAAACTTATATTAAACAATTAAATTAAATTGAATCAAATTGAATTAAAATGAAATACGTTTAAGAATTGATTCGCCTTAGTAGACAATCGGCTGCTTTTCAGGCTACATTATATTAGCTGATTTGTTTTTTTTTTTTTACATAACACAGTAATAGATGTCCGAATGACAAAACCTACAGCGGAAATAAAATATTTTTTATTTTTTTAATTTCAGTTTTGTTATGACATTCATCAGCGTTCATACTCCTAACCAAAGTCGTAGAGATATACAAGATTTGTTACTAAAGCAAGTGCTCAAGAATTTAACTGATTTTTTTTAATATTTTTAATTTTATTTTGTCATATATTTGCAAATTCTTTCTACCACCTGCACCGCAGCTTCGGCCTAATTTAAAAAAGAAGTAACATGACAATTTTGTCATGTATAAGTCAACAAGTATTTAAAATTCAGGCAAAATTTATTTAGTAAATGCAGCCATTGCTTATATAAATTGACAAAAATGTACATATGATTGTAAATTTTTCATGATTACATGTTCATTAGATTTAAATATTTTTTATTAAGCAATACTTGCATCAATCAATCCTGTATATGACAAAATGGAAATTGAAAAGAAATGCTATTAAAATATTATATTAAAAAGATTAACTTCACATCCTATATCCTACAAACTAGCTGTCTTCCGGTCAGTACCGTAGTTCTTCTCATCTTTATTAATTTTGCGGTGCTTGTGGCCATGCCCCCAGTGACATTCGTGTTTCTCTTTCAAACTTCTACGAAAGAGGAGAAATATATATAGTTTTTTCGTTAGTTCGATTTGCTATTCATTTGAAAGCTACGACAACACAGTTCTACCGCAAATGAGTAATAATTCGCCGAGACGTAGGCCAAAATGTTATCATAATCAATAAACAAAGATTTTTGTGAGAATATATTAAATAAAAATCATCAGAATATAATTTAAAAAATAAGTTAAGTGTGTAGGTTGCGTACGGATAGAAGACGGATATAAAAGGAGACGAAAATAAAAAAAGATACACTAGGCGCTAGCGCCATAGAGATCAGGCGTGAGCGCCACGGCGCTCATTCCAGAACCTGAGCACTACGGCGCCAGGACACCAGTGTCACAATGTTCAACAAAAGAGCGCCAGCACCGCAGCGCTGAAGACTGGAACAGTATCCCGAAATAAGAAAACTTCCTTATGTCATCTCCCACTTATTTCAGAAATTCCTAATACGACTCCTACGTGTATAGGGTAAACTTAGGACTTCCCAAGACCTATATAAAGGCTATCAATTAGCTTGTAAACACATCTTTGTGATCTTAGTGATAATCTTTGTGGTTCTTTATAAGAGAAAATCCCTCGAGTGAGAGAAAGAGCTTTTTTTGTGATCTTTCTTGTAAAATGCATACTTTGTGAGTGCCTTGTGATTCATAATAAGGAAAGAGTGTGATCTTGATCTACCGTGAACGTAGGCAAAGTTGCCGAACCACGTAATTTTTTGTGTGTTCTTCTTTTACCCCTTTCTCTATTTATTTCTTAATAACTTATTCTGTATTATTATATTGCTTGGGATATAGTTTGTTTGCTTGTTTGTGTGCTTCCGCTTCAACAAATTGTTATCAGAGCTTCTGTTCAAAGCAGACATAACCACACCCAAGTACGAGGTAGAGAAAGTCAACGGTACGAATGACTTCAATCTGTGGAAGATAAAGGTTAAGACGTTGTTAGTGAGCCAAAGGCTTGGGTCGGTATTAGAGGAGATTGCAGGTCCATTTAGTGATGAAGAGAAGATGCCAGAGTCATCTAGAGCTGAAGCAGAAAGAAGGGACATTCAAGAAAGAGCTCATAGCACAATCGTTTTGTCATTGAGCGATGAAGTACTAAGGGAAGTAGCAGGTGAGACAACGGCAATAGGTCTTTAGAAAAAACTTGACTCTCTTTATATGAGAAAATCATTGGCCATGTCAGAAGGGATGCCGATAAAAGATTATATAGACGCCTTCAATAAGATCAACCTTGATCTTGAGTCTATCAACTTCAAGATAAAAGATGAAGATAGAGGAATTATCTTGCTGAGTTCACTCTCAAAGAGCTATGAGAGTTTTGTTGATACGTTACTCTACGACAGAGAGAGTTTAACGATGAGTGATGTGAAATCATCATGAAACTCAAAGTTATTAGGAAAGCAGAATGAAGGCAATGCAAAAAGTCAATCTATAAGAGGAATGCCCTTATATAGAGATGAGAAGAAAAAAGGCTGAAGGTCGAAGTCTAGGACTCCTAGGAAGTACTGTTGCTGCAAGAAAGAGGGGCACTTCATAAAGGACTGTCCTGAGAAGAGAGCACAAGAAAAGACGAAAGCGGATGCTACGCTTGCCTATGATGATAGCTATGACAGCACAGAGATACTCGTCGCTACTGATGGTAAGAACTCTAAATAATAGGTGATTCTGGTTGCACTTTTCACATGTGTCCACACAAGTCTTGTTTTACAAAATATCAGCCTATTAGTGGTGGTAAGGTCTTAATGGGTAATGACATTGCATGTCAGATAATGGAAATTGGTAGTATTAAACTTAGGCTACATGATGGGAGAGTGAGAGAGTTGACAGATGTTAGGTATGTTCCTGACTTAAAGAGAAACTTGATCTCATTAGGGACTCTAAACTAAAATGGGTGTTCCATCAAGATCGACAGAGGGATTTTAAGAGTTTTGAAAGGTCCCATTGTGGTGATGAGAGGAGAGAAGCGCAAAGTGTTTATGTGCTTAAGGGTAAAGTCGTGAGTAGATCTGTACTATTATCTATAGATGATGAGAGTATGCAAACTAAGTTGTGGCATCTTAGACTGGCACATCTAGGCAAGAGAAACCTAAAGGAGTTATATAGTCAAAAGGCATTTGGTGAGGATAAGTTCCAGCCTTTCGAGTTTAGTGAGCATTGTATGCTTAGGAAAGCATATAGGGTAAGGTTTAGTACCGGCCAGCACAAGACCAAGGGGACGCTTGGCTACATACACTCGGATCTTTGGGGACCAGCTCAGACATCTACTCTTGGTAGTGCCAGGTATTTTCTTAGCTTGATTGATGACTATTCGAGAAAACTGTGGGTCTATGTGTTGAAGAGCAAAGATCAAGCCTTTGAAGTATTCAAGACTTGGAAGGTTCTTGTTGAAAGTCAGACTAGCAAAAGGGTAAAGAGGCTAAGAACTGACAACGGCCTCAAATTTTGCAATAGAAAGTTTGATGGGTTTTGTGTCAAACATGAGATTGCAAGGCATAGAACAGTAAGATCAACACCACAGCAGAATAGCGTAGCTAAGAGTTAAAAAAGGTTAGATGCATGCTTACCAATGAGAAGATGTCCAAGACATTCTGGGGAGAAGCTGTAGTAACTGCAGCTTACTTGATTAATAGAAGTTCCTCCTCAACAATTGACTTCAAGACGCCAAAAGAGAAATGGTCTGGCAATCCTCCGAAGTATAACCACCTCAGAATATTTGGTTGCCCTGTCGTTGTACATATTAAGGAGGGGAAGTTAGAACCTAGAGCTATCAAAGGGGTATTTATAGGATATTCTAAATGAGTGAAAGGATACAAGGTATGGTGTAAAGACTTGACACCACCAAGGAGTATCATAAGCCGTGATGTGACATTCGATGAAAAGACGATACTGAAAACCTCCCAAGAAGATGAGAAATAAGAACCTGTACCCAAGGAAGACTTAGTACCCAAGTCAATGGAAGTTGAAGTAGAGCCTGAACATGGATTTGATATGCCCCCAGATCAACACTTCAACGAGGAGATCCTTGAAGATGAACCAAGAACACCGGCGAGTTTCTCCAAGTCCACTCAAAAAAAGACTAGAACTCTTGAGTTGGAACTTGAAGAGTACCAGCTTGCTAGAGACAGGTTAAGGAGAATGAAAAGTCCACCAGTCAGGTATGCATAAGCAGATTTAGTTGCTCATGCTTTTAATTCTTCCTACACTCTTGAGTATAATGAGCCTAGGACATATGGTGAGGCTATGAAGAGTGAAAATAAGAAAGAATGGCAGCAGGCCATGGAAGAAGAAATTAAGTCTCTTAGGAAGAACAATACCTGGAAGTTGGTGGAGAGACTTCAAAAGAAGCTAGTTGGGTGCAAGTGGCTATATAAGATGAAGGAGGGGATACTGGGGATTGAGCCTACGAGATTCAAGGCTAGGTTAGTAGCATAAGGTTTTATTCAGAGAGAGGGAATCGATTTTCATGAGATATTCTCTCCAATTGTCAAACACACATCTATTAGGATTTTGTTAGCCATGTGTGCAAATCTTAATTTACACATAGAGCAAATGGACGTAAAGACAGCTTGTCTACGTGGAGAGCTTGAAGAAATAATATACATAGAACAACCGCAAAGGTTCAAGGAGCCCAGAAAAGAAGATGATGCTTGTTTGCTAAAAAAGTCATTATATAGGTTAAAGCAATCACCTAGATAATGGTATAGGAGATTTGATGAGTTTATGATGGCTTGTAGTTTTAGTAGGGACAAGTATGACGAATGCATGTACTTTAAGAGCATAAGTTGTGGGATAATATATTTGCTTCTATACGTCAATGATATGTTGATCGCATGCAAGAATATGAAAGAAATACAGAAGCTCAAGAAGCAGTTAAGTGGCGAGTTTGAAATGAAGGATTTGGGAGCAGCGAAGAGAATTTTGGGTATGGATATTGTGAGGGAAAGAAGAGATGTTATCTTCTTGTCCTAATAGCGATATATAGTCAAAATTCTAGAGAAGTTTGGTATGTCCAACGCGAAGGCTGTCTCTACTCCTTTGGCCATGCATTTTAAACTTTCAGCAGTACAGTTGTCGACATCCGATGAAGAGAAATTGTAGATGAGCAAAGTACCATATGCAAGCACTGTGGGAAGCATCATGTATGCAATAATTTGTACAAGACCAGACATAGCACAGGCTTTGAGTGTGGTGAGTAGATATATGGCGAATACAGGTAAGGATCACTGGCTTGCAGTAAAGTGGATTCTGAGATATCTCAAGGCAACGTTGAATCACAGGTTAATGTATAATAGGGATGAGGACAGCAGATTATGCAAGTGATCTAGACAAGAGAAGATAATTAATAGGCTACGTATTCACAGTGTTTGGGTGTAGTGTGTGTTGGAGATCAGTTCTACAACATGTGGTTGCACTCTCTACCACAAAGGCGAAATACATAGCTGTTGGTGAAGCTATTAAGGAGGCCGTGTGGTTAAAAGGCATATGTGCAGAGGTATTGGCTAGTAAAGATGTGAACAACAGTGTATATTGTGACAGCCAGAGTGCCATACACCTAAGCAAGCATCAAGTGTTCCATGAGAGGTCGAAACACATTGATGTGAGACTCCATTACATTCGTGAGATTGTCCAAAGTAGTGAAGTTAGTCTAACAAAGATAGCATCATCTAAAAACCCTACTGATATGTTGACTAAGCCACTGCCCTCGGTTAAGTTCATCCTATGTAAGGACTTAACCAGAGTCATTACTTTTTGTTGGTGACCGAAGATGCGAAAATGAGAGATCGAATTGCTTTGTGGATGATTTTGAATCAATGAGGAGATTTGTGAGAATATTGATTGAAAATCATTGGAATATGATTTGGAGAGCAAGCTAAATGCGTAGGGTACGCACGGATCGAAGACGGACGTGGAAGGAGGCGAAAAATAAAGAAGAGAGCACCAGGCACTAGCGTCGCGGCGACCAGGCGTGAGCGCCGAGGTGCTCATTCCAGAACCTGAGCGCCGTGATGCTAGGATACCAGCATCGCAGCGCTCAGCAGAAGCGCACCAGCACTGTGGCGATGAGAGACCAGCGCCGCGGCGCTAGAGTGGGAATAATATCCCGAAATAAGAAAACTTCCTTATTTTATCTTCCACTTGCTTCAGGACTTCGTAATATGACTCCCACACATATAGGGTAAACTTAGGACATCCCAAGGCCGATATAAAGACTATTAATTAGCTTGTAAACACATCTTGATAATCTTTGTGATCTTAGTGATAATCTTTGTGGTTCTTTGTGAGAGAAAATCTCTAGAGTGAGAGAGAGAGTTTTCTTTGTGATCTTTCTTGTAAAAGGTATACTTTGTGAATGCCTTGTGATTCATAATAAGAGAAGAGTGTGATCTTGATCCGTCGTGGACATAGGCAAAGTTGCCGAACCACTTAATTCTTTGTGTGTTCTTCTTTTACCCATTTTTCTATTTATTTTTTAATAATTTGTTCTGCATTATTATATTGCTTGGGATATAGTTTGTTTGATCATTTGTGTGCTTCCGCTTCAACAACTTCATACTTTCGAAGAAAACCCTAATATCTCTCAACTTTTTCTTTGAAAAAAAAAAGCGCCGCACGAGCACAAAACCCCATCGGAGATGGGCTTCACCGCCCTTCTCTAGTGGAACCTTTCTCCCTCTCCTTCCTCTTATAAATCTCTTTCTCTGTTCTAGTTTCCTTTCTTCGGTTTCACCTATGCCCTTCTGTTGTCTTCAGTGGCCTTTTGTCGATTCTGTCTCCGAGTATTGTGGCTTCATTGGCGTTCCAGCCATGTTCTCAGATCAGCTTCCATCGTGTCACTAGTGGCTGTGGTGCTCCTCAACCATGACCAGTGGCGAAAGGTGGAAAGTATATCTCAGCCTTTTTCGGATCCTGTTTTTCGAGTTTTGTTGCTTTGCCGGCGTTCTGGCCATGTTCCCAGGTCAGCTTCTATCGAGTAGCTTGGGGCTGCGATGCTCTTCAACCATGACCTGGGCGGAGGCTGGAAAGTATATTTGTATGGCGTGTGAAGGTGTGTTTAATGGTTGGTAGGGGCTAAGACAAAAATGGTTCATCGTCGTGATGCTAAACTTTATGGCGCACTAGCCACGGCGGACCCTCATCTACAACAACCGACTGAATTTTTCCGCTGGCATTTCAACGACGTGACCACTGCTACCTTCGCCGAACACCATTGCATTTTCTATCCTCCTGCCGATGTCACGGGGCCATCGGTCATCCAACCACATCTGCACTTGCCCAGCTCCGACGGCATTTTCCTTGAGTTCGGCCGCTTTTTACCACGACTCCCTTCCGACTTATGGCTCTTCAGCGCATGGATTGGCGCTTGCCTTTGGTGAAATTTTGGTGGTAGTATCTTCTGTACCATATTCCAACCCTAATTCGAAGCTGTAACCATGCCAGTGCAATACATTTGTCATTGATCTATTTTGGCTACGAACATTATTTTTCATATTGGTTATAAAATAGAATTTGGGTTATCTTAAAATATATTTTATTATAAATAGTATGGGTCTTGTAATAATTCATCCCTTTGATGGGATCTTTATTTTCCTCATTCGTTGAGGTCTCTGTATTTTCCTCATTTGTTGGGGTCTATTATTTTTCTTTCCTCGGAAAGGTTTAGATTTCACTCTTTTTATCAAAAGGGTTCATATTCCCTTTCAAAGATGTCTTTACCCATTATGGGTATGATTGGTACTCTTCTTTGGAAGAGCTTGGTTCAGAAAGATGTTTATATGTTCTCATTTTACTATATCCTGGTAATTCTTTTATTACACAATTAAAGGTCCGTTGATGTATTGTCTTTGAAGTTATTCAATGATAAAGATCATTATTCCTCAAAAAAATAAATAAATAAACAAAGACTTCATCTAAAAGTTGAAACATCGACTATTTTTAAAGCTTTACATCAAATATTTTAAATTATTTTATTTTAATTCTTTTTTGGAAATGAATTATAAAATTTTCTTTGAATTTTTAGTATGAATTTTACAATAAATTACTCTGTTGTGTTCACAAACGTTTTACGATTTAGAAAGACTCTTCGCTTTCTTGTTAAAAAAAAATACTCTTAACACTCAAATAAATAATTGTAAGATAAAAAGGCGCACCACCGTATGAAAGTAAATTATGTTGCAAAAACAAATAAGGTTGTATGTTTATTGTGCTTAGTATGGTTATATTCTCTATTTCAAGAGAACTGTTTTAGTTTCTAGAATTAGTCAATCTAATTCTATTCATCTCTCCCACTTGTCCATTTTGTACATCTTTTTGTCATTTTATAAGAGCTACGATCAATGAAGCTGTTACATAAGTAATTATGTCAATAACTCAAATTATCTCACTTAAGATTTGGTAATTAAGCTTGAATTAAATATGTTCCGATTGAGATTCAAGTGTATTTACGCTATCAAAATTAATTCCGTACTAAATGTGAGTTCTAGCCATTGAAAATGTTACTTAATATGCAATAATTTAAAATAAATAATGAGTTCTAGCCTATTCTCGCCTCTTGTGGTGTCCATGAGCTATGGGTCAACTGGTTCGAGTTACTTAATATAAGTCACTTGCATTTGAGGAAATGAACCTACTATTGTAGGCTTCCTATGTTGAAATAGATTTTGAATACTTTGGTGCAAGCTGGTAAGGCCTGATGGAATATGGGCCTTGCAAATGCTACCCATAAGTGAAGAAAAGTATCTTTTAAATGGGAAATAGATTCCATTCGACACTAGTGTTGTGTTGTTTTTAAGTACAAAATTAATCATAATTATACATTATCATAATAAGTAATAAATGGACTATATGTCAGATGTCAAACCTATAAGGATAATTTTTATTCTCAACCAAGTACTAGGATTATATATTTCTTAGTAATTATCCAAAAAATAAAATTTTTAGATTGCAAAATAATTCAATAACTAATTTTGAATGCAGAAAAAATAACACAACTCAAATATTTAAAGAAAAACAATATAAAGAAAGCTTATGGTTAATTTACTATCCCTTAACATGTTTTCTATAAATTTAATTCTTTAATATTTAAATCTCTTAATTCTTACTATAGATGAAGACATTAATGCATTCATAAGCCTCTCTCAAGGTCAAGTGAGTCTATTTTAATTTACCAATTGCCTAACCTCTATAGAAATTGTAATAAATCAAGATTCATTAAGAATAAGTATTTATTGATCATACATGTCAATTAGGTATATCTCTATCCTATGTTCAAACTTGTAAATTTCATGACAATCATATATTAAATATCCAGGTCTAAATATAATGGCGCTTCTCTTAAGTTTATCAAAGTATTCTCAAATTCTTTATAATATTGACTAGATATAATAAAGCATTAAGAACAAATAATTTTAATACAATATTCAAAAAAATAATAAAAAGATTAAAACAGCTAAGCACACATATTGAGTTCGAGTAATAACCGTAGGAA
The DNA here is from genome assembly GCA_946807835.1 of Ailanthus altissimus. Classification (NCBI taxonomy): domain Eukaryota; kingdom Viridiplantae; phylum Streptophyta; class Magnoliopsida; order Sapindales; family Simaroubaceae; genus Ailanthus; species Ailanthus altissimus. The sequence goes on along the minus strand of OX327690.1, from coordinate 2,081,158 downwards.
AAAATTAGTTCATTATTACAAGAAACTTATTGCTAGAAAATAAAATAAATATAATACAACTAAAAGCAAACCCATATAAATGTCAAATTGCAATTGGTTGATCCGTCAAAGATTTGTCAATAATTTTTTACTTCATTGAATCGCTTTCCTTTTTCTCTCCAAAATTGCTTTAATTATGCTCAAATTGCTCTCTAAGACTTGTATTGTATGTTCTCTTAGGACTGAAATGAATAGCCTTTATATAGGGATTGAATAGAGTCTTTGAGTAGTATTTCCCTTTGCTTTAAGAAATGTCAAATCGTTTAGGCGAATTTTCTTTCACCATTGTAGCGCTAATGTGTTTGGTTCCTCACTGCGGTGCTAAATCTTTACCATTGTAGCGCTATGATATCACTATAGCTCTACATCTTTAACATCATGGTGCTTTTGTAACTAAATCACATCTTTTATGCACTCACATCACTGGGGTGAAAATCATCTTTTGCTTCAGCGACTTGGGCACAAAAATTGCCATTGTAGTGGCAGATACTTCATTGTTGGGAAAATGACTCAGTAATTTGGATTTCTTTGTATTTTGATCCATGTTTCTGCTATTGTTCCCAAATCTTGCAATTTTGTTCCAATTGCTTTAGCTTCCATAAAGTCTAATCCATATAAATCAACAATAAAACATATAAATAGCCATTTATTCTCATTAAATAAATAACATTTCAAGTAAAATGAAGATAAAATATATGACATTTATGCTCTTATCAACAAGCAATTATTTTCTTTCCTTATAAAAACCCTTTAATTTTACTCTAATTCGTCACTTTTAACTTTTACTCTAAATAAGCTCTCAATTCCTTTATTTAGACACTGTGAACTTTTTAAAAATTTCTCTCGTTAGTATAGCAATAATGGTAAAGGGATTGAACAATTCCTTCATTAATGAACTGAAGTCCATGCTCTAACTCTCTGATAATTTTAGAATAAAAAATCTTCCTACGAGGGAATCTTGCGATGACCTATTATCCATTCGAGTATGCAAACTTCCTCTTTTTAGGAAATATTTAATGTGTTTTAGGTTCCATATTCCTCCTATCATCCATAATTTTTCATGCCACCAACCTATTGTTTTGCACTGAAGTGCAAGTGCATGCTGTTGTAAAATAAGTAGCATAATAAGAGTAAAGCATTATTCCCATAAATTTTTTTAATTATTATTTGCTAAATATTAAAATTATGTCCTCTTACCTTTATCCAAACAATTGATAAGTAAATTAGACTAATAAAACCGAAATCAAATAAAACATAATACATAAAATTAATTATTAATTCACCAATTGTAAAAGCTTAGGTGTAATATCTAATCCCTATTAGTAGTGTAGGTGCCTAGATTTTAGTATAAAGAGATAAAGATATTGTAGGATTACCTGATTTTAACTCTATTAGAAATATTATTTATGGTGCACGTAAAAAGTATTAGACCTAAATTTGTAATTTCACACTTGATTGGAGTGTCAGACGGTTATGGAATATTTTTGAATTTTTTTCTATTCACTTGAAAAAGGAAATTTCAATTTAATACATAAGTTTTCATTTAAGGGTTATGCATGGAACAAACTTTTGTTAAGAAACATAATCCATATGTTAAAAAATAGACCAATTAGAGACAAGTTAATGGATTGCCAAGTTGGAAGCCTAGTTGGTTCCTTTGACTATTCTAGCTAAATAGTTAGAAAGGAAAAAATTAAATACTTCCATTTTGAACTAATGGCAATTTAGAATTAGTTGAGGGACAAATTATATTTTTTGGCGAGCACTATATAAAGAAGAAGTATGTAGAAATCGGCAAATGAAACACAAAGACATTGAGAGCTAAAGAGAAGGAATTTTTGCCAAGTGAAAGGATAGGTCTCTATAGTAAAATTTCAAGACTTTATCATAATTTTTCATGCATGATCAAGCTAAAATCAAGCCAAATACAAGCTTTTAAGATCAATTGAAGCTTCCACTAGTGTAAATTCAAAGAAAACAGGTAAGAAAAGTATTATGTAGTAATAGTGGTGTATGATTAATTCTATTAATGTCTTTGTGTGTATTCTTGATTTAGATTGATTTGAATTTAAGTGTAGAGCTCAAAGGAGACACAAAACTAAAAGAATTAGTAAGGTAAGAATTGGAGTTTGGTCTGATCTTATTGTAGAAACTTTAATTAAATGTTATTAAGGCATTAGAATAAGAAATTGATCAAAGAATTATGTTGGGTGAGAAAGGTGAATTCAACCACTTTATGGATTTTAAGGTTTGAGTTGTGTTTTGGTTCAATTGTTACGTATAAATGATTCATTGTGTTAATTAGATTTATATGGGTGATGGAAAGTCAAAAAATGAAGAAAAGTGGACATAATTGTCCATTCTTAGTAAGACGAATGGCGATTCTGTTCAACTAAATTTATAGGGTGTTAAGCAATTTTTATGGCGTAGGATGGTGAATTAAACTAGAATGAATGACTTCGTAATTGAAAAACTAAAAGTGAAATCCATCTGGGCCTTATAGGCCGAGTAAGGTGCTTACTAGTTAAGTGTAATTTTGAGCATTTGTAAATGTTCTAAATGTCATTTATGGCATGTAAGTAAAGAAAAACTGAGAGTGGTAAAGGAAGTAAGAGTTCGAGAGAAGAATTGAGTTTAGAGCGGTTGGTGAATAAAAATCTATAATGGTTTATCTTTCATTTAGTATGTTTCAGCATATTGAAATTGTATGTTTGATGTTATTTTAATGCATAAGCATGATTTACGATTTTGGTATACAGTTATAAATTTACATTTATATGTTCAGTTTAAGAAACAGTTTTTAAATTATTAAATTAATTTTAAAGGCCATTGGTACCCTCAGATTTTTGTGTGGTGATGGTTTAAGACCCAGTCAGTATATCTCGTACGCATGGGCAAGTATTAAGGGGGGTGAGTCACTAATTTCAGGAAGTCAAGTTATCGAGTCATGTGAGTCGCTCTATGTGTACAAAGTATTGTCTCGCTATATGTAGGCAATGTAGGATTTTGTTGCAAAGCCAGTAAGATGTCTTTAGATATCATAGTGTGTGTTGCTAGTTTAGACGCCCCGTGTCCTACTCCCATTGTACGGTGCTAGTTCAGTTATTATGTAAGTATAGAGCTTTAGGGTTACCATTAGTGCAATTTAGAAAGAAAATGGTTGAACATGGGTTTTAATAGTTTTTGAGTTACTACACATATATTATGTATTTATATGTGTACATGTTAGTTATTATGTTTTACATATTCTAGATATTGTTTATAGAAGTTATTAATAAAACACTCTCAGTAAGATTTTATTAGAATATGATGTTAGAAATCATTTTACAATTCTATAGTAGTTTTAGAAGCATGTTTTATGCATTTTTTAGAATTTAATATTTATGCAGAATTTTATTTTATTTTTATTGAAAATCTTAAATGTACTCACTGAGCTTGTTTAGCTCACCCATTTTGTGTTTTATGTTTTCTAAACCTCTTATAGGTGCAGGCCTCGATGCGCAAGTTGCTGATTCTCCTACAACTGATTAATGGCTCAAGTTTGACGAGCATTTTGTAAATATAAATGTGCTAAGTAGCACCTTTTGAGTTTTGTATAGTACTTATAGACTTGAATATATTGTAAATATGTTTTCAACAAACAAAAAGATGTTTTGATATTATGGTGATAGTTTCATTTTTTATTAGTATGTTAATTTGTGATTTAAGTGAAATTGTTGGGTTGAGTTTGGATTCAGGTTTGAAAAGGACCAGAGGTCCTATTTCAAAGTTGAAAAGCTATTTAAAATAGAAGTGTGATTTCTTACAAGTTTTGTATTTGAATTTTAGAAAAATAGAGGAAATTGTGTTGGTTTTTTTTAAAAAAATTTGGTAAAATATTTTCACTTGTCTTACAGAATTTAGTTATTAATAGCAAGAATTAAAAAATAGTGTTCGCCTCGTGAAATTTCTCAGTTTGATAGGTAGACTCTAAGAAACTTTCGTAGGGGCACCCGGCATGGCCCACCAGGATCTACAGTAAAGGGCCTCATGGTGGGTCTTATCATTTTGACTACAATTATCCCTCAATACTTCACTTTGAATCTTAATTATTCCTCTTAAATTATTTTATCATTATGAATTGTTAACTAAAAAGCCTTATATATTCACAAGCCTTTTATGATGATTGAGTGAAAATATTTTTCCTAATCAATTATTTATATTTCTTATGGTAATTAAATTAAAACAAACATCCATAAGAACATTTTCTTTGTTAGTTATATATGTTATATGAGTACATTCTCATCTAATATAAAACTCAAAGTTATTATACTTTAATCATACATAAATCTATTAAAGGTCAGGACCCAAATTCTTTTGTCAAGTTCATTAGGTCTTATAACAATATAATTAGAGATCAAATAATTAGAAAGCATTACGAATAAAATAAATTAAACAAATCTATTTTGAATTCATATCTAAGAGAAAATAAAACTGATTCAAGTTATATATTGAGTTTACATTGTAATCCTAGATATAAAAATTAGGTTATGATGAGATAAAGAATTTTAAAGCTTATTGATTTATGCAATAATAGCTAAGCGTAGGTGCATGCTATCATTTTAAGTAATATAGGATTTAAGTCCAAGTTATCATTCCTACGGGGATTATTTAATCTATTTCTTTCAGTCAATTGCTAAAATTAAACTTACTTTAACTTTTATCTATAAAAGTTGAAATATGAATTAAATCTAATTATCATAATTCTATTAAATTAAACTAGACTTATTTTAAACAAAAGCAAGCAAATAGTTGAATTCACCAATTAAAAGCAATCTAGGGTTTCGACTTATCCCCTAAACTCATTGCAAGTCTCTGTCGATGGTCAAGTAACTAGTTGACACATTTTAACAATTACCTATTTGTCCATGGTAATCTAAGTAAAATGTCATTCATTAAGAATAGGTCTAAATCACATTATACATGTTATCTAGGTATATTTCTCGTCTACATAGAACTTATAGCTATAACCCTATAATCATGCATCAAACTATCCTTGGCTAAACCCATAAAGCCCTTTGTGAAAGTTGATTATGGTTCCTTAATCATTCAAAATATTTGCTAGATATAATGAAAGTTTTACACACAAGACAGAATGAAGCAATTGTATATATTAAGTTCATAAACTAAGAGTCAATAAAAATCCAACTATATACTAGGTTCAAAAGTCTAACATTAGAAATAAAAACTTAGGTTATGATAAAGTAAAGAATCCTAGAGTTTATCAATAATAACGTAATGAAAATCATAAAAAACTATAAAGATACAGAGTTGAAAAGATAACACTATGTTTTTTGCTATCTACAATCTTCTAGTCTTCTTAATAATACAAAAATTACTTTTTCTCTCTCTTCTTCTCTTTTCCCTTGATTCTTCTTCTCCTTAATTTCTATTTATTTTAATCACTTTTATTCAAAATATTTCTTCTTTTTTTAAGCTGAAGGTATAAAGAATGTAAAGACTTTTTTTAGAATGAGTACCCTACACTTAGATTGATAAGTACCTTCAAAACTTATTACTTTTCAATTCAATATTCTTTTCTCACATAACTACAACCTTTTTTATTTTAAAAATATTTTTAGGTAAACTCAAGGTCTATGATGTTACACGTAATTTTTGGATGAATTAGCTAAAAGTCATAAGGCTTGTAATATAGTTAACAAAAAAAAATACAAGGGTACTTAGCCTAAAAAAGGTATCTAGAGATAAATATACATCTATGGCAGGCTTGAGAAGGCTCAAGTAGTAATGTCATTTTTCTATTCATGTATTTTTTGGATTTCACCTCAAGTAGTAATCAAGCAAGTTCTAGAGTGTTGGTCTACGAGGCTGTGGTGCACTACTTAAGCATAAAGTGTCTCTAAGCAAAAAATTCAACCAATGCAAGCTTTATTCAATGTGCTCAATAAGAAATGATCAAAAAAATAAGATTAAATTCAATCCAAGAATCATGATATAAGAATTATATAAAGTGTCAATTGTTTCATAGAGACATGTAAAAATAAATTTAGTCAACATTCTATTTCTTATTGTAGACTAATGATCATCATCTCAACCAAAACTAACAACTAAAAAAAAACATTTACCCATAAGACAACTAGTTAATATAAGCAGCAAAAAAAAACCCAGGTTATGTGTTTCTGAACCTCAAATTTAAATTATACATTATCCTTAATGTAAAAAAAAAAAAACTTTAAGAGATTTCGTAGTAATTAAAGTTCAAGCATTACTGTGTTGGTGTTTATTAATGTTACTGCAGTGTTCATTGGCTCCTAATTCTTACAATTACACGTGCTACTTCTTTGAATGCTTGAATTACATTTTATTCCTGCAAGAAAAGAAAATAAAGTAAATAAAACTAAAACGAGGTTTCCTCTCATCATAAGAAGCACTTGATTTAACATTTTTGACTTAACGAGGTTTCTTCTATTCTTATAATGGATCGAAGATGATGGTGGAAGCATTTTTATGTGTGATCTTGTTGGCCTTCTTTTCTTTCGACTTTTATATCTTCACAATTAATCATTAGGCAGTAGCTTTCGCCTCATTCTACTTGCACTTTTCTAAAAAGACTTGAATCTTAGATTGAAGAAGTGAGTCTCTTGTGTCATTCTCTTTGATCCTCTCATCACTTTACTACTCATTCTTCTTCTTTATTTACCTTTTATGCTTCAACGTCCTTTTTCGAATGTGAGGATCTAATTTCTCCATGTCCTTAAGCTTTTTGGTGTTAAGGTGTGCCACATCAATGCTGAAAGAGTTTTAACTCTCGGATGATATCTAGATTTCATTGAAGACTTTGAAAGTGACAGTATCCTCTTGCATTCTTATGGTCAACTCTCCTTTTGTACATCTGTAATCTTTGTCTGGTGGCTAGGAAGGGTCTTGTAAGGATGATGAAAATTTTTTTTCTTCTTCCATGTTTAGAAACAATAAAATTTATAGGGAAGATGAACCTGTCCACTTTTACTAGTACATCCTCTATGATTCCCTTCAAATAGATAAGAGATCGATCAACAAGTAAGAGTTTAATGTTGATAGGCTTTGCTTCTTGCAAACCTACTTATTGTAAACAGAGAGAGGCATAAGATTAATGCTTGCTTTTAGATCGTATAGTGCTTTTCTAAATTCATGATTTTCAATTGAACACGGTATGGTAAAGCTCTTGGGACCTTTGAACTTAGGAGGTAGCTTATTTTGTAAAATAGTGCTACACTCCTCTGTCAATGCTACTGTAATATCCAATCTGTATCAGTAGTATTGGTGCCTCGATTTTGATATAAAGCAATAAAGACACCATAGGGTTACCCGATTTTAACCCTATTAGAAATATTTTTTTAATGGTACACATGAGAGATATTAGACCTAATTTGATAATTTCACACTCGGTCGAAGTGTCGGACGACCCTAGAATATTTTTGAAAATTTTCTCTATTGGCTTGGAAAAGAAAATTTTAATTTTCTACATGAATTTTCATTTAAGGGTTATGTATGGAACAATCCTTTGTTGAAAAACACAATCCATATATTAGAGAATGGACTAATTAGAAACAATCTCATGGATTGCCAAGTTGAAAATTCTAGTTAGTTCCTTTGACTATTCTAACTAAATAGTTACAAAGGAACCAATTATATACTTAGTTTCCAACCAATGGTAAATTAGTAATTTAGAGTAAGTTGAGGGACAAAATAATCAATTGATGGAGTACTATATATATGGTAGAATTGTGTAGATTTTTCAAGTGATTAAAATCACAACATTTAGAGCAAATTCACCCAAGGTAAAGGGGGTGCTGCTACAGTGAATTTCAATTGTTTTTTATGATTTTCATGATTAATCAAGCTAAAAGAAGGTTACATACCAATTTTTAAGCTCAATTGAAGCTTTCATTAGTGAAAATCCAAGAAAATGAGGTAAGAAAAGCATTGTTTTGTGAGATTTATAAGTGAACTTTCAAGATTGCTACAATTGACGTTCTTGTGTGTATTATTGGTTTAGATTGAGTTGAATTCTAGTGTGGAGCTTGAAGGAGTCATCAATTTGAAGAAATTGGCAAGGTAAGAATTAGGGTTTTGGGTGATTTGAATGTAGAGACTTCAATTGGTTGTAATTAAGGCATTAGAATAAAATTGGCTTGATTTTGATGTAATTGGATCGAGAATTTGAGAAAAGAAATGTGTTGGAACCTATGGTGAAATTCTGTCACTTTAGGGAAGTTAGGGATTGAGTTGTGTTTTGGTTGAATTGTGGTGTATAAATTGTGCCCTATGTAAATTGAATGTATTTGGTTAATGGAAAAATCAAAAATGAAAAAAATGGGACAAAATTGTCCATTTTAAAAAGGTAAAGGGCAATTATGTCCAACCAAAGTTATAGGGTTGTTAAGAAATTTTCAGGGCGTCGGATGGTGAATTAGATAAGATTGAATGGCTCCGTAAATAAAAATTGAAAAGTAGTATCCATCTGGGGCTTTGTATATCTATTAGGGCGTTTAGCAGTTAAATGAGATTCTAGCTTTTGATTTGGTTCCAAATGTCATTTATGGCGCGTAGGTGAAGAAAACCGAGAGCAGTAACGGAAGCAAAAATTCGGAGCGAAATTAAGCGCGGAGCGGTTGTGAGTGAAAATCTGTCATTTCTTTTATATTTCATTTATTATCTTTTCACATAATGAAAATGTATGGTTTATGTGCTTTTAATGCATAAACATAATTTATAATCTTGATATATATCCATAGATATGCTTTTACATGTTTGGTTTAAGAAACAGTTTTAAAATTACTGCATCCGTTTCAAAGGCCATTGGTACCCTAAGATTATAGTGGTGGTGACTGTATTAGATCCGGCCGGTATATCTCGTACACATAGGCAGGTTATGGGGGATGTGTCACTAACTCCAAAATGTCGAGTCATGTGAGTCGTTCTATGTGTACGGGGTATTGTCTCGCTATATATATGAGATGTAGGATTCTACTACATAGCCATTGAGATGTCACTGTGGGTGCGGCTAGTTAAGGTGCCTATGACCTACTCATGTGTGCAATGCTAGTTGAGTCGCTACATGCGTATAGAGTTTTAGGGTTGCCATTGGTACAATTTAGAAAGAAAATGATTTACTAGTTTCGATCTACCGATAGCTTTTATGCATTTATATGCACATGTCAATTATTGTGTTACACAGATTTTGGATACTGTTTTTCAAAGATGTAGATAAAACCCGCTCAACAAGATTTCATCAGCATATGATATTAAAAATCGTTTTACAGCTTTACATCAGTTTTAGAAGCATAATTTATGCATGTACTTAAGAATTTACTATCTATGCATAATGTTATTTTATTTAAAATCTTAATTGGACTCACTAAGCTCCTTTAGCTCACTCGTTTTGTGCTTTATATTTTCTAAACCCCATTCTCAGGTGCAGGTCTCAGTACGCAAGCTGCTGATTCTCCTATTACTGAGTAGTGGGCCAAATCTGGAGCTAATTTTTGTATATGTAAATGTGCAAAATAGCACCCTTTGCTTTCTACATAGTAGTTGTTGGCATATATATTTATATGTATGTTTTGAACCAACAAGAAGAGATTTTGATATTATGATGATCGTTTTTACTTTTTATGAGTATGCTTATTTTGTGGTTTAAATGAAACTATTGAGTTGTATTGGATTTGGTTTGGAAAAGACCGGAGGTTCGAATTAATAGTATTGAGAAGTATTTGAAATAGAAATGAAATTTCTTTGCAGATTTTATTTGAATTTTCAGAAAAATAAGGGAAACTCTGCCCTTTTTTTTTTTAAATTAAGATATCATTTTCATGTATATTATAAGATTTTCTCAGTAATAACAAGAACTAATAAAGGGGTTCGCCTTGCGAAATTTCTCAACTCACCCAATTAAATTTTGAGAAATTTATGTTGAGGTGCCCGGCAGGGCCGCTGAGACCTATAACAAAGGGTCTCGAGGCAGGTCATATCACTTTATGGGATGTCTATTGAAGGTCTTTGTGAGTCTCTTCAATATTTAGTCCTTACTAAATACTTGTATCTCTATACAAGCTTGCACTAAACTTATGGTCTACTAAGACTAACCATCTGGACCATCCAAATATAAACATACACCGATCTATATATTATAAGGTCTCCATTGATAGACTCACTTCAGTGAAAATAGATCAGGAACATAGAGTTTGAGAACATACTTGCATAATAATATTTTCTAACACCATTTGCTACTCTTTTGCAACTATATTATTACTAATATATTCTCAGGTCTTTGTCTTATTTTAGATAAGACTTTAACTCTTTAGATTTCGCTAACTTTTATAGCGTGATAACTCTTATCAGTATTAACTTTTAGCATTTATAACTTTCAGCATTATTAATTTTTAGCACTAATTTAAACTCCTTTAGATAAGAGTTACAATCGAAATCTAAAGAACTTAATAGTTCTGAATTGAACTTATTGACTATATGCCTAAAAATTAATGATGAAGGATGACTGAGACAATGATACCACTCGAATAAAGTGGTCTTAACATTGGAAAAAGGCAATAAGAGAGGAGAAAGATTAGATATGAGATGTCAGCCATTTATACATACCATTCCTAGTGCATCCTATAAAAGGGTTGCCCTTGTATGAAGATCCTTCACAAGAAAAGAAGATAGTAAGAACACAATAAGTGTATAATTTGTGTGATAGAATTAAGAAATAAAAATAAGATTTTTTTTTCATTATTCGTACACAAAGAATATTATTTAAGTAAAAATGCTTGAGGGTTTAGGAAGAGAAGTGGAATTGGTATGGGAGATAGGTAGACCCATGCATGCCACTCACAATGTCTTAAAACTGTTATAAAGAGTATGAAGTAAGAGATTTTTTAGGTCAAAGGTGATATGATGCGAAGCCCTATTATCAAGAAGCAAACTTTGAAAGTGTAATGAAGTGGTTATAGCTAGACTGACTCGTGGTTGCCAAAGGTTCAGAGAGCAAAGTTGATACTATGGTAGTAGAGGCAATTGCAAAGTAGGTTGTATTTGGCAAAAATACTAAGCATCGTGAAATAGTCCTTAAGTGCGACACTGTTGGACACAGCCAAGGAAATGGCATTGTGAAAGACGATTGCACAGGTGTAGTAAGAGTGGTACCAAGACTAAGGATACTGTAGGATGTGGTGTGATAAGATTGGGATTGAGGGTGAAAGAATGTGTTATCGAAACATTTAAAATTGGTGTGGAAATTAACTAGGTTGGCTACGACAGAAAGCATGAAAGAGGGAGACTGTTGTAGGCAAAGGTAAACTTTCTTATTGATGAGTTTTTCATGAAGCTCATCAAATGATATAGGAGGGTTGCGTCCATTGATAATATCAACATTCAGTTTATATACAATATGAAGGCCATTAAGAATTTTCTACATGAGATCTCCGTGGACCATGAGTTTGCTGAGTGCCTTCAGTTCATCAACACAATATTTAATGGACTGTATATATGTTGAGATTGACTGAAATCCTTACGTTACATGTTTGATATGGTTTTTAATTTCCTTAATGTAACCGTGAGTGGGTCAAGGATAAATGTTAGCTATAATTTTGAAGTATCACAGATGTTTGGGATTAGGGGCTAAAAAGGATGATAGATGAAGTGAGAGTGACAACTATAGCACTAAATATTAATGTGTTTTGTCAGAGAAAGTGTGATATGTCAGGTTAGGTGTGAAAATATTACTAATGATGGTTGTAGGAGGAGGTGAAGGGCGGGATCCATTAATAAATTTAAGTAAATTATGTCTAATTAAAAGAGCTTCAATTTGTAATTTTCAAGAGATATAGTTGGTAGGTGCAACTTTGAGAGAATTGTTAATTTTAAGAATGATAAAGGATTGTTTGGGTTCCTACATATTATGAAAAATAATTTGATTGTTTGTGCCAGCCATAATTGAGAAAAGAATAATGAAAATAATGGCTAATAAAGGTAGTGATACTGTGCACATATAATGTTCATAGTGGCTACTATATCGATGGGCACTATTCACAAGAGTTAGCAATACTGAGAGTTATAAAAGTTAAGAGTTAACACTATTAAGAATTAGAAGATTATAAGAGTCGACAAATTTTTAAAAGTTAGAAACCTTGTCTAAAATAGGATAATGACCTAGGAATACACTAATAATGATATAGTTGCAAAGAGTTACAATAGGTGTTAGGAAATGTTATTGTACAAGTATGTTCTCAAATATTATTTACCTGATCTATGTTTACCAATGTAGTTTAGTGGTGAATCAATATTTTATAGATCAGTGTATATCTATATCTGAACGGTACAGATGGTTGTTCTTAACTGACTGTGAGCTTAGAGCTAGTATAAGCATACGGGTATCCAGTCAAGACTAAATACTGAACAGACTCACGAAGACCCCAATAGACATCCTATAAAGCGGCCAAAGGAAGGTACTCTTCAGTTGAGTAGTATTCGTGGTCATTTGACCTGAGAATTAAGGTGGACTTAAAAGTGATCCACTATACTTTGGTTCCCTTTATGTCACAGATCTTTCATAGCCTTACCATTAAATGTCACTAGGTATGGTCTAATACTCATGGAGTCTAGTGTGTGTAGATACAAAATCTATCAGCTTATATAGGTATGTTATGGCCACAAGCATAAACCTAGGAAATGATTTTCTCACAGGGTTAAATAATATAACAAAAGTATTTGTGTATATTGTTTATCGAGATAAAAATCTGAAAATAAGCTCATAGATGGGCTTACGAGAATTTGACGGTGTTGATCTATATCCTCGCATCACACATCTAGGGTATAAATGATGGAATAATTATAAGTATGGTTGTGACCTCAACTTCTATAGTCTAATATGCTGATTTGCAATATCAGTAACGTGTGTACAGGGCATCAATCACGGACTCATGGCATAGTTGCATTTGACGAATAGGGTGTGAACCTAGAGAGTTTCATAATATGAAATGTATTCATTGTGCACTTAGGCAGTATACAATATTAAATAGTTCAATACAATAAAATCTAGTAATTTACTATGGTTAAGTTAACTAAAATATGTAGTTAATGGTGAGACCCACTTTTGTTAACTTGGTAACCTAGTAAGGGTATAAAAGTAATTTTACTTGGTTGATTATTTAATTATTAAATAATTAAAATAAATAAATATTTATTTAATTATTAAAATATATTAAAAAATTAAAAACAAAACTAGTACTGTCGCTAGAAAACGGTGGTCGGCGGCTAGTTGACAGCTGTTTTCCAACAACAATGCCAATTTTTATTTTTAATTTTTTTGTATAATTGAATTTATTTACAAATTATTTTACAAAATAAACCAATTACATGACGATACGTGTCCAAAAGTATTAATCACATTATGACAAGTGTCATATTATTAAAATTTATTTTTTAAATTATATTAAATTAAATTAGTAGATGAGATTGTGCCACGTGTTCAAAAATCACATTATGACAAGTGTCATATTATTAAAATTTATTTTTTAAATTATATTAAATTAAATTAGTAGATGAGATTGTGCCACGTGTTCAAAAATCACATTATGACAAGTGTCATATTATTAAAATTTATTTTTTAAATTATATTAAATTAAATTAGTAGATGAGATTGTGCCACGTGTTCAAAAAGACAATGAATTAGTAAGATTGTGCCATGTGTTCAATGTGTAATATATTTGTATTACTAGATTACATTTTTACCTTCTACCATTAAAACTAACAGCAAAAAATTAACCGATTATGGTAAAATTGGGTATTTTAAATTTAACTCAGGTAAAGTTGTTAATTAGCTCAAAATATTAAGGTAAAATTGTACTTATCCCAAAAGTTTATAACATTTTAAAAGCAGTTATTTTTGAACATTTTCCAATTAACTTTCATGGATTCGGGTTGTAGATAAATTCTTAATTGATTGTATATAATTAAAATTATTTCATTTTAATTCAATTTGATTCATTTTGGATTAATATAAAAAATAAATAAATAATTAGAAAAAAATAAAACCAAATTGAACTGTTTAATTTTTTATTAGTTTAGAATCAAACAGACCAAAATTACAATTGTACATATAAAATTTAATCTAAACCAACTTTTTAAACATAAAATTTATGTGTAATTGGATTAAAATATCCTTATTTCATTTAAATTAACAGAAAAAATTATGGAATTGGAGTAAAATTAGATATTTTGAATCTAATTAGGATAAAATTGAGTATCTTAAATTTAATTGGGATAAAAGTAAGTATTTTGAATTTAAACAAAACAAAATTGTCTATTAAATTAAACTTTAAATGTAAAATGATCCTTCTCTCTATATTATATAAATATATAACCCCAATAAAAATTAATGAAATTAAACAATTGTATCTCAATTATGTAAATATAACATTATTACTCTTTAAAAAAACTTCTAACTCATAACAAATTTTAAAAAAAATTGATATATGACCATTGTATGATTTCTTTTTTCTATTTAGATATAAGAATGGAATGATAATCCCTACCTGTTTCATTATTTGTGAGGTTTATAGATTGACAGACTCGATTATTTGGTAAGATGGATTCAAAATTTAAATTTTTAGACTAGGTTTATGAGTTGAGCCCAATAAATAAAACATATTAATAGCATTAATAATATATTTTGTCTCGTATATGTACATTGGTCTGCATCCACAAATTCTTAAAAAAAAAGGCCCAAAATGTGTTTATTGAATTCCATCTACAACTGAAACTTATGCTTACTCATTTGTTAGTTATATATAATTTAATTTGTTTATTCTAGATGAACATAATCATTACATGCATAAACCTCTTGAGTTAGATGGAAAGATATGAAGCATTAGAGTTCAATTTCCAACAAAAATTAGACCAACAGTTACTCTTAAACAAAAAAAAATGACATGATGATAATAATTTACGATCATATCTATATTTTTCAATTTATTAAGCACAAATTTTGGTCCTAAATGGAGTTTAATAATAAAAACATTACTTTTCAGAATTTATTGACCAAACAAAGAGACATAAAGATTTTTTGAAGCCCTGAAAATGGCCCCTGCATATGATATCGTTTTATTATTATTTTTTTAAGAGAAATTCAATATAAAAATCAACAAGTTTAGGATTTATTTATTTTTTCAACAGAAGAACGGAAGGTTGTGAAAAGTTTGTGAACACAACAGAATAATTTATTGTGAAATTCATACTGAAAAGTTCAAACAAAATTTTAGAATTCATTTTCAAAGAAGAATTAAAATAAAATAATTTAAAATATTTGACATAAAGCCTTAAAAATAGTTGATGTTTCATAATTATGAAAAGTTCGTAAATACAACAGCATAATTTATCGTAAAATTATACTGAAAACTTCAAGGAAAATTGTATAATTCATTTCAAAAGTTGGATTAAAGTAAAATATTTGACATAAAGCTTTAAAAATAGTCGATGTTTCAACTTTTTAGTTGAAGTCTTTGTCTTTTGATTATGATAACAATTTGGCTTACATCTCGGCGAACTATTATTCATTTTCGAAAGAAACAATGCTGTCTTAGCTTTCACATGATGTTTCTCATCTTTCATGGAAGAAAATCCACAAGAGACAAACGAATCTCACTATTGTCGAGGAGGGGGCATGGCCCCAAGCACCGCAAAATTATAAAATATGACAAGAAAGTATGGTACACCAGTGTCTAGGATATTGGATGTGAAGTTAATCTTTTTAATTTAATATTTTAATGAAATGTTTTTTAATTTTAATTAATATTTGTTTTATAAAAGAATTAAAAGCCTTTTTATAATCGTGAAAAGTCTATAAACATAACATAATAATTTATTGTGAAATTCATACTGAAGAAGATTTTATAATTCATTTCCAAAGAAGAGTTAAAATAAAATAATTTAAAATATTTGACATAGAGCTTTAAAAACAGTCGATGTTTCAATTATTACTCACTATTGCCATGAATCCAGCACCGCAAAACTATTAAGTATGATGTGAAGTTAATGTTTTTAATCTTTAATAATTTAATGGCATTTCTTTTCAATTTCCATTTTGTCATATACATGATTGATTGATGCAAGTATTGCTTAATAAAAAATATTTAAATATAATGAACATGTAATCGTGAACAATTTACAATCATATGTACATTTTTTGCCAATTTATATAAGCAACGGCTGCATTTACTAAATAATTTTGCGTGAATTTTAAATACTTGGTGACTTATATATGACAAAATTGTCATGTTCTCTTTTTTTTTTAAAAAAAAAACCCTCAAAATCATATGTAAAATTATCAACTTATTAGGCGGTGCAGGTTCTAGAAAGAATTTGTAAATAGATTTTTTTGAGTCAATTTTAAGCATTGTGGACCTTTTTTATATATATGACAAATAAAATTTAAAATATTAAAAAAGATCAATTAAATTCTTGAGCACTTGCTTTAATAATAAGTCTTGTATATCTCTATGGTTTTGGTTAGGAGTATGAACGCTGATGAATGTCATGACAAAATTGAAATTAAAAAAATTAAAAAATATTTTATTTCCTCTGTAGGTTATGTAATTCGGACATCTATTAGTGTATTGTGTTTAAAAGAAAAAAAAAAAAGAAAGATCAGCTAATATAATGTAGCCTGAAAAGTAGCCGATTGTCTGCCTAAGACGAATCAATTCTTAAAATTATTTCATTTTAATTCAATTTAATTTAATTTAATTTAATTATTTAATACAATTTTTGTTAAAATTTAAAAATAATTAAAAAATAAAAATGAAACCAAATCGTAAAATTTTTATTTGTTTCGAATAAAACGGACCAAAAATTACAATTGCCCATGCAATTAATATTGTTCTTCATTGAAGTTAGAAAATTTGACCAAAATTAAAATTCGTCCATTTAATAGGCTAAAAATCTTCATGGAACATTGAATTTGTAATTATTTAATAATTAAAATTTCAATTTAGTGAGAAGGTTTGGTTCCCGACCTGTCCTGAATATTAAATTTGTAATTATTTTTTCTTTCAATTTTAAATATATAAAAATAAATAAATATATATAGTTGAAGGCATTACCACTTCAACCTCTAATTTGAAAGTTCTTTTTTTGACACCCGAAACTTCTTGATTGATCTACCAGCCAACAAAGTTGTTAATTTGAAAGTTCTTTTGTTATGTTTTGTATACAATTATATTATATATTTAAGAATAAGGATAATTTTATTTTAGAGTTTAGATAATTTTACGTTAGTTATATTTAAAATATTTAATTTTACTTTAATTAAATTTAAAATACTTAATTTACCTTCATAAAATTTAAAATACTCATTTTTACTTTAATTCATTAATTTTTATTAATTTAAATATAACAAAAGTAATTTAGTCTAATTACAAATAAAATTTAATCTAAACCAACTTCTTAGACATAAAATTTATGTGTAACTAGACTAAAATATTCTTATTTTATTTAAATTAACAAAAAAATAATAATAAAAGTGATAAAATCAAATATTTTAAATTTAATTAAAATAAAATTAGATATTTAAAATTTAATTATGATAAAATGAAGTATTTTAAATTTAATTAAAATAAATTTGTTTATTAAACCAAACTCTTAAGGTAAAATGGTCATTGTCTCATATATTATATATATAACCCCAATAAAAGCTATTGAAACGAAATAACTATATTTCATCTATGTTGTTGGGGAGATAACGCCTTTCTCTCTCTCGAAGTTATGTTGGAGTGAAGAACTTAAAATTCAACTTAGAACTTTAACCTCTTTGCGTAGTGAAATAACTTGTCAATTAAGTAAACACAACAATAATTCAAAGTAGAAAACACAAGAGTACAACACAATCTTATGTGGTTAGGCCAATCGCCTACGTTTATGGTAGATCCAAAGATCCTAGTCTCTCTTCTTATAACTCCTTAGAGATTTTACAAGAAAACTCAATATGAAGAACCTTCAAAATGACCTAAACGTTTAGTGAACTCTTACTCTACCACGAACAATGATCACCCAAACAATGGTTCCACTCTAGTGCACACAAGCATTTAGTGTCTACCTAGTTCTTTCCCTCTCTCAGAATTTCTCTCAATGCTTGATATGAAATCAAGGGTTTACAAGTATTTATATAGAGTGTATTTCGTGCCTACTAACCATATTTCTTGTTGGAGTAAGAGTCCACTTATTTTAAAAATCCTAAACTTCCCAAAACTAGAAATTCCAAACCAAAACGAATTTTTTCACGCGTTCTGGCGCTGCGGTGCTCATCTCTGGGCACTACAGCGTTGAATAAAATTGCGCCCAGCGTTGCGGCTTTGAGTTACTGTCCTGGGCGCCGCGGCGCTAAGCCTGTATTCCTATCCCTATTTTCTTGCATTCTTCACGTCTTTAAGTCCCGTTTTACTTCTTCCTTCGTGTCCCATACATTCTAAACTTCTCTATACATATCTCACACTTTCTATACTTCTTATAACTCTTTATTTTGATATTTATTTTAATTCTTATCTAAATTAAAATTATTAAATCACCAATTTTTTTACATATATAAATTTAACATTACTACTCTTTAAAAATATCTTCAACTCATAACAAATAAAAAAGAATTATATATGATCAGGGGATGATTTCTCTCTTCACTTATATATAAGAATGGGATGATAACGCCTACCTATTTCATTGTTGGAGGGATTCATAGATGGGCTGACTTGATTATTTCACAAGATAATTCAAAATCTAAGATTGTGAATTAAGTTATATGCGAGTTGGTTAACCTTATAAATCTTTGTAATTTTTTTTTCTGCATTTGGTTAAATGATTAATAATTTATTAGTTATTGGAAAATAAAAATTGTATATTTGTCAGCTCCATCGATCATTGTCGTACTATTTAGATTAAGAAAATATTTATAAGGATTAAAATAATATATTTTTCTTGATGAAATAACACTAGCAAATGATAATGCTGATAGATACTGACAAATCACTTTTTAATATTTTATGATTTCTGATTTCTGATACTGACAATTTTTGTGCGAGTTTTGTTTGATCTGGATACGAACTTTTTTACTTTTTTCGGAACTCGAATTATAATCAATTTTTTTTTGGTGCAAGCTAAATCTGGGTTAAAGTTCAGGCCGAATATTAAATTCGTAACAATACCTTTATGACATGTGGCCAAATATTAAATTTTCTTTTTTTATATAGTAAATTTTCAACAAAATAAATAAAATAGTTAAATTGCTTATTTTTTCAAGATTACATAATTATAATGTTAATATTATATTAAATTATATTATAAATATTACAATTAGATTGTGCTATCATTTTTTTTAAGTAACACACAAATATGAGGTGTATTCCATTAGAGCTAAATTATTAGTTTTTTTTTTTTTTGAAGTAACATATGCAACTTTTAAAGATATTTAATTTGAACTATCTTAAATAAGAGTTAATTTAAATAATTTATTTAAATTATATTTTATTAAAATTTAAAAATATTTAATTTAACATAAACTTACAATATATAAAAATTAAATACTAGTTATATTATAAGTGATATGATTATAATTTAATATAATCTGTAAAATTTTCATTTGACGCTATAGTCTCCAAATCAAACCAATATAAATAAAGTTTTTTTCTTTTTTTTCATTGTAGATAAAGAACCCTATTAAACTTAAATAAATTTAATAATGAAATATCATTATAATCTTAGTTCTTATTTAAGCTAATCTTCAAATTCTAATTGCTATAGTTTTTTAAATATATTTTTTTAATATTTATTTTGATAATTTAATATAATATAACTTAAATTGTATTCAAATGAATATAAATCTAATTTATAATTATACCTAACACATACATCCACAATTTCTTAAAAACAAGACCCGGAATTCATTTATTATACTTCATCTAGAACTGAAACTTGTATTTCTTAATTTGTTGGTCTATTTATAATTTTAATTTTGTTTAAATAAACATAATCATTGCATGCATAAACCTCTTGAGTTAGATGGTAATATGTTAAGCATTAGAGTTCAATTTCCAACAAAAATTAGACTAAGAGTTACTCTTACAACCAAACAATAAATAAAATTTACATCATGATGAAAAATTACAATCATATAGCACTGACAAAGATAATGCTCGGTGGATGCTTACAAATAATTTTAAACTTCAACATTAGAAATTGTTTTATTTGCAGGAACATCACAACTAATACTTAATAAATTGATTATTACATTGCAACTAATACTAAACAAATTGATTAATTTATACGCGGTTGGAAACTTTTGTTGACGAACATGGCCGTTATGTTCGTGCGAGATTGGAAGTTGTGATTCACCGCGTATAAATATTCAATAAGACTCACCTAAAAGTATGAGGTGCGAGATTGGAAGTTGTGATTTCAACAAAAATCTTTTCCAACATTGTTTTATATTTGAATTTTTTTTATTTAATACTGAATATGATTTAAATTTAATTTGTTTAATTACGTTGATATTTAGTCTTGAGCTTTCTGAGGTCAGACTAATAGCTCGACTAATGGTTGAATTTATATTCCGCACAAATAACAAAAATTATGAATAGGTCGATGTTATTTTCTCCGAAATTTTCTTGTAGACTCAATTTGCCAATTAATTGAGATAATAATATATTTAAGCGACCCACAAAAATTTCTTAGAGACTCAATTTGCTAATTAATTAATTTAATAACATATTTAATTTAATTTAATTTAATTCAATATATGTGAAATGAAGATTAAAACTAGATCGAAATGCATCATCTAAAAATCAAAAAAATATTTGATGATATAAGTCAGCATTTTTATGAGAATAGAAAATTAAAGATGATAAAATTGTGAAACAATATTTATATGACTAGTAAAAACTATTGATAAATTTTAAAAAAGATAAAAATTGTTATTTTAATTTTTATTTAAAATTATAATCAAAATAATGTTATTGAGTTTTTTTTTTCAAAAAATTAAAAAAACAAATTATGCAAATACTCGTGAATGCTATAATAGATATTCGCATATATTTTGCTAAATTTGTACTAGTTCTTAATTTATTATGAATTTTAATTTTATGTATTGTGAGAATAGTGATTAAAAATTATTGGAATATAATTTGGGGATCAAGCCAAGTGCGTAGGGTGCGCACGGATTGAAGACGGACGCGAAAGGAGGCAAAAAACGAAGAAGGGCGCACCAAGCGCCAGCGTCGCAACGACCAAGCATGGGCGCTGCGGCGCAAATTCTAATATGTTAGCGCCGCGGCGCCGGGAAGCCAGCGCCGCAGCGCTCAGCAGAAAGTGCGCCAGCGCTTGAGCGACAAGATCCTAGTGCTAGATACGGGAACAGTATCCCAAAATTAGGAAACTTCCTAATTTCATCTCCCACTTGTTTTGGGACTCCCTAATACGACTCCCACACGTCTAGATAAAACCTAGGACGTCCCAAGGCCTATATAAAAGCTATCAATTGGCTTGTAAACACATCTTAGTGATCAACAATAATTTTAGTGATAATTCTTAATGGTTCTTTGTGAGAGAAAATCCCTAGAGGGCAAGAGAGAGTTTTCTTTGTGATCTTTCTTGTAATAGGCATACTTTGTGGTTGCCTTGTGATTCATAATAAGAGAAGAGTGTGATCTTGATCCGCCGTGGACGTACGCAAGTTGCCGAACTACGTAATTCTTTGTGTGTTCTTCTTCTACCCCCTTCTCTCTTTTATTTCTTAATAACTTGTTTTGCATTATTATATTACTTGGGTGAATTGTTTAGCTTTGTTTGTGTGTTTCTGCTTAAACAAACTAGTATCAGAGCTTTGGTTCTAAGCAGATATGGTCACACCCAAGTATGAGGTAGAGAAATTCAACGGTACGAATGACTTCAATCTGTGGAAGATAAAGGTTAAGGCGTTGTTGATGAGCCAAAGACTTGGTTCGGCATTAGAGGAGACTACAGCTCCATCTAGTGATGAAAAGAAGACGCCAGAGTCATCTAGAGCAGAAGCAGAAAGAAGGAACATTCAAGAAAGAGCTCATAGTACAATCGTTCTGTCATTGAGCGATGAAGTATTAAGAGAAGTAGCAGGTGAGACGACGGCAATAGATCTTTAGAAGAAGCTTAACTCTCTTTATATGAGGAAATCGTTGGCCAACAGACTACATATAAAGAAGAAGTTGTATCAGCTGTTTATGTCAGAGGGGACGCCGATGAAAAATCATATAGACGCCTTCAATAAGACCATCCTTGATCTTGAGTCTATCAACATCAAGATAGAAGATGAAGATAGAGCAATTATCCTGTTGAGTTCACTCCCCAAGAGCTATGAGAGTTTTATTGATACGCTACTCTACGGCAGAGAGAGTTTAACGATGAGTGATGTGAAATCATCATTAAACTCAAAGTTATTAGGAAAGCAGGCTGACGGTAATGCAGAAAGTTTATCTGTAAGAGGAAGGCCCTCATATAGAGATGGGAAGACAAAAGGCTCAAGGTCGAAGTTTAGGACTCTTAGGTAGTGCTATTACTGCAAGAAAGAGGGGCACTTTATAAAGGACTGTACTGAGAATAAAGCACAGGATAAGAAGAAAGCGGATGCTGCGCTTGCCTATGATGATAGCTATGACAGCGCAGAGACACTCATCGCTACTGATGGTATAAACTTTGAACAATGGGTTTTAGATTCTGGTTGTACTTTTCACATGTGCCCGCACAAGTCTTGGTTTAAAAATTTCTAGCCTATTAGTAGTGGTAAGGTCTTAATGGATAATGACATTGCATGTCAGATGATGGAAATTGGTAGTGTTAAACTTAGGCTACATGATGAGCGAGTGAGAGAGTTGATAGATGTTAGGTATGTTCCTGACTTGATGAGAAACTTGATCTTACTAGGGACTTTAGACCAAAATGGGTGTTCCATCAGGATCGACGGAGGAATTTTAAGAGTTTTGAGAGGTTCCATGGTGGTGATGAAAGGAGAGAAGCACAAAAGTGTTTAAGTACTTAAGGGTGAAGTCGTGAGTGGTTCTGTATTATTCTCTATAGATGATGAGAGTATGCAAACCAAGTTGTGGTATCTTAGACTGGCACACCTAGGCGAGAGAAACCTAAAGGAGTTATATAGCCAAAAGGTCTTTGGAGAGGATAAGTTCCAGCCCTTGGAGTTTTGTGAGCATTGTGTGCTAGGGAAAGCACATAGAGTGAGGTTCAGTACTGGCGAGCATAAGACTAAGGGGACTTTTGACTACATACACTCGGATCTTTGGGGACCAGCTCAGCCAGCTACTCGTGGTGGTGTTAGATATTTTCTTAGCTTGATTGATGACTATTCAAGGAAGCTGTAGGTCTATGTGTTGAAGAGCAAGGATCAAGCCTTTGAAATATTAAAGACTTGGAAGGTTCTTGTTGAAAATCAGACTGGCAAAAGGGTAAAGAGGCTTAGGACTGACAACGGCCTCGAGTTTTGCAACAGAGAGTTTAATGGGTTTTGTGCCAAACATTGGATTGCAAGGTATAGAACAGTAAGATCAACACGCAGCAGAATGGGGTTGCTGAGAGGATGAACTTGACCCTACTTGAAAGGGTTAGATGCATGCTTACCAATGCGAAGATGTCTAAGACATTCTGGGGAGAAGCTGTAGTGACTGCTGCTTACTTGATAAACAGAAGTCCCTCATCAGCAATTGACTTCAAGATGCTAAAAGAGAAATGGTCTGGTAATCCTCCGAAGTATGACCATCTTAAAATATTTGGTTGCCCTACCTTTGTAGATGTTAAGGAGGGGAAGTTGGAACCTAGAGCTATTAAAGGGGTATTCATAGGATATCCCGAAGGAGTAAAAGAATACAAGGTGTGGTGTAAAGACTTAACACCACCAAGGAGTATCATAAGCCTTGATGTGACATTCGATGAGATGACGATGCTGAAAACTTCCTAAGTAGATGAGAAAGAAGAACCTGTGACCAAGGAAAACTCAGCACCCGAGTAAATAGAAGTTGAAGTAGCGCCTGAAAATGGATCTGATATGCCCCAAAATTAACACTTCAACAAGGAAATCCTTGAAGATGAACTAAAAACACCGACGAGTTCCTCTAATTCCACCCAAAAGAAGACTAGAACTCCTGAGTTGGAACTTGAAGAGTACCAGCTTGCTAGAGATAGGCTAAGAAGAACGATTAACCCACCAGTTATGTATGCACAAGTAGACTTAGTTGCTCATGCTTTTAATTCTGCTTACACTCTTGAGTATGATGAGCCTATGACATATGGTGAGGCTATGAAGAGTGAAAACAAGAAAGAATGGCAGCAGGCCATGGAAGAAGAAATTAATTCTCTTAGGAAGAATAATACCTGGAAGTTGGTGGAGAGACCTCAAAAGAAGCTAGTTGGGTGCAAGTGGGTATATAAGATGAAAGAGGGGATACCGGAGATTGAGCCTACGAGATTCAAGGCTAGGTTAGTAGCATAAGGTTTTATTCAGAGAGAGGGAATCGATTTTCATGAGATATTCTCTCTAATTGTCAAGCACACATCTATTAGGATTTTGTTAGCCATGTGTGCAAATCTTGATTTACACAGAGAGCAAATGGACGTAAAGACAGCTTGTCTACGTGGAGAGCTTGAAGAAATAATATACATGAAACAACCGCAAAGGTTCAAAGAGCCTGGAAAAGAAAATGATGCTTGTTTACTAAAGAAGTCATTATACGGGTTAAAGTAATCACCTAGACAGTGGTATAGGAGATTTGATGAATTTATGAGAGCTTGTGGCTTTAATAGGAGCAAGTATGATGGATGCATGTACTTTAAGAACATGAGTTGTAGGATGATGTATTTGCTTCTATATGTCGATGATATGTTAATCGCATGCAAGAATATGGAAGAAATACAAAAGCTCAAGAAGCAGTTAAGTGGCGAGTTTGAAATGAAGGATTTGGGAGCAGCGAAGGGAATTTTGGGTATGGACATTGTGAGGGAAAGAAGAGATGTTATCTTCTTGTCCCAACAGTGATATATAGTCAAAATTCTAGAGAAGTTTGGTATGTCAAACGTGAAAGCTGTCTATACTCCTTTGGCCATGCATTTCAGACTATCAGCAGCACAGTCACCGACATCCGAGGATGAGAAACTGCAGATGAGCAAAGTACTGTATGCAAGCGCTGTGGGGAGCATCATGTATGCAATGGTTTGCACAAGACCAGACATAGCACAGGCTGTGAGTGTGGTGAGTAGATACATGACGAATCTAGGTAAAGATCACTGGCTTGCAGTAAAGTGGATTCTGAGATATCTCAAGGGAACGTCGAATCACGGGTTGGTGTATAAGAGAGATGAAGACAGTAATAAAATAGTAAGAGGGTACGTAGACTCAGATTATGCAGGTGATCTTGACAAGAGAATATCGTTGACGGGTTACGTATTCATAGTGTTTGAGTGTAGTGTGTGTTGGAGATCAGTTCTACAACATGTGGTTGCACTTTCTACCACAGAGGCAAAGTACATAGCTGTTGGTGAAGCTATAAAGGAGGCCGTGTGGTTAAAAGGCATATGGGCGGAGATATTGGCTCGTAAAGATGTAAACACCGGTGTGTACTGTGACAGTCAGAGTGCCATACACCTAAGCAAGCATCAAGTGTTCCACGAGAGGTCAAAATACATTGATGTGAGGCTCCATTACATTCGTGAGATCGTCCAAAGTGGTGAAGTTAGTCTGACAAAGATAGCGTCATCTAGAAACCCTGCTGATATGTTGACTAAGCCACTGCCCTCGGTTAAGTTGGTCCTATGCAAGGACTTAACCGGAGTCACTACTTTGTGAGGGTGACCGAAGATGCGGAAATGAGAGATCGATTTACTTTATGAATGATTTTGAATCAAGGAGGAGATTTGTGAGAATAGTGATTAAAAATCATTGGAATATGATTTGGGGATCAAGCCAAGTGCGTAGGGTGCGCACGGATCGAAGACGGACGCGAAAGGAGGTGAAAAACGAAGAAGGGCGCACCAGGCGCCAGCGCCGCAACGACCAGGCATGGGCGCTGCGGCGTAAATTCCAGTATGTTAGCGCCGCAGCGCTCAGCAGAAAGCGCGCCAGTGCTGTAGCGACGAGATCCCAGCGCTGCAGCGCTGGATGCGGGAATAGTATTCCAAAATTAGGAAACTTCCTAATTTCATCTCCCACTTGTTTTAGGACTCTCTAATACGACTCTCACATGTATGGGGAAAATGTAGGACGTCCCAAGGCCTATATAAAGGCTATCAATTGGCTTGTAAACATATCTTGGTGATCAATAATAATTTTAGTGATAATTCTTAGTGGTTCTTTATGAGAGAAAATCCCTAGAGGGTAAGAGAGAGTTTTCTTTGTGATCTTTCTTATAATAAGCATACTTTGTGGTTGTCTTGTGATTCATAATAAGAGAAGAGTGTGATTTTGATCCGTCGTTGACGTAAGTAAATTGCCGAACTACGTAATTCTTTGTGTGTTCTTCTTCTACCACTTTTTCTTTTTTATTTTTTAATAACTTATTCTATATTATTATATTACTTAAGTGAATTGTTTAACTTTATTTATGTGTTTCTGCTTCAACACGTATCAAATTCATCTTAAATTTACTTCATACATTACTAAATCATTTTCAACGAAATAAATTTCAACAAATTTATGAATTTGTAAGGTCAATGTTAAAACTTTGTTAAGGTCAGACATATTTAATAATTTATTAAGGTATATTTAAAGGGAATTTAGTGAGGGGGGTTTGGTTCCGACATGCCCCAAATATTAAATTTGTAATTTTGTTTTCTTTCAATTTTAAATAATAAAATAAATAAATATATATATATATATATATAGTTGAATGCATTACCACTTCAACCCCTATTTGGAAAGTTCTTAATTGGCGTGCCAGCCAACAAAATTGAACTTTCCTTTGTTATGTCTTGTACACAATTATATTATAATATTTTGTAACACCCAATGCAACAAATCAGTAATTTTGACGACACCTATTGACATTTAAACCACCATGTAGAAATCAAAACCGCCATCTTTTTCTTATTTTTACAACTCTCCCATTAACCACAACAATCAAGCTACCACAAATTGGCAATGGTCATCATATATATTAAATGATAGCCACAGCAGTTTGATATATTTGTTTTAACTTTACATTATTACATACATTTAAATTAAATTGATGAAATATATTAAGTTATTAAAGAAAAATAGTAAAACTTTGGAGACTAGAGAATTGAAACTCCATCTTTGTTTTTCAAACAGTAATGCTATCCTTATATAATTAAAATAAAAAATTTGTATTTCAATTGATACAACACTAGATATGCTCATTGTTGATTAGTATAATATAATTACTATATTAGTGAAAAAAATAATAACAATTATCTAATAAATGATAATCTCTAACTAGCGACACATTAGTTAGATATGACAATTGTATACTAATTATTTAAATGTAGCAGTACTTTTAAAAATTCTCCAATTTAAAATGAATCCAAAATATTTGATTTGTATTCACTTAATTAATGGCCCATCTTCCTTATCTAATCTCAATCTTAAGAGAAAGAATAATAAGAAGAAGAACAAACTGAAGAAACCATCTAATTTAGAATTTTTACAAATTAAAAAAATAAAGAAACAAAGCCTAAAGAAAAGTGTTCCCGATGTGGCATTAAAGGCATGTAAAGAGAAATTGTCGTTTAGCAAGAGCTAAATAGATAACTTTACTTTCCAATAATATTCTTTTCATTAAGATATATTTAGTAATTGATTCTATAGATTCTTGGATAGTAGAATATGGAGCAACTAATCATATTTGCAATTCGTTACAAGGGTTCTAGGAAACTAAATTACTGAATGATGGAGAAATCTATCTTGGGTTAGGAAATGGTGCAACTATTGCAACAAAAGTAGTGGGAGTTGTGCATCTGTATGTTAATAATTTTAGGACTTTAATATTAAAAGATTATTTATTGGTACCTGGAATAAAATGCTTTGATCATTGTTTGAGTAAATATAATTACTCTGTCATGCTCAATTTTGGAGATCAAAAAGTTTAAGTCGTTATATGTTCAAATATAATGGTTAACAATATAATATATATATGTATATATATATCATAAAATCAAATCATTGTATAATGCAAAATTGAATAACGAATCTAATCACTATAAAAAGATTATAATGTCTCTCACTAATCAAATATATCTATAGCATTTATGTCTTTATTATGTTAGTTTAGATAGGATTCAAAGACTAGTTAAAAAAGAATTTTTTTTGAATTTATTAGAGATTTAACCATTAGTGTGTGTGTCAATCCTGTATAGAAGATAAATTGACAAGAAGAACCTTTAATGTTAAAGCTAATAGAGTCACTAAAGTGTTAGAATTAGTGTACTCTAATTATGAAGAAACAATAAAAAAGAGTAGGCTAGATAGGAATGTGAAAACCTTTAAAGTTAGGCTTATATCAAAAGTGTAGAAAGAAGGTATCAGTTTTGAGGAAATCTTTTTGTCAGTAGTCATGCTTAAATCAATCAAAATTCTCTTATCTATTGCAGCAAATTTTAATTATGAGAGTTAGTAAATGGATGTTTAGACTACCTTCTTTAATGGATCACAAGAGAAGAATGTTAAGCTCATCTCAAACTAAGCAAAGTAACAAAATTATGTTCAAGCTTTCCATGCAACATTCTAAAAGGGATTGATTCCTTTATACATAGGATTAATCTATCTAAGTTTAAGTAGCTTAAGACACCTAAAAAAAGAGATAAATTGTATGAGAGGAAATTCGGTAGGAAGTCTCATTTATGTATACTATGTATTACACCAGATACTTTTTTATTCAATTAGAATGGTTAATAGATATCAATTAGATCCAGGAATAAAATATTAGATTGCAGTAAAATGTATATTCAAGTATCTCTTGGAAATGAAATATTATATGCTTTTGCATTCCAATAAAAAGCTTGTACCTATTAGGAATGTAGATTAAAATTTTGAAGCAGATAAAGATACATGGAGATTAATCTCATGAACTATGTTTACTTTAGGTAGATGGACTATAAGTTGGAGGAGTGTAAAACATTCACGTAATGCAGACTTCGTCATGGAAACTTAATATTTAGCTTCATCTCAAACCGCAAAAGAGGTTGTATAGCTATGAAATTCCTTATAGAGCTTGTACTGGTAT
Organism: Ailanthus altissimus; assembly: GCA_946807835.1. Lineage (NCBI taxonomy): Eukaryota > Viridiplantae > Streptophyta > Magnoliopsida > Sapindales > Simaroubaceae > Ailanthus > Ailanthus altissimus. Next base: position 2,051,828 of record OX327690.1, on the reverse strand, counting down.
CTAGTATTTAGATGCCTATTGTTCTTTATTGAGATAATAGTAGAGCAGGAGAACAATTTAATGAACCAAGGTACCACAATAGAGGAAAATACATTAATAGGGTGTTTAATGATGTAATTCGGCTAAAATTGTTTCCCTTTCCTTGAAAACAAAGCAAAGAACTGGTTGTTATCACTCCCATGTCGATTTATAGCTACATGGGATAATGTTGCTAAGAAATTTCTCGCAAAATTTTTTGCACCTACCAAAACTACCAAAATGAGGAATGACATCATAACCTTTTTACAACTAGATGGAGAATTTTTGTATAAGGCTTGGGAAAGATATGAGGACATGCAAAGAAAATGTTCTCACTATGGAGTCCCAAATTGAATACTTATAGAAACATTCTATAATGGGTTAGTTGTATAATTCAAAAAATAGTAGATGCCTCAGTTAAAGGAGCGCTCATGAATAAATCAATTGATAAAGCTTATAATCTACTAGATGAGATAACATCTAATGCTAACCAATTACCCATTGAAAGAGCAACTCCAAGAAAATTTGTTGGACTACATTAAGTAGACACCTTAACAATATTATTTGCCAAAGTCATCCTTTTAACTAAATAATTAAGCACCTTTGGAGTTAATGTCGTCAAGAGTCAACCAATCACTTGTAACAAGAAGAGCCTTTCAACCGTAGTAACCTTAATTAAAATTTCTACAACTTTAGATAGAGGGATCATTCTAATGTTTCATGGAGCAATAATAATCAAGGACAACTTACCATGAATCCTTCAGGGGTTCCAAACATAAGCATAACAAGACAAAAATCCAAGCTTAGATGTTATATTCTTACAATACATGAAAAAAACTAATGCACTTCTTCATAATTAAGTTGTGTAATTTAGAATCTTAAAAAATCAAGTAGGACAACGTGCTACTGCAATTAATAAGCAACCTTAAGGAGCTCTAACAAGTGACACTGAAGCCAATCTAAGAGAAAATATAGAGCAATGCGAAGCCATCTCTTTATGAAGTGGTAAGATCCTATATGACAACATACCTCAACCACCACTTTTAAAGAAAAAGGAAAAGAAAAAGGTGGGTCATTAAGATGAAGTGTTATCTTATAGACCACCTATACCTTTTTCTCAAATGCTATAAAGGCGCAAACTAAGAACTAAAATAAAAAATTAGCAGCATACCAGTTCAGAAAATAGTGTAGAAATGCAAGAAATTGCAGAAATTTCATCAAAGAAAAGGGAAGAAACTGGTATTCAAGTGCATTAATATTTTGAAGTGCAGAAAATACTAGTAGCAATGTACAGAATCAACCTATGCAATAATTCACTCTACCTCTGCCACTCTCTTAGAGGCTATAAAAGAAGAAGTTAGATAAGTAATTTTCTAAATTTTTTAAAGTTTTTTGGAATTTATATATTAATCTCCCTTTTGCATAGGTTTGAACAAATGTCTAACTACGTTAATAACATTCTTTATAAGAAGACAAGATTAGAAGATTATGAGACAACAACGTTAATAGAGGAGTGTAGCACCATTATTCAGAAAAGCTACCTTTAAATCTTAAGGATTGTAGAACCTTTACCATACCTTGCAAATTTGGGAACTACAACTTTGGGAATGCACTTTGTGATCTAGGAGCTAGAATCAACCTTATGGCATTGTCCATCTACAACAAATTGGGACTAAGAGCATCTACACAAACTAATGTCACACATCAACTAGCAGATTAATTCCTCATCTATCTCAAATGAGTCATTGAAGATATACTAGTTAGAGTTAATAAATTCATCTTCCTTACTAACCTTATTATTCTAGAAATGGAGGAAGTGTTAGGGTTGGTGCTTACGTGGCATCCCTGAATGTATATATACTTGTATATTTATACAAATGTACATTCCTATTAAATCACTAATACCTATTTATATAGTACTATACAATGTAACATTACAGATATTAGATGATCTAAAGGTGTTCAGATCAAATCTAAAGGAGTTTAGATAAAGGCTCATAGTTAACCACGCTGAGAGATATAAATGCTAAATGTTAGCACAGTTAAGTGTTAACTGGTTATAATACTCAGGGAAGATCCAAAAGCTGGAGCCTTATCTGTAATAGGACATAGACCTAGGAATATACTAATAAATGCATAATTGCAAAAGTTACAATTGGGTGCCAGAAAATGCTAGTTGCGCAAATATGTTCTCAAATAATTGTCCCTGATCTCTTTTTGTTGATGCGGATCTGTCGGTGGATCCTTTAGATATAGATCAGCATATGTTGTACTTATGGGGTATAGATGATTATTTCTAGTCTATCGTAAGCTTAGAGCTCGTATTGACATATAGGTATTCAATTAGAACTAGATATAGGGTAGACTCACGAGGGCCTTAGATAGACACCCTATGTAAGCCGTCAATGGAGGGTCCTCTCGAGTTGAGTAGTATACGTAGTCCTTTGACCTAAGTGTTACGGGAGACTTGTAAGTGATCCACCATTCTTTGGTTTCACGCATATCATAGAATTTTCATAGTGTGACCGTTGGGTGTCGTTGAGTATGGTCCGATGCTTACAAAGTATGGTTTATATAGATATAGGATTCGTCAACTTGCATAGGGAGTTCGATATCCAAATGCTTCTATACTGTATCTCGAAAAGTCTTGTAACCACAAGCATTAATCCCAGGAATTCCGTCAGGGTAGAATAATATGGCAAAAGCATTTGTACATATTGTTTAGTGAGATACGAGTTTGGAGATAAGATATAGATGAGCACTAGGAGATTTGACGGTGATAATCTATATCCCCACACATCTAGGATATCATGACGAAAAGACTATATGTATGCATTGTAACCTTAACTTGTATGGTTCAACCCGCTGATTTGTATATCCGTTACGTATGCGTTGGGCATTATTCACGGACTCATGAAATAGTTTTATTTGAAGAATCAGACGTGGACCTAGGGAGTCCTGCAATATGGAGTATACTCATTGTGTACTGAGGCAGCATGCTGGATCAAATTGTTTGATCCAGCAATATTCACCATTACCATAGAAATGCATGCATGTCTGTATTTAAGTATTAAATACAATAATTAGTCAATAATTGTTATTTGCTAATTGTATAATGACACGCGGCACATTGTGGACCCTAGGTTAAGTTTACCAAATGTGAAATTTAGTGGGACTCACTATAGGGCAAACTTGGTTACTATTTATAATGGGAAAAATAGTCATTTTGCACTATTAAATATTTAATTGTTAAATAATCAATAGTATCTCTTGTTTATATTATATTATATATTATTATATTATATAATGGGTGTGAGTTGTCACCTATTATATTTATTTTATTATATATATAGATGTGTGTGTGAAATAGGGAAGTGAGGTGTGTGTTTTTGAATTGAACGAAAATGAAGAGAAAAGAGAAATAAAAGAGAAGAAAAGGGAACCGAAGAAGAAGAAGAAGAAGAAATGGGAAAAAATGGGAAAAGAAGAAAAATGAAATTGCTTCATTTTTCTTTTTGGTTCCATTAGACGTAAGTGTGAATTGCTTCAATCTCCATTTTTTATCCTTTTAGAGAAAAGAAAAAATATACACCTGACCATTTTTGGGATTAAGGGTTAATCTCGTGCTGAATACGAGGCTATTGTTCTAGCTCACCAAGCCTACCGTGTTGGTGATTAAAACTGCCTGCGAGTTAGTTTTCATGCGAACACCGAAAAAATACGTGTATAACATTACACGTTAAGGCGAGTTCTCAACCTTTACTAATATATTAATGTGATTAATATATTTATTTATTGTATTTATTATATATTTTATGCTTCCACCGCGTATAATATGTATATGATATGTATTTTAGGCAATAGACATAATTGCACATGCATACACCCACCTATATTAAACCCCCAACAATAATGGTATCAGAGCCATTTAGGTTGTATTTGGGTGTAGTCTGCATGAATGGATACAAAAGACCCAGTGAAAATAGCATGTTTCAAGTGTTGAAACGAGTATGCCAAAAAAAGGGGTTCACTTAGCGCTATAGCGCTAGGTGTTCATCCTCTCAGCGCTACAGCGCTAAAGGTCTAGCGTTGTGGTGGTAGGAGTTCTCTATCCTAGCGTTGGGGTGCTAGCAAGCTGCACTAGGGCGCTAAGTTTCTAGAATTCGGGCCTTAACGGTAAAGCACAAGCGCCACAGCACTGGAGGTTCGACCTCCCAATGCTGTAGCGAGGAGATGTGGTGCCGTAGCGTTGGGGGTTTAACCTCTCAGCGTGGCAGTCTACTTTTCACTTCAAAAGTAGCTCATGAACAGTATTTTTACTATTTATTGATACAGTAAGTTTTTTCTATTCATAGCTACAGTATTTTTAAAAAATATTTCAAAATTAATTTTGTATATGTAGATTTATAAGAGGCAATGATAAAACTTACTAGTCTACATTATAAATCGATGTTTGTGAGATGCGGTGATAAAGTGTTATCAGTTTGCATTGTAAACCATAAATAATGTTTATATTAGTAACCACAATGAGAGCCTTACTGGTGAGGGTTAGTTGTGCTTACATGAAAAAATTAATTAAATAAGAATCACCATTCCTAGGACAATGGAGACGAAGGTTAGACACATAAATCTCTCTTAATTAGATAGAAGAATATTACATTATAAGATAATATTTTATTCTGATCCGTCTTGTCAATACAGTGTTAGACGAGTCAAGTTCAGCCTTTTTCCAATATTGCTACAGCGTGAGGGACTTGGTTGGTTGGGCTTGGACTATACCAGTTAAACATGAGATGAGACAAATATATACAAAAATATTGCCCCATATTGCTACAACGTGAGGGTAGTATTATTAGCATATATTTGATCATTGATAAGTTAATCTGGAATATACTTACCCAATATTGCTACAGTGTGAGGATAAGGTGTATTCAAGATTCAATGGTAAGAGATTCATAAGATGCAATTGACAAATGTTGTCTACCTGTTGGGTTTATAAAAGCCAATATTGTTACAGCGTAAGGCCCGAGTAAATTTCAATGGGATCTACTTTCCGTTGTATAGTTTAAAAGAGTTTAAACTATCATTTTCCCATTCGAAAGATTACCGGGATTATATAAAACAGTAGGAGGGTGTTTTAAATCGAAAATGTATAATTAATATGCCCATGATTTTAAATTTTTTATTAGAGATTTAATGACCATTCGCTTACATCTCTTGTGATTTTGGCTTGTCAAGTCTAATGGCCACTACGAACTAGTTGGTGTGCATAGTTGATGCAGTCCAACTCTAAGGTACTAGAAATTATTATGACCCGTATATAAATCTAAAAAATGTTTTAGATTTAGAAAATCTTGAATTTATTGTTGATTAAAGTTTTTCGTAAGGTATTTCTAATAACACCTCTTTAAAGGATTGAATAGAGAGAATGTGACCCTTTTTGCTTAGGGTGCTTTACCTTTTACTCCAAGTATATATGGTGAGACCAGATGTGTGAGGAGAAGAAGATGAGGTAGATACCTAGTATAATTCCTTAGAGGCAACATTTATCTAATGATCAATAAGAGAGCATATAGATATAAAATATTTCCACTACTGTAAGATTAAGTATTGGAAATTCCTCTACCCTACAAGCTTTATAATATCAGAAAAACTCCCACAGGTTTGTGCTTAACAGATATAGACATTTTTAAGGCATGTAATTCCAGCTCAAGCTGGATATGAGATACCGTACCTCCCTATCATATTTGCAATATGTTGCAGGGATTGAGAGAGACTATAATGTAATAACTTGTAGAAGTAAAGTTGAGAGTAAGAAATGGTGATTTCTTGTAGGTCCAAGTTGTTGGGTAGCTTGACTTGCTTCTTGTATGCAATACAATAGTTGTATTGCATAATTAGTATAATATTTTATTAGCTAAATGTCAGTTAATAAATTCACATTGTATATAATAAGAAATTTCTGTAGATCAAAATTCTTAAATGATACGGAGCTGTGGTATATGAGTGTAGGTTATATACAGATGAGATGTTTATCCAACTAATTAAGGATAGTTGGATTCCTAATTTGACCATGAAGACTTAACCAGTTTATAAATAATGTATTCACGGAGATGACCAAACATACTAGAATGTATATCATATCCCTTCGATTAGATCGAGGTAGTGAGTACATTAACAGCAAGTTTTTCATTTGTTTAAGGACGAATGAGATTCTCACTCACTATAGTCCTCCGGGTATTCCACAACATAATGATGTTTAGGAAATAAGAAATTAGACTTTATTAGATGTGGTCCAATTGATAATGAGTGTTACCAATCTATATCTGTGAGTATCTGCTCTAAAAACAGCTGCTTATTAAGTAGAGTTCCATCAGAAGCTGTTTCTTCCATTCCGTATGAGATACAGAAAGGAAGGAACCCGTATCTTAAATAAGTTAACACTTGGGGTTATCCTACTTACGTAAGAGTTACGTAGTAGGGTATCTTGTTTTGTAAGAGTTACTCAGTAGGATAAAACAACACTCAAGAACTACAAGTATAGGTTTATTGAGTATCCGTAAATTTAATAGGATACTAGTTCTATGATTTAGAGAAGTACAGTGTGTTCATTTCTCGGTAGATCACTATTCTAGTGGAAGAGTTTCTTATGGATCGTGGGAATCATAGAAAGATTAAACTTGGTAAAGTCAATCTAAGAAATCAATGAACCATTAGTAGGAACTCAGGCTCAATTAAGTAGTGACCTTTTAGCATACCTCTAAATAGGTCGAGAAGGATGTCTAGGTCACCTTTTAGGTATGGTTAATACCTGAAAGTGAACTTTGAGTTTTCTTGGTAGAAGAAAATGATCCTTCGACCTATAGAGAGACGATGTCAGTTATCGATTTAAGAAGTAGCAAGAAGCCATGAAAATAAAAAATTGACCTTAAGCATCAAAATAAAGTTTGGGACTTGGTACAGCTACCAATGGAAATTGTTTTCATTGGTTGTAAAGGGTTCACAAAAAGGTAGTGGGAGCCAAATGGAAGGTAGAGACCTTTTTGGCCCTATATTAGTTCTAGAAAGATAATCCCTAGTGATCTAGGATCAACTAAGAGAAAATATTTAGACCAATATTGATGCTAAAGTCGATTAGAATGTTATTGGCTCTTACAGTATATTATGGCTTTGAGGTTTGGCAGATAGATATAAAGACGGCGTTTCAAAATAGATATCTCAAGTAAGAGATATTCATGGAATAACCTAAAGATTTTATGCCCAACTAGACTTCTGATTTGATGTGTAGGCTGAAGAAGTACATTTGTGGGCTTAAATAAGCCTCCTGAAATTGGACCCATTATTTTGATGAGATAATCAGATTGTCTGGTTTCATCAAAAGTGAAGAGGAAGCTTGTGTGCATGAAAGGTCAGTGGGAGTATAATAGTCTTCTTGATGCTCTTTGTTAATGACATACTGGTCTTTGGGAATGATGTCAGTATGTTACAATCAGTCAAAAGTAACTCGTAAGAATATACTGGTCTAGTGGCAATTCCAAAAGCTGATTAGGAAAGACTAAAATAAGACTTGTATTAGTTGTTAAATTTCACCCTAATGCTAGTTTATTTTTGCCGCTATGAATACTCGTCACCTTAGGGAAATTGTCTAATCGCTAGAGTGATAAGGGTTCAAAGGCAGAGTGCTCCAGCAATGAAGAAGTCTTGCCCAGCAATCTCACTTTTTCTAAAATGATGAGGGTAAACACTAAAGGCTCTAAATCAAACCCTATATAAAGACCACATCTTCCAGCCTTTACAGAATACACAAGACACTCAAGAAACATACAACACATCTAAAGCAATTAGAGAACAATTGAAGTAACTATATAGAGACATTCAAAGGTGTTTCAAGGAGCAAGAATTTTTATGGCAATTCAACGTCTATATTAGTTTTCTTTTGATTGTATCATATTTTATTTATATTTTAGCCTCTATTCTCTTATAGCTATAAACTAATTTTCTTTTTAATATTAATACTTGAACACAATATGTGTGCTTAATTGTAAATCTTTCTAATATTTAATAAACTTAGTTCATTATTATTTAAATTATTTATTCTTAATGTGTCATTTTATTTAGCTAATATTGTATTTTTTACTAATACTTTAAAAACTCGAGAGAAGTATAATTGTATTTAGACTTAAATAATTTGATACATGATTATAGAGTAACATTTACAAGTTCTAAATTAGAATAGAGATATACCTTAATGACATGTATGATGAATAAGACTTACTCTAAATGAATCTTAATTTTTTACAAATACTATAGAGATATAAGTATTTAGTAAATTAGGATATATTTGCTTGAACTTATGAGAGACATGTGAATATTTTAGTGTCTTGATCAATAACAAGAACTAAGGGATTTGAATATTAGAAGATTAATAATTAGAATATATATTGAGGGGTAGTATTAATCCTAGATTTTCTCTATATTGTTATTTTCTTGAACTTTTGACTTATGATAATGCTTTTATACATTTCCATATTCATTCATAAATTTTGACTTTTTTGAATAATTACTAGAAAGACATAATTTTAGTACTTGGTAAGAAGTAGATATTTTTTTTTGTGGGTTTAACATCTAACTATATTGTTCCTTTATTACTTGGTATGATAGCATATACTTGCACTTAATGATAAAAACTTAAAATTAGACATTTAATAAGAGTTTTACATCATTGTTTTACATTACTAGTGTTATTAACCGCCCTCACTTAAGCATGTTAACAATATTGTACCTAATTAGCTTTAATTATTTTGTGGTAGGTTGGTAAAAGAGGTGTAACTTTTTAACTAAGAATCCAGTTGAAGTTATTCTTCATCCTATAAAGAGCTGACTAAGTGGACTAAAATATTAGATTTCATAGGAAATTTTTAATTAAGTGTTTTGAGGGTAAAAAGTGGCCTTGAATAGAACTGATGTGCAGTACAGGTCCAGTCCGAACAGTCTTCGGTATTTGGCCCATAATTGGAGAAATATGTATATAATATGTAAGATAAAACTTTTATTGAAAAGATGAGGGACTTATCTAAAACTTTAAATTTTTAACTGAAAACTAATTCAAACTATATTAATTTCAAATTGAAAAATCAAATGGGTGCATCAATGATAATTAATGCAAATTAGTTGCCTCCCTCTTTGACTTTTATCATTGAAATGGTTCTCTCCTTATTTATCCTTGTTGGAACTTGTGCTTATGTGCCATTCTAATGTTACATAAATATTAATTGTTTAATATTCATACAATAAGCTTTTCAAATAAAATTATTAATATTAAATATATATGGTAAGATGCTTATAGCATTTTAGACATTATATGATCTGAATGAGTTCAGATCTGATTTAAAGGAGTTTGGACCAACGTTAAGAGATAGTTGCATTGAGAGTTATGAGTTGTTGGTTTTGAGATCCTAAGTCTCATTAGTTAGTGAAAGGTAATTTCAAAACTTTCTTTGATAATTTGTTTGATTCTCAATCATATTCTCATTCTTCACCAAATAACATCATTATCGATAATCAACTTAAGAAATTTATAGACCCAGGAGACAACTAGTCCCAACATTATGACAATAACTGATGTAGGGCACTTAGAGATACATGAACCCCACACGAACTAGTGCACCATCTTGCTTAATTTTTCATTCAAATACAACACGTTTTAATTTTTAACCGAACATTATCTAACTTTTACCCTCTTTTCATGGCTTAGATGTAGAGAACCCTTACATACACTTAAGAGAATTTGAAGAAGTGTGTAATGCGTATACTAACCTAAATTGTAGCATGAATACAATTCAACTTAAACTTTTTTATTTTTCTTTAAAAGGTAAAGCTAAAACATAGCTATAAAACTTGGACCATGATCAATTTCTTCATGGGATCGGATGCAATAACAATTTCTTTTAAAAAAAATTTCCTTCCAATAGAACAAATTCTTTCAAAAGATAAATTACCATTTTTAACCTAAATTAGGAGAGAACCTCAACCAGTGTTGGGAAAGGTATAAGAAATTACTTAATACCTGTCCCCATCATGGCTTTGAGACTTGGAGGATAGTCTTAAATGTCTACAAAGGCTTAACACTGTAAGGTAGGAAAATAGTAGAAATGATATGTAATGGAATATTTAAGGATAAATACCTAGAGGAGGCAATGAACTACCGAGACTTGCTAGCAAAAAATGCTTAAAATTGGGACATTGTTGGTCCCTAGCAAAACTCAAACCACTACATCTAGTGGGGGCATTTATCACATTAGGGAAGATCATGACCTATAACACCCTCCTCACTTGCCTCTCATTGAGACATGAGATCAGGGGGTGCTACGATAGCATGGAATAGAAACAATGATAATGATTATTCAAATTTTAAAAATATTTTTGTTTTATAAACATTTACAGAAAAAAACTGACAGAGTCTTCCATAAAAATTGGATTTTTACACTACTTGTAATAAAAGAAACACTCCCAAATTTCAATATTCATTCTTAACCAACTTTTATATATTTTTTTTCAACAAATATTCACAACTCATATTGCAATCTAAATGTATCAAACCTTCACCAAACTATTTTACATCCAATATATTATCAAAATAGATATCATATATCATGGTGGTTTTAAAGGAGACAGTTATGAAGAAATACATATATACATGCACATATACTTAATGTCCATAATATAATATACAAGAGTTTATAGACAAACAAAATATCTACCAAAAATAATTATATATAAAGAGAGGATGTGAGCGACTTTGAGCAGCTGTAGAAAGATTTACTCTTCAGTCTTTAGTAATGGTAACTCTACTACCTGCGCATGGTAAGTCCAACGCGCTAAGCGCAACAGCTTAGTGGGTGTACGCAAAAGATGAAACAATATAATAAAATTTTATTACCTTTTTACAATAAACCATATATATAAACAATTAAATTTTTAGTAATAACCAAAATTTTCCATATATCATAATAAATCAAAATTTATCAATTAATCAATTCATTAAACCAAAACATTATTCTATTTCTCATTTCAATTAATCATATATATATATATATATATACACACAAATATCATATTTATAATTAATCCAAGTAGGCGCCCAAAATAAACACTGACACGATACCATGGATTGGCTAATGGGCTAACAAATATTAGATAATGATTCGGCATTGGCCACTCGGTGACTACCCATCGGATCCAAAACATATCAGAATAGATAACAGATCGGATACACAGAGTAGTGTCATCGGATAAGCAAATGGCACTATACTGCTATAATACCCTATTGGTATGCCAACTACCAATCCTCCCCTACCAATGTTCAAGTTTACTTAGGGCGTCTCAATAGTATTAATACATTATTTTCCTTTAAAAATATTTTAACACAAATTTATTATTATTATACAAATTCACGTTTACTCAATTTTTCTGATTATTCATATTTAGATACAAATATTTTTTATTATTATTACAAATAGGCCCAAAATATTTTACTATTCACCTTTATGTATAAAATTTTGAATGCCTAAAATTTTTAAAATTTTATACATAAACCCAAATGTTCCAAAATTTTTTATATAGGTCCAGAATATTCAAAAATACCCAAATAAGTTTCAGATTTTCCAGATTTAACAATTCAGCCCAAAATTTTCTAATTTTTCACTTATAGGCCCATTTGTTCCAAAAATTTGCTATTAGGCCCCAATGTTTTTCAACAAGTCATATATAAGTTCTAATTCCATACTAATTCACATAAGGACATAATTTTTTTAAATATTTACAAATTAGTCCAGAATTTTTCAGAATTTTCCATATAAGTCCTATTTCCTCAAAATTCATATTTATGCCCAATTTGTTCTTTTCTTTTTAATTTTGACCACCAATTAATAGCCAATACTCAAAACATATTTAATACATTTAGAAACAATATAATTATCAATTCAATGCCATAGTTCAACATACATATCCATCATATTATTAAAATATATAAATATATACTAAATTTCTTAAGGTAAGAATTTAAGTTTCAAACTAAAGTGTACACCAACCTTATAAGCTTAATTCCTCCACTTGACTCACATCTTCTCCTTCTTCTTCCCTTGGCTATCCTTGGCCAAACTTTCACCTTCATTTGCCAAAATACACAAATAATGAATAAATTTCTAATTTATCAAATTAAAAGTATAATTCACTAATTCTACATGGCTATTTCATCTATTAACCCTTGAAACCCCAAATCCATATTCAATAGAATTTTTAGCATCAACTCACCTTGAATAACACCTTATACCTTAAAATTGATCCTTGAAAATTGATGAAGAGGGCTTTAATTAAGGATTTGGAGGCTTAATTTACTAATAGAAGTATTGAGAATTGTTGAATTTAAAGGAGAATAAAAGAAAAATAGAGAGAAAATGCAAAAGGGAGGGGACGGCCAAGGTTTTGATTTCTCTAAATTTTTCAATACTATTCCCCCTTTTATAGCCTTTACTTTTCTTTCCAAAAATACCCCCAACTAAACTCAAAATTATAAAAATGCCATTGGTTAGAAATGGTGTCATTTGATTGGTCCAAAAATTTTAAACACTATTCATAACTAAACTAAATAAAAAATCTAGTTTAAATTAACTAATCTAGTAAATTCCATTTAACAATGTTAGCAAAATTCTATTGATCCAAATGTTGGAAAAGTTTTAATAGCATAGGTTTTAATTCCATGCAAACACTTATACCATACTACACTTATTCAACCAATCAAATTCTTTCATTTCTTTTGACTAATAAATTCAATCAAAATAAATCAAAATTTTGGGGTATTACATAACCACTAAGCCAAACTAGCACCCCTAGCTAGAAAAGTTAAAACCTTAGAAATGAAAAAGAGTGTTCAATTAAAATCTGTTCAAGAAATTATCTGTCATATATATGAAACCCATGATCACTATACCAATGATTACCTAACTTTGCCTGCATTTAGGGAATGTCTCAATGAACAAGACAATGTTCTAAACACGTGCAAGCTGCCAAACCATAACCCATATTTACAATACTATAATCTTAGTTGGAGAAATTCCTTAAATTTTAGTTAGAGGAGGGGCACTCAAGCATAGGCTTCACAACTACCTTTTTAATCATACCAAAATTTTCAAAACTCTCAATATTATGCACCATATGTTTCACCTCCTAAGAAAAATCTTGAAGATACTTTGCATGCTCATTGATAAACAAAAGTCTATTAATTCTGAAAATGCTCAAACATGTGTTGATTTGAAAGCTACTCTTACTAAATTTATATCCACACTAAGCATTCATGAGAAAGAAAAATTTTCTTCTCAACCACAACTAAACCCCAAAGGATAACATAACTCAAGTGCATGTAGTTTAGGAAACCAACACACGGATCCAGTTGAAGTGGTTATCACTCTTCGAAATAGTGAGGTTGTTGAAAAAGACAGTTTTGATCCTATAAGAATGATGAATCAATCTCTAAGGGAAAGAAAAGCGTTGAACCTACACCTAGTGAAGAAAACACAAAACCCTCACCTGGATGCCCATTTTCTCATGCATTATGTAATGTTACAGTGTTAATCACAATCCAATTTTTTTTTAAATCTTTAAACATGTAAAAGTTAATATTCTTTTGTTGGATGTTATTAAACAAGCTCTCTTTTATACACAATTTTTAAATGATGTATGCATAATAAAAGGAAAACTAAATGCGGAAAAGAACATATTTTTAGCTGAACAAGAAAGTGCTAATTCTCAAAACAACAATGCTTTGAAATACAAAGACATTAGTTTTTCTATAATTTCACGTATTAGTGGAAGTCATAAAATTGAACAAGTTTTACTTGATCTTGATGCTAGTGTGAATTTACTACCATATTTATTTTTTCAATAGTTTGATCTGGGTGAGTTAAAACCAAAATTTATAACTCTTTTGCTTCCTGATAGATCAATAAAAATATTAAGAGGGATAATGAAAGATGTGATAGTTCAAGTCAATAAATTCATGTATCATGCGGATTTTATTGTATTGGACACAGAATCTATTAAAGGATGTAATCTAATATCTATTATTTTGGGTAGTCCATTTTTAACAAATTCTAACACTTTGATTAATTGCAAGAATAGAGTAATAAAGTTTTCATTTGAAAACATGACACTTGAGCTTAATGTTTTTAATATGTGTATGCAACCACATAAGAAGGAGGATAAAACTAAAGAAGCCAGCATGATTGAAACATGTAAAGATCATATTGAAAAAGAAAGTTCTATTGATCCTACAGAAAATTATTTATTGGATTAGTTTGAGTCAAATATATACTTAGATCTTGAAATCTCAAACATATGTTCTTTACTTGATTGTGCGCAGGTGATAAAAAACAAAAGATGAAAACCAACGTTTAAAGAATTAGGAGAAAATAAGGATAAGAAAAACCAAATTTAAAGTTGAATCCTTTACCTAGAGGGATGAAATATTCCTTTCTTAGAAAGAAACAAACTGATTCAGTGGTAATTTCTTCTACACTCATAAGTAAACAAAAAGGTAAATTACTTAAAATATTAAAAATACAATAGGGTGGACTCATGTGTGATGCTAGTGACTATGTTATTGGTGTTATATTAGGACAAAGAAAAGGAAAAAATTATATATAATTTATTACGCAAGTAGAACCTTAAAAGTGCACAAAAAAATTACACAACAACTGAAAAAGAATTGCACACTGTAATATTTGTATTACACAAATATTGTTCTTACTTAATGGTTTTTTTAACTATTATGTATATAGACTATACTGCTGTAAGATACTTAATGTCAAAAAAGGCAAAACTAAGATTGATTTGATGGATCTGTTGCTTCAGAAATTTAACATCACTATCAAATATAAGAAGATAGCTGAGAATGTTGTTGCAGGTCACTTATCAAGACTCGTACCAGATTTATCAATAGAAATAACACTCATTAATGACTATTTTCTCGATAAATTTTTATTTGCTGCTATTACAACGCCTTAGTATGTAGATATTGTCACTTTTCTTATGCTAGGAGAAAGTCCCCTAAATTGAATGCTCAAGATAAAAAGAAATTTTTAATTGAGGCTAGAAAATTTTATTGGGATGATCTTTATCTCCTTAAATACTGTCCTGACCAAATATTTTGAAAATGTATACTCAATAATGAGGTAAGTAGAGTTATTAAATTTTGTCATTTGGAAGCATATGAGGGCCGTTTCTCATCAAAGAAAATAGCTATAAAATCTTGCAGTGTGGATTTTATTGGCCCACATTATTTAAAGATACAATGTATTTTGTAAAACGTGTGAAAATTTTCAAAAATTTAAGACATATTTCAAAATGAAACATGATGCCTTTGAATCTCATTCTTGTTATTGAAATATTTGATTATTAAGTGATATATTTTATGGGACCATTTCCACTATAATTTGAATTTACATATATTTTATTTGCAGTAGATTCTTTCTCAAAATTGATTGAGACTCTTCCACATCAAAATAATGACCATAAAATAGTCATGAAATTTTTGAAAAAAAGTATCTTTAGTTTATTTAGAATCCCTCGAGCCATTATAGATGATGGGGGTAAGCCCTTTTATAATAGACTATTTGAAATATTAATGAAAATATATGGTAATACTTACAAAGTTGTACGCTCAGGTAAGTGGACAAGTTGAAATAGCTAATGGAGTGATAAAACTAATTTTATAAAAAATGTAAATATGAGCGTAAATTATATCTATTATTTTCACTCCTTTAACTTGATTAATTGCTCATTTTAATAAGAATATTAAAAAGTTTATATGTTTAATTGTTATTTTATAGGTTTGGAGTTAATGGAGCAATTAGGGATGAAAATCTAAGAAAAACAAGGCAAAACATCAAATTGCTACAGTGTCTCGTAAATAATATTGCGTGAACAGTACCCCCCGCTACAGTGCTGTCGCCCCAGCAATGAACAGTGCGATTTTCCTAATCCTAAAAAGAAATACAACTCTAAAACTCCAATGAATCCATATATAAAGGCCACTCATTTTAGACCTCAAAGACACACAACTTAGAGCTCTTTGAGCCACAACACATTGAATGAGAGCAAGTTTTAGATAGAGAAGTAAGGACAATTTAAGGAAGTAAGAGATTATTGGCGAATCTTTTGCGTATCAACCAACTGCGAATTGACGTCTATATTGGTTTGCTTTTGATTGTATCATGTTTATTTTATTTTTCAGCCATAAGTTTCTTGTTATCATGAGCTAAATTTATTTTCTAAGGTTATTACTTGAACTCAATATGTGAAATTAATTGTTAAATCTTTTTAATATTTATATGAACTCAATTCTTCATTATTCAAATTATTTGTTCTTAATGCTTCATTATATCTGATCAATATTTTGATTGTTTTAGTAATACTTTGATAAACTCGGAAGAGACATCATTATATTTAGACCTAGATAATTTGATGCATGATTGTAAAGTAACATCAATGTTGCATATGAAAGTTTCAAATTAGGATAGGAATATACCTAATTGGTATGTATGGTCAATAAGATTTATTCTTAATGAATCTTTATTTATTACAAGTACTATAGGAATATAGGTATTTGGTAAATTAAGATATACTTGCATGACCTTGGAAGAGGCTTAGGAATACATTAGTGTCTTGACCAATAAAAAGAATTGAGAGATATAAATATTAAAAGGATTAATCTTTAGAAACCATATTGAATGATAGTAATTAATCCTAGGCTTTCTTTATATTGCTATTTTCTTATTTTAATTAAGTTGTCTCATTTTTTTTCTGCACTTTTATTTTATTCAAATTTATTTCAAACTTAAGATTTGATTTATCTGAATAATTATAAAAAAATATATAATTTTAGTACCTGGTAGAAAATAAAAATTATCCCTGTGAGTTCGACATCCGACTTTATAAGTCCCTTATTATTTGTTACGATAGTGTATACTTGCGCTTAATTTTAAGATATAGAAATATCGCATCAGTAAACCCAAATCACAATTACTAGTCTTTAAGACCTAATGATGTACTTTGGGCTTATAAAATTGCTCTTGAAACTTCATTGAGTATGTCTCCTTATAGGATAGTTTATGGGAAACATTATCACTTACTTGTGGAACTTGAGCACAAACTTAGTATGCCATTGAAACTTTTAAATGCAAAATCTTGATTCTGTTAGACAGATATATAAATTATAAAAAAATAAACTTGAAGAATCGATAAATGATGTATATGAGAATTCAAAATTTCATAAAGCTAAAATCGAAAATTTTTATGACCAAAAAGTCAAAGAAAAACATTTGATGTTGGTTAGAAAATTTTGCTTTATAATTCTCAATTTTATATATTCCCTTAAAAATTAAGATCAAGATGGTTGTGAAACATCCGTACCTTTATGGAGGAATTGACATTGAAAATCATAAAAATGATAATGTGTTTAAGGTAAATGGGCAAATATTCAAGTGGATTCTAGAAAACCAAGCTTTTCGAGACGAATTTGTGTCCCTGTCAAACTCTTGTTTCGAGACCAATTGATCTTTATTGTACATATTTATATATATTTATTCATCTTTTAACTTTAATTAATTTTTATGCTTGCAGGTTAATTTAGTATCCTTGTGCTTTATTCTTGTTTTTCACCCCAGTTAAATGGCAGATAATGGCACTTTGTGACATTTCAATTTGGTTTTGTCAGCTTCTTATAATTATTGATACCTTCTTTTATTCTTTTAAAAAAAAAGGATGACAATATAATAAATTTGAAAAAAAAAATTTCCTTATTACCTCAAAATGCCTTAAAGAAAAATTACCAAGTAAGATGTAAAAGATTAAGGTTATTAATGATTATGAATATACTTGCTAATGCACGTTGGTTGATCTAAGCCAATTTTCAATTGACAGGTGAGTTTTCAGCCTCATTATTTTTTACATGCCTAGCTTAGGTAAAAGCTTTTTTGTAAAAAAGTGAAGGACAAAAAGATTAAGTATTTTTTCATAAATGTGTACGCATGACTTGTAACATTCATTGCAACACTTTAGAAATGGTGTTTGTAAATTGAGAAGATAAAATTAGGTTCATTAAGAATGACATGAGTAAAGAGTCTTAGATGAGATCTTATCGACTATTGAGGCAGATCCTAGTGGATATGTGTATATTGCAATTTGTTAATTATAGGATATATTCATAAATGAACATGAGTGCTATCGTCTCGAAAATTTTATTTTAAAAGATCCTGTTTCCCAATTTATAAGAAATTGGATATGAAGCTTATCCTCATCCCATAGAAGGCATTTAAGCCATTTCTAGATGTAAAATAAGAGGAAGATGCGGTCACAATGACAATTATTTGTATATATTTATGATAACTATTATTTTTAAATGTTTCATTTCAACCTCAAATGTCTTTTTTAGCAACCACCAACCACCTATAACTAATTTTAAAAATTTTACATTTGAAGCTTAATATTATCCATTAACAACTAATTACCTATATAACTTTATATAGCAAAACCTTTTGGCTCTATAAATAGTTTCATTATTTATGCATCTTTATACAAACTCAAAATTAAGGGATAAGGTGAGTGTAACAATGGAGGAAACATCAACTCGTAAATTCACAAAAATTTGTATCTGTGGTGGATCCAGTCCTGAATAAACTAGAGAGTTTGTAGCAATAGAAGCCCTTAATAAGGTGTTAACTAAGCAACAATTACATTTATTATATGGAGCAGGTAGTTGTGGATTAATGGGGTATGTGGCAATAGCTGCACAGAATAAAGACAGTTGAGTTTTGGGTATTGTACTGAAAGTTCTAGCTATTAAGAATATTGCAGGAAAAATAATTGAGGATGAGTTACACGTATCATTAATGTATAAGCGAATATCTCTAATGCTTTGAAATGCTGATGCCTTCATAGCTCTACTATGAGGTATTAGAACTTTAGAGGAAATTTTTCAAATTACCTCATGAGCACAATTTTAAATCTACTAAAATTCTATTGGTTTGTTAAATGTTGATGGTTTTTTTTAATGAGTTGTTATATTTTCTTGATTATGCAGAGGAAAATAATTCATCTTATCTACAGGACGATGGATCCTCATTTCTTCCTCAACTATAGATCATTTGCTCGATGAATTACAAACTTTTATACATATATCTAATCTAGCAATGCATCACATGGCTTGGTATATTAATGACAATGAGAAGAAATGCAAGATAGAATTGACTTTTCAACAGTAGTCTCTATGTATTTTTAAACATTTTGTTTTGCTTGTTTTATTTTACTACAAGTTTTTTTTCTACTCTTTGATAAACAGGTTTTCTTTATTATAGAAGTATGATTTCAAAATTATTTGATTTAAGTTACTTTTTCTACCTAGTTTTTTTAAACATATTAATGGCAGTGAGAAGAAATGTAAGTTTTTTTTTTCAAATAAAGATGTTTTAGGTGATATCTTTTATACTCTACTCTTTCTATATTTTGACATTGAAGACAATGTCTTAATTTGGTTGGGTGAGGGTAGTTGACATATAATGTTGTTATTAATTATTATTATCACTTTGTTCATGAAATTTTTTTTTATCATGAATAGCATGAGTAAAAGTTTCATTTTTAAACTCTTGAGATACATTCTAATTCTAGAATAGTAGAGTAAAGAGTACATTATTAAACTTTTGAAACATATTTTAACTGATTTATTTTTTTTTACATTTCATCTACATTTGTTTGTTGCTTATGTTATTGGTAACTCTTTTATAAACAAGTTTTCTTTACTATAGAAGTATGATTTAAAAATTATTTGATTTAAGTCACTTTATCTACCTAGGTTACTAAAGAATAACTTCTGAAATCATTTCTTGAGCATAATATTAAGTCTTGTGGCAAGATAGATGATTCAATATATATAGCTAAGAGAATTTCTATGTTTAAGCATACAAATTCTTTTATAAACTTACATATCTTTTGTAAATAGTGTAGAGGTTTGAGATAAGATCTTACGAACTTTCATTGATCTTTCAAAATAGATAATTTTTATTTGAAATAATATTATTTGGGATGAGAAATGATTTGGTTGCCTAACTAAAAGATGATAAAAAATTATGAAAAATTTTGTGGTGATAAATTGCTCTTATATCTAATTATTCCTATATTTTTCATTAATAAAGAAAAAAAGAAAAAAAGGATAAAAAAGAAAAGAAAAAAAATAAATTCAATTAAATAAAGTCTTCAATTTTAAAAAATAAAAGTCTTTGGAAAGCAGCTTTATCACCAAACGTTATTTGTAATATTCGTATAAGGAAATTAAAGTCTTGAAGCTAGCATATGGTAAGAATGATTTGACTCTAAACAATTAATTTTTCTATCTTTGGATCAATGTTAGTTTGTCTATATGTCCTTAAATGTAACCTTTTGTTAAGCGATTATCTATTTTTTAATGTCATTAGTGAAATCCTAGCCCTTTAAATAATTATTCATATGTGAGGATATGGAGTTGAAGTTTTTGCTTGGTAAATATTTTGAAGGCTATATATATTGTGGTTTGTAATAAGAAGGCTTTAGTTTTATTTATACACATAATTTTAGAAGTTATGATTAAATTAACAATAATAGTGATTGTGGTCTTACACAGACGTTTTGTTTGAAATACTTAAGTAGTGTTTAAATTTTATTTATGCTTGGCCTGCCAGGGATTAGCAATAAGTTGGCTAGAGGGTGTGATGAACACTTGAAATTATATATTTAATAAGCATTTTACAATACTAGTGTTATTAACCTCTCTAACTTAAACATGTTTATAATATTGTATCTAATTAGCTTTTAACTATTTGTTGTAGGTTCCGTAAAATGGGTATAACTTTCTACCTAAGAATTTAATTAGAGTGATTTTTTATCCTATGAAGTGCTAACTTAATGGAAAAAAATATTATATTTCATAAGGAATTTATAATTCAAGTCTTTTGAGGGTAAAAAATGTCTTAGAAGAGAACTAATATACGGTACAGGCCTAAGGCAAATAGTCTTCAATATGCTTATAACTAAAGTAATACGTATATAATATTTATGATAAAACTCATGTTGAAAAGTTAAGAGACTTATTTACAACTTTGATTTTTTTTAAGTAGAAGCTAATTTACACCACATCTTTTCAAATTGGACAATTAAGTGGGTGCATTAATGATAATCAATGCAAATTAGTTACATCCCTCTTTAACTTTTATCATCTAAGAGGTTCTCTCCTCATTTTTCTTGTATTATTCACATTTTTCTATAAATAAGTGGCCTATTTATTCTCAAAGCATATAATTAGAGAGCTAGGTTTTAGTTTAAAATACTTGTCTTTTGTATCATCTCTTTGTAGTATTGTTTCTTTCCTATATTGGTCTAAGTTCATGTTATCTCATATTGCATCTCTTTCCTTTATTTTTATTATGTCAAAGTAATTTTTATTTTTCTAGGGTCAAAGGGTAAAACTCTTAGCAAAATAATAAGATATACGTAAACTCTTATTATAGAATTTAATATTATATTCTTAAGTTAAGCAAATTTATATATGATGTATGTATTTTATTTTGCAATATTGATATCCTTTTTTGTTTTGCAAAGTGGTGAATCTTATTTTATTATAGATAATATTTATAGTTGGCACAATAATTTCTTAAAATTATATATAAGATTTTACGTAGATACCCTCTCTTATAAAGTGGGAGTCATGATTTATTTAGACAAATATAAAAATTGGCATAACAAATAGTTGAACCCATTTACGAGATTTGGTGTATAATAATTTAAAAAATAAATACTAGTTAATATATAGATGATCAACCTTAATTGTTGTATCTTCTTATTGCAACCTCCATTGTGTGAGGATTCTAATTGTGTTATAAAGAGAGTTAAATATATTCTTATTTCATATACCAAGAATGGATCCCTCTAATCTTAGCATTCATTTTAATTGGTAATTTAAATTATTATTTGCAAATGTCTTACATTGCTTTCTTTATCTTTAGAGTATTTATTGTGTGTAATTTTAATTCTACTTTCCTGTGGATTAACCTTGTTCTTACCGGGTTATTTATTACTTTGACAATCTTGCAATTGGGAATAAACTCCTACATTCTAGACGTGCCACTAAATTTTGTGTTATAGAAACATCCATCACTGTGCCCCTTAAAGTTTTATTTATTTATATTTTTATGTTATATATTTGTTTAATAATATTTGTATTTCATCATACTAATTTTAATTCCCTTCTTTACGTTCAAAGCCTATGAAAAATGTCTGTAAAATATTTACAAATTCTGACTCTTGATGTCTTTATAAAAAAATTATTTATCATGGGTATTAAATGTTAAGATGCACCTCCAAGACAATGATTTGAAAAAGACAATGGTTTGAAAAAGACAATGGTTTGAAAAAGACAATAAAAAAAATATATTGTGTCCCTACAAGACAAGTCAAAAGCTATGATTTGCCTCCGTCATTACCTGCATGAGAGCTTGAAAGCTCAATATTAGACAGTAGAGGACCCATAGATCCTCTAAAAAAAATCTAAACGAAAGATATGATCATCAGAATGATGTACTCCTTCTAAAAGAAAAATATGAGTGGGTGAATCTGTGATTACAGCAGTTTAGAGCTTTTCCTTAACGAAATTCTGCTTTATTTAGAATCACTTCACAGATAAAATTGTGTAGTGAGAAAGTTATAGAATAGGATATGTTAGAGAAAGCATTCTCTACTTTTTATGCCTCTAATAATATTATGCAGCAATAGTATAACGAGTGATGATTTAAAAAATACTTAGGATTAATCTCATGTCTTCTGCTTGCTGAACATAATAATAAACTCTTATTGAAAAATCATGAATCATGTCCAATTGGTTCTCAGCCATCCCCAGAAGCAAATGCAAATATTCATAACAAAGCTGGACATGGTCATGGTTGTGGAAGAGGACAAAATTATGATTCTTATTGTGGCCGTTAGCGTTAAGAGCGAAGGAACACTAAAAGAGGGCAGAAACACCAAGAAAAAGATAATGGTGTAGAGAATAAATGCCCAAAATATTATGAAAATACTTATTATTGATGTGGTTCAAAGGGACATTGGTCATGAATATGTCGTATCCCAAGCATTTAGTCAATCTTTATGAGGCTTCTATCAGAGTAAAGAAAAATAATGTAAAGACAAATTTTATTGATAACTCAGATCTTGTAGATCTTATTCATCTAGATGTCTTTGACTTTTTGGAAGATAAAGAAGGGAACACTGATAATTAAGTTTTAAATATCTCTATGTTAGATCTTTGTTATACTTTTGTATGTATGAAATATAATTTTTTGTAATACTAATGAAAAGATGAAACTTTTTGTATAAATGAAAAGGAAATGCAACTATTTGTAATATCTTATCTTGATGTCTAATATAAACTTTTATTTAATATAAGAGATGACTTTTAAGGACAAATTATTCACATTGAAAAGAAAAATTAAGGATGACTGCTTGGCTGACAATGCAATTACACTTACTATACTTTGAGATAAGTAATACTTCTTAAAATTAACAATGATTAAAGAAAAATTAAATACTATATTAGGTCCTGTAGATCTGATTTAAGGCTATAGAAGAGCAATAATCTTGTTAGCAAGTGAAAAAAAGTTATATATAAGTGAAGCTTTCTATACAAGCAGATCCCTAAGAAATCTTCTTAGTTTTAAGATATCTACCAAAATGGATATCACATTGAGATTTTAAGTGAAAATAATATAGAATATATTTGCATTACTTCTAATGTCTCAAATAAGAAATTTATACTTGAAAAGCTTCTTACCTTATCATCAAGTTTGTATTATATAGTTATAAATTCAATTGAGAACTACGCAATAATGAACTAAAAATACAATGATCAAGAAATGTTTTTATACTATAGCAAGATCGAATTGGTCATCCAGGATCAACAATGATATATATAGGATCATTAAAAATTCTCAATGGGCACTCATTAAAGAACCTAAAGATTCAATTACCTAATGAGAATATTTTCACTGCTTGCTTGCTCACAAGGTAAACGTGTAATTAAACCATTCCCTTTCAAGATTAGTCTAGAATTTGCATTATTTTTACTAAGGATCTAAGTAAACATCTGCAATCACTTCATCAACCAAGTGGACCTTTTACTATTTTCATGACTTTAATTGATGGATTTTACGGTGGTCATATGTTTTTTTATTGTTTATAAGAAATGTTACATTCGCAAGATTACTAACACAAGTAATTAAATTGAGGGCACAATTCCAAAATACTTAATTAAGACCATACGTTTAGACAATGTCGATGAATTTACATCTAAAACATTTGATTATTATGGTACATCAGTAGGAATAGATATAGAACATCTAATGCCACATGCTCATATACAAAATGGATTAGCATAATCTTTAACTAAATAACTCCAGGTAATTGCCCATACTTTATTAATAGGCACATAATTTTCAATTTCTATATACGGTCATGCTATTTTGCATGTTGTAACATTAATTAGCTTTGGTCCCACTGCTTATCATCAATATTCTCCATTATAACTTGTACTTGATCATTAACTTATGTATCCCATTTGCGTATTTTTGGTTGTGCTATGCATGTACCTATAGCATCCCATAACGCACTAAGATGGAATCTTAACATTGCTTAGGGATTTATGTTGATTTTAACTCATCATCAATTATAATGTATCTTGAACCCCTTATAGTTGATTTGTTTATCGCATGATTTACAGATTGCTATTTTGATGAAATAATATTCTCATTAATAGGGGAAAGAAAATTGCCTCATGAAGTAAGGTACGAACTTTCTTAAAAAATGACCACTATATCTTATTTTGATCCTCGCACAAATCAAAGTGAAAATGGGTTGTGAACGATTGTTCATCTTCAAAGAATTACAAATAAATTACCTAATTCATTCATAGATGCATCAAAAGTAATCAAGTCATACACACTAACTGCCAATACACTAGAGTATATTCGTACAAAAATGACGATGTATAGTCATATGGTTTATTTATTTTTAATCTTTTTATTTTTATGTTTTCTAAGCTATCAATGAGATAAGAAAATTGATATTTTTCAAACATCAAAACAACATCGTGTGGGTAATTGCAATTAACTAACACACTAACACGACGCCATTTTAGTTAAACAACTTTTAAACTGAAAAAGCCAAAACACCATTGCTTTATTGTTGTTTTCTAAAGCTGAAAAGGCATTGTTTCATATGTCCAGTATGAGTAAAATGCAGTCTTTACACTTAGTCAATTTCAACACCATCACTTTCTCTTTTTTTCCCTCCATTTCCTTTCTGTCCACACAATCAAACAAAGAATACACTAAATTTGCAAAGTTATTTTATTTTTCTCGAAAAAAAAGTCTTTATTGTGTGGATTTGAAAAAGGTTTTGTAAAAAGTCATCGTACTTCCTAAGTGCACACCTACCCAAACTCCTTCTTTATCTTCTAGGTTACTTGGCAATATCATAACCACATTCTTTTTAGATATCAATTTTAGCCGTTAAAAATTTAAGTGCCCAAATCATCTATGTTATAGCCATGATTCATCACCTATTTTTGTCTTCAAGGCTATATCCTTCATATTTGAAAACAATTGAAAAGCTTCTATTGTTCTCTATGGGTATTTTCTTTACAACTTACACCCCATATTTCTTGTCAAAAATATTGCAACTATTGCCTTCAAAATGAACAGCATATCCATATTCTACTAGTAGTCAAACACTAAGCAAATTTTGATCCAAATCTAGAACAACTAGCACATCACAAATATATTTAATTCACACTTTGGTTCGAACCTCAATGGTGCTTTTTCCTTTTACATGCACCAAATAACTATTATTCGTCTTTACTTATGAGTTAACTAAAGTATTTATATTTAAAACCATATCTTTATCATTAGTTATATGGTTACTACAACCATTATAAAAAAACTAAATATCTTTTTTTTTTTTTTCAAAGGCACTTTGACAAGTAAAAAAATAAACTCCCTTTACCTTATTTTTCTTCCATAACTCTGTCTATTGATTATTTTTGAATCTACAATCATTTTGCAACAGTTCAATTTGTTTTTACAGTTAAGGCATTGGAGTTTTTCCTTATTCCAAAATCTCACTCTAAGTGATTGCTCTTTTTTTATTTATTTTATAAATATTGCTTTTTTGCGGTAATTGAGATGCTTTTTCATTATCAAACTTTCCTCTTTCATTTCCTCTACTTCGTTTTTGAATATAAATCTAATTTATAATTATCCCTAACATATACATCCACAATTTCTTAAAACAAGACCCAGAATTTATTTATTATACTTCATCTGGAACTGAAACTTGTGCTTCCTAATTTGTTAGTTTATATATAATTTTAATTATTTTTAAATAAACATAATCATTACATGCATAAACCTCTTGAGTTAAATGGTAATATGTGAAGCATTAGAGTTCAATTTCCAATAAAAATTAGACTAATAGTTACTCTTACAACCAAAAAATAAATAAAATTTACATCTTCATGAAAAATTACAATCATATCTATAATCTTTCTTCAGTTTATTAAGCACAAATTTTTTATCCTGTCTGGAGTTTAATAATAAAACCATTTCTGGCCGGCTTTCAACCTCGTATGCTCCACCTCATATCGTTTTTTTATTATATTTTTTAAGAATTTAAAATCCGTTTGAAACCTCGTTTCGTCGTACGCTGCACATCACATCTAGTGTTCGAAAAAATAGCACTGACAAAAGATAATGCTCGGTGGATGCAGACAAATAATTTTAAACTTCAACATTATAAATTATTTTATTTGCATGAGCATCACAACTAGGGATGGCAGCGGGCGGGTTTGGGACGGATATCTCTAATACCATATCTATATCCGCTTACAAAATGAAATACCATATCCTTTCCAAACTCGTTGCGGGTTTGGAGTACCGTTACCAAACCCGCACTTGCGGGTTTGTACCTATTACCAAACCCGCAACGGGTTATCTGCGGATTTTAAGCGGGTTTTGAATTAATATAATAAAAAAATAATAATATTAATATTAATTTAATTTAATTTTTTTAATTATAACAATTAAAATAGTATCAATTATATTTCCAATTTTATTTACATTAAATATTATAATTTTAACTTTAATTTTAATTTTAATTAAATTAAATGTTATAATTTCAAATCTAATCTTGATTTTAATTACGATAAATGTTATAATTTTAATTACGTTAAATATTTTTATTTTAATTATGTTAAATATTTTAATTCTAAATCTAATTTCGATTTCAATTACGTTACATATTATAATTTATAACTCCAAATCCAATTTTGATTTCAATTACGTTAATATTATAATTTTAATTTTAATTTTGATATCAATTATGTTAAATATTATAATTCTTATTCCAATTTTGATTTTAATTACGTTAAATATCATAATTTTAAATTCAATTTCGATTTTAATTACGTTAAATGTTATAATTTCAAATTAATTTCGATTTCAATTACGTTACATATTATAACTCCAAATCTAATTTTAATTTCAATTACGTTAACGTTATAATTATTATTCTGATATCAATTATGTTAAATATTATAATTCTTATTCTAATTTTAATTTCAATTACGTTAAATGTCATAATTTTAAATCTAATTTCGATTTCAATTACGTTAAATATTATAATTCTAAATCTAATTTCGATTTCAATTACGTTAATGTTATAATTTTAATATCAATTATGTTAAATATGATAATTCTTATTCCAATTTTGATTTTAATTACGTTAAATGTCATAATTTTAAATCCAATTTCGATTTCAATTACGTTAAATATTATAATTTTAAACATAATTTTGATTTCAATTACGTTACATATTATAACTCCAAATCCAATTTCGATTTCAATTACATTAATGTTATAATTATAATTATAATTTTGATATCAATTATGTTAAATATTATAATTCTTATTCTAATTTTAATTTCAATTACGTTAAATGTCATAATTTTAAATCTAATTTCGATTTCAATTACGTTAAATATTATAATTCTAAATCTAATTTCGATTTCAATTACGTTAATGTTATAATTTTAATATAAATTATGTTAAATATGATAATTCTTATTCCAATTTTGATTTTAATTACGTTAAATGTCATAATTTTAAATCCAATTTCGATTTCAATTACGTTAAATATTATAATTTTAAACCTAATTTTGATTTCAATTACGTTACATATTATAACTCCAAATCCAATTTCGATTTCAATTACATTAATGTTATAATTATAATTATAATTTTGATATCAATTATGTTAAATATTATAATTCTTATTCCAATTTTGATTTCAATTACGTTAAATATCATAACTCTAAATCAAATTTCGATTTCAATTACGTTAAATGTTATAATTTCAAACTAATTTCGATTTCAATTACGTTACATATTATAACTCCAAATCTAATTTTAATTTCAATTACGTTAAATGTCATAATTTTAATTTCAATTACGTTACATATTATAACTCCAAATCCAATTTTGATTTCAATTACGTTAATGTTATAATTATAATTATAATTTTGATATCAATTATGTTAAATATTATAATTCTTATTTCAATTTTGATTTCAATTACGTTAAATATCATAACTTTAAATCAAATTTTAATTTTAATTACATTAAATTGTTATAATTATAATTTCAATTTCGATAGTTAAATATTATAATTTTAAATCCAATTTCAATTATGTTAAATATTTTAATTTCAATTTTAATTCTAATTTTATTTACATTAAATATTATAATTCTTGTCTTAAATATTATAATTTCAAATCCAATTTCAATTTCAATTACATTAAATGTTATCATTCTAAATCCAATTTCATTTCCAATTTCAATTGTGTTAAATATTTAATTCTAATTATAATTACAATTTCAATTTTAATTACGTTAAATGTTATAATTCTAAATTCAATTTCAATTACGCTAAATATTAAATATTTTAATTCCAATTTTAATTATGTTAAATGCTATAATTTTATTTTTAATTTCAATTACAATCATTAGTTCCTTTGAACTAATTTTATTTATTTATATTTAATGGTATGAACAATGTCAAATAAAATGTAGATTTTTTGACGTGAGATAAAAAAAATACAAAAATAATCATTTTATATTTTTTTAAAATGTAGTATGTGCGGATATCCGTTGCGGGTATCCGCGGATTTTTCACTAAAACCATACCCGTACCAAATCTGTTGCGGGTTTTAATTTTAAATACCAAACCCGTACCAAACCCGCTTCAAGCCTTACCAAATTCTTCCCAATGCGGGCGGGTTTTAACGGGTTTGCGGGTTTGCGGATTTTTTTGCCATCCCTAATCACAACTAATACTTAACAAATTGATTAATTTATACGCGGTTGAAACTTTTTGTTGACGAACATGGTCGCTATGTAATTATAAATAAATATTCAACAAGACTCACCTAAAAGTATGAGGGGCGAGATTGGAAGTTGTGATTTCAACAAAAATCTTTTCCAACATTAATCTATATTGGATTTTTTTATTTAATCCTGAATATTATTTTAATTTAATTTGTTTAATTATGGGCTTTTTGAGGGTTGACTAAAAGCTCGACTAATGGTTGAATTTATATTCCGCACAAATAACAAAAATGTATGAATAGGTCGATGTTATTTTCCCCAAAATTTTCCTGGAGACTCAATTTGCCAATCAATTAAGATTATAACATATTTAAGTAACCCACAAAAATTTCTTAGAGACTCAATTTGCTAATTAATTAACCTAATAATATATTTAATTTAATTTAATATTTGTGAGATGAAGATTAAAAATAAATCAAAATATATCATCCAAAAATCAAAGAAACATTTGATGAATGAAGGTCTATATCGTTATGAGAATAGAAAATCAAAAATGACTTGTGAGACGATAGAGTGAAAAAAATTGATGAATTTAAGAAAAGATAAAAATTGTTATTTTAATTTTTCATTTAGACTTACAATCAAAATAATGTTATTGAGCCTTCTTCTTAGAAAATTAAAAAAATAAGTTATGTAAATATTCATGGATGCTCTAATAGATATTCGCATAATTTCACTAAATTCGTACTAGTCCCAAACTTATTGTGGGTTTTAACCTTATGTATCAAACACATCTTAAATTTCCTTCATACATTACTATATTATTTTAAACTATAAGAAAGTTGATTAAAAATCGTTAGGATATAATTTGGAGAGTAAGCAAAGCATATTGGGTGTGCGAGGATTAAAGACGAACACAAAAGGTGGTAAAGACATAAGTGACGATGCCTAGGCGTGGGCGTTGCGGCTCCCAAGATAGAACCTGAGAGCTGCGATGTCAAGTGCCCAGCATTGCGGCACCCAGGTCTGATGTCTCACCACAGCAGCGCCAGAGGTTGGATGCCATGGCACCCAGCATGGGAATCGGTTTCCCATTTTGATCAAATTTGTTCCGTCTCCCACTTGTTCTAGGACTCCCCAAAATGACTCTCACCTATTTATGGTTAACCTAAGTAGTTCTAAATTCTATATAAAGGCTCTTAATTGACTTGTAAATACATCTTAGTGATCAAATACAAGTCTTAGTGATTATAGCATTCTTTGTGATTCTTAGTGAGAGAAACCTATTGTTTGCAAGAAAAAGCCTATATAAAGGCTCTTAATTGGCTTGTAAACAAATATATAGATTCTTAGATAATAGAATTTGGAGCCACTAATCATATTTGTAATTCGTTGCAAAGGTTCCAAGAAATTAAATTACTGAATGATGGAGAAATTTGTCTTGGGTTAAGAAATGGTGCAACTATTATAGTCGAAGTAGTGGGAGTTATGCATTTATATGTTGATGATTTTAAAACTTTAATATTAAAAGATTGTTTATTGGTACCTGAAATAAAATGCTTTGATCTGTGTTTGAGTAAATATAATTACTTTATTATGGAGATCAAAAAGTTTAAGCCACTATACGTTCAAATACAATGGTTAACAATCTATACTATATATATATATATATCCTAAAATCAACTCATTACGTGATATAGAATTGAATAATGAATCTAATCATTATAAAAGGATTATAATATCTCTTAATTTTTTTAGTTATTATTTTAAAATTTTAATTTATTTAACCAAATATATCATCTTCAAACAAATATATCTTTTTACTATTAGTACAGTAGCACTGTCGTGTGCAGTATTTTACTATAGTTATTAATTTAATTAAAATTAAATTTTTTATTTATTAAAATTATATTTATTTTATTTTATTTATATTACTACAAAATTTATATAAATAATATAATTATTTAATGTAGTTAAATTAAACTAAATAAATAAAATTATATTTATTAATAATTAAATTAAATAAATAAAATTAATTTTTTATGAATAATAAAAATTAAATAAATATAATATGCACAAAGGACATCTTCGCTAACAAAGGCCATCTCGGTCCACGCACCTCAAGCCTAAGATGCGATGCCCGAAATACGATGACTGAGATGACCACCGTCGCATCTCAAGGCTATCTTAACTATACATCTCGGGCTCGAGATATGATTGTTGTGATATGGTGTGTGATGTGTCTAGATGCATATAATTTCAAAAATTAAATACGCAACGGAAGTATTCATACATATTATACAATATGTGACAAACTTAAGCATGTAATCACATGTATGATCATTCAAGCACATAAATATCTCATATATATTTTCATGCATGATATAAAATGAATAGCAAATAAATAACCTACCCAGATATGAAGGTAGTTTTACAATTCTTTAAGAACTCCAAGCTTTAATTTGTTGAGCTCACCTTGAAGTGTTCCCTTGCACAATTCTAGTTTACAACTAAATCTGGCGGGATTGTGAAGCTAGAATGACAGCCTTGAATTTTTAGCAAAGGATTGTTTTAACACTTAAAATAATTTGTCCTTATGAGTGATTACTACCAAGAGATGAGAAGAGTTAAGAGTTTTCTTTAGTTCTTTACAACTCTTTATGTTGAACCTTGGTAAGCCTTTGTATTTTCTCTCAACACTTTGAGAAAAACACTTAGGAAATGCTCTTAATTCTCTCTTCTTTCTCCTTGAACGAAAATTCACTCTTTTTCTTACACAAATTGAACTCTTTTAATTCTTTCTTAAGTGCAAAGAATGATTTCTCTTAGTGCTCCACCACCACTTAACCATGTTTGCCATTACAAACATTAATCAATCATATTTTTTACTCACCAATTTGATTCAACCATTTGAATCAATTTCTAGAGAGTAAATGACATTTAATCAATATTAAGTGGTTTTACCACTTCCTTAGTGTATCATTTAAGAATTACTAAGTGGTCAACATTCCTTATTATTAATAACAAGTGCATTCGCCATTAGTAAATGGTGTTTGCCACTTATTCCAATTAATAATAATAATTTGATTAATATATAAAATATTAATAATTCAAAATTATTTTGAATATTTACATTTACCATATATGTATTTACCAAGTAAGGTAAATAGGTAAATACATGATAAATTATTTATGGAGCAAGATTATGTCACTTGTCAATTTCTTATTGGTTAACAACTCTTGTAAACCAGTAATGTGTTTTACCTTCAATTATTGACAAGTGAATAATAAAAGGAACCTTGAAACATTTTTTATTTTGCTGGAAATTGTTGGATTAATTGTTCAATCCAATTCGCTGCCTCAGTGCAAAACGAGTACACTTCATATTGTGAGACTCTCTAAGTCCATGCTCGATTTGTCATATGAAACTATTTCACACGTCTGTGAACAATGTCCCACACACATGTTACAGATATTACAAAATGACGCATTAGACCATACAAGTTGAGGTTATAACATATTCGTATAATCCTTCCATCATAAATATCCTAGAAGAGCGGAGATATAGATCAATACCGTCAAGTCTCCATGTGCTCAACCATAAACTTATCTCTAGATTTGTATTTCAATAAATAATATCCGTAAACACTTTTACAATATTATTTTCCTGAGAATAAAATTAATTCTCGGATGTCTGCATATGGCCATAAGACTTTCTGAAATATAATCTTGGAGTTGCAGGATATTTTTCTCACCCAATTGAGTTATTAGATCTTATATCTGCACGCATCGGACTCCATGAGCATCAGACCATACCCAGCGACACCCAGCGGTCAGACCATGAAAGGTATCTGACATGTGTGGAACCAAAGTATGATGGATCACTCACAAGTCCACCGTGGCACTCTGGTCTACTCAACTCGAAAGATCCTTCATTGACGGCTTTATGGATGTTTATTGGAGATATTTGTGAGTCTGTTCAATATTCAGTCCTTACTGAATACTTGTATCTCTATACGAGTTTCCACTAAACTCATAGTCTGCTAAGACTAACCATCTGGACTATCTAGATATAGACATACACTGATCTATATATATATATTAAGGTCTTCACTAACGGACCCGCATTAATGAAGATAGATCAGGAACATTACATTTAAGAACATATTTGCATAACAACATTTTCTACTGCAATTTGCAACTCATTGCAACTATGTCATTACTAATATATTCTTAGGTCTTTGTCCCATTTCAGACAAGGCTCTAACTCTTTAGATTTAACTAACTCTTAGTTCTGATCTAAATTCCTTTAGATCAGATCTGAACTCTTTTAGATCAGATCTGAACTCTTTCAGATCATACAATGTCTAAAACGTTACAAGCATCTTACCATATTTGTAAATAAAATAATTAGTGATATATTGAAATCATAATTGTATAAACATAAAACAAATATTTATACATAAAAGGGATGGCACGTAAGCACAAATTCCAATAATGATGGCCATCACATCTCCACCCAAGATGTAATTGCCGAGATGGCCACCATATAAAAAAAACATAACAAAAAAACTCTCAAATTAACAACTTTGTTGGTTGGCAGACCAATTAAGAACTTTTAAATTAGGTGTGTTTTAAAAACAAAAAGAGCTTTCAAATTAGAGGTTGAAGTAGTAATGCCTTTAGCTATATATATATATATAATTTATGTATTTAAAATTGAAGGAAAAAAATAATTACAAATTAAATATTGAGGGCAGGTTGGGAACAAAACTCTCACTAAATTAGAAATTGAATTATTAAATAAATACAAATTCAATAATCCATGAAGATTTTTAGCCTATTAAATGGACGAATTTCAATATTTGTCATATTTTCTAACGTCATTGAAGAACAATATTAATTGCATGAACAATTGTAATTTTGGCCTATTTGATTCTAAACTAATAAAAAATATGGGCTCCCACCCTTCTACTAGCAGGGTGGGGTCCACCCCTACTCGGTGGGCCCACTCAAAGGATATCGGAGTCCCCCCTCATTTCTTTTGCCTTTTCGAGGCTCGAACCCAGGAGCATATGGGGTTCTAAAACCACTAGGGAGCACCTCTGATACCACTTGAGCTAGCGCCCTTTTATTGTGGGCCCCCACCCCTCTACTAGCAGGGTGGGGTTCACCCCTACTCGGTGGGCTCACTGAAAGGATATCGGAGTCCCCCCTCCTTTCTTTTGCCTTTTCAAGGCTCGAACCCGGGACCATATGGGGTTCTAAGACCACTGGGGGCTCCCATATAGTCTTAGAACCCCATATGGTCCCGGGTTCGAGCCTCGAAAAGGCAAAAGAAATGAGGGGGGACTCCGATATCCTTTCAGTGAGCCCACTGAGTAGGGGTGGACCCCACCCTGCTAGTAGAGGGGTGGGGGCCCACAAAAATATAACAGTTCGTTTTTGGTTTTATTTTTTTAATTATTTATTTATTTTTTAAATTAATCTAAAATGAATCAAATTGAATTAAAATGAAATAATTTTAATTAAATAAAATCATTTAATTGATCTACAACCCGAATCCATCAAATTTAATTAGAAAATATTCAAAAATAGTCACTTTTAAAATGTTATAAATTTTTATAGCAAAACATTATTTGACAAATTTTTATTAGCCAAGAAGGCAATGAATGAACAAAATTGCCTTTATGAATAATGTAAGTAAAAAATATTTGTAGTTTAAGTCACAAAATTAATAAAAAATATTGTTATTGTCTAAATGAATTTGAAAAATACTCCATAGATTAAGAATAAGTAATTTTGTGTATTAATGTGCAAAAAAAAAAAGGTATGAAAGTGATTAGAAATATGAAATCAAGGACAAAAATGGTGGACAAAGCCAGAATTTCTCGCACCTCACACGAGGACCCAACTTGCACAACACCTCACACGTGAGGTGTGGCGTGAGGCCTCAACTCACGCAAGAGGTGTTGCACAAGTTGATTGCGAGTTGGCTGCGAGTTAGGCAAGAGGCCCTATCGACCTCAGCCTTTTTCTCTAACTTTTTTTGTTAGATTTTTACAGTCTTTCAGTCATTTTTAATCTATTTTACTCTAAATTATTCATTTTAATTAATTTTAATTATATTTTGATCAAAATTTTAAATAATTTGTGTGAGAGAGATGCAAAAATGTTTCAAGGATAAAATAGTATGAAAATCAGGTGTTTAACTAATAACGTTTATGAATGTATTTTGTGACTAAATGAAATTTTGTTTTAAAAAATTAACTATTTTTATACATTTCTCAATTTAATTTGATTGATTCATTTTTTTTTTCAATTATTTTGATTCTTAGTTGTGAAAGGAAGAGGTAAAATTTGTTGGTTTTAAATTGAAAAGTAAGATTAAAAAAGCCACATAATGTGTAGCGTCGCGTCTAAGGTAGGCAATCGGCTAGTTTTCAAGCTACATTATATTAGCTGATATTTCTTTTTTTTATTTACACACAACACTAATAAATATTCGAATTAAATAACCTATAAAGAAAATAAAATATTTTTTAATTTAATTTTATTGTTCAAATCCCTGACATTCATCACCGTTCAAGCTCCTAACCAAAATCATAGAAGTTTATAAAAATTATTGTTAAAGCAAGCGCTTTAAGAAATTAAATTTAAGAAAATATATAATAAATTAAATTTGAGAAACTATATAATAAATTTTGAATTGAATTTGAAAAAAATACATAATAAATTTAAATTTATATATAAAAAATATTAACTTTTTTAGAATTTGAATATAAATTTTATTAAGTTTCATTTAATAACAAATAATGACTTTTATTTGGTGTTGATTAAATCATGAATGCATGAATGTAATGTGTGTTTACCATCAAATATACGCAACACATACATATATACACAGTGCAAGTCTAAAAATGATCAATAAATATATTTAAATATTTATTAATCAAATTAATATACAAGATTGAAAATTCAATCCATGAAACCTTTGAATTAAAATTACTTGAAGTCCACTTGAAATGCAAATTTTGTTAATTCTAGTAATTAGCAAGGGTGAGATTAATTGTCTAGAATAATAGTATATTAATCTAGCAATTAGTTTAACACTTAAACATAATTCTAATTTAAATTCTTTAACTTAATTAAATTTGTTATTTATTTATTAAACTTAGTTAATAAAATAAATTTATTTGATATTTTAATAGCAAACTTAATTAGAGAAAATGATAAATAGAATATGTTCTCAAGTCGTCAAAATATTACAAATTCTTATTCTCAATCTCTCTCTAAATTGGCTGGCTATTCTAAAAACACTTAAACATTTTTTTCTTTCAATTTTACTAATATAAACCAAATGTATTTAATAACTCTTAATTTAACATGCATTTGATTTTAATTTCACTTGAATTTAGATATTTAACTTAACCAAAGTTAACTTTTAACTTTAGTTGAGTTATAATTAACTTAACCTTAGTTAACAAATATCTAACCAAACTCTAGTTAACTAACTTAACCATGATTAAGTTAACTATCACTTAACTATTAAGTAAGGTTAATATATAGTTAACTTTAATATATGGTTAACATTTAACCATTTATTTAGCCATTAAATAAATAAATATTTATTTTAATTATTTAACAAATAAATATTCAACTACGTGAAATTACTTTTATACCTTTACTAAGTTACCAGCTTAACCAAAGTGGGTCCCACCATTAACTATATACTTTAGTTAACTAAACTATAGTAAATTGCTAGATTTTACCGTATTAAACTATTCAATACGGTACACTGTCCAAGTGCGCACCGAATACATTTCATATTGCGAGACTTTCTAAGTCTACACCCAATTAATCAAATGGAATTATTTCATAAGTACGTGATCGATGCCCCATGCACACGTTACGGATATTACAAATCAGTACATTAGACCATAAAAATTAAGGTCAAAATTATACATATAATTATTCCATCATTTATACTCTGGATATGCGACGATATAGATCAACACCATCAAATCCCCGTAAGTCCATCCATTAACTTATCTATAGATTTGTATCTCAATAAACAATATATGCAAACACTTTTGTGATATTATTTTACCCTGTGGAAAAATCCTTTCCTAGGTTTATACTTATGGCCATAAGACTTTATGAAATAAAATCTTAGAGCATTGAATATACAACTTACCTATGCAAGCTTATGGATCCGTATCTATACACATCGGACTCTATAAGTATCAGACCATACCTGGTGACACATAGTGATTAGACCATCAAAGGTCTTTGACACATATAGAACCAAAGTATGATAGATCACTCACAAGTCTATCGTGATGCTCAGGTTAAAGGATTATGAATACTACTTAACTCAGTAGGACCTTTTTTTTATGGTTTTATAGGATATCTTTTAGGGTCCTCGTTAGTCTGTTCAGTATCCAGTCCTGACTGGATATCTGCATGCCTATATAAGCTCTAAGCTCATGGTCAGTTAAGATATATACATACACTAATCTATATAATAGTGATTCATCAATTGACTCGCATTGGTAAACATAGATCATGAATATAATATTTGAGAACATTATTATATAATGATATTTCTTAGCACCTATTGCAACTTTTTGCAACTATGTCATTATTAGTGTATTCCTAGGTCATTGACTCTTATATCCTTCTAACTCTTAGCAGTGCTAACTCTTAGTCTTTATAACTCACAACATTGCTAACTCTTAGCCCACTCTTGATTTTTTGTCACCATATAATAAACTTATTAATTAATCTCCAAATTACTTCAAACTACGTAGCTTTGGCTGTCTCTATTACCATTGGCTTTAACCCTACTCTTGACATAAACTTGCCCTTTCACTCTACTCCATGTGTCATTGTTGGATATTCCTTAACTCAAAGTGTCTATTTTTGTCATGGCTCTTTCTCTTCTTGCATATGTACATTATGTCATATTAAATTTACCAAGTCTATTTTTTCAGTTAAATTCATGCAGTTTACTCAAGCTCGTCCATCTTCTGATACTATTTTACGTTAGGTTCCACTCTATCATTTTTGCCAGTTATTCGAAAAACTATTCACTGTGTCTTCCTTCAACCCTAATGTCGCAATACCTACTTCCCCATGCAGTAGTGCATAGACACTTGCCATTATTGCCATAATGCCAAACTCTCCATTCTGCAACTCTGACACTATTACATACAATGCTGTAGTATGCATCTCTCCATGTTATGGTGTTATAACAAACTTGTCACCCCCACCCCACCGTCTATAATTGATGTCGTATCTCTCAACCCTACTTCTTAAGAAATTATCACTCATTCCAAAAAAATAGTTTTAAACTTATTCAGAAATTAAACCTTACAGCCCAACTAACTTATGCCATTGATCTTGCACCCACTATTATAACCCAAGCCATAAAAAATCCCAATTGGCATCAAGCCATGTTTGAAAGGCATGATTCCTTTGTTCGTAATAAAACTTGAGAGCTTTTACTTTATGATCCGACACATAATATATAGCTTACAAGTAGATATTTTACACTAAACATTTAACTAATGGTTTTATTGACAGGTACAAAGCCCACCTAGTTGCCAAAAGGCTTTCATCAGTATCTTGGTGTTGATTAATATGACATGTATGTTCGATTGTCAAGCCAACTACTGTTTGCATTGTTTTTAGTATAGTAGTTAGTCGTGGCTAGCCTATTTGACAACATGATATCAACAATGCCTTTCTTTATGGTACTCTATTTAAGGATGTCTTTATATCTTAACCACTAGGCTTTGTTGATCAGGATCATCTTCTAAATATATGTGTAAGCTCTATAAATCCATCTATGGCCTCAAACAAGCTCTTTGCAATTTGTATCACAAGCTGCGCTAGTTTCTTATAAAGGTTGTCTTTACTAACCCTTATGCAAACACTGTTTGGGTCGGTACTTACGTGCCATCCCTGAACGTACATATACTTATGTATTTATATAAGTGTACATTCTTATTAAATCGCTAATACCCATTTATATGGTATTATGCATGTAACATTACAGACATTGTAGTTCTAAAGGAGTTTGGATCAGATCTAAAGGAGCTTAGATAAGGGCTCATGGTTAGCCACGCTGAGACATATAATTGTTAAATCTTAGCACAGCTAAGTGTTAGCTAGTTATAATATTCAGTAGATCCAAGAGTTTGAGCCTTGTCTGTAATGGGACACAGACCTGAGAATATACTATTAACTGCATAGTTTTAAGAGTTGCAATCGGGTGCCAAAAAATGAATATTGTACAAGTATGTTCTCAAATAATTGTCCTTGATTTATTTCTGTCGATGCGCGTCTGTTGGTAGATACCTTTATATATAGATCAGCATATGTCATACCTATAGGGTATAGATGGTCATTCCTGACTAACTGTGAGCTTAGAGCTCATATTGACATATAGATATCCAGTTAGGAATGGATATGGGACAGACTCACGAAGGTCTCCGATAGACACTTAATGTAAGCCGTCAACAGAGGGTCTTCTCGGGTT
Source organism: Ailanthus altissimus (assembly GCA_946807835.1). Taxonomy (NCBI): domain Eukaryota; kingdom Viridiplantae; phylum Streptophyta; class Magnoliopsida; order Sapindales; family Simaroubaceae; genus Ailanthus; species Ailanthus altissimus. The sequence goes on along the minus strand of OX327690.1, from coordinate 2,011,754 downwards.
GAGTAGTATACATGGTCCTTTGACCTGAGTGCTAGGTGGGCTTGTAAGTGATCCATCATACTTTAGTTCCACGCATGTCACAGACCTTTTATGGTGTGACCGCTGGGTATGGTCTGATGTGTACAGATATGGGATCCGTCAGCTCCTATATGGAGTTAGATATCCAGATGCTTCGAGACTGTATCTCGAAAAGTCTTGTGGCTACAAGCAATCATTCCGAGAAAGAGTTCTACCAGGGTAGAACAATATGGCAAATGAGTTTGCGCATGTTGTTTAGTGAGATACAAGTCTGGAGATAGGACATAGATGAGCACATGGGAATTTAACGGTGAAAATCTATATCCCCGCACTTCTAGGATATAATGACAGAAGGACTATACTATGCGTTGTAACCTCAATTTGTATAGTTCAACGCGCTGATTTGCATATCCGTGACGTATGCGTGGGGTATTGCTCACGGACTCATGGAATAATTCTATTTGACAAATCGGGCGTAGGACCTAGGGAGTCCCTCGATATGAAGTGTATTCGTTGTGCACTGGGGCAGCGTGCCAGATTAAATTGTTTAATTTAGCAATATTCAGTACAACCACGAAAATACGTGCGTGTCTATATTTAAGTATTAAATACAACAATTAGTTAATAATTATTATTTATTAATTATAGTATGACACGTGGCGTATTGTTAACACTCAGTTGAGTTTACCAAAGTGTGATTTGATGGGACCCACTAGGGGTAAACTTGGTAACTATTTATTAGGGGCAAAATAGTCATTTCTCACTTTGATTATTTAATTGTTAAATAATTAAATATCTCTCTTATTATATTATATTATATAGTATTTTATTATATAATACATTATTATATTATATAATATTTTATTATTAGATACTATATATATATTAATATTATATTTTGGTACCAAATAGTTGGCACCCATTAATAATTTTATATTATTATTACATATTATATTATATTATTATTTTATTTTATATATATATAAAGAGAAGAGAGACTAAAATTGAAATTGGTGTGTCGGCCAAAATGGCCGAGAAAGAAGAAGGAAGAAATGAAGAGAAAAAAAAAGAAGAGAAGAGAAAGAAGAAGAAAGAAAAGAAAAGAAAAAGAAAGGAAAAGGAAAAATGAAATCATAGTATTTCATTTTTCCTATGCTTCTAATTGGAGCAATTATGAATTGTTTTAAATTTTCTATTTCATATCTTTTTGGAGAAAAGTATAAAACACACACCAACTATTTTGGGGTTTAAGAGTTAAACCCGATGCTGTGTAGAGGGCTACTGTTCAAGCTTACAAAGCCTACCGAGTTGGTGACTAGAACTGCACACGAGTTGATCTCCATATGGACTCTATGAAAAACACGTGTCTAACATTACACGTTGAGGTGAGTTCTCTACCCAATTAATATATTAATGTAATTAATATATTTATTTATGGTGTTTATTGTAAAATTTATACGCTTTCGTCGCGTTAGACAATAGACACAATTGCACATGTATACACCCACATGTGCCATAGATCCGCCAACAAACACATCCTTCTTTATCCTCAAAACTGGATGATAACATCTTATACCTTTTGGTTTATGTTAATAAAATTATCATTATAGACAAGAGTGATAAGTTTGTTCAAAATTTTATCAAGATTGTGGCTTAACAGTTTTTCTTAAAATATCTTGGTTCATTGCACTACTTTTTTGGGATTAAAGTACTTCTACATTCTCAAGGTGTCCTCTCACAACGGTACTATATCCTTGATCTCTTTACTCATACAAACATGCCTATTTCCAAGCCAGTTGCTACAACTACTTGCTACTACGCCTTCAATACTTATCCATCACTTGTCTAAATATTTGGTTATATGGTGAATAAACTTTCTCAATTTATACACCGACCCATAACTGATCAATGGGTTATTATCAAATGTTTGCTTTGCTATTTGTGTGGATCTGCTGATCATAGTGTCTTATTTTATTGAGACTCATCTATATCTCTTCATACCTTTTCCTATTTTATGAAGCTCTAAGAAACATCAAACTGTTTCTCAATCCACTAACAAAGTGAAATATCACTTAATAGAACCATAATTGAAGAACTTTGCTAGATTTGTTCGCATCTGATAGAACTTGGTGTGCCCAATCTCAGAAATTAGTCATCTATTACGACAATGTTGGTGCTTTAAATTTATGCTCAAATCATGTCTTTCACTCTCGTATGAAACAAGTTGCTTTTGGATTATCAATTCATTATGGTGCTCTTAAGGTGGCTCATGTTTCTTCTTTTGATAAACTGGTGGATGCTTTCACCAAAACTTTATTGCCCACTTAATTTTTACTCTTGAGGAATAAAATTGGACTCTCCACTAGAGTTCCATCTTACAAGCATGATATTGAAAGTATAATTACTAAAATATAATTTATTTTTAAAACTTCCCTTTTTAGACAAGTTTGATTTGTTTTGGTACTTCCCTTATTAAGTTTTTTCTACAAATTTTTTTGACTTGCTATTCCTATTAGGTTTATTTCAATTTTAGGTTTACCTTTCCATTTTTAAATTTATTCTAAACACTATAAATATATGCTTAATTAATGAGAAGGTATGCCACGTTTTCTCTTCTCTCCAAATCTACAAAATGACGACATTGTTTCTTTTGAAAATGAATAATAATTCGCCGAGACATACACCAAAATTTTATCCTAATCAATAAACAATTTCACTTAAAAGTTGAAATATCAACTATTTTTAAATCTTTATGTTTATTGGATAAATTTGTTTTATCCATCAAAAAATAAATCTGTGGAAGTTAGAATCGTCTTGTTCATAATTACATGTATAAGAATAGAAGATTACCTCAATCCAGAGGCAGGAATAGTCCAATTTTTTTATTCAGTGAAAAATATGTAAAAGACTTATTCCTATTATTGTTAATTCTACACCTTACCTCTCCTATTTATAAGTATCTCTCTTGGCATTTAGAGTTTGATTAAGATTTGAGCTAGTAGAGGGACTGTAAGACCCATGAACTTCCTAGCCTCAACTTTGTCATCTCATGACTTACTAGTTCTTTTAAGCTAACCTTATGCTATTATATTAAAAGTCAAAAGCTGCACTCTAGTAACCTATATTAAATTAATAAAAGTACATTTTAATTAGAACCCTATTAATTATATTTGGATTGGTCATTGATCAATAATAATCACTTAACAAACCTTATAACTAATGTCTATAATTAAAGTTAGGCTATGAAAAAATATTTTATGTCTTTAATTACCTATTTACCCTGAACTTGTTAAATGTCCAATAATCATTTTCAATATTTATATTTGTAAATAAATTTGTAAATACATATTATTATTAAGTAAACGATTTATTAAAGAAATTGTGGGGACATATCTAAATGATCAAGTATTGCAAATAGCTTATGGATATCATTAAATAGATTTCATCTTGCAAGCATATATTTCTATGAACCATGAAATTATATTTCTAAGCTATCAGAGTTTTAACTGTTTACATAAATGTTACTCTATAATAACTCAAAAGATATAATACATAAATGTAAGTTCATTACTTGCTAAGAATTAAGGTCAATCAAGCTTATTAAAGCTTTTGTGAATTAAGATTTACAACATTTAGTTAACATATCAAAATTTACAGTAGTCTCATTCAATGTATCATATACATTAGTTTTTCTAATTGAAGTATTTACTTCGATGATCAAGGTAATAGTCTACTATAAATAGTAGAAAAACTACAATCGTACATATTGAAATGCCATTTCTTTTAGTGACTATAAAAAAGATTTAATTTATAAAGAACTTGTGATTTATGCTCAATACATAGATTACATATTTTATAAATATGGACTCATCAATATATGCTCAATACATGTGTGAATAAAGTTATTAGTCAAATAAAATATTATTATACATACTTTAAGGACACAAAATAATATTACATATCTAACAATCTCCCACTTGTCCTAAAGTTTAACAAGCATCTATCCAACCCCTATATCATCCATATGAGTTTTGAACTCTTTAAATATTTTGATTAGTTTTTGTTAAAAAAACAAATAATGTCTAAAGTTTATGATTTTACAATAGAAAGGCAAATTTAAGTAAGTATGAAACTTTTAAAATCATGATTTGACATATTAACTACTTTATTGTCATCAAGAAGCTTACTGCATATATTAATTTATTCAATATTGAAATTGAAGTATTTGAAAAAAAAAAGAGTAACTTAGTAATTCCACCAAACTTTGAATTAAAAAAATTAAAATGGATTTAAAATTCAAATAAAAAATAATAGTATAAATACAATTATCCATAAAAACTCATTTACATAAAAGAAAATTATGTAGATTGTATTAATTGGAAAATAAATATAGAAATTCAATCAATTAAAAGAGAATATAAACCATAATTATCACATTAATGTTCATGTACATATATTGTCCATGTATATGATATTTTTTCTATTTACGATATTATTTACCTATACAGTACTATTTACATACCCGATTATGTTTATACAAAAATAGTGGGAGTTAGTTCAAGTGAGAAACTAATCGTGGTCAATAACATGACAATGAAGTATGAGTTTAAGAATTTCAACAAGAATGATTTCTTATTGTGGAAGATGAAAATGATGACAATTTATAGGAAAGATCATTGCTTTGTGGCAATTAGGTACAAACAGTAACACCTCGAAATATTTATTTATTAGATTAATTGTTTTATTTATTAGAATTAATTTTATTTATTTTGATTAAATTTATTAGTCAAAGAAATGGAAGAATTTGATTGTTTGAAAAAGTGTAGTATGGTATAAGTGTTTGCATGGAATTAAAACATATGCTATTAAGACTTTTTCAACAAGTGGACCAATGAGATTTCGCCAACATTTTTAAATGGAATTTACCAGAATTAGTTAGATTTGAACTAGATTTTTATTTTGTTTAGTTATGAATAGTTCTTAGATTTTTGGACCAATCAAATGCTACCATTTCTAACCAATAATATTTTTGTAATTTCGAGTTTAGTTGGGGGTATTTTTGAAAAGAAAAATGAAGATTATAAAAGGGGGAATAATATTGAAAAATTAGACAATTCTAAACCCTTTAGCCGTCCCCCCTATTTGTATTTTCTCTCCATTTTTCTTTTATCCCCCTTTAAATTCAACAATTCTCAATACTTCCATTAGTAAATTAAGCCCTCAAACCCTTAATTAAACCCATTTTCGTCAAGTTTCAAGGATCAATTTTAAGTTAAAAGGTGTTATTTAAGGTGAGTTGATGCTAAATTTTCTATTGAATATGGATTTAGGATTTTAAGGGTTAATAGATGAAATAGCCATGTAGAATTAAGGATTTGTGCATTTAATTTGGTAAATTAGAACTTTATTCATTATTTGTATATTTTGGCATATTAAGGTGAAAGCTAGCCAAGGGAAGGAGAAGGAGAAGAAGTGAGTCACAAGTGGAGGAATTAAGTTTATAAGGTTAGTGTACACTTTAGGTTGAAACTTTAATTTTTTTTTTTTACTTTAGGGAATTTAGTGTATATTTATGTGATTTAATAATATGATGGATGAGTGTGTTGAACTATGGCATTGAATTGATAATTATATTATTTCTAAATGAATTAAATATGTTTTGAATATTGGTTATTAAATGGTGTTCAAAATTAAAAAGAATTGGGCATAAATATGAATTTTGAGAAAAATAGGACTTATATGAAAATTTTGGAATAATCTGGACTAATTTGTACATATCTAAAAATTTTAGGCCTTTATGTGAATTATTATGGAATTAAAACTTAAATATGACTTTTTGAAGAAATTGGGGCCTAATTACAAAATTTTAGAAAATTCGGGCCTATAAGTGAAAAATTAGAAAATTTTAGGCTGAATTATTAAATATGAAAAATCTGGAACTTATTTGGGTTTTTTTTGAATATTCTGAACCTATATAAAAGCTTTTGAAATATTTGGGCTTATGTGTAAAATTTTAAAAAAATTTAGACATAAAGGTAAATAGTAAAAAATTTTGGGCTTATTTGTAATAATAAAAAAAATATTTGTGTCTAAATATGAATAATTAGAGAAATTGAGTAAATGTGATTTTTTATAATAATTTAGTTTAATAATAATAATAATAGTAATAATAATAAATTTGTGTTAAAATTTGTTAAAGAAAAATAATGTATTAATAATATTATTGAGACACCGTAAGTAAACCTGAACATTGGTAGGGAGAATTGGTAGTTGGCATGCCAATAGGGTATTATAGCAGTACTGCACTGTTTACTTGTTTGATGACACCACTCTGTGTATCTAATCTGTTATCTGTTTTAATCTATTCTAAATTCAGTGGGTATTCACCGAGTGGCCGATGTCGAATCACTATCTGATATCTGTTAGCCCATTAGCCAATCCATGGTATCGTGTCAGTGTTTATTTTGGGCGCCTACTTGGATTATTTGTAATTTAGTAAATATTTAATATATGGATTGGTATATTTATAATATGCTATGTGTAAATGAGAAATTGAATAATGTTTTGGTTTAATGAAATAATTAATTGATAAATTTTGATTTATTATGTTATATGGCTAAATTGGTTATTATTAAAAATTTTATTATATATATATGATTTATTTGCAAAAAGGTTATAAAACTTTATTATACTCTTTCAACTTTTATGTACACCCACTAAGTCATTGTGCTTAGCGCATTGGATTTACTATGCATAGGTAATAGAGTTGTCATCCTTAAAGACTGAAGAATGAATCTTTTTGTAGCAACTCAGAGTTGTTCACTTCCTCTATATATGTATAATTATATTTGGTAAATATTTTAGTTGTCTATAAATTATCATATATTATATTATAGACATAAATTGTATGTATGTGTATATATGTATTTCCTCAGAACTATTTTCTTTAAAACTATAATGATATATGATATTTATATTAATAATATGTTAGATTTGAAATAGTTTGGTAAAGGTTTGATGTATTTAGATTACAATATAAGTTATGGATATTTGTTGGAAAAATGAAAGTTGGTTGAAAATTGATATTAAAATTTGGGAGGGTTTCCTTTTGTTATAGGTAGTGTAAAGTCCAATTTTTAGGGGAGATTCTGACAATTTTTCTAGTAAATGTTTATTTAAAAAAAAATTAAATGTGTTTTTGGTAAATTTAAATAATTGTTTATTGTTGTTTGTGTATGATGCTATTGTAGCATCCCCTGATCTCATGTCTTGATGAGAGGCGAGTATGGAGGGTGTTACATAAACCAACAGGAATGATCAATGAAATATGAGAAGAGATAGATAGATATTCTATTACAAACTTGCATCTAGCACTAGCAGATGAAGTACTATAGAGCATAATAAAGAAAAAGAAAACAAAGGAGATTTAGGATACTTTGACAACATTATATTATACTAACTCACTTTATAATAATATCTTCTTAAAAATAAGTCTCTGCACCTTTTGAGTGCTAAAATCCATGATGGTAACTAATTATAGACACTTAAAATACTTTACTTTTGCAACTTATTAAGTTATATCATAATAACTATTAGAATGTGTGCTCATGTGCCTCCCAAATTTGTATGAACATTGTATTTTTATATTTATGCAATAAATAAATATTTTATTAAATCATTAATTATTTCTTGTAAGGTAAGATGCTTATAATATTTCATACATTATATTGATATAAAGGAATTCAAATCAGGTCTAAAAAGTTAGAACTTTGTTTAAAATGGGATAAAGATGTGAGAATACACTAACAATGACATAGTTGCAAAAAGTTGCAAGTGTTCCTAGGAAATGTCAATGTGCAAGTATATTCTCAAATTATAAGTTCCTGAGTTTAGTGTATATCTATATCTAGATGGTTCAGATGGTTAAGCTTAACAGACCATGAGCTTAGTGGCATATAGATAAATAGGAATTAAGTGAGGACTAGATACTGAATGAGATTCAATGAAGACCTCCAATAAATATCCTATAAACTTGTTAATGGAGGGTCTTCTTGAGTTAAGTAGCCTTCGTAGTCCTTTGAGATGAGCACCTTGATGGGTTTGTGAGTGATCCATCATACTTAGGTTTCACATATATCAGAGATCTTTTATGGTCTGACCGATGGGTATAGTCTAATGCTTATAGAGTCCGGTGTGTGTAGATATGGGATCCATTAGCTCTTATGGGTGAGTTAAATATTCAGATATCCTAAGGTTGTATTCTAGGAAGTATTATAGCCATAATCATTAAAAATGAGAAAACGTTTCTCATGGTATAAATAATATCGCAAATGAGTTTATGGATATTATTTATTAGAATACAAATTGAAGAGATAAGTTTATGGTTGAGCAATAAAGAACTTGACGCTGTTGATCTATGTCTCTACTATTTCTAGATATATATGATAGAAGGATTGTACAAATATGGATTAACCTTAACTTGTATAGTTCAACTAGCCATTTTGTATTATTTATAATGTGTATGGGGGCATCGGTTATAGACTTACGAAAATGTTCAGTGAGAAAAAATGGATATAAACCTATAGAGCCTCACTATAGAAAGTGTGCTCGTTGAGCATATGGGTAATGCACCGAATCAAATTGTTCAATCTAGGAAGTTTTCTGAATCTATGAATTTATTTTAGAGTCTCTCGAGGAATAGCTAAGGTTTAAGTGTTAAACCTATGATTGTGCTAAGTGAGACTTGACACTTTTATCTACCTAATGTATGCCTCAAATTGTGCCAATAATTTGTATGGGTACTAAATTGGACATTGGTAAACTATAAAATAATTGTTGTTTCTTATCATATAAAATTAGGTCAAGTTTAACAAAAATCAAGCTTTTATATTAAGCAACACAATCATTTTGTATATTAAATTAAATTGTTTCATTTATAACATTTGCCATCAATACTTGTTCTTTTTTTATTGGCCATTCATAATTCAATTCAAAACAAATCAAATGAATTTGATTCTTGTTAAAAATGAGAGGTGGCTTGATTTCATTATCTTACCACATTGGAGGTTGATAAGGCGTAATTGTATAAAATATTTTATCCTTTTAAACTTGATTTTTGTTCATTTTATCCCAATAATTTGGCTATTTATGTATATTAATGTTGTTTTATAGGTTTAAGCACTATCGGAGCAAAAGTACCAGAAACCGGATGCAAATGAAGCTATTTGAGATGAGAATTCGAAAAGGGACTAAAATGCTCAAAACATGAACAGTACGAGTGAACAGTGCAGTTTCTATAGTGCATGAACAGTGCAATGCCGGGGCATTCAATTTGAGTGCGGGGGCGCCAATTCCAGAAACTCCATGCCACGACATTGAATCCGAATGCCGCGACACTGAATTCTGGGCACTTTTTAAGGATATTTTTGTCCTCTTTTTGAAACCCTAAACCTATATAAACACCCATTGTTGAACCAAGAAGAGTTGGGCAGTAGAGAGCACGAAAATAAACACTTCATTTGGGTCTTGGAAGTAAGAACAACAATAAGAGGCAAAATCAAGAGGAAGAAGAAGCATTTCTGCATTATGGAGGAAGAACATCACCATTACATCAAGGAAAATTTCTTCTTCTCTTCAAATTTGTATTTGCTGTTGATTCCAATATGTATAATAATGTTGTTAGATGCTCTAAACTTATGTTTTTAATTATGAACTAAGTTTTATTGCTAAGATTACAATGTGAACTCACATGTAGCTTGGATTGATTATTTTCCATTATTTGTCATATTAGTATTGAATTGTTCAATTTGTTCTATGCTTAATGCTTTTAATTATATGATAATGTATTACATTGATTTGGGAACTTTAATGAACTTGAAAAAGGGAATTTTGTATTGGCTATGGATAAATTGATGTATGATCATTGTGTAAAAGCATGAGTTCCATATGACATATATGACCATTTAGAGAATTTGAACTTAATGAATCTTATTTCAATTTGATTATTATAGACATATAGATAATTGATTGAATAAGATATACTCACTTGACCATCGAAAGAGGCTTGTGAAGATATTAAGTTCTTGGTTAACATTAATATTAATAGTTCTAAGGGGAGTAATTGAATTCAAGTGAGGTATTGAGGGATTGTTGTAATTCTAGGCATTTGAGTATTTGTGCTATGACGTTTGTTCTCTTTGCTCAATTTTTGTAATTATTCTTTTTATTTAGTTAGCTTAGATATAACAATCTTTGAATTGCCAATATCTTGAATAAGAATAAGAGAACATAATTTTAGTACTTAGCAAGTAGTAATAACAATTCCCCGTGGGATCGACACTCTACTTATCATATATTACTTGTTGCGATAACGTATACTTGTGTTAGATTGTGTTATAGAAATCACACAATAGAGGCCACTAACTACCTCCTTAATTTAGCCACCAAGACAAGCACCATATTCAACAAATATTGCCAAGCTACTATTGGCATTAATCAAGTGTTGTTATGCTTTATTAAGTGGCAGCTAAGAGTAATTCAATTGGATAAAACAGGTGGCAATTTCACTATATAAATGGCTGAGAAATGTGAATTGAAGTGTGAAAATTTAATTAAGTCGAGCAGTGAATTTGAAATGCTTTTAAAAGGTTAGGTGTTAACCGAGAAACTAAAAGAAATTTAAGCAAAGTAATTTATATCCGAGAGATAGAATTAATGCTAAAGTTTCTTCAACCGTTCTGAAACAAAGCTACCATTCTAACTTGATGAAGCCCACTACGTCTTCAGTAGAATTGCTTAAAGTACGCTTCAACGGTAAGTCTCCTAATCTCATTAATGTAATGAGATAATATTGTGTGGTATATTTCTACTGTGTTGTATATAAGACATACAATGTTTTAAATTGTTTAAAATGCACACATTCACCTGTTGCATGGTGCACATATACATAACACCCAATATTAACATCCTAAAAAACTATCTAATCTTTTGTGATGTCTAGGCTTTTATTCTTAAAAAAGAAAACAAACACAAAAACAAAGAAGAAAGAGTAACTAATTCACATTAAGTAGAAACATTACTAATGATGAGAGGACGGTCAATTAAGCATGGCTCAGTAAGAGTTATAGACAAGAAATATCAAAGTCAAAGAGTAAGAAAAATATCAATTACTATAACTATAGTAAGAAAGGGCATGTAAAAAGTGAGTGTTAAAAAGTACAAAGAAGACTGCTAAGCTACCAAAATCTTAAGATTGTGTCAAAGAAGTTCTGACAATGGCAACATTTTACAAAATAAACAATGACTATTTCTAAGGATTGAAAGAAGCTCATCGAGGCTTGGATAATAGATTTGGGAGCAGCATGGCACATAACATCTCAACAAAATCAATTTCATAATTATAAACCCATTCTAGAGGATCAATGTTCAATGGTGTGATAATTATATTTTAGATATTGTTGACATTGACACATCATGTTGAAGATGTATAATGACATGATTCACACTATCTAAGAGGTATGACAGGTGAAAAGTTTGAAGAAAAATCTAATGTCTTTAGAATAACTAGATAAGCTCGATTGTAAGACTCATATACAAAATAAAGTCATAGAGATTGTTAGACACATGCTTATGGTAATAAAGGCATAGAAGATAACTGCTAAGTAATATATGCTTTTGAGGGAATATACATAAAGGAGAGACATCTATTACATCAACTAGTTTTATAAAAGAGATAATGATATTATGGCACTGAAAACCTTATCACATGTTAGAATGCGGTTTGAAATTGTCTTTGATTAAAAGTTACTTTTTGGACTTAAAAAATGTTTCTTTACCTTTTTGTAAGCATTTTGTTACAAGTAATTAACATAAATTGAAGTTTAGCATATCAACAACTAAGAGTAATGCCATTTTAAACTTAATTTTTTCTGATGTTAGTAAGCAATAGTTATATCTTTAAAAGCAATATGCTTTATGTCATTTATTGATGATTACTTCAAGAGATATTAGGTTTATCTAATTGGAGGAAAGGCAAATTTGTTTCCAGTATTCAAAGTCTTCAAAGTACGGGTGGAACTTGAATTTGATAAGAATATTAAGTGTTTGAGAACTATTAACAACAAAGAATATATCAATGAGGAATTTTATACATTTCATCAATAAAAAGGCATCAAGAGGAGTTCACAACAATGTACACTCCTTAAAGCTCACATAACATTATTCAAAAGAACCAAACCAATGTTAACGACTGGAGGCCTAGCCAAATCATTCTTAGCATAAGCAGTCAAAACAGTTTGTTATATAATCAATCAATTTCTATTAACAATGCTTGATGTAAAGACATTGTGGAATTTAGACTAGCAAGACAAGTGACTATTTTAGGTTACATACATTTAGAAGTCTTATATACATGATGCATAACACTTAAGAAGTTAGAAATTTGATCCGAAATCCAAGAAACATATAACTTATGGGTATACTGATGGAGTTAAAGGGTATTGTTTATAGGATCCCAATGCCTATAGGGTAGTTATCAACAGAGATGTAATATTTACAGAAGATAATATGTAAATAAAATAAAGTGATAGCACTGTGAAAGAGAACTCAAAGACTGCTTTAGTTCTGATGGAAAAAGAGTCAGAACAAGAAGATTCTTCGAAATAGTATCGGAGCACAATGTCTAAGAATGCGTTGAGCTAATATCTGTTAGTCTATTAATTAGTATAAGGTCTATAGCGTTTGGCATACATATTATCATACGGAGGGCAATGTTTCATACTATCTTCTAATAGAGAATGAAGAGACATCGACTTTTCCAATAAGCAGTGAATAGCTTAAATGCATCTCTATGGATAACAATAATGTATGAGAAAATTTAAGCACTTCAAAAGAACAAATCATGGATTTTGTACCACTACCACACAAAAGTAAAGCTATTGGAAGCAAATGGGTCTATAAAATCAAGATATATAATAATGATCAAGTGGAGCAGTATTGTGCAAGATTAGAGGTAAAAAGGTATGCTAAAAAAGAAGATATTAATTTCAATTAAATCTTTGTAACTGTTGTTAAAGGCACCATAGTTCGAGTAGTCTAGGCTATGTGTGCTATAATTGATTTACATATAGAACAACTAGATGTAAAAAAGGTTGTGTTTTCAGGTTGATCTTAAAGAAGAAATTTACATGCTTTAACTACAAAGGTTTTGTAGAAACGTGAAAAGAAAAAGTAGAGTGTAGGTCGAATAAATCTCTTTAAAGTCTCAAATAGGTTTCGAGTATTAGTATAAGAGATTTGTGTCTTTTATATCAAGCCTTGGATATAACAAACTTAATGTAGACTATTGTGCATAGTTTATGAGGTTTAGTGATAATGATTTCATTATGTTTTTATCATATGTTAACAAAATATTAGTAGTAAGCCTAGAAAAAAAAGTTTGACTTATAGAGTTAAAGGTTCAAATGGATAGGGAATTTAACATGAAGGGTTTAAGACTACTAAACAAGATTTTCGGGATATGTAATAGAAAGATTTTGCTTTATTAAACAATCTAATTGAATATATTGTAACATTTAATATGCAAGATTTTAATCTAGTTTTTACTCACTTCCTATTAATTTCAAATTATTCTCAATTATGTGTAATAAAAATGAAGTAAAGAAGAAGGAGATGTCTCAAGTATCTTATGATCAATAGTGGGAACCTTAATGTTTATTGCGATTTACATGAAATCAAACATTGTACAAGTTGTTTGACTTCACCTAAATCTAATTATTCTTCTTAGTTTAATTCATCTATAGGAATTGCTAACCAAGAACTCTAATATCTTCATATGCCTCTTTTGATAGTTACATGAAAATATCTTATCAAAACAACCATCCATATTCCTATGATAATTAGATTATTACGAGACTCGTTAAAAATAGGTTCTCTAACAATTATATATGCTATGTAAGTATATTCCTATCTTAAATAAAACTCAAAGCTATTATGCCATGATCATATATCATTCTATTCAAGGCTAACTATAAAAATCTTATTTCCAAATTCATTAGGGTTTCAAAATAAATCTAATTAGTGATCAAGTAATTAAAGCATTAAATATAAAATAGAATGAACAATTTATATTGATTCATAAAATAAGAAAAAAAAATCTCAATTCAAGTCATTTTAAGTTCAAATTGCAAATTCTAGATACGAAATTAATTCAAGATGAAATAAAGTAAAATCAAAGATGAGTTCCAACTTGCTCATTAAAAATACAAAGAATTAAGAAAAACAAAGAGAGAACAGAAAAAAATGAGGTAGCACCATTAATCTCCTTTTTTTTTCCTTCTTTACATTTTTTGGGTGTTCTCTTTCTCAGATAGCTTCCTTCAACGAACCCTACACACCTCTATTTATAGCTTTTGCACTTCAAAGTCAAAAATGGGAAAATAAGATTAGTTTTTTGAAATTCTAATCGTGATTGGTGCTATGCCTTAATGTTGAATTTTCCCATTTTAGCGTTATGATGCCAACTTACTACTTCGGCTTCCTTTGCTCTGAAATAAACATTTTTTTAATTTCTTCCTCAACTTCTCAAAAACTTCCTCCAAGTTCTAAACTATAAAATAGGGCTAAACAAGTAAAAATACTCAATAAATACTTTAAAAACTAACAAATAGCAAGCTTAAAGATAATGTAAAAATTTAAGTTATCAAATACCACCAAACTTAGCTGCTTGCTAGTCCTCCAAGAAACAAAAGAAAGCTAAATCCTATAACTAAATTAATGTTTTGGTTGATGTCAACAAATTGTCTCAAAGATTGTATGAAGTTTACAGCTTAGGGAAAACTCTAGACACTATAAAATTTTAAAATGTCAATCCAAGAACTAGACTTATTGTGCATCTGATTCATTTGGTGTGTGTATAGTTGTTTTCATTAGTCATTTATATTTGAATTAATTTATGCACACAAGTATTCGAAAAATTTATCTCTAAAATAATTTTTACTCGTATTCCTTATGCTTTTTTTTTTTTGCACAACTCTCCACTAATATAGATACACATATAACCATGGATCAAATAGCATAACTTCACACATAAACACACACTCTTCTCTAGGATTATCCAAACCCTTTATTTAGCTCCTCCAATGATTCACTTAAACTTACTTACAAACCTTATTTGTCAAACTTTATTTCGCATCCTTTCCTTTTTTTTGTTGACTGTCTTTTTCTCTTCTTTTTTTTTTTAAAAAGAAAAATTGAAGTCACTACACCAATAAACTTGAATCTTTTTAACTTTCTTCTCTTTCTTTCTTTTTTGTTTTTTTCATTTTTTATTTATAGGGCTGTAATAAACTTCATCACTAATAAATTCTCTTTTTTTTCTCCACATAATAAAACCCACAATTGATTATGTATCCCATTCATTTCTCCCATAAGTTATCAATATTTTGCATAATTCACTAGATTGATCATTATACTTATGGTGTAAAGGGCGTATGAAGAAAGTTTCTTTTTTTTAAAGGCTAAGATACAATTGTGGTTAACAAAGAGAGCAATCATTAGGCTTAAAGAGGATAACTAGATAAAAATATACATAGGTAGGCTCGAAAGGTTTAAATGATCCAAAGATGGCCTAAATCAATTCCTTAATCATATATGATCTAAAATTTCATCTCAAGTGGTAATCAAATAATTTCTAGGAAGTGTGAGACCTTAAGTGTATTTGTCACACATAAAAATTCTCTAAGTGGTAACTATGTGCTGAATGTGTTCAAAGAATCACAAATATGGCAAAGTTTTTTTTATAAAAGATTAAACATACAAACAATTGTAGCATTTATACTCAGAATTATATCAATTACAACCAAGTTTTTATTATTAACTATTAAAAATCATAATAAGCCTGGACCTAATTATTAATCTATGCAATACAAAAAAAATTACCAGTAGTATAAAGTTAATAGATAAGATAAAAAGAAAACAATTAACATAGTGAATTTTTTCTCTCCTCCAAACTTAAGATACAAATTATCCCCAATGGCAAGAGAAAAGAAAGAAGAAAATACTTCCCTGTTAGTAGATAGTCACACTCACACATCTACCGTATTGGTTAGCCTGTCATTTTTGTTTGCAAGTTATGGGAAAGTGAGGAAGAAACAGATGTAGAAATAGAAACAATTTTCGAAAAGGGAAGGGAGGGGGACTGTGCACAATAACTGGTGCTTTATTTAGTCTTAGTGCTGTGGCATTTAGTCTTGGTGCTACAGCACTGGACCTAAAAATTGAGGCCTTTCTTTCCATCCCTAGGCACCATGGCTTTAACTTCTGAGCATTATAATTCGGAGGTTCTATATTGTAGATGTTGCGGTCTTACATCTTAGTGCTGTAGTGCTTGCATTTTGTCTCAAAGCCTTTTTTGGCTAAATTTGGCACTACAACCCTAGCTTTAGGCATTGTAGCACTTATTTGCTTTTATTTTTTTTTTATATTGTTGATATAGAAAAAAAAATGCCACGACATCAAACATAAAAATTTACTTGGGTTGCATCCCAAGCGTGCTTGATTTAACGTGGCAGATCATTTATTGAGATGAAGAATTTTTTTCTAATCAATCTCTTTTCTAAGATATTGCTAGAGTCATTTGGCCATTAGCCTTAAGAGTCCTTTTGAAATTTTCATAAGAAAATACCAAGGAAGTGGCCTTAACCATTTTGCTTTGAGCTTTCCCAGAAAAAGTTTTAACCTTGAACAAAAGAGAAAACCATGCTAGCTTGGTTTGAATTGCCACTCTATAATCTCCTTGGAACCATTCTTTTTTATGGCCACTGATAACTATTAGAAGCGATCTCTTCTAACCAGTCATAGGCCTCATCAGTAGATTTCCTCATCAATCTTGTTGTAGCATCAATAATTGTCTTTAAATGTCCTAACAATCCATTGTAAAAAGTTTGCATAATTGTCTTGAATCTCTCATATGTTTAATAAAGTGATTATAACACAAATTACATAAAAGCAAGTGATGTCTTTCCTCAGTTTAGATATCTTGGTTGTTGGAAAAAATTTTGTTAAGAACTTTTAGGTCAAATTATACATTAGCCCGTTATTTTCTTTGTCTTAAAGTTAAAAAGAAAAAGGCGAAAGTCGTATTGTGCCATCTCAAACCCTATTATACTTGTATATAATGCAAATATTTAGAAAATTCATGATATGCTCATTTGTAACATCATTAGGCAGCTTAATGAATTGATTTCAAAGTTGCTCACAGTAATGGCAGATCTTTGAATGCTGGAAGAATGAATGTTATCAACAAGTGGAAATGCACAATCATGCAATAACCTTTGCTCTACAACTTGATTTTAATAAGCCATTATGTCAGGTTAATGTAAAGCTTAGTTCCATTTTTTTCGAATTCTCCTCAAAGGTCTTTCAATCTCTGGATCAAAAGAAAATAGTTCAATGCTTCACAAATGTTACATAAATGGTTGAAACGTAACTATAAAACAAAAGTAAAAGATTTGAATTAACAGGAGGTTAGATTGGTATTAATATTAAAAAGGATAATAAATAATGCACTAGCAACGGTACTAAAAACTTGTGTAAATTAGAATGCAAATGTATATTATCGTAAATTTGGTAATATAATGATAAATCAAGTATCATTCACATGAGAAATTGTTATTAATTTTGTCAAGTGCTAAAATTATATCTTTCTACCCTTGCCTAAAAATTAAAAAATTAGCATTTTTCATATTTGTACCAAATCTCTAGAAAACTTTCTCCAAGCTTCCAAACTACAAAATACAACTAAAACAAGTAAAAATACTCAATTAATGTATAAAAACTAACAAATTCCAAGCTAGAAGATGACGTTAAAATTCAAGTTATTATACACAAATATAAGAAGATTATAATGTATTGTGATAGTCAAAGTGCATTGTAAATTGTGATAAATCTAGTTTTTTATTTAAGAATAAAGCATATAAGATTTTGAAAATCCTAATTGATGCATTAATCAAATCAATTCATATTAAAAAGTTCACATGATGCAGATCCATATGATATCTGATGAAATATAAGTAACATGGCATTGGCAAGATTAGGCGATTGAATATAAAAGTATGATTATTTTAATCAAGTCTCTAAATGAGAGAGAGAAATATTGTGGCCAATAGGCTATGACCCAAAGGTTGCCGCAACATTTGCAATTTGAACCAAAGCAAATGGGTACTGAAAATGAAGAAAGTTTTGGCCCCTACCGAATGCTTAGAGTATTGGCTCCTCTATAAAGAGAGGAGCCTTCTTCTAAGTGTCAAGCATCTAGAATTTAATGATTTTGAATTCTCGTTTTCTTTCTCCAAGCATTTCTCTTATTTTTAGAAGAGGTGAATTATTCTCTCGTAATTATAATTCCCATTTTTCTTTCATAGTGAAATGCTTCTACTATTGTCCATGAATTCAACCTTCAGAATTTTGCGCCTCGGAGGAGCCATAGGCATGTAGCTTACTCAAAAAGCAATAAGGAGGCCTTATGGCCTTACTTTACTAGAAAGAAAATAAATAAATAAACAAAATCAATAAAAATATTTATCTTTTAAAACCTTTATGAAAAAAAATATAATTATATAAACACGTGTATTTAGTTTGTTACCGTAAAAAATTAGTTTTATGACCCCTATCGTAAAACAACTCCCTGTTTTTTAATGACAAACATTTCATGCACTTTGAATACTTTAATATGCATCTTGAAGAAAGAAATTTGTTCAAACAATCACGTCCAGTAACTGTAATATGGATTCATAACTTATAAAAACAAAATAAGGGTTAGTACAATATAATGCATGTTTAAGAAAAAGTCTCAAGATAAGCTAGGTAACTAATATCAAGAGAATCCATGTTTACTAAAAGTCTCGAATTAAAGTCAATAAATATTCCCAGGATAAGCTCCACAAGATCATCATAAATTTTTGCCCCTTAGGCATAGCTCAATTAGTCGTGAATGCTATTTACACCTTACAACTACCTGAATTCAAGTAAGAATAAGTAGTGATGGTTAATGTTCGGTGAGAGAGATTTATCATCTCCCATTTAAACTTTTAAGAACAATTAAAAAAACAAATAATCATAATAAATTCATCAAATCATCAAATCATCAAAAAAACATACATAGTCACGTAAAGAAAATAATTAATCTTGTCAATATCAATTTAATCTCAAAGTCATAATATCATCAAAATACATCCATAAGTTATTTCCCTTTTTACATCATTAACGAAGAAATTGAAATATGGGAGAAATTGAAACTTATTCTCTTATTCGTATGAGCCTTACAAATACTTAATTTATAAATAAAAATGAATGCAAAAAAGAAAATAAATCAAATAAATATTATTATATGATTTTGAGGATATACGACTAATTATGACAATTGACAGAACTTATTGTGCTTTCTATTTTTCCGTTCGGCCAATCACTTTGAGAATCTGCATATGAACTTATTATCCTCCCTCAAGTTGGCAGGAAAACGTTTTTGGACTCCAACTTTATTTTATAAATACCAATGATAGATTTTCCTATGACAAGATCATAAGGCTTGTTAAGAACTAGAGTTCTTATGATCTTGTCATAATTTTTTCTCTATATAAATTCCTATGAACTTGTCATAGAAAATTTTAAACTTTGAGGATTTTTTCAACAATTGTTTTTATTTTAAATCATCCGCCTCATCAATCAAACAACTTCATTCCCTTCTTTTTTTTTTTTATAACACAAACAAAAATTTTTTTTTTTTCCAAAACCAAATAGTCCTCATCTAAAGGTGCTACTCCTCAGCTAATCTAGTTAGGTTATGATAAAACTTTACAAAATTTGGAGACCACAGTGTAGTTGATTAATTTACACTGGGCATAAACAAAATTAAAAGCTTGATCGAATTCTAGCGGATGATGATAATAAAGTGGTCAAGTTGTTCAGATCTAATACCAGTGAGCTTGATGGCATAAATCGAAATGGCTGAGGACTGATCACTTAGTTGGAAAAAATAAAGAGAAGTGGCATTCGAAAAATGAGACTGAATTTAGTGTTGTGGAGCATCAAATGATGGGAACAATTGACTCGGAAGAGAGATCGCTTGACAAAGAGTCGATTTGTGGTCACAGTGAGAAAATTATGATTTTTAGTAAGTAAAGTTAAAAAATAATTTCCTCTCTCTTGATTTATGGATTTTATAAAAGAAGAAATTGGATAATCTAGTTTAACAAAAGAAGATTCCAGATAAAAGTTCAAACAAGAACATAAGAGAAGATGCTCAAGCTCTTGGAAAGATTTAACATGGCATTTTAGATACAATCTTTTCAAGAATAATTGGTGCAAAAAGCTGTAAATGAGGCATGGGATATTCTCTAAGAAGAATTCAGAGAGAGTTTAAACGTTAAAACTTCTAAACTTTAAGATCATGGAAGAGATTTTGAAAATATAAAATTAAAATAGAATGAAATCATGCAAGAATTTCTAAATAGATTTATAGAACTTGTCAATCAAATGAAACTATATGGTGAAAATATCAAAAGCAAGAAGATTGTTGAGAAAGTCCTTCCAAAAAAATTGATCTAATTGTTTCTGTGATGGGGGAAACAAAGGATCTTTCTTTGTTGACAATACAGGAGTTGACGAGTTCTCTTAAATCTTTTGAAAGAAAATTTATGCGACACTCTAAAAAAAGTTGTTGAAAGCGTGTTTTAATCTAATGTGAATCAAGAAAACTCTAGAGGAGGCAAACAAAAAAGAAGTAGAGGGAATGGAATAGGAAATAAAAAAAGAGAAAGAGAAAAGTATAATAATGAAGAAGCATCCTAATTACAAAAATGCAATATTTGTTATAAAAAAAGAGCAATCACATAGAGTGAGATTGTTGGAATAAGAGAAAACCCCAATGCTTTAATTACAAAAAAAAGGTAGTTGTAAAATGATTGTAGATTCAAAAATAATTAATAAACAGTGTTGCGGAAGAAAAAGATGGTGAAAGGAGATTATTTTTTTTGCTTGCCAAAGTGCCTCTGAACCAAAAAAGAGAGGAGATATTTGGTTTCTTGATAGTGGTTGTAGTAACCATATGGTTAGTGATAAAGATATTTTCCTAAATATGGATACTTTAGTTAACTCATAAGTAAAGACTTGTAATAGTTCTTTGGTACATGTAAAAAGAAAAGGAACAATTGAGGTTTAAACCAAGGTGTGAACCAAATACATTCGTGATGTGCTGCTTGTTCTAGATTTAGATCAAAATTTGCTAACAATTAGACAGTTAGTAAGTTGTAAAGAAAATACCCATAGAGAACAACAAAAGCTTTTCTAATTGTTTTTAAATATGAAGGAGATGTAGCCTTAATGACAGAAGCAGTTTATGAATCCTGGCTATAGCATAGATGATTTGGGCACTTGAGCTTTTAAGGGTTGAAATTGATTTATAAAAAGAATATGGTTATGAGATTGCCAAGTAACCTAGAAGATAAAGGAGTTTATGAAGGAAGTGCACTTAGGAAGTACCATTGACAACCTTTTACAAAACCTTTTCCAAATCAGCACAACAAAGACTTTTTTTTGGAGAAAAAATAAAAATACTTTGCAAATTTGGTGTATTCATTGTTTAACTGTGTGGACTGAAACGAAATGGAGAAAAAGAAGAGAAAGAGATTGCCTAAGTGTAATGACTACATTTTACTCAATGAAACAATGTCATTTCAACTTTAAAAAACACCAATGAAACAATGGTGTTTTGGCTTTTCAAGTTTAAAAGGTGTTCAACTAAAATGACGTCGTGTCATATTGATAGCTGAGAAAAAGCAAAAATAAGATTAATAAAAAAATAAAGCATATGCCTACATACCGTTATTTTTGTATGAATATACTCTAGTGTATTGGTAGCTAGTATATATGACTTGGTTACTTTTGATTCATCTTTGAATGAATCAGGTAATTTATTTGTAATTCTTTAAAGATGAACAATCATTTGCAACTCATTTTCACTTTGATTTGTGCAAGGATCAAAATAAGATAAAGTGGTCATTTTTCAAGAAAGTTTATGCCTTAGTTCATGAGGCAATTTCTTTCCCCTGCTGATGAGAATATTATCTCATCAAAATAGAAATCTACAAGTCGTGCGATAAATAGGTCACCCATCAGGGGTTCAAGACACCTTATAATTGATGATGAGTTAAAATCAACATAAATCTCTAAGTAATGTTGAGGTTCAATCTTAGTACATTGTGGGGTACTATAGATACATACACAGGACAACCAAAGATATGCAAATGGGATACATCAATTAGTGATCAAGTACAAGTTGAGAAAATTGATGTTAAGTAGTGGGATTAAAGCTAATTAATGCTATAGCATGCAAAATAGCATGACCCTATATAGAAATTGAAAATTATATGCACATTAATAAAGTATGGGAAATTACCTGGAATCATTTAATTAAAGATTATGCTAATCTATTTTATATGAGAGCATGTAGGTCAAGATGTTCTATATATATTCCCACTGAAGTACTATACTCATCAAATATTTTAGATGTAAATTCATCGATATTGTCTAAATGTATGGTCTTAAAAAGGTATTTTGGAATTATGCCCTCAATTTAATTATTTGTGCTAGTAATCTAGTGAATGTAACATTTCATGTAGGCAATAAACAAACATGTGACCACCGTAAAATGCATTAATTAAAAATTATAAAATAGTAAAATGTCTACTTGGTGGATGAATTAGTTTTCAGATGTCTACTTAGATCTTTAGTAAAAATAATAGAGATTATATACCAATCTTGGAAGGTGATGGTTTAATTACACATTTGCCTGGTGAGCAGGCAGTAAAAATATTCTCATTAGATAACTGAATCTTCAGGTTCTTCAATAAGTGCCCATTGAGAATTTTCAATGATCCTATGCATCATTGTTAATCTTGGATAACTAATTCGATCATGCCATAGTATAAATATTTTTGGATCATTGTATTTTTGGTTCATTACTACATAGCTCTCAATTGAATTTATAACTATATAATACAAACTTAATGATAAGGTATGAAGCTTTTCAAGTATGCATTTCTTATTTGAGATATTAAAAGTAATGTAAAGATATTCTACATTATTTTCACTTAAAATCTCAATGTGATATCCATTTTAGCGGATATTTTAAAACTAAGAAGATTTCTTCTTGATCTGCTTGCATATGAAGCTTCACTTATATATAACTTTGTTCTATTTGTTAACAATATTATTACTCTTCCAGAGCCTTAAATTAGATCTACAAGACCTAATATAATGTTGAATTTTCCTTAAATCGTTGTTAATTTTGAGAAGCATTACTTATCTCAAAGTATAATAAGTGTAGTTGTATGGTCAGCCAAGTAGTTATCCTTAAGTTTCCTTTTCGGAGTGGACAATTAATGCATAAAAGTCATTCCTAACATTAAATAAAAGTTCATATTAGACATCAAGATAGTATAATTACAAACAATTACATTTCCTCTTCATTCATACAAAAAGTTGCATCTTTTCATTAGTATTACAAAAAGCTATATTTCAAACATACAAAAAGTATAACATAGAGATATTTAAAACTTAATGATTATTGTTCCCTTCTTTATCTCCCAGAAATTCAAGGACATCTAGATGAGTAAAATCTATAAGATTTGAGTTATCAATAAGATTCGTCTTTATATTATTTTTCTTTACCTTGATAGATGCCTCATAAAGATTAACTAGATACTTTGGGGTACGACATGTTCATGACCAATGTCTTTTTGAACCACATCGATAACAAGTATTGTTTTCTAATAATTGGGGTATTTATTCTCTACACCATTATTTTTGTTTTGGTGTTTCTGTCCTCTTTTAGTGTTCCTTCATTCTTGGCACTTACGGCCACAATAAGGATGATAATTTTGCCTTCTTCCACAACCATGACCACATCCAGTTTTATTATAAATATTTGCATTTGCTTTTGGGGATGGTTGAGAACCAGTTGGACATGATTCATGATATTTCACTAAGAGCTTATTATTTTGTTCAACAAGCAAAAGACATTAGATTAATCCTATGTATTTTTTAAATCATCCTTTGCCATACTTCTTACTACATAATATGATTAGAGGCATGAAAAGTAGAGAATGCTTTCTCTAACATATCATGTTTTATAAGTTTCTCATTGCACAATTTCATCTGTGAAGTGATTCTAAATAAAGTAGAATTTTGTTCAATAACAATTCTAAACTCTTATAATCGCAGATTCACCCACTCATGTTTTTTATTTTAGAATGAACACATCTTTCGATAATCATATCTTTCTTTTAGATTTTTAGAGGATTTGTGGGTCCTCTACTGTCAAATATTAAGCTCAAGCTCGCATATAGGTGATGATGGAGAAAAATCATAGCTTTTGACTTATCCTGTAGGGACACAACATTTTTTTTCGATTATCTTTTTCAAACCATTGGCTTAGAGATGCATCTTAGCATCTAGTACCCATAATAAATAATTTTTTATAGACTTCAAGAGCATGGATTTGTAAATTTTGTAGAGACATTCTTCACAGGCTTTAAAGATAAAGAAGGGAATTAAAATTAGTATGATGAAATATAAATATTATTAAACAAATATATAACATAAAAATACAAATAAAAAATATTTAGGAGGCATAGTGATGGATGTTTCTATAACGCCAAAATTAAGTAGCACATCCAGAATATAGGAGCTTATTCCTAATTGCAAGATTGTCAAAGTAATAAATAACCTGGTGAGAACGGAGTCAATCTATAGAAAAGTATAATTAAAATTACAAACTATAAATACACTAAAGATAAATAAAGCAGCATAAGAGTTTTGCAAATAATAATTCAAATAACCAATTAAAATGATTGCTAAGGTTAGGAGGATCCACTTTTAGTATATGAAATAAAAATATATTTAGCTCTCTTTATAATGTAATTGGAATCCTCATACAAAGGAGGTTGCAATTGAAAGATATAACAATTAAGGTTTATCATCATTTATATAGTAACTATTATTTATTTTTTTAATTATTATACACAAAATTCGTAAATAAGTTCAAGTATTTATTATGTCAATCTTTATATTTGTTTACAATAACTCATGACTCTCACTTTATAATAAAGGGTATCTACACAAAATCTTATAAATAGTTTAAAAAAATTATTGTGCCAACTATAAATATTGTTTACAATAAATTAAGATTCACCACTTTGCAAAAAAAAAAGTTATCAATATTGCAAAATAAAATACATACATTATATATAAATTTGCTTAACTTAAGAATGCAACATTAAATTTTATACTAAGAGTTTAAGTATATTTTATTACCTTACAAAGAGTTTATCCCTTTTGCTTAAAAAAAAATAAAAATTACTTGAACATAATAAAATTAAAAGACAGAGATGCAATAAGAGATAACATGAACTTTAGACTAATAGATGAAAAAATAATACAACTAAGAGATAATACAAAAAATAAGTATTTTAAACTAAAATTTAGTTCTCTAATTACATATTTTGGGCATAAATAGGCCATTTATTTATAGACCACTTAAGTTTTTGCCCATTTTCCTTAAACACATTACCATTTCTTAAATTTTTAATGTCAATTGCTTCACAAAGGTACACATGTTTTACAATAAAAAAGCCGCTCTATCTTGATCTTAATTTTTCAGGGAATATGTAAAGTTGAAAATTATAAAACAAAATCTTCTAACCAATATCAATTGTTTTTTTTTTTTTGACTTTTTTTGTCATAAAAACCTTTGATTATAGCCTTATAAAATTTTGAATTCTCATATACATCATTTATCAATTCTTTAAGTTTATTTTTTTATAATTTACGTAACTGTCTAAGAGAATCAAATTTTGCATTTTAAAGCTTCAATGGTCTAGTAGGTTTATGTTCAAGTTTTACAGTAAGTGACAAGGTTTCTCATAAACTATCCTATGAGATGACATAACTAACAAAGCTTTAAAAGCAGTTTTATAAGCCTAAAGTGTATCATTATGTCTTAAAGACTAGTCATTGCGATTTGGGTTTACATTTTTTCTAAAATTTATTTTATCGCTTTATTAGCTAGTTTAACTTGTCCACTTGCCTGAGGGTAATAAGGGGTGGTAACTTTATGAGTAATACCATATATTTTTAGGGATATTTTAAATGACCTACTACAAAAGTGCTTACCCCTATCTCTTATAGTGGCTTTAGGGATTCCAAATCAACTCAAGATATTTTTCTTCAAAAATCTACTACGATTAAAAAAATACATAAATCCAAATCATAGTGAAAATAATCCCATGAAATCTACCCCTCAACAATTAAAGATTTCAATCATAAGAATGGGATTCAAAGGCATCATATTTCATTTTGAAATATATCACAAATATTTGATAATTTTCACACGTTTTGCAAAATGCATTGTATCTTTAGATAAAGTGGGCCAATAAAATTTACACTGCAAGATTTTTGTAGCTATTTTCATTGATGAGAAAAGGCTCCCACAAGTTTCTGATTGACAAAATTCAATAACTATGCTTACTTCGTTGTCGAGTATGAACCTTCAAAATATTTGGTCGGGATAATATTTAAAGAGATAAGATCATCCCAATAAAATTTTCTCGCCTTAGTTAGAAATTGCTTTTGTCTTGAGCATTCAATTAATGGGACATTTTTCTTATCACAAGAAAATTAACAATATTTGCATATATTGTAATAGCAAAAAATAAATATTCATCTAGAAAATAGTCATTAATGGGTATTAGTTTTGTTGATAAACCTGGTACGAGTCTTCATAAGTGACCTGCAATAACATTCTCAACTCCCTTCCTATCTTTGATAGTGATGTTAAATTCTTGAAGCAATAAAATCTATCAAATCAGTCTTGGTTTTACATCCTGTTTTGATATTAAGTACCTTACAGCAAATGGTCAGTAAACACAATAGTTAAAAAACCAATTAAGTAAGAACAAAATTTGTGTAATACAAATATTATAGTGAACAATTATTTTTCAGTTGTTATGTAATTCCTTTGTGCACTATTAAGGTTCTACTTGCATAATAAATTCTATAGGGTTTTCCTATTTTTTTGTCCTAATATAGCACTAACAACACAGTCACTTGCATCACACACGAGTCCACCCTATTCCATTTTTATGCATTTTTAATACTTTAAGTAACTTACCTTTTTGTTTACTTATAAGTGTAGAAGATATTGTCACTGAGTTAGATTGTTTCTCTCTAATAAATGCATATTTCATCCCTTCAGATAGAGATTTCAACTCTAACTTTGGTTCTGCTTATCCTCATTTTCTCTTAATTCTTTAAACTTTGGTTTTTCATCTCTTATTTTTCGTCACCTATGCACATTCAAGTAAAGAATATATGTTTGAGATTTTAGGATCTAATTATATATTTGACTCAAATGAATTCATTAAATAAATTTCTATGGGATCAATAGAACTTTCTTTTTTAATAGAACTTTACAATTGTTTCAATCATGTTAGCCTCTTCACTTTTATCCTCCTCCTCATATGGTTGCTTACACATATTGAAAACATTAAGCTCAAATGTCATGTTTTTAAATGAAAACTTTATTACTCCGTTCCTACAATTAATCAAAGTATTAGAAGTTGTTAAAAATGAACGACCTAAAATAACAGGTATTAGATTGCATCCTTTAATAGATTCTGTGTTTAAGACAACAAAATCTACATAATATATGAATTTATCAACTTGAACTAACACATCTTCTGACATCACTCTTTTACTTTTATTGATCTATTAGTAAGCAAAAGAGTTATAAAAGTTGGTTTTAATTCACACATATCAAGCTATAGATAAAATGAATATACTAGTAAATTCACACTAGCACCAAGATCAAGTAAAGCTTGCTCAATTTTATGACTTCCAATAATGCATGCAATTGCAGGATAACCAGGGTCTTTGAATTTCAAAGTATTATTGTTTTGAAGATTGGCACTTTCTTGTTTAACTAGAAATACTTTCTTTCCACATTCATTTTTTATTTTATTATGCATAAATCCTTTAAAATTTGTGTATAAGAGGGAACCTATTTAATAGCATCCAATAAAGGAATATTAACTTTTACCTATTTGAAGATTTAAAAAATTTTAGGACTGTCATTAAACTTCCTAACATTATGTAATGCATGAGGAAATGAGAATGTAGGTGAGGGTTTTGTGTTTTCTTCATTAGGTGTAGGTTTAATGTTTTCCTTACCCTTAGAGATTGATTCATCATTCTTATGAGGTTTAGGAATGTGTATTTCAACAACCTTACCATTTTGAAGAGTGATAACCACTTATACTTGATCCGTGTGTTGGTTTTCTAAACTATATGCATTTTAGATATATTATCCTTTGGAATTTGGTTGTGGTTGAGAAGGAAACTTTTTTTCCTCTTGAATGCCCAGTACGGATGTAAATTTAGTAAGAGTGTCTTTCAAATTAGCAAATGTTTGAGCATTTTCAGAATTTATAGACTTTTGCTTATCAATGAGCATGTAAAGTGTCTTCAAGATATTTTTAGGAGTTAGGATATATAGTGCATAACCTTGAAAGTTTTAAAAAATTTGGTGTGATTAAAAAGGTGGTTATGAAGCCTATATTTGAATGACATTCCTCCAACTAAAATTTAGGTGATTTCTCTAACTATGATTATAGTTTTATGAATATGGGCTATGGTTTGACCACTTACATGTGTTTAGAACAATGGCTTATTCATGGAGACATTCCCTAAATACAAGCAAAGTTAGGCAATCATTGGTATAGTGATCATAGGTTCCACATATAGGACAGATGATTTCTTTAACAGGTGTTAATTGACCACTTTTTTTTATTTTTAAGGTTTCAACTTTTCTAGCTAGGGATGTTAATTTCGCTCAAAGCTCGTGATCTTCCCTAAGGTGATAAATACCCCCACTAGATGCAGTGGTTTAAATTTTGCTAGTTACCTCACAGTTATCAATAGTTACCTAATTTTGAGCCCTTTTCACTAACAAGTCTAGATAGTTCATTGCCTCTTTTAGGTCTTTATCCTCAAATGTTCCATTACATATTATTTATACCATTTTCTAACTTGAGGTGTTAAGCCCTTATAGACATTTGAGACTATCCTCTAAGTCTCAAAGCCATGATGGGGACACGTATTAGGTATTTTCTTATACATTTCCCAATACTGGTTAAAGGTCTCTCCTAGTTTTAGGCAAAAGTGGTAATTTGTATTTGAAAGAATTTGTTCTATTGGAAGGAAATTTTTTTTAAAGAAATTGTTATTGCATTCCATCCCATGAAGAAATTGATCATGGTTTAAGGTTTTGTAGCCATGTTTTAGCTTTACCTTTTAAAGAAAAAGAAAAAAAGTTTAAGTCAAATTGTGTTCATGCTACAATTTAAATCAGTATACATATTACACATTTTTTCAAAATCTATTAAATGTATGTAAAGGTTCTCTACATCTAACCCATGAAAAGTGGATAAAAGTTGGATAATGTCCGA
Organism: Ailanthus altissimus; assembly: GCA_946807835.1. Classification (NCBI taxonomy): domain Eukaryota; kingdom Viridiplantae; phylum Streptophyta; class Magnoliopsida; order Sapindales; family Simaroubaceae; genus Ailanthus; species Ailanthus altissimus. The sequence goes on along the minus strand of OX327690.1, from coordinate 1,982,178 downwards.
TTAAAAATTAAAATGTGTTACATCTAAAAGAAAAATTAAGAAAGATGGTGCACCAGTTCGTGTGGGGTTTATGTAGTCTCTAATTGTCATAGGTCAGTTATTGTCATTATGTTGGGATTGGTTATCCCCCCGAGTCTATGAATCTCTCAATTTGATGATCGGTAATGATGCTATTTGGTGAAGAATGAGAATATGATTGAGAATCAAAAAAATTATCAAAGAAAGTTTTGAAATTTCTTTTCACCATCTGAAAAGACTTAGGATCTTGAAACCAACCACTCATACAAAGAAATAAAACAAAATGCAAATACAATAAATATTACAAACAAAAGAAAAATAAAAAAAGTTATTAAATAAAAGAAAATTAAATAGAAAGGCTAACAATAATTCAGAGGAATAGTATGAACTATTATATGAACTAGTATTTGCCCTTTTGGTAAAATGCTTACATTTCTCTTTATTTTATTTGCAAATCATGGCCTCACTTAAATAAGAAATGTTGCCGCTCCATTTAACACATAAGAAATAATTAGTGTCTAAATCATTTAAGCATGAGGTGCCAATTAAATTTGCACCTCATGCTTATAAAACAAAATGAGGTGGTTGCATCGAGTCTTTTGGCAAGCCGAATAAGAAGAAAATGAGTGGCCATTTTGAATGAAAATGAAACAAATTGAATAGACACCTCATGCTAACAATTTAGCATGATAAAGAATTGTTTTTTATTAATAAGCCAGATGCTCCTTAAAACACCGCCGCCTATTACAAGCTTTAGATATGACCAAATTTGAACTTTGGCTTTAAAAACCTTTAATATCATTTGTTTTATTTTAATATAAACAATTAGTTTGGCCAATTGAAACATGCCACTAAATGCTTAATATTTGTAAGTATATGTTTATAACAAAAACATTTTGGATAAATGACAGAATCCGACCCAGAATCATACAATGTGGACTTAGGTACGCCTTGTCAGGCACCCCAAAGGAATGCTTCCTAGAGTTCGTTGTCAACCCTAGAAAATTCTATGAGGCTAACTTAAAATTTCTCTTAATTTTGTTTTGATATATTTTCATAAATACGGGAAAATTGTTTATTTTTCTAAAAATTTTGGATTAAAACGGATAGAGTTTTCCCTATTTTTATGAAAATCTACATTTTATAAATCTGTAAAAAATACACTCCAAATATTTCTCACATCTCTTAGCTACAAAGGAGACCTCCCGTCCCTTCCCAAATCAATCAACATATGCATTCTTGATCATACTCCAACAGACATCCATAGTAGAAAAACCAACCATTTCAAAAAGGCATAAATATTCATTTTAGTTCCAAAATCTGTTATGCATGCTATACAATGCAGAATTAAATATGATACATGTATATGCACTAAATGTATACATATAGCTCTGTACATGCACAGGAGATCGTCGTAGGGCTGGCCCACTACTGATCTATAGAAGAAACTATAAATTGTACGTTGTTGGCTGTATCTGGGGGGAAAAATAGAAACGCCAAAAAGAAAATGTGAGTTGATAAACTCAATGAGTGGGTATGAAATCTGAATAATTGTGAAAACATACTGAAATTTTGAAAAAGTATTGAAAATTGTTCTAAATTGTTTCAAAATCTCGAATACTGGTAAAACTCTACCAAGAGATTTTCTTTATTTAAAATTTTTAAAACTTAAAAGGCTGCTGCTGAAATCTGTAAACATTATTAACAAAAAAATTTATTTACTAGAAAAAAACTACATATCTCATACAATTGTCTAAAACTTTCGCTCGATTCTAGTCTGTCTGAAAAGCACTAATGCTACCCTAATGCTGGACCCACTCATCGATGTGGCCAATAAAATGAGTAGGTAACAAGGCGGTCTCCGCTAGAAACAACCACTGTGATTAATCTGATAAACTGATAAATCTAAGACATCTCACTGTCTATATGGTGGAACATACATTGCAGACATATAGCAAGACAATACCCCGTAGCATAAGCGACTCACAGACTCGACACCCTGACTCCTCGGAGTTAGTAACACTCAACCCAACTAACTGACCTGCCCACATATATAGGGTGTACGGGCTGGGTCTATACTACCCCACAAGGATCTGAATCTAATAGCTGATAACTAATAAATATGATACCACTAGCCTTTGAAAACTGATAGCATCTAAAATCTGTTTCTTAAAATTGATATGTAAATTTCTAAAATCGGTTTCTTACTACTGAAAAATAAATCTCTAAACTATTGAAAATACTAAATTAAAATTCTAAAATTTTGAGGTATTTTTAAATGAGAAATTTTCAATTCTCATTATATCAAAAAATCAAATAAAAGATCACTATGATTTTCAAATTTTTTAAAAATCACGTAACCTGAATAAATTACCTGAAACAACAATATTTAAATGAGAAAGCACATAAATACTAATAATTTAAAATAAACTACATTTAATTTCTTTTAAATGCTTTCCCACTCACCAATTATCCTATGCTAAATTTTCTTTTCCGGGCTTGTCCTTTCACCGGTTTCGACCTTTAGTACCTACGAAGCATAAATTATGCTTTAGTCACCTTAAAATGGCAAAATTACCAAAATACCCCTAGTGTACATTTTTTGCCACCACCAAAATTCCTTTCTAAATTTATAATTTTGCCCCAACAATCTCAATTTATGCATAAACTACCTTTTTTGTCAAAGGGGTCCATAATCCCTTATAATTTTCTTTAGACATAATTACCCCTAATCTTTGTCATAAATGACCATTATGTCCCATATCCTAACATTGATTTCCACCCATCAAAACTCATCTTAAGGGTCCTAGAATTCATTCTTAACCCTCAATTTTATCTAATTATACTTGTACCACTAAAAATCCTAAAATGACTAAAATGAAATTTTTACAATTTTTCAAATTTCTTCTTACCTATGGTCTTATCTACTCCCCAAATTCCTTCAAATGCCCTAAATTTATTCAATTGAAGTTCAATTATACAAAAAACCCTAATTTACTATTCTAGGGTTTGGAATTCTAACCCTTTTAAGTAAATTTACCCTTAATCCACCTTTAAATCTTGCCTAGGCACTTGGAAATAACTTGAATTTAGTGTGGATGCCTTGATTTGGCATAGAAATGTCATGAGTTTCACTATTCACCTTCTTCTCCCTTCATGGCCGAATTTCTCTCTCTTTTGTTTTTTTTTTTCTTTTAACACTTCCTTGCAATTAAAACACTTGGCCTTTATATATATGTCCAAAAATTGCATAATGAACCTCCAAGAAATGCCTAATTGCTACCTAGTTCTCTAATTAAAAAGCCTTTGATTGATGGCTAATAATTTAATAATTATTACTAATAACTAATAAAATATAATATAATAGACTAATATATGCAATTGTCTCAATTTGATTGGTCCATTTGTCTTAAAATACACATCTTTATCCAAAAAAATGGCTTGCTTAGGGTGTGATGCTTACACCAAAAATTATTTGACAAATATTAAATTTTCACTACTTAGTCAACCGAAAAATTCTAAAAATATTCGGTGACACCCAACACCCAAATTGACTATAAAATTATCCAATTGGGTCTATTACGGCTCATGTAAACACTTAAAAAAATGCTCCGATAATGGTCAAAATCTAAAACTTCTACGATTCCCTAATTGTCAAATACCAAAATTCTAGTTATCTGGCTATTCACGAAAACTTGGCATTACCATAAAGGTTTCATTAGTGTGTTGAAATTTAATTATTAACATTTAATAATTAAATGGGCTTTAAAACCATACCATGTGTTATGCCCTTACAAATTAATGGCATGACATTTGACATCTTATAAAAAGGATAAAGTGGTAATTTCTACTTGCCCCAATTTGGGCTTAACCCTTAAACTGTATGAGAGACCCTGAAATAATTCTGATTTATTAAGAACTTTTTATATCAAACAATTCAATTTGGTGTGCTACCGTAGTGCACAACGAGTGTACTTCATATAGTGAGACTCCCTAGGTTCACACCTGTTTTGTCTTATGAAACGCTTTTATAAGTCTATAAATAATACCTTTACACATATATTATGGAAAAAAAATAAAATAGCATATTGAATCATACAAGTTGCGATTAATATATATTCATATAATTCCTCCGTTATTTATATTCTGGAAGAGCGAAAATATAGATCATCACCATTAAGTCTCCATATGCTCAATGTTAGCACTTATCTCTAAATTTGTATTCTGATAAACAATATCAGCAAAAAGATTTTCTGGAACATAGTCTTGGAACATTTAGATGTATAACTCACGTGTATGAGTTGATGAATCTTATATCTATATACACTGGACTTCATGAGCATCGGACAATACCCAGCGATGTCTAGTGGTCAAATTATGAAAGGTCTCTAACATGTGTGGAGCTTAAGTATAGTGGATCACTTACAAGCCCACCATCTTGCTTAGGTCTATGGACTATGAATACTACTTAACTTGAAAGCATCATCTATTAAGAGCTTTATGGGCTATCTATTGAAGATCATAATTGAGTTTTTTAGTACTTATTCTTAACTGAATATTCGCATGTCTATACAAGCTTCCACTAAGCTTATGGTCTGCTAAGATTAACCATTTGGACCATCTAGATATAGACATACATCAGTCTATATTAAATAAGGTTAAACCCACATCAGTAAAATTAGATAAAGAATATAACATTTGAAACATACTTTCACAATGACATTTTTTAGTACTATTTGCAACCTTTTGCAACTATGTCATTGTTACTATATTCTCAAGTCTTTGTCCCATTTCAGACAAGGTTCTAACTCTTTAGATTCTGCTAACTCTTATAACTTGCTGACTCTTAATAGTGCTACTTTTTAGCAATTATAACTTTTAGTGCAGCTATCTCTTAGCACTAGTTCAAACTCTTTTAAATCAGATCTAAACTCTTTTAGATCATATAATGTCTGAAATGTTACAAGCACCTTATCATATATGGCTAATTTTAACAATTTTATCATTAATGCACCCATTTGATTGTCCAATTTGAAATTGATATAGTTCGAATTAGCTTTCACTAAAAACTTTAAAATTTTAGATAAGTCTCTCATCTTTCCAATATAAGTTGTATCATACACATTATATACTTATTTCTTCAATTATAGGCAAAATACTGAAGACTATACGAACTAGACCTATACTACACATCAGTTCTCTTCTAGGCATTTTTACCCTCAAAACACTTGAATTACAATTTTTTCTATTGAATCTAATATTTTAGTTTGCTAAGTTAGCTCTTTATAAGATCAAGAATCACTCTAATTGGATTCTTAGGTAGAAAGTTATACCCATTATACCAAACCAATTAAACAATCTAATTAGGTACATTAATATTAACGTGCTTAAGTTTGGAAGGTTAATGAAACTAGTAATGTAAAATAATGATGTAAGACTCTTATTAAATCTATAATTTCAAGTGTTCATTATTAAGTGCAAGTATATGCTATCGTAACAATTAATAAAGGAACAAAATAGTCATATGTCAAACCCACAAGAAAAATATCAACTTCTTATCAAGTACTAAAATTATGTCTTTCTAGTAATTATTCAAAAAAATCAAAATTTAAGAATGAATATGAAAATGTATAAAAGCATTATCACAACGTTAATGGTTTAAGAAAATAAAAATATGGAGAAGACCTAGAATTAATACTATTTCTCAATATATATTCTAATGATTAATCTTCTAATATTTAAATCCCTTAGATCTTGTTATTGATCAAGACACTAAAATATTCACAAGTCTCTCTCAAGTTCAAGCAAGTATATCCTAATTTACTGAATACTTATATCTCTATGGTACTTGTAATAAATTAAGATTCATTAAGAGTAAGTCTTATTGATCATCCATACCAATTAGGTATATCTCTATCCTAATTTGGAACATGTAAATGTTACTCTACGATCATGCATCAAATTATTTAAGTCTGAATACAATGATACCTCTCTCAAAATTTTCAAAGTATTGCCACAAAAATACAATATTGGCTAAATAGAATGACATTAACAAAAAATAATTTGAATAACAATGAATTAAGTTTATTAAATATTAGAAAATTTTGCAATTAAGCACACATAGAGATATAAGTATTAACCCTAAAAAAAAATTATTTCATAGCTATAAGAGAATAAAGGCTAAAATATAAACAAAAATGATTCAATCAATAGCAAACTAATATAGATGTCGAATTGCTCTTGATTGATTGCTAAAAAATCATTTGCTTCTTGAAACGCCTTGGAATCTCTTTATATAGTAACTTCAATTATGCTCTAATTACTCTCTAAAGCTTGTGTTGTATGTCTCTTGAGTGTCTTGTGTATTCTCCAAAGGCTAAAATGTGTGGCCTTTATATAGGGTTTGATTTAGAGCCTTTAGTGTTTGCCCTTGTCAGTTCAAGAAAAGTGAGACTGTTGGGTAAGAATTCTTCATTGCTAGTGCTAAGCATTCGCTGAGGTGAAAATAAACTCGTGCTGAGGTGAAATTTTACATCTAATCCAGGTCTTATTTTGGTCTTTCCTAAACAGCATTTGGAATTTCCACTAGAGCAAAAATCTTCATACCGTTAAGGTGGAAATCAACAATTTTGAATTTGTTGCATTTTTGTACTTGGTTTTTGTTGTTTCGCATCATTGCTCCAATTTTTATCTTTTTCTATCCATATCCAATAAATAAATAAATAATAATGCACATAAATAACTATTTATTCTTATAAAATATCAAAATCTCAATAATAATTGGGATAAAATATATGATAAATATATCTTTATCAAATTCCTCCAAACTTGAACACTTTTGTTTCCTTAAGCAATAAAGAATACCTAAAGAGAAAAATCAAAGGGTTCACTTGACTCAATAATAAACAAAGACTCAAAAAGAAATCATTACATACTAGGTTGGTTAGATAATCAAAATAATTGTCTAAAAGCCTGTTGAAATAGCACAAATCCTAAGGTAGATAAATAATTACTAACAATTCTAGTTATATTTATATAGTCCCTCATTCTTCCCTATAATAATCATAATATGTGTGTATGTGTATGCAAGTAGCAAGTAATAACTAAAACCATACCTTAATTTACTCTATATTTAAGTTTATAGAAAAGATGATGTCTTTTCATTTTTATTGATAGAATGACAATTTCATAGGCTTATTTTTGCTACCACTCTCCACTAATGTAAAAAGACACATGGGTATAGATCTATTTAGAACTCTAATTAGCTTGTAATGTAAGTTTAGTGTCAAGGTGGGATAAAAGGATAAATAATTTAGTTAAAGTCACACAATGAACACTTAGCTTTAACTAGAAACCTCTTGATCTCATTTTTCTTATATTATCTCCTCCCCCAAACTTATTATTTTCTCCATTCTTCTTTTCAACCACTATTTTCTAAAGAATTTTTTTTTTTTCTTAAGCTAGGTATATAAAGAATTTAAAGATTTTTTTAATACCCCCAAACTTAGATTGATAAATATCACCCATACTTATTTGCTTTCTTTTTTAATACCTTTTTTTCTCATACAATCACAACTTTTTTCCTTTCATAAGTATTTCTAAGTAAACGCAAAGTTTATGGTGTTATGGGTATATTTTGGATAATTAATCTTTAGTTCTTAGGCTTGTAATGTGATTAAATAGAAAAATAATGGGTATTTCGACTCAAAAAATGGCAACTATGGATAATTATATATCTAAGGTAGGTTAAAAAGGCTCAAGCAGTCTAAGGATGGTCTAATGTCATTTTTCTATCCATGTATGTTATAGGATTTGATCTCAAGTAGTAATCAAAGACAAGTTCTAGAATGTTAATCTTTGAGACTTAAGTAACTCTAAGTAAAAGTTTTAAATATTCATACTTATAAAGTGCTCAAAAAATGGTGATTATAGATAAGGCTGAATTTGTTTCTAAACTTAGATAATAGAATTGACTCAAATATCTAACATTTTCTAGAGATTTGTGAAAATAAATTCAGTCATGTATTCTATTTCTTATTATAGATTCATAATCATCTTAACAACTTGAACTAATAATTAAAAAAATAATTGTCCTACAAGACAACCAATCAAATTATCCAGCAAAATAAATACAAAAAAGTATTTGCCACCCCCAAAATTAAATTCGACATTGTTCCTAATGTCGAGAAACTAAAAATTGAAAGTGAGAGATTTCCCTAGTAAGTGGAGTTTAAACATTGCAATGTTATATTCTATTAATGTAAATGTGATTTTCCTTGGTTTCTAATGCTTGTAACTAATTGTGCTACTTTTTTGAATGCTTAACTTGCTATTTTATTGCTAAAAATAAAAAGAAACTAAAGTAAATAAAAACTAAAACTAAGCACACTTAAAAAATGAATTTACTTGGGTTGCTTCCTAAGAACTACTTGATTTAACATCGTAAGCTTAACAAGACTTCTTATACTCTTATGGTAGATAAAAAATGATTATATGTGATCTTGTGAGCTCTCTTTGCTTTCGACTTTCATAGCCTAGTAATCAAGTCTTAGGTAGTAACTTTTACTCCATTCTCCTTGCACTTCTCTATAAAGATTTTAATCTTAGACCAAGGAAGTGATTTTCTTGTACCCTTCTTAATGATTCTATCATTGCACTGTTGCTTCTTTTTCTTCTTTATTTTTCTTTTATACTTTAACGTCTTCTTTCGAATGTGAGGATCCAATATTTTCATGTCTCTAAGCTACTTATTATTTGGTTGTACCACACCAATACTGAAATAATCTTCACTATCTAATAGAAACTTGATATCCTTGAAGACTTTAAATGTGATAGTGTCATCTTGCACTCTTATGGCCAGCCCAAAATGATAGAGATCTTCCTCCATTTCTATAACAATAAGGTCAATAAGGAAGATGAATTTATTGACTCTAATGATTATATCTTCAATGAATCTTTTGAGATAGATAAGGAATTGATTTGCTAGTTGAAATGTGACATTGGTTAGTGTAGATGCTCTTAGTCCTAATTTATTATAGATGGACAGTGCCATAAGGTTGATTCTAGCTCCTTGATCATAAAGTGCATTCCCAAAGTCGTAGTTCCCAAATTTGTAAGGTATGGTAAAGGTTTTACAATCCTTGAGATTTGAAGGTAGCTTTTCTAAAGGATGGTGCTACACTTCTCTGTTAAAGCTATGGTCTCATAATCTTCTAGTCTTGTTTTCTTAGAAAGAATGTTCTTGATGTAATTAGGCATTTGCTTAAACGCATCCACAAAAGGAGGATTAATATTTAACTAACTTCTTCTTTTGTAGCCTCTAAGAGAGTGGTTGAAGTAGAGTGAATTGCTCCATATGTTGATTATGCACATTGCTACTGGTGTTGTCTACTTGAATACCAATTTTGGCTATTTTCTTTGATGAAATTTCTACACTTTTCTATATTTCTACACTATTTTTTGGACTATGATGCTACTCATTTTCTATTTTAGTTCTTGGTTTATGCCTTTATAGCCTTTGAGAAAAATGTATAGGTAGTCTATAAGGTAGCACTTCATCTTACTGACCTACATTTTCCTTTTCCTTCGTCTTTGAAAGTGGTGGCTAATGTGTCTCGTAATGTAAGATCTTACCACTTCTTAAGGAGATGGCTTTGCATTGCTCTACATTTTCTCTTAGATTGGCTTTGGTGTCACTTGATAAAGCTTCTTAAAGTTGCTTGTTAATTGCAGTAGCAAGTTATCTTCCTTGATTTTTTAAGTTTCTAATATAAAGAAGTGCATTAGTTATTTTCATGTATTGTAAAAACATAACTTCTAAGTCATGCTTTTTTTTCTTATTGTGCTTGTGTTTGGAACCCAAAAGGATTCACGGCAAGTTACCCTTGATTATTATTGCCCCATGAAACATTAGAATAATCCTTCCATCTAGGGTTGTTAAAATTTGAATTGAGGTTGCTGTAGTTGAAATTCCTTATATATTTTGCCATCTCCATGCATTTTCCATTAGTATGGTTATCTTCATAGAAATCGCAAGTGATTGCTTGACTCTTAATGGCATTAACTCCTAAGGTGCTTAATTGTTTAGCTAAAAGGTTAGCCTTGGTAGATAATATTGTCAAGGTGTCTACATTATGTAGTCCAATGATTTTTCTTGAAGTTGCTCTTTCAATGGGCTATTGGTTAGCGTTAGATGCCATCTCATCTAATAGATTATAAGCTTCATCCATTAATTTATTCATGAGTGTTCCTCTAATATAAGCATCAACTATTACTCTGCATTGTCTAGATAACCCATTATAAAATATTTGTATAAGTATTCACCTTGGGACTTATGGTGAGAACCATTTCTTTGCACGTCCTCGTATCTTTCCCAAGCCTTATATAAAGATTCTCCATCTAGTTGTAGAAACGATGTGATGTCATTCTTCATTTTGACAAGTGCAAAAAATTTGGCAAAGAGTTTCTTAGCAAGATCATCTCATATAGTTATAGATCGGGATGGGAGTGATAACAACCAGCTATTTGCTTTGTCTTTCAAGGAAAGGGAAATAATCTTAGAAGAATGGCATCATCGAACACCTTATTAACATGTCTCTTGTGGTATCTTGGTTCATTAAATTGTATTACTATCGTACTATTGTCTTAATAAAGAACAATAGGCATATAAGTACTAGTACCACTTTAAGCTCTATAAGGAATTCCTTAGCTACATAATCTCTTTTGCAGCTTTAGATGAAGGTAAATATTAAGTTTTCATGACAGAGTCTGTATTACATGAATATTTTGCACTCCTCCAACTTATAGCCCATATACCCAAGGTAAACATATATCCTAAGGTTAATCTCTATGTATCTTTATCTACTTGAATCTATAATCCTAATAGGTACAAGCTTCCTATTGGAATGCAAAAGCATATAATCTTTCATTCCCAAAAGATACTTGAATATATGTTTTACCGCAGTCTAATGTTTTATTCTAGACCTAATTGACATCTATTAACCATTCTAATTAAATAAAAGATATCAGGTGTAATACAAAGTATGCATAATAAGACTTCCTACAGGATTCCCTCTCATACAATCTCTCTTTTCAAGTGTCTTAAGCCACTTATACTTGGATAGATCAATCCTATGTATAAAGGAAGCAATCCCTTTTAAGAATCTTGGATGGAAAACTTGAGCATAATTTTGTTAAATTACTTAACTTGAGATAAGCTTAATATTCTTCTCTTGTGATCCGTGAATACTTTCATCCCAAGGATGTTATTAGCTTTTCTTAGATCATTCATATCAAAATAGTTAGGTAACCATATTTTATCCGATAATAACACTTTTACATCATTCTCAATAAGTAATATATCATCTATTTACAAGACTAGAAAAACCATCAATTGATAATTTATCTTCTTGTACATAAAAGATTTATTAGGATTTTGATCACACTAAATACTTTGATTGCCTAATCAAATCTAATGTTCTGAGATTGTTTTGCTTATTTAAGCCAATAGATAGACTTTTACAGTTTGCAAACTATATGCACTTGGCATATAGTTATGAAACCATCCAGTTACATCATTTAGATACTTTGTTTTAAATTACCATTAAAGAAGATAATCTAAGCATCCATTTACTAAATCTCATAATTAAAAGTTATTGCAATAAATTAGTGAATTTTGATAAATTTAAGCATGGCTACTGATGAAAAGATCTCCTCAAAATCGATATATTCTTTCTACCATTTTAATATAAGCTTAGCTTTAAAGGTTTTCACATTTCTATCTACCCTACTCTTTCTTACTGTTTTCTCATAATTAGAGTACACTAATTCTAACACTTTAGTGGCTATATTGCCTTTAGCATTAAAGGTTCTTCTTGTCACTTTATCTTCCTATTCAAGATTGACACACTACCAGTGGTTCAATCTCTAATAAATTCAAATATTTATTTTTAACTAGTCTTTGGATCCTATTTAAACTAACATAACAAAGACATAGATGCCATAAATATATTTAATTAGTACAAGCACCATCAAATTTTGCTACATCTGAAAATTTCTCATATGATGACAATAATTTACGATCATATCTATATTTTTCAATTTATTAAGCACAAAATTTGGTCCTAAATGGAATTTAATAATAAAAGCCTTACTTTTTAGAATTTATTGACCAAACAAATAGACATTAAAGATTTTTTGAAACCCTAAAACTGGCCTTATGAAATTGTTTCATTATTATTTTTTCTTAAGAGAAATTCAATTTAAAAATCAACAAGTTTAGGATTTTGTTTTTACAGGACAACGAAATGTTTTTTTATAATTGTGAAAAATTTATGAACACAACAGAATAATTTATTGTGAATTTCATACTGAAAACGTTAAAGAAAATTTTATAATTCATTTCCAAAGAAGAATTAAAATAAAATAATTTAAAACATTTGACATAAAGCTTTAAAAATAGTCGACTTTTCAACTTTTAGGTGAAGTCTTGGTTTATTGATTATGATAACGAGATTCTTACAAACTCGGAAAAAGAATCGTCGACCTTAGTTATATACGACAAAATGAAAAAATTTTGTTTTAAAAAAAGTAAAAATATTAAAAGAAAGATTCTTAAAATTAGTCATTAGGGTGGATAAACCAAATTAAGTTTAATTTTTAATGTGAATAAAAAATTGAATCGAATTAATTTTTTTTTAAAAATTGAAAAATAATGAATTGAATAAAAATAATTTAATTCGGTTTGATTTAATTTGATTTATTGGTTTGATTCAATTTTTAATTTTTTAATTTGATTCAAATAAACTTAATTTTAATTTATTTTTTGTTTGATTTAATTCAGTTTAGTTTAATTTTTTATTTTTTTAAAATTTATTTTTTTGATTTAGTTTTTAGTTCAACCTTCGAAACCTAAAACCTAAAACCGAACAAAATTTTTTATTTTTTAAACTAAAAATAAAAAATCGAATCAATTGATTCAATTCAATTTTTTGGGTCCAATTTGACTTATCCATTTTTTACTCACCCCTACTAATCAATGGTCTACTTCGAACTGCACATTGTATATTTTTTCTAATCTTCCTTTCCAAAGTAAAATCAACAGAGTTTATCCCTTCCTTTCACAATGGTGTAATAAGGGTGAACAAATATGAATCGATCAATTCTTAATTAATTTTATTTAATTAAATTGTTTCACTTTAATTCTTTTTAGTTTATTTAAAATTTAAACTTTAATAAATAAGTAGATAAAAAAATTATTTAATCAAACGGAATGCTAAAATTTTTAATTATTATAGAATCAAATTGACTAAAAATTAAAATTTTCTATCTAATTAATATTGTTCTTCATTTATTTAAAAAAAATTAATAATTATATACTAATTATGTAAATGTAGCATAACTTTTTAAAAATTCTCCAACTTAAAATTAATCTAAAAAAAATTGATATGTAGGGTGTAAGATTCTCTTCTCCATTTATCTATTTCTCTTTTTTTTAAATTTTTTTTTCTTCCCTTCTTGTCACTCTCTTCTCTTCTCACGAGTCGTGGCAGCAAAAATAAATAAATAAATAAAGCAATGGCAGCATGATAGTAACCCGCCCCAATGCTTGCGGCAAAGTGAATCGGGTACCGCTATGCGTGGCAGCTAGATCCACCGCCACTACATGTGTAACCATCATTGTTATCTTTATATATATTTTTTAATTTAGTTTGTGACGATATCTATCTGAAGAAAAGATAATAAATTCATCGAATGATACTAAAAAGAGTTTTGCATTTTTTTTTGGTGGATCTAATGTATTTTCTTTTCCACGGAACCATTTAGATTTTGAGCTTTTTTTATTTGTTTAAATCATCTTAATTTGTAAAGAAGCTTAATGATAGAGTTCAATTTTGGTTGGCGTTTTTTCTTTTCAATGATAAGTTAACATTTGAGTTTAATTTTGAACTTTCCCAATGAATATTGTTTAATAATTACTAATGGCCAAATACAATCAACAGCAACAGTAAAAAAGGAGTATTTTAGTATTTTTGCTTCATAAAGGCTGATGGTTGGAGGGAAAGTTTTTGACCCAACTTTCTCTCAGTGTTATTTTCTTAATTTCAGGGGACAATAGTGTTAAAACTCATCCAACTATAACATCATTCTCGTACGCTGCACATTTAATTTTCTTTTTTTTTATATCTTTTCGTGTGATTTTGGAAATGATCGACAATTGCAGCTCAATTTATCGTGAGAATCTTCTCTTAAATTAAATTTTATTTAAATTTTTATATATTTTTTAATATGTGTTTTATATTAAATATAAATAGTAAAGATTTATTTTTTTAGTAATCACAAATCAACACCAATTATTTGTTAATAAAAAGTTTGATAAAAATTTAATTTAAGAGTGAATCCGAATTTATCATAATTTGTAGTAACCTATAATTTCTAATATAATATACATGCTAGTTTGACAAAACATATTAATATGCATTTATAATATATTTTGTCTCACATACATACTATTAGGTTTTATTATTTCATTTATGTAGGTTTACATATTAATATTAATATTAATTATATATTATAAATTATTTTAAATAAGAGTTAATTTAAGTGAGCTATTTAGATTATATCTTATTAGACTCCAAAAATATTTAATTTAATATAAACTTATATGTGTAGAAATTTAATAATAGTTGGATTATAAGTGATGAAATTATATTTTAACTTAGTATATAAAGACTTTTTTTAAGTTGTGGTCTCCGAGTCAAATCAATAAACATAGAGTTATTCTTTTCTTTTTTATAACAGAGAGAGAACCTCATTAAATATACATAGATTTAATTATGAAATGTTATTATACTTTTGATTCTTATTCAGGGCTATTAATCTTCAAGTTCTAATTACTACGAATTTCTCAAGTATATTTTTTTCAATATTTATTATGATAATTTAATATGATAGATCTTGAGTTATATTCATATAAATATGAATCCAATTTATGATTATGTCTAAGTTATTAAGAATATTAAGATTATTATGTCCAAGTGGTATTAGAGTATAAATCAAACTAAATTATTAAGATTATTAATACATATATTCATGTTTTGAATATCTTATTTTTCATATGGTTATTTAGGGTAAATATATTATATTTATGAATTTGTATAATTTTGTTTAAGAAAAAATAAGTTTATAAATTTTATTACGATTAGATGGTTCAAATATAATTAAGAGTTATTGATATAAAGAATTAAAGATGAAAATATTGAAATTCAATTTCAATTTTGATATTTTGTTGACATCTTTAATAATTTAGAATTTATTTATTTATCTGTATTATTATTAAAACAAAATTAAAAAAAGAAGAAGATAAGAAAAGGACGGGTGGCGGCAGGAACAAGATGCAGATTAGGAATTTTTAGTAAATATCAAATAAATTCCAATTAGTTTTACTTAATTATATTTTGAATATAAAAGTTTAAAAAAATTTGAAAACAAACCTTAAGAGTGTTGCCTATTTTCATACAGCTCCTGAATTTTTTATAATTATTTTTCACCAAAAAAATTTGTAATGTTTTTAAATAAGTTTTAATATAATTAACTTTTCTCACTCAACCCCTCTTTATTTAAGTAAGAACTTTGATGAATTTTCAAATAGAACTTTGATGAATTTTCAAATAGATCCTAATTTTGACTCAAATTTATTTATAGGCTATTTGGATATTTGTAAACTCAAAATTGACAAATTTATAATCAAAATTTATGAGATTTTTAGTTATTTTTTAGAGAATTGGGTTTACACGCCCAATTCATGGAGATTTAGCTTAAAATTTAACCCATTTAGATTTAACCCGATAATCATTAACCTTATTTTGAACCATTAACAGCATTGTAACTATGGTGACCTTGGTGGTACGCGTAACTCTAGTGCATAAAAAAACTTAAATTTTCTATTTGTGGGTATTTTGGTTGTTTTTCTTTGTACTACTCATGTTATATTTCAAAATAAATTGATTGAAATAATATGTTATTAAAGTAACTTCTGTTTTATTGTTTTATTTTTATTAGAATATTAAGATGAATATTTTTATCGTTTATACGAAAAATAATTGGGCCAAAGAAAGATTATATTTTTACCAAACAATAGGCATATTTGTGGTAATAAATGTGTGATATTATCAAGTTTTTCATACACACAATAAGTTGGTACAAAGAAAGACTTATTGTTTGTAGGATTTATTATCAATATTTGATTACTACATTGAGAGTATCACTTACAATTGATATTTTTGTCCAAAGACTAAATATCAATTTTATGTTAGGTATCACGTGATGGAGCCTACCTTTGTATGATTATTTATGTCATGCATATATATGATTTAAGTAATGACATAATTGTGAGCTTGTTGTTTTATTATGTGATCTCTGTGAGTATCTTCTACTTCCACTTTATCTGCCAACATAAATTTCATACTTTGCTTAAGGACACTATTTTTGAGAAGAAAAGTGTTAAAAAATTCCTTGAAGAAATTGAACAAAACTTCACCAAAAATAAAAAAGGTTAAAGCAAGCACATTACTCGCTAACTTTATTTTAATAAGGTGTAATGGCAAAGGGAATATAAATGAGTACATCATACAAATGTCTAATTATGCTTCAAAACTAAAAGACACTAAAGTTAAAGCTGTCTAATGACTTGCTCATACATCTGGTTTTGATGTCTCCTCTTGTATACTACAATCAAATTAAAGTAAGTTATAACACCCAAAAGGCTAAACAGACTCTTAATGAGCTCATTTCACATTGTGTACAATAAGAAGATAAATTGAAGCTTGAAAAGACTTAAAGTGCTCACATAGCAAGCAATTCTCTAGATAAGGTTACTAGAATGACAAGAAAAATGAATAAAGAAAAGAAAACTATAATGGAGGCTTGACATGATAAAGTGCAAAAGAAACAAGATCTGATTATTACTTTTTTTTTCTATAAAAAGGCTGGTCATATGACGAAGGACTTGTTGGAGCTGGTGCTCACGTGCCATTTAATTTTGTATGAATATTAATTGTTAATATTTATACAATAAACATTTCGAAAAAAGATTGTTAATATCATATTAATATGGTATAATGCTTGTAACATTACAGACATTATTTGATCTGAAAGAGTTCAGATCTGATCTAAAGGAGTTTAGATCAGAACTAATAGTTATCAAAGCTGAGAGTTATAAATGCTAAGACTAAGCACTGTTAATAGTTATCAGTTTATAAGAGTCAGCAAAGTCTAAATAGTTAGAACCTTGTCTATAATGGGACAAAGACCTGAAAGTATACTTGTAATGATATAGTTGCAAAGAGTTACAATAGGAGCTAAGAAATATCATTATGTAAGTATGTCTCAAATATAATGTTCCTGATCTATGATCACCAATGCAGGTCTATCGGTGAATTCACAATATATAGATTAGTGTATGTCTATATTTGACTAGTTTAGATGGTTGTTCTTAGCTGACCATGAGCTTAGAGCTTGTATAGGCATACGGGTATCCAGTCAGGACTGGATACTGAACAGACTCATGAGGACTCCAATAGATATCCTATGAAACCGTTAAAGGAAGGTCCTCTCGAGTTGAGTAGTATTCGTGGTCCTTTGACCTGAGCGCCACGGTGGTCTTGTGAGTGATCCATCATGCTTTGGTTCCACATATGTCAGAGACCTTTCATGGTCTGACCGCTATGTGTTGCTGGGTATGGTCCGATGCTCATGGAGTCCGGTGTGCGTAGATACAGGATCCATCAGCTTAGGTAGGTAAGTTGTATATCCGATGCTCCGAGATTGTATTTCATAAAGTCTTGTGGCCACAAGCATAAACCCGGGAAAAGAGTTTCCCACAGGGTTAGACAATATAGCAAAAGCATTTGCGTATATTGTTTATCGAGATATGAATCTGGAGATAAGATTATTGAATGAGCAAATGGGGATTTGATGGTGCTGATGTATATCCTCGCACATCTAGGGTATAAATGATGGAAGGATTATACGTATACGTTATGACCTCAACTTGTATGGTCTGACACGCTGATTTGTAATATTCGTAACGTGTGCATAGGGCATTGATTACGGATTAATGGAATAGTTCCATTTGACAAATCGGGTGTGGACCTAGAGAGTCCCAATATGAAATGTACTCTTTGAGCACTTGGGCAGTGTACCGTATTGAATTGTTCAATACAGTATAATTCAGCAATTACTAAGGTTACGTTAACTAAAGTATGGTTAAATGGTGGGACCCACTTTAGGTTAACTTGGTAACTGAGTAAGGATATAATAATAATTTCACTTTATAATTATTTAATTGTTAAATAATTAAAATAAATATTTATTTATTTAATTGTTAAATAAATTATTTAACCTAACTAAGGTTAAAAGTTAACCAAATGGTTAAGTTAAGTTAACCTTACTTAAAGGTTAAGTAAAGGTTAACCTAACTATGGTTAAGTTAGTTAACTATGGTTAGAATAATTAAATATTTATTAACTTAAGAGTTAAGTTAAAATAATCTAACTATGGTTAAATGTTAACTAAGTTTAGGTTAAGCCAAATGAAATGCAAATGAAATTCAAATTAATTTAGAATTAATGCATTAGTATATAAAGTGAAATGAAATTGAAAATCAAATAGGTTTTGAAATTGATTTAGTTTTTAGGTTTTGCAATTTTGGGAGCCATTTCAATTTGAGAAATTGAAATTGCTTGTTTTGTGTTTTAAGTGTTAGAACAACAAAACAAATTAGATAAATGGTTACTAAATGTAATAACTAAAAACAAGATTTGTTTTATTTATTCGAGAGTTGAATAAAAGGAAAAATAAATTTAATTAAGTTAAATAGTTTAACTTTAAATCATGTTTAAGAGTTAAACAAAAATGCTGGATTAAGATGCTGTCATTCTAGACAATCAAACCCACCCTTGTTGATTGCTAGGATTGATTAAAGATTCTTTTCATGGTGGACTTCAAAGAAAATTAATCAAAAGGCTTCATTGGTGATATTTCTCAATCTCGAATTTTCAGTTTAATCAAATATGTATTTTCTGTGTTCATTGTATATAATCTTTCGCTGTGCACATGTATGTATGAGATATGTATATTATTTGTATGATGAACACAACCCACATGCAAGCACCCTAGTAATGTACAACACACCCAACAGGACTATCCCAACCTAAATATACTTGATGGGTAGATACATGTGCAATTACTCACATAAGTGTGTTTATACAAAGTTGTTTGAGAAGCTAGTTGTTAATTGATGCTGAAAGATGCATTTATATGGAAAAAAATAATGCAGCTCCTATAGAGGCCATAGGATTATTTATATTACAATTAGAGACTATTTTTTATCTGAATTTAGATGAGACTTTTATGTATTGTCATTTAGACAGAACTTAATTTCTATTTCTAGTTTAGACAAACTAAAATATTCTTATTCATTCAAAAATAATAAATTTAGCCTCTTTCAAAATTTAGATCTTATGGGTCTCTAATTAATAATCTTTATAAATTAGATACTAATGCCTCTTTTAATAAATCCTTGCATGTTAATAAATTTGGTACAAAGAAAAATTTAACTTATGAGAATTTCATTATGTTATGGCATAAGCATTTATGGCATATCTCTAAATAAAGAATAGAAAGACTTATGTCAGATAAAATTATTGATTCCCTTAATTTAATAGATTTTAAAGTTTGTATTGAGTGCATTAAAGGAAAACAAAAAAAAAATAGAAAGTTAGGTGCCACTAGAAGCAATAGTGTTTATAACTAATATAAATTGATATTTTTGAACCATTCCTTATGGCTTCTTGGAATAGCCAATAATATATTTACTATGTTCATTGATGGCTCTTCTTATTTTTGGTACCTTTACTTGATTTATAAGAAGTATCAATCTTTGGGTATGTTTAAGATTTTCAAAGTTACAGTTAAAAATCAACTTCGCAATAAAATTAAACCTGTTAAATCTAACCATAGTAGTGAATACTATAAAAGATATGACATATCATGTGAATAATGTCCTGTACTTTACTTAGAGGAGTATAGCATCATCCTATATAAACAATTCCCAGGAAACCATGCATGAATAGTGTTATTAAAAGACGAAACTTAACACTTAAAGACGTGAGGAGAAGTATGATTAATCATTCATTTTACCTAAATCACTCTAGGAAAAGCACTAAAGACTGTAATTTATATCCTTTTTAGAGTTTCAAGTACAACAATATTTAAACTCCATATTAGTTGTGGAGTGGCAAGAAGCATAGAATTAGACACTTGAATGTCTGAGATTATCTAGTTAAGACTCAATCATATGGGCCTAATAAAACGAAACTGAACTCAAGAACAATTAACTATTACTTTATTGGGCACTCTAAAAAATCAAATGATTTCAAGCTTTTTGATCCCTCTAGTAAATCCTTTGTCAAAACGGACAATTATGAATTTTTTGAGGATGTTGAGTTTTTTTTTTCGGGAGTATGAGGGGAGATCAGATTAGGAATATTGTTTTCGAAGATAAATTTATTTTTATTCCTACAATTGTTATTGAAAATGACTAGACTCTTTTTTCTGGTATTTTTCAAAAACGAGATCTAGAAATACAAGACCATAAACAAGAGCTCTTAATCCAAAATAAAGAATTTACTCTTAGTCATCAAGAGCAACCTCAATAACCTTAAGAAGAAGTGCCATTGAGAAGATCCACTAGAAAAAAAAAGTGCGAATTTAGATGATTTTGTCATCTATCTCAAAGATCATGAGTTTGATATAAGACTAAAGAATGATAAAATTAATTTAATAAAACTAAAGAAAGTTCTAATTCTAATAAGTGGATTAAGGTTATGAAGGATGAGATAAAGTCTATAAAAGACAATGAAATTTGGGATCTCGTTCAGTTACCAACAGATACAAAATCTATTGGTTACAAATGGATATTTAAGACCAAGAGAGATTCAAAAAAAAACATCAAAAGATGTAAAGTGGATCTTGTTACCAAGGGGTTCACTTAGACGGAAGACATTGATTATAAAGAGACTCCCTTTCTAGTATCAACAAAAGACTCTTTAGAATTTTCATGGCACTTGTAGCTCATGTTGATTTAGAGCTCTATTAAACAAATATATAGATTACGTTTCTTAATGGTATATTGAGAAAATGATAAATATGGTGCAACCAGAAAACATTATGTCTGAAGACCTAAAGAATATGATATGCAAATTAAAGAAAGTTCATCTACAGTCTCAAACAGGCATCCCATCAATGATATCACAAGTTTCATCAAGTTATTACTTTATTTGGTTTTAAGAAAAATGCAGTTGATGAATGTATATATCACAAGTTCATTGGGAGTAAGTTTATCTTACTGATTTTGTATGTCGATTACATACTACTAGCAAGCAGTGATATAGGCTTATTGCATAAAACTAAAATATTTCTAGTAAGAAATTTTGAGATAAAAGATCTTGAGAACACATCTTTTATTTAGGAATCTAGATACATCGTGATCGCACTCAAGGTACCCTCGGATTATTACAAAAGAACAATATCAATAAGGTGCTTAATAGATATGGTACGAAGGATCGTTCTCCAAGAGATGCACTTATTGTTAAATGTGATAATTTTAGTCTAAACCAATGCCCTAACAATGAGATTAAATAGAAAAAGATGCAGAAATTCCTTTATACATAATAATAGAGAGTTTTACATATGCTCAAGTGTGTATGCTTTAAGTGTGTTGTGCGTTGTTTGAATGTGTACATTTAATTTAACTTTAAATGCTACACATACAAAATGTATACGGCGAATTATAAAAAAACATTTCTCATTACACTAATGAGATAAAAAATAGCTCACTTGATGCGTGCTTTAGGCAATGGCAGTTAAGGACGGGGTGAGATTCCTTAAGCTAGAATAGTAGCCTTTTATTCTCAGTGGAAATTAGTTGAAATAACAATTGTTTCTTTTTTGTATCTTTAGGCTTTTATGTATAATTTATTACTTGCCCTTCACTTACTATTATAAGCAAATGAAACCAACCTTTTATAGCTCAAGATTGCTGCCCATTGCCCTATTAAATTTAAGCTAGTATCAAGGATGACAAGGCATGAAATTTGCCTTGTCATACTTTGTTTGAAATGATGAATAGAAAAATGTAAAAAGCTGACCAAATATAATTAAGATTAGTGGCCATATTTTGAATTTAAATATAGGCAACACATGTTTACTACTAAGCATGACAATGGTTTTCCTTTCAAAATCAAATGTAAATCAGCCACTGCTTGTTTGGATTTGAAGCATAACAAGGATAATACAATTTATATGGCCATTATTTGTTTATTGCTTCATTTGGCCAAATAATACATACTAACACTTAATAATTGAATGAGCTATAAATGTTATGCTATGTGTCATGCAATTAGAATTGAATGGCATGATATGTGGCATCCAATATAGAGATGAAATGGCAAGTCCCACTTGCCAAAATCCTGGGCTTAACACTTAAACCCTTATAATTTTTTGAGAGACCTTAAAATAATTCTTGCTTTTTGAGAACTTTCTAGATCGAACCATTTAATCTGGTGTGCTGCCTCAATGCACAATGAGTACACTTCATTTAGTGAGACTCTCTAAGTTCATATCTATTTGTCTTATATAACTCTTCCGTAAGTCTATAAATGATGCCCCACACGATATAGGAATAACAATACGACTCATTGAACCATATAAGTTAAGGTTAATACATTTCATATAATCTCTCTGTCATTTATATCCTCGAAGAGTAGAGATATATATCATCACCATCAAATCTTTATCTGCTCAACTATGAACTTATCTTTAAATTCATATTTCACAAAAAAAATATTCACAAACACTTTTTTCTAGATTTATTGCTTATGGTCATAAAACTTTCTGAAATATAATCTCAGAGCATTAGGATATAAAACTTACCCTATTTGAGTTAATGGATCCTATATCTGTACACATCGAGCTCCATGAGTATCAAACTATACCTAGCGACACCCAGCGATTAGACCATAAAAGGCCTCTCACGTATGTGGAACCTAGGTATGGTGGATCACTTACAAGCCTATCGTGGTGCTTAAGTTAAGGGATTGAGAAACTCAACTCGAGATAAGCCTCTATTAACACATAAGCTATATGAGCTTTCACAAAGCTTATAGTCTACTAAGATTAATCATTTAGTCCATTTAAATATAGATATATATTGATCTATATATTGTAAGATCTCTACCAACAAACCTACATTAATGTAGATAGAAGGATCTTACTATATATATTCAATATTAATGATTTTATTTAAAATATTTATTGTATAAATATTAAACACTTAATATTCATACAATATTAGAATGACACATAAGCACTATTTTTAATAAACTCCCACTTGAGTTAAGGCCTAAGTAGGTTTGATACATTATTCATAAAATATATCCTAGATATAATTATATCTCCAATAGCCAAGAACTTTTCAATTATGTGGTATTTAGGGTCCACATGATCAGAAATCTTGTGGGTCTTAAGGCTTCTTGGCTTGAGCAATTGCCTTATTATTGTTGCATTTAGTGGGTTAGGATTTACTGAGCTTGGAATTATTCTAAGCTCTATAATTGACTTATATATCTATAAAACTTCTTTTACAGGCTTCTCAGTTTGCAACATATTCGGCCTCTAAGGGAGAATCAACTATGGATATTTATATTTCCTTCTCAACTAACTATAGTATCAACGAGAAGAAATAGATAACCAGATGTAGAGTTTCAATCATCTGGATCAGACTGTAAGTCTGCGTATCCTCTTCTATGTAAGTGAATTTCTCCATGATGCAGAAGCTTATCTTTTACATTATTTAGATATTTCAAATATATTTCATGGTTGTTACTTGGATCAGATTGATACCAGCTTGCAACACTTATAGCCATCTAAATTCGGGTTTCATATATAACACAGTGTACATAAAGCTATCTCTAGCTAATGTAAATGGTTTGTTAGACATTATAACCTTTTTATCTTTTTGTCAAGGACACTTCCTTATAGAAAGATGAATGTCATTTTTTTAAAAGAATTAATTGTCTCATAGTTATTGAAGTTGTACATTTTTAGATATAGTCTATGTGTGAGGATTAGGATAGTTCTATGATCTTCCTAACTCTATTTTTATAGCGTTTTATGGCTATTATATAGGAAGCCTTTCCCAAATCTTTCACAGAGAAGTTCTTACTCAGATAGCTCATATTCGACTGACTTGTAATATATCAACATCATTTCTGACATTGAATATGTCTTTTACATTGAGAACTAAGATAACAATTATGCTTCTACTATCATTTTTGAATATATATACTTTTTCTTTGTTCTTAATAAAATTAGACTCTCTAATTTCATTTAAAACAAAGATTCTAGCTTTTGAAAAATTACTTAGGTCCACATGGATTTCTTCTATTTGCATATTAGATTAGAAGTCAAGTTAAACACAAAAACTTTAGACTGTTGTATGCACATCTTTTAATCGAGATATATATTCTAGAACATCGTCTTTACATTCATTTGTCAAACCTCAAAATCTTAATATGCTGTATAAGCCAACAAAATTTTAATTGACTTAAGCATAGCTACTGGTGAAAAGGTTTCTTGATAACCAGTCTCAGATCTCTAAGTTTAAACTTTTATCATTAATTAGGCTTTGAAGGTTTCTACCTATTAGGGTTTGTGTTTATGTGTCATCATAATTTTGTATAAATATATTTTTATAATATTTATATAATGTATATTTTATTTAATTACAAATTACATTAATTAAATGGTGTTATACTTGTAACATTATAGACATTATATGATCTAAAGAGTCCAGATCTGGTCTAAAGAGTTTAGACTAGTGGTAAGAGTTAGCAACGCTAAAAATTATAAGTGTTAAGATTTAGCACTAATAAGAGCCAGTAAAATTCTAAGAGTTAAAAGCCTTCTTTGAAATGGGATAATAACTTGAGAATATACCAGAAATGATATTGTTGCAAAAAGTTGTAATAGGTGTTAGGAAATATCATTTTGTAAGTATGTTCTCAAGTATTAGCTCCTTATCTATTTTTATTAATGCAGGTCTATCAGTAGCTCACTTTATATAGATCAGTGTATGTCTATATCTATATGGTATAGATGATTGTTCTTACCAGACTAGGAGCTTAGAGCTTGTCTAGGTATACGGATATTTAGTAAGGACTTGATACTGAGCAGACTCACGAAGACCCCAATAGACATCCTATGAAGCTGTCAAAGGAAGGTCCTCTTAAATTGAGTAGTATTCGTAGTTCTTTGACCCAAGCGTCATGATGGACTTATGAGTGATCCACCATACTTTGGTTCCACGAACATCAGAGACCTTTATGGTTTGATTGCTGTGTGTCGTTGGGTATAGTCCGATGCTCATAGAGTTTGGTGTACATAGATACGGGGATCTATCAGCTTATATAGATGTGTTGAATATCCGATGCTTCGAGATTGTTTCTCAAAAAGTCTTATAGCTATATATAATAATACACAAGAAAGTAATTTCCCAAAGGGTTAAACAATATTGTAAAAATGTTTACGCATATTATTTATTGAGATATGAATCTGGAGATATATTTATAGATGAGCTTATGAGGATTTAACGCTGATGATCTATATCCCTACATATCCAGGATATCTATAATGGAAAGATACACATATGTAATGACCTTAAAATGTATGGTCTAACACGTTGATTTGTAATATCCATGACGTATGCATGGGGCATTGTTCACGGACTTATAGAATAGTTTTATTTGACGAATTAAGCTTGGATTTAGGGAGTCCCACAATATGAAGTGTACTTGTTATTCACTATGATAGTATTGACAGGACCCGACCCGAGACCCTTGACAATAGATCCCAGCGGCTCTACCGGGCACCCCGGTAGAAATTTCTCAGAATATATGGGTAAGTTGAGAAATTTCGCGAGGCGAACCCTTTTTTAGTTCTTGCTGTTACTGGAAATATTTTGGAATATACGTGAAAATAACTTATTAAATTTTTTAAAAAAAGGCAGAGTTTCCCCTGTTTTTTGAAAAGTCCAATATAAAAGCCTGTAAAGAAATTGCACTTCTATTTCAAACACTTCTCAATACTACCAAATAGGACCTCAGGTCCTTTCCAAACCAAATCCAACTCAATTAAATAATTTTATTATGATCATAAAACTGAAATACTAATAAAAAAAAGAGTGAAAAGATCATCAAAATATCGAAATCTCTTCTTGGTTATCTAAATTATATATACAATGCACAAATCTAGAGCTACTATACTAAAAGTAAAAAGAGTGTTATTTAACACATTTACAAGTACAATATGATCTTCAGATTTGGCCCACTAATTAGCAATAAGAGAATTAGCAGCTTGTGTACCAAGACTTGCACTTGGGAAATGGGGTTTAGAAAACATAAAACACAAAACGAGTGAGTTAAAAGAGCTCAGTGAGTGTATTTAAGATTTCAAATAAAATAACATATGCATATAAACGCATAATATGCTATCGGTCGATCGAAAACTAGTAAAGTCCTCGCTCGGCCATTTTCTTTCTAAACTGTACCAATGGTAACCCTAAAGCTTTATACTTACGCAGCGACTCAACTAGCACTACACACATGAATAGGTTATGCAGCGCTTCAACTAGCAGCATCCACAGTGACATCTCAAGACATCTCACTGGCTATGCAGCGGAATCCTACATCACATATATATAGCGAGACAATACCTTGTACACATAGAGCGACTCACATGACTCGACATCCAGACTTTTCGGAGTTAGTAACACACCCCCCATAACCTGTCCATGTGTACGAGATATACCGGTCGGCTCTAATACAATCACCACCACCATAATCTGAGGGTACCAATGGCCTTTGAAATGGATGCAGAAATTTTAAAGCTGTTTCTTAAATTGAACATGTAAAAGAATATATATGGATATATATCAAGATCATAACTCATGTTTATGCATTAAAAGCACATAAAACATATATTTTCATTATGCAGAAACATAATAAATGAAAGATAAAAGAAATGACAGATTTTCACTCACAACCGCTTTGAGCTCAATTTCGCTCTGGATTTCTGCTCCCATTATAGCTATCAATTTTTTTTACCTACGCGCCATAAATGACATTTAGAATTA
The DNA here is from genome assembly GCA_946807835.1 of Ailanthus altissimus. Lineage (NCBI taxonomy): Eukaryota > Viridiplantae > Streptophyta > Magnoliopsida > Sapindales > Simaroubaceae > Ailanthus > Ailanthus altissimus. Next base: position 1,954,910 of record OX327690.1, on the reverse strand, counting down.
ATTCAAACTTTAGATTCTTATTTAACTACTAAACGCCCTAATCGGCATACAAAGCCCAGATGTATACTATTTTTCGATTTTCATTTACAGAGTCATTTAATCTAATCTAACTCACCATCTGGCGCCTTGAAAATTATTAAACACCTTATAACTTAGTTGGACATAATTGCCCTTCACCTTTTCAAAATGGACAATTATGTCCCATTTCTTCATTTTGATTTTTCTATCAACCAAATATATTTAATTTGCATAAGGCACCATTTATACACAACAATTCAACCAAAACACAACTCAATCCCTATAATCCCCTAAGTGGCCGAATTCACCTTCTCCACCAACACATTTGTTTTTCAATTTCTTGTTCCAATAGCATCCAAATCGAGCCAATATAATTCTGATGCCCTAATAACCTTTAATTGAAGTTTTTATATCAAAATCACACCCAATCCCTAATTCTACACATTCACCAACATACATATTTACTTATACAAAATAAATATACACAACATAAATATATTCATATACATATATGGTATATAAATATCTAAATACCTAAATATATACATATATACATACCACCATACTTGCATGTTTACATAAATCTATACATACATTCAAAGACACATATATATACGTATACATGCATAAATACATACAAAGATACACATGTATTTCTACTCATTAATACATATATATGTATATCTACACTTATACATACATAAATACATGTATACAAACATAGAGATGTATATGCATATATATCTATTTACATATATATACATCAAAAAACATAAATAAATACCAAAATAAATATTTCTTCTTACCTCTCCCTTTTTCTCCTTCCTTTCTTTCTTCTTTCTTTTCTTATTTCGGCCACTTCTCTTCCTCTCTCTTTTCTTTTCTCCCTTATTTGCTAACACTTCCCTCCCTCTCCCATTTCTCACGTGCACTCATCCTTTATTCTAAACACTTCTCTTTTTTTTTTTAACCAATCAACATAATACAATTACCCCCTTTTTACTTTTTTGTAACCAATCACCATTAACCACTTATCCAACTTTAATTAACACTTATCCCATTTAAAATAATTTAATAATAATAATATAAAATATTCACAATATCTATTATTATTATATTATTAAAATTGGATAAATGTTAATTAATTTATACTAACCATAGTTAACTTTAACTCCACCTTGGTTATTTCTTAACCATTTAACTTGTTCCATCGATCACCCATGCGGGTCCTACATTACCACACTAATGGATTAACATAACCATGTTGAAATATTATTCACACATATCATATACAAAAATATTTACAATAAGGTTAAAATCAATTATCCCTATAGTTTCTTTATCGCGATACTTCAAAATTTAGGTATCTACGATGTTTATAGGAATTGGATCTTACAAGTATACTGTATTGAATACTTCAATTTAGTAAAAGTTAGCAATAACTATAGTTAAGTTAACCAAAGTATATGGCTATAGTGCAACCCACTTTGGGTTAACTTTGTAATCAAGTAATGGAGTTAAGAGTAATTTTACTTTATTAATTATTTAATTATTAAATAATCAAAGATATTTGATCTAACTATAGTTAATTGTTAACCATAGGATTAGGTTAAATTAAGATATTTATCTTTGCTTTATAGTTAAGTAAACTTAACAATAGTTAAAAGTTCACTATGGTTAGGATAAATTTAGATATTTAACTAACCAAGGATTAAGTTTACTTAACTTGAGTTAATTTGTAACTTAGGTTAGGGTAAAGGCTAAAGGCTAAATTAAACCTAAATGAAATGCAAATGAAATTCAAACTAAGTCATTTGTATATAAAGGTGAAATGAAATTAAATTTAACAAGTTTTACAATTTTAGTTGCTAGAAGAGTTTTAAGAAAGAAAAACAAAAAAACTTGTTTCTTAGTTTTTATTTCAAGTGTTGAAATTAATAACTCTTATTATATTTTTAGTTTTGGTTACTCATTGTAATAACTTAAGTAATTTGTTTATATCGTTCATGCATTGATCTAAGCTAAAACAAATTATATTACAATAGATTAAGTGTTAAGCTAGTACTGAATTATAGACTATTATTCTAGCCAATGAATCATACCTTCATTGATTACTAGAATTGACAACGGTTTCATTTCAGGCAAACTCCGACTAATCTTAATGCAAAAGCATCAAGGGTTATATTCTTAATTTGATATTAATTTGATTAATATGTATATATATTGTATTCATTGTAGATTTTAGACTTCTACTGTGTATGTATATGTCTGAGATATGTATATTTACATGATGAACACATAGAACATGCATGCACTATACTAAATAATCTACGCTCCATGAATTGGTATCATAGCAATTTTGTGTTGATTTAGGTGTCTTTTTAATACTGCCTTGTTGTTGGATAAGTTTCGAGGCTGTGGTGGTGTATTTAAAGTGTTGAAAATACAAAACTGATAAGAACAGTAACTGGAACACCACAATGTTCTTGTCCAACGCTGCAGCATTCATGATGAACGCTGCAGCGTTCAAGGCCTAGCATCATGGTACTGAAGATTCTGCCTTTAATGCCACAAAGTTATGTGGCTAGCACCATGACACTGTAGGCACTACCTCTTGTAAGGGATATTTTGTACGTATATGTATGCATGTGCAACAATATCCATTGTATAAAATACGTATCTCATATATATTTAAAGCAGCGGAATAATTAAAACAATACAATAAACATAATAAATAATATATTAATCATATTAATATTTTTGAAAGGTTAAGAAATTACTGAAACATGTAACATTTTATACATGTATACTAGGAGTCCGCCTAGAGAGCAACCTATTGGTAGTTCTAATCACTAACTCGGTGAACTTGGTAAACTAGAACAGTAGCTCCAAATCTAGCAGCTGGATTAACACTTAAACCTTTTGAATTTATTTTTATCTTGATCAACTCTTTGATTAATAAAATATATTCCTATGTTGTTGTAATTGGTAGCCAATAAAATCAAGCAAAATAAATAATTTCAACACTTGAAATTAACTCAAAATTTGGATCAAATCCTTTGTTGCTCAAAACATGGCCATCCACCCTTTAAAAGTAACATTTTTCCTTTTGGTTTCAAAGGCAACAACACAAAAATGAAGCCATTCATCATTGCTTCCTATGGTTGACACACTTATATATATCTCATAAAAAAATATTAAAATAATAATATTATATTAATAAACTTGGCCACTAAATTTAAATAAATAATATTATTATATAAATATTAATATAAAACGCATGCTTTACAGCTAAGTATAAATAATCAATATGTAAAATTATCAATTTACCCCTTATAAATAGTTATCAAGTTTAGCCCCTAGTAGGTCTTACCATACTCACACTTGGGTAAACTCAACCGAGGGTCCACAATACGTCACGTATTATATTACAATGACCAAATAATAATTGTTAACTAATAATGTATTTAACACCTAAATATAGAAATGTGCGCATTCGCATAGTAGTGTTAGATATTATTAGACTGAACAATTCAATCCGGTATATTGCTCCAATGCTCAACGAGTACACTCTATATCACAGGACTCCCTAAGTCCATGCCCAATTCGTTAAATGAAACTATTCCACGAGTCTGTGAATACTGCCCTATGCATATGTAACAGAAATACAAATCAGCACATTGACCATCCAAGTTGAGGTCACAACGCATACGTATAGTCCTTTTGTCATGATATCTTGGATGTGCAGGAATATATATTATCACTATCAAATCCCATGTGCTCATCCATATCATATCTCTAGATTTGTATCTCACTGAACAATATGTACAAACTTCTTTCCCATATTATTCTACCTTAGTACAAACTCTTTCCCAAGGTAAATGCTGTTTGGGTCGGTGCTTACGTGCCATCCCTAATTGTACATATACTTATGTATTTATACAAGTGTATATTCTTATTAAATCGCTATTACCTATTTATATGGTACTATGTAATGTAATGTTGTAGACATTGTATGATCTGAAGGAGTTCAGATCAGATCTAAAGGAGTTTAGATAAGGGCTCAAAAACCTTAGAATATACTAGTAACTGCATAGTTGCAAGAGTTACAATTGGGTACTAGGTGATAAGCGTAAATTATATCTATTATTTTCATTCTCTTAACTTGATTAATTGATCATTTTAATAAGAATATTATGCTTTTTATATGTTTAATTATTATTTTATAGGTTTGGAGTTAATGGAGCAATTAGGGATGAAAATATAAGAAAAACAAGGCAAAACATCAAATTAGTACAGTAATAACTACAGTGCCATGTGAACAGTATTTGGTGAATAGTGCTATGCTACAATGCTGTCGCCTCAGCGATGAACAATGATTGCGACAGTGGTGAATAGTGCAATTTTCCTAATCCTAAAAGAAATACAACTCCAAGACTCCAATCAATCCCTATATAAAGGCCACTCGTTTTAGACCTCAAAGACACACAACTTAGGGCTCTTAGAGACACAATACATTGAAGAAGAGCAATTTTTAGAGAGAGAAGCAAGAGGAATTCAATGAAACAAGAGATTATTGGCAAATCTTTGGCATATCAACCAACTGCGAATTGACGTCTATATTGGTTTGCTTTTGGTTGTATCAAGTTTATTTTATTTTTCAGCCATAATTCTCTTGTTATCATGAGCTAAATTTATTTTCTAAGGTTATTACTTGAACTCAATATGTGAGCTTAATTGTTGGATCTTTTTAATATTTATTTGAATTCAATTCTTCATTATTTAAATTATTTGTTTTTAATGTTTCATAATATTTGATGAATATTATGATTGATTTAGTAATACTTTGATAAACTTGGAAGAGGCATCATTGTATTTAGACCTAGATAATTTGATGTATGATTGTAGAGTAACATTCAATGTTACATATGTAAATTTCAAATTAGGATAGGAATATACCTAATTGGCATATATGGTCAATAAGACTTGTTCTTAATGAGTATTAATTTATTACAAGTACCATAGAAATATAGGTATTTGGTAAATTAGGATATACTTGCATGACCTTGGAAGAGGCATGTGAATACTTTAATGTCTTAAGCAATAATAAGATTGAGTGATTTAAATATTAAAAGGATTAATCTTTAGAAAGCATATTGAAGAATAGTAATTAACCCTAGGCTTTCTCTATATTGCTATTTTCTTCTTTTATTTAAGTTGTGTCATTTATTTTCTGCACTTTTATTTTACTTAAATTTATTACAAAATTAAAATTTGATTTTTTTGAATAATTATAAGAAAGATATAATTTTAGTACTTGGTAAAAAATAAAAATTATCTCTATGGGTTTGACATCTGACTTTATAAGTTCCTTTATTACTTGTTATAATAATGTATACTTGCACTTAATTTTAAGATATAAAAATATCTCACCACTAGAAAATGCTAGTTGCATAAGTATGTTCTTAAATAATTATCCTTGATCTATTTATGCCGATGCAGGTCTGTTGGTAGATACTTATAAATATAAATCAACACATGTCGTACCTAGAGGGTATAGATGGTCGTTCCTAGCCGACTGTGAGCTTGGAGCTTATATTGACATATGGGTATCTCAGCGTAGCCAACTGTGGTCCCTTATTTAAACTTCTTTAGACCAGATCTGAACTCTTTCAAATCATACAATGTCTGTAATGTTACAATGTATGGTACCATATAAATAAATATTAGCAATTTAATGTGAATGTACACTTGTATAAATAATAAGTATATATATACATTTAGGAATGATACGTAAGTACTAACCCTCACACCTCCAACACTACGGCATTGACACTACTCATTCAATTGAAAAAAAGAGAGTAAAAAAGCATCTAAGGGTTTATGAGATGCAGTAATAAAAGTTACTAGTCTATATTACAACCGAGATCATTTTTTTCATTGTTATTAATTATAATGGAAGCCTTACTAGTAGGGTTAAGTTATGTTTACACAAAATTAATTATCCTATTGAGAATTAGCTTCTCATGAGATGAGAGCCTATGTTCAAAAATCTTTCTTAATCAGATTGAATGGCATTACATTATAAGATAATTTTTTTATTTATGGTCTGCCTTATTAATATGGTGTTAGTTGGGTCATATTGATCATTTTCAATATTGCTAAAGTGTGAGGAATTTGATTAGTGTGACTTAGACTATGCTGTTCAAACATGAGATGATTTAAATATATGCGAAAATGTCATCTAATATTACTAAAGCATAATGGTAGTGTCAGTAACATATATTTGATAATTGACAAGTTAATCTAGAATGCACTTACCTAATATTGTTAAAGCGTGAGGATAAGGTGTATTTAGGATTAGTGTTAAGAGTTGCATTAGATGTAATTAATAAAAGTTGTCTACCAATTGGGTTTATAAAGGCCAAGATTACTAAAGCATGAGACTAGAGTAAAATGCCATTAGGGTCCACTTCCCACTATATAGTTTAATTTTTTTTAAACTATCATTATTATGTTCAGGACATAAGAGGGATTATGTAAAGCAGTGGTAGAGCGTTTTAGATTAAAATATATATAGCTGTTATACCCATGATCGAATGTGTTTTAATTTGTAATTTAAATATTCTACTAGCGTCTTTTCATTTTTTCTTGTCAAGATTTAATAGTCTCAACAAACCCTTTAATGTGTATACTTGCTGCAAACTAAGTCAAGAGTATCGAGAACTATTCTAACTAACTAATGATTCTCAGAATAGTTCTGGATTCAGAAATGCTAAGATATATTATTGATCAGTCCATGCCCCAAGGTATTTCTGATAATGCCACACCAGAGGAAAGAGTGACATATCACAAAATGATTAGATGATGATTTAAAAGTCAAATCATACATCCTCACCTCTATATCTTTTGATTTACAGAGATATCATATCCATATAAATAATGTCAGTAGCATCATGCTCAATTTAAAGGAGCTATTTAATGGCGGACCTCAGGTTGAAGTCTATAGTTTACCAAGTCACTCTTTCAAGCTAGACTTAGTGATGGCAGTCCTATTAGTCCCCATGTCTTTATGATTATTGGATATATCAGAAGGCTAGAGACTATAGACATATCACTGAATAATATGTTGGGGAATAATTTGATTCTTTAGTCGCTTCTAGGGTATTTACACAGTTCATCATGAACTTTAATATGCAAATGTTAACCTCTCTTATGCTGATCTCCATAACATGCTGAAGACAGCACATAAGGATATGAACAAAGTAGTATTAGCCCTCTATGTTCAAAGTGCTTTATCTTCTATCTCGAAGGCTTTTAGGAAGTCTAAAAGGAAGAAAAAAAAGAAGGAAAGACAGACATCCACAATAGGTCCTCAGAAGCAACTAATATCCAAATTCAAAAGGAAGAGCAAAGCAAATGGAAAATGTTTCCATTGCAACGAGGAGGGGTAGAGAAAGCATAGTTGCCTTAAGTTCTTTACCACCCTAAAGAATATGCCCTTAAGTATTTGCTTACTTATCATTGACATTTCTTTAGCATTTAATGCTAGTTCTAGCTAGGTAATGGATATTGCAAGTCTTTTTCACATTTTTAATGTTTTTCAGAGTCTGAGGGAACTTAGATTTCTACATCCTGGAGAAGTATAACTTCATGTGAGAAATGATGACTTCTTGTAAGTCAAAGCTATCAACATTTTAATCTTCTTCTTCTTTGTAATATAATAGTTGTATTAAATAATTCTTATTTTGTACCCACTATTATTAGATAGATTGTATCTTCTTATACTTAAGAGTAAAGGTTATCTTATGTATATTCAAAATCATTTTAAATGTTTATATGATATACATGATGTTTTATTAACTAAGTGTCAATTAGTAAATGGGTACTATATTTTGGTTACAACAAGAAATGTTATAAATGTATAAAGTAATGCTGGTAGTGGCTCAGAAACTTTAGATGAAACAAAATTGTGGCACATGAGATTAGATTATATAGGTGTGAATCACTAATTTCCTCTACTTAAGGACGGTCAGATACCTATTATGACCACAGAACCTACCTAGATTATAAATCTTGTATTCAAGAAAAAATGACCAAATCTCTCTTTACTGGTGTTGGATACTGTACCATTGATTTGTTGGAGTTGGTACATAGTGATATATTTGATCCAATGAATCACGCTACGATGGGTAGATTTCAATACTTTGTATTATTTATTGATGATTTTATCACAATATGGATAAATATTTCTTATGAAACATGTTTACATTCAAAATGTAATGCGGCTATCACAGTATGATTGAGGTGTCGATCTCACGAGGAAGCTTTTGGCAAAATAAATTGGTGAAGTAAAATATTAAAGCAGTAGCAAAGGAAAAAATTAATTAATTGGTCTAAGTGGATGAGATAGAATTATCTATAAATTGAGAAAAATGTCATATGATGATTTAAGCATGGCTTCAAGAATCACAATTATGCTTTTATAAATCTACTCTATACTTTAATTCAATATTTATAACTCAATTGAAATTTTCATATCCCAAACAATCAATCAGAAGATATATAAACACATTTAATAACACATGCATTTGATATAACTAAACTCTTTTGCAAATATTAACATAAATTTTGTTCATTTATACAAGTTATCTAAGATATCATTTATACAAGTTATCTAAGATAGACAATATATCATTTTGACAATATAGCAGTAAAAGATTAACTTGAATATCAAACATTTATATTCTTTACATGTTATCCAAGATCGACAATATATCAATCGATAATATTGTAGTAAAAGATTAACATATAAAACAATGTAGCCAATAACAATTATAATTCACCAAGAATCATATAAGAAAAGCATGACTGAACATATATGAGACATGAGAATTATAACCTTTGGATTATAGAAATAAAATAGATAAGAGTTTAATCAAAACCAAACTTACAAACATTTGTAGCTCTTGGCAACGAATCAAAGCATAGAAGTAGATTTATTACACATAAAAGTTCATCTCATAGTCTTGTCAAGAACTCTAGCCTAGATTACAACGCATGTTAATGAGAAGAAAATAAGAGAGAATTACCTCATGTTGAAAATGTCTTAAGAGTGTCGTTATATTGGCAATGAATAAAAATATGTCATGTATGACATCAATATTTAATAATTCTAGGCCAATAACTCATTCACCTATTTGCAGCACATTTTTTATAATGTAAATAATCGATGTAGCCTCTGTAGCTAACATGAAAGTTGTAACATTTTTATCTTCTTTCCATAGGCATCGAATTCATGCAAATTGGATGAGTATCCAATGAGATATGAGTAAAATTCCAAAGATACATCAGATTTCGGCCAACAACCCTTTTATCCACTTGCAATGCAATTTGGTCCATGATAACGGTTGATTTGGACTTTCCCATCAACATAAGAGTTATTGATAATTAAGTCAATATTTCACAGCTTAAATAATTATACCAATTGAGTATGTATTTTGTGAGATATAGTCCAAATACATGAGTTGGGTCAAGCTAAGCAGAAGTTGCCCGATTCTATTGTATCTCAATTTTTGGTCCATAACATGTTGGATTTGGCTTTTCAATTATTCTTTAAGTTTGTGTAAGATTGAGTTATGTTACTCCAGGTTCAAGAATGTTTTCATTTCGATTTCTACATTGAGAGTTATGTCAATTTTACCTAAACCTGTGCAAATAGCATTCATTAATCACAGTTTAAGGAGAACATTTTATTTCAAGCTAAAAAATCAAGAAAATACTAAAAATAGTGACATTAAATGGTTATTGAATCTCTTAACAAATATGCATTTTCATGTGTTCATCACAGTCCCCAACCAGTTTATTGCTTGTCTTTAGTAATTCAAGTATAAATAGAATATGCGAAACTACCTAAGTATTTCAAACAAAAAGTCAGTTCAAGATCATTATTGCTATTATGGTTTTTTCAATTATAACTTTCAAAAATTATGTATGTGTGAACTAAACCGTAACTATCTTACCACAAATCACAACAGATATAACCTTGAGAATTTCTCCAAGTAAAAGCCCTAACTCCATATCCTCACAGGTGTATGACTATTTAAAAGTTTAGGATTTCTCTCATAGAGTTGGAAAATAGTTAAGCACTCAAGAAAGCGTCAATTTTAAGGACAGACATATAAGCTAACATTGATCTAAAGATAGAAAAATCAATTGTTTAGAAATCAATTATTCTTAATATGCACCAGCTTTATGACTTTAATTGTCTTGTAAAAATAATACCAATATAGCTCGGTGAGAAAACTGTCTTACAAAAATTTTATCTTCTAAAATTGAATAAAGACTTTATTAAACTGAATTGATTATTTTTTTTTTCTGTATATATATATATATATATATAGGTATTTTTTTTTCTCTTTTCTTTTTCTTTTTCTTTTTAAAGAATACAAGGAAGCATTACAAAGGTTTCTCACCAAATTATATTATACACAAATGGAACCAACTTATTTCGTAATTCAAATAATATCAATCTAAACAAAAATTAACCAATTTAAAAGGATCAATGAAGGTTCATAAGCTGTTTTCTCAACCTTTCCACTTACTCACAAAAGATATGTGAGATTAGAAAAATAAATACTTAAACATGAGAATTCTCTTGGCTATATAACTTGAATCATCCATCTTACCACAAGGCTTAGCATTGTGCTCAAAAATATTTTGGAAGTCATTCTTTAGTAACCTAAATAGAAACAGTGACTTAACCTAAACAATTTTAAAATCATACCTAGGCAGAAAAGCAAATTTCTTTATACAAGAATTACCATGACTATAAGCAATAAACAACAATACATGAAATATAAAACAAAACAACAAAAAGTTAGTTAAAATGCCTTTCAAAAGTTAGAAATAAAACTCCTTACTCTACCATTCTAATTTGATTTAGAATGCATATTAAGAGTTCAAGAATGAACTCTTTACTTTGCCATTTTAATCAAATGTCGGACCACAAATTTTTTTTTTTGGGAATTCAAAATGTAACTTATGTCTACTATCTTCCCCTAAACCAGATGAAACATTGTCCTCAATGTTTAAAATAGAAAGAGATAAAGTATAAGAGACATTACCTGGAACGCTAGTTATTCAAAAGAAACAAACCTGAGAGACACCTAAGCAAATATAAACTAAAATGATGATGCTGATAAATAAATAAAATAAAGAAAATTTATAAACGAAGTGCTAGATCTAATTTTCGCTTGTTAAGGCCCACTGACCAATCGATTTGAGTTACTGCTGGGTCAGGTTCGTAGGTAACTACCTGTAATTTGTCAATCAATTCATCCGTATTGGTGGCAGAAATGAGGATCTGTCGCGCCAAATATGAAATAAAATTCTGTTCCACAGCTTGATCAAGAAAACAAAGTAAGCAATCAAAATAGCTATTAACATTCAACAAACCTATGGGTTTTCGGTGGATATTCAGTTGGGTCCAAAAGACAGTTTGAAAAATTTCTTCCAAGATACCAAAACCACCTGGTAAAGCAATAAAAGCATATGCATTGTAAAGTATTCTAGTTATACGTTTATGCATGGATGAGACTCGTAATTCTTCCCCTATTATTTTCCCAGTTAGGTTTCCCACGGCTAAAGCTGTAGGAATAATACCTAAAACTTGACTTCCTTCTAAATGTGCAGCTATTGACACACACCCCATTAACCCAAGGCTACCCCCTCTATAAATCAAATGAATTTTTCTTAGTGGTAATGCTTTTCCTAGATTGTTTGCTGCTTCTACAAACACTTTATTTTTTCCAAGACTAGATCCACAAAATATACATATATTTTAGAATGGTTGAACTGAGGTTTCCTTCATATCTACACTCATCTTTATCTCAATATATGGAAATGAAGAAAATGAGGTGCTGTATTTATAGAGTACCAAATGATAACAATGATTATGGCAACCTGACAGTTTGTTAGAAGAGATTTAAAAATAAAACATAAAAATTTAAAGATAATGACCTACATATATTATTGAACAAAAAGATTTGAATTTAAGACATCTATATGAGTAGTCTTACTATTAATAAAATAAAACAAAATAAAATAAAATTTTAAACTTAAAACACATGTATTTACAAGTAGTTGTGATTGTGGCTCACATCTTCCTCTAATTTTACACTTAGTAATAGCTTAAACGCCCTCTATGGGTTAGGGATAGGCTTCCTATCCAATTTTCTTATAAATTGGCAAATAAGGACTTTTAGAGTCAGATTCCCGAGACTATACCGTTGATGTTCATTTTTAAATTTGTTCCATAAATCGAGAAGTTCACGTTGCACGAACCCACAAGGATGCATCTCAAGAGTCAATAGGATATCATCCAAAGACTCTTTACTCAGTCCATCCTTAATGAACTGAATTTTGTCTTCTCGATTTCTAGATGTAAATCCTAAAGAACGAAAACTTCGGTTATATTTCCATCTAGCACATTTATGACAGACTTGTAACCTCTTTGCTCGTCGCCTTTTGGCATAAGAGCTTCTTCTAAGACAACGCATTTGAGAAACAAAATCATTTGCAGACTCACCAGATAATTGAACCTTGGCTTCAATTAACCAACAAAGATCCACAGAGATATTACTCAACATCAATAGCCTTAGTCTTTCACACCGCTTTATAAATCTTAAGTAGAGCATTTTGAGGCAATGAAGGAAAATATTTTTTTAAGGTTGACAAGAATGCTATCCATTTTGAAAGAAAGAAAAAAGATGAATGCACAGTTTGAGGGATAATTTTTAGGGAACTGAAAACTGACTTTAATAGTCATGGAGTACCGTATCCGCCACTTGACCAAAAAATAAAATCACACTAAAGGAAAAAAAAGAAAAAGAAGTAAGTAAAGTAAAATAAAATGTGAAAAAAAATAAAAGAAAAAATAAAACGTCAAAAGGTAAAATATAGAAAAAATATAAAATATAGTACAGATAGATTGAACTTGATCAAGCATGATAGACAGGATCCATAAGAAGGATCTTGTCTATATACATAGAGTGGTCTACCTTTTTCATATAGCTTTTGATGGGTGTGCTATAGTAGCTAAGCGCAAGTGCACGCTATCGTATCAAGTAATATAGGATTTTAAGTCCAGATATTGATCCCATAGGGACTATGCAATCTAATTCTATAAATCAAGTGCTAAAATTGTACCTACTTAACTTTTATTCAGAAAATCACAATATGAAATTTATTTAACTAATCTACTCTATCAATTAAACTGAACAAAAGTAAAGAGTAAAATTCACAAATAAAGATAATCTAGGGTTTTGAATTGCCCTCTAATATTTCATTGGAGTCATTAAGCTCTTAGTTAATCTCTTGATACCAATTGTTGGCTTCAACACTAATCTCATCATAAACCTCAGTCGATGGTCAAGTAACTATATTATGCATTCTAACAATCATCTATATGTCTATGGTAATCAAATCAGAATGTAATTCATTAAGATTAAGTCTAAATCATACCATACATGCCACCTAAGTATATGTCTATCCTAGATGGAACTAATAGTTGTTACCCTATGATCATGCATCAAACTACCCTAGGCTAAACCATGAATTCATCTGTCGAGTTTATCATGGTTCCTCAATCATCCAAAATATTGATCAGGTATAATGAAAGCAATAAACACAAGATAGAATGAATCAATTGAATTTATTAAGTTTATAAACTAACAATTAATATAATCCAAATCCATACTAGGTTTACATAGTCTAACCCTAGATGAACAAATTAACCCATCATAAAACCAAAAGTATCAAACCAATTCATAAAGATCAACAAGAACAAGAACATAATGATAAATAAAGAGAAGAAAAACTAATCAAAGTGACTCTTTGATGTGCTTCTGTAATATCCAATCCCTATTAGTAGTATTGGCCTAGATTTCGGTATAGAACAAATAAGACACCGTAGGGTTACTCGATTTTAACCCTATTAGAAATATTTTCTTTATAGTGCACGTGAGAGATATCAGACCTAATTTGGTAATTTCACACTTGATCGGTGCGCCGGACGACCCTAGAATATTTTTAGAATTTTTCTCTATTGGTTTGGAAAAGAAAATTTTAATTTACTACATGAATTCCCATTTAAGGATTATGAATGGAACAAGCCTTTGTTGAGAAACATAATCCATATATTAGAGAATTGACCAATTAGAAGAAATCTCATGGATTGCCAAGTTGGAAGTTCTAGTTAGTTCTTTGAACTATTCTAACTAAATAGTTACAAATGAACTAATTACATAATTAGTTTTTAACTAATGGCAAATTAGAAGTTTTAAGTAAGTTGAAGGGCAAAATGGTAAATTAAGGGAGCACTATATATATGTTAGAAGTGTGTAGAAATTTGAAGAGAGATCAAACCAACACTTAGCAAAAAAAAAAAAAGAGAAATTCGAGCTTCAAAGGGGGTGCTGCTACAGTGACTATTCAAGTTTTTTTTTCATGATTTTTCATGTGTAATCAAGCCAAATTAAGGTTACAAATCAATCCCTAAGCTCAATTGAAGTCTCTATTAGTGGAAATTCAAGAAAAAGAGGTAAGAAAAGCATCTTTTATAAGTTTGATAAGTGAGAATTCAAGAATGTGTTAATTGATGTTCTTATGTGTATTCTTGGCTTAGATTGAGTTAAATTCTAGTTTGGAGCTTGAAGGAGTCATCAATTTAAAGAAATTGGCAAGGTGAGAATTAGGGTTTTTGGTGATTTTGTTGTAGAGATTTCAATTGATTGTAATTAGGGCTTTAGAATGAAATTGGCATGATTTTGTTGTAATTGGAACAAGAAATTGAGAAAAGGAATGTGTTGGAACCTAGGGTGAAATTCTGCCACTTTAGGGAAGTTAGGAATTGAGTGGTGTTTTGATTGAATTGTTGTGTGTAAATGATGCATTTTGTGAATGGAATGTATATGGTTGATGAAAAACCCAAATATGAAGAAAATGGGACATAATTGTCCATGTTGGAAAGGTGAAGGGCAAGTATGTCCAATCAAATGATAAGGTGTTCAATAATTTTCAGGGCGCCGGATGGTGAGTTAGTTTCGATTATGGCCCCGTAACTAAAATCGGGAAGTAGTTTACCTCCGGGCTTTGTATGCCGATTAGGGCATTTAGTAGTTAAATGAGATTCTAGTGTTCGATTTGGTTCTAAATGTCATTTATGGCGCGTAGGTGAGGATAACTGAGAGCGTTAACAGGAGCAGGAATCGGGAGCGAAATTGAGCGCGGAGCGGTAGTGAGTGGAAATCTGCCATTTCTTTTACTTTTCGGTTATTATGTTTTCGCACAATGACTATGTATGTTTTATGAGCTTTCGATGCATAAACATGATTTATGATCTTGATATATTCATAGACATGCTTTTACATGATAGATTGTGAAACAGTTTTAAAATTTTTGCATTTGTTTTAAAGCCATTGGTACCCTCAGATTATAGTGGTGATGATTGTATTAGACCCGACCGGTATATCCCGTGCATATGGGCAGGTCTTAGGGGTGTGTCACTATCTCCGGGAAGTAGGGATGTCGAGTCATGTGAGTCGCTCTATGTGTACGGGATATTGTCTCGCTATATGCATGCGATGTAGGATTCCGCTGCGTAGCCAGTGAGATGTCTTGAGATGTCACTGTGGGTGCTGCTAGTTGAGGTGCCCCGTGACCTACTCACGTATGCGGTGCTAGTTGAGTCGCTGCGTGGGTATAGAGCTTTAGGGTTACCATTGGTACAATTTAGAAAGAAAATGGCCGAGCGAGGATTTTACTAGTTTTCGATTTACCGATAGCATTTATGCATTTTATATGCACACAGTAGTTATTATGTTATACAGATTCTGAATATAGTTTTCCAAAGATGTAGATAAAACCCGCTCGGCAAGATTTCATTAGCATATGATATTAGAAACCGTTTTACAATTTTACATCTGTTTTAGAAGCATAAATTCTGCATATACTTTAGAAATTGCTATCTTTGTATAATATTCTAGTAATTGAATTCTCATTTACACTCACTGAGCTTCTTTAGCTCACTCGTTTTATGTTTTATGTTTTAAACCCCTTTCCCAGGTGCAGGTCTCGGAACGCAAGCTGTTGATTCTCCTATCGCCGAGTAGTGGGCCGAATCCAAAGATAATTTTTGTACATGTAAATGTGCTAATAGCACTCTTTACTTTATGCATAATAGTTGTAGGCATGTATATTTGTAAGTATGTGTTGAATCAAGAAGAAGAGATTTCCAGTTTATGATGATCGTTTTTACTTTTTATGATTATGCTTGTTTTATGATTTACACGAAATAATTGAGTTGTGTTGGATTTGATTTGAAAAGGACCGGAGGTCCGAATTGGTAGAATTGAGATGTGTTGGAATTAAAAGTGAAATTTCTTTGCAGGTTTATGTGGAGTTTTTGAAAAATAGGGGAAACTCTGTCCGTTTGTTTTTAAAACTAAAAAGTCGTTTTCATGTATATTACTAGATCTTCTTAGTAGTAACAATAATAGAAAAAGGGGTTCGCCTCGCGGAATTTCTTAACTTATCCAATTAGGTTCGGAGGAATTTCCGTCGGAGTGCCCGGCAGGGCCGCTGGGATTTATAGTAGAGGGTCTCGGGTCGGGTCCTGTCAGCTTCTCCCTCAATCTTGACTTGAAGCTTGAATCTTGATCTTGGTTCTTCAATCTCTGGCTTTGATCTTGTGTTGTGAATTCTCTCTCTAAGTTTTTGCCTCTTTTTTTCTCTTTTTCTCCTCTTTTTCTCTTTTAGGGTTTTTGGCTTTCTATTTATAGGTTTTTGTCTTTGAATTACTGTTCACGAGTTAGTGTAGCTAAAGACTGTTCACGAGGTACTGTTTACCAACACTGTTCACCATCACGAGTGTGGCGGCGCTGTGTACCGAGCGCCGCGGCGCTCACTTGCTGTTCTGGGCGCTGCGACACCCAGCCACCTGCTGCGCACCTTTCGTATTTTGAGCGTAACTTCGTTTGATGTCCGATTCGCCTCCTGTTTGTTCCTATGCGTCACATTTTTCATCGTGCATCTATTTATGATCAAGAACCACAATTTAATAGCCAAATATTTATAATTTAAAGCAAAATATAAAAGTTGAGTAGAAATCATACTAGTGCTTTTATGCCCTTATTAGCTTTTCAGTTGCTATCCATTCATTTTAAAAGTTCACCCATCAGTGGAGTAATTGATTTTGATCGCACCATTAGGAGAAATGTGCCTTACCATAAATGGACCAGTTCATCGAGATCTTAACTTTTCAAGATGTAAATGCAATTGAGAATCATAAAGATAGACTCGTTGATTTGGCTCGAAGTGTTTCCTTAAAATCTATTTATCATGAGCTAATTTTATTTTAGCTTTGTACATTCTGGAGTTGTCATATGCGTCATTTCGTAGCTCTTCCATTTTTTACAGTTATAACTTTCTCTGAAGTCCTGCAGCATTGAAATCAAAGTTAAGGGCTTTGACAACCCAATAAGCTTTATGCTATAGCTCAACAGGTAAATGGAAAGCTTTCCCAAAAACAAGCTGGTATGGAGACATTCCTAAGAAGGTTTTGTATGCGGTGTGATATGCCCATAATGCATCAGAAAGATATAGAGACCAATCTTTGCGATTTAGGTTAACCGTTTTCAAAATTTGTTTAACCTCTTTATTTGTTAGCTCGGCTTGTCCATTTATCTGTGAATGGTATGCAGTGGAGAGTTGATGAAGAACACAATACCTGCGCATCAAAGCTTCAAAAGAACAATTACAAAAATATGTTCTTTGGTTATTAATGATGACACGTGGCGTACGGTACATAGATAACACAATTTTTTTAAAGAATTTTACCATAGTTATATTATCATTAGTACGACAAGCTACAACCTCCACCTATTTTAATATATAATGAACAGCTAAAAGGATGTAAAGATAGCCAAAAGATGAGAAAACAGATCTATGAAATCGATACCCCAACAATCAACTATCTCGATAATAAGAATAGGATTAAGAGGCATCATATGTCTTTGAGATAAATCACATAACTTTTGACATCTTTCATAGGAACGACAAAAATTATTAATGTCTTTGAACAAAGTAGGCCAGTAAAGAACACACTGTAAAATTTCACAGTAGTCTTCTTCATAGAAAAATGACCACCACAAGCAGCACTATGACAAAAATTTAAGACACTAGAAACTTTACTTTCAGGAATGTAACATCTCATAATTTGGTCAGGACAGTATTTGAAGCATGGATCATCCCAATAAAAACTACATACCTCAACCAAGAACTTACGCTTATCTTGTATACTCTAGTTAGATAAAAGTTCACCACAAACCAAATAATTTACAATATGTGCATACCAAGGTATTTGGCTTATAGCAAAAATATGTTCATTAGAAAAATCATCTTAAATGGGTGGCAAATCAGTGGAGTCAGTGAACCCAAGGTGGGATAGATGATCAACAACAACATTTTTAACACCTTTCTTGTCTTTGATGGTTATATCAAATTCCTACAAAAGAATAATCTACTTAATTAAATGAGCTTTAGCATCCTTCTTAGAAAGAAGGTACTTAAGGGTTGCGTGGTTAGTAAAAGTAACAATAGGTAAACCAATCAAATAAGAACGAAATTTGTTTAAGGCAAAAACAACAGCTAGTGGTTATTTTTCAGTAGTGGTGTAATTCATCTGAGCATCATTCAAAGTCCTACTAGAATAATAAATAATAAAGGATTTTCCCTCCCTACGTTGCCTAAGAATTGCTCCTACAACATAATTACTTGCATCACACAAAATTTTAAATTAGAGGTTCCAATTCAGTGATTGTATAATAGGAGCGGTGGTGAGTTTAGCAATGAGTGTTTAGAACACATCCCCACACTCTTGTATCCATGTAAATTCTGTATCTTTTAGCAAAAGGTTACACAATAATCTAGATATGGCAGAAATTTTTTGTATAAAACTTTTGTAAAAGCCAGCTTGTCCAAGAAAAGATCAGACATCTTTTACCATTTTGGGTATCGGTAATTTAGAGATTAATTTAATTTTGGCCCTGTCAACCTCTATCTCTCTTTCAGATATAATGTGCCTCAAAACGATTCCTGAATATACCATGGAATGACATTTCTCCTAATTTAGCACAAGTCCTTTTTCTTCACACCTACTTAAAACAGCTTTTAAGTTAAGTAGCCATAAATCAAAAGAATTACCAAAAATAGTCAAATCATCCATAAATACTTCCATGCATGTTTCAACTATATCAGACAAAATACTTAACATACAATGCTAAAAAATAGCTGGTGCATTACATAATCCAAATGGCATTCTACGAAAATCATAAGTACCAAAAAGACATGTAAAAGTAGTTTTTTCTTGATCTTCTATAGTTATCTCAATCTGGTAATATGCTAAATACCCATCAAGAAAGAAATAAAAAGGATATCCAGCTACACGTTCTAAAATTTGGTCGATAAAAGGCAATGAAAAATAGTATTTCCTAGTAGCTGTGTTTAATTTTCTATAATCAATGCACATTTGCCGACCACTTACCACCCTAGTTGGAACAGGTATCCCATTCTCATTTTCCACAATAGTAACCCATATTTATTAGGAACTACTTGAGTTGGACTTACCTATTGATTATAAAAAATTAGGTAGATTATACCCATATCTAATAGTTTCAAGATCTCTTTCTTCACTACTTCTTTCATTGTTGGGTTAAGTCTTCTTTATAAGTCTCTACGAGGTTGGGTACCTTTCTTTAAATGAATTCTATGGGAGCATATCAATGGAGAAATACCTTTAATATTAGATATGGTCCAACCTAGTACAGACTTATGTTCTTTTAACAATTTTATCAATTTTTCCTCTTATTCAGCACTAAGTTAAGAAGAAATGATGATAGGAAAGGTATAACCTGGTCCTAATAATGTGTGCCAAATCTTTGGGCAGTGGAGAAAGCTCAACTTGTAGTGTCTTAAGGTTTAATGGTTTTGGTTTCTCCCTTTCTCGTGGCAACTCTTTAAAACGTGGCTGCCAAAATCGAGTCTCTTTTTTCTGTGAGTGAAAAATACTAAACACATCAGTTGTTACATCAGGATAATACAATTCTTCAAAATCAAAATTGAAAAGGTTTTTCAAAGAATCAAAGCTATGATTTTTATAATCTTCCTCCGCTACAAGTATGTCTATAATATATGAATGATAGCATTCTTCTTCTTCTTGAGGTTGTTTGCCAATATTGAAAATGTTTACCTCAATAGTCATATTCCCAAAAGATAATATCATTATACCATTTCTGCAATTAATAAGAGCATTAGCAGTGGCAAGAAAAGGTCTCCCCAAAATAAGAGGAATTTTTGACTCCATATTAGCAATAGAATGAGTATCTAAAACAAGAAAATTAATAGGGTAGTAAAATTTATCAATTTGCAAAAAAAACATCTTCTACTATTCCCCGTGGTTTCTTGATTGATCGATCAGCTAATTGTAAGATTACAGATATAGGTTTAATCTCACCAAGTCCCAATTACAAGTAAATAAAACAAGGCATTAAATTTACACTTGTTCATAAGTCCAACAAAGTTTGACCAAACTCATGTGTCCCAATTTGGCAGGAGATTGTGGGACATCCTGGGTCTTTATACTTGGGTGGTATCTTTTGTTCAATCTCTGTATTTACCTGTTCTGCCAAAAATGCAATTTTCTTTACATGGTATTTTCTGTTGATAGTGCATAGATCCTTGATGACTTTTGCATAAGTTAGAACCTGCTTAATCAAATGCAACAAGGAAAGATTAATCTTAACTTGTTTCAACTGTTCCAAAATCTCATATTGAATTTTAAAACTTTTCCAACCTGTCAAAGAGCTTGAGAGAAAACTTATTTTCGGGCTCTTTTTTCACTATGACCTCTTTTTCAAGGGGGGCATCTTTACTACTCGTAGATGTATTAATTTCAGAAGTAGGCTCACTTACAATCTTACCACTTCGAGTAGTAATGGTATTGACTTCTTTGAGATTTTGAGCATCAGAAGTAAAAGCTTGTGCCATGAATTTTCCTTTCAGATTAGATTGAGGTTGAGATGGAAACTTACCTTGCTCTTGTACAGTTAAGGCACTGGTCAGCTTTATGATTTGACTCTTGATTTCTTTATTTTCATCTCTCACCTGCGTAAGAATTGTTTCAAATTTTTTATTAGTCTTACTTTGTGCCTCTATAAATGCTTGTAATGTATTCTCTAAAGGACTTCTGGTTGGTCGTCCATTATATTAAGGTGCAACATAAGACTTTGGTGCTTGTTGTTCTTATTTCCAATGACTGTTGGCTTGTTGGTCAGATTTCCAACTGAAGTTTGAGTGGCTTCTCTAGCTAGGATTATAGGTTTTAGAGTAGGGTGAATAAGGCTTCTTGTACATCCCTAGTGTATTACATTGTTCCTCATAGATCCCTCTCATCTTACTATAAGTGGGGCAATCTTAAGCTAAGTGTTCTGCTCCTACACAGACAAAACAAACATCGTGTGACTCAACTTTAGCAACTGTGTGGGTAACCCTTGTATCTTTAGTTTTCAAGGCCTTTAACTCCCTAGTTAAGACTTCTAATTGGGCTTTGAGGTTATCCTCTTTCCTAAGATGGAAAACTCCACTAGGTCATGACCTATTTATGCTTTCAGTAATACTAGGTCCAGTCCATGTATGGGCATTTTCGGCTAAGTCATTAAGGAATTCTATGGCTTCCTCTGGATCTTTGTGAAGAAACTCCCCATTACACATAATCTCAACAAATTAGCACTCTCTAATTGTGAGTCCTTCATAAAAATAGCTAACCAAGCGATAATTTTCATACCCATGGTGAGGGCATAGATTTAGCAACTCTTTAAACCTTTCCCATGCTTGATTTAAGGTTTCACTGTCTTTTTGGGAGAAGGAAGAAATTTATCTTTTCAGGCCATTATTTTTGTGTTGTGGGAAGTATTTATTGAAAAATGTTTGGGTCATTTCTGTCCAGGTTCCTATCAACCTCGACCTTAAAGAGTATAGCCAACTATTTGCTTTGTCTTTCAAAGAAAAAGGGAAAAATTTAAGCCTAACAGTGTCTATGGCTTCAGGTTGGCTATGGAAGGTGGCAATTACCTCTTCAAATTCTCTAACATGTACATAAGGATTTTCACTATCTAGACCATGAAAAGTGGGCAGAAGTTGTATCATTCCAGGTTTAAAATCCGAATTTGGTGTGTTAAATGAAAATATAATGCATGATGGTGTAGCTATGCGAGTAAGATGCAAATAATCTTTTAGAGTCCTAATGGGGTTATCTTCATGTTGGCTCATTGTGTTGGAATTACAAGATAAACTAGATGGTGAATTCTCTTCGCTTACAAATTGGGGTGATGGTTCTAGTTCTATTTCTGTCACAAATCTTCATCGTTTGTCTCTAAGTCGATGCATACATCCTAAGGCTTTTTTTTTCTCTTTTTTGCTTTTACTCTTTTTTTTTTATGAAAGAAATGTTCAAGAAAAATTAAGAAGTGAAATAAAACACAAGAAGAAATAGAAATGAGTTAGGTGGTAAAACCAACCATAAAATATAAATACAATAAATGAACAAACGATAATAAACTGTTAAGTACAATAAAAAAAAGTACAATAAGTAAATTAAAAAAAAGTATAATAAGTAAATAAAAGAAAAGAAAGTGCAATAAATAGAGAAAAAAATGCAAAGTACAATAAATAAATAAATAAAAGAAAAATAAATAAAAATAAATAAAAATTTAAGCGGTAGAACCGGCCATTAAAATAAAATAAAAATACAACATATTAACTAAATAAAATAAAGTACAATAATAAAATAAAATAAAATAAAATAAAATAAAGTACAATAAAAAAAGTGCAATAAATAAAAAAATAAACTAAGTTAGGCGGTAGAACCAGCCATTAAAATAAAATAAAATACGACAAATTAAAAAAAAGTGAAGTACAATAATAAATAAAAGAAAATAAAGTGCAAAGTGCAGTATTAAATAAAAAAAATAAAGTGCGAAGGAAATAAAACTAAGATTTTACAAAGAAAATAATATAAAATATAACAAATTAACTAAAGAAAATAAAATACATTAGGTGGTAGAACCAACCATAAAAAATAAAATAAATTACAAGGAAATAAAACTAAGACTTTACAAAGAAAAAAAATGTACAAAGTTACTGCTTTAGTATTGATAAACGCAACCGACTTTCACTTAGTGTGCCTCCCCGGCAACAGTGCCAAATTTTGTTTACGCTCAAAATGTGTAGCAAATGAGCTTTTGGCAAAATAGGTTGGTGAAGTAAACTATTAAAGTAGTAGCAAAGGAGAAAATTAATTAATTAGTCTAAGTGGATGAGATAGAATTGTCTATGAATTGAGGAAAATATATTATAATGATTTAAGCAAGGCTTTAAGAATCACAATTATGCTTTATAAATTTGCTCTACACTTTGATTCAATGTTTATAACTCAATTGAAAATTTCACATTCCAAACAATCAATCGGAAGATATATAAAATATAGCACATTTGATAACACATGCATCTGATATGACTAAACTCTTTTGCAAATATTAACACAAATCATGTTCATTTATACAAGTTATCTAAGATCAACAATATATCAATTGGCAATATTGTAGTAAAAGATTAACATATAAAACAATGTAACCAATAACAATTATAATTCAACAAGAATCACATAAGAAAAGCATGACAGAAAATATATGAGATATGAGAATTATAACTTATGGATTATAGAAAATAAAATAGATAATAGTTTAGTCAAAACTAAACTTACAAACATTTGTAGCTCTTGACAACGAATCAAAGCATAGAAGTAGATTTATTACACATAAAAGTTCATCTCTTAACTTTGCCAAGAACTCTAACCTAGATTATAATGCATGTTAATTAGAAAAAAATAAGAGAGAATTATCTTATGTTGAAAACATTCTAAGAGTGTCCTTATATAGGCAATGAATGGAAATATATCATGTGTGACATCAATATTTAATAATTCTAGGCCAATAACTCATTCACCTACTTGCAGCACATTTTTTATAATGTTAATGATCGATGTAGCCTCCGTAGCTAACATGAAAGTTGTAGCATTTTTCTCTTCTTTCCATAGGCACTGGATTCATGCAAATTGGATGAGTATTCAATGAGATATGAGCAAAATTCCAAAGATACATCAGATTTCGGCCAACAACCCTTTTATCCACTTGCAATGCAATTTGGTCTATGATAATAGCTGATTTGGACTTTACCATCAACATAAGGGTTATTGATAATTAAGTCAGCATTTCATTGCTTGAATAATTATACCAATTGAGTTTGTATTTTGTGAGATATGCTCGTGAGTTGGGTCAAGCTAAGCAGAAGTTGTAGCCTGATTCTATTGTATCTCAATTTTTGGCCCATAACTTGTTGGATATGGATTTGTGCAAGATTAAGTCATGTTGCTCTAGGTTCAAGAATTTCTTCATTCAATTTCTACATTGAGAGTTATGTCCATTTTACCTAAACCTGTGCAAATAACATTCATCAATCACAATTTAAGGAGAACACTTTATTTCAAGCTAAAAATACTAAAATTAGTGACATTAAATGATGACTGAATCTCTTAACAAATAAGCATTTTCATGTGTTCATCAAAATATAAATCAGAAATCTTTGAAAAGTTTAAAGAGTTTCAACTTGAAGTAGAGTAAACAATTGGCATGTATATCAATTGCCTTCGTTTAGATCAAGGGGGTAAGTACATAAGCAATGATTTTTCGAATGAGATTCTCACTCAATATAATCCTTAGGTACTCAGCAACACAATGGTATTTTAGAGAGGAAGAATTAGACTTTATTATATATGGTCTAATCTATGATGTAGTCTCTAGGTACTACCTTTAGAGTTGCGGCTCTTCTCATCAGCATTGCGGTGTTAGAGCCTACATTGTCCCAACGCCACATCGCCGAATAACACTGTCACAGTATCCCTTTCAATTGCATCCCAATTACATATTTTCCACATTTGAATCACATAATCGACAGCCTTGGGACTTCTTAATTATGCTACGGATACTGCAATTAAGCACAAATAGTATACAAACACGTACTTTGATACCAATTTCTAAGTGTGCTGTGCATTGGGTAGTGTGTACATTTAATTTAATTTTACATGCTATATGTACAATATGTATGCAATGGAATATAATAAAATATTTTGCATTACATTAATGAGATAAAAGAGAGCTCATCCTTGAATTGTACTTTAGGCAATTTTAGTCAATGATAGGGTAGGATTCCTTGAACTAGAATGGTAGCCTTCTATTCACAGTGAGAATTAATTGAAACAAACCTTATTTCACTTTTATACCTCTTAACCTTTTTATCTAATTAATTTCTCACCCTTCACTTGTTATCACAAGCAAATAAACAAGCCTTTATAGCTTAATATTGTTACCCATTGCCCAATTAAATTTCAGCTAGTGTAAAGCACGACAAGGCATGAAATTTTCCTTGTCATGCTTATTTGAAATGATGAATAGCAAAATGTAAAAGCTGGTCGAATATAGATCAAGATTAATGGCTATATTTTAATTCAAATAAAATTGCTATAGGTTGCATTATGCTTATTACTAATCATGATAATGAAGCATAGCAAGGATAATATGATTTATATGCCCACCATTTGTTTGTTCCTTCATTTTACCGAATAATACATACTAACACGTAATAATTGAATGGGCCATAAATATTATGCCATGTGTCATGCCATTACAAATTAATGGCATAATATGTGGCATCTAATACGGGGGTGAAACGGCCAATCCCACTTCCCAACATCCTGGACTTAACACTTAAACCTTTACAATTATCTGAGAGTCCCTAAAGTAATCCCACTTTCTGAGAACTTTTTAAATCAAACCATAAGATCTGGTGCATTGCCTAATGCATAACCAGTATACTTTATATAGTAAGATTCCCTAGGTTTACACTCGTTTGACTTATAGAACTCTTTAATAAGTCTATAAATGATACCCCACACACACATTATGAAAATAATAATACACGCATTGAACTATACAAGTTAATGTTAATACATATTTATATAATCCCTCTGCCATTTAATCATTGAAGAGCAGAGACATAAATCATCACTATCAAATCTCCATATCTCAACCATGAACTTATCTTTAAATTCATATTTTTATAAATAATATCCATAAACACTTTTACGATATTAGTTATCCCATAGGAAACTCTTTTATAGATTTATTGCTTATGGCCATAAGACTTTTTGAAATATAATCTCGGAGCATTAGGATATATAACTCTCTTATATGAGCTGACGGATCCTATACCTACACATTGGACTCCATAACCATCAGACTTTATCTAACGACAGCCAGTGATCAGACCATAAAGATCTCTCACATGTATGGAACCTAAATATAGTAGATCACTTATAAGCCTACCACGGTGCTTAAGTCAGGGAATACTACTCAACTTAAGAGGAGCCTCCATTGATGGCTTTTATGGGATGTTTATTAGAGGTCCTCATTGAGTTTGTTCAATACCTAGTCTTTAATGAATACCAGTATTGCTATACGAGTTTGCACTAAGTTTATAGTTTGTTAACATTAACCATCTACACCATCCAGATATAGACATACACTGATCTATATATGATAAAATCTCTACTGACAGACCTACATAAGTGAAGATAGATCAAGAATATGAAGTTTGAGAATATACTTGCTCAATAACATTTCTTACTACTATTTGCAATCCTTTGCAACTATGTTATTGCTAATATACTCTTAGGTCTTTGTCCCATTTCAGACAAGATTTTAACTATTTAGATTTTACTAAATCTTATAACCTGCTAACTCTTAGCAATTATTACTTACAACATTGCTAACTCTTAGCACTAATCTGAACTACTTTTGGCCAAATCTGAACTCTTTTAGATTATACAATGTCTTAAGTATTACAAGCATCTTACCATATATATTTAATATTAAAATATTTATTTTGAAATGTTTATTGTATAAATAAAAAAATTAATATTCATACTATTGGAATGGTATGTAAGCACCATTTTTGACATACGCATCCAGATATAGCGTACATTGTTAAAGTGCTAGGTAAATATTTGAGTACCTATGGTGAATCATTGAAAAGTGGCCAAACTAGTTATATGGTATTTACAAAGAATAAAAGACTACATGCTCACATATAGAAATTTGAAAAGATTGGAAATCATAGGATATTCTAACTTCGATTTTACTAGATGCCTCGATGGTAAGACATCTACATCAAAATATATATTCACTTTGGCAAGGGGATTTATTTCTTAGAAGAGTGGTAAGCAGACACTTATAGCTTCTTTTACTATAGAGGCCAAGTTTATAGCTTATTTTGAAGCATCAAATAACGAGATATAGTTTTTATAATTTATCAGAAGATTGCTAATTGTCAATGATATTAAAAGACCATTAAAATTTTATCATGCTAATAAAGTCGTAGTGATATATTCCCATAATAACAGAATTTCTTCAAAGTCTAAGCACATTGACTTCAAGTTTCTAGTTGTTAAAGAAAAAGTTTAGAGTCAACAAGTGTCAATATAGTATATTGGTATAAACTCCATGATTCCAGATCCACTCACCAAAACGTTACCGTCTAAGGTATTTCATGAGTAGTTGCTCATATGCATGTTATATTATTTGATGTTATGCATGAATAGTAGTAGTTTGTCATTTAATATTTATTTGGTTAAAGACACACTTATGACTTTCTATAGAATAAAATCTGATGGACCATTTGTTGAAACTCTAATAAGATTGTATTTTTTTATATAGTTTGCAAAACATTTAGAAAAAGTTTGAGACTTTATATTACAATTTTGTGTAAAATTTAAAAAATATTTAGTTCATTAGAGTTATAAAGTAGGACTAGTTGGAAATAGACGTATTTGAGGTCACTTTTATATAATTTTCATGCTACACATCCATATTTGATCTATATCATTAATTATGTTGTTATAGTGACCATTGATGGGTATAGTTGTGAATATATGCAACGAATGTTTCTTTGATTAGATATTGATATAGTAAATGGATCAGAATAAATCTAAGGACATGTTTCAAGATAAGATAGCATTTATATGCACACTAAAGTTTCATACCAAGCTTTTCGCTCTAGGTCTTTCTTCTTCTTCAGCTATGTTTGGCACATACCACCCAATTTTAAGGTATGTCTCCCACATCTATCTCTCTCATTTACATCAGACTTTTATCAATGATGTTTCTCATATGCTTGAACCAGAAACATATAAACAAGCTTGTCACAATCCACTTTGGGTGGCCATCATAAATGAAAACATCTTAGCCCTTGAAGCAAACCATATTTGGAGCATACTTCTGTTACCTTTTAGTCACCGACCCATTAGTTCAAAATAGGTTTACAAAATCAAGTATAGCTCTAATAGTTCAATTAAGCATTATAAAACTTGCTTCATAGATAAAGGGTTTACTCAGCACGAAGGAATTGACTACACTATATCCTTTGCTTCTGTGACTAAGTTAACTACTTTTCAGTGTCTTTTAGCCATTGCTTCTATTTTTCATTTGCATTCTTATTAGTTGGATGTTTAAAATACTTTTCTTCATGGGATTTGACTAATGAGGTTTACTTGACTCCTCCTTTGGGTTTTCATTAACAGTGGGAGCAATACTTAGTTTATCGACTTCATAAATCTCTCTATGGATTAATGTAAGCCTCACTGAGTTAATTTCATAAGTTTCTTAATGACATCCCAAAATTTGGTTTCCACCAATCACGGGTAGACTATTCTTTCTACAGACGTAGGTTTGTTGGTAGATCCTATTAATTCAAATAGATTAGTATATGTCTATATCTATAGAGTACAATTGGTCATTCATAGCTGACCAAGATCTTGGAGATTGTATAGACATATGGGTATTTAGTTAGCACTGAGTACTAAATAAACTCATGAGGACCCTAATAGATATCCCATGTTGCCGTTAATAGAAGGTTCTCTTGAGTTGAGTAGAATATGTGGTCCTTTGACATGAGCACCATAGTGAGCTTGTGAGTGATCGACCACGCTTTGGTTCCACGCATATCAAATACCTTTCATAGTCTGACCGATGGGTGTTGTTGGGTATGGACCGATGCTTATAAAGTTCGATATGTGCAGATATAAGATCCATCAGCTCTCATAGGGAGTGATATATCAAGATGCTCCAAGATAATACCTAAAACATGTCTTATGGCCATAAGTAGTGAACCCGAAAAAGGAGTTTCCACAAGGTTAAAAAAATATGGTAAAGAGTTTGTTTATATTGTTCAGTGAAATATCATTCTGTAGATAAGTTTATGGATGAGCATATGGGAATTTGATGGTGTTAATCAATGTCCCTACACATCCAAGATATATACGATAGAAGGACTATACGTATACATTGTAACCTCAACTCGTATAGTTCAACGCACTGGTTTATAATATTTATGACGTGTGCGTAGGGCATTGCTCACAGACTTATAGAATAGTTCTATTTGACAAATCGGGTATGAAGCAAATGAGTCCAACGATATAGAGTATTCTCATTGTGCACTGGGGTAGTGTACTGGATTGAATTGTTTGATCCAGTAATATCCAGCACTATAATAGGAATGCGTGCATATTCGTGTTTAAGCGTTACATATAATAATTAGTTAATAATTGTTATTAACTAATTGTATAATGACACGTGGCACATTTGGGACCCTCGGTTGAGTTTACCTAATTGTGAGATTCGGTGAGACCCACTAAGGGGTATACTTAGTAACTATTCATAAGGGGCAAAATAGTTATTTTACACTATAAAGATTTAATTGTTAAATAATCATAATATCTCTATTAAAATATATTATTTTATAATATTATATATTTTAATAATATAATATATATTTATTGCATGATAGTTGTCATGCATATTTATATATTTATTATTATTTTTGCTCTTAGTGGCTAAATAATATTATTTTTATATATAATATTATTATTTTATGAAATATGAAATATAGAGATATATATGTGTGTGAAAAAGGGGAACAGGAATGGAGTGTGGAAATATAATTGTTATTTGTTGTTTTTTTTTCTTCATTCGTTGGAGAGAAAGAGCAAACTAAAAGAGTCAGCCATTTTAGGGATTAAAGAGTTAATCCTGTACTGGATTAAAGAGTTAGCTCTTCAAGCCCACCAAGTTGGTGACTAGAACTGCCTACAAGTGAGACTCTGGGCAAACTCCTGATATACACATGTAAAATGTTACACATTCTGGTGATTTTTCAACTTTATTTTTGATATATTAATTTGATTAATATATGTTTATATGTTTATTGTATGTTTTATATATTCCATTGCGCCAAATATTTATAAGATACATATTTTTTTGCGATAAATACTGCTGCACATGCATACATTCATATATATTTGATCCCCAACACAAATGGCATTAAAGCCATTTTTGTGATATTTAGGTGATGTTTGAGTGAACGGATGTAAAATGCCCAGTGTAGATTGGGCTTTTCAAGTGTTGAAATGGATATGCCAAAAGGGGGTGCACTGGGCACCGCAGCGCCAAAGGGCTGGCCTGTGATCTTGGAGGTTATGACTCTAGCGTTGTAGCGCAGAAGGATGGGCACCACGGCACTAGGAGGTCACAGTACTAGTAATCCAGTGTCGCGACATAGGTATTGTTTACCTGAACAATAGCAAATGAATAGTTTTTTACTGTTCACTTACTACAGTATTTTTGAACTGTGTTTAAAAAATAATTTTGCATGTGTAGGGTTTATAAGATGCAGTGATAAGAGTTATCGGTCTGTATTATAAACCATGATCAATTTTTCTATATTAAGAGCGACAATGGGAACCGTACCAGTGGGGGTTAGTTGAGTTGATATAGAAAAATTGAATAATTGATAATCACCTTCTCATGAGATGGGAATTTAGAAAATAAAAATATCTATCTTAATCAGATTAAAGAATATTACTGTTGGGATTTGTGCTTACGTGCCATCCCATAATGTATAAATATATAGTGCTTGTATTTATACAATTATTATTTCTAATAAAATCGTTAATATTATTTTTATTAAATGGTAAGATGCTTGTAACGTTTTAGACATTGTATGATCTGAAGGAGTTCAGATTTGGTCTAAAAGAGTTTAGACCAGGGCTAAGAGTTAGCAACGCTAATAGTTATAAACACTAAGAGTTAGTGATACTAAGAGTTAGCAAAATCTAAGGAGTTAGAGCCTTGTTTGAAATGGGACAATGACCTAAGAATATATTAGTAATGACATAGCTGCAAGGAGTTGCAAATGGTGCTAGGAAATGTCATTATGCAAGTATGTTCTCAAACATAATGTTCCTGATCTAATTTCATCGATGCAGGTCTATCGGTGGAACCCATTAATATAGATTAGTGTATGTCTATATCTGGATGGTCCAGATGGGTAGTCTTAGCAAACCATGAGCTTAGTAGGAAGCTCGTATAGAGATGCAGGTATTCAGTAAGGACTGGATATTGAACAGACTCACGAAGACATCCAATAGACATCTCATAAAGCCGTCAATGGAAGGTCTTCCGAGTTGAGTAATATTTGTGGTCCTTTGACCTGAGTGCCACGGTGGGCTTGTGAGTGATCTATCATGCTTTGGTTCCACACATGTCAGAAACCTTTCATGGTCTGACCACTGGGTGTCGCTGGGTATGGTCCGATGCTCATGAAGTTCGGTGTGCGTAGATATGGGATCCATCAGCTCATATGAGTGGGTTGTATATCCTAATGCTCTAAGATTGTATTTCAAAAAATCTTGTGGCCGCAAGCATAAACCTCGGAAAAGATATTCCGGAGGAATAAACAATATCACAAAAGTGTTTGTGGATATTGTTTTATGAAATATAAATCTGGAGATAAGTTCGTGGTTGAGCAAATAGAGATTTGACGGTGATGATCTATATCTCTGCTCTTCAAGGATATAAATGATGGAAGGATTATACGAATATGTAATAACCTCAACTTGTATGGTCTAACATGCTAATTTGTAATATCCGTAACGTGTGTGTGGGACATTGTTCACGGACGTATGGAGGAGCTCTATATGACAAATTAGGTGTGGACCTAGAGAGTCTCACAATATGAAGTATACTCGTTGTGCACTAGGGTAGCGGATTAGATTGAATAGTTCGATCCAATAAATTTTATCAAAAGAGAACGATTGTTTAGGGATCCCTCGGATTGTACATTTGTCAAGACTTAATTGTTAAGTACATCACTTAATTAATTAACAAGGGTTGTTAATTAATAGAATATTGACAAATGACAAAATTTGTTCCATGATTTAATTTTACCTTTTTACCATTTAACCATAGTAGTAAAAATTAGTAAGGTAAAAAGTAATTATTCAAAATTGTTTTGAATAATTAAATTATATATTATTATTATATTATTAGATAATATTATAATATATATAGATCATGGCATTGTATTTTAATACAATGAGTGGCCTAGATGTTGGCCATTTTGAATACCCATTATAATTAAAGTAATTATAATTGTTAAGTAAAGATTAATTTTGGTGGCCATTATTCTAGTGCTTGGTTTAATTAATTCTAAATGGGAGACCAACAATAAAATTGGTGGAGCACTTCATTTTATTTATTTTGTTTAATCAAAGTGTTGAATAAACAAAATGAATTTTGGCAAAACAATGGAATTCATTCATTCATTCAATTTTTGGAGAAGAATTTGGCAATGGCAAGGAAGAGAGGTAAGAGAGAGTTCTTTGAGTTTTATTCTTTCAAGTGTTGAAAAATAAACAAACTTCTCTTCATCTCCTTCTTTAATGGATGGCCAAAAATGAATGATATGTAAATGGAGAAAAAAGATAATTATTTTGCAAAGAGTTGTTCAAAATAATTATCATGTAGAAATTGTTTCTAAGATTAATATACAAGAGTTGTATGTTAAAGATTTTTAATTATTACGAGAGTTGTATAGAAAATATTTACCATCTCCATTTAAGAAACAAAAATTGTATTCAAAAGAGTTTGAATACAAGTGCTGAAAATTTTAAATACTAAGCTACCATTCTAGCTCCTTAATTCCACCAAAAGTTATGGACTAGAATTGTTCAACATATACTTCAAGGTGAGCTCTTCACATGGATTGGTAAAAGACTTGAAGATTTTGTAAAGCTACCTTCATTATGTGAGTATTTTACATTATGTGTTATAATACAATATTGTTCATCATTTATTATTGTATAATTGTTATACTTATGCATATATATGATATATGTTGAAATTGTTAAAATGGGTGTATTTTGTTATATGCTTCCGCTGCGCATATGGTAATTTTTGAAATTACGCATACACTCGTATAATCACACACTCTATGATAAACACCCAACAAATGGTATCAGAGCATGTTAAATTGAGTATGTGATTATTCTTGTTGTTGAATATGTTAACATGATGATGTTGTATATTTAAACAACCTGATGATGTTTAAATTTGAACATGGTGATGTTTGATTTTAAGTATGATGATGAACATATTATTGTATTCTTGAACATGTTAGTATTTAGAATTGAAGTATGATGATGTTTGGAAATGATGCCGATGAGAAAATAGTAAAAATTGGGGGCGAAAAACAGTGTTCGAAGGGTCGGAACACTGTCACCGCGTCTAGCGCCGCGGCGCCCAAATCTGGGCGCTGCAGCGCTGAGGTTCTGACTTGAGCACCGCGGCGCTCAACAAAAAAAAAAACAAAAATTAAAAAAAAACCATTTTTTTTTTTTGCAGAACATTGTATAATGTTAGAACCTTCAATTTTTAACGCTAATCATTCCAAACATAATACTTGTATTTGCAATTTTTGCAAATAGAATATTTAATACAATTATAAGTGTTATATTATTGTATTAAAATTACAAATAATTTGTTTACGTTGTTAAACACAATGGGAGCCCTATTGATGGGGGTTAGTTGTGCTTACGTAAATAAATTTTCTAATTATGAATTAGATTCGTATGAGATGCGAAAATTTATTATTATTATTATTATTACTAATTTATTAATAAAATAATAATTAAAAATTAAATCTCTCTTAATCAGATTGAATAAGTATTATATTATGAGATAATATTATACAATGATCCGCCTTGTCAATATGGTATTAGACGGGTCATTTCGGTCACTCCTAAGATCGCTAAAGTGTGAGGGATTGGTCGGGGTGATTCGGGCTATGCCGGTTAAAACATGAGATGAGGCAAATATATGCGAAAATACTATCTTAGATCGCTAAAGTGTGCGGATAGTATCGGTAACATATATTTGATGATTGACAAGTTAATCTGAAATACAATTATCTTAAATCGCTAAAGTGTGCGGATAATGTGTATTTAGGATCAGTAATAAGAGTTGTATGAGATACAATTGGCAAGAGTTGTCTACCTTTTGGGTTTACAAAGGCCAAGATCGCTAAAGTGTGCGGCTAGAGTAAAATGCCAATGGGGTCTACTTCCCGTTGTATAGTTTAAAAGATTAAACTGTTGTTTTTCCTTTTGAAAGATTTAAGGAATTATGTAAAGCAGTGGGAGGGCGTCTTTAGATAAAAATTGTATAAAAGTTATATCCATGATCTAAAGCATTATTTATTAATGATTAGAAATATTCCGCTAAATATCTCTAAAATTTTATCTTATAGTGATAAGATAAGTAACTTATAGAGATAAGAAGACTATGAGCAACCCGTTAATATACTTGATTAAGCACATAATCTATAAGGTAGCGAAAATTATTAAGACTTGCTTATAATCTAAGAATTGTTCTAGATTAAAAGAAACATATAGATATATAAAAGATCAATAGATAATACAAGAGGTGTTTCTGATAATGTCTTTTGAGAAGAGACGGTAGATTATCAGAAAAGGATTAAGAATAATTTGAAAGTCAAATTATATATCCTAACCTATCTAATGATCTTCAGTAGGAGCATATGCACATGAGATCTACAAGTACTATAATGCTTCATCTGAAATTTATTTTATATATCTAAAACAAATATAGAGAATGTTATGCAATGGAAAGTGTTTCCATTATTAGTAAGGTTTTAATAATAAGAGTTATTATTCAAAAAACCTTAACTTAGAAAAGATAAAACTCTTTGATACCTGTTTACAGATAAATGACATTTCATATGCAAATGATGTATAGAGGAATAGGGATATGAGATATCGCCCATCCTTTTCACATCTGCAAGGTGTTGCATAATTTATGGAATACTAGAAAAAGATGAAATGAGAAGTACAGCTGCACGTAGGAAATATAGATTACCTGTATGTGGTAGCTATTAGGACTTTTAAGTCACTTCTCAATTCTAGTAAAAGTCTTATGTTGTATTGTTGTTATTTTGTGTCATAAATAATAAGGCAAAATATGTTGCTCTCTGTTAGACAGAGAGGGTTATCATACATATAATAAGAATAGTTCTTTATGTTTATATGATAATAATAATATTTTGTTAACTGAATGTCAGTGAATTAAATGGCCTTTATATATGACATACAACGAGTAATGCATAAAAATGTCTAGGTGAACAGAACTAATAATAGTTCAGAAACTTTGAATAATGACGAATTGTGGCATAAGTAACTAGGTCAAGTAGCCATAAGATGACTACCCCGTCCGATTAAGGATGGTCAAATGTTTGATCTGACCATAGAACCTTGACCAGTTTATGAATCTCGTATTCAAGGAAAGTTGACTAAATAATTTTTATTGGTGTTAGACATCAAGCCACTGGTTTATTAGAACTAATACATAGCGATGTATGTGATCTAATGCATTATACTGCCATTGGTAAGTTTCAATACTTCGATATCTTTATCGTAATTTGTCACGATACAGACATGTGTTTCTAGGAAAACATAGGTCGATAATTTTGAAGTGTTCAAAGAATATCGACTAGAAGAAGTATGTTAAACACTTTTGATTAGATCGAGGTTGTTTATACATAAGCAGTAAATTCACGAATTATTTAAAAGAAAATGAGATTCTAGCTCAATATAGTTCTCTAGATACTCCTTAACATAAATATGTTTTGAAGTATAGAGAAATTGGACTTTATTAGATATAGTTCGATCGATATTAAGCTTTACCGATCTTCTAAAATATCTAAAGGGCTATGCTCTAGAAACCGTTACTCATCTATTGATTAAAGTTCCATCGTAAATTGTTCCTTCTACTGCATATGAGATATGGACTAGAAGGAAAGAGAATCTTAAGTATGTTAAGATTTGAGGTTATTTTACTTGCATAAGAGTTATGCTATAGTATATACTTGGACCCAAGGGGTACAAGTATCGGTTCAAAGGATATCCTAAATGTTTTATGAGATATCAGTTCTATGAATCAAAAATGAAACTTAAATATTAATTGAGTTAAATACCTTTAACACACTTTACCGTAGGTCATATAAGGATATGAAGACTACCTGTTAGGTATATTAGATATCTAAAAGGTGTTTTTAATATTTTTCTTAGTTGAAGAAAAATGATGTTATGACTTATAGTTAAACGATATCTAATATCGTTTAAGGAAATTGACAATATGCCAGAAAAATTCAAAATTAACTTTTAGCATGAAAATCAAGTTTAGAACTTGGTTATAATTTATATAAGAATTGTTCTTATTGGTTGTAAAAGAGTTTACGCACGGAAGTGTGAGCCCAAAAGTAGGTAAGAATCTTTAAAAGCCCCATTGACGTAAAAGGTTACCCTCAACGGTCCGAGATCGATTATGAGGAAACCTTTCACTAATAAACATGCTAAAGTTAATTCAAATTTATATTGGATATTGTAGTATGCTAAACTCTTCATTTTGATGAGATGATCAAATAATCTAATTTGATTAAGAATGAAGAGAAAGCATGTGTGTTTAGAAAAGGTAGTGGGAGCATGAATTATCTTTCTAATTCTCTATATATAAAAATATTCTCATTGTCACAGATAAAGACAATGGTATGTTGCAAGTCAGTCAGTTAAGAGTTAACTGGGTAAGAACATCTTCATAAAAGATTTGGTAGATGCTTTCTGTATACTGGGTATAAGGCGTTATACAGATAAAGTTAGGAAGTAGATAGGACTCTCCAAATCTCCGTACATAGACTAAGTCCTGAAAAGGTACAATTTTAATAACTATAAAATAGTTCATGTATCTTTCAGACATAGAGTTCGTCTTTCTAAAAGGAAGTGTCCTCAAGAAGAAAATGAAAAGGTTAGAGTGTCTAACATTTAATATACATCAACCAGAGGTAGCTTGATGTATGTTATGTACGAGACCTATATTATGATGGCTGTAAGTGTTATGAGACGACATTAGTTTAATCTAGGTAACGACTATTGGATAGTCGCGAAATATATCCAAGTTATACCTGAGAGGTATAAAGGATAAGTTTCTTATTTATAGAGAAAGTTGCTTACAAATGAGAGGATACGTATAATCAGACTTCTAATCTGATCCAGATGATAGAGAGTCTACACCTAATTACGTACTTCTTCTCAACGATACAAAAACCTTGTAGCATAAGTGCAATTTTTTTAAATGTCAACATTTAATTCTACTGTAAAGATAGAATTTGTTGCAGCTTAAGAAGCTTGCAAAGGAATTTCTGTGGATATTCAAGTTAGTTGCAGAGCTTAGAATAAGTTCTAAGCTCAATGGATCCTATGACATTATAATGCAACATTAACAGGGTAACTGCTTAAGCCGAGATACCTTATAATTAAATATATCTTGGCTAATGGAGATGTATAAGATAATCTAGGAAAACATCCTTACAGATTATAGCGGACCCGCTTTCTAAAGCCTTAACTTTTAAAAGTGTTTGAGAAACACATAGAGTTAATGGATATGAAATACCATCCTGAATGGCACTAGAGCAAGTGAGAGTTGTTGGGATTTGTGCTTACGTGCCATCCCATAATGTATAAATATATAGTGATTGTATTTATACAATTATTATTTCTAATAAAATTGTTAATATTATTTTATTAAATGGTAAGATGCTTGTAACGTTTTAGACATTGTATGATCTGAAGAAGTTCAGATTTGGTCTAAAAGAGTTTAGACCAGGGCTAAGAGTTAGCAACGCTAATAGTTATAAACACTAAGAGTTAGTGATACTAAGAGTTAGCAAAATCTAAGGAGTTAGAGCCTTGTCTGAAATGGGACAATGACCTAAGAATATATTAGTAATGACA
The DNA here is from genome assembly GCA_946807835.1 of Ailanthus altissimus. Lineage (NCBI taxonomy): Eukaryota > Viridiplantae > Streptophyta > Magnoliopsida > Sapindales > Simaroubaceae > Ailanthus > Ailanthus altissimus. Next base: position 1,916,467 of record OX327690.1, on the reverse strand, counting down.
TAGCTATAAGAAGTTGCAGATGGTGCTAAGAAATGTCATTATGCAAGTATGTTCTCAACACATAATGTTCCTAATCTAATTTCATCGATGCGGGTCTATCGGTGGAACCCATTAATATAGATTTGTGTATGTCTATATCTGGATGGTCCAGATGATTAGTCTTAGCAAACCATGAGCTTAGTAGGAAGCTCGTATAGAGATGCAGGTATTCAATAAGGACTGGATATTGAACAGACTCACGAAGACATTCAATAGACATCTCATAAAGCCGTCAATGGAAGGTCTTCCGAGTTGAGTAGTATTTGTGGTCCTTTGACCTGAGTGCCACGGTGGGCTTGTGAGTGATCTATCATGCTTTGGTTCTACACATGTCAGAAACCTTTCATGGTCTGACCACTGGGTGTCGTTGGGTATGGTCCGATGCTCATGGAGTTCGGTGTGTGTAGATATGGGATCCATCAGCTCATATGAGTGGGTTGTATATCCTAATGCTCGAAGATTGTATTTCAGAAAATCTTGTGGCCGCAAGCATAAACCTCAGAAAAGATATTCCGGAGGAATAAACAATATCACAAAAGTGTTTGTGGATATTGTTTTATGAAATATAAATCTGGAGATAAGTTCGTGGTTGAGCAAATAGAGATTTGACGGTGATGATCTATATCTCTGCTCTTCAAGGATATAAATGATGGAAGGATTATACGAATATGTAATAGCCTCAACTTGTATGGTCTAACATGCTAATTTGTAATATCCGTAACGTGTGTGTGAGATATTGTTCACGGACGTATGGAGGAGCTCTATATGACAAATTAGGTGTGGACCTAGAGAGTCTCACAATATGAAGTATACTCGTTGTGCACTAGGGTAGCGGATTGAATTGAATAGTTCGATCCAATAAATTTTATCAAAAGAGAACGATTGTTTAGGGATCCCTCGGATTGTACATTTGTCAAGACTTAATTGTTAAGTACATCACTTAATTAATTAACAAGGGTTGTTAATTAATAGAATATTGACAAATGACAAAATTTGTTCCATGATTTAATTTTACCTTTTTACCATTTAACCATAGTAGTAAAAATTAGTAAGGTAAAAAGTAATTATTCAAAATTGTTTTGAATAATTAAATCATATATTATTATTATATTATTAGATAATATTATAATATATATAGATCATGGCATTGTATTTTAATACAATGAGTGGCCTAGATGTTGGCCATTTAATTACCCATTATAATTAAAGTAATTATAATTGTTAGGTAAAGATTAATTTTGGTGGCCATTATTCTAGTGCTTGGTTTAATTAATTCTAAATAGGAGACCAACAATAAAATTGGTGGAGCACTTCATTTTATTTATTTTGTTTAATCAAAGTGTTGAATAAACAAAATGAATTTTGGCAAAACAATGGAATTCATTCATTCATTCAATTTTTGGAGAAGAATTTGGCAATGGCAAGGAAGAGAGGTAAAAGAGAGTTCTTTGAGTTTCATTCTTTCAAGTGTTGAAAAATAAACAAACTTCTCTTCATCTCCTTCTTTAATGGATGGCCAAAAATGAATGATATGTAAATGGAGAAAAAAGATAATTATTTTGCAAAGAGTTGTTCAAAATAATTATCATGTAGAAATTGTTTCTAAGATTAATATACAAGAGTTGTATGTTAAAGATTTTTAATTATTACAAGAGTTGTATAGAAAATATTTACCATCTCCATTTAAGAAACAAAAATTGTATTCAAAAGAGTTTGAATACAAGTGCTGAAAATTTTAAATACTAAGCTACCATTCTAGCTCCTTAATCCCACCGAAAGTTATGGACTAGAATTGTTGAACATATACTTCAAGGTGAGCTCTTCACATGGATTGGTAAAAGACTTGAAGATTTTGTAAAGCTACCTTCATTAGGTGAGTATTTTACATTATGTGTTATAATACAATATTGTTCATCATTTATTATTGTATAATTGTTATACTTATGCATATATATGATATATGTTGAAATTGTTAAAATGGGTGTATTTTGTTATATGCTTCCGCTGCGCATATGGTAATTTTTGAAATTACGCATACACTCGTATAATCACACACTCTATGATAAACACCCAACAATTACAGTATGAGATAATATTTTATTTTGATTCGTTTTGTCAATACAGTGTTAGACGAGCCACGTTGGCCTTTTCTCAATTTTGCTATAGTGTGAGGAAGTTGGTCAGTTAAGCTTAGACTGTACTAGTTAAACATGAGATAAGGCAAATATATGCGAATATATTGCTCAATATTGCTGCAACATGGTTGTAGTATCAGTAATATGTATTTGATCATTGACAAGTTAATCTGGAATACACTTACCAAATATTGCTATAGCATGAGGATAAGGTGTATTTAGGATCAAGTGGCAAGGGTTGCATGAAAGGCCAATATTGCTATAGTGTGAGGCTGGAGTAAATTCCAATAGAGCCTACTTCTCACTGTATAGTTTAAAAGAGTTTAAACTATCATTTTTTCATTTAAGAGATTATCAAGATTATGTAAAGCAGTGGTAGGCCGTTTTAAATTAAAAAATATATAATTGCTATACCTATGATTTAAAAAGTATTATTAGTGATTAACAAATTCCATTGATATCTCTTTTTGTTTTTGTCTTGTGCAAGATTTGATCTAACAGCCTCCACAAACCCCTTGGTGCACATACTGGATGCATACCAGCTCAAAGGCACCAAAAATTGTTTAGACTGGTTAATGAATCTTAGAATTATTCTAGATTTAGAGAGGCTCAGATATGTTATTGATAAAAAATTGTCCATAGGTGTTTCTGATGATGCCACCTCTGAAGAAAGAAAGACATATTAAAAATGGTTGGATAACAATTTAAAAGTTAAATAGTACATCCTCGCCTCAATGTCTATGAAATTGCAATGGAAGCATATCTGTATGGACAGTGCTAGTAGCATTATACTGCATTTGAAAGAACTCTTTGGTGATCGACCTCAAGTTGAGTTGTACAGAGTTGCCAAGGCATTCTTTTAGGCTAGAATGAGTGAGGGCAGTCTAATTAGTCCCCTATACTCAAGATGATTGGTTACATTGAAAAGTTAGAGGCTATGGACATTTCTCTGAACAATAACTCAAGGAATAGTTTGATTCTCCAATCACTGCCAAAGTCATTTGCATAGTTTATTATGAACTTTAATAAGCAAAGATTGACCCTAACTTCTGTTAAGCTTCATAATTTGTTGAAACAGTAGAGGAGGACATACGTAAAGCAGGCTCAACCTTCTTAGTCCAAGGTGCTTTATCTTCTACTTTAAGGACTTCTGGGAAGTCTAAAAGGAAAAAAAGAAAACAAAAAAAGCCACACCAAATGGGTCCTCAGAGGCAGCAGATATCCAAGCCTTAAGAGAAAAAAGCAAAATAAAAGTGTTTCTTTTGCGGCAAGGATGGGCATTGGAAGCACAACTACCCGAGGTACCTTGCTACTGTGAAAAAGACTCCCTTAAGTATGTACTTGACCATTATTGACATTTCTTTAACATTTGATGCTTGTACTAGTTTGGTATTAGATGCCGCATACTCTTCTCACATTTGTAATGTGTTATAGGGAATGAGGAAAGTTAAGATGCTACAGCTTAGAGAAGTAATGCTTAGAGCGGGAAATAGAGAATTCCTGTAGGTCCAGACTATTGAACATTTTCATTTGCTTCTCTTATGTAATAGAACAGTTATTTTGTATAATTGTTATTATGTATCCAATATCATCAGGCAAATTGTATCTCTTTCTGTGTTTGACAATGAAGGATATCATGTAAATATATGAAATAATTCTTTGTATTTATATGATATGCATGATGTTTTATTAGTTGAGTGCAATAAGTTAATGGGTATTATATATTGGATATAGTGAGAAATTTCATGAATGTACAAGCTAGTTCTAGTAACAAACATCGAAGATCGAAAACTTTAAATGAAATCGAAATGTGACAAATAAGATTAAGTCATATATGTATGAGACGCCTAACCCACCTAGTTAAGGATGGTCAAATACCTGATTTGACCATGGAACCCTATCTAATTTGTGAATCTTGTATTCAATGGAAGATGACCAAATCTCTATTTACTGGTGTTGGACATCGTGCCTCTGGATTATTGAAACTAATACATAGTGATGTATGCAGTCAAATCAATCACGCTGCAATTGATGGGTTTCAATACTTGTAACCTTCAACGATGATTGTCATGATATGGTTATATGTTCTTTTCGAAACGTAAGTAAAAAAACCTTTGGAAAGTTCAAAGAATTTTGACTTGAAGTAGAGAAACAAATCAGTATATACATTAAGTGCCTTCGATCAAATTGAGGCGGTGAGTACATGGGCAGTAATTTTTTAGATTATTTAAAGGAGAATAGGATTCTCACTTAATATAGTCCTCTAGGTACTCCGCAACACAATGGTGTTTTAAAGAGGAGGAATAAGACTTTATTGGATATAGTTTGATTGATGATGAGCTTTACCGATCTTTTAGAATACCTATGGGGTTATGCTTTAGAAACTGCTACTCATATCTTGAACAAAGTTCCATCTAAATCTATTCCTACTACTCTACATGAGATGTTGAGGGGTAGGACACCGAGTCTTAAGTATCTTAAGATTTAAGGCTATCCTACTTACGTAAAAGTTACGCGATAAGATAAACTTGCACCCAGGAGTACAAGTATAGGTTCATTAGGTATCCCAAGAATTCAATGGGATACCAAATCTATAATCCGGAGGAATGAAATGTGTTCGTTGCTTGGAATGCCACTTTCATTGAGAAATAGTTTCTATAGGATCATGGGAATTGTAGAAATATTGTACTTGATGAAGTCAATCAGCATCTTAATGAACTCCAGATTGATACACTAGTTTAAATGAGTAGTGTACCTTTAATACACGCTCTATGTAGATCTAAAAGGATGTTCAGGCCACCTGTTAGGTATATTCAGATGCTTGAAGATGCACTTAGGGTTTTCTTGTCAAAAAGAAACGGTCATTTGATTTACAAGGAGGTCATGTTAAACATCGACTAAGGAAAATGGCAAAAAGCCATGAAATCTGAAATTGACTCTATGCATCAAAACTAAGTCTGGGACTTGATTCAGCTTCTCGAATGAATTGTTCTTATCAGTTGTAAATGGATTTACAAATGGAAGTGAGGGTCTGATGGAAAGGTAGAGACCTTTAAGGCCTAATTGGTGGCAAAAGGTTATGCTCAGCGATCTGGGATTAATTATGAGAAAACTTTTGCACTGATTGTGATGCTAAAGTCGATTAGGATTTTGTTGGCACTTGTTGCATAGTATGATTTTGAGATTTGGTAGATCGATGTAAAGACAGTGTTCCAGAATGGATACTTTGAGGAAGAGATATTAATGGAACAACCAAAAGGTTTTACATCCAGCTAGACTTCTAGTCTAGTGTACAGGCTAAAGAAGTCCATTTATAGACTTAAGCAAGCCTCCTAGAGCTAGAATCATCATTTTAATGAGGTAACAAAAAAGTATGGTTTCATAAAAAAATGAGAAAGATGCTTGTGTGTATAAAAGGGTCAATGGGAGTATGTTGGTCTTCTTAGTTCTCTATATGGATGACATACTAAAAAGCAATCCACAAAAAACTATCTAAGCAAGAATTTCTCCATGAACGATTTGAGAGAGACTTCCTGTGAGATCCAATTCCTATGAACATCGTAGATACCTAGAACAAGTTGAATGGCAATAGAGTGAAATCACGCATTTATTATTTTATGAATTTATTAATCTAACCATGGTTAAGAAATAACCAAGGTGTAGTTAAAAGTTAACTATGGTTAATATAAATTAATTAACATTTATCTAATTTTTAATAAAATAATAATAATAGATATTATGAATATTTTTTTTTTTATTATTATATTATTATTTTTAAATGTGATAAGTGTTGTTAAAGTTAGTATAATTGGATTTTTTTGATTGGTTGTGGAAAAGTAAAAAGGAACAATTGTAGAATTTTAATTGGTTAAAAAAAAAGAGAAGTGTTTAGAAAAGGAAGAGTTACACGTGAGAAAAAGGAAAGAGGAAGAAAAGTGTTAGCAAAAAGAGAGAGAAGAAAAGAGAAAAAGAGAGAGGAAGAGAAGTTACCGAAAAGGAAGAAAAGAAAGAAAGAAAAGAGAAAAAAGGAAGAAAAGAAAAGAAAGAAAGAAAGAAGGAAGGATAAAAAGGAAGAAGTAAGAAGAAAATTTACTGTTTTGGTATTTATTTTATGTATTTGGATTTATATATATGCATATAGATATGTATGTATATACATCTCTATATGTGTATACATGTATTTTTGGTATGTATAGGTATAGATATACATATATATGTATTAATGAATAGAAATATATATGTATGTTTGTATGTATTTATGCATGTATATACATATATATATATATAAGCAAGAATTTCTCTATATGGATGACATACTAAAAAGCAATCCACAAAAAGCTATCTAAGCAAGAATTTCTCCATGAACGATTTGAGAGAGACTTCCTGTGAGATCCAATTCCTATGAACATCGTAGATACCTAGAACAAGTTGAATGGCAGTAGAGTAAAATCACGCATTTATTATTTTATGAATTTATTAATCTAACCATGGTTAAGAAATAACCAAAATGGAGTTAAAAGTTAACTATGGTTAATATAAATTAATTAACATTTATCTAATTTTAATAATATAATAATAATAGATATTATGAATATTTTTTTTATTATTATTATTGTATTATTTTTAAATGTGATAAGTGTTGTTAAAGTTAGTATAATTGGATTTTTTTGATTGGTTATGGAAAAGTAAAAAGGAACAATTGTAGAATTTTAATTGGTTAAAAAAAAAAGAGAAGTGTTTAGAAAAGGAAGAGTTACACGTGAGAAAAAGGAAAGAGGAAGATAAGTGTTAGCAAAAAGAGAGAGAAGAAAAGAGAAAAATAGAGAGGAAGAGAAGTTACCGAAAAGAAAGAAAAGAAAGAAAAGAAAGAAAGAAAGAAGGATAAAAAGGAAGAAGTAAGAAGAAAATTTATTGTTTTGGTATTTATTTTATGTATTTGGATTTATATATATGCATATAGATATGTATGTATATACATCTCTATATGTGTATACATGTACTTTTGGTATGTATAGGTGTAGATATACATATATATGTATTAATGAATAAAAATACATATGTATGTTTATATGTATTTATACATGTATATACACATATATATATGAATGTATGTACAGATTTATGTAATCTTGTAAGTATAGTTTTATGTATATATTTATGTATATATATATACACATATATGTATATGAATATATTTATGTTGTATATTTGTATATTTTATAAGTATGTGTGTGTGTGAATATGTGGAATTAGGGTTTGGGTGTTATTTTGATATAAAAACTTCAATTGAATGTTATTAGGGAATTATAATTAAATTGGCAAGCTTTGGATGCATTTGGAACAAGAAATTGAGAAAAGAAATTTGTTGGTTAGAGAATAGTGCATTCGGCCACTTAGGGGATTATAGGGCTTGAGTTGTGTTTTGGTTGAATTGTTGTATATAAATGGTGCCTTATGTATATTGAATGTATATGGTTGATGAAAAAATTAAAAATGAAGAAAATGGGACATAATTGTCTATTTTAGAAAGGTGAAGGGCAATTATGTCCAACCAAGTTATAAGGCATTTAATAATTTTCAAGGTGCCAGATGGTGAGTTAGATTAGATTAAATGACTCCGTAAATTAAAATCAGAAAGTAGTATGCATCCAGGCTTTGTATGCTGATTAGGGCGTTTAGTAGTTAAATAAGATTCTAGCATTTGATTTAGTTCTAAATGTCATTTGTGGCACGTAGGTGAAGAAAACCAAGAGCGGTAACGGGAGCAAAAATTCGGAGCGAAATTGAGCGCGGAGCGGTTGTGAGTGAAAATATGTCCTTTCTTTTATTTTTCGTTTATTATGTTTCCACATAATGAAAATGTATGTTTTATATGCTTTTAATGCATAAACATGATTTATGATCTTGATATATATATCCATAGTTATGCTTTTACATATTCAGTTTAAAAGACAGTTTTGAATTGCTGCATCCATTTTAAAGGCCATTGGTACCCTCAGATTATAATGGTGGTGATTGTATTAAACCCGGCCGGTATATCCCGTGCATATGGATAGGTCATAAGGGGTATGTCACTAACTTCGAAAAGTCAAAATGTCAAGTCATGTGAGTCGCTCTATATGTACGGGGTATTGTCTAGCTATATGTATGCGATGTAGGATCCGCTGCATAGCTAATGAGATGTCACTGTAGATGCTGCTAATTGAGGTGCCCCATGACCTACTCATATGTGCAGTGCTAGTTGAGTCGCTGCGTGAGTATAAAGTTTTAGGGTTACCATTAGTACAGTTTAGAAAGAAAATTGTCGAGCAAGGACTTTACTAGTTTTCGATTTACCAATAACATTTATGCATTCATATGCACACAGCAGTTATTATGTTATACAGATTTTGGATATTTTTTTCCAAAGATGCAGATAAAATTCGCTCGACAAGATTTCATCAGTATATATATTAGAAACTGTTTTACAGCTTTACGCCAGTTTTACAACCATGATTTATGCATGTACTTAGAATTTATTATCTATGCATAATGTTATATTATTTGAAATCTTACTTACACTTACTGAGCTTCTTTAGCTCACTCGTTTTGTGTATCATATTTTCTAAATCCCCTTCCCAGGTGTAAGTCTCAATACGCAAGCTGCTGATTCTCCTATTACTCAGTAGTGGGCCAAATCTGAAGATCAATTTTGTATCTATAGATGTGTTAAATAGCACTCTTTACTTTCTGCTTTGTAATTGTTAGCACATATATTTGTATGTATATTTTGAACCAACAAAAAGAGATTTTGATATTATGATGATCGTTTTTACTTTTTATAAGTATGTTTATTTTGTGATTTAAATAAGCATACTTATTTTTATAAGTATGCTTATTTTCTTTGCAAGTTTTATTTGGATTTTCAGAAATACAAGGGAAACTCTGCCCCTTTTTTTTTTAAATTTAGACGTCGTTTTCATGTATATTAACATATTTTCTCAGTAATAGAAAGAACCAAAAAGAGGTTCGCCTCTTAAAATTTCTTAACTCACCCAGTTAAATTCTAAAGAATTTCTGTCGAGGTGCTCAGCAGGGCCGCTGCGACCTACAGTAGAGGGTCTCGGACGGGTCCTATCACTTCCTATATATTAGGTATAAAGCTTTATAGAGATAAAGCTAAGAAGCTAATAGGACTCTCTCAATCATCGAACATGGATAATGTCTTAGAAAGGTATAATTGTACTAACTGTAAAACAGTTAATGTGCCTTTTAGACATGGTGTTCCTCGGATGAAAGATGAAAGAGTTACAATACCTAACATACGAATCATTGGGAATGATATTGGTATGTAGTAATCTATGAAAAGCTATCTTAGTAAGAATTTCTCCATGAATAATTTAGGAGAGGCTTTCTATATACTGGGTATAAAGTTTTATAAAAATAGAGCTAGGGAGATGATAGGACTCTCCCAGTCATCATACATCGATAGTGTCTTAGAAAGGTATAATTTTATTAACTGTAAAATAGTTAATGTACTTTTTTGAAAAGGTCTCCTTAGACAAAAGATGAAAGAGTTAGAATGACTAACATATCATATGCATCAACTATTGGCAGCTTGATGTATGTTATGAGGTGCACGAGACCTAACATCAGTATGGCTGTAAGTGTTAAAAGCTTGTATTAGTCTAATCCAGGTGACAGTCATTGGATGACGGTCAAACATATCCTGAAATACCTTAAGGGTAGAAATGATAGGTTTCTCATTTATAGAGAAAATGATATTCAAGTGAGAGGATACACAGATGCAGACTTTCAGTCTGATTTAGATGATAGAAAGTCTACACCTGTATATGAGTTCACTCTCAATGGAGGTGTAATGAGCTAGAAAAGCACCAAGAAAAGGTCTATAGCTGACTTTACCACAGAGGCAGAAGACATTGGAGCTTCAAAAGCTGCAAAGAAAGCTATTTGGATTCGGAATTTTATTGCAGAACTTGGAATAGTTCCAAGTTCATCAAATCCTATCCCATTATTTTACGACAACAACGGGGTTATAACACAAGCAAAAGAGCCAATAGCGCACCATAAGTCTAAGCATGTGGAGCAGAAATACCACATTATTAGAGATATATTGGCTAGGGGAGATGTAATTATTTGTAAAATAGATTCTGTAAATAATATAGTAGACCCACTTACTAAGGCATTAACTCCAAAGTGTTTGAGAAACACATAGAGTCTATGGGTATTAGATACTACTGTGATTGGCACTAGGGTTGTGCTATGTGCCACCCTAGTTTTGTATAAATATTTGATATCTGTACAGTATATATTTTGTTATATTTCTAATTACTTCTTAATAATATTGTTTAATGCTTATTACGCTACAGACTCTGTATTATCTGAAGGAGTTCATACAGGGTTTAAAGGAGTTCAGATATGATCTAAATGAGTTTAGACCAGTGCTAAGAGTTAGCAAATATAACAAGAGTTGGAACATTGTCTGTAATGGGACAAAGACCTCAGAATATGCTTATAATGATATAGTTAAAAGAGTTGTAATGGGATGTTAGAATGTGTCATTATACAAGCATGTTCTTAAATATATTGTTCCTGATCTATTTCTGCTGATGCAAGTCTGTTGGTCGATCCCATTAATTCACATAGATCAGTGTATGTCTATATTTGTAAAGTACAATTAGTCATTCCTAGCTGACCTTGATCTTGGAGATTGTATAGGCATACGGGTATTCAGTTATGACTGAGTACTAAACAAAGTCATGAGGACCCCAATAGACATCTTATGTTGCCATCAATGGAAGGTCCCTGCGAGTTGAGTAGTATATGTGGTCCTCTAACTTGAGCACCACGGTGAGCTTATGAGTGATCCACTATATTTTAGTTCCACGCATGTCAGAGACCTTTCATGATCTGACTGCTGGTTGTCGTTGGGTATGGTCCGATGCTCATGGAGTATGGTGTATACAGATATAGGATCCATTAGCACTCATTCGAAGTGATATATCTAGATGCTCTAAGATAGTATCTCACGAAAGTGTTATGGCTATAAGCAGTGAGCTCGGGAAAGGAATTTCTATAGGGTTAAATAATATGGCAAAGAGTTTGTTTATATTTTTCAGTGAGATACCATTCTGGAGATAGGTTTATGGAGCATATAGAGATTTGACGGTGTTGATCTATAAGTATGCATTGTAACCTAACTTGTATGGTTCAACACGTTAATTTGTAATATTCGTGATGTGTGCGTAGGCCATTGCTCACGAACTTATAAAATAGTTCCATTTGACGAATCGGGCATAAACCTAAAGAGTCTTGTGATATGGAGTATACTCGTTGTGCATTGGGGCAGTGTAGTGGATTGAATTGTTTAATCCAGTAATATCCAACACTACCACGAGAATGTGTGCGTGTTCGTGTTAAAGCGTTAAATACAATAATTAGTCAATAATTATTATTAACTAATTGTATAATGACACGTGGTGCATTGTGGACCCTCGGTTGAGTTTACTCAAGTGTGAGATTTGGTGGGATCCGTTAAGACGTATACTCGGTAATTATTCATGAAAAGCAAACTGGTCATTTTACACTATGAATATTTAATTGCTAAATAATCATAATATCTCTATTAAAATATATTATTTTATAATATTATATATTTTAATAATATAATATATATTTATTGCATGATAGTTGTCATGCATATTTATATATTTATTATTATTTTTGCTCTTAGTGACTAAATAATATTATTTTTATATATAATATTATTATTTTATGAAATTTAGAGATATATATGTGTGAAAAAAGGGAAAGGGAATGGAGTATGGAAATATAATTGTTATTTTTCCTTTCATTTTTCATTTTTGCTCTTTAAAAAGGTGAGAAGCAATTTGTTGCTTTTCTTTTCTTCTCCCGTTGGAGAGAAAGAGTAAAATAAAATAGTCGGCCATTTTAGTGATTAAAGAGTTAATCCCGTATTAGATTAAAGAACTGTTGATATAGCTCATCAAGCCCACCAAGTTGGTGACTAGAGTTGCCTACGAGTGAGACTCTGGGCAAACTCTTGATATACACGTGTAAAACGTTACACATTATGGTGATTTCTCAACTTTACTTTTGATATATTAATTTGATTAATATATGTTTATGTGTTTATTGTATGTTTTATATGTACCACTATGCCAAATATTTATAAGATACGTATTTTTTGCAATAAACACTGTTGCACATGTATATACCTATATATATTTGATCCCCAAAAGTGCACACAAATAGTACTAGAGAACAGTATGCAAAACAGTGCCAGTATTCCTTATAAACAGTGATCGAGCTATAGTAAAAAATTCTAACTCTAATCAATCCCTAAAAAAAGTGCTAGATTTAAAAGGCATTTTTTTCAGACCTAAAGAACACACAACTTAGGGCCCTTAAAGCCACAACACATTGAAGAAGAGTAATTTTAGAGAGAGAAGTAAGGGAAATTCATGGAAGCAAGAGATTAATTGCAAATATATATGTCAACGAATTGCGAATTGGCATCTATGTTAGTTTGCTTTTGGTTGTATTATGTTTGTTTTATTTTTCAGCTGTAACTTTCTTGTTATCATGAGCTAAAATTATTTTTCTAAGGTTATTACTTGAACTCAATATATGAGCTTAATTATTATATATTTGTTATATTTATTTGAATTTAATTTTTAGTATTCAGATTATTTGTTCTTAATGCTTTATAATATCTTATCCATATTGTGATTGAATTGGTAATACTTTGATAAGCTCGAAAGAGACATCATTGTACTTAAACTTAGATAATTTGATGTATGATTATAGAGTAACATTTAATGTTACATATGCATATTTTAAATTAGGATATGACTATATCTAATTTTCATGTATGGTCAATAAGAATTGTTCTTAATAAATCTTAATTTATTACAAGCAATATAGAAATATATGTAATATCCAATTCCTATTAGTAGTATTGGCGCCTAAATTTCGGTATAGAGCAATAAAGACACTGTAGGATTACCCGATTTTAACCCTATTAGAAATATTTTCTTCATAGTGCGCGTGAGAGATATTAGACCTAATTTGGTAATTTCACACTCGATCGGAGCATTGGACGACCCTAGAATACTTTTAGAATTTTTCTCTATTGGCTTGAAAAAGGAAATTCTAATTCACTACATGAATTTTCATTTAAGGGTTGTGTATGGAACAAGCCTTAGTTGAGAAACATAATCCATATATTAGATAATGGACCAATTAGAAGAATTCTCATGGTTGCCAAGTTGAAAATTCTAGTTAATTCTTATTCTAACTAGATAATTACCAATGAACTAATTACATAATTAGTTTTCAACTAATGAAAAATTAGTAATTTATAGTAAGTTGAGGGGCAAAATAATCAATTGATGGATAACTATATATATGGTAGAAGTATGTAGAAATTTCAAGTGATCAAAAAGCAAACACTTAGAGCAAAAGAGAGCAAATTCGAGCTTGAAGAGTGGTGCTACTATAGTGACCTTTCAATTTTTTTTTTCAGGATTTTGTATGCTTAATCAAGTCAAAATAAGGTTACAACCAATTCCTAAGCTCAATTGAAGCCTCCATTAGTGAAAATTCAAGAAAAAAAGGGAAGAAAAGCATTGTTTTGTGAAATTTATAAGTGAGCTTTTAAGATTTCTTCAATTGATGTTCTTGTGTGTATTCTTAGTTTAGATTGAATTGAATTCTAGTGTTGAGCTTGAAGGAGTTATCAATTTGAAGAAATTGACAAGGTAAGAATTAGGGTTTTGGGCGATTTGAATGTAGAGACTTCAGTTGGTTGTAATTAGGGCATTAGAGTGAAATCGGCTTGATTTTGATGTAATTGGAACAAGAAATTGAGAAAATAAATGTGTTGGAACATAGGGTGAAATTCTGCCACTTTAGGGAAGTTAGGGATTGAGTGGTGCTTTGATTGAGTTGTTGTGTGTAAATGGCGCCTTATGTATGTTGAATGTATATGGTTGATAAAAAAATAAAAAATGAGAAAAATGGGACATAATTGTTTATTTTAAAAAGGTGAAGGGCAATTATGTCCAACTAAGTTATAAGGCATTTAATAATTTTCAGGGTGCCAGGTGATGAGTTAAATTACATTAAATGACTTCGTAAATAAAAATCGGAAAGTAGTATGCATCCGGGCTTTGTATGCCGATTAGGGCATTTAGTAATTAAATTAGATTCTAGCATTCGATTTGGTTCTAAATGTCATCTATGGTGCGTAGGTGAAGAAAATCGAGAGTGGCAACGGGAGCAGAAGTTCGAAGCAAAATTGAGCACGGAGCAGTTATGAGTGAAAATCTGTCCTTTCTTTTTTTTCCGTTTATTATGTTTTTGCATAATAAAAATGTATGTTTTATGTGCTTTTAATGCATAAACATGATTTATGATCTTGATATATATCCATAGTTATGTTTTTACATATTCGGTTTAAAAAACAGTTTTAAATTACTGCATCCATTTTAAAGGCCATTGATACCCTCAGATTATAGTGGTGGTGATTGTATTAGACCTAGCCGGTATATCCCATGCACATGGGCAGGTCATGAGGGGTGTCACTAACTTTGAAAAGTCGGGATGTCAAGTCATGTGAGTCGCTCTATATGTACGAGGTATTGTCTCGCTATATATATGCGATGTAGGATTTCGCTGCATAGCCAGTGAGATCTCACTGTGGGTGCTGCTAGTTGAGGTCCCTCGTGACTACTCACGTGTGCAGTGCTAGTTGAGTCACTGCGTGAGTATAGAACTTTAGGGTTACCATTGGTATAGTTTAGAAAGAAAATGGCCGAGTGAGGACTTTACTAGTTTTCGATTTACCGATAGCATTTATGCATTCATATGTACACGGCAGTTATTATGTTATACAGATTTTGGATAGTTTTTTCCAAAGATGTGGATAAAATCCGCTCAGCAAGATTTCACCATTTTATATATGTAAATGTGCTAAATAGCACCCTTTACTTTCTGTATAGTAGTTGTAGGCATGTATATTTGTATGTATGTTTTAAACCAACAAGAAGAAATTTTGATATTATGATGATCGTTTTTGCTTTTTATGAGTATGCTTATTTTGTGATTCAAATGAAACTATTGAGTTGTGTTGGATTTGATTTGAAAATGACCGAAGGTTCGAATGGGTAGTATTGAGAAGTATTTGAAATAAAAGTGAAATTTCTTTGTAGGTTTTATATGGATTTTTTGAAAAACAGGGGAAACTTTGCCCATTTTTTTAAAAATCAATATGTCATTTTTATGTATATTACAAGATTTTCTCAATAATAGCAAGAACTAAAAAGAGATTCGCCTCGCGAAAATTTCTTAACTTACCTAGTTATATTCTGATGAACTTCCGTCGAGGTGCTTGGCAGGGCCACTGGGACCTACAGTAGAGGGTCTTGGAGCAGGTCCTGTCAATATAGGTATTTGGTAAATTAAGATATACTTACATGACCTTGGGAGAAGCTTACGAATATATTAGTGTCTTGATCAACAATAAGAATTGACAAATATAAATATTAAAAGATTCAATCTTTATAAAACATATTGAAGGATAGTAATTAACCTTAGGCTTTTTCTATATTTTTATCTTCTTTTTTTATTTGAGTTGTGTTATTTATTTTCTGCACTTTTATTATTTGAAATTTGAAGATTTAATTTTTAGGATATTTATTTGAAAGATACAATTTTAGTACTTGGTAGAAAATAAATATCTTTTTTGTGGGTTCGACATCTGACTTTATAAGTCCCTATATTACTTGTTACAATAGCATATACTTGCACTTGATTTTAAGATATATAAATATCGTATCACACACTACAAAATTAATGACCTTAAAAGACAAATTGCTTCCTTCTCCTAAAAAAGATAGTGAACTTTTATATTAAACTTGAAAAAGGTTTAAAGAGCTATTAAATTTATTTGCTCACCAACGATCAGCGTAGTATTAAAAGAAAACACTATGTTATGAAAATTGCATTGTTGATAGAGTAGGTAAGTTAGTGATTGAACATATGACACCACCCAAGTATAAAGACCCAGGACATCTTATAATATTTTATAAAATTAGGACACGTGAGTTTGGTTATACACTGTTGGACTTAAGAGCAAGTGTTAATCTTATGACTTATTTTGTTTACTTGCAAATGAGACTTAGATAGATAAAATCTACATCTATAGTTATATAATTAGCTGATTGATCAATCGAGAAACTATAAGGAACAATGGAAGATGTTCTATCACAAATTTAAAAATTCTATCATCCCTATTTATTTTTTTTATCTTAGATACTTCATTCTATGATTAAAATGGAGTCTAAAATCTTTTTTATTTTATAAGGACATTTTCTTGCCATTGGTAGCTCTCTTATTAATTGCATACATGGTCTTATAAAATTATCATTTGAGAATATGGCTCTTGAGGTGAACATTTTCCATATTAGCAAGTACCCGTGAGAGGAAGACAAGTGTTATCATTCATATATGATAGACACACTTGTATCAAAAGAGACTTATAAAAAAAATTTATTTAATTCTTTTAAACATCTCCTCAATTCTGATTTTAAAGAATTACTTTATTATAATGATACAAATGTATTTCATACTTTTGACTTACAGGATAAAAAGACTTAACTTTAGCAATTATGCTTTGAAAAATTACCATAAAAAAGAAGAGGCTGAAACCATCAAACCTAAAGACATTAAAATTTAAACTTTTTCTACTGCCAAAATGTTTGAAACATACATTCTTGGGACAAAATGATACCTTTTCTATCATTATTTCTTTTGAAATTAATGTTGAACAAGAAAATTTTGATAAAATTATTAAGAGAACATAAGTCTGCACTAGGATGGAGCACAACTAATATTAAAGGAATTTCTTCATTAATATGTTCCCATAGAATGCATCTAGAAAAAGGAGCCTAAAGCCAAAGAGACCCCATAGAAGACCAAACTAAACAAAGAAAAAAGTGGTGAAGAAAGAAATCTTGAAACTATTAGATGCAATTATAATTTCATCCAATTTCTGATAGTCAATAAGTAAATTCAACGGAAGTGGTTCCTAAGAAATCTAGGGTTACTGTGGTTGAAAATAAAGATAGGATTCTTGTTATAATTGTTAGGGTTTGTGCTTACGTCTCATCCCTGTTTATATAAATATTTATTTTGTATTATTTATACAATGAATATTTTATTAAATCACTAATAACCTTTAATAAATTGGAATAAAGCTTGTAACATTATAGACATTTTATGTTTGAAGGAGTTCAAATCTAGTTTAAAAGAGTTTAGACCATGGTTAAGAGTTAGCAACACTAAGAGTTATAAATGCTAAGAGTTAGCGCTGCTAAGAGTTAGTAGGTTATAAAAGTCATCGAGTGCTAAATAGTTAGATCATTGTCTATAATGGGACAAAGACCTAAGAGTTTACTAATAATGACATATTTGCAAAGGATTGCAATAGATTGCTAGAAAATGTCATAACGTAAATATGTTCTCAAACATATTGTTCCTAATCTATGTTCACCAATGCAGGGTCTATCGGTGAATGATTAATATATATGTCTATATCTGTATTATACAGATGATTGTTCTTACCTGACCATGAGCTTATTGAAGCTTGTATAGACATACAGGTATTTAGTTAAGATTGGATACTGAACAGACTCACGAGGACCCCAATAGATATCCTATGAATTCATTAAAGAAAGGTACTCTCAAGTTGAGTAGTATTCGTAGTCCTTTGATTTGAACACCATGGTGGGCTTGTGAGTGATCCATCATACTTTGGTTCCATGTATATCAAAGACCTTTCAAAGTCTGACCGCTACGCATCGCTGGATATAGTTTAATGCTCATGGAATCTGGTGTGCATATATATGGGATCTGTTAGGTCATATAGGTGGGTTGTATATCTTATGCTTTGAGATTACATCTTATAAAGTCTTATGACCATAAGCAATTAACTT
This sequence comes from Ailanthus altissimus, assembly GCA_946807835.1. Taxonomy (NCBI): domain Eukaryota; kingdom Viridiplantae; phylum Streptophyta; class Magnoliopsida; order Sapindales; family Simaroubaceae; genus Ailanthus; species Ailanthus altissimus. The sequence continues at coordinate 1,898,274 of OX327690.1, read as the reverse complement.
GGGAAAATAGCTCCTCATAGGGTTGAACAATATAGTAAAATTGTTTACATATATTGTTCATTAAGATACAAATCTGGAGATAAGTTAACGAATGCGTTTATGGAGATTTTACATTGATAATCTATATCCTACCCATCCAGGATATAATGACGGAAGGATTAAACGAATATATAGTGACCTCAACATGTATGTTCTAACGTGTTGATTTGTAATATCTATGGCGTGTATGAGGGGCATCAATCACAGACTTATGGAATAGTTTCATTTAACGAATTGGGCGTGGACTTAAGAAGTCCTAATAGGAAATGTACTCTTTGTGCACTTGGGTAGCATACCATTTTGAATAGTTCAATGTAGTAAAATCCAGTAATTTACTTTAGTTAAGTTAACTAAAGTATATGATTAAATAGTGGGATCCACTTTAGGTTAACTTGATAACCTAGTAAGGACATAAAAGTAATTTTATTTAATGATTATTTAATTGTTAAATAATTAAAATAAATATTTATTTATTTAATAGTTAAAAAAATAACTTAATTTAACTATAGTTAAAAGTTAACCATATGACTAAGTTAAAGTTAACCTTACTTAATGGTTAAGTAATGGCTAACCTAACCATAGTTAAGTTAGTTAACTAGGGTTAGAATATTTAAATATTTATTTAACTTAAGGGTTCAGTTAAACTAACCTAACTAGGATTAAATATTAACTATGGTTAGGTTAATCTAAATGTAATTGAAAATTAAGTGAAATTAAATTTATTTGTATATATTTGCAAAATGAAATAAAATTTAAGGGTTAAGTTTTATTTTTGTTAACTATTTTGGCCAGCCATTAATGAGAAAGAAGAGAAAAATTATTTTTTTAATTTTAAATTCAATTGTTGAATTCATAATTAAATTTTCTTTTATTAGGCTTAAAACAAATTAAGCAAAAATAAGAGTTTGATTTATTAATTAAGTGTTAATCAAAGAAAAAAAACTTAAGTTTAATTTGCTAACCAAATGCTGGATTAACATTCTGTTATTCTAGATAATCAATCCCACTATTATTGATTACTAAGATTGATCAAAGTTTGCATCTCAAGTGGACTTCAAAAATTTTAATCAAAAGACTTCAAGAGCTATTTTTTAATTTCATTGTTAATTTGGTTAATATGTAATAATTATGTTAACTACAAATTTTTTATGCTTCCATTGTATATATATATATGTATGAAATATATGTATGAAATATATATTTTGTATGATGAAAACTAGGGTAGTGAGTGATTGGCGAATGTGTATTGATTTTAGAAAACTTAATACAGCTACTCAAAAAGACTATTTTCGATTGCCTTTTATCTTTAAAACATGTAACTGGCCATCCTTTTTATTATTTTTTTTATGGGTATTCAAAAAATTGCCAGACAGAGATAGTTATAGAGGAATAAGAAAAGACTACTTTTATATGCCTTTTTGGTAATTATACTTTTTGTAAGATGCCATTTGGATTAGATAATGCATTAGCTACTTTTCAATGTTGTATAATGAGTATTTTCTCACATATAGTTGAAAATTGCATTAAAGTTTTGATGGATGGCCTAACTATTTTTGGTGATTTTTTTTATTCATATGTACTTAACTTAAAGCTATTTTGAACAGGTGCAAAGAAAAGGAACTTATGCTAAACTAGGAGAATGTCTTTTCATAGTGTATTCAGGGATTGTTTTGGGGCATATTGTATCTAAAAAAGGAATAGGGCCGATAAGGCCAACATTGAAATGATCTCTAAATTACCTACACCAAAAATAGTAAAAGACGTACGATTCATTCTAGAACATGCTGGTTTTTATAGGAGGTTTATATAAAACTTTTTGCCATATCTAGACCACTATGTGATATTTTGCTAAAAGATGTTTAAGTTCAAATGGACATAGGAGTGTGAATAAGCATTCTAAACATTCATTGTTGAACACACCATCGCTACTATCATGCAGTCACTTGGTTAGCACTTTTCATTTGAGATTATGTGCGACATAAGTAACTATACTGTAGGAGCAGTTCTTGAGCAATGAAGGGAAGGGGAAACCCTTTGTTGTTTATTATGCTACTAGGACCTTAAATTATGCTCTAATGAATTATTCTACTACTGAAAAGTAACTATTTACTGTTGTTTTTGCCTTAGAAAATTTTTATTCTTATTTGTTTTATTCACATATTATTGTGTTTACTAACTGTTCGGCCTTTAAGTACATTCTTTTTAAGAAGGATACTAAAGCTCATTTAATTAAGTAGATAATTATTTTATAGAAATTTGATCTAACCATTAAAGATAAGAACGGTGTCGAAAGCAATATTGTAGATCATTTATTTCACTTTGAGTTTAGTCACTCCATTGATGTTCCACCCATTAGAGATGATTCCTTGATGAACATGTGTTCATTATAGAGCCAAGTACCTTGGTATGCACATATTGTAAGTTACTTGGTTTGTGGAGAAATTGCATCTAACTGGAGTGTACAAGATAAGTGTAAGTCATTGGTTGAGGTATGTAATTTCTATTGGAATAATTTGCATCTTTTTAAATATTGCCTTGACTAAATTATACTTTGCAATAAGTATTTTTAGCCCTTCTTAAAAAATATAGGGTAAGACATAAGGTAGCTACAGCTTATCATCCTCAAACAAGTTGCCAAGTGGAAATATCAAACTGAGAAACCAAGTACATTTAGAGAAAACTATAAAGCCTAGCCGAAAAGATGGGGCCATGAGACTTGATGATGTATTTTGGGTATACCGCACTGCGTATAAGACACCTATTAGGATGTCTCCATACTAGTTAGTTTATGGCAAAGATTACCATCTTTCAATGTTAAAGCTTAAGGCATATTGAGCTACGCCTTAAATTTTGATGTTCAAGTAACTAAGAAGAAGTGTCTGTTGCAACTGCATCAACTATATAAGTTTCGACTCCAAGCTTATGAAACTATTTCCAGGAAAGCTTAAGTCAATATGGTTTTGGTCATTTTAGGTTACCAAGGTATTTCTTTATAGAGCTGTTGAGATTATTGATAAAGAGAGTAAGAGACTATTCAAAGTGAATGGATAGAGGGTGAAGCATTATTAGGTGATGACATTGATTGCCAAAAGTCATCTCTTGAACTTACTGAAGCTTAGAAAACAAAATAAGATGTCAAGTTGATAATGTTAAATTAAGCAAGTGTATGTGTGTGTTTTTGGTGTGTTTAGGACTTAAACAATGTAAAATTCCAAAAATACCCCAACGTTAGTATTTAAAGTGCCCTACTATTCATGCAAAAATGATGAACGTTACAGCATTAATTTTTCATTACCCCCGCATTCATACAAAGTGTCCAACACTATGGCATTTTTATTCTTCAGCGCCCCTACATCCTAGCTCAACATTGGGGTTCCACTTTTGCAATGCCCTAGTATGATTTCTAGTAGGTTCCAGAGGAGTCCAAAAGCCACATAAGCCTTTAGATTAATGGAGAACGCCTCAACATTTATTTTTCACTTGAAGGTTAACAGTCTTTGCTTCAACACAACTACCTTATTTAAATTAAATGCCTCTACATCCTAGCTCAACATTAGGGAACAACTCTTGCAATGCCTCAACATAATTTCTAGTGAGTTCTAGAGGAGTCTAAAGGGCAGCAACATTCTTGCGTCAAAGCAGATCACTTCAATGTCTAACTTTTACTTTAAGATCAACTGTTATTGCTCTAACGTAGCTGCGTTACAGAACATCAATGCCCCTACATTTGATAAATTCAAAGTGGTTAACCACCCAAATTGAAAGATGTATCAATGTTCTCCACTCTGATGTAGTAGCATTTTAGAAGTTTCATAATTCAAGGGGACACATTGAAGGTGCCCCAGCATTCTACACTTTAATACAATAGTATTCCATTGAAAATTAGATTTAAGATCCCATTTCATAATTGAGGAAAAATTCTCATTTTGCCCAAATCAAGCCTAGAAACACTTAACCCACCACTCACACATCACTTTTATTAGATCAAAACTACAATCTATCACCTAAACACAAAAATCCACTCCAAATCCTATTTCACAAAATTCCATCTAATTTTTAGCCTTGCCACTGAAGAGAAATTGAGCAAGCACTTTGAGGACCCCATCATTTGACACCACGTGCTTTGTTTCAAAAAAATTGGCAAATCATTTTTACAACATGATCCTCCATAAATCTATTATTGAGGAGCAGAGGTTCAGCCACGAGGTAGATGATTTTCTACCTATAGTTAGGGAGTTCACTCCTAAGAACACATTGGCTATCGTATAAAAGTTCAAGGTAGGATGTTGCTATTTTATTACAACATTATCAAAGAGTTATAGGAATTACCAATTGATAGGCCAGATGACTATCTAGTGGTTCAGCGTGAGGCAGACTGTGATCACATCATTCGGATTTTATGTCAATTGGACATAGAGTTGACTATATCGCATAACCTATCAATCCATTTTAGATCCAGTGCCCTAACCAAGAATGGTAAGGCATAGTACACTTTCATCTACTTGCACCTTATACTTGTCAAGCACACTAGTAAAGTCACAAAGCCACAGGTAGTGCTTCGTTTTCTCATTATGACCAGGCAGCCTATCAATATTAGGTATATACTATAAAAATAATATATGGGCCTGCGTCAAATTGACCAAGAATAGGATGTGCCTCCCTGTTTGATCATAGCACTCTGTGGCTATGTTGGAGTTCACTAGGAGGCACATGAGGATGTTATTAATCTAGCTAAGCCTATCGATTATCATATGATCCAATAGCTGCAGACCTCTGAGAGTCAAAGACAATCGCAATAGTAAAATACTGAACAACCACCACCACCACTAGTCACTACCAATACGGTTGAGCCCTCTATAGCATCTCATCAGAGACCTAACTCATATAGGAGCGTGACAACCTTGGCCAAACTAACTTTTATAGAGACCTATTTTAAGGCCAAGAGGTGGAATCTAAAAGTAATCCATCAGGAGTTGAGAGATTTCAGAGCCTGCCAAACCTAATAGATGTAGTTTTTTATGGTACAATTGCGATTTACCATCTTCTACATCCTTCAACTTGCTATACTAGCTTCTCCATCACTAGCACAACAACCATCACCCCAAGAGGATGAAGAGATCCCATGAGGGATGATCTAGGTATTATAACTTTTGACTTAGAGGACCTAGCCTGTGACCTATAGTTAAGACTTATTAGGCTTGAATTAGTTTACTTAGAAAAGCTCATACTTAAGTAGTACCTCAGTCTCGATGGGTAGACACACTAAAAATAGTTTGATTACAATTCGAGGCAAAATCTTATGAAGAAGTTAGGCCATATTTGGATCGTTTAAACCTTTCTACCCTACCCTAATTACATTAAACCCTGATTACCCCCATTTGAGACAAAAATACCATTTTTTATTGAATAACTGCATTATATGCCTAAGCCATGAGTTAATTATTCTAAACACCCTTAACATCATAAATATGAAGCTCATTGAAAAATATAGAAATTTTGTGTTGAGCTAATTAGTGTAAAGATAGGAAATTTGCAAAAGAATGGCAATCAAAAGCTTTATTGAGTGAGCATTGCTTTAAATTTGGGAGAGTAATTTAGTTTTTGTTTAAAATATATATTAATATAAATATATATAAAAATAAATAAATATAGAATAAATGATGTATATATATCTTGAAGTAGTAAATAAGAGTAATTATGGGCAAAACAGGCCCAAGTTTAGGGAAATGGTAATGGTGAGTTTAGAAAGTTCATAATAGAAAGTAATTGGGTTTATTGTTCATGGTATGTGATGACCCAAAACTTTTATCTAAATATCCCATCTTGACCCACTCACATTAGAAGTTAATAAAAGTCCTAATTGATCCTTATTCATGCATATTTCTGCAGTAATAGAGAATTGTATAAAAGACTAACCTATGTCTGTATCATAGATTCAAAATGTACCAAGACAACATTTTACTATAAAACTCTAAGTTATTGAGCCAATTTAGATTATACATGAGTAATTCTTGTATAACACATGCACATTGTTAATCACTTGTATGGAAGAAGAAAAGTGCCTAATTATAGTATTTATGGATTGTGAATAGTATTCATTGTTTGCGAAACAGTAAAGGTTGATTGGGACAATCCCTAAGGTGATTAAGTAATTATTGTGACAATTTGACCATATTTTACTTATTTTTTATTTGACTTCTTTATTTGTATTTTTATTATTCACTCTTTGATTTTTAATGTTTTTTTTTTAGTTTGTGTCAAGTAAGTTTGATCCTTAAGTGTTTTTTTTTTCTTTCTCACTGCTCTAAGACGAGCTATTATCTAAGTTTAGGGAGTTTGATAAGTGTAAAGTAGATATATTATTTTCTTATTTTAGCTTTAATTATTGCCATTTTTTGAGACATTGTGGTCTATTTATGCATGTTTGCGTTGAAATTGTAAGACAAGCACTTGAATGGACTAAAGAGAGAGCTTTAAAAGGAGGCAAAAGAGTGAAAATTTAGGGATAAAAGTGCAAAAAATGAATAAACGTGATTGTGTTTTGAAAGACAACAGACAAGCATTCATCTAGCTATATGAACGCCCTAGCATAAAGCATAAAACACTCCAGTGTTTTTGGGAATTTTTAATGTTGTGGCATTAATGTGAAGGATGAGTAGCGTAAGGTCTATAAAGTTTTCAAGATCTCCAATGCCCTAGTGCTGGAAGGAAACACAGTGTTACAACGCCCCAGCATTGTAAGAATGAGAATGTTGTAACAATTGTACATGACAACTGGGAACGCCATAACGTTTTAAAGAGAAATGTTGCAGCATTACAGTTATTTTCTGCACTATATAAAGTAACTCTTTTGATTTTTATGAGAGCTGAAATGTTCTACATTCATTTCATTATCAAGGGAACATGTTCTAGGTCAAAAATCTTTTTTTACTGAAAGAAGCACATTTTAACACTTGGAACTCATTGAACGAAAGATCAACATCATCAAGGAAGGCTAGTACTTGTAAGAAAAGCATTGGAACCAAGGCTTAGGAAGATCATCTGGACTTTATCTTTATTTTTATTGATTTAAACTTGGTTGTATCATGTTATCTCTTGTATTTTATTATTTGAACTTCATTATGTTGAACTAAATACACTTGTTTAGGATTGTAGTCTTGAACTTAGCTATGTGTTTGTAAATATTTCAACTTTTAATGCATAAACTTGATTGTTATTCATTTTGTTGGTACTTAATCCTTACATTTGACCTGGCCAATCTTATGTATGAACTTTGGATTTATTAAGATAAACTTGAAAAAAAAACATCTCATTGAATAGCCTAGGACAAATGTATGATTGTAGAGTAGTATTTACAAGTTTCAATTAGGATAGGAATATATCTTATTGGCATACTTTAATACAACTTAGATTTAATGAATTCTACTTAATTTAGGTATTATAGGAATATTGGTATTAGATTGGGTGGGGTATAATCACTTGACCATCGGAAGAGGCTTGCGACGAGCCTAATGTTGTGATCAATAACTAAAGAATTGACATCTAAAGCATATCCATAATAAACACGAGTTAAGGGATAGCTAATCATCCTATACATTACTTATTATTGATAGTGTTGGAATTTGTGATTTGCAAGCTTAGTTATTAATTTAGTATTAGTTTTATTTTCAATATACTAAATATGTCGAATAAAAATAGGATAATCAATTTTAATACTTGAATAAAGTGAAGAACTTAGCTTTTGTGGGTTCGACACCCCTTACTCTTTATTTCTGTTAGTGATAGCGTATATTTAGGCTTGTAACACACAATCACATTATGCAAATAATACACTATACTATGATTCTATGCATGCCAGAAACCTTTCATTGTTTGGCCTCTAGGTGCCGTTGGGCATGGTTTATTGCTTATGGGTTCTAATGTGTGTAGACATAGGATCCGTCCGCTCATATAGGTAAGTTGTATAACTTGATGCTCTAAGATTATATTTCAAAAAAGTCTTGTGGCCATAAGATTTTCTACAGGGTTAAATAATATTGTAAAGGAGTTTATGGATATTGTATGAAAATATAATTTGGTGATAAATTCACAGTCGAGCATATAAAAATTTAATGATGATGATCTATATCTCTAATCTTCTAGAATATAGGTGCCGGATATGGATATGGTCGACCACAATTTGTATGGTTTAACATGTCATTTTGTAATGTTCGTAACGTGTGTGTAAGACATCATTCATGAACTTATAAAAGAGTTTTGTAAGACAAACAGGTTAAACCTAGAAAGTCTCACAATAGAAAGTACACTCGTTAAGCACTAGGGTAGTAGACCAGGTCGAATAGTTTGATTTAGAAAATTTTTGAAAAGTAAGATTTGTTTTAGGATCTCTTGAGACACATTTTATCAAAATTTAAGTGTTAAGCATATATTTTATTAGTTATAGTTTACTAATGGAAATGTGATAAGTGGCATAATGGCACAATGCATGTTTTTAAGGATAACAAGTGGCAAATAAAATAAAACACTTGTCTTCATGCATGATATGCAGGAAGGACAATTGTCAAGCATTCATTGGCTGCATATAAACTTTATAAATATTGCAAAAAGGTTCTTATCGTTTGCCATATATAAGTTAAAAATTTGAAAATATTTCACTTAAGTTCTATTTTTTTATTTTTTCCATTTAAGAGATAAACTAGTTTAAGAGTTAAACTAAATTCAAAAATCATCCTACATAAGTTATATGCTGTCATTCTAGCTCCTGTAATCTCACCAGTGTTATGGACTGGTGAGATTACAGGAAATACGTAGGGCTGCCATCTTATATTGGTTTAAACAGAAAGTTGGTTTTCTAGCATATTATGAAAAGGTTTGGCACAAGTTATATTTATGGATGAATGCGTTTTATACAGCATGGGGAAAACTAGTCCAGTCAAAATATGTTATTCAAGCTATACCAACATACTCCATGTCTATTTTTAAGCTTCCAATCTTAGTTATTTCACGCAAAATGTAGCTTATTAGGAGATTTTGGTGAGGTTCTAATGGGGAACATAACAAACTACATTAGCTGAAATGGGATGAATTTTGTCTGTCATTGATGGATGATGGTCTCAGTTCAAAGATTTGGTTCATTTTAATCCAGCATTGGCTACAAAAAAAAAAGGGTGGCGTGTTCTTACCAGGCCACGATCCTTTGTTAGCCATATTCCTAAAGATAAGTATTTTCCACATTCAAAATTTCTTCTGGCTGAGTGTCCACCGGTAGTTCTATATATGGAGAAGCTTACTTTGAGGTCGTGATTTCTTGATATGTGGGGTTCGATCATAAGTTGGTGATGGAAAATCAGTTTCGGTTCGCTGATACTTGGTTGCCTAGACCACCTTCTTTTCAGCCTAAAACTCCATGCTTTGTCCGGGATTTGTTTTTAGTCTCTGTTCTAATGGATGAGAATGGATCTGAGATTTTAATATGGATAATCAATTATTGTGGCCTGTGGATGTGATTTTGGTGGCACCATTCTTATTGGTTATAGGTTTGCTAGAGATAAATTATTGTGGCATTTTTCTTCTTCAGGAAATTACAGTGCCAAATCCAGGTATTCAATGGATTATATGGCTCCACAGGGTGATTCACATTGTTCGGGTGGGAGGTGTCCCCACTACAACACTGGTGGCATAAATTGTAAGGCTTAAATATTCCACCAAGATTAAAATATTTATGTCACGTGTCTTTCATGATATTATTCCTACAAGCTTAAATTTGGTCCTTTGTTTTAGGTTTAGGGATGGTTTTGAAAATTCATTTCATGTTTTCTGTCTTGTTCTTCGATGGCTGAGATTTGGGATTCCGCAATATTTGGTAAGGAAAATTCTAAGTTCCAAGTCTCTAATTTGGGAGCTTTTTGATTCATATTATTTTATGCTTTTCTATTCATGATTTGGAAATGTTTATGGTTATACTGTAGAGTTATTGGAATTTCAAAAATGCTCAACACTATGGATCGATGCTTAAGATTTTCATGTTGGGGTCCTTCTGAATGATTTTCAATAATTTCAAGAATTAAATCATCTTTGTGGCAAATCTACTATACATGATTACATCAACACAAGTAGTGACATTGATAGGGTCTATCGTCGAATCCTATAGATGGGACTCTTAAGCTTAATGTAGATGTTGCAATCAACATGGGAACCAATTGAATTGGGGTTGGATGGGTTTTACAAGATTCACCACGAGTGGTGTTGATGGCAGCTGATAAATCATTCACCACATCCACGGGATTGGAAGACTGAAACAAGCCATCAAAAATAATGGGAAATAATTTTAGAAATTATCGCCCCATCCTCACCAATCACCTCTTTTTGAAAAAAGACCCATTATCAAATTCTTTGCTCATCAACCCAATGTTTGACGATGAAAATACTTCGTATTTTTTTTCACTCCATGAGAGCCAATAAGCCCTTAGACATTTGAAACTAAAAGAGTTCCTTCTTTGCTAGTAAGGTCTAGAGCTCAACTTCTAATTGTTTAAGCCAATTAGAATCAATCCTAGATGAATAGAAATGCAAAATCCCATCAATCTCCTTTCTCACCTGCTGAATTCTAGCCTAAATTGCACTGCCAAGTCTTTATGCCAAGCCATTAATGCCTCCTCATATAAATTTAATTTCCTGCTAACCAACATTTAACCATCATCCCTAAGCCAGACTAATTCAATAATTTCCATTTATATATTCTGCTTTGGATTCTTGTTATTTTTGTTTAATATACAGGTTATTCTGCTACACAAAGAGGTTAAGGTTGTAGGTTGAAGTTGAGGTTTTTCGCTTCAACATAACTTCAATAGGGAGAAGGGCGATTCATCCCTCAACAAATTGGCATCAGAGCTTGGTTCAATAATTCACACCTGGGGTATTTAAATCATGACTGCAATCAAGCAAGAAATAGAGAAGTTCAATAGGATAAAGGACTTCAATCTTATGAGGAAGAAAGTTAGGGCTCTACTAGTGAAGGAAGGGCTAAACTCAGCCTTGGAGCACAATACAATCTTGCATGGTTCAGCCAATTGCCTATGTCCACGGTCTATCCAAAGATCTTAACCTTTCTTATTAACTCTTTAGAGATTTTATAAGAAAAACCCAATGAAGAACCCTCAAATGGACATAATGTTTAGTGAACCCTTACTCTACCACGAGCAATGATCACCCAAACGACGGTTTCACCATAGCGCACACAAGCACTTAATGTTTACCCAGTTCTTTCCCACTCTTAGAGTCTTTTGTAATGCTTAATTCTCAACAAAAGGGTTTACAAGTCTTTATATAGGGATTATTTCGTGCCTACTAACCCTATTCCTTGTTAGAGCAAGATTTCACTTGTTTTGGAAGTCCAAAACTTGAAATCCGAACCAAAAACGGACTCCCTATAGTGTCTGGAGCTGCGATGCTAGGCATGTCACATCCATCACCGCGGCGCTGGGCTTCTGTGATGGGCATTGCGGCGCTCAGCCTTGGTGCCCTCCCGTGTGTTTTCTTCGCTTCCTTCGCATCTTTGAGTCCTGTGTTGCTTCCCCCTTCATGTCCCACATATCCTAGACTTCTCTATACGTGTCCTACACATTCTAGACTTCTTATGACTCTCCTCTTTGGTATTCATCTCAATTCTTGTTGAACCAATATTGTTGAATCACCAATTTCCAACAAACCTTTCCTTGATTCAAAATCTTCCAAATAAAAAGGCTTTTAAATCCGATCCACACCAATACTCTATCACCTAGAGTTGAGTCCAGTTAAGTCTCTACCAAGACTTAACTTTTCCCAGGCTAGTGACTTTGGTCTCCAAAGGCATTCATGCACCTTGTATAAGGTATGAATGTGTTGCACTCATTTTCAACCCTCATCACCTCGGTGAGCATTGTTTGATGTCGTCTAGTGATCTCCATTACCCTAACACCCATATTAGGCCACTTATGGTCATCCCAATAAACATATAGAGCCTCTTATTGTACTTCTCACCCTCAAACCTTATTGTACTTCTTTTTTTCTTGCACATACACACATGGTGATTGTTTATGAGGAAGAATGAGGGACTAAATGAAGATAATTAGAATTGTTAATAGCTATTTATCTAACTTAAGGATTTGTATCATTTCGTCAGCCTTTGAGACAATGATTTTGATTATCTTACTAGTTTAGGATGTTTTATTTTATTTTATTTATTTGTTAGAATGAGTCAAGTATAACGCTTTGTTTCTCTCTTAGTTTTATTTTATTGCTTAAGGACAAGCAAGTGTTTAAGTTTGGAGGAATTTGATAAGAGCAAAATTGTCATATATTTTCTCATATTTATATTATTGATATTTTATTATTTTATGAGAATAGATGGCTATTTATGTGCATTATTGTTATTTACAGGGACTAAAATGCAAAGTTTTCAAAGTATGTGTCCATCGCCCCAGCGCCACGAGGATTATCGCCCCAGCGCTAGAATAGTGATCGAAATAAGAAAAATACCTATTGAAGTCGCATCTGGAGCCCCAGCGCCAAATAGTCACCGCGTCAGCGACGAAACAGCGCCCCAGCTTTATAAACCCACCACTCCAGCGGTGAAGGCATTTTCCCGCGTCGCCCCAGCGACAACTGCATAGCGCGCCAGCGGTAGTGCGAGTCCTAATCCGACGAGAATTGAGATTTTCAAGCTCATATCAATCCCTATAAAAAGCCACTCGTTCCCAGCCTTCAAGAATCAATCCAAGACGACCCCAGAACACCAGAGAAGAATCTAGAGCAAGAAAAAGAGAACTAAGAGCAATTCAAGAGCACCAAGAATCCAGAGCAACATCAATCAAGAGCAATTCGACGTCTACATCGATTTGCGATTGATTGTAGCATGTTTTATTTTTATTTTTATTGCTGTGATTCTCTTGTAGCTATGAACTAATTTATTTTCTAGGGTTAATATTTGAACTCAATATGTGTGTTTAATTATCATATCTTTTTAATATTTAATAAACTTAGTACTTTATTATTTAAATTACTTGTGTTTAATGCTTCAATATATCTGGCCAATATATAGTGAATGAGTTGGTAATATTATTGATAAACTCAGAAGAGGAATCGTAATATTTAGACCTAGGTAATTTGATGCATGATTGTAGAGTAACATTCAATGTTACATATGCAAGTTTCAACTTAGGATAGTAATATACCTAGTTGGCATGTATGATCAATAAGATCTAATCTTAATGAACCTTAATTTATTACAAGTACCATAGGAATATATGTATTTAGTAAATTAGGGTATACTTGTATGACCTTGGAAGAGGCTTGTAAATACTTTAGCGTCTTGATCAATAATAAAGACTAAGTGAGTTAAATATTAGAGGATTAATCATTAGAAAGCATATTGAGGAATAATATTAATCCTAGGTTTTCTCTACATTGCTATCACCTAAGTTTCTTTGCATTATGTTTTGCTTTTATATTTTTTACATTCATTCTTAGATTTTTATTTTTCTGAATAATTATTAGGAGGATATAATTTTAGTAATTGGCTAAAAAGAAAAAATTATCCTTGTGGGTTCGACATCCGACTTATTTAGTCTCTTTATTACTTGTATACGATAGTGTATACTTGCACTTAATTTTATAATATAAAAATATCGCATCAAGACCCGCATTAATAAAGATAGATCAAGAATATAATATTTGAGAACATCGTTGCATAATGACATTTCCTAGCATTATTTGTAACTCCTTGCAACTACGTCATTACTATTATATTCTCAGGTCTTTATCCCATTTCAGATAAAGCTCTAACTCCTTAGATTTTGCTAACTCTTATAACCTGGTAACTCTTATCAATGCTAACTTTTAGCAGTTCTAACTCTTAGTTCTGATCTAAACTCCTTTAGACTAAATCTGAACTCTTTCAGATCATACAATGTCTAAAATGTTACAAGCATCAAACCATACACGTATATAAAATAATTAGTGATATATTGAAATCATAATAGTATAAATCAAACATTTATACACAAAAGAAATAGCACAGGAGCACAAATCCCAACAGTTTTCTCATTACCAATTTTCCTTAATACTTTGTTGCTCAACACCAGGATTATAGTGCTGTGAGCCTTTTTCTGAATTATGTCCCAATCTTTCTACCCGGACTTTGAGGTTGTCGTCCTATCGCTAGTTGAGGAGCTAACTTCCTCCAAGGCTGAGTCTAGCCCTTCTTTCACTAGTAGAACCCTAACTTCTTCCTCCAAAGATTAAAGTCATTCATCCCAATAAACTTCTCTATTTCTTGGTTAATTGTAGTCATGGTTTAAATACCCCAGGTATGTATTATTGAACCAAGCTCTGATACCAGTTTGTTGAGGGAGGAATCGCTCTTCTTCTTATTGAGGTTACATTGAAGCGAAGAACCTTAAGTTCAACCTAGAACCCCAACCTTTTTACGCAGCAGAATAACCTATATATCAAACAAAAATAACAAGAATCCAAAGAAAAATATAAAAAAGTGCACAATATAATCTTACATGGTTCGGATAATTACCTACATCTACGATGGATCCAAATATCATAGCCTCTCTTATTAACTCATTTGATAATTTACAAGGAAAACCAAATAAAAAAACCCTAAAAAATATCTAACATTTAGTGACCCCTTTCTCTACCACGAACAATGATTACCTAAATGACGGTTCTACCTTAGCGCAAACAAGTATTTAGTGTCTACCTAGTTCTTTTCCTCTCTTAGAATCTTTTATAATGCTTAATTCTCAACAAAATGGTTTTAAAGTGTTTATATATGATTTATTTCATACCTACTAACCCTATTTCTTGTTGGAATAAGAGTCAACTTGTTTTGAAAGTTTAAAACTTTTTAAAACTCAAAATTCGAATAAAAATTAGACTTTTAGTAGCATCTGCTACCATGGTGCTCATCCCTAGGCACCGCGGTATTAGCCATGTCACGACCATCATCGCGACGCTGGGGTTATGTGATGGGCACCATGGCGCTCGGCCTTGGTGCCCTCCCATGCATTTTCTTCATTTTCTTTGCATCTTTGAGTCCCGTTTTACTTCCTCCTTCATGTCCCACACGTCTTAAACTTCTCCATACGTGTCTCATATGTTCACACTTCTTGTGAATCTCCTCTTTGGTATTCATCTCAATTCTTATCTAACCAAGATGATTGAATCACTAATTTTCAACACCTAACATTGTTTATCCCATAACTACAGAGGCTATAGAACTCTTCTTACTTCTTACTCCAAGCATATGCGAGAAATTAATTGAACACTATAACAAAACTTTTATAGCTCGATAGTCCGAATAGAAAAAAGAATCCTTATTATAAACCTTAATTTTATAAAAGCAAGACATCCAAGCCCTACAAGCAAAAGTCCTATCAAAATGCTTCGAAATAAATTCCTTATCTAATTCGTTCCTTTTAAATCAAACTTAGATTCAGCAAAATCCTTATTTTTTTAAGGAAATAATGATACCTATAAAACAATTGGGATAGGTACAATCCACTTGAAGAATTATGACGGATCAATCCAAGTTCTGACAGATGTCTGTTATGTACCAAACTTAAAGAATCTCATTTCATTAGGAGTTCTGGAATCAAAAAAGGCACACAATCACTGCAAAAGATGGAATCTTGAAGGTATGTTGAGTGCATTGACGGTTATGAAAGGCATAAGAAAAATAGCTTATACTACTTTTAAGGCAGTACAGTTATTGGGCCTATGTAATCAATTTCTCAAAAAGATGCAGATTTAGATGCAACCAGGTTATGGCACAAGCATCTTTGACACGCTAATGAACAAACATTGGTAAGGCAAGGCTTATTAAAAAAAAGCAGTGTCCTGTAAACTAAATTTATGTGAACATTGTGTAATGGGAAAAAAAAACTAGAGTAAAGTTTGATGCTGCAATCTACTTTGCTAAAAGATGTTGGATTATGTTCACACGAATGTTTGGGACCTACCAAAACTACTTCGATTTGAGGTATGCATTATTTTGTTAGTTTTGTTGATGATTTTTTGAGAAAAGTGTTTGTATATGTGATGAAAAATGAAAGTGAAGTCATTGGTATTTTCCTTAAATGAAAAAAATGGTAGAAAATTTAACTAATAGAATGATTAAAATGCTCTGATTAGATAATAGTGGTGAATATAAGAATGATCCATTTCTCCAATTATACCAAGAAGAAGGAATTGTTCGGCACTTCACTGGTAGAGATACACTACAACAGAATGGGATGGAAGAATGTATGACTCGGACTATACTAGAGAAAGTTCGTTGTATGCTGTCTAATGTTGAATTGGGCAAGAAATTTTGAGCTGAGGTAGTAGTTTATGCATGCCATCTTATCAATCATTTTCCATTGAAGGCAAAACTCCTATAGAAGTCTGGACAGGCAAACCTGCTACTATTTATGATTCTTTGCATGTTTTTGGATCCACTGCTTATTATCATGTAAAGGAATCTATGTTAGACCCATAAGATAAGAAAGCATTGTTCATAAGTCTAACCATGGAAGTAAAGAGATATCGACTTTGGTGTCCTACTTTAAGAAAGATAATCTTCACTAAGGATGTAACTTTTGATGAATCTGCTATATCGAAACAAGTTCATCAAGGAGATCTTTAAAAGGAAGATAAGTTTAGTAGTACTCTATAGCAGATGAAACTAAAAAGTGTTTTAGTTGATCTAATTGATGATAATTTTGAAGATGAAGAAGAGGATTCAACCCAAGAACCTCTACAACAACAAGATTCAATTACAGTTAAAAGGTCATTAAGAGAAATTCATAAACCTGCTCGATTTATTAATATAGTGACCTATGCACTTTCATTTGTAAATGATGACATTCCTTCAACTTATATAAAAGCAATTTTCAGTCCAATAAGTAAAAAATAGAAGCAAGGTATGAGCAAAGAAATTGAGTCTCTTGAGAAGAATAAGATGTGAGAGCTAGGTACACTACCAAATGGTAAAAAGGCAATTAGGTGCAAATGGGTATATCAAAAGAAAGAAGGATTTCCTAATAAAAATGAAGTTCTTTACAAGGCTGGGTTGGTAGCTATGGAATACGCTCAGAATGAAGGAATTTATTATAATTAAGTCTTTTCTCTAGTTGTAAAGCATTCTTTTATGCCAGTATTGCTAGCCATAGTTGCGCAATTTAATCTTGAACTAGTTCAACTTAATGTGAAGAATGTATTCTTACACGGTGATTTAGAAGGGAAAATCTTTATGACTCAACCAGAGGGTTTCTTAAAAAGAAGATTGAGTTTACAAATTGACAAAATCATTGTATGGCCTAAACCAATCTCCAAAGCAGTGGTATAAATGATTTCATCAATTCATGAAGAGCCAAAGGTACACAAGGAATCAACTTGATCATTGTGTGTATTTTTACAAGCTATATGATGGAACCTTCATATATTTGCTATTGTATGTTGATAATATGTTAATTGCATCCAAGAGCAAAGATAAGATTAAAAATTTAAAGACTAAACTTAATCAAGAATTTGAAATAAAGGATTTGGGTGAAGCCAAAAAGATTTTTGGTATGAAAATTTACAAAGATAGAGCTAGAAGTAAGGCTACTTTGTCCGAAAGATAGTATTTGAAGGTGTTACAACAATTTGACATGAACAAGCAGTCTAAACCTATAAGTACACCACTTGTTTCTTATTTCAAGCTTTCTGTATCATTGTCTCCAACTATTGATGAATAAAAAGAATACATGTTGCAAGTTTCATACTCTAATGCAGTTGGTAGTTTGATGTATGCAATGGTATGTACAAGTCCTGATACTTCACAAGTTGTCAGTAAAGTGAGTAGGTATATGCACAATCCTGCTAGAAGACATTGGGAAGCTTTGAAATGGATTATGCGATAAATTTTAAATACCGTAGATGTTGGTTTGGTATTTAAGTAGGATGATAATATTGGTCAAGATGTTATTGGGTAAGTTGATTCTGATTATACTGGTGATGAAGTTAAACAACGATCAACTACTAGCTATGTGTTTACACTTGTAAAAGGTCTGATAAATTAAAAGTCTACATTACAGTCTATCGTTGCTTTATTGATCACAAAGGCTGAGTACATGGCAGTTACAGAGGCTGTTAAAAAAGGCTATTTGGTTATAAAGTTACTGAAAAACTTAAATTTTAGTGAGAAGCACATTAATGTGTATTAAAATAGTCACAATGCTATCTTAATACACGTACGAAGCATATTGACGTACTATATCACTTTGTGTGAGAGATTATTGAAGAAGGGAAGATACTTCTTTAAGATTGACATGGAAGATTATAATGACCAAAGTGGTAACAACAATCAAGTTTAAGCACCATCTTAACTTAATCAATGTCATAACAATTTGAAGATTGAAAAATTTATGGTAAAGACATTGAAGTATATTTCTCTTGAAGTTTTAATTATTCAAATCAATATGGAGATTTGTTGAATATGACAAAAGTAAGCACCCAAATTTTGACAATTAAAGATGGCTTGGTAAGCATTGAATTTATGCCTACAATTGATGATTTTTTTAAATTTATTTTTCACACACAAATGTCAATATTTGTGTACCATGATTTTGTTATAAATAAAGGCAAATCTATAAGGCAAATAGTATAAGACACAAGTGAGAGATACAAGCATTTAAGGCATCCAAACTTGAGAGCATTTTAAAGATTTAAGAGAAGTTGCATATTTATGCTATCATTAGTCAAGTGTTCTAAGGAGTGTACAAGGTGCATTGGAATTTTGGGTTGTAAGAATTATTCTACAAAAATTGTATACTTCTATTAGTTATAAGTGAAATATTCTTTTGTGTCTTTGCCCATAGACGTAAGCTCAAAGCCGAACTAAGTAAATTTTTGTGTCTTCCCCTTTTGTTAACCTTGCCACATTTCTCTACTAACAACATCACCATGAATTTATATAATTATTACTCAACTAAATGCTTCTGCTTAACATCAACCCTATTCCTTGCAAACCACCCGAGGTCGCCAATGTATAGTATGGTGTTCGTAAATGAACCATACTAATAATTTTTCCTTGTTAAAATCTTCACAAGCAGACCAAGGGTTTGTTTGGTTGAGTTTTGCAAATAGAATTTTTAAGAAAATGTCATTAATTGTTTGGTTGTCAATTAAAAATAATCTTTTAAAATATTAGATCGTTTAATTGTACATGTTAAAAGTACTTATTTGTTATTAAATTATCAAAAATGACACTTAATAAAACTTATATTCAAATTCTAAGCAAGTCAATATTTTTTTTATATATAAATTTACATTTATTATGTATCTTCTCAAATTCAATTTCTTAAAACACAATAATTAAGTTAAATTACTATATAGTAATTAACAAATCAATATAAATTATTGTATTTCGTAAAAAATTAAAAATAAAATCATACTTTTTGTTTAAAATAATAATCAACAAAAGATTTTAGTAAATTCTTATAAAAATATAATAGTTATAGAGATATTAAAAATTAGAGATATGATGACTTTTAAAGAAATATTAAAAATATGTTAGTTGAATATATTTTTATTAAGAATATAATATAAAATAATAAAATATTATTATGGTATATGTAACATTACACACATATTAAAAAGAGTTCAAAAAATCATACTTTCAAAAGCCTAAAATTTAAACTTTGCAAATAAAAGTAAAATAATTTTTTTAATCCCTAAAAACGCTTCTTAAATTGTAATCAAATTTAATCAAAAAATTTAAAAATAACTTTTGATATTTAAACAACTCATTTAACCAATAAAAAGGCCAATCAAACATGCACTAAATTTAATAGATGAACTATGCCTACAAACCACCAAATTATCAACCCCCAACACATCCTTGTTATAAGCATTATCAATTGAGAAAGACTACCACAATGTTTCTACTTCATCTGTGATGAAATTAAAAAAAAAAAGTCTTGAAGTATAATAAGTTGATCTTTAGGCAATCCTAGAGATAAAAATTTTAAAACCATCTTTTTCTTCCTTCTATTTTTATTTGAGTTTGCTTTTATAAAAGCTAAAAATACTTTTGAAAAGCTTAAAGTTAATTTAAATGTTTAATAAATAATTTTAAAATTATTTTTGACAATACCATCTCCTCTTATAACAAATTTTGAAAGTTCTTATTTGATATGGGTAATGGGTTGACAATACCATCTCCTCTTATAACAAATTTTGAAAGTTCTTATTTGATATGGATAATGGGTTGACAATCTGCAAGCTCACGCCCTTTATTATTAGTCCTAACAGTTAAAGTTTATTAATTTTTTAAGGTTATCTTATTGATTTAATACTTAAGCAAAGAGTTTTTTTTTTCCCCCATTTTCCTTTATATTTTTTCTTCCCTTCTTCTCACCCTATACATACCAGTCATGGCAATGGCAGCCAGATATAACGCTGCTGCACGTGTGGTAGCTAATTTGATGTTGCTGCATGTGTAAACATTTTGGTTTTCAACATTTTGGTTTGTTTAAATCATCTTAATTTGGAAAGAAGCTTGATGATAGAGTTTAATTTGGTTGGTATTTTTTCTTTCGTTTTTTTGATGTGAAGCAATTTATGATAATTTAACATTTTGAGTGGAGTTTAATGCTTTTTTTTTCACTAAAATTACTACTGGCCAAATACAATCAACAGCAACGATAAAAGGGGTATTTCATACTTTTGCTTCATTTTTGGGTCATATAACTACCAACCAAATGTCTGGTTGTTGGAGAAGATTTGTGATTTGACCGAACTTTCGATTTCAGTGACCCAATACATTAATATGCATTAATAATATATCTTGTCTCATAAACATATTGGTCTGCATCCACAAATTCTTATTAAAAGACGCAAGTTTTATTTATTAAATTTCATCTAGAACTGAAACTTGTGCTTACTAACTTGTTAGTTTATATATAATTTTAAATTTTATTTTTTAAGTGTACATGGATAAACCTCTTGAGGTAGATGGTAAGATATGGAGCATTCGAGTTAAATTTGAAACAAAAATTAGAGCAACAATTACTCTTAAACAAGAAAACTAGATGACGATGAAAAGTTACAATCATTTGCAGATGGAGTTTACTAATAAAAGCATTACCGTTTAAAATTATATAAATATAAACAAATTTATTAAGCGGTACTCTTGGAGCGGATCAATTAAATCCAGCTTTCGGGCACAAACTAAAATAAAAAATAAAAAATTTTATGTACGTTTCCACAAGAGCCGAGGGTGAGGTAGATGACAGCTAGTTTTGGGGATGTGAGGTTGTCTTTTTAATTTCATATTCTTATGACTTTTCTTTAAAATTTTCACTTTTCTATATGCATGATTGACGCAACATTTATTATATCACATGTATTTGCATAATGAATGATTATTCTAAATGTAATTCTAAATATTTTAAAATGAACATAAACATGTAAACATTATATAATTAATACTGTTTGACTTACATATATCAAAATTGTCGTGCCCTTTTTTTATAAAAAAAACCTTTAAAATCATATGTAAAATTATTAATTTTAGAAATATTTTGTAAATAAATTTTTTGTTGTTATAGATATCACGTCATATATTTTAATTTGACACTCTTATGGTATCAATTAAGCTACAATTTTGATACCCTTTTTTACTTTATGCGCATCGAAAAACTATAACTCACACCAAAAGTAAGAACACATAAGATTAACACACCAATAAAGATAAAGAAAATAAACCAATCACAAGACACAAGATATACGTGGTTCAGCCTAAATTTTCTACGTCCACGGAGGATCCATGATCCAGCTTCTTATTATTAAAATAGATTACTAAGTATCTTCTTACATCATCAATGATTCCACAAGACCCCTTAGTATCTCCCATAGAGACCTTTAAGTATCTACCCCTAATCATTATGACTCCTTAAGACCTCTTAATATCTCCTTATAAGAGATTTTTACAAAAAACACAAGAATAGCCCGAACATCTAAGCGAAAAGGATTTATGGTGTTTCTATTTTATTCACTCAAAGAACCTAAAGAAGAAAACACCCCCAAAGGTTATACCCTAGTACACTACGCACTTAGTGCCTATCTAACTCATCTATTATCTCTTATGGTTATATCTTGAAATCTTAGATACTTGATCTTAAACAAAGGTTTACAAGTGTTTATATAGGGTATATTTCGTGCCTACAAATCCTATTCCTTATTGGAGTAATAGTCCACTTGTTTTGGAAGTCCAAAACTTCTCAAAACTCGAAATCTCGAACCAAAACGGACATCCTGACGCCCCTGGGCGTTGCGGCGCTCGTCCCTAGGCGCTGCAATGCTGGTCCTTCTCGTGCCCATCGCCGCGGCGCTGGGGACCCAGTGCTACGCGTCCCAAGCGCTGCAGCGCTCAGCCCTGGGCGCCGCAACACTGGCCAGCTCCTCGCGATTTCTTCGTTTCCTTCGGTTCTTCAAGTCCCGTTTCATTTTCTCTTCGTGTCTCACACGTCCTAAACTTCTTCATATGTGTCCCACATATCCTAAACTTCTCGTAACTCTTTATTTTAGTATTTATTTCAATTTTTGTCTAATTAAAATTATTGAATCACTAATTTTTCAACATTTATCAATTTTAAAAATTGTGGACTTTAGTTATATAAGACAAAATGGAAAAAACCTTTTGAAAAAAAGTAAAAAATATTAAAAGAAAGATTGCCTAATACAGTATAGCCTGAAAGTTTGTCCGCTGTCCGGAAAGTTTATCTCTTCCTTTCACAGCGGTTTTACAGCGGTTTAATAAGGATGGACAAATATGAATCGACAAATTGAACCGATTCAATTTGTAGATCAATTCATAATTAATTTTATTTGATCAAAATCGTTTCATTTCAATTTGTTTTAATTTGGTTTAGTTTAGATAAAATTTAAAAAAAAAATTAAACAATGAGATAAAAATAAAAATCGAATCAAATGGAATTGTTAAATTTTTTAATTACTTTAGAATCAAACAAGCCAAAAATTAAAATCGTCCATCTAATTAATATTGTTCTTCATTTACGTTAAAAATTTTCATTAAAATTAAAAATCTTCATGAATCATGTACCCTCTTCAGTTAGAGAGAGTTTGAAGTGAGAACAACAATAAATCGTATATGGGATAGATATTTTTAAATTTATACTAATATTTGATTTAAAAATAAAATATCAATTTTTTTTAAATTTATTAAAAATTTAAAATTTTATTACCAAGTGCACTCTAATAATATGTACTATTTGTTAAATTCAAAGTGGTTTATCTGAAAATTTTAAAAGGGTTGTAAAATAATATAATAAAAAATATAAAATTACAACATTAAATTTAAATAAAATTTATAAAATACAATAATCAAAATCATGCCACACATTTAAATTCATAAAAGTCTTTTCATTAAAGTTAAACTTATTTTGAAGTTAAAATTAATAAATCAACATATAAATAGTTAACACAAATAATAGAGAACATAAATTAAAGCAACCCAATTAACAAAAATATGGCATTTCATAAGCTTGATTCAAGATTTACAAATAAATTTGTATTGGCATATTATAATTTTAAGATAAATCAATTTGTTAACTAACTAAACTAATAGTATATTAAACAATGAAAAAGTAAAAATATTTTTTAAAAAAAATAGCTATAAATCTCTATCTATGAAAATAAATAAATAAAATATTAATAAAATAATTATTAATCTCCATCATATAAAAAAAGATATAAAAAAAAGTTAAATAAAAAATAAACTTATCTCTTTAAACTATTTATATAATTTATTTAAGTAATGTAATCTAAAAAAATTAATATTAAAAAAAGATCAAAAGATATTATTTAAAAATTAAACTAATATATAACAAGCATGAAATAAGAGCTTTGTAAGAATAGAAAATCAAAGATTACAAAATTTTAGAACAATATTTATATGACAAATAAAAGTGAAAACAAATGATAAATTTAAGAGGAAATAAATGTGATTCTTTTCAAATTTTAATTTCTAGCTACAACTGAAATAAAATTATTTGGTCTTCTTTTTAAAAAATTAAAAAACGTGACGTAACTTGTATTAATTCCAAACATGTTATGAATTTTAATTTTATATATTAAAACCATTCGGAATTCGCTTCAACCTTTATTAAATTTTTACAAATTTACATATCATTTTCTCATTCCTAATTTTTAAAGAAATGTTTGGCATATTTAATAATTTAGTGAGGTATATCCAATGGGAATTTAGTGCGAGGGTTTGGTTCCCGACCTGCCCCGTTTATTAAATTTGTAATTCTTCTTTCTTTCAATTTCAAATATGTAAAAATAAATATAAATAGTTGAAGGCATTACCACTTCAAACCTATTTTGAAAGTTCTCAATTGGCGTGCCACTCAACAAAATTGAACTTTCTTCTGCTATTTCTTGTACATAATTATATTATATATTGAGTAAACCAATGCAACATATCAGTAAATTTGAAGCCACCTATTGACATTTAAACCACAATGAACGAGTCAGAATCTCCATATTTTTCTAATTTTTAAATTTTTTTTTCTATTAACCACAACAATCAAGCTACCAAAAATAGGCAGTAGCCATCATATATATTAGCCGCTTTAAAGGACAACTCTGGAGTTTGATTTTTGTTTTTGTTAAAAAAACAGTTTTATATATAAGAAATATGCAACAAAACAATTAACAAATGATTGAAATTAAAACGTGCAATGCATTATTTTTAAATTATTTTTATTTCTACTTTAATTATAATTAAAATTTTCAATAAATTTGTTAATAAGAAAGTTTTAAAATTTAATGATTTATGAGAAAATATTATATACACATCAAATACTTTTCTTAGATTAGAAATGTTTAAACTAAAAAAATAGTTGATAAAAGAGAAATTTAAATGAAAAAAGAAATTTTCATTTTTGTTTTAAATGTATCTGTACTAATTATGGAGTTTTATGTATTTCTTTAAAGGGACATAATACTTTTTAAAGAGATATAACACTTTTTTAAAAGACCACACTATATGAAAGGGGCAACTGACTCTTTGGAGGGTCACCAACATAGCTCTGAGGGTTGTAGCGCTCAATGGTTATTTTGGGCTCTTGCTCGACTGGGTGCTACAACGCTCCATTCTAGTGATTGAAGCACAGTGGCACCTATCGACTTGACATCGTTAGATTCAGATATCAAATTAGCATTACAATAACCTTCAATCATAAGTTGTGATCTACTTTATGAAAATGCATACGTTTTAGTGCCTATCAAATATTTGACAACTATATCTAAAGCACTCCAATGCTATTTACTAGGATTTTGTTATACCCACTTAATCTCCTTACAATAGATGTTATATTAAGTCTAGTACTATTTATTAAATGCATGAGACTACCAATGATTTGAGTGTAACGGTTTGATAGTCATTATGTTCTACATTCTTTTAGAGTTTAATACTACCATCACAAAGTTTTGTTATCAATTTGCATACTGTATACCCAAATCTCTCAACAAACTTCTCTACACAGTGCTCTTATAATAAAGTGAGACAATTAGATGTTCTCATAATTTTTATCCTAAATATTATATCAGTTTTTTTCAAATCTTTAATATCAAATACATTTGATAAAAAACTCTTAATCTTAATTATAACTTCTATACTAATACTGAATATAAGCATATCATCAACATATAAATATATACCTATTTGTAGTATCAAAGGTTTTATAGTACATAAACTTGTTGGAATCATTTATCATAGAACTATTTGATACAAAAGCATTTCAAACTTTTTATGCCAGTGTTTTGGTACTTGCTTCAAGCTATACAAAGACTTAATGAACTTACATACTTTAAGCTCTATGCTAATATCAATACAAGCTTTCAGTTGTTTTATGTAAATCCCTACTTCTAAATCAGTATTTAGAAAGGCGGTCTTTATATCCATATAGTATATGAATAAATCATATATTGCAGCTAATGCAATCAAAATTCTAATCGATGCAATTCTAGTAACAAGAGCATAAATATCAAAATAATCTAAATCTTACTTTTGAGTGAACCCTTTAACAACTAATCTTACCATATACTTATCAATAGTCCCATCAACCCCCATCTTCCTTTTGAAGATCTACTTACAACTAATAGTCTTAGAACCCAGAGATAAACTAACTAACTTCTGTACATGATTACTCGTGACAGAATTGATTTCATCATTTATTGTTTCCCTTCTTAAAGGAGCATTATGAGAATTTATAACTTCGCTAAAGGTTTTAGGGTCATCTTCTATAAGAAAAATATAGAAATCATTGCCAAAACTAGCAGCCTTCCTCATTCTTTTGCTTTTTCTAAGTTCATTGTTAGAGCTTTCTAGAGGATCTATAGTTGCCTTTACATAAGTCATAGTTTTAACTGTATTGGCTTTCTTAGGAAAGATAGACTTAAAGAATTCTATATTTTTAGATTCTATTATATTATTTGCATTAAATAACCTTATAGTATTCTCTAATACCAATAACCTATGTGTAGCACTATTTGAACATAACCAATGAACATACAATAATTGTTTTAAGTACCATCCTTTTTCCTCTTAGGATCCAAAATAAGAACATTTGCAAGACACCCCCACACGTTAAGGTATGGTACATTAAGAGCATAACCTTTCCACAACTCATAGGGAGTAACTCCCATTTTCTTTTAGGAATTTTATTCTATATATGGCAAGTGGTCAATATTCCTTTCCCTCTACAAATTCATAGGTGCCCTAAAATTAATCAATAAGCAATTTATCATTTCTTTTAAAGTTATATTTTTTCTTTCATCTACTCCATTAGATTCAGGTAAGTATGGTCATGTAACTTCATGTATAATTCTATTATCCTCACAATATGAGCTAAACACAGTAGACACACACCCTCCTCCCCTGTCAGTTCTTAATCTCTTAATTTGCCTACCAAGTTAATTTTTAACTTCTTATTTACAGATCAAGAACTTATCATATGACTCATCTTTATTGCTTAAGAAATACACCTTAATATATTTCAAGATATAATCAATAAAGGTTATATAAAATTCCCCCCATTTAGTCTTAATATCTTTAAGATCACCTAATTCACTATGAATTAAACCAAGCAATTCAATTTCCTTAAGATTTATATGTTTACAACTCTTCTTTGTGGACTTTCCTTTTACACATGCATCACACATGTGATTTATCTAAATGCATATTAGATAGTAAACCAATTTTTTTCATTATTCTTTAATAAAGATAATGCAAGTGACTTAGTCTATCATGCCATAAATTGGAAGACTAAGAATATAAGTAGAATAAATATTTTTAATTCATTGAAACGTCAAGTACATTAGAAGAATATCCCTTTTTAATGAATGTCCCACCTTTGGTTATTTCAACTTTATTCCATTCAAAATAGACTTTTTCATTAGCCCTCCCCAACATAAACATAGAAACTAGATTATATCTAATAGTGGAAACATAGAGTACATTGTTCAATATAAGAGACTTTCTAAAAGTAGGTTTGAGAAGAACTTTTCCTTTCTCCGTCACCGATGTAGAATGGGAATTACCAAGATACAATTGTTCATCTGCTTCTATAAAGAAAGCATACTATTGGAAATAAATCTTATCTCTACATATGTATCTAGCTGCTCTAAAGTCAAAGACCCATTCTTTGTTGCCATTTGCAACCATGATCGCCTGTGAAATAACAACTGCAATAATAACATCTTTTCCCTCAATCAAATTGGCCTTCAAAGTTTTGTTATTTCCTTTCCTATTCCTATATTTACATTCATAAGCAAAATGACCATCCTTTCCATCAGCATAACACTTACCATTTTTCTTGAATGAGGCTTTATTTTTCTTAAAGTGATTGTTTCTTGTGAAATCTTGATGTTTCTTTTCATGATTATCACTTTCTATTAAATTTGGCCTTAGAAACTAATTCTTCGGCCTTCTTTATATTCTCAATTTGGTTATTTTTTCCTTCAATTCTAATGTGTACAATTGAATCTTTTAAAGTTAAATTCTTCTTTTTATGTTTATTGATTTTCTTATAATCCTTCTAAGATTCAGATAATTTTTCTATTAAGCAACTTACAATAAAAGGTCTAGGGAGAACTATTTTTATTTTTTAGATCATTAAGTAAAAGATGATAATAATGTATTTATGCAATTACCACTTTTTCCTCATACATTTTATAGTATAGAAACTTTGCTGTAACATACTTTTGGGCACTAACATCTTCAATAACATACTTTTTCTTAAGTTGTGCCCACAACTCATATATATTCTTATATATGGAGTCAACACCATATAATTCATTTAATAATGTATAAAGAATTATGTTATGGCATACCTTGTTTGCCCTACTCCATTTTGGGAACTCATCTTTATAGTTTTCTGCAGTAGATTTTAGAGGAATGATGAAAAATTCGATAAGACTCATAACGTCTAGAGTATTGTACACCCAGTCTTCCATCTTTTGAAATAGTTTTCATCAAATGGTGGGATCTTGTAGCTTTTGAGAGAGATTTTGCTACAGCCATTAACGAAGATTCGATTAGAGTATCCATGTGTATATGGTTTGAAATAGTTTAAGATTATTGAAAAAAATAGTTTCTGTATAAATGATATACACAAGGATACAACTTACAAATAATTAAAGTCAATGAGTGTAATATACTGTCCTTAAACTATTTCTATCCCTACTTTTATTATAACCAAAGACACAAATGGGTTTGTTAGTAGAATAGTTCCAAGATTCAATGACTTATAAGAAAGTACTAAGTACACACCAGATTTTTTTCGTGGTACAAGTGTTTGAACTCAGAAATGGTTAATAAGAGAAAAACTTGAATCAAAATTGAGAAGAGAAAAATTTATTTTGTTTCAAATGTTCTTTACTTCTGAATAAAAGGGCGCTTCATCTTGCACTATTTATAGAGTTGTATGAGTCTCTTTGAAGAGACATAACACCTGTTTGAAAGGAAAAATTATATAGAAGGGATAGCTAACTCTTTAGAGGGTCACCAACTTAACTTTAGGCGTCGCAACACTCATCCTTACTGCTGCAGCATGCAATGGTCATTTGGGCTCTTGCCCGACTAGGCGCCACAATGCTCTACTCTAGTGATTGGAGCATCGCAATGCCTAAGCCATATGATGCTATTTCTATCTACTGTAATTTTTATTTTTTCATTTGTTTATTTAAAATACATTCTTAAATTCCAACAGTTTTAAGTTTACATTTAAATTAAATTGATGAAATATACTATGTTATTAAATTTTATGAACTAATATATTATATAATTCTTCACATTCATATATTTCTTACATAATTAGAATGAAAAGTTTATACCTTAATTGATATGGCGTACTGAAGTGTTCATTACTATTATATAATTATCATATTGATAAAAAATAAAAAATCAACAACTATTCGATAAGTAGTAACTACTTATTAATGACACATTAATTGAGATACATTATATCTCAACTATGTAGTGTGGCACTACTTTTAAAAAGAAAAAACAAAGCTCTAACTCGAAACAAAACTAAAGATTTAATATATGACAAGTGTCACCATTAGCTTCGAAAATAGGGATGACAATTATAAACCCTACATGCTTCATTGTCGCCATTACCTATTAAGTTTCTTTTAATCTTTTAATAGTATCATAGTGCTTTAACACTTGATATAAAATAATTATTTTATTCTCATATTTTCCATTTTATTCTTTCTTCACTTTATTTCACTCTCTACTTATGAATCATGGCAACAAAAAACAATAGCAATGGCAATGGCAACATGATACCAACTTGCTTCGATGATTACGACAAAGCAAATCTAGTGCCATTATACATGGCTACTAAATATCCAATGCCACTGTATGCAAAACTGGCTAATTTGAGGCTGTAACAAGTGAAACCATCATTGTTATCTTTATACATTTGTCTAATTTAGTTTGTGATGAAATTCCATCTGAAGAAAAGATAATAAATTCAAGGGACATTTTAAAAATCACCATATAAGTCCTATTAGAGTAAGAAAGATCTAGTGTAATTTTAGAAAAAATTTAATAGTAGAATCCTAAAAAGAAATGTTTATGAGATTTGCATGTTAAAAAAATTCCAAAACTATGGGTAAAGACTCAAATCCTTGCTTTACCAAAATAGGAGAAAATTAGCACAAGGGAATCATAAGAGGTATCATTATAAAAAAGTTTTCATAATCACAAGAGCATTTGTATCGTGAGAATACTATCATAAGGTTGACTATTGCTGACCGTACTATTACATAAGTGAAATATAAGGAATACACTAAAAGGCACATACAAAAGGTAATCTATTTACTTATTTTTCTTATCATATTTCTTCTGTTTTTTTAGCCTTTATTGACTCAAGCATTGGAGTACGTATGCCTAGCCTCACATTTTTTTGGTTGCTTGTTTCTTATTAAACGCAATATTTATAAGGATAGAGCGGTCTAAATTGATTTAGTTTTAGTCCAAACCTTGATGCTAAGCTAACATTCTCTAGAAAAACATATTCAACTTGTTGACTCCTGAGTCACCAAATTTTGGGATCAATAGTTTAGTGCAATTTGTGAAAATAAACGAAAAGGCTTTTAAAACTAGATGGATAAAATGAAGGATGAACGATAAAAAATTGTGACCACCCGTTATATAGTTGCACGAAATAGTGAGAAAATGCCATTACCTGATGAGAATTCTGGGTTATAGAACCCAAACATGTCCATAGAAATACAGCATAATAATAATTCACATTAGTAAGAAGAACCACTAGCTTAATAGAAAGTGCTATAAGAAGAATTATGAGAATTACAGTAAGAAAGATATGAATTGAAGAAGATAATGGTAAAACTTTTAGAAAAGTGCAGTAATCTAAAAGGATCACAAGAATTCAGTTCCAATTCTAAGTTAATATGTTTTACTACCACGAAATATCCTCCCAATAGCGAGGGAAGCCCAAAATCCTCATCGATTAACCTAAAACAGAAGGGAAAAGGGATATTGGTAGAACCCTCTAAAAGAGAGAATCATCCACTAAGTCGATGATCATAATAATTTGATCATGACTACTCCCTTAGCTAGTCACAAGTTAGATATTATAACCTCCATAGGTGAACTAATGCTAATTATGATTTAGAGGAAAATGGTGCTTGGATAAATTATTGGCAGACTTAAAAGAAATAATAGCCATACAAAGGATGCTTAAAAAGTCCTGAACAGGAAAAGAAGGCAGCCAGAGTAGAAGAGATACTAAAGATATACTAAATAAGAAGAAAAGTAACAATAGAATCGAGGAGGATGCGAGAAAAGTCATCAACAAGATCAGAGAATGTTAGTAGAGCAACCAACATACTTTAATATTTAAAAGTAAAAATCCACTAGTAAAAAAGATCCAAAACCTAAAAGAGTAGTTGCATCAACTCCTCGAGAATATAGAAAAGTAAAAGCTCTCCTAGAAAAGAATAAAGTAGGAGAGAAAATCTCCTCTCATTGATGAACTCAAAGATATGAAGCTGCTAGAGGGATTCAAATAGCCAAAGTTCCTAACCTACAAAGGGACAACAAACCCTTATCATTATGTGAGTGAAATAACTGACCTGTTATTGATAACAAATCTCAGACAAAAAGCAGATATGCTAGCTATTTCACCTTAATCTTGATGGATAGGCCCTCTTTTGGTATTGAATTTTAAGGCAGATAAGCATCTTCTCCTTCATCAAATCGACTAAAAAATTTGTCCAAAAGTTTTAAGAGTCTGTATCAAGGAAAGAGATCCTCAACAGCTGCGACAACTCAAACAAGGTCATATTAAAAGTTTAAGAGAATTCATGCAGCAATACCATAAAAACTTTATCTAGCTTAGAGGGTTTTATTTGCCAAATGCATTAATAGCATTGAAGGAAAGACTTAGAATAAATTTTTTATAGTACTTCCAATTAGAAAGCTCGTATATCATTTATACAACTGCTTACTAACAGGCCCCTAGATATATTAAGGTCAAAAAGGAAAAAGCTACAAAAAGGCAATTAAAGCAAACACATGAGAAAAGCCAAATGATATACTATTGGGATTGATATGAGCTTAAAAATTTTAATTCTCGTCAAACTAAGACTCACGCTACTGCTAAGGCGCTATGCAGTTATCGTTGGGGTGATGTGTGAAAAAGGCTTCACTACTGGGGCAGTAGGATTTTAGCGCTGGGGCGTTGGTTTATTGCTAGCATAGTGATTGATTGGCGCTAGGGCACCAGATACGACTTAAACATGTTGTTTTTCTTATTTCGATCACTATTCCAGAGCTGAGGCGGTAATCATCGTGGCGTTAGGGCGATGGACACATACTTTGAAAACTTTATCATATATTTTCGGTCAAGTCCCTATAAAGAACAATAAAGCATATAAATAGCTATCTATTCTCATAAAACAATAAAATATCAAAATAAAAATATGAGAAAATATATGACAAATTTGCCCTTATCAATAAACCTGTGAGAACACATAGATTAACTAATAAAGAATAGATACTGCAATGAGTTTACAGTCAACATTTGAACAAGAAAACTCAAAATATAGGAAATTAATAGTGAGAACTCTCCAAAATAAGAGATGACCATGATAATCTCAAAGAGAGTAACTATTGTGTGCGCTAAATTATAGGTGCTTGCATATGAATAGTGTTCATTAAATTTAAAATTTTGCATGTCATACACAAAGTGCGTAGTGGAATGAAAATCTAATTTCCTACAACACAAAGTTAATTCAAATCTTGTTACATAAACAAGTTCAAGAAATTACCTTTGAAGCCTTTCGAATTTATTCTTCAAAGTTGAGCTCACCTTAAAGTTCTTCTTTTGGCAATTATAAACTTCAACTTTGTGGAGTTAAACTATAGAATGGTAGCTCCATTAATTTTCGACAGCCTTAGTGCTTAACTCTTTAAACATTTTGTTTTTAATTAAACTCTTTAAGTCTTAATTTATTTTAAAGCAAGACTTACATTTGTTTCAAGAAAGTTGAAATATGTTTTGTTTATGCAACTCCTGTATAAATAAAACAATTGCTCTTTCCTTTGGCTTGGACGGCTACTTGAAAAAGAAGAAGAAGATAATCTTTTAATGCCAACACCAAAACACTCGTCTATCTTTTTTTATCTCCATTAAATGAACCAATTCCAAAGGCAAAGTGAAAACATATTTTCATTTTGATTTAATTCCCTTTAATTGTCAACATATAGCCCCTATGTCATCTTAAGCCATGCCTATTTGTTTTTATTGACTATTACTAATAATACAAAAACAATTTTTTTATTATAATTGATCTTGCTTGTCACACAAGCAAGCTATTGTCAACAACAAGTCAAATAATCAATGATCATGACGTTGCCATTTGTCAATATTCTATTGGTTAACAACTTTTGCTAACTAATTAAATGATGTACTTAACATTTAAGCTTTAACAAGTGTTCCAAGGGATCCTAAAATAAATTCCTTGCTTAATGAAATTTCTTGGATGAAATTATTCAATCCAGTCGGCTACCCTAGTACTCAAATAATACACTTCATATTTTGAGATTCCTCAGGTTCATGCCCAGTTTGTCATATGAAATTTGATGCAATAATTCTATATCTTAAAATTAAGTGCAAGTATACACTATCGTATGCAAGTAATAAATAGACTAAATAAGTCGGATGTTGAACCTATAGGGATAATTTCTTCTTTTAACCAATTACTAAAATGATATCTTCCTAATAATTATTCAGATAAATAAAAATCTAAGGATGAATGTAGAAAATATAAAGGCAAAAACACAATGCAAAGAGATTTAAATGATAGCAATATAGAGAAAACCTATGATTAATACTATCCCTCAATATGCTTTCTAATGATTAACTTTCTAATATTTAACTCCCTTAGTCTTTGTTATTGATCAAGACACTAATATATTCACAAGCCTCTTCCAAGGTCATGCAAGTATACCTTAATTTACCAAATACCTATATTCCTATGGTACTTGTAATAAATTAAGATTCATTAAGATATTAAGTCTTATTGATCATACATGCCAATTAGGTATATTCCTATTGTAATATCCAATCCTTATTAGTAGTATTGGCGCCTAGATTTCGGTATAGAACAAATAAGACACCGTAGGGTTACTCGATTTTAACCCTATTAGAAATATTTTCTTTATAGTGCACGTGAGAGATATCAGACCTAATTTGGTAATTTCACACTTGATCGGTGCACCGGACGACCCTAGAATATTTTTAGAATTTTTCTCTATTGACTTGGAAAAGAAAATTCTAATTTACTACATGAATTTCCATTTAAGGGTTATGAATGGAACAAGCCTTGGTTGAGAAACATAATCCATATATTAGAGAATGGACCAATTAGAAGAAATCTCATGGATTGCCAAGTTGGAAGTTCTAGTTAGTTCTTTGAACTATTCTAACTAAATAGTTACAAATGAACTAATTACATAATTAGTTTTTAACTAATGGCAAATCAGAAGTTTTAAGTAAGTTGAAGGGCAAAATGGTAAATTGAGGGAGCACTATATATATGTTAGAAGTGTGTAGAAATTTGAAGAGAGATCAAACCAACACTTAGCCAATAAAAAGAGAGAAATTCGAGCTTCAAAGGGGGTGCTGCTACAGTGACTATTCAAGTTTTTTTTTCATGATTTTTCATGTGTAATCAAGCCAAATTAAGGTTACAAACCAATCCCTAAGCTCAATTGAAGTCTCTATTAGTGGAAATTCAGGAAAAAGAGGTAAGAAAAGCATCTTTTATGAGTTTGATAAGTGAGAATTCAAGAATGTGTTAATTGATGTTCTTATGAGTATTATTGGCTTAGATTGAGTTAAATTCTAGTTTGGAGCTTGAAGGAGTCATCAATTTGAAGAAATTGGCAAGGTGAGAATTAGGGTTTTTGGTGATTTTGTTGTAGAGATTTCAATTGATTGTACTTAGGGCTTTAGAATGAAATTGGCATGATTTTGTTGTAATTGGAACAAGAAATTGAAAAAAGGAATGTGTTGTAACCTATGGTGAAATTCTGCCACTTTAGGGAAGTTAGGAATTGAGTGGTGTTTTGATTGAATTGTTGTGTGTAAATGATGCATTTTGTGAATGGAATGTATATGGTTGATGAAAAACCCAAAAATGAAGAAAATGGGACATAATTGTCCATGTTGGAAAGGTGAAGGGCAAGTATGTCCAATCAAATGATAAGGTGTTCAATAATTTTCAGGGCGCCGGATGGTGAGTTAGTTTCGATTATGGCTCCGTAACTAAAATCGGGAAGTAGTTTACCTCCGGGCTTTGTATGCCGATTAGGGCATTTAGTAGTTAAATGAGATTCTAGTGTTCGATTTGGTTCTAAATGTCATTTATGGCGCGTAGGTGATGATAACCGAGAGCGTTAACGGGAGCAAGAATCGGGAGCGAAATTGAGCACGGAGCGGTTGTGAGTGGAAATCTGCCATTTCTTTTACTTTTCGGTTATTATGTTTTCGCACAATGACTATGTATGTTTTATGAGCTTTCGATGCATAAACATGATTTATGATCTTGATATATTCATAGACATGCTTTGACATGATCGATTTGTGAAACAGTTTGAAAATTACTGCATTTGTTTTAAGGCCATTGGTACCCTCAGATTGTAGTGGTGATGATTGTATTAGACCCGGCCGGTATATCCCGTGCACATGGGCAGGTCTTGGGGGTGTGTCACTAACTCTGGGAAGTTGGGATGTCGAGTCATGTGAGTCGCTCTATGGGTACGGGATATTGTCTCGCTATATGCATGTGATGTAGGATTCCGCTGCGTAGCCAGTGAGATGTCTTGAGATGTCACTGTAGGTGCTGCTAGTTAAGGTGCCCCGTGACCTACTCACGTATGCGGTGCTAGTTGAGTCGCTGTGTGGGTATAGAGCTTTAGGGTTACCATTGGTACAACTTAGAAAGAAAATGGCCGAGCGAGGATTTTACTAGTTTTCGATTTACCGATAGCATTTATGCATTTATATGCACACAGTAGTTATTATGTTATACAGATTCTGAAAATAGTTTTCCAAAGATGTAGATAAAACCCGCTCGGCAAGATTTCATTAGCATATGATATTATAAACCGTTTTACAATTTTACATCCGTTTTAGAAGCATAATTTATGCATGTACTTTAGAAATTGCTATCTTTGTATAATATTCTTGTAATTGAATTCTCATTTACACTCACTGAGCTCCTTTAGCTCACTCGTTTTATGTTTTATGTTTTAAACCCCTTTCCCAGGTGCAGGTCTCAGAACGCAAGCTGCTGATTCTCCTATCGCCGAGTAGTGGGCCGAATCCAAAGATAATTTTTGTACATGTAAATGTGCTAATAGCACTCTTTACTTTATGCATAATAGTTGTAGGCATGTATATTTGTAAGTATGTGTTGAATCAAGAAGAAGAGATTTCCAGTTTATGATGATCATTTTTACTTTTATGATTATGCTTATTTTATGATTTACACAAAATAATTGAGTTGTGTTGGATTTGATTTGAAAAGGACCGGAGGTCCGAATTGCTAGAATTGAGATGTGTTAGAATTAGAAGTGAAATTTCTTTGCAGGTTTATGTGGATTTTCTGAAAAACAGGGGAAACTCTGTCCGTTTGTTTTTAAAACTAAAAAGTCGTTTTCATGTATATTACTAGATCTTCTTAGTAGTAACAAGAATTAAAAAGGGGTTCGCCTCGCGGAATTTCTTAACTTACCCAGTTAGGTTCGGAGGAACTTCCGTCGGGGTGCCCGGCAGGGCCGCTGGGATCTATAGTAGAGGGTCTCGGGTCGGGTCCTGTCACCTATCCTAAATTGAAACTTGCATATGTAACATTGAATGTTACTCTACAATCATACATCAAATTACCTAGGTCTAAATACTATGATTCCTCTTCCGAGTTTATCAATAATATTACCCACTCATTCACCATATATTGGCCATATATATTGAAGCATTAAAATCAAGTAATTTAAATATCAAAGAACTAAGTTTATTAAATATTCAAAAGATATGACAATTAAGCACACATATTGAGTTTAAGTATTAACCCTAGAAAATAAATTTAGCTCATGGCTACAAGAGAACAGCAGTAAAAATAATAACAAATCATGATACAATCAATAGGAAACCGATATAGACGTCGAGTTGCTTTTAATTGCGCTGCCTAAGTGATGCGATAATTTTATATCATAAAATTAAGTGCAAGTATACACTATCGTATGCAAGTAATAAATATACTAAATAAGTCGGATGTCGAACCCACAGGGATAATTTTTTCTTTTTAACCAATTACTAAAATTATGTCTTCCTAATAATTATTCAGAAAAATAAAAACCTAAGAATGAATGTAGAAAATATAAAAGTAAAAACACAATGCAAAGAGAATAGGGTGATGGCAACGTAGAGAAAACCTAAGATTAATACTATTTCTCAATATGCTTTTTAATGATTAATCTTTTAATATTTAACTCACTTAGTCTTTATTATTGATCAAGACACTAATGTATTCACAAGCCCCTTCCAAGGTTATGCAAGTATACCTTAATTTACCAAATACCTATATTCCTATGGTACTTGTAATAAATTAAGATTCATTAATATTAGGTCTTATTGATCATACATGCCAATTAGGTATATTCCTATCCTAAATTGAAACTTGCATATGCAACATTGAATGTTACTCTACAATCATGCATCAAATTACCTAGGTCTAAATATTATGATTCCTCTTCCAAGTTTATCAATAATATTACCAACTCATTCACCATATATTGGCCAGATATATTGAAGCATTAAACACAAGTAATTTGAATATCAAAGAACTAAGTTTATTAAATATTCTAAAGATATGGCAATTAAGCACACATATTGAGTTCAAATATTAACCCTAGAAAATAAATTAGTTCATAGCTACAAGAGAATCACAGCAATAGAAATAAAAATAAAACATGATACAATCAATCGCAAACTGATGTAGATGTCGAATTGCTCTTGATTGATGTTGCTCTGGATTCTTGGTGCTCTTGAACTGCTCTAAGTTCTCTTTTTCTTGCTCTAGGTTCTTCTCTGCTCTCCCTTTACGTTTGGGGTCGAGTGGCCTTTTATAGGGTTTGATTTGAACTTGAAAAACTCAATTCTAGTCGCACTAGGATTCGCACTACCGCTGGGGCGATACGCTTTTGTTGCTGGGGCGCTGCATAGAAACGGCTTCATCACTGGAGCGGTGAGCTGATAGCGCTGGGGCTCTGTCTCGTCGCTGGGGCGGTTACTGTCTGGAGCTGGGGCGCCAGATGCGACTTCAACAGGTCGTATTTCTTATTTCGATCACTATTACAACGCTGGGGCAAACATATTTGTGGCGCGGGGGCGCTGGACTCATATTTTGAAAACTTTGTATAAATAACAATAAAGCACATAAATAGCCATCTATTCTCATAACACAATAAAATATCAAAATAAAATCACGATAAAATATATGACAATTTTGCACTTAACACTAAGATACTCTTGATGCCAAAGAATGCCTTGAATCTCTCTCTAAAGTTGCTTCAATTAAACTTCTATTGTGCTCCAAGACTCGTGCTCTGTATTCTTGAATTGCTCTTTGATTCTCCTTAAAGGATGGGAACGAGTGACTTTTTATAGGAATTGATATGAGCTTAAAAATCTCAATTCTCGTCGGATTAGAAATCGCACTACTGCTGGGGCGCTATGCAATTATCGTTGGGGTGACGCGTGAAAAAGGCTTCACCGCTGGAGCGGTGGATTGATGGCGCTGGGGCTCTGGACTATCGCTGGCACGATAAAGGTCTGGTGCTGGGGCGCCAGCGCCAGACGCTACTTAATCAGGTTGTTTTTCTTATTTCGATTACTATTCCAACGCTAGGGCGATAATCCTTGTGGAGCTGGGGCGATGGACACATACTCTGAAAACTTTGTATTTTAGTCCCTGTTTTCGTTCCTTTTGCATTCTTTCTTTAAATTTTATTCAAGTCCCTATAAATAACAATAATGCACATAAATAGCCATCTATTCTCGTAAAATAATAAAATATCAAGAATAAAAACATGAAAAAATATATGACAAATTTGCCATTATCAAATTCTCACAAACTTAAATACTTGCTTGTCCTCAAGCAATAAAATAAAACTAAGAGAGAAATAAAGAGTTATACTTGACTCATTTAACAAATAAAGAAAACAAAACAAAATTGTGAATAGTAACAATGGTAAAAGCTCAAACAATAAAGAAAACATTACTCTCGATACTCATTGGTAGGGTATCAAGTCATGTTTATCGAAGAAGATGCCTAAAATCCACGAATGCATTCTATACCAGTCATATTTATCAAAGAAGATGCCTGATTGGATGCTATAATAGCTAAGCATAAATGTATGCTACCGTATCAAGTAATATAGGATTTTAAATATAGATATCGATCCCATAGGGACTATGTGATCTAATTCTATAAATCAAGTACTAAAATTGAACCTACTTAACTTTTATTTAGAAAATTACAATCTAAAATTTATTTAACTAATATACTCTATCAATTAAACTGAATAAAAGTAAATGGTAGAATTCATAAATAAAGATAATCTAGGGTTTTGACTCGTCCGCGATTATTTCATTAGATTTATTAACTTCTTAGTTAATCTCTTAATACCAATTATTGGCTTAGACACCAATCTTATCATTAGCCTCTATCGATGGTCAAGTGACTATATTACATATTCTAATAATCACCTATATGTCTATGATAATCAAATCAGAATGTAATTTATTATGATCAAGTCTAAATTATACCATACATGCCACTTAGGTATATGTCTATCCTATATGGAACTCATAACTGTTACCCTATAATCATACATCAACCTATCCTAGGCTAAACATATGAATCCATCTGTCGAGTTTATCATGGTTCCTTAATCATTCAAAATATTGATCAAGTATAATGAAATCATTAAACACGAGATAGAATGAATCAATTGAATGCATCAAGTTCATAAACTAAAAGTTAACACAATCCAAATTCATACTAGGTGCACATAGTTAAATTCTAAATGAATAATTTAGCTCATCATAAAACCAAAAGTATTAAACTAGTTTATAAAAACCAATAAGAATAAGAGCATAATGATAAAGAAATAGAAGAAAAACTAATCAAAATGACTCATTGATGTGCTTCTCCCTTTTCTTTGACTTAAAGCTTGAATCTTGATCTTCGTTCTTCAATATTTAGCTTTGATCTTTGATTTTTGTGTTGTAAATTCCTTCTCTAGGTTTTTTTGCCTCTTTTGTTCTCTCCCCCCTCTTTTAAATTAAGGTTTTTGGCCTTCTATTTATAGGTTTTTCTAATCAAATCACTGTTCACAAAGTTACTATAGAACTTCATGCATTACTGTTCACCAATATTGTTCATTCTCTACTTTGCTCATCTCTAAATGCTACGGTGCTGGGTATTGTAGCAGACCACTATTCAAAATCACTATCAATTATAGTAATTCACAGTAGCAAGTACTATAGCAATTTGATTTTTTGGCTTATTTTTATTAAAGTTTTGACCCTATTTACTCCACTCTAAACCTACAAAAATAATAATAAAATACATCAATAGTCAAACAATCTTAATTTCTACGAACAAATATTAAGTTCAAAAATGGAAATATTAGACTTAATGAACCTTTATCAATGCCAAAGATATTAGTTACCTCTATAATAAAGAATTGGTCGTAACTATCAAGATAGTAGGAATGTAGATCAACAAAGTGTTCATTGACATAAGGAGCTCAATCGATTTACTATTTAAAGAAACACTCACTAATCTCGGCATTAAAAATCTCAAGATTGAGCACATACAAACTCCCATCTTCAGAAAATGAGATAGTCGCGTAATGTCTCTAGGGGGTCATAAGCTTGTCAATATCAATAAGTGAAAAATCTACAACAAGATATTGATCATCGATTTTATAGTAGTCAACTAATATATTGTTCACGAAACTATACATACATGAATTGTAACTACAAGTGCACGAGTCATGATCAAGTAATAAAATGATGAGTGAGTATCGTCCCATAACGATTGGTGTCCAAAATTAAAGTTAAGTATTATGGTGTTGAAAACCTAATGTTATCTAGGATAATCTAAAGGCTAAGTTGAATTATGAAATTAAAAATGCTTAAAATGAACAATTTAGTAAATTAAGGAGGTGAGAGTTTTATGGTAATGGGTTATAGGGACTTGATTTCACTCAACCGTTTATAGGTTTTTTATCATTAGTGATTAACAACTAATCTTATGTATTCATTAATCAAGGACTTAGAATTAATCTCATTACATCTCTCAAGTGTTGAATGAGACTCTATATATATACAACTAAGTTAATATCCCTATCTAACTCGTTATACATACATGCATTAAACTACCATTAAATGATTACTTTAAGTCTATTAGCTGCCCAACTCAATAAACTCAAAGTTATGCTTTTTAAACCCAACACATGGATTAAACTCTCCCAAGTATGTAACCCAACCATTTAAAGCATCTAATCAATTTTTTCAATCAAATTATAAGCATTAAGTTTATAAAAAGCTTAAATGAATAAACATAAAATAGTTATTAATCACATAACCACATCAAAACATAATACTCAATAAAGTTCTATCAAGCCCTTGAACATATAATCTAACTGTCTATAGTGAAACACTTAATTACATTAATCTAAATGTTAACAAACGTAAACGTGTTCAAACAACAAAAATTACAAATACAAACTTGAAATAAATATAAATGAGATATAAAGAAAGAAGGAACTTGTTGGAGAAGTCCTTATAAGCCCTCAATCTTTGATAATCTCCCACAATCTAAGCTTCAATTATATTTCTTTTACTAAAAACCCTAGTTCTCTCTCTTTTACGTGCTCTCCTCCTCTCAAAATGATTCCTTTGATCTTCTATTTGTAGGTCTTCTTAAAAACACCCTTAGAAAATTAAGGCAAAAAGGGGAAAAAAATGACAACATATATATACAGGTGGTAGCGCTATGTAGCCATATTTTTCTAGACTTAGGGCTGTGGCCCCAAGGTTTTTTCAAGTAAGGCCATAGCTAAAAACTTTTAGGTCACAACCCTAATGTCTTGAACTTGGTTCTTCATTTTCTTTAGGGTTGCAGCTTGAAGGCTTATGAAATAACTTTTGTGCCCTTATTTTCATTAAACTTGATCTCTTTTATGCTTCAATTGGATAAAACCTATAGAAACATTAATACATGCATAAGTAGCTATATTATTAATACTTAAAATGAGCAAATACCAGATTAAAAGGGGTACTAAATAATGTATGGAACTCGCTTATCACCTATGCTTTATAAGGCGATGTTGGGAAGACTTTTCATGATCAACTTCAATGCCCTATTGTCCATCAATTATTTAAAACTTCAATTTCTCATTAAAGACTGAGTAGGTATTGCTATGCGACCACATTAAACAAGAACCTTCTATATCACCACAAAAGACCTATGAGAATAAAGCTAAATTAAATCCATAAAACTCATAGGTAGCCTACTCCCAATACCTATCTAGCTAAAATCTCCTGAGAAGATCGTGAAGATAGGCTTACAACTAAAGCCAAAAATAAAGGAAAGCTTGATCTCTCTAATAAAAGAGTATTCATACATCTTTGCCTAGTAACAATAGGACATGCCAGGGATAGTCCATGCCCTCATATCATATGCATTGGTAGTTAATCCATATTTTAATTTAGTTAAGTAGAAATGAAGAATTTTTAACAAGGAAAAAAATAAAGCTGTTGTAGTTAAAGTCAATAAGCTTTTGGTAGCATAATTCATTTAAGAAGTCCATTATCCTGAATGGTTAGGTAATGTAGTCATGGTTAAGAAAGCAAATGAAAAGTGGAGAATGCTTATAGACTTTATGGACTTAAATAAAGTCTATTCGTAAAATAAATTTTCTCTATCGTAGATCAACCAATTGGTAGACATCATAGGTGGACGTGCGTTGCTCAGTTTTATGGATGCATTACCATGATAGAATTAGATTAAGATGTTCTTGCTTAATCAAGAGTAAACTTCTTTCATCACTCATAAAGGAATCTATTGCTATAAGGTCGTGCCTTTTAAACTTAAAAACATAAGTGCTACCTATCAAAGACTTGCCAATAAGTTCTTTCAGCCCCTCATCCAGAAAAGTATATAAATCTACATAGATGACCTGATCACAAAGTCTAAACAAGCAAAAAGTCAATTAGACGACCTTAGAAAGACCTTCAAAATCTTAAGGGAACAAAATATGAATCTACACATAAAAAAATGTGCATTCGAGGTTGAATTAGGAAAACGAGCTTCCTACTAATTCTAAAAGAAATAGATTCTAACCTGGAGAAAGTTCAAGCAATCTTCAAGATAAAGACTCCAAGAATAGTTAAGGAAATACAGAGGCTTACAGGCAGGATAATAGCTTTTAGCCAATTCTTTCACAAGCTACTAATAAATGCTTTGAATTATTTTAGGCTATCAAGAGTAAGGATAAATCAAGATAGACCATACAGTGTAAGAAAAACTTTTAAAATCAAAAGAGTACCTAGCTCAACAACTCCACCTAACCATACCAAAAATCGAGAACCATCTTCTCATATATTTAGAGGTCTTAGATTGAGTAGTTAGAACAACTCTATTCAAAGAAGAAAACATCTAACAACCAGTTTACTTTACTAGTTAAGCATTTATAAATCCCAAGACCCACTATTAACTAGCTAAGAAGTTACCTTTGGCTCTAGTAACCATAATTTTCCATTGAATGAAAATTGTGGCCCTACTTTCAAGCCTATAAAATAATTGTCTTTACAAACTAGCTTTTAAGATAGATTCTACACAACCCAGACCTCTCTAAACATCTCGTTAAATGGGCAATAAAGCTCAATGAATTTGACATACAGTATAAGTTAAGAGCAGTCATTAAGGTATAGGCCCTCGCTGACTTTATTATAAAATTTATGTATATAGAACATGTCAAATGTCACCCTTAAGGTGAAGAATCCCAAAACAACCAAAAGTAAGAAATCCCCTACCCTCCTATTTGGACATTTTTTATTGATGAAACCTCAAACTCGAAAGGGTATGAGGTTAGAATAGTTCTTGTTAGTGCATAAGACGATGAACTCAGTTTCATAGTTCAATTTAACTTCCTAACTATGAACAACGAAGCTGAATAAGAAGCCTTCCTTATAATATTACGAGGTGATGAGCACTCCTCACCAAAAATATTCTAGTCAAAAGTAAATCACAAGTCTTTTTAAAAAAAATTAATAAA
Source organism: Ailanthus altissimus (assembly GCA_946807835.1). NCBI lineage: Eukaryota > Viridiplantae > Streptophyta > Magnoliopsida > Sapindales > Simaroubaceae > Ailanthus > Ailanthus altissimus. Next base: position 1,853,747 of record OX327690.1, on the reverse strand, counting down.
GGATACAATGCTCATGGAGATAACATGGCTGATCGTCTCAAAGTGGTTAAGACAACGAAGAAATAATTCAAGGAGATGGTCATTCAATAGATACCAAGAAAAGGAACTTGTGAAGCAGATATCTTAGCATTTATATCTTTGATTGAAAAAGCTTGAATACCTTAATCTGTTACCATTAAATTTGTCCTTAAACAAATCATAGAAATAGAAGAACCTAAAGATGTTATGTAAGTCAATCTATGACCTATATAGATGAACTCAATTCAAGGATACATTAAAAAAAAAGGAATCTTGCCATAAAATAAATTAAAAGCATGATAGTTGAGATATCGAGCAGCTTGATACACTATCATCATCGACGTCCTCTATTTACAAGGGCACTCTCTCCCTTACTTATAATGCCTAACACCTGACAAAGTTGAATGTATACTTTAATAAATGTATGAAAGAAATTATGGCAATCACTCTAGAGCAAAAAGCCTTAACTTATAAAGCTTTCAAAATTGGATACTACTAGCCCATTATGTTCAACAAAGCTATGGAGTTGGTTAAAAAATTCAATGCATTCCAAAAGCATGTTAATGACATCCATGCTCCACTAGAAAAATCTAAAGAAAATGGATAGCCTTTGGCCCTTGGCAGAACGGGGCTCAACCTAATCGACCTTAAATGGAAGAGGATTATCCAAGTACACTGTTGTTATAGTAGATTACTTCACCAAATAGATAGAGGCTGAACCCTTCGCAAACATCACCATTGAAAGAACTAAAGACTTTGTATGGAAAATTAGTTTGCAAATTTGGAATACCTCACACCATTGTCACATACCAAGGTAAATAGTTTAATAATATAAATTTCAAAGAATTCTGATTATAACTTAAACTAGCTCTTGTTTGTCTCACCTGCCAATCCAAAGACAAATACATAAATAGAATCTTTAAATAAACTTGTAACAAAAGCTTCTTAATAAGAAACTAAATGAGAAGAAGGGACTTGGATCAAAGAGCTTCCTAAGGTTCTGTGGGCTTTCCAAACTACTAGACAAATAGCAACTGGAGAAACACCTTTCCCCTTACCCTTAGTTGTGAATCTATAATTCTAGTAGAAGTAGGAGTACCCTCTCACATAGTACATAATTAAACAATAAGATAAATAAGGTGCTCATGTAAAGAAACTCGGACCTCATCAAACAAGACTCGGATGAAGCCAAAATTTTAATTGTTACCAATAAAAAATTGCTTGATATTACAACTAGCAAGTTTAAATTTGATAATTCTAAGAAGAAGATATAGTCTTGAGAAAATTATTTCCCAACATAAAGGATCTAACAGATAAAGTCCTTGGACTGAACTGGGAAGATCCTTACAAGGTACTTAGGAGAATTCAACCAAGTGTATATAAGCTCGAGCATACAAATGGAAGAATTGTAAAAAAAAAACTGTGGAACTAAACTCTTAAAAAAAATATGATCCATAGATATGTTATTGTACTATTTAAAAATACTGATTAATAAAGTTCCTTTTTATTCAAAAACACTTATGTTAGAAAGATCCATAGTTATGAATTAACTAATGCTTTTAGAAAGTGAAGAGAGCCAAGATAAATATAGTATATAGAATATTGCTTCTTAGTTAATTTCAAAAGAATTACAAACGAGAAACACTTAAAAAAGAAAATTTCTTCAAGAAGGAAGTTGATCAATCATCATAAGCATCCGAAGTATTAATATCTTTAGAATTATCATCATTATCATTTGAGATGTACAAGGCATCATTTAGCCATAGAAGGTTAATGTTAGGATAGTGCTAGTTAAAAAGATTCACTCCTTTTAAATCACTCCATAACACAAGAAGCAAAGGAACTCTCTCTAACAGCAGTAATCTGATCATTATGATCTGATCAGCACATGCCTCAGCCTCTTTCAGCACGAGTATGTATTTAACCAAATTCTTTCTTAAAAGCCTATACCACCCTATTCTGAGAATTTAGTTGGTTCTTAAAGTTCATATATCGCCTCTCTATCTCGTAGACCTTACTCTTAACTAATGCAGTGTAATATCCAATCCTTATTAGTAGTATTGGCAGCTAGATTTCGATATAGAGCAAATAAGACACCGTAAGGTTACTCAATTTAATCCTATTCGAAATATTTTCTTTATAGTCCACATAAGAGATATTAGATCTAATTTGGTAATTTCACACTCAATCGGAGTGCCGGACGACTCTAGAATATTTTTGGAATTTTTCTCTATTGGCTTGGAAAAGAAAATTCTAATTTACTACATGAATTTTCTTTTAAGGGTGATGTATGGAACAAGCCTTTGTTGATAAACATAATCCATATATTAGAGAATGGACCAATTAGAAAAAATCTTATAGATTGCCAAGTTGGTAATTCTAGTTAGATCTTTGGACTATTCTAACTAGATAGTTGTAAATGAACTAATTACATAATTAGTTTTCAACTAATGGCAAATTAGTAATTTAGAGTAAGTTGAGGGGCAAAGTGGTCAATTGATGGATAAAAATATATATGTTGGAAGTGTGTAGAGTTTTCAAGAGATCAAAAGCCAACACTTAGAGCAAAAAGAGAGCAAATTCGTCCAAAGGTTGAAGGTGCTGCTATAGTGAAATTTCAGTTCTTTTTCATGATTTTTCACGTGTAATCAAGCAAAACTAAGGTTACATATGAATCCCTAAGCTCAGTTAAAGCCTCAATTAGTGAAAATTTAAGAAAAAGAGGTAAGAAAACCATTGTTTTATGAGTTTGATAAGTGAGTTTTCAAGAATGCTTCAATTGATAATCTTGTGTGTATTTTTGGCTTAGATTGAGTTGAATTCTAGTGTGGAGCTTGAAGAAGTCATCAATTTGAAGAAATTGGCAGGGTAAGAATTAGGGTTTTAGGTGATTTGAATGTAGAGACTTCAATTGGTTGTAATTAGGCTATTAGAATGAAATTTGCTTGATTTTGATGTAATTGGAACAAGAAATTGAGAAAAGAAATGTGTTAGAACATAGGGTTAAATTCTGCCACTTTAGGGAAGTTATGGATTAAGTGGTGTTTTGATTGAGTTGTTGTGTGTAAATGATGCATATTCTAAATTGAATGTATATGGTTAATGAGAAAATCAAAAATTACGAATGTTCTTCAAAGCTTTTTTCAATAGAGTAACTTTAGGTTTTCCTTATTGGAGAGTTTTTGTACGTAAGTGTATGCATGTGCAACAGTATTTATTGTATAAAATACGTATCTCATACATATTTAAAGCAGCAAAATAATTAAAATAATACAATCAACATAATAAATAATATATTAATCATATTAATATATTTGAAGGGTTGAGAAATCACCAAAACATATAACATTTTACACATGTATTGTAAGAGTCCACCTGAAGACCAATGATAAGGGCAAATTTGTCATATATTTTCTCATGTTTTTATTATTGATATTTTATGATTTTATGAGAATAGATGGCTATTTATGTGTTTTATTGTTATTTATAGGGACTTGAACGAAATTTAAAGAATGCAAAGTTTTCAAAATATGAGTCCAGCGCCCCCGCGCCACAACTATTTTTGCCCCAGCGTTGGAATAGTGATCAAAATTAGAAAAACGACCTGTTTAAGTCGCGTCTGGCGCTCCAGCGCCGAAGAGTCACCGCGCCAGCGAAGCTCCATCACCCCAGCGATATCAACATACCGCGCCAGCGGTGAAGCCATTTTCATGCAGCGCCCCAGCGACAATGAATAGCGCGCTAGCGGTAGCACGAGTCCTAATCCGACGAGAATTGATATTTTCAAGCTCAAATCAATCCCTATATAAAGCCACTCGTTCCCAGCCTTCAAGGAAGAATCCAAGACGACCCAAGAGCACTAAGAATACAGAGCACGAGTCTTGGAGAGCAATAGGAGCTTAATTGAAGCAACTTTAGAGAGAGATACAAGACGTTCTTCGGCATCAAGAGTTCCCAGGCAGCGCAATTAAGAGCAATTCGTCGTCTATATCGGTTTGCTAATAATTGTATCATGTTTTATAATTATTTTTACTGCTGTTCTCTTGTAGCCATGAGCTAACTTATTTTCTAGGGTTAATATTTGAACTCAATATGTGTGCTTAATTGCCATATCTTTTAATATTTAATAAACTTAGTCATTTACTTGTGTTTAATGCTTCAATATATCTGGCCAATATATGGTGAATGAGTTGGTAATATTATTGATAAACTCGGAAGAGGAATCATAATATTTAGACCTAGGTAATTTAATGCATGATTGTAGAGTAACATTCAATGTTGCATATGCAAGTTTCAATTTAGGATAGGAATATACCTAATTGGCATGTATGATCAATAAGACCTAATCTTAATTTATTACAAGTACCATAGGATCATAGGTATTTGGTAAATTAAGGTATACTTGCTGACCTTGGAAGAGGCTTGTGAATACATTAGTGTCTTGATCAATAATAAAGACTAAATGAGTTAAATATTAAAAGATTAATCATTAAAAAGCATTACCTTTTTAATGATTAATCTTTTAATATTTAACTCACTTAGTCTTTATTATTGATCAAGACACTAATGTATTCACAAGCCCCTTCCAAGGTTATGCAAGTATACCTTAATTTACCAAATACCTATATTCCTATGGTACTTGTAATAAATTAAGATTCATTAAGATTAGTTCTTATTGATCATACATGCCAATTAGGTATATTCCTATCCTAAATTGAAACTTGCATATGCAACATTGAATGTTACTCTACAATCATGCATTAAATTACCTAGGTCTAAATATTATGATTCCTCTTCCGAGTTTATCAATAATATTACCAACTCATTCACCATATATTGGCCAGATATATTGAAGCATTAAACACAAGTAATTTGAATATCAAAGAACTAAGTTTATTAAATATTCTAAAGATATGGCAATTAAACACACATATTGAGTTCAAGTATTAACCCTAGAAAATAAGTTTAGCTCATGGCTACAAGAGAACAGTAGTAAAAATAATAATAAATCATGATACAATCTATTGCAAACCGATGTAGACGTCGAATTGCTCTTAATTGCTCTGCCTAGGAACTCTTGATGCCGAAGAACGTCTTGTATCTCTCTCTAAAGTTGCTTCAATTAAGCTCCTATTGCTCTCCAAGACTTGTGCTCTGTATTCTTGGTGCTCTTGGGTCGTCTTGGATTGATTCCTGAAGGCTGAGAATGAGTGACTTTTTATAGGGATTGATTTGAGCTTGAAAATCTCAATTCTCGTTGGATTAGGACTTGTGCTACCGCTGGGGCGATATGCTTCTGTCGCTGGGGCGCTGCGTGAAAAAGCCTTTATCGCTGGAGCGGTGGGTTTATAGCGCTGGGGCGCTGTCTCGTAGTTGGCGCGGTGACTGTTTGGCGCTGGGACGCCAGATGCGACTTCAACAAGTCTTTTTCTTATTTCGATCACTATTCTAGCACTGGGGCTATAATCATCGTGGCGCTAGGGCGCTGGACTCATATTTTGAAAACTTTGCATTTTAGAAAATAAGTTTTCGCTCCTTTTGCATTCTTTCTTTAAATTTTGTTTAAGTCTCTATAAATAACAATAATACACATAAATAGCCATCTATTCTCATAAACCCATAAAATATCAATAATAAAAACATGAAAAAATATATGACAATTTTACCCTTATCACCATGTTTCAGTTTAAATGTAGAGGGAAATATTTCTACGCTTTATGTTCGTGCTGCTTCGTATGTTTTAGTTAAAACCCTAAGTAAAAATAAGTGTTTGATTTATTTATAAAAATTATTTGTATTTATTATATTTATTCAATTTAATTATACTACCACCTTTATATAATGAAAAATAAGTGTGACATATACGGTTCGGTTTTTCAAAATTAAAACCAAAAACCAAATTGTAAGCAGCGGAACTAAACCGTTGACAGTTCAATTCTATGGTTCGGTTTTTTACCTGTTTGATCCTCGATTCGGGTCGTAGGTCAGGTTTCTGGTTCGGTTTTTGGTTGCTGAGCCAGTTCGATTTTCAGAAAATTTATGGAAATGTCATTGCTTTACAATTACATTTTGCCCCTTCTTCATTGCCTAAACTACATTATAATGTAGTCCGACAATATATGCCCACCCCTAATAAAAATTAATCGAACAAGCAAAACTCCGACAATAATTAAAGTCATTAAAATTTATTCAATAAAAACTGTCATCCAAGTGCCTAAGGATTTGATTTATTAAGCATAGGAACAACAAATTATATACGGTAATTTGACAATTTCTACATATACATTAATGCTTTGAGTTTAAAATATATAAACATAATTTATTTTTGAATACAAAATACAGAAAATAATAAATGCATATCAAGTGATACTGATTACTGAGATACTGAGAAAATAATAATAACAATAATTCCACAAATAGTTCACAAATATTGATATAGTCATATACACAATCATATTAAGTATTATTCAGGTTTTTTAATGATACAACAAATGTACAACTAACACATCTTAAATTTAAAAAAATTACATCTTAATTGATATAAAAGAAGAAATCCAAAAACAAAAAAAAAAAAATGCAATAAAGCACACATCTTAAATCTTAATCGATGTCGATCGATAGTTACCAAAATTCGGAGAAACGGATTGACGGAGAGACCCGAGCGGTGGAGCGTCGGCCGGTGGAGCGTCAAACGGTGGACGGATTGACGGAGAGACCGAGCGATGGACAGCGGCGTGGACGGCTGATGTGATGAGTGATGAAATAAGATGAAAGTGAAACACCCTGAGACAGAGACAGTAGAGAGTCTGGAGACGTGAGATGAGAGCCTGAGGATGAAAATGAAATGGGATGAAATGGCCTTTATATACACTGAATAGAGTGCAGGCATTCCTATAATAATAGTGTGCAACCTACATTCAAAATCTGCCACGTAATTTTTTTGATTTAATTCAATTTTCGATTCTTTAATTAAGAACTGAGTATCGAGAACTGAACCAAAATTTATATTCTACAACAAAGAGAATTCAATTCAATTCGAACCGATTCAATTCAATTAATTTAATTCGATTCAATTTTTTGAGTTTGTGTCCACCTCTAATTAAAACACAAAAATACTTTTAATATTTGGTATTATAATATTTTCGTCTTTTCAGTAAAGTAAAAAGGATGAGAGTAAAAATAAAATTAAAATTATCAAACTGAAATTTAGACCAACCTCAGAGGGTGACAGTGTTAATACCCCAAATCTATATATATATTTTTTAACAAGAGACGACCGATTTGACACAATGCATATGGGTGAATTTGCATTAGAAATTTATTTTCTTTTGTCTTGTTGCCGACCTACCAGTGACGCTAACATTTCGATTATTAAAGTGTTAAGAGTGTGAATTAAGCTGAAGTTTTTCTATTATTTGAAAATATTATTTATTTTTTAAAATTGTTTTAAAGGATTATTTAATTTCTCTTTTTGTTAAAAGAGTAGTTTAGAATTAGTTCCTTTATTTATTAAAAGTTAGTTTTGTCTTTTTTTTTTAAGAGTAGATACTTGTATTCTTTGAATAATATCTATATATATATATATATTTCATCTTTTGTTTGATTATAAAACACTTACAATCCAAACTCAATTAAATTTTATATACTATATTGCATCCAAATAATATTTTTTTTTAAAATAAATATTATAAAAAACCTATAAACAAATTATAATTGTTGAAGTTGAAACACACAAACGAGCTAAATAATTTACTCAAGTAATATAATAATGCAAAACAAGTTATTAAGAAATAAAAGAGAGAAAGGGTAGAAGAAGAACACACAAAGAATTATGTGATTCGGCAACTTGCCTACGTCCACGGCGGATCAAAATCACACTCTTGTCTTATTCTGAATCACAAGACAACCACAAAGTATGCCTATTACAAGAAAGATCACAAAGAATACTCTCTCTTGCTCTCTAGGGATTTTCTCTCATAAAGAACCACTAAAAATAATCATTAAGATTATTGTTGATCACCAAGATCTCTCTAAGATCACAAAGATCTCACTAACTTGATCACAAAGGTTGTCAAGTTCACTAAGTTATGTTTACAAGTTAATTGATAGTCTTTATATAGGCCTTGAGACGTCCTAGATATTCCCTATACGTGTGGGAGTCGTATTAGGGAGTCCTAGAGCAAGTGGGAGATGAAATTAGGAAGTTTTCTAATTTCGGGACACTGTTCCCCCGTTCAGCGCCGCGACGCTGGTTCGCGTCGCCACGGCGCTGGCCCGATATTTGCTGAGCGCTGCGGCACTGAATCCCAACGCCGCGGTGCTCAGGTATTGGAAGTGGCGCCGCGGCGCTCATCCTGGTCGCCGCGGCGCTGGCGCCTGATGCGCGCCCTTCTTCGATTTTTGCCTCCTTTCGCGTCCGTCTTTGATCCGTGCGCACCCTACGCACTGGCTTGATCCCCGAATCATATTCTAATGATTTTTAATCAATATTCTTACAAATCTCCTCCTTAATTCAAAATCATCCACAAAGTAATCCAATCTCTCATTTTCGCATCTTCGATCACCCTTACAAAGTAGTGACTTCGGTTAAGTCCTTGCATAGGACGAACTTAACCGAGGGCAGTGGCTTAGTCAACATATCAGCAGGGTTTTTAGATGACGCTATCTTTGTCAGACTAACTTTACCACTGTGGACAATCTCACAAATGTAATGGAGCCTCACATCAATGTGTTTCGACCTCTCATGGAACACTTGATGCTTGCTTAGGTGTATGGCACTCTGGCTGTCACAGTATACACCGGTGTTTTCTTCTTTGTGAGCCAATATTTCTGCGCATATGCCTTTTAACCACACGGCCTCCTTTATAGCTTCACCAACAGCTATGTACTCTGCCTCTGTGGTAGAAAATGCAACCACATGTTGTAGAACTGATCTCCAACACACACTATACCCAAACACTGTGAATACGTAGCCTGTCAACGATCTTCTCTTGTCAAGATCACCTGCATAATCTGAGTCTACGTACCCTCTTACCATTTCATTGCTGTCCTCGTCCCTTTTATACACCAACCCGTGATTCGACGTTCCCTTGAGATATCTCAGAATCCACTTTACTGCAAGCCAGTGATCTTTACTTGGATTCGCCATGTATCTACTCACCACACTCACAGCCTGTGCTATGTCTAGTCTTGTGCAAACCATTGCATATATGATGCTCCCCACAGCGCTTGCATACGGTACTTTGCTCATCTGCAGTTTCTCATCCTCGGATGTCGGTGACTGTGCTGTTGACAGTCTGAAATGCATGGCCAAAAGAGTAGAGACAGCCTTCCCGTTTGACATACCGAATTTCTCCAGAATTTTGCCTATATATCGTTGTTGGGACAAGAAGATAACATCTCTTCTTTCCCTCACAATGTCCATACCCAAAATTCTCTTTGCTGCTCCTAAATCCTTCATTTCAAACTCGCCACTTAACTGCTTCTTGAGCTTCTGTATTTCTTCCATATTTTTGCATGCGATCAACATATCATCGACGTATAGAAGCAAATGCATCATCCCACAACTCATGTTTTTGAAGTACACGCATCCATTATACTTGCTCCTACTAAAGCCAAAAGCCATCATAAACTCATCAAATCTCCTATACCACTGTCTAGGTGATTGCTTTAACCCGTATAATGACTTCTTTAGCAAGCAAGCATGATCTTCTTTACCGGGCTCCTCGAACCCTTGCGGCTGTGCCATGTATATTGTTTCTTCAAGCTCTCCATGTAGAAAAGCTGTCTTGACATCCATTTGCTCTAGATGTAAATCAAGGTTTGCACACATAGCTAACAAAATCCTAATAGATGTGTGCTTGACAACTGGAGAGAATATCTCATGAAAATCGACTCCCTCTCTCTGAGTAAAACCTTGTGCTACTAACCTAGCCTTAAATCTCGTAGGCTCAATCCCCGGTATCCCCTCCTTCACCTTATACACCCATTTGCACCCGACTAGCTTCTTTTGAGGTCTCTCTACCAGCTTTCAGGTATTGTTCTTCCTAAGAAAACTAATCTCTTCTTCTATGGCCTGCTGCCATTCTTTCTTGTTTTCACTCTTCATAGCCTCACCATATGTCCTAAGCTCATCATACTAAAGAGTGTAAGCAGAATTAAAGGCATAAGCAACTAAGTCTGCTTGTGCATACCTGATTGGTGGGTTAATCGTTCTCCTTTGCCTGTCTCTAGCAAGCTGGTACTCTTCAAGTTCCAACTCAGGAGTTCTAGTCTTCTTTTGGGTGGACTTGGAGGAACACGCCGGTGTTCTTGGTTCATCTTCAAGGATTTCCTTATTGAAGTGTTGATCTAGGGGCATATCAGATTCGTTTTCAGGCGCTACTTCAACTTCTATTGACTCGGGTGCTGAGTTTTCCTTGGTCACAGGTTCTTCTTTCTCATCTACTTGGGAGGTTTTCAACATCGTCATCTCATTGAACGTCACATCACGGCTTATGATACTCCTTGGTGGTGTTAAGTCTTTACACCATACCTTGTATCCTTTTACTCCTTCGGGATATCCTATGAATACCCCTTTGATAGCTCTAAGTTCCAACTTCCCCTCCTTAACATGTACAAAGGCATGGCAACCAAATATTCTAAGATAATCATACTTCGGAGGATTGCCAGACCATTTCTTTTCTGGCGTCATGAAGTCAATTGCTGAGGAGGGACTTCTGTTTATCAAGTAAGCAGCAGTCACTACAGCTTCTCCCTAGAAAGTCTTGGACATCTTCGCATTGGTAAGCATGCATCTAACCCTTTCAAGTAGGGTCCTGTTCATCCTCTCAGCTACTCCATTCTGCTGTGGTGTTAATCTTAATGTTCTGTGCATTGCAATCCTATGCTTGGCACAAAACCCATCAAACTCTCTGTTGCAAAACTCGAGGCCGTTTTCAGTTCTCAACCTCTTCACTCTTTTGCCAGTTTGATTCTCAACAAGAGCCTTCCAAGTCTTGAACACATCAAATACTTGATCCTTGCTCTTCAACACATAGACCCACAGCTTCCTTGAATAGTCATCAATCAAGCTGAGAAAATATCTAGCACCACCACGAGTAGCTGTCTGAGCTGGTCCCCAAAGATCCGAGTGTATGTAGTCAAGAGTCCCCTTAGTTTTATGCTTGCCGGTACTAAGGATCCGAGTGGGTCTTTTGCCAGTTTGATTCTCAACAAGAGCCTTCCAAGTCTTGAACACATCAAATACTTGATCCTTGCTCTTCAACACATAGACCCACAGCTTCCTCGAATAGTCATCAATCAAGCTGAGAAAATATCTAGCACCACCACGAGTAGCTGTCTGAGCTGGTCCCCAAAGATCCGAGTGTATGTAGTCAAGAGTCCCCTTAGTTTTATGCTTGCCGGTACTGAACCTCACTCTATGTGCTTTCCCTAGCACACAATGCTCACAAAACTCCAAGGGCTGGAACTTATCCTTACCAAACGCCTTTTGACTATATAACTCCTTTAGGTTTCTCTCGCCTAAGTGTGCCAGTCTAAGATGCCATAACTTGGTTTGCATACTCTCATCATCTACAGAGAATAGCGCAGAACCACTCACGACTTCACCCTTATGCACATAAACACCTCTGTGCTTCTCTCATCTCATCACTACCATGGAACCTTTCAAAACTCTTAAAATCCCTCCGTCGATCCTGATGGAACACCCATTCTGGTCTAAAGTCCCTAGTGAGATCAAGTTTCTCTTCAAGTCATGAACATACCTAACATCTGTCAACTCTCTCACTCGCCCATCATACAGCCTAAGCTTAACACTACCAATTCCCATCATCTGACATGCAACATCATTACCCATTAAGACCTTACCACCAATAATAGGCTAGAAATTTGTAAACCAAGACTTGTGCGGGCACATGTGAAAAGTACAACCAGAATCTAAAACCTATTGTTCAGATTTTATACCATCAGTAGCGACGAGTGTCTCTGCGCTGTAATAGCTATCATCATAGGCAAGCGCAGCATCTGCTTTCTTCTTGTCTTGTGCTTTCTTCTCAGGACAATGCTTTATGAAGTGCCCCTCTTTCTTGCAGCAATAACACTTCCTAGGAGTCCTAGACTTTGACCTTGAGCCTTTTTTCTTCCCATCTCTATATGAGGGCCTTCCTCTTACAGATAAATTATCTGCATTGCCCTCAGCCTGCTTTCCTAATAACTTTGAGTTTAATAATGATTTCACATCACTCATCGTTAAACTCTCTCTGCCGTAGAGTAGCGTATCAACAAAACTCTCATAGCTCTTGGGGAGTGAACTCAGCAGAATAATTGCTCTATCTTTATCTTCTAACTGGATGTTGATAGACTCAAGATCAAGGATGATCTTATTGAAGGCGTCTATATGATCTTTCATGGGCGTCCCCTCTGACATGGACAGCTGATACAGCTTCTTCTTTATATGTAGTCTGTTGGCCAACGATTTCCTCATATAAAGAGAGTCAAGCTTCTTCCAAAGATCTATTGCCGTCGTCTCACCTGCTACTTCCCTTAGTACTTCATCGCTCAATGATAGAACGATTGTGCTATGAGCTCTTTCTTGAATGTCCCTTCTTTCTGCTTCTACTCTAGATGACTCTGGCGTCTTCTCTTCGTCACTAGATGGAGCTGCAGTCTCCTCTAATGCCGAACCAAGTCTTTGGCTCACCAATAACGCCTTAACCTTCATATTCCACAGATTGAAGTTATTCGTACCGTTGAATTTCTCTACCTCATACTTGGGTGTGGCCATGTTTGCTTAGAACCAAAGCTCTGATTATAATTGTTGAAGCGGAAGTACACAAACGAGCTAAACAATTTACCCAAGTAATATAATAATGCAAAACAAGTTATTAAGAAATAAAAGAGAGAAAGGGTAGAAGAAGAACACACAAAGAATTACGTGGTTCGGCAACTTGCCTACGTCCACGGCGGATCAAGATCACACTCTTCTCTTATTCTGAATCACAAGGCAACCACAAAGTATGCCTATTACAAGAAAGATCACAAAGAATACTCTCTCTTGCTCTCTAGGGATTTTCTCTCACAAAGAACCACTAAGAATAATCACTAAGATTATTGTTGATCACCAAGATCTCTCTAAGATCACAAAAATCTCACTAACTTGATCACAAAGGTTGTCAAGTTCACTAAGTTATGTTTACAAGTTAATTGATAGCCTTTATATAGGCCTTGGGACGTCCTAGGTATTCCCTATACGTGTGGGAGTCGTATTAGGGAGTCCTAGAGCAAGTGGGAGACGAAATTAGGAAGTTTCCTAATTTTGGGACACTGTTCCCGCGTTCAGCGCCGCGGTGCTGGCCCGATATTTGCTGGCGCCTGAGGCGCGCCCTTCTTCGGTTTTCGCCTTCTTTCGCGTTCGTCTTCGATCCGTGCGCACCCTACGCACTTGACTTGATCCCCAAATCATATTCTAATAATTTTTAATCAATATTCTTATAATAATTAATACACTTTTAAAGTGAAATAAATAAATAATGAGAAATTTGTCTTATTTTAATTTGAATTTCAGATTATAGATATCGTTTTAGAGTATTGCTTTTTTATTTTAGCTCAAATTTTAAGTTATAAATTTTATTATAAAGAACTAAGTTTCTTAGTGTTTGCTTCATTTTAGATATACAATTTATTGTTTGTTTTGTTTTAAAATATGTTGCACAAATAAATGTATTAATTTAATTGTGTGGGGGGGGGGGGGGGGGGGGGGGGGGGGTGAAGGCGAAGGCCCTTTTGTCTATTTTTTATTAAAACAATTATGGGTGATTATAATCCAATCCGTTCGATTCAAATCGATAAAATTATGGAGCGTAAAACGAAAAAAAAAAATGCCGATTTGGGTTAGAAATACTATTTTTTTAATTTACCATTAAGGATAGAATTGGATTAAATTTTAAAATTCGCTCTTGGTGGATCAGTTCGTGAATTTTCTGTGATAAATTTATTAAAATCTGATCAAATCCGGACGCATTAATATCATAACATTTATAAATAAAATAATAAAATAATATATTATTGTTTTATTTATTCTACTATATCAAAAGTAAAAAAAAAAAAAATTAAGTCATACATATTGTATAAGACAATACATTATTTTTGCTGAATTTAAGTTACTGTTACTAAATTTAAGTGATTTTCTTTCTAAACAACGTTGACATCAATTTTTTTTTTTTTAAATTTCAATAAAATTGATGAGTATAAAACTTAACATTAATTTACTCACCATAAAACTCAATATAAATTGAATGAACAAGGTTATAACAGAATGCTTTTAAACATTTTGGATTTGAGCAGCTTAACTTAGTTGAAACTTTGAAAAAAATTTGTGTTTTTCTAATTATAAATTTGGATGTGCTTAGATTGAATATGGATTTATAATTTTTTTAAATATATTTTACTTTTATCTTGAGAATGAAATTTACAATATCACAATATTTATAAATAAAACTTTGAAAAAAATCTGATCAAATCCGAACGAATTAATATCACAATATTTATAAATAAAATAATTAAAAGAAATGTATTATTATTTTATTTATTCTACTATATCAAAAGTAAGAAAAAAAAATTAAGTCATACATATTGTATGAGACGACAAATTATTTTGGCTAAATTTAAGTTATTGTTATTGAATTTAAGTGATTTCCTTTCTAAACAACGTTTACATCAATTTTCTTTTTAAATTTTTTAATAAAATTGATGAGCCTAAAACTTAACATTAATTTACTCACCGTAAAACTTGCAATATAAATAACAAGGTTATAACACAACGCTTTTAAACATTTTGGATTTGAGCAGCTTAACTTAGTTGAAACATTGAAAAAAATTAGTGCTTTTCTTTTAATTATAAATTTGGATTAGATATGAATTTGTAATTTTTTTAATATATTTTACTTTTATCTTGAGAATGTGAGTTGTGCCTTCGTTTTTTTAATACAGAAAAATTTTCGAGATACGAAACCTTTATTTTATTTCATTTTATTTTAAATCGAAAAACCAAAGTTATATTGTTTTGAATATAAGGGATTATCAAAATCAATAGGCTAAAAATAGTTTACTCTTAACTTCTTGACAAATGATGATAAAAAAATTAATAACAAAAATAAGAGAGACATTATTGTAAAAGTCGAAGTCACCAGTGACATCATTGTCTGTGTATTTGTACCACAACGTACAATGGAAAACGAAGTAATTGACGTCGAGAAAAAGGGTCAAATGAGAGTAAAATTAGATTAACGTTATAGATAATAGTTAGATACAACATTCGTGTTGTAATTTATGTAGTATTTAATATTATTATTTAATAATAATATTAAAATTAGTAATATTAATTTTTTTATTTAATTATCGTCAATTAAGATATTTTTTATGTCAGCTATTGTTTTGTAGTTGTAATCTTACAAATTATTATTTATATATAGGTTTGGGGTTTGGTGCCTGTATAAATAGTCTTATATTATTATGTAAAGTGGAAATACAGAGTTTTAATTTATCAAAGCCAGGTTAAAAATTAAGAGTTATTCACAGATCAAATTGTTTTAGAATTTATGTTGATTTTTTATCCTATCTCTTTCTTTTGGTTTTTTGTGTGTCTCGAATGTCTAAGGCACTCGTTGAAGTAGATGTAATTAAATGAGTAAAATAATTTAAGTAATATAATGTATAAATAAATAATTAAAAATTTAAAAGGAGAAAAGTAAAAGAAATAATGCACAGAATTTATGTAGTTCAATAATTTGTTTACGTTTACGGTTGATTAAGATTACATTCTTTTACTTTTAAATTTCAAGACATTTATAAAATATGTATTTTACAAGAAGGACTCATAAAAAAATTATTTTGTTTTGTAAACAAGGAGTTTTATCTCACTAAAAATTACAAAGATGTCACTAAAATTTGTGTTTGATCACTAAGATATCACAAAAATTATAAAGATGTGTTTACAAGTTTGTAAAGAGACTTTGTATAAGATTTAAGACGACCTAAGTTTACCCTAAACGTGTGGGAGTTATTTTAAGAAATTTTGAAACAAATGGGAGTCAAAACCAAATTGGGAAACACATTCTGCCTTAAGAGCCGCAGTGCTGGGACATCCCGCTTGGGCACTGCGTCATTGGACACCTGGCGTTGCAGCGCTCAGGTTCTATTTTGGGTGCTGCAGTGCCCACAACCTGACGCTGCGACACCTAAGCCTAGGCACCACCACTTGCATTTTCGTTTCTTTTCACGTTCGTATTCAATTCTCGTACATTTAACGCACTTAATTTACTCTTCAAATTTTATCCCGATAACTTTTAATTAACTTTTTAACAATGTTGTTGCTGGTCACCATATGAAACCAAAAAATTAAGACAATAATCAAACTCAGAATAAGCCAATTGTTTCTATTTTACCATTCTCGTTGCCGATTGTCACGGGAAACTTTCAAAACATGTTAAATTTACCTAAAGATAACTTTAATTACAAATTGGAGTTTTAAGTTTGACATAAAAATTTCAAATTGGAGTAAAAGAAAATAGAAATCACAGTCTCTAAATGGGTCCTGAATACAAAGGGATAGCTTGTGCATTTTATGATACAAAAATTTTGTTGGTAAATGGTGATTGATTAAAACTCGCCTTGAATAAAATGAACTGCGGTGGATCAAAATGCAAACCTTAAAATAGATGATAAGATTGTGAGGGAACTCACCATTACAACTCATGCCTCGCGGAACCCTCTTTGCTGAAAGGCATTATAAAAAAAAGGGACAAACTACAGTAATACTGTAAGTCAATACAAATCTCGTTCACTCTGCCACCTTGTTCAAACTGTGGAGCGGGGTATTAACACTGTCACCCCCTGAGGTTTGCATAATTTACACTGTAATTGCAGCTATTATATTAATTACACTGTAACCCTCTCTACCAATCCTCCGTTATTTGCTGCTATTTGTTCACTGTTAAGACGAAATAAAAAGGCAAAAACAGCCTTACTTGCTATTTAGGCCTTCTGCAACATCTGACTCTTCTCTTTTAACTAAAGTATTCAAATCAATTTAATAAATAAAAAACAGATAATTGTTGAAAACATTACAAGCCAAATCAACAAAAAAAAAAGATAAAATAAAATATATTTTTTTGGCTTTGTTTGCAAATAAAAATTATATATAACTATTGTATCCAACAAAAAAAGTCGCCCATTTACTAAAATTTTAAATTTATCATCAGATTTCTCTTTATCCATTATAGGCACATTTAATTTAAAATTAGAAAAATATTTGAACATTCTCTAAATTTGCCAAGCTAACAAATAATTAAACATTATTTATTGGAAGAACATAAATTATCATATATTAACTAAACTTAATCTATTTATTAATATATATTTATATTCACAACTGAAAACTTGAATAAGTTACTTCTAAAGTTATTTCAAATAGCACCAAAAGTACACAGAAAATTAACTTGACATTAGGAAATCAAAAATGAAAGTATACAAAAATAATAATAATTATAAGCATTTCAGCACCATCTAATTAGGTAATGTAGTCAATACAACATAATAAAACTATTGATAAATGACATCTCTACAAAGTTTATAAAAATGCCAATATTACGAGTTGATTTATGAAGTTCCATATGATAATTTCAAAGCTTAACATATTTATGGACTTTGAATTCACAAATAGCAAAAGAGATGATGCATCATCTTTTTCTCCAATTAGCAGCACATGTTGCATCATCGCCTTCAAAATATATGACAAAGTTGTATAAATAAAAAAAAGTATCAGTGTGGCTGTTCATATGGTAATTGTAAACTTCAAACTTACTGGAATGAATTTAACTAAAGTCATATTCTAATGTTGAGTGGTAGGACTTGTAAATGAAATAAACTAGTTATTTATATGCTAATTAAATAGCCAAGAGCTATCAAAGTCCTGAAACTTACTAACTCTAAAATAGTGTTGGTTTGAGCTACCACCATGAGCAAAGTGCTGAGAGTTGCCAATTCTGAAATGTTACTAGTTTATACTTCTATCATGAACAAAAGATTGGTTGTTACCAACTGTCAGTTATTGCTAGTTTGAGCTGCCGTCATAAAGGACTCTCTGAGATTGAAAAAAAAATCAATTTAATTATTGAATACATTATAAAGCCTACATGAATTTGTATTTTGTACATTAAAAAAGTTTCAAATTTTTTGTTCACATTAAAGAAAAAAGTTAGTTATATGAAGATATGTACTCTTTTAACTCTTTATCTTCTTAAAAGATTTCTCCTTATTGTTTGGGGATAGGGTTTAGGGCAAACTCTCTTGTTATGTCCTATTACAAAACAGTTTCCACATTTAAAGGCTGAACTCTTCTTCATTGTTTAAGGTTCATCGAGTTCTAATCTTCTTTTAGTTTGAGGCTTACCCATTACCCTTTTGTGTAGAGGTGGTTGTAAATCACCCAACACTAATGGCCACTTACTCTCAGCAGGAACTGACTTGATTTGGTTCTCATACATAGCAAGTTACGCATCCCTCTTTAGTAAAGAGTGTACATATTTGTTTACTTTGTCTCTTATTGCATCAAATAGACCATTACATGTTTGTAAGGCACACCTGAGATTTTCCATTCCTCGCAATCACACATATTTTGGTCGAAGACAACAATGTGAACATCTGAACCATATTCTAGCACCTCAAATGATTTACGAGCCAAAAATTACATTGAGACTCCTTGAAATAGCTTTTACCTTAACAATGTTTTTTTTTTACTATAGAGGTCAGATCCTCACTCTACTATACCTTTGATTGATAAGTGTCATTTTCTTTCTCTGCACATCTTCAAATAAACTCAGTATAAGAAGCTTTCTACACACTCCAATCTAATTATTATATGACTCACTCATATTGTTTGTGACATTAGACCATTTCATCCATTTTGGAAACTTAATGCTTAGCCCAATATGTAATAGAAATCTCCATTAGCTAATCAAATCCTACAGTAGTTCTTTTTTTAATATATTATTTCTTTCATGTTTTTTATGAACTTTGCTTCAGTGAATGCCTTTCATGCTCTCCAAAAATATCTTTTCAGCACTTGACCTAAAAATTTGGACTTGAAATTAGTATATATATATATGATTGGTGCTATAGTAGCTAAGCGCAAGTGTATACTATCGTATCACAAATAAAAATAATCTATGGTTTTGACTCGTCCCCTAATATTTCATTGGACTCATTAATATCTTAGTTAATCTCTTAATACTAATTGATTAGCTTAGACACTAATCTTATCACAAACCTCTGTCGATGGTCAAGTGACTATATTACACATTCTAACAATCATCTATATGTCTATGGTAATGAAATCAGAATTTAATTCATTAAGATCAAGTCTAAGTTATAACATACATGCAACTTAAGTATATGTCTATCCTAGATGAAACTTAATGTTGTTATCCTATGATCATGTATTAAACTATTATAGGCTAAACATATGAATTCCTTTGTCAAGTTCATCATGGTTCCTCAATCATTCAAAATGTTGACCAAATATAATGAAAGCATTAAACTTAGATAAAATGAATCAATTGTATATATTAAGTTCATAAATTAAGAAGTAATAAAATTCAACTACATACTTAGGTTCAAAAGTCTAACTATAGGAAAAACAAACTTAAGTCATAGTGAAACAAAGAGTTCTAGAGCTTATCAAGAATTATACCATGAAAATCATAGAAAACTAGAAAGATAAAAAGTTGAAAAGATAGAACTAATTTTTCTGCAGCCTTTAATTTTTCAGTCTTCTTGATTCTCCAAAAATTGCTTTTTCTCTCTCTACTTTCTCTCTCCTCTTGATTCTTCTTTTTTAATTTTCTCCCCTTAATTAGAGTTTTTGGCCTTCTATTTATAGGTTTATATCTTCAAATTAGGGTTAAACATCAAATACAAATCAGATTGAGATTAATATTTATGCGGCATTGTAGCAAAATACTATTTATATATTACTATTCATAAGTAATGTTCTATTGTCGCATCGCTGGGTTGTGGGTCTTACGACTCCCAGCTAATGACTTAGGTGTTGCAGCGCCTAGCTATAGGCTCCACAGCTTCAGGCCTGATTAGGCGCTTTCGTATTTTAATAGCCACTTCTTTGTTTCTTGTCCGATTTGCTTTTCGTTTATTCCTATGCATAACATTTTCTATCGCGCACCTAATTATAATTAAAAACACAATTAAATAGTTAAATATTCATGATTTATAGTAAAATATAAAAATTAGATACAAATAACACTAGTGCTTTTAGGCCCCTATCAATATACCTGCAACAGTACCTTTTTAATGCATTTGGAATATACTTGTTAAGAGTAGTAAGAAACCCTTTTTGCCTATCACTCCTAAAACATAGGCCCATACCTCCATTAACACTAATCTGCTGATATAATTCGCCCATGAATCAATACTTTCAGTCTCCACCACATACATGGCCAATAGATATATTCTATTGTTAGCATCTATACTAATAGTTGATAATAAGACACCATTGTAATATTCTTTTAAATGACAACCATCAACTCTAATAAATAGCCTGCAACCAGAGAAGAATCCCCTTATTTGTGCATTAAAACTGATAAACAGACTTTTAAAGTTTTGATTTTGAGCACCTCAAAGCCAATTTCTCTCTAGACATACCACTAATCTAGGATTAGTATGCATAAGAGAAGTAGTGTATTATGAAGTTTACTCTACTCAATTTTGTGATCTTTCTCCAATATTTGTAATGCTTTTTCTTAGCTCTATACAACCTGATAGGGTGGCATTCAACACCATAAGTAATTTTTAATTCACTTGTAATGACTTTAATTTTAAGATTAAGATTAGCATGAAAGAAATGCAAATATGTTACTGTAATTCAAGTCAAATTTGCCTCATAGTTGTGAGAGACCCTATTATATGTGTGATTTGGTTGAAATGTCTTGATTTAGAATCCACACTTGTACTATGAAGGAATTACATGAATTCTCCAATCATAATTCAAGGATGCACACTCGCAAGTAACTTTTGTCCTTTCATTTTTACCTTACACAGCTTGAAACCATTATTTATTGCAAATACTTTCAATGTTTTTTTGTATACATCAACATCATTGAATATTTGACCTGCCTTTAACACAATCTTACCTTCACCATCTTCACTAAATTCAAAGCCATCAGAGATCTTTTTATAAATGTTGCAAGATGAATCATCATTAGCTTCATCAGTTGGAACATCATTGTCATAATTAGATTGATAATCTTTCAAAATAATATTGTCAGTTCTACTATGTTTTGGTAGCTTTTTATCACTATCATTATGATTTTCAACTTGTAAGAGATCCTCACCATCACTGGAGTCCACGTAAACAGGTGGTATCTTCATTAGAGATTGGAATAAATCATCATCTTTATTAGTGACGCTGTTATTTTGCATTTGCAAAGCTGTTTGTGATGCTACACTGTTTAAATATATTCTTTCAAGTTCTATTATTGTATCAATTTCATCATCACCATCAAGGCCATTGCCTTCTAGGTCACTCCATTCAAACTCTAGTTCTTCACCACTATCAGCCACAATTAGTGCTTCTGATACTTTAATTGATTGATTCAAGTTTAGAATCTTATGAACATATGATTTCTCTTCAGTTTTTTGTTCAACAACATGAGTGCCGTGGGAGCAATTGTGTATTGTCAAGATAATGAAGTTTGCATAGTCAAAAGATTTTTCATGGAGCTGTCGAAAAGCCTTATATATGTCATCATCAGTTTTTAGCGCCTCCTCCTCGGTAGACCAAGGGTTTTGAATTTTTACTTCAATGCCATGTACATATTTAATAGGAGAACCCACACAAACACAACTAACATCTGTCTATAAAATATCAAGTATGTAATATTTAGGATCAACTATTTTAATCTGAAATACACGACTATCAATTATTGTATCCATATAAAAAACCTTATCCTACAAACAACAAACATGACAGTTCAGCTTACAAAAATTTCACTTTTTCAAGTCAACAACAAACTTGTGTCATCGTTTATTATCTTAATTTTAGGTTTTTCAAAAAACATTCAACATTTCAAATTGACAAAAATTTGGTTTCAATTTATATAACATTAAAATTACTAATTCCTTAATTGTTATCATTCTCTACTCATTTATATTTAAAAGTGATACAAAAAGCAAGGACTTTTTTTTTTATTTCTCAATATATAGACATGCTAAAAATGCTCATATTACTTCAATTTTCCTTTTAATAAGTAAGGGATGTAGTTACGAAGTACACAAATTGTAATATCTAATTCCTATTAGTAGTATTGGTGCCTAGATTTTGGCATAGAGTAATAAAAACACTGCAGTATTACCAAATTTTAACCCTATTAGAGATTTTTTTATAGTACGCGTGAGAGTTATTAGACCTAATTTGGCAATTTCACACCCGGTCAGAGCGTCGAACGACCCTAGAATATTTTTGGAGTTTTTCTGTATTGGCTTGGAAAAGAAAATTTTAATTTACTACATGAATTTTCATTTAAGGGTTATGCATGAAAATCCAAGGAAAAGAGGTAAGAAAAGCATTGTTTTGTAATGATGTATGTGTGAATTTTCAAAATTGCTTCAATTGATGTTCTTGTATGTATTTTTTATTTAGATTGAGGTGAATTCAAGTGTGGAGCTTAAAGGAGTCATCAAATTGAAGAAACTAGTAAGATAAGAATTAAAGTTTTGGGTGACTTTGATGTAGAAATTTTAATTGGTTGTAATTAGGGCACTAGAATGAAATTGGCTTGATTTTGATGCTATTGGAAAAAGAAAGTGAGAAAAGAAATGTGTTGGGTGAGTAGGGCAAAATTCAGCCACTTAGGGGATTATATGGCTTGAGTTGTATTTTGGTTGAATTGTTGTGTATAAATGGTGCCTTATGTAAATTGAATGTATATGGTTGATGAAAAATAAAAAATGAAGAAAATGGGGCATAATTGTCCATTTTGGTAAGGTGAATGGCAATTATGTCCAACCAGAGTTATAGGGTGTTAAGCAATGTTTTGGGCATCGTAAATAAAAATTGAAAAATAGTATCCATCCGGGCTTTGTATGCCGATTAGGGCGTTTAATAGTTGAATGAGATTCTATCGTTTGAATTGGTTCTAAATGTCATTTATGGCGTTTAGGTGAAGAAATTCGTGACCGGTAACGGGAGCAGAAATCCAGAGCAAAATTGAGCTTAAAGTGGTTGTGAGTGAAAAATCTGTCATTATTTATCTTTCGTTTAATATGTTTTCGCATATTGAAATTGTATGTTTTATGTGCTTTTAATGCATAAACATGATTTATGATTTTGATATATATCTATTGATATGCATTTATATGTTTGGTTTAAAACTACTATATTAGTTTCAAAGGTCACTGATACCCTCAGATTATAGTGGTGGTGATGGTTTAAGACCTGGTCGGTATATTCCATACACCTAGGCAGGTATTGGGGGGCATGTCACTAATTCTAAGTAGTTAGGTTGTTGAGTCATGTGAGTCGCTCTATGTGTACGGGATATTATCTCGCTATATGTATGCGATGTTGGGTTCTGCTGCATAGCCAGTGAGATGTCTTGAGATGTTATAGTGGGTGTTGCTAGTTGAGATGCCTCTTGACCTACTCAAGTGTGTGGTGCTAGTTGAGTCGCTGCGTGAGTATAGAGCTTTAGGGTTATCATTGGTATAGTTTAGAAAGAAAATGGTTGAGCGAGGGCTTTAATAGTTTTCGATCTATCGATCACATTTTAGGCATTTATATGTACATGCTAGTTATTATGTTTTACAGATTTTGGATATTATTTTTTGAAGATGTAAATAAAATTTGCTCGGCAAGATTTTATCAGCATACGAAGTTAGAAATCATTTTACAGCTTTATACAGGTTTTAGAAGCATGATTTATTCATATCTTTTAGAATTTAATATCTATACAAAATTTTATTTTATTTAAAATCTTAAATGCACTCACTAAGCTCCTTAGTTCACTCGTTTTGTGTTTTATATTTTTTAAACCCTCTTTCCAGGTGTAGGTTTTAGTACACAAGCTGTTGATTCTCCTACTACGGATTAGTGAGCTAAATTTGAAGATCATTTTTGTAAATATAAATGTGTTAAGTAACACTCTTTTTTGCTTTCTGTATAGTAGTTGTAGGCTTATGTTGTACATATTTTTTATAAACAAGAAGAAGTCTCGATATTATGATGATCATTTCACTTTTTGTTAGTATGCCAGTTTAATGTTCAAAATGAAATCATTGAGTTGAGTTGGATTTGGTTTTGAAAAGGACTGGAGGTCCTATTTGGTTGTATTGAGAAGCGGTTTGAAATAGAAGTGTAATTTTTTTGCAAATTTTGTATTAGATTTTCAGAAAAATAGGAAAAACTCTGCCTTTTTCTTAAAAAAATTTAAGAAGTCATTTTCATGTATATTCCAAAATTTTCTTAGTAATAGCAAGAACTAAAAAGAGGTTCGGCTTGCGGAATTTCTCAACTTACACAGTTAAATTTTGAGGAACTTCCGTCGAGGTACCCGGTAGGGCCGTGAGATCTACAGTAGAGGGTCTCAAGGTAAGTCCTATCTATATTTCTCTAATATTAACATCAATTATCCAAAACACGTTAATATGATTGAAACTCTAACCATATATAATAGACAAAATCATGCATACTAAAGTTACAATGTTATAATATTCATTTGGAACTTTCTTCTATAATACTTCTTTTCATTATAAACCATTTCACTCTTATAACAACATTCTAGCATCAATTTTTAAAATTTTGTCAATATTCTCAATAAAGGAATAATTTTACCAACTACGAATTCCAAGCCACTTACTCATCATGCTAATTTACCATTCTTTAACTTGCTTCGTGTCTCTAATGTTAGGGTTGTGCTTACGTACCATTGTTGAATATATATATATATATATATATACTTATTAGTTATACAAATGTACATTCCTATTAAATCACTAATGTCTATTTAAATGGTACTGTACAATGTAACATTAAAAATATTATATGATCTGAAGGAGTTTAGATATAATCTAAAGGAATTTAGATAAGGGCACATAGTTGGCCACATTGAGACATAAATGCTAAATGTTAACACAACTAATTGTTAGCTGGTTATAATGCTTAATGAAAATCCAAGAGTTAAAACCTTGTCTGTAATGGGATATAGACCTAGGAATATACTAGTAACTGTATAGTAGCAATAGTTGTAATCAGGTGCCAGAAAATGTTAGTTGCACAAGTATGTCCTCGAATATTGTCCCTGATCTATTTTTACCAATCCGGGTCTGTCGGTGGATATCTTTATATAGATCAACATATGTTATACCTATAGGGTATAAATGGTCATTCTTAGCCAACTGTGAGCTTGGAGCTCGTATTGATATATGAGTATCTAGTTAGGACTGGATATGGGACGGACTCACGAGGGCCTTCGATAGATACCCTATGTAAGCCTTCAATAGAGGGTCATCTCGAGTTGAGTAGTATACATGGTCTTTTGACCTGAGTGCCATAGTGGGCTTGTAAGTGATCTACTATACTCTGGTTCTACCCATGTCACAGACCTTTCATAGTGTGATCGCTGAGTGTCGTTAGGTATGGTCCTATGCTTATAGAGTCCAGTGTGTACAGATATGAGATCCTTCAACCCGTATACGGAGTTAGATATCTAGATGCTTTGAGATTATATCTCAGAAAGTCTTGTGGCCACAAGCATTAATCCCAGGAAAGAGCTTCTGCCAAGGTGTAACAATATGGCAAATGAGTTTGCACATATTGTTCAGTGAGATACAAGTTTGGGGATATGATAAGGATAAACACATAGAGATTTGATGGTGATAATCTATATCTCCACACATCCAAGCTATCATGACGGAAGGACTATACGTATGCGTTGTAACCTCAACTTGGATGGTCGACGCGTTGATTTGTAATATCCGTGACGTGTACGTGGGGCATTACTCACGGACTTATGGAATAGTTCCATTTAACGAATTGGGCATGGACCTAAGGAGTCTCGTGATATGGAGTGTACTCATTGTGCACTGAGGTAGAGTACTAGATTAAATTGTTAAATTTAGTAATATCCAGCACTACCACGGGAATGCATCCGTGCCCGTGTTTAGATATTAAATATAATAATTAGTTAATAATTATTATTCACTAATTGTATAATGACACGTGGCGCATTGTGGACCATTGGTTGAATTTACTTAAGTGTAGGTATGGTGGGACCCACTAGGGGTAAACTTAATAACTATTTATGAGGGGTAAAATGGTCATTTCACACAATAATTATTTAATTGTTAAATAATCATAATATCTCATTTAAATATATATTATTTTATAATATTATATATTTTAATAATATAATATATATTTATGCTTGATAGTTGTCATGTATTTATATAGAGAAAATATTATTTTTATTGTTTTATTATTATTATTGCCTTTTATGGGTAAATATCATTATTTTATTATATAGTATTATTATTATAATCAAATGATATATATATATATATATGTGTGTGTGTGTGTGTGAGAAATGTGTATGAATGGTGAAGAATTGGAGAATTGCTTCATTTTATTTTTGGTTGTAACCTTTGAAACAAAAAGGAAAATCTTAGTTTCAAAGAAAGGATGGCCTTTAGCAACGATGGATTTAATTTAAATTTTGAGTTAATTTCAAGTGTTGAGATTAATTCTTTTGCTTAATTTTATCGGTTACCAATTACAACAAATAGAAATTTATTTTATTGATCAAAGAAAAAATAAATTCAAAAGTTTAAGAGTTAAATCCAGTGTTGGATTTGAAGCTGCTGTTCTAGCTTACCAAGCCCACTGAGTTGGTGACTAGAACTGTCAAGGAGTTAGTCTCAGGGCGGACTCCCACGATACATATGTAAAACGTTATACGTTTCGGTAATTTTTCAACCCTTCAAATATATTAATATCATTAATATATTATATATTATATTTATTGTATGATTTAATTATTTCGCAGTGCTAAATAATTATGAGATACGTATTTTATGTAATAAATACTATTACACATGTATACATCTACGTATATTAGATCATTGACACCTAATTCTTTTGGCTTTCTTCTTTGCAAGTTTTAAAGTAATAGTATTTCAATTGTGAAAAATTAGAGATATATGAAATGAAATTAACATATGGGTTTTTGGACAACTTTTTAATAATGCAAAAAAAATCTTAAAGGGTGACAATTCAAAGATTTCAAACAAAATATTTTTTTATTTTGGCATTTTAATCATTTGGCATGATCATTCATTACGTCTTACATAAGCAAAATGGGATTCAACAGAAGGGAAAATGGGTGCCAAAAAATGTCATTTCAACACAAATTATGAATTTACTTAAATACCCAAACGATGTTAACAAGACAATAATAAAGGGTCTGACAAGACCCGACCTGAGATCCTCTATTATAGATCCCAGCAGCCCTGTTGGACACTCCGACGGAAGTTTCTTCGAACCTAACTGGATAAGTTTAAAAATTTTACGAGGCGAACCCCTTTTTAATTCTTGCTACTACTGAGAAGGTTTGGTAATATACACGAAAACGACATCTTAATTTTAAAAATAAACGGACAGAGTTTCCCTTATTTTTCAAAAAATCCATATAAAACCTACAAAGAAATTTCATTTCTATTTTTAATACATCTTAATACTACCAATTCAGACCTCTGGTCCTTTCTAAATCAAATCCAACACAACTCAATTATTCATTTGAATCACAAAATAAGCATAATCATAAAAAGTAAAAACGATCATCATAAAATTAAAATTTCTTCTTCTCGGTTCAAAACATACATACAAATATATATGCCTACAACTATTATGCATAAAGGAAAGGGTGCTATTTAGCACATTTACATATACAAAAATGATCTTCGAATTTGGCCCACTACTCGGCGATAGGAGAATCAACAGCTTTCGTATCGAGACCTGCACCTGAAAAATGGGTTTAAAAAACATAAAACACAAAACGGGTAAGCTAAAGGAGCTTAGTGAGTGCAAATAAAATTTCAAATGATATAACATCATGTATAGATAGCAAATTCTAAAGCTCATACAGAAATCATGCTTCTAAAATTGATGTAAAACTGTAAAACGGTTTCTGACATCATATGCTATTGAAATCTTGCCGAGCGAATTTTATCTACATCTTTGGAAAACTATATTCAGAATTTGTATAACATAATAACTGCTGTGTGCATATAAATGCATAAATGCTATCGGTAAATCGAAAACTAGTAAAATTCTCGCTCGACCATTTTCTTTCTAAATTGTACCAATGGTAACCCTAAAGCTATATACTCACACAGCGACTCAACTAGCACCGCACACGTGAGTAGGTCACGGGGCACCTCAACTAGCAGTACCCACAGTGACATCTCAAGACATTTCACTGGCTATGCAGCAAAATCCTATATCGCATACATATAGCGAGACAATACCCCGTACACATAGGGCGACTCACATGACTCAACATCCCGACTTCCCGGAGTTAGCGACACACCCCTAAGACCTGCCCATTTGCACGGGATATATCGGTTGGGTCTAATACAATCATCACCACTATAATCTGAGGGTATTAATGGCATTTAAAATAAATGCAGAAATTTTAAAACTATTTCTTAAACCGAATATGTAAAAGCATGTCTATGAATATATATCAAAATCATAAATCATGTTATGCATCGAAAGCTCATAAAACATACATATTCATTATGCGAAAACATAATAAACGAAAAGTAAAAGAAATGGCAGATTTTCACTCACAACCACTCCACGCTCAATTTCGCTCCCGCTTTCTGCTCCCGTTATCGCTCTCGGTTATCTTCACCTACGCGCCATAAATGACATTTAGAACCAAATCGAAAGCTAGAATCTCATTTAACTACTAAATGCCCTAATCGGCATAAAAATCCCGGATGCATACTACTTCCCGTTTTTTTATTTACGGAGTCATTTAATCTAATCTAACTCACCATACGGCGCCTTTAAAATTATTGCACGCCCTATAACTCAGTTGGACATACATGCCCTTCGCCTTTCTAAAATGGACAATTATGTCCAATTTTCTTCATTTTTGGTTTTTCCATCAACCATATACATTCAATTTACAATATGCACCATTTATACACAACAACTCAATCAAAACACCACTCAATCCCTAACTTCCCTAAAGTGGTAAAATTTCACCCTAGGTTCAAACACATTCCTTTTCTCAATTTCTTGTTCCAATTACAACAAAATCAAGCCAATTTCATTCTAAAGCCCTAATTACAACCAATCGAAATCTCTACAACAAAATCACCAAAAATCCTAATTCTTACCTTGCTAATTTCTTCAAATTGATGACTCGTTCAAGCTCCACACTAGAATTCAACTCAATCTAAGCCAAGAATACACATAAGAATGTCAATTGGAGCATTCTTAAAAGTTCACTTATCAAACTCATAAAACAATGCTTTTCTTACCTTTTGTTTTTGAATTTTCACTAGTTGAGGCTTCAATTGAGCTTAGGGATTAGTATGTAATCTTATTTTAGCTTGATTACACATAAAATATCATGAAAAAAAAATTGAAATTTCACTGTAGCAGCACGTCTTCACCTTGCACGAATTTCTCTCTTTTTTTGCTCTAAGTGTTGGTTTTTGATCACTTGAAAATTCTACACACTTCTAACATATATATAGTGCTCCCTCAATTGACCATTTTTCCCTTCAACTTACTCAAAATTACTAATTTTTCATTAGTTGAAAACCAATTATATAATTAGTTCATTTGTAACTATCTAGTTAGAATAGTCCAAAGAACTAACTAGAATTTCCAACTTGGCAATCCATGAGATTTCTTCTAATTGGTCCATTCTCTAATATATGGATTATGTTTCTCAACAAAGGCTTGTTCCATACATCACCCTTAAATGAAAATTCATGTAGTAAATTAGGATTTTCTTTTCCAGGCCAATGGAGAAAAATTCCAAAAATATTCTAGGGTGGTCCGGCGCACCGATCGAGTGTGAAATTACCAAATTAGGTCTAATATATCTCACGTGCACTATCAAAGAAATATTTCTAATAGGGTTAAAATCGAGTAACCCTACGGTGTCTTATTTGCTCTATACAGAAATCTAGACGCCAATACTACTAATAGGGATTAGATATTACAGGGTCGGTTGAGGGGGTCACAATACAATTAACACAATGACCATCATCACAGTATAAATTATGTAAACTTGGGGGGGGGGGGGGGGGGGTGAGTGTTAATACCCTATTATGGAGCCAATATATACTTTCTGAGTTTCTGTTTGGCCTTCGTCCTTTTGTGCATGTCTCCTACTAATGAGAATTCATGACCTTTTTCAAACCTAGTCTTTTTTGGCTATACCTTATCCACATCTCCCATCTAAATAATTAAAACTAAAATTGAAAGAAGAGAAAAAGAATAATGTTATAAGATTTTTTTAACTTATTAATTTTGATTTTTTCATTTCAAATAATATATCACTTGCAGTTTGTTGGATAATGGGATTGTAACAACAATATTTTAAAATATTATGAATCTTTATTAGATATTTAAGATTGAAAAAGTTAAAATAAAATTTTAAAATATTTAACATAACTTTATCTTTTACTTTTCAAGAATATTGAAAACAACACTTATGGATTTTGTCTATGTTATTTTTTGAAATTTTGGCTCAACTTGCAAAAGTCCAAAAGAGTTGAACTTGGCTTGAAAGAGTGTATGGCCAGTCTTTTTACTCCAATAATAACTTATGATAGTCGAACATTTTTGTTCAAATTTAATAAATTAAGTATTAGAAGAATCGCCATTCTATTTGTGAAATTAGATGAAAGTGAAATTTTTTAACTAATTTTAACCTTACACCCTAACCTATTTGTACAGCAAAATAATTAAAATATCAAGAAAAAAAATAAAGAAGATAATAAAGATCACAATATAATCATTTATGTGGTTCAGCCAATTACCTACATCTATAGTGGATCTATAGATTCTAGCCTCTCTTATTAACTCCATCGAGTATTTACAAGAAAACACAATGAAGAACCTTGAAAAGGATCTAATATTTAGTGTACTCTTACTCTTCCTCGAATAATGAACACCCAAACAATGGTTGTACTCTAGCGCACACTAGCAATTAGTGTCTACCTAATTCTTCTCTATCGTAGAATCTCTCTTAATGCTTAATTTTAAACTAAAGGATTTATATAGGGATTATTTCATGCCTACTAACCCTAATTTTAATTGGAATAAGTGTCCACATATTTTAGAAGTTCAAAAATCCCTAAAATGAATAAGTGTAAAGTCAAAACAAACTTTTCCCGCTCTGGAGTAGTAGTGTTAGGTGGCCAGCGTTGCAGCATTTACGTGAATTCAATCCAGCATTGCGACGCTAGTGTGAATTCCATCCAACATTGCAGCGGTGGTTGCCAATACTACGGCGCTGTGGCTATAGGTTTCACCATTATAGTACTGAGGCCCGGACTATCGGTTCTCATCTTACTTGCTTCTTATGTCTTTGAGTTTTGTTTCACTTCTTTATACGTGTCTCACATGTTCTAGACTTCTTGTGACTCTCCTCTTTGATATTCTTCACAATTATCGCTTAAAGAAGATTGTTGAATCACCAAATCTCTAATAAACGTTTTCTTGATTCAAAATCTCCAAACAAGAAACTTATAGATCCAATCCACACCAATGCGCTATCACCTAGAGTTGAGTTCAGTTAAGTCTCTACCAAGACTTAACTTTTTTCGGGCTAGTGACTTTAATTTCAAAAGATATTTCTACACTTTGTATAGAGTATTGATGTGTTGCACTCCTTTCTAACCCTCATCACCTTGGTGAGTGACACGTTTAGAATATAGGATAATTAATGCAGTATAAGATGTTTGTAAATATTAATTCAATTAATTAATTAAAATAAAAGCTAAGGTTATGGAGATCCACTATTAGCATATGAAGTAAGAATATATTCAACTCTTTTTATAACTCAATTGAAATCCTCACACGAAGGAGGTTCTAATCGGGAGATATAATAATTAAAGTTCATCACCATTTATATATTAACTAGTATTTATTTCTTTCAATTATTATACACTAAATCTTATAAATGAGTTCAAGTATTTATTATGCCAATTTTTATATTTGTCTATGATAAATCAAGACTCTTATTTTACAAGAAAGAGTATCTACGCTAAATCTTGTAAATGGTTTCAAAAATTTATTGTGTCAACTATAAAAATTATCTACAATAAATCAAGATACACCACTTTAGAAGAAATGATATTAATATTACAAATAAAATAAATACATCATATATAAATTTGCATAACGTAAGAATGAAATATGAAATTCATGAATAAGAGTTAAGTATATCTTATTACCTTGCTAAGAGTTTCACCCTTTCACCTTAGCAAAAAAAAATATTATTTCGACATAATAAAATTAAAGAAAAAGAAAAGAAATGGAAGAAGAGATAAAATGACTTTAGAATAATAAATAAGAGAAATAATATTACAAAGAGATAATACAAAAGACAAGTGTTTTGAACTAAAATTTAGCTCTCTAATTATATCATTTGGGCATAAACATGCTACCTATTTATAAAAAAATATGAATAAATTAAGACAAATAAAGAGGGAACCACTTGGATGATAATAGTAAAGAAGGGTGGCAAATAATTTATATTAATTATCATTAATGCACCCACTTGATTATCCAATTTGAAATTAATGTGTCCGAATTAAATGTTACTTAAAAAATTAAAGTTGTAGATAAGTCTCTTATTTTTCCAAATTGAGTTGTCTCATACATATTAGATACGTATTTCTATAGTTATGGACCAAATATTAATAACTGTTCGGATTACGTTAGGCGGGTTAAAGACACTAGTAATATAAAATAATGATGTAAAACCCTTATTAAATGTGTAATTTCAAGTTTTCATCACACCCCCCAACTAGTTTATTGCTAGTCCCTAGCAATTCAAGCGTAAATAAAATTTGAACACTACCTAAGTATTTCAAACAAAACGTCAATTCAAGATCACAATTGCTATAAAGGTTATTTCAATCATAACTTTCCAAATTATGTGTGTGAATTAAGTCAAAGTCTTCTTACCACAAATCATAACATATATAGCCTTGAAAATGTTCTCTAAGTAAAAGCCTCAACTCCATATACTCATAGGTGAATAACTATTTAACGAGTTAGGATTTTCACTCACAGAATTGAAAAATAGATAATTGCTCAAAAAAAGGTTACATTTATGGATAGACAAGAACACTAACATTGATCCAAAGATATAAAAATTAATTGGTTAGAGTCAAACCATTCTTGCCACATGCTAGCTTAATGACTTTTATTATTTTATGCAAATCCTACGAATAGAGAGTCCGGTGATAAAATTACTTCATAATGACTTTTGTCTTCTAAAATTGAACGAAGACTTTATTTAACTGAATTGACTTCTTTTCTTTTTTTTTATACTTTTTTGTATGTTTTTTTAAGGACATGAGGAATAATAACAAAATAAGTGCAATTTCTCACCATAATACGTTTTTAAATTTTTTTTATCATCATTCAGCTAAGTAACCAAATCATTCTTCATCCCAAATAATGTCATTCCAAATAAAAATTAACAATTTTTAAAAATTAATGAAAGTTTGTAAGCTATTATCTTAAACCTCTTCATTCACTCACAGAAGATATGTGAGTTTAGAAAAGAATATGAATACTTAAACATGAAAATTCTATTGGCTATATATATTGAATCATCCATCTTACCACAAGGCTTAGTATTGTGCTCAAGAAATAATTTTGAAAGTTATTATTTAGTAACCTAGATAGAAAAAGTGATTTAAACTAAACAATTTTAAAATCATAATTCGATAGAAAAGCAAACTTATTTACGCAAGAGTTACCAAAAACTTAAGCAACAAACATAAAATGCATAAATGTAATATCCAATCCCCATTAGTAGTATTGGAGCCTAGATTTTGGTATAGAGTAATGAAGACACCGTGGGGTTATCCGATTTTAACCCTACTAGAAATATTTTTTTTTTTGGTGCATGTGAGAGATATTAGACCTAATTTGGTAATTTCAACACGGTTGAAGCGTCGGACAACCCTAGAATATTTTTGAAATTTTTCTCTATTGGCTTAGAAAAGAAAATTTTAATTTACTACATGAATTTTCATTTAAGGG
Organism: Ailanthus altissimus; assembly: GCA_946807835.1. Taxonomy (NCBI): domain Eukaryota; kingdom Viridiplantae; phylum Streptophyta; class Magnoliopsida; order Sapindales; family Simaroubaceae; genus Ailanthus; species Ailanthus altissimus. The sequence continues at coordinate 1,819,354 of OX327690.1, read as the reverse complement.
TTATGTATGGAACAAACCTTTATTGAGAAACATAATCCATTCATTAGAGAATGGACCAATTAGAATCAATCTCATGGATTGCCAAGTTGAGAATTCTAACTAGTTCCTTGGACTATTCTAACTAGATAGTTACAAAGTAACCAATTACATACTTAGTTTTCAACTAATGGCAAATTAGAAATTTAGAGTAAGTTGAAGGACAAATTGGTCTTTTGAAAGAGCACTATATATATGGTAGAAGTATGTATAAATTTCAAGTGATCAAAAGCATAACACCTAGAGCAAAAGAAAGCAAAATTTGTGCAAAATAAGAGGGGTTTGCTACAGTGAAATTTTAGTTTTTTTCCCATGATTTTTCATGCTTAATCAAGCTAAAAAAAGGTCACATACTAGTTCCTAAGATCAATTGAAGCCTCAATTAGTGAAAACTCAAGAAAAAGAGGTAAGAAAAGCATTGTTTTGTGAGATTGATATGTGAATTTTCAAGATTACTTCAATTGATGTTCTTGTGTGTATTCTTGGTTTAGATTGAGTTGAATTCTAGAGTGGAGCTTGAAGGAGTCATCAAATTGAAGAAATTGGTATGGTAAGAATTAAGGTTTTGGGTGATTTGGATGTAGAGACTTTAATTGGTTATAATTAGGGCATTAGAATAAAATTGGTTTAATTTTGATGCAATTGGAACAAGAAATTGAGAAAAGAAATGTGTTGGAACATAGGGTGAAATTCTGCCACTTTAGAGAAGTTAGGGATTGAGTTGTGTTTTGGTTGAATTGTAATGTATAAATGGTGCCTTATATAAATTGAATATATATGGTTGGGGAAAAAATAAAAAATGAAGAAAATGGGACATAGTTGTCACTTTTGGTAAGGTGAAGGGCAATTATGCCCAACCAAAGTTATAAGGCATTTAATAATTTTCACAATGCCGGATGGTGAGTTAGATTAGATTAAATGACTCTGTAAATGAAAATCAAAAAGTAGTATTCATCCTGGCTTTGTATGCCGATTAGAGCGTTTAGTAGTTAAATGAGATTCTAGTATTTGAATTAGTTTTAATGTCATTTATGGCGCGTAGGTCAAGAAAATCGAGACCAGTAACGGGAGCAGAAATCTAGAGCGAAATCAAGCTCAGAGTGGTTGTGAGTGAAAATCTGTCATTTCCTTTATCTTTCGTTTATTATGTTTTCGCATAATGAAAATGTATGTTTTATGTGCTTTTAATGTATAAATATGAGTTAGGATCTTAATATATATCCATATATATGCTTTTACATGTTTAGTTTAAGAAACAGTTTTAAAATTATTGCATCCGTTTTAAAAGTCATTGGTACCCTCGGATTATAGTGATGGTGATTGTATTAGACTCGGCCGGTATATCCTATACACATGGGCAGGTTATGGGGGGGTATGTCACTAACTCCGAAAAGTCAGAATGTCGAGTCATGTGAGTCGCTCTATGTGTACGGGGTATTGTTTTCCTATATGTATGCGATGTAGGATTTTGCTGCATAGCCAGTGAGATGTCTTGAGATGTCACTGTGGGTGCTGCTAGTTGAGGCGCCCTGTGACCTACTCACGTGTGCAGTGCTAGTTGAGTTGCTGCATGAGTATAGAGCTTTAGGATTACCAATGGTTTAGTTTAGAAAGAAAATGGCCGAGTGAGAACTTTAATAGTTTTTGATCTACCAATTGCATATTATGCGTTTATATGCACATGCTAGTTATTATGTTGTACAGATTTTGGATATTATTTTCCGAAGATGTAAATAAAACCTACTCGGCAAGCTTTTATCGGCATATGATGTTAGAAACCGTTTTACAGCTTTATATCAGTTTTAGAAGCATGATTTATGCATGTCTTTTAGAATTTAATATCTATACAGAATGTTATATTATTTGAAATCTTAAATGCACTCACTGAGCTCCTTTAGCTAACTTGTTTTATATTTTATGTTTTTTAAATCCCCTTTCTATGTGCAGGTCTTGGTACGTTAGCTGTTGATTCTCCTATTACTGATTAGTAGGCCAAATTTGAAGATCATTTATACATGTAAATGTGCTAAATAGTACTCGTTTTGCTTTTAGTATAGTAATTCTAGATTTGTACGTTGTACATATGTTTTGGATAACCGATAAGAGATTTTGATATTTGATGATCTTTTCATTTTTTACCAGTATTCCAATTTTATGATCATAATGAAATTATTGAGTTGAGTTGGAATTGTTTTGGAAAGGACCAGAGGTCCTATTTGACAGTATTGAGAAGTGGTTTGAAAATAAAAGTATAATTCTTTGCAGGTTTTGTACTGAATTTTCAGAAAAATAAGGAAAACTCTGCCTTATTTTTTTAAGAATTAATATGTCATCTTCATGTATATTCCAAGATTTTCTCAGTAATAGCAAGAACTAAAAAGGGGTTCGCCTCTCAAAATTTCTCAACTTACCCAGTTATATTATGAGGAATGTCTGTCGGGCCGCTGTAGAGGGTTTTAGGCCTGGTCCTGTCAGAATGGTATCAAAGCACGATTTTTGAAGTTTTTAGTTAAAACGTTCATGTTTAGAATGAGATTCTTAAAGTTGCATGCATATTTTTCTAAGTTTAGTAAATTGAATTATATGCATTTGATAATCATTTGCAACATTAAATTTATAGAAAATATGCATCATCGTAGGGGGCCCACGTACTAGGAGAGTAGCTGCTGTGGCTCTTGTATCCGAAGAGAATGAGTCGGTAAATGTTCCTATGCCTCAGACTCTTTATGAGTCATCCTAGCCTGCTGAGCAAAAGGGTGGAAACATAAATGTAGCTCAGAGCGCACCAAGAAATTGGGCGCTAAGCCTTATGATGGTACTGGAGACCCTGAGAGAGCCTTATCCTGGTTAGAAAACAATGAAGAAATTTCCCAGGTTATGGGATGCACTGAAGAACAAATGGTTGTATACTCCGTATTTCTATTGAAGGAAGGAGCGAAAGATTAGTGGAAGGGCTTGCAAAAGATAAATTGTAATATCCAATCCCTATTAGTAGTATTGGCGCCTAGATTTCGGTATAGAACAAATAAGACACCGTAGGGTTACTCGATTTTAACCCTATTAGAAATATTTTCTTTATAGTGCACGTGAGAGATATCAGACCTAATTTGGTAATTTCACACTTGATCGGTACGCCGGACGACCCTAGAATATTTTTAGAATTTTTCTCTATTGACTTGGAAAAGAAAATTCTAGTTTACTACATGAATTTCCATTTAAGGGTTATGAATGGAACAAGCCTTTGTTGAGAAACATAATCCATATATTAGAAGAATGGACCAATTAGAAGAAATCTCATGGATTGCCAAGTTGGAAGTTCTAGTTAGTTCTTTGAACTATTCTAACTAAATAGTTACAAATGAACTAATTACATAATTAATTTTTAACTAATGGCAAGTTTTAAGTAAGTTGAAGGGCAAAATGGTAAATTGAGGGAGCACTATATATATGTTAGAAGTGTGTAGAAATTTGAAGAGAGATCAAACCAACACTTAGCCAAAAAAAAGAGAGAAATTCGAGCTTCAAAGGGGGGTGCTGCTACAGTGACTATTCAAGTTTTTTTTTCATGATTTTTCATGTGTAATCAAGCCAAATTAAGGTTACAAACCAATCCCTAAGCTCAATTGAAGTCTCTATTAGTGGAAATTCAAGAAAAAGAGGTCAGAAAAGCATCTTTTATGAGTTTGATAAGTGAGAATTCAAGAATGTGTTAATTAATGTTCTTATGTGTATTCTTGGCTTAGATTGAGTTAAATTCTAGTTTGGAGCTTGAAGGAGTCATCAATTTGAAGAAATTGGCAAGGTGAGAATTAGGGTTTTTGGTGATTTTGTTGTAGAGATTTCAATTGATTGTAATTAGGGCTTTAGAATGAAATTGGCATGATTTTGTTGTAATTGGAACAAGAAATTGAAAAAAGGAATGTGTTGTAACCTAGGGTGAAATTCTGCCACTTTAGGGAAGTTAGGAATTGAGTGGTGTTTTGATTGAATTGTTGTGTGTAAATGATGCATTTTGTGAATGGAATGTATATGGTTGATGAAAAACCCAAAAATGAAGAAAATGGGACATAATTGTCCATGTTGGAAAGGTGAAGGGCAAGTATGTCCAATCAAATGATAAGGTGTTCAATAATTTTCAGGGCGCTGGATGGTGAGTTAGTTTCGATTATGGCTCCGTAACTAAAATCGGGAAGTAGTTTACCTCCGGGCTTTGTATGCCGATTAGGGCATTTAGTAGTTAAATGAGATTCTAGTGTTCGATTTGGTTCTAAATGTCATTTATGGCGCGTAGGTGAGGATAACCGAGAGCGTTAACGGGAGCAGGAATCGGGAGCGAAATTGAGCACGGAGCGGTTGTGAGTAGAAATCTGTCATTTCTTTTACTTTTCGGTTATTATGTTTTCGCACAATGACTATGTATGTTTTATGAGCTTTCGATGCATAAACATGATTTATGATCTTGATATATTCATAGACATGCTTTTACATGATCGATTTGTGAAACAGTTTGAAAATTACTGCATTTGTTTTAAGGCCATTGGTACCCTCAGATTATAATGGTGATGATTGTATTAGACCCGGCCGGTATATCCCGTGCACATGGGCAGGTCTTGGGGGTGTGTCACTAACTCTGGGAAGTTGGGATGTCGAGTCATGTGAGTCGCTCTATGGGTACGGGATATTGTCTCGCTATATGCATGCGATGTAGGATTCCGTTGCGTAGCCAGTGAAATGTCTTGAGATGTCACTGTGGGTGCTACTAGTTGAGGTGCCCTGTGACCTACTCACGTATGCGGTGCTAGTTGAGTCGCTGCGTGGGTATAGAGCTTTAGGGTTACCATTGGTACAATTTAGAAAGAAAATGGCTGAGCGAGGATTTTACTAGTTTTTGATTTACCGATAGCATTTATGCATTTATATGCACACAGTAGTTATTATGTTATATAGATTCTGAATATAGTTTTCCAAAGATGTAGATAAAACCCGCTCGGCAAGATTTCATTAGCATATGATATTATAAACCGTTTTACAATTTTACATCCGTTTTAGAAGCATAATTTCTGCATGTACTTTAGAAATTGCTATCTTTGTATAATATTCTTGTAATTGAACTCTCATTTACACTCACTGAGCTCCTTTAGCTCACTCATTTTATGTTTTATGTTTTAAACCCCTTTCCCAGGTGCAGGTCTCAGAACGCAAGCTGCTGATTCTCCTATCGCCGAGTAGTGGGCCGAATCCAAAGATAATTTTTGTACATGTAAATGTGCTAATAGCACTCTTTACTTTATGCATAATAGTTGTAGGCATGTATATTTGTAAGTATGTATTGAATCAAGAAGAAGAGATTTCCAGTTTATGATGATCATTTTTACTTTTATGATTATGCTTATTTTATGATTTACACGAAATAATTGAGTTGTGTTGGATTTGATTTGAAAAGGACCGGAGGTCCGAATTGCTAGAATTGAGATGTGTTGGAATTAGAAGTGAAATTTCTTTGCAGGTTTATGTGGATTTTCCGAAAAACAGGGGAAACTCTGTCTGTTTGTTTTTAAAACTAAAAAGTCATTTTCATGTATATTACTAGATCTTCTTAGTAGTAACAAGAATTAAAAAGGGGTTCGCCTCGCGGAATTTCTTAACTTACCCAGTTAGGTTCGGAGGAACTTCCGTCGGGGTGCCCGGCAGGGCCGCTGGGATCTATAGTAGAGGGTCTCGGGTCGGGTCCTGTCATAAATGCCGATGGGGTGTCTTAGGAGCTTTTCAAAGAAGAATTTCTGAATAAGTTTTACTTATAAAGTTATAAAGATGGGAAGATAGAGGAGTTCTTCAAGCTAGAACAAGGTTCTCTCTGGGTGGTAGAGTATGAGAAGAAGTTTTCAGAGCTCCTCCATGCTGTTCCCTTTATAGCTGATAGTAAAGAATAGAAGGCTAACCGGTTTACAGTGGGTCTCAATCCTCGGATCAGAGCGTATATGCTATCGGTAGCCCACACTCAGTATGGTGCATTGGTGGAAGCTGTAACTAGAGTTGAAAGAAGCATGGCGATCATCCCTAAACCGAAACAGCAGGGCCAAAAAAGCAGTTGGTCAGGTGGTTCTCGATGAGGACCGAGTAAATTCACACTAACAGAGAGAGATCTATATGGTCTAGTAGTTAAAAACCAAGCCAAGGAGCTCAATCCAGCCAAACTTCCGTTAGGCAACCATTGGCTAGATTTTGAAGCACTGAGGAGAGTTAGAAGAATTTTTTGGTGTGTAATAAATGTGGCAAGGCCCATCTAGGAGATTATAGGAAGGGGACTATCGATTGTTATAAGTATAGTCAAGAGGGCCACTACATAAGAGATTGCTTGAATGATAGAGCTAGCAGTAGGCCAGAAGATAAACCACCAGCTCCGGGACAAACTAGTAGTGGCCGAAGACAGATTCGAGGAGGTCTCTAATTCAAAAGGTCGAGCGACTCGAGCCAGCCTAATAGGAGAGCCGATCGAAGAGGAACTTTTAGAGGACCATAAGGCAGACCTTATACCCAGGCTAGGGTATTTGCAGTACCCAACAGAAGGTGGATGCGGACCTAAAGGTTGTGATAGGTACGATGTTAACTTTTGATTGAGATACTTATGTACTGATAGATCCTAGAGCGACCCATTCTTTTATTTCTATGGAGTTTACTACAAAAGCTAGTATAGCGCCTCAGTTATTAGATTGTGCAGTAGTAGTGTCTTTTTCTACAGGAGACTCCAATATAGCAAAAAGAGTGTATAGGGGTAGTAAAATTAGTATTGAGGGCTAAGAGTTTATAGCAGATTTGATTTTGCTGGCCATCAGTAAGTTTGATGTAATCTTAGGGGTGGACTGGTTGTCTAAATATCGGACCTCAGTGGATTATTTTCGGAAAAAAATTAGATTATGTAGCTTAGGGGGAACGAAAGTTATTTTCTGCGAAGTGCAAAAGTCACTTCCCTTCAGCATGGTATCGGTAATAAAGGCAGAAAAGATGCTTCGAAAGTCGTGTCAAGGGTACTTAGTTTATGCCATAGACGTAAGAGACGGTGGAATGAAATTGAAGGATATTCTAGTGTTAGAGAGTTTCCAAATGTATTCCTAAAGAATCTTCCGAGCTTACCTCCAGATAAAGAGATAAGTTTCGAATAAAAGTAGCTTCTGGAACGCAACCAATTTTTAAAACACCCTACAGAATGACTCTTTCAGAATTAAAAGAACTGAAGGTTTAGGTAGAAGAGTTGGTGAATAAGGGTTTCATCAGACCGAGTACTTCTCCTTGGAGGGCACCGATTTTATTTGTAAAGAAGAAAGACAGAAGTATGAGATTATGCATTGATTACAGAGAACTGAATAAAGTAACGGTACGTAATCAATATCCAATTCCCAGAATTGATGATTTGCTTGATCAGCTACAGGGAGCCAGAGTATTTTTCAAGATAGATCTGAGGTCAGGCTATCATCAATTGAAAATATGGGAGGAAGGTGTTCCTAAGAGGGCCTTTAAGACTTGATATGGGCATTATGAATTCTTGATTATGCTTTTTAGGCTGACTAATACCCCAGCTGCTTTTATGGATCTCATAACCAGAGTTTTTCGATCTTATTTAGATCGGTTTGTGATAGTATTTATTAATGATATACTAGTTTATTCAAGCAGTGAGGAAGAGCATGCAGAATAATTGAGGATTATTTTGCAAACCTTAAAGGAGCATCGGTTGTAAGCCAAACTTAGCAAATGTCAATTTTGGCTAGATAAGGTTGCATTTTTTTGGGCATATAATCTCTGTATAAGGGGTAACAGTAGATCCCCAAAAGATTGAAGCCATAGTGAATTGGAGACAACCCATGAACGTGATAAAGCTTCGTAGTTTCTTGTGTTTGGCTGGATATTATAGGAAGTTTATAGAGGGATTTTCAAAGATAGCCGCTCCTCTAACTAAACTAACCCAGAAAGAAGAAAAGTTTGTATGGTCGAAAGCGTGCCAGCAGAGTTTCAAAGAATTAAAGCGAAGGTTGACTTCAGCCCCAGTGCTTACACTTATGTCAGGGAATGATGGATTTACCATATATTGTGACACTTCCAAACAGGGTCTAGGTTGTGTGCTGATGCAGAAGGAGAAAGTAATAGCTTATGCTTCCAAACAATTAAAGAAGCATGAACAGAATTATCCTGCACATGACCTAGAACTAGCTGCAGTAGTTTTTGCTCTAAGAATTTAGAGGCATTATTTGTATGGGGTTCCTTGTAAGATTTTTACGGACCATAAGAGCCTGTAGTACTTATTCACCCAAAAAGAATTGAATATGAGGCGGAGAATGTGGCTAGAGCTTATTAAAGAGTATAAGTGTACCTAGGAGTACCATTCGGGAAAAGTTAACGTGGTAGCAAATGCTCTCAGCAGAAGACTTGACGGTTCAATAGCTCACTTGAAGGCTGCATATCTATCAATGTTGATAGAATTGAGGTCTTTAGGTATAAAATTAGAATTGTTAAATTCAGGAGCACTATTAGACACATTTCAAGTCCGTCCGATACTGGTTGATCGGATCAGAGAACTACAGACCCAAGATCCACAGGTAGTTAAATTGAAGGGTGAAATCGAGTCTAGGCAGTAGAAGGGTCTTTTAGTGACCGAGGATGGTGTGGTAACATTGAGTTAGAAATTATGTGTTCCGAATGTAAATGAGTTAAGAAGGGAGATTATGGAAGAAGCTCATTCTTCTGTATATGCTATGCATCTAGGGAGCACAAAGATGTATCGTGCCCTGAAAAAGTACTACTAGTGGAAGGACATGAAGAAAGATATAGCCGAATTTGTCTCAAGATGCCTAACTTGCTAGCAAGTAAAAGCTGAGCATTAGAAACTTGCAGGGCTCTTGCAACTTCTTCCGATTCCAGAGTAGAAATAAGAGAGAATAACGATGAACTTCATGGTAGGACTTCTATATAGCTAGAGATGCAATGACGCAGTATGGGTAATTATTGATAGACTGACGAAATCTGCCCATTTCTTACCCATTAGAAGCGGTTATTCTTTAGATAAATTGGCCCAGTTGTACGTAGATGAGGTGGTACAATTCCATGGCGTTCCAATATCTATTGTGTCAGATAGGGATTCACGGTTCACTTCCCGATTTTGGCCCAGCTTACAGAAAGCTCTAGGCATAAAATTGAGTTTCAGTACGGCCTTTCATCCATAGACGGATGGTCAATCTGAGCGGATAATTCAAACACTCGAAGATATGCTTAGAGCGTGTATTATGGAGTTTGAAGGGAGTTGGGATACTTATCTACCACTAATGGAATTCGGCTACAACAATATCTACTAGACAAGCATCGAGATGGCACCATATGAAGCATTGTATGGAAAGAAGTGCAGAACTCCAGTTTGTTGGGATGAGGTAGGTAAAAGGAAGCTGATCGGCCCAGAAATTGTCCAGATTACTTCGGAAAAGATTCAACTTATCAAGTAGAGATTGAAAATAGCTAATGATAGACAAAAGAGTTATGTAGATAATAGAAGAAGAAACTTGGAGTTTCAAATTGGTGATAAGGTTTTTCTGAAGATATCACTATGGAAGGGAATAATAAGATTCGAAAAACGAGGAAAGCTGAGTTCCGGATACATTGAGCCATACGAGATAGTTGAAAGAGTTGGGAAGGTAGTATATCATCTGTGATTACTAGAAGATCTGGCTAGAATTCATGACGTGTTTCACGTTTCCATACTTCATAAGTATTTAGAGAAGACGTTTGAGGTTGAAATAAAAAATTTAAAAATAATAGCTATAGTAATATATGTACATGTAGTTGTGATTATGGCTCACATCTTCCTCTAGTTTTACGTTCAGAAACAGTTTAAATGCTCTATATGGATCAGGGATAGGCTTCCCATCCAATTTTCTTATAAATTTGCAAACAGGGTCTTTTAAAGTCACATTCTCGAGACTGTACCGCTTATGTTCTTTTATGAATATGTCCTATAATTCACGAATTTTAATATGCACATATATACTTGGATGCGTCTCAAGAGTCAATAAGATATCATCTAAAGACTTCTTACTTAGGCCATCCTTAATGAACCTAATTTTATTTTCGCAATTTATAAACACCATTCTTAAAATGCGACAATGTGTGTAGCAAGTCGTGCGTGCATACTTGTAACAAATATTTAATCTTTTTGCCCTTCACGTTTTTTATAAAAGAGCTTTTACTTAAGCCAGGTGTTTACGCTCAAAATATAACGCGGCTATCGCAGTATAGATTGAGGTGTCGATCCCACGAGGAAGCTCTTGACAAAATAGGTTGGTGAAGTAAAATATTAAAGAGGTAGCAAATGATAAATTAATTGATTTAAGTGGATGAGATAGAATTGTCTATAATTTGAAGGAAATGTCTTATGATAATTCAAGTAAGGCTTTGAGAATTACAATTATGCTTTATAAATCTACTCTACACTTTGATTCAATGCTTATAACTTAATTGAAAATTTCACATCCCAAACAATCAATCGAAAGATAAGTAAAATATAGCACATTTGATAACACATGTATTTGATGTAATTAAACTCTTTGCAAGCATTAACACACATCATGTTCATTTATACAAGTTATCTAAGATCGGTAATATATCACTTTGATAATATTACAGTAAAAGATCAACTTGAATATCAAACATTTATTGCCTTTATATGTTATCCAAGATCGACAATATATCAATTTGACAATACTGCAGTAAAAGATTAACATATAAAACAATGTAACTAGTAATAATTATAGTTCACCAAGAATCACATAAGAAAAGCATGACTGAACTTATATGAGACATGAGAATTATAATCTTTGGATTATAGAAAATAGAATAGATAAGAGTTTAATCAAAACCAAACTTACAAACATTTGTAGCTCTTTGCAACGAATCAAAGCATATAAGTAGATTTATTACACATAAAAGTTCATCTCTTAGCCTTGCCAAAAACTCTAGCCTAAATTACAATACATGTTAATGAGAAGAAAAAAAGATAGAATTATCTCATAATGAAAACGTCCTAAGAGCCTCCTTATATAGGCAATGAATGAAAATATGTCATGAATGACATCAATCTTCAATAATTTTAGGTCAATAACTCATTTATTCAATTGCAGTACATTTTTGATAATGTAAATGACTGATTTAGATTCTGTAGCCGACATAAAAGTTGTAGACTTTTGTCTCTTCTTTCCATAGGCACCACGTTCATGGAAATTGGATGAGTATCCAATGAGATATGAGGAACATTCCAAAGATATATAAGATTTTGGCCAACAACTATTTTACCCACTTGCAATGCAATTTGGTCCATGATAACGACTGATTTCGACTTTACCATCAACATACGAGTTGTTGATAATTAAGTCAAAATTTCACAAATTCAAGAATTATACCAATTGAGTACATATTTTGTGAGATACGGTCCAACGTGAGTTGGGTCAAGCTGGGCGAAAGTTGTAGCCCGATTCTATTGTATCTCAATTTTTGGCCCATAACATGTTGGATTTGGCTTTTCTACTATTCTTTAAATTTGTGTAAGATTGAGTCATGTTGCATCAGGTTCAAGAATTTCTTCATTTTGATTTCTACATTAAGAGTTATGTCCATTTTACCTAAACCTGTCCAAATAACATTTATCAATCACAATTTAAGGAGAATACTTTATTTCAAGCTAAAAATACAGAAAATGCTAAAATTAGTGACATTAAATGGTGACTGAATCTCTTAATAAATATGCATTTTTATGTGTTTATCACCAGACATGTAGGAAATTAATGAGTCTGAAAACTCGCCTGCCAATCGAACTTTGGCTTCAATTATCCAATGTACATCAGCAATTATATTCATAATCATTAATAACCTTAATCTTTCACATCTTACTTGGTAAATATTCTTTAAGGCATTTTGAGGTAATGAGGGAAAACATTATTTTAAATTCATTAGAATGTCATTCATTTTTTTAAGAAAGGAGAAGAAGAGAAGGTATCACTAATTATGAGAAACTGACAAAACCAACTTAAAATATCACAGAGTGCCATTATCTGTCACTTAACGAGGTGCAAAATAAAATTTTTACAAAAATATTAAATTAACCTGCAAGTAAAAAAAAAGTTAGAAGAAGAATAAATATATATAATTATGTAAATATGTAAAACAAAGATTAATTGGTCTCGTAACAAGGGTCAGACAGGGACACAAATTCTTCATGAAAAGATTGGTTTTCTAGTAATGGCTTGTGTTTTTGCCCAATTACCTTAAACACATTACCATTTCTAAGATTTTCAGTGTCAATTGTTCCATAAGAGTACGCATTTTTCACAATAAAAAGGCCACTCCATCTTGATCTTAATTTTCTAGGGAATATATGAAGTTGAGAATTATAAAGTAAAATCTTTTGACTAGTATCAAATATTTTTCTTTGAATTTTTTGATCATGAAAAGCTTTGATTTTAACTTTATGAATTTTTGAATTCTTATATGCATTATTTTTCAATTCTTCAAGTTCATTTATTTGTAATTTACGTATCTGTCGAGCTGAATCAAGATTTACATTAAAAGTTTTAATGGCACAGTATACTTTATGCTCAAGTTCCACAAGTAAATGACAAGATTTTTCATAAACTATCCTATAAGGAGACATACATAATGAAGTTTTAAAACAGTTCTATAAGTCCAAAGTGCATCATTAAGTCTTAAAGACCAATATTTGAGATTTGGGTTTATGATTTTTTTCTAAAATTTATTTTATCTCCCTATTTTCCAGTTTAACTTGTCCACTTATTTGAGGATGATAAAATGTGGCAACTTTATAAGTAATACCATATTTTTTCATTAATGTTTCAAATGGCCTATTACAAAAGTGCTTACCTCCATCACTTATAATGGTTCGAGAGATTCCAAATTGACTCAAGATATTTTCTTCCAAAAATTTCATGACCGTTTTATGGTCATTATTTCGACATGGAATAGCCTAAATCTATTTGAGACATAATCTACAGCGAATAAGATATACGTAAATCCAAATGATAGTAGAAATGGTCCCATGAAATCTATCCGCCAACAATCAAATATTTCAATAACAAGAATGAGGTTCAAAGGGATCACGTTTTGTTTTAAAATAGATCCTCATTTTTGACCATTTTCACACGTTATACAAAATGTATGTATATCTTTAAATAAAGTGAGCCAATAAAATTCATACTACAAGATTTTTGTAACTGTTTTCTTTGATATGAAATGTCCCCCACATGCTTCAAAATGATAAAATTCAATAGCTCTACTTCCTTCATTATTGGGTATGCATCTTCAAAATATTTGGTCAGAACAATATTTGAAGAGATAAAGATCATCCCAATAAAACTTCTTACCTCAGTTAATTTTTTTTTTTTATCTTGAGCATTCAGTTGAGGTGGCATTTCTCCTATTACAAGAAAATTAACAATATTAGCATACCAAGGTATTGTAACAGTAGAAAATAAAAATTCATTGAAAAAAGAATCATTAATGGGTGTTATTTCTGTTGGTGAATCTAGCGTGAGTCTTGATAAGTGATCTGTAACAATATTCTCAACTCCCTTCTTATCTTTGATAGTGATATTAAATTCTTGAAGCAATAGAATCTATCGAATCAGTCTTAGTTTTGCATCATGTTTTGACATTAAGTACCTTAAAGTAGCATGGTCAGTAAATACAATAGTTGAAGAAGCAATTAAGTAAGAACGAAATTTGTCTAATGCAAATATTACAGCAAGTAATTCTTTTTCAATTGTTGTGTTATTCATTTTTGCACTGTTTAAAGTTCTACTTGCGTAATAAATTATATAGGGTTTACCTTCCTTTCTTTGTCCCTATATAACACTAATAGCATAGTCACCGGTATCACAAATGAGCTTAAAAGGTAAAGACTAGTCAAGAGATTGTATGATAAGAGCAGATGTTTACAGATCAATTAAGTTTTCAAAGTTCTTGAGTCTACTCAAATGATACATCTTTTGCTAAGAGGTCATAAAGAGGTCTAGATATAACACTAAATGTCTTAAAAAGGATCAAACTTCTCTGACTATTTTTTGTAGGGTCAAATAAGCAATGAGTTTGACTTTTGCCTTATCCACTTTGATTCTTTTAAAAGAAACTATATGTCACAAAATAATTTTAGAAGTAACCATGTAAAGGCATTTTTCCTAATTCAACACAAAATCATTTTCTTTACATCTTTTTAAGATATTTTCTAAGTTTTCAAGACAATTATCAAAAGAATTTTCAAACACAGTTAAATCATTCATGAAAACTTCTAAATAATGGTCAACTATGTCATTAAAAATCCTTAACATGCATTTTTAAAATGTTGCTGGGGCATTACAAAGTCCAAAAGGCATTCTTCTAAAAGCAACGGTTTTAAAAGGGCATGTGAAGGTAGTATTTTTTTGGTACTCTAGTGCTATAGAAATTTGATAATAGCCAGAATAACCGTCTAAAAAGTAATAGTAGGGATGTCTTACTACTATTTTTAAAATTTGGTCAAGGAATAGTAAGGGAAAATAATTTTTTTTAGTGGCAGAGTTCAACTTCCTATAATTTATACACATCTTCCAACTAGATGAGAGTCGAGTTGGTATTAACTCACATTTGTAATTTTTAATAACTGTGATTCTAGATTTTTTAGTACTACCTGAGCAGGACTTACCCATTTACTATCTGAGATAGGATAGATGATTCCTACTTCAAGTAATTTGAGAACGTCAGCTCTCATTACCTCTTTCATATATGGATTTAATCTCCTTTGAGGTTGTTAAAAAGTTTTGGTATTATCCTCTAGGTGTATTCTATATGTGCAAATCAAAGGATTAATGCCTTTTATGTCTTTTAAAGCCACCCAATTGCATTTTTATGCATTTTTAATACTTCAATTAACTTACCTTCATGTTCGCTTGTGAGTGTAGAAGAGATTACCACCGAGTAAGTTTGTTTCTCTCTAAGAAATACATATTTTAGTCCTTCATGTAGAAGTTTCAACTTCAACTTTAAAATTTTGTTCTGTTTATCCTTATTTTCTCTTAATTCTTTAAATTTTGGTTTCGATCCTTTATTTTCAATCACCTGTACATAGTCAAGTAAAGAACATATATCAGATATTTCAGGATCTAATTGTATGTTTGACTCAAATAAATTTATTAAACACATTTATAGGGAATTGGTAGAACTCTTTTTTTGAATATGATCCTCCACAATCATTTTAATTATGTCGGCTTCTTCACTTTTATCATCCCCCTTATGTGGTTGATTACACATATTGAAAATATTAAGCTCAAGTGTTATGTTTCTAAATAAAAGCTTCATTACTCTATTCCTACAGTTAATCAAAGCATTAGAAGTTGCTAAAATTAGACGATCCAAAATAACAGGCATCAGATTACATCCTTTAATAGGTTCTGCATCTAAGACAACAAAATTCATAGGATATATGAATTTATCAACTTGAACTAAAATATCTTCCACTATCTTTTTTGGCATTTTTATTGATCTATCAACAAGCAAAAGAGTTACAGAAGTTGATTTTAACTCACCAAGATTGAGTTATTGATAAACTGAATATGGCAGTAAATTCACACTAGCACCAAGATCAAGTAAGGCTTGTTCAATTTTATGACTTCCAATAATATATGAAATTGTAGGACAACTAGGATTTTTATATTTCAAAGCATTATTGTTCTGAAGAATGGCACTTACATGTTCAGCTAAAAATACTTTCTTTTTTACATTCAGTTTTCTTTTTACTGTGTATAAATCTTTCAAAAATTTTATATAAAAAGAAACCTATTTAATAGCATCCAATAAAGAAATATTAGCTTTCACATGTTTGAAGATTTTAAAAATTTCAGGATTGTGATTTATCTTTTTAACATTACATAATGCATAAGGAAATAGGGGTAGAGGTGAGGGTTTGATATTTTCTTCACTAGGTGTAGGTTCAACGCTTTCCTTACCCTTAGAGATTGATTCATCGCTCTTATGAGGTTCAGGAATGTGTTTTTCAACAATTTTACCATTCCAAAGAGTGATAAGCATTTTAACTTGATCGATGTGTTGGCTTCCTGAACTACATGCATTTGAGTTATGTTGTCCTTTGGGGTTTGGTTGTGGTTGAGAAGAAAATTTTCCTTTCTTATGGATGTAGTGTGGATGCAAATTTAGTAAAAGTATATTTCAAATCAGTAAATGTTTGAGCATTTTAAAAATTAATAGGCTCTTGCTTTTCAATGAATGCATGCAAAGTTTCTTCAAGATTTTTCTTAGGAGGTCGGATATATGGTGTATAACCTTTATGGTTTTGAAAATTTTGGTGTGGTTGAAAAGGTAATTGTGAAACCTGTGTTAAAGTGTCATTCCTGCACTAAAATTCGGATGATTTCTCTAATCAGGATTATAGTTTTATGAATATAGGTTATTGTTTAACTGCTTGAATGTATTTAGAACATTGGCTTGTTCATGGAGACATTCCTTAAATGCAGACAAAGTTAAAAAATCATTGGTAGTGATCATGGGTTTCATATATGTGACATGTAATTTCTTAAACGAATTTTAATTGATCACTCATTTTCATTTCTAAGGTTTTGACTTTTCTAGCTGGGGATGCTAATTTGGCTTGAAGGTCATGGTCTTCCCTAAGATGATAAATATCTTCACTAGATGTAGTGGTTTGAGTTTTGCTAGGTGCCTCACAAGTACTAGCAGTGTTCTAATTTTGAGCATTTTTTGCTAGTAAGTCTCGATAGTTCATTGCATCTTTTGGTCTTTATGCTCAAATGTTCCATTACACATCATTTCTACCATTTGCCTAACTTGAGGTGTTAAGCCTTCGTAGAAAGTTGAGACAAATCTCCAAGTTTCAAAGCCATGATAAGGACAGGTATTAAGCAATTCCTTATACCTTTCCTAACATTGGTAAATGGCTCTCCTGGTTTTTGAAAAAAAAGTGGTAATTTATCTTTTAAAAGAATTTGTTCTGTATAGAGGAAATTTGTTTTTAGAAATTGTTGTTACATCTCATCCCATAAAAGAAATGGATCCTGGCTTAAAGTTTTGTAGCCATGTTTTAGCTTTATCTTTTAAAGAAAAAGAAAAAAGCTTAAGTTGAATTGTGTTCATGCTACAATTTTTTTATTATACGTGTTACACACTTCTTCAATGGGTAAAAGTTGGATAATGCCCGGCTTAAAATTAAAATATGTTCAATTTGGAGGAAAAACTAAGCAAGATGGTGCACCGGTTTGTGTAGCGTTCATGCAGTCTCTAAGTGTCCTAGGTTAGTTATGGTCATTATGTTGGGACTAATTGTCCCCTGGGTCTATGAGTCCCTTAATTTGATTATCGGTCATAATGTTAATTGGTGAAGAATGAGAAGATAAAGGAGAATCCAACAAATTATCACAGGAAGTTCTAAAATTACCTTTCACCAAATGATGAGAATTAGGATCTCGAAGCCAACCACTCATACAAAGAAATAAAATAAAATACAATAACAATAAATAATATAAATAAGAGGAAAAAAATTAAATAAAAGAAAATAAAATAGGCAAAACTAATAATTAAATAAAAGTTAGATAAATAGTACAAAGTTATATTAGTAAATGTTAGATTAGGCAATGCTAGATTAGAATAATAAAAAGTTAGTAAATAAAGAGTAGGAAGTTTAGCCTTCCATAAAAATAATAAGTAAAGAATTAATAAAGTAAAGCAAGTTAAGAGGCTTAGCCTTCTGTAAAAATAAAATAAACAAACAAAAATATATATTAATTTCACTTTTCCGGCAATGGCGCCAAACACGTGACACGTCCAGAATATATGAGTTTATTCTCAAGCACAGAATTGTTGAATTAATAAATAATTCGGTAACAACGGGGTCGATCCACAAGAAAGTGGAATCAAAATTACAAACTATAAATACTTTAAAGACAGTTAATGCAATATAAGATGTTTGCAAATATTAATTCAATTAACCAATTAAAATAAAAGTTAAGGTTAGGGGGATCTGCTCTTGGCATATGAAATAAGAATATATTCAACTCGTTTTATAACTCAATTGGAATCCTTAAACGAAGGAGGTTCCAATCGAAAAATATAATAATTAAAGTTCATCACCATTTATATATTAACTGGTATTGATTTCTTTCAATTATTATAAACCAAATCTTATAAATGGGTTCAAGTATTTATTATGCTAATATTTTTATTTGTCTACAATAAATCAAGACTCTCACTTTAAAAGAAAGGGTATTTACGCCAAATCTTGTAAATAGTTTTAAAAATTTATTGTGTCAACTATAAAAATTATCTATAATAAATCAAGATACACCACTTTAGAAGAAAATGTATTAATATTACAAATAAAATAAATACATCATATATAAATTTTTATAACTTAAGAATGAAACATTAAATTCATAAATAAGAGTTAAGTGTATCTTATTACCTTGCCAAGAGTTTCACTATTTCACCTTAGAAAAAATAAAATTATTTGGACATAATAAAACTAAAGAAAAAAAAAAGAAATGGAAGAAGAGATAACATGACTTTAGAATAGTAAATAAGAGAAATAATTTTACAAAGAGATAATACAAAAGACGGTTGTTTTGAATTAAAATATAGCTCTCTAATTACATCATTTGGGCATAAACATGCTACCTATTTATAGAAAAATATGGATAAATTAAGACGAATGAAAAGGGAATCACTTGGATGATAAAAGTCAAGAAGCGTGACAAATAATTTACATTGATTATCATTAATACACCCACTTGATTATCTAATTTAGAATTGATGTGTTCTAAATTAGATGTTACTTAAAAAATAAAAGTTGTAGACAAGTTTATTAACATTTCAAATTGAGTTGTCTCATACATATTAGATACATATTTCTATAATTATGAGCCAAATATTAATGACTGTTTGGATTGAGCCTGTATTGCAGATCAGTTCTGTTTTAGGCTATTTTCAACCTCTACGGGCTCAAATTTCAAATGCTCTGTGAAATACAATATATTATCCCATTGAGTCATCTTTTCAAAGGATTAAGAATCACTCTAATTAATTTCTTAGGTAGAAAGGTATGCCTATTTTATTAAACATACCACAAAATAGTTAAAACTAATTAGGTACAATATTGTAAACATACTTAAGTTAAAGGAGGGTGGGGTTAAAGACACTAGTAATACAAAAAAATGATTTAAAATTCTTATTAAATGTGTAATTTCAAGTATTCATTAGTGACCACAGTTTAGATATTGCATAATAGTCTGCATTACCCTAACACCCTACGTTGGACCACTAATGGCCATTATCTTAAACACATAAAGCACCCTATTATGTTTCTTACCCTAAAATCTTATAGATCCTTTTTATACCCTTAGTTTTTCTTTTTTCACTCTAACCGAATACCCTTTCTCATCAAGCTTACCTAGGGATATCAAGTTCCTTATCATATTAGGAATATGCCTTGCAACACGTAAGTACCTAGTTTCTCCATATTGCATCCTCAGCCTTATGTCACCAACTCCTATGATCTTATAAGTCATGTTATTCCCTATAAGAGTTTTACCTCTCGTGGCTTTGTAATTGGTGAACAAACGCTAGACCCAAAATCTAATATCCATTTTCTAGCGTAATGATACTTTAAGGCTAGCAACATGTCTACAATTTTGGTATCTTCCCCAAGACTACCAATAGTAGCACACCTATCCTGCCCTTTTGATCTAGGACAGTCCTTCACAAAGTGCCATTCCTTAAAACAAAGGAAACTCTTCTTGGATCTCCTCCTTTATTAGTTACTTTTTTTCCCTTGTACAAGCAACACTGCTCCACACTTAGATTTAGATCTCTTTATCAATTCTTTTGAATTTAATGTTGCCTTGACATTTTATAATAACATATCTATAAAAGTTCATTGGCAACGAACTTAACAGATTATGGCCTTATTTTAATCCTCAGTCTTGATGCTCAATTGCTTAAGACTTATGTTGAACTTGTCAATGTGAGCTCTTAATGAAGATCCCTCGTGCATAGTTAACTAATGTAGTTTCTTCTTTAGAAGACGTCTATTCATAAGTGACTTCTTCATGTATAATACCTCAAGTCTTTTCCATTGCCCTAACGCAGTTTCTTTATCACTAACTTCCCTTAATTTTTCTAAAACGTGTCCCAATATTTCTCTCTAAACTTTGAGGTTGTCATCCTTAACTAGTTAAGGAATTGACTTCCTTCAAGGCTGGGTTTAGCCCTTCCTTCACTAGTAGAGCCTTAACCTTCATCCTTCAAAGATTAAAGTCATTATCAAACCTTTACTCTGATACTAGTTTGTTAGAGGAACCGCTCTTATCTTTGTGAGAGTAGGTTAAAGTAAAAAACCCTAATCAAGTTAAACCTTGAACCTTAATCTCTTTGCATAGTAGAAAAACTAAAATATCAAGAAAATTAGTAAGAATATAAAACAAATAATAAAGAGCACAACACAATCACTTATGTGGTTTAGCCAATTGCCTATGTGCACGGTGGATCCAAGGATCCTAACCTCTCTTATTAACTCCTTCAAGAATTTTCAAGAAAACACAATGAAGAACCCTTAACAGGATCTAATATTTAGTGTACCTTTACTCTTTCTCGAATAATGAACACCTAAATAAATGGTTTCACTCTAGCGTACACAAGCACTTAATGTCTACCTAATTCTTCAATTTCTTAGAGTTTCTCTTAATGCTTAATTTAAACTAAAGGGTTTACAAAAATTTATATGGGGATTATTTCGTGCCTACTAACCTTAATTCTAATTGGAATAAGAGTCTATGTGTTTTAGAAGTCTAAAACACACCAAAACTCAGAAGTTTGAAGCCAAAATAGAATTTTCCCACTCTAGCGTGATGGCATTGGGTGGCCAACATTATGGCGTTGGTGTGAATTCGACCCAATGCTGTAGCTATGGGTTTCTAGCATCGCGGCGTTGCGGCCTGGACTACCGGTCCTCGTCTTTCTTGCCTCCTTTCGTGTCTTCGAGTTCTGTTGCATTTTCCTATGCCTATTCCACACGTTCGACACGTTCTAGACTTCTTGTGACTCTTTTTTTATATTTATATTCTTTATAATTCTTACCCAAACATAATTGTTGAATCACCAAATCTCCAATAGTCTGGTTCAACTAAAACAAAATGAATAATATTGTTTTATACTTATTGTTTTAGTGGTTAATCAATTATTTTATCTAGTACTCAAGAAAGTTTAATGTTTAATTATACCTCTTAATTAATGAGGAAGTATAAGTGTTTAAAAATTTGTTATAAATAAATAATTATCTTATGAATTATAGCACGTTTACAGAGTAAAAAGAAATTCTTAAAAATGTGGAAATCTCTTTATAGTGTTAATTATGCCATGTAGCATTATGACTTTTTGTGAGGTGAAGTCCTAAAAGTCATGCAATTTTTCTCCATTTTGATCAATGTCAAGTTTCAATCAATCACCCATCACCATTAATTTTTGAATTCCGTTCATTCTCATCTAGAGCTCACTTATATATTGTTTGACAACTTTTCATGGGTAATATTATACATTTTATTTTAAGTTATTTATTTTAATTTTTTTATTCAAATAATATATCATTTTCTTAATATTGTTATTCTATTAGACATTAATTATACAATAATATAGGAAAAAATTACTTTATACAAAAAAATAAAAGCTCTAACAAAAAAAAAGAAGAAATTTACATATAATTTAAATTGTGAAGTAAATAATCATAATTAATCCATATAAATTGTTTACCTACTGCAAATGCCAACTTTATGCAATAACTCCATTGTTATCATTTTAAACATTCAAAACCGCTCGAACTCCAAAATAAATAGACAATATTAAACTAAACCTTCTATTTCATTTGTATTAATTGAAGTAAAAGTTGGATCCAAAATTTTTATAAATAAGCAAAATTTGGTATTGGGACGTCTCGGAATTGACACGTGTTAAATTTTAATTGTTAGAATTTGACATATCACTAAGTCTTAAAAGAATAAGTTGGATATAGTACTTGGACAAGTGTTCAACACTTATCATGTACTTGATTATTTTAATAAAGCTTAATAGTTAAGTTTGGTATAAGATTTTGACTAGTGTTAGACACTAGTTATGGACTTGATTATTTTATTAAAACTAATTGAATAAGCTTTTTTAATGCTTTAATACTTGAACAAGTCCTTTGACATTTGTCTCATTTGTAATGGTCTTAATTATTTTAATAAAGTTTATTGCACAAGTTTTGTTTATGGAAATGGACACATTGTTTTAGATGGTGACAAGTGTACCTTTAGTACTTACAATAATTAAAAGCTTAAGAGATATTTTGTAAATGGCTTAGGAAAGTATTTGGCCAATTAGATAAGAATAAGGAAAAAAAATGGTTTTTGCCTTTTATCCATCTTGTAAAAAGGGGTTAGAACACATGAGTGAAAAGTACACAAAAATGGGATTTTGTCTTTATCTTTTACAAGAGACATATTCAGTAAATAGAGAGAAATAGAAGCAAGAGTTGCATTTTTTCTCTCAAGCCAAATTTAGCCAAGTGAAAGAGTTCCAAAGAGTTTAACTGTTCAGCTAAAATCCTACAAAATAAAAGCTATAATTCTAGCCTCTTGATCCCAATTGTGTCAAGGACTAAAGTTGTTCAAGAGAACACTTCAAGATAAGACATTGAGATCAATTTGTACAACAACATCACTGGCGATTCATCAAAATTTTCTATTATTGATGGAATTGCTTGAGTTTATGTGGTTTTAAAATGCATATTATGCTTCTGCTACATGGTGTATGACACATACTTGCATTTCACTAACCACACACAATCATACACTTAATCCGTATTAAACTACAACAAAAATGGTATTAGAGCATACTGTGTGACGTGTGTAACATAAGAGTCATGTATTATCGGACAATCGAGTAAATTTATGATGTTTGACGTCAAGGCCTAAAACAATGGGCGATGCAGCTTCAAGAATTGACATTGCAGTGCTAGACCTTTATTTGATGTTCATTGGAGTGTTCATGGCTTTCATTCCCTTTTAATTTTTATATGCATTTGATGCTTATATTATGCAATTATATAACTTTTATAAAAAATTGTGATCATTTGTTTACGTTGTTAATCACAACGGGAGCTCTACTAGTGGGGTTAGTTGTGCTTGCATAAAACAAATATATATTTGAAAAAATTTGTCCTTATAGGATGCGGATAGTTTCAAAAAATATCTCTAAATCAGATTCAAATGTATTTGATTTTATGAAAATGTTATACTTGAACCATTTTGTCAACACAGTATTAGACAAGTCACCTTGATCTCTCTTAATATTGCTAAAGCGTGAGGGATTGGTCAGAGTCGTTTAGACTATATCGGTTAAACATGATATGAGACAAATTTAAGCAAATGTATTGCCCAATATTGCTAAAGCATTAGGGTAGTATCAGTAACTTATATTTGATCATTGATAAGTTAATCTAGAACACACTTACCCAATATTGTCTACCTTTTAGGTTTACAAAGACCAATATTACTAAAGCGTAGACAAGTAAAATGCCAATTGGGTCTAATTCTTACTATAAAGCTTAAAGTGTTTGAATTTTTATTTTTTTCATTTGATAGATTAAAAGGAATATATAAAGTAGTGGGAGAACATTTTTAGATTGAAAACATATAACTTGTTAAATCCATGATCTAAAGTATTTTAACGATTTGAAATATTTCGCTAACATCTCTTCTTTTATCTTGTAAAGATAAGATGGCTTCGAGTAATCCACTAGTATGCATACTTGATGCACACCAATTGAAGGGTGCCAAAAATTATTCTGATTGACTTATGATATATCCTAGAGCCAGAGTAGCTAAGATATATCATAGATCAGAAGAAGCCTAAAGGTATTTCTGATAATACCTCTTTAGAAGAAGTTGAATTCATTAATTATATAATGAAGAATGAGATTCTCACTCAATATAGTCCTCTGGTACTCTTCAACATAATTAAGTGAAAGAAGTTACAAAGAGAAAATTACAATTAGATCTCTTGTGTTTCGATGCAGTTAAGTCTCCAAAGAGTGGATTTATTATAGTTAAGACATTATTATGATAATATTGTCTCTACACTTACAAAATCACTAAGAAAAAAGGTCATCAACTGTATCTAAGTGAAAAAGAAGAGAATGTACTACAAATATCTCCATAATTTCTCAAAGAATTGTTTGTACCATACAAATCTCTTTTTGTCAAAATCAAAAGTAACTTAATGAGATTTGCTTCATCTAAGTCATCTTTAGTTTCTTTATAAAGGTACTCGACCATATCTTTTATAGATGAATAATGCAGCTACTTTATTTAGTAGCATATCTTTAATTAGTTTCTCGAATTGGACAATGCTTCTTTACATTTTCCATCTAGAATTAGGAATGATTTAATTTATAGCTCAGATAAATTCTAACCAAAAAAAGTTATGCACTGAAGAAGAGTGCTTACCATACATATCCGTCTTTATCAACGTAACGAATAACTAAATGCCATCATTTTCATTCAAGTCACTTTTAGTTTTGTGATAAAGGCACTCTACCATATATTTATGGCCTAAGGATGTAGCCATATTAATTAGTAGCATTCCACTATTGTCTTGAATAATAGCTATGGCTTTATCTTGCTCCATCATAACCCTAGCGAGTTCCACCTTTCTAGATGCTACGGCAAGAAAAAGAGCTGTATGTCCATCTTTATTTTTTTGAGCTAAATTTATATTAATGGCACTTGGTCTTTGGTTCCCTGACCTACTAATACTAATGTGGTTAGTTTTAAGTGGGTTTATAAAATCAAATACAAAAGGATGGCACTATTAGCATATATTAGTCATGATTGGTTATGAAGGGATTTACCAAAGTTCCCGAATTTGACTTTGATGAGACTTTTAGTCCTACAATTAATTTGATGAGACTTTTAATCCTATAATTACTTGTATTAACTATTGCCATTAGTGCCAGTTGGACCATCTACTTCATGTTCGTAATGTATTCTTACATGGTCAACTTAAAGAAACCGTTTTTATGGAACAACCTCTTGAGTTTTAGGATTCTATCCATCCCTCCTTCATGTGCAAGCTGTACAAAATAATTTATGGACTGAGATAGGCAACACACGCATGCTTTGAGTGCCTCTGAAAGGCTATGTAGGAACTTGGTTTATGCAGTAGCAAAGCTGATCCATCATTATTTTTTTAATGATAATTCCATATGTCTTCTACTAATCTATGTAGACGATGTAATTGTTACAGGAAATGATAATACTGCCATACAGTCTCTCATTCAAAATCTCAGCTATAACTTTGCCTTAAAAGATCTTGGCCTTTTACAATATTTCTTGGGCATCGACGTACATCAGTTTAGTCAAGGCCTCATTTTGTCACATGCAAAATATATAAAAGATCTCCTCCTTAAAGTAGGTATGAATGGTTGTACCCCTATCAAGACCCCATGGCTAGTAAATCTCTCATTCGGCCGATGACAATGAGTTCGTTAATGCAATAGAGTATCGTACTTCAGTTGAAAGTCTTCAGTATCTTACGTTCACTAGGCTAGACATCACGCACGCCATCAACAAAGTTTGCCAACATTTTTAGAGTCCAACCAAAGCAAATTTTCATGCTGTTAAAATGATCCTTAGATATCTTTAAGGAACTCTTAACTTGGACTTTCAAAATAAGAGGACTCTTACTCCCACAAGGAATAGGGTTAGTAGGCATAAAATAAACCCTATATAAATACTTATAAATCCTTTATTTTAGATTAAGCATTAAGAGAGACTCTAAGAGAGGGGAAGAACTGGGTAGACACTAAATGCTTGTGTGCGCTAGGGTGGAACCTTTGTTTAGGTGTTCATTATTCGTGGTAGAGTAAGGGTATATTAAACACTAAGTTATTTTGAGAGTTCTTTAATTTGAGTTTTCTTTGTAAAATCTATAAGGAGTTAATAAGAGAGGCTAGGATCCTTGAATCTACCGTGGACGTAGGTAATTGGCCGAATCATGTAAGATTATGTTGTGCTCTTTTATTTTCTACTTTGGATTCTTACTATTTTGCTTGATAAATAGGTTATTCCATTGCGTAAAGAGGTTAGGGTTCTAGGTTAAACTTGAGGTTCTTCGCTTCAATTTAATCTCAAGAGGGAGAATGGCATTTACTCCCTTAACATAAATATTCAAAGTTGTAATAAGCTATCTCTTTTTTGCAAAACTAGGTGAAATTTCACTTATTTAATGCTTCACACTACTTTGATATATAAATATTTTTTTTCTCATTTAAAACAACGAGAGTTATATAAATGTTTGCCTTATGAAAAAGATTGGTTATTAAGATGAGAGATTTGTGATAGACTAAAAATATTTTTTTTAAGATATTGAATTATTTTTTGGTACCAAATATCCTACTGCCAACCTTTATTTTCCAGAGATTTGTAAAATTACATTGTCGATTTTTGAATGGGTCACTTCTATGTATGATGAGATAAGCAGTATGTCATCAAATATGATGACAATTTTTGACAAGTATTGAAATATAATTCATGATATAATGGTTGCGGCTACTGTTTTGGATTCAAGATTTAAGATGAAGTTGTTGGAGTTCTACTTTCCAAAAATTTACCAACATAATTTTGTAGTTGAAATTGGAAAAGTTAGTAGGATTTGTTATAAGTTGGTGGAAGATTATCAGTTAAAGTACATAATAGGACAAAAAGCTTCTCAATCTCTAGTTGTTCATCTTCTCAATCAAATGTGGTTTATATGGAAAAGGTGGATCCTTTAGCATCGTTTGACTTATTTATTTGTAGCTAGTAAGCATATAAAGTAAAAGCTAGACCATTATTTAGAGGAACATGTTTTACTTAGATCTTCTAACTTTGATATATTAGCTTGGTGGAAAGCGAACGAGACTAAATATCCTACTTTGCATGCTATGGCTAGCAATATCTTAGCCATTTCTATTTCTATAGTAGCATCTGAATTTACATTTAATACAAGTGATAGATTTGTAAGTTCTCATCGTAATAGATTATATCCAAAGACATTGGATGTAATACACGTGTAATATATATATATTAAGCTTGGTGGCATAAAGAAAAAATAAATAAATAAGAAAGAAAGAATGAAGCGGTGCCATCATAGGTATAAATATATATATATATTGTTTCGTTTACTTCATTTGAAAGAGAAGCAAATATAAACAAGAGAAGAAGAAGCAAAAATCGGAAGGGAAAATAGAGAAAAGGAAGAAAAGAAAGAAGAAAAAGAAAAGAAGAAGAAAAGAAAGGGAAAGGGAGAAACCGAGAAGGAAGAGAAGGAAAAAGAGAAAGAGAAAGAAAAAGAAGGAAAAGAAGAAAGGAGAAAAGAAAAGAAAATAGAAAATTTTAGGAAATTAGTTTGGGTAGTCAGATTTATACCAAGTGGTTTAGCGGATAATAGTTTTACGATATTAGAATATTTATATTTTAATAGTTATAATACATATAGGTACTAATGATGTATTTTTACACCCTATGATATAGGAGGTGTGTCGATAGCAGGTAGATATCAGAATCTAGACTCGGCTCAGGATTAGCGCACTTTTGTGAGTGGATAACTATATATATTTTATATATTTTTAATACAGCCAATTATGATTAAATTACACATTATCAGATTTAGTTATGATTTATTTTAGATAGAAAAATATTTATACTATTTAATATATTCAGAAATTTTTGAAATTTATTATAGTACAGTTTATAATTATGTTCAGTACAGAAATAATTATTTTATAGTAATTATGATCATGATATTATATTGTAGTAATTTTTGAACCACCATATGCGTACCCTCCCCTTTAGTGTAGTTGCTCTGCGCATGCATTAGACCAGTTTAGTTTGCTCTGCCCGAGCGATATAACATTCCACTGGGTTAGACCAGCTTAGATCCCCCGCTCTACCTGTGCATGAGTTACTCTACCAAGTTAGACCAAATTTTCTCCGGGTACAAGTTTAGTGTGATTTTCAATACATATATATGTAGTACATGTTTCCAGAGCTATGTTACATATATTTAGCTTGATAATAGATTTTATGATAGTTTACGCTTTCAGATTTTCAGATCCCAGTATTATGTCATGACTTTAATTTTAGCACAAATTTATGATAGCTCATACTTTCAGTACAAGTTTATTGACTGCTCAGTATATAGTGTTGGGATTTGTGCTTACGTGCCATCCCATAATGTATAAATACATAGTGATTGTATTTATACAATTATTATTTCTAATAAAATCATTAATATTATTTTTATTAAATGGTAAGATGCTTGTAACGTTTTAGACATTGTATGATCTGAAGGAGTTCGGATTTGGTCTAAAAGAGTTTAGACCAGGGCTAAGAGTTAGCAACGCTAATAGTTATAAACACTAAGAGTTAGTGGTACTAAGAGTTAGCAAAATCTAATGAGTTAGAGCCTTGTCTGAAATGGGACAATGACCTGAGAATATATTAATAATGATATAGCTGCAATGAGTTGCAGATGGTGCTAAGAAATGTCATTATGCAAGTATGTTCTCAAACATAATGTTTCTGATCTAATTTCATCGATGCGGGTGTATCGGTGAAACCTATTAATATAGATTAGTGTATGTCTATATCTGGATGATCCAGATGGTTAGTCTTAGCAAACCATGAGCTTAGTAGGAAGCTCGTATAGAGATACAGGTATTCAGTAAGGACTGGATATTGAACAGACTCACGAAGACATCCAATAGACATCTCATAAAGCCGTCAATGGAAGGTCTTCCGAGTTGAGTAGTATTTGTGGTCCTTTGACCTGAGCGCCACGGTGGGCTTGTGAGTGATCCACCATGCTTTGGTTCCACACATGTCAGAAACCTTTCATGGTCTGACCGCTGGGTGTCGCTGGGTATGGTCCGATGCTCATGGAGTTCGGTGCGAGTAGATATGGGATCCATCAGCTCATATGAGTGGGTTGTATATCCTAATGCTCTGATATTGTATTTCAGAAAGTCTTGTGGCCGCAAGCATAAACCTCGGAAAAGATATTCCGGAGGAATAAACAATATCACAAAAGTGTTTGTGGATATTATTTTATGAAATATAAATCTGGAGATAAGTTCGTGGTTGAGCAAATAGAGATTTGACGGTGATGATCTATATCTCTGCTCTTCAAGGATATAAATGATGGAAGGATTATACGAATATGTAATAACCTTAACTTGTATGGTCTAACATGCTAATTAGTAATATCCGTAACATGTGTGTGGGACATTGTTCACGGACGTATGGAGGAGCTTTATATGACAAATTAGGTGTGGACCTAGAGAGTCTCACAATATGAAGTATACTCGTTGTGCACTGGGGTAGCGGATTGGATTGAATAGTTCGATCCAATAAATTTCAGCAAAAGAGAACGATTGTTTAGGGATCCCTCGGATTATACATTTGTCAAGACTTAATTGTTAAGTACATCACTTAATTAATTAACAAGGGTTGTTAATTAATAGAATATTGACAAATGACAAAATTTGTTCCATGATTTGATTTTACCTTTTTACCATTTAACCATGGTAGTAAAAATTAGTAAAGTAAAAAGTAATTATTCAAAATTGTTTTGAATAATTAAATCATATATTATTATTATATTATTAGATAATATTATAATATATATAGATCATGGCATTGTATTTTAATACAATGAGTGGCCTAGATGTTGGCCATTTAATTACCCATTATAATTAAAGTAATTATAATTGTTAGGTAAAGATTAATTTTGGTGGCCATTATTCTAGTGCTTGGTTTAATTAATTCTAAATGGGAGACCAACAATAAAATTGGTGGAGCACTTCATTTTGTTTATTTTGTTTAATCAAAGTGTTGAATAAACAAAATGAATTTTGGCAAAACAATTGAATTCATTCATTCATTCAATTTTGGGAGAAGATTTTGGCAATGGCAAGGAAGAGAGGTAAGAGAGAGTTCTTGAGTTTTATTCTTTCAAGTGTTGAAAAATAAACAAACTTCTCTTCATCTCCTTCTTTAATGG
Source organism: Ailanthus altissimus (assembly GCA_946807835.1). Classification (NCBI taxonomy): domain Eukaryota; kingdom Viridiplantae; phylum Streptophyta; class Magnoliopsida; order Sapindales; family Simaroubaceae; genus Ailanthus; species Ailanthus altissimus. The sequence continues at coordinate 1,789,138 of OX327690.1, read as the reverse complement.
ATGGCCAAAATGAATGATATGTAAATGGAGAAAAAGATAATTATTTTGCAAAGAGTTGTTCAAAATAATTATCATGTAGAAATTGTTTCTAAGATTAATATACAAGAGTTGTATGTTAAAAAAAAAATTTAATTAATACAAGAGTTGTATAGAAAATATTTACCATCCCCATTTAAGAAACAAAAATCGTATTCAAAAGAGTTTGAATACAAGTGCTGAAAATTTTAAACACTAAGCTACCATTCTAGCTCTTTAATCCCACCAAAAGTTATGGACTAGAATTGTTCAACATATACTTCAAGGTGAGCTCTTCACATGGATTATTGAAGAACTTGAAGAATTTGTAAAGCTACCTTCATTAGGTGAGTATTTTACATTATGTCTTATAATACAATATTGTTCATCATGTTTATATTTGTATAATTGTTATACTTGTTCATATATATGATATATGTTGTTCATCATGTTCATAATTGTATAATTGTTATACTTATGCATATATGTGATATATGTTGAATTTGTTAAAATGGGTGTATTTTGTAACATGCTTCCGCTGCGCATATAGTAATTTTTGAAATTACGCTTACACTCGTATAATCACACACTCTATGATAAACACCCAACATATAGTTTATGATTATTTTATCGTACAGATTTATACGTGTACAATACATATAAAGTATATGATATTTTCATATTATGTCCACTCATTGAGCCACAAGCTCACCCTTTTTCCTATTTTTACTATTTATTTTTCCAAGTTGTCACAGGTATTTGTGCAGTGTGATACAGTCATCACATTTTGAGGTTGGCCAACGTGCATAGTTGCATAAGTGTCTCAGTCTGTGTATTTGTATATGTCTTATATATTAGAGCACATGTGTACACGTTTTGTGGAGGCAGGTAGCCTTATTGTATCATATGTATAAGTAAAGAGTATGTTAGTCATATGTCATCGCAGGACCTGCCTCGATTCTCGAGAAGGGCTCGGGTCGGGTCCTGTCAGTTTAGTATCAGAGCATGGTTTTAGATTTTGTAGACTAATACATGATACATGCATGTTAGAGATGTTATTAATGAATTGTTGCATTTTATAGATTTTCATTATGCGTCCACATGGCCGACCTCGCACAAAACTTGTGGTTGAACTGAGAGCTCCATTAGTATCAGATAGAAGGGAGGAATCTATTAGAGAGGAAGTAGCTGAGTCAGTTCCCCCTTATACCCATAGCTCAAACTCAGCCTGGTCCTATTATAGAGGAGATACACCCTCAGTCAGTGCCACAACCTGTGATGCAGCCTACACAGGGACAGTCTAATAGACCTGCCTTAGAGTAATCCATAGATAGACTGGCTCAATTAGTTACAGTTGCAGTAGAGAGACAAATACAGGGACCACCCAAGAGAGAACACAATAGAGCGTGTTCGTAGTTTGGGGGCAGAGAATGTTTTAGGCACTACAGAGCCAGCTGATGCAGAGTCATAGTTGACTAGAGTAGAACGAATATTTGATGTTATTAGATGTACTGATGATGAGAGGGCTACCTTTGCTACATTTTTACTTGAGGGTAGGGCATACCACTGGTGGAGATCAATATCACGTAGATATGGAGGGGTAATTAGTTGGGCTGATTTTTATAAAGAATTTAATGTTAAATTCTTTCCTATGGTTTACCAAGACATCCAGGCTAGTATGTTCTTTGAGCTAGAACAGGGATTGATGATAGTAGAGGAGTACGAGAATCGTTTTATAGAGTTGTCGAGGTTTGCTTCTTATGCAATACAGAATGAGAGGGATAAATGTAAGAGGTTTGAACAAGGCCTTAGAGGCAATATCGGGGCAACAATTATAGCTATGGGGCACAGTGATATCAGTGAGTTAGTAGGGGCTGCAATGAGAGTTGAGAGAAGCCTAGTAGAGGTAGGCAGAGCCCAATCATTCAAGCAAAAACCAGGACATGGTTGGTCAGTTGGTGGATCAAGTAGCAGTAGAGCATCTGGAGGAGAGACATCCCATACAGGGTATTCTAGTAGACAACGGTATAGTCAGAGCTCTATGCTATTAGGAGGACAGAGACAGAGTTCTAGTCAGAGTTTTGTGCCTCCATCTGTTGGAAGCAACATGGGGAGTCAGAGGCCTCGAGGTGGTAGCCAGTTAAGTAGTAGTGCTAGCATGAAAAGATACCCTCAGTGTTCTATGTGTGGGAGGAGTTATGAGGGACAGTGTCTGAGAGGTTGTAGAGGTTGCTACCATTGAGGACAAGCTGGACATTTAAGGAGAGATTGCTCTCATCTTTTTTGGAGTAGTAGCTTAGCACAGAGTATAGCTTCTCAGGGTTTTCAAGATGGCAGTGGCAATATTTAGAGACTTAGAGAATCTCAGATAAGAGAGCTTATCTCTAGTACTAGTGTACAACCTAGAGCTTTAGGAGCTAGTAGAGATCCACAGAAGGGTCAGCCAGGTCGACCTCGTAGCTAGGCATGTGTATTTGCTTTGACTCAGCAAGAAGCACAGGCTACCCCAGATGTTGTTACAGGTATGCTGACTATTTTTGGCCGAGAGGCCCAGATTTTAATTGATCCGAGCTCTACGCATTCTTTTATTTCCCGTATCTTTGCTGTGCATGCAGATAGAGTGTTAAAACCCTTAGATTGTAGTTTGGTGGTAGCCACACCGGTTGGAGAATCATTATTGGCTGAGAATGTATTTCGGGGTTGTGTTATCAAAGTGGGTAGTAGTGAGATGGTAGTAGATTTAATTCCTCTTGCTATACATGGTTTTGATGCAATACTTGAGATGGACTGGTTAGCTAATCACCATGCTACTGTAGACTGTTTTCGAAAGGAAGTTATATTTAGAAGACACGGAGAGCCTAATATTATTTTTTGTGGAGAGCGACAAGTTCTTCCATCACGTATTATATCTGCTATGACAGCTAAACTATTGCTCAGAAAATGATGTCCAGCCTATTTGGCACATGTTATTAATACCAGAGTCAATGGGGTTACATTAGAAGATATTCCAGTGGTAAGAGATTTTTCAGATGTATTTCCTGAAAATCTTCCAAGCTTACCACCAGATAGGAAGATTGATTTTGGTATTCATTTGGTTCCAGACATAACTCCTATCTCCAAAGCACCATACAGAATGACCCATTCAGAGTTAAAAGAATTGAAGACTAAATTACAAGAATTGGTAGATAAGGGTTTCATCAGACCTAGTGTATCACCATGGGAGCACCAGTGTTGTTTGTTAAAAAAGAAGGATGGAACTTTGAGGCTATACATTGATTATCGGGAGCTAAATAAAATCACTATACGCAACAAGTATCCACTCCCTCGCATTGATGATTTATTTGATCAGTTACACGGTGCAAAGATTTTCTCAAAGATCGATTTACGATCAGGGTATCATCAGTTAAAGATTAGAGATACTGATGTGGCTAAGACTGCTTTCAGAACTCGATATGGGCATTATGAGTTTTTAGTAATGCCATTTGGGTTGACTAATGCTCCAGCTGCATTCATGGACCTTATGAATATGGTATTTCGTCCTTATCTTGATCGATTTGTTATAATATTTATTGATGATATTCTTGTGTATTCACGGAGTACAGAGGAGCATGCAGAGAATTTGAAGATAGTGTTACAGATTTTGAGGAATAAACAGTTATATGCTAAGTTTAGCAAATGTCAGTTTTAGCTAGATAAAGTTACATTTCTAGGCCATGTGATCTTAGCAAATGGAATTTACGTGGATCCTCAGAAAATTGAAGCTGTGGTAAATTGGGAACGATCAGCTAGTGTGACAGAAATTAGAAGTTTTCTAGGTCTAGCGGGTTATTATCAAAGATTTGTTAAAGATTTCTCTAAGATTACTGCACCACTTACAAAGTTGACCAGAAAAAATGTAAAGTTTGTGTGGACTGATGAATGTGAACATAGTTTCCAAGAGCTTAAAAAGAAATTGACTTCAACTCCTGTTTTCACTCTTCCATCTGGCACCAAAGGATTTATAATTTACAGTGATGCTTATAGACAGGGGTTAGGTTGTGTATTGATGCAGCATGGTAAGATTATAGCTTATACTTCTAGGCAGCTTAAGAAGCATGAGTTAAATTATCCAACCCATGATTTAGAATTGGCAACAGTAGTATTCGCCTTGAAGATTTGAAGACATTATCTATATGGTGTTACATGTCAAATCTTCACTGATCACAAAAGTTTGAAGTATTTGTTCACACAGAAAAATCTGAATCTGTGACAACGGAGATGGTTAGAGCTAATAAAAGATTATGACTGTATGATTGACTATCATCCAGGTAAGGCGAATGTAGTAGCAGATGCACTCAGCAAGAAGTCTTCTAGCTCTATTGCTTATTTGAGAGTGACTTATCTTCTATTATTAGTTGAATTAAGATTTATGGGGTTGAATTATCTGTAGATAAGTCTGGAGTTCTTCTACACATTTTCAAGTTAGACCTATGTTGATTGATCAGATTCAAGAGATGCAAGATCAGGATCCTAATTTAGTTAAACTTAACCAAGAAGTAAAGAATGGAATGCGAACTGATTTAACATTGAAAGCTGATAAGACATTAGTTATGGGTAACAGACTTTGTGTTCTGAATAACTCAGAGTTAAAGAAGCAGATTTTAGAAGAAGCTCACAGCTCAGCTTATGCTATGTATCCTGGCAGCACTAAAATGTATCGTACTCTGAGAGAACATTACTGGTGGCAAGGTATGAAAAGAGAGATTACAGAGTTTGTATCTCACTGCCTGATTTGTCAGCAGGTTAAGGCAGAACATCAGAGGCCAGTAGGATTATCTCAACCACTTCCAATTCTTAAATGGAAGTGGGAACATATTATCATAGACTTTATTGTTGGGCTTCCTCATACACGAAGGGGTCATGATAGTATTTGGGTGATTGTTGATCGACTCACAAAGTCTGCTCATTTCTTGCCTTATAAGATTTCATACTCATTAGATAGGCTGGTTCATTTGTATGTGAGTGAGATTGTACGGTTACATGGGACTCCAGTGTCCATCGTATCAGATAGAGACCGTCGATTCACTTCTAGATTCTGGCATAACTTACAAAAGGCATTAGGCACTAAGCTAAACTTTAGTACAGCTTTTCATCCTCAAACAGATGAGTAGTCGGAGAGAACTATACAGATATTAGAGGATATGCTCAGAGCTTGTATGTTGTAGCTTAAAGGTAATTGGGATGATTATTTACCATTGATGGAGTTTGCATATAATAATAGTTATCAGCCTAGCATTCAAATGGCACTGTATGAGGCTTTATACGGAAGAAAGTGCAGAACTCCGATTTGTTGGATGAGATTGAAGAAAGAAAATTGTTGGGTCTGGAGATTATTCAAGTCACTAGTGAGAAGATCAATATTATCAGAGACAGACTCAAGGCAGACAGAAGAGTTATGCAGATAAACGCAGTAGATAGCTTGAGTTTGCAGTAGGAGACAGAGTCTTTTTACGGATCTTACCATGGAAGGGTGTGCTTCGTTTTGGGAAACAAAGAAAACTAAGTCCTAGATATATTGGGCCATATGAGATTCTGGAAAGGGTTGATGTAGTTGCGTACCGCTTAACATTACCACTTGAGTTGTCACGTATTCATGATGTGTTTTATGTTTCTATGTTGCGGAAGTATATACCTGACCCTTCTCACATTTTAGATACTCAGCCAGTTCAGTTGAGGACAGACTTAACTTATGACGAGGAACCTATTCAGATAGTGGACTATCGCCAGCAAGTACTACGTAATAAGACTATTTCACTAGTTAAAGTTCTATGGAAAAATCATACAGTAGAAGAGGCTACATGGGAGCGAGAGGATCAGATGAGAGTTCAGTATCCTCATTTGTTTCAGAGAGGTATAGGAATTTTGAGGACAAAATTTTTATAAGAGGGGAGGAATTGTAATACACGTGTAATATATATATTAAGCTTGGTGGCAGAAAGAAAAAATAAATAAATAAGAAAGAAAGAATGAAGCGGTACCGTCATAGGTATATATATATATGTTGTTTTGTTTACTTTATTTGAAAGAGAAGCGAAAAGAATCAAGAGAAGAAGAAGCAAAAATCGGAAGGGAAAAGAGAGAAAAGAAAGAAAAGAAATAAAAGAAAGAAGAAAAAGAAAGAAAAAAGAAAGGGAAAGGGAGAAACTGAGAAGGAAGAGAAGGAAAAAGAGAAAGAGAAAAAAAAAGAAGGAAAAGAAGAAAGGAGAAAAGAAAAGAAAATAGAAAATTTTAGGAATTAGTTTGGGTAGTCAGATTTATACCCAGTGGTTTAGCGGGTAATAGTTTTACGATATTATAATATTTATATTTTAATATTTATAATACATATCGGTACTAATGATGTATTTTTACACCCTATGATATAAGAGGTGTGCCGATAGCGGGTAGATATCAGAATCCAGACCCGGCTCAGGATTAGCGCACCTTTGTGAGTGGATAACTATATATATTTTATATGTTTTTAATACAGCAAATTATAATTAAATTACGCGTTATCAAATTTAATTATGATTTATTTTAGACAGAAAAATATTTATACTAGTTAATATATTCAGAAATGTTTTAAAATTTATTATAGTATAGTTTATAATTATGTTCAGTACAGAAATAATTATTTCAAAGTAATTATAGTCATGATATTATATTGTAGTAGTTTTTGAACCACCATATGCGTACCCTCCCCTTTAGTGTAGTTGCTTTGCGCATGCATTAGACCAGTTTAGTTTGCTCTACCCGAGCGATGTAACATTCTACCGGGTTAGACTAGCTTAGATCCCCCGCTCTGCCTGTACGTGAGTTACTTTGCCAGGTTAGACCAGATTTTCTTCGGGTACAAGTTTAGTGTGATTTTCAGTATATATATATATATATAATATATGTTTCCAGAGCTATGTTACATATATTCAGCTTGATAATAGTTTTATGATAGTTTGCGCTTTTAGATTTTTAGATCTCATTATTATGTCATGACTTTAATTTTAGCACAGATTTTATGACAGCTCATACTTTCAGTACAAGTTTATTGACTGCTCAATATACAATTTATAATTATTTTATCATACAGATTTATACGTGTACAATACATATAAAGTATATGATATTTTCAGATTATGTCCACTCATTGAGCCACAAACTCACCCTTTTTTCTATTTTTCCTTTTTTTTTTCAAGTTGTCACAAGTATTTGTGCAGTGTGATACAGTCATTACATTTTGAGGTTGGCCAACGTGCATAGCTGCATAAGTGTCTCAGTCTGTGTATTTGTATATGTCTTATATATTGGAGCACATGTGTACACTTTTTGTGGAGGCAGGTAGCCTCATTGTATCATATGTATGAGTAAAGAGTATGTTAGTCACATGTCATCGTAGGACCTGCCTCGATTCTCGATGAGGGCTCAGGTCGGGTCCTGTCATTGGAGGCTTTAACGTATGCTCAAGATTGGGATGAAATTAAAGGTATGAAATATAGTTATGTATTATTTCTACAAATTTATTTTTTTATTTTATTGGATTTTAACCAACTAGTTTGTATATGGTTTATTTTTATTATCATATTCATATTCAGATTCAATTGTTTTTACAAAAGCTCATTGTCATACATTTATTGAAGATACATATAAGGTAAACTTCAATATAATTTCTGTAAGTTTAATTATGTTAAACTATTTATTACATTATCTCAATGAAATTAATAAGAAGCTAAAAGTAGTTTATTAGTTTTGTGAGAATGAAATCTCAATATCATGACTTTTAATGAGAGAAGATAAAGCAATTAACTGAAAGATCAATGATACTAAATACTAGAATATTATTTAATTATTTTTATATTTTATTTTATTTATTAATTACTTAAAAATTTATTTATTATTCACATTATTTGAGAATATTGTCGTATTATTCTATTGTTAATTTGATTCTTTTTTATTATAATATAAATTATTTTTATATTATTAAAATTTATGAATATAAATTAATATTTAATATTAATATAAATGAAAAATAGGACGGAGATGGGAAAGACATTTCCCATACAGGGACTCCCCGTCCATGCCTTGCTAAATGTTAATGAAAAATAGGGTGGGGACGAGGATTAAAATAACAAAATGAGGTGGGGTACGAAAAATATCTCTCCACCTTATTGCAATCCCTAAAATTCAAAGAGAAATTTTCAAAAAAGTAATTGCTTTTAAGGAAGCCAAAAAATTGGAGCCTTGAGATATAAACTAAGGAAAATAAGAAGTTGAATAATCTAAATCTTTTATTGAATTAGCAAGATAAAGAATTGAGTAAATTATGTACATTAATATTTATTAGAGATGTGTGATAAATAAATGAACCGGATTTGTATTGAGTTTAAGCATATAAAAACATTTAGTGAATTTATATTTAATTTGCATAATAATTCTATTTAACTTATTTTTATTCGCTTTTTGATGCAAATAAATCATTTCATTAATGTAATTTGACACAACCAACCCAAATTCAATCTATTTTTCAATTGTTTATTAACATATATTATTTTTAAAATTTAACTAATATTACAAAACCCTCATTGTTGTTTGTTTGGTTTGATATTTTTATTTTATCATTATATTTGGAAATTGGAATATACAATTAAATTTGTAAAGATTATTTTGTAAATAGTATGATTTTGTAAACAGTAAAAAACAACAACACGTATTTGACTATCTATTGATATACATGGATATTATCCACCAAGCGAGTAACTATAAATCTACATTCGCACCCACAAATTGCCATCCCTAAATTAGAGCTTGTCCTATAAATAAACATTTTATAGTTAGAAAAAATGAGGGAAGAAAAAAAATAATAAGAGAAAGAAAAGATATTAAAGACAGCAGAGTCATTTATTAAAATTGTTAATTAATTTTTTATCCATTTTTTAATTTAAAAACTTAAAATTTTGTGTATAAACTGGTTGCTAATTCTATTATTATTTATGAGAGAATCCACAGTTTAGTCTTGAAGTTTTGTTGAATAACTTAATTGATTTTTAATATTTTTAAAATTTTTAATTATGTCTTTTAAGAATTTTTTTGACAACGTTATACTATTATTTTTATTTTAAAATATAATCTTTTTTTTTTAAAAAAACATCTATTTTATAATTTTTAAAATATTAAAAACTTAATAAGTAATTCATAGAAAACTTACGAATTAAAGTTGCAACTTCTCTATATATAAATTTGTACTGTTAGTTTACGAAATTATCGACCATTTATTGCACACGGTCGTTGTTTCATATGAAGTCTTCCTTTATTCAATATAAATTTATTCAATACAACAATTATCTTAAATTTCGGCCAATTACTAAGGGTAACTTGCTCACTCTTTCACACACACACATATATATATATATATATATACACTACTAAATTAATTCATAATTTTATATTATACATAAAGTAATACTATACATCTAAACATATTCTAAATTTCGGATCTCAAATAAGATGTCAAGTAATTAATGGTTGAAAAAATAGTATAACAAATAATTTTAAAAATTATAAAATTTAACTATCTAATAATTACTTAACACTTTATTTGAAAACTCGAACTTAAATTTTTTATATTATTTTTATTTAAAATATATTACAAAATTTTGTTATATATTTAAATATTGACTATATAATAAATTAAATTTTTTAGTTAAATAAAATTTATATATCTAAAAATAATTGAAACATTTAAAGAAACAATTTGTTCTTATATTTTGGATTAGGATTTATGACATTATATTTTTTAACATAATATTTTACATAATTTTTAAATTATTAAATCAATTCACATTTAATAACTCAGTTGCAATCAAACATATAAAATTAATGACAATCATGAATCTTTGTCATATATATATAAATACATATAAAAAAAATTGATCTAATTGTATAATCAACAATATTAGTACATAATACTATTTAAATTTTATAATTTTTTATAACTTAGGCATAAAATATAAGGACTCTGGTTTCAACTAACTCTACTTTTTCTTTTTCTTTTTTTTCAACTTTGTCTTATTTTCATTTTTTATCAATGTCAATTATGTTATTTTCTATTTTGTCGATCCACAAGAATGATGGCCTAAATATTCTTGCAAGTTGCACCAATCAATTTTTACAGTGTTGACTTGGACATTGGATATTCTTGTACTATTCCTCTCGACTTATTCGCATTCATTCAGAATAAAAAAATAAAAATTTCCAAGGTGAGAGTGAGATGCAGTGTTTGATAAGTAAAAAATATATATAAACAAAAATTGATTTCTTAAAAAATAAATAAGAAAATATATTTTATGACCACAAGGACCTAGGCGGGCATAAGTTTGCCCAGGCCGCCTAGGGTTGCACATTTTTATAGTTAAAAAACAAAAATTAAAAGACTTGGTATAATCTACAAATAAATATAAAGAATGACCATGCATATCATATACAATACTACTAAACCAAATATGAATATGACACCATTATTATTAAATGGATGACATAAATTTCCACCTATCTAACTTAGTGAATTTGTTATGTTGGTGTTATTGACAGTACAGGATTCTCTAAGCCTGATTAATATTAAATTTACACATTCATAATTTTGATTATTAAGCATTCTATAATAGTTAAAATACTACTTAATTAAAATAATTGATCTAAAAACATATAACAAATGTCAATCAAAGTTTTAAATAGATATAATCTCATAGCTTTTGAATATTATATTCGGTGTGTCACAAATAAATTCGTGGGCAGCGCCACATGCTTATTAGAATAATTATTAAATTTATAAACATGTTGAAATATCAAAGTGTTCAGGTGGTATATGAGGAAATTTATAAATGTGTTCAAAAAATACTTGAGTGTTTATTTCAACGGTAAATTTTATATATATTTTTTTTATTAAAGGTTTGAATTAGGCAAATGTTAGAATAATATAATTATTGCCCCCTTTTTATAAGAGTTTTATATCTATTAAAACTCAAATCCTTAACCTAAGTAAAAGAAGTGCACAAAAGTTTCCACTAAAGCAAATGCTTAGGCAAAAATATTGTTAACAACACAAATTTCTAGCCACCTAAGATGATTTACAGTACAATTAATTTATATAAAATTATTATTTTTTAAAATATCATTAAATATAATATCATTGAACAAGTTAGTAATAATATTAATCGTATGACTCTTGATATAAAATTAAAAAATTATCAAAATATTACACAAGAATTAAATAAATTTATTATAGTTCATTCGGACCAACAACTCTCCTATATAGAGAAACCAACAAATCCTTAGCAAGGATTATATCTCAATTGGCATCTCTACCCCCATTTAAAATTGAAAAAATTTACTCCAATTAGGACAGGATTCCCTACCCCTAGGGACAAAATTGTTAATGGTTCATTCATTTAAGTATTTTATTAATGATTCAATCGGAGCAATAATTTTCAGGAGAGCAACTCATTCTTTACCTTGAATTGAATAAAATATGTGGGATATTTTTCTTTTCGTGAAAGAATATTTATATTTATATTGTTTTTATTTTATGTCACATTGTTTTATATGAACACCCATTTAATTCGACTCAAAATTTTGTTTTTTTTTTTTAATTTTTAGTAAATTGTTAATTTCATTTCTTATTTTTTAATTACAATTTTAATTTTTCATATTTTTGAAATATTCACATTAGTTTCTTTGTAAAAAAAATTATTAAATACTTTCTTTTTAGACAATAAAATTATCTTTTAACATAAAAATATTACTATTAATTAAAAAGACTAGTACATTTACAAAACTTTGCCTATGCCTCCATATTTCTTTAAGCGGCCCCTACCATATATTTAAGCAACGCAAACCTTATAGAATACAAAAGCTTGATTTTTGTCTCAATCAACTTGTTAAATATAAGAAATCAAGATAATTAATCTCTATTATATTTATAATTACTTTTTATAATATAAATTAATATGTTATATTTTTTTTATTTAAATTAATCTTTAACCCATATAAAAACTTATTTTGTAACCATTTATATACAATATAATATAATGAAGAAGTAACCTTTAAAATTTTATTATCTCTCTTTATTTTTCTATTGCCTTTATCTTTTCTCACACATCTTATTCTTAAACTTCCTGTTCTCTCTTTGCTGGCTAAGCTTACCTCATCATCTTTTTTAACTTTCTCATAAAAATGATGGAAGCTCAGCTCTCTGTCCGCACAGTCTTGGGTTTTCACGAGACTTCAAGCTTAGCAGATCGTCTTCCTCGCTTTCATTCTTCGACTGCAGATCTCAGACAAATGTTTGTGTCCAGCACTATGTCCCTACAGTCAAGGCAACTTTCTTTCACTACCAAACGGTATCCTTCACCCATATGCAAATCGTCTCGCCAAAGCTTTGGTGGGCGATCATCCAATCACGCCGATGCTCACGATCACAACTACCTGCGAGCCTCTTGCTTCGTCCCAGGTCTCTCTCTCTCTCTCTCTCTCTATTTTTATGCATACGATGTGTTGTTGACATTTTATTGTCGTTATTGCTAGAATCATTGAGAAATTTCTTAATTTCTTTTTCTTTTTTTAGTAATTTCATTATAATTTTTATTAGGTTTTTTATTTAAGTTAGTTTTCTTACGTAATTTTTTTATATTCTTATTATTTAAGTTTAATTAGAATCTGAATTTATTTACTTATTTGTGTGGGATTAGGAATTTTTTCATTCAAAGAGATGACTTAGAGACTGAGAATCCATAGTAGTGGTGCTGAAGATATATTCTGAAATGTTATAAATCCGGAAACTGATATAAAGTGTTAGATATCAAAACAAGAAATTCATCTTCTGTGTTAAGCAATATTTGGGTAATATTTGACTTTCGTATGTGAGCAATATTTGGTCATAGCTGAGAGTATATTAATGTTATAAGTTCGGTGACTTTAATTTTTTTTGTATAATTTTTTCTTGAAAATAATTCCAATGCCTCTAATTTCAGATTCCATGTGGAAATTTTGAATTAATACTGTAATTTTGATTTAACTGTTAAAGTTTTAACTGTTGTTATTTTTCATTACCTCTCCTTGTTTTCTGACGCAAATTTTCACCATCCTCATTTAATTTCTATCACCTGCTCAGACAAAAGTATTTCTATTATATCTTTCGCTATTAGAATTCATTATGTTTCTATTTTCATTAATAGATCTGGGATTTGCTCTCTTATTTCTGTGAGATACGTTTCTTTATTAATTTTTTTTTTCTTGGGAGGCTTGTGCAGTTTGCCTAAGTCAAGATTGTCTTTTAATAATCCTCGAGACAAAAAGTCAATCCAAACATTTGTAAGAAAGGACAATAAATATTGTTTTTTTCCTTTTTCTTTTTCAGATGATCATAAATATGACCTTTCTGCTCTCCCTCGCTAAATACGCAGTGCAGTTTCTTTGTTTATTTTTTTTCTTATTTCCTTCGTTTCTTTTGTTTGTTGAAGATAATGTAACACCTTACTCGAATAAAAATTAAATTGATATTGAATTAATATGGTAAGTAGACAATATTATCTAACTGTTAATCTTTTTAATTTAGTGGTAAGTTTTAATTTAATGATAACAGAATAAATTTAAATTTTTATTTATATATGAACCCAAATCCCATGTTTTAAGTTCTAAAAAATTATTGAGAATGTAATATGCCTTGAGCCCCAAAAGTTTATTGAGATTGTGTCCCAAGATTAACGAGTTACTATAATTTTTATGGCAATTTCCCTTTGAGCATATACCTACTTAAAGGTTTAATGAAATAGCATTGAGGCTCTAAAAAGAGTTCCTACTTGATCCGTTGCTGTTTGTGTTGTAAATTATTTCATTTTCTAGATATGTACGCTGCAACAAGGGAATCGAAAGGAGAATTTGAGAGAGATTTGGCAGATGATAAAAAACAACTCAGGGATGAGATAGTTCGCAAAGTTGAGGAAATTGAAAAGCTTACAGCAGCAATTCTTTTGGAATGTGAGAATATGAAGAAAGTGGTTCACCCAATCACTGAAACATCAAAGAAGCGAAAACCAACTGATGAAGGTGATAGCCAGCAACCTGCGAAAAAACCTCACCAGGAAAGCAGTAGCATTCCTGTCAACAATGAAAAACTGAACCCAGGACGTCGTGCTTGGATTAATAAATTTATTGATCGTTCATAGTTGTCAGTTTTTGGTACTGTTAGAAAAGTCCTCGCTTAAAGAGATTATTAGAAGGTTAATAAATGTTTGTAGAAAATAATTCTTTAACTTATTTACTTCTAGAACTTTATTTTGTAAATTCTCATAAAATGATCAGAGGTGATTTAAAAGGTAATAAAATAGTAAGAACTGTATGTCAATTGTGATTGTACTATTTTTTTGTTTTGAAGTAATTCTCAGTAGATTAAACTGAAGCTTGAGGAGGGCAATCCTTCATTACAAAAAGGAAGAATAGAGTTTGGAATATCATAGAATAAAGAGGCTTTAGAATTAGCAACCAAAGCTAACTTGGCTAAACCATGAAGTACTTTGTTTGAGTCTCTAGTAACAAAGGAAATTTTAAAAGAGTGAAAGGATTCTAAGGATTTCAGGATATCCTAAATGATGATGCCCAATTCAGAAAACACCATAGAGTGTCCTAGAATCTCATTCACTACAATCTGAGCATCTGATTCAATCTCCAAATCTAAAATTTCCAAACTCTGAGCTGCCACAATTCCTTTCAACATCGCCATTACCTCAACCTAAATAATCTGATAGGCAGCATGAACTGTTTCCATTCCGGCAGCCACTATGCTACCATCACAGCGACAATAAACATAACCCACCCCCTTCATTTGTAGATTGAAGTTGACAGAGGCATATGAGTTTAATTTAATCGTATTAGTCCTTAGGGGCAACCAACTGCTTGGATGATCAGGTCGAGCTGTCTGAGGATGCACCTGAGCATTCTTGAAATAAACTAAATAGCTTTTAGCCCACTTAATAACTGATGAAGGATCCAAGGACCTGCTGCCATGGACTAATTGGTTTCGGAGAAACCATAAACACCATAGAATCACACTTAAAATTTCCAAATCTTTTCGATTGCTTTCATTCAAGAAGCAAAAAATCCTTTAGTTGAAGTTTGTTGATTTACTAAAATCGGGTCCATAAACTCATAAAGCATTATAACCTGCCTCCATGCATCACAAAGCCAGATAACATGCATGTTAACTTCCATACCTTTACCATGCAATGAACAATCTTCACTTGTAGGAATATGATGCTTCTTCAAATTCGCATTCATTGGAAGCCAATCATTAGATACTCTCCAGAGAAACAACTTCACCTTTGACGGAATCTCCAACTTCAAAAGTGTTAGAAAATTGGTGATTCAATAATCTTGGTTGGACAAGAATTGAGATGAATACCAAAGTGAAGAGTCACAAGAAGTTTAGAACGTGTGAGACACGTATGGAGAAGTCTAGGACGTGTTGGACACGAACGGGGAAGTAAAACGGGACTCAAAGACGCGAAGAAAAAGAAGAAATCGCGAGGAGAGCTTCTAGCGCCACGGCGCCCAAGGATGAGCGTCGCGGCTCTCAACACAAAAGACCAGTGCCGCAGCGCTGGACGCAAGAAGAGACAGTGCCGAGGCACCTAGGGACGAGCACCGCGGCGCTAGAACGTGTGAAAAAGTCAGTTTTGGCTCGGGATTTCAAGTTTTGGAAAGTTTTGGACTTCCAAAACAAGTGGACTCTTACTCCAACAAGGAATAGGGTTTGTAGGCACGAAATACACCTTATATAAACACTTGTAAACCCTTGTTTAAAGTTATGCATTTAAGGTTTCAAGATCTAACCATAAGAGAGAATAGAAGAGCTAGGTAAGCACTAAGTGCGTGGTGCACTAGGGTGTAACCTTGGGGGGTGTTTTCTTATTTAGGTTCTTTGAGTGAATAAAAGAGAAACACCATAGATCCTTTTGGCTTAGATGCTCGGGCTATTCTTATATTTCTTGTAAAAATCTCTTATAAGGAGATACCAAAAGGTCTTAGGGAGTCATAATGATCAAGGGTAGATGCTTAGAGGTCTCTATGGGAGATACTAAGGGGTCTTGTGGGATCATTGATGATGTAAGAAGATACTTTGTGACCTATTTCAATGATAAGAAGCTGGATCATGGATCCTCCGTGGACGTAGGCAATTTGGGCCAAACCACGTATATCTTGTGTCTTGTGATTGGTTTGTTTTCTTTATCTTTATTGGTGTGTTAATCTTATGTGTTCTTACTTATGGTGAGAGTTATGGTTTTCCGCTGCGCAAAGGGTATCAAGGTTGTGGCTTAGTTGATGCCATAGGGGTATCAAATTAAAGTACATGGCATGATATACCCTCAACAAACTGGTATCAGAGCATGGTTGAAGCTACAAACTACTATCAGAGCGTATGTTGAAGTACAAACTGATGACAGAGCTTGAGTTGAAGTCCAAACTGATATTAGAAGCATGGGTTGAAGTCCAGGTTGCAGAGCATAGGCAGCAAAGTCAGATTGCAGAGCATAGGCAGCAGAGTCAGATTGCAGAGCAAAGGTTGTTAACCATGGAGACTTACAAATATAAGAGAAGAACAATAAGGAAGATGATTATTTGAAAGAGGAAAAAATGATGGCCTTACTGGAGAGTTTTGAAGTAGAGATCACTCTTGAAGAAGACTTTCAAGAAGATGGTGTCATCTAGGTCTTAGTTAGAAGAATCATTCAGATTAGACACAAAATAAAGATGGAAAAAGAAGAACAATCAAGATTAAAGGGCAAATCCAAAAGGTGTCTAGAGCACTTAAGGGGATAGTCCTAAGAGGAAGACAAAGATAAAAGGAAGGTGGATTTGCAAGTCTGTTGGATGACTAGGCAAAGACCTTGATTGCATGAGAGCTTCTTGAGGAATCAGTGTCTGATGAACGAACTATTTTTGGGATATAGGGTAGTGTTTTCATATAAGTCGTGGAGAATCGTTATTTTCCAATTGGAGTAATATGGCTTTATGGTAAGTCATAGGGGATTGGTAGAATAAGATTAAGACTACATAGTAAAAAAGACAAGGAAGGGACTAGGTATGAGATTTTATTCCTCATCTTATGAAGACCTAGAGGACTCGGGACTGCTAAATCGAAGTAGGAAGATTCATAGAAGGCATACAGAAGAAACACTAAATGGGAAAGCAAAAGGATCAAGGGAGTGATAAAGCACATAGGGAGGCTATGTGCTTGTAGGAAAGTGCTTAGAATGGGATCAACATAGGGGTTGATTTGAAACAAACCATAAAGCAGCTTTCGATATATCACTTTGTGGCAGGGGTCGAAAGAGAATGTGTGGGAAGAGTAGCAATGGCGACAATAGGGTTTTCACCATTAAGGGTTGTGGTTATGGTGTCTTGGGGACATAGAAGATCACAACATTGAACTACTCTAGACATCAGCATTCAGGAATCTTTGGAGACCGTAGTCGCAAGAGCCTTAGTTAAGTCGCAAACTTGATTTATAGACCATGCTAGTGAGCATTGGTCAAGGAGAGGTGATGGTGATTAGCTTCATGGGAAGAGATTTTAAATCAATGAGGGGATTTATTAAAAAATTGGTGATTCAACAATCTTGGTGGGACAAGAATTGAGATGAATACCAAAGTAAAGAGTCACAAGAAGTTTAGGACATGTGGGACACGTATGGAGAAGTCTAGGACGTGTGGGACACGAAAAGGGAAGTAAAACGGGACTCAAAGACGTGAAGGAAAAGAAGAAATCGCGAGGAGAGCTTCTAGTGCCGCGACGCCCAGGGATGAGCACCACGGCGTCCAGGGATGAGCACCGCGGCGCTCAACACAGAAGACCAGCACCGCAGTGCTGGGTCTGCAGTGCCGCAGCACTGGACGCAAGAAGGGCCAGTGCCGAGGCACCCAGGGACGAGCGCCGCGACACTAGAACCCGTGAAAAAGTCCGTTTTGGCTCAGGATTTCAAGCTTTGGGAAGTTTTGGACTTCCAAAACATGTGAACTCTTACTCCAACAAGAAATAGGGTTTGTAGGCACGAAATACACCCTATATAAACACTTGTAAACTTTGTTTAAAGTTAAGCATCTAAGGTTTCAAGATGTAACCATAAGAGAGAATAAAGGAGTTAGGTAAGCACTAAGTGCGTGGTGCACTAGGGTGTAACCTTGAGGGGTATTTTCTTCTTTAGGTTCTTTGAGTGAATAAAAGAGAAACACCATAGATCCTTTTGGCTTAGATGCTCGGGCTATTCTTGTGTTTCTTGTAAAAATCTCTTATGAGGAGATACGAAGAGGTCTTAGGGAGTCATAATGATCAAGGGTAGATGCTTAGAGGTCTCTATGGGAGATACTAAGGGGTCTTGTAGGATCATTGATGATATAAGAAGATACTTTATGATCTATTTCAATGGTAAGAAGCTGGATCATGGATCCTCCGTGGACGTAGGCAATTTGGGCCAAACCACGTATATCTTGTGTCTTTGTGATTGGTTTATTTTCTTTATCTTTATTAGTGTGTGTAATCTTATGTGTTCTTACTTATGGTGAGAGTTATGGTTTTTCGCTGCGTAAAGGGTATCAAGGTTGTGGCTTAGTTGATGCCATAGGGGTATCAAATTGAAGTGCATAGCATGATATACCTCAACAGAAAGCTTGAGCCACCACGCTTCAATTACTGATTTCTCTAAACAAGCTGTATTACCTTTAGCCCAGGTAGCTAACCAATATTCGCTTTAAACTGTATATTTTTCTAATTTATCAAAGTACTAGAAGAAGCGATCAGAACAATCTACAGGACTTCTTGGAAGAGAGAGGCTTAAAATCAGTTTTGTCTCCTTAGGTGAGAACGACTCCTTAATCAACTGATCATTCCATTGTCCTAATTTTGTAACAAGTTCAGAAACTCTAGCATGCTCCCAAAGCTTATGGGGAAAGAGAGACTGAAAGGAAAAGGGGCTTGGAATCCAAGGATCGTGGTATATGGAAACCATATCACCAGTGCTAATACGCCATCTTAAGACTTATTCAAAAAGATTTCTCCCTATAAAAGGCTTTTCTATATGAAAAATGAATTACTAGCGCTTTAGCTTACAAAAAAGAAGATTATAATAGAATCCTTTGAGGACTCCAGCCAAAAGGGAATCTAGAGCATTGAGGATGCACTACCCTTGCTTAACAAGTATGGCTTGGTTAAAGGCCACAAAATTTTGAAAGCCAAGACCCTTTTTATTTTCAATGAGCATGAATGCATTCATCTCTTTTCATTATTCCCTTGCCATCAAAAGAAGGTGCAAGCCTTATATACCACATAGATTTAGCCATTAGTAGGTGAAACAGATTTATAGTATATGCTGGAATCGATCAAATGACACCTTTTATCAATAATTCCATTATAGCTAGATTTAAAAGTCTCCCAATCCTTTCGGCCTAAAAAGCACAATTAAGCAATTATCAAAGCTTTATGGACCTCCCGATAAAACTTACTGAATATCGTTATCCCTTCGAAATAAAATTAAAAAAAGATTTTGGCTAAGGTTGACAACCATAATAAAGAAGTTAGATAATTTTTATATGATAAAGTAATTAGCAAATTGTCTGCATATAAAGAAGAAATTTTATCTGTTATCCATGTCAAAAGGAACAATGATTAAAGATACATAGATACCTTCAATAAGATCATCATTGATCTGAAAATAATTAATGTAAAGATTGAGGATGAAGACAAGGCCATCATCTTGTTAAGTTCCATTCCCACAGTTATTAGCACTTTATTGATACATTACTCTATAGTGAAGAGTGTTTAACAATGAAAGATATGAAGAAATCATTAACCTCTAAGTAATTGGGAAAGAAAATAAAGGCCAATGTAAAAGGACAAACTACAAGTGGAAGGCCTGAACAAAGAGAAAGAAAATCAAAGAAGGGTTTAAGATGAAAGAAGTGCTATTACTGTAAGAAATATGGGCACTTTATAAAGAATTATCCTAATAAGAAAGCCACAGATAAGAAAAAGGAGGCAGATGCTTTTATAGCTTATGAAGATATCTATGACAGTGTAGAGACCTTTGTTGCTTCTTGTGGTGAGAGTTTTAGTGAGTGAATTTTAGATTTTGGTTAACATTTCACATATGTTTGAATAAAGCCTTTATTTGCTAAGTTTCATTCCATTAATAGTGAAAAATGTTAATAGAGAATGACATGACTTGTCAAATATTAGAGATTGATAGTATTAAGCTTAGGTTACATTATAGAAATGTAATAAAGTTGATAAAAGTTATGTATGTTCCTGACCTAAAGAGGAAGTTGATTTTTGGGTATGTTAGACAGAAAATAGTGTTCCATCAGAGCTAAAATAGGATTCTTAAGGTGTTAAAGGGTTTTATAGTTGTGATGAAAGGTGATAGGCACAACAGTGTATATATATTTTGAGGAGAGGCAATGAGTGATTTTGCATCATTCTTTGTTGATAATGAAAATGTGTAAACCAAGTTGTGACATCTAAAATTAGCTCATCTAGGTGAAAGAAACCTAAAGGAGTTATATAATTAAAAGGTATTTAGTGAGAATAAGTTCAAAGAATTAAAGTTTTGTGAGTATTATGTGCTTGAAAAAGTAAATAGGGTAATTTTTAATGCTGGAGAGCATAAAAAAATGTGACTCTTGATTATATACACTCAAATCTTTTGGGGATCATTACAAAAAGTAACAGATACTAGGGCAATGTACTTTTTTATGTTCATTGATGATTATTCTAAGAAGCTATGAGTATATATATTAAAGAACAAAGAGCAAGTGTTTGATACATTCAAAACATAGAAGGCTCTTATTGAAAATCAAACTGGAAATAAGATAAAGTGATTAAGGATGAACAATGGTCTCGAATATTACAACAAAAGGTTTATTGGATTTTATGCCAAGGATGAGATCGCAAGGCACAAAATTGTAAGACCAACACTGCTGCAGAATAGTTTGGTAGAGAGGATGAATATGATCTTACTTAAGAGAGTTAGATGCATATTGACCAATACAAGGGTGTTTTAGGCATTTTGGGGAGAGGTTATAGTGACAGCAGTTTACTTGATTAATAAAAACCCTTTATCAGTGATAGAATTCAAGACAATAAAAAAGAGTGGTCTGGTAGCCATCATAAGTATGATCACTTTTGGATCTTTGGTTGCCTAACTTTTATACATGTGAAGTAAGGCATGTTGGAACCTAGAGTTTTAAAATGGATATTCATATGGTATCTAGAATGAATGAAAGGATATAAAATATGGTGCAATAAGTTAAAGTCACCCGGAAGTATCATAAGTAAAGATGTGGCATTTGATGAGATGAAGATGCTAAAATTCAATCAAGAAGAAGTGAAGGAAAAGCCTATGCCAAAAGGAGTTTCAACATATGAAATAGATAAAGTTAAAGTAAAGTTTAAGAGTGGATCTAATATGCCTTCAGATTAACACTTCACCAAGTCAACCTTTGAAGATGAACAAAAGACACTAATTAGTTCCTCAAAGTCCACCTAAAGATAAACTAAAACTATTTAGATGGAACTTATAGAGTACCAACTAGCCAGAGATATGCTAAGGAAAATAACTAAGCCACCAATAAGGTATGGACAAGCAGATTAATTGCTTATGCCTATAATTTTGCATTCACTATTAAGTTTGGTAAGCCTAAGACATATAGAGAGGTTATGAAGAATGCGAATATTGATAAATGATAGTTAGCCATGGAGGAAGAGATTAGTTTTCTTGTAAAAAATAATACATAAAAATTAATAGAAAGACCTTATAAAAAGAACATAGTTGGGTGCATGTGGGTGTACAAGCTTAAAAATGGGATACTAAGGTAGAATCTACGAGATTTAAGGTTACGCTAGTGGCACAACACTTCACTCGGCGTACCTTTATGAGATATTCTCACTGGTAGTCACACATACATCTATTAAAATTTTGTTAGCCATGTGTATGAATCTTCATTTACATCTAGAGCAAATAGGTGTAAAGATAACTTTTTTACATAAAGAGCAAGATGATAAAATATAAATGTTATAGCCACAAGGGCTTGAAGAGCCTCACATGGAGAATTATGCTTGCTTGTTGAGGAAGTTGTTGTATTA
Source organism: Ailanthus altissimus (assembly GCA_946807835.1). Taxonomy (NCBI): domain Eukaryota; kingdom Viridiplantae; phylum Streptophyta; class Magnoliopsida; order Sapindales; family Simaroubaceae; genus Ailanthus; species Ailanthus altissimus. The sequence goes on along the minus strand of OX327690.1, from coordinate 1,766,929 downwards.
ATTGAAGCAATCTCCTAGGCATAGAAGATTTAATGACTTCATGATGACTTATGAGTTCAATAGAAGCATGTATAATGGGTGTAAGTATGACTTATAGGAGATTTAATAACATATGATAAGTTTTAGCACCAGTAAGTACAAGATATATAGAGTTCTTGAATATATCTATACTACAATCAAATATAGCAACACATGTTGATAATAGTTATTTTCTATCATTTGTTGATAACTACTCAAAAATGACTATATGGATTTTAAAGAGTCAATGAGAACTCAGAGTAAAGTAGAGTGATCTCACATTGTAATGTTACAACCCCAAACATCTCTTTGGAAAAACATAGAAGTTGAACTAGAAGGAAATCCAAAGCTTCAAACTGATAATGAACCAACACATTAATAGACAAAGGTCAAAGATAGAGGCCCAAGATAGAGATCCAAAATAGGGGCCCAAGACAGAGAAACAAAGGCCTAAGACACAAGTCCAAGATAAGGACTCAAGACAAAGGCTAAAGACAGAGGCCAATAGGTGATATATAGTTTTGGGGATTGGTTTAGAAACTTAATCTAGTCAGATTAATAGTAGCAGCGTTTTAAAATAATCAGTCAATTATTTATCTCTATAAAAATTAGGTATTTCATGATAGAACTATGTATATGATTGTGAAATACCACTATATTAGAGAGTTGATTTCTAGTAAAAGGGCGAAGCTGGAGAAAATAAGCACTAAAGAAAATTCTACTGATTAAAGAATAGAGGTATTATCCGTGAACAAGTTTAAGATTTTTGTAAGTCTGTTGTATATAGTTAAAGAGTAGGCAGCAAAAATAAAACACGAATAGTCAACAATTAATTCTTAGAACCCTTGACATTGTTTTATCAAAATCTTTTTGATAGGTTATGATCATAATGTTTCAACATATTAGCGTTCAGAAATTCAATTAATTGTAATAGCTTTTATCAATAACTTCTCTTATAGTATATTGCAGATCAAAACTCCAACATAATTGTGCATGATCTTCCTAATTAAATCGTTACTTTGTTAATAATTGTCTACGAATGGACTCAGGCTCCTAACTGACAAAATTATGCGCATTTGATGAATATTTCATCAAACTTATGAAGATCAACAAATTATAATTTGAGATCTTTATTCTACTTCTAAAAATCTATCAAGGACAAAAAAAGCTTCAATTGCACCCATTTCAGTATAAAACCTTATGTTAGTCGTTACAAAATGATAAATGTGAAATTGATAAGCCATAGACGAACCAGACTAGTATGGCCCAAGTATGCGGAGTCATTAACGGACATGCACGGAAGTTATGAGATAATGGAGGGCTTGCATGGAATGCCTGGAATTTGCAAGAAACGTACATAATGTGAAGTTACTGGATAGTTGCATGGTATGAAAGTGGAAAGAGACGTGAGAGTGGCAAGAGGCGTTACATGCAGGGAAGTTACAAAGGGAGTGCACGAGGGACGTTCCCTTTGCATGGGAGTTATCATGGAACGTGTATACACAGTAGTTAATTAATTTTTGAATTTCATTAGGTAAATTAGTTATATTTCTCTTTTATTTAAATTCAATAAGTGATTTACAAGACGTATATATGTTAAAAACAAAAATCTTATGATTTGTCTTTTACCTTAAAAGAGTAATTTTATCCATTTGTGCTATATTCTCTCTAAAAAAAATACTAAACTATTTAGCAATTAACCATTTTTTTTTTCATTCCCAAACAGAAAAGTTGACTAAATAGCATTGTCCTTGAATTAGGGTAATATTAGATTAGAAGTTTAGCAAATTGACTAAGGTTCACATGGCATTAGTTGAAACAGAGGCAACTCGTAAATTTTTATGTTCTTTTACTTCTTTTTTTTTTTTCTTTTTTCCTTTTTTTGTTTTTGTTTTAATACATGTGCTCAAATTATGTAGCCCTACTTTTATGGATCTCATTGACAAATTAATCACTACATTAGTTATTCAATCAGTTTTCACACCGCTTTTACTTATTCAAAATTTTACGGTAAATAAATCTCTGCCAAATCTCATTCCTTAAATACATATATTTTCACCTCAAGTATTGTATTCAAAAGTAGCTGTATTATATTCATTAATATGAATTACGAAATTATCATCGCATTGGATCCTTAATAATAGTAATTATTTTATTATAAGAATTTAGAGTCTTCCCACATCCTTATAGTTTCAACTGAATGATATCACCGCAAACAATAAAAAATGAAGAGCACGACAAGTTGCAATTGATGTAATTATTGATTTTAAATTAATTACGTTATTATTATTTTTAAATTAAATTATATTTTATAATGATCAATAAATATAAAAATACCAAAACAAAAGAATGTGTTTATTTAAAAATAGTGACTAATATAATTGTCATAGACGCTAGTATTATTAAAAAAGAAATTGATTTTTACTGTAGCTTTTGGACAATATTCATCTGGATGTAAGTTATTTTGTTAAAGAAAAGACTTGCATAAAGTAAGTTAGAAATGTGATTTATCATATAGATCCCTCATGTTTTATTAAATTCCAGCTATAAATGAACAGATTACCTTGTTGTTGTTGAATTTTAGGATAGCTATTCAACCACAACTTAATTAACACTAAAGGGTAGTGTGACCATTTTATCACACTGATTAATTTAATATTTTGAGTGATCCAAGGAAACAGTATTGACTTTTCAATCGGCTACAGGGCTTTTCAACTATATATTCCCACTCTGCTCAAAGTGCCTAAAATTGGGTCTAGAGCTGTGATATTTATCAGCTTCCTCTGAGAGTGAAAAGGGAATTTCCTCTCCAGAAACGCAGGTATATAAAAGATCTTATATAAAAGGGATTTTTCGAATCCTTGTAGTAAGCTTCCTGACTTCGTTGTATTTTTAATTTATTCATTTAAAAGTTCTGTTGATCTATTGTTATTTCACATGGGCCTAATGGGAACAGTACTGTAACTGCAAAACTTTTCTTTCATTTGTTGCTGTTGTTTTAGAATAGTGTTGTAATTAGTTCTTTTGTTTTGCAGAAATGTCGATGGCAAAAATTGAACCAAAAGCTTACGGCAATGGGAGAGGCTTAGGCTTGGCTGAAGGAAAGAAACTCAGGGATGAGGTAGTTCATAAAGTTGAGGAAATCAAAAAGCTTACGGCAGAAATTTTTTCTGCATGTGACAAGATGAAATTGGTTGATGATTGTCCAGAGGAAACTCCTCCTGCTTCTACGGCGGCGGAAGAAGAGCGTAACCCAACAACACCTGATCAAGCCGCTGAACCAACTAAGAAGCGAAAAGCTAGCCAAGATCGACCGGAACCTGCAAAACGGCTTCACGTAGAACAATGCAGCCGCAGCAGCAGTTCGGTTCAGAACGAGCAAACAGATGAAAAATGCAATTACGGCCAAATAAGTCATTTGTTTGACTCTGAATAAAAGGATGAGAATATTAATTATTATTATTATTGATATTTTTCTATCAAAAGCTTTTTGATATATTACCATTTCGAAAATTCAATAAAAAGTAATTGCTTTTATTTATCAATAACTCCATATATAATATATTAGTGATCAAAGCTTCAAGAAAATAATACACAATTTTCTTCAGAATATTAGTTCATTAATAATTTTCTAATATCATTTGCCAAGAAAAACCACTACAGAGTTGAGGGCAGATAACAATTTAAGCCCAAGTTTTATCTTATGTATTGCCTGCCACGTAAGTGCAAAAGCATTGGAGTTAATGACATTTTACCATGTTACAATCTCCTAGAACCGCCCCAAATGAAATGCCAAAATTTACAAACAAGCCCATTACTTGAAAAAGAAGTATGACATCAAGCTAAGACAACCTTGAGGTAAAGAGTGTGGTTTTTTTTGGTTTGATTTTTAGGTTGAGTTTTGCAAAATAATGCTTTTTCTTTCTTTCATTTTTTTAGATATAGATCATTAATGAGTGTGTTGTTTTTCGAAAGAATGAAAGTGTTTTGGTGTAACATTTATTGTAATTATTTATTATGTCAAGAAAAGTTATCATTTTTTTATCATTATAGTTGTACAAAATATATAAAAGAATCTTTCAAATATATATATATATATATAAAAGAATCTTAAATGTTTCTGTTGCACTTTCTCAATTAAATACCTTTATGTTAGGACTTTAGAGCTTGGAAATATCCAGTCGTATTCGATTTAGAGACTATGCTAATGGTTTTGGTTATGTTAAACTATACTAGATTGATAATCTTTTCATGATTTGGTTGAGAGGCATATATGACAAAATTGAACAAAAAGGATGGACTACACCATCTTTTTCATATGTATATGTGCATACTTGTTAGAGTCACAATAATTCTAAGCAATAAAATATTTTTGAAACAAAATCAACGACGGAATGATATGTATCTCTTAATATATTAAAATAGTGTTAATCAGACACTCGTCACTTTTTTTTACCGTAGAGATCAAGTTTATAGATTGTTTTGAGGTATCAAATGATGAGATATGGTTGTAAAATTTTATCATGCAGTTATGAATTGTCAATGGTATTGAAAGACTATTAAATATTTATTGTGATAATAAAGCTGCAATAAAGTATTCCTAAAATAATAGAAGCTTTTAGAAGTCTAAGCATATTATATTCAAATTTCTAAATTTTAAGGAAAGAGTTTTGAGACAATAAATGTCAATAGAACATGTTAGTACAAACTCTATAATTACGGATTTGCTCACTAAAAGGTTTGAGACAATAAAGGTCAATAGATAATAACATAACATCTCTTCTTTCCTTCGCAATATTCATACCCAATATCTATAATATCCAATTCCTATTAGTAGTATTGGTGCCTAGATTTTGGTATAGAACAATAAAGACACCTAAGGTTACCTGATTTTAACCTTATTAGAAATATTTTTTTATGGTGCGCGTGAGAGATATTAAACCTAATTTGGTAATTTCACACTCGGTTGGAGCGTTGGACAACCCTAGAATATTTTTAAAAGTTTTCTTTATTGGCTTGGAAAAGAAAATTTTAATTTACTACATGAATTTTCATTTAAGGGTTATGTATAGAACAAGCCTTTGTTGAGAAACACAATCATATATTAGAGAATGGACCAATTAGAAACAATTTCATGGATTGCCAAGTTGGAAATTCTAGTTAGTTCTTTGAACTATTCTAACTAGATAGTTACAAATGAACTAATTACATACTTAGTTTCCAACTAGTGGCAATTTAAAATTTTTGAGTTAGTTAAGGGGCAACTTGGTCTTTTGAGGGAGCTATATATATATAGTAGAAGTGTGTAGAAATTTCAAGTGATCAAAAGCATAACACTTAAAGTAAAAGAGAAGCAAAATTCGTGCAAAAGAAGAGTGGTGCTGCTACAATGAAATTTTAATTTTTTTCATGCTTAATCAAGCTATAATAAGGTTACATACCAGTTCCTAAGATCAATTGAAGCATCTATTAGTGAAAATTCAAGAAAAAGAGGTAAGAAAAGCATTGTTTTGTGATATTGATATGTAAACTTTCAAGATTGCTTCAATTGGTGTTCTTGTGTGTATTCTTGATTTAGATTGAGTTGAATTCTAGTGTGGAGCTTAGAAAGTCATCAAATTGAAGAAATTGATAAGGTAAGAATTAGAGTTTTTGGTGATTTAGATGTAGAGACTTCAATTGATTATAATTAGGGTATTAGAATAAAATTGGCTTGATTTTAATGCAATTGGAACAAGAAATTGAGAAAAGAAATGTGTTAAAACATAGGGTAAAATTCTGCCACTTTAAGAAAGTTAAGGATTGAGTTGTGTTTTTGGTGAGTTTGTTGTGTATGAATGGTGCCTTATGTATAATGAATATATATGGTTGGTGAAAAAATAAAAAAAATGAAGAAAATTGGACGTAATAACTTTTATAAGGCATTTAATAACTTTTAAGGTGCCGAATGATAAGTTAGATTAGATTAAATGACTCCGTAAATAAAATTGAAAAGTAGTATCCATCCGGGCTTTGTATGCCAATTAGGGCATTTAGTAGTTAAATGAGATTCTAGTGTTTGAATTAGTTTTAAATGTCATTTATGGCGTGTAGGTGAAGAAAACTGAGACAGATAATGGGAGCAAAAATCCAGAGCGAAATTGACCTCAGAGCGGTTGTGAGTGAAAATCTATCATTTCTTTTATCTTTCATTTTATTAGGTTTTCGCATAATGAAATTGTATCTTTTATGTGTTTTTAATGCATAAAAATGATTTATAATCTTGATATGCATTCATAGATATACTTTTACATGTTTGGTTTAAGAAACAGTTTTTAAATTACTGCATCCGTTTCAAAGGCCATTAGTACCCTCAAATTATAGTGGTGGTGATTGTATTAGACCCGACAGGTATATCCCGTACACATGGGCATGTTATGAGGGGGGGGGGAGGGGGTGTCACTAACTTTGGAAAGTCAAGTGTTCGAGTCATTTGAGTTGCTTTATGTGTACGGGGTATTGTCTCGCTATATGTATGCGATGTAGGATTCTGCTGCATAGCCAGTGAGATGTCTTGAGATGTCACTATGGGTGCTGCTAGTTGAGGTGCCTTGTGACCTACTCACATGTGCGATGCTAGTTAAGTCGATGCGTGAGTATAGAGCTTTAGGGTTACCATTAAAATAGTTTAGAATGAAAATGGCTGAACGAGAGCTTTAATAGTTTTCAATCTACCGATTGCATATTATATGTTTATATGCACATGCTAGTTATTATGTTGGATAGATTTTTGATATTGTTTTTCAAAGATGTAAATAAAACTTGTTCGGCAAGATTTCATCGGCGTATAATGTTTATAATCGTTTTACAGCTTTATATAAGTTTTAATTATGCATGTCTTTTAGAATTTAATATTTATGTAAAATTTCATTTTATTCGAAATCTTAAATGCACTCACTGAGCTCCTTCAGCTCACTCATTTGTGTTTTATGTTTTCTATTCCTTCTCCTGGTGAAAGCCTCGGTGTGCAAATTGCTGATTCTCTTATGATTGATTAGTGGCCTTGTCGAACGATCATTTTGTACATGTAAATGTGCTAAATAGCACTCTTTTTGCTTTTAGCATAGTAATTCTAGATTTTTACATTGTACATATGTTTTGGATAACCAAGAAACGATTCTGATATTTTGATGATCATTTCATTTTATTCATTATTCCAGTTGTATGATCATAATAAAATTATTAAGTTGAGTTGGAATTATTTTGGAAATGACCAGATGTACTATTTGGCAGTATTGAAAAGTGGTTTGAAAATAAAAGTGTAATTCTTTGCAGGTTTTGTACAGAATTTTCAGAAAAATAGGGGAAACTCTGCCATATTTTTTAAGATGTCATTTTTATGTATATCCCAAGATTTTCTCAGTAATGGTAAGAACTAAAAATGGGTTCGCCACCTGAAAATTTTCAACTTACTTACTTATATTCTGATGAACTTCCATCGGGGTTCTCGGCAGGGCCACTGGGATCTACTGTAAAGGGTCTCAAGCTGGGTCCTGCCAATATCCTTTTCACTGCTCCTAAATTCTTTATCTCAAACTTGTCACTCAACTGCTTCTTAAGTTTTTGTATTTCTTTCATGTTCTTACATGCGATCAACATATCATTGACATATAGAAGCAATTACATCATCCTATAACTCAAGCTTGTAAAATACATTCATTCGTCATACTTGCTTCTACTAAAGTCACAAGTCATCATAAACTCATTAAATCTCTCATGCAACTATCTAGGTGATTGCTTTAATCCATATAACGACTTCTTGAGTAAACAAGCATGATACTCTTTTTTAGACTCTACAAACTCTTGCAATTGTGTCATGTAAATTATTTCTTCAAGCTCTCAATGCAGAAAAGTTGTCTTTATATCTATCTGTTCTAGATGTAAATCAAGGTTTCCATACATGGCTAACAAAATCTCAATGGATGTATGCCTGACAATTCAAGAGAATATCTCATGAAAGTCTACTCCGTATCTCTGAGTAAAATCTTGCGTAACTAACCTAGTTCTAAATCTTGTATCTATCCCCAATATCCCCTCTTTCACCTTATACACCCACTTGCACCCAACTAGTTTCTTTTGAGGTCTCTCCATCAATTTTTAAGTATTATTCTTCTTAAGAGAACTAATCTCTTCTTTCATAGCTTGCTGCCACTCTTTCTTGTTTTCACTCTTCATAGTTTCACCATATGTTCCAAGCTCATCAAATTCAAAAGTGTAAGCAGAATTAAAAGCGTGAACAACTAAATCTGTTTGTGCATACTTGATTAGTGGGTTGATCGTTCTCTTTAGCCTATCTTAGTTAACTGGTACTCTTCAAGTCTTAACTCAGGAGTCCTAGTCTTTCCTTGTGTGGACTTAGAGAAACTCACTGGTATTATTAGTTAATCTTCAAGGATTTCCTTGTTAAAGTGTTGATCTGAAGGTATATCAGATTTATATTTATGCTTTACTTCAACTTCTATTGACTCAAATGCTGAGTCTTCATTGGACACAGGTTCTTTTTTCTCATCTTCTTATGAGGCTTTCAATATAGTCATCTTATTGACTATCATGTTACGGCTTATGATATTTCTTGGTGGTGTCAACTCTGTATACTACACCTTGTATATCTTATGAATACCTCTTTGATAATTCTAGGTTCTAATTTCTCCCTCTTGACATATACAAAGGTAGGGCAATCAAAAATTCTAAGGTAGTAATACTTATGAGGGTTGCCAAACCATTTCTCTTTTGGCGTCTTGAAGTCAATTACTGAAAAGGAACTTCTTTTAATCAAATAAGCTGTAGTCACTACAGCTTTTCCCTAGAATGCCTTGGACATCTTCACATTGGTAAACATGCATCTAACCCTTTCAAGTAGGATCCTATTCAATCTATTAGCTACACCATTCTGCTGTGGTGTTGATTTCACTGTTCTATGCCTTGCAATCTCATGCTTGGTACAAAACCCATCAAACTCTCTATCACAAAACTTGAGGCCGTTGTCAATTCTTAGCTTCTTCACCTTTTTGCTAGTCTGATTCTCAAATGGAGCCTTGCAAGTCTTGAACGTATCAAATACTTAATCCTTGCTCTTCAATGTATAGACCTACATCTTTCTTGAATAGTCATCAATTAAACCGAGAAAATAACTTGCACCATCACGAGTAGCTGTCTGAGCTAGTCCCTAAAGATCCGAGTGTATGTAGTTTAAGATACCATCATGAGTAGCTATTTAGCACCAAAGACCTTTTTACTAAATAACTCCTTCGGGTTTCTCTCACCTAAGTGTGCTAGTTTAAGATGCCACAGCTTAGTTTGCATATTCTCATCATCTATAGAGAATAATATATAACCACTTACAACTTCACCCTTAAGCACATAAGTACCTTTGTGCTTCTCCTTTCATTACCACCATTAAACCCTTAAGTACTCTCAAAATTGCTCTATCAATCCTGATGGAACACCCATTTTGGTCTAATGTCCCTAGTGAGATTAAGTTTCTCTTGAGGTTAAGGATATACCTAACATCTATCAACTCTCTCACTCGCCCATTATACAGCCTAGGTTTAATACTACTAATTTCTATCATTTGACATACAACATCATTAACCCATTAATAGCTTACCACCATTAATAGGCTGGAAAGTCGTAAACTAAGATTTGTGTAGGTACATGTGAAAAGTATAACAAGAATCAAGAACCCATTGTTCAGTATTCTTACCATTAGTAGCGACTAGTGTCTTTGCGCTGTCTTAACTGTCATCATAGGCAAACGCAGGATCCGCTTTCTTCTTGTCTTGTGCTTTCTTTTCTAAATAGTCCTTTATAAAGTGTCATTTCTTCCAGGAATAATACTACCTAAGAGTCCTGGACTTTGATCTCGAGGCTTTTTTCTATCCATCTCTATATGAAGGCCTACCTCTTATAGATAAGCTTTCTACATTCCCTTTGATTTCATTTCCTAATAGCTTTAAATTTAATGATGATTTCATATCGTTCATCATTAAACTCTTTCTACCATAGAGTAACATATCAAAAAGTTCTTATAAGTCTTCGGAAGTGAACTCAGTAACGTAATCACCCTATCTTCATATTCTATATTGATGTTAATAGACTCAAGATCAAGAATGATCTTATTAAAAGTGTCTATATGATCTTTCATCGACGTCTCCTCTGACATGGACAACTGATACAACTTCTTCTTTATATGCAATATGTTGGCCAACAATTTTTCACATATAAAGTGAGTTAAGCTTCTTTTAAAGATCAACTGTCACCATCTCACCTGCTACTTCATTTAATATTTCATCGCTCAATGATAGAATAATTGTGTTGTAAGCTTTTTCTTGAATGTTGCTTCTTTCTACTTTAACTTTAGATGACTCTAGCGTTTTCTCTTCTTCGCTAGATGGAGCTGTAGTCTTCTCTAATGCTAAGTCTAACTGTTGATTCACTAACAATGCCTTAACTTTCATCTTCCACAGATTGAAGTTATTCGTATCATTGAATTTCTCTACCTCATACTTGGGTGTGGCTATGTTTGTCTAAAACCAAGCTCTGATACCAATTTTTTTAAAGCAAAGGCAATTAAACAAGTAATTATCCCAAGCAATATAATGTAGAAACAAGCAATTAACAAACTAGAGAGAGGAAGGTAAAAGATCAACACACAGAATTTACATGGTTTGGTAACTTACCTACGTCTATAGCAGATTAATATCACACTCTCTTATTATTGAATCTCAAGGCACTCATAAAAGTATGGCTCTTACAAAAAAGACTCATAAAGAACTCACTCTCTTACAAACAAAAGGTTTCTCATACCAAGAATCATAAAGTAAACTATAATCACAAATATTTGTATTTGATCACACAGATGAGTTTACAAATAAATAGAGAGCCTTTATATAGACTTTAGAATGATCTAGGTTAACCGTTAACATGTACGAGTCATTTTTGGGAGTTCTGAAGAAAGTGGGAGATGGAATAATGCTAAACAAAATGGGAAATTGATTCACGAGCTGGGTGTTGCGGTGCTGAAGCATCTCACCTGGGCATCATGGCACTGGGCACCTGGCATCGCGGCGCTCAGATTCTATCTAGGGCACTGCAGCTCCCACAACCTAATACTGCGACACCTATGCTTGGATATCGGTACTTGCGTTTTTGCCTTATTTCACATTCGTCTTTGATCCTCGTGCACCCAACATATTTAGTTTGCTCTTTAAATCATATTTCAGTAATTTTTAATCAACTTCATCGCATCAATTTTATTGATAACTTTTTATAAATAACTTTGTATGGTTGAAGAAGAAATTGTAAGAAAGACATTTTGATGTAGGAGGGACTGCAAATAACTAGGTTGTTATAGGCAAATGGATTTCGCCATAGTTATGTGCCACGATGGAATTTGTTTCTCGATGTATAAGTCTATTATGGATGCCATGCTCATCTTTTCTAACTTATGTCTGGGTTATGTCAATTTTCATCTTGACAGGTGTACTTGGCCACTGCTAAATGAGAGTCCTTATGTTGGTCGGGATATTACGCTTTCTTGTTCTTTCATGGACTCCTCCTCATCTTGGTTTTCAAGTCAATTCTGATGGTTTCTAAACGCAATCCTAATCAGTATGCTTGTAGAGCAGTTTTTTGTTACTCAAAATATTTGACTTTCAACGAAGACTACATAATAACGACAACTAGGGGCTTAATTCACTTGTACTGATAAGGGATTATTATTAATTCACATCAATCTCCCAAATCAAAGTCCACTCCTTCGTGCCACTGTACATTAGCTCATGAACCATTTTGCAATTCATTTTCGCACGTTGAAGTCAAAAACCAAATGAGTTATTAAGCCTTTGTTTCCATTGAATTTAGTAAAGGAGCAAGTTTAGTTATTGACATCTTAATTTATTTTCTATTTGAGCGAAGTCAACTGTTAAGAGACTGTGTGAATGTAAAAACACCACCACCAACTCTTTAATCTATAATTTTTTTTTTTATTTGAATCAAGAGGATTCGAATTAGAGGCCTTTATGTTAATAAAAAGATGTCATTACTACTAAATTATATTAATCTCCACAACAGTTATACTCATTTAATTAACTATTATCTGAGTCTTTCAAATAAGTGAAAATGGGACAGTCTCAAAAACATGTGAAAGATTCTTCTTAATTATCTACAATTATAATAAGAATTTTTTTTGTAAGTAGCCATAATTTTGGGGCACTTAAACTAATCTAGTTATCAATGAAAATTTTTAATTGTTTTAATCAAAGACTTAATGAATAGACCAAAAAAAAACCTTTTAATTATTTCAACAAACCATTCAAAACACACTTTTAAATTATTTAAAATGAGTAAATTTGAAATAGTGTAAGATAAAAATGAGTAAATTTAATTGAAAACAGCCAAAAATAATAACAAATAAGCAAAATTGCCCCGCGAGAAGGGCATAAAGAATTTTAAACTTCATCCACATTTTGTCAAATCCGATTCTAGGCTTCGTCCCATAAGATATGAAACAAAAATAAAAGTTCTACAGTTCAAAACAAGTTAGGACTTCACAAAATGTTACTTTTCCAACTTGAGTGAAGCTTATAAAAATACTACAACAAACAAGCATCCGTTATTAACTTTTCAAATTAGCAATAATGAGCATCAAGGTCACAATTTGTTCTTCTATAAAATAGGTTCGAGGTTTTGAGAAATGTGGTGGCGCTTTTTTAATGGTGATTCCATTTTCTAGGTTTTAGTGAGAAAAAGTTCTTGTTTTTGTATCCTATAGAGGTAAAGTTTGGTTTTTGTAATCTTGTAGTCTCTGTGCAATCTTTTATACACCATTGATAATTTATTACATTCCAGAGATGTGGCATACTTGAAAATGGATGTAGATTCACTTAAGATTGAACCATACAAATCATTGTGCATTTGGTGTCGGTATGATATTGGATTCTTTAATTTTGTTCCTTAATTCTTAATTTCTTTTTTCCGGATTAATTGTTTAATTCCATTGGCTATTAACTTTGTGTTGGTAATTTTATAACAGTATACTTGTAATTAATAGTTTCATATTAGATCAAATTTATCTTATTATCTTAAAAATTTATATTTTAGACATTAGTTTTTAATAATAGCAACTAGTTAGGATATTTTCAAAAATATATAAATTAAGTAATTCAATTAAACATGACGAATTAAACTGACAATTTTCTTTATCTTTATTTGAGAAGCATTGAATTTTCCACTCTACACTTAATCTTTCATTAAACTTACATTATCTTCTTATGAAGTTCAAGAAATCAGTTAATAACCAAATCATGGATGCATGGAAAACCTTGAGAAAGAAAATGTTGAAGGCTGCAAGGCACTGTAATCGGCAGAGGCGTAGGGATCAATACGAAATAGTAAAAGGGAAATTAAGAAGATGAAGGGAATTAAAGAATAAGCACATGATGGAGCAAGTGCTTGGGAAAGGATATCATATATATAATTTACTCCACGTAATGCATATTTATTTTATTGGCATAGCACAAGGAGTTGGATTTGTATATTTGCACTATTGCTTTCTTTTTTTCAAAATTTTACTTCATTTCTTGCACACTTTCTAAGGTTGCGTGGCCAAGCTTCTTCCTCAAACGTATGACCAAGCTGGCTGCATCAACTCCATCTCCAGTCACCAGAATTTTATCTTTGTTTTCGCCATCTAATGCCACAGCGTTTACACCTGTGTCGTCACATTACAACACATTAAAAATATCAAAATGGGCGAAATGGGTCTGCAATTTTCCACTTTTTTGGTTAAGTAGAAATCAGATTCAAATACAATGCAAACCATCTCTCACAGCCGATATCTCCATGGCCTTGGACCGACATTTGTCACATTTCACTTGCACCTTTATGATTATCTTTTGCTGCATCATTCAATCGAAGAAATTTCAAACAGAAATCTTATTTACATTTTCTATAACTGTAAGGATTAAGAAAAAAGTAAACAGATGCTGCTAAAGCATGAAATTTACATATTCAAAGCTAACTGAAAAGGAAAAAAGACACAAATTGTGATCTTAATGTTATGGCTACCTTCATCTTTGCAAGTAGCAAACAGATGCTGCTACTTATTTGTTTAGGGAATGTAAATGACTGCCGTTTGCGACAATGTGCTGAAGAAGAAGAAATACAAAATGTCCAATTTATATAATGTCAACAAATGCAATATCACGCGTAATCCAGCACATGACCAAAACCTCAGTTAGCATGAAACTTAAATTAAATTCGCGATCCCCTTTTTACGGGTTCAAGTCTCGTTATTGTCCGTTCACTCAGAATTTAGTACATACATCTAGCAGGACTTTGCAAAATATTCACTGTTGATGGAGTTCAAGTCAATTTCTATTGTTATAAAATTAAGTCAGCAAAATATTAGTTACCATTTACGATTTCGAGTAGATCTTCAGTAATCACATGGTTATGTCGTCAAAGCATAGTATTGGTTGTAAATTTATTATTTTAAACATCACCTCAACCAGAAGGAAAGAAATCTTGAGAATAGAAAAACCCAATAGCAAGCACTTGTAGTTATGATCTAATGGTATAAGGTTTATAGAGCACTTTTTTTTTATAATTAAAACAGAAGTTTTGAGTGTAAATTATTATCTTTCAATGAAAAAAAAAATCAATTGCAGATGTTTTTTTTTTCTTTTTTTTCACACTTCTCCCCTTAACTTACTTTATATTAAACATAAAAAAAGATAGACTAAAGAAATGATATGCTTGACTTTAAACTCATTTGAATGTAGAAGACATAAGGCGGGACTGAGAATTGAGGTATATTCGAATCATAGGAGCCGGTCATTGTGGATATACTTATATTGGTGATATTATTGTTGTGATCATGGAAGTAGCACAAAACTTGCCTCTAGAAATATTATAAGTGATTAAAATTGTAATTATATATATGTAAAGGTCATAGTTACCTTTGATTAAGGAGGAAATTTAAAAAAAAAAAACTCGAACTTTTGGTCTGATTGCCTATTTAACTAAAATAATTTTATGCGCTAAAATTTTATTTAGAATTTGATAAGAATAGAATTGGCAGTGTTAGAATTGATGAGTCAAAATTGTGTTTGAACATAAGTTTGAATTGAAAATAGAGGAAAAATTGAGATGAAGTTAAAGACACATTGAATGGATGAACAAGGATCGAAAATTAAAGCTAAATGCCAGGAAGGATATAAAAGCACAAGAGAAAAATTAACATAAATAAGCACTGCGAAGATGATATATCAATATCGTGGCACTAATTCTAGTACGCTGAGTGTTGCAGGGTTGGCCATCGAATGCCGTGATGTTGGCCTTAAAGTCGCGTAACTATCCTAGGGATAAACCTTGAACATCGCAGTGTTGCTTATTCGAAAACTCTATTTTTAGGTATAATTGCATCTTAAAACTGGTTAGAACTTCTACAACATGAGAGCTCTTATTCTAATTAGAAATATAGTTTCTAAAGACGTAAACATTATATAGTTCCTATACCCATTAGAATTTATTAAGCATTGATAAGCAATAGAGAAATACTTCAAGAGAAAATAGAGACCTAGAAAAGCCTTGATCATTAAGTGTGCAAGAGAGTGTTATAGGTGTGCTTGAGTTCTGAGTGACCCAAAGAAGCACTAATAGATCATTTGAGAGATCTTTATTCATTATATTCTATGATAATCTCTTGAGAGAAATATCTTTATAATCTGTGTTCGTTGTAAATAATAAGAGATGTTAGAATTCTATGATCTACCGTGGACATAGACATTCTGAACTACCTAACTTGATTGTGTGATTGTTTTATCTTTGAAAGGTCTTGATCTTGTCCTTATTTTTATTCTTATTTGCTTGTGATTTAAAGCTTCTCCATTCGCTTAGGGCTTATTTTGAGTACATGACAAAGAAATCTAAATTAATTAGTATTAGCGCAAAGGATTACATAAGAGATATTATTGTTAAAGCTAATATCCACAACATACAGATTAAAAGTGTTAATAATACTAAGGTGTATATATGCAGTGCATGTTTGTCACATTACAATTTATGTATCTTATATATATATATATAGCATAGCGAAATTAAAAATCTAATTTTTTAAAATAAGGAACATAATAAATCTTAAATTTTATTACATTAATAAACAATTAAATATTAAAAATTTATCTCTGAGGCCTTTGAAATAGATTAAACTAGAATTTTACCTAAAATGAACCCGATAACAATTCTTACACTTAACTAGAATGAATTTAAATGTTTAGAATGACAATCTTAATTTTTTTAAAAAATTCAACACTTAAACTCTAAAATTAACTTTTAATCTCAAGTTCAACACTTAAACTATATCTTAAATAATAAAATTAGTTTGATTTTATTCAGCACTTGAATTAAAAAGAACAAAACCTATCCTTCAATGCCCAATCTTGATGATTGAGAAAAACGATAAATAGTAATTCAACTATTAAAACAAAATTGAAAAACCATTTTTTTAATCAATCTTGCCGTCCACCACTCTTTTGCCAAACTCATAAAATGAATTCCTCTCATTCCATTAAGCTAAATGGCGGGCCCCTTTTTGCCTCTCACTTGTCAAAATGATTTGAATCCATTTCTCTAAAACAACTTTTGCATTTAATCAATCATTTTTTATTCGACTTTATTAGCTTAACAATTAACTAATGAAAATATTTAAGCCTTAACCCTTAAGATTTGAATTTTCTATTTAAATTTGATATCAATTAAATTTAATAATTAATTTTAATTTAATATTAATTACTTAACAATTAAGTAACTTAAAGCAAACTTACTCAATAAGCCGTTCAATTTACTTGATCACCAAGTTAATCACAATAAGTGCCATTTAAATTTACCTATAAGTTAAGTTAACCGTAATTAAATTATTATTTGACTTTAATGTAAATAATTAGTCAAATAAGTCAAGGGTATTTTAAAAATTATATATAATCAAATAATTAGTGACTCATAATGCACTACGTGTCAATATCTAATTGGTTAACGACAAATTTTTTATTAATTGATATACTGACTTTTTAAGTATTGACAAATACATATCTCAAGAGATCTTAAAACAAATATTTCATTCAAATAATGTGTTAAATTTTTTAATTTAAAAAGTTATAAGAACTAATTACCTAATAAATATTTAACATATCACTTAAAATAAAAAAATATATTAAGATCATAGTTAAAAGTTTATTTTTATTATTATTTTTATAATTATTAATGAAAATAATAAAAAATAAGAAACATATATTTTTATAGATAATGTTAAACATTTTAAAATTTTATTTTAAATAATAAAAATAATATATCAAATAAATATTAAGTAGTATAATAATATAAAATTATTTATTATATCTAATATTTACTTATTACATTATTTTTAAAACTCAATTTGATCGCCTCCAAAAAAATCAAGGATATGGATGCGTGAGGTGTCATTAGTTCATGTCCGGGTACTCCTTTACTTAAATTTAGCGTCGAGTTCGAGGTCAGTGTTTCTTATAAAGTCTTCCTTTATTTAATTACAACCATTTAGCTTGCATTTCGGCAGATTATTAGGTTCTGCTTTGCTGACCTTAGTTTAATGTTTACCCTTAGTCCCATTTTTGCTTTACCTTACAAATTATTTTCAAGATATATTGAATAACAAACATGGACAGTCTTTTTTTTTTTTTTTGCATTATTCATTAAATATTTAAAATAAAATACCTAGATTAATTTTTGTTGTTCAATGTTCAAGATGAAACTAACAACAAAACAATGTAATTGAGTATTTAAAACTTTAATGTTAATTCAATAAAACTTTCGAGGACTAAAATATTTATTTCTTTAAGAGTCTATAATTTTCTACGCCACAAAGTTAGTTAGATTTTGCTTTTATATATAAATGGGAAGTAAAACAAATGAAAACATGAAACAATGGAGCAATAAATTTGCTCTTCTGTTACGGGGAAGAAAATCTCCTAGAGAGACTTTATTTCGCAGATAGGAATCTTATTTTGAGTTGCCTATCACGGAGACATTTCATGGGAAAGGTAACTGGCAAATATGAGGGCAGGTATTTGTCTATTAATGCATACTTTCTATCAAGGTAAAACATTCGAAACTTGAGGGGATTATGTGATAATTTTTCCAATCAACTAGTTCATTTTCTATTGCTAGTTTTTTGGTGACCTATGATCTCATTTAACTGTAATGGCGATGACGTTTATAGAGACAAGCAAGACGATGCAATCCTGCAATCATGTTATTATATATACGCATTTCGAGTCTTGACTCTTTTTTGTTTTCTTTCCTTTTCTGAAAATAATTCATCATGGATAGAGACATTGCATGTTCTTGAATTCTTTCTGATTGACTTCTACGTGATTACTCTAGCAAACTGGTGGCAAGTCAGAAAAAATAAAACAAACTCATATCTTTATGAATATAATTTTTTGTGTCTAACTCTAATTAAATTCTTTTTTCATGTAAGAATACATAAAAGGAATTTTTTTTCTATATATATAACAATCTCCTTTAGATGTTTAGAATTTGATTAGGATTAAAAAATTAGAGTTTGATTAAGATTTGAACTAGTAGAGGGATTGCAAGACCTATGTGCTTTATAGCTCTAACTTAAAAGACCTAATCCTTATTATCTCATAATATATTAATTCTTCTAAGTTAATTATATACTATTTCACTAAAAGTGAAGGACTGTACTCTAGTAACCTATGTTATAAAGAAAAAGTTCATTTAATTAAAACTTCTTTTAATTAAATTGGACTTGGTCTTTAGACCAATAATAACCACTTAATTGACCCTCTAATTGATGTCCATAATTAAAGTTAGGCTTTAAAAAATAATGTCTTACCTTTTTAATTACTTATGTGCCCCTAAGTCACTGAATGTCCTAATGATCACTTTTAATATGTCTATATTTATAAATAAATTTACAAATAAATATTATTATTCAATAAATAATTTATTGAATAAACTGTAGCCACATATTCTAATGATCAAGTACTAAAAACAGCTTAACTGGACATTAATTATTAGATTCTTTCTTACAAATATATATTTCTACGACCTATAAAAATATATCTCCAAACTATCGAGGTTTTGACCATTTATTTGGATCTCACTTTATGATAACTCAAAAGATACAATACATGAATGTAAGTTCATTACCTGTTCAGGATTAAGTTCAATCAAGCTTATTAAAGCTTTTGTGAATTAAGATCTATGACATTTAGTTAACTAGATCAAAATTCACAGTAGTCTCGTTCAATGTAACATATACACTAGTTTTTCTACTTGAATTCTCTACTTCAATGATCAAGGCAAATCATTCACTATAAGAAGCAGAAAAACTACAACATTACATAATGAAATGCCATTTTTCATTAATGGTTGCGAACTAGATTTAATTTATAAAGAACTTGTGATCTAAACCTTCTGTATTAGCATCATATGCCTAATACATAGATCATATACTTTATAAATATGGGCACATCAATGTATGCTCAGTTATATGTATGAATAAACTTTATTAATCTAATAAAATGTTATTCCACATACTTTAAGGGCATAAAATAACATAAAAAGTCTAAAAATCTTACCACCATATTGTCGTGGATTAAACATTAATGTGCCTAAAATTAGAGCAATCAAAAATATTAAAAGTGAATCAGAAAGAAAAAATTGCAAACACATGAAATTTAAATTTATAGTGGTTTATCCTTAATCTACGGCTTTGTCCACTGCAATTATAATGTTTTTATTATGATTAGATGTTCCTTCTAAAAATCAACCTAAATATGAACTCAGACGCTTCCTAAAGATCAGTCTACTGGCCTGTTCTAGATAAAGGAATCGGCGCAAATGATGGCCACGACTCAGGTTTATACTCGACAAGCTAACTGTGCCTTCCACAACAGAGCACTCCCAAGCAAGATTAACCTCGAGATGATGAGTATCTGATTCTACAATACAAATTTTCCATTCTCTAATTTTTCATAAGACTCCAAAAATGGAGGAGATAAGTCAAAACATGTCACCTATATAAAAAGTGGCCACGATCTTTAAATATGTCACCTATAAAGTAAGTGTTCAGATCTTGAGATCCCAATCACCTCAAACATAACATAGTCAATCAAATGGGAAATGACCAAATTTTTCGCTCATGATTTCTGGATTTAACATGAACATAGCTCAATTATAAATAAGCGGTTCAAATAACAATATGGGGTAATGACACTTTTTCTCAATTAAACACTTGGTAAACCTCATCCCTTTTTTATAAGATAGGCATCAAAATGTCTTCACTGGAGTCACCACCAGTAAGATTATAAAAGGGATTTCTTTTTTTGTAAGGATCATAATCTATATTCAGCGCAACGCAACCCAACAAGCCCACTTTCGTTCCCTTGAAAATAAATTCAAAACACATTGGCTTAGAAAACTAAAGTTTTTGGTCAACAAGTTTTAAACCCATCCGTGGGACGAAACGAAATGCCTTAAAAATGCTTACTAGAACTAGAACGGTGAACCATTAATGGAGTAGCACTAAAAACCACCAAAACCTACCTTTAATTGAACATGTAGATCAAAACAACAAGTTTCGATGGGAAAATCCCTAAAGAATAAGGTAATACATGCCTAAACCCCATTACAATGAGAATTTAAGGAAGAGCTACGGATGTTGAGAGAGGAGATGGAAGAGATTGAAAAGGTGTTAATTGAGATCTTAAAATAGCGAGGGGGAGAAAAACAGAGAGTGCCGAGAAATTGATCAATATGGAGAACGTCTAAACTCTGATAACATAGATGCACGAAATGAACCTCTGAGTAGAAACATCCAAGGCGAAAGGCTAGAGGCCTCTCATTACTCAGCAAGTGGTCAAGGTACAATCGTGTTAAAGAATAGCCCTCTCAAGTTAGAGACTTAAACCATACAATAAGACAAGAAGAAAGAATCTAAGGGTTGGGAGAAAGAGGAGAATGACACGAAGAGAATATTCAAAGAGGATCCCTAGTGGAGTTACCCTCTGAAGAGAAACTTTGAGGATTAGAAGAACGACTACACAATTTGCATGAGAAAACAGATAAGAAAGAACAACCTCCTCCACAGAAAATTAAGAGGGAAAAAAAGTCTCATTTAGTTAATAAATTGAGAGACATAGAGTTCTTTAAGGGGTTAAGGCTATCCGACCTCCTCATATATCGGCAAGTGTCGGACCCTAATAACTATGTAGACCAAGTCAGATATCTATTATCCATCTCAGGCCTCAAGTATGAATAGATGTGCTAAATATTTTACATGAACTTACAGGAGCTCGCTTTTCTTTAATACCGAATGCTGAAGCAGAGAAGCATTTCTTCCCACAATGAGCTTACAGATAAGTTCGTATAGCTTTTTTAATGGTCCTATGAAGTAACCAAAGCTCCCAGATAGCTAAAGCACATTAAATAGAGGCGGATGGAGAGCCTGGAGGAATATTAAAAAAGGTTTCATAGGAATGTAATTCAGCTTTGAGCCTTTGACCAACCCGTAGCCTTTAAGGCCTTAAAAGTGGAATTGAGGCTGAACCAATTATGGTACTACCTCTCTAAAAACCATATTCCAAATTATACAACCACTTACAATAAGGCATCTAAATACATTACTATCAAGGAGGGAAAAAAGTCAAAGAGGATAACCTCGGCTGATGACGCTTGAGGATAGGTGCAACCTCAGGACGCGAGAAGAATGAGATCCTCAAAGAATAGATTCATGGGAGGAAGGGAGAGATCCCTGCCCTAAGTTGCTAAATCCCCGCAGTTGGATCGACGAGACTAACCTTACCTATGAACGGGCCTATTAGGTCAACCTCAAGAGACTGGAATAGCCAATTCGGGATATCAACAATAGAGGTATAGTCCTGGATGGCCCATATAAATTATTATATACCTTTAATAGCTCTACTAGATGTGGTCTTCAAAGACATAAAAAGATCAATCAAGTTTATATAGTGCTCTCCCAAAATTCTTTTCAATAGAGGTATTATGCTTTTAACTTAGCCAAATTTTAAACACTTCATCCTTATATAGTACTCTCCCAAAAGTCTAATTTACCCCTCAACTAATTTTAAATTTCTAAATTGCCATTAGTTCAAAATGAAAGTATTTAATTGGTTCCTTTCTAACTATTTAGTTAAAATAGTCAAAGGAACCAATTAGGCTTCCAACTTGGCAATCCATCAATTTGTCTCTAATTGGTTCATTTTTTAACATATGGATTGTGTTTCTTAACAAATGTTTATTCCATGCATAACCCTTAAATGAAAATTCATGTATTAAATTGAAATTTTCTTTTTCCAAGCCAATAGAAAAAAATTTCAAAAATATTTCATAACCGTCCGACACTTCAATCAAGTGTGAAATTATCAATTTAGGTTTAATACCTCTCACGCGTACCATAAAAAAATATTTATAATAGGGTTGAAATCAGGTAACCCTACGGTGTCTTTATTACTTTATACCGAAATTGGGGCACTTACACTACTAATAGGGATCGGATATTACATGGTATGTCCAATGCAAAGACTGTCTATATTCATTTGGCTATCTATTTCAAATTTTTAGGAGCACTGTCGCTGACATCCGAAGAATAGAAACTGTAGATGAGTAAAGTACCATATGCAAATGCTGTGGGGAACATCATATATGCAATGGTTTGCACGAGACTAGACATAGCACAGACTGTAAGTGTAATAAGTAGATACATAGAGAATCTAGGAAAAGATCACTGACTTATAGTAAAGTGAATTTTGAGATATCTCAAGGGAACGTCAAATCATAAGTTAATATATAGAAAGGCTTAGGACAACGGCGTAATGGTAAGAGGATACATAGACTCAGATTATATAAGTGATCTTTACAAGAAAAGATCGTTAATGGGTTATGTATTCACAGTGTTTGAGTGTAGTATATGTTAGAGATCTATTATACAACATGTGGTTGTACTATCTACCAAAGAGGTGGAGTATATAGCTATTAGAGAAGCTATGAAGGATGCCGTGTGGTTGAAAAGAATATGCACGGAGGTAATGGCTACTAAAAATGTGAATACCAGTGTGTATTGTGATAGCTAGAGTACCATACTCCTAAGCCAACATCAAGTATTTCACGAGATGTCTAAACACATTGATGTACGACCCCATTACATTCGAGAGATTGTCCAAAATGGTGACGTTAGTCTATCAAAGATAGCATTATCTAAAAATTCTGTTAACATGTTGACTAAACCACTGCCCTCAGTTAAGTTTATCCTATGCAAAGACTTAACTGGATTCACTACTATGTGAGGGTGATTGAATATGCAGATATAAGAGATCAAGATACTTTGTGAATGATTTTGAATCAAGGAGAAAAATTGTGAGAAAATTGATTAAAAATTATCGAGATATGATTAGGAGAGCAACTCCAGTATGTTGGGTACGCGAAAATCAAAAGCAAATGCGAAATGAGGAGAAAGATGCAAGTAGCGATGCCTAGGTGTAGGCGCTGCAAAGCCTAAAATAGAACCTAAGCACCGCGGCGCCACAATGCTAAGTGATCAGGGTCGCAGCGCCTAAGTGGACCTTCCAACACCAAAGGCTAGGCGCTGTGAAAATCCATTTTTTATTTTGTTTAGACTTGTTTTGTCTCCCACTTGTTTCATAACTCCTTAAAATGACTTTTACACATTTAGGGTTAACCTAAGACGTCTTAAAACCTATATAAAGGCTCTCAATTAGTTTGTAAATTATCTTAGTGACAACTTTTTATTCTTAGTGATTAAATACAAATCTTTGTGATTCTTAGTAAGAGAAACTCCTTATTTGCAAGAGAAAGTGATTTTTTTGAGAGTTTTTTTTTGTAAAAAACATACTTTTGAGTGCATTGAGATTCATTAATAAAGAGTATGATCTTAATCTGCCGTGGACGTAAGCAAATTATTAAACCACGTAAATTCTTATGTTGTTCTTATACCTTTCTTTTTCTAGTTTCTTGATTGCTTATTCATGCGTTATATTGCTTGAATTATTTGTTTATTTTGATTGCTTCCGCTTCAACACTCTCAATATGACAAGTTGAGCTTTATAGACACTGATAGAACCATCTGTGTAGTTTATAATGTTGAACACCCATTTGCACCTGAGAAGATTCGAAAATGATACAGTAGTGATATGGTGCGAGAGAGGGGGTAATGAGGAATGCATTCTCAACAAACTAAACATGTTTAAAGATGTATATTTGGTGGGTGATAGGATCAAGTCACTTTAAAATTATCCTATGTACTGCCGGTCGCAGAAGCTATGGTTATTCTCAAAGATTTGTTGGTCATCCGATCCTTAAATGTTGTTTCGGTAGTGACTGAATTTGATGGAGCAGGATTAGTCAATGATATCCTATCCAACTCCTTGGCTCACTCTGAAAATTTGTTTTATTATTTAGGATATTCTTTATTGTCGTGATTCCTTGTGTGTTGTCCAAAGTGTCCTTTGCCCTGAGGGGTGCGAATAAGGTTGCTCATCTTTTAGTAAAATTAGCTTTATATTTTGATTCAGCTGTCATTTAGAAGAATTCTGTTCTAAAGTCATTGGAATCTTTTGTTAATGAAAATACTCGCCTTTGCAGTTTGAGTTAGTTTTGAATGAAAGTTATTTCTTCTCAACAGAAAAACATTGTCTAAAACAAAAATTGTTAAAAGTAGAAAATTTATCAATAACAATTACAATCTCAAATCAAAATAACTAATCTGAATGGAATTTTTTTATTGAAGTTTTGTCATACTAGTACATCTCCGCAATTTGTCAATCATTAACTAAGTACTATTATCTTTAAAGTTACTAAAATAATTTTACTTATAAAAACTAATTACGTAAATCTGTCTGTATTAATGTAAATTCTCACGGCCTTTATTATCTTTTATTTGATTGACTTTCTATATTCACTCTCTAATTAATTATTTTACACTAATTTATATTGTTTTGATGAGTTTTTATAACTAATTTGTATGCCTATATATATCATATTTATTTTCAATTTAATTAAATTTTAAATAATTTTTATAATCTAAATAGCATGAAAACCCCTAGGCAGTTGCCTGTCTGCCTCCTACACTTCAAATCACATCACTTATTAATTATGATTATTTTTTATGTAACTAAGAAAAGCTTACAATTATATTCAAGATTATCATTTTGTTAATACTAGTTGTAGCGTTAGGTGAAAGTTTATAAATTTAGTACCTATTTTTAAAAACTTGTGCCCATATGAGTAGCCTAAGTTGTTAATTTATGATCAAGGTTTTTGTCTAGAAACTAACGATCTGTCTCCCTCGTATGCTACACTTCATATATTTTTTTTTTTTAATTTTGTTACCTTACAAATCCCTAATATTAAAATAAAATTGAACAAAACGCAAATTTAAAATATTTTACATTAACCTTGAAACAATAACATAAAAGTTTTTACAAGCTTAACACAAATCTTAAATTATGTTACATAATTTCTTTTTCTTGAACATGAGTTAGAATATATGTTGAAAAAGAAAAAGATTTGTTGAAAATTTGGTGATTTAACAATTTTGTTTAGACAAGAATTGAGATGAACATCAAAGAAAAGAGTAATAAGAAATTTAGAACGTGTGAGATACGTATGGAGAAATCTAGAATGTGTGAGACATGAGAAAAAAAGCGAAATGAGACCCAAAGACACGAAGAAAGTGAAAAAAAATGTTGCATCCAAAACAGGGCCCAGCGCCGCTGCACCTAGTCCAGAACCCCAGCGCTATGGTCCCAGGTCCCCAGCACCATGATGCTGGGTGATATGTACTCAGCGCCGCAATGTCATGACCTTAGCACCGCGGTGCTAGAGCGGCAGAAAGTCTATTTTTTATCCGAATTTTGAGTTTTGAAAAATTTAGCACTTCCAAAACAAGTTGACTCATAAGGTTAGTAGGCACGAAATAACCCCTATATAAATACTTGTAAACCCTTTAGTCAAGATTAAGCATTAAAGAGATACTCTAAGAGAAGGGAAGAACTGGGTAGACATTAAGTGCTTGTGTGCACTAAGGTGGAACCATCGTTTAGGTGTTCATTGTTCGTGGTAGAGTAAGGGTACACTAAACATTAAGTCCTTTTGAGGGTTCTTTATTGAGTTTTCTTTGTAAAATCTCTATGGAATTAATAAGAGAGGCTAAGATTCTTGGATCCACCGTGGACGTAGGCAATTGGCCAAACCACGTAAGTGATTGTGTTGTGCTCTTTTATATTTTGCTTTGAATTTTGGCTATTTTACTTTATAAACAAGTTAAACTTAGGGTTCTTCGCTTTAACTTTATCTCAAAAGAGAGAAAGGTGATTCCCCCCTCAACAAACTGGTATCAGAATAAAAGGTTCAATAATACACACTTGGGGTATTTATACTATGGCTGCAATCAAGTAAGAAATAGAGAAGTTCAATAGGATGAATGACTTTAATCTTTGGAGGAAGAATGTTAGGGCTCTACTAGTGAAGGAAGAGCTAGACTCAGCCTTGGAGAAAGTTAGATCCTCAACCAGCGAAGGGACAACAACCTTAAAGTCTGAGTAGAAAGATTGGGACACGATTCAGAAAAAGGCTCACAGTACCATAATTTTAGCGGTAAGCGACCAAGTATTAAGGGACGTTGGTGATGAAGAAATGCTTTAGGGCTATGGAAGAGACTCGAAGTATTATACATGAAGAAGTCTCTTATAAATAAACTTCTTGTGAAAAAGAAACTCCATCAGTTAACAATGCACAAGGGATCTTTATTAAGAGCCTATATTGATGAGTTCAATAAGATCATTATAAGTATTGAGCAATTGGGCATCAAGACTAAAGATGAAGACAAATCTATAATCATGTCAAGTTCGTTGCCAAAGAGCTATGAGAGCTTTGTGGATATGCTGCTATATGATAAGGAGTCCTTAATGATGAATGACGTCAGGTTATCATTAAATTCAAAAGAATTAACAAATAGATCCGAGTCCGAGAGTGGAGCAGCATTGCTTGCACAAGGGAGGAAGAGCAACCAATCAAGGAGAATATCTAAGAAGTGTTTCCTATATAATAAGGAATGGCACTT
The DNA here is from genome assembly GCA_946807835.1 of Ailanthus altissimus. Lineage (NCBI taxonomy): Eukaryota > Viridiplantae > Streptophyta > Magnoliopsida > Sapindales > Simaroubaceae > Ailanthus > Ailanthus altissimus. The sequence continues at coordinate 1,739,706 of OX327690.1, read as the reverse complement.
TGTAAAGGATTATCCAAAATCAAAAGGCCAAGGAGGGTGGGCTACAATCGGTACTGAGGAAGATACTGAAGTTATAGACACATTAGTAGCCTCAAGGGGAAAGTATGCTGGCAAATGGATATTAGATTCGGGGTGCAACATCTATATGTGTCCGAACAGATCGATATTTACTAATTACAAAGTCAAAAGAGGTAAAGCTCTAATAGGAAATGACTTGTGAGATCATAGGAGTTGGTGACATAAGACTGAGGATGCAACATGGTGAAACTAGGGACTTACATGGTGTAAGGTATATTCCTAAACTGATGAGGAACTTGATATCCCTAGGCAAGCTCGATGAGGAAGTGTATTCGGTTAGAGCGAAAAAAGAAAAACTGAGGGTAGGGAAAAGACCTATAAGATTTGAGGGTGAGAAGCACAATAGGGGCTATATATGCTTGCTGGGATAGCTATGAGTGACCCAACGCAGGGTGTTGAGGTAATGCAGACCACTAGGCAACATCTAAACTGTGCTCACCGAGTTGATGAGGGTCAGAAGGGAGTGCAATGCATCCATATCCTATGCAAGGTGCATGAATGCCTTTGAAGACCAAAATCACTAGCTCGGGGAAAGCTAAGTCTTGGTGGAGAAGTAACTGGACTCAACTCTAGGTGATAGAGTATTGGTGTGGATCAGATCCAGAAGCCTTCTTATTTGGAAGATTTTGAATCAAGAAGGGTTTGTTGGAGAATTGGTGATTCAACAATCTTGTTTAGACAAGAATTAAAATGAATATCAAAGAAGAGAGTTGCAAGAAGTCTAGAATGTATGGGACACGTATGGAGAAGTTTAGGACATGTGAGACACGAAAGGAAAAGCGAAACGGCACTAAAAGACACCAAGGAAGCGAGAAAAAATATGGCACCCAAAATAAAGCCCAGTGCCTAGGGGCTTAGCACCTTGACGCCCAGTCTAGAACCCCATAGTCGTGGCTCTGGGCGCGACATACTCAACGCTGCAGTGCTAGAACCTCAGTACTGTGGTACTAGAGTGGCAGAAAGTCCTTTTTTGATCCATATTTTGAGTTTTGAGAAGTTTAGAATTTTCAAAATAAGTGGACTCTTACTCCAATAAGGAATAGGGTTAGTAGGCATGAAATAATTCCTATATAAACACTTATAAACCCTTTAGTTGAGATTAAACATTAAAGAGAGACTCTAAGAGAATGGAATAATTTGGTAGACACTAATTACTTGTGTATGCTAAAGTGGAATCGTCATTTAGGTGCTCATTGTTCCTACACTAAACATTAAGTCTTATTGAGAGTTCTTCATTCAATTTATTGTAAAATCTATAGGGAGTTAATAAGAAAGGTTAGGATCGTTGGATCCACTTTGAACGTAGGTGACAGGACCCGACCTGAGACCCTCTACTATAGATCCCAGCGGCCTTGCCGGGCACCCCGATGGAAGTTCCTCCGAACCTAACTGGGTAAGTTAAGAAATTCCGCGAGGTGAACCCCTTTTTAATTCTTGTTACTACTAAGAAGATCTAGTAATATACATGAAAACGACATCTTAGTTTTAAAAACAAACGGACAGAGTTTCCCCTGTTTTTCAGAAAATCCATATAAACCTGCAAAGAAATTTCACTTCTAATTCCAACACATCTCAATTCTACCAATTCGGACCTCCGGTCCTTTTCAAATCAAATCCAACACAACTCAATTATTTCGTTAAATCACAAAATAAGCATAATCATAAAAAGTAAAAACGATCATCATAAACTGGAAATCTCTTCTTCTTGATCCAACACATACTTACAAATATACATGCCTACAACTATTATGCATAAAGTAAAGAGTGCTATTAGCACATTTACATATACAAAAATTATCTTTGGATTCGGCCCACTACTCGGCGATAGGAGAATCAGCAGCTGGCGTTCTGAGACCTGCACCTGGGAAAGGGGTTTAAAACATAAAACATAAAACGAGTGAGCTAAAAGAACTCAGTGAGTATAAATGAGAATTCAATTACAAGAATATTATACAAAGATAGCAATTTCTAAAGTACATGCAGAAATTATGCTTCTAAAACGGATGTAAAATTGTAAAATGGTTTCTAATATCATATGCTAATGAAATCTTGCCGAGCGGGTTTTATCTACATCTTTGGAAAACTATATTCAGAATCTGTATAACATAATAACTGCTGTGTGCATATAAATGCATAAATCCTATCGGTAAATCGAAAACTAGTAAAATCCTCGCTCAGCCATTTTCTTTCTAAACTGTACCAATGGTAATCCTAAAGCTCTATACCCACGCAACGACTCAACTAGCACCGCATACGTGAGTAGGTCATGGGGCACCTCAACTAGCAGCACCCACAGTGAGATCTCAAGACATCTCACTGGCTACGCAGCGGAATCCTACATCGCAAGCATATAGCGAGACAATATCCCGTACACATAGAGCGACTCACATGACTCGACATCCCGACTTCCCGGAGTTAGTGACACACCCCCAAGACCTGCCCATGTGCACGGGATATACCGGCCGGGTCTAATACAATCATCACCACTATAATCTGAGGGTACCAATGGCCTTAAAACAAATGCAGAAATTTTAAAACTGTTTCACAAATCGATCATGTAAAAGCATGTCTATGAATATATCAAGATCATAAATCATGTTTATGTATCGAAAGCTCATAAAACATACATAGTCATTGTGCGAAAACATAATAACCGAAAAGTAAAAGAAATGGCAGATTTTCACTCACAACCGCTCCGCGCTCAATTTCGCTCCCGATCCCTGCTCTCGTTAACGCTCTCGGTTATCCTCACCTATGCGCCATAAATGACATTTAAAACCAAATCGAACACTAGAATTTCATTTAACTACTAAATGCCCTAATCGGCATACAAAGCCCGGATGTAAACTACTTCTCGATTTTAGTTACGGAGCCATAATCGAAACTAACTCACCATCCGGCGCCCTGAAAATTATTGAACACCTTATTATTTGATTGGACATACTTGCCCTTCACCTTTCCAACATGGACACTTATGTCTTATTTTCTTCATTTTTAGGTTTTTTCATCAACCATATACATTCAATTCACAAAATGCATCATTTATACACAACAATTCAATCAAAACACCACTTAATTCCTAACTTTCCTAAAGTGGCAGAATTTCACCCTAGGTTCCAACACATTCCTTTTCTCAATTTCTTGTTCCAATTACAACAAAATTATGCCAATTTCATTCTAAAGCCCTAATTACAATCAATTGAAGTCTCTACAATAAAATCACCAAAAACTCTATTTCTCACCTTGCCAATTTCTTCAAATTGATGACTCCTTCAAGCTCCAAACTAGAATTCAACTCAATCTAAGCCAAGAATACACATAAGAACATTAATTAAAACATTCTTGAAATCTCACTTATCAAACTCATAAAAGATACTTTTCTTACCTCTTTTTCTTGAATTTCCACTAATAGAGACTTCAATTGAACTTAGGGATGGGTTTGTAACCTTAATTTGGCTTGATTACACATGAAAAATCATGAAAAAAAACTTGAATAGTCACTGTAGCAGCACCCCCCTTTGAAGCTCGAATTTCTCTCTTTTTTTTGGCTAAGTGTTGGTTTTGATTTCTCTTCAAATTTCTACACACTTCTAACATATATATAGTGCTCCCTCAATTTACCATTTTACCCTTCAACTTACTTAAAACTTCTAATTTGCCATTAGTTAAAAACTAATTATGTAATTAGTTCATTTGTAACTATCTAGTTAGAATAGTTCAAAGAACTAACTAGAACTTCTAACTTGGCAATCCATGAGATTTCTTCTAATTGGTCCATTCTCTAATATATGGATTATGTTTCTTAACAAAGGCTTGTTCCATTCATAACCCTTAAATGAAAATTCATGTAGTAAATTAAAATTTTCTTTTCCAAGCCAATAGAAACAAATTCTAAAAGTATTCTAGGGTCATCCGGTGCACCGATTGAGTGTGAAATTATCAAATTAGGTCTAATATCTCTCACGTGCACTATAAAGGGAATATTTTTAATAGGGTTAAAATCGAGTAACCCTACGGTGTCTTATTTGTTCTATACCGAAATCTAGGCGTCAATACTACTAATAGAAATTTTATATTACAGTAGGCAATTGGCTGAACCATGTAAGTGATTGTGTTGTGCTATTTTTCTTAATAAATAAATTATTTCGTTACGCATAAAGATTAGGGTTTAAGATTAAATTTGAGATTCTTTACTTTAACTTAATTTCAAGAAAGAAAAGTATAATTCCTTCTTCAACAAGACCTCGTAGCTTTCATATGAATAAGAAGATATATTTATAAAAAAAAAAAACTTATTAAAGAAAAAATTCCCACCTCAGCCCGAAGAAAGAGAGCATGTATCAGCGTTGGCGGGCGATTATTGTGACAGTGATTAGTTGACATATTTTAATACTACCAGTGTGTGATTGCCGCCCTCCATCTATGGTTTGAATGGAAATAAAATGAAATGGATCAGATTGTATCTTATTTTATTCAATCTTATGTTTATGTTTGGCGTAGTTCAATAAGTATTAAATTAAAAATATATAATATAGATTTCTATTACTTACTTTATTTAATGTTATTTTTATAGGCAAAAAGAAATTTTTTATTACTAAATTAAATTGATACAAAGATTGATATATGTTTTACTACAAGTACCCATTTTCAACATAATCGAATTTATCGATTTAGTCTTAAAATGTTTTAGTATATAAGATTCTGTGTAAAGGATACCACATATTTATAAAGATCCAATTTAAACCTATAAAACGTAAGGAAGACTGACCCTATAAGCATTCTCAAGAAAGACATCCTTATTTTATTTGGATGTGGTTTTTTAAGTGCGCATGATTGGATGCATCCAAAGTCTTTTCCATTTGAAGAAGATGACATTTTTAAGTTAAGGGACATGCTCAAACTAACGTTAGCTGAGAACAACTTTCTGAACTTTAATAATATAACTTGCGTTTATTATTTCATAATTTACAAGTAAAAAATAAATCAACATTCTTAATATATTATGCAAGCGAGTCGAATCCTAGGAAAACAAATGAGAAAGCTCTATTGTGACACTACGAGAACTGAATTACTATGGATCTACAACCTCTATTTTTTACTATCTTGTTATTTTCGATCCTTCCAGTTATGATTCGTGTTATGTTTCAATGTTGGATGTAAGAGACAACAGCTTATATTATGCTACAAAATTAGTCCTCTAGATCTCTCATTCCATCAAACATACGAAAAGCTGGATACAATGAACTTCCTAAGAAGGAAATATGATATGTGGGTTAGTAAATGGATTACTGGTCCATATATAAACTCAGAAAAGCAATTAACCAATGAATTTTAAGTTTCACGGCCACTACAAGCTGACACAAGAAAATTATTTCTACTTTTCTTTTTTCATTTTTAATTTCTTCATGATCAGTTCGTCCTTTTCTAGTTTAGAGTTAACAACATAATCAAATCCTTTTTCGTCAAAATTAATACTACAGTAGGGATGCCTTATTTAGTAATTTTAGAAGAAGGATATTTCCTATTCATATTGAATAGGAATTTAATATTTATATAAAAGCTATTTTTTGTAATTATTATTTAGAATAAAAATAAAGAAATAATTTAGTTTTCATAACATAATATCAGAGCTTAGGTCAATTTTTTTATCACTCTTTTTTTAATCTTTGTTTTTCCTCTTTCAAGCATTTAAGAATACCGATTCTGCACTATTATTTGATACTATCTGAAGCCATCCTCAACCATTTGCTGCCACAAATTGATAAACGAAAACCACCGTTGAAGTTGAAAAAGGTTAGCCAATTATGTCCACCTATCACTGCCTCTATTACAATGAAAGCCATCATTGGACTACACTGCTGACACATATTAGATTAAACCGAATTTATTATGAAAAGATCTAAATTACTTCATTTTAATGAGATTAGAAGTTTTTTAAATTAGTAGTTTTTTTGTCGAATTTACTTTATTAAAAGTAGAGTTCTACTTGTGCAAGGATTAAGAATCAAAATTCAACATAGAATTAGATATCACTCACTATATAAAGAGATTATAGAATCAATAAAAAAAAAATTATTAGAGTCAAATTATGTGAGAGTTTATGAAAAAAATATTTAAAATACTCTTATATTTTGTATTATAAAATTATAATAAATTATTATCTCAATTGTGCATGTAGTCTAAATTAGAATGAATCATGTTAAATTTCTTTTTTTTTTTTAATGTGATTTATTATTCTTGATGTTTTGATGTACTTTATTATATTTTCTATACAAATTATAAGAATCAAAATACTAATAAGTGATATCATAGTAAACTAACAACACATTTATGCGCAAGCTTTCACAGGTGAGTTTGTTGAGACCAAGAACTCCACTAGAAACAGGCAAAATCTAGTTCAACAAGAGCCAAAACTACCGTTCAAACCACCTCTCATCTAGCCTCTGTTAGCCGCATGTGCTAACACATAGAAGCAACTAGCTTACTTTTCAAACAAAGCACTTTCAAATTTGATCTTCATCAATTCATAAAATGCATCTCTTCGCTGGCAATGCCAAAACATAGATTGGGGGAATTTTGTCATACTTAGAAACTATTAGGACCGATTTGAATTTTTGAATAGATTTAGGGCATATCTAAAGTTTTGGATAATTTTTTTTTTCAATATGAATTTCAAATAAATATAAGACTTATTTACAATTACAAGAAAAATGGGGGCAAATATATAATTTAATAAACTTTATGGTAAATTTTAAAAATTCTAAAAAAATTTCTTTTATGTTTCATATTCATTGAATTCTTGTTCTTCGTACTCTATTGAATTTTCTTTGAGGAAAATTTTCTTTTACGTTGACAAATTTATTATTTTAACTCATGAGAAATTTTGCAGTTTTCTAATTTATTAGGTGAATCTACCCAATAAAAATTTGGCACTGCAACTTGCTATGAGTAATGTTTTTTCTTTTAATGTAAATTTTATTTTCTTTGACGAAAGTTCATCTATGATTCTTCATAACTAGCCCGCCGTCTTTTGTCTCTTAACAGTTCACCTATGGTTTGACCACAACACTTGTAAGATTTTTATTTTTTGAATTCTTTGGCTACAATTTTTATATCAACACACTTGTATTTGTAATAATTAATTTTTTTATTAATATATTTATATTAACAGTGATTATCCTTTTTAATTTGTTTGTCATTCTCTAACAATGATGTCGCCTTTTAAAATAATTATCTTTTTTTAACAAAAATTGTTTATCACGTTTGTCGTTATTAACTTATTATTTAATTATTTAATTATTTTTTTTGTTTACCTCTTAGTTTGATTTTAACACTCAAATTATTTTTTTTATCTTGAGTTTGATGGAAAGTATTATAATTAATACTATATTAAACACTTCTTATTTAATTATTTTAGAATTAAAATATTTCCCTTTATGTTAAAGATTAAATATTTATATAGAGGCCACCTTGTATAATTTTTATGTAAATTAGAAATATAGATGTACTTCAGTTTTTTTAACACTTTTAATTGATAAGAGGCGAACTTCTTTTTTAGGGTCTTAGAAAATTGCACGAAGAATAAATTTCTTTTAATTGATGAGTGAATGATTTCTTTCCTTTTGGGTCATACATGATTACTGAGCTCGAAATGATGTGGACACAAAATTTTTATTGCTCCGAAAGAGAGAGATCTGAAAGAAAAAAGAATGAACCAAGTGTTGTAAGTCGGTTATGTAAGGGGATGAGGAGGGGCATCTTTGTGAATTCCACCCCTCCTTATTCATCTATAAAATTGTGTACAGCTCTTTTATAATTTGTTTATTTTTAATATTTTTTAAATTTTTATAATATTTTTTAAAATTTTTATCTAAATTATCTTTAACTTTCTTTTTATTATTTATTTTATAACACGTTATCAGTGCGATCTCTAAGTAAATTCAATTCTTAATTTTTATTTTAAATTATTGACTTATTTTATTTTATATTCTTTTATTTTTACGTGTTTAATTTATATTCAATTATTATTTATATTGTATTTATATTATTGTATAATATAATCTTTGTGAGTATGCACTGTAGTTGTCATTTATTTGAATTTTTCACAACAAAAAATAAGGATAACATTATACATCAGTTATCTCATATTTATATTATGTTTATTCTTTTAAATTTGAAGATTTTATATGCAACTTGAAGCTTGCATACCAAATCAATAAGTTAGAATCTAGAGTTCTAATAATTATTCTCATTAATTTTGAACTTAATACTCTATATCATAATTTTTAAATTTATTTCTATTAATTACTTATTCATAAGGAAGGCTATGCCTCTTCGTTGTTTTATGGAAGGCTATACCTTTTCATTATCATAATCTTATAGAAGGCTATGCCTTCTCATGATTATCAATCTATGGAATGCCTATCCTCCTCATTATTATCAATCTATGAAATGCTCAATCTCCTCATTATTATCAATTAAAGGTTATGCTTCCTCAATACTACTAATATATGGAAGACCTTACCTTTTAATTATGATTATTTTATGTATATGGAAGGTCATGCCTCCTAAGACATTACTTTTGATATTTATGTTATGTATTGTAAATTTGTTGAATAATATTTATATTTCATCATACTAATTTTAATTCCCTTCTTTGTATTTAAAGCCTCTAAAAAATGCCTTTTACAAATTTACAAATTCATGCATTTAATGCCTTTGAAAAATTATTTAACATGAGTACTGGATGTTAAAATGTACCTCCAAACAACAATTTGAGATAATAAAAAAAATGAATGATTGAAAAGGAAAATGATGTGTCCCTGTAAGACAAGTCGAGAATTGTGATTTTTTTTCCATTATCACTAATGAGAGAGATTAAAAGCTTAATATTTGAGGGCCTGCAAATTTTCTTGAAAAATGTAAAAGAACAATATGATGTATTCGTCTAAAGTATAAGACATGAGTAGATAAATATGAGATTATGTGATATTAGAATCGTTGTTAAAAACAATTCTACTTTGATCACAATCACCTCACAGCCAAAATTGTATAATGAGAAAGTTACTTAATAAGATATGTAAGAGAAGACATTCTCAACTTCATACCTCTAATGTTGTTCCATAGCAACAGTATCACAAATGGCAATTTGAAAATACACATAACTAGTATCATGTTTCCTATTTGCTGAACAAAATAATAAACTTTTATTAAACGAATCACGTTCAATTGGTTCTTAGTTATTCCTAGAAATGAATGCAAATATTTATAACAAAGTTTGACGTGATTTTGATAGAATGCTTGGGCATTCATCTCTTTCCTTTGAACCCTTCTTTGAATTTCCACGCTTTAGCTACATTTTTTATGTTCTTCCTTCCAATTCATCCATTTTATCATTTAACCTACAAAATCAAGACATGTATGCATAATATATTACTTGTTAACAAAAGGGATCTAAGATAAAACAGATCCAAAATATATGCCAATATCATATTCTCCAAACTCTCTCAAACTTAAACAATTGCACATTCTCAAACAATTTGAGAGAAAGAGAAACACACTCAAAATAATAACTAACTAAAAATAAAAAATGAAAAAAATAAACAAAGTTAAGAAAAGAAAATAAGAACAATATGGCAAGGTTGGATTGGATTGCTGATCACTTATTTGTCTAAGGGATTGAATAACTCAGCTTAAACTCATTCAAATTTATGAATAATTTTCAATAATCTACAAGTATCATAATTAAGCACTTTTCTTCTTCTCTACAAGTGATCAACTTTGTCTGTGTGTGAAATAAGAAAATGTAAATAAAATCTACCTAGATAGGCTCAACAACTCAAGTTTGCACATAAAAATATTGTCATGGCATAAATTTTAATAATATAGCACTACCATAGGCTAATTTTTTATTAAACTCTCTACTAATGTAGGAATGTACATACATAGGGATACATTTGATCTTTAATCGGCTTGTAATGTAGGGTTAGGGTCAACGTGGGATATTTGAGTAGAATTTTATCTTGTTTCACACAATGAACATAAAAGGATTTTTCTACCAATTTGAACTTGCTACCTTATATTTTTCCCCTTAAAACTTTAACCTTTACTACCTAAATTTAATTTTATTTAATGATGCAAGAACTTCTTTTTTTTATAAACAAACACAAGGGCTAGCATCACTCCTCGAAACTTAGAGTCTAAACTAACTTATTTTGGCACTTACTTTTCCTATTTTTGAAAGTTTTTCAACTTCTTCCATCACTTAACTCAACATAACCCCAAAATTTATCAATAAGCTCTATGTTCATGGTGTTAAGGGTGTTTAGGGTATTTGAACTCATGGTTTAGGCTTGTAATGCGATTATTCAATAGGAAGGGTGATTCAGGGTCGAATGGGGTGAATAAGGTTCAATGTATACTCAGGTAGGCTAGAAAAGTTCAAATGGTTCAAAAATGGCCTAATTTCCTTTTCCTACTTACTTGTTTCCTAAGATCTTACCTTGAGTTGTAATCAAACAAGTTTTAGTGTGCTCAATCATCGAGATTGAAGTGTACTACTTAAGTATAGGCTTTTCTAGGTACAAGTCAACTAACACAAGCTTATATATGTGCTTAAAATTGGTGATTACAAATAAAGTTGAATTCTATCTAATCATTGATGCATGGTTCATTTCTATAAAACCATTTCCTAAGAAATTAAAAAGCTGAGTGCTTTAATCAATTTTTTATTATAGACAAGTAATCTTCATCACAACTTAACACAATAAAATGCACAAGATTTTAAAGTGAACAACACTCATATTACTCTTGCTTTTCTTTTCAAAGAGACAAAACTATAACATAAGATAAAAACAAAAAACAAAATAAATTACATAAACTAAAAAAAGAAATATAAAGCAAAGCAATCTTATTATAGCCATAAGAAAGATTTCCTCACTCCTAATAAAAATATAGGCATGGTCCTATAGCAGTAACAAAATGAAAACTAAAACACTTTCCTGAATAACTAAGGACCTCTGACAAGGTCCTCTAGCCTGTCTTCAAGAGCTAGGGAAGATGCTACCGGGGGAGATAGCTGATGCGGCAAGATATGGCTGATGTACATATCCCAGCAAGTTGCACACATCTACATCAATTAGAGCTGGTAGTTTGTAAAAGATGTGAACTCCTGGTGCAGTACTGCCAAGCTCCTCATATGCTGCTCAAATTGGGTCTTTAAATAGGTCAGCCTAGTTACAGTCGATATACTTGTGGATGAGCCTGCCACTGTTGATGAGGAGGGTGTTGTTGGATCGGCTGCTACTAGTAACAACTATTGAGCTATTTGATGAGGTGGTTGCCTCTAGCTCTTTTGCCGTCTACAACTTCTAGATTACACTAAAGTCGATGGCTTTTAACATATGTATCAAATCCTTATGCACCTCACAATGGACTCCAGCTCTGGTACACAATACGGTGATCAATTATAGTAGGCATAAACTATTCTTGGAAAGCCTCAAGTAATCCAATATCTGTATCTACAAGATCCTCCCAATGCTAAACAATCACTTGGTCATGATGGTAGAGCAACACTGATCTCGACTTGGTGATGTCACTAGTGTCCATCATCGGCATAATATATAAGGAGATGAATTTATATCATTCCTTAACATTCTTGGTTAGGCCGTTTAAACTAAAGTGGAGTGGTAGGTCATAGGAAGTCCTCCACTTAGTACTTGGCTCACACAAAGTTTGAATGATTAGTCATAGTCATACTATCTCTTAACATTGGGGTACTCGTCCGGCTTATTATTGGCAGCCCAAATAAGTTATTGATGGTGCTATAGTCAAAATGCACCATCCTCCCTTAAACCCAGATGCATCAACTAATGTGCTCCTCTGCATTCATGATGTACTATACTTATGCACAAGTGCACGTTATCGTAAATAATTAATAAATAGCGAGTAGAGTATTGTTCCCACAAGGAATTATTGCTATTATTATGCTAAGTACAAAAGTTATGTCTTTTTACTTTTATTCAGACGAATGAAAATCAAAAGATGGTAATTCTAACTAAATAAATAAAAACTTAACAAGATAGAAAAGAGAAAAAAGAAAACATAACAAGATAGAAACACTAATAATAGATAAAACCTATTATTACAACTATCTCTCAAAATATGAATTGTTAGTTAGATCCCTAATATCATCACAAGCCTCTATAGAAGGTCAAGTGACTATATCTCACTTTAACAATTATCTATATATCTATGGTAATTAGATAAGTATAATATTCATCAAGAATTAATCTATTACTACATTTATGCTATATAAGTATATATCTATCCTACATAAAACTCATAGTTATTACCCTATAATCATATATTAAATTATTCAAGATCAACAAAAAAATTCCTTTGTCAAGCTCATCAGGGCTCCCACAAGAATCTAATTAGTGATCAAGTAATTAGAAAACAATAAGCATAAATAGTTACACAATTCTATTATTGAGTTCATAAAAGTAATAATAGAACTTGAATTCAACAAAATATTGAGTTTAAAGTTGTAACCCTAGAATAGAAACTTAGGTTATGGTAAAATAAAGAGTTTTAAGCCTTATAAAAAATGACATCATGAAAATTATAGAAAACTAGAAAGATAAAAAAATTAGAAGATAAACTAATTTTGTTGCAGTCTTTAATCTTCTAGAATTCTTGAACCTCCAAAAATTGGTCTTTCTCTCTCTTCTTCTCACTTTTCTTTATTCCTAAAGTAGACATTTTGGACTTTTATTTATAGGTTCTATATCTCAAAGTAGGATAAAATATCAAATATAAGTTAGATTATAATTTACTATTTATACGTTGAGGGGTACTGTTCACAAGTATATTTTACATATACTATTCACACAGCATTACGGTGTTGGTGCTAAAGCAAGTACTGTAGCTCACTACTGTAGCAAATACTGTAGTTAGTACTATAGCAAATTTTATGTCTTTTGGATATTTTCTTTGAATTATTTTTCCTATTTGCTCTATTGACTCTAAACCTACAAATAACAATAAAGTAAATAAAAAAATTCAAATAATCTTAATTTAAACGAATAAATATTAACCTTGGAAGATATAAATATTAGACCTAATTCACCCTTATCAAAAACTCTAAACTTAAGAGCTTGCTCATCCTTAATTAAAGAGAGAAATCTACAACCTAAAAACTAGAAAATATAAGAAGATGGGTTGGTTGGTGCTTAACAAAATGTCTCAAAGGTACATATAGTCTATAACTCATGAAAAACTCTAAGATACCATAAAAGTTAGAATGTCAATCCATGTACTAATCTTACCCTATGTGTGTGTATGTGTATGTGTGTGTGAGTTATTCTTATCAGTCACTCGTACTTCGATTAGTTTATACACACAAGGATGCAATAGATGGTCTTTATGAAATTTTATTTTATTATCATTCCATAGGCTTACTTTTCATACTACTATTCACTAATGTAGATGCATATATAATTAAGGATCAAATATGAATTTTTATTTGTTTGTAATGTATAGTTAGGGTGAAGGTATTATAAAATGGATAAATTTCAATTTAATTCACACAAAACATAAATTCTTATTCTTGGATCATAAAACCTTTCATCATTTTTCCAAAGTTCCCCCTAAAGTTAATTCTCACTTTTTTTATCTATTTTGTTGCTCAATCTTTTTTCTTCCTTTCTTTTGTTTTTTTTTAAGTTAGAAATATAGTAAACTTTTGTCTTTTTTTTCAGTATCATATTTCAAGCCACTATACCTCAAACATAAGTTTTTAAAATCCTTTTTGAACAATCGGAACCTACAACCACTCTTCATTACACTTTATCTTCTTATAAGTTCAATAATTTTTGCATAACCACTCTTCATTACACTTTATCTTCTTATAAGTTCAATAATTTTTGCATAATCCTCAAACAAGACCATGATACTTAAGATGTAAAGGGTGTTATAAAGAAAATTTTATTTTAAGGGCTAAGGTATAGATGTGGTGAACAAAGAAAAATAGTCATTAGTTTTTTATAAAGGTAGACTCAAAAGATCTAAATATGGCATAAAATTACTTCTTTAATCATGTACAACTTAGGATTTTGCATCGAATGATAATCAAACAAGTTCTAGAATGTATAAGACTTATAAGTATACTTTTCATGCATAAACTTTCTCCATGCAAGAAAATAAACTAAATAAACTTAAATTATGTGCTTGATGTGTTATAAGAATTACAAATAAGGTAAAAACTTAATACAAGGATTAAATATAAGAATAATTGCAATATCTATTATTTCCCAAGACTTATTACAAATAAATTCTTATAATTGACTATTAATCATGATACCAAACCGAATACTAAATAACAAAAAAAAATCAACACATGTAGAACAACAAGCAAAATTCATGAAATAGTAAATAAACACGAATAAGTATTTTCCACTCTCAAACTTAAATTTTACATTATCCTTAATGGAAAAAAATGAGAGTAGGAAACTTCCCTAGTAAATGAAGGCTCAGTATTGCAGTGTTCGAGTCTTAATGTGACAGTGTTGAATTTTTCTATTTCCTAATGCTACAGCTTCTTTTTCTACTTCTTGAATGCAAACTTCTTGTTCTAACACTACAACAAAAAAGTAAAACATAATATAAAAGAAAATTTACTTAAGTTGCCTTCCAATAAGCGCTTGATATAACGTCATTAACTTTATGCCTTTCAGTTTTATGTAGGATTAAACTGCATGTCCGAGGCATCTTTCTTATGGAACTTCAGTCGATGCCTAGGAGCATTAATAATTCTTTTCTTTGACTTCTATAACTCCATAAGAATATCTTTAAGAAGCAGCTTTGACCACTTTGATTTAAACCTTACCGGAAAGATTTTAACCTTACACAAAAAAAGTGAACCTAGTTGGCCGGTATCTATTAATTTTCCCTTCTTAATATTTCTTTTATACGACACTGTCTTTTTATGTGCTTGATCTTTGATGACTTTAATCACTTTTATCTTAGAAAGTGGTTATGCTTCATCTAAAATTACCATGTCAATCTTGAAACAATGGAAAAAATTTATGGAAATCTGTTGATCAAGGTAATCCTGTTGAAAGTCTCTTAGGTAGTGGAAGTGGTAGATTGTAATGACTCAAGAAGCTTGGTTATTGTGCTTTTTATTTTTCTTCTTCTTCTTTTTACATGTTCTCCCCATCTTCTTCCATTTGCACTTTATCGTTGTAATGATTCTCTTCTGATTTGGCTATCTTAACAGATAGAGGTTGCTTTATTTCACTATTTACTTTGATTGCCTTGCAATGTTCAAGATTTTTGATAGAATTTATCTCTGCATTGCTAGGTAATGCTTCTCAAGGATGATTATAGCTTATGTCTATAATTTGTTCAACTTAAGTCTCTATAGCCCTCAGAGAAGTAGATTAGTTTTGTAAGAGAGCATTTACATTCTTTATGTTTTGTAAGAACACATCCTCTAAGGTGGAATTCTTCCCATGCTACAATAGATTTTCCATTGAAAGTTCAGAAGGACTCACTTACCTTGAATTTTGTTCTTGGTTTTTACTCCAAGAAACATTTGTGTTATCCCTCAATTCTTGATAAAAGAAATTGGAAATGGGATTGTGGTGCTATTGGTTACAACTTCCCATACAATGAAGAGTTTATATGCATTGTCCATTTAGATGATTGTCACTATAGAAATCACATATGATCTGTTCTATCATCTTTGTGATTTTTTTATAAGAAACATTTTTAGCTGTCTATTAATAATTATTGAAGGCTATCCCTTCTGACTAGTCATAAGCATCATCAATAGATTTATTCATAAATGTACCTCCAGTTGAAGCATTAATTATGGTTCTTAAATGTCTAACTAACCCGTTATAGAAGGTTTGCACAAATAGCCATTTAAAAATTCTATGATGTGGACACTTTCTTAGCAACTCTTTAAATGTTTCTCATGCTTCATTTAAAGGTTTTTGAATCATATTACATAAAGAAAGTGATGGCATTTCTCATCATTGTTGTCCTGGCCAGTGGAAAAAGTTTTGCTAAGAACTTCTGAGCTAAATCATCCCATATTGTAATGAACCCCGATAATAGTAACCTTAGCTAAATATTTGCTCTGTCTCAAAATAAAAAAGTGAATAATTGAGGCCATCTTACTTTTATCTGAGACTCTATTGTATTTGCATAAATCACAAATTTCTACGAACTTTACAATATGCTCATTTAGATCCTAATTTGGCAGTCCACTGAATTATATCAAGGTTTTTAATAACTGAATCATCTCTAAATGGATTTCAAAGTAGTCGACATCCATGGAAGGTTTTTGAATTGTTGTTATTATTATGATAAGTACTGAAATTATAATTTCTTACTTTTATTTAGACGAATGTAAATTAAAAGATAATAATTTAAACTAAATAAATAGAAAACTAACAAGATAGAAAATAGTAAAGATAACAAGACAGAAGCACCAATATTAGATAAAAGCTAGGATTACAACTATCCATCGATATGTTACTTAAACCAATTAATCTTTTCTTAAGTTAATCCCTCATATGAATTGTTGGCAAGATCTCTAATGTCATCACAAGCCTTTGTCGATAGTTGAGTGACTATATCTTACCCTAACAGTTACCTGTATGTCTATGGTAATTAGGTAAGAATAAAATTTATTAAGAATTGATCTATTACTACTATATATACTATGTAGGTATATGTTTATACCACATGAAACTCTTAGTTGTTACCCTATGATCATATATAAAATTATTTAAGGCTACCACAAAAATTTCTTTGTCAAATTCATTAAAGTTCCCATAACAATCTAATTAGTGATCAAATAATTAAAAAATAATAAGTATAGAATATTCTATTATTTAGTTCATAAAAATAAGAAAGGAAATTGAATTCAATCACATATTAAGTTCAAAGTTGTAACCCTAGAATAAAAACTTGGGTTATAGTGAAATAAAGGGGTTTAAAGCTTACCAAGAATAACATAATAAAAATCATAAAAAATATAAAGGTAGCGAGTTAAAAAGATAAAACTAATTTTGCTGTAATCTTTAATCTTCTAGTCTTCTTGATTTTCTAAAAATTGTTATTTCTCTCTCTTTTGCTCTCTTTTTTTAATTCTTAAAATAGACTTTTTGGTATTTTATTTATAAATTTTATGTCTTCAAATTAAAGTAAAAATCAAATATAAGTTAAATTAGAAATTATTATTCACATGATACTATTCATAAGTTACTATTAACATGACTATTCACGTGTTACTGTTTATATAGTATTGCGATGCTTATTTTTTAGCATTGCGGGGTTGAACACATTATCTTAGATACTATAGTGCTCGTTTCTTGCACTATAGCAAAGTACTTACTATTAAAAAAATAAATTTTAGTATTAGAAATTTTGTGATAGAATTATACTGATGTCAAAAATTTGTAATAAATTTATCACAAATTTTATATTATTAATAATTTGTGATAGATTTTATTATAATTAAAAAATTTAAATTTTTATTATAAATTTGTGATATATTTTATAATAAATTAATAATAAAATATCAAAAAATAAATAGCATATGTTAATGATAAATATTCTCAAAATTATTTAATAAAATTGAGGTGGATTCCAAACACAACATCGTTTTAATTTTTTTTATTGAATTGTAAAACTATATGGCTTTGGCTGTGTTAAATTATTTAAGAAAGTTATAAAGGTATTGAAAGTGAAAAAAAAAAAAAAAACATTTTCTCCTCAAATGCGTCATTCACAGAGAAGAAATAGAAAAAAAAAAAACAAAGTCCAAAAAAAAGATAACTTCTCCCTTCTCTCTCGATCTGCAGCACCCTCTTCTCCTCTCTACGACACAATCACATTCTCTCTCTCAAAAACACGACCACAACCTCTTTGGATTTTCGATTTGGTTATGGCTGAAGGTTCGAAGCTCAAGTCACTTTTACTCTTAGACGCAGTGGCCAGGTATCTTCTTCTTCATCTATCCCCTCGTTATTCCCAACAGTTAGGGTTTTTCATCTGCTATTGATTTCCTTGTTTCTGATTGGAGAGCTTTTAATCATGAATACTTACTGTGCACATGAATATCTAGCCTGTTCTAAGAGATTGCACTCTTATTTTTTATTTTTGAATGTACTTTAATAAATTTTCAAAGGCTACATGCTCTGATTTTGGTTGACTCAACCAAGTCTCGTCCTTCAAGTAGCAGGACTTGTGGCAGTGTTACTAATGTCAATATGAAAATTAGTCTTACATTTTGCTTTTGTTAGTGTAAATTGCGGACTTGTGGCAGTGTTAATGGCATTGCTCACTTGGTCTCAATGAAAGAAAAAAGTGTGATTACCGGGAAAAGAAAACTGCATTTCTGGGTTATTATTTGTTTAAAAGTAGAAGGTGACAGAGTGGCTACAAAATTATGTTCCAGCTTCTGATGCTTAGATCGATGAGAGAAATTTCAAATTTTCTTTTGAACCTATTTGATGGCAAACTGAGTTAAACACTGCATTTTTAATTGTTCTGTTCTGTTTATCTTTTCTTTGATTTTTTATTCTTTCTTTGTACTGTGTTGCTAAGTAACTGCAAAATGAACTAGACATTCCTAAGTTGACAAGAAAACATTTCTGATTTTTTAGATGTTCCTTTCACGTGGGCTTGGTAAAGGCGATCTTTCATTACCATTTTGCCCCTTCTTTCACTCTTGCTCTGCCTCTTTCCATTGGTAATAATGAAGTATCAAGGCTGTAGTTGTATTAAGATCATGGCATTGTAGCCACATTGCATTTTGTTTTTAAAGTTCTTACACGAAAATCTTTGCTATTATTTCTCTTTTTAAGGGGAGCGATAGATCATCATGGTTTTTGTATGTATATATAGATTATTGATCCTAAATTGGAAATCTGTGTTAATACCACATACAAACTTTAGATTACAAGGTTGATCGAGCAACAAAAGACTTTGAAACCATAGAAGGGTCTTTAAGATCCTACGACTTTCAAAGTTTTTATTGAAGCTTGGAAAGGAATGCCTTTGGCTACATTAATGAAATAGATGGAGAAATTACAATTAGGAGTTCACATATTTTCTATCTCTAGTGAATTGCATGTATTTATTGGCCCTTAGGCATTGGAGAAAGGAGATGTGTGATGGTTTTTTTCTCTGGTATTAGAATACCTGGCCGCATGATAAAACACCATTGTCATCACCACTAGAAGTTACAATTAGTAGTAAATAAAACAAATTTTGGTGATTCATTCATGAGAGATTGCATGAATGTTACAGTTATAAAACTATCTCCATTTTATCAATGGCAAGATTAGATGTCTGCGTGTTATATTAGATTTCTTAATTTTCTCATATTTCTTTATGATGAAAAGCCTTGTCTTGCACCTAAAATTATCCTATTAGCATTCAAAATTGCATCTTGATACTGGGCACAAGTGTAATGATCCCTACCTTACTCGTGCCACTAGCAATGGGTGGAAGCGATGTAAGCTCCTGTTCTGCCAAATATTTTCATTTAAATACAATTTCCATGTTTCGTATGAGTATATTCATACTCGGCTCAGTAGTTAGTATTCCAAGAATGTGCCCATCCTGACTTATCTAAAGGAAATATCCAGGAAAGATGTATTATTAAATATTGTGTCCCACCAATGACACTGTAGGATAAAAATTCCATGTTCAAAAGACTGAATATTAACTAGATATTTTCTTTCTTTGTTCAAAAGCCATTGTAGATTGGATTGTTCTGGTTATTGTACATGGTTGAATTTCAACCTAGAAGAGCTTGGTGGGACCTTCAACTATGGTAGGTCTGTTATTGATCTTTTCACCTAAAATTTCCTCTTTTTTGTTTTTTGAACATTTTTTTCCTTGACCAATTTCTTGTTCACGCAACCACGGTGACAAAGAACAACTAATACAGACACTCCTTTTACTAAATTATTAAATTAATAATATGTTTATCAAGCACTTATGTAATTTGTCAGGAGGGATTAATTTGGTTGAATAACTCAATTTACTAAGAAATTATCTTTCTGTCAATAAATTGTTGGCATTCTCATCTTTTTTTTTTAGTGAGTGATTGATGATTAATATGTTGGATTCAGAATTTTATTGTACTTTCATGATAAATGTGATTCATATTAGCTTTGAGCCTTTGGTGTGTTGAAGCAAATGAAGGGAGCTGTTGTTAATTTTTAGACAGATTTAAGTGATGAATTGAACTTCTGAAATTCAAATTACTGGTAAGGATCTAAAAAACCTGGATAAGACTACAACATGATATTTATTAGTGGCTACATTTTTCTGAATAGTTGAACAAAGTAATGCTAAATGCATATGTAGTTGTTTGCTTATTGTTGACTGTCAGTTTGCCTTGTTGAACAATTTTCTTTTTTTTCAGCTTGACTTAAGAAAGTTTCATGGCCCTTTTTACAGATTTGTATAGCTAGCCATTTTGGGGAGAGCTTGGATGGTATTTATGTGTTGAATACATATGAAGAATCTATACTTATCCGTACAAAGTACATATAGTTCCAGCAAACAGTGGCCTCAAAATTACAAGTTGTTGACAGGATGAGAATGCTGTTATTTCAATTACTCCTATCTTGCCTTCTTTATCTCCTTTTATTTACTTTCACTTATTATAATTTACTCTGAGCTTATGCAATAAAGGTTGGCCCAATGTATGACTTTAATAGTAAGACTTGTGATTTGAATGGCTAACTTTGTAATTTCAATGTGTCTTGCAGTGTACAAGATTAGCTACACTAGAAGTCATAGAGACATTGAAATATGAAAAGAAAAATGATGTTGCTTTGGCAAGGAAAATGTTCTGATGCAGTGTATGTTTCTAACTATTAGCATGGTAATTGTTTATATGTGTTCTCAATTGTGAAAGGGTAGAATATTGTACATTGGATTCTGTTTCTCTTATGCTTGAGCTTGATGAGCACTGTTGTATATTCTTCCAAAGTTATGCTAATTCTTGGAGTTCTGTGATTTATTTTATCCATTCTTTAATCTAAGTATATCTTTTTAAAATTTCATTATTTTTCAAGTATTTCAAGTATCTGACAAAGAAGTACTTGAAGAAACACAATGTGAGAGATTGGTTTCGGGTGATTGCTTCATACGAGGATCAAATGTCTATGGTTTCGTTTTGGATGATTGCTTCAAACAAGGATCAAAACAAGCACCGAGATATGAGCAATAGATGAGTAAGCTACTAGTATTTTGAAAAAAGTTTGATGTTGTTGTTAGTGAACTCATTGGTATATTTGTTATATTAGCACAATGCCTTTGGATGTTATATTAATGATTTTATTGAATATAACAATTTTGAAATATTTATAAATTAAATTATGTTTTGTTATTTTGAACTATAATTAAATAAGAATATTTATATATAATCAATAGATATCATATATATATATAATATATATATACATATAAAAAAATCGATTTTCTCATAAAAATATATTACTAATTGTTTAGATATATATATCTATCTAAATAAGCTGATATAATATTCATGTTGATGACATCATTATTGCATCATTTGCCATGTAAGATACCACATAATCATCCACTGTGCAATGATATGCCATGTGGCGTTGAATATGGTCTATCACAAAACATAGTTTGTAGCAGCGAAATTTTATCACCAAAAACATAGTTTGTAGCAGCAAAATTTTATCACCAAAAGCCATTTTCTTATTAGTGATTGTAGCCCATTACAGTAAATATTTACTGTAGCAGAATATTATAACAATGAGATGTTTTTAGTATATTGTTTTTGAATTTTTGTTTTTATTTATTTTATTGACTTCAAATTTATAAAATAATAATAAAATATATAAATAAATTGAATAATTTTAATGTAAACAAAAAATATTAAACTTAAAAGATATAAATATTAAATCTATTTAACTTTTATCAATTCATATAGAACTCTCTAACCAATTGAACTACACCCGCATTTGGGGTCTGACAAAATGTTCCCCCGACACCTCTTGGTGATCATCCGAATAATGTTGGGGAAGTCTCCCTCAACTAATCTGAATCCTCTCTCAAAAGTGATGGATTTATAGAGAATTGTATTGTGAAAATGATCCGTTATGTTTTGAGATACAAACTGAGTAGCATTCAAAATGGGCTCTGTGAAGTAATGGCTCTGCTTCATTTTGGACCCATTTTGAAATTTTGGATGAATGGGTAATTGTGGTTCAGATTTGGATGTTGTGGTGATGATTAGTTGTTTTAATTAGTTAAAAGTGGTGTTGGGGCAGTGGGAAGAGTGTTTTTAAGGTTAATTTGAGTGGTCTGGGGCTTGAATTGGAGTTTGAATTGAGAGAGTGTTTAAGTTTGTATGACGTGAAATGGGTGAAAATAGGTGTTTTAATCTGATTTTCGAGTGAATGCAGATGCGTTGTCTTTAGAATATTGGAGTGTTCATCATATCTACATGAATGCAACGGCGTTGAACTTTTGAAACGCAAGGCATTGAATAATTTGACTCCTCAAATTCTGAGGCTTGAGAAATCTTCTCTGTTGCACTATAGTACGCTAGAGCATCTTGATTTTGGGCAGTGAACCCTTTTTTAAAAATAAAAATGCTGGGGGCGTTGATTGATTGCAACACTAATGTGTTGGATTGAAAATGGTTAGCCTTCCAAGCGAACAGTTGACACAGGGGTGTTACTTGTCAACGCAAAGGCGTAGCTAGCTTTTGAAGACCCCTGGAACTTTCTGAAATTGATAAGAGTATTTATGAAACATATCAGTTGTAAAGATATGTTTTTGTATCATGTGATTTAAGAGGAATATTGATGACTAATCCACCCCATATTTTAGTTATCACACTTTTATGAATGGATACTAATATATATATATTGTATCCTTTCAATACAATAGATTTATTATTTGCTTTCATGTTATTATATTTATTTTATTCATAATATAATTTTAGATAAATAAATATTATTATGACTTAATTAGAAATTATTTTAGCACATTTATAATTATAGTTAATATAAAAATATTATATTTAGTATAAATATTTTTGTAATATTATTTACAAGAGGTTTTTATTTCACTAGATATGTACTCTTCATTTAGTTTAATTTACTGTGGATATGCATGAGATCACTTTAGTTATTTGATCCAAGTGATACGGTAATTTCATCAAGTGAGACTCGATCATACGCTCTACTTATGTGTGAGTTATTCCGCGAAATAAGATTATATATTTCTTTAAGTATAAATTTAGTATAATTTTTAATACATATATAATACATGTTATATTCTAGCATTACGTTATATATGTTTAACATTAAAATAATTATGACAACTTACAAATTCAGTGCATATTTTTTTATTTATTCAATACACAGTTTTGTAATTATTTTATATATAGTTGATTTGTATGGATATATTATATATTGTGTTATTTGTTAATATATTATTGTTAAAAAATTATTATTATTGTTGTTGTTATTGTTAGTATATATATAATTATATAATATTTTTAGATCTATTTTTACTTACTGAGTTGTAAGGTTACCTTTTATTTCTCCTCAGATTGTCATAAAAACTCGTACAATGTTATATATCTTCACTTTTTTAGATTGAGCCTTGATACAAGCTCTATCTCCATGAATCATCATATTTTATTTCTCATATGTAATTAGCTTCGACATAAACCATGACTTATTTTTATTATACAAATATATTATTGTCGAGACATATAACTTTGTTACATGAGATACAATAATCATCAAGCATGATAATTCTTAATTTCACAAAATTTATCTCAAATTATACGGAGGACTAAAGTCTAATCCTGTGATAAGCATTTCTACAGAGGATGAATGTCCCTTTATTATGTCGTGGTTGTATGGACAAGTCAACGATACAAGTAAATGTTGAATTGGCATTCAATTCGAAATTTATATAAAAAAAAGGTTCAAAGAAAGTGTTGACTAATTGGATGTTCAAATTTAAAAAATGCTAATGTCTTTGCTAAGTTAGTTAATCCCTTCCCTTGACCAAATAATTTAAACTATTAATAATATTTTCTTAATATAATATTCAAATTAATTAATTCATTTATACATATGATTAGATTATAAAAGAATGTTAGTCATTCTATCCATTTCATTGTCATTATTATAATTAACTTGTTAAAATTAATAAATTTCCTGTGAATTATTGGCTGTAATTTTTTATACAAAAAAAGTTTCTCGGGTAATTTTATTCTTTTTTTTTTAAAGATTTAATTTTTAACCACTACGCTTTTATATATGAATAATAAAAACAAATAAAACATATTTGAAAGAGCTACAAAAATATGAAGCAGCGTCTACAACAAACTAGGCCTCTCCAGCCTTTAATTGACATCAAGAAAAGAGTAATCCTTGGATGAAATTAACTGGAGAGTAAATATTCAAACAATTGTGCTTCATAGGCATCGAATGGTTAATTCTCCATCGAGTTGCTTGGCGTTTTTATGTTTGCTTGCTTCCCCTGCCTTTCGGAAAAGACTACTCTTACCTTTTTGGAAGAGACCTTTCGACACATGCACAACATCACGAAAGAGTTGGAAGTGGTGCCGAATAAACAAGATGGCTGGAGTGGTACCAAACGTAGTAACAAGAATAGGAATCCATAAACTTCTTTTAGTGAAGATAATGAAAAATGTTGTAGAAAACACAACCATCATCGCTACTATTGATATGAAAAGTGCTATCAGTCCAATACGCATCTTTCTTGGCAACAACGAAAGGAAATCCTCTTCTGCATATCGCGAAGTGAGAATTGATAAGAAGCTTACTATTGAGATAGACGAGAATACTAGCGCTATGGCATCTGATATAGCAAATATCTTGAACCAAACATTTTGAAGTGTTGAAACAAAAGCACACAAACAAGCAAAAATTTACTCAAATAATATAATAATGCAGAACAAGTTACTTAAGAAATAAATAGAAAAAGGGGTAGAAGAAGAACACACAAAGAATTACGTGGTTCGGCAACTTGCCTATGTCCACGGCGGATCAAGATCACACTCTTCTCTTATTATGAATCACAAGACACTCACAAAGTATGCTTTTTGCAAGAAAGATCACAAAAAAAACTCTCTCTCACTCTAGGGATTTTACTCTCACAAAGAACCACAAAGATTAATACTAAGATTGTTGTTGATCACAAAGATCTATATTTTGATCACAAAGATGTGTTTACAAGCCAATTGATAGCCTTTATATAGGCCTTGGGACGTCCTAAGTTTTCTCTATACGTGTGGGAGTCGTATTAGGGAGTCTTGAAGCAAGTGGGAGACGAAATAAGGAAGTTTACTTATTACAGGATACTGTTCCCGTCTCCAGCGCCGTGGCGCTGGGATCTCGTATCTGCGGTGCTGGCGCGCTTCTGTTGAGCTCTGCGGCGCTAGCATCCTAGCACTGCGGCGCTCAGGTTCTGTTCTGGGCACCGAGATGCCCACGCCTGGTCACCGCAGCGCCCGCGTTCGTTTTTCGCCTCCTTTCGCGTTCGTCTTCGATCTGTGCGCACCTTACTCACTTGGCTTGAACCCCAAATCATATTCTGATGATTTTTAATCAATAATCTCATAAATCCCCCTCCTTGATTCAAAATCATTCACAAAGTAACTCGATCTCTCATTTCCGCATCTTCAGTCACCTTCACAAAGTAGTGATTCCGGTTAAGTCCTTGCATAGGATGAACTTAACAGAGGGTAGTGGCTTAGTCAACATATCAGCAGGGTTTTTAGATAACACTATCTTTGTTAGACTAACTTTACCACTTTGGACAATCTCACGAATGTAACGAAGCCTCACATCAATGTGCTTCGACCTTTCATGAAACACTTGATGCTTGCTTAGGTGTATGACACTCTGGCTATCACAATACACACCGGTGTTCACATCTTTACTAGTCAATACCTCCGCGCATATGTCTTTTAACCACACGGCCTCCTTGATAGGTTCTTAAAGAGCTATGTACTCTGCCTCTGTGGTAGATAGTGCAACCACATATTATAGAACTGATCTCCAACACACACTACCCCCAAACACTATGAATACGTAGCCCGTCAACGATCTTCTCTTGTCAAGATCACCTGCATAATCTAAGTCTACGTACCATTTTACCATTTCATTACTGTCCTCGTCCCTCTTATACACTAGCCCGTGATTTAACGTTCCCTTGAGATATCTCAGAATCCACTTTACTGCAAGCTAGTGACCTTTTTCTGGATTTTCCATGTATCTACTCACCACACTCACAACCTGTGCTATATCTGGTTTTGTGCAAATCATTGCATACATGATGCTCCCCACAGCGCTTGCATACGGTACTTTACTCATCTATAGTTTTTCTTCTTCAGATGTCGGCGACTATGCTGCTGACAGTCTGAAATGCATGGCCAAAAGAGTAGAGACAGCCTTCTCGTTTGACATACCAAACTTCTCCAAAATTTTGACTATATATCGCTGTTGGGACAAGAAGATAACATCTCTTCTTTCCCTTACAATATTCATACCCAAAATTCTCTTCGCCGCTCTCAAATCCTTCATTTCAAACTCGCAACTTAACTACTTCTTGAGCTTTTGTATTTCATCCATGTTCTTGCACGTGATCAACATATAATCGACGTATACAAGAAAATACATCATCCCATAATTTATGTTCTTGAAGTACACGCATCCATCATACTTGCTCCTACTAAAACCACAAGCTATCATAAACTCATCAAATCTCCTATACCACTGTCTAGGTGATTGCTTTAACCCGTAAAATGACTTCTTTAGCAAACAAGCATGATCTTCTTTTGTGGGCTCCTCGAACCCTTGCGGCTGTGTCATGTATATCGTTTCTTCAAGCTCTCCATGTAGAAAAGCTATCTTTACATCCATCTGCTCTAGATGTAAATCAATGTTTGCACACATGGCTAACAAAATCTTAATAGATGTATGCTTAACAACTGAAGAGAATATCTCATGAAAATCGACTCCCTCTCTCTGAGTAAAACCTTGTGCTACTAACCTAGCCTTGAATCTCGTAGGCTCAATCCCCGATATCCCCTCCTTCACCTTATACACCCACTTGCACCCGACTAACTTCTTTTAAGGTATCTCCACCAACTTTCAGGTATTGTTCTTCCTAAAAGAACAAATTTCTTCTTCCATGGCCTGCTGCCATTCTTTTTTGTTTTCAGTCTTCATAGTTTCACCATATATCCTAGGCTCATCATACTCAAGAGTGTAAGTAGAATTAAAAGCATGAGCAACTAAGTCTGCTTGTGCATACCTGACTGGTGGGTTGATCGTTCTCCTTAGCCTGTCTCTAGCAAGCTAGTACTCTTCAAGTTCCAACTCAGAAGTTCTAGTCTTCTTTTGGGTGAACTTGGAGGAACTTGCCGGTGTTCTTGGTTCATCTTCAAGGATGTCTTTGTTGAAGTGTTGCTCTAGGGGCATATAAGATCCATTTTCAGGCGCTACTTCAACTTCTATTGACTCAGGTGCTGAGTCTTCCTTGGTCACAGGTTCTTCTTTCTCATCTTCTTGGAAGGTTTTCAGCATCGTCATCTCATCGAACGTCACATCACAGCTTATGATATTTCTTGGTGGTGTTAAGTCTTTACACCACACCTTGTATCCTTTCACTCCTTTGGGATATCCTATGAATACCCCTTTGATAGCTCTAGGTTCCAACTTCCCCTCCTTAACATGTATAAAGGCAGGGCAACCAAATATTCTGAGGTGGTCATACTTCGGAGGATTGCCAGACCATTTCTCTTCTGGCATCTTGAAGTCAATTACTGAGGAGGGACTTCTATTAATCAAGTAAGCTGCAGTCACTACAGCTTCTCCCCATAATGTCTTGGACATCTTTGCATTGGTAAGCATGCATCTAACCTTTCCTAGTAGGGTCCTGTTCATCGTCTTAGCAACCCCATTCTGCTGCGGTGTTGATCTTACCATTTTATGCCTTGCAATCCCATGCTTGGCACAAAATTCATCAAACTCTTTGTTGCAAAATTCGAGGCCGTTGTCAGTCCTAAGCCTCTTTACCCTTTTGCTAGTTTGATTCTCAACAAGAGTCTTCTAAGTCTTGAACACACCAAATACTTGATCCTTGCTCTTTAACACATAGACCCACAGCTTCCTCGAATAGTCATCAATCAAGCTGAGAAAATACCTGGCACCACTACGAGTACCTGTCTCAACTGGTCCCCAAAGATCCGAGTGTATGTAGTCAAGAGTCCCCTTAGTCTTGTGCTCGCCAGTATTGAACCTCACTCTATGTGCTTTCCCTAGTACATAATGCGCACAAAACTCTAAGGGCTGGAACTTATCCTCTCTAAACGCCTTTTGACTATATAACTCCTTTAAGTTTCTCTCGCCTAAGTTTACGTATTCTCATCATCTACAGAGAAGAGTGCAGAACCACTCACGACTTCATCATTAAGTACATAAAAACTTTTGCGCTTCTCTCCTTTCATCACCACCATGGAACCTTTCAAAACTTTTAAAATTTCTTTGTCGATCCTGATGGAACACCCATTCTGGTCTAAAGTCCCCAGTGAGATCAAGTTTCTCTTCAAGTTAGAAATATATCTAACATCTGTCAACTCTCTCACTTGCCCATCATGCAGCCTAAGCTTAACACTACTAATTCTCAACCTTTAAAGGATACTGGCAAATATCCAATCACTATAGAAGTCATGGCCAAGTTGCAACCAATGCCTTTGATTCAAATTAGCAATCTCTTGTAACATTCGATCCTTATTAGTAGTATAGGTGCCTAGATTTTGGTATAAAGCAATAAAGACACTGTAGGGTTACTCGATTCCAACCCTATTAGAAATTTTTTTTTATTAGTGCGCGTGAGAGGTATTAGACCAAACTTGATAATTTCACACTTGAATGGAGTGTCAGACAGTTCTGGAATATTTTTTGAACTTTTTCTATTGGCTTAGAAAAAGGAAAGATAATCCATATGTTAGAAAATGGACCAATTATAGACAAATAGATGAGTTGCCAAGTTGGAACCAATTAAATACTTTCATTTTTAACTAATGACAATTTAAAAATTTAGAATTAGTTGAGGGGCAAATTGGACTTTTGGGAGATCACTATATAAGGATGGAGTATCTACAATTTGGCTAAGTTAAAAGTATAACATGCTAAAGCAAAAGAGAGAAAATTCGGCCATGAGAAGGAAGATGCTACTATAGTGAAATTAAATACCTTTTCATGAGTTTTCATGCTTGATCAAGTTAAAATAAAGCCAAATACAAGTTCCTAAGATCAATTGAGGCTTTTACTAGTGAAAATCCAAGCAAAAGAGGTAAGAAAAGTATTATGTAGTAATGGTGGTGTATGATTTTTCAAGATAAATTCTATTAATGTCTTTATGTGAATTCTTGATTTAGGTTGAGTTGAATTCCAGTGTGGAACTCAAGGGAGACACCCAACTAAAGGAAATAGCAAGGTAAGAATTAGGGTTTGGTGTGATCTTATTGTAGAAACTTCAATTGAATGTTATTAGGACATTAGAATTAAATTAGCTTGATTTAGATGTCATTGGAACAAGTAATTGAGAAAATAAATGTGTTGATGTCAGCGTGGTGAAGGTTTAAGACCCAGCCAGTATGGGCAAGTATTAAGGGGTGAGTCACTAACTTCGAAAAGTCGGGTTGTCAAGTAATGTGAGTAGCTCTATGTGTACGGGATATTGTCTCCCTATATGTAGACGATGTAAGATTTCAGTGCATAGCTAGTGAAATATCTTTAGATGTCACAGTGGGTATTGCTAGTTTAGACGCCTTGTGACCTACTCATGTTATGCGGTACTAGTTTAGCCGCTGCATGAGTATAGAGCTTTAGAGTGACCATTGGTGCAATTTAGAAAGAAAATGGCCGAGTGAGAGTTTTAATAGATTTTGAGCTACCAAATGCATATTACGTATTTATATGTGTACATGTTAGTTATTATGTTTTACAAATTTTGGATATTGTTTACAAAAGATATAAAAAAACTTGCTTGGTAAGATTTTATTATCATATGATGTTAGAAACTATTTTACAGTTTTATAATAGTTTTGGAAACATGTTTATACATTTTTCAGAATTTAACATTTATGCAGAATTTTATTTTATTTTTACTAAAATTTTAAATTCACTCTCTGAGCTACCTTAGCTCACCCGTATTGTGTTTTATATTTTTTTAAACTCTACTCTAGGTGCAGGCCTCGGTGCGCAAGTTGCTGATTCTCCTAAAACTGATTAGTGGTCCAAGTTTAACAATCATTTTGTAAATATAAATGTGCTAAGTAGCACCTTTTATTTTTTTATTTTTGTATGGTAGTTATAGGCTTGTGCATATTGTAAATATGTTTTAAACAAACAAGTAGAGGTTTTGGTGTTATGGTGATAGTTTTACTTTTTATTAGTATGTTAATTTTGTGATTATAATGAAATTACTAGGTTGAGTTTAGATTTGATTTTGAAAAGGATCGGAGGTCTTATTTGGAAGTTGAGAAGCTGTTTGAAATAAAAGTGTGATTTTCTTGTAGGTTTTGTTTTTGGATTTTTTAGAAAAACAAACGAAACTCTATCCGTTTTTTTTTTTACAATTTAGTAAAAATATCTTTACTGGTATTTTAAGATTTAGTAGTAATAACAAGAGGTAAAAAGGGTTCGCCTCGTGAAATTTTTCAATTTTGATAATTAGATTATGAGGAGCATCCGTTGGGGTACTCGGTACGGCTCACCGAAATCTATAGTAGAGATTCTCGGGACGGGTCTTGTCATCTCTTATGAAATGGTCTACCAAACCGTATCTGACAATAGATTCAGTAACCTTTTATATCTAAACAGCACTGTCACATTATCATCAGAACCTTGAATAGCCACCCTCAGAGCTAGTTTCAGACGTTTTGAGATGCTCACACTAACCCAAACTTGTATAAACTTTCCAGTACATTCCTTTGATGCACCTTGATCAATATCCTCTACATCATCGATTAAATACCTAAAGAACCAACCTATTTTAGCATTCATAAAAAATAAAAGAAACCATATCCAAAGATATGTCTAAAAGTCTCCCCAATCCTTTTGGCCTTGAGAGCATAATAAGCAAATATCAAAGCTCCATAGACCTTCTAATAAAACTTGCCGAATCATTATCCATTAGAAACAAAAATAAAAAAAGATTTTGGCTAGGGTTAACAACCTCAATAAAGAACTCATTCATGGTTTTCCATATCTTCCGAATATTGTAGATGAAAGCCTCTCTATTTATTGGTTGACAACATAAGACTTTAGCCACTAAAGACAATAAAGCATGTTCATCTTCAGCATTATATGCATTTTATGCAAGCGCCAGCACCGATAATTTTTTGCTGTTCAAATCCATTCTCTCATGCCATTTATGATGCTTTCTAGATACATTAAGTCTGCTAAAAACCTCACAAAGTTTTTTGTTCGAATTTGTAACCAACACTGATTACCTTTTTTGGAAGAAGCGGTGGCTAGAAGGAAATCATAAAATGACTACCACTCCGAAGTTTTCAGAACCTATGAGGGATCGTGATTGTACTATTTTTAAATCTTAGGATAAGAACATCTACATTCTTGCGGTATGGATTAATATTTGTCTTGATTTCTATGTGACAAAAATATTCAACTACACCCCATTTTTTAAGTTTTTTATAATAAAACAATAAATCAAAAATTATAATTAATAAAACAGGTTCATTGAAATGTTATTTAGTGATCGGTACTATGGCTGGAACAAGACAAAAGCTCTATCACCAGACTTTAAATTCTTAGAGATCTATACGATAGTGGAGTCAAAATAACCCATGGAACCCTACAATTGATATATTTATGAGACCAATTGCGACAACACCAGACCATAGTTATCACACAACTATAGGTTAAGATGATGTTAAGGATTGTTATGCACTCTAATAGTTATTGGTAAGATATTTTGCATCTTAAAACCCTATGCATTTTACAGAAGCTTTAACTCACAAGTAAAAATAAAAATAAATAAAAATCATCCCAAAAAATAGATAAAATAATAACACAATACACAAAAATATATGGTTTGATAAAATCGTCTATGTCGATGGTGGATCACAAACCCAGCTGAATGAACAGTACCCATAGAATAGTATTGTGTATGACACAGTCCTCGGCTTGAACAGTAACCATGCATGAATAGTACCATCTTTCAGCTTCTCATTTTGCACCTCTGTTGTCTTTTAATTGTGTCCTTGACCATATGTTCAACTCTTTCTTAGTTTTCAACTCAAAATCAAATTATTCTTGATTTTGAATCACTAAAATTCTAATAGATGGTGTAGTACCTTAATTAGAATTATTGTGCAAAAATCTACTTGGTAAAAGTAAAACAATGAATCAAATTATTGTCATTTAATGGTAGTGTTGTGGTTTTGCTGCATTTGATGTTACACCCATAAGTAGATTTAAAATTTTAACTATCTAGTGTCACTGCTAGAGACGGTAATAACAATATGAGGGTATATTAGTAAAAAGACTATAAAAGTTAAAATTTAACGGAATTTTTATAATTACAAGTTTTTTTTAAATTTTATAAAAAAAATTAAGAGATAAGTGGATAATGCTCAAAATAATAGGAGTCATATATGCTTTCCTTATAATATTATATGACAAATGAAAATTACTGTATAAATTATAAATAAAACAGAGAGTATGACCATATTTTAGTTAATTTTATTATATTATATTAGGTTAAGTATATAAGTGAGTTTGTATAATTTAATTTGTGCATGTAGTATTATTCTTATAGATAACACAAAACTTGAACTTTTTTTCAACAATAGCAAAATCAATAATTTAATCGTAAGAAGAAAATCTAGCTAATGACGCACGTGCTAATGATCTTCGTAGAATCTACATGATTTTTCACAGAACCTCCAGAGATTCAAAAATAAATACATAGTTAAAGACAATAACCTATTTGTAAGAAGAAGTCCTCAAGCATAATTCAAGTTTCTGCAAATTAAAGTTACACGAGAATAATAATTCACACTTTCTTTAGCAACTTTACCAATCCCGTTCGACGGTCAAACATTCGTGCAACACGAGCATTCAACCGTTAAATGTGCTTTGATTTGCCTGGCCTTTTTACGTTCACTTGTTTCCCCTTCTTTGTGGAAAAGACCATCTTTACCTTTCTGAAAGAGAAAATTTGATAAATAGGTCGAACGAAGAACATCGAAAAAGAGATGCAAATGTTGCCAAATAAACAGAATGACGGGCATGGAAGCAATCACAGTAACGAGAATAGCGATCCATAGCCTTCTTTTGTTGAAGAAAATGAAAAATGTTGCAGAAAATACCGCCATCATTGCTGCTATTGATACGAAAAGTGTTTCCAGTCCAATAAGCAACTTTCTTGGCAACTTCCGGAGGAAATCTTCTTCAGCATAACGGGAGGTGAGAATGGACAGGAAGTTTACTACTGCGGCAGAAGAGGATACTAGCGATATCGCATCTGCTATGACAAAAACCTTGAAGGAATCCTTGTCAAGGAAAATGGCAAGCCCTGTGTCTCCTTTGTTGCCACCAGGTACTGTGAAAGCTGCGGCGAAAACAACGGTGGCGATAAGTGTTGCCACAACCATGCAAGATGTTGCAGTATCTTTCATCCATTTCTCCCCTTTTCCCTTAAGTCTTCGTGATTCTTTGTGAATAAAGCTTTTGGAGTAAACCCTTCTTTGCTTTTAGCTTCAGGGTGCCTTGGTTGAACCATTTTTCTCACTTGCTACAGTTAAACATTTTGATAGAATTGTGTTAAACTTACAAATCATTCGCCGAAACTACTGATATATTTCAATAACACAATGATGTATTTCAAAGTTTCTTTAACCTATCCCTGCTACGAATAAATTACCATCCCATCCAAGACTCTCGTTACAAAACTAAATGGTTAAATAAAAAAAATGGAATAGTGGAACTAATTATGCAATATGACGTACAAAGTGTGGTGTTAATGGGATGGTCGTGAATACGCTTAGTACGGCTGCCTAACTTCAAATAAAAACAAGAAATAAGAATTAGTATTTTGGGGGATGAGATTTCTCATCCCTGTTCAATATCAGATATTGTTGGAAGTAGTAATTTAATCATTTTATATGATCAAAAATTGAGATGAATATTAAAATTAAGAGTTATTCGAAAATCAAGTGCATGTTAAGCCAAGTGCAAGCCTTAGTATCATAGCGCTAAAGGCAAAAACACTAGTGCCACAGCATTAGCATGGGGCGTATTGCACCGTGACACCAGCACGTTAGCGCTGCAAGACTCAGTTTCAAGAAAGTTCAGTTTTAGCTCATTTTGACTTCTTTGAGGAAGTTTCGGACTCTTTAACACTTGTACTTTTATTCCAACCAGGTTTAAGATTTTTAAAGATGTTTTACTTACTATATAAATCCTTATAAACCCTTTACATTAATCATCAAGTATTACTATAAAGACTCTACGAGATTAAAGAGTTATGTAGACACTAAGTACTGGGGAGCATTAAGGTGCAACTATTATTGGGAGTTTATTATTCTTGGAAGAACAAATGTACGTAATATAGATTTCTTTTATATCTTTTTTAATTATTTTTTCTTGTAAATTATCTAGAAGAGTTAATAAGAGTTGTTAGGTTCCTTTGATCAACCATAGACGTAGGTAACTGCCGAACCACGTATATTAGTTATGGGGTGTTCTTATTGATTTATTTTCTTATTCTTGATATTGTATTTGCTTTACATTACATAATTTTGCTACAAAGCTTCTTAATGTTTAAGGTTGATCTCAATTAGGGTTTATTGCTTAACCTTATTATCGAAAAGTGTTTTCTTCAACAAATTGTTATCAGTGCACGGTTCGATAATATACTCAGGTGGTATTTAAACTATGTCTACAATCAGGAAAGATATAGAGAAATTCAATAGGATGAATGACTTTAATTTATGAAAGAAAAAGATAACAGCTTATAAGTAAAAGGGTTAGACTCAGCTTTAGAGAAAGTTTGTTCATCAACAAGGGAAGAGAAGAAAACCTTAAAGCCTAGAGAGATAGATTGGGACACAATTCTAAAGAGACCCCCTAACACTATAATACTTGTATTGAGTGATGAACTACTAAGAGAGGTAGATCGAGAGGATATAGCTTTAAGTCTTTGGAAGAATCTCGACACATTGTATATTATGAAGTTTTTAGCTAATTATTTATATGTGAAGAAGAAGCTGCATCAGCTGTCTATCCTTGATGGATCTTTATTGAGAGACCACATTGATGTATGCAACAAAGTCAATATAAGTCTTAAGACTTTAGGGATCAATATAAAGGATAAAGCCAAAGCCATCATCTTGTTAAGTTTGTTACCATCAAGCTATAAGAGCTTTGTTGACACACTACTGTATTGGAGGAAAACTCTTACAATCAATGATGTTAAGGCATTATTGAATTCAAAAAAATTAGGAAAGAGATCTGAAATCGATAGTGCAATAGCTTTAGTTGTAAAAGGAAAGAAGAACACAAACCAATAGGAAATCCAAGAAGTGTTGTCTATGTAACAAGGAAGGAAACTATGTAATGGATTATCCTAGAGTAAAAGGAAATGGTAGGAATGCTGCAATTGGGAGTCTTGAGGATGACATCAAAGTTGTAAACTCACTGGTAACCTTAAAGAAAAGTATGCTGGCAAGTGGATACTAGGTTCTAAGTGTAGTGTTCATATATATCACAACAGATTGTTGTTTACCAACTATAAAATCATTATAGTTAAGCTTTAATAGGGAATGACATTGCTTATAAAGTCATGGAGTTTATGACATAAGGTTGAGGATGCAAGATGGAGAACCTAGAAACTTATATTAGGTAAGACACATTCCTAATTTAAGGTGGAACTTGATACCCTAGGAAAACTTGATGAAGAATGGTATCTAGTAGAGCGAAAAAGGAAAAACTAATGGTAGTAAAAAGATCTATAAGGTTAGAAGGTAAGAAGCACAATAAAAGGATCTATGTGCTTAAAAAGATGGCCAAAGACAATCCAATGCAGGGTTGTTGGGATAATGGAGACTACAAGGAAACATCCTAAATATATTTATCAAAGTAATGAGCGTCAAAAGGCAGTGTATTGCATCTATACCTTATGCAAGGAGAACTCATACCTTTTGAGACCGAAGTCACAAGTCTGAGATAAATTAAGTCTTGGTGAAGACTTAATTAAGACTTAGCTCTAAGTGATATAGTATTAGTATGGATAGATCCAAAAACCTTATTATATGGAGATTTTGAATCAATAAAGTGTTTATTAGTAGTGGTGATTCAAAAATCTTGCATTGCATTTATTGAGATTAATACCAAGAGGAGAGTTATTTTGAAGTCAAGCACGTATTCGATGCACAAGGGATGAGCAAGATAAGACTTTCAAAGCGAGAAAAGGTGAAGAAAATAGGAGGACTAAGTGCAGGCCTCAGTACTGCAGTTCCTGTGCTCTAGGGCAGCATGCTAGCTAGCCAGTAATGTGGTGCTGGCACGGGACGCATTGGCACCACAATGCCCAATTTCGGGAAAGTTCTCTTTTAGATCATTTTGACTTATTTGAGGGGGTTTTAGACTCTTAAATACTTGGACTCTTATTCCAATTAAGTTTAAGATTTCTATAGACGCTTTACTTACTATATAAATCCTTGTAAACTATTTACATTGATCAGCAATCATTACAAAAGACTCTAAGAGATTGAAGAGTTAGGTAGACATTAAGTGATTGTGAGCATTATGGTGCAACCATTGATGGGTATTTATTGTTATTGGAAGAATAAAACACCATAGATTCCTTTGAGAGTTCCTTAATTGTTTTTCCTTATAAATTCTCTAAAAGAGTTAATAAGAGAGGTTGGGATCCTTTAATCTACTGTAAATGTAAACAATTGCTAAACCATGTACGTTGACTGTTATGTGTTCCTATTGATTTGATTTCTTATTTTTGATATTATATTTGCTTGATATCATATAATTCTGCTGTAAGATTGTTAGGGTTTAAAGTTGTTAAGATTTATTGTTGATCTCAATTAAGGTTTATCGCTTAATCTAATTACCAAAGAGAATAGTGCTTCAGCAGATATAATTCTAAAAATTTTCATGTTATGAACTAAATGATTAGCGTGCACTTTTTTAGTGTTATTTAGGATGAAAATAACACAAATTTGTCATATCATTTTGGATGTAAATAATTAACAGGAATAATTTGTCTTTTTTGTTTGTGTATAGATGAGAGTGGATAAAATATTTCACCTGAAACCACAATAACTCGCGTTGCATTTGGAGTGCTGGTCCTGATACAATATTGAGCCTATCTGGAGGTGCTAACAATCCAGCTAAATGCAAAATATTCTTATCTTCTTTGTCTTTGGTCAAAACTATCAAATCCTTTGTTGAACCTATCTGATTAATAAGCTTGAAAATGTCCTTCTGACGATTCAAAACAGCAATGTGAAATATGCTGTAATTGTTTTCATCAACTTTCCATACCAAATCAGGATATTCTCGAATAAGTATAGATAGAAACTCAACGTTTCCTTGTTTTGCAGCTTCAAATATTAGTTGACGAGGAGATGCAATTAGTTCTTAAAGTTTGGAGTCGCTCAACAGTATAACCTTTTTCCATATGCATTCGACTAATTGAAGTGCTCGCAGCTTTTTATTGTCTACATCTTTGGCTCCTGAAACTTAAATAACTAATATTGTTAAAATATAACAAGGCTGCTAAACGTTTAAAGTTTAGTGGACTAACCAAAATTGAAGCATCTACTGAAAAATCCTGGCTTTCGATTGCCGAAGTTAGAAGCCGGCAGATGCTTTCGAGCCAAGACGTGAAGTGCCGTCTCATTATTTGCATCACGAACAGTCGCCAACTCTGGATGATCAGTGAGCAAATTCAGCGCCACATCTGGAAACTCTTAGAATTGTATTAAACAATCTTTGACACATTTTTAAAGATGGGTCTATAAAGATTGTAATAGAAGAGATACTATAGCATTTTATTTTATCCAAATAAATCTGGATAGTTAGTATCCACTAGAGGGATTGGGATCCTCTCGTCTCATCTCTACCTAAGTTTTTTTGAGATCTAATGGCATGTGACATTAGCCTAATCATATCTAATTAGCAGAGAAGATAAATCTATCCATAAACACCTGTTATAGTTCTCTCTATATACGTATAATTACTTCGCAGTTAAGTGAAAAAAGTAAAAAGAAATTACAAAACTAAGCTTTCTTGTGTTCGATTTCGAACAATTAAGTCCAAGTCTCTAAAGATTGGATTTATAACTCGTACATGTCGTTTTCAGGATAGTAATGTCCTACCCTAATAAAAAGAGTCATTATGCTTCAAAGAAAAGGTCACCTGTGAACTGTATTTAAGCCAAATACAGGAGAAATTATTATGAATTTCCCAATAATTTAACAAATCCATATCCAAACTCTTCGCACAGGTTATGAGTTTGACTGTTAATGATTTCATTTATATCTTAGATTGTGGATTTATGTGAAAATGATATCAGTCACTGAGAGCGATAAAGAATGGTGCTTACCATACAAATCGGTGTCAATCAAAGTGATAAGTAATTCAATGCGATCCAGTTCATCCAAGTAACCTTTAGTTTCTTGATAAAGGTAGTCTACCATATCTTTATGGCCTAAGGATGCAACCATTTCAATAGGTAACATCTGATAATAATCTGGGATGCTTGCTATGGCTCTGTTTTTGTCAATGATGACCTTAGCAAGTTCCACCATTCCGGAAGCAGCTGCAAGACAAAGAGCTGTACTGCCAATGTTGTTTCTCCGAGCGACATCTTCTTCATTCATTATTTTCATAAGTTCCGTCACAAAATCAATACGTTTCGCTGCAGCTGCAATGTGAAGGGCAGTGTCTCCTCTTTTTGTGATGCCAACATCAATATCATTGTTATGTAGCTCATAAATATGTTTAGCCACCTCCCAAACGCCATTTAGTGCAGATCGGTACAATTTTAATCTTCTGGTTCTTATATGTTCTGTCAATTTGAAACAAAACCAGTTGTATTGATAAAACTAATGATACCGAAGATATATGGATGTTTTTCATTTCGATTCATTTTTTGGAATTTTAAAGGTTTAAATGTTCTTTTTTTTTTAAATTTTAATTCAAAATTTTTTGTTTCAATTGTAATCACGGTGAATAAAAAAGAAACGTTAAAAAAAATATTTCTTATTTAATATTTTATGTGTAATTAGGGGTGGCTGATTCAGTTCTTAATAAAATGGCATTTCCTTCGGGGGGGTGAAAAAGGAGCTAGACTGCCTTAGCTACTTAGCCCAGTAGAGCTCCCAAAACAAAAAACTATAAATTATAAAAGTAAAAACAAAACAGTGTATATTTGTTTACTCATTCTAAAATTTGTATTTTGCCTATGTCTTAAATTAATTATTCCTAGATAATGTGTATTTCCTATTTTAACCACATATTATAATATAAATATTGATTTATATATCTTACCTTAATAGGATAGATACAAAGGTAAGGAATATATAGATCTCCGAAAGTTTAATGATAAGGATTCCAAAACCCTTAAATTTTTAAAAGTATTATAAAGGTACTTGTGAGGAGATGAAAACCATCTCTATTAATGGTCAATTAGTTAAAATTTATAAAAATATTAAAATATTATTTTATATATTTTTAAAATAAAAAGAAAAAATGTGAATTTAATGAATCAAATAAATTTGAAAATAAGTTAAATAAATTACTTTTAAAATGAATTAAATAAAATAAAATTTTGAAAGAGAATCAGGTAGTCATCCATCAGCGTTGATCGCCTAATTTATTTATCTATTCAATGTAAATAAATGAATAAAAATATTGTTTATTTTTAAATAAATTAATATTTAATTGTTAAAGTCGGTGACTAGTTGATGTAGAATTAAGATTTTTTATTTATTTAATCTTCTTAATAGCCGGAGGATAAAGGAATATATAAAAAATTCAGAAAAATGATAGCTATTCAAAAATTAATTAAAAGAATCGTTCGTACCAGGCAATTGTGCATCATCATTTCCCCCGGTTGATGTAGTATCGTCATCACCTATCATGATTTCATTCATCAAAATTTGTCGCAAACAGAAAAATAAGTATATTGGAACTTTTAGAGTGTACTTCGAATTTTTTTTAAGTATTTTAAGATAAACTTTACTTAAAAGATAAAAATAAGAAAAAATCACACATAATAAAAATAAATAAATAATCATCACAAGACACAAAATATATATAATTTAATAATAAATATTTATGTTCATAGTAAATCCAAAATTTAACTTTTTTCTTAACTTTTCACAAAAAGCTCTTAATTTACAAAAAAAAATATCAAATCACTCAAATATCCCAAATCACTAAAATTTCTTTGATTACTCAAATCTTACACTAAAAGATTAATGAATGAATAAAAATTATTAGTCAGAGCTTTCTCTCAAAGGATCTATCATCATTGTCTCACTCACTCAATACTCAAGTGATCCTATGATAGCACTCTCTTACGCATTAAGTACTTTCATACTTACCTAACTCTTTTATTCTCTCTTATATTTATATCTTTAATGCTTGATTATTTTAAAGAGTTAAAAAGATTTATATAAGCTACAAAAACCTCTATAGAAATCTATTTTTAGTTGAAATAAGAGTCCAAAATCGGCTCAAATTAATTAAGTGGACTAAAAAAATAAAAGCTATCCAAACTGGGTGCCACGGGCCAGTGTCGCAGCACCGAAGGTTCTATCTTCAGTGTCATAGTGCCCACACCTACGAAATGTCTCACTTGTGTTTTCACATCCCTCATCACTTTCGGCTCTCTGTTTTCATCCAATTCTCATACGTCTAATGTGTATTCGCCTTTGTGTAAAAATTTTATTGGTCTTCAATTCAAGCTCAATTTTGAATCACCAATTCTAACAAATCCCTCATTGATTCAAAATCTCTTTCAAGAAACTTTCTAAGGATTAGCCACACTAACACTAAATTACCTAGTGTTAATTCAAGTTAAGTCTTATACTATACTTAATCTTCTAAGGCTCGTAACTAAGTCTCCAAAGATTTCGAATACATCTCTCCTAGGGTAACCTTCGTATTGTGATCTACAATGTCACCAACCTCCATCATAATACCTATATGGCTAGATCTTATCCACGTTAATAGCTTCATTTACCATACATTCTCTTTCGATTCCTGTCACTCTAGTAAGATTAGCTTCA
This sequence comes from Ailanthus altissimus, assembly GCA_946807835.1. Lineage (NCBI taxonomy): Eukaryota > Viridiplantae > Streptophyta > Magnoliopsida > Sapindales > Simaroubaceae > Ailanthus > Ailanthus altissimus. The sequence goes on along the minus strand of OX327690.1, from coordinate 1,698,212 downwards.
ATGTTTTTTCTATCCGCATCCTCTCAACAACCCATGTTAAGTTATACACAACATTCTAATCAAGCACATGGCCCATTGTGCTTCTCACCTTTCAATATCTTTATTATTCCCTCTTTTTCATTTAATGAATATCTCGCTTGATCTAGTATTCCTACGGATACTAAGTTTCTCATGAGATCAAGAACAAATCTCATACAAAGTAGCTATCTCACTTTTTTAACATACAGTCTCAATCTTACACTACCAATCTCCATGAATAAAAAGTCATATCTTGACCCATTAGTACTTTAATACCCTTAATGGATCTATAATTAATAAACAAAGACCTTTGAAGACTCATATTGTCTGCTTTGGGCTAAAGCCCGCACGATTTTGCTCCTGGGTTTCAAGCAAGCTTCCTTGACTCAAAATGTATTTTGCCAATTAAGGTGTGAGTCACCCCTTATAAACCCAACATCTTTCCCGTGCCTTTGTGATATAGGATTCGCCTAATGGGTTACAGAACTTTTTCATACTTCATACTTGTGAGTCACCATGATCAAGCAACTAATGCGTCTCAATCAACTTATGTTCTAAATGACCTTACCTTTAATACCACTTGTTAGAGTTTTTAGTGTCTACTCTAAAAACCTTTCAAGAACTTTGCAGCAAACTTCACCCGATAAGTAAGATACGAACAAGAAATACCACAAATAATAGAAATAAAAAAATAATCATCACAAGATATAAGATATACATAGTTCAGAAACAAACACCTACATCTATGGTGGATCAAAGATTCAACTTTTTTTATTAAGAGATTTATTAAGTAATATAACGAATAGTCAGAGCTCTCTCTTAAAAGATTTATCATCACTATCTCGTGTGCTCCACGCTCAAGTGATCTTATGGTAGTACTCTCTCGTGCATTTAGCACTCTAACGCCTATCTAGCTCTCTATCCTTTTTTATGTTTATATCTTTGATACTTGATTATTCTTAGGAGTTATAAGAGTTTATATAGACTTCATATTTCTAGTTGGAATAAGAGTTCATGTATAAGGAGCCCAAAATTGACTAAAACTAATTAACTTGACTTAAAAATCCTATAGCACTGCTGCACTCTCACACTAGCGCTGTGGTGTTACACTGCCAATGCCACGGTGGCGAGGGTTCTGTCTTCGGTGTCGCAACACTAAACAGCCAACACCGCGATGCCCATACTTAGAAAATGTCTTCACTTGTACTTCTCCCACCCCCCGCTTCTGGCTCTCTATTTTTGCCATTTTTTATACATCCAACGTGTATTCTCCTTTATACCGATTCTTCATTGGTCTTTAATTCAAAATAAAACTTGAAATCAATTTTGAATCACAATTCAAAAAGGTAAATAAATAATAAATTGCGTTCTGTTATGATTTTAGATTTACAAGCTTGAAGAAAATTCTAAAAGAAATCGTATCAAAAGAGCTGTGACATAGAATTTCATTTTGTAAGTTATCTATAAAATTTTTCTTTCTTTTTTCAAAATAATTTTATTATTGACAACATATTTTTTTTTTTAAAGTATCAATTTATATTATGTGCAATAAATAAAATTAAAAGTAATTGTAAATGTTCCTAAATGTACCATTTTTCTTATGCTGAGCAATTTCTTCGAGTAGTTCGATTATCTTGTCTTGCTTTTCTACGAGTCGGTTCATCTTATGTATTAAAGGATTGGTTTCTTCAACCGCTTCAGAAGGATCATCTTGTGACATCTTCGTCTAGATTCAAAGTATAGGAAAATAGAGTATCAATGACAAGAATAATATTATATTTCTTAATTTTGATATTAGTATTTTTTAATTTTTAAAATAATACGTTATAATTTATTGACTAAAAATAATATAGTTGTAGTGGAAAATTTTAGAAGTTACAAAAACTCATCATCTAAGGAATATTTGAAAAATTACTTAAATGAAAACTGTAAGGATCAAATTATTGAAAGGAATTTACAAGAATTATCGTCTTATTTTTCGGCATTCTTATCAATATTCATCTTAATCTTTCAATATATGTTATTACTCTCCTTTTAGGGAGATGATTGATTACATTTAAACAAAAGAATAAAAAAACTAAAATAAGAAATATTGGTGTTTATTAATAATTCAAGAGAAAAATTGATTAAATTATCAAAATACATGAGCTAGTTGGTACCCATTTATTTATCGATGGAGTTATAAATGACTAGATCAACTCTAGAAATAAATTTTGTGTTAAAATTTTTAATAGAACTCTAAATTTTATTACCCCTTTGGTCAACAGGTGAATGACAATTACCCGACTTTTGATAAACAGTATTAAGGTGGATTTGAATTCTCGTTCATAGGTAGATGCTTAAAAATTTACTTTAATAAATATTGTCATAAGAATATTTGAATCCCTAAGAATAGAGGGAATGAAATACAAAAAATAGGCCTTAAAAATTTTTATATCTTGAGTTTTAATAAAGGTTGTCACATAGGATATGAGTCTCCCAAAAATAATAAAAATGATAGCATGCTTTTTTCTGAAATAATTTTATATAAAAAAAGTATAAAAATACTTTTAAAGATATCTAAATTGACGATCACCCTCCTATCAAACCAGATTTTCTAAATAAAAGAATCTATTATAATCTTCCTGGAAATGTTCAATATTTTTGAAAAAATCAAGATAAGCCATAAAGAAAAACTTAAATACAGAATACTTTTAAAGATATCTAAATTGACGATCACCCTCCTATCAAACCAGATTTTCTAAATAAAAGAATCTATTATAATCTTCCTGGAAATGTTCAATATTTTTGAAAAAATCAAGATAAGCCATAAAGAAAAACTTAAATACAGAGAGGTAAATTAATAATTCTCATGATTTAAAAAAAAATAAAACCGTTATTCGCTTAAAGTTTTTTTTTTAAACTACCAACTATCAATTCTTTTGTCCTTTCTTAATGCTAGTTTTCGTATTAAAATCCCCAAAAAGAAGGCAATGATAATATGAAAAATTCAAAGAAAAAATCAGTACATAGAAAAATAATGATGGAAAAAAGATGGTATGCCCTTAAAAAAAATGAATTCAGACATAAAAGAGAAGGAAGAGAAAGTAAGGTTGAAGAAAATTAGAAGTCCATATATTGTAAAATTATGAAGGGTGCATAAAGTAAATATTGAACTTTCTAAATTTCTGAAAGAATGGTTTAGTAAGAAAATCGGCATGCAGAGTAAAAATGATGGTAAAAATAATCTTTAACTGAAATTTTCATTCACACATTGAAAACGTAATAATGATAAAGAAAGGGAGAAAAAATTAAATAAAAACCACAAAAAAATTGTTAAGTTTAAAGCATTTCACTATTGATATATGTGAAGTTGCAATCCGCAGAACCGAAACGAAAATCTAAAAAGAGAGAAGCCTGAAATACAGCAAGATAAAGATCAAGAGAGAATAATGAAGTAGAAGCTGAAAAGAGGTAAAGTGAAAATTTGTTTCTATCTATTTATATATATATATATATATATTGTGAGAATATTGATTAAAAATTATCGGAATATAATTTGGAGTTCAAGTTAAGTATGTAGGGTACGCACGGATCGAAGACGGACGTAAAAGGAGGCGAAAATGAAGAAAGGAGCACCAGGTGGCAGTGCCGCGACGACTAGGCGTGGGTATCGCAGCGCTCAGAATAGAACCTGAGCGCCGCAGCGCTGAGCAGAAAGCGCGCCAGAGCCGCAGCGACAAAAACCCAGCGTCGCAGCGCTAGAGATAGGAACAGTGTCCCGAAATTAAGAAACTTTCTAATTTTGTCTCCTACTTGCTCTAGGACTCCCTAATACGACTTCTACACGTATAGGGAAGACCTAGGACGTCCCAAGGCCTATATAAAGGCTATCAATTGATTTGTAAACACATCTTTGTGATCAAGTTAGAGATCTTTGTGATCAAGTTAGAAATCTTTGTGATCTTATTGAAATCTTGACAATTTTTGTGATAAACAAGAGATCTTTGTAGTTCTTTGTGAGAGAAAAATCCCTAGAGTGAGAGAGAGTTTTCTTTGTGATCTTTCTTGTAAAAGGCATACTTTGTAAGTACATTGTGATTCATAATAAGAGAAGAATGTGATCTTGATCCGCTGTGGACATAGGCAAGTTACCGAACTACGTAATTCTTTGTGTGTTTTTCTTTTACCCCTTTCTCTATTTATTTTTTAAGTAACTTGTTCTACATTATTATATTGCTTGGGTGAATTTTTGCTTGTTATTGTGCTTCCGCTTCAACAAACTGGTATCAGAGCTTTGGTTCTAAGCAGATATAGCCACGCCCAAGTACGAGGTAGAGAAATTCAACAGTACGAATGACTTCAATCTGTGAAAGATGAAGGTTAGGGCGTTGTTGGTGAGCCAAAGGCTTGGTTCGGCATTAGAGGAGACTGTAGTTCCATCTAGTGATGAAGAGAAAATGCCAGAGTCGTTTAGAGCTGAGGCAGAAAGAAGGGACATTCAAGAAAGAGCTCATAGCACAATCATTCTGTCATTGAGTGATGAAGTACTAAGGGAAGTAGCAGGTGAGACGACGGCAATAGGTCTTTGGAAGAAGCTTGACTCTCTTTATATGAGGAAATCGTTGGCCAACAGATTATATATAAAGAAGAAGCTGTATCAGCTGTCCATGTCAGAGGGAACGCCGATGAAAGATCATATAAACGCCTTCAATAAGATCATCCTTGATCTTGAGTCTATCAATATCAAGATAGAAGATGAAGATAGAGCAATTATCCTACTGAGTTCACTCCCCAAGAGCTATGAGTTTTGTTGATACGCTGCTCTACTACAGAGAGAGTTTAACGATGAGTGATGTGAAATCATCATTAAACTCAAAGTTATTAGGAAAGTAGACCGAGGGCAATACAGAAAGTTTATCTGTAAGAGGAAGGCCCTCAAATAGAGATGGGAAGAAAAAAGGCTCAAGGTCGAAGTCTAAGACTCCTAGGAAGTGATATTGCTGCAAGAAAGAGGGGCACTTCATGAAGGACTGTCCTGAGAAGAGAGCACAAGACAAGAAGGAAGCGGATGTTGTGCTTGCCTATGATGATAACTATGACAACGCAGAGACACTCGTTGCTACTGATGGTATGAACTCTGAACAATGGGTTTAGATTCTGGTTGTACTTTTCACATGTGCCCGCATAAGTCTTGGTTTACAAATTTTCAGCCTATTAGTGGTGGTAAGGTCTTAATGGGTAATGACATTGCATGTCAAATGATGGAAATTGGTAGTGTTAAGCTTAGGCTGCATGATGGGCGAGTGAGAGAGTTGACAGATGTTAGGTATGTTCCTGACTTGAAGAGAAACTTGATCTCACTGGAGACTTTAGACCAGAATGGGTATTCCATCAGGATCGACGGAGGGATTTTAAGAGTTTTGAAAGGTTCCATAGTGGTGATGAGAGAAGAGAAGCACAAAGGTGTTTATGTGCTTAAAGGTGAAGTCGTGAGTGGTTCTACACTATTCTCTGTAGATGATGAGAGTATGTAAACCAAGTTGTGGCATCTTAGACTGGCACACCTAGGCGAGAGAAACCTAAAGAAGTTATATAGTCAAAAGGCGTTTGGTGAGGATAAGTTCCAGCCCTTGGAGTTTTGTGAGCATTGTGTGCTAGGGAAAGCACATAGAGTAAGGTTTAATACCGACGAGCACAAGACTAAGGGGACTCTTGACTACATACACTCGAATCTTTAGGGACCAGCTCAGACAGCTACTCGTGGTGGTGCTAGATATTTTCTCTGCTTGATTGATGACTATTCGAGGAAGCTATAGATCTATGTGTTGAAGAGCAAGGATCAAGTATTTGATGTGTTCAAGACTTGGAAGGCTCTTGTTGAAAATCAAACTGGCAAAAGAGTGAAGAGGTTAAGAACTGACAACGGTCTCAAATTTTACAACAGAAAGTTTGATGGGTTTTGTGCCAAGCATGGGATTGCAAGGTATAGAACGGTAAGATCAACACCACAGCAGAATGGGGTAGCTAAGAGGATAAACAGGACCCTACTTGAAAGGGTTAGATGCATGCTTACCATTGCAAAGATGTCCAAGACATTCTGGGGAGAAGCTGTAGTGACTGCAGATTACTTGATTAATAGAAGTCCTTCTTCAGCAATTGACTTCAAGACGCCAGAAGAGAAATTGTCTGGCAATCCTCCAAAGTATGACCATCTCAGAATATTTGGTTGTCCTGCCTTTGTGCATGTTAAGGAGGGGAAGTTGGAACCTAGAGCTATCAAAGAGGTATTCATAGGATATCCCGAAGGAGTAAAAGGATACAAGGTGTGGTGTAAAGACTTAACACCACCAAAGAGTATCATCAGCCGTGATGTGACGTTCGATGAGATGACGATGCTGAAAACCTCCCAAGTAGATGAGAAAGAAGAACTTGTGACCAAGGAAGACTTAGCACCCGAGTCAATAGAAGTTGAAGTAACGCCTGAAAATGGATCTGATATGCCCCCAGATCAACACTTCAACAAGGAGATCCTTGAAGATGAACCAAGAACACCGGCGAGTTCCTCCAAGACCACCTAAAAGAAGACTAGAACTCCTGAGTTAGAATTTGAAGAGTACCAGCTTGCTAGAGACAGGCTAAGGAGAACGATTAACCCACCAGTCAGGTATGCACAAGCAGACATAGTTGCTCATGCTTTTAATTCTACTTATACTCTTGAGTATGATGAGCCTAGGACATATGGTGAGGCTATGAAGAGTGAAACAAGAAAGAATAGCAGCAGGCCATGGAAGAAGAAATTTGTTCTCTTAGGAAGAACAATATATAGAAGTTGGTGGAGAGACCTTAAAAGTAGCTAGTCGGGTGCAAGTGGGTGTATAAGGTGAATGAGGGGATACCAGGGATTAAGTTTACAAGATTCAAGGCTAGGTTAGTAGCACAAGGTTTTACTCAGAAAGGGGGAGTCGATTTTCATGAGATATTCTCTCCAGTTGTCAAGCACACATCTATTAGGATTTTGGTAGCCATGTGTGCAAATCTTGATTTACATCTAGAGCAGATGGATGTAAAGACAGCTTTTCTACATTGAGAACTTGAAGAAACGATATACATAACACAGCCGCAAGGGTTCGAGGAGCCCGAAAAAGAAGATCATGCTTGTTTGCTAAAGAAGTCATTATACGGGTTAAAGCAATCACCTAAACAGTGGTATAGGAGATTTGATGAGTTTATGATGGCTTGTAGTTTTAGTAGGAGCAAGTATGACGAATGCGTGTACTTCAAGAACATAAGTTGTGGGATGATGTATTTGCTTCTATACGTCGATAATATGTTGATCGCGTGCAAGAACATGGAAGAAATACAAAAGCTCAAGAAGCAGTTAAGTGGCGAGTTTGAAATGAAAGATTTGGGAGCAGCGAAGATAATTTTGGGTATGGATATCGTGAGGGAAAGAATAGATGTTATCTTCTTGTCCTAACAGCGATATATAGTCAAAATTTTGGAGAAGTTTGGTATGTCAAACGCGAAGGCTGTCTCTATTCCTTTGGCCATGTATTTCAGATTGTCAGCAGCATAGTCGCCGACATCTGAGGAAGAAAAACTACAGATGAGCAAAGTACCGTATGCAAGCGCTGTGGGGAGCATCATGTATGCAATGGTTTGCACAAGACCAAACATAGCACAGGCTATGAGTGTGGTGAGTAGATATATGGCGAATCCAGGAAAAGATCACTGGCTTACAGTAAAGTGGATTCTGAGATATCTAAAGGGAACGTCGAATCACGGGCTAATGTATAAGAGGGATGAGGACAGCAATGAAATGGTAAGAGGGTACGTAGACTCAGATTATGCAGGTGATCTTGACAAGAGAAGATCGTTGACGGGCTACGTATTCACAGTGTTTGGGTGTAAAGTGTTGGAGATCAGTTCTACAACATATGGTTGCACTGTCTACCATAGAGGCAGAGTACATAGCTTTTGGAGAAGCTATTAAGGAGGCCGTGTGGTTAAAAGGTATATGTGCAGAAGTATTGGCTAGTGAAGATGTCAACACCGGTGTGTATTGTGATAGCCAGAGTGCCATACACCTAAGCAAGCATCAAGTGTTCCACGAAAGGTCGAAACACATTGATGTGAGGCTCCATTACATTCGTAAAATTGTCCAAAGTGGTGAAGTTAGTCTAATAAAGATAGAGTCATCTAAAAATCCTGCTGATATGTTGACTAAGCCACTACCCTTGGTTTAGTTCGTCCTATGCAAGGACTTAACCGGAGTCACTACTTTGTGAAGGTGACTGAAGATGCGGAAATGAGAGATCGAGTTACGTTTGTGGATGATTTTGAACCAATGAGGGGTTTTTGTGAGAATATTGATTAAAAATCATCGGAATATGATTTGGGGTTCAAGCCAAGTGCGTAGGGTGCACACGGATCGAAGACGGACGCGAAAGGAGACAAAAACGAAGAAGGGCGCACCAGGCGCCAGCGCTGCGGCGACCAGGCGTAGGCGCCGCGGGGCCCAAAACAGAACCTGAGCGCCGCAGCGCCAGGATGCCAGCGTCGCAGCACTGAGCAGAAAGCGCGCCAGCGCCGCAGTGACAAAAACCTAGCGCCGCGGCGCTGGAGACGGAAACAGTGTCCCGAAATTAGAAAACTTCATAATTTCGTCTCTCACTTGCTCTAGGACTCCCTAATACGACTCCCACACGTATAGGGAAGACCTAGGACGTCTCAAGGCCTATATAAAGGCTATCAATTGATTTGTAAACATATCTTTGTAACTAAGAGTAATCTTTGTGATCAAGTTAGAGATCTTTGTGATCTTAGTGAAATCTTGACAATATTTGTAATAAACAAGAGATCTTTATGGTTTTTTGTGAGAGAAAAATTCTTAGAGTGAGAGAAAGTTTTCTTTGTGATCTTTCTTGTAAAAAGTATACTTTGTGAGTGCCTTGTGATTCATAATAAGATAAGAGTGTGATCTTGATCCGCCGTGGACATAGGTAAGTTATTGAACCACATAATTTTTTATGTATTCTTCTTTTATCTTTTATTTATTTATTTTTTAAATAATTTATTTTATATTATTATATTACTTAAATAAATTTTTATTTATTTTTATGCTTCTGCTTCAATATATATATATATATACATACAACCTAGCACACAATGCTGAAATTAATTTATGTTGACCAGCGTAATATTATTTAGTCAACATCGCTGATTGGTAACGAAACACATCTTGGTTTATATATATATTATAAACACCTTAACTAGTGTTGTTATTAAAAACAATAACATTTTAAAAAATATTTTTTTATGGTAATAAGTAAATTAATTTGTCTAATCATAATAAAAAAATTCATATTTAATTAAATCTATTTCACTGCCTTCAAAAAATTAACATCAAATTTTATTTTTCTTAAACTAGAGGCTAACAAAATTATTTAAAATAATATAAAAATTAATTAAGTAATCCGCCTAATTTCAGATGTTAATATAATAATTTCTCACAAATTTATTTTGCGGTCCGAGATCAACGTTTCTTGTAAAGTCTTTCTTTATTTGATAACAACAATTTAGCTTACAGTCAGGCAAATTAATTTAACGTTTTTAATTTTTCTACCTACTCCTGATTTTGTTGACCTTTACTTAAAATTTTCGGCAAGTTGTTTTAAACATATAGTTATAATGTCTGGTTTTTCTCAAAACTTAACTACAATATCAATAATTGCAAGACTTGGGTTCTCAAAAAATAATAATAATTGCAAGACTTGGGCCATGACTACTAATAAGCTGTAAAGGGATCATCATAAACATGGAAAATTAAATAACTGACATTGCGGGAAAAAAAACAAATAAGGATTAGGTAGGATGTTAAAATAAGTTGGAAATGAAATAATTGATTTTTTAAAAGGAACTAATAAGGATAAAAAAAAAATGAATTAGGAACTACATTAAAATAAAGGGCTGAGATATCCTTACCATTTTCAAATGGACAAAAGGTAGGTGACGATTTCCGTTAATTTGGATGGGTTATTTTTTAAATAATAATTAAAGAAATTTTTAACCCATCTTGATAAAATTAAAATACGCTTAATGACACATGGTAAATTTTTATATATTCATTTTTTATTATTTTAATAAAAAAATTAGAATAAATTAATTAAAATAAAAACTAAAAAATTAAAAAAAAATAGGCGGTCACCAATCACCATTAACTATCATTGATAAATAGCTAACGAATTGACTTAAAATTGATATCATTAAACTCATAATTTAATAATTTATGAGATATTATTTTACACATTTGCTCATTGTCATTTGATGGTGGTGTCATGGTTACTATCACTCTTCTCTCTATTTTGGTATATCACTAATATACAGTTGACAAAAAAAAAAAGTTTGACCATTGCATTGAGTTAGTCTATCATTGGTCACAACAACAACAGTAATAACCACCTGTGATTAGTGGATATTTGCTCTTTTTTAATTTTTTATGTTTAATTTAATTTAATTTATTTTAAATTATTTTATTAAAAATATAAAAATTAATTATATAATATCATCTGTCGTTTGTAAATTATTATATTAGAACATATGCAATTTATTTTATATTTTTATTAAAAACTTTAATTATATTATAATATGTGTCACCACTTTATATTTGTGCCACATAATTTTTTTATGAGTAAAATATGACATTGCCCTTTCTACAATCTAAATAAATGATTTCTATTATTTGCCACGAGTTTTTTTTTCATTTTGAAATTATAGGAGTCTAAGTATTTGTAAAAAAGTTGATTAAAAATAATCGGAATATGATTTGGAGAGCAAATCAAATGTTGGGTATGCGAGAATAAAAAATGGACACAAAAAGAGACGAAAAATGCAAGTAGTGGTGTCTAAGTGTGGGCGCCGTAGCGCCCAAAATAAAACTTGAGTGTCACAGTGTCGAGGTGGGAATGCCCAGCCCCGCGGTGCCAGGGGCCGCGGCAACCAATGCGAAAAGTTGCTTCTCGTTTTGTTAACTTTATTTCATCTCTCACTTGTTCTAAGACTCTCCAATACAACTCTCACACATTTAAGGTAAACTTAAATAGTCCTAAAATTTTCATAAGGGCTTTCTATTGACTTATAAGCATAATCCTTGTAATTAGAGTAAGATCTTTGTAATCAAATATACTTTGTGATTCTTGATAAGAGAAAATTCATTAATTATAAGTGATAGTGATTACTTTGTGAGTTTTCTTATAAAAGGTATACTTCGTGTGTATCTTAAGATTTAATAATAAAAGAATATGATCTTACTCTACCGTAAACATAAGTAAATTATCAAACCATGTGAATTGTATGTATTTTTTTTTACCTTTTTCTTCTCTAATTTTTTTATTAATTATTTCTGTATTATATTATTTAAGTTATTACTTGTTTGTATATTTTTACTTTAACAGTATCATTTTCTCCTTTTTAGTCTAATAATATAAATACTGAGTTAATATATCACTAATTATCAATTGCTGCAACGATGAGCACTTGGTGACTGGTGATAACATTATCAACTTTTTAATTTTAATTTATTTAATTTAAGAAGAAAGACAATTGGATCTCTAAGCTTTGGAGAAAGTGTCTAATAGTTTTAAGAGGAAAAAAAAGACCCCCGTCAAGTATTAAAAATTGTTAATTTAGATAATTTATACCTTCATAATAGTTAAATAACTTACTTACCCCTATAAATAAAATTTACTCAAACTTAATGACACGACATATTTTTATTCACTCATTCCTTTTATTTTAATAAAATAAATAAAAAAATAAAATTCCTAAAATAAAACATAAATAAGTAAATAACAAAATCAATATAGGAAATAGATATCGTTACTAAATGTGATGGAGTTTACTTTCCAAGTATCATATATTACAAAAAGTCAAATATTAAAAAAAAAACAACAGAAAATATATGAAATCTACAAAACAAAAGGTATTACAACTTAATAAACCCATAAAATTGCTAGCTTGGCTATATTCTAGATGTTATAATTATTGTCCGTTCAATGTCCAGAGTCCATCTAATGGTTGTGACTTCCATTTCTTTTGTCCCTAACGCTTTAGTTACATAATTAAAAATTTTGCTAATTTAGTTTTTTTATTACAAAATTAATATTTTGAAAATTTATTAATGTTTAACTTATAAATTATGAAAAATAACAAAACAAAATTCAAATATATGACAAAGAAATTAAAACAATAATAACATTCTCATTCATTATGATTTGACTCTTCTACCGAATGTCTACGAGTCTTATTTCTTTGCGAAATGTCTCAAAATTGACCTGTTATTTAATTTAAAAATCTATTTTAACCATCCTTTTTTTATATGTTTATTAGCTAAATTTAAAATTTTAAAAAAAATTAAACAATCAACCTAAAAACAAAGAGATCAATAGTATTTTTGGTGACATTGCGAAGATTGAAAGTTAAAACATTGATTTGATTGGTAAAAAATAAAAAAAAGACTCAAAATTGGTAAGTTTCTCTATTTTTTCTAATTTATATAATATTGTTGCTAAAAATAGGTAAAAATGAGTAGAATTTGAATGAAATATGTTAAAAATGTGTAAATGTATCTTAAATCGGTTGAAAAGTTAAAAAAATAAAAAAAAATCCAACAAAAATAGCTTAGGAAGATGGTGGAGAACGATTTCTCCTGTGCGTGACGCTTGTGAATGTCTCGCACAATCAAGACGTACGAGCGTTTATGACTTGGCACTCGCGACACTTGCGTCTCATGCACAAGTCGCAAGCTAAATCATATATACATGCGACTTATGCACGTGCTGCACGTGCGTGAGTCGCACGTTATATATGTGTGACTCACGGCACGCACAACAAATGTCACAAGTGATAGTATTATATATACATTTGTTAATTTAATTATTAATCAGAAAATATTGATTAATATTTTATAAATTTTGAAATAAATAATTAAAATTCTGAAAATGATACTTTACAACAACAATAATAATAATCATTTTAAAATTTGATAAAAACTAATAAAATTATAATAATAAAAATTTAATTTGTGGAAAAATAATTAGTAGTATTTAAAATATTAAGAAGTTGATAATAAATTATTTAAATTCCATAAATAGTATTTATTATTCATTTATAATGCACACATATAATAATTATTAACAATTCCAAACAAATAATTATCATTATTATTTGAAAATGGAAAAACAATATTGTTATAATTATTATTATAATTATTTAAATTTTGGGAAAAAAGATAATTATTATTTAACAATTCGAGAAAAAGAATAACAACTATTTAAAATCCCATAATAATTAATATATTTATTTGAAAATGCAACAAATAATATTTAATTTTTAAAATCCAAAATAATTTATTTTTACTAAATTTAAATCATGGAATAATAGTAATAGTAATAATTAAATATATTAATGTTATTTAAATTTATGAAATACAATAATTATTATTTACAATTTTAAAAAATTATAATAATTATTTTTGGGATATAATAATAATATATAATTCTGGAAAAAGTTATTTAAAGATCCGAAATTAATAACAGTTATTTCAAAATAAAAAAATAATCATTTAAATTCCAAAAAAAATAATAATAATTATTTAAAATTTAAAAAAAAATATTAGTATTTAAAAATTTCTAAAAGGTAATAATAAATATTTAAATTCCCCAAAAAATTGACAATCATAATAAAATTGTTTTGATTTTTATTATTTTAAATTATTTATTACAATATGTTTATTTGTTCTAAATTAAATTTTCATTAATTTTTATGAAGAAATATGTCTCTAAAGAATATAAAATTATGATTATTAATTTTTCTTTGCAACTTTGTCAACAACTATTAGTTTGAAGGCAATTACTACTATAAAATATAAGTTGCAGGAAAATAAATTAATGATGTTCAAGGAAATTTGTATGGGGCACTTTTTTAGATTTACAACCATTTGTTTTTTCGGACATGTTGCTGCACCAAGTTTTGTTATGACAGGTACATAGTTTTAAGTTACACGAAAAATTATGGTTCTTGATTGGTGGGCGGCGGATTTAATTCTCTCACATAGAGTTTGTACTACTTACAGGGTTGTGAACAAGAGATTGCCCACCTATTCAAGATTTAGAGAGAAAATTACGACATCGATTGTAGGAGCAATACTAGCTAGATAGAAGACATTTGACGTACAAAAAATTTAGTTAATAATATAGTGTACTGTGTTTTTGATATTATATTTGCTTGCAATTATACGTTTACGAGACAAATGATATTTTTCAGCAAGTGAGGTTTATTGTTAAACTTAAGTTAGAATATAGCAAGCGAGATCTATTGATAGACCTACGTTGTGATATAGCCAATGTGTCGTAGAGTTTAGGTCTTTAACATATAAGAATAAGCGAAATTCTACCAATAGAGTTATAAAATTTTCAACAAGGATGTAGAATTATAGGTTGAACGATATAGATGAGAAAATAAATAAAAAGTTAAATAGCTTATCTAGAATATGTGTACTAAATATGGTATAATCATTTACATAAAAAATCAAACTTATTTATAAATTAAAAAAATTTATACAAATCTTATTTTTTACTAGGTATAGCATTTTAATACAATACAATTTTTTATTATATACAAATACTTAAATAAATCATAGCTTGTTTTGCCCAAAATCTTATACTGAAAAGTCCAACGGATACTTTTTTTACTGCCGTAACAAGTTTTAATTGCAATTATTATTATTTTAAAATAAATATGTAAATCTCAAATTTGAATATTATATATATATATATATATATATATATATATACACACACACACATAAATAGCTCACCTCGCGTGTAGATGTTGATAAAGTTTCGGGAGAATAAAGTCCGATGCTTCTAACTAACTCATTCGATCAACAAGAATGATGACCTAATTCTTGCAAGTTGCAACAATCAATTTTACGGAGTGTTGACTTGGATATTTCATGTTCTTACACTATTTCTCTCGACTTATTCACAGTTATTAAAAAGAAAAAAAAACAGAGAGAGAAAGAGTGTGTTGAAAAATCAAAGTGGTCAGGCGGTATACGAGGCAATTAATAAATGTGAGAAAAAGATTCTCTCGATATAATAATAATAATAATAATAAAATGTGTGAACAAATAAAACACGAATAATATTCGCCTCGTTGTAAGTCAACATAAACTCGCTAATTTTTTGCGGTTTCCATATTGTGTTTATGGATTGGTTTACAAATTGTCACCCCTAACTAAACCACCGAAATTCACCAATTTTTTTTTTTATTTTGAGGAAGAAATTCACCAAACTGTTGATAGTTTTATTTTCTAAACAAACAATGAATAAATAAATAAATAAATAAGTTTAGTTTCTAGATTGATTGAGTGTTTACGAGACACCATCATGAACGGTATGTTGAAATGTTGTTAGCAACACAAATTTCTAGCTGGCCAAGATGATTCACAGTACAGTGGATTTTCAGGAGAGCAACTCATTTTTACCATGAATTAATTAAAATATGTGAAATTTCTTACTTTCGTAGAACAATATTTATATTTATATATATGTCACAACATTTTCTATAAACACCCGTTTAATTGGACTTAATATTTAGTAATTTTGTTTTTAGGGAATTTTCAATTTTGTTTATTGTTTTTCTCTTTAATTACTAATTTAATCTCTAATATTTTTCAAATATCCGTATAATTAGTTCTTTAGTTAAATTTTGGCTACGCGTCCAAAATTCTTTAAGCCGTCCCTGCTATATATTAAATAAAGCAAATCTTATATAATACAGAAGACTGGTCTTTTTCTCAGCCACCTTATTCTTAAAATTCCACTTCTCTCTTTGCTGGTTTAGCTTAGCTTACATTATCATCTGTGTTACTTTTTCATAAAAATGACGGCAGCTCAGCTCTCTGTCAGTACAGTCTCGGGTTTGATTCTTCGACTTCAGATCTCAGAAAAATGCTTGAGTCTCAGCACTATGTCCCTACCTTCTCAGCTTTTAGCGGGACCTTAACCAATCAAAAAAATTCCTAGGTCGTCGTCTTCCTCGCTTTGACATTTTATTGCCGTGAAGTGATGTAGAGTGATTTCGGAAGCTCACTGGCTAACAGTTTTATTTGGGTTAATTTTCTTTTTCTTTTAAAATTTTATTAGGATTTTTATTAGATTTTAATTTAAGTCGGTTTTCGTAAGTATATTCTATATTCTTATTATTTTAGTTTAACTAGAATCTGAAATTATTTACTTTTTGTGTGGGCTTAGGAAATTTTCAGTGCAGGAGATGACTAAAAGGCTGAGAATCATCATACGAATTACGAAGATAGATTCTGAAATGTTCTAGATCCAGAAACTAATATAAAGTTTTAGATATCAAGACATGAAATTCATCTTATGAAAACTGAATGGTGTTAAGCAATATTTGGGCATAGCTGAGTGTATATTCATATTATAATTTTTTTTAATAGTTGCTGACTTTAATTTTGATCCGATACTGCCTTCGCATAATTTTTTGTTGAAAACGAATTTCATATGTCTCGAGCCCAGAAGATTCTTAAGAATTAATGTATCCCAAGATTAAGGAGTTATTATAATTTTCTTTTGGCAATTTCACTTTAAGCATATACGTAGGTGTTAAAAAATTAGTAATTCAATAATCTTGGTTAAATAAAAATTGAGATGAATATTAAAGTAGTGAGTCACAAGAAATCTAGAGCATGTGGGACAAGTATGAAGAAGTATAAGACATGTAAAACACGAAGGGGGAAATAAAATGGGACACGAAATAAGTGAAGAAAACACAGGAGAAAGCTGACAGTCTTGAACGCTGCGGCGCCCATCACAGAAGCCCAGCATTACAGCGATGGGAGAGATTTTGGCCAGCACCGAAGCGCCCAGGGATGAGCGCCCGGCGCCAGAACGTGTGAGGATGTCCGTTTTTTATCCGAATTTCGAGTTTTGAAAAATTTTAGACTTCCAAAACAAGTGGACTCTTACTCCAAACAAAAAATAGGGTTAGTAGGCACGAAATACACCCTATATAAACACTTGTAAACTCTTTATTTGAGATCAAGCAATGTGAGAGGCTTTAAGAGATGGGAAGAACTGGGTAGACACTAAGTGCTAGTGTGCGCTAGGGTGAAACCATTGTTTGGGTGATCATTGTTCGTGGTAGAGCCAGGGTTCGTTAAACATTAAGTCTTTTTTAGGGTTCTTCTAATTGAGTTTTCCTTGTAAAATCTCTAGAGAGTTATAATAAGAGAGGTTAGGATCCTTGGATCCACCGTGGACGTAGGCTATTGGCCAAACCACATAAGATTGTGTTGTGCTCTTTTGTTTTCTGCTTTGGATTCTTGTTATTTTGCTTGATTAACAGGTTATTTCACTGCGTAAGAAAGTTAGGGTTCTAGGTTGAATCTTGGGTTCTTCGCTTCAACATAACCTAGAGAGGGAGAAGGGCGTTTCCTCCCTCAACAAACTGGTATCAAAGCTAGTCCTATATCTAATCCTAACTGGATACCCATATGTTAATACGAGCTCCAAGCTCATGGTCGGCTAGGAATAACCATTATATCTTATAGGTACTACATATGCTAATCTATATAAAAGTATCCACCGACAGACCTGCATCGCCAGAAATAGATTAGGGACAATATTTGAGAACATACTTGTGCAACTGATATTTTCTAGCATCCGATTGCAACTCTTGTAACTATGCAGTTACTAGCATATTCTTAAATCTATATCCCTTTATAGACAAGGCTCGAACTCTTAGATCTTTGCTGAGTATTATTGTAATATCCAATCCCTATTAGAAGTATTGGCGCCTAGATTTCGGTATAGAACAAATAAGACACCGTAGGGTTACTCGATTTTAACCCTATTAGAAATATTTTCTTTATAGTGCACGTGAGAGATATCAGACCTAATTTGGTAATTTCACACTTGATCGGTGCGTCGGACGACCCTATAATATTTTTAGAATTTTTCTCTATTGGCTTGGAAAAGAAAATTCTAATTTACTACATGAATTTCCATTTAAGGGTTATGAATGGAACAAGCCTTTGTTGAGAAACATAATCCATATATTAGAGAATGGACCAATTACAAGAAATCTCATGGATTGCCAAGTTGGAAGTTCTAGTTAGTTCTTTGGACTATTCCAACTAGATAGTTACAAATGAACTAATTACATAATTAGTTTTCAACTAATGGCAAATTAGTAATTTTGAGAAAGTTGAAGGGCAAAATGGTAAATAGAGGGAGGACTATAAATAGGTTGGAAGTGTGTAGAATTTTGAAGATGATCAAAAGCAAACATTTAGAACAAAAGAGAGAAAATTCGAGCTTGGAAAGGGGGGCTGCTACAGTGACCTTTCAAGTTTTGTTTTCATGAATTTTCATGTGTAATCAAGCCAAATTAAGGTTACAAACCTATCCCTAAGCTCAATTGAAGTCTCTATTAGTGGAAATTCAAGAAAAAGAGGTAAGAAAAGTATCTTTTATAAGTTTGATAAGTGAGAATTCAAGAATGTGTTAATTGATGTTCTTATGTGTATTCTTGGCTTAGATTGAGTTGAATTCTAGTTTGGAGCTTGAAGGAGTCATCAATTTGATGAAATTGGCAAGGTGAGAATTAGAGTTTTTGGTGATTTTGTTGTAGAGATTTCAGTTGATTGTAATTAGGGCTTTAGAATGAAATTTGCATGATTTTGTTGTAATTGGAACAAGAAATTGAGATAAGGAATGTGTTGGAACCTAGGGTGAAATTCTGCCACTTTAGGAAAGTTAGGAATTGAGTGGTGTTTTGATTAAATTGTTGTGTGTAAATGATGCATACTGTGAATTGAATGTATATGGTTGATGGAAAAACCCAAAAATGAAGAAAATGGGACATAATTGTCCATGTTGGAAAGGTGAAGGGCAAGTATGTCCAATCAAATGATAAGGTGTTCCATAATTTTCAGGGCGCCGGATGGTGAGTTAGTTTCGATTATGGCTCCGTAACTAAAATCGAGAAGTAGTTTACCTCCGGGCTTTGTATGCCGATTAGGGCATTTAGTAGTTAAATGAGATTCTAGTGTTCGATTTGGTTCTAAATGTCATTTATGGCGCGTAGGTGAGGATAACCGAGAGCGTTAACGGGAGCAGGAATCGGGAGCGAAATTGAGCGCGAAACGGTTGTGAGTGGAAATCTGCCATTTCTTTTACTTTTCGGTTATTATGTTTTCGCACAATGACTATGTATGTGTTATGAGCTTTCGATGCATAAACATGATTTATGATCTTGATATATTCATAGACATGCTTTTACATGATCGATTTGTGAAACAGTTTGAAAATTACTGCATTTGTTTTAAGGCCATTAGTACCCTCAGATTATAGTGGTGATGATTGTATTAGACTCGGCCGGTATATCCCGTGCACATGGGCAGGTCTTGAGGGTGTGTCACTAACTCCGGGAAGTCGGGATGTCGAGTCATGTGAGTCGCTCTATGTGTACGGGATATTGTCTCGCTATATGCATGCGATGTAGGATTCCGCTGCGTAGCCAGTGAGATGTCTTGAGATGTCACTGTGGGTGCTGCTAGTTGAGGTGCCCCGTGACCTACTTACGTATGCGGTGCTAGTTGAGTCACTGCGTGGGTATAGAGCTTTAGGGTTACCATTGGTACAGTTTAGAAAGAAAATGACCGAGCGAGGATTTTACTAGTTTTCGATTTACCGATAGCATTTATGCATTTATATGTACACAGCAGTTATTATGTTATACAGATTCTGAATATAATTTTTCAAAGATGTAGATAAAACCCGCTCGGCAAGATTTCATTAGCATATGATATTAGAAACCGTTTTACAATTTTATATCCGTTTTAGAAGCATAATTTCTGCATGTACTTTAGAAATTGCTATCTTTGTATAATATTCTTGTAATTGAATTCTCATTTACACTCACTGAGCTCCTTTAGCTCACTCGTTTTATGTTTTATATTTTAAACCCCTTTCCCAGGTGCAGGTCTCGGAACGCAAGCTGCTGATTCTCCTATCGCCGAGTAGTGGGCCGAATCCAAAGATAATTTTTGTACATGTAAATGTGCTAATAGCACTCTTTACTTTATGCATAATAGTTGTAGGCATGTATATTTGTAAGTATGTGTTGAATCAAGAAGAAGAGATTTCCAGTTTATGATGATCGTTTTTACTTTTTATGATTATGCTTATTTTGTGATTTACACGAAATAATTGAGTTGTGTTGGATTTGCTTTGAAAAGGACCGGAGGTCCGAATTGGTAAAATTGAGATGTGTTGGAATTAGAAGTGAAATTTCTTTGCAGGTTTATATGGATTTTCCGAAAAACAGGGGAAACTCTGTCCGTTTATTTTTAAAACTAAAAAGTCGTTTTAAAACTAAAAAGTAGTAACAAGAATTAAAAAGGGGTTCGCCTCGCAGAATTTCTTAACTTACCCAGTTAGGTTCGGAGGAACTTCCGTCGGGGTGCCCGGCAGGGCCGCTGGGATCTATAGTAGAGGGTCTCGGGTCGGGTCCTGTTAATTATAACTAGCTAACACTTAACTATGCTAATATTTAGCATTTATATCTCTCAGCGTGGCTAACTATGGCTCTTATCTAAACTCTTGTAGATCTGATCTGAACTCCTTCAGATTATACACTGTCTGTAGTGTTACATTGTACAGTACCATATTTATAGGTATTAACGATTTAATGGGAATATACATTTATATAAATACACAAGTATATGTACATTCAGGGATGACATGTAAGCATCGACCCTAACACTAAGACTATCGATTCCAACAACCAAATTAAGCAAAGCTAAACAGATTCCTAATAAAGGAATAAATCGGCCTTTTTAGATAGGCTTTATTAAAATAATTATTCTAAATCGACTCTAGATCCCACATTAGTGTTAGTGGTCGACAACTATTATTTTCAAGGTAAATACTTGTACTTTATTTAGTTCTACAACCTTTGTTCTGATATTGATTTTTCTTGTCTATGTTTTAGAGGCTGTCCTCATTACTTTGGATGTCTCAATAGCAAGAGTAAGGAAGACTTGGCTTTACCAAGAAAGCAACTCAAGGTAAATGATCATCCACCTAATCTATTTAATTACATTTGAAAGTTTGATAATTTTTCTTCTTTTGTGTAGATGATTGCAAAGATAATTTTTCCAATGACTTAGTTTCTAATTAGGCTTGGACGTCTGCGACCTCCATCTCATTCTTATAATAAGTCCCTTTTGAGGATGCTTAATTCTCATTTTTTTTTTCATTAGATGTCTCTTATAGCTAGCAGTTTGAGTTGCCAACTTATTTAGATCACAAAAATGGTGTCCTTTAAAATACTTTCTCATTATAATGGACATTCTTTAGATAACTATAGGTACAAAGTTAGCTTCTAAAATTTGCATTTAGTACCATATCCAAAGTTTTCTTAATCGGTTGATATACATTGAAACTAATTTACCTAGCTTTTGGGTCACTTTGGCTAGGTTGGCCAAGGTGGCCTATAAAATACGGCATGAAAATTGTCTTCCAATTGTTCCCAATTGGCGATTGACTTAAGCATCAAGTTGGTGTACCAAATGAAAGCCATTTTTGATAGGAAATTACTGAACAACTTTAATTTCTAGAATGGAGGAAAACTAGCCTCCAATTGTCGAGGCTATACCATTAGTCTATAAGGATACAGTAGAGTATCTTTGTAAAGAAACCAAAGAATAGTCCATTGCAATGTGAATTTAAAGATGTGCTCAAAATTGGTGATATTTTCATCACCCAAAAATAGAAAAATTCAAGAGTTTTGTATCTTTAGGAAAAGCGAAAAGTGTGTATATACTATGCGGGTAGGGTTTCTTTTAAAAAGAATGTGCCATAGGCCTCAAATTAACCCCTATATTCTGCAATGCTTCGGTTAGCATATTGTGATCAATATTAGGTTGCCTAGGACTGCTAGTGGGCTGCACAAGTTTAGTAGACAAAAAATGAATCGGCCTAGACAAGCTTTAAATGAATTGGTCTTAGTTCTAGTGTGGACTTCCCAAGTTGATCATGTTACCAGTTTGGTTATAATTAAAAATTGGTTCATGATGGTTTTAGTGGACCTGAGAATTAAAAGAGTCAACCTTCTTAGGTCACCTTAGTATATTGATTGAACCATAAGGTCGGTAGACCTAATTATGCTATCTGTGTCAAAGCTCTTATAGTTATACCTCATATTCTTAAGGTGCTTAAGTATGCTTCAACTAATGCTTTGATTATCTTAGATCAAAGGCCTAAAAAAATTGTGACCGTCTGGTTGGTCAATATAGTGCCAAGCTATTGATTTTCTTAGGTGATTTGAGAAACTAGCTCTTGAATATCAGCCATGGAGAACTACCTGGGGTATGAAAGAGTATTATAGTAAATTTCCTTTAACTGCTAGTTTAGTAGGTCTTCTTTGGTGTGGGTTAAACTCACCATATCCTTCTCATCTTCAAATAATCTCTAAGATGAGGTGGTGTAGTCATGGACAACTCAACTTTATTATTTTTTGTGTGCTTTTTAATGATTTGTCTACTTGGTACTGGCATACAAAGAATGTTATCCCATTAGGCGTGTCAAAAAGAATGTTCCTAAAATAAAGTTCGGGTCTATGTAAGCTCTATGTCCGACTAGATAAAGGTCACTCGGATTCGAGAGAAGCAAAGACTAAAAGATTTTACCAATAAGCTAGGTTTATTGCTAAACCTGGGCTGAAAAATAGTGGGCGGGGTTTACCATTAGACTTAGACTGTGGTATAACAAGCATGTCACAAAGTTTAGGTCTTTTGTGGAGAAAGGCGAGCGAAGCTCTATTAATAAGGCTACAAGATCTTCAACAAGAAATGACGCAGAGTGTAACACCTTAGGCAAATCTCACATTGCCAAGACACGGGGGAGATGTTGGTTTTATAATAGGTGACCCACACCTTAATTGGTAAGACTTGTTTTGGATAAAGAATGCTTGCATGAAGCCTAAATATAAAACCTTGCCAGCTTGGGCCCAAAGCGGATAATATCTTGCCAGGTCTGAGTTGGGTAATGATAAATGGTATCAGAGCCACTCCCGGTGTGCAGCAGAGTGGTGGTAGGGCAAACTTCAGCGAGGATACTGAGTCTCTAAGGGAGGTGTATGTAACACCTTAGGCAAATCCCACATTGTTAAAACACGAGAGAGATGTTATGTTTATAAATGGTTATCCACACCTTAATTGAGACGACACGTTATGGGTGAAAGACGTTTGCATAAAGCCTAAAAATAAAATTGTGAGAGTTTAGCTCCAAAACGAACAATATCTTATTAGGTCTGAATTGGGTCACGACATAAAATCCTGAGTTAAACAATAAAGAATAAAAAGCTAAGAAGCTTTTGTATAAAATATGTGTATTGAATTCTAATAATTTATAATAAAAAATTAAATTTATTTATAATTATAAAAAATATACAATACTTATATTTATAAAAAAAAATAATTCTAATATAATACATCTTTCTTTTATATTCAAACTCTTAAACAAGCTACAAACACACTGGACATAAATTTAAAAAAAAAAAAACATTGAGTACTTATTAAGCCTGCGTCAACACATCCTTATATTATTATACTTGTACTATCAAAATTTATTCTTTATTATTTTTATATATGGGAGAGGGAAAAATTAAACCTCGAATCTAAAAGATGCATTGCAAGGGAGCCATCTTAAGATTGTGCATTTTTTTATATTTAATTAATTACCAATAACTAACCTATATTTGATCGGGTTCTAGCTAAATTCCGAGAGAATCATGGTCTACTATGTATCCATTAAATTAACTTCTTCAAAATGTATGCAATTTTTCTTTTTCATTAAGTTTGACAAGACGGCAGAAATTTGTTTTGTTTATAGCATGAAATTTTTTAAAATTTGTTTCACTTCTATGAAATTTCTGCGTGCATTGAATTTATTAAATGTAATTATAAATGTCCAAAAAATGTTGTATGCACATTACCCTTTTTCAAACACTGCAAAATTTCTTCTAACAGATTGATTATTCTCCTCCCTTCTGTCATAACAACTTCGGATATCTTAGGCTGCATACAAAATTACAATAACTCTTAAGTTCGTTTTTTTTTTTTCAACTTGATGTTAGTTATCACTTAATTTAATTTATTTAATTATTAAAATTTAGTTTTTTAACGTAATAAAAATTTTAAGTTAACTTTAACTTAATTGAAAAAAAAGTGTAAGTTTTTTAATTTTTTTGCTGAAGTAAAACGTCTAAGTAATATAATAGACTTTCTTCTAAACATATCCACACTTTTTAATATATATATATATATATATATTCGATTGATGCTATACTTTCATAGAATAATACACAAATTTCACAATTAATTTTTCTTTCTGAAATTAGTATGTTTTCTTATCTTTTCTTTTATTCTAATCTAGAACTATCGAAAAAGAAAATTCATATTTTATAAAATTTTGGCTTGAAATCATCTAATTAATTTGTTGTGTGATTCCTACAAACCGCATCAAATGGAAGATTATGGCTTTCATTGATCCATTAATCTCAAATTTAATTGATATTTTAAAGAGATGTTAGAAAAACTTGATTTCTAGAGTCAAAGAGATTTTTTTAAAAATAAATTGTGTATATCAATAAAATCCTTAAATCCCATATTTATAGTGAAAGAAAAGTTCATAGATAATGAAATTATAAAACTACTCCTAGTGAATTTTTTATGTCCTTAATAAATTTTACAAAAATATGTACTTCAGAAGCATCTTATAAATGTTAGCAGTTATTAATAGGTATTATTAAATATTTTACACTTATTTTCTCTTTTTTATGTAGATTTGTTTTGTAGAGATGCACTGTTTTGACTTAAGATAATAATATAAATTGGCAACACAAATACAAAATCTATTATTTAGAAAAATAATTAACGTCATCTTATAATCATGCTTTAATATCAACTTTCAAAATGTGATTCTAATAAAAATATAATTTACCAATTTTTTAGTTTTATAATTATTTTTATTCTGCGAAATCCGACAAACACAGAAATACTCTGTTAAATAGAAAACCTCAGTTGACTGAAAAACTTTAGCTGAATAGAAATCTTTGTCTATGCAAGCAGCAACAGCTCTTTACGCAGGCAATTTAAGTAGCTGTCTAGAGTACCAAATTTTAGCATTTAATAAAATTATTTTATATTTAAAATAAAAAATCAAATCACGTTAAGTGATTATTTTAATCAAACTATCATAAAATTTTATCTTTTTTTTAAGAAAATAATTTTGTTATCACATTTTCTTTAAATTGTGGTATCCTCCACTAAAATAAACGTTAGAATATGCCACATCATTGTTCGCTCGTAATGTATACTTATTTCTTTTATGTTGGCTCACATATTAATAACAATTATGTATTATGGGCTATCTTATATAAGGGACAATTTAAGTTCTCTATTTAGATTATATTTTTTTAGGCTTTAGAGACATCTAATTTAATAAGAATTTGTTATGTTTAAAAACTCAATATCAATTGGATTAAAGATTATAATTTAACCTAATATATAAAGACTTATTTTAGAGTTGTAGTCCCAAATTAAATCAATACATATAGTGTTCTTCTCTTCTTTTTCTATCACAGAGAGAGAACTCAATTGAATTTAAATATATTTGACTATAGAAGAACATTATGCTCATTGTTCTTATCAAGGCTACTAATTTTTAAGTTTTATTTACTATGGATTCCTCATATATGTTTTCTCAACATCATATCTTAATAATTTGATATGATAGATCTTCAGTTATATCATATGGGTATGAATTCAATTTATAATTATATCTAAGAAGTGGTATAAAAGCAGAAATTATGTTAAATTATTAAAATTGTTAATACATATATTAATATTTTGAATATCTTTTGCATATGGTTATTTAAGGCAAATATATTATACGTATGAATTTTTTATAATTTTATTGAGAAAAAATATTAACTTTATGATTTTCATTATGATTTAAGGGTTCAAATATATTTAAGTGTCGTTGATTTGAAAAATTAAGATTGAAAAATATCAAAATTTGATTTCAAATTTGGGATTTTTTGGCATTTATAAACAATTTAGAATTTTTTTTATATTTATTATTACTAAAAAAAGAAAAAGAAGTTGTGGCGATGCACAGGAGAAAGTATGGATTAGGGTTATGCTTTAGGACATACCAAATAAATCCCTCTTATTTTTTTCATTATATTTTGACCAAAGTTAAAAAAAAATTCAAATAAACCTTATAGTTGTGGCTATTTTCTTACAGCCCTTTAAAGTTTTGAATAATTACAATTTGGCTACAATAGTTTGTAATATTTTGAAAAGGTCCCGATATAATTGACTTTTTTATTCAGCCCCCTCTAACCTTAAGTAATTATAATTTGGTCTAAATTTTTTAAGCAATTTGTGAATAGGTTCTAATTTTGACAAAAATTTATTTGTGGTCTATATTGGGTATTTACAAATTTGAAGTTGACAAATCTGAATTGGACTTAAGAACATTCAACTACTATTTTGTTGGATACTCCGAAAGATCGAGTTTTCTAATTCCTTAAGTAAATCCTATTTTGAGATAGGGATGCTAAATTTCTTGAGATTTTGAATTTTAGGGGAGACAAGGCATATTAGGGATATTTTCTTTAAAGAATAATTTATTTATTTATCTTCTCACAGTTGCTATTAAAAATGATTAGACTTCTTTTTCTGACATTATTCAAGAAGCAACTTTAAAATTACAAGATAATAAATAGGAGCTCCCAATTCAAAATAAATAATTTTCTCATATTCATTAAGAGCAATCTCAATAACCTTAAGAACAAGTGTTATTGAAAAGATTCACTAGAGAAAGGAGAAGTATGATTTAGAATGATTTTGTTATCTACCTTAAAGAACATGAGTTTGTATAAGACTGAGAAATGATCTAATCAATTTTAGTTCAGTCAAACAAAGTTCTAATTCTCATAAGTGGATTGAAGTCATAACAGATGATATGAATCTATAAAAGACAATGATGTTTGGGATCTTGTCGAGTTGTATAAAGGTGCAAAACTCATTAGTTGTAAACATATATTTAAGACCAAAAGGGATTTAAAAGGCAACATCAAAAGATATACAATGCGTCTCATTACCAAGGGTTTTATTTAAATGAAAGGCATTGATTATAAAGAAACTTTCTTTCCAGTAACAACAAAAGATTCTTTTAGAACCATCAGGTACTTGTAGCTCATTTTGATTTGAAGTTACATCAAATGAATGAAAAGACTAAATTTCTCAATAGTGATATTGAAAAAATGATATATATGGTGCAGTCATAAAATTTTGTGTCTGGAGACCAAAAGACTATGGTTTGCAAATAAAAAAGTTTATCTACAGTCTCAAGTAAGTATTCCATCAATGATATCATAAGTTTCATCAAGTGATTGCCTTACTTGATTTGAGGAAAATGCAGTTAATGAATACACATCACAAGTTAAGTGGGAGCAAGTTTATCTTATAGGTTTAATATGTCAATGACATAATGCTAGCAAGTAGCGATGTAGGTCTATTGCACAAAACCAAGAGATTTTATAAATGAATTTTAAGATTAAAGATCTTGGGATGCATCTTTTATATTAGGGATCAGTTATATCAAGATCAAACTCAAGGTATTTTTGGATTATCACAAAAGAACTATATCAATAAGGTGTTTGTATGTATAGCATAAATGACACTACTCTATGATATACTCATATTGCTTAGGGTGATAAGTTCAGTCTTAGTTATCATGACAAAAATGAGATTGAATAGAAAATGATGCAAAAAAAATTCCCTTATGCATCAGCAATAAGGAGTTATGTATGCTTAAGAGTATATATATTCAGATATTGTGTACATTGTTGAAATGCTAGGCAGATATTTGAGTAACTTTACGATGGATCATTAGAAAGTAGCTAAACTGGTTATGTGGTATTTACATAAAACAAAAGATTACATGCTTACATAAAAGAGATCAGATAGATTTGAAATCATAGAGTATTCTGACTTCGAAATTGTTGGAAGCCTAGATAGTAAGAGATCCACATCATATTGTATATATACTTTGGTCAAATGAGCTATTTCTTACGAGAGTGCTAAGAAGATAATTGTAGCTTCTTCTACTATAGAGGTCTAGTTTATAGCTTATTTTGAGGTATCAAATCATAAGGATATGGTTGTGAAACTTTATTACGAGGCTGCATATTGTTAATGATATTAAAAAACTATTAAAAAATTATTATGATAATAAAGCACTAGTGATGTATTCCTATAACAATATAAGCTCTTCAAAGTCTAAACGCATCAACTTCACATTTCAAGTTATTAAAGAAAGAGTTCAAAATTAACAAATGTCAATAAAATATATTTGTACAAACTCATAATTGCAGATCCCCTCACCAAAGCATTACTGCCCAAAGGTATTTAATGACCATGTTGCTCATATGAGTGTTGTGTTATTTGATGATGCGCATGAATAGTAAGAATTTGTCATTTAATGTTCATTTAATTAAAGGCACACTTATGGTATATTTTCTATAAAATAAAGTTTGGTGGTTTGTTGAAACTCTAAAATAAGGTTGCACTTTTTACTGAAGTTTTACATAAAGTTTAGACAGTGTTCGGTACTTTCTATTACAGTTTTATATAAAGTTTAAAAAATATTTAACTCATTGGAATTATAAAATAGAACAAATAAAAAATAAACATATTTGATATTATATTTCATGTAATTTCCATGCTATACATTCAAATTTCATCTATGTTATTAGTTATGTTAGTATAGTGACCCTTGATAGGTCTACTTGTGAATATGTGTTGCGAAGGTCTTTTTGATCTCATATTAATATAATTAATGGACTAGATTGTATCTTAGGATATGTTTCAAGATAAGATAGCATTTATTTTGTACATTAAGGTTTATAATATATAATTATTCACAGATGACATATGTGACCCAAGAGGGAGATTGTTTATGTTTTATTATTTTCTTTATGTGGGCTTACATATTAATTCTAATTATACATTATGGGCTATCTTAAATAAAAACTAATTTACGTAATCTATTTGAGTTATATTTTTTTGGGTTTTAGAGACATTTAACTTGATATAGATTTGTTATGTGTAAAAATTCAATGCTAGTTAGATTATGATAGGATCATAATTTAACTTACTATATAAAGACGTATTTTAAGGTTGTGGTCTTCAAACCAAATTAATACATGTAGTGCTTTTCTCATTCTTTTTCATAATAGACAGAGAACTCTATTGAACCTTAATGAATTTGATTGTGAAAAGTTATTATATTCGCAATTTTTATTCAAGACTACTAATTTTTAAATTTTAATTATTACGAATTCTTTAAGTATATTTTTCTAAACATTATATCATGATAATTTGACATGACAAATTTTAGGTTATATATATAAGTCATATTTTTCTAAACATTATTTTCTATTAAAAATATTGTTATATCGATTATCATTTGTAAAATGATTTTTATACTATCTATAAATTAAGAATCCGTTAAAAATTAGTTTTTGATTAAGGAAAAAAAATAATTGTTTTACTTTTATTTGTGTTTGACCTTATCATGTCTCCCCGACGTCCACATTAGAATTAATTATTTGTTTCCAAAACGACCCTCTCTACGAAGGAGATGACTGATTTGAAATTGCATTAGAAATTTATTATTTCTTTTTGTCTTGTTGCCGACCTACCATGTCACCTAGTAACGGTAATATTTCGATTATTAAAGTGTTGAGTGTGAGCTAAGCTGAAAATTTTCTATTATTTGAAAATATTATTTATATTTTTAATTATTTTAGAGGATTATTTATTTTTTTATTAGAAGAATAGTTTAGAATTAACTCTGTTATTTATTAAAAATGTAGTTTAGTCTTCTTATTTTTTTAAAGAGTAGATATTTGTAGTCTTTGAATAACATTCCCCGAAAATAATAAGAAACGACAGTTCTTAGCCATAGTAATTAAAACCCATATTGTTTTAAAATTTGTGTTAAAATTATTTTTCTTCTTCCACTTGGATATATTTCACGTGAAGATTGTCGCTTAACGCCTAGAATCCCACATAATTTTATTAGAACCTTGCATCTTTCCTTAAAATTTTTGCCGTATGGAGGTCCCCTCACAGTGTTAATTATGCATGTTGCATTGCATTGCATCGTACAAATCGCGACTGCTATCCCTTCGAATCTAGATACTAGAGCTTACTCATATATGTTGTTTCACGTGGTTTTTGACAATTGTTTTTGTGAATAATATATACATTTTATTTTAAGTGCTTGTTTTATTTTTTTCATCTCAAATAATATTATCACTTATTTGTTAAATAATGGGACCGTAAAATATTTTTTTTTTAAAAATTTAGGGATTTATCATATATTTAAAATTAAAAATTTTAAATAAAAATTTTATATGTATATATGTTACACATTTTTTATTCATCAAAAAGATGTTATCCCTTGCATCTAAACTCTACGTAAGATATTCTCTTTTTTCTTGGAAAATAAATAAGGCAAATATTTTACTTTTATCTTGACCATGTGAGTTGTGCCTTCGTTTTTTTTAATACAGAAATTTTTTTGAAATATGAAACCTTTATTTTAATTTTTTTTTTAAATCGAAAAACCAAACTTATATTGTTTGAACATAAGAGATTATCAACATCGAAGGAAGTAAATGGGGTATTTTAGATGGAGGTTCGATTTCTAAAAACGATTGGGGCTATTCTTACAAATTGAAGCTAAAACCAAGCTACAGCTTTCAACAAAGCAAATATAATCGAACAACTAAACTTTTACTCTTTAACTTTTGACAAAAAGGCAAGGATGTTAAAAGATAATAATAAAAAAAAAAAACAAAAGTAAAAGACATCATTGTAAAAATCGACGTCACCAGTGACATCATTGTCTCTGTATTTGAACGAGAGTACCACAACATACAATGGAAGACGAAGTAATTGACTTTGAGAAAAAAGGCAAATGAGGGTTAGGTAGAGAGTAAAATTAGATTGACGTTATAGATAAGAATCATATGCAAAATTTGTGTTTTACTTTATGTAGTATTTAATGCCATAAATAATAATATTAAAATTAGTAATATATTAGAATTTTTTTAATTTAGTTATGGTCAAATTAAAATATTTTTGTTTATGTTAACTATCGTTTTATAATTATAATTTTATAGTTGTAATTTTATGTATTATTATTTCTATATAAGTTTGAGATTTGATGCCTATATAAATAATCTTATATTATTATGTAAAGTGGAAATACAGAGTTAAAAATTAAGAGTCATTTACGGATCAAACTGTTTCAGAACTTTGGTTAATTTTTCATCTGGTTTCTACTTTTTTCTATCTCTAGCATGTCATTGTTGCCGATTACCATCTCAAACCCAAAAATCGAGACTATATCGAATTCAGAATAATCCAATCGTTTCTTATTTTCCATTCTCGTTACCAATTGTCATGAGAAACTATCAAAACATGCTAAACATATGATAAAATAACCTTCATTACAAATTGGAGTTTTAATTTTGACATAAAAATTTTAAATTGGAGTTAAAGAAAATAGACATCACAATTTCTAGATAAGAACTAAGTACCAAGGGATCCCTTGTACATTTTATGATACAAAACTTTTGTTGGTAATTAGTGATTGATTAAAACTCACCTTGAATAAAATGGATAGGGGTGGATCAAAATACAAACCATAAAATAGATGATAACATTGTGAGGGATCTCAAAATTGAATAATATTAAAAAGATTTGTCTTTAATATTAATATTGAGTTTTTACTTATAAGTTTAAACTTTTGGGTTGAATGATAAGTTAATATAATCGCAGAGCTAAAGTCTTGAGTTCGATCATTCAAGTCTTTGTTTTTAGTCAATTTTTTTTTAGTTCTTTGCTTTAGTTTCTTGGTGCTATCAGATAATGAATTCACTTATTTCAAATCTACTCAGATCCACGTTTCATGTGTGAAGAACTGTTAAAGATTTATTTTTAATATTAATATTAAATCTTTACCTATCAACTTAACTTTTAAATTAAGTAGTAAACTAAATAAAATGAAGATTACGAGGGAGCATGAAAATAGATGATAAGATTGCTCAAAGACATTATTAAAAAAATAAATAAAAGAAGACAAGCTACAATAATATTGGAAGTCAATACAAATCCCATTCACTCTGCCACATTTTTCAAACTGTAGAGCCAACAGGTACTCGTTTGATCCTCTCTCTAACACTAACTAAACCTCAATGTACATCACCTAATAAGAAGAATAAAAATAATTCATGGTAATTGTATACCACTATAAGTTATCATCCTGTCCATTTTTCTATTGTTTTTTAGCCTCTCTAGTGCTTAATCTTGAGAGCTAACAAGATATATGAGCCTACTTGTAAGGAGATATTTGATATATCTTGTTGGTGTATAAATTATCACTTAGAACACCAAATACGAATAACTTTAGTATTATTAATCCGCTATCAATTGCATAAAGACAATTACGAACATAATAGCAACCATCAGATTATTTAAGTGGAAGTAATACCCAATTTATACGTATTAAGAATCAAATACTATGTCCCAATATCGAGTTTGATAGTCAAACACAAAAATACGCCAATATATTACAATACACCACAATATACTACAAGTATAAAGCAACCCAATGAATTGAAAGATCAATCACATAAATTATACGTAGAAATAGCAGAAAATACCAACATACCACAACATAAAGTATACGTGATTCGGTCAAATACGCTTACATCCATGGTGAATCAAGGATTCGAGCCTTTTTAATGATTCTTGGGATTACAAGGATTACAAGTGAAAGATTTGGAGCTCAAATGATCAAAATACACACTTGAATACTGTATTTGCTTTGTATTTCGGCCCCCTCTCTTTTTCCTCACTTCCTCTCTCTCAAACCCTAAAAATAGAAGGGGTATATATAGAATAGGACGGGCATCGCAGTGCTCAAAACCAATGCTGTGGCGTGGGCAACTTATGCCCATTCTACAACCAATGCCTTCCAATGGCAGGGCGCCTACACTTGAAATTTTTTTTCCTATTTACTGCACTTTTCAAACACTATTTTATTAAGTTTCTAACCCATTTTAGCTATTTTTCCAGCTTTGTTTCAACTTCAAATTTATCCTCGAATTAGTCTTCGATTCAATGCCAATCAACTCATGATTTTGAAACACCAATTCAACAAATCCCCTTCTTGATTCAAAATCCCCAAAGAGACTAATCGGGATCCATCCACCACATCACGCACTCAATTACTTAGTAATGATCCAGTCAAGTCACTCAAACTTAACTCTTTTGTCTTCAGTGATTTAGGCCTCCACATGTACGAATGCTTCAAATGTAAGTTAGTTTGATTGTGATCTCTTCGGTAACTCATGACACATAGACCACAATGCCCCGGTGGCTGTAACTTATGCTTGCCAACAGCTCCCTTACTAGCTATTCCTTTCCGACCTTCACTACTCTGGTGAGTATCACTAAGATGCTGCTTCTCTATATGGCCCCCCTCAATAGCAACACATGCAAAGGAGTCGAAATGCAATCTCTCAACAACACATATTGACTTACTGTCAGACTGTACTCACTAACAACACATGTTCTTACAGCATTTCCAACAAGCATATATAGGCCATTGCGTTTCTCACTCTGCATAACAGTAACCATCCTTCTTGTTACTATTAGTAATCTTTTTTTTTCCAGATTTGAATGAACATCCCACTTGATCTAGTATACCTAAAAAAATCAAGTTCCTCTTAAAACTAGGAACATATCTTAAATTCTATACTTTCCTCATTTTTCCATCATGTAATTTTATCCTCACACTACCCATTCTCATAACTTTACAAGTTATATCATCGCCCACCAATATATTACCATCAATAGGACGATAATTGGCAAATAAGGACCTATCATGACAAATTTGGAAACTACAACCAGCATCAAGTATCCATTTGCTAGCTATTTTACCATCTGAAGCCATTAATGCTTCCGTAATTTTATAGTTTAACTCATAGGCTATTGCAGCACTGGCTTCTGGTCCTTTTCCTTGCATTTTGGCTCTCCTCTCAAGACAATCCCTTATTAAGTACCCTTCATTTCTGCAAAAGTAGCATTTCCTGGATTTTCATCCAAGTTTCGATCTTGAACCACCTTTCTGCCATACATTTCTACCAAAGGTCTTCCTCATTGTAGCTAATCCAACTGCACTACTTGAAGACTCTAATCTTCGGGTCAATTTCTTGGAATTTAGCGAGGCTTTAACATTTGAAATCATTAAAGTCTCTCTACTATACATGAGTGTGTCCACAAAATATTCATAACTCGAAGGTCGTGAACTCAATAAGATTAATGCTTTGTCTTCCTCACTGATCTTCACATCTATAGTCTCAAGATCAATGATAATCTTGTTGAAAACATCAATGTGGTCTTTAACTGAAGTCCCATCAGCCATAGACAATTGAAATAACCTATTCTTGATGTATAAACGATTAGCTAACGACTTCATCATATACAAACTGTCAAGCTTCTTCCAAAGACCAAGAGTAGTTTTCTCTTTACCAACCTCTCTCAAGACTTCATCACCCAATGGCAGAATTATCTCACTCTAGGCTTCCTATCGATCGTTTATAGATCAAGATCACTAGAAGATGTTGTAGGTTTCTCATTTAGACTAAAGGCATGCTCTAGGGCTGATTCAAGTCCTAGACACACTAACAAAGCCATCATCTTAACCTTCCACAAATTAAAATCATTACGCCAGGTGAATTTCTCAACATCATACTTCTGGGATGCCATAATTATATCAAATTCGTACGGTATACTCTGATACCAGTTTGTTGGTGTATAAACCTTTACTTAGAACACCAAATACAAATAACCCTAGTACTATTAATCTGCTATCAATTGCACAAAGACAATTACGAACACAATAGCAACTATCGGATTGTTTAAGTGAAAGCAATACCCAATTTATATGTATTAGGAATCAAATACTATGTCCCAATACCGAATTTGATAGTCAAACACCCAAATATACAAATATATTATAATACACCATAATATACAGCAAGTATGAAGTAACCTAACGAATTGAAAGATCAATCATATAGATTATACGTAGAAATAGCAGAAAATAACAACATACCACAACACAAAGTATACGTGGTTCGGCTAAATACGCCTACGTCCATGGTTGATCAAGTATCCAAGCCTCTTTATTGATTCTTAGGATTACAAGTGAAAGATTTGGCGCTCAACTGATCAAAATACACACTTGAATAATGTATTTTCTTTGTATTTTGGCCCCCTCTTTTTTTTCTCACTTTCTCTCTCTCAAACCCTAAAAATAGAAGGGGTATATATAGAATAGCACGGGCATAGCGACCCTCAAAACCAATGTCGCAGCGTGGGCAACTTATACCCTTTCTGTAACCCATGCCCCGGCCAATGCCTTGGCCAGTGCTGGGGTATTGGCTAATGATTTCCAATGCTATGACGCCTACACATGAGAATTTTTTTCCTATTTATTACACTTTTCAAACACTATTCCATTAAGTTTCTGACATCTTTCGGCCATTTTTCAGGCTTCGTTTTAACTCTAAAATTGTCCTCGAATTGGTCCTTGATTCAATGCCAATCAACACATGATTTTTAATCACCAATTCAATATATCTCTTATTCATAATGAGACTTTGGGTTGTATATTTACTCATTTGTTAGTTTGTAATCAATTATTCCTGTAAAAGTTCATTAGCATCCATAAGTTAATCAGTGCAAGGTTTAATTGGCACTAACAAGCCAATTAAGTTATAAGGTTTGTTTAGAACCTAAGCTAATCATGATGGCCTTCTGATTAGGCCATTATTGGTGAAACATTCAAACAAGGTTCCTTAGATCATAGATGTAGTGGGGGTGGTAGGGGTGAAGGGGTTATCTTACTTTGATCTCTCTACCCCTTACTTTTTATTTTTTCTAACACTTTATTATAATTTATTATTGTTACACTTTTTATTTGTTGCTCATACTGTGTTAAATCTAACTATTAAATTACTAACTTTATTGAAACTAAATTTTTGTGATTGTATCAATCCCAAAGTACATTAATTTTCACAGATTAATATTGTTTTAAGTTTCATATCACTAAAGACTCTATTGATTTAAATTATATATGAGTGATAACTGTTAAATTGATATACTTCATTAGTTTTTGTATCCTTAAAGACTTAATTCGTTTAAAAATTACGCGTGGAGAAGCAAATGAGGTTTAGTGATACAAATTAAAAATCACGTTTGGAGGAGTAATTGTCCCTCTCTCGAGTGTCGAATGAGACTCTATGCATATATAAACAAGTTGATATCTCTATCTAACCTGTTATACATACACGAATTAAGCTACTATTATGTGACTACCCAAAGTTCATTAGTCTCTAACTCAATAAACTCAAAGCTATGCCTTTTACAACCAATATATGGATTAAACTTTCCAAAGCACATAACCCAAATGTTTAATTTATCCAATCATCTCCCAATGCAATTAAAAGCATTAAACACATAAAAAAACACAAATGAATAAACATGAAATAGTTATTAATCACAAAATAACATCAATACATAGAGTTCAATAGAGTTCCATCAAGTGCTAGAACATAAAATCTAGCAATACATAGTGAAATATTCAATTACATTCATCCAAGGCTTCTTATGCATTTTCATGCTTAATCAAGCCAAAATAAAGCCAAACACAAGTTTCTAAGATCAATCGAAGCTTCCATTAGTGAAAATCTAAGGAAAAGAGGTAAGAAAAGCATTGTGTTTGTAAGGATGATGTGTGAATTTTCAAGATTGCTTCAATTATTATTTTTGTGAGAATTATTGATTTAGATTGAGTTGAATTCAAGTGTGGAGCTTAAAGGAGTCATCAAAGTAAAAGAATTAGTAAGGTAAGAATTAGAAATTGGTGTGATTTAATTATAAAAAATTTAATTGGATGTTATTAGGGCATTAGAATTAAATTGGCTTGATTTGAATATCACTCGAACAAGAAATTGGAAAAAAAAAAGAAATGTGTTGGGTGAAGATGGTAATTTCGACCAATTAGGAATTTTTAGGGTTGAGTTTGATTTTAGATAAATTATTGTATATGATTGATTCCTTGTGTCAATAGGATGTATATGGTTGAAAAAAAAAAAATAGGACATAGTTGTTCATTTTGGTAAGGTGAAGGGCAATTATGTCCAACCAAATTTATACGGTGTTAAGCAATTTTCATGGCATTGGATGGTGAATTAAACAAGATGGAATGACTTTGTAAATGAAAATCAGAAAGTGGTATCCATTTGGGCTTTGTAAGCCGATTAGAGTGAAAGTTTAGCTATTATAAAGGTTCTAAATCTCATTTAAAGCGTGTAGTGGAAGAAAATCGAGACCGGTAAAGGAAGTAAAAGCCCGGAGAAGAATAGAATTCAGAGCGGTTGTTGAGTGAAAATCTGTCATGATTTATCTTTCGTTTAATATGTTTCGACATATTGAAATTGTATGTTTTATATGCTTTTAATGCATAAACATGATTAACAATTTTGATATATAGTTATAAATATGCATTTATATGTTTAGTGTAAGAAACAATTTTAAAACTACTCAATTAGTTTCAAAGGCCATTGGTACCCTCAAATGTACAGTTGTGCTGATGGTTTAAGACCCGATCGGTATATCCCGTATGCATAGGCAAGTTTTGGGGGGTGAGTTACTAACTCTGAAAAGTTGGGTTGTCAAGTCAAGTGAGTCACTCTATGTGTATGGGGTATTGTCTCGCTATATGTAAGTAATGTAGGATTCCGCTGCATAGCCAATGAGATGTCGTAGTGGGTATTACTAGTTTAGACGCCTTATGACCTACTCACGTTGTGCGGTGCTAGTTGAGTCGCTGCATGATTATGGAGTTTTAGGGTTACCATTGGTGCAGTTTAGAAACAAATGGCCAAGAAAGGGCTTTAATAGTTTTCGAGCTACCGAACGCACATTACATATTTATATATGTACATGTCAGTTATTATGTTGGATATTATTTTTTGAAGATATAAAGAAATCTCGCTTGACAAGATTTCATCATCCTATGACATTAGAAATCATTTTACAGTTTTATAAAAATTTTAGAAGCATATTTTATGCATATCTTTTAGAATTGAATATCTATATAAAATTTTATTTTTACTAAAAATCTTAAATGCACTCACCGAGCTTTTTTAGCTCACCCATTTTGTGTTATATTTTTTTTTAAATCCCCTTCAAGTGCAGGTCTCAGTGCGCAAGTTGATGATTCTCTTACAACTAATTAGTGGGCCTAGTCTGACGATCATTTTGTAAATGTAAATGTGTTAAGTAGCACATTTTGCCTTCTGCATAGTAGTTATAGACTTGTGTATTTTGTAAATACATTTTGAACAAATAATAAGAGATTTTGATATTATGATAATCGTTTCACTTTTTATTAGTATGCCAATTTTGTGATTGAAATGAAATTGTTGAGTTGGGTTTGGATTTGGTTTTTAAAAGGACCGGAGGTCTTATTTGAAAGTTGAGAAACTATTTGAAATAGAAGTGTAATATTTTTTGTAGGCTTTGTATTGGATTTTCAGAAAAACAGTGGAAACTATGTCCATTTTTTTATAAAAAATTTAATAAGTTATTTTCACTTATATTCCAGGATTTTCTCAATAATAGCAAGAATTTAAGAAGGGGTATGCCTCTCAGAATTTTTCAACTTAAACAGCTAAATTTTGAGAAACTTCTATTGGGGTACCTGGTAGGACCATTGGGATCTACAGTAGAGGGTCTTGGGGCAGGTCCTGTTAGAGTGGTATCAGAGCCCGATTTTTGAAGTTTTTAGTTAAAAAATGTTTATTTTTAGAATGATATCCTCAAAATTGCATGCATATTTTTTTTAAGTTTATTAAATTGAATTCTATGCATTTGATAATAATTTGCATTAGTAAATTCACATAAAATATGCATCATCATAGGGGCTCACGTATTAGGAAAGCAGCTGTGGAGACTCTTGCGTCTGAAGAGGAGCATGTGAATGAGTCGGTAAATGTTCTCCATGCCTTAGACCCCTTATGAGTCATCTCAGCCTGCCAAGCTAGATGGTGGAAACAAAAATTTAGCTCAGATTGCCTAGATGCTAGCGACAGCAATCCAGCACCCAAGAAAGACAAGAGTGTCTATTGAGCGTGTCAGAAAATTGGGCGCTAAGTCGTATCATGGTACAGGACACCCTGAGTGAGCCATATCCTGGTTAGAGAACAATGATAAAATTTTTCAGGTTATTGGATGCACTGAAGAACAGATGGTTGCATACTCTGTATTTCTATTAAAGGAATAGGCAAAAGACTGATAGAAGGCCTTGCAGAGGAGGAATTTCAATGGGGTGTCTTGGGTACTTTTCAGAAGCCAATTTTTAGATAGGTTATATCCTAAAAGTTATAAAGATGCGAAGATAGAAGAGTTCTTTAAGGTAGAACAGGGTTTTTTCTTCGTGGCAGAGTATGAAAAGAAGTCTTCAGAGCTCCTCTGTGCCATTTCCTTTATAGCTGATAATGAAAAGTAGAAGGCCAATCAGTTTGCAGTAGGCCTCAATCCTCGGATCAGGGCTTACGTGGTATCGACAGCTCACACTCAGTACAGAACATTGGTGGAAGCTGCAACTTGAGTTGAAAGAAGCATGGCAGTTATTCCTAAATCGAAATAGCTGGGCCAGAAATGTGGCTGGATAGGTGGTTTTCAGGGAGGACCTAGTAAATTCACAAGAACGGAAGAGAGATCAACATGGTCCAGCAGTCAAACTAAGCTAATGAGCTCAATTAAGTCAAACTTCCATTAGGCAACCATCAGTTGGATCCCGAAGTACTAAAGAGAGTTAGAAGGATTTCTGGTGTGTAACAAATGTGGCAAGGCCCATCCGAGGGATTCTAAAAAGGGGACTACCGATTGTTATAAGTATAGTTAAGAGGGCCACTATATGAGAGATTACTCGAATGCTGGAACTAGTAGTTAGCCAGAAGATAGACCACTAACTCTGGGACAAACCAGTAGTGGCTGAGGACAGATTTGAGGTGGTTCCTAATCCATAAGGTTGAGCGGTTTAGGCCAGCTTAATAAGGGAGCCGATCGAGGAGGATCATCCGGATGATAGCAAGGCAGACGTCATTCCTAGGTTAGGATATTTGCAATGACCCAACAGGAGGCGGATGTGGTCCTAAAAGTGGTGAGAGGTACAATGTCCGTTTTTGATTGAGATGCTTATGTGTTGATAGATCCTGGAGTTACCAACTCTTTTATTTCTATAAGGTTTGCTGTAAATATTGGTATGGTGCCACAGTTGTTAGATTATAGTGTGGTGGTGTCTCTTCCTACTGGAGACTTTATTGTAGCGGAAAAGGTATGTAGGGGCTATAAAATTTGTACAGAGGGTCAAGAATTTTTGCCATACTTAATCGTGCTCACCATCCGTGAATTTGACGTGATTTTGGGAATGAACTAGTTGTCCCAATATCAGGCCACGACAGACTACTTCCGAAAAGAAGTCAAATTGCGTAGTTCAGAGGGAACTGAAGTTATTTTCTGTAGAACACGAAAAGTACTCTCCACCAATATGGTGTCCGTTATAAGGGCAAAAAAGATGCTCCAAAAGTCGTGTCAAAGGTATCTGGTTTATGCTATAGAGGTAAGGGATGGCAGAATGAAATTGGAGGATATATCGGTGGTTAAAGAATTTTCAGATGTATTCCCATATGATCTTTCGGGATTACCCTCAGATAGGGAAGTAGGGTTTTGGATAGAGTTAGCCGCCGGAACGAAATCAATTTCTAAAACCATCTATAAAATGTCTCCTTCAGAATTGAAAGAATTGAAGGTTCAGACTGAAGAGTTAGTGAATAAAGGTTTCATTAGGCCGAGTATGTCTCTTTGGGGGGCTTCAGTTTTGTTTGTAAAGAAGAAAGATGGAAATATGAGATTATGCATTGACTACAGGGAACTGAATAAAGTAATAATGCGTAATCGATATCCACTTTCGAGAATTGATGATCTGTTTGATCAGCTACAAGGGGGCCAGAGTATGTTTCAAGATAGATCTGAGGTCAGGCTATCGTCAATTGAAAATTCAAAAGGAAAATGTTCCCAAGACAGTCTTTAAGACACGATACGGGCACTATGAATTCTTGGTTATGCCTTTTGGGCTAACTAATGCTCCATTCGTTTTTATGGATCTTATAAACATAATGTTTTGACCTTATTTAGATAAGTTTGTGATAGTATTTATTGATGATATACTGATTTATTCAAGCAGTGAGGAAGAACACGTAAAACATCTGAGGATTGTTTTGCAAACTCTAAGGGAGCATCGATTATGTGCAAAACTCAGTAAATGTCAGTTTTGGCTAGATAGAATTACATTTTTGGGACATGTTGTCTCTGTAGATGGGGTAACTGTAGATCCCCAGAAGATTGAAGCCATAGTGAATTAAAAATAACCCACGAATGTGACAGAGGTTCATAGTTTCTTGGGTTTGGCTGGATACTATAGGAAGTTCGTAGAGAGATTTTTAAAGATAGTCGCCCCTCTGACTAAGCTAACTCAAAAAGAAGAGAAGTTTATTTTGTTAAAGATGTGTCAGCAGAGTTTTGATGAGTTAAAAAGATGATTGACCTCAACCCCAGTGCTTACGCTTCCATCAGGGAATGATGGATTTACCATATACTATGATGCTTTCAGACAGGGTCTAGGTTATGTATTGATGCAGAAGGAGAAGGTAATAGCCTATGCTTCCCGACAATTAAAGAAGCATGAGCAAAATTATCCCACATATGACCTAGAGCTAGTGGCAGTAGTTTTTTGCTCTAAGAATTTAGAGACATTATTTGTATGGAGTTCCCTGTAGGATTTTCACAGACCCCAAGAGCCTACAGTACTTGTTTACCCAAAAAGAACTGAATATGAGACAGAGAAGATGGCTAGAGCTTATCAAAGATTATGAGTGCTTGCTTGAGTACCATCTGGGAAAAACTAATGTAGTAACAGATGCTCTTAGCAGAAAGCCTGTCAGCTCAGTAGCTTACCTGAATGTCGTATATCTATCAATGTTAATAGAATTGAGATATTTGGGTATGAGATTAGAGTGGTTAGATTCGGGAGTACTAATAGTCACATTTCAATTCCGTCCGATATTAGTTTATCGGATCAGAGAATTACAGATTCAAGACCCATAAATAATTAAAATGAAGGGTGAAATTGAGTTTGGGCAGCGGAAATATTTTTTAGTGATTGTGGATGGTGCAGTAACCTTGGTTTGGAGATTATATGTACCAGATGTAAATGAGTTAAGAAGAGAGATTATGGTAGAGGTTCATTCTTCTGCATATGCTATGCATTCGGGGAGCACAAAGATGTACTGTACCATAAATGAGCATTATCGGTGGAAAGGCATAAAGAAAGATATAGCCAAATTTTTCTTAAGATGCCTAACTTCCCAACAGGTAAAGGCTGAACATCAGAAACCTGCAAGAATTTTACAACCCATTTTGATCCTTGAGTGGAAATAGGAGAGGATAATAGTGGATTTCATGGGAAGACTTCCACATAGCCAAAGAGGCAATACATGATATGGGTAATTGTTGATAGATTGACAAAATCTGTCCATTTCCTACCTATCAGAATTAATTATTCTCTGGATAAATTGGCCCAGTTATATGTAGATGAGGTGATATGACTTCATGGCACTTCAGTATCAATAGTATCAAATAGAGATCCAAGAATCACTTCCCGGTTTTGGCCCAGCTTACAGAAAGCCTTAGGCACTAAATTAAATTTCAGCACGGCCTTTCATCCACAAATAGATGGTCAGTCTGAGTAGATAATTCAGATACTTGAAGATATGCTTAGAGCGTGTGTTATGGAGTTTAAGGGGAGCTGGGATACTCATCTACCATTGATGGAGATCGCTTACAATAATAGCTACCAAGCTAGCATCGGGATGGCACCATATGAAGCATTGTAAGAAAGGAAGTGCAGAACTCCTGTGAGCTAGGATGAAGTCGGTAAAAGGAAGCTTGTTGGCCCAGAGATTGTTCAGATTACTTCAGAAAAGATTCAAGTTATTAGGCAGATATTGAAAATAGCTAATGATAAACAGAAGAGTTATATAGATAATAGGAGGAGACTTGGAGTTCTAGGTTGGTGATAAAGTCTTTTTGAAGATATCGCAATGGAAGGGAGTACTAAGATTCGAAAAGTATAAAACGTTGAGTTCTTGATACATTAGGCCGTAAGAAATAGTTGAAAGAGTTGGGAAGGTCGCATATCGTCTACGGTTACTAGAAGATCTGACTAGAATTCATGATACGTTTCACAAGTATTTAGAAGATCCTTCGTACATCCTAAGGGAATAGTCAGTAGAATTGAACGAGAACTTAACCTACGAAGAGAAGCCTGTGCAAATTCTAGACTGGTAAAAGTAAGTGTTTCATAATAAAAGCATTCCCTTAGTGAAAGTGTTATGGATGAATCATAGAGTAGAAGAAGCTATGTGGGAACATGAAGATTAGATGCGAGTGCAACATCCCTACCTCTTCCAAACAGGTATAGTTTAATTTTGATGACGAATATTTTTTTTAAGAAGGGTGAAATTGTAATATCCGATCCTTATTAGTAGTATAGGTGTATAGCTTTTGGTATAAAGCGATAAAGACACCGTAGGGTTATCTAATTTCAACTCTATTAGAAATATTTTTTATGGTGTGCGTGAGAGGTATTAGACCTAAATTGATAATTTCACACTCGGTGGGAGCATTAGACAGTCATGGAATATTTTTGAAAATTTTCTCTATTGGCTTGCAAAAGGAAATTTTAATTGAATATATAAATTTTCATTTAAGGGTTATGCATGGAATAAGCTTTTGTTAAGAAACACAATCCATATGTTAGAAAATGGACCAATTAGAGACAAGTTCATAGATTGTCAAGTTGGAGGTTTAGTTAGTTCCTTTGACTATTTTAACTAAATAGTTAGAAAGGAACCAATTAAATCCTTCCATTTTGAACTAATGGCAATTTAGAAATTTTGAGTTAGTTTGGGGACAAATTGGACTTTTAGAAGAACACTATATAAGGAGGAAGTGTATAGAATTTTGGCTAAGTTAAAAGTATAACATTGAGAGCTAAAGAGAGGAAATTCGGCCAAGGTGAAAAGGATGCTACTACAGTAAAACCCAAGGCTTCATTATGAGTTTTCATGCTTGATCCAGCCAAAATAAAGCCAAACACAAGTTCCTAAGATCAATCAAAGCTTCAATTAGTGAAAATTTAAGAAAAAGAGGTAAGACAAGCATTGTTTTGAAATCCAAGGAGAAAAGGTAAGAAAAGCATTGTTTTGTAATGTTGATGTGTAAAATTTCAAGATTGCTTCAATTGATGTTTTTAGGGCATTAGAATTAAATTGGCTTGATTTGAATATCATTGGAACAAGAAATTGGAAAAAAAGATATATGTTGGGGGAAGATGGTAATTTTGGCCAATTAGGAATTTTTAGGGTTGAGTTGTGTTTTGGGTAAATTGTTGTATATGAATGATTCCTTGTGTCAATGAGATGTATATAGTTGATGAAAAATTAAAAATGAAGAAAATAGGACATAGTTGTCCATTTTA
Source organism: Ailanthus altissimus (assembly GCA_946807835.1). Lineage (NCBI taxonomy): Eukaryota > Viridiplantae > Streptophyta > Magnoliopsida > Sapindales > Simaroubaceae > Ailanthus > Ailanthus altissimus. Next base: position 1,653,300 of record OX327690.1, on the reverse strand, counting down.
GTAAGTTGAAGAACAATTATGTCCAACCATATTTATAGGGTATTAAGCAATTTACATGCGCATCGAATGGTGAATTAAACAAGATGGAATGACTGTGTAAATGAAAATAGGAAAAAAGTATCCATCCAAGCTTTGTAAGCCGATTAGGAAACTTAGTAGTTAAGTGGAATTTTAGTAATTATAAAGGTTCTAAATGTCATTTATGGAATGTAAGTGAAGAAAATCGAGACTAGTAAACGAAGTAAAAGTTTGGAGAAGAATTGAGTTTGGAGCGGTTGGTAAGTGAAAATCTATCATGGTTTATCTTTCATTTAATATGTTTCGGCATATTGATATTGTATGTTTTATGTGCTTTTAATGCATAAACATGATTTACGATTTTGGTATACAATTATAAATATGCATTTATATGTTTGGTGTAATAAACAGTTTAAAACTACTCAATTAGATTCAAAAGCCATTGGTACCTTCAGATGTACAGTTGTGGTGATGGTTTAAGACCTGGCTAGTATATCCCGTACGCATGGTCAAGTTTTTAGGGGTGAGTCACTAACTCTGGGAAGTTGGGTTATCGAGTCATATGAGTTGTTTTATGTGTACGAGGTATTATCTCGCTATATATAGGCATTGTAGGATTCTACTGCATAGCCAGTGAGATGTCATAGTGGGTGTTGCTAGTTTAGACGCCTTGTGACCTACTCATGTTGTGCGGTGCTAGTTAAGTCATTACGTGAGTATAGAGCTTTAGGGTTACTATTGGTACAGTTTAGAAAGAAAATGGCTGAGCGAGGGCTTTAATAGTTTTTGAGCTACCGAACGCACATTACATATTTATATATGTACATGTTAGTTATTATATCTTACAAATTTTGGATATTATTTTTCGAAGATATAAAGAAATCCCGTTCAGCAAGATTTCATCAGCTTATGACATTAGAAACCATGTTACATTTTTATAAAATTTTTATAAGCATATTTTATGTATATGTTTTAGAATTGAATATCTATGCAGAATTTTATTTTTATTGGAAATCTTAAATGCATTCACTGAGCTCTTTTAGGTCACTTGTCTTGTGTTTTATGTTTTTTAAACCCCCTCCAAGTGTAGGCCTCAGTGCATAAGTTGCTGATTCTCTTACAATTGATTAGTGGGCTTAGTCTGACGATTATTTTGTAAATGTAAATGTGCTAAGTAGCACCATTTGCTTTCTGCATAGTAGTATAGACTTGTATATTTTGTAAATATGTTTTGAACAAACAATAAGAGATTTCGATATTATTATGATAGTTTCACTTTTTATTAGTATGCCAGTTTTGTGATTGAAATGAAATTACTGAGTTGAGTTTAGATTTGGTTTTAAAAAAGAGCCAGAGGTCTTATTTGGAAGTTGAGAAGCTATTTGAAATAGAAATGTAATTTTCTTTGCAAGCTTTGTATTGCATTTTCAAAAAGTCAGGGGAAACTCTGTCCGTTTTTTTTATAATAAATTTAATAACTTTTTTTCACCTATATTTTAGAATTTTCTCAATAATAGCAAAAATTTAAGAAAGGGTTCGTCTCTCGAAATTTCTCAACTTAAATAGCTAGATTCTGAGGATCTTTTGTTGGGGTGCCCGGCAGGGCCACTAGAATCTACAGTAAAGGATCTTGGGGCGGGTCTTGTCATAGTCTTTTTTTTTAATAAACAATTATTCTAGATTCAAATTGCTAATTAAAGTTAGTATTGAAAATTGGTGATTCAACAATTTTATATGGGCAAGAATTACGATGAATACTAAGAGAAGAGTTATAAGAGTCATTACGATGATCTTTAGATTTGGTCTATTAATCAGCAATAGAAAAATCAGTAGTTGGCGTACCGAGACCTGCACCTGAGAAGGGGGTTTAAAAAATATAAACACAAAATAAATGAGCTAAAGAAGCTCAGTGATGGCATTTAAGATTTTAAATAAAATAACATTCTGTATAGATATTAAATTCTAAAAGACATGCATAAATCATGCTTTTAAAACTAGTATAAAGCTGTAAAACGGTTTCTAACATCATATGCCGATAAAATCTTGCCGAACGGATTTTATTTACATCTTTAGAAAATAATATCCAAAATCTGTACAATATAATAACTAGCATGTGCATATAAACGCATAATATGCAATCAGTAGATTGAAACCTATTAAAGCCTTCGCTCGGCTATTTTTTTTTCTAAACTGTACTAATGGTAACCCTAAAGCTCTATACTTACGCAGGGACTCAACTAGCACCGCACACATGAGTAGGTCACGGGGTGTCTCAACTAGCAGCACCTATAATGATATCTCAAAATATCTCACTAGCTATGCAGCGAAATCCTACATCGCATACATATAGCAAGACAATACCCATACATATAGAGTGACTCACATGACTCGACATACATATAGTGACACACCTCCAATAACTTGCCCTTGTGCACGGGATATACCGGCTGGGTCTAATACAATTACCACCATTATAATCTGAGGGTACCAATGGCCTTTAAAACGGATACTGTAATTTTAAAACTGTTTCTTAAACCGAACATGTAAAATCATATATATAGATATATATCAAGATTCTAACTTATGTTTATGCATTTAAAAGCACATAAAACATACATTTTTATTATGCGGAAACATAATAAACGAAAGATAAAAGAAATAATAGATTTTCACTCACAACTGCTCTGGTTACCAGTCTCGATTTTCTTGACCTATGCGCCATAAATGACATTAGAACTAATTCAAACACTAGAATTTCATTTAACTACTAAACGCCTTAATTGACATACAAAGCCCGGATGGATACTATTTTTCGATTTTCATTTACGGAGTCATTTAATCTAATCTAACTATCATTCGGCGCCTTGAAAATTATTAAGCGCCTTATAATTTTAGTTGGACATAATTGCCCTTCACCTTAACAAAATGGACAATTATGTCCCATTTTCTTCATTTTTGATTTTTCCATCAACCATATACATTCAATTTAAATAAGGCACCCTTTATACATCACAATTCAACCAAAACACAACTCAATCCCTAACTTCCCTAAAGTAGCAAAATTTCACCCTATATTCCAACACATTTATTTTCTCAATTTCTTATTCTAATTGCATCAAAATCAAGCCAATTTAATTCTAATGCTTTAATTATAACCAATTGAAGTGTCTACATCCAAATCACCCAAAACTCTAATTCTTACCTTGCCAATTTCTTTAAATTGATGACTCATTCAAGCTCCACACCAGAAATTAACTCAATCTAAACTAAGAATACACACAAGAACATCAATTAGACCAATCTTGAAAGTTCACATATCAATATCATAAAACAATGCTTTTCTTACCTCTTTTTCTTAGATTTTCACTAATGGAGGCTTCAATTGATCTTAGGAACTAGTATGTGACCTTATTTTAGCTTGATTAAGCATGAAAAATTATGAAAACAAAACTGAAATTTCATTGTAGCAACCCCTCTCCTTTTGCACAAATTTTGCTCTCTTTTGCTCTAGTGTTGTGCTTTTGATCACTTGAAATTTCTACACACTTCTACCATATATATAGTGCTCCCTCAAAAGACCAATTTGCCCCTCAACTTACTGTAAATTTTTAATTTTGAAAACTAAGTATGTAATTGGTTCCACTATAGCTATCTAGTTAGAATAGTTCAAGGAACTAACTAGAATTTCCAACTTGGCAATCCATGAGGTTGTTTCTAATTGGTCCATTCTCTTATTATATGGATTGTGTTTCTTAACAAAGGCTTGTTCCATACATAACCCTTAAATGAAAATTCATGTAGTAAATTAAAATTTCATTTTTCAAGCCAATAGAGAAAAATTCTAAAAATATTCTAGGGTTGTCCGACGCTCCGACCGAGTTTGAAATTACCAAATTAGATCTAATATCTCTCACGTATACCATAAAAAAAAATATTTCTAAGAGGGTTAAAATCGGGTAACCCCACGGTGTCTTCATTACACTATACCAAAATCTAGGTGACAATACTACTAATAAAGATTGGATATTACATCTTTAAATGAGATTTAGTCTCTTACAAGTAAAGAATCTTATTCTAACTAGGTTTAAGATTTTTTTAAGACATTCAAAGCCTATATAAAGCCTTTTTAATGTCTTGTAAACACAACACAACAATCACAACAATCACAACACAAACATAAGAGAACAAAATTCTTAGATTGCAAGAGAGACCAATTGTGAGGTTTTTGTGAGTGCATTTGTGTTATTTGTGAAGCTTGAATTCTTTCTTGTGAAAGGCATACTTTGTGATTCATTAATAAGAGAAGTGAGATCTTGATCCATTGTATATATACGCAAGTTGCTGGACCACATAAATTCTTGTGTGTTTTCTTTTTTACTTTTTTTCTCTAGTTTATTCGTGATTGCTTATTGCTGCATTATATTACTTGAGTTTATTACTTCTATTTCAACAATAAAAATAATAGCCAAAACCATTAAACCACATTTTTTTTAACAACTTATGGTAAACACTAATAAATAAATAAATAAATATATATATATATACATAAATGTTAAAAAACCTCGATATGTAGTGATGATTTTCAACTTCAAGAATATTTTATGATTATACTATCTGTTGAAGTGGTAGCATACAAACAAGCAAGTAGCCCGATAAATATATCGCAGAACAAGTAATTAAGAAATTAAAGAGAGAAAGGTAGAAGAAGAACATACAGAATTTATGTGGTTTGACAACTTACCTACATCCACGGCGGATCAAGATCACACACTCTTGTTATTTGCACTCACAAAAGTATGCCTTTTATAAGAAAGACTCATAAAATTTACACTCTATCTTGCAACCAAAGGGTTTGCACTCACAAAGAAATAAAAAGTATGTTTAATCATAAAGACCTCACTCTAATAAAAAAGTTTTGAGTTTTCTCTCTAAAATTTCACTAAGATGTCTTAGGTTATCATTAAGATGTATTTACAAGCCAATATAGAGCATTTATATAGGCTTTAATATGACATAGGTTTACCTTAAACGTCTGGGAGTTGTATTAGAGAATCATAGAAGCATTGGGAGACGAAAAAAGTTGTATCAAATTGGGAAACCATTCCTACGCTGGGCACCGCAACATTGGAATGTATCTACTGGGCACCGCAACGCTAAGTGCCTAGTGCCACAACTCATAGGTTCTATTTTGAGTGCTGCAGCGCCTACACTTGAGCACCGTTAGATGCGTCTTTTGCTTCCTTTGCATCCGTCATCAATCCTTGCGTACCCAACGCACTTGGCTTGCTCTCCAAATCATATCTTCATGCTTTTTAATCAATATTCTCATATTATCAAATTAAAAATCTTTTAGCATGCTATTTAGAATTTGATGGTTTGGTAGTTTTATTATGAAAAAAAAAAAGAGAAAAAGTAAACCCAAATAACAAAGAACTGTAATTTTTCCACCACGACTTATTAAACTTGACAAGCTTTTATCCAATAAATTGTAGAATATAGATGAATTGGAATCATGAAATGCTAAGTTCCAAGTACTTCTTCTTCTTCCGAAAAAAATAATAATTAAATAAAATAAAAAACGTTAAGTAAAAATCAAAATAAAAAAGAATTTTTGAATTTAAAGAGCTTACTTGTTTATATACATGAAGGTTCCGGTGCAACAGCTCCAATGGAAAATCTTAAAAGAGATTTTCATATACAAAATGATCTTCAGATTTGGCCCATAATAAACAATAAGAGAATCAGCAGTTTGTGTACCGAGACTTGCACCTGAGAAGGGAGTTTAGAAAACATAAAATATAAAATGAGTGAGCAAAAGGAGCTTAGTGAATGCATTTAAGTTTTCAATTAAAATAACATCATGCATAGATAATAAATTCTAAAAGACATGCATAAATCACGCTTGTAAAATTGATGTAAAGCTGTAAAACAGTTTCTAACGTCATATGCTGATGAAATCTTGTAAAGCGGGTTTTATCTACATCTTTGAAAAACAATATCCAAAATCTATATAACATAAATAACTTCCATGAGCATATAAATGCATAAAATGCTATCAGTATATCGAAAACTAGTAAAATCCTCGCTCGGCCATTTACTTTCTAAATTGTACCAATGGTAACTATAAAGCTCTATACTCACGCAACGACTCAACTAGCACCACACACGTGAGTTGGTCACGGGGCACTTCAACTAGCAGCACCCACAGTGACATCTCAAGACATCTCACTGGCTATGCAGTGAAACCCTACATCGCATACACATAGCGAGACAATACCCTGTACACATAGAGCGACCCATATGACTCGACACCCCGATTTTCCGGAGTTAGTGACACACCCCTCATAACCTACTCATGTGTACGGGATATACTAGCCGGGTCTAATACAATCACCACTACTATCATCTAAGGGCACCAATGGTCTTTAAAACGGATGCAATAATTTTTAAACTGTTTCTTAAACCGAACATGTAAAATCATATTTATCGATATATATCAAGATCATAAATCATGGTTATGCATTAAAAGCTAATAAAACATACATTTTCATTATGTGAAGACATAATAACCGAAAGATAAAAGAATTGACAGATTTTCACTCACAGCCGCTCCACGTTCAATTTCGCTCCAAATTTCTGCTCCCGTTACTGCTCTCGGTTATCTTCACCTACACGCCATAAATGACATTTAGAACTAATTTAAATAGTAGAATCTTATTTAACTACTAAACGCTCTAATCGGCATATAAAGCGCGGATGGATACCACTTTTCAATTTTTATTTACGGAGTCATTTAATCTAATCTAACTCACCATTCGGCGCCTTGAAAATTATTAAACGCCTTATAAATTGGTTGGACATAATTGTCCTTCACCTTTTCAAAATGGACAATTATTGAAAAGGTGAAGGACAATTATGTCCCATTTTCTTCAATTTTGGTTTTTTCCTCAACCATATACATTCAATATGCATAAGGCACCATTTACACTAAATAACTCAATCAAAACACCACTCAATCCTTAACTTCCCTAAATTGGAAAAATTTTACCCTAGGTTCCAACACATTTCTTTTCTCGATTTCTTGTTGCAATTACAACAAAATCAAGTCATTTTCATTCTAATGCCATAATTACAACTAATTAAATTCTCTACATTCAAATCACCAAAATCCTTAATTCTTACCTTGCCAATTTCTTCAATTTGATAACTCCTTTAAGCTCCACACTAGAATTCAACTCAATCTAAACTAAGAATACACACAAGAACATCAATTGAAGCAATTTTGAAAGTTCACATATGAATCTCACAAAATAATGCTTTTCTTACCTCTTTTTCTTAGATTTTCACTAATAGAGGCTTCATTTGAGCTTAGGAATTGGTATATAACCTTATTTTAGCTTGATTAAGCATGAAAAATTATTAAAGAAAAATTAAAATTTCACTGTAGCAGCACCTCTAACACTTGCAAGAATTTGCTCTAAATGTTTGCTTTTTGCTCTCTTGAAAAATCTACACACTTCCAAGATATATATAGTGCTCCCTCAATTGATCATTTTGCCCCTCAACTTACTCTAAATTTCTAATTTGTCATTAGTTGGAAACTAAGTATGTAATTGGTTCCTTTGTAACTATCTAATTAGAATAGTCCAAGGAACTAGCTAGAATTTTCAACTTGGCAATCCATGAGATTGCTTCTAATTGGTCTATTCTTTAATATATGAATTGTATTTCTCAACAAAGGCTTGTTCCATACATAACCCTTAAATGAAAATTCATGTAGTAATTTAAATTTTCCTTTTCCAAGCTAATAAAGAAAAATTCTAAAAATATTCTAAGGTTGTCCGACGCTCCGACAGTGTGTGAAATTATCAAATTAGGTCGAATATCTCTTATACGCACCATAAAAGAAAATTTTCTAATAGGGTTAAAAAATTGGGTAACCCTACGGTGTCTTCATTACTTTATACCAAAATCTAAGCGCCAATACTACTAATAAGTATTGGATATTATAGTTTCGCCCTTCCTTAGAAAAGTTTCGTCCTTGAAATTTAAATCACATTTGTCTCGAAGAGGCGGGGATGTTGTACTCGCAACTGATCTTCACGTTCCCACGTGGCGTCTTCTACACCATTGTTCATCTATAATACCTTTACTAAGAGGATACTTTTATTACGAAACACTTACTCTTTTTGATCTAGGATCTGCATAGACTTCTCTTCATAGGTCAATTTCATGTCTAATTCTACTGATTGTTCCCTTAAGATGTGTGAAGGATTTGCTAAATACTTGTGTAGCATGGAAATTTATAACACGTCATGGATTATAGCCAAATTTTTGGGTAACTGTAGACGATATACCATCTCTTCAACTCTTTCAACTATCTCGTACGGCTTAATGTATCAGGGACTCAGCTTTCCTCGCTTCTTGAATCTTAGTACTCCCTGCCATGACGATATCTTCAGAAAAAATTTATCACCAATTTGAAACTCCAAGTCTTTTTCTCTTGTTATCTGCATAACTCTTCTGTCTATCATTAGCTATTTTCAATCATTGCCTGATAACTTGAATCTCTTCCAAAGTAATTTGGACAATTTCTGGGACGATAAACTTCCTTTCACCTACTTCATCCTAACAAACTGGAGTTGTGCAGTTCTTTCCATACAATGCTTCATATGGTACCATCATGATGCTAGTCTGATAGCTATTATTGTAGGCGAACTCTATTTGTGACAGATGAGTATCCTAACTCCCCTTAAACTCCATAACACACGCTCTGAGCATATCTTCGAGTGTCTGAATTGTTCGCTCAAACTGACCATCCGTTTGTGGATTAACGACCGTACTAAAACTCAATTTTGTGCCTAGAGCTTTCTGTAAGCTGGGCCAAAATCAAGAAGTGAACCGTGGATCACAGTTTGACATAATAGATACTATAACGCCATGGAATCATACCACCTCATCTACGTACAACTAGGCCAATTTATCTAAAGAATAACTGCTTCTAATGGGTAGAAAATGGCAGATTTTGTTAGTCCATCAACAATTACCCATATTGCATCATTGCCCATCTGGCTATGCAGAAGTCCTACCACGAAGTCCATAGTTATTCTCTCCCATTTTCACTCTGAAATCGAAAGGGGTTGCAAGAGCTCTGTAGGTTTTTGATGCTCAGCCTTTACTTGTTGGCAAGTTAGGCATCTTGAGACAAATTTGACTATTTTCGTCATACCCTTCCACCAGTAGTGCTCTTTTAAGGTACGGTACATCTTTGTGCTCCCCGAATTCATAGCATATGCAGACGAATAAGCTTCTTCCATAATCTCTCTTCTTAACTCATTTACATCCGGAACACATAACTTCCGACCTAAGGTTACTACACCATCATTTGGTTACTAAAAGATCATTTTTCTCCCCTAACACGATTTCATCCTTCAATTTAACTACCTGTAGATCTTGAGTCTATAGTTTTTTAATCCGATCAACCAGTATAGGATGGACCTGAAATGTGGCTAATAGTGCTCCCGTATCTGACAATTCTAATTTTATACCTAAAGACCTCAATTCTATCAATATTGATAGAAATACGACCTTCAAGTGAGCTATTGAACCGACAGGCTTTCTGCTGAGAGCATCTGCTACCACATTAGCTTTTCTTGGATGGTACTCTAGGGTACACTCATAGTCTTTAATAAGCTCCAGCCATCTTCTCTACTTCATATTTAATTCTTTCTGGGTGAACAAGTACTGCAGGCTGTTATGATCCGTAAAGATCTTACAAGGAGCCTCACACAAATAATGTCTCCAAATTCTTAGAGCAAAAACTATTGCAGCTAGTTCTAGGTCATGTGTAGGATAATTCTGTTCATGCTTCTTTAATTGTCTGGAAGCATAGGCTATTACTTTCTCCTTCTGCATCAGTACACAACCTAGACCATACTAAAAGCATCACAATATATGATAAATTTGTCCTTCCCCGACGGAAGTGTAAGCATTGAGGCCGAAGTTAACCTTCGCTTTAGCTCTTCAAAACTTTGTTGGCATGTTTTCGACCATACAAACTTTTCTTCTTTCTGGATTAGTTTAGTCAGAGGAAAGGCTATCTTTGAAAATTTCTTTACAAACTTCCTATAATACCCAGCCAAACCTAAGAAACTACAGACCTCCGTCACGTCCGTGTGCTGTCTCCAATTCACTATCTAGCCAGAACTGACATTTTCAGAGTTTGACATACAGCTGATGGTCCCTTAAGGTTTGCTAAAATCCTTAGATGTTCTGCGTGCTCTTCCTTACTACTTGAATAAACTAGTATATCATTAATAAATATTATCGCAAATTGATATAAATAAGATTGAAAACCTCTGTTAATGAGATCCATAAAAGTGGCTGGGGCATTAGTCAGCCCAAATGGCATAATCAAGAATTCATAATGGCTATATCGGGTCCTAAAAGTCGTATTGGAAACATTTTCTTCCCGAATCTTTAGTTGATGATAGCCTGACCTCAGATCTATCTTGAAAAATACTCTGGCTCCCGATAGCTGATAAAAAAATCATCAACTCTCAAAAGTGGTGTTGGGTATTGATTATTCTAGGGTGCTTGCATGTAGGATGTGTTCATCATACAAAAAATATACATATCTCATACATATATATGCACAGCGAAAATTAATACAATGAACACATGTAATACATATTTATAAAATGAAAAACGAGATTGAGAAATATAACTCATGAAGCCTTTGGATTAATTTGCTTGAAACCCATTTTGAAATAAAATTTTGATCAATCCTAGCAATCAACAAGGGTGGGTTTGATTGTCTGGAATAGTAGTATGTTAATCTAGTATTTTGTTTAACTCTTAAACTTGATTCAAAGTTAAACTCTTTAACTTAGTTAAATTTGTTTTTCATTTTATTTAACTCTTGAATAAATAAAACAAATCTATTTTAGTTATTAGATTTAATAATCATTTATCTATTTGTTTTGTTGTTCTAGCAATTAAAACACAAAACAAAGAATTTCAATTTCTCAAGTTGAAATGGCTACCAAAATTGCAAAATCTAAAAACCTAAAAATTTTGAATTTTGAATTTCATTTCTCTTTATATACTAATGCATAAATTTCAAACTAATTTGAATTTCATTTGCACTTAATTTAACTTAACCTAACCTTAGTTAATATTTAACCTTAGGTAGGTTAGTTTAACTTAACCCTCAAGTTAAATAAATATTTAAATATTCTAATCATAGTTAACTAATTTAACCATGGTTATGTTAACCTTTACTTGACCATTAAGTAAGGTTAACTTAACTTAACCATATAGTTAACCTTTAACCATAGTTAAGTTAAGTCAAGTCATTTATTTAACAATTAAATAAATAAATATTTATTTTAATTATTTAAAAATTAAATAATCATAAAGTAAAATTACATTTATATCCTTACTAGGTTACTAAGTTAACCTAAAGCGAGTCCTATTATTTAACCATATACTTTAGTTAACTTAACCTTAGTAATTTGCTGAATTATACTATATTGAACCATTCAATACAGTAAACTGCTCAAGTGTTCAAATAGTACATTTCATATTAGGACTTTTTAGGTCTACACCCAATTTATCAAATGAACCTATTTCATTAATCCGTAATCGATGCCCCACGCACACGTTACGAATATTACAAATCAGCATGTAAATCTATACAAGTTGAGGTCATAACGTATATGTATAATCCTTCCATCATTTATACCCTGGATGTGCGGGGATATAGATTAGCATCGTCAAATCTCCATTTGCTCATCTATTATTTTATCTCCAGATTCGTATCTCAATAAACAATATACGCAAACACTTTTGTTATATTGTTTAACCCTATGGAAAACTCTTTTCTCGAGTTTATGCTTGTGGCCACAAGACTTTATTAAATACAATCTCAGAGTATCGGATATACAACTTACCTACGTAAGCTGACGGATTCCGTATCTACGCACACCAAACTCCATGAGCATTGGACCATACCCAGCGACACATAGCGGTCAGACCATGAAAGGTCTCTGACATATGTGAAACCAAAGCATGGTGGATCACTCACAAGACCACCTTGGCGCTTAGGTCAAAGGACCACGAATACTACTCCACTCGAGAGAACCTTCATTTGACGACTTCATAGGATATCTATTGGGGTCCTCATGAGTCTGTTCAGTATCCAGTCCTAATTGGATACCTACATGCCTATATAAGCTCTAAGCTTATGGTCAGCTAAGAACAACCATCTGAACTAGTCAAATATAGACATATACTAATCTATATTATTTGAATTCATCGATAGACCTGCATTAATGATTATAGATTAGGAACATTGTGTTTGAGACATACTTACATAATGACATTTTTTAGCACCTATTGCAACTCTTTGTAACTATGTCATTACAAGTATACTCTCAGGTCTTTGTCCCATTATAGACAAAGTTCTAACTCTTTAGAGTTTGCTGACTCTTATAATCTGCTAACTCTTAACAGTGCCAACTCTTAGCATTTATAACTCTCAGCTTTGCTATCTATTAGGTCTGGTATAAACTCCTTTAAACCAGATCTGAACTCTTTCAGATCAAACAATGTCTGTAATGTTACAAGCATTATACCATATAAATACGATATTAACAATTTTTATTCGAAATATTTATTGTATAAATATTAACAATTAATATTCATACAATATTGAAATGACACATGAGCACCAGGTCCAACAAGTGGATATTGATTTTGCACCGTTACTTTATTCAGTTCCCTGTAATCAATGCATAATCTCATACTTCCGTCTTTCTTCTTTACAAAAAAATCGGTGCCACCCTAAGGAGAGGTACTCAGTCTAATGAAATCCTTATTCACCAACTCTTCCAACTGAACCTTCAGTTCTTTCAATTCTGAGGGAGCCATTTTGTAGGGGGCTTTGGAAATTGGTTGCATTTCAGGGGCTATTTCTATTTTAAACTCTATCTCTCTATCTGGGGGCAAGCCCAGAAGATCCTCTGAGAATACATCCAAAAACTCTCTAACTACTGGAATATCCTCTAATTTTGTTCCACCGTCTCTTACTTCTATGGCATATACTAAGTACCCCTGACACAATTTTTGAAGCATCTTTCTTGCTCTTATTACTGACACCATACTGGCAGAAAGTGATTTTTTCACTCTTTAGAAAATGACTTCCGTTTCCCCTGAGCTACATAATCTAACATTTTTTCGGAAATAATCCACTGAGGCTAGATATTTAGACAACCAATCCATCTCCAAAATCACATCAAAATCACTGATGGCCAGCACAATCAGACCTGCCATAAACTTTTGGCCCTCAATACTAATTTTACTATCCCTATACACCATTTCTGCCATAATGGTGTCTCTTGTAGAAAGAGACACTACTACTGCACAATCCAATAACTGAGGCACTATACTAGCATTTGCAGCAAACTCCATAGAAAAAAAAGAATAGGTCACTCCAGAATCTATCATTACATAAGCATCTCAATCAAAAATTGACATCATACCTGTCACAACTTCTGGGGCCGCATCCGCCTCCTGCTGGGTCACTGCAAATACCTTAGCCTGGGTATAAGGTCTGCTTTGCGGTCCTCTGAATAATCCTCCTCGTCCGACTTCTCTATTAAGCTAGCTTAAGCCGCTTGACCTTCTGAATTGGGGACCACCTCGAATCTGTCATCGGCCACTGCTAGTCTATCTCGGAGTTGGTGGCTTATCTTTTGGCTTACTGCTAGCTCTCTTTCATGTAGTGGCCCTCTTGACCACACTTATAACAATCGGTAGTCTCTTTTCTACAATCCCCCGAATAGGCCTTGCCACATTTATTACTTGCCGAAAAATTCTTCCAACTCTTCTTAGTACTTTAAAATTCGACCGATGGTTGCCGAATGGAAGCTTGGCTAGATTGAGCTATTTGGCTTGGTTTTTAACTGCTAGACCATGTAGATCTCTCATCTATTCATGTGAATTTACTAGGCCCTCATCAAGAACCACCTAACCAACCTCTTTTCTGGCCCTGCTGTTTCGATTTAAGGATGGCCACCATACTTCTTTCAACTCAATTTGCAGCTTCTACCAATGCTCCATATTGAGTGTAGGCTGCCAATACAATGTACGCCCTGATCTGAGGATTGAGACCCACTGCAAACTGATAGCCTTCTGCTTTACATTATCAACTATAAAGAGAACGACACAGATGAGCTCTATAAATTTCTTCTCATACTCTGCTACCGAGAGAGAACATTGTTCCAGCTTGAAAAACTCTTCTATCTTCGCATCTTTATAACTTTTGGGGTAAAAATTATTCAAAAATTCCTTTTTGAAAAGCAACCAAGACACCTTATCAGCATTCCTCATTTGCAAGGCATTCCACCAATCTTTCGCTCTTTCTTTCAATAGAAATGCGGAGTATATCACCATCTGTTCTTCAGTACATCCCATAACTTGAAATGTTTTTTTTCATTGTTCTTTAACAATGATAGGGCTTTCTCGGGGTCTCCGGTACCATCACACGGCTTAGTGCCCAATTTCTTGGCACGCTCAATGGACACTTCGGTCTCTCTCGGCTGCTGGATTGCTGCTACTAGAATCTGGGCCATTTGATCTATATTTACGTTTCCACCCTCTTGCTCAGTAGGTTGAGATGATTCAGGACAGGTCTGAGGGTAGGAACATTTACCGACTCATTCCCTTGCACTTCTTCAGATGCAAGAGCCTCCGTAGCTGCTCTTCTAGTACGTGGGCCTCCACGACGATGCATATTTTCTGTGAATTTAATAATACAAATGATTATCAAATGCATAGAATTTAATTTACTAAACTTGAAAAATATGCATGCAATTTCAAAAGTCTCATTCTAAAAATGAACTTTTTAACTAAAAACATCAAAAATCATGCTTTGATACCACTCTGATAGGACTCGGTCCGAGACCCTCTACAACAGATCCCAGCGGCCCTGTCGAAACCTCGACGGATGTTCTTTAGAATATAACTGGGTAAGTTGAGAAATTTCGCGAGGCAAACCGTTTTTTTTGTTCTTGCTATTATTAAGAAAATCTTGGCATATTCATGAAAATGACATCTTAATTTTAAAAAAAATGGACAGAGTTTCCCCTATTTTTCAGAGAATCCAATATACAACCTGTAAAGAAATTGCACTTCTAATTCAAACACTTCTCAATACTATCAAATAGGACCTCCAGTCCTTTTCAAACCAAATCCAACTCAACTTAACAATTTCATTATAAACATAAAACTGAAATATTGATATAACAGTGAAACGATCATCAAAATATCAAAATATCTTCTTGGTTATCCAAAACATATGTACAATGCACAAATCTAAAACTACTATGCCGAAAGAAAAAGAGTGCTACAAGCACATTTACATATACAAAATGATCTTCAGATTTAGCCCACTAATCAACGATAGGAAAATTAGTAGCTTGTGCACCGAGACCTGCACCTGGAAAGGGGGTTTAGAAAATATAAAACACAAAATGAGTGAGCTAAAAGAGCCTAATGAGTGCATTTAATATTTGAAATAAAATAACATCATGCATAGATAGTAAATTCTAAAAGACATGCATAAATCATGCTTCTAAAACTGATGTAAAGCTGTAAAATGGTTTCTAACGTCATATGCTGAGGAAATCTTACCGAGCGGGTTTTATCTACATCTTAGGAAAACAATATCTAAAATCTGTATAACATAAATAACTGCTATGTGCATATAAATGCATAAAATGCTATTGGTATATCGAAAACTAGTAAAGTCCTCGCTCGACCATTTTCTTTTTAAACTATACCAATAGTAACCTTAAAGCTCTATACTCACGTAGCGAATCAACTAGCACCGCACATGTGAGTAGGTTACGAGGCACCTCAACTAACAGCACACACAATGACATCTCAAGACATCTCACTGGCTATGCAGTGGAATCCTACATTGCATACATATAGCGCGACAATACCCCGTACACATAGAGCGACTCACATAACTCAACACCCAAATTTCCCAGAGTTAGTGACACACCCCCCATAACCTGTCCATGTGTACGGGATATACCGGTCGGGTCTAATACAATCACCACAATTATCATCTGAGGGTACCATTGGTCTTTAAAATGAATGCAGTAATTTTAAAACTGTTTCTTAAACCGAACATATAAAATCATATCTATCAATATATATCAAGATCATAAATTATGGTTATGCATTAAAAGCTAATAAAACATACATTTTCATTATGCGAAAACATAATAATCGAAAGATAAAAGAATTGATAGATTTTCACTCATAGTCGCTCCGCAGTCAATTTTGCTCCTGATTTTTGCTCCCGTTACCGCTCTCAGTTATCTTTACCTACACGCCATATATGGCATTTAGAACTAATTCAAACACTAGAATCCTATTTAACTACTAAATGCTCTAAACGGCATACAAAGCCTGGATGGATACTACTTTTAAATTTTTATTTACGGATTCATTTAATTTAATCTAACTCACCATCCGACACCTTGAAAATTATTAAACGCCTTATAACTATGTTGGACATAATTGCCCTTCACCTTTTTAAAATAGACAATTATGTCCCATTTTCCTCAATTTTGGTTTTTTCCTCAACCATATACATTCAATATGCATAAGGCACCATTTACACACAACAACTCAATCAAAACACTACTCAATCCTTAACTTCCCTAAAGTGGCAGAATTTTACCCTAGGTTCCAACCCATTTCTTTTCTTAATTTCTTGGTCCAATTACATCAAAATCAAGTCAATTTCATTCTAATGCCCTAATTACAACCTATTGAAGTCTCTACATTCAAATCACCCAAAACTCTAATTCTTACCTTGTCAATTTATTCAATTTCATGACTCCTTCAAGCTCCACACTAGAATTCAACTAAATCTAAACTAAGAATTCACACAAGAACATCAATTGAAGCAGTCTTGAAAGTTCACATATGAATCTCTTAAAACAATGCTTTTCTTACCTCTTTTTCTTGGATTTTCACTAATGGAGACTTCAATTGAGCTTAGGAATTAGTATGTAACCTTATTTTAGCTTTATCAAGCATTAAAAAAAAATTGAAATTTCACTATAGCAGCACCTCCAACACTTGCACGAATTTTGCTCTCTTTTGCTCTAAATGTTTGCTTTTTACTCTCGTGAAAAATCTACACACTTCCAAGATATATATAGTGCTCCCTTAATTGACCATTTTGCCCCTCAACTTACTCTAAATTTTTAATTTGCCATTGGTTGGAAACTAAGTATGTAATTGGTTCCTTTGTAACTATTTAGTTAGAATAGTTTAAGGAACTAACTAGAATTTCCAACTTTGCAATCTATGAGATTGCTTCTAATTGGTCTGTTCTTTAATATATGATTGTATTTCTCAACAAAGGCTTGTTCTATACACAACCCTTAAATAAAAATTCATGTAGTAATTTCAAATTTCCTTTTTCAAGCGAATAGAGAAAAATTTTTAAAATATTCTAGGGTTGTCCGAGGCTCCGACTGCATGTGAAATTATCAAATTAGGTCTAATATTCTCATGCACACCATAAAAAAAATATTTCTAATAGGGTTAAAAAAATTGGGTAACCCTACGGTGTGTTCATTACTCTATACCAAAATCTAAGCGCCAATACTACTAATAGAAATTGGATATTACACGTATGATTCTGCTGACTTCTCAATTTTTGGCAACCTTCTCACCATTTTCTTTTGCTTTAGAAGTTTTAAACCGTCAAAGTTTAGATGATTGTACCTTTTATGCAATAACCAAGTATCTTCTAGGGCTTCTCTTTTTATTGCAACAATTGAGTCACAATGAAGGTCAAGTGTAAATTTTCTATTTCTTTCCACCTTGACATGAGCAATCACTTGTCTTTTATTTTTCTAACTTAAATGGTGTAGCCATTATTTTTAAAATAGACACAATCTCCATTTTTAACAAGTTGCTCTACACTAAGTAAGTTTTGATTTAGTTCAGGAACTAACAACACATTGTTAACATATTTGGTTCCTTTTCTAGTTTTGATAGCTTTTTTTTCCAATTTCTTTTGATTGTACAACAGCCTCATTTCCCATTTTTACTTTAGGTGTGACAAAACAATCAACATCAGTAAAGATTTATTCATCACCTGATATGTGATTATTGCATTCGCTATCAAGATAGCATGAGCTTTCAAGGATAGAGGCTACATTCAGGGATGCAATTGAGGGGAAAGGATTTGCACTTAAAGAACTTTCTGCACGTTTTATAGTGGGTGCTGCTGCAATGTCATTTAGACGTCATTGCGTTGGGCATAAATTTCACCCATTCTTTGGTTTTTGGTCTTCAATGCTGCATCGGCCTTTATCCACGGCTGAATGTGAAATATATAACATGTTTCCTTCTCTTTCTTCTTCTTTATGAAAGAAATTTTCTTGATTTATTACTTTAAACTTCCATACCTTTTTAGTATGCCCATATTTTTTTGACAAAAATAAGATTGTGGTTTCCCTAGAAACCAACAACTTGAAGTATCATGATTTGATTTCTTGCAAATTTTGCAAGATGATTTGTTGTCATCTTCGGCATCTCTGTTGCTTGAATCTCATTTTCTCAATTTCTTCCCATTCTTGAAAAATCTTTAAAGGTTGAAAGAGAGCTTTGATTGAAAGGTGCTCTCAATAGAATACTCGTTGTGTTTTAATCTTCTTTGTTTATATAACTCTAAAGATCCCATCACTTTCTCAACTGTCAAAGTGCTAAGATCTTTAGATTCTTTGATCATAGTAACATGATCAAAATTTTTAGGAAAACTATTTAGAATTTTTTTCAATGACATTTTAGTCTGTGAGTTTTTCACCAAAAGATCTTAATTTATTTACTACTTCAATCACTCTTGAGAAGCAGTCTCTGACAGCTCCATTATCCCTTATCCTGAGATTTTCAAACTCCCTACGTAAGGATTGAAGTTTGACGGTTCTTGCTTGGTTGTCTCTTTGAAATTCTTGCTCAAGAATTTTTCAAGCTTGCTTAGTTGTAGTAGCTCTCATGATTCTTGGAAATATGACAGTTGAAACTGCATTTTGAATTTTTAAGAGGGCTCTTGCATTGATCCTCATTGTTTCAAGAACTTCCTTTTCTAGTGCAAAAATTTGATTTTCATTTTTAGGATTTTCAAATCCTTTGTCAACCATACTCCATAGCCTTTTAGCCATGAGTAAGGTTTTCATTTTAACTTCTCAGAATTCATAATTCTCTCCTAAAAAATTAGAAGAGTAGAATAGGAGAATGAATTTTCTGCTACAGAGGAAGACATCACTTGGATTCTTTATGTTACTAAAATGCCCAGATTTTGATCTTCAAAACCTACTTTGATACCACTTTGTTGGAATTTAAGTTGTAGTGTTTAATGATTATGTTTGACAAAAATAAAATAGAAATAAAATCAAAATAGAAGTTTTCCTCTTGAGTTGCTACTATAGAGCTAAAATGTTTTGTATTTTCTATTTTTGTGTTTTCTACAATACATTTCTTTCATTAATAGATGCGTACAACAAATGCTAGAACATCTATTTATAGATGTTCTACAATTTAAGTTGCCAACCTTCACCTACATTAACATAGTTTTCAAACTAAATTTATTGGACTACATCATTTTTCTATTTTGGACAGTAAGAATTAATTGATACAACAAACATCTCAAGTAATTCTGCACCAACCATCTGAAATTTTCTGACTAAAGTGTATTAATTTTTTAACACAAACTAGGCTTCTTAGACCCTTTTATTGACTTTTAATTTTTTTTATTATCTTTTTATAACAACAATAGCAGTGCAAATTTCTCAAACATTTGTGCTACATGGGCATCGAATTGTTAGGTGAGCATCAAATGACCTAGCCTTTAGAAATTCACTTGCTTCCCGTTGTTTGTAGAAAAGACGGCTTTTACCTTTCTGGAAGAGGGAATCTGATACATTTGTTGAACGTAGAACATCATAAAAGAGAAGGTATTGGTTGTAACAAAAAATGATGATCGGCTTAGTAGCAGTTAGGGATATGAGAATAGCCACCGAGATCATTCCGTCCTCAAAGACAATGAAAAATGCTGTCGAAAACACTACCATCATCGCTATTATTGATATGAAAAGTGTTGCAAGCCCAAAAAGCAACTTTCTTGGCAACAACAAGAGAAAATCTTCTTCTGCATATCGCGAAGTGAGAACGGATAAGAAGGTCACTATTGAGGTGGAGGAGGTTACTAATGATATTACGTCTGACATGACAAAAATCTTGAAGGAAATCTTTTTAAGGAAGAAAGGATGGCCTGTGTCATCTTTGTTTCCACCTGGTACTGTGAAAGCCGCAGCGAAAACAACTGTGGTGATAAGTGTTGCCACAATCATGCAAGATGTTGCAGTATCCTTCATCCATTTCTCACCTTTTTCTCTTATCTTTTAATGGTTCTCTGTAAATAAAGCTCTCGGTGTAAACCCTTCTTTGTTTTTAGCTTCAGCGTGCCATGGTTGAATAGCTTTACTCACTTCCTACAGAAAAAAGTTTTGGAAAATCTTGTCATAAGAAGCGAATGAATAATATAACAACTTGCAAAATGTTCACAGAAATACATAAAATAATAGAAATTATCTGGTGTTGTAGTTTGCATACTTAAAATATGAATTTAATTTATATTGCTTAGTATAGCTAAAGTTTGTGTTCCTTCTTCGCCTATTTTTTAGTTATATACCACTGTGTGGGTTGTATCCGTATTCTTAAAATGTGCAAAATGATTGTAAATTGATTACAGAAAACAAAAAATTCTAAGGTAAAATGGTTCAAATACACCCGTCAATGGAAACTATATATCATATATTTCAAGCTCTCTTTAATATATCCCAATCACTAATAAATGTCAGGCGCCCAATAATGTAATCATATATTAAAATGGTGAAATTAAAAGATAAATGAAAGTTAAAATAACAGAACAATGTCGCATTAGTCTATATAAAGAAATTAATATGATTAGTCTGTTATTGGAGTGATGAGTTCAGCAAAAATTTTACCTGAAACCACAATAACTCTCGCTGTAACTGAAGAGCTGCTCCTGATACAATATTGAGCCGATCAGGAGGTGCCAACATTCCAGCTAAATGCAAAATATTGTTTTCCCCTTCGTCTTCGAACGCAACTATCAAATCCTTAAATGAACCTATCTCATATATGAGCTTGAAGATGTCCTCTCGTCGATTTAGAACAGCGATGTGAAATATGGTATAATTATCCTTTTTATTATTAACTTTCCACATGAGATCAGGATATTCACGAATAAGTATTGATAGGAATTGATCGTTTCCTTGTTTTGCAGCATCAAAAATTAGTTGACCTGGAGATGCAATTAGTTTCGAAATTTTCGAGTCACTCAACAATACAACTTTTTCCCAAAGGCGTTCGACTAATAGAAGGGCTTGCATATTTTTGTTTTCTACATCTTTGGCACCTGAAAATTTGGATTGTAAAACCCAAATACAACGAAATAAAATATTACAAGTTATGATAATTGCTAAGAACTCTGGTATGGAGTTCATACAACGACACGTTTTTACGGAGTTTAAAGGACTAACCCAGATTGAAGCGTCTCCTAAAAAATCCTGACTTTTGATTGGTGAAGTTAGAAGACATTAGATGCTTTCGAGCCAAGGCATGCAGTGCTGTCTCATCATTTCTCGCACGAGCGGTGGCTAATTCTGGGTGATCTGTGAGCAACTTCCGGGCATCATCTGTGTAAAATTTGGCAGAAAACTAAAGCAAGAGAATATAAAATTGTCTTCCTCACACTGAGTATGTAATTTGTATTTCTTGACATATGCAAGTTACATAAAAGAAGTCAATTGATGTAGGATACATTGCAATAGTAGACCAGTCACAAATCAACTAGTCACCAAAACGACATGTCGTGTCTATAATTAATATTTCAGTTAAAATTGGTATAATATTTCATTTTGGAAACTATCTTCCATAATTGAGTTGGATTTTAATTATTTATTTATTTTTGCTTATAAATGAATCTAATAATTTAATTTAAAAAAACAAATTGCGTATAATAAGTCATTGAATGTAGTCAGAGTTTTTGGATTTTATTAATATAAAAGGTCCTTTCGGCTTCAAGTTTGTAATTCTCTTTTTATCAATGAAACTCATATTATTACCCTGAAACTCTTGTTTCTTTTATTTGAACGTTTTTACTATATCATCAATGATACAAAAATAAAAGAAAAAATTTATAGGAAATTCAGAAATAAACAATCTGAAATAAGAGAGTGAAATTAGGCAAATCCTTTGATGTTCTGAATATTAGAGACTTAGATTTGTTCTTTCCTAATACTATGTGAACATTTTGTTCACATCATGCATAATCTAGAACTCTTAGTACTGCACAAAACCAAAGCATCTTTGGCACAATCTAAAAATTGGGACAAATAAAGATAAAGAACAGTGCTTACCATACAAATCTGTGTTGATCAAAGTGACAAGCAATTCAATACGATCCTCTTCATTTAAGAAATCTTTAGTTTCTTGATAAAGGTACTCTACCATATCTTTATGGCCCAATGATGCAGCCAGGTCAATCGGTAACCCACCATCTCTATCTCTAACCATTGCTATTGCTTTATTTTTCTCCATCAGTACTCTGGCAAGTTTTTCCATTCCAGACGCAGCAGCAAGAGAAAGAGCTGTAATTCCAGTCTCATTTGTCTGAGCTAAGTCCTCTTTCTTCAACATTTTCACAAGCTCCTTCACAAAATCCGTACGCTTTGCCCCAGCTGCAATGTGAAGAGCAGTGTCTCCTCTTTTTGACAGATCAACACGAATCTCATCTCTGTGTACCTCATAAATACGCTTAGCCACTTGCCAGTCGCCATTTAGCGCAGCTCGATACAATCTTAATCGTCTAGATCTTATTTCTGGATCTGTCAATTAGAAATAAAACGTGTCTTGAAAATGAAATTAATAGTATAGTTATATCATAGTGTGTTTATCAGTTTTTGTTAATATTTTAAATTCGATATTTTTTAGAAAAAAAATCAATGAAATGCTGTAGACTTTGTATATTATGTCAAAAAGTTTTTTAAAAAACATTTGATTAAGTTAAATTAATAGTCAAAATTTGTCTTTAAATTAAAAGGAAAAAAAATTTGAAAATCCAAATTCGTTAAATTAAATCATATTCAAAACGAAGTGAAAAAAAAAAGACTTTTGTTTTCATTTTTCTTGCACAAAATAAAAGTAGATATTTAAAATTTTATATCTATCTACAACGCTATGTGGGATCATGTTATTGTGTGTAGTTAGTAGATTTTTAACTTCAAATTGTATCAAATTTTCTTTTGGGAGTTTTATTAATATTGTTGTTGTTGTTGTTGCATTTTTATAATGCTTTTTCTACGGATACTAGCCTTAACACTAATTTCTATTAAGAATAAGTCTTTGCACTAATATCAATTTGTTGGAATATCTTTGGAGTGCGATTAGTGCTAAGGCTAATATCCGCAACAAACTGGTATCATAGCCAAAGTGAGAGAATATACTTAAGTGGTATTAAACATAGCAACTCACAAGTATGAAATAGAGAAGTTTAATAGGTAGAATGATTTCAATCATAAAAGATAAAGATTATGACTCTACTAGTGAGTAAAGAGTTAAATTCAACCATTAAAGAAACCCAAGAAACTACTAGCAAAGAGAAGAGACCTGTGAAGTCTAATAAGTTAGATAGAGAAATAATTCAAAACAGAGCCCATAGTACCATAGTTTTATCATTAAGTGATGAAATGCCAAGGGAAGTGGCTAGAGAGATGATGAAAATTAGCTTGTGGGAAAAGCTTGACACTCTTTACATGACTAAGTCATTGGAAAATCATCTAATGTCAAGAGGAAGTTCTATCAGTTATCTATTGTTGATGAAACTTTAATAAAAGACCATATTGATGCAATTAATAAGATAATCATAGATCTTAAGATAGTAGACAAGGCCAACATCGTATTATGTTCATTATCCTCAAGTTATGAGCACTTTATGGATACACTTATGTATGGTGAGGAGATTTTAAAAATGTTTGATGTTAAAAGCTGACTAAACTCAAGAATTGGGAAAGAGATCAAAATTTAGTAGTGCAACAGGTTTGGTTGCAAGAGAAAAGAAATAGGGAATGGGAAAAGCAAGGTTTAGAGAATCCCTTATCAAGTGCCATTATTTCTTACAAAGATAACACTTCTTGGATGAACAAGCAAGGGTTAAAAACATAAGCCAAATGCAAGAAGGAATAAGGAAAGCACGAGAGGAGATTTGGTTACATCTGAATGTTGCAATATTGGGAACTCAACACTATAATGATAATTACAGTATGCTCAATGCTTCAGCATTGGTTCAAAGATGTGTTATCGCCCTAGCAATGGAAATTGAATGCCGCAGTGTTGTTTATTTAGGTAAACTCTATTTTTGGATAGAATTACATCTTAAAGTTAGTTTAGACTCTTACAATGTGAAAACTCTTATTCTAACTAGGTTTAGGATTTTTAAGAACTTTGTAAGCACTATATAAACCCTTGTAACCCCTTTGAATTTATCAAGCATTTGAAAGCATTGGAGAGAGACTTTAAGAGAAAGAATAGAGAACTAGAGAGCCTTGAGCACTGAGTATGTAATAGAGTATCATAGATAGTGGTTAAGTTTTGAGTGAATAAAAGAAACATAAATAGATCATTTGAGAGCTCATTATTCATTGTATTTCTTGATAATCTCTTATAAAAGATCTTTATGATATGTGTCTTTTGTGAATTAACAAGATATGCTAGGATCTTATGATCCACGGTGGATCTAGGCTTTTATTACTGAACCATGTAACTTGATTATCTGATTGTTTTATCTTTATGGTGATCTTGTTCTTATTCATTATGTGCTTATGATTGAAAGCTTTTACATTTGTTTAGGGTTTATTTAGAGTACAAACCAAAAAAATTCCAACAAATTTATATTTGTGCAAATGCAAACATTGATTCCTAAGAAGGATTAGTGTTAAGGCTAATATCTACATCAATTTTGATTAAACTAAATGGAGAGTAATGTAGTACAAAATTTGAGTTTGCAATGATAGTATTCTATTAAACATAAAAAAAAAAATAATAAAAGACAACTACCGTTGTTTCTTTAAAATTTTCATATATATAATTATTTTAGTAAACCTTTTAGAATTATCTATTACCTTTTTTGGCTTATATTTAAGAGTAAATTAAAACAAAAAATGATTAATTATCCCCTTAAAAAGAGTAATAAATAATTTTACTAAAATTAATAAAAAAAGTAGTCTATATATAAAAAACAAACCATTGAGTAGAGATGATCGTTTTCTCTAAAAATTACGTTTGTTATTAATTTATTTTATTTTATTTAGCAAGCAGTTGTAGCATTGTGATATGTTTGTGGAGAATGTCGTAGCAATGATGTACATATACAAGAAATAAAGTAATATTAAATTATCGTGGTTTTCGTTAGTCTCATTGAAAAAAATTTGATTCGTCTCTTTTGTCTTCACTTTTTCACTTTGTCAAAAAGGCAACAAAAAGGAAATGGCTATGTAGAAACAAGAAATAAAGTAAGAGTAAAATATCATAGCGTACCAGGCAGTTGTTCGTCATCTGGAGGTGATCCAACACTTTGCTCAATTTCTATAAAAATGTAATAATCAATAATGACACCTAAAAATGTCAAACTTCGATAAGAATTGAAATAATGACACTCTGAATGAGCTTAGATGTTTGATCTAAGGTAAAATTCAGATAGAAATTAATCTTAATATTGATGTCAGTAACTGAAACCAAAAACAAATGCTGCTGCATTTTACCTTGTTTCCTGTGCTTGGCACCATGAACAATTTCTTGCATTAGATTGATCACTATGTCTTGTTGTTTTAAGAGTTGCTCCATCATACTTACTATGGGGTCAACCTATTCAGATGTGCCCTGCACAGTTTGCGACATTTTTTTTTGTCTAAGTTTAGTTTAGAAGGATCAAATATTAATTACTAATTAATTAAAAACTCAAGATTTATGTTAATACTTAAAGTCAAAATTTGAAGCTAAAGTATCATCACCCACTGTATATAAGCAATTATGCTGAATATAAAACAATTAACACTTTGTAAACGTTACTACTTAGGATCTCTATATAACTATATAATAATATACTAAAAATTATATTTAACATATTCATATAAAATAGGGCATGGGTTTGAGACATAATTCTATTCCTACCTTATTAATAATTTAAAAAATATATTTTTTATACTTCACCCATTTTTAAGGAGAGTCATTTCCGAAAAGTCTTTTGCCATGTGTAACATTTATTTTTACTGTTTATAGTGCTGCGATGGCATTGCGGAGATTGTAATCAGAAAAGAAAATCGGGTAATGACAATTGGGTCCTTGATTTCTTTCTGAACAGCAAACAAGGACGTTGTTAGTACTATTTTAACAAACAGATCCCTAGCATTAGATTGACTACTTCAAATACATTATAAGCCCTCTAATTTATTTGTCTATAACAAACAAATCCTTAAAGTAAAAAAGAAAAGTAAAAAGAGAAAAGTGGCAAATAAAGACTTCATAGAAAGTTTAAAGAGTTTACCTTTGTATATGTGAGCGTTCTAATTCGCAGCTCCAGAGGAAAATGTATCTGCAAAGAGGCCTGAAGTAGAGCAAATAAACGAAAGGTCAAGAGAGATTAATGGAGCTCAAGCTGAGAAGAAGTGAAGCACCACTTCATTTATATACTACTTCGGGAATTAAGTATTTAGACATTTATATACTTTATTCCACACTGATTTGACTTGTGAAAATAAAATATAGTCTTCGATATAAGTATTTGAAGGGTCCATTTGACATTTCTATAATTTTGCTTGACTTTAAAAGCACAATATGGACGCCACTATCTGTCCATTCTTATTTTTATTTATATTCTTAGTTGTGGCTTCAAAATCAGAAGAACATAATATGAAGTGGATATTAAAATTTTATTATATGAATATTATTTTAATTTTTTTATTTAAAGTTAGTAGATCATTCAAACAAATTATTTTTTTATTCAATAAATTACCTTTTTCACCCCCATTTTGTGACTAAGAAAGTCCACCTACCAACATGTTGGTGGGTTGGTGGGCTTCTTGGTGTGGAAATTTGCAAGTAAATAATTCAGTCAATTATCATCAACGACCGTCGTCAAAAACCTGGGTCAACACTCTGTTTTGTCGATGTCTCCTTCAAATAGACTTAATTCTTCTTCTTCACGTTATAATACAACTACTCAATACCTATGATTTGTTTTTTTTTTTTTTAATTAATATTACATGCGGTGGCGGAGTCAAAAAAAATTGTTCAGGGCTACTTTTAAATTTTTTATAAATTATTAAATAAATTAAGAATAATTTTAGTATTTTCATATATATTTACAGTATTCTCTATATAGATTATTTTATGTTATTAGAAAAACAATAGGGAAAATGCTATTTCAGTCCCTACTTCGGTCCCTACTTTTATAGATTTATATTAATTTAGTCGTCACTTTTTTAATATACACTATATTAGTTTCTGTAGGGATGTTTTTGCTAATTTTTTATTATTATTTTTGTCTTTGAACAACTATTATTTTAATCTCTACAATGACTAATATGGTATATATTAAAAAATGAGAATAAATATGGTATATATCTACAAAATCAAAGACCAAAATAACATTTTCCTAAAACTATAATATATAAAAGTACTAGTTGATTCAACTAATAAAATTGTATAGAAGTATTATAAGAGTTTTGAGATAAAGACATAAATATACCAATAATTTGATAATCTACTAAAATTAATTTGCTCTTTAAAAAATGAAGATGATTCAAAATAAAAGTGAAAATGAGCAATCTAATCTTTGATTTAAATATTTACTGAAAGATAAAGGATAGCGGATATTGATAAAAATAACAATAAAAGATTAAAAAAATTAAAAATAAAAATATTAATTTTTAACTTGAGTTTTACATAAGAAAAGTGAACTTGCAACGTGCACATGATGGCTTAATCTAGTGGTCAAATGTGCACTTTTTTAGCTGGGATTTGAGTCTTAATAAATGCTAAGATGGTATAATAATTTTCTCTTTATTTAGGGGTCATTTTCCTAACTCATTTATGGAGTCTATATTTTCATAAAACAAAATCTCTTATTCCATTCTTTTATAGAGTCCATGTTCCCTTTTACGTGGTCCACTTCGCAATATGGGATATAATTTCTTCCCTTCTTTGTAGTACTTAAAAAAATAGTGGACTTGGAAAGTTTTTTTATTAGCTTGTAAAAAGTTAGCTTTTTGTCACTTTAAAATTAGTTAATTCAAATTATAAAACACTTAGTGTTTTGGGGACTGCAGAGATCGTCTGCTGACTTGAGTGACAATTTCTAAATAAACTCAAACAAAATATTTTGTTCAAGTGTTGTACAGGTGTTGTCTACAAGTGAGTTTTAAAGTTCGTATAGGAGCTAATTTTCTTATTTTAAAGTTATTAGATTGATTGTGCAATTTTTTTTAATTTGTGGGAGAAAAATGATTGAGAGAATTGAAAGAAAATGAAAATTAAAAATAAAAAAGAAAAATATAAGAAAGTAAATTTTAAAAAGAAAAAGAAAACAAAAAGATGAATTCAAAACAATAATAAGATTTTAAGATTTTGCAGAGTTTGAAAAACAATAATGATATAAATTTTTATGGCCAGACAAACAACCAAGTGTTTACAACCAAGTGTTTATGTTTTTTATCGTAAAAGTTGTAGACAATTAGTTAAATTATCTAATAAAATTTTAGAATTGCGCTTAATCAAAATTCATTCCTGCCCTTATAAGCTCAGCTTAGAAGTTTTGTTTTCTTTTTTTGTTTTATTTATTGATGATCATTCTAAATTTTCTTGACTATTTCTATTAAGACAAAAATCTAACCTTTTTGAGTGTTTATTGAAATTTCCAAGACAGATGAAAAATCACTTTGAAAAATAAATTGAATTATCTCAAATGGATGCGGAGAATTCTCATCACATGCTTTTATACAGCACCTTGAGCAATGTGGTATCTAAAGATATATTTTATATGCATATACTCCTGAGTAAAATGGCATTGATGAAAGAAAGTATCACCATATAATTAAGACAACCTTAACCATGATGTTCAATGCCTTATTGCCTTTAAAATTTTTGATAGATGCTTTCACAGTTGTTCTCCACATCATAAATGGATTCCCTTTATATGCTTTTAATAAAACAAAAAAGCCCTTATGAAACACTGTTTAACAAATCTTCTGACAATAGTAGATTACGAGTATTAGGGTGTTGTAGCTTTCCTTATCTTAGAAAATATAGTCATAACAAATTTAATCATAAATCATATTCATATGTTTTCATTAGGTATAGCCCAGTACATAAAGGCTACGGTTGTTTGCAACCAAAAAGTAACTATTTTTATATATCATTCCATGTCATTTTTTTATGAAGATTATTGGAGATTTGATAATTCAACAATTTTATTTAGGTAAAAATTGAGAAGAATATCAAACAAGAGAGTTAGAAGAAGTCAAGAATGTGTGAAATATGTATGGGCAAATCTAGGATATATAGGACATGAAGAGGGAAGTGAAATGGGACTCGAAGATACGAAACAAGTGCCACGGCGCCCAGTTCAGAAACCCAACTTTGCAGTGCTGGGTGTAACTAACTCAGTGCCGCGGTGCTAGAGTAGGTGTAGTCCCTTTTTTTGTTTTACATTTCTGAGTTTTGAAAAGTTCTAGACTTTTAAAATAAGTGGACACTTACTCCAATAAGGACTAGGGTTATTATATATGAAATAACCCTTATATAAACCCTTGTAAACTCTTTAGTTGACATTAAGCATTAAAAGAGACTCTAAGAGTAAGAAGAATTAGGTAGACACTAAGTACTTGTGTACGCTAGGGTGGAACTGTCGTTTAGGTGTTCATTATTTGTGGTATAGCAAAGGTACATTAAATATTAAGTCCTTTTGAGGGTTCTTCATTGGATTTTCATTGTAAAATCTCTAGAGAGTTAATAAGAGAGACTAGGATCCTTGGATCTATTATAGATGTAGGTAATTGGCCAAATCACGTAAGTGATTATATTGTGCTCTTTATTATTTGCTTTGAATTATAGTTATTTTTGCTTGATATATAGGTTATTCCGCTGCGCAAAGAGGTTAGGGTTCATGGTTAAACTTGGTTAGGGTACTTCACTTTAACTTAGTCTCACGGGAAAAAGGTTGATTTCTCCAACAAACTAGTATTAAAGTTAAGGTTCAATAATACACATTAGGGGTGTTTAAATCACGGCTGCAATCAAGCAGGAAATAGAGAAGTTCAATAGGGTGAATGACTTCAATTATTGGAGGAAGAATATTAGAGTTCTACTAGTAAAGGAAGGGCTGGACTTAACCTTGAAGGAAACTAGTTTCTCAACTAATGAAAAGATGACAATTGCAATGTCCAAGAAGAAAGATTAAGACACAATTTAGAAAAAAAAAAGCTCACAGCACCATAATCTTGGCATTGAGTGATGAACTATTAAGGGAAGTTGGTGATGGAAAAACTACTTTGGGAATATGGAGGAGACTTGAGGCATTATACATGAACAAGTCTCTTGCAAATAGATTTCTTATGAAAAAGAAACTGCATCAGTTAATTATACATGATGGATCTTCATTGAGAGCCCACATTGACGATTTCAACAAGATCATCATAAGCCTTGAGCAATTGGGCATCAAGAATGAGGATAAAAAAAACGTATAATCTTGTTAAGTTCATTGCCCATGAGCAATGAGAGCTTTGTAGATATTCTACTATATGGTAAGGAGTCCTTAACGATGAATGACGTTAAGGCATCATTGAACTCAAAAGAATTGACAAAGAGATCTGAGTTCAAAAGTGGAGCAGCATTTTTTGCAGAGAATGAGAGCAACTAGTTAAGGAGGAGAATCAAGAAGTGTTTTCTTTGTAATAAGGTAGGACACTTTATGATCCTAAATCAAATGGCCAATGAGGGTGTGTAGCAATCGGTACTCTTGGGAAAGATATCAAAGTTATAGACACGTTAGTAGCCTCAAAGAAAAAGTACGCTAGTAAATAGATACTAGATTCGAAGTAACATAAAGATAAGGATGCAAGGTGGAGAAACTAGGGACTTACATGATAGTAAGGTATGTTCCTAATCTGAATAGAAACTTGATATCCCTAGGCAAGTTCTATGAGAAGGGTTATTTGGTTAGAGTAAAAAAAAAAAAGAAAATTGAGGGTAGAGAAATGATTTATAAAGTTTGAGGGTGAGAAACACAATATGAGGCTCTATGTACTTACTGGGATAGCCATTAGTGGCCCAATATGAGGTGTTGAGGTAATGCAAACAACTAAAAGACATCCAAACCACGCTCAGCAAGGTGACTAGGGTCGGAAAGGAGTTGAACGCATCCATTCCTTATGCAAGGTGTATGAATGCCTTTGGAGACCAAAGTCACTAGCTTGAGAAAAGTTAAGTCTTAATGGATACTTAACTAGTTTCAATACTAGGTGATAGAGTATTAGTGTGGATCAGATCTAGAAGCCTTCTTATTTGGAAGATTTTTAATCAAAAAAGGGTTTATTAGAGATTTGATAATTTAACAATCTTGTTTAGATAAGAATTAAGAAGTATATCAAAGAAGAGAGTCACAAGAAGTTTAGAATATATAGGACACATATGAAAAGTCTAAAATGTGTGGGTCACGATAGTGAAAGTGAAACGAGATTCGAAAACACGAAGAAAGCGAAGAAAAAACATGAAAATAGTGAAAGGGTTGAGCGTTTTATGTCTTTTCTAACTTTGTTTGGGTAAGGGGTCCTACTACTCAATGTAGCATTTTTGGATATTATGTTTACCTTGGCAACAATTGTATTTCATGAAGCTCAAAGAAACAAAACATTGTTGCATGCTAAGTGCAAAGGCATAATACCATTCCATGGCGCACACAGTAACTGAGTTGACCTCAATCACATTGCTCCTCAAGGACATTGGCTTCTATCTATCTACTCCTCTCCTTCACTGTGACAATTAGAGTGCATTAAATATGACAAAGAATTCGGTCTTCCATGAACGAACTAAACATATAAAATTGACATTCACTTCATATGAGACAAACTTAATCAAGACACCATTGAGACTGACATGTTCCTTCACACCTCCAAATAGCTAATGTGCTTACCAATTCGTTACCTAAACATTCCTTATTTCACTTCCAAAGCAAGCTCCACGTTCACTGTATGTTACTGCTTTGCTTGAGGGTGTAGGCGGGTGGCTGGAATCCTCACTTGACATATGCTTCTCAAAATGTCAAGCATCTAGGCCAGCACAAATGGACTTCAAGTCAAATATAGCAATAATGGATACAGCTCCAACTAAAACAAGGAAAGCCAAATCAAATCAAGACTCTACAAGGAAAGACAAAACAAATTATGATTCTACGAGGCAAGAGACAAAGCAAATCAAGACTATAGAAAACTCCTTATTCCTCAACAATGGCGAAATCATCAATCCTAGTCAAAACTCTATTTTGGCAATACACGTTGGTAAATATACTTATTTAAGTTAGGCCTTCTCGGTTTACTATTTAACCGTTGAATCCATGTAAGAAAAATAAGCAACAGAATATACTTCACTTTACTCAAACAATATTTGTGTTCCTTAAAGTAGCATAACATTTTATTAGAAAAAGTGATGAAATTAAAGTTTAGAAATGTTATTTTATATTTTTATTAACTACATCATTCATGTCTTTTATCTACAAAAAAGTTGAATTAGAGAGGACTTAAGGGATGTGAAATTTCTGGCTTTTTAACTTATTTTTACCAAAAATAAAGAATCAAGTGATAAGAATTACAAATTGTTTTTTTGAAATGATTCCATTTTGCAAAAAATATAGTACTATATTAGATTACATGTAGATGGAAGTTTGGGAGACTTGCTTGAAATTGTTTGCTTCTACTTAATTTTGAAAAGACAACAGTTGTATTATTTATAATTATCTCATAAAAAATATTTATTATAATAATATTCAAAATTAAGCCTATTACAGATGCATAACAAAACTTATTTATTTTACTTAACAACTAATTTATTTTATCGTAATAATAATTGCGACTTTAACATCTTATCACTATAATTATTCAATATGAATCTAAAGACTTCCTTTCTCTTCCGTGGTTTTATACCTTCTTTCTTTTAAAACAAATATTTGTAGTACAAACAGGAAGTTGTTGAGACCACAAATTACTAACACATTAAAGCAAATATATACTTGATACCTTGAAAGAATTTGTCTACTTAAAGTGCTTTCTTTTTTTTAAAAAAAAAATTATTGATACTACAACCAAATACTTGTAGGAGCATATTACAAATTGCTTCAATCTTGTTGGATTAATTTTAGACATTTCTGCTCTTAAATATCTTTTTTCTTCAATCATACATTCCGTGGAGTCAATGTGGTCTGAGGCTTCAGATGACAATATGGATCACTTGGTTAGAGAAGCTAATGAGTTCCCTTCACATCTTTTTATTGGAGCTATTTTGTTTATCAAAGTTGTTACACACCATTCCTTAACGCTTTCATTTTCATCCCCTAGATTTTTTATTAACTTCTTGCATATTTTGAGAATTGACTAGATGTCAATTCTTTCTCTTTAATATTGCTCCGCGTCATCTTATATTTAATCTCTATACTTAATCAACATGTCAATATTTACTAGTATAAAGTGCATTCTATTTTATTTTATTATATTAATTTTAATATATTAAGTATTAACTAATAAAAAAGTAACTTAACATATCAATATTTGTTAGTATAAAATGCATTTCATTCTATTTTATTTTATTAATTATAATATAACTTTAATAAATTAAGTATTAACTAATAATAAAATAACTTAACATGTCAATATTTGTTAGTATAAAGTGCATTTCATTTTATTATATTAATTTTAATATATTAAGTATTAATTAATAATAAAGTAACTTTTTGATGAAGTTACAAAGTGTCGAACTTGGGACGTTAGAGAACAAAACCCTTATTTGCCAACTGACCCGAGGCTTTTTGGGGCAACGTAAGCACATCGAAACTTTACATTTAAATTTAGATAAAATATCATTAAAAATGAAATGACTAGAAGGCATTGAGTATTACACCTGAGCCCTCGAAGATGAAAGAATTTTGCTAATTGAGCTGAATCCTCTTTTCAATCAATGGAAGCACATTAAATTTTATTATATTTCAGATTGGATATTAATAATTTATAAAAAGTGCCAATGGGTTTTGAACTTTGAAATGCCAGCAGACTGATTCGAACCAAAGAAATCATTAATAAGTTAGAGCTACATTACCATCCAAGCTAAGGCACTAAATTACTGAGAAGCGTGCACAATTTATTTTTATATTCATATTTTAAAATATAAATAATTAGATAACTAGTCTTTCTAGTTCTGTTTCATTTTATAACAAAACCAAACTAAAAAAATAGTGCTTTTAGTTTTTCAATCTTACAAAACTATTCTGTTCTTTAAAAAAACAAACCGAACTGGTTTATTTTTTTATTTTTAATTTATTACCCACCCTTACTTTTATATATCAAACTATGATTCGACGTTCTTGTGAGATATTTTAAAATTCACTTCACTACAAAGTAATGGTCTTTACTCAGATTCACCATGTATCTACTCACCACACTTATAATCTGTACTATATCTAGTCTTGTACAAACTAATGCATATAAGATGCTCCCCACAATGCTTACATACATTATTTTATTCATCTGCAATTTCTCCTCTTTAGATTTTGATGATTGTACTGTTGAAAGTTTGAAATGCATGGTTAAAGAAGTGGAGACAGCCTTTGTGTTGGACATACCAAACTTCTCTACAATCTTGAGTATATATTATTGCTGTGATAAGAAGATAACATCTATTCTTTCCCTCACAATATTTATACCCAAAAATCTTTTTACTGCTACTAAATCCTTCATCTTAAACTCGCCACTCAACCACTTCTTTAATTTCTATATCTCATCCATATCTCTACATGCAATCAACATATCATTTATATACAGAAAGTAAATACATTATCATCCTACTACTCAAACTCTTTAAGTATATGTATCCGTTATACTTGCTTCTACTTAACTCACAAGTCATCATAAACTCATCAAATCTCCTAAACCATTGTCTAGGAGATTGCTTTAACCCAAATAAAAACTTCTTTATCAAGTGAGCATGCTCATTTTTACCGAGCTATACAAACCCTCTGGCTATGACATGTAAATCTTCTCTTCAAGCTCTCCATATAGAAAAGTCATCTTTACATCTATCTGCTTAAAATGTAAATCAAAGTTCACATACATGTCTAACAGAATCATGATGGATGTATGCTTAACAACTGAAGAGAAAATCTCATGAAGGTCTATCCCTTTTCTCTTAATAAAATGCTATGCAACAAGTTTAACCTTAAATATTGTAAGCTATATCTTTGGTATCTCCTCATTAACCTTGTAGACCTACTTGCACTCAACTAGTTTCTATAAGGGTTTATCCACCAACACACAAGTATTCTTTTTCCTAAGAGAACTAATCTCTTCTTCTATAGCCTGCCACCATTTATTTCTATTTTTACTCTTTATAACCTCATTGTATTAGTAATCTAACACTTTTAATATTGTATTAGTTGTCATTATAAGGTTTCATTACGTAAAGTTATCTAATAATCTAAATATTCGAATTAATAATATAAATATTTATTTAATTATATAAAATAAATTGTCATAATTTATTAAATGTTCAGTGATGTATGATTATTAAACTTAAATTAGTATTAAATAAATTATATTTACATAATTTTAATTAACTAATATTATAAATTATGCATACATTTTATTAACTAATTATTACAAAGAAATAGTTTTAAATTTTAATACTTAATTTAAATTAATTTGACTGCAATAATTAATTTTTTTATTTATTGTTAATCTGCTCGTAGAAATTTTGCATGGGAAATTTCCATTTTCCTTGTGAATTTTGCATGGGAAATTGCCATATTTCTATATGTAATTTCTTATATATAACTAGTTTCTGTAATATTTTTATATTATCTAAATATCTTTCTATCATGATAATATTAACAAACTATGATAACATTAACGAATCCAAAAAAATGAACTTTGAAGGTATAATTGTCTTTTATATGGTTATTTTATTTTTTATACTTAAATTTGATAAATTATATTAAAAGACATGCATTTTTTTTTAAGTAAAAAAATCGGCATTTTTTTATTTTTAATATATTGTGCATTTTAGTATTTTTTAGCTTTAAATACATTTTTAATTTAGTATATATTTTAGTAAATGTATCTTTATATTTTAAAAAAATGTGTTTTTTTAATCTTATTTTTGTGAGCACTAACCAAACTTTGTAGTATTTATTGTAATTTCAAGTATAAATTAAAAGGTATTTAAGTTATTTTATATGTTGATGGACTCCTAACAAATTTATCTTAGTGCCAAACATCATTTACGTATTACATCAATAACAAAATAGTACTAAAAAACACAAAAAGTAGACATTAAAAAAAAAACATTTTATAGATAAAAAGAAATGAAAAATGACTCAATGCTACGAATAAACATCTTGGTTATTATACAGTTTCATTTCTATTATTTTTAATTAATTGTCGTTAAAGACGTACTATTGTTTTTATTTTCAAACATTATGACTTAAACATTTTTTTATTTCAAATTTAATAGTGTACACCGACATACGAAATGTATAATGAAATGTGCTTGGCTTTTAGCATTAGAAAGTTGGAAAGGAGTAATGAATGATATAGTAGCAAGCTAGAGAAGCTAGAGTCCTAGCAAGTGTGAATGATGAGTGTGCTGACTATTCTTGTGGTAGTTTGAGTAATTTTTTAGAACTGAGTTTTGTCATAACCAATAAAAGGTATTAGTGTACTGAGGTGCTACCAAAAAGTTTGAAATAGTCGAGAAACAGCTAGTGTAGCACCGTGAGCATTACATTCAGACGGTCATGGGCTGTGTTGGAAATTGATTTTCGTGTAGCAGTGAACCTAGTGTGGAGCCATTCTTCAACTGGATTGAAATCTCAATGGCGGACTTGGCAAGTATCACAAGTGGAGTCCCGAAGCTTAACAAGAAAATTACAAGGTATGGAGAAGTTGCGCAAAATCTTACCTTGAAGGACAGGATTTATGGGAAGTAGTCGATGGTTATGATAGTGTGCCACCCAAAAGTGCTTGGGCGTTGAAGAAATGGAAGGTTAAAGCTGGAAAAGTGATGTACGTGTTGAAGATTACAATTGAAGATGAGATGCTGGACCATATAGAGGATGCCGAGACTCTTAAAGAAGCGTGGGATGCTTTTGCACTGCAATTTTCCAAGAAGAATGATGCGCAACCACAAGCAATGGAGCGTAAAGCAATGACCACCAATCATAGAGGTATGTTATTGGAGGAATTATCATTCTCTTTATAAGATTAGGTTAAATTGAAGAATTCTAATTAAGTTCAACATTAAACTCTAACCTCTTTGTACAGTAGAATAATTAAAATATTAAATAAAAATAATAAGAACGTAAAGTAAATAATAAAAAGTATAACATAATTATTTATGTGATTTATCCAATCACTTACATTTATGGTGAATTTAAAGATCCTAACTTCTCTTATTAACTCTTTAGAAATAATTTACAAGAAAACACAATAAAGAACATTAAAAAAAATATAATGTTTAGTGTATTTTTACTCTACCACAAACAATGAACACTCAAATAATAGTTGCACTCTATTGCACACAAGCATTTAGTGTCTACCTAATTCTTCCCTCTCTTAGAGTCTCTCTTAATGCTTGATTTCATACTAAAGTATTTACAAAAGTTTATATAAGGGTTATTTCGTGCCTACTAACTTTAATCCAAATTAGGATAACAGTCAACGTGTTTTGCAAGTCCAAAGCTCTTCAAAACTCAGAAATCAAAAGCCAAAATGGACTTTTCCTGTTCTAAAACTGTAGCGCTGGTTTAAATCCAATTCAGGGTTGTGGCGGCGCTGTACCTACGGGTTTCTAACGCTGCAGCGCTATAGCTTGGTCCTTGTCTTTCTCGCCTTTTGTTGCATCGTTAAGTCCTATTTCACTTTCTATTCGTGCCCTACACATTCCAAACTTCTTCATATATGCCTCACACATCCTAAACTTCTTCATACGTATCCTACACGTTCTGAACTTCTTATGACTCTCCTCTTTAATATTCGTTACAATTCTTGTTTAAACATGATTGTTGAATCACCAAATCTCCAATAAACCATTCCTTGATTCAAAATTTCAAAATAAGAAGACTTTTGAATCTGATCCACATCAATATTTTATCTCATAGAGTTGAGGTCAGTTAAGTCTCCACTAAGACTTAACTTTCCTTAGGCTAGTGACTTTGGTCTCCAAAGACATTTGTGGACCTTGCATAGTGTATTGATGCATTGCACTCCTTTTTAACCCTTATCACCTTAGTGTGCACAATTTAGATATTGCCTAGTAGTCTGCATTACCATAACACCTCGCGTTGGGCCACTCATGGCCATCCCTTAAAGCATATAGAGCTCTTCATTGTGTTTCTCACCCTCAAACCTTATAGATCATTTTTCTACCCTTAATTTTTTCTTTTTTGCGCTACTGAATGCCCTTCCTTATAGAGCTTGCCTAGGGATATCAAGTTCCTTCTTAGATCAAGAACATGCTTCACACCATGTAAGTCTCTAGTTTCTCCACCTTGCTTTCTCAGCCTTATGTTACAAACTCTCATAATCTCACAAGTCATATCATTCTCTATTATAGCTTTATCGCTTATGGGTTTCTAGTTGATAAACAAGGATTTTTCGGAATACATAGAGACGCTACACCCTAAATCTAGTATTTGTTTTTCAATATACTTTTCCCTTGAGGCTGCCAACGTGTTTACAACTTCAATATCTTCCCCAAGACTACTGATAGCAGCACATAAGTCTTGGCTTTTTGATCTAAAATAATCCTTCACAAAGTAACCTTTCTTAAGGGAAACACTTCTTGGATCTCCTCTTTGATTGATTGATCTTCTTTACTAATGCAAGCAATACTTCTTCACTCATGGATTCAAGTCTCTTTGTTAATTCTTTTGAGTTAATTATGCCTTGACGTCATTCATCGTTAAAGACTCCTCACCATATAGTAGCATATCCACAAAGCTCTCATAGTTCTGAATATTTTCGATAATCCTCTAATCTCTTGGCGTGATTTATGGGAATTGTCTTCCAAAGTAACACAATTCTATCTCTTAAATTGTGTTGGTTACCTCGTTAACACGATTCTGTCTCCTAAATAGTATTGGTTATTGTCTTAACAAGATTTTACTTCCTAAATAGTGTTGGTTACTATCTTAACACCATTATGTCTCCTAAATAGTGTTGGTTACTACTTTATCACGATTCTGTCTCCTAATTAGTGTTTGTTACTTCTTTATGGTTTTTCCTTCTCTAAGTCATTTTTTTTTAGTTGTTGGTTACAGTTCGGCTTGGCAGTTATAATGCGTAGTTTTATCCAGTCTTCTGTTATGAGAGTGGTTCAATATTTCTGCCGAACCAGTTAACCTTATGGCATGCTTGATACTAGCTGGCTTGGGTCTTATTTTGGTAGGTCAAGCATACACATGTATATATTCACATCCTGATACTTGATCAAAATACGAGTTGGCTGGTCTTGGATAATTTAATTCGGTTTGCCGAGCTGGTTTTGTGCCATAGCCTTTTTGATCGGTTTGTCCTTGTTGCCTTGGGCCTTTAATACTTTGGTCTTTTGGGCTAGTCCCTTATTTTAGTCTGCTTTGTAGGCAAATATCTAGGCTTTTGGATATTAGGTTTTTTGAGAAATTTTAGGGGAAACATCTTATAGTGTGTTAAAAGTATTTATTTTTAAACAAAAAGTATTGTCTTATGTATGAACAAAAATATGAAAATTTATTTTTTAATAAAAAAGTATTCTCAAACAAACTCAGATGAATTTAACAAATGGATTTTTGCCAATTTTCTTAACTTGCGAACCTGTATTGTAGATGACAAAGTAATGTTTGGACAATTTTCTTACCAAATTGAAATGGTTAACTTTTTAGTAAGCTACAGGATTTTTAGACTATATATAGCCATCCATCTTTCAATGATTTTAAAGTGGGCTTAAGAGCTTCCGTTGCATCAGAGCTGATGATTTTGCTTGCCTTCCTCTGAGAGTTAAGAAGGGATTTTCTTCTTAAGAAACAAAGGTATGGTTCAATCACCCAAATTATATACTTTTTTTAAATACATCGAGTCTAGTCACGATATTATAATCCGAATTCAGTTA
The DNA here is from genome assembly GCA_946807835.1 of Ailanthus altissimus. Lineage (NCBI taxonomy): Eukaryota > Viridiplantae > Streptophyta > Magnoliopsida > Sapindales > Simaroubaceae > Ailanthus > Ailanthus altissimus. The sequence goes on along the minus strand of OX327690.1, from coordinate 1,612,704 downwards.
GACAGAATTGTTAATTTACTGTAATTTCTCATAATCCTGTCTTAATGGTTTTGGAAATTTTTTACCTCTTAATGTTCTGTTTTGTATTTATTTTGCATTACGTTTCCTGAATTTCTAACTCATTTTTTTTTTTGTAATTTTAGATAATTATCAATATCTTCTTTTTGATACAATTTCTCCTAAATTTATCAATTACTTCTCTTACAAAGAAGAATATTATTACTTATTAAAAATAAAAAAAGAAAAATAATTGAAACGTAAAATTATAAGAGGGGCTAACTTATAAATTCTTAAATTTATTTTGTCTATGATTTCATTGATAGATCAAGGATTTGCTCACTTATTTTAATCTTGTCTAATCTTTAGAATTAGGAAATTTTTATCTATAAAAATAAGTAAATCTTTTTTTATTATTAATTGTTTGAGTTTTTGTTGGGCTTGCCTTCGGTAGGCCCAAGTAATTCAACCAACCATTGTTTTGATATTGGCAAGCCCAAAATCTTTGTTAAGCCATTGCATAAAGTAGTGGTTGTTGACACCACGACGGCCTTGTGGTTGGGCTAGCTTTGTAGCATGCTTGGCATGGCTTGAAGGTCATGCCTCCCCAGCAACAAAGGAAGTGGCAAGTCTCAGTCACCCAAATTGCATTTTACTTACAAAGTTATGCATAGATGTCGCTCCCTATGGGGGAATTGCTTCCTTTTTTATATTTTTTTATTAGTGCTCCATAGAATTTTTTAGATTTTTCTAGACTCTTTTTTTTTTAAATTACAGAAATACAAAATACAAAATTTTTATGCTCTTTATAGCATACAAAAATAGATCTAATTAATTCTAAATATAAAAGACCATATAATTAACGACTAATACCATCAATTCATTTATAACCATTTATCGCATGAAACAAAATCAATAACATATTACTGCCAATCAAGAACACAAAATAAAATTCGTAATTGCTAAGATAAAATAGATATGAGCCTATATCTAATATCAATTGCATTAATGATTTTTAAAAATTTTATGTCTATTTTAATTTAGCAATAAAATAGTATAAGAAAAATACCTCAATCACGAATTTTTACGGATATTTTCTATTAACGCCAACAAATTTTTTATGTTGTATCTCCTACCAATGGACTACTTGTTTGAGCGAGTTGATAAATTACAAAAGATAAAATTCTGTATTATTAACTTTTATCTTTAGAAAAATTTAGTCCAAAAGAAACACTAATAAAGAACATGTAAAAGTAGTTATAAAACCTCTCTTTATAGTACAAGAATCATTATGTTATCTAAATTCTTAATCCTAATAGGATTAGGATAAAATAATATCTTTATATTATTTTAATTTAGATAATTACAAGGAAAAATATAATATCTAATATTATCTTTAATTAAATAATTTATAATGATCTAATTATTTAATTTAATTAAATAATCTAATTATTTTAATTTAAATAAATAATCTAATTATTTATTTAATTTCATAACTATTATAGATTGAGCCCATCAAATTTAATCAAATTAATCATGGGCTAATCAAATTAATTAATTTGTCATCATAAGTTTAATCAAATTAAACTTGGGTCAATCAATATTTTAGATCCAACAATTAATTCAATAGTCCATTTCAATGTTTATGGAGTTAACATGAAAACCAGATAGACCTATAAAATTAAACTCCAATAAATTACTCCATTAAAAATATAAAGCCGACTCTTAATTTTATAGATAAATTATAAAACAGAAAACTGTATTCGTCCATTTAATAATAATTTCATATAGATCAATCCTACATAAGTGTTCATAATTAAAGTTAGGTCGATTGTCCGTTAACCTCTTTAATTACATCTTTATCATTGATCAACATTGATCCTATTTTAAACATGTAATCTATGGAATTCATAAATTTATTATTTTTTTTAACTTTTAAAGAAAATTGAGCACTCATAATGTTCAAGACTAGAATCAATTATTAAGGAAACAACTTATCTAACTTCCTTTCAGAATTAGTGGATTTCATATATGTGAGAAACGTTTAAGCCATCCATTTTGTTACATTTATAAATATTTAGTAATTGATTGAAAATCTTAGGATTAAGATTAATCCATATATGATTATATTGTGATAAAATACAATCTTTCACTCGTAAATTAATAAATATAACTCAATAAATAAGAGTTACTTAATCCCTTAGGATTAATATTAATCTATATATGACTATATTGTGTAAAATAAATTCTCATTACTAACGGAGATTAATAGAGAATTAATTTTATCGTGGTCTAGTCCTATATAATCAACATTATATAAAGTGCCTCTATTTTTTATTTCAACATATAGAATGATTCGGATAAGATCATTGTATATAATATACAAATGGACTGCACTGATAGTATATCAAAATGAAGTTTTTATCTTCATCTATACTAAAGACAAGTTTAGATTATTACACTTAAACTTAATCCTCTCGGATGTAACTATTATATTCTAAGTTTAATGTTACATATAAGAATCAAGGAATTTTATGATATTTGAATTAAAAAAAAATCATAATTGTAAATATAATATTGAATGATTAACCTTTGTTAATTACTTTTAGTAGTATCTAAATACAAATAATTATGCTTTTTTGGCACATTTCCAACAATCTCCCATTTGTCCTAAAGTATGTGAGACATGTCTTGTATTCTTAAACCCTCTAAGTGACTCTCAAAACTAGCAGCAGGAAAAGTCTTCGAAAAAGGATCAACATGGTTATTTTCTGACTCGATTTTCTTTACCTTGATATCTCCTCGGTGAATAGTCTCCTCGATTAGATGGTATTTCCTTTCTATGTACTTGCCTTTTTTTTTGACTTTTTGGCTCTTTGAAATTCTCCATTGTATTGCTATTATCATGATAAAGCGTGAGGGGTTTATCCATATCTGAAATAGCTTCTAGATTCGATAAGAATTTGCAGAGCCATACCACTTCTTTAGCTGCTTTATAAGCCACTATATATTCAGCTCCCATGGTTGAATCAGCAATGCATGATTGCTTTATACTTCTCAACATAATAACTCTACTACCAAAAGTGAACATTGATCCAAACGTTGATTTTCAAGAATCTAAGTCAGATTGAAATCAGAATCAATGTGTCTGATTGGGATCAAATCCCTACCAGAGTAAATAAGCATATTGTTTCTCGTTCTTTGCAGGTACTAGAGAATATGCTAGCTGACTATACCTACCAAATAACAAATATCGAGCTTAGTATATAACACAACATACATTAGGCTACGTACTGCAGAGGCATAGGGTATCCTTCTCATATCCTCTATTTCTTGAGGTGTCTTAGGACATTGTGCCTTAAACAAGTGAATTTCATGGTGAGAAGGTAAACTACCTTTTTTAAAATTCTGCATCAAAAACCTTACAAGGATCTTATCTATGTACGATGCTTGAGATAGAACTACTAGTTTGTTCTTACGATCTCGTTTGAGTTGGATACTAAGAACATAACTTGCTTCTCCCAAATCTTGGTCGAAACTTAGATTTCTAAAGACCGCTATTGATCTGAATTTTTAATTAGCTGAGAAGAGATTAGAATGGGCAATAATAATACCATAATGGAGATCCTTGAGAATTAGGCAAGCAACCTAACATTTATGCCATTTAATTTCAGATTCAATCAGCTCTACAGAAGATGATTGACTTTGATAAGCTTTGCGAGTCCACTTAGTGCCAAAGAAGGATGGCCTAAGATGGAAAAACTACATATCATCTAAAGAAAGGGTAGAGTAAAAAAAAAAAAAAAAGAAAACATCCCCAAAGCTACCCTGGTTAAGCTGCCATTAGATTAACCACTGGGTATAATAACAAAGGTGACATTTAGGGGGTTGGGATGTAACTTTAAAAAGAATGAGGAATGTATGCGGTGATTTAAAAATAGAGTATCCAAAAGGGACTGCCCGCATTTGAAAAAAGATCATCTTCTTTACTTAGGACAATTTCATACAAGCTTTTTTAGAGGTGAGAAATGAGAAAGGACCTAGGACCAATTTGGTATATTAGCTATGATGATTGCCACCTTCAAGTATTCCCTAGTTGTCTTTTGTGATTGGGGGAAATGACATACTTACTCAACTAAAATAGTAAGAAGGCGATATGTTCTATCGTAGAAAAGATGGTCGATTTGTCCCTAAAGTAGGTCATAAACTTTTCAAAACTTGTATCTGACTTAGAAAAGTACAGGTCGACAGAATCTACTAAAAGATCAGCATTCATGTTGACTCGATAAATAAGGACATTGAAAAGAATGGCCAAGTTATACAGTTTCATAAAGCCAAATCTGAAACAAATAACATTTAAGACCCTAGATCAAAACGACGAAGCAGCTGATATCAACCTATTATACAAGGGTATCTAGTACCTTGATAATTGAATTAAATCAAAAACCCTAGTCAATTTTCATACAAACTTAAAGTGAGATTTATGGTGATTTAACCATCTTACGAAATCATTAGACATTTTTTTCTCGGATCAAATAGACTTAGAAATCATCCACACATACATATTGTATGGTTGGTCGAACCTAAATGGGTCATTTTTATGAGTAGGAAAGTAATCTAAGTATTGAGAAATCATAGAGATATTATAAGGACCTAGAATATATTATAAGGAGTTGTCTTTATAAGACAATACCTTATGGATGACTTGTTCATTGACCATTCTGAATTTAGAAATGAGGTCCTCGGGCGTTTCTTGAGCTTCAGTCAATTTAGATTTCTTAAAGTGAGCAGTAGCAGCCAATTTAAAAGCCATAGCAAAATTACAAAGAGAAGAAAAACAGTAAATAAACAAAATTTACAAGTATATGCATAAATCAAAAAGATCAAGGAATGGAATTCATCAAAAAGATCATTTACAAGTATATGCATAAATTAAAATTTATAATTCAAAGAAGGGAATTGACTTGAATTTACCTTAAAGATCGGTTGAAAACCTTTGAAGAATGAAGAAAAGTTTGAAGATTACCTAAGAGAGTTGAGAGAAATGAGGATGCTTAAGTAAAAGATGAAAAGTAAAAAATACAACCTTTCTCCTCTTATAATAGCATCAAAGCAGTTAAAGCGAAGAGTCACACTTGGAATAGTTGGGCATTTAATAAATAGTTAACCTAGATAGTTTTATCATCAGTGAGTTAATAAAGGTAATAATTTGATTGACATGTTGGCTATTAGAATAGTCAGAAGGCAAAAGGTTGGCCCAGGTAAGGATAAACATAAAAATATTATAAGACATGGTAATAATCTTAAGGAACAAAAGGCAATAGTAGACTGATAAAGGATTGGAAAATGTTATGGACAACTTCGGCCTCTAATACGGCAATTTCATGGAAATAAAACGATCAAACCTTAGGCAAAATGGTTGAATATTTGAATTAAAGTTGTGCTTAGGTAATTTTAAGATGAAACAAAGCAATTAAAACATCAAAGTTTTAGGATGACTTAGATAAGTTATATTGTAATTATAAGATCTATATGACAAAAAAAGGTAGGACAATTTTTTGTATGGCAGTATGATGATTCTGGATGACTCTTGAAGACCAAGTCAACTTTAGACGACTATTATACAAAAGCACCTCACTAATGAAACAAAATATCATGGACTAAAGGGTTGAAGGGTAAACGAGACCAACTTTGAGGATAATTTGGGCGATTCTGTGAGCATAAATATAAAAAAATGTAGTGATAAACTGAGTGTTTAACTAATCCTTATTGGTTTATGGCGACCTATAACAATCAATGAGGTAATCTGAAGTATGTCTATTTTGGTCTAGATGGTTATAGAGCTAGTATTGAGTGATTCTGGAAGTCCCAAATTAATAACAGGCAATTTAGTCTAACTAAGTGTTGCCAGCTTTGATAAAATCATTCTTTTGACTGGCTTATAGGGGGCATTGTTGACATTGGCAAAAAATTACCTTGTGGGCTTTTTCGTTTTAATATTCTTAGCCCAATTGTATGTTATAGTATATTTGAAAATTTGTATATAAGAGGAAGTTGTGCTATATTAGGATTTATTTTCTTGTAAAAGTGAGTTTTTGTACAAGGTTTAGAGCTTATAGATAGGCTTGATTTCTCATTATTTAGAGAATCAACTATTTAGTATATATATTTTACAAGCTTTCAAGTTTTTATCTTTTCTTTTGCTTTTATCTTTCAATCTAGGATTATGCGTTCTTGCTTGTTAAAAATTTCGCAGTCCTGTTGATAAAGCTTTGCTTGTTCTTCTTTGTAAAAGATCTAAACTCTACAACACGCTTTCTGTCCCACAACCCATGTCTAGTGATAGATCTCGCCTACTGTCCTCCAAACCCAAGTTCAGCAGCCAGTCTAGGCTTCTTTCAAATTTGAAGTGACTTTTATCAAAACGGACATATAACATATACAAACTAAAAATTTATTTCGTGAACATTATGACACTAATTACAACAACACCAAAACACCATTATTAAACAACTCTATACTAAGATGGTATGGTACCTTAATTAGACTTTTAGCTATCTAGTGTTACCACTAGTGACGATAATGACAATGATGTCGATGATTAGGTAACATGTGTTATTTTTGTATATTCAAAATATAAGACTAATCATAAATATATTAAATGTTAAGGAAATTTTAAAATATAAAATAAAACAAAAATAAAAATAAAATAACTTAAATATTTATTCTTCCATAATAACATAAATAAGTTATAACTTTTACTATTTTAATTATTTTAGTATTATTTTGTTTTAAAAATACATTAATAATTTATGCAAAAAAATAATAAAATAATGATGTCAATAATGATGCCAACAATGTAAGGAAATATTGAAGGCAATTAGCTTAGCATTATCTCTCTTTGGGATTAGCCTTCACCTGATTTTTACTTAAAGCTCTTAGGTTCAAATTCCACCAAGTGCATATTTTTATCCTTATATTTTTAAAATACATACATGATCTCTTTATTTTATATATAAAAGTAGATGCACTTAGTGGTAATAAAGTACTTATGGTCTAATGGTTAAAGTGAATGATTTTGAGGTAAAGGCTTTGGGTTCATGTTCTACTAAGTGCATATTCTTCTCATTCCATTTAAATACATATAAGGCGAATACATATAAGGCGTGTTGGTACTTTCAATCCATTTGATAGTCAAAAGATTAATTTTCCCTTTTGATTGTTAAATTTGATAGATTTCGTGTTCTAATAAGAGTCTTTATGGCCTTTTTTAAATTTCGGGGATCTGCAAGTCCCTTTCTATAAACTTTAGAGGTTTATATGTTCTTTATCCTTATAAAAAAATATAATTTATTAATTATATATTGAAATATAAAATATCCCAATTTAATAATTTAAAACTATCATTAAATTGTGATTAATTTACATGCCACATCATCGACCACATGACATTATCATAATATCATTTGACGCAATCTGCCACAATATCTACCATATCATCTTCCACATGCACATTTAGTTGCCATTTGAAAAACAAATATCATATGTTTGTAATATAGTAATTCTATCACAAATTTAACTCAATCACTATTTGGTGATAGATTTCATCTATACCAATTAGTGAGTCTACTTAAAGAGATAGATGAAATCTTTCATAAATCATGCTTTGTGATAGTTTTTCACTCTCACAAATCCCATTTTTGTAGTAGTGTATATGATTACCATAAGTACAAAAACAATTTATTGACAATAATTATACTTTTACTATGTTATATAATAGTAGTTTTTAAAACACTAGTTACGTACCTTTAGTTTAGTTTATTCCACTTGAGCAATGCAGTAATTTAGCCAGGTTAAAATAGATTAGATCCTCTGCTTTTCTTGTGCGTGAATAGGTCAGCTTTTCCTTGGGTAACAATTTGATATAGTTTTCAGTATCTATGTAGTATACGTTTATTTCAATATTATGTTATGTATATTTACTTTTAGCATAATTGTTATGACAACTTATGTTTCGAGTACTAGTTTTATGATTACTTAGTACACAACTTCATGATTCTTTTATGTTACAAATTTATAAATATATAATATATAATACATATAGTGTTATTTGTTACTACATTGTAATTATAATTTATTATCAACAACATATATAAGGGATATAATTTTTTTAAATTATGTCAACTCATTGAGCTTTAAGCATACTCTTTTTATATATTTGTTTATTTTTCTAAAGTGGTCGTAGGAACTCGTGTAGCATGATACAACTTTATATTCAGTGGTTTGGCCATTACATGCATAGTTGCATAAGTTTGTTATATATTTTGTATATTCATATTAAATATAGGCTTGTTATATTTGAAGCAATAAGTATCAAGCATGTTAGTCCTATATCTTCACAGGACCTACCTTGATTTTTAAAGAGGACTTGGAGCAAGTCTTGACAATAAAGCTCAAGACAACTTATGCTAAACATGTGTTAGTATTAAAGTCCCTTTAATTAATAGGTAACCATGTCATTTTTCTTGACATAGGAGGAACCAAAGCCTTGCATAAGCTTGAGTATGATATGATGGATCAAGTCAACCATAATGTTTTGTGATTGAAAATATATTTATAATTTATTTTTTCAACTTTATCTAAACAAAGCTTTAGTTTCTAGTAAGACTAAGAATGCTTAAACTTGGTATTATTTCCTTGGGAGATCTATTGAATTGAATTACCTAGAATCAAGACTCATATCTTAAATAAAATAATGAACGATGTTTGAATACAAATGATTTCGAACACACACACACACATATATTTGGGTAGTGAGTAACCTCAAGCAAACTTGCTACAGTGCCTAATATTCTCTCAGCTCGGCTACAGAAACCAAAATGATTTCGCTACAGTAACTTGGTTTTTCTTCTCTAATCACCTGTTTTTTACTTTCTTTTTCTTCTTTAACCGTTCTCCTTATGCTCTGATCAGATAAAGGCTTCATCCATCCTGTGTGTTGCTTAGCACCTTAAAGATCGACTGTGGTATTGTACGTGCAAGTGTGTTGCTGATTTTGATCGGCGGTTATATTGGCGAGTGCTGTACTTCTTCACATTCAGTGGTTACAGCTGTTGTGCTGCCAAGGCGAGGCCTCAGTGTTCGATGTTTGGCTAAATTTGGCTGGGGCTATCACTTGGGTTTCTCGAACGTTTAGCATTCAACTGCACTCTACCGGCCTTTGATAGCTTCGGTTTGGTGATTTTAGTGTCTCCTTTCACTGGTTCGGTGTTCTGAGTTTATTGCATCGGTGACTTTGGCAGTGGGTACTGTTCCGATGGTGGGGAATTTAGTTGATGATTGTGTATTAGTTTTTTGTGGTAGTGTTGCTTTGGTGTGGCTGCCTACCTCTTTGTGCAGATGGCTAATGTTCTTGAGGAGATGGCTAATTTGTTAGCCAGTCATAAAGAAAAGAAATTAGAAGCTTTAGAGGTTCTGATAGTACGTGTTAAACACTATTTTACCTCAATTGTTTCTGTTTCACTAGACATTTACACTCCTCTTACATAATTACTTCCTCTAATTTTTAAAGAAGATAAAATTTTTATCAAGGTAGATGCCCTGAAAAAGGGGCTCCAAAAATTATGGAAACCAAAACATAATCAGGATATTTCTCCATTATCTAAAGGGTTTTATGTTCTCTACTTTGATGACAACTCTTATAAGGAACAACCTTTTATTCATTTAATAGAGGATTAAGTTACAGATTCTCAAGTTCAACAATAGAGTCTAAAATATAGGGAGTATCGATTGGGTGCTATAGTGCCAGAAGATAATGTCATTAATCCCATCAGAAGACCAATGATATAGAAGCACAGGTTTTTTTTGGATTCTGATAATCATGCATTGGATCTTGTTATTTAATATGTTCTTGATGAATGTAGGGGAAACACCAATCAGTTGCAATGTGAATAAAGTAATGGTGCTTTGAATATTCAAAAGTTAAATTCTAAAGATGATTATGGTTTATCAGACAAAGTGCTTTAAAAAGTTGTTAGCATCTTAACTAAATTACTTGTGGATGATGGTTTTACAATAGTCATGTTGAGATCTTAGAAAAAGAAACTGCAAGTTAAGATGAAGGAGATTGAAGTGATTTACAAGTTGCAGAATTTGAATCCTACTCATAACAGATGAAGATCCTCAATTGAGATATTAAGGGAGTGGCCAACTCCCAATCCCAAAATGAATTGGCCAACCCATATTTTCAATATAAGCCTTTATTTTTTACGATCAATGAGCCTATGATTGCTTTTGACTCCATTCTTTATTCATTTTGTTTATCTTTAGGTCTTTCTTTAGTTGGTATTACAAAGGACCTTCTTTTTAAGATGTAGGTTTCCAAGAGCGACTTGGTGGCCATGCAAGACATTATTTCCAATTCCTTTTAACAAAATGCTATCAAAACCAATATTGAATCTTATTATTGTCAACTGCCTTTTGTTTATGTAGCTTCTTAATATGTTCATTGTAGGGAGCTTTAGTTGGACTTGCAATTATTTTATTGTCAGTCTTCTTAGCTGGTGGTTAGAGACTTCCATGAAACACTTAAGGTTTATGAAAAAAAAAGATTAGGGATTTGTGGGGCTTCTATTGTGTTTAGATTTGCGCAATTTTATTGATTCTTGTGATCTTTTAGAAATTCTTTCTTCTGGAATATTTTTCTTTTGGGCTAGAACTACTATCAGTGGTGAGCATATTAAGAGAAAATTGGATAGATCCTTGTATAACATGGCATGGTAGGATACCTAGGACTTTTTTTTAAATATTATGATTTCTTGTATATTTTTTGACCACTTTCCATTAGTGATTTTCTTTTTGGGTCTTCTAATAATTTGGGCCTAAGCCTTTTTGCTTTCATTCCATGTAGACTCTACATTCAAGGTTTAAAGATTTGGTTAATAAAGTTTGACACTCAGTTCGTTGTCATGGTTATCTAATGTTTATGGTTGCTAAAATGCTACAGGTGCTTAAACATCAATTTCGTGTCTAGAATCAGGATATTTTTAGAAATGTCTATGATAGATTAAAAAAATTTTGAGATGCTTGCTCAATTTAAAGTGACATCGGTATCATAGAGGCTTTTGAGGACTTACAAGAGGTGGAAGTTGAAGCTAAGCTTGAAGTTCTTCATGCTTCTCATCTTCAACCATAATTTTAGAGGGAGTATGCAAAACGTAAATGGTTGAAGGAATGAGACAAATGCATAAAATTCTTTTACTCTTATACTAAGATCATCCTATCAAATCTTGCATAAAAAAGCTTATGATTAATGGCAATTATAGTGACAACATGAATACTATGTCTGAACATATTATTACATACTTTTAGAATCTTTATATAGAAAATGCAATAGACCCCAATCAGATCGCTCAAGTTTGTGATCATATTTCATTTTTTAGTTTCTGACTTGGATAATGAAACTCTATCCACTATTCCTTTAGACTAAAACTATGATGTTAATGTATTCTTTCTAGATCATTCAAGTGCTCAAAAGCCTATAGATTTGCTAGTTTATTCTATTAAAATGCAGGTTTCTTGGTTGGTTTGATGCCTAAGTTAGTCTCACATAACCTAATGGCTTTTATTTGTGGAAGACAAATCTATGATGGTATCTTTATGGTTTCTAAAGGCATAAATCTACTAGATAGAGAAGTGCTTGGTGGTAACATAGGTATAAAACTAGACATTTTTAAGGCTTTTAATATAATTAACTAGGATTTTATTCTTAAAGTGCTTACAAGCTTTGGCTTCAATAGACAGTTTATTGGCTGGATTTCCATGATTCTTTGTTCTACATGGCTTTCTATTATAGTTATGGTTCTCCGAATGGTTTTTTTTTTAGTTGTTATTGAGGAGTTCGGCAAGGAGACTCTTTATCTCAACTTTTTTGTCTTGCTGAAAATGCTTTTTCTAGATGCATTTAGAATTTGGTAGATTCCACGCTTATTTCCCCTATTTCAATCCTAAAAGGTTGTAAAGCTCCTACTTATATATATATTTTTTATGCAGATAATATTTTCCTTTTTTCTTACAGCAGGGACTTTAATTCTCTTTAAACTATAATAGGATTCATTTAGCATTACAGTTTGACCTTGGGCCAAGTTATTAGTAAAGAGAAGAGCCAATTTTTTATAAGTAAATCTGGTAAACATCAATGTTAGGATATTTCTAATTTTATTGAGTTTCTCTCAAAGCAAGCTTCCTTTCATTTATTTGGAGGTTTTTATTTTCAAAGGCTATGTATGAAGTCATCATTTGCAGGTCCTAGCAGATAAAGAATGCGCTAAACTTAATGGTTAAAAGGGTAAGATCCTTTCTATGGTATGAAGAATTGAATTTGGACATTACATTGGAATGTAAAGTGAAAGACGTGATTAAGGAAGGTCGATGGAAGATCTCTGACTCTTTCTAGTCATTTTTTCCACATTTAGAGAACATGATTAATGATATTATTCTCCCGATTACTACTAAGCCAGATAAATTTATATGGACTTTTGCCATAGATGGGATTCTAACGCTTAAAGATAGCATTTTTTTTTTGAATAATCTTACGATCGTTGATTTAACCCTTCAATCTCTCTGGCATGGTTATTATTCACCTAAAATTTTAGTGTTCATGTGACAGTTGCTTCAAACTATTCTTCCTACATTTGAAGTTTTATGGTCTGTGATCTTTATGTTGTGATAGTCTATTATTTTTGCTTCTTTGAGTCTAAATTAACGGACTATTTATTTCTCTCTTGCCCTTTTTCCCACAGTATATGGAGTTGGCATGTGCACCTATTTAGCCAAACTCTCCTATTGGTTTCTTCTATCATGGAGCATTGGAAGATATCTTGTCTAAGTCATTTAGTCCTTAATTGCTAAACATTTAGCATTTGTCTATAATATATTTGTTATATTTGATTTGGCGATGCTAAAATTATTGAAGGTTTGGTAAGGAAATATTGAGTTTAAATGGTGTGAAAGCATATTGCCTTGTTCATATACATTCCTTTGCATCATTTTGTCCATGATATATTTTCTTTAGGGAAGACAGTTATATTTTAGTTCAATTGGGTATTCCATCTAATCTAAGACAGGCTTCAAAAATTACAAGTCCTCCTCATGGCCGGATTAAAATTAACACAAATGGTCTTTCTAAAGGAAATTCACACTAAGGTGCTTGTGGGGAATTTTAAGAAATGAATTTTAATTCTTTTTAGGCAGTTTCTCTTGTCCTTTACAATTTGGGACATCTTTTATGCAAAAACCGTGGGAGTAATCTTAGCATTAGAGATTGCATATACTAAAGCATGGCATTATATTAATTTGAAATGTGATTCAACTCTAGTTATCAACCTATTTTCTAATCCTAATCTTTACCCTCCATGGAAGCTTCTCAATAGATGGCATCATTGTAAGGATTGCTTACTTAGTTACATTTTAGATTTAATCACACTTCTCAAGCAAAAAATGCAATTGTTGACATATTAGCAAATATTAGTCTTTAGTTTAATGATTTCACGTAGTGGTTGTACCCTCCATTGTCAATTCTTCCTCTCATTTCTAGAGAGAAAAATGGTTTTCCAGGCTACAGATTTCATTGACCAATCTTTTTGAAGTAGAATTTTAGTCTTTCAAGCTTGTTATTTTTCTTTCTTCCATGCGTTATCTGCAAGGTTTGGCATTTTTTGTCCCCCCTGATTGTATTACTTTTCTCAAGTTCCTTTTTTAATCGTATTATCTCACTTAGTTGAGTTTGACAATATATATATATATATATATTTGGGTAGTAGAAATCTTTATTCTTATGCTTTTGTATATTAAACCAAGTTTAAAATTACCTATTGTATAAAAAGTAAAATTTATAATATTTTTCAAATGCACGAGATTTAGTTAAACTATAGGGGAAATAGAATGTTCACACATTATATTATTTTAAGTATTATTATATGAGTTTTGGTGTAAGCCGTAGAAACCATTCGTGTTATCGGTTTTAGAGACATAATATTATGTAATCAATGAAATAATTATTTAGTAAAAAAAAAGACTTTTTTATTCATATGTGTAAGTTATTTCCTTTATTCAGTCATGTATTTAAATAAGGTACGCATATTGAATTTGTTTCCTACGGAAGCAGTATTATCCAGACAATAATACTGTATAGTAGATATATTGAATACTTTCGAAGAAGATATCATGAGATGATATGAATTTGGATGACATAACGGTTTTCACTAGGGCATTAGTGTGGACTATTGGTTAGAGAATCGATTGTCGAATGTAAGCATCAAACAATGAATCACATGGTATTACATGTAGTCAAAGATTCGTCATTTGGTTATATTAGTGTATGATGTAGTCCTTAGACCTGAGACATCGTGATCGTAACATTTTGGATACGTATGGTTCATATGGTGTATACGGATAAAGCTAATAATGCTCCGGACAAAAGGCCTACTTGGTCATTCATTGTTTGTTCGCAAAAATGGTTGGTTGTCAAGACGGGATCTATTGGCTTGAGTATAAAGGATGTAAGTTACCACTGACTTAATTTGGGATTCGAGTTCCTAAAGGAATGTCAATAAATATCAAAAAATAAAATCTCTGGCCAGAGTATATGAAATGTCATACGAGGAGTTCATTGTGGCAAAGTTGTGCACATATCTATCGACAATTGTGAAAAGTATCTAGTTCGAGATTTTGACATTTCGTGAATCTAGAACATTGCTAGATGTATCCTATAATCATTAGGCATTTTAGATCCGTTCGGATTTGGCTCACCTCTAGGACATCTAACCCACAATGGTTCTAGAGGTCACACCATATACCTTTGATGTTGAGATGTGTTAGAGAGAAAGAGTTAATTATCCACAAATAACTAGCACTTTCTAAACATAATAACCGTATTTCTGCTTAAAGGGTTACATGGATATAATCCAGAAATATATTTTAAGAGTTAAAATATTCATAAAATAATTAATTAGATTAATTATTAACTATCTTAATATGTTAAGATAATTATATAGTGAGCTTGGAAAGGCTAAAATTAAATTGATGGCCTTTAAGTGAATTAATGAGTTCACATGGGCCATGGACATTAAAATTGTCATTTGGCCAAAGGATTCAAGACCTCAGGTACCATAAAATAATTTATGAAATTTTTGGGCAAAATTTGTAATTTGTAAAAGGTTGGTTAGTATATAAGCTAACCTAAAGCTTATTTTAAAGAAGAGAAAAGGCATTCTTAGGAAGAAAACCACAAAAATGACTCATTTCTCTCTAAGGTTAGGCCAAGCACATCCCTCACTCAAGGGTAGTGCTCACTTTGGAGTCTTAGTGTTTTTCAAGTACAACTCAACCATCCAACCACCAAAACAAGCTTGAACTCCAAGTATGTTGCCTATTTCATCAAAATGCTTCCAATGTGCACTCATCTCCCAAAATCTTGTTCTATACCAATATGCATGTCTAATTTTCAACATTTTCTATCATTCTTACATCATTCCTTGAATGCGAAAGTATTAGTTTTTGAAATTATTAGACCGTATCTTCCTCTTTAAATATAGGGATTGAGATTCAAGTCTTTATAACCCATCTGCATACACATAGAGATTATATATGAGTGTTTTTCCTCTTTAAATAAAGATTTAATAAGTCAATTATATGTACATCCAATACCCTGTCCAATAATATTCTGGGTACAAGGAAGGAGTGCTGTTATGATAAATGAAGCTTGGATTTAATCATATGTAGTTCACGATTTTTTATTATAATATACCTTAATCATTATATATAAGTAGTTCAATAAAGGAGTGCTGTTATGATAAATGAAGCTTGGATAAACAATATTCTTTTTAAAGATAGGTTTATGACAAGATTACATGCTATAGAGTGATTTATATGAATTTGAAACAATATGTAAGGTTTTTACTAAGTAGTGTATTTAATTTTCAATGGCCACTAATTGTGTTAAATGTTATATATATATATATATATATATATATATGTATATGTACATTCATTGAGTTATGATTTCACTGTCAATATAAATCTTATTTATTTTTTATAAACAGCAGATTTATATTAAAGAAAATATATATTTATTAAAGCATTTTCTCTTTATGTTATAAATGTAAATTTTCATTAATTATATTTATTTATTGAGTTTCGGACTCACGCTTTTATTTTTAAATTTCTCCTAGTTGAGATACATGTATCAGTCAGTGTAGTGATAGTTAGATTAAAGATTGGGTTACGCGACTTGATATGAATAATTTTAATTCTCGAAAATGGATTCATGCTGTGTTGAAAAGATATTTATTGAAGGAATATTCCTTCTAATTGCTTGGTTTTAGATATGTAGAATTGTTTATTTGTGACCTTTTTCGAGGAAATGAAAATATTCATGTGATGGATAGAATTGAGGTCTTCAATTAATGGTTAAGAGTGGTGTTGCTCTTGATTATTGTGTAAGAATTGGAAATTTTAAAGTTGTGTGGTTGAGGTTAGATTTGTAGAAGTGTGTATCATTTTCTATTGCAGGTTAACATTGTTCTAAAAACCGACAGTCCGAATATCAGTAGGAATTTATCAGTATGAAAATGAAACCTTCTTTTGTTGGAAATAATTAAGATTAGCACCGGTTTATAGGCAATTTGGGGTGGATCATTTCATTTTAAAACATAACAATTGTATCTAAGAGTTATGAGAAAAACAAAATAAATTGTTCCCCAATAAAATATGTGCAGCACTGGCTTTCAACGGGACAGCGAGCACTCAAACATTTGTGCAGCAAGGGCTTCCAAATTGCGGATTGCATATTCCAAAACAATTCACACTGCATTGCTTGAACTTCTGATGTTTAGTTCATTCCCCTTCTTTGCAGAATATATTTTTACCCGGCTGGAAGAGAGAACCTGATACATAGGTGGAACGCCAAACGTCAATAAAGAGCTGCCAATGTTGACAAATAAAGTGGATGGCTGGGAAGGAAGCAATTGCAGTAGCGAAAGTAGGTATCCATAACCTCCCTTTGTGGAAAAAGAGGAAAAATGTCGCAGAAATCACAACCATCATTGCCGTTACCGATACGAAAAGTGTTGCTATTCCAATAAGCAACTTTTTTGGCAACACCAAAAGGAAATCATCTTCTGCATATCGAAGTGAGAATGGACAAGAAGATTACTGAGGCAGTAGAGGATACCAACGATATCGCATCTGCTCTGGCAAAAATCTTGAACGAAACTTTTTCAAAGGAAAATGGGAAGCCCTTCGTTATCGGTATCTGGTAAATTTCCACCTGGTACTGTGATAGATGCGGCAAAAACCACGGTGGCGATTAGTGTTGCCACAACCATGCAAGATGTAGCAGTATCTTTCATCCATTTCTCCCCCGCTTTCCTTAAATTTTCGTGATTTTTGGTGAATAAAGCGCTAGGAGTAAATCCCACTTTGTTTTCCTCGTCTGCATGCCTTGGTTAAACAAGTTTTCAATTAAATGGTTCTGTATAAATTATGATAGTGCGTAGTTTTGCATTCTTTTGATGTGAAAATTGTCGCATCAGTTTGTGTTAAAAATAAAATCACATGAATAGTTCGTAGATGTTGTGATTATGTATGGCGACAGGGTGAGTTGGCATTAAATTCATAGAATAATCCAATTTTCATTGTTATTTTTTCACTACTCAACATTACAACTTTTTCCCAAAGCCTTTCGACTAATTGAACTGCCAGTGGCTTATTTTCTACATCTCTGGCACCTGATAAGTCCGTAACAACCAAGGTTGTTAAAATATGACAAGGCATGATGAAATGTGTTAGTGATCATTGATGAAAGGACTAACCAAAATCGACGCATCTTCTGGAAAATCCTGGCGTTCGATGGGCAAAGTTAAAATTCATTTGACGCTTCCAAGCAAAGGCATGAAGAGCTGTCTCCTTACTTCTACTACGCTCAGTAGCTAACTCCGGGAAATCGGTAAGCAATTTCAGCGCAACATCTTGTAACAAAATATTAAGATTAGGCAGCATATATGTGAAGTTCTTAAGAGTTGCATCAAACCATCTTATGGCGCGGTAGATATTAGCAATTCAGGATAATTATTAAACCAAAATTTAAGCTACAAAATTGAAAGAGTATCCATTAAACCTTATTTAGAAATTCTAATTTGTACATGGATTGAGAATACAGATTCAACGAGGAATGATATATTACTCGTTATATAAAGAGACTATGCAATCAATAAAAGACTACGAGAGAGCAGATATGTGAGGGGATACACCAACAAAGTGTTATCTAAGGATTCAAAAGTACTTAGAGTACTTTTATATTTTATTTTGTAACATTATAATATACTGCTCTCTCATCTATGGATGTATTAGGGTGAATTATATTAAATTTCTTGTATCTTTTTTATGTAATGGGTCATCTATTTCATACAGTAATAATCTTGATCTGTCATGGCAGATAAGGAAGTGGCAGAGGGTGAGAGGGAGGAAATGGAATATGAAAAAGTAACAATGATAGAAAATCACAAGTTGAAGAAGCATCTTAAATACAATAAAAGCATAATATTTGTAAAAAAGAGTAATTTTAGGGAGAAGGATTATTGAAATAATGAAAAGCCTCTACTATAATTGCAAAAACTTGGGCACTTGCAAGAGGATTGTAGATGTAAGAAACTAACAATAAGCAAGTGTTGTAAAAGAAAAAAAAAAAAGGAAAGGAATAAATTTGTTTTCTTGCCAAAGCATCTCTAATAGAAAAAAAAAATTGGTTTCTTGATAATAGCTATAGTAAATATTTGATTAGTGACAATGATATTTTTTTTAGATGTGAAGTATGGTTTCTATATTGATGTGTATATTGATTCTTACCGTGGGAAGCTTTAGAGATTTACCAGTTCTTATGGACATCCTGAATCCTCATAGAGGGTTCATTTTTGGAACTATTACGGTGTGTTGGTTCTTTAACATCTTTGTCGTGGCTTCGTGTTTGTGGTTCAGCAAGTTAATTGTCATGACAAGTATTTGGATCTCCCAAGTTTTAGTGAGTATTTTTTCAATATTAGGAACTTAGTGTGGAAGACATTAAAGGGCTAGAAAAATGAGTTGTTAATTGTCATGACAAGTATTTGGATCTCCCAAGTTTTAGTGAGTATTTTTTCAATATTAGGAACTTAGTGTGGAAGACATTAAAGGGCTAGAAAAATGAGTTGTTCTTGATTACAGGTAGAGAAGTCTTAATTAAAGCAGTCATCCAAGCTATTCCAACTTAAACTATGAATTTCTTTCCACTTTCCACGATGCTAATCCATGACCTCTATAGACTTGGTGCGCAATTCTAGTGGGATGGTTATGAGTTGAAATGGAACTTACATTGATGTCAACGGCAAGTGTTATGTCTGGGGGGAAAAGAATGATAGCCTTGGTTTTCGAAATTTGTTTGTCTTTAATCAAGCTATGCTTACTAAGCAAGGGTGGCATATATTGTCTAATCCAAATTCTCTAATGGGTCGAGTTATGAAAAGCTTCTATTTTTCAAATGGGAGTTTGTGGCAAGCAATGGCTAATTATTGGGCTTCTTTTCTTTGGCGTAGTATCCATTAGGGGAGATAAATTCTTTCTAGGAGGACTAAATGACAGATAGGCAATGGAAACAGTGTTTTGGTGTATTGTGATCAATTGTTGTTTGGACAAATATCTTTTAAACCTTTGTTTCAGCTCAATTTGGCTGAGCATACAATAATTTTTTAGCTTATCTCAATTTAGAAAGAGTGAAATATTGACATGATTCGTAGGGCCTTCTCTTTGGAGGAGAAATGAGCTATTTTAAATACCCCACTTTAATGCTATGGTTTCAATTAGGTAGATAGTCTTATATTACATCATGACCATAGATAAACTATTAAGAATGGTGACTGGCTACTTTGCTAGGAGATTGAGGTGGCTAGTTGTTCTGAAAAGTCAACAGTTAGCAATTGGTGGAAGTGATGTTGTAAGTTAAAGGTTCCACCAAAAGTTAAGGTTTTTCTATAAAAGACAACTAATGATTGGCTTCCAAAAAATTTTAATTTTGTGCACCACTATAGTCTAACAAATTAGTCCTGTCATAAATGTAGACGAGGTGTCGAAAATATAATTCATGCATTTTGGTTGTTTCCTACTTTAAAAAATGTCCGTGATTGATGCAGTTTTATGTCTGGGCATTAAATGCTCAATAAATATCGTTGTGTGACTTTGTTATCTTCTATATGAACCACTTTAATGATGATGATCTTGAATTCTTTTGTGTTTTGTTATGGCGTATCTACTATGTGAGAAATCAGTGGATTAATGGTAAGAGGATAGTGTATGTCAAGGTGGTGTGTGGGTTGGGTGAGGGATTTTTGGATGCGTCAGGCCAAGGCTCTTGAAGTAAAAGTTGTCTCAAGGCATGATTCGGTGTTGCCACCTATTAGCTGCACAAACATTAATTCTGGTGTAATAGTGGATACTCTTCGCGGTGTTACAAGTTTTTATTTTGTCGCCCAAGACCATTTAGGGGCTGTGGTGTTATTTGGAATTGCAAAGTATGATAGTTTGATCTCTATTCCGATTATTGAAGTGGTGCCTATTTTTAAAAGCTTGGTTGCTCTTCGTGATTTAAATCTTGATTCAATTATAGTTGAATCAGACTCAAAGGAGTAGTTAATAATCTTTTGTCTAATGACATGCCTCATTTTGTAATAAGCTGTATTTTTAAAGATATTCATGAGCGTCATTTTTTTTTTTTTGCTCTTTCTAAGGTGTTCTTTGCTCATAGAGAAGAAAATGTAGTAGCTAATAATTTAGCTAACCTAGTGCTTAATTATGAGTCAGGTGTCGTTTGAAGGAATTCTGTTTCAAAGAAGCTTGAACCTTTTATTTTTAACGAATCTCAGTCTTGTATTTGAGTTTGTTGAATAATTGTTTAAAAACGAATATGGCTTCCTTTTAGTAGTTGTATTAAACATGTATGTTCTTACATATGGATATTTAAATTAACTCAGTCGTAAATGAAAAAATGGCTAATTTCAAACCAATGTTAGAACGAAATACATATGTGATATAGCCTTGACGATAGAGCTTTTCTAATTGTTTTTAAATATGAGGAAATATAGCTTTAAAAACATAGGCACTTGATAATGATTCATGATTATGGTATAAAAAAATTGGATACTTGAAGTTTCATGATTTGAAATTATTTTATAAGAGAAAATATGATTAAGAAGTTGGTAAGTAATATTGAAGATATAAGAAAGAGTTTATGCGGTGTAGGCACTATGGAAGCATCATCAAACACTTTTTCTAAAAGACGTTACGTAGAGAGC
This sequence comes from Ailanthus altissimus, assembly GCA_946807835.1. Classification (NCBI taxonomy): domain Eukaryota; kingdom Viridiplantae; phylum Streptophyta; class Magnoliopsida; order Sapindales; family Simaroubaceae; genus Ailanthus; species Ailanthus altissimus. Next base: position 1,591,330 of record OX327690.1, on the reverse strand, counting down.
AATACGACGCCTAAAATGGTTCACTCAAAATTGAGATTAACACAAATATTTACAAACCTATTATGCACCTTAGCATGGCAAAAGTAGGTATTTTATTGTTTTCATTAATAATTTTGTTAAAATGACATGAATGTACTTTATAAGATAAGAGTTTAAATTTTATGTATACTTTAATAATTTTAAAAGATTTATTCATGAACAAAGCAATAGTTACTTAGGAATTTTAAGAAGTGACAAAGGCAAAGCACATAATTCACAACAATTTGATAAGCTGCGTGAAGGAAGCATTAAAAAAACAGATCACTATTGGCTACACTGTAATAAAATGGAGTGCGTAAAAGAATGAATCTAATAGTAATAGAGATGACTAAATCAATGTTTAATAAAAAAGAATTACTAAATGTTTTAAGTATAAGCAGCATATATTGCTTTATAACTTATAGATAGATTTCTCACAAAAGTACTTCAAAATCAAACATCCATTGAACATAAGAGTGGAAGGAAACCATCAATAAAGAATCTAAATTTGTTTGGTTGTGTTTGTTGTAGAAAAATTTTCGAGGAAAAATTAAAGACAAATTTGACGAGACAAGTGAAAAGTATATTTTTATTTGCTACAGCTCACAGTTTAAAGGCTATACGTTATATAGTTTGAAGAGTAATAAGATGGTTACAAGTTGTGATCTATAATTTGATATAAAAAGAAATGGAACTGAAAGTAAGACGGAGTTAACAAAATGACTATTTTAGGAAGAAATGTATAAAAAATGTGTGAGAATATTAATTGAAAATTATTGAGATATAATTTAAAAAGTAAGTTAAGTGCGTAGGGTGCGCAAGGATCAAAGACAGACGCGAAAGAAGGTGAAAGACAAAGGGAGTAGTGATCAGGCGTTAGGCTACGGCAACCAAACACTAGTGCCGCAGCGCCAGGCCACGAGTGCCGCGGCACCCATGTGAGATCTACTAGAGCCGCAGCGGTGAGTGGCGAGCGCCGTGGCGTTGGGCATAGGCACTGTTTCCCGAATTGAGATTTTCTTATTTCATCTCTCACTTATTTTAGGACTCCTTAATATGACTCCCACATGTTTAGGATAAACCTAGGACGTCCTAAAACCCATATAAAGGCTATCATTTGGCTTGTAAACAGATCTTGGTGATAACTCAATAGATCTAAGTGATCATTGAAGAAGTCTTTGTGGTTCTTTATGAGAGAAAATCTCTATAGTGTAAGAGAGAGTTTTTTTGTGATCTTTCTTGTAAAAGGAATATTCTGTGAGTGCCTTGTGATTCATAATAAGAACAGTGTGATACTGATCCATCGTGGACGTAGCCAAGTTACTGAACCACGTAATTCTTTGTGTGTTCTTCTTCTGCCCTTTCTCTTTTTATTCTTTAATTACTTATTCTGCATATATTGCTTGGGTGCATTTACTTGTTTGTGTGCTTCTGCTTCAACAAATTGGTATCAGAGCTTGATTCTAAGCAGACTTGGCCATACCCAAGTATGAGGTAGAAAAATTCAAAAGTGCAAATGACTTCCATCTATGAAAGATGAAGGTTAAGGCGTTGTTGGTGAGCCAAAAGCTAGACTCAGCATTAGAGGAGACTGCACCTCCATCTAGTGATGAAGAAAATATGCCAAAGTCATCTAAAGCAGAAGTAGAAAGAAGGGACATTCAAGAAAGAGCTCATTGTACAATCGTTCTGTCATTGAGTGATGAAGTATTAAGGGAAGTAGCAGGTGAGACGGTGGCAATAGGTCTTTGAAAGAAGCTTGGCTCTTCTTATATGCGAAAATTGTTGGCCAACAGATTGCATATAAAGAAGAAGTTGTATCAGCTATCTATGTTAGAGGGGATGCCAATAAAAGACCACACAGATGCCTTCAATAAGATCATCCTTAATCTTGAGTCTATCAACATCAATATAGAAGTAAAGATAGAGCAATTATCTTGCTGAGTTCACTCCCTAAGAGTTATGAGAGCTTTGTTGATACACAACTCTATGGCAGAGAGAGTTTAACGATGAATGATGTGAAATCATCATTAAACTCAATGTTATTAGGAAAGCAGATTGAGGGCAATGTAAAAAGTTTATCTGTAAGAAGAAGGCGCTCATATAGAGATGGAAGGAAAAAGGGCTCAAGATCTAAATCTAGGACTCTTAAGAAGTGTTATTGCTGGAAGAAAAAATGGTACTTCATAAAGGATTATCCTGATAAGAGAGCAAAAGACAAGAAGAAAGCAGATGCTACACTTGCTTATGATGATAGCTATGACAGTGCAGAGACACTTGTCGCTACTGATGGTAAGAACACTGAACAATAAGTTTTTGATTCTGATTATACTTTTCATATGTGCCTGCACAAGTCTTGGTTTGTAAATTTTCAGCCCATTAGTGGCGGTAAGGTATTAATAGGTAATGATGTTGCATGTCAGATGATGGGAATTAGTAATGTTAAGCTTAAGCTATATAATGGGCAAGTAAGAGAGTTAACAGATGTTAGGTATGTTTTTGACTTGAAGAGAAACTTAATCTCACTAGGGATTTTAGACTAGAATGGGTGTTCCATCAGGATCGACGGAGGGATTTTAAAAGTTTTGAAGGGTTTCATGGTGGTGATGAGAAGTGAGAAGTACAAAGGCAATTATGTGCTTATGGGTAAAGTCATGAGTGGTTTAGCATTATTCTCTGTAGATGATGAGAGTATGAAAACTAAGTTGTGGCATCTTACACTGGCACACCTAGGCTAGAGAAACTTAAAGAAGTTATTCAGTCAAAAGGCGTTTGGTGAGGATAAGTTTCAACCCTTAAAGTTTTATGAGCATTGTATGCTTGGGAAAGCACATTGAGTAAGGTTTAGTACTGGCAAACACAAGATTAAGGGGACTCTTGACTACATACAATTAGATCTTTAGAGACCATGTCACGCCCCAGACCCAAAAGATCTGACACACGACATCACTTACATTCATTCAATAATACTTAAACCTTCATTTTAATTTCTTTCAGAATTATAGCAATTGAATTATGACTAGGACAATTAGTAAACCGGAGATACGCAGAGTTTTCTCAGAGATTAACACTCTACTACGTCACCAGTAGCAACTTTGTTACCGGAAGCCCAGAATATATTCATTGCAAATTCTTAGTTAAAATCAATCCATTACTAAACTTGGTGAAACTTAAACTAAATCCAACCACACACAATAAAATAATACATAGGTATTTATTTACTAAGGACAAATCAAATATCTTATCCCACGTGTCCCCAAATGAAATACTTAGCAACCTAACAACTTAGGGAACCTAAGGAACAGCAGAAGCCTTGCCAAATCCGCTAAGCACACATGTACCTTATTTACCTAAAATCACCATAAACTATAATGAGTATAAAACTCAGTAAGCATACTAGTTTTTCATATATCAAATACAAATACATATATGTACACAATGCATATGTATGATATGCTGTGATCGATCAAAATCATAATCTTATCAAATCACATATCATGTAAGCGCTTACACATTTTTTCAAAACACATAATAGGAATACCATCACTCAACTACTACTTAGTAGGACTTACATATCACATATCACATAATGAGCCAAATGTCACTCGTAGGTGACATACCGTATGAGAGGAATAGTACAAGTGAGGTCTTGAAATTACACATATATAATGCTCATGCCCGAAGGTAAAAGCCAAACCCTCACCCTGATCATCGGCGAGTCCTCTCACATGCACCAATACGCCACCACACGAATGTGATGACTCACACTTCCTTTAGGTACCAATAGGATCCTCCCTACATACGGAACACATAACATATACCAATCCCGAAGGAAAGGCCACACATAAAGGCTCCACAAATCACATAAAATGCATACTAAGTTAACAGTGAGTTCAAGTACCCTCAAAACACAAAATATTTCTCATGGACATATTACACTTCAAAAGCTTTCTTTGTTAAACATATCTTATTTTGAAAGCTCACTTTCAAAAAACACATGTATGTCCATGCTCAATGTCAATGCTCACATTCATAAACATATATTCACATTTCATATCAAAATATACTTTGACATAGCATAAACATATTCTTAACCACATTTACAAAATCATTCATAACACTTACTATGTTTATTATAATTCCAGTAAAAAGTCTAGTATACTTACCTCTTAGCATTTTCAGGTACAAGGCTTAAATCTCCTTAACCTATCAATGGAGATTAATCATTTCATAAGCCTCACAATTCACACAAAATACTTTAAATAGCTTACAAAATTGTACACAATACATTTATCACATCAAATTGGTCTAAACACTTAGTTTCTCAAAAACCTGTCATTCTGACCACTTACATTTAACAAAAAATTTTAATACATCAAATGATGTCCAATTACTCCAAAATCATAATATACCATTCTTGACTCATATATCCTTCTTATATATGAACATTATATCAAAATTCCTACACAATCCATTCCATACACACCATCGAATCCAAACTATTAACCTAACAGGATCAAGATACTTACTGAACAGTATTCAATCTCCTAATTTTATAAAATCATATACTAACTTAAAAATTATAAAACTACCACATAATTACTCTTAACACATATCTCAGTCCATGATAAATATTTCACTTCCAAATCACTGCCAAAAGTATTTTAAAAATATTTTATTCCATAGCTTTAAAAATCTATTAATCAAATACTACAATGAGCTGATACACTTTAGAAAATCATAACACTTCAACCACATTTATCTAAATTCTCAATTCCGAGTATATCATATTATACATATCAACTTATCATATTCCATAAATTCATAATTTTTGAAGATCATTCAGTAGGACAAAAATCATTTTTCACTGTATCATACTGTTCACATAGGAAATTTCCAGAATTTCAGGGTCATTTTGGTAAATTCACAAAATATTCAATTTCTGGAATTTTGAATCGATTCAAAGTCTCAGATGATCCTAAACATGTCTAATTTAATATATTCAAAATTGAAAACCAGAATCGAATCACAACAATTTATAAAATTCTTGGATCAAAAGACTATCAAGCAGAAATTCTACAATCCATCATAATTTATCAAACTATCTTATAGATCATCATCAATTCTCAAAATATCATACGAAATACACATCAAATCCTCAATTATACATATTTTCAGAAATCAAAACTTAAAGAAATTAACATAATTAACACCAATAAATTGAGAAATAGTTGTGATATACCTCTTAAAATCCAAAATTCCAATTTCTTCTTCTTTTTCTTCTCCTTCTTCTCTTTCTCTCCCCTCTTTTTCTCTCTTCTCTCTCTCTAAAAGAGATAGCTCGACCAAAATGAGAGAATTAGGGTTTTAAAAGTGTATTTTTATACTAAGTGGCTAATTTTTAGTATTTATAAATTTATCCCCAAAACTTTCAAAGTATTACAATTTGGTCCCTAAAATAAATCTAAAGTCTTGTAATTAAACCCAATGCTAATAGTATGTCCTTAACCTATACAAACACCAATAATAACAATATATAAATCAAGTATCACCCACATATAAATAAAATACATATATATATATATATAAATACTTATTCTTACCGGTTGTGGATATTGGGTACTACAGACCAGCTTAGACAGTTACTCATAGTGGTGCCAGGCATTTTCTCAGTTTAATTGATGACTATTCAAGGAAGCTATGGGTCTATGTGTTGAAGAGCAAGGGTCAAGTGTTTGAAGTGTTCAAGACTTGAAAGGTTCTTATTGAGAATCATATTGGAAAAAAGGTAAAGAGGTTGAGAACTGACAATGGATTCGAATTTTGCAACAGAGAGTTTGATGGGTTTTGTGCCAAGCATAGGATTGTGAGGCATAGAACGGTAAGATCAGCACCACAACAGAATGGCGTAGCTGAGAGGATAAATTTAAATTTCTAAATAAAAAAAGAAAAAATATTAGAAATAATTAATTATGCAATTTAATAAAATTTCGTGGATTAAATTAGTAATTTTTTATGTGCTCATGACGACACGGCGCTCTGATTAGGAACTGGTCGAAATTACACCATTTCCTATGATGTGATGTTTCATCGCTTGAAGACACCGTGTGAATTCGCAATGTCGGTCCTGCCGAATATAATATTTTTCATCTTTTATTTTTTTATTTGTATTTTTTATTGGGATAAAAAATTTTATACCATTGATCTTGCGGGCCGGCAGATTGTGAAAAGAAAATTGAAGGTTGAATTTTATTTAAAGTTGAATAATATTATTTAAGGTTGAAAAATGAAAAGAAAAATAGAAAGATTACCGCTAAAGAGATTTGCAGGAATGATTTTAAAAAATTTATTATTTTAATTTTAATTTTACAACAATAGGGTATAAGATAAAATAGCTTAATCTCAAATTTTTAATAAATGTTCTCTATCAACACTAGTAAATTTTTTATATTGTATCTCTAATCAATAGATAACTTGTATGCATAAATTTATTAATTGTATGAAATATCTAATTTTGTGTACTTAATTTTTTTTTTAAAAAAAAAATTAGAGCAAATGAAGTACACAAATAAGTATGGGCAAAAAGTAATTCTAAAATCACCTTTTTATAATACAAGATTTCTTATTTTATATAAACTCTTAATTTTAATATGATTAAAAAAAATAATATCTTTATATTATTTTAATTTAGATAATTGAAAAGATAAATTCATATTTGATAAGAATTAGAATAATATTAAACTCTTTTTCTTTGACGACTTTTCCTCCGCGATTTACGGGTGATTTTGCTTTATCTCTATTTGCTTGACTTTTCCTCTTTTTCTTTGGATTCTTCTCTTTATGGTTTTTTTTTATTGTTGCGTAAAGTAAGGTCATTTTGTTGATGAGTTTTCCTCCTTGATTTGACCACTTGAATTCTTCTCTTTACGGCTTTCCTTGAATGTTGTTGCAGGATGATCTTTTCCTTCAACGGATTGTGACAATAGCTGCCAAACGTAATGCAAATCTTATACAAAATTAACCTTAATTTTGTATTACACATAAAAACTAGTTACCCAAATTTGACTAACATAATATAATTGAATTAGTCAAAATAAAATGCTAATGTAATTATAATGACATCTGTTATTGTTTATCAGTTGCTTCTCCATTTGTGGCCGACCAATGAAGTTTTGAATCCATATCGATGTTTGTTATTTAGATGACATAGAATTCAAAATCTTGAACGAAAATAAAGTACAAATGAAGAAAACAAAATCAATATGTGTGTGTGTTGTTAGAGTAATATTTTGGAATGCCTAAACTAAAGTACTAGTATTTCTTTTGAAAATACTAGTATTTCTTTTCTTCAATGATTAATATTACTCTAACAATATAAAAAATACTCTAATGATATAATTTATTTCTTTTATTTGATTTATCTAATTTAATTTATTTTTAATTTTTTTTCTAGTGAATTTTTAATTCCATAAAAAGTATAAATATATTTAACTTATATTTATTGTATAGTCTAAAGGCATTCCAGAGTTTCATTACATTTATCATGATTCAATTAGCATTTGCTTATAACATCAAGGACATTAATGTAAATGAGCCCAAAAAAATGTGACCACTTAACAACATTTTGTTAACAATTGGAGTATAAAGAAATATATAAACATTATAGAAATAAAAGGTAAAATAGAAAAGTACATGGAGAAAATGAAAATGCCTTTTTTCTTACTTTGTATTCATTTTTGTTTTTGGGGAAAACTTAATTTGTATTCTTTTAAATTTAAAAAATAACATGCACATGATATCTTGTATTCGCCGGCACATAAATAAAATGTCTTGTCTCTCTTTTGTGGGGTATGTGAGTTTGTGCCCTACTTTGTGGGGTATAAGTTCTTCATTTTTTTGTATGATATTTGTTCGAGTATGTGTCAATATATAATTTAATATCTTATCTCTCCTTTGTGGAGTATGAGTTCTTCACTTCTTTATAAGATATGTGATAAGTATAAATATAATATCTTATCTTGATAATCCTATAAATACAATATCAATAATCTTTTACTATAATATCAATACATAAAAAAATGTAATAACATGACAATGCCAGACGAAAGTTACATTTATATGAATCTTTAACAATACATACATTCATCAACTGCATTCTTTTCAAAACTAAATGAGGTAATACTTACTAAAACTTGTGATATTATTAATAGGATGCTTGCTTGAGACTATAAATGAATTCTTTAATTTGCAGACCACATTCCTTGGACCTCTTGATACAAAATTTTGGATGCACCATATATATCATTTTCTTAATATCACAATTGAGAAAAAGTCTTTACATTTATTTTATGCTACTTTAAATGAAAATGAGCTATAAATGTTATGATGATTCTAAAAGACTTTTTTGTTGATATTGAAGAGAAAATCTCTTTGTAATCAATGCATTCCTTCTGAGTGAAACCCTTGGCAATGAAACACATTTTATATCTCTCGATATTGTCTTTTGAATCCCTCTTGCTCTTAAATATTCATTTATAATCAATGAGTTTTGCATCTTTAGGTAACTTGATAAGATCCCAAATATTATTGTTTGTCATGGATTTCATCTCAACCTCTTTGGCGTAAATTCACTTATAAGAATTGAAACTTTGTTTGGCTTGACAGAAGAAACTAATTGAAGTATTTTCTAGTCCCATATCAAACTCATGTTCTTGGAGATAGATGACATAATCATTTGAAATCACAGTTCTCATTCCTCTAGTGGATCTTCTTAATAACATCTGTTCTTATGGTTGTTGAGGTTATTATTCATGAATATGAAAAAAAAATTTCATTTTGCATCAAGGGCTCCTATATATTATCATGTATTTTTGTATTTGCATCTTGAGTAATATTAGAAAAAACGAATCTGATAATTTTTATAGTAACTATCAGATGAGAAATAAATTCCTCCTTAAAGACACTTTTATATGAGTAGTTGCATCTTTATCTGCCCATCAAGTGTATTTGGGTATAAAAGCTAAATTAACTTCAGAATAAACGAAGTTGAGAAGTGTACCTTTCTTAACACGTCATATGGTGTACTTGAGACAGTTCTTCTTCACATAACCAACCTTATTGCAGAAGAAATAAGTAATGACCATATCTTGTTGCTTTTGCACCTTATTCTATGAAGTCTCCATTGCAGTTTCATTTAGTTTATCCTTTTTTTTTTCTTTTATTGGTAACCTTATCTTAAAAGGTACTTGCTAGATGAGTATTTTCAGTCTTTTCTCACTTTAATCTATCCTTTTCTTACACATAATGCCATATGATCTCATTAAGAGCTCATTTATCATTTTGAGTATTATAACTCGCCTTTAATTGACTGTATTATGCAAGAAGAAAAATTAAAACCAAATGCACAAGCAAGTTAGCAAAGAGCTCTAACTTTAATGCTATTTGTTTGAAAGTGAATTAAACATCTCCATGATGTAGTTCCTTTAATTTATTTTTCTTTATACCTTATTAAAATAAGGTTAGCCAATAACGTACTTGTTTCTTCTCACAAATACTGTCTTTAAAGGTTTTCGAAATAACACATATCATGATCACAATACTTATACTATTAGAATGATTCCACTTCTCTAAGTCTCTTTTATCCTTAGTGAAACTTAGATCAACGAGAGCAGGAAGTCATTTTGTCTAAAGTGCAAGGTCAAAATCAATACAACCAAGAACAATCATAACATCCTCTTTCAAATTCTTGAGTTTTGTGCCATTAAGCATAATTATGACATTTATATTTACAAATATAGAAGTAGTAAAAGTAGAAACTATAGAGAACATACAATAAAATAACATACGCATAATTAATAGCATGTCATTATTTAAGCATATACAATATTAAAATAATCTAATACATATATATGTATGAAGGTGGGCCCTCTCACAATATACTTAGTATAGTAATGATATTTAGTCTTTGGACATATATATCAACTGTAAGTGGTACTCTTAATACAATAATCAAAAGTTAATAATAAATTCTACCAATAATAAACCTTTCTTTGGACTGACTTATTACAGGCATAAAACTTAATAATTATCACACATTAGTTATTACAAAATATGCCTATTGTTTGCTAAAAAATAATCTTCCTTCAGGCCGATAATATTTCACATAGACAATAAATATATTCATCTTAATAACTCAAAACAAATAAGTTTACAAAATTGAGGTTACTTTCGTAACACATTACTTCAAATAATTTATTTTGAAATATAAGATAAGTAGTCCAATAAAAAAATAATAAAAATTGGCCAAAATAGAAAAAGTTTAGCTTTTCTTGTTCACTAGTGTGGTGCTGCTGGGATTCTAATGCTGCGACACTGTTAATGGTCCAAAATAGGGTTAATGATGATTGGATTAAATCCAAATAGATCTCGTTTTGGGGGGGGATTTCCATGCCTCAGGAGGGTTGACCCAATTATCCTATAAAAAACAAAAATAAAAACCCTAAAATTTTGACCCTTTAAGGCAGTGCCCTAGAACTACGATGCCTAGTCGTTGTTTGGATGGTGCTGTAGCATCTAGCCAATGTCTAACGAATCTGAACTTTTTAGATTTGCAAAAAAAATGTGAAAAATACCATATAAGTTTATGTTGATGTCTTGTCCCTCCTTTGTGAGGTATGGATTTTTTTGTTCTTTATAAGTTATGTATTAAAGAATGTGTCATTGTGCAAATGTAATGTCTTGCCCCTTTTTTGTAGGGTAAGAGTTTCTACCCTCTTTTGTGGGGTGTGAGCTATTTTCTTCCTTGTAGGATATGTGTTCAAGTATACGTCAATGTGTAAATATAACGTCTTGTACCTTTTTTATGGAGTATGGGTTTTTTTCTTCTTTAAAAGATATGTATTCGGCATGCATCAACGTATAAATATAATGTGTTATCTTAATAATTCTCTAATTATAATATTAATAGTTCTCTATTGTAATATCTAGTTCTCTATTGTAATATCAATACTTAAAAAAAATTAAATAACATGACAAAGCGAGATAATAGCGACATAAATATACATATTCTAATGTTTATTTCTACTCGTTACCTAATACAATTATCAATTATTTCACCAAACGCATGAAAGATAATTTAAAGAGGCGGCTCACCAAAGGATATTATGTTGCCTTGAGTAATACTTTGAACCAAGAAATCAAATTTTTTAGTCAACAAAATTAAAAACTCTTTCAATAGGAGGTATTTTGTTTAATATTAACCAAAAATTAGTCTCTTTTTAGTCCAACAAAATAGGTTTTGGGTATTTTAAAAACAGTAACGAACAAAGTGTTAATTTCAATTTTAACATCCTACAAGAGGTAATTGATAATTTTTAAATGTTTAAAGAATCGAAAAGAAAACAAAAATGAATAGAGTGGAATGGAAGATGATCGAGATGATTTTGTAATTTAGTTTATACATTAAATTATTTTAGGACAGGAAAAATTATATTTTGTTTGGACGAAAATACCTTTAGATTTTGATTCTATTGGCATCCGTTAATGAAAAATCATTTTTTCTTTGTTAATTTTACTTTGAAATATAATTTCAGAAAGAATAGAAAGGAATGAATGAAAGATCTAAGTCTAAACCTATGAAACTAAAAGGGTTTCAATGCCATTAGGGAGGGCATTTCATGAAAGATTGCCTTGAGAAGAAGAATAAGACCAATCAAAAGTGAGATCCCGACAGTGATGTTGTTATAGCTGCCAATTATGACTTTGAAGAAATTGAAATACTAATTGCATCAAAAATAAGTCTAAAGGTAAGTGGATATTAGATTCAGAATGCTATTTTCATATGTATCTAAATAAAAATCTATTTTATTCAAATAAATAGTCTGATGGTGGAAAAGTCTTGATAGGGACTGATATTGTAAGCAAGACTATTTGTATAGGGAATATTAAGTTAAAATTGCATGATGGAACCATTAGAGAACTATAAAATGTAAGGCATGCTCCTAAATTGAAGAGAATTCTTATATCTTTAGGCATGCTTGATGAATTTGGATATACTTCAAGTCAGAATAAATTATCCTAGAGGTAGTTAAGAAATCCATGCTTATTATGAAGGATGAAAAAAAAAAGAATGGGCTCTATGTTTTTCATGGCATCAAAATCTCTAGCTTAACAATCGTTATTGAAGTTGCTAGCAATTAGAGGACTAAAATTTGGCATTTAAGACTGAGCATTAAGTGAAAGTGGAATAAAGTAGATAAAAAAATAAGGGTAATTAAAAATATAAAACTTAGATTCCTTAACTTTTGTGAACAATATGTACTTGAAAAAGCAAGTAGAGTCAAGTTTGATGTTGCAATTTTGAGAATCAAGTTTGATGTTGCAATTCTGAGAATTAAGTCTACTTTAGATTATGTCCATTCAAATGTATGTGGCCATCCCAAGTTCTAGCACTTAGAAGAGTCAAATACTTTTTATCAATAGTTGATGACTTTTTTAGAAAATTTTAGGTTTATGTTATCAACAGTAAGGATCAAGTCTTTAAATTGTTCAAGACTTGGAAAGTCTTTGTTGAAGCTTAAACTTGGAAGAGGATAAAAAGATTAAGAAATAATAATGGCCTTCAATATTGTTTTAAGGAGTTTAATGATTTCTATACTCAAGCAAGGATTGTGAGGCACAAAAGAGTAAAAATGATACCTCGATGGAATTGTGTTATAGAAACAATTAATCGAACCTTCTTTGACAAGATAAGATACATGTTTTTTTTTATGCTAAACTACCTAAGAAATTATGGAGGTATGTTTTGGCAACAACCTACTATCTAGTCAATTTTGCAGACTTTATTTTCATTTACTTTGCTAATAGCCAAAGATTTAAATAATGATGAACCAAGTAATTATTATGAAAGCTACGAGAAGTATGAAATAAGGCCTGCAAAACTGGCAAATTGAAATGGAAAAAGGTAATGAAAGATGAACTTCATTCCTTTAAAAAATATCAAATCTATGTTTTGGTGGAAAGGCCTATCAATAGAAGGATTATTGGATGTAAATGGATTTTCAGGATATAAAATGAGCTATTAACACTGAACTAGTAAGATTCACAGCTATATTAGTTGTAAAGGGATTCACTAAAAAAAAAGTGTGGAATACAATGAAGCGTTCTCACCAATGGTAAGAGATAGTTCAATAGGGATCTTGTTAGCCTTAGCAACAAACCAAAACTTTGAATTAGATTAGTTGGTGTAAAGATAGCCTTTTTATATAGTAAGCTTGATGAACATATCCTTATAGCATAACCTAAAGGTTTAAAGTCCCTGGTGAAGAAGTCAGTGTTTGTTTACTCAATTAAATCTTTAAATAGACTCATACAATCTCTAAAGCAATGGTACAGGAGGTTTGATGAATTCATGATAAAAAAAATAGATTCAATAGAAGTTTGTATAATAGTTGTATGTATTACAAAACCTTGTGACAAGGTTAAGCTATGTATATACTTATATACGTTAATGATAGATAAGTAGCCTACAATGATAAAAGAGAAATTGAAAAGCTAAAAAATTAGTTAGGTATTAAATTTGAGATAAAATATCTTAGTGCAACCCATAAAGTACTTGGCATAAAAATTAACAGTACAGAGCTCTTGGTACATTGTTTTTCCTCGAGAAAGCTATGTTAAAAGCTATGTTAAAAATTTGTTGAAATTTTTTGGAATGGATAGCTTCAGACTAGTACAAACCCCTTTTAACAACTCATTTTAAGCTTTCAAAAGACCAAGCACCAGTTATTGAAGATGAAAAGTTGCTTATAAATAAAGTGTTCTATTCAAGTGTAATAGGATCACTAACGCGTACCCAAGGCTTATTCCAAACCCGAGATCTCAAGTTGTAAGTGTGGTTAATAAGTTCATTGAAAACTTGAACAAAGAGCACGGATAGGCTATAAAATGGATAATGATATACATAAGTGGTACTTCAAGTATATCTTGATATACAAAGGGTATTACGGGCTTTGTTGATTCAAACTTTACAAGGGACAAGATATTATATTTGTGAGGTATAAGTTTTTTCCTTCTTTATTAGATATGTGTTCGAGCATGTATCATTGTATAAATATAATATCTTGTCCCTTTTTTAAGAGGTATAATTGTTTTCCTTCATACATATATTAGTATATAAATTTAATGTCTTTATCTTTATAATCTCATAATTACAGTATTAATAGTCGCTTTGGAATTATTGAAGATTAAATATAGTCCTTTGGATTGAATCGAGAACTAGTGAAGAACCAGTGGAAAGAAAGAGTCTCGGTTATAATTGAAAAGTTGTTAAAGTTGTTAAGAGTTATTGACACGTCAGCAAGTTAGTTTCAAGTTGTTAACAGTTGTACAAGTTTGTTATCCCCATTCTTTAGTTAGTTAAGATGTGTATATAAATACGATCATTATACTCTGTAAACACATTCTAAGATTAAATAAGAAGTTGATATTCAGTTAAAATCCCTTTTGATTTTCTCTTATTTTCTCACATTTTCTAGGCTACCAAACAACCTTATCGCAAATCTTAAGTGATCCCTTTTCATTCTCTCTTCTTTTCTCACATTTTTTAGGTTACCAAACAACCTTATCACAAATCTTAAGTGTACACTCTAGTATACTATTGGCTATCCCACTTCAAGTGAAATCTGATGCATTGAAATCATTATTTTTCCTTTAGAACACAAGTTGAAAAGCAATTTAAAAACCTATTAAAGCCTTACAATTAGATTAGGGGGGCTGGGGGTGTAAATATAGACCTTTTGCATATTATTTTAGTGAATATGATATACAACTTAGGTTAACTTGCCTTCACACTCATCATCAAAATAGTGTAGTTGAAATAAAGTAGACTTATAGTTGAAAATAGGCCTTACTCTCCTTGCTAAAAAAAACAATGCCTCTTTCATACTTGTGGGATGCTTTTCACAGTCTCTTACCTTATAATAGACTTCATACACCTATTTTAGCTCACAAATCACCATTTCAAAAATTATTCAACTGTACACTAGATTAAATGTTCTTAAAACCCTTTGGTTGTCTTTGTTTTCCTCTGTTAAGACCATATCAATCACACAAACTTAACTTCCATACATAACCTATTCTTTTTCTAGGTTATAGTCAACAACACAAAGGTTTTAAATGCTTGCATTCATCAGGTAAGCTTTATGTAGCCATACATGTTAGATTTAATGAACTAGAATTTCTTTATGAATCATTTTTCAAAGTGTCTGGTTCAAAATATGTAACTTCTTCGTAAACCTGGTCAATTTCTTTTCAAATTCCTCATATCAGTAGACATATAGCAGTATCTCCATATGTATATTCTTTATTAGTTATTTTAGCACTACAACCTTAATACCAAAAAATACGGCCAATATAAGCTTAACACTAAACAATTTATCTTTACCTATTACTCAACCAACATCATCTCTCTCACCAACTAAAACACAACTTACACCATCTAAAACACTAACTAAAACACAACCTCATTCCAGTCACCTTCCAAACTAAGTCATATCAACACATTTTATGATAACCAGGTCTAAGTTCGATATCTTTAAGCCTAAAGCGTATGCCAATCAAGTGGAGTCTTTCCTTACTGAGCCTCTTTCAGTAAAAAAGGCTTTGTCAAATCTAAAATGTAGGAAAGCAATGTAGAATGAATTTGAAGCTTTGCCAAAAAAAAAAAAAAAGACATATTTTAATGCCTATTTGTACAACAAACAAAGTTGTGTCTAACAAATAGGTGTTTAGGATTAGGTATAATCTTGATGGGTCAATATCCAAGTACAAAGCTAGACTAGTTGCTAAGGGGTGTCTTCAAATTCTAGGTATTGATTACTCTAAAACATTTAGCCCTGTAGTTAAAGTAGCAACAATAAAGATTGTCTTAAGCCTTCCTATCATAAATAGATTGAGTATCAGATAAATTGACATCAATAATGCCCTTTTTGAATAGTGATGTTGACGAGGTATAGTATATAACACAACCTAAGGGATTTGTAAGTGCATCATTTCCCAATCACATATGCAAGCTGTTAAAGGCTCTTTATGTCTTGAAACAAACTCTGAGAGCTTGGTATGATAAGCTCAAAGGAGCTTTAATTAGTTGGAGGTTCTCCAATTTTAAATCTGATACTTCTTTATTCTTTATTCATAAGAATGGATAGTTGCTGTTGATCCTCATTTATATAGATGATATATTGATTACTGATTTAGATGCTTCACTGTTGGAAAAGCTTATTACCAAATTGAGCAATACATTTGCTTTTAAGAACTTGGGGTAGTTTAACTATTTCTTTTACATAGAAGTGAAAACCACAGCTAATGGCATATTGCTGTCTCAATCAAAATATATTGCATGTGTTATAAAGCACTAAGATGAGAAGCTGTAAAGGTTATGGCACTCCAATAGCTTTTGGTTAGAAGCTTCGTAAGTCATAAATGATTCTTCAACTAAGTTGTTTCATGATCTTTCTATATATAGAAGAATAGTGGGTGCACTTCAGTATATTGTTCTCACAAGACCTGAGATTGCTTATTCTGTACATAAATTAAGCCAATTCTTTATTGCTCCTTCAACAAAGCACTAACAAGCTTGTAAAAGAGTGCTTTGCTATCTTAAACACATTTAATATCATGGTTTACACTTTGAGGCAATCACAAGATTTTACTCTCAATGGATATGCAGATCAGCCTGGGTATCTGATCCAAATGTCAGGATATCCATCAATGGCTATTGTGTTTTTCTTGGACCAAATCTTGTTTCTTGGTCTTATAAGAAACAACAGAGGACCGAGCTCTGGCATCTGCTTGCTTTAAAATCAGTTGGATTCAGTCATTGTTATCAGAAATCTCGGAGCCTCTTTCCTCCATACAATGCTTTTTTGTGACAATCAAAGTGCACAAGCCTTGACAAATAATCCTATATTCCATGCTCAAACAAAGCATATCAAGCTGGACGTGCATTTTCTTTAGGACCAGATTACAAGCAAGGCATTGGAAGTTAGATTTATTCCCAGTTGTGATCAAGTTGCAGATATCATGACTTAACCTTTATCACTCTCTGATCTCTTTTATTTTTGTGCTAAGCTGAAGGTTGTTAACTACTTTTGAGCTTGTGGGGGGGGGGGGGGGGGGGATTTTGAAGACTAACCTTGGATTGAATCAAGAAATAGTAAAGAACCGGTAGAAGCAAGGAGTCTCGATTATAATTGAAAAGTTGTTCAAGTTGGTAAGAGTTCTTGACACGTCAGCAAGTTAGTTTCAAGTTGTTAATAGTTGTACAAGTTTGTTATCTCCCTCCTTTAGTTAATTAAGCTGTGTATATAAAATACGATCACTATTTTCTATATTCTGAGATTAAATAAGAAGTTGATATTCAGCCAAAATCCCTTTTCATTTTCTCTTCTCTTCTCACATTTTCTTAGCTACCAAACAACCTTATCTCAATAGTCAAAAAACTATTTTGATATAACATGACAATGCCAGACGAAATTAACATAAATCTATATTTTATGTTGTGAGAATATTGATTAAAAATCATTGGAATATAATTTGGGGATCAAGCCAAATGTGTAGGGTGCACACGGATTGAAGACAAACACGAAAGGAGGTAAACAATGAGAAGGCGCACCATGCGACCAGCACTGCGGTGACCAAGAGAGGGCGCTGCGGTGCCCAGAACAGAACCTCAGTGCCGCGGCGCCAGGAAGACAGCACCGCAGCGCTCAACAGAAGCGCGCTAGTGCTGGAGCGACGAGATCCCAGTGCTGCAGCGCTGGACGCGGTAACAATATCCCAAAATTAAGAAAATTCCTAATTTCGTCTCCCACTTGCTCTAGGACTCCCTAATACGACTCTCACACGTATAGAAAAAACCTAGGGTGTCCCAAGGCCTATATAAAGGCTATCAATTGGCTTGTAAACACAACTTTGTGATCTTGACAATCTTTGTGGTCAAGTTAGAGTGATCTTTGTGATCTTAGAGAGATCTTTGTGATCAACAATAATCTTAGTGATTATTCTTAGTGGTTCTTTGTGAGAGAAAATCCCTAGAGAGCAAGAGAGAGTTTTCTTTGTGATCTTTCTTGTAATAGGCACACTTTGTGGTTGCCTTGTGATTCATAATAAGAGAAGAGTGTGATATTGATCTGCCGTGGACGTAGGCAAGTTGCCAAACCACGTAATTCTTTATGTGTTCTTCTTCTACCCCTTTCTCTCTTTTATTTCTTAATAACTTGTTCTGCATTATTATATTACTTGGGTGAATTATTTTGCTTGTTTGTGTGCTTCCGTTTCAACAAACTGGTATCAGAGCTGTGGTTCTAAGCAGACATGGCCACACCCAAGTATGAGGTAGAGAAATTCAACGGTACGAATGACTTCAATCTGTGGAAGATGAAGGTTAAGGCGTTGTTGGTGAGCCAAAGACTTCGTTCGGCATTAGAGGAGACTGCAGCTCCATCTAGTGATGAAGAGAAGACGTCAGAGTCATCTAGAGCAGAAGCAGAAAGAAGAGACATTCAAGAAAGAGCTCATAGCACAATCGTTCTGTTATTGAGCGATGAAATACTAAGGGAAGTAGCAGGTGAGACGACGGTAATAGATCTTTGGAAGAAGCTTGACTCTCTTTATATGAAGAAATAATTGGCCAACAGACTACATATAAAAAAAAAGCTGTATCAGCTGTCCATGTCAGAGGGGACGTCGATGAAAGATAATATAGACGCCTTCAATAAGATCATCCTTGATCTTGAGTCTAACAACATCAAGATAGAAGATGAAGATAGAGCAATTATACTGCTGAGTTCACTCTCCAAGAGCTATGAGAGTTTTGTTGATACGCTACTCTACGGCAGAGAGAGTTTAATGATGAGTGATGTGAAATCATTGATGAACACTTGAAATTACACATTTAATAAGAGTTTTACATGATTGTTTTGTATTACTAGTGTATTTAATTTTCTTAACTTAAGTATGTTTACAATATTGTACTTAATTATCTTATAACTGTTTTATGGCAGGTTCGGTAAAATAGGCATAACTTTCTACCTAAAGATGCAATTGAGGTGATTCTTAATCCTGTGCAGAGCTGACTCAATGGGCTAACATATTGTATTTCACAAAGCATTGGAAATTCGAGTGTTTAGAGGGTGACAATTGGCCTAGAACAGAATTGATCTGCAGTACAGGCCCAGTTTGAACAGTTATCAGTATTTGGCCCATAACTATAGAAATACGTATCTAATACGTATGAGATCACTCAATTTGGAAAGATAAGAGCCTTATCTACAACTTTTATGTTTTGAGTGACAGCTAATTCGGATTACAGCAATTCCAAATTGGATAATCAAGTGGGTGCCCAAGTGATAATGAATGCAAATTATTTTGCCACCATTCTTGACTTTCATCAACCAAGTGGTTCCCTCCAAATTTGTCTCGATTTATCCATGTTTTTCTATAAATAGGTGGCTTGTTTATGCCTAAAGAATGTAATTAGAAAGTTAGAATTTAGTTCTAAATACTTTTCCTTTGTATCCATTTCCTTGTACTATTATTTCTCTTGTTTACTATTAAGTCATGTTATTTCTTCTTCCATTTCTTTTCTTTTCATTTAGTTTTATTATGTCCAAATAATTTTGTTTAAGCTAAGGTGAAAGGGTGAAGCTCTTGGCAAGGTAATAAGATATGTTTAATATTTATTCATGAATTTAATGCTTCATTTTTAAGTTATGTAAATTTATATATGATGTATTTATTTTGTTTGTAGAATTAATACCATTTCTTCTAAAGTGGTGATTCTTGATTTATTATTGACAAACTTAATACTTGGCACAATAAATTATTGAAACCATTTACAAGTCTTGGTTTATATAACCTTTCTTGTAAAGTGGGAGTCTTAATTTATTGTAGACAAATATAAAGATTGGCATAATAAATACTTGAACCCATTTATAAGATTTGGTGTATAATAATTGAAAGAAATAAATACTAATCAATATATAAATGATAATGAACTTTAATTGCTATATTTTCCGGTTGGAACCTCCTTTGTGTGAGGATTCCAATTGAGTTATAAAAAAATAAAAAGTTAAATATATTCTTACTTCTTATGCCAAGAGTGAATCCCCGTAACCTTAGCTTTTTATTTGAATTGGTTAATTGAAATAATATTTACAAACATCTTATACTGCATTAATTATCTTTAAAGTGTTTATAATTTGTAATTTTAATTTTACTTCCCTGTGGATCGACCCCGTTCTCATCGGGTTATTTATTACTTCGACAATCCTGCACTTGGGAATAACTTCTATATTCTGGACGTGTCAAGTTTTTGGCGCCGTTGCCGGGGAGGTAACGTTAATATTTTGTTTTGTTATTGTTTGTTTGTTTATTTTATTTTCATGGAAGGCTGAGCCTCCTACTCGTTATTTATTATTCGTTTTTATTTTTTTTTATTTTTTTATTTTCATGGAAGGCCGAGCCTCCTAACGTACTTTATTATTATTCTGTTTTTATTTTCGCGGAAGGCTGAGCCTCCTACTCTTTATTTCGTTTATTTATTATTTTTTACTTTTTATTTTAGTTTTTTTTTTAATTTTCATGGAAGGCCAAGCCTCCTAACGTACTTTACTTTATTTATTATTCGCCTTTTATTTTCGCATTTTATTTTAATGGAAGGCTAAGCCTCCTACTATTTATTTATTAACTTTTTATTATATAATCTAACATCACTAATCTAACTTCTAATTATTTATCTTTATTTTGCTTTTAGTTTTACATATTTTATTTACTTGTGTGTAATATTTTATTTTATTTACCTGTGTTTAATATTTTATTTGTATTATTGTTATTGTATTTTGTTTTGTTTCTTTTTATGAGCGGTTGGTTTCGAGATCCTAATTCTCATCGTTTAGTAAAAGGTAATTTCAAAACTTCCTTTGATAATTTGTTAAATTCTCCTTCATCTTCTCATTCTTCACCAAGTAACACCATGAGCGAAAATCAAATTGAGGGACTCATAGACCCAGGGGACAATCAGTCCCAACATAATGACCATAACCGACCTAGGACACTTAGAGACTATATGAACCCTACACGAACCGGTGCACCATTTTGCTTAATTTTTCCACCGGATGCAACGCATTTTAATTTTAAGCCAGGCATTATCCAACTTTTACCCACTTTTCATGGCTTAGATGCAGAGAACCCTTATCTACATCTAAGAGAATTTGAAGAAGTGTGTAACACGTATAATGATCAAAATTGTAGCATGAACACAATTCGACTTAAGCTTTTCCCTTTTTCTTTAAAAGATAAAGCTAAAACATGGCTACAAAACCTTAGGCCAGGATCCATTTCTTTATGGGACGAGATGCAACAACAATTCCTGAAAAAGTTTTTTCCCTCCCATAGAACAAATTCTTTCAAAAGACAAATCACCACTTTTGCCCAAAAACCAGGAGAGACCCTTTACCAATGTTGGGAAAGGTATAAAGAATTACTTAATACCTGTCCCCATCATGGTTTTGAAACATGGAGAGTAGTCTCAAATTTCTATGAGGGCTTAACACCCCAAGTTAGGCAAATGGTAGAAATGATGTGTAATGGAACATTTGAGGAAAAAGACCCAGAAGAGGCAATGAACTATCTTGACTTACTAGCAGAAAATGCTCAAAATTGGGACACTGCTGGTACCTGTGAGGCACCTAGCAAAAATCAAACCACTACATCTAGTGGGGGTATTTGTCATCTTAAGGAAGACCATGACCTTCAAGCCAAATTAGCATCCCTTGCTAGAAAAGTCGAAACCTTAGAAATGAAAAAAAGTGGTCAAATAAAATCTGTTCAAGAAATTGTGTGTCACATTTGTGAAACCCATGATCACCCTACCAATGATTGCCCAACTTTGCCTGCATTTAGGGAATGTCTCTATGAACAAGCCAATGTTTTAAACACGTTCAAACGGTCAAACAATAACCCATATTCACAAAACTATAATCCTGGATGGCGAAATCACCCGAATTTTAGTTGGAGGAATGACACTCAAGCACAGGCTTCGCAACCACCTTTCCAACCACACCAAAACTTTCAAAATCATCAAGGTTATGCACCATATGACCCACCTCCTAGGAAAAATCTTGAAGAAACCTTGCATACATTCATTGAAAAACAAGAGTCTGTTAATTCTCAAAATGCTCAAACATTTGCTTATTTGAAAGATACTCTTGCTAAATTTGCATCTGCACTGAACATTCATGAGAAAGGAAAATTTCCTTCTCAACCACAGCCAAACCCCAAAGGACAACATAACTCAAATGCATGTAGTTCAGGAAGCCAACACATGGATCAAGTTAAAGCAGTTATCACTCTTCGGAGTGGTAAAATTGTTGAAAAAGAAATTCCTGAACCTCATGAGAGCGATGAATCAATCTCTAAGGGCAAGGAAAGTGTTGAACCTACACTTAATGAAGAAAATACCAAACCTTCACCTCCACCCCCATTTCCTCATGCATTACGTAATACTAAGAAGATAAATCACAATCCTGAAATTTTTGAAATCTTCAAACAGGTAAAAGTTAATATTCCTTTACTGGATGCTATTAAACAGGTTCCATCTTATGCAAAATTTTTGAAAGACTTATGCACAGTAAAAAGAAAACTGAATGTGAAAAAGAAAGCATTTTTAGCTGAACAAGTAAGTGCCATTCTTCAGAACAATAATTCTTTGAAATATAAAGACCCTGGTTGTCCTACAATTTCATGTATTATTGGAAGTCATAAAATTGAACAAGCCTTACTTGATCTTGGTGCTAGTGTGAATTTATTGCCGTATTCAGTTTATCAGCAGCTCAATCTCGGAGAGTTAAAATCAACATCTGTAACTCTTTTACTTGCTGATAGATCAATAAAAGTACCAAGAGGGACAGTGGAGGATGTCTTAGTTCAAGTTGATAAATTCATATATCCTGTGGATTTTATCGTCTTGGACACAGAACCTGTCAAAGGATGTAATCCGATACCTGTTATTTTAGGTCGTCCATTTTTAGCAACTTCTAACGCTTTGATTAATTGCAGGAATGGAGTAATGAAGCTTTCATTTGGAAACATGACACTTAAACTCAATGTTTTTAATATGTGTAAGCAACCATATGAAGAGGAGGATGAAAGTGAAGAAGGTGACATGATTGAAACGATTGTGGAGGATCATATTCAAAAAGGGAGTTCTACCGATCCCTTAGAAATGTGTTTAATAAATTCATTTGAGTCAAATATACAATTAGATCCTGAAATCTCTGACATATGTTCTTTACTTGACTGTGCACAGGTGATTGAAAATAAAAGATGGAAACTAAAGTTTGAAGAATTGGGAGAAAATGAGGATAAAAAGAACGAAATTTTAAAGTTGGAGTTAAAACCTCTGCCTGAAGGACTGAAATATGCATTTCTTGGAGAGAAACAAACTTACCCGGTGGTAATCGCTTCTACACTCACAAGTGAACAAGAAGATAAGTTGATTGAATTATTGAAAATGCATAAAAATGCAATTGGGTGGACTTTAAAAGACATAAATGGTATTAATCCTTTGATTTGCACACATAGAATACACCTAGAGGATAATTCCAAAACTTCCCAACAACCTCAAAGGAGATTAAATCCACATATGAAAGAGGTAGTGAGAGCTGAAGTTCTCAAATTTCTTGAAGTAGGAATTATCTATCCGATCTCAGATAGTAAGTGGGTAAGTCCTACTCAGGTAGTACCAAAAAAATCTGGAATCACAGTCATTGAAAATGAAAAAGGTGAGTTAATACCAACTCGAGTCTCATCTAGTTGGAGGATGTGCATAGATTATAGAAAATTGAACTTGGCCACTAGAAAAGACCATTTTCCTTTACCATTCCTTGATCAGATTATAGAAAGAGTAGCAGGACATCCCTACTATTGCTTTCTAGATGGTTACTCTGGCTATTATCAAATTCCTATAGCACTAGAAGACCAAGAAAAGACTACATTCACATGTCCTTTTGGAACCTTTGCTTTTAGAAGAATGCCCTTTGGACTTTGTAATGCCCCAGCAACATTTCAGAGATGTATGTTAAGCATTTTTAGTGATATGATTGAGCATTATTTAGAAGTTTTCATGGATGATTTAACTGTGTTTGGAAATTCTTTTGATAATTGTCTTGAAAACTTAGAAAAGGTCTTAAAAAGATGTGAAGAAAAGAGTCTTGTATTGAACTGGGAAAAATGTCACTACATGGTTACTTCTGGAATTGTTTTGGGACATATAGTATCTTCTAAAGGAATTGAAGTGGATAAGGCAAAAGTCGAACTTATTACACATTTGCCTCCACAAAAAACAGTCAGAGAAGTCCGATCCTTTTTAGGACATGCTGGATTCTATAGGAGGTTTATAAAAAACTTTAGTGCTATATCTAAACCTCTTTGTAACCTCTTAGCAAAAGATGTATCATTTAAGTGGACTCAAGAGTGTCAAAATTCATTTGAAAAATTAATTGGCCTCTTAACATCTGCTCCTATCATACAATCTTTTGACTGGTCTTTACCTTTTGAGCTCATGTGTGATGCTAGTGACTACGTTGTTGGTGCTGTATTAGGACAAAGAAAGGAAGGTAAATCCTATGTAATTTATTACGCGAGTAGAACTTTAAACAGTGCACAAATGAATTACACAACAACTGAAAAAGAACTACTTGCTGTAATATTTGCATTAGACAAATTTCGTTCTTACTTAATTGGTTCTTCAACTATTGTATTTACTGACCATGCTGCTGTAAGGTACTTAATGTCAAAACAGGATGCAAAACCAAGACTGATTCGATGGATTCTATTGCTTCAAGAATTTATTATCACTATCAAGGATAAGAAGGGAGCTGAAAATGTTGTTGCAGATCACTTATCAAGACTCACACCAGATTCATCAACAGAAATAACACCTATTAATGATTCTTTTCCCGATGAATTTTTATTTTCTACTGTTACAATGCCCTGGTATGCTAATATTGTTAATTTTCTTGTAACAGGAGAAATGCCACCTCAATGGAATGCACAAGACAAAAGAAAATTTTTAACGGAGGTGATAAAGTTTTATTGGGATGATCCTTATCTCTTTAAATATTGTCGTGATCAAATATTTCGAAGATGCATACCCGACAATGAGGTAAATAAAGTTATTGAATTTTGTCATTCTGAAGCATGTGGGGGACATTTCTCATCAAAGAAAACAGCTGCAAAAATCTTACAGTGTGGATTTTATTGGCCCACTTTATTTAAAGATACACATGCATTTTGTATAACTTGTGAAAATTGTCAAAAGTTGGGATCAATTTCAAAACGAAACATGATGCCTTTGAACCCCATTCTTGTTATTGAAATCTTTGATTGTTGGGAAATAGATTTCATGGGACCATTTTCGTTATCATTTGGATTTACGTATATCTTAGTTGCAGTAGATTATGTCTCAAAATGGATTGAGGCTATTCCATGTCGACATAATGACCATAAAACAGTCATGAAATTTTTGAAAGAAAATATCTTAAGTCGATTTGGAATCCCTCGAGCCATTATAAGTGATGGGGGTAAGCATTTTTGTAATAGACCATTTGAAACATTAGTGAACAAATATGGTATTACTCATAAAGTTGCCACCCCTTATCATCCTCAGACAAGTGGACAAGTTGAATTAGCAAATAGGGAGATAAAACAAATTTTAGAAAAAACTGTAAACCCAAATCGCAAAGATTGGTCTTTAAGACTAAATGATGCACTGTGGGCTTATAGAACTGCTTTTAAAACTTCATTGGGTATGTCTCCCTATAGGATAGTTTATGGAAAACCTTGTCACTCACCTGTGGAACTTGAGCATAAAGCCTACTGGGCTATTAAAACTTTCAATGAAAATCTTGATTCTGCTGGACACATACGTAAATTACAAATAAATGAACTTGAAGAATTGAGAAATGATGCATATGAGAATTCAAAAATTCATAAAGCTAAAATTAAAGCCTTTCATGATAAAATAATACAGAGAAAAACATTTGACACTGGTCAGAAGGTTTTGCTTTATAATTCTCGACTTCACATATTCCCTGGAAAATTAAGATCAAGATGGAGTGGCCCTTTTATTGTGAAACATGTGTACCCTTATGGAACAATTGACATTGAAAATCCTAGAAATGGGAATGTGTTTAAGGTAAATGGGCAAAGACTCAAGCCGTTTCTAGAAAACCAAGCTTTTCATGAAGAATTTACGTTCCTGTCGGATCCTTGTTACGAGACCAATTAATCTTTGTTTTATATATTTACATATTTATATATATTTATTCTTCTTCTAACATTTTTTTTTTTACTTGCAGGTTAATTTAGTAGTTTTGTTAAAGTTTTGTTTTGCACCCCGGTTAAGCGGCGGATAACGGTACTCCGTGATATTTCAAATCGGTTTTGTCAGTTTCCCATAATTACTGATATCTTCTCTTCTTCCCCCTTTTCTTAAAAAAAAAAAAATGGATGACATTCTAAAAAATTTGAAAAAGCGTTTTCCCTCATTGCCTCAAAATTCCTTGAAGAAAATTTACCAAGCAAGATGTGAAAGATTAAGGTTATTAATGATTATGAATATACCTGTTGATTTACGTTGGTTAATTGAAGCCAAAGTTAGATTGACAGGTGAATTTTCAGACTCATTAATTTCCTACATGTCTGGCTTAGGTAAAAGCTCTTTTTCAAAAAAACGAAGAGCAAAACGATTAAATGTTTGTTACAAGTGTGCACGCACGACTTGCAACACACGTTGCCGCACTTTAGGAATGGTGTCTGTAAATCGTGAAGATAAAATTAGGTTCATTAAGGATGGCCTGAGTAAGGAGTCTTTAGATAATATCTTATCGACTCTTGAGACGCATCCTAGTGGATATGTGCATATTGCAATTCATGAATTATGGGACATATTCCTAAAAGAACATGAGCGGTACAGTCTCGGGAATCTGACTTTAAAAGACCCTGTTTGCCAATTTATAAGAAAATTGGATGGGAAGCCTATCCCCGACCCATAGAGGGCGTTTAAGCCGTTACTGGACGTAAAATCAGAGGAAGATGTGAGCCACAATCACAACTACTTGTATATATTTACTATAGCTGTTATTTTTAAATGTTTCATTTCAAACTCAAATGTCTTTTCAATAATCAACCACCTATAATCCTTTTTGAAAATTTTGCATTTTAAGCCGACAACCCATGTGACTTTTCCAGCTAACAAATTGAAAATTGGTAAAAGGTATTGAATCTTGTACTTCAAGCCAATAGCCATGTGATTTAACTTTGCAATACCTTTTGGCTCTATAAATACATTGCATTATTTCTGCATCTTTGTACAAACTCAAAATCATTCAAGAGAGAGGGTGAGTGTAATCATGGAAGGATCATCAACTCGTAAATTCACAAAAATTTGTGTCTTTTGTGGATCCAGCCCTGGAAAAACTAGTGAGTTTATAGAAGCAGCAGAAACCCTTGGTAAGATGTTAGCTGAGCGCAATATTCATTTAGTATATGGGGGAGGTAGTCTTGGATTAATGGGACGTGTAGCAACCGCTGCACAAAATAATGGCAGTCGAGTTTTGGGTATCATACCAAAAGCTCTAGCTGTTGGAGACATTGTAGGAAAAACAATTGGGGATGAGTTACAGGTATCATCAATGCATGAACGAATTTCTTTTATGCTTCGTAATGCTGATGCCTTCATAGCTCTACCTGGAGGTTTCGGAACATTGGAGGAAATTTTTCAAATTGTCTCATGGGCACAATTGCAAATCCATAAAAAACCCATTGGTTTGTTAAACGTTGATGGTTTTTATAATGAGTTGTTATCTTTTCTTGACTATGCGGTGGAAAAACAATTCGTCTCATCTGCAGCACGACAGATCCTCATTTCTGCTTCAACTGTTGATCAGTTACTCGATGAACTACAAGCTTTTACACCTCTATCTGATCCAACAATGAGTCAGATAGATTGGTATACTGATAACAGTGAAAAGAAACGCAGGATAGATTTGACGCTTCGTCTGTAGCCTATCTATTTCTATGTATTTTTAAGTTTTTTTATGTGGCTTGTTTTATTTTTTTTTTTGTGTGGCTTGTTTTATTTTTTTTGCAGGTTTAATTTTCAATAAAAGATGTTTCAGGTGATATCTTCTATATTTTACTCTTTCTATATTTTGACATTGAGGATAATGTCTCAATCTGGTTGGGGGGAGGATAGTTGATATATAATGTTAGTGTTAATTATTTTATTTTGTTGTTGTTATCACTTTGTTATAAAAAAAAAAAAAAATTATCATGAATGACGTGAGTAAAATGTTCATTTATGTATTCTTGAGACGCATTCTAGTTCTAGAATGGCAGAGTAAAGAGTACATTATAAACTTTTGAAACACATTCTAATTGGTTTATTTTTAATGCATTTTATGTATAATTGTTTGTTGCTTAAGTTTTTGGTAACTCTTGCGTAAATAAATTTGCTTTATTATCGATGTATGATTTCAAAATTGTTTAGTTTAAATCACTTTCTCTATTTAGGTTACTAAAGAATAACTTCTGAAATTATTTCTTGAGAACAATACTAAGCCTTGTGGTAAGATGGATGATTCAATATATATAGCCAAGAGAATTTCCATGTTTAAGTATACATATTATTTTCTAAACTCACATATCTTTTGTGAGTGAGTGGAGAGGTTTGAGATAACAGCTTACGAACTTTCATTGATCCTTTGAAATGGTTAATTTTTATTTGGAATGACATTATTTGGAATGATGAATGATTTGATTGCTTAGCTGAAGGATAAAAAAAAAATTAGAAAAGTATTATGGTGATAAATTGCTCTTATGTTATAATGATTCCTTATGTCTTTCAAAAAAAAAAGAGTAAAAAAAAAAAATTTTTTAAAAAAAAGAAAAAAAAAAGAAAAAAAAGAAGTCAATTCAGTTCAATAAAGTCTTCATTCAATTTTAGAAGACTAAAGTCATTAGGAAGCAATCTTATCACCGAATTCTATATTCGTAAGATTCGCATTAAATAATTAAAGTCTTGAAGCTGGCATTTGACAATAATGGTTTGACTCTAAATATTTGATTTTCCTATCTTTGGATCAATGTTAGTTTGTCTGTCTGTCCTTAAATGTAACTTTTTCTTGAGAGATTATCTGTTTTCCAACTCCATGAGTGAAATCCTAAGTCATTAAACAAAATATTCACCTGTAAGGATATGGAGTTGAGGCTTTTACTTGGAACATTTTTAAGGCTATATATGTTGTGGTTTGTGGTAAGAAGGCTTTGGCTTAATTCACACACACACAAAAATATTTTTGGAAGTTATGATTGAAATAACCTTTATAGCGATTATGATTTTAAAACTGACGTTTTGTTTGAAATACTTAGGTAGTGTTCAAATTTAATTTATGCTCGAATTGCTAGGGACTAGCAATAAGCCAGTTGGGGGGTGTGATGAACACTTGAAATTACACATTTAATAAGAGTTTTACATGATTGTTTTGTATTACTAGTGTATTTAATTTTCTTAACTTAAGTATGTTTACAATATTGTACTTAATTATCTTATAACTGTTTTATGGCAGGTTCGGTAAAATAGGCATAACTTTCTACCTAAAGATCCAATTGAGGTGATTCTTAATCCTGTGCAGAGCTGACTCAATGGGCTAACATATTGTATTTCACAAAGCATTGGAAATTCGAGTGTTTAGAGGGTGAAAATTGGCCTAGAACAGAATTGATCTGCAGTACAGGCCCAGTTTGAACAGTTATCAGTATTTGGCCCATAACTATAGAAATACGTATCTAATACGTATGAGATCACTCAATTTGGAAAGATAAGAGCCTTATCTACAACTTTTATGTTTTGAGTGACAGCTAATTCGGATTACAGCAATTCCAAATTGGATAATCAAGTGGGTGCCCAAGTGATAATGAATGCAAATTATTTTGCCACCATTCTTGACTTTCATCAACCAAGTGGTTCCCTCCAAATTTGTCTCGATTTATCCATGTTTTTCTATAAATAGGTGGCTTGTTTATGCCTAAAGAATGTAATTAGAAAGTTAGAATTTAGTTCTAAATACTTTTC
This sequence comes from Ailanthus altissimus, assembly GCA_946807835.1. Taxonomy (NCBI): domain Eukaryota; kingdom Viridiplantae; phylum Streptophyta; class Magnoliopsida; order Sapindales; family Simaroubaceae; genus Ailanthus; species Ailanthus altissimus. The sequence continues at coordinate 1,561,119 of OX327690.1, read as the reverse complement.
CTTTGTATCCATTTCCTTGTACTATTATTTCTCTTGTTTACTATTAAGTCATGTTATTTCTTCTTCCATTTCTTTTCTTTTCATTTAGTTTTATTATGTCCAAATAATTTTGTTTAAGCTAAGGTGAAAGGGTGAAGCTCTTGGCAAGGTAATAAGATATGTTTAATATTTATTCATGAATTTAATGCTTCATTTTTAAGTTATGTAAATTTATATATGATGTATTTATTTTGTTTGTAGAATTAATACCATTTCTTCTAAAGTGGTGATTCTTGATTTATTATTGACAAACTTAATACTTGGCACAATAAATTATTGAAACCATTTACAAGTCTTGGTTTATATAACCTTTCTTGTAAAGTGGGAGTCTTAATTTATTGTAGACAAATATAAAGATTGGCATAATAAATACTTGAACCCATTTATAAGATTTGGTGTATAATAATTGAAAGAAATAAATACTAATCAATATATAAATGATAATGAACTTTAATTGCTATATTTTCCGGTTGGAACCTCCTTTGTGTGAGGATTCCAATTGAGTTATAAAAAAATAAAAAGTTAAATATATTCTTACTTCTTATGCCAAGAGTGAATCCCCGTAACCTTAGCTTTTTATTTGAATTGGTTAATTGAAATAATATTTACAAACATCTTATACTGCATTAATTATCTTTAAAGTGTTTATAATTTGTAATTTTAATTTTACTTCCCTGTGGATCGACCCCGTTCTCATCGGGTTATTTATTACTTCGACAATCCTGCACTTGGGAATAACTTCTATATTCTGGACGTGTCAATCATCATTAAACTCAAAGTTATTAGGAAAGCAGGCTGAGGGCAATGCAAAAAGTTTATCTGTAAGAGGAAGGCCCTCATATAAAGATGGGAAGAAAAAAGGCTCAAGGTCGAAGTCTAGGACTCCTAAGAAGTGCTATTGCTACAACAAAGAGGGGCACTTCATAAAGGACTGTTCTGAGAAGAAAGCACAGGATAAGAAGAAAGCGGATGCTGCGCTTGCTTATGATGATAGCCATGACAGCGCAGAGACACTCGTTGCTACTGATGGTATAAAATCTGAACAATGGATTTTAGATTCTAGTTGTACTTTTCACATGTGCCCGCACAAGTCTTGGTTTATAAATTTCCAGCCCATTAGTGGTGGTAAGGTCTTAATGGGTAATGACGTTGCATGTCAGATGATGGGAATTGGTAATGTTAAGCTTAGGCTGCATGATGGGCGAGTGAGAGAGTTGACAGATGTTAGGTATGTTCCTAACTTGAAGAGAAACTTGATCTCACTAGGGACTTTAGACCAGAATGGGTGTTCCATCAGGATCGACGGATGGATTTTAAGAGTTTTAAGAGGTTCTATGGTGGTGATGAGATGAGAGAAGCACAAAGGTGTTTATGTGCTTAAGGGTGAAGTCGTGAGTGGTTATGCACTATTCTCTGTAGATGATGAGAGTATGCAAACTAAGTTGTGGCATCTTAGACTGGCACACCTAAGCGAGAGAAACCTAAAGGATTTATATAGCCAAAAGGTCTTTGGAGAGGATAAGTTCCAGCCCTTGGAGTTTTGTGAGCATTGTGTGCTAGGGAAAGCATATAGAGTGAGGTTCAGTACCGGCGAGCATAAGACTAAAGGGACTCTTGACTATATACACTCGGATCTTTGAGGACCAGCTCAAACAGCTACTCGTGGTGGTGCTAGATATTTTCTCAGCTTGATTGATGACTATTCGAGGAAGCTGTGGGTCTATGTGTTGAAGAGCAAGAATCAAGTATTTAATGTGTTTAAGACTTGGAAGGCTCTTGTTGAGAATCAAACTGGCAAAAGGGTAAAGAGGTTAAGAACTGACAACGGGCTCGAGTTTTGCAACAGAGAGTTTGATGGGTTTTGTGCCAAGCATGGGATTGCGAGGCATAGAACAGTAAGATCAACACTACAGCAGAATGGGGTAGCTTAGAGGATGAACATGACCCTACTTGAAAGGGTTAGATACATGCTTACCAATGCGAAGATGTCCAAAATATTCTAGGGAAAAGCTGTAATGACTGCTGCTTACTTGATAAACAGAAGTCCCTCCTCAGCAATTGACTTCATGACGCCAGAAGAGAAATGGTCTGGCAATCCTCCGAAGTATGACCATCTTAGAATATTTGGTTGCCCTGCCTTTGTACATGTTAAGGAGGGGATGTTGGAACCTAGAGCTATCAAATGGGTATTCATAGGATATCCCGAAGGAGTAAAATGATACAAGGTATAGTGTAAATACTTAACACCACCAAGGAGTATCATAAGCCGTGATGTGACGTTCGATGAGATGACGATGCTGAAAACCTCCCAAGTAGATAAGAAAGAAGAACTTGTGACTAAGGAAAACTCAGCACCCGAGTCAATAGAAGTTGAAGTAGCACCTGAAAATGGATCTAATATGCCCCTAGATCAACACTTCAACAAGGAGATCCTTGAAGATGAACCAAGAACACCGGCGAGTTCCTCTAAGTCCACCCAAAAGAAGACTAGAACTCCTGAGTTGGAACTTGAAGAGTACCAGCTTGCTAGAGACAGGCTAAGGAGAACGATTAACCCACCAGTCAGGTATGCACAACTAGACTTAGTTGCTCATGCTTTTAATTCTGCTTACACTCTTGAGTATGATGAGCCTAGGACATATGGTGAGGCTATGAAGAGTGAAAATAAGAAAGAATGGCAGTAGGCCATGGAAGAAGAAACTTGTTCTCTTAGGAAGAACAATACCTGGAAGTTGGTGGAGAGACCTCAAAAGAAGCTAGTCGGGTGCAAGTGGGTGTATAAGATGAATGAGGGGATACCAAGGATTGAGCCTACGAGATTTAAGGCTAGGTTAGTAGCACAAGGTTTTACTCAGAGAGAGGGAGTCGATTTTCATGAGATATTCTCTCCAGTTGTCAAACACACATCTATTAAGATTTTGTTAGTCATGTGTGCAAATCTTGATTTACATCTAGAGCAGATGGATGTAAAGACAGCTTTTCTACATGAAGAGCTTGGAGAAACAATATACATGGCACAGTCGCAAGGGTTCGAGGAGCTCGGTAAAGAAGATCATGCTTGTTTGCTAAAAAAGTCATTATACGGGTTAAAGCAATCACCTAGACAGTGGTATAGGAGATTTGATGAGTTTATGATGGCTTGTGGCTTTAGTAGGAGCAAGTATGATGGATGCGTGTACTTCAAGAACATGAGTTATGGGATGATATATTTACTTCTATACGTCGATGATATGTTGATCGCATGTAAGAACGTGGAAGAAATACAGAAGCTCAAGAAGCAGTTAAGTGACGAGTTTGAAATGAAGGATTTGGGAGCAGCGAAGAGAATTTTGGGTATGGACATTGTGAGGGAAAGAAGAGATGTTATCTTTTTGACCCAACAGCGATATATAGTCAAAATTCTAGAAAATGGTATGTCAAACGCGAAGGCTATCTCTACTCCTTTGGCCATGCATTTCAGACTGTCAGCAGCACAGTCGCCGACATCTGAGGATGAGAAACTGCAGATAAGCAACGTACCATATGCAAGCGCTGTGGGGAGCATCATGTATGCAATAGTTTGCACAAGACCAGACATATCACAGGCTGTGAGTGTGGTCAGTAGATACATGGTGAATCCGGGTAAAGATCACTAGCTTGCAGTAAAGTGGATTCTGAGATATCTCAAAGGAACGTCGAATCATGGGTTGGTGTATAAGAGGGACGAGGACAACAATGAAATGGTAAGAGGGTACGTAGACTCAGATTATGCAGGTGATATTAACAAGAGAAGATCGTTGATGGGCTACGTATTCACAGTGTTTGGGTGTAGTGTATGTTGGAGATCAGTTCTACAACATGTAGTTATACTTTCTACCACAGAGGCAGAGTACATAGCTGTTGGTGAAGTTATAAAGGAGGCCGTGTGGTTAAAAGGCATATGCGCGGAGATATTGGCTTCTAAAGATGTAAACATCGGTGTATACTGTGACAGCCAGAGTGCCATACACCTAAGCAAGCATCAAGTGTTCCACGAGAGGTCGAAACACATTGATGTGAGGCTCCATTACATTCGTGAGATTGTCCAAAGTGGTGAAGTTAGTCTGACAAAAATAGCGTCATCTAAAAACTCTGCTGATATATTGACTAAGCCACTGCCCTCGGTTAAGTTCGTCCTATGTAAGGACTTAACCGGAGTCACTACTTTGTGAGGGTGACCGAATATGCGAAAATGAGAGATCGATTTACTTTGTGAATGATTTTGAATCAAGGAGGGGATTTGTGAGAATATTGATTAAAAATTATTGGAATATGATTTGGGGATCAAGCCAAGTGTGTAGGGTGCACACGGATCGAAGACGGATGCGAAAGGAGGCGAAAAACGAGAAGGTGGACCATGCAACCAGCGCCGCGGCGACCAGGAGTGGGCGTCGTGATGCCCAGAACAGAACCTCAGCACCGCGGCGCTAGAAAGACAGAGCTGCAGCGTTCAGCAGAAGCGCGCCAACACTGGAGCGACAAGATCCCAGCGCTACAGCGCTGGACGCAGGAACAGTATCCAAATTTCGTCTCCCACTTGCTATAGGACTCTCTAATACGACTTCCACACGTATAGGAAAAACTTAAGACATCCCAAGGCCTATACAAAGGCTATCAATTGGCTTGTAAACACAACTTTGTGATCTTGACAATCTTTGTGGTCAAGTTAGAGTGATTTTTGTGATCTTAAAGAAATCTTTGTGATCAACAATAATCTTAGTGATTATTTTTAATGGTTCTTTATGAGAGAAAATTCCTAGAGAGTAAGAGAGAGTTTTCTTTGTGATCTTTCTTGTAATAGGCATGCTTTATGGTTGCCTTGTGATTCATAATAAGAGAAGAGTGTGATCTTGATCCGCCGTGGACGTAGGCAAGTTGCCGAACTACGTAATTCTTTGTGTGTTTTTCTTCTACCAATTTTTCTCTTTATTTCTTAATAATTTGTTCTGCATTATTATATTATTTAGGTGAATTATTTAACTTATTTGTGTACTTCCGCTTCAACATATGTCTATTTTTACCCATTACTTAATACCGTTATCAGTAATTTCACCAAACGCTTGAAAGATCCACAAACATTAAGAAAGGTTTTGTGAGTATCCCAGGACCAAAGGATTATCAGAAATAGGTGGCTCGCCAATGGATTTTATTTTGCTTCTAAGTAATTTGTTTTTTCTATTTGCCAGATTTGACCATCCCATGCATTCCTAACTACACAGGCAACTGATTGTGTGTTGATGAAAGTCCAAAGAGTTTAGGGGAATTATCAATTAGTCTCTCCTAGAATATTAAAATTACCATATTAAACTTTAAAATATTTAGGAAAATTATCAGTTATATTTCAGTAAAATTATTATAGTAAAATGCAAAAGAAGCTTAATTTTATTTAAAAAATGAATGATCACAATTGAAGAGATTATAATATATATATTATTTTTCAAGTGCACAGGTTTGTATTTCTTTTAGTAATAATGCTACACTTTCTCAATTTTGATGAATTGTAAATGATGTCTTAATTGATGGTTAATTTTTTTTAAATTACTTATTACACTATTTTATTGCTTGTCTCTTGACACCTTATTTGGAATTCAAATTTCGGGATAAATTGTAAAAGTGTTGCATTATTTTTTTTTTTTCTAATGCGGATGTTTAGAGAAAATTATTTTAAAATAAATTTATAAAAAATTATAATTCTAAACTTAATTATTGAAAAAAAAGAACTATTCACCTAACAAAATTTTATATACATATAGAACGGTTGAATCGCACACACAAAAATATTTATTTGCTTTTATTAAGAGTACATCAACTTATATATAAACTGGGATAATATCACATTAAATATTAACAAATATGCAAACGAAATAATTCTCACAAATAGGAAAATAACAATCCCATAAGTGAAAAATAAAATACATTATTGTAACATTCATCACAACTCAAATTGTAAACTAACACCAGTGAGATGTAAACTTAAAACCTCTGACTGCATAGAGCTTGTTATTAAAGCAAACGCTCAAGTGCTACAAAAGCATGTATTGTCAATAGTAATATTTCTTTAATATCCTTGGAACTTACTGACTGTATGCAAATATTTGAGTCGAGGGAAGAGCGTCCTATGCAAATTGTCAATTAGTTCTTAAGAATAGAAAGATAAACTCGCTGATTGTAAATTTTTAAGATAAGATTGACAAACAACATGTTGTGGAACGCGCGGGATAGACAAGTAGCTATTTTTTAAGGTATAAGTTAAAACTTGCAGGTATAGTTTTTTTACTAAAAAATTGTCAATTTACTCTTGAAAATATAATTGAGTTATCTAATAAATCTTTATATAATTTTAATATTATAATAAATCTTTATATATCATTGACAAAATAATATTTAAAGTACACTTTAAAGATAATAAGATACATTTAATAAAATGTAGACCATTTTCTATAATTAAATATATTACTATTAATTTACTTTGTTGTCTTGCTCTTCGAAAATTAATTTTTTTTATAGAAAGAACTAAAAATATTTTTAAAAAATATAATTAAATAAATAATATTTTTTTTAAAAAATTATGGATTAAATTAGTAGTTTCTCATGTGCACGTGCCGGCATGGAGAGCTGATTAGAAAGAGGTTGCAATGACACCGTTTCCTATGATGTTTAGTCATTTGAAAAACACCGTCTACATTCTCGACGTTGTACTCTGTTGAGTATAATATTTTATATTTTTTTATCACATTTTATTGTGTTAAATTTGATGAAAAATGACATACGACTCTAGGTTATATTTAAATTTTCATGCAGACCATAAATGTTTCAAAAGAGTCATTCAGACTTTTCTCAAATGACAGATTATGTCAAAAATAATATTTAAATAGTTAAATTTATAGAAGGTACTATTATACCCAATTAAAATCGGTCAAATCTACAAACGTTGGTGACTAATTATCTTTTATTGTGATTATCAGGTGCTAAAGATATGGGTGCGAATAGTAGATTTTGCAAGAATTTTGTTGTTCCCTGAATTCTCTAAGTCACTAGATTTATGACTTGTTCTACGTACATTTTGAATCTGTATGAGTTATGATCCAATAAAGATATTTTTCGTTCGGATTATATGGGTTTACTAGTGACTTATTAACAATTTTTATGATGAAATTTAAATTTGAAATCTCAAGCAATTTTAATTATTAGCGAACATCATTAAATGAGTGTTGAAAAACTACCACGCATCGCATCCTCTAGAATCTAGCGCGTGATTTCAAGAACAAATAATTTTTTTTAGGATAGTAAAATGCTTTACTATTATGCTTCTTGGCATTAAACGAAGCTCAAAGCTTTGCCTATTGTATGAAAAGTAACTATTATCATATTTTTTAAATGCATGAGATTTGATTGAAAAGCTGTAAATGGCAATAGAATGTTTTCACATTATATGATTTTAAGTATTTTACAAGGAGACAGTCTAAGTTCTTGACATCACAAGACTACCTTTCCCATTAAATTAAAGATTGAGATTCAAGTCTTTAAGACTTATTTGCACACACATAGAAGTTTTAAACAGTATATATTGATGCTTTGCTCTTTAGGAACTTTTGTTCTGCGGATGTATTGGATGGAAATATAATCAATTAGTCAATAGTCTGCCTAATGAGTGTCTCGAATATGATGAGGTTTCCCTCGAGTATTAGTTTTGTGTCATTTTTTAATCATATTTAGTTCATGATGTTAATATCATAATATGCCTTAATTATTATATATAATTAGTTCAATAAAGGAGTGGTGTTATGATAAATAAAGTTTGAATAGACCATCTTCTTTTTAAAAATAGGTTTATTACGAGATTAAATGATATTGAATGATTTATACGAATTTGAAACAATATGTAAGGTTCTTATAAAGTAGTATATATATAAGGCGAGATTTGATTTTCAATGCCACTAATTCTATTAATGGTTATCTATATATATGTATATATATGGCCTTTTATTTTAAAAGTAGGAAATTTGTATCGCTGGTGAGTATTTGTTATTCAATTTTATGTACATTATTGAGTTATTATTTTACTATGAATATATACCTTATTTATCTCGTATAATAGTAGTAACAGTGCATTTATATTAAAGAGAATATATATTTATTAAAGAACTTTCTTTGTGATAACATCTACGTATATATGTTTTCAATAATTATGTCCACTTATTAAGTTTCGAACTCGTTCTTTTTTTTAAAAGGAAATTTCCTAATTGACATAAATGTATCAGTCAGTGTAATGACAGCTAGATTAAAGGCTGGATTATGCAATTTTGATATTGTTAAGGATGCAAATAAACTCCTACATTAGTAAGAAATGAGGAGGATTATGGGTATATAATGAGTGAACTATATTTCTATTGGTATAAGTATTTTTAGATATAGCCTAAAAGAAAAACTATCTGGGCTTAGGCTCAAAGTGGACAATATTATATTAATATAGAGATATGTGTAGTTCTTTAGACTCCTAATAGTAGTATCAAAGTCATATCTCAAAGTTAGCTATGTGGTTAAAACCATCGCTGCAGAACGAAAAGTTAGTAAGCTTAGTAAATCTCAGTTTGATTGCAATGTGATCCGTGATTAAGCTTTATGGATAGGTGTTGGTGTGCTCCCAAGCTTCACGTAATGCTTGTTCTCTTAATGCAACGATGCAGAGTTAACCTAATAGAGTAGGCTCATGAGGTATTAGTGTAGTACTCTAGTGCTTCACGTAAGGTGTGTGATGCAATATAGTGAAGATGAGTAGCAGAATGTTGAGAGTGAGATCTTCATGTGTGAAAGATGGACGGATGTGATATCGTTTGAGAGGAGATATTGTGGTCCTAAGTAGCAGAATGTTGAGAGCCAGATCTTCCTATGTGGAAGATAGACGGATGTGATATCGTTTGAGAGGAGACTGTAGGGTTCTTTGTTCAACGAGAGGATTGTTAAGGATGCAAATAAAGTCCCACATTGACAAGAAATAAGGAGGATCATAGATGTATAAGAAGTGAACTATATCTCCATTAGTATGAATCTTTTTTTCGTAGAGCTTAAAAGTAAAACCATGAAGATTTAAACTCAAAGTAAATAATATTATATTAATATAGAGATACGTGTGGTTCATTGGGCTCCTAACAGATATCATTTTTTTAATTCTCATAAATGCATTTATGTTGTGTTGAAAAGATATTTAATAAAAGAATATTCATTCTAATCGCTTGGTCTTAGATATGAAGAATTGTTTATTTGTGATCTTTTTAGTGGAAATGAAATTCTTCGTGTGATGGATGGAATTGAGGTCTTGAATAATGGTTTAGAGTGGTGTTGTGAGAAATGGAATAATTATAGAGTTGCATGGTGGGTGAGATTTGTAAGAGTGTATTATTTTTTATTGCGGTTAACTTTGCTCCAAAAAAAGAGACGGTCTAAAATATCAGTAGGAATTTCAGGTGGATCATTTCTGTGAGATTATTGATTAAAAATCATCGGAATATAATTTGAAGATCAAGCCAAGTGCATAGGGTACGCATGGATTGAAGACGGATGCGAAAGGAGGCAAAAAAGAAGAAGGGCGCACCAAGCGCAAGCGTCGCGGCGACCAGGAGTGATCGCCGTAGCGCCCAGGCCAGAACCTGAGAGCCGCAACGCCAGGACACCAGCGCCGCAGCACTCAGCAGAAGCACGCCAGCGCCGCGGCAATGAGAGCCCAGCGCCGCGACGTTGGAGACGGGAACAGTATTCCGAAATAAGAAAACTTCCTTATTTCTTCTCTCACTTGCTCCAGGACTTCCTAATACGACTCCCACACATATAGGGTAAACCTAGGTCGTTCCAAAGCCTATATAAAGGCTATCAATTGGCTTGTAAACATATTTTTTTTATCAACTAAAAATCTTGACAATCTTTGTGATAAACAAGAGATCTTTGTGGTTCTTTGTGAGAGAAAATCCCTAGAGTGAGAGAAAGAGTTTTCTTTGTGATCTTTCTTGTAAAAGGCATACTTTATGAGTGCCTTGTGATTCATAATAAGAGAAGAGTGTGATCTTGATCCGCCGTGGACGTAGGCAAGTTGTCGAACTACGTAATTCTTTGTGTATTCTTCTTCTACCCCTTTCTCTATTTATTTCTTAATAACTTATTCTGCATTGTTATATTGTTTGGGTGAATTTTTTGTTTGTTTATATACTTTCGCTTCAACAATTTCATTTAAAACCATCATAATTGTATCTAAGAGTTATGACAAAACAGCAAAATTGTTCCTCAAGAAAATCTGTTTTTTATTTTTAGAAGAAATCAACAGGAGAGCAAACACTCAACATTTGTGCAGCACGGGCTTTCAAAATGCACATCCGTCCATCTTTTATATAGGAAGGTCTCGCTCATCCAGCAGAAAATCAAGTAAACAATTCACATTGCATTGCTTGGCCTTCTGATATTTACTTGATTCCCCTTCTTTGTAGAAAAGATTACTTTTACCCTGCTGGATGAGCGAATCTGATACATAAGTGGAATGCAGAACATCAGTAAAGAGCTGCAAATGTTGCCAAATAAACACGATGACTAGGGAAGAAGCAATTGCAGTAGCGAAAATAGCTATCCATCACCTCCAATTGCTGAAGAAAATGAAAAATGTTGCCGAAAACACTACCATCATTGCCGCTATTGACATGAAAAGTGTCGCCAGTCCAATAAGCAACTTTGTTGGCAAATTTTTAAGGAAATCAACTTCTGCATACCGTGAAGTGCGAATGAACAAGTTTACTATTGAGGTAGTAGAGGATACCAGCGATATCACATCTGCTATGGCGAAAACTTTGAAGGAAATTTTTCCAAGGAAAATGGGAAGCCCTTTGTTATCGGTATCTTGTAAATTGGCACCTGGTACTGTGATAGATGCGGCAAAAACCACGGTGGCGATTAGTGTTGCCACAATCATGCAAGATGTAGCAGTATCCTTCATCCATTTCTCCCCCTCTGTCCTTAAGTTTTCGTTATTTTTGGTGAATAAGGCTCCAGGAGTAAGCCCCTCTTTGTTTTCCACGTCCGCATGCCTTGGTTGAAGTTTTCTCACTTCCTGTGGATAACGTTTTGAAACATTCGACATTTAGCAGAAATTATTTTATCAACTATTGTCATAAAATGAATGTTTGAGGTTGAGTGGTCCGAATAATAGAATCGTCGAATAAAACAACATTATGTATTTCAATTTTCTTTCATGTATCCCTACGACAAATAAATTTCCATCCCAGCCAAGAGTCATTATAAAATTAAAATGGTAAGATTAAGAAATTGGAATAGTGAAACGAAACAAATGAAACAAATCAAATCAGATAACGTGCAACCTAAAAAATAGACATACAAACCAATTAATAAATTCATGTCCATACATATTGATATATATAGAACAATCGAATTAGTAAATGTTTAATAGTTAATGTTTTTGCCACATTATCCAATTTTCATTATTATTATTTAATATTTAACCATTAAATGGGTCTGTGTAAATTCTGATAGTGTGTAGTTCAGCATTATTTTGATGTGAAAATTGTCGCATCAGTTAGTGTTCAAGAAAAAAATCACATTAGTAGTTCTAGATGTTGTGATTATGTATGACGATAGGCTTGGAAAAGGTGTGGGGAAAAGTGGACCTAGACCTGCCCTGTTGCCTTCCCCAGTTGTAACACAAGTAAAGAGTATTTGGCTATGTATAGAAGTGATCAAGAGATAAAATATTTTACCTGAAACCACAATAACTCACACTGCATTTGGAGAGCCGGTCCTGATACAATATTGAGCCGATCTGGTGGTGGTAATAATCCAGCTAAATGCAAAATATTGTTATCTTCGTCAAATTTCCATATTAGATCAGGATATTCACGAATAAGTATTGATAGAAACTCCACATTTCCTTGTTTTGCAGCTCTAAATATTAGTCGCCACGGAGATCTAATTTGTTCATCTAATTTTTCGTTACTCAACAGTATAACTTTTTCCCAAAGCCTTTCAACCAACTGAACTGCCAGTGGCTTATTTTCTACATCTCTAGCACCTGATAAGTCCGTAACAACCAAATAATAACCAAGGTTGTTAAAATATGACAAGGCATGATGAAATGTGTTAATGATCATTGATGAAAGTACTAACCAAAATCGATGCATCTTCTGAAAAATCCTGGCGTTCGATAGGCAAAGTTAAAATGCATCGGCTGCTTCCGTGCAAAGGCATGAAGTGCTGTCTCCTTATTTGTACTACGCTCAGTTGCTAACTCCGGGCGATCGATAAGCAATTTCAGCGCAACATCTTGTAACAAAATATTCACAATAGGCAACATATATGAGAAGTTTTTAAGTACTGCATCAAACCAACTTATAGGGCTGTCAATGTTATACGTCCAAATTGTACCAGGATTGAGAATATACTTTCAATAAAGAATGACATTTTACTTACAATAAAGAGACTAGATGATCAATAAAAGACTATTCGATGGAAAATATTTGAGGGATTTACACAAACAAAGTGTTATCCAGTGATCCAAAAATACTTGAAGTACTTTTATATTATATTTTGTAAGATTATAATATATTACTCAGCCATCTATGAATGTATTAAGGTGAACTATATTAAATTTCTTCTTTTTTTTTTTTTATGTGATGTGTGATTTACATATGAATTAATAGTCTTGATTTGTCATGGCAGACAAGGGAGAGGAAGGGAAGAAAGAGAGAGGAAGAGGAAATAACGAGAGAGGAATATAAAAATGTAACAACAATAGAAAATCACAAGACAAAGAAGAAACTTAAATGCAATAAAAGCATAATATATGTAAAAAGGGCAATCTATATGGGGAAGGATTGTTGGAATAATGAAAACTTTAATATTTTAATTGCAAAAAAAACAGCGCACTTGGAAGAAGATTGTAGATACAATAAACAATCAACAAGCAAGTGTTGCAAGATAAAAAAAAAAACAAAGAAAAGAATAATTTTTTTTTCTTGCCAAAGCATCAATAAACATAAAAAAAATAATTTGGTTTTTTGATAGTAGCTGTATTAAACATATGATTCGTGACAAAGATATTTTTTTATATATGAAGTATGTATGGTTCATACTAGTAATTGTAGTAAACATATATTTTCTTAGATATGGATAATACCTTAGAAGCAAAAGAAAAAATTAACAATTTCAAACCAATGTGATGTAGCCTTGGAGATAGAGCTTTCCAATTGTTTTCAAATATGAGAAAATATAGTTATGAAAACAGAGGCACTTAATAAATCATGACCATAGCATAAAAAATTTAGACACTTGAATTTTTATGGGTTGAAATTGTTTTATAAAAACAAATATGGTTACAAGGTTGCTAAGTAATACTGAAGATAAAAGAAAGAGTTTGTGTATTATCTGCAATAGGAAAGCACCGTCGAAAACTTTTTCTAAAAGAAGTTCCATAAAGAGCAACACTAGTGCTTAAAATGGTACACTCAAAATTTAGATTAGCACAAATATTTACTAACATATATATACACCTTCGTATGGCAAAAGTAGCTATTTTATTATTTTCATTAATAAATTTATTAGAATTACATGAATGTATTTTCTGAGATAAAAGTTTAAAATTAATAATTTTGAAAGATTTCTACATGTGAGAATATAATTGAAAATCACCTTAGGAAATATTTATGATCAAGCCAAGTAAGTAAGGGACATGTGAGAAGGTGCGGAGATGAGAAGACCTTGGAAGCGCGGTAACGGGCTGTACACTGAGGCAACACGAGTTCAACACTACAGCATTCAAGATTGAGCCTAGAGTTCCGCAGCACCCAAATCCAGGTCCAGGTGCTGCGACTGGTGTGATTGAACCCTATTAGGATACCTAATTTGTTTTATACACCCGATCTTGTATTAATATAAACTAGGGTTATTTTAATATGTATGTAGGCTCTATAAAGACCTTAATTTGGTATGAGAACACATCACAAATATACCACGCAATTGAGAGAACAAGTGTTGTTATCCCTTGAGAGAAAAAAGAGAGATTATTTATGAGTTCTTTCTTGAAGTTCTTTGTGAACTTTTTTATGTGTAAAAGCGTACTTAGTGAGCTCTTTGTGATTAATCAGTAAGAAGTGAAATCTTGATCAATTGTGGAAGTAGCTATATTTTCGAACCACATTACATTACTTATATTCTTTCTTCTACTTTTCTTTCTATATAGTTTCCCTATTGTTTGTTGTATTATTCATACTTATGTGAACAATTTTACCAACAATCTAGTATTAAAGCATTACGTTTAGCAATTATGACCGTACTTAAATATGAAGTAGAGAAATTCAATAGTAAAAATGACTTTAAAATATGACAGATTAAAGTGATGGCATTACTGGTGAGCTAAGGCTTAGGCTCTATCGTTACTAGTCTAGCGAAAAAGATAAGCCAATGTCATCTAGATTAGAAGCATATAGAAAGACATTCAATATAAGGTTCATAGAGCAATCATTTTGTCCGTGTGCCATGAGGTTTTAAGGAAGGTTACTAGTGAGATGACATTTATTGATCTTTGAAAGAAGTTAGATGATTTTTATATGACTAAGTCCTTGGAAAACCATTTACATATAAAGAAGAAACTTTATTAGTTGTCCATGTCAGAAGGGACACCAGTTAAAGGCCATATAAATGCCTTCAACAAGATAATAATTGATTTAGAAATAGTAGATGTAAAGATAAAAGGTGAAGACAAATAGATCATCATGTTGAGTTTCCTCCTCTATAGTTATAAGCACTTGTTGATATATTGCTCTATGATAAAGATAGTTTAACTATGAAAGATGTGAAGTCATTGTTAAAATGCAATTGGGAAAGGAAATAGAGGTCGATGCAAATGGATTATTTCTAAGAGGATGGCCTATGCAAAGAGATAGAAAGTTAAAAAAGAGTTCAAGGTCAAAGTTCAAAGAGCTATCTTAAGAAGTGCTATTACTACAAGAGAGAATGACACTTTATAAAGGATTATCCTGAGAAAAAATTCAAGGACAAGAAGCAAGAGGTGGATGTTACTTTAGCTTGTGAGGATAGTTATGACAACATAAAAAATCTTATCGCTTCTTATGGTAATAATTCTAATAAGTGAATTTTATATTCTGGTTGTATGTTCCATATATGCCCGAATAAGTCATTGTTGGCTAGTTTTCAGTCCATTAATGGTAGAAAAGTATTATTGGGGAATGACTTGGCTTGTTAAGTGATGAAAATTGATAATGTTAGACTTTGGTTACATGATGAGAGAGTGAGAGAGTTATTAGAAATTAGGTATGTTTTCGACCTCAGGAGAAACTTGATTTTACTGGGTATGTTACTTCAGAATGATGTTCAATCAGAATTGAAAAAGGGATTCTAAGAGTAATAAAAGGCTTCATGGTTGTGATGAGTGGTGATAGGCAAAACGGTATGTATATGCTGAAAGGAGAAGCTGTAAGTGGCTCTACATCATTTTTTATTGATAATAAGAATATGCAGATTAAGTTATAACATCTAAGGTTAGCTTACCTAGGTGAAAGGAATCTAAAAAGTTGTATAATCGGAAGGCATTTAGTGAGGATAAGTTCTAACTATTAGTGTTTTGTAAGCATTGTGTGCTATAAAAAGTACATAAGGTAAGGTTTAATACCCAAAGGCACAAAACAAAGGGAAATCTTGATTGTATACACTCAGATCTTTAGGGACCAGCACAGATAGTCACTCATGGTGGGGTAAGGTATTTTCTCATAATTATTGATGATTATTCAAAACATTTGTAGGTATATGTGTTGAAGAGCAAGGAGTAAGTGTTTGAGTCAATTAAGATATGGAGGAAGCCCATTTTTAGAATCAAACTAGCAAGAAGATTAAGAGACTAAATATTGACATTGGTCTCAAATATTGCAATAGGAGTTTAACAACTTTTGTGCCTAGCATAGGATTGCAAGGCACAAATTGTAAGATCAGCACCGCAGTAGAATGATCTTGTAGAGAACATGAATAGGACCTTGCCAAAAAGAATTAGATACATATTGATTAATGTGAGGGTATCAAAGGCATTTTAACGTAAAGCTGAAGTGATGACAGCCTAGTTGATCTATAGAAGTTCTTCCTCAACAATAAACTTCAAGACATTAGAAGAAAAGTGATCAGGCAATCCTCCTATGTATGATTGCCTTAGGATATTTAGTTTTCAAACATTTGTACATATAAGACAAGGAAAATTTGAATCTAGAGCCCTGTAAGGGATATTCATGAAGAAACCTAAAGGTATAAAAGAATACAAGGTATGCTGTAATAAGTTGAAGCCACTTAAAAGTATCATAAGTAAAGATGTGGCATTCGATGGGACGGTAATATTGAAAGTTTCTCAAGAAGAAGTGAAAGAAAAACCTATGTCTAAGGGAGCTTCAACACCAAAAATGGTTGAAGTTGAAGTGGAATTTAAGAATGAATCTGAGATGCCATAGATAAACACTTCAGCAAGTTAACCCTTGAATATAGATCAATACCGTTAAATTTTATCTTATGCAAAGACTTGACCAGAGTCACTATTACTTAAAGGTGACATGTGGAGTCACTATTGACAGGACCCGACCCGAGACCCTCTACTATAGATCCTAGCGGCCCTGCCGAGCACCCTGACCGAAGTTCCTCCGAACCTAACTGGGTAAGTTAAGAAATTCCGCGAGGAGAACCCCTTTTCAATTCTTGTTATTACTAAAAAGATCTAGTAATATACATGAAAACGATATCTTAATTTTAAAAACAAACGGACAGAGTTTCCCCTGTTTTTCGAAAAATCCATATAAACCTGCAAAGAAATTTCACTTCTAATTCCAACACATCTCAATTCTACCAATTCGGACCTCCGGTCCTTTTCAAATCAAATTCAACCCAACTCAATTATTTCGTGTAAATCACAAAATAAGCATAATCCTAAAAAGTAAAAACAATCATCATAAATTGGAAATCTCTTCTTCTTGATTCAACACATACTTACAAATATACATGCCTACAACTATTATGCATAAAGTAAAGAGTGCTATTAGCACCTTTACATGTACAAAAATTATCTTTGGATTCGGCCCACTACTCGGCGATAGGAGAATCAGCAGCTTGCGTTCCGAGACCTGCACCTAGGAAAGGGGTTTAAAACATAAAACATAAAACATAAAACGAGTGAGCTAAAGGAGCTCAATGAGTGTAAATGAGAATTCAATTACAAGAATATTATACAAAGATAGCAATTTCTAAAGTACATGCAGAAATTATGCTTCTAAAACGGATGTAAAATTGTAAAACAGTTTCTAATATCATATGCTAATGAAATCTTACCGAGCGGGTTTTATCTACATCTTTGGAAAACTATATTTAAAATCTGTATAACATAATAACTGTTGTGTGCATATAAATGCATAAATGCTATCGGTAAATCAAAAACTAGTAAAATCCTCGCTCGGCTATTTTCTTTCTAAACTGTACCAATGGTAACCCTAAAGCTCTATACCCACGCAGCGACTCAACTAGCACCGCATACGTGAGTAGGTCACGGGGCACCTCAACTAGCAGCACCCACAGTGACATCTCAAGACATCATACAATGAACCGAAAGCGTAATATGTAGAGAATGTCTTCGGCTCTGGACAGATGCGCCGTAAAGCAGCAGATGGACAGGCGGACAGCAAAGCAGACTCGCCAGAAATAAAACAAAATCTGAGATATGGCCTTACCGAAGATCGGGACACCAGGTCAGGAAATATGAGCAGTGGTCTGTGGTTGCCGATCACTGATCGCAGCAGCAGCTTAGATCAACCAACAGCGCAGCAGACCAGCAGCAGCATCAGGGCGTAGTAACCAGCAACAGCTAGGGATGGCAGCGGGCGGGTTTGGGACGGATACCTCTAATACCATATCCATATCCGCTTACAAAATGAAATACCATATCCTTCCCAAACCCGTTGCGGGTTTGGAGTACCGTTACCAAACCCGCACTTGCGGGTTTGTACCTATTACCAAACCCGCAACGAGTTATCCGCGGATTTTAAGCGGGTTTTAAATTAATATAATAAAAAAATAAAATAATAATATTAATTAAATTAAATTTTTTTAATTATAGCAATTAAAATAATATCAATTATATTTCTAATTTTATTTACATTAAATATTATAATTTTTAACTTCAATTTTAATTTTAATTAAATTAAATGTTATAATTTCAAATCTAATCTCGATTTTAATTACGATAAATGTTATAATTTTAATTACGTTAAATATTTTTATTTTAATTATGTTAAATATTTTAATTCCAAATCTAATTTCGATTTCAATTACGTTACATATTATAATTTATAACTCTAAATCTAAATTTGATTTTAATTACGTTAATATTATAATTTTAATTTTAATTTTGATATCAATTATGTTAAATATTGTAATTCTTATTCCAATTTTGATTTTAATTACGTTAAATATCATAATTTTAAATTCAATTTCGATTTCAATTACGTTAAATGTTATAATTCCAAACTAATTTCGATTTCAATTACGTTACATATTATAACTCCAAATCTAATTTTATTTTCAATTACGTTAATGTTATAATTATTATTTTGATATTAATTATGTTAAATATTATAATTCTTATTCTAATTTTAATTTCAATTACGTTAAATGTCATAATTTTAAATCCAATTTCGATTTCAATTACGTTAAATATTATAATTCTAAATCTAATTTCGATTTCAATTACGTTACATATTATAACTCCAAATCTAATTTCGATTTCAATTACGTTAATATTATAATTTTAATTTTAATTTTGATATCAATTATGTTAAATATTATAATTCTTATTCCAATTTTGATTTCAATTACGTTAAATATCATAACTCTAAATCAAATTTCGATTTCAATTACGTAAAATGTTATAATTCCAAACTAATTTCGATTTCAATTACGTTACATATTATAACTCCAAATCTAATTTTAATTTTAATTACGTTAATGTTATAATTATAATTTTGATATCAATTATGTTAATATATTATAATTCTTATTCCAATTTTAATTTCAATTACGTTAAATATCATAATTTTAAATCCAATTTCGATTTCAATTACGTTACATATTATAACTCCAAATCCAATTTCGATTTCAATTACGTTAATGTTATAATTATATAATTATAATTTTAATATCAATTATGTTAAATATGATAATTCTTATTCCAATTTTGATTTCAATTACGTTAAATGTCATAATTTTAAATCCAATTTCGATTTCAATTACGTTAAATATTATAATTTTAAACCTAATTTTGATTTCAATTACGTTATATATTATAACTCCAAATCCAATTTCGATTTCAATTACGTTAATGTTATAATTATAATCATAATTTTGATATCAATTATGTTAAATATTATAATTCTTATTCCAATTTTGATTTCAATTACGTTAAATATCATAACTTTAAATCAAATTTTAATTTTAATTACATTAAATTGTTATAATTATAATTTCAATTTCGATAGTTAAATATTATAAATTTAAATCCAATTTCAATTATGTTAAATATTTTAATTTCAATTTTAATTCTAATTTTATTTACATTAAATATTATAATTCTTGTGTTAAATATTATAATTTCAAATCCAATTTCAATTTCAATTACATTAAATGTTATCATTCTAAATCCAATTTCATTTCCAATTTCAATTGTGTTAAATATTTAATTCTAATTACAATTACAATTTCAATTTTAATTACGTTAAATGTTATAATTCTAAATTCAATTTCAATTACGCTAAATATTAAATATTTTAATTCCAATTTCAATTATGTTAAATACTATAATTTTATTTTTAATTTCAATTATAATCATTAATTCCTTTGAACTAATTTTATTTATTTATATTTAATGGTATGAGCAATGTCAAATAAAATGTAGATTTTTTGATGTGAGATAAAAAAAATACAAAAATAATCATTTTATATTTTATATTTTATATATTTTTTAAATGTAGTATGTGCGGATACCCGTTGCGGGTATCCGCGGATTTTTTACTAAAACCATACCCGTACCAAATCCGTTGCGGGTTTTAATTTTAAATACCAAACCCGTACCAAACCCGCTTCAAACCTTACCAAATTCTTTTCAATGCGGGCGAGTTTTAACGGGTTTGCGGGTTTGCGGATTTTTTTGCCATCCCTAGCAACAGCTACACAAAACAGTAGATAAACCACCAGTGACAGTAGAAGCAAGACACTAGTAGTAGTTCAAGAAGCTACTAGATTCGAGTAGTGATCTGTGGTGCCGATCACTGATAGCAGCAGTAGGGCGACACAGAAGCAGTTCAGGAAGTTACCAAAAATTGTACAGAACAGCCACCGGCAGCAGTTCAGGCAAACCCCAGCAGTAGAACCAGCAGCTGAGGGCAAGCACAACTTAGGAAATGCCATAAATTCATCAAGTATGAATGATTTTCCCGTTAAGAATACTGGTGCCAGGCTAGATTTGGAGTCAGCACTACAAGCCATCTTGACGAGTGGGTCAGCCCACCTTAGAGTTGCCGCTGCCTCTACTGATTCCATTTCTCTACTTTTATTGAATTGCACCATTTGTCCTGTGTTGTTCTAAAAGCTTCTTTCTCTGTATTCTTATCCGTATCTTGCTAATTGAGTTTTGTTTTTTTTTATAAACTAAATGCATTATCAATAAATACTAATCATAGTAATCTTTTAACTCCACCTTGGTTATTTTTATTTTTATTTTTATTTTTTCAAGTCAATAGAGAAAAATTCTAAAAATATTCTAGGGTCGTCCGGCGCACCGATCGAATGTGAAATTATCAAATTAGGTCTAATATCTCTCACGTGCACTATAAAAAAAATATTTCTAATAGGGTTAAAATCGAGTAACCCTACGGTGTCTTATTTGTTCTATACCGAAATCTAGGCGCCAATATTACTAATAAGGATTGGATATTACAACTATCACCTTAGAGAAAGTTTAGCATCAATCCAAGTGAGTAGGGGTAACTATACACGCAGAGAAGGTGCGGAGGCGAGAAGGCCTTGGAAGCATGGTAACAGGCTGAACGTCATAGAGTTGGGAGTTCAGCGCGGCAACATCTAAAATAGACCCTAGAGCACCCCAGCTAGGCACCTAAAAATTTAGCTCCTAGCACTATAACGTTAGAGGCCTACGCTGAAAGTAGAGGTTGCAATGCAGCACTGGTGCCACTGAACCCTTTTAGGATTAATAAGTTGTTTTGTACACCCTATCTTATACTGATTCAGACTATGTTAACTTAGGTCATATGTAGGCTATGTAAGAGCCTTATTTGGCTTCAGAAGACATCACAAACATAACACACAATTGAGAGAATAATTATTGTTACCCGTTGAGAGAAAAGAGAGAAAAAAATCTTTATGAATTCTTTTTTAATGTTCTTTGTGAGCTTTGTGATATGTGTAAAAATATACTTAGTGCTTTGTGATTCATCAATAAAAAGTGAGATTTTGATCCACCGTAGATATAGGTAAATTGTCAAACCCCATTATATTGGTTGCGTTGTTTCTTCTACCTTTTTTTCTCTATAATTTTTCTATTGTTTGCTATATTATTCGTATTTGTGTGCAACATTTCTGCCCACAGTAAATGAACAAAGTGGAAACTACTTAAGAATTTTGTGAAGTGACAAAGGCAAAGCACATAACTCACATCAATTTGACAAGTTCTATTAAAGCAGCGTTAATAAACAGTTGACTATTAACTACACTCTATAATAAAATGGAGTGCTTAAAAGAAAGAACTAAATAGTAATGGAGATAACTAAATTAATGCTTCACGGAATAAACATTACCTAAAAATATTTTAAGTAGAAGCAACATATGATAAATAGATAACTCACATAAAGTACTTCAAGATCAGATACCCATTAAAACATAGAGCAGAAGGAACCATCAATAAAGAATATAAACATGTTTGATTATGTTTGTTGTGGAAAAATTCCAAGAGAAAAAAAACAAACTTGACGAGGCAAGTGAAAAGTCAAACTTGGGTTCATGTATTTTCCTGCGAATTGGACAATGCTTGATCACTTATTTTTATCTGCTATTGTTGATTTTATGTCAAATAATATCAATTACCGAGAGCGATAAAGAATAGCGCTTACCATACAAATTGGTGTCGATCAAAGCAATAAGTAATTCAGTGCCACGCTCTTTATCTAAGCACCTTATACTTTCTAGATAAAGGTGGTCCACCATATCTTTATGGCCTGACGATGCATCCATTTTAATTGGTAATGTCCTATTATTACTATGGGTACTTGCTATGCCTTTGCTTTTCTTCATCATCTCCTCAGCAAGTTCCACCATTTCAGACATAGCAGCAAAAAAAAGAGCTGTATATCCTCTGTTATTTTTTTTTTGAGATACATTCTCGTTAGGCAACTTTTTCACGTGTTCTTTCACAAAATCAATACGCTTTGCTGCAGCTGCAATGTGAAGAGCAGTGTTTCCTTTTTCCGAGATTTTAGCCCGGATATCATCGCTACATTCATCATAAATACATTTAGCCACCTCCCAGTCACTGTTCAGTGCAGCTCGATACAATTTTAAATGTCTAGTTCTTTCTTCCACATCTGTCAATTTGAAATAAAAGGAGATTTATCAATGAAGAAGTTAACGGTACTGATATACACATGTTATAAAATATTGAAAGCCCGCAAGGATTCAATTATACAGAAAAAAAATCTATTTAAAACATCAAAATCAAATTTAACTATAATTTCATCTTCGAATCGCACTTTTAGCACCCACATAGGTATCGTGAAGGAATATGGGAGCAAATTTTGGGCTCTCTTTCTGATTAGATGGAATATCGTTCAAAGGAAATTGAAATCATTCTAATTTATAGGAATATACCTAGATATCGCTTTTGTTGATTATGGAACTGTAAGTGTTTGTGGCTCCAAAAATCTGTTAAATTTAGCTAGGGTCAGTGTTAAGTTGAAGCAAGTGCTTAGCACATGCCCTACAACTGATCATTCCCAGGTTAGTATTCCCGATAGCAGAGAGTGAAAAGCTGAGTTTGTATTCAGATATAAAAGCTGATAGGATCAGGGGTTTTAGGAGCTGCTATTGTAACAGACACTATGAGAGAGAGTGAAAGTGATAAAGAACTTCATCTCTGTCATCTCTGTATTTTTTCTGTAACTCTTGGAAATAAAGAAACTTTATAACTGCATGTTTGAAATCTTATTTTTAGGGCTTGTGTGATCCACGTAAATTGTTTGTTGTTCGGTTTCCTTGGTGAAATATTTTCTTTAAAACATTCAAGATCAATCTCTATATATAACTGATTATTGCCAACTGGCAATCTAGATAGGCGAGAGTGAAACAGTAAGTTTGTTTTTCACATATAAAAGCTTATGAGGATAAGGCTTTTGGGAGTTGATATTGTATCAAAAAGTGTGAGAGAGAGTGAAAGTGATAAGAACTTCATCTTTGTCATCTCTGTAATCTTTTTTTTTTGTATAACTAATGGAAATAAATAAGCTCCATAGTCGTGTGCTTGGTTCGTTGATCTAGGGCTTGTCAAAACCACATAAAGTTTTTCTTATTTTGTATTAGTGGTGAAATGTTTTCTTTAAAGCATTCAAGTTCAATCTTCTAGCATTACAAACTAGTATCAGGGCTTTAAGAAAAGAAAATGTCAAGTGTCAAACACTATATTAAAAATATTTAATGACAAAAATGATCACAATATCTAAAAATTCAAGATGAAAGCCTTTTTTGTGAGTTAGGGACTTGATTATGCATAGAGGCTCGTATCATAATTGCTAGTGAAGAGAAGAAACTAGAAACCTCCTCATTAAAAGATGATCAATCTAAAACTGATAACAAGGCATATAGTGACAGAACCCGACCCGAGATCTTTTACAGTAGATTTCAGCAACTCTGTCGGGCACTCTAATAGAAGTTTCTCAAAATATAACTGGGTAAATTGAAAATTTTCGTAAGGCGAACCCCTTTTTAATTCTTGCTATTACTGAGAAAATCTTGTAATATGCACGAAACTCGCTTTTTAAGTTTAAAAAAACGGGCAGAGTTTCTCCTATTTTTTCTGAAAATTCATACAAAACCTGTAAAGAAATTGCACTTCTATTTCAAACACTTCTAAATACTACCAAATAGGACCTCCGGTCCTTTCCAACTCAACTCAATAATTTCATTATGATCATAAAACTAAAATATTAATAAAAGAGTGAAACAATAATCAAAATATCGAAACTCTTCTTGGTTATACAAAGCATATGTAAAATACACAAGCCTAGAACTACTTTACTGAAAGTAAAAAAAGTGCTATTTAGCACATTTACATAAACGAAATGATCTTCAAATTTTGCCCACTAATCAGCAGCTTTCATACCGAGACCTGCACTTAGGAAGGGGGTTTAAAAAATACAAAACACAAAACGAGTGAACTAAAAGAGCGCAGTGAGTGCAATTAAGATTTCAAATAAAAGTACATACATAAATCATAATTCTAAAATCGATGTAAAGCTATAAAACGGTTTCTAATATCATATGCTGATGAAATCTTTCCGAGTGAGTTTTATCTACATTTTTGAAAAATAATATCGAAAATCTATATAACACAATAATTGCCATGTGCATATAAATGCATAAATGCTATCGGTAGATAAAAAACTAATAAAGTCCTTACTCGGTCATTTTCTTTCTAAACTGTACCAATAGTTGTTGGGATTTGTACTTACATGTCATCCCTTTATATATGAATATTTATTTAATATTTATACTAGTATTATTGTTTCATTAAATCGCTAATTATATTTATATATGGTAAGATGCTTGTAACGTTTTAGACATTGTACAATCTGAAAGAGTTCAGATCTGGTCTAATTGAGTTTAAATTAGTGCTAAGAATTAGCAACGCTGAGAGTTGTAAATGCTAAGAGTTGGCACAGATAAGAGTTATCAGGTTATAAGAGTCATCGATATCTAAAGAGTTAGAGCCTTATCTAAAATGGGACAAAGACCTAAGAATATATTAGTAATGACGTAGTTGCAAAAAGTTACAAATAATACTAGAAAATGTCATTATGCAAATATGTTCTCAAATATTATATTCCTGGTCTATCTTAACTGATGCTAGTCTGTCAGTGAATACCTTAATAAACATATAGATTGGTGGTGTGTCTATATTTGGATGCTCCAAATAGTTAGTCTTAGCAAACCATGAGTTTAGCAGAAGCTCTTATAGAGATACAGGTATTTAGTAAGGATTGAATACTGAACAGACTTACAAAGATCACCAATAGACATCCCATAAAGCCGTCAATTGAGGGTCTTTCGAGTTGAGTAGTATTCGTAGTCCTTTAACTTGAGTGCTGCGGTGGACTTGTCAGTGATCCACCATATTTTGGTTCCACACATGTCAGAAACCTTTTATGGTCTGACCGCTGGGTATGATCTGATGCTCATGGAGTCCAGTGTGCATAGATATAGGATCTATCAGCTCATTTTGGGTAGTATTATATCATAATACTCTAGAGATTGTATTTTAAAAAGTCTTATGGCTATAAGCAATAATTTCTAGGAAAATAGTTTAACCCTAAGGATAAATAATATTACAAAAGTATTTGAAAATATTATTTATTGAAATACAATTCTAGAGATAAGCTTTCGGTCAAGCATATGGAGATTTGACGGTGTTGATCTATATCTCTGCTCTACTCAGATATAAATGATGGAGGGATTATATGAATATGTTATAACCTCAACTTGTATGGTCTAACGCGTCACTTTGTAATATCCGTAACGTGTGTGTGGGGCATCGTTCACGGACGTATAGAGGAGTTCCATATGACAATTCAGGCGTGGACTTAGAGAGTCTCACAATATGAAGTGTACTCATTGTGCAATGGGACGGCATAATGGATTGAACAGTTTCATCTTAGAAATTCTAGCAAACCGAAAATATGTTTCGGGATTCTTCGGGTTATGCACTTGTTTAGACTTAAATGTTAAGTATATTATTTAATTAGTTGATAAGAGTTATTAACTAATTAGATATTAACAAGTGGCACAATTTTATTCCATGAATTATTTTACTATGAATTCAACAATTTACCATGTTAGTAAAATCAAATAAGGTAAATATTAATTATTTGATAAATAAATATTATTTAAATAAATAAAATATTATTTTATTTATTTGTTATTTTATTTCTAAATAGAAGACATACCTAATTTGAGAAATATAAATTAAATTAAGTGTAGCACCATTTTATAATTAATGGTTAATTTTATTAGACCATTAAAATGGCTACAAAAAATTATTTTGGTAGTTGGCCACTTAATCTAATTTTGGTAGAGCATTTGTGAAGTGTTGAGAGCACTAAAAATGGTTGAGTTTCATGTGTGTTAACAAGTGTGTGAATGAATTTTCATGCAAGGATTGAGAGGAAAAAGAAAAATTGGTTTTGAGAGAGTTTTTCTTTGAAAAAAGACTTGTGAGAAAAACCAAAGGAGAAAGAAAAATAAATCCTTCTTATTTTTCTTTCAAGCAATACAAAACCTTGTTGCTGGAGATTATACTGCTGTTATTCTAGCTTTACAATCCCACCGAATTGTTGTAAACTAGAATTGAACAAAAGTGTACTTCAAGGTGAGTTCAAAGTTAGAGCTAAGAAATTCAGAATTTGAAATCTTCATCGGAGGTCTTCGAGGGTATGTTTTCTGTATTCTTAAGTTGTTAAAAATTGAAGTACATGTGTATATGTTAATTACATGATAAATTCTACTGCCAAATTCATGTATATGATACATGTGTTTAGTTTTTTCATATGTACACAATCACATGCATACACCCTAAAATACGATAACAATGGTAACCCTAAAGCTTTATACTCACGCAGTGACTCAACTAGCACCGCACACGTGAGTAGGTCACGGGGCACCTTAATTAGCAGAACCCACAATGACATCTCAAGACATCTCATTGGCTATGTAGCGGAATCCTACATCACATACATATAGCGAGATAATACCCCATACACATAAAGCGACTCACATGACTCGACATCCCAACTTTCCGGAGTTAGTGACGCACCCTTTATAACCTACCCATATGTACGGGATATACTGACCAGGTCTAATACTATCACCACCACTATAATCTAAGGTTATCAATGGCCTTTAAAATAGATGTAGTAATTTTAAAACTGTTTCTTAAACCGAACAAGTAAAAGCATATCTATGAATATATATATCAAGATCATAAATCATGTTTATGCATTGAAAGCTCATAAAACATACATTTTCATTATGCAAAAATATAATAAACGAAAAATAAAAGAAATGGCAGATTTTCACTCACAGTCGCTCCGCGCTCAATTTCGCTCCTGATTTCTGCTCTCGTTACCGCTCTCAGTTATCTTCTCTTATGTGCCATAAATGACATTTAGAACTAAATCGAATGCAAGAATCTCATTTAACTACTAAACGCCCTAATCGGCATATAAAGTCTGGATGGATACTACCTTTCGATTTTCATTTACGAAGTCATTTAATCTAATCTAATTTACCATTTGATGCCCTGAAAATTTCTTAACACCCTATCACTCCGGTTGGACATAATTGCCCTTCACTTTTCCAAAATGGACAATTATGTTCCATTTTCTTTATTTTTGGTTTTTCCATCGACCATATACATTCAATATACAGAATGCACCATTTACACACAATAACTCAATCAAAACACCACTTAATCCCTAACTTCTCTAAAGTGACAGAATTTCACCCTAGATTCCAACACATTTCTTTTCTCAATTTTTTGTTCCAATTACACTAGAATCAAGCTAATTTCATTCTAATGCTCTAATTACAGCCAATTGAAGTCTCTACATTCAAATCACCAAAAACTTAAATTCTTACCTTGTCAATTTCTTCAAATTGATGACTCCTTCATGCTCCACACTAGAATTCAACTCAATCTAAACCAAGAATGCACACAAGAACATCAATTGAAGCAATCTTAAAAGTTCACTTATAAATCTCACAAAATAATGCTTTTCTTACCTATTTTTCTTGAATTTTCATTGATGGAGGCTTCAATTAAGCTTAGGAATTGGTATGTGACCTTATTTTAGCTTGATTATACATAAACAATCATGAAAAAATAAACTTGAAAGGTCACTGTAGTAGCAACACTCTTTTAGCTCGAATTTGCTCTCTTTTGCTCTAAGTGTTTGCTTTTTGATAACTTGAAATTTCTACACACTTCTACCATATATATAGTTATCCATCAATTGACCATTTTGCCCCTCAACTTACTCTAAATTACCAATTTGTCATTAGTTGGAAACTAAGTATGTAATTAGTTCCTTTGTAACTATCTAGTTAGAATAGTCTAAGGACTAACTAGAATTCCCAACTTGGCAATCCATGAGATTGTTTCTAATTGATCCATTCTCTAATATATGTTCTTAACAAACGCATGTTTCACACATAACCTTTAAATGAAAATTCATGTAGTAAATTAAAAAAAAATTTCCAAGCCAATAGAGAAAATTTTCAAAAATATTTTAGGGTCGTCCGATGCTCCGATCGAGTGTGAAATTACCAAATTAGGTTTAATATCCCTCATGCATACCATAAGAAAATATTTCTAATAGGGTTAAAATCGGGTAATTCTACAGTGTCTTCATTACTCTATACCGAAATCTAAGAGCTAATACTACTAATAAGGATTGGATATTACAATTTCACCCCTCCTTAAAAAAAAATATCGTCCTCAAAATTTAAATTGTACCTGTCTCAAAGAGGTAGGGATGTTGTACTCGCATATGATCTTCAGGTTCCTACATGGCTTCTTTTACACCATGGTTCATTCATAACACCTTCACTAAGGGAATGCTTTTATTACGAAGTACTTGCTCTTTCCGGTCTAGGATTTGCACAGGCTTCTCTTTTTAGGTCAAGTTCTCGTTCAATTCTACTAACTGTTCTCTTAAGATCTGCGAAGGATCTACTATATACTTACGAAGCATGGAAACGTGATAGACATCATGAATTCTAGCTAGATATTCGGGTAACTGTAGACGATATGCCACATTTTTAACTCTTTCAGCTATCTCGTATGGCCCAACATATCGAGGACTCAACTTTTCTCGCTTTCCGAATCTTAGTACTCTCTTTCATGGTGATATTTTCAAAAACAATTTATCACTAATCTGAAACTCCAAGTTTCTTCTTCTGTTATCTGCATAACTCTTATATTTATTATTAGCTATTTTCAATCTCTGCCTGATAAGTTAAATCTTTTTCGAAGTAATCTAGACAATCTCTGAGCTTATCAGCTTCCTTTCACTTACCTCATTCTAACAAATTAGAGTTCTAAATTTCCTTTCATACAATGCTTCATATGGTGCCATCCTTATGTTAGTCTGATAGCTATTATTATAGGCGAACTCCATTGGCAGCAGGCTATACTGAAACTCAATTTTATACCTAGAGCTTTCTATAAACTAGGCCAAAATCAAGAAATGAACCGTGGATCCTTATCTGACACAATAGATCTGAAACTCCATGGAATCGTACCACCTCGTCTACTTAAAAATGGGCTAATTTATCTAAAAAATAACTGCTTCTAATGGGTAGAAAATAGGAAGATTTTGTCAGCCTATCAACAATTACCTATATTGCATCATTGCCTCTCTGGCTACACGAAAGTCCTACCACGAAGTCCATCGTTATTCTTTCTCATTTCCACTCTAGAATTGGAAGAGGGTGCAAGAGCCCTGCAGGTTTCTGATGCTTAGCCTTTACTTGCTGGCAAGTTTGGCATCGTGAGACAAATTAGACTATATCTTTCTTCATGCCCTTCCATCAGTAATGCTCTTTTAGGGTACGATACATCTTTATGCTCCCCGGATGCATAGCATATGCAGACGAATTAGCTTTTTCCATAATCTCTTCTTAACTCATTTACATCCGAAACACATAATCTCCGACCCAAGGTCATTGCACCATTTGCGGTCACTGAAAAATCCTTACACTGCCCGAACTCAATTTCACCCTTTAATTTAATTACCAATTGATCTTGAGTCTGTAGTTCTCTGATCCGATCAACTAGTATCTAACGGACCTGAAATGTGGCTAATAGTGCTCCCGAATCTGAC
The DNA here is from genome assembly GCA_946807835.1 of Ailanthus altissimus. Classification (NCBI taxonomy): domain Eukaryota; kingdom Viridiplantae; phylum Streptophyta; class Magnoliopsida; order Sapindales; family Simaroubaceae; genus Ailanthus; species Ailanthus altissimus. The sequence goes on along the minus strand of OX327690.1, from coordinate 1,530,814 downwards.
AATTTTAATTTTACACCTAAAGACCTCAATTCTATCAGCATTGATAAATATGCGACCTTCAAGTGAGCTGTTGAACCGATAAGCTTTCTACTGAGAGCATCTGCTACCACATTAGCTTTTCATGATTGGTACTTCAGGGTGCACTCATAGTCTTTAATAAGCTCCAACCACCTTCTTTGCCTTATATTCAATTCTTTCTAGGTGAACAAGTACTGCAGGCTCTTATGATCCATAATGATCTTACAAGTAATCCCATACAAATAATGCCTTCAAATTCGTAGAGCAAAAACTACTGCAGCTAATTTTAAGTCATGTATGGGATAATTCTATTTATGCTTCTTTAATTATCTGGAAGTATAGGCTATTACTTTCTCCTTCTGCATCAGCAGGTTGAGACAACTCATGGGGTCTGAGGCGTAGGAACATTTACCGACTTATTCCCCTTCTCCTCTTCAGATGCAAGAGCCTCCGCAACTGCTCTCTTAATACGTAGGCCTCCATAACAACATATATTTTATGTAAATTTTGTGATGCAAATGATTATCAAATGTAAAGAATTCAATTTACTAGATTAGAAAAATATGCATGTAATTTCAAGAATATCATTTTAAAAATGAACTTTTTATCTAAAAACTTCAAAAATCGTGCTCTGATACCACTCTAACAGAACCCGACCCAAGACTCTCTTCAGTAAATCCCAGCGGCCCTGCCGAGTACCTTGACGAAAGTTTCTTAGAATATAACTAGGCAAGTTGAGAAATTTCGTAAGGCGAACCCCTTTTTAATTCTTGCTATTACTGAGAAAATCTTGGAATATACACAAAAATCACTTTTTAAGTTTGTTTTTAAAAAAAGGCAGAGTTTCCCCTGTTTTTTCTAAAAATCTATACAAAACCTGCAAAGAAATTGCACTTCTATTTCAAACACTTCTCAATACTACCAAATAAAACCTCCGGTCCTTTCCAACACAATCCAACTCAACTCAATAATTTCATTATGATTATAAAACTAAAATACTAATAAAAAAGTGAAACAATAATCAAGATATCAAAACTCTTCTTGGCTATACAAAGCATATGTAAAATACACAAGCCTATAACTATCATGCTGAAAGCAAAAAAAAAATGCTATTTAGCACATTTATATGTACAAAATGATCTTTAAATTTTGCCCACTTATCAGCTGTAGGAGAATCAATAACTTGCGTACTGAAACCTACACCTAGAAAGGGGTTTAGAAAATATAAAACACAAAATGAGTGAGCTAAAGAAGTTTAGTAAGTACAATTAAGATTTTAAATAAAATAATATTATACATAGATAGTACATGCATAAATCATGCTTTTAAAACCGATGTAAAGCTGTAAAATAGTTTCTAATATCATATGCTGATAAAATCTTATCGAGCGGGTTTTATCTACATCTTTTGAAAATAATATCCAAAATCTGTATAACACAATAACTACCTTGTGCATATAAATGCATAAATGCTATCAGTAGATAGAAAACTAGTAAAGTCCTCGCTTGGCCATTTTTTTTCTAAACTGTACTAATGGTAACCCTAAAGTTCTATACTCATACAGCGACTCAACTAGCACTGCACACGTGAGTAGGTTATAGGGCACCTCAACTAACAGCATCTACAATGACATCTCAAGACATCTCACTGGCTATGCAGCGGAATCCTACATCGCATACATATAGCGAGACAATACACCGTACATATAGAGCGACTCATATGACTCGACATCCCGTCTTCCCAGAGTTAGTGACACACCTCATAACCTGCCCATGTATACGGGATATACCAGCCAGGTCTAATATAATCACCACTACTATAATCTAAAGGAACCAATGGTCTTTAAAGCGGATGCAGTAATTTTAAAACTATTTCTTAAACCCAACAAGTAAAAGCATATCTATGAATATATATATCAAGATCATAAATCATGTTTATGCATTGAAAGGTTATAAAACATACATTTTTATTATGCGAAAACATAATAATGAAAAATAAAAGAAATGACAGATTTTCTCAATTTCTTGTTCCAATTACACTAAAATCAAGCCAATTTCATTCTAATGCCTTAATTATAGCTAATTGAAGTATCTACATTCAAATCACTCAAAACTCAAATTCTTACCTTGCCAATTTCTTCAAATTGATGACTCCTTCAAGCTCCACACTAGAATTCAACTCAATCTAAATCAAGAATACATACAAGAATATCAATTGAAGCAATCTTAAAAGTTCACTTATAATCTCATAAAACAATGCTTTTCTTACCTCTTTTTCTTGAATTTTCACTAATTTATGCTTCAATTGAGCTTAGAAATTGGTATGTGGCCTTATTTTATCCTGATTACATATGAAAAAGCATGAAAAGAAAAACTTAAAAGGTCACTATAGCAGCACCACTCTTTTAGCTCGAATTTGCTCTCTTTTGCTTTAAGTGTTTGCTTTTTGATCACTTGAAATTTCTACACACTTCTACCATATATATTGTTATCCATCAATTGACCATTTTTTCCCTCAACTTACTTTAAATTATCAATTTTCATTAGTTGGAAACTAAGTAGGTATTTAGTTCCTTTGTAACTATCTAGTTAGAATAGTCCAAGGAACTAACTAGAATTCCCAACTTGGCAATCCATGAGATTGTTTCTAATTGGTCCATTCTCTAATATATGGATTATGTTTCTCAACAAAGTCTTATTCCACACATAACCCTTAAATCAAAATTCATGTAGTAAATTAGAATTTGTTTTTTCAAGCCAATAGAGAAAATTTTCAAAAATATTCTAGAGTCATCCGACACTCCGATCGAGTGTGAAATTATCAAATTAGGTCTAATATCTCTCACACGTACCATAAAGAAAATATTTCTAATAAGGTTAAAATCAGGTAACTCTACGGTGTTTTTATTACTCTATACCGAAATTCAAGCGTCAATACTACTAATAGGAATTAGATATTACACATAGCTTCAAAATTCTCAGCTTAAGAGTAACAAATGAAATGATAGCGTTGGGATTATAGTTGAATCTAGAAAATTTGTACATGAGGAAGTCTCTAGCAAACAGAAAATGTTATTTACATTTTCTATGTAAGAAGGGGCTTTAATCAATTATCATATTGACCAATTTAATAAGATCATACTTGATCTTAAGAATATTAATGTTAAATTGGAAGAAAAAGATAAATCAATTATTTTGTTGAGTTCCTTGACAGTCATGACATTTCATTGACATTATTCTCTATGTCAAAGATTTCATTGACAATGAAGGATGTTAAATCTGCATTGAACTTAAAATTTTTAAAGAATAGAAATGATAGTAGGTATATTGGAGTGGCTCAAGGATTGATAAGGGCAAGATAAAAAAAAGAAATACCATAAAGGAAGGAACAAGAGCAGATCCAAGTCTAAACCTAAAAAACTTAAATGGTCCCAATGCCGCCAGAAAAGGCATTTCAAGAAACGTTGCCTTGAGAAGAAGAATATGACCAAGCATAAGTAAGATCCCAATGGTGATATTACTATACCATCTAATGATAATTTTGAAGAAACTGAAACACTTATTGCATTAGAAAAGAATTTAAAGTTGAATGGATTTTATATTCAGAATGCTCTTTTTATATGCGTCCAAATAAAAATCTATTTTCTTTATATAAAGAGTGTGATGGTGGGAAAGTCTTAATGGGGAATAATGTTGTATGCAATATTATTGGTATAGGCAATATCGAGTTAAAATTACATAATGGAACGATTGAGAACTATAGAGTGTAAGCCATGCCTTTGAATTAAAGAGGAATCTCGTATCTTTATGCATGCTCAATGAGTCTGGATATACTTTCAAGTTAGAATCAAGTAATCTAAAGGTAGTCAAGGGATCGATGCATATTACGATGGGTGAAGGAAGAATGGACTCTAGTCCATCATGGCACCATAAACTATAGAGCAACAGTTGTTAATAAAGTTGCTAGCAATTAGAGGACTAAAATTTGACATTTAAGACTCGAGCATATGAGTGAAAGGGGATTAAAGGAATTGAAAAAACAAGGTGTATTTGGAAATATGAAACGTGGATACCTTATTTTTTTTATGATCAATATGTACTTAGAAAGGCAAATAGAGTCAAGTTTGATGCTATAATTCAGAGAACTAAATCTAATATGGATTATGTCCATTTAGATGTATGAGGGCCATCCCAAGTTCCATCACTTGGAGGAGTCAAATACTTTTTATCAACAGTTTGTGACTTTTCTTGAAAAGTTTAGGTTGATATTATCAAAAACAAACATCAAGTCTTTGAAAAATTCAAGACTTAGAAAATCCTTGTTGAAACTCAAACTATGAAAAAAGATAAAAAGACTAAGAAATGATAATGACCTTGAATATTGTATTATAGAGTTTGATAATTTTTGTGCCCATACAATGATTTTAAGGCACAAAATAATAAAAATGATGCCTCAACATAATTGTGTTACAGAGAGAATGAATAGAACTCTTCTGGACAATGTAAGATGTAAGTTGTTTTATGCAAAACTACTTAAGAAATTTTAGCGGAAGTTGTGGCTATAGCTTGCTATCTAGGCTTCAACTGTTTTACATCTGAAAACTTCAAAGAAAATATGGAAATGATGTACAGCAAAATATGACAATTTGAAGCTCTTAGGTTATCTTTCTTTTGGACATATAAAACAACACAAATTAGAACCAAGAGCCTTGAAAGGGATCTTTATTGGTTATCCTAAAGGAGTTAAAGGCTACACGATATAGTACACTGATCCAAATCTACTCAGGTGTTTCTTAATAAAATAAACCTTAACAAACCAACACAAATCTAAATGAGGTGGTAGACATATAAGATACAAGAATATGGCATAATAACAACAGATGATAAAAAAAAGAAGACTTAGAAAAATCATCACTTGATATATATGACTATTAGCTCACAAAAGATAGGGAAAATATGGCAAATTAAAGCAGCAAGCATGTATAGTTTTATATAACTCATTTCATTTACTTTACTGATAGCCAAAGATTTGAATAATTATGAACAAAGCAGTTATCATGAAGTTATAACAAGTAAAGACAAATTGAAATGGCAAAAGGCAATTGAAGATAAGATTTATTTCCTTAAAAAGAATCAGACCTAGATTTTGTTGGAAAGGGCTGTCAATAGAAGAATTATTGGATGTAAATAGATTTTAGGATAAAAAAAATAGTTACTAACACTGAACTAGCAAGATCTAAGGCTAGATTAGTTAAAAAGGGATTCACTCATAAAGAGGGTGTGGATTACAATGATGTGTTCTCACAAGTGGTAAGACATAGTTCAATAAAGATCCTGCTAGCATTGGCAATAACCCAAAACCTTGAATTAGATCAGTTTGATGTAAAAATAGCCTTTTAATATAATGCGCTCAATGGACAAATCTTTATTTCATAACCTAAAGGCTTTAAAGCCCTTGGTGTAGAAGACAATGTATGTTTACTTAAAAAGTCCTTATGTGAACTCACAAACCACCAAGGCAATGCTACATAAGGTTTATGAATTAACGATAAAAAATGGATTCAATAAGAGTTTGTATAATAGTTGTGTGTACTGCAAAATCTTAGAGCAAGATTGATCTATATACCCATTTCTATATGTTAATGTTATGTTAATAACATGTCATGATAAAAGAGAAATTGATAAGTTGAAAAATCAGCCCAGGTACTAGATTTGAGATGGAAGATCTTGGTGTAGCCAAGAAAATACTCCATATGGAAATCAAGAGCGACAGAGCTACCGGTACATTGTTTTTATCTCAAGAAAACTATGTAAAAAAGTGTTAAATAATTTAGAATGGACAAATTTAAACTAGTATAAAACCCTACGACTCATTTTAAGCTCTCAAAATACCAAGCACCAGTCACTGAAGATGAAAGTTGCTCATAAACAAAGTGCATTATTCAAGTGCAGTGGGATCAGTAATGTATAACATGGATTGTTCTGCATACTTGACATGTAACAAGCTGTGAATGTAATCAGTAAGTTCATTGTAAACTCAGGCAAAGAGCATTAACGGGCTGTAAAATGGATAATGATATATTTGAGTGGTAATTCAAGTATTGGTCTACTACATAAAGGATTAAATCTAGAATCAAAAGAGATTACAGCTTTGTTGATTCAGATTTTGCAAGGGGCTTAGATCACAGAAAAGTCTTTGTCTGACTATTTATTTGTCTTGAATAATTGTTTGTAGATTAGCTGGAAGGCATTACTTTAGCATAAGATAGCTCTCTCAACAATAGAGGCTAAGTATATAGCAATTGCATATGCTATTAGAGAAACTATCTGAATTAAAAGGATGAGATCTGAATTAGGAAATGAGCAAAATTGTGTAATTATGTTTTGTGATAGTGAGAGTGCAATATATTTGAGCAAGAATCAAATGTAACATGAAAGAACAAATATATTGATGTGAAGTTGTATTTCTTGAGATATTAAGTAGCAGCAGAAAGAATCAAGCTGGAAAAAATACACATATTTTTAATATGTCTGTGTTTATATATAAGTTTACATATACATATTATTATTTAATAACTAATTTATTAAATTAACTACAGTCATAGATTTAAATGATCAAGTACTGCAAACAGCTTATGTGATATCATTTAATATAGATTTCATATTGTAAGCATATATTCATACGATCCATGAAATTATATATCCAAGTCATTGAGATTTTGACCATCCAATTGGGTCTCATTCTGAGATAACTCAAAAAAATACAATACATAAATAAGAATTCATTACTGACTCAGGATTGAGATAAATCAAGCTTATTAAAGTTTTATGAATTAAGATCAATAACATTTAGTTAAAGAGATAAGAATTCACATTAGTTTAATTTAGTGTATCATGCATTAGTTTTTATACTCGAGGCCTCTACTTCAATAATCAAGATAAATCATTCACTATAAGAAATAGAAAAATAATATTCTTACATAATGAAATGCCCCTTCATTAATGAATGTGAACAAGATTTAATTTATAAAGAACTTATGATCTATACATTCTGTATTAACACCATATGCTTAGTACATAAATCACATACTTTATAAATATGGGCTCTTCAATGTATGCTCAATTATGTATGAATAAAATTTATCAATTAAAGAAAATATTATTATACATGCTTTAAGGGCACAAAATAACATTACATGTCTAATATAAAATTATACATATGGTAAAAGAATGTACGTGGTTCGATAACTACTTAGGTCCATGATGGATCATAGGATCCTAGCTTTTTTTATTACTCCAATTACAAATATCTCTCACAGACGATTAACAAGGAATACAACAATAGACGAGCTCTTGAAATGATCTATCACTATTCTCTATACAACACTTTATTATAGATCTAGCACTCAAGTACTCTCTAATTCTCTATGACCTCTCTTAGAGTTTTTTTTCTAGTACTTGATAATTTAATGGTTTTATAAGAGTTTATATAAGTTCCAAAACTTTTCTAGAATCCCTAATTTTAGTTTAAAAAAAGAGTCCATAAGTGTAAAAATATTAAAACTGACTCAAACAAATCAAGACGACTTAAAATGGAAGTTTATCGAAACGTGGCATTGCGGTGCCTATGTTTTGCTAGGTTTGGCACTGCAATGCCAAGGTCTGGAGAAGTCTCCTTCATATGTTTGATCCTTCCTTACAAGGCTCTCTGTCAAGCTTCAACAAACGATTTGACAGCCCAAACAATAGATTTTAGAGTAAATCTGCAAGCCTCAAATTGAGGTCAAAAATTTAGAGGTAGAGAATGCCGATAGCTTCGAAACGGTATGTTATATATTTTTTGAAATATTCTCCAGATTCTCCGACAAGGGGGTATCGGAGGTTCGGCATCAGAATCACGTGTATAATATTCTGTTTTACTAGTTTTGAGATTTTAAGTCAATCTACTGCCATTTCGCACCATAATGTAATGCCCAACTCCTCATGAATAGTTAAATACCTAGAATTTCAATATTTGATAACTAGGGAATCGTAGAAGTTTCAAATTTTGACCCTTCTCGAAATATTTTTTTAAGTATTTACTGTTGTGTTATATGGTGTGTGATGTGTATGGATGTGTATAATTTCAAAAATTAAATACGCAACGGAAGTATTCATACATATTAAACAATATGTAACATATTCAAGCATGTATGATCATTCAAGTACATATATATCTCATATATATATTTCATGCATGATATAAAATGAATAACAAATAAATAACCTACCCGGATATGAAGGTAGCTTTACAATTCTTCAAGAACTCCAAGCTTCAATTTGTTGAGCTCACCTTGAATTGTTCCCTTGCACAATTCTAGTTCACAACTAAATTCGGTGGGATTGTGAAGCTAGAATGGCAGCCTTGATTTTCCAGCAAATGATTGTTTTAACAATTAAAACAATTTGTCCTTATGATTACTACCAAGAGATGAGAAGAATTGGGTGTTTTCTATAGTTCTTTACAACTCTATATGTTGTAGCTTGGTAAGCCTTTGCATTTTCTCTCAACACTTTGAGAAAAACACTTAGGAAAAGCTCTCAATTCTCTCTCCTTTCTCCTAGAACGAATTTCACTCTATCTTGCACACATTGAACTCTTTCAATTCTTTCTTAAGTGCAAAGAATGATTTCTCTTAGTGCTCCACCACCACTTAACCATGTTTGCCACTACAAACATTAATCTATCATATATTTCACTCACCAATTTGATTCAACCAATTGAATCAATTTCTAGAGAGTAAATGGCATTTAATCAATGTTAAGTGGTTTTACCACTTCCTTAGTGCATCATTTAAGAATTACAAAGTGGTAAACTTTCCTTATTATTAATAACAAGTGCATTCTCCATTAGTAAATGGTGTTTGCCACTTATTCCAATTAATAATAATAATTTGATTAATATATAAAATATTAATAATTCAAAACTATTTTGAATATTTACATTTACCATATATGTATTTACCAAGCAAGGTAAATAGGTAAATACATGGAAAATAATTTATGGAGTAAGATTATGTCACTTGTCAAATTCTTATTGGTTAACAACTCTTGTAAACCAATAATGTATTTTACCTTCAATTATTGACAAGTGAATAATAAAAGGAACCTTGAAACATTTTTCATTTTTCTGGAAATTGTTGGATTAATTGTTCAATCCAATTCGCCGCCCCAGTGCACAACGAGTACACTTCATATTGTGAGACTCTCTAGGTCCATGCCCGATTTGTCATATGAAACTATTTCACACGTCCGTGAACAATGTCCCACACACATGTTACAGATATTACAAAACGGTGCATTAGACCATACAAGTTGAGGTTATATCATATTCGTATAATCCTTCCATCATAAATATCCTAGAAGAGCGGAGATATAGATCAACACCGTCAAGTCTCCATGTGCTCAACCATAAACTTATCTCTAGATTAGTATTTCAATAAATAATATCCGTAAACACTTTCACGATATTATTTTCCCAAGAAATTCTTGGATGTCTGCTTATGGCCATAAGACTTTCTGAAATACAATCTTAGAGTTACATGATATTTTACTCACCCAATTGAGTTGATGGATCCCATATCTGTACACACCGGACTCCATGAGCATCGGACCATACCCAGCGACACCCAGCGATCAGACCATGAAAGGTATTTGACATGTGTGGAACCAAAGTATGATGGATTACTCACAAGTCCACCGTGGCACTCAGGTCTAAGGACCACGAATACTACTCAACTCGAAAGATCCTCCATTGACGGCTTTATAGGATGTCTATTGGAGATCTTTATGAGTCTGTTCAATATTCAGTCCTTACTGAATACTTGTATCTCTATACGAGTTTCTATTAAACTCATGGTCTGCTAAGACTAACCATCTGGACTATCCAGATATAGACATACACTGATCTATATTTATTAAGGTCTTCACTAACAGACCCGCATTAGTGAAGATAGATCAAGAACATTAAGTTTAAGAACATATTTGCATAACAACATTTCTTAGCACCATTTGCAACTGATTGCAATTACGTCATTACTAATATATTCTTAGGTCTTTGTCCCATTTCAGACAAGGCTCTAACTCTTTAGATTTTGCTAACTCTTATAACCTGATAACTCTTATCAGTGTTATCTTTTAGCATTTATATATTTTAGCATTACTAACTCTTAGTTCTGATCTAAACTCCTTTAGATCAGATCTGAACTCTTTCAGATCATACAATGTCTAAAACGTTACAAGCATCTTACCATATTTGTATATAAAATAATTAGTGATATATTGAAATCATAATTGTATAAACATAAAGCAAATATTTATACAGAAAAGGGATGGCACGTAAGCACAAATCCCAACAACTCCCACTTGCTTTAATGCCATTCACGATGGTATCTTATACCCATTGACTCCACATGTCTTTCAAATATTTTTGGAGTTAAGGCCTTAGTAAGTGGGTCCGCTACATTATTCATAGAGTCTACTCTACGAACTATTACATCTCCTCTAGCTAAGATTTCTCTTATGATATGGTATTTTCTTTCCACATGCTTAGACTTTTGGTGTGCTCTTGGCTCTTTTGTTTGTGCAATGGCTCCGTTGTTATCGCAGAACAATGGTATAGGATCCATTGAACTCGGAACTATTCCAAGTTCAGCGATAAACTTGCGTATCCAAACCGCTTCTTTTGCTGCTTCTGATGCTGCAATATATTCTGCCTCTGTTGTGGAATCAGCGGTTGATGACTGTTTGTTACTCTTCCAGCTGACTGCAGCACCATTGAGAATGAATATATATCCAGATGTAGACTTTCTATCATCTAGATCAGATTGGAAATCTAAATCTGTGTATCCTCTCAACACTAGGTCATTTTCTCCATAAATCAAAAACTTGTCCTTAGTACCCTTAAGATATTTTAGGACATGTTTCACTGCCATCCAATGGCCTTCGCCTGGATCAGACTGATAGCAGCTTGTAACACTTACAACCATACTAATATCAAGTCTCGTACACATCATGGCATACATCAGACTTCCCACAGCTGATGCATAAGGTATACTAGACATTCTAACCTTTTCATCTTCACTCTAAGGACACATTTTCCTCGAAAGATGAATGTCATGTCTAAAAGGTATGTTAACTGTCTTACAGTTACTGAAACTATACCTTTCCAAGACATTATCTATGTACGATGATTGGGAGAGTCCTATAAGCCTCCTAGCTCTATCTCTATAAAGCTTTATACCTAGTATATAGGAAGCCTCTCCCAAATCCTTCATGGAGAAATTCTTACTTAGGTAACTTTTGACTGATTGCAACATACCAATATCGTTTCCGATAATGAGTATGTCATCCACATATAGAACCAAGAAGACTACCATACTCCCACTGCTCTTTTTATACACACATGATTCTTCTTCGTTCTTGATGAAACCAAACCCTCTGATTACCTCATCAAAACGAAGATTCCAGCTTCGGGAAGCTTGCTTAAGTCCATAGATAGACTTCTTCAGTTTACATATTAGACCAGAAGTTTGGCTGGATGTAAAACCTTTGGGTTGTTCCATATAGATTTCTTCCTCAAGATATCCATTTAAGAACGTTGTTTTCACATCCATTTGCCAAATTTCATAGTCATAATACGTAGCAATTGCTAGTAAAATTCGAATTGACTTAAGCATCGCTACTGGTGAGAATGTTTCCTCATAGTCGATCCCAGATCGTTGAGTATAACCTTTCGCCACCAATCGGGCTTTGAAAGTCTCCACTTTCCTATCGAGCCCACGCTTCCGCTTGTAGATCCATTTACAACCGATAGGAACAATTCCTTCAGGAAGCTCAACCAAGTCCCAGACTTGATTGTGATGCATAGAGTCAATTTCAGATTTCATGGCCTCTTGTCATTTTCCCGAATCGATGTCCAACATCGCCTCTTTGTAAGTTAAATGATCCTTTTTTCAATCAAGAAAACATCAAGAGCACCTTTAGATATGGAACCATACCTTTCAGGTGGCCTTGATATCCTTTCTGACTTACGTGGAGGGTATGTCAAAGGTATTCTGCTTGATTGAGCCTGAAGTTCCATTGTTGGTTCATTTTCATTCTGATTGAGTTCATCTAACTCAATCTTTCTACAATCTCCACGATTCAGGAGAAACTCTTTCTCTAGAAAAGTGGCATAACGAGATACAAACACGTTTCGTTCCTCTGGATCATAGAATTGGTATCCCATTGAATTCTTGGGATATCCAATGAACCTGTACTTGTAACCTTTAGGTGCAAGTTTATCATGTTGCGTAACTTTTATGTAAGTATGACAACCCCAAATCTTAACATATTTAAGACTTGGTTTCCTTCCAGTCCATATCTCATGTGGAGTGGATGGAATGGCTTTTGATGGAACTCTATTCAATAAATGAGCAGCAGTTTCTAGTGCATATCCCCACAGATATTCAGGGAGATCAATGAAGCTCATCATCGATCGAACCATATCCAATAAAGTCCGATTCCTCCTCTCTGAAACACCATTGTGTTGTGGAGTACCTGGAGGACTATACTGAGCGAGAATCCCGTTCTCCTTTAAATAATCTGAAAATTCACTGCTCATGTATTCACCCCCTCGATCTGATCTAAGGCATTTGATATACATTCCGGTTTGTTTCTCTACTTCATTTCGAAACTCTTTGAACTTTTTAAAAGTTTCTGACTTGTGTTTGATAAGAAACACATATCCATATCGTGACAGATCATCGATAAAGATAACAAAGTATCGAAAACCACCCATAGCAGTGTGATTCATTGGACCACATACATCACTATGTATTAGTTCCAATAAATTAGTGGCACAGTGTCCAACACCAATAAATGGAGCCTTGGTCATTTTTCCTTGAATACAAGATTCACAAACTGGATATGATTCTGTGGTCAGATCAGGTATCCGACCATCCTTAACCAGACGGGATAAGCGTCTTACCCCTATATGACCTAATCTCATATGCCACAATTCTGTATCATTTAAAGTTCCCGCACTATTTTTAGCATTCACTTGTACATTCATGACATTTTCTGTTGTATCTAATATGTAATGCCCATTTATCAACTGACATTCAGCTAACAAAACATTATTCAAATCATACAAGTATAAGGAACGATTCCTAACACGCATATGATATCCTTCATTGTCCAATACAGGAATTGAAATAATTTTCCGGATAATGTTTGGCACATAATAACAATTATTCAATACAACAATTTTATTACATGGAAGCATCAAATTGAAACATCCAATAGCCTCGACCTGTAGGAAATCTCCATTTCCAACACGAAGCTGTACTTCTCCTGGTTGTAACTTTTTAACTTCCTTCAGACCTTGCAACACATTGCAGATGTGAAAAGGACAAGCGGTATCTAATACCCAACCAAAGCTAGCATCAAATGCTAAGGAAATATCAATAAAAGGCAAGTGTATACCTGATGGTGTCTTCTTAATCATGGCAAGGTACTTTAGGCAGTTTCGCTTCCAATGCCCATTCTCACTGCAATGGAAACATTTTCCACTTGCTTTGTTCTTTCGTGAGTGCTTGGATATGTATTGCTTTCGAGGACCCATTCTAGGTGCATGCATTACTTTCCGTTTATTCTTTCCTTTGGACTTCTTAGAAGTCCTTCGGGTAGATGATGAAGCACCCTGAACATAGAGGACCGAGCCCCCTTTGTTCATGTCCTCCTGAGCAATTATTAGCATGTTATGCAGTTCAGCATAAGTAGGAGTCAATCCTTGCATATTGTAATTCATTATGAACGGTGCAAATGACCCTGGAAGTGATTGAAGAATCAAACTATTCCCCAATCCATTGCTCAGTATGAGATCCATGGTCTCCAGCCTCTCAATGTATGAAATCATTTTGAGGACATGAGGACTTACTGGACTGCGCTCAGGTAGTCTAGCTTGAAAAAGTGATTTGGTAACCCTATACATTTCAAATTGAGGTCGGTCACCAAATAACTCTTTTAGGTGGAGCATGATACTCCCAGCACTTTCTATGTAGACATGCTCCCTTTGAAGGTGCTGAAGGTGAGAATCGATGAAAGGACAAGCCCGAAAAAGAAACTTTAGCATAGGATAGTTGGTAAGTTGGAAAGCAATTAAAGGAAATTAAATACAGTTTATTTTAAATTATTAATATTTATGTGCTTTCTGATTTAAATGTTGTTATTTTAGGTAATTTACTCAAGTTACGTTATTTTTAAGAATTAAGAAAAGCATAATGATATTTTATTTGATATTTTTATATAATGAGAATTAAAAATTTATCATTTAAAAATACCGCAAAATTTTAAAATTACAGTTCAATATTTTCAATAGTTTAAAGATTTATTTTTCAATAGTAAGAAACAATTTTGAAACACTATTAGTTTCAAAGGCCAATGGTACCCTATTTATCAGTTATCAGCTATTAGATTTAGATCCCTGTGGAGATAGTATAGACCCGGTCAGTACACCCCGTATGCCTGAGCAGGTCAATCAGTTGGGTTGAGTGCTACTAATCTCGGGGAGTTAGGGTGTCAAGTCTGTGAGCTGCTTATGCTACAGGGTATTGTCTCACTATATATTTGCGATGTATATTCTTCCACATAGATAGTGAGATGTCTTAGATTTATCAATTTATCAGATTAGTCACAGTGAATGTTGCTAGCGAAGACCGCCTGTGACTGACTTATTTTATAGGATACGTCGACAAGTGGGTCCAGCATTAGGGTAACCATTGGTGCTTTTCATATAGACTAGAACCAAGCGGAAGTTTTAGACAATTGTATAAGATATGTAATTTTTTTTTTTAGAAAGTTAAAATGTTTGTGAATAATGTTTAAAGATTTTTGCAGTAGCCTATTTAATTTTAAATAAAGAAAATCGCTCGGTAGAGTTTTACTAGTATTTGAGATTAAGAAATAATTTAGAACAGTTTTCAATACTTTTTTAGAATTTTCAATATATTTTCACAATTATTCAGATTTCACACCCATTTATTATTTTTGGTGTTTTTATTTTTTCTCCAGGTACAACCAGCAGCATACAGCCTACCGTTTCTCCTGTAGATTAGTAGTGGGCCAGCCCTACGACGATCTCCTGTGCATGTACAGAGCTATATGTATACATTTAGTGCATATACATGTATCATATTTAGTTTTGTATTGTATAACATGCATAATAGATTTTGGAGCTAAAATGAATATTTATACTATTTTGAAATGGTTGGTCTTCTTGCTATGAATGTTTGTTGGAGTATAATAAAAAATGCATGTGTTGATTGATTTAGGAAGGGATAGGAGGTCCCATTTGCACCTGAGAGATGTGAGAAATACTTAAAGTGTATTTTCTGCAAGTTTATGAAATATAGATTTTTAGAAAAATAGGGGAAACTCTGTCCATTTTAATCCAGAATTTTTTAAAAAAAATTAAAAATTTTTCGTGTTTATAAAAATATATTAGACAGAAATTAAAAAGACAAAATTCTCATAAGCAGGAGAAAATGCCTTTGTCGAGCTTTAACAAGCGATTTGATGACCCAAACGATTGATTTTGGAGTTGATCCATAGGCCTCTAATTGAGGCCAAAAGGCTGGAGGTAAGAAAGGCCGATAGCTTTGAAACAGTATGTTATATATGCACTTTGGACACCGGTAACTCTAGATATATTTTTTAGAATATTCTCTCGATTCTCTGACAGCAGGGTACCAGAGGTCCGGCATCAAAATCACACGTATAATATGCCGTTTTACTCGTTTCAAGATTTTAAGTCAATCTATAGTTATTTTGCACCCAAAAAAAAAATTCAATTCTCAAGGCTCGAAACCCCAAAAAACTCGATCAGCGGCTAAGGTATACAAACTTTTTAAGGTTATCAAATTTTGATATCTTTGGAGCAAAAAAATAGTAAAAAAATGTAAAGCTTTTAATGAAAAAAGCCGTACATTAATACGCATTCTATAAAAAAATGATAAAATTCTCCGAAGCAGGAGGAAATGCCTTTGTCGAGCTTCAACAAGCGATTTGACAGCCCAAACTATAGATTTTGGAGTCGATCCACAGGCCTCAAATCAAGGCCAAAAGTCTAGAGGTAGGGAATGCCGATAGCTTCAAAACGATACATTATATGCGTAATTCGAACTCCTGTAGTTTGAGATATATTTTCTAAAATATTCTTCCAATTCTCCAACAGGGGGGTACCAGAGGTCCGACATCAGAATCACACGTATAAATATATTATTTTACTCGTTTCAAGATTTTAAGTTAATTCATAGAATCACACGTAATTCGAACCAAAATATTTCACTTTCAGGACTCCAAACCCTAAAAAACTCGATTCGGGGCTAAGATACACGAACTTTTCGAACTTCTTAAATTTTGATTTTTTTGACACAAAATGGTAGTTAAAAATAGAATCCATTTTTTATCCGTTCAATGCATCTTTAACCATGTGTCAACTTTTTATTAATTTTTAACTCAAAATTACATTCAAATTTAAGTTTAATTCACCAATTTCAACATAAATAAATTAAATTTAAATCATATCTAAAATTAAATATAGAATCATATTGAAAAACATTTGTTGAAATCACATCTTCCTACCTCGCAGCCCATACTTTTTCTTGAGTCGTATTGAATATTTATTTAAAATTACGTAACCAAGATGTTCGTCAACAAAAATTTCGAACCATATATTAATTAATCAATTTAATAAAATATTAGTTGTGATGTTCAAGCAAATAAAGTAATTTTTTTAATCTATATAGCATGACAATGATGAATGGAGCTGACTACACATTTTTCAGTTTTCCAATATCTAATACAACTATAATCATTTCACCAAACACACGATGTGATGTGCAGCGTGCGAGGAAACGAGGTTTCGAAGAGTAGATAAACTTGTTGATTTTAATTGAAATTTTCGTAAGAAATAATAATAAAACGATGTGATGTGCAGCGTACGAGGTTGAAAAGCCGGCCAGTTTTAGGGTTTAAAAAAATCTTTAACTCCAAGAGATACCAATAGGCAAAATTTGCTTTTTCTTGCTCGTCCGATTTTGTTTGATTGGAGTGTTTTCCAACCCAGTTTGAACCTACTGTTTTTAAGGATTATCATCCTCCGATTCTTTTAAAAAAAAACAAAATTAAACTCTATCAGCAAGCTTCTTTACGAATTACGATGATTTAAACAAAACAAAAACGTTAAAACCTAAATGGTTGCACATGCAGAAGCATGAAATTAGATGGCCACATTTGCAGCGGCGTTGGATCTGGCTGCCATTGCCATTTTTATTCTTCTTAAAAGCAATTCTAAACGGGCTTTATAGTTAAAAGAAAAAAGAAGTCAATTACGAGTTGAGTATTCGGGGGCAGGTCGGGAACCAAATCCTCTCACCGAATCGCTTTTGAATATCATCGGGTTTGGGTCGATCTCAAAAGTACTCTGACATTTTCAAGGATTTGTAGAAGTTAGCGGGTCGTTGGACCTTCTTGTTTCAAGGATTTGGTCGCTTCATTTTGGGCTAAAGTCATGGCCGCTTCTTTGAGAGTGAAAAAAAAGCTTGTACGGTGCGAGTTGATTGAGCCGTTTAAGTAATAGGTTCAACAGGTTTAAAAATATATATTTATATAAATTTTAAGTCTTAATAATTACACTTTTGTAAATTTATTACCAAAATATTAAAAACCGCTAAAAAAAACACATTTATTAAAATATTAAAATCAAAATACTGAAATTAAACATATTTTAAATATATTAATTTAAAAATATAAAATAATTATATACAAGACTATAATATTCTTTTAAAATGCATTTTCTCTCGCAACAGAGAAGTAATTAGATAATACGAAGAAATTAGAGAATAAATGAATAATAGGAATAACAACAATGGGAGAAAGTGGTGATTTCCTATCCAAAATGCATATTATTTGAATTTTTTTTAAATGTCTTACAAATGAAAGTGGTAACATTTGGACTATAGAATAATACAATAAATAATTTTAAAAATTATAATTTAACTCAATTAATGATACATCACGTACCACTTTATTTTATTTCTTTTAAATGTCTTACATTATTTCTTAATGAAACTATCTAATAAATTTTTAATTCGAGTTGCCAACATTTCTAAATAAATATATGTATGATAGAAATCTATTAGATAAACGAATGAATGACATGTGCTCATCCCGCCTAAAACCAGTGAAAAGAGATGGATAAGACTTTAAAGTGTTGTGCTTGACAGCTAGTCAAAAGTCATTGCAAACGACCCAAAATGAAATTATAAAATCCTAAAAATAAAAATTTAAGTTGATTTATGTTATTTGAATTTTTTATTCATGATTACATAATTAAGAAATATATTTAGCACAAGTTGCGGTTGTTAAAAGAGCTTTACTAAATAAAATTTTGTGCCAATTTTTAAATACTTGTGGGCTCAAAATGGAAATTAAAAATAAAAAGGTAAGAAAAAGAAAAAGAAAACGATCATATCGCCTTTAATTTATTAATTTGTTGTTTTTTTAATTTACAATAAACAACTTATCTCTTTCTTTCTTTACATTTTTGTTAAAGACTCACTCTTCTCAAATCTTAAGAGAACTCCACTAACAATAACTTTTTTCCTTTTGATAATTAACAATTATCTTTCTTATTCTTCTATCTCTATAGCCTCTATTTTCTTCCATTCCTCCACGTCCGGCAAAGCTTCTGACAAAAATAAAAGAGATTAAATTAAAAAGAAATAGATAGAAAGATTAAGAGGATTGGAGGCCAAAAAAAATATTAAAGAGATATTACTATTAATCAGGAGCGGGCATAAATCTTGACTTTGAAAATTTTGAGATGGCATGGGTTCAAGGACCGGGATATATTTGGGCCTCAAAATGAGAGACTCAAATATCATAGTTGGGTCTAGGACATAACCTGTTCTAGTTTGGGTCTTGTTTCGGATCTGAATTTTTTTTTAAAAATAATTAAAACTAATTAAAGATTTAATTAATTACAAGTTAACTTAATGTAATGTTTACAAATTTACAAGTTAATTAACAAATTATAGGCTTTTTTTAAAAAAAAAATATTTCATCTTAATTTGTATTCATGACTTTATTTAAGTAAATTAATATTCAAGATTGATTCAACTATTAATATTAAATTAGATTTAAAATTATAACATTCAACGTAATTGAAATTAAAATTAAATTTAGAATAATAATATTTACCGTAATTGAAACTAAATTTGGAATCGAAATTATAACATTTAACGTAATTAAAATTGAAATTAGATTTCAAATTATAAAGTTTAGTGTAATTGTAATTAAAATTAGAATTAGAATCAGAATTAGAATTATAATATTTATAGTAATTAAAATTAAAATTGATATTATAATATTTAACATAATTGAAATTAAAACTGGAATCAAATTATAACATTTAACGTAATTGAAATTGTATTTCTTATTATAATATTTAAAGTAATTAAAATTGAAATCGGATTTATAACGTTTAATTTTAGTAAGAATTGAAATTGAAATCATAACATTTAATATAATTAAAAATTAAAATAAGAATTAAAATTGAAATTATAACATTTAACGTATTAAACATGAAATTAGATTTGGAATAATAATATTAATGTAATTGAAATTGAAAAAATCTCTTTAAATATAAAAAAATTTCAAAACTAATTTTTTGGGTCAAAACAAAATTGAGCAATTAGGAACATAGACCAAAAATTGGCTATGTCTCGAAATGACCTGTGTCCCTACCTATCTCGCTTGGGCAAGATGTTTGATTGGGACAAATTTACTAGTTTGGTCCATCTCGAACCTAACTTGACCCTAATTTGTCATTCATACTATTAATTATACTTACTATGTAGGGTTAGGGAGTCAGCCCTAATTCTCTCTCATCCTTTTGTAATTTTGTAAAAGAAAAAGATAGAAATTAGTATAAAGTCAAAGCTTTGTCTGCACGTGTTGCTTAGACTTCGACAATGAATAGTATCCAAAATATAGTGCAAGATTGTAATTTCATAATTTTACCAAGTTGCAATAAATTCAAATCTGTAGATTAATGCCCCTCTTGCCTTGTCTCTACTTTTATGCATTGATATAAAAGAAGTTACTATTGCTAGAGGACTATGGCACCCTATTACACATTTGTTGTCTTCACACTTAACATATTTTGATAGTGTATGGCAGTTGAAAAATTAACTCCTTCATTAAATTTATTAACATTGGCATCTATCTCTTACGGTGGTTTTAATATTTTCTTATTCATATTTTATATCAATAAATATATTTTAATATTTATTAGTTGGTTTAATTTAGTGTTATTTAAAATATCGTATTTTTTATATTATGCCACTCGGATCTTGATCTGAAATGAACGTTTTACTAGTTTCAATCATTCTTAATGTTGTTGCTTTTATTTTTAAGATATGTGTCTGCTTTATGGTAAGGTAAAATAAGTCAATCTATAGTTCACTCTATTGTGATAATCAATTACTTGTGTCATAATTCCCTATGATTTATCCGATATAATCTTAATCGAAAGAATCGACTATTAAGATAGAAGATTTGAAATAGAATGAGTTGAACTATTTTAGGGCCTAGAAAGGCCATGCCTTTCCTCCCTCTTCGAGTTGTGACATAGCCCCTTACATTTGTATTATGTATATAATTTTTCAGTGATAAAATATCTATTTTCGTCCATTCAAACTTCTTTCAAAATTCTTATTACTTAATGGGTTAAATTTTTAATTTAAAAAAGTGGTTTTTACTAGCATTAAAAACTTGTTTTTTAATATATTATTTAATGTTCAGAAAATATCTCATATTTCTCTACTTTAATGTCTTTCTATAATAAAAAGCATTTTTAATATAAAAGTAGCCCATAATTTACATTTTCCTAACTCTATTCCTTATCTTAATAAAAAATAATTTATATTTACAAGTGGCCCTATCTATAAATATTTTCTTTAATGCAAAGGAATTTTATATTTGTAAAAAAGATATTTGCACCACTGTGTTATAGTGAAAGTGATAATTTACTCACTCTATTTTAAAATTACCAATTTTTACCCTATTTTTACAATTTTTCTATTAAATTTAATAGAATTACACTTTTTTTTAATTAGATAAAAGTGAAAATTGTCAATAATACCAATTGAAAATAAGAAAAAGTTAAAAAACAAATATAATTTTAGTGTTATTCCACTAAAAACCTAGAATTGGACTATTAAAATTATAGATATAATTTACTTAAAAAACTTATAGCATTATATTAATTTAATCACTATTGACACGTCTAGAATATAGGAGTTTATTCCCAAGTACAGGATTGTCGAAGTAATAAATAATCTAATGAGAACGGGGTCAGTCCACAGTGAAGTAGAATTAAAATTACAAATTATAAATAATTTTAAGATAATTAATGCAGTATAAAATGTTTGTAAATATTATTTTAATTAACTAATTTAAATAAAAGCTAAGGTTAGGGGGATCCACTCTTAGCATAAGAAGTAAGAATATATTTAACTCTTTTTATAACTCAATTGAAATTCTTACACAAAAAAGGTTTCAACCAGAAAATATAGCAATTAAAGTTCATCATCATATATATATTGATTAGTATTTATTTCTTTCAATTATTATACACTAAATCTTATAAATGGGTTCAAGTATTTATTATGTTAATCTTTATATTTGTCTACAATAAATCAAGACTCTCACTTTATAAGAAATGTTATATACACTAAATCTTATAAATGGTTTCAAAAATTTATTGTGCCAAGTATAAGGTTTGTCAATCATAAATCAAGAATCACCATTTTAGAAGAAATAGTATTAATTCTACAAACAAAATAAATACATTATATATAAATTTACATAACTTAAGAATGAAGCATTAAATTCATAAATAAATGTTAAATATATCTTATTACCTTGTCAAGAGCTTCACCCTTTCACCTTAGCATAAAGAAAATGATTTAGACATGATAAAACTAAAGAAAAAGAAAAGAAATGGAAGAAGAAATAACATGACTTAATAGTAAACAAGTGAAATAATATTATAAAGAAATGGATACTAAGGACAAGTATTTTGAACTATATTTTAACTTTCTAATTACATGCTTTAAGCATAAACAAAGCCACCTATTTATAGAAAAATATGGATAAATCGAGACAAAATAGGAGGGAACCACTTGGATGATGAAAGTCAAGAATGGTGGTAAAATAATTTGTATTGATTATCACTACGACGCCCACTTGATTATCCAATCTGGAATTGATGTGATCCGAATTAGCTATCAGTCAACACATCAAATTTGTGGATCCACTCTTATCTTTTCAAATTGAGTTGTCTCATACATATTAGATACGTATTGCTATAGTTATGGGCCAAATACTACAGATCAGTTCTGTTCTAGGCCCTTTTCACCATCTAAACACTAGAATTTCAAATGCTTTATAAAATAAAATATGTTAGCTAATTGAGTCAGTTCTTCACAAGATCAAGAATCACTCTAATTGGATCTTTAGGTAGAACGTTTTACCCATTTTACCGAACCTACCACAAAACAGTTAAAAGATAAATAGGTACAATATTGTAAACATACTTAAGTTAAGAAAATTAAATACACTAGTAATACAAAACAATGATGTAAAGCTCTTATTAAATATGTAATTTTAAGTGTTCATCACACCCTCAAACTAGCTTATTGCTAGTCCCTAGCAATTCGAGCATAAATAAAATTTGAACACTACCTAAGTATTTCAAACAAAACATCAGTTTAAGATCACAATCGCTATAAAGGTTATTTCAATTATAACTTCTAAAAGTTTGTGTGTGTGTGTGTGAATTAAACTATAGCCTTCTTACCACAAACCACAATATATATAGCATTGAAAATATTTTTCCAAATAAAAGCCTCAACTCCATATCCTCACAACTGAATAACTTGTTTAATGGCTTAAGATTTCACTTATGGAGTTGGAAAACAGATAATCGCTCAAGAAAAAATTACATTTAAGGACAGACGGACAAACTAACATTAATCCAAAGATAGAAAAATTAATTATTTAGAGTCAAACCATTGTTGCCACATGCTAGCTTCAAGACTTTAATTATTTTATGCAAATCTTACGAATACAGAGTCTGGTGATAAGATTGCATCCTAATGACTTTAGTCTTCTAAAATTGAATAAAGACTTTATTGAACAGAATTGACTTCTTTTCTCTCTTTTTTTTTTTTCGTTTTTTTCTACTCTTTTTTTTTAAAGATATAAGGAATCATTACAAAATAAATGCAATTTATCACCATAATACTTTTCCTTCTCTTTTTTTTTTATCCTTCAGCTAAGCAACCAAATTATTCCTCATCCCAAATAATGTCATTCCAAACAAAAACTAACCATTTCAAAATATCAATGAAACTTTATAAGCTGTTATCTCAAACATCTCCACTCATTCACAAAAGATATGTATACTTAAACATGAAAATTCTCTTAGCTATATATATTGAATCATCCATCTTCCATAAGGCTTAGTATTGTTCTCAAAAAATATTTTCAAAAGTTATTCTTTAGTAACCTAGATAGAAAAAGTGATTTAAACTAAACTATTTTAAAATCATACATCGATAGCAAAGTAAATTTATTTACGCAAGAGTTACCAAAAACTTAAACAACAAAAATATATTAAAAATAAACCAATTGGAATGTGTTTCAAAAGTTCAGTAATGTACTCTATATTCTTCCATTCTAAAACTAAAATGCATTTCAAGAATATATAAATAAACCTTTTATTCACGCCATTTATGAAAAAAAAAATTTTAACTGAACAAAGTGATAACAACAATAAAATAAAATAATTAACACTAACATTATATATCAACTATCTTTCCCCCAACCACATTAAGACATTGTCCTCAGTGTCAAAATATAGAAAGAGTAAAGTATAAAAGATATCACCTGAAATATTTTTTTACTGAAAATTAAACTTGCAACAAAATAAAACAAGCCACATAAAATACTTAAAAATACGTAGAAGCACATAGGCTACAGATGCAACGTTAAATCTATCTTGCGTTTCTTTTCACTGTTATCAGTATACAAATCTATCTAACTCATTATTGGATCAGATAGAGGTGAAAAAACTTGTAATTCATCGAGTAATTGATCAACAGTTGAAGCAGAAATGAGGATCTATCGTGCTACAGATACGACGAATTATTTTTTCACTGTATAGTCAAGAAAAAAATAACAACCCATTATAAAAACCATCAACATTTAACAAACCAATGGGTTTTTTTTTTATGGATTTGCAATTGTGCCCATAAGACAATTTGAAAAATTTCCTCCAATGTTCTGAAACCTCATGTAGAGCTATAAAGGCATCAGCATTACGAAGCATAAAAGACATTCGTTCATGCATTGATGATACTTATAACTCATCCTCAATTATTTTTCTTACAACTATTTGCTTTTGGTATAATACCCAAAACTCAACTACCTTTATTTTGTGTAGCGATAGTCACACGTCCCATTAATCTAAGACTACCTCCCCTATATACTAAATGAATATTTTACTCAGCTAACACTTTACCAAGGGTTTCTGCTGCTTCTACAAACTCACTAGTTTTTGTAGAGCTGGATCTACAAAGGACATAATTTTTTGAGAATTTACGAGTTGATGATCCTTCCATGATTACACTCACCATCTCTCTTGAATGATTTTGAGTTTGTACAAAGATGCAGAAACAATGCAATGTATTTATAGTGCCAAAAGGTATTGCAAAGTTAAGTCACATGGGCTATTGGATTGAAATACAAAATTTTCAACACCTTTTTACCAAGTTTTAATTTATTAGCTAGAAAGGTCACATGGGTTGTTGGCTTAAAGTGCAAAATTTTCAAAAGGGACTATAAATGGTTGGTTATTGAAAAGACGTTTGAGTTTGAAATGAAACATTTAAAAATAACAAATATAGTAAATATATACAAGTAGTTGTGATTGTGACTCACATCTTCCTCTGGTTTAACGTCCAGTAACGGCTTAAATGCCTTTAATGGGTCGGAAATAGGCTTCCTATCTAATTTTTTTATAAATTGGCAAATAAGGTCTTTTAAAGTCAGATTCCCGAGACTGTACCGCTCATGTTCTCTTAGGAATATGTTCCATAATTCATAAATTGCAATATCCACATATCCACTAGGATGCGTGTCAAGAGTCGATAAGATATCATCTAAAGACTCCTTACTCAGACCATCCTTAATAAACCTAATTTTATCTTTGCAATTTACAGACACCATTCTTAAAGTGCGGCAATGTGTGTTGCAACTCATGCGTACCCACTTGTAACAAACGTTTAATCGTTTTGCTCTTCGTTTTTTTTTGCAAAAGAGTTTTTACCTAAGCCAGGCATATAGAAAATTAATGAGTTTGAAAATTCACCTGTCAATTAAACATTGGCTTTAATTAACCAACGTAAATCAACAGGTATATTCATAATCATTAATAACCTTAATCTTTCACATCTTGCTTGGTAAATTTTCTTTAAGGAATTTTGAGGTAATGAGGGAAAACGTTTTTTTAAAATTTTTTAGAATGTCATCCATTTTTTTTAAAAAAAATAGAGAAGAAGAAAAGATATCAGTAATTATGAGAAACTGACAAAATCGACTTGAAATATCACGGAGTACCGTTATCCGCCAATTAACTGGAGTGCAAAACAAAACTTTAACAAAACTACTAAATTAACCAGCAAGTAAAGATAAAATAAAAATAAAGTTATAAGAAGAATAAATATATAAATATGTAAATATATAAAACAAAAATTAATTGGTCTCGTAACAAGGGTCTGACAGGGATGTAAATTCTTCATGAAAAGCTTAGTTTTCTAGAAATGACTTGAGTCTTTTCCCATTTACCTTAAACACATTCTCATTTCTAAGATTTTCAATGTCAATTGTTCCATAAAGGTACACATGTTTCACAATAAAAAAAGTCACTCCATCTTGATCTTAATTTTCTAGGAAATATCTGAAGTCGAGAATTATAAAGCAAAACCTTTTGACCAACATCAAATGTTTTTCTCTGAATTTTTTTTATCATGAAAAGCTTTGATTTTAGTTTTATGAATTTTCGAAATCTCATATGCATCATTTCTCAATTCTTCAAGTTCACTTATTTGTAATTTACATATGTGTCCAGCAAAAATCAAGATTTGCATTGAAAGTTTTAATGGCCCAGAAGGCTTTATGTTCAAGTTCCACATGTAAGTGACAAATTTTTTCATAAACTATCCTATAAGTAGACATACCCAATGAAGTTTTAAAAACAGTTCTATAAGCCCACAGTACATCATTTAGTCTTAAAGACCAATCTTTGTGACTTGGGTTTATAGTTTTTTTTAAATTTGTTTTATCTCCTTATTTACTAATTTAACTTGTCCACTTGTTTGAGGATGATAAGGGGTGGCAACATTATGAGTAATACCATATTTTTTCATTAATGTTTCAAATGGTCTATTACAAAAATGCTTACCCCCATCACTTATAATGGCTCGAGGGATTCCAAATCGACTTAAAATATTTTCTTTCAAAAATTTCAAGATTGTTTTATGGTCATTTTTTGACATAAATAGTGTTAATCTATTTTGAGACATAATCTACTGCAACTAAGATATACGTAAATCCAAATGACAACGAAAATGGTCCCATAAAATCTATCCCCTAATAATCAAAGATTTCAATAATAAGAATGGGGTTTAAAGGCATCATGTTTCGTTTTGAAATTGATCCCAACTTTCGACAATTTTTCACACGTTATACAAAATGCATATGTATCTTTAAATAAAGTGGGCCAATAAAATCTACATTACAAGATTTTTGCAGCTGTTTTCTTTGATGAGAAATGTCCTTCACAGGCTTCAGAATGACAAAATTCAATTACTTTACTTACCTCATTGTCGAGTATGCATCTTCGAAATATTTGATCATGACAATATTTGAAGAGATAAAAATCAATCCCAATAAAATTTTCTTACCTCAGTTAAAAATTTCCTTTTGTCTTGAGCATTCCATTGAGGTGGCATTTCTCTTGTTACAAGAAAATTAATAATATTAGCATACCAAGGCATTGTAACAGTAGAAAATAAAAATTCATCGAGAAAAGAATCATTAATAGGTGTTATTTTTGTTGATGAATCTGGTGCGAGTTTTGATAAGTGATCTGCAACAACATTCTTAGCTCTTTTCTTATCCTTGATAGTGATAATAAATTCTTAAAGTAATAGAATCCATCGAATCAGCTTTGGTTTTGTATCCTGTTTTGACATTAAGTACCTTACAGCAGCATGGTCAGTAAATACAACAGTAGAAGAATCAATTAAGTAAGAACGAAATTTATCTAATGCAAATATTACAACAAGTAGTTTTTTTCAGTTGTTGTGTAATTCATTTGTGCACTGTTAAAGTTCTACTTGCGTAATAAATTACATAGGATTTATCTTCCTTTCTTTGTCCCAATATAGCACCAACAACATAGTCACTATCATCACACGTGAGCTCAAAAGGTAAAGACCAGTCAGAAGATTGTATGATAGGAGCAGATGTTAAGAGGCCAATTAATTTTTTAAATGAATTTTGACACTCTTGAGTCTACTCAAATGATACATCTTTTGTTAAGAGGTTACAAAGAGGTTTAGATATAATACTAAAATTTTTTATGAACCTCCTAGAGAATCTAGCATGTCCTAAAAATGATCAAACTTCTCTGACTATTTTTTGTGGAGGCAAATGTGTAATGAGTTCAACTTTTGCCTTATCCACTTCAATTCTGTTAAAAGAGACTACATGTCCTAAAATAATTTTAGAAGTAACCATGTAATGACATTTTTCCCAATTCAATACAAGGCTCTTTTCTTCACATCTTTTTAAGACATTTTCTAAGTTTTCAAGACAATTATCAAAAGAATTTCCAAACACAGTTAAATCATCCATGAAAAATTCTAAATAATGCTCAATCATGTCACTAAAAATACTTAACATACATCTCTGAAATGTTACTAGGGCATTACAAAGTCTAAATAGCATTCTTCTAAAAGCAAAGGTTCTAAAAGGGCATGTGAATGTAGTCTTTTCTTGGTCCTTTAGTGCTATGAAAATTTGATAATAGCTAGAATAACCATCTAGAAAGCAATAGTATGGATGTCCTGCTACTCTTTCTATAATTTGATTAAGGAATGGTAAAGGAAAATAGTCTTTTCTAGTGGCCGAGATCAACGTTCTATAATCTATGCACATCCTCCAACGAGATAAGACTTGAGTTGGTATTAACTCACTTTTCTCATTTTCAATGACTGTGATTCTAGATTTGTTTTAGTACTACCTGAGTAGAACTTACCTACTTACTATCTGAGATAGGATATATGATTCCTACTTCAAGTAATTTGAAAACTTCAGCTCTCACTACCTTTTTCATATATGGATTTAATCTTCTTTGAGGTTGTTGGAAAGTTTTGGCATTATCCTCTAGGTGTATTCTATATGTGCAAATTAAAGGATTAATACCATTTATGTCTTTTAAAGTTCACCCAATTGTATTTTTATGCATTTTCAATAATTCAATCAACTTATCTTCTTGTTCGCTTGTGAGTGTAGAAGAGATTACCATTGGGTAAGTTTGTTTCTCTCCAAGAAATGCATATTTCAATCCTTCAGGTAGAGGTTTTAACTCAAACTTTGAAATTTCATTTTGTTTATCCTCATTTTCTTCCAATTCTTCAAACTTTAGTTTTCATCCTTTATTTTTAATCACTTATGCACGGTCAAGTAAAGAACATATGTCAAAGATTTCAGGATCTAATTGTATATATGTGACAGGACCCGACCTGAGACCCTCTACTATAGATCCTAGCGGCCCTGTCGGGCACCCCGACGGAAGTTCCTCTGAACCTAACTGGGTAAGTTAAGAAATTCCGCGAGGCGAACCCCTTTTTAATTCTTGTTACTACTAAGAAGATCTAGTAATATACATGAAAACGACTTCTTAGTTTTTAAAAACAAACGGACAGAGTTTCCCCTGTTTTTTGGAAAATCCATATAAACCTGCAAAGAAATTTCACTTCTAATTCCAACACATCTCAATTCTACCAATTCGGACCTCCGGTCCTTTTCAAATCAAATCCAACACAACTCAATTATTTCGTGTAAATCACAAAATAAGCATAATCATAAAAAGTAAAAACGATCATCATAAACTGGAAATCTCTTCTTCTTGATTCAACACATACTTACAAATATACATGCCTACAACTATTATGCATAAAGTAAAGAGTGTTATTAGCACATTTACATGTACAAAAATTATCTTTGGATTCTGCCCACTACTCGGCGATAGGAGAATCAGCAGCTTGCGTTCCGAGACCTGCACCTGGGAAAGAGGTTTAAAACATAAAACATAAAACGAGTGAGCTAAAGGAGCTCAGTGAGTGTAAATGAGAATTCAATTACAAGAATATTATACAAAGATAGCAATTTCTAAAGTACATGCAGAAATTATGCTTCTAAAACGGATGTAAAATTGTAAAACGGTTTCTAATATCATATGCTAATGAAATCTTGCCGAGCGGGTTTTATCTACATCTTTGGAAAACTATATTTAGAATCTGTATAACATAATAACTGCTGTGTGCATATAAATGCATAAATGCTATCGGTAAATCAAAAACTAGTAAAATCCTCGCTCGGCCATTTTCTTTCTAAACTGTACCAATGGTAACCTTAAAGCTCTATACCCACGCAACGACTCAACTAGCACCGCATACGTGAGTAGGTCACGGGGCACCTCAACTAGCAGCACCCATAGTGACATCTCAAGACATCTCACTGGCTACGCAGTGGAATCCTACATCGCATGTATATAGCGAGACAATATCCCGTACACATAGAGCGACTCACATGACTCGACATCCCGACTTCCCGGAGTTAGTGACACACCCCCAAGACCTGCCCATGTGCACGGGATATACCGGTCGGGTCTAATACAATCATCACCACTATAATCTGAGGGTACCAATGGCCTTAAAACAAATGCAGAAATTTTAAAACTGTTTCACAAATCGATCATGTAAAAGCATGTCTATGAATATATCAAGATCATAAATCATGTTTATGCATCGAAAGCTCATAAAACATACATAGTCATTGTGCGAAAACATAATAACCAAAAAGTTAAAGAAATGGCAGATTTCTACTCACAACCGCTCCACGCTCAATTTCGCTCCCGATTCCTGCTCCCGTTAACGCTCTTGGTTATCCTCACCTACGCGCCATAAATGACATTTAGAACCAAATCGAACACTAGAATGTCATTTAACTACTAAATGCCCTAATCGGCATACAAAGCCCGGATGTAAACTACTTCCCGATTTTAGTTACGGAGCCATAATCTAAACTAACTCACCATCCGGCGCCCTGAAAATTATTGAACACCTTATAATTTGATTGGACATACTCGCCCTTCACCTTTCCAACATGGACAATTATGTCCCATTTTCTTCATTTTTGGGTTTTTTCATCAACCATATACATTCAATTCACAATATGCATCATTTACACACAACAATTCAATCAAAACACCACTCAATTCCTAACTTCCCTAAAGTGGCAGAATTTCACCCTAGGTTCCAACACATTCCTTTTCTCAATTTCTTGTTCCAATTACAACAAAATCATGCCAATTTCATTCTAAAGCCCTAATTACAATCAATTGAAATATCTACAACAAAATCACCAAAAACCCTAATTCTCACCTTGCCAATTTCTTCAAATTGATGACTCCTTCAAGCTTCAAACTAGAATTCAACTCAATCTAAGCCAAGAATAGACATAAGAACATCAATTAACACATTCTTGAATTCTCACTTATCAAACTCATAAAAGATGCTTTTCTTACCTCTTTTTCTTGAATTTCCACTAATAGAGACTTCAATTGAGCTTAGGGATTGGTTTGTAACCTTAATTTGGCTTGATTACACATGAAAATTCATGAAAACAAAACTTGAAAGGTCACTGTAGCAGCCCCCCTTTCCAAGCTCGAATTTTCTCTCTTTTGTTCTAAGTGTTTTCTTTTGATCATCTTCAAAATTCTACACACTTCCAACCTATTTATAGTCCTCCCTCTATTTACCATTTTGCCCTTCAACTTTCTTAAAATTACTAATTTGCCATTAGTTGAAAACTAATTATGTAATTAGTTCATTTGTAACTATCTAGTTGCAATAGTCCAAAGAACTAACTAGAACTTCCAACTTGGCAATCCATGAGATTTCTTCTAATTGGTCCATTCTCTAATATATGGATTATGTTTCTCAACAAAGGCTTGTTCCATTCAAAACCCTTAAATGGAAATTCATGTAGTAAATTAGAATTTTCTTTTCCAAGCCAATTGAGAAAAATTCTAAAACTATTCTAGGGTCGTCCGACGCACCGATCAAGTGTGAAATTACCAAATTAGGTCTGATATCTCTCACGTGCACTATAAAGAAAATATTTCTAATAGGGTTAAAATCGAGTAACCCTACGGTGTCTTATTTGTTCTATACCGAAATCTAGGCGCCAATACTACTAATAGGGATTGGATATTACAATTTGACTCAAATGAATTTATTAAACACATTTCTAAGGGATTAGTAGAACTCTCTTTTTAAATATGATCCTCCATAATCATTTCAATCATGTCACCTTCTTCACTTTCATCCTTCCCTTTATATGGTTGCTTACACATATTGAAAAAATTGAGTTTAAGTGTTATATTTTCAAATGAAAGCTTTATTACTCCATTCCTGTAATTAATCAAAGGGTTAGAAATTGCTAAAAATGGACGACCAAAAATAACAGGTATCGGATTACATCCTTTAACAGGTTCAGTATCTAAGACAATAAAATTCACAGGATATATGAATTTATCAACTTAAACTAAAATATCTTCCACTGTCCCTCTTGGTATTTTTATTGATCTATTGGCAAGTAAAAGGGTTACAGAAGTTAATTTTAACTCACCGAGATTGAGCTGTTAATAAACTGAATACGGTAATAAATTCACACTAGCACTAAGATCAAGTAAAGCTTGTTCAATTTTATGACTTCCAATCAGTAAATGTTTAGTGCAGATGCAAATTTAGCAAGAGTATCTTTCAAATCAGCAAATGTTTGAGCATTTTGAGAATTAACAGACTCTTACTTTTCGATGAATGTATGCAAAGTTTCTTCAAGATTTTTCCTAAGAGGTAGGATATATGGTGCATAACCTTGATGATTTTGAAAATTTTGGTGTGCTTGGAAATGTGTTTATGAAGCCTGTGCTTGAGTGTCATTCCTCAAACTAAAATTTGGGTGATTTCACCATCCAGAATTATATTTTTGTGAATATGGGTTATTGTTTGACCGTTTGAACGTGCTTAGAACATTGGCTTGTTTATAGAGACATTCCCTAAACGCAGGCAAAGTTGGGCAATCATTGGTAGAGTGATTATAGGTTTCACAAATGTGACATATAATTTCTTGAACAGATTTTATTTGACCACACTTTTTCAGTTCTAAGGTTTTGACTTTTCTAGTAAGGGATGCTAATTTGACTTGAAAGTCATGGTCTTCCCTAAGATGATAAATACCCCCACTAGATATAGTGGTTTAATTTTTGCTAGGTGCCTTACAAGTACCAGCAGTGTCCCAATTTTGAGCATTTTCTACTAGTAAGTCAAGATAGTTTATTGCCTCTTCTGGGTCTTTATCCTCAAATGTTCTATTACACATCATTTCTACCATTTGCCTAACTTAGGGTGTTAAGCCTTCATAGAAATTTGAGGCTAGTCTCCATGTTTCAAAGCCATGATGGGGATAGATATTAAGTAATTCTTTATACCTTTCCCAACATTGGTAAAGGGTTTCTCCTGGTTTTTGCGCAAAAGTGGTGATTTATTTTTTGAAAGAATTTGTTCTATAGGAAGGAAAAAACGCTTTCACGAATTGTTGTTACATCTCATCCCATAAAGAAATGGATCATGGCCTAAGGTTTTGTAGCCATGTTTTAGCTTTATCTTTTAAAGAAAAAGAGAAAAGCTTAAGTCGAATTGTGTTCATGCTACAATTTTGGTCATTATACGTGTTACACACTTCTTCAAATTCTCTTAGATGTAGACAAGGGTTCTCTGCATCTAAGCCATGAAAAGTGGGTAGAAGTTGGATAATGCCTGGCTTAAAATTAAAATGAGTTTCATTCGGAGGAAAAATTAACCAAGATAGTGCATCGGTTCGTGTAGGGTTCATATAGTCTCTAAGTGTCCTAGGTTGGTTATGATTATTATGTTGAGACTGATTGTCCCCTGGGTCTATAAGTCCCTCAATTTGATATTCGCTCATAGTGTTAATTGATGAAGAATGAAAAGATGAAAGAGAATCTAACAAATTATCACAGAAAGTTTCGAAATTACCTTTCACCAAACGATGAGAATTAAGATCTCAAAACAAACTACTCATAAAAAGACATAAAACAAAATACAATAACAATAAATAATACAAATAAGAGAAAAAAAATAAAATATTAAACACGAGTAAATAAAATAGGCAAAACTAAAAGTAAAATAAAGATAAATAATTAAAAGTTAGATTAGTAAAGTTAGATTATATAATAAAAAGTTAATAATTAAATAATAGGAGACTCAGCCTTCAATGAAAATAAAAATAGAATAATAAATAAAATAAAGTAAATTAGGAGGCTCGGCCTTTCATAAAAATAAATAGCGAAAATAAAAAGTGAATAATAAATAAAGAGTAGGAGGCTCAGCCTTCCATAAAAATAAAAAGCGAAAATAAAATGCGAATAATAAATAAAATAAAGCACATTAAGAGGCTCGGCCTTCCATAAAAATAAAATAAACAAACAAATAACAAAAGAAATAATGTTAATTTCACTTCCTCCGCAACGGTGCCAAAAACTTGACACATCCAGAATATAAGAGTTTATTCCTAAGTGCAGAATTGTCGAAGTAATAAATAACCCGATGAAAACGGCGTCGATCCACAAGGAAGTAGAATTAAAATTATAAATTATAAACATTTTAAAGATAATTAATGCAATATAAGATGTTTGCAAATATTATTTCAGTTAACTAATTCAAATAAAAGCTAAGGTTAAGAGGATCCACTCTTGGCATAAGAAGTAAGAATATATTTAACTATTTTTATAACTCAATTGGAATCCTTACACAAAAGAGGTTCCAACCGAAAAATATAGCAATTAAAATTCATCATCATTTATATATTGATTAGTATTTATTTCTTTCAATTATTATACACTAAATCTTATAAATGATTTCAAGTATTTATTATACTAATCTTTATAATTGTCTACAATAAATCAAGACTCCCACTTTACAAGAAAAGGTATATACACCAAATCTTATAAATGGTTTCAAGAATTTATTGTGCAAAGTATAAAGTTTGTCAATAATAAATCAAGAATCACCATTTTAGAAGAAAGGGTATTAATTCTACAAACAAAATAAATACATCATATATAAATTTGCATAACTTAATAATGAAGTGTTAAATTCATAAATAAGTATTAAACATATCTTATTACCTTGTCAAGAGCTTCACTATTTCACCTTAGCATAAAGAAAATGATTTGGACATAATAAAACTAAAGAAAAAGAAAAGAAATGGAAGAAGAAATAACATGACTTAATAGTAAACAAAAGAAATAATATTACAAAGAAATGGATACAAAGGACAAGTATTTTGAACTATATTCTAACTTTCTAATTACATGCTTTAGGCATAAACAAGCCGCCTATTTATAGAAAAATATGGATAAATCGAGACAAATTAGAAAGGAACCACTTGGATGATAAAAGTCAAGAATGGTGGCAAAATAATTTGTATTAATTATCCAATTTGGAATTGATTTGATCTAAATTAGCTATCACTCAAAACATCAAATTTGTAGATACGTCTCTTACCTTTTTAAATTGAGTTTTCTCATACATATTAGATAGGTATTGTTATAGTTATGGGCCAAACACTGATGACTGTTCAAACTAGGCCTGTACTGCAGATCAGTTCTGTTCTAGGCTATTTTCACCCTCTAAACACTCGAATTTCAAATACTTTGTACAATATAATATGTTAGTTCATTGAGTTAGCTCTTCACAGGATCAAGAATCACTCCAATAGGATCTTTAGGTAGAACATTATGCCCATTTAACGAACATACTACAAAACAGTTAAAAGAAAATTAGGTACAATATTGTAAACATACTTAAGTTAAGAAAATTAAATACACTAGTAATACAAAACAATGATGTAAAACTCTTATCAAATGTGTAATGTTAAGTGTTCATCAACCCTCTATAGATGGTTCATAATTAGAGTTAGGTCAATTATCATTTTAGCCCTCTAATTGTTTCTTTATTCTTAAGTACCATTAATTCACTAGTGAACCGTTAATTTGTAACATTGTTACAAATTGAGCGCTCTAACTATTTAATTTCAAAATTGATCTATAATGTACAACGTGTCATCATCCTATTGGTCAACAACTATTGTTAACTAATTGATATATTTAACTCTTAAGTCTTGACATGTGCACATCTTAAGGAATACAGAAGCAAATATTCAATTTTTTGTAATTTACTAGAATGAACTATTCAATCTTATATGCAACTCTAGTGCACAATGAGTACATTTCATATTCTAGGAGTCCCTAGGTCTATGCCTAATCTGTCAAATAGAACTATTTTGTGAGTTCGAGATCGATGCCCCACACAAATATCACGGATATTATAAATCAGTGCAGTAGACTATACAAGATGAGGTCATAGCGCATAAGTATAATCCTTCAGCTATTTATATCCTGGAAGAGCAGGTATATAGATCAACACTATCAAATTCTCAAGCACTCATCCATAAACCTATCTCTACACACGTATCTCGATAAACAATATATGTTAACACCTTTGCAATATTATTTAACCTTGTGGGAAATTCTTTTCTCAAATGTTTCGTTTATAGCCATAAGTCATTTTGAGATACAGTCTTGGAACATTCGAATATATAACTCGCCCATGTGAGCTGATGGATCTCAAATCTATGCACATCGGACCATATGAGCATCGGATCATACCCAGTGACATATAGCGGTCAGATCATGAAAGGTTTCTGACATACGTGAAACCAAAGTATGGTAGATCACTCACAAGCCTACTGTGGCGCTCAACTTAAAGGACCACGTACACTACTTAACTCGAGAGGACTAAATATTGACGGATTCATAGGATGTCTATTAGGGTCCTAGTCGAGCATATTCCTTATTTAGTCATCATTGAATACCTATATTCCATTCAAACTTTCAGTAAGCCTATGGTTAACTAAGAACAACCATCTAGATATAGTTATGTACTAATCTATAATAAAGGGTTTCACCGACAGACCTGGATCGGTGAATTTGATCAGGAACATTGAGTTTGAGAATACACAAGCATAATAACATTTTTTAGCACCTATTGTAACTATGTTTTTACTAATGTACTCTCGGGTCTATGTCCCATTACAGAAAAAGTTCTAACTCTTAGATTTTACAAATTTTTATAATCTATCAACTCTTAATATTGCTAACTATTAGCAATTATAATTTTTAGCATTACTATCCTTTAGCGCTGACTTAAACTCTTTTAGGCCAGATCTAAACTCCTTCAAATTATACAATGTCTGTAATATTACTAGCACTGTACCATTTAATAAATGAAATTAGCGATTTAATAAAATGTAATGTATAAATATTATAAAATAAAATATTCATATAAAATGGGATGGTATATAAGCACAAATCCCAATAGCTTTATCTCCATCCTCTATCTTGATGTTGATATATTTAAGATCAATAATGATCTTTTTATCAATGAAACTCATATAATTACTCTGAAACTCTTGTTTCTTTATATTCACATTTTTACCACATCATCAATGATACAAAAATAAAAGAAAAAATCTATAGAAAATTCTGAAATAAACAATCTAAAATAAAAAAAAGTGAAATTAGGTAAATCTCTTGATTTTCTGAATATTAGAGACTTGGATTTGTTCTTTCCTAATAATATGTGAAAATTTTGTTCATATCATGCATAATCTAAAACTCTTAATACTGCGTATAGCCAAAGAATCTGTCCTAATCTAAAAATTGGGACAAATAAAGATAAAAAAATAGTGCTTAGCATACAAATCTGTGTTGATCAAAGTGACAAGCAATTCAATCTGATCCCTTTCATTTAAGTAATCTTTAGTTTCTTGATATAGGTACTCTGCTATATCTTTGTAGCCTAATGATACACCCCTTTAAAAACTCAGCATCCTAGCTGAGGTTTGCCCTACCACTGTCCAAGAGGACACTAGGAGTGTTCTAGGACTTCACACAAGCGTCTTCACCCAAAACGTGTCTTTTCAATTAAGGTGCGGGTCACCCCTTATAAACCCAGCATCTCTCTCGTGCCTTGACAATGTGGGATTTGTCTTAGGTGTTACATACACCCTCTCCCCTTAGAGGTTTTCCCCATTACTGCCTAAGAGGACACCGGGAGTGGCTCTAATACCATCTGTAGGTCTCAGTGGCCTTACTGGACACCCTGACGGAAGTTCCTCAGAATGTAACTGTGTATGTTGAGAGATTTTACGAGGTGAATCCCTTTTTAGTTCTTGTTATTACTAAGAAAATCTTGGAATATATATGAAAATGAGTTTTAAATATTTTTAAAAAAAGGGTAGAGATTCCTCTGTTTTTCTGAAAATCCAATACAAAACCTGTAAAAATTTTTTACTTATATTTCAAACCATTTCTCAATACTACAGAATGGACCTCTAGTTCTTTCCAAACCAAATCTATCCTAACTTAATAATTTCATTACGATCATAAAACTAGAATACCGATACAAAAGTGAAACGATCAACAAAATATTGAAACATCTTCTTGGTTATCTAAAATATATGTATAATACACAAGCCTATAACTACTATGTTAAAATCAAAAATAGTGTTATTTAACACATTTACATGTGCAAAATGACCTTCAGATTTGGCCCACTAATCAGTAGTAGGAGAATCAGCAGCTAGCATATCGAGACCTGCACCTGGGAAGGGGGTTTAGAAAACATAAAACACAAAACGAGTGAGCTAAAGGAGCTTAGTGAGTGCATTTAAGATTTCAAATAAAATAACATTCTGCATAGATATTAAATTCTAAAATACATACATAAATCATGCTTCTAAAACTAGTATAAAGCTGTAAAACGATTTCTAACATTATATGCTAATGAAATCTTGTCGAGCGAGTTTTATTTACATCTTCGAAAAATAATATCCAAAATCTGTACAACATAATAACTAGCATGTACATATAAACGCATAATATACAATCGGTAGATCGAAAACTATTAAAGCCTTTGCTCGGCCATTTTCTTTCTAAACTGTACCAATGGTAATCTTAAAGCTCTATACTCATGTAGCGACTCAACTAGCACCGCACACGTGAATAGATCATGGGGCGCCTTAACTAGCAGCTCCCACAGTGACATCTCAAGATATTTCATTGGTTATGTAACAGAATCCTACATTGCCTACATATAGAGCGACTCACATGACTTGATAACCCAACTTCTTAGAGTTAGTGACACAACTCCCAAAACCTGCTCATGTATACGGGATATACCGGCCGGGTATAAACCATCACCACTACTGTAATCTGAGGGTACCAATGGCCTTCGAAACTAATGCAGTAATTTTAAAACTGTTTCTTAAACCGAACATATAAAAGCATATCTATAGATATATATCAAAATCATAAATCATGTTTATCCATTAAAAGCACGTAAAACACGTAGTTTCATTATTTAGAAACATAATAAATGAAAGATAAACAAAATGACAGGTTTTCACTCACAACAGCTTCGAGCTCAATTTCGCTCCGGATTTCTGCTCTCGTTACCGGTCTCGATTTTCTTCATCTACACGCCATAAATGACATTTAGAACTAATTCAAACACTAGAATCTCATTTAACTACTAAACGCCATAATCGGCATACAAAGCTCAGATGGATACTACTTTTCAATTTTCATTTACAGAGTCATTTAATCTAATCTAACTCATTATCCGATGCTCTAAAAATTTCTTAACACCCTATAACTTTAATTGGACATAATTGCCATTCACCTTACCAAAATAGACAATTATGCCCCCTTTTCTTCATTTTTGATTTTTTTCATTAACCATATACATAAGGAACTATTTCCACACAACAACTCAACCAAAACACTACTCAACCCTAACTTTCCTGAAGTGGCAGAATTTTACCTTATGTTCTAATAGATTTCTTTTCTTAATTTCTTGTTTCAGTTGCATCAAAATCAAGCCAACTTTATTCTAATGCCCTAATTATAATCCATTGAGGTCTGTACATAAAAATCACCAAAAATCCTAATTCTTATCTTGTCAATTTCTTCAGTTTGATGACTCTTTCAAGCTCCACACTAGAATTCAACTCAATCTAAACCAAGAATACACACAAGAACATAAATTGAAGCAATCTTGAAAGTTCACATATCAACCTCACAAAAAAATATTTTTCTTACCTCTTTTTCTTGGATTTTCACTAATGTAGGCTTCAATTGATCTTAGGAACTTGTACTTGACCTTATTTTAACTTGATTAAGCATGAAAAAAAAAACTTAAAATTTCACTATAGTAGCCCCCTTTTGCACTTGGACGAATTTGCTTCTCTTTTGCTCAATCATGTAATTTTTTAATCTCTTGAAATTTTTACACACTTTTATTATATATATTGTGGTCCTTCAATTAACCAATTTGCCCCTCAACTTACTTTAAATTTCTAATTTGCCATTGATTGAAAACTAAGTATGTAATTGGTTCCTTTGACTATCTAGTTAGAATAGTAAGTATGTAATTGAAAACTAAGTATGTAATTGGTTCCTTTGTAACTATCTAGTTAGAATAGTCAAAGGAACTAACTAGAATTCACAACTTGGCAATCTATGAAATTGTCTCTAATTAGTCCATTCTCTAATATATGGATTGTGTTTCTCAACAAAGTCTTGTTCCATACATAATCCTTAAATAAAAATTTACGAAGTAAATTAAAATTTTCTTTTTCAAGCCAATAGAGAAAATTTCTAAAAATATTCTAGGGTCGTCCGACGCTTCGATTGAGTGTGAAATTACTAAATTAGGTCTAATATCCCTCACGCACACTATAAAAAAAATATTTCTAATAGGGTTAGAATCGAGTAACCCTACGGTGTCTTTATCACTCTATACCAAAATCTAGGCACCGATACTTCTAATAGGGATTAGATGTTATAATTTCATCATTCTTTAAAAAAACTTTATCCTCAAAATTTAAATCGTACCGTCTCGAAGAGGTGTGGATGTTGTACTCGCATTTGATCTTCACATTCCCACGTGACTTCTTCTACTCCATGGTTCATCTATAACACCTTTACTAATGGAATGCTTTTATTACGAAGCACTTACTCTTTTTGGTCTAGGATTTGCACAGACTTTTCTTCGTAGGTTAAATTCTCATTCAATTATACCGATTATTGCTTTAAGATGTGAGAAGGATCTACTAAATATTTACGAAGCATGGAAATGTGAAACACGTGATGGATTTTAGCCAGATCTTCTGGTAACCATAGACGATATGCCACCTCTCCAACTTTTCCAACTATCTCGTACAACCTAATGTATCGGGGACTCAGTTTTCCTCCCTTCTCGAATCTTAGTACTCTATTCCATGGCCATATCTTAACAAAGATTTTATCTTCAAGTCTCTTCTCCTGTTATTTGCATAACTCTTTTGTCTATCGTTAGCTATTTTCAATCTCTAGGCCAACAAGTTTCCATTCACCTATCTCATCCCAACAAACTAGAGTTCTGCACTTCCTACCATACAATGCTTTATTTAGTGCCATCTCGATGCTAGTCTGGTAGTTATTATTATAGGCGAACTCCATCGGTGGTAGATTAGTATCCCAACTACCCTTAAACTTTATAACACATGCTCTAAGCATATCCTCGAGTATTTGAATTATCCGCTCAGACTAGCCATCTATCTGTGGATGAAAGGCTGTACTAAAACTTAATTTATTTCCTAGAGCTTTCTATAAACAAGGCCAAAATTGAGAAGTGAATTATGGATTCCTATTTGAAACAATGGATACTAGAACACCATGGAGTTGTACCACCTCATCTACGTACAACTGGGCCAATTTATCTAAGAAACAATTGCTTTTAATGGGTAAGAAATGGGCAAATTTTGTTAGTCTAGCAACAATTACCCATATTGCATCATGGCCTCTCTTGCTACACAAAAGTCCTACCACGAAGTCTATCATTATTCTCTCCCATTTTCACTCAAGAATCGAAAGAGGTTGTAAGAGCTTTGTAGGTTTCTAATGCTCAGCCTTTACTTGCTGGCAAGTTAGGAATTTTGAGATAAATTCGGCTATATCTTTCTTTATGCCTTTCCACCAGTAGTGCTCTTTTAGGGTTCGATACATTTTTGTGCTCCCCAAATGCATAGCATATGCAAACGAATGAGCTTCTTCCATAATCTTTCTTCTTAACTCATTTACATCCAGAACACATAATCTCTAACCCAAGGTTACTACTTCATCCTCGGTTACTGAAAGATCCTTTCGCTGCCCAAACTTAATTTTACCTTTTAATTTAACTACCTGTGGATTTTGAGTTTATAGTTCTCTGATTCAATCAACTAGTATCAGACGAACCTAAAATGTGGCTAATAGTGCTCCCGAATTAAACAATTATAATTTTACACCCAAAGATTGCAATTTCATTAACATTGATAAATATGCGACCTTCAAGTGAGCTATTGAACCGATAAGGTTTCTACTGAGAGCATCTGCTACAACATTAGCTTTCCCCAAATCGTTCTCCAAGGTACACTCATAATCTTTAATAAGCTCTATCCCTTCTCTGCCTCATATTTAGTTTTTTCTGAGTGAATAAGTACTGCAGGCTCTTGTAGTTTGTAAAGATCTTACAAGGAACCCCATACAAATAGTGCCTCTAAATTCTTAGAGAAAAAACTACTGCAGCTAGTTATAGGTCATGTATAGGATAATTCTATTCATCAGCACACAACTTAGACCCTTTTTAGAAGCATCACAATATATGGTAAATCTGTCCTTCCTTGACGGAAGTGTAAGCACTGGAGCTGAAGTCAACCATTGCTTTAATTCTTCGAAACTCTACTGGCACGCTTTCGACTATACAAACTTCTCTTTTTTCTGAGTTAGTTTAGTCAGAGGAGCGACTATCTTTGAAAATCCCTCTGTAAACTTTTTATAATACCTAGTTAAACCTGAGAAACTACTAACCTTCTTCATATTAGTGGGCTATCTCCAATTCACTATGGCTTTAATTTTCTGGGGATCTATTGTTATCTCTTCCACAGAGATTACATGTACCAAAAATGTAACTTTATCGAGCCAGAATTAACATTTATTGAGTTTGGCGTACAACCGATGCTCCTTTAAGGTTTATAAAATAATCTTCAGATGTTCTGTGTGCTCTTCCTTACTGCTTGAATAAACTTATATCATAAATAAATACTATCACAAACCGATCTAGATAGGATTGAAAGACTCTACTCATAAATTCCATAAAAGCGGCTGGGGCATTAGTCAGCTCAAAAGGTATAATCAAGAATTCATAATGCCCATATCGGGTCCTAAAGGCTATCTTGGGAACATCTTCCTCTCGGATTTTCAGTTGATGATAGCTTGACCTTAGATCTATCTTGAAAAATATTTTAACCCCTGTAGTTGATCAAATAAATCATCAATTCTCAAAAATTGATATTGATTACGCATTGCTACTTTATTCAGCTCCCTGTAATTAATGCTTAATCTCACACTTCCGTCTTTCTTCTTTACAACAAAATCGATGCCCCCTAAAGAGAAGTACTCGATCTGATGAAACCCTTATTTACCAACTCTTCTATCTGCACCTTCAGTTCTTTCAATTTTTGAAGGAGCCATTCTATAGGGTGCTTTAGAAATTGGTTGTTATCCAGGGGCTACTTCTAATCGAAACTCTATTTGGAGGTAAACTCAAAAGATAATCTAGGAATATATTCGGAAACTCTTTAACCACTGGAATATTCTCCAGTTTTGTTCCATCATCTCTTACTTCTATGGCATAGACTAAGTACCCCTGACACAACTTTCGAAGTATCTTTCTTGCCCTCATTACCGACACCATACTAACGGGAAGTGATTTTCGCATCCCACAGAAAATGACTTTCGTTCCCCCTAGGCTACATAATCTAACTTCTTTATGAAAACAATCAACCGAGGCCCGATATTTAGACAATCAATCCATCTTTAAAATCACTGATGGCCAGCATAATTAAATCCGCTATGAATTCTTGGCCCTCATGACTGATTTTACTGCCATTATACATCATTTCTAATTTGCCATTGGTTAGAAACTAATTATGTAATTTGTTCCTTTACAACTATCAAGTTAGAATAGTCAAAGGAACTAACTAGAATTTCCAACTTAGCAATCTATGAAATTGTCTCTAATTGGTCCATTCTCTAATATATGGATTGTGTTTCTCAACAAAGGCTTGTTCTATACAAAACCCTCCAATGAAAATTCATAAAGCAAATTAAAAGTTTCTTTTCCAAGCCAATAGGAAAAATTTTCAAAAGTATTATAGGGTCGTCCAACACTCCGACCGAGTGTGAAATTACTAAATTAAGTCTAATATCCCTCACAAGCATCATAAAAAAATATTTTTAATAGGGTTAGAATCGAGTAACCCTACAGTATCTTTATTGCTCTATACTGAAATTTAAGTACCAATACTACTAATAGGGGTTGGATATTGTACCATCTGTCATGACCCAACCTAGACCTAGCAAGATATTGTCTGCTTTATGCCTAAGCCTACACGATTTTGTTCTTGGGCTTCATGCAAGTATCCTTCACCCAAAATGGTTCTTGCCTATTA
Source organism: Ailanthus altissimus (assembly GCA_946807835.1). Lineage (NCBI taxonomy): Eukaryota > Viridiplantae > Streptophyta > Magnoliopsida > Sapindales > Simaroubaceae > Ailanthus > Ailanthus altissimus. The sequence goes on along the minus strand of OX327690.1, from coordinate 1,486,613 downwards.
AGGTGTGAATCACCCCACATAAACACAGCATCTATCCTATGCCTTGGTAATGTGAGATTTTTCTAGGGTGTTACAATGAACTTAACCGATGGTAGTGGATTAGTTAATACATCAGTAGAATTTTCAGACAACGCTATCTTTATTAGACTAACATCAGCACTTTGGACAATCTCTCGAATGTAATGAAGTCGCACATCAATGTATTTAGATCTCTCTTGAAACACTTGATGCTTTCTTAGGTGTATAGTACTCTGGCTATCATAATATACGCTTATGTTCACATCTTTAGTAGCTATTACCTCTGTGCATATGTCTTTCAACAACACGGCCTTCTTACTAGCTTCTCTAATAGCTATGTACTCTGCCTTTATTGTAGATAGTACAATCACATGTTGTAAGACTGATCTCTAACACACATTACACCTAAACACTATGAATATGTAACGCGTCAACGATCTTCTTCTATCTAGATCACCTAAATAATCTGAGTTTACTTATTTTCTTACCATTACACTGTTGTCTTTATCTATTTTATACATCGATTCATGATCTAGTGTCTCCTTGAGATATCTCAATATCTACTTTACTGCAAGCCAATAATTATTTTCTAGATTTACCATATATTTACTTGCTATAATCATAGCCTGTGCTATATTTGGTCTTATGCAAACCATCGTATACATGATGCTCCCTGCAATGCTTTCATTTGGTACTTTATTCATCTATATTTTCTCTTCTACGAATGTTGACGATTGTGGTGTGAAAAGTTTGAAATGTATAGCCAAATGAGTAGAGACATCATTTGTATTGGACATACTAAATCTCTTTAGGATCTTGAGTATATATTGTTATTGTGTTAAGAAAATAACATCCTTTATTTCTCTCATAATATCTATACCAAATATCCTATTTGCTGCTTCCAAATCCTTCATCTTAAACTCACAACTCAACTTTTTTCTTAGTATCTATATTTTTACATGCAATCAATATATCATTGATCAGAAGCAAATATATCATCCCACTACTCAATCTTTTAAAGTACACGCATCTGTCATACTTGCTCTCACTAAATCAATAAGTCATTATAAACTCATCAAATCTTATATACTACTATCTAGGTGATTGCTTTAACTCATATAATGACTTCTTCAGTAAACAAGCATAATCTTCTTTTTCAGGCTCTATAAACCTTTATGGTTGTGCCATGTAAATCATCATTTCAAGATATCTATATAGAAAATCTGTCTTTATACCTACCTGCTCTATATATAAATTAAGGTTTGCACATATGGCTAATAGAATCCTAATGGATGTGTTCTTAATGACTGAAGAGAATATCTCACAAAGTCAACTCCTTCTCTTCGAGTAAAATTTTGTGCAACTAGCCTAGCTTTGAATCTTGTAGGCTCTACCCCCGGTTTCTCCTTCTTAACTTTGTATACCGATTTGTACCCCACTAGTTTCTTTTGAGGTCTTTCTACCAACTTCTAGGTATTATTCTTCCTAAGAGAGCTAATCTCTTCTTCCATAGCCTGTTGTCATTAATCTCTGTTTCACTCTTCAAAACCTCATAATATGTTTTAGGCTCATCAAATTTAGGAGTATATGCAACTAAATTTGCTTGCGCATACCTAATTGGCGGGTTAACCGTTCTCTTTAGACTATCTCTAGCTAGCTTGTATTCTTTAAGTTCTATTTCAAGAGTCTTAGTCTTTTGATGGGTAAACTTTGAGGAACTTGTCAGTGTTCTTAGCTCATCTTCAAAGATCTCCTTATGAAGTGATGATTTGGAGGCATGTCAAATTTACACTCAAATTCTACTTCAACTTCTACTGACTCAGGTGTTGAGTCTTCCTTGGACACAAGTTTTTCTTTCTCATATTTTTGGGAGGCTTTCAGCATCGTCATCTTATTGAATGTCACATTATGGCTTATGATACTTCTTCATGGTATCAACTCTCTACACTACACATTGTATCATTTTACCACTTCGGGATACCTTATGAATACCCATTTGATAGCTCTAAGTTTTAATTTTTCATCCTTAACGTGAATAAAGGTAGTGCAACAAAACATTATGAGGTGGTTATACTTAGGACAGTTGCTAGACTATTTCTCTTTTAGTGTCTTGAAATCTATCGTTGAGGAGAGACTTATATTAATCAAATAAGCTGCAGTTAATAGGACGTAATTATATAAAATATTTTATCCTTCTACACTTAATGTTTGTTCAATATTATTTCAATAATTTAGCTATTTATGCATATTAATATTGTTTTATAAGTTTAAGAATTATCGGTGCAAAAATACCAAAAATCGGATGAAACAGAGTTTTTTAGAGATAAGAATCTAAGGGGACTAGAAAGCTCAAAATATGAATAGTATTATAAACAGCACCATGAACAAATTGCATGAACAATAATATTGCTACAGTATAATGAACAGTGTCATGATAAAGTATATTGTATATATTATTGTTCCCCTACTATAGTGCAGCTACAAAATAGCTCAATGTCGTGACATTGAGGCCTGGGTAGCAAAAATTGACAAAATGCATAAAATATTAATTTCCTTGGATCCAAAAACAACCTTAATTTCAGTGCTCCTATCTATATATTTGTCTAAAATTTACTATTTGGGTTGGGTAGTAGAGAACACAAAATAAAACACATCATTTGGACTTGGAAGCAAGAATCACTAAGAAGAAGCAATTTTGCATTTTGGAAGAAGAACATCATTGTTACATAAGGGGAAATTTTCTCTTCTCTTCAATTTCAAACTTTGTTGTTGATTTTAATATATATAATGATGTTGTTAGTTACTTTGAACTTATGTTTACAATTATGAACTAAGTTTTATTACTAGGGTTATAATGTGAACTCAATATGCAGTTTGGATTAATTATTTTTCCTTATTCATCATGTTGGTATTGAATTATTCAATTTGTTATATGCTTAATGCTTCTAATTATATGGCAATGAATTAGAATGATTTGGGAACCTTAATGAACTTAGAAAAGGAAAATTTGTATTGGCCATGGATGAATTAATGTATGATCATTGAAAGTAGTTTTGAGTTTCATATGAGATAAGAATATACTCATATGGTATATATGACCATTTAGACAACTTGAAATTAATTAATCTTATTTCAATTTGATTATCATTGGAATATTGGTAATTGATTGAATGAGATATATTCACTTGACCATCGAAAGAGGCGTGTGAGGATATTAGAGTTCTTGGTTAACAATTCATATTAATAGTTCTAAAGGGAGTAATTAGATTCAAGTGGAGTATTGAGATATTATTGTAATCCTAGGTATTTGATCATTGGTGTTGTCACGCTTGTTGTCTTTGCTCAATTCCTATAATTATTCTTTTTGTTTAGTTAGTTTAGATATCAAAATCATTGAATTACAAATAGTTTGAATAAGAGTAAGAGTATACAATTTTAGTACTTAGCAGGTAGTAATAACAATTCCTCATGAGGTCATCACTTTTCTCAACATATATTACTTGTTATGATAATGTGCACTTACGTTAAAAGTATATATATACAAAATACACAATAGCAGTCACCACATCTTCTCCCTACAATGCCTTGGATATCTTTGCATTGATAAGCATGCATCTAACCTTTTCAAGTAGAGTTTTATTTATTCTCTCATCTATATAATTCTGCTACAGTATTGATCTCACAGTTTTCTACCTTGCAATCCCATGCTTGGTATAAAATTCATCAAACTCTCTATTGTAAAACTTTACACTATTGTCAGTTCTTAGCCTCTTAACCCTTTTGCCAGTATGATTCTCAATAAGAGTAGTTGTCCAAGTTTTGAATGTATCAAACACTTAATCCATACTATTTAACATATAGACTAATAGATTTCTTAAATGGTCATTAATAAAACTGAGGAAATATCTAGCCCCGCTATGAGTAGTTGGTTAAGTTGGTCTTTAAAGATCCGAGTGTATGTAGTCAATAGTTTCTTTAGTCTTTTGTTCACCACTACTAAACCTTACTTTATGTGCCTTTTAAAGCACACAATGCTCACAAAACTCCAATGACTGGAGCCTATCCTTTACAAACTCTTTTTGACTAAATAACTCCTTCAGGCTTCTTTCACTTAGGTATTCTTATTTGTTTCAAATAGGTACACGAATTTTAAGGATGAAATTTTATAAGGGGAAGGAATTGTAACACATGTGTTTCATTTTTTGAGGAGTTAGTGGCATAATAAAAAAAAGAAAAAGAAGAATAGTGACTTGTTATAAGATAGATGTGTGGAGGAATTGTGTATGCTTCAAATTTGGTCTTACGGGTGACTAATTTACTATATAAAAGAAATTGTTTTCATTTTGTTCATTTAAGTTGAAAAGAAAAATTGACACAGAATTGAAAAGAGAAAAGAGAAAGGAGAAGAAAAAGAAAGAAAGAAAAATTGAGAGAAGGAAAAGAGAGAGAGAAAGGAAAAAGAATAAAGAAGAAAGAAAAGGAAAATTTATAGAAAACGAGTTTGAATAGCTAGGTTTATACATAGTGATTTAGCGGATAACAATTTTACGATATTAGAATATTTATATTTTAATATTTATAATACATATCGGTACTAATGATATATTTTCATACCCTATGTTATAGGAGAAGTACCGATAACTGGTAGACTCCAGGATCCAGAACCAGCTCAAGATTAGTACGCTTTGGTGATTGGATAACTATATATATTTTATATATTTTTAATACAGCCGTTTAAGATTAAATTACACGTTATCATATTTAGCTATGATTTACATTAGACAGATAAATATTTATGTTATTTAGTATATTCATAAATATTTTTAGAATCTATTATAGTATAGCTTATAATTATATTCAGTACAAAAATAATTATTTTAGGATAATTATGCTTCCATGACATTATATAGTAGTAGTTACTCTGTGCATGTGTTAGACCAGTTTAGTTTGTTTTACCCGAATGATGTAGCATTCTTCTGGGTTAGACCAGTTCAGATCCCTCGCTCTGCCTGTGCGTGAGTTCTTTTGCCAAGTTAGACTAGTTTTGTTTCGGGTACAAATTTGGTGCAGTTTTCAGTATGTATATATTATAAAACGCATATGTTCCCAGCGCTACATTACATATATTTATCTTCAGAACAGATTTCATAATAGTTTACAATTTTAGATTTTCAGATCCCCACTATTATGTTATGATTTTAGTTTTAGCATATATTTTATGATAGCTTATACTTTCAATACAAGTTTATTGACTACTCAGTATATAGTTTCATGATTATTATATTTTACAAATTAATAGGTGTATAATACATATAAAGTATTATATTAATTATATTCACTCACTGAGCCGCAAGCTTTCTATTTTTTTCTATTTTTCTCAGGTTGTCACAGAAATTCGTGCAGTGTGATATAGTCTTCATATTTTGAAGTTGACTCACGATATACATAACTGCATGAGTGTCTCAATTTGTGTATGTGTATATCTTTATATATATTAGAGTAAACGTATACACTTTTGTTGAGGCACATAGTCTCGTTGTATCAAATAAAATGAGTAAAAAATATGTTAGTTCTATATTATCACAGGATCAGCTTCGATTCTCAATAGGACTCAAATCAGGTCCTGTCAGTAGTGATGCTGAAGATATATTGAAATATTATAAATCTGGAAACTGATATAAAGTGTTAGTTATCAAAACAAGAAATTCATCTTCTATGTTAAGCAATATTTGGGTAATATTTGACTTTCGTATGTGAGCAATATTTTGTCATAGCTGGGAGTATATTAATGTTATAAGTTCGATGACTTTAATTTTGATCTGATACTGCTTTTGTATTATTGTTTCTTGAAAAAAAATCCAATGCCTCTAATTTCAGATTCCATGTGGAATTTTTGAATTAATAGTGTAAGGTTTTTTATTTAACTGTTGTTATTTTACATTACCTCTCCTTGTTTTCTGACAACAAATTTTCACTATCCTCATTTAATTTCTATCACCTCCTCAAACAAAAGTATTTCCATTATATCTTTCGCTATTAGAATTCATTATGTTTCTATTTTCATTAATACATCTGGGATTTGCTCTCCTATTTCTGTAAGATTCGTTTCTTTATTATTATTTTTTTTCTTAAGAGGCTTGTACATTCTGCCTAAGTCAATATTGATACCAGTAGAGTAGTTTTAACTAGTTATGAGGTATGCCTTGGCATAAAACCTTAAACGGCCCATTGCCTTGGCGGGTTTGCGTTGCCTGGCTTTTTACATAACATAGTGATAACTCCACAGGATCTGGAGCCGAAAAATATGAAATCGTGATGAAAATAACTCTTTTTTTTAAAAAAATTTTCAGTCTTTTTGATATAGAGGATCCCTTAGGAAATGGCAACTGTAGAGCAGACTTGACTGGATAAGTTTCTTTTAAAACTTAGAAAATGATCAACTCATTTTGTGCCTTTTATACTTAAAAGAGACTTTAGAGAACTACTGAAGGAAAATTTAGAAGCTTATGAGGTAAGGGAAATCAAAGATTTTTTATTTCTTGTTCCCAGATGATGTTTTACAAAAGGAATGAGTGGCTTTATATAGCCTGGGACTCTGGATACAAACAAAGGAACGAACTTTTAACGTGGCACGCAGACCACCATACAAGGAAAATAACTTAACTTATAATTGACACGCATAAAGAAACATAATGCTGGGCCACATGATAAATTGTGAGCACAAAGGCTCAATTTGTTAGGACTGTTTTTATCACGTGGCTTAGGTTCTGGAACTTTATTAGCTGGATCCACTGGGGCTTCCGTCATCATTGAACTGTTTCCATACACGCTTGGCCAGTGTGCTTTCGTATTCTTCCATGAACTCTTCTAGGAGTTTGATGTCGTCATTGCTTTCATCACGAATTTCAACTTTTTATGGGGCTAGCTCATGGGACAACAGTCTTGCTTCCTGTTGGGCTTATGATTTGGTAAGTGGGGGTTGAGCATCTTGGTATGGGGAGAGGGATAAGTTTGATGGTTCTGCAGGGGCATCATACATCTGTGTGTCTGTCTCATTAGGTTCTGATAAGATGATTATGGGCGGAGAGTTTTCGTGATCAATTCTGGCTCGACAATACTGGTAGTACTGTTGGGTGTATCTAGGGTGTTGTTCACTATGTCTGTGTTTGTGGATGTTGGATGCTTGTTGGAGCCTGTATGAGAAGTCTTCATCTGTGATTTCTCAGGGGGCACAGTCTTCGGGGTCTATCCATACGGCTGGTGGGATGATCTGGTTTTTCTCTGCAAGGACTCTTTCTAGTTCTCTCATTTCTGTTCTGTGGCTATCCCGGAACAGATGCAGGGGGTATGAAAACATAAAGTAGTCCTCGACGATAGAATAGTAATGCACCTCATGATCGGATATAATCATTCCCTTACGTTGAAAGAGAAGGATAATATGAAATCTTCTGGGTGGCATCTTGGATTGGCTGTGTTGATGAATGAGCCTTTTGAACTTGACTAGCCATTGTTCATGGGGGAGGAACTATTGTAGGAATGTGATTGCATCATGGCTGAACGAGACTGTTTCGAGCCATTTTTTTGTCTTCAGTATTGGGAATTCTATTACAATGGTGTATGAGTCAAACAAGTACCATAACAGGTAAAGAACGCTTTTGGACCAGGCTTCAAAAGGGGTGATAGTGAATAGGTAGAAAAACGGGTATGTTAGGTTGAATAGTGGGGTGCCTAGAGTGCCCCATCCATTTTCTTCTACAGCTTGGAGGGCGTACTGTCTTATGAGTTCAGTGGGGTTTGACCTGATGGTTCTAGTCCTAATTCTTTCTTCGAATTATGGAGGAGCAAACGGGACTGATGGATGGATGATGAAAGGTTTTTGAGGAGCATCGGGGGAGGAGGTAGAGGACGAAGAGGCTGCCATCAAGAGGATGGTGTAATAGGATTTGTGTTTTGGCCTTTTGGTTGTGTGTTTGGTAGTGATGTGGTTAGTGAGTGGGTTGTCGGTATTTATAGGGTTGCGGGAGAGGAAGTCTGCTACTGTGTTGTCTTTGCCTTTCATGTGTTTTACTTCAAATGAGAAATTGGAGAACCACTACGTTTCTGTTTGAACTTCAACATGTGAGAAAATGTTGACATGTTTAGCTCGACCATGAAATTGTGTCCAATCAAGTGAAATTCGAATTTTTCAATTGCTCGTTTTACTGCTAATATTTCTTTAAAGGTGCTGTGGTAGTGCAGTTTTGAGTCTGAAAAGGCCCCGCTTTTGTACCCATAAATTTGTCTTTTTCCATTGGTTTCTTCTATGAGGATGGCCCCTCAATGGTAGTCACTTGCATCTGTCTATAGGATCCTCTTTCCTTGTGATGGGATTTGTAAGGGTGGCAGACTTATCGCTTTTTCTTTGAGCATTTTTACAGCTGACGTTTGTTATTGTTGCCACTGTGGAGGATTCTTTTTTAGCATGTGAAATAGGGGCTTTGTGATCTGTGAGAGGTGCTGTATGAAATTCAACATGTAATTTACAATGCCGAGGAATTGTTGGATTTAGGTTTTTGTTAAGTTATCATCAGGGAATCTGGTCAGCTGTTCTGCAATGTGGAGTTGAAGCTCGTATTGTCCATTTTTTTATTCGCATCCCCAGGAAATCTATTTCTTTAAGGCCTGCGTGGCACTTGGTGGGTGAGATCATGATGCTCTTTTCTTGTAGTATACTGTTAAATCTTAAAAGGAGATCATAGTGATCATCAACATTTTTCGAGAAAAGCAAAATATCGTCTATGTAGATGAGGGCCTAATCTTAGATAGGTTCAAAGATTTTCATCATTGTTTTCTGGAAAACGGATGGGGCAGTCTTTAGTCCGAAAGGTAGGACAGTCCACTAGTAGTAGTGGTGAGGTGTGCAGAATCCTGTTTTGTGTCGGTCGTCAGGGTGGACTCCTAATTGCCAGAATCCAGTCTTTAAGTTAAATTTCGTAAACACCTTTGCCTGCGCAATCCTTGAGAATAACGTCTGTTTGTTGGGTAGAGAAAACTTATCATCCTACAAGAAAGAGTTTAGGGGTTGATAATTAATGACCAATCTTAATTTCCCCTAACTTGCTCGCTACGTTTATTGACGTAGAAGGCTTGGCAAGCCCACTATGAAGAAGTGTGTTCTATAAGTCCCTCTTGTAACAGTTGCGTGAGTTCTGCGTTAGCTATGTCAATATGGTCCGGCGATATGCAAAGGTGGCTGGCTTTGGTTGGGTTGATGTTTTCGTTCATATGGAAAGGTAGTCGGACAAAATACTCTTGGTTTTTCCACAACGGGTGGGGTCATTTGAGGAGGAATTCAGAGTGACTGTTTGATGCTGAGTGGTTTTTGATTTGTTCAAAAACAGCATTGAGAGGGGTGATAGAAAAATAGTTTGGGATGGTTGACCATGGTAAAAAATGGGCTTTGAACTTTAAATCGTTTGGCTTGGTAAAAATTTTCTTTTCTAAGAGTTTTTGGATCAAATCAAAGCCTATGATCAGGTCTTTTCCTGGGAGGTCCGAGCCTAATAGTTTATGGCGGATTCTGAAGTTTGGAAAGAACTGTAGATAAACTATCTTACTGATCATGGATACAGTAAATAATTCATCATTGGCTGCTTTGAAGGTTTGGTGATAGGGTTTCCAGTAGGACTCGGGGAGGATTATTGGGTTAAGGATTGAGGCTGCCGCGCCAGTGTCCAGTAGTCCAATTACTTTGATCGGCTTGCTGTATTTGGATGGGTATAGCTGAAGTTCTAACATCGGGATTGATATTGTGTGTAGTGACTTGGATGTTATAGGTGACTCTGATTGCTTTGTTTGGATTTTTAGTGACTCCGAGACAGAACTTGAAGTGGATTCTGATTCGAATTCTGAGTAGACAAGGATTGTGTCACTGTCCTCACAGCTTTGTTCTGACAAAAGAGATTCCAGGTCTGAATTGATGGGTTCGTCTTTTGCAATAGTGGTAATGGTCGACAACATCTTTTTACTTTTGTTTTTCTCAGGACACTGTCTTGTAAAATGTCCATTTTGCCCACAAATGAAACACTTGTTCCTTTTCTTCGAAAAGGCTGATTTTCTTTGAAAAAATCTCTTCTTGGATCTTGGGTGGCTGGGAGAATGGTTGTCGGATTTTGAACTTCCGGTGATGGTGTTTTTTCTGAGTTCTGCAAGAGCATTCTTTTCCTGGACATTTAATCTGCAGGTTACATCGTTCACAGGCCTTTTGAAATCTTTTGCCCGTGAGATCAAAATTCTTGAAGAATTTATATCGTGCACATAACTTCTCTAGGGCTGATAAGACCGCCTGTTCTCTGTAGAATCTAACAGAGTACCAACATGCACGTATGTGCCAAGACAACTCTCCAATGACGAGCTGGTCAAACTCCTTCCAGACACCTGGATAACCAAATATGAACAAAATCATAAACAATCCCAGCCACCCAACTGCTACAAACCACAGTTTCTTCCAAAGACGAGACAGACAAACTGAGATTTGTTTTGAAAAACCAGGCCCTTCAGACCACCCTTTCCAACCCAGTTCACGTTTAACCCGATCGACCACCCAAAAGAAACAGTCTTTATTGTCTCTGTTTCAGGATAAGGGAGACCTATTTACCAATTCAAAGCAAAGGATGGCCACCACTGGGACCCCTTTTGCAACTGTCAGTCATGTCAAGACGACAGATCAAATGATGAGAACTTCATCAAAAGACAAAGACAAAAAAAGAAAAAGCAACACTTCCAGCATACTCTCGAGAAAAGATACCATAAGGGCGATCCAGATGTCGGACTCCTAGGACAGCAGTCAGGAAAATTTAATTACTATGTCACATACTCTGCCCCGCATCACAACCCTCTTTCAAACTGTAAGCCACACAAAAAGAACATACCACCTCCACCAACCTATAAACTAAAACCTCAATCCCCAAATCCGCTAAACCCCATTTCACAAATCTGTATGTTCTCGCCTGCAGACTTTTCTCCCTTGACCCCCCAACACAACCCTGAAGAAAACACTGTCCAGCAATAGAAAATAAAATAACCAAACACCAAACGGGCGGATGGTAATTTTGAACAGATAAATCCTATGGATGCAGCCTTTAACTGGTAATCACAAAATGCTGTAGCACAAAATCATGCTCTCAAGAGAATTGAGGAATCACAGACAAGATTAGAAGCCAAAATTGACAACGGCTTCACAGCCCACCAAATGTTGATAGATAAACTCAAACTGGAAATTAGAATGCTGCTCGAACACATGCTAAATCTGGTTCAAAACAGTCTTCCCTTCCAAGAGCAGAAAAAGAAAATCAATCATTTGAAAACCCAACTACGAAGTCTTGAACAAGGCATCTTTCAGCCGTGGCGGCCAGTAGACATTTTTCCCAAAGCATCACAACCATTACCATGTACCAAGCCTCCTTCAATCTTTGGTGATAGCTCTACACTTATCCCAAAAAAGAAGGACAAAAAGAAAAAGCATGCCTCCGAACCATCCACTACATTCACGTCCTCAACCCCGGACACAATCACAAAACCAATCTTCAAACCCTTACCAATCCCACCCCCAGAATTTTATCGAAACCCGAACCCTATGACATCTATTTTTCCTCCAGCCACTAAGAATTAACTATTCACTCTCACCAAGACGCCCACACCACAATCAGCCTCAGAACCTGTATCCATCTTTGGGTCAACGACCTCCCAGTTTCCATCCCAATACATGAACACAACACCTCCAGACCCACAGACATCAAGACCACAAACAGAAGTTCACGAACCAAAATCCTCCGTGGACGAGGCAGAAACTCCCCCACGAAGACGAGCTCAGTCATCGCGACCAAACAACACAGAGAAAAAGTACTGGCTAACTCTCAATGACATCAGCCCTCATAAATGAGTTGATCGCATTTTCGAATTCCAAGCATGGTGCTTAGCTGAGCAACAAAAAGCTGGAATTACCATCCATGAAGTCATACAAAAGTCCATTGCCCGATTCTAAGGAATACTAAAATACTGGTATCTCCATTTGGGGGAATATAGACAGCGTGTGCTACAACAAAATGATTCAATCGAACAATTCATTAGCATTTTATTTAATGAATTTGTCGGAGAAAAAGACCAAATAATAGAGAAAACTCGCGAAGAATTTTTCAAGATGAAGTGTTGCTCATACAAACGAAAAGATCTTGAATTACACTTCAAAAAAGCTACAACCAGATATTATATTCTGGGAATTAATGACCCTAATCTGAAACAAGTCTGTCTTAATTCAGCCCCAGAACCATTGGGACAAGAAGCCTTACAACTTCTAGATTCAAAAAATAAAAATCTACAGAATTCCTCAATAAGAGTAATCCAACAGGCGGTCTTATCAGCCCTAGACAAGTTATGTGCACGACATAAATTCTTAAAGGATTTTGATCTCACGGGCAAAAGAATTCAAAAGGCCTGTGAACGACGTGACCTACAGATTAAATGTCCAAGAAAAGAATGCTCTTGCAGAACTCAGAAAAAACACCATCACCGAAAGTTCAAAATTCGGCAACCAATCTTCTAGCCACTCAGATCCAAGAAGAGATTTTTTCAAAGAAAATCAGCCTTTTCGAAGAAAAGGAACAGGTGTTTCATTTGTGGGCAAAAGGGACATTTTGCAAGACAGTGTCCTGAGAAAGACAAAAGAAAAAAGATGTTGTCGGCCATTACCACTATTGTAAAAGACGAACCCATCAATTCAGACCTGGAATCTCTTTTGTCAGAACAAAGCTGTAAGGACAGTGACACAATCCTTGTCTACTCAGAATCCGAATCAGAATCCACTTCAAGTTTTGTCTCGGAGTCACTAAAAATCCAAACAGAGCCATCAGAGTCACCCATAACATCCAAGTCACTACACACAATATCAGTCCTAATGTTAGAACTTCAGCTATACCCATCTAAATACAGCAAGTCGATCAAAGTAATCGGACTACTGGACACTGGCGCGGCAGCCTCAATCCTCAACCCAATCATCCTCCCCGAGTCCTACTGGAAACCCTATCACCAAACCTTCAGAGCAGCCAATGATAAATTATTTACTGTATCCATGATCAGTAAGATAGTTTATCTACAGTTCTTTCCAAACTTCAGAATCTGCCATAAACTATTAGGCTCGGACCTTCCAGGAAAAGATCTAGTCATAGGCTTTGATTTGATCCAAAAACTCTTAGAAAAGAAAGTGTTTACCAAGCCAAACGATTTAAAATTCAAAGCCTATTTTTTACCATGGTCAACCATCCCAAACTATTTTTCTATTACCCCTCTCAATGCTGTTTTTGAACAAATCAAAAACCACTCAGCATCAAACAGTCACTCTGAATTCCTCCTCAAATGCCCCCACCCGTTGTGGAAAAACCAAGAGTATTTTGTCCGACTACCTTTCCATATGAATGAAAACATCAACCCAACCAAAGCCAGCCACCTTGGCATGTCACCGGACCATATTGACATAGCTAACGCAGAACGCACGCAACTGTTACAAGAGGGACTTATAGAACACAATTCCTCACAGTGGGCTTGCCAAGCCTTCTACGTCAATAAACGTAGCGAGCAAGTTAGGGGAAATTAAGATTGGTCATTAATTATCAACCCCTAAACTCTTTCTTGTAGGATGATAAGTTTTCTCTACCCAACAAATAGGCGCTATTCTCAAGGATTGCGCAGGCAAAGGTGTTTACGAAATTTGACTTAAAGACTGGATTCTGGCAATTAGGAGTCCACCCTGACGACCGACACAAAACAGGATTCTGCACACCTCACCACTACTACCAGTGGACTGTCCTACCTTTCGGACTAAAGACTGCCCCATCCGTTTTCCAAAAAACAATGATGAAAATCTTTGAACCTATCCAAGATTAGGCCCTCATCTACATAGACGATATTCTGCTTTTCTCGAAAAATGTTGATGATCACTATGATCTCCTTTTAAGATTTAACAGTATACTACAAGAAAAGAGCATCATGATCTCACCCACCAAGTGCCACGCAGGCCTTAAAGAAATAGATTTCTTGGGGATGCGAATAAAAAAATGGACAATACGAGCTTCAACTCCACATTACAGAACAGCTGACCAGATTCCCTGATGATAACTTAACAAAAACCTAAATCCAACAATTCCTCGGCATTGTAAATTACATGTTGAATTTCATACAGCACCTCTCACAGATCACAAAGCCCCTATTTCACATGCTAAAAAAGAATCCTCCACAGTGGCAACAATAACAAACGTCAGCTGTAAAAATGCTCAAAGAAAAAGCGATAAGTCTGCCACCCTTACAAATCCTGTCACAAGGAAAGAGAATCCTATAGACAGACGCAAGTGACTACTATTGAGGGGCCATCCTCATAGAAGAAACCAATGGAAAAAGACAAATTTATGGGTACAAAAGCGGGGCCTTTTCAGACTCAAAACTGCACTACCACAGCACCTTCAAAGAAATATTAGCAGTAAAACGAGCAATTGAAAAATTCGAATTTCACTTGATTGGACACAATTTCATGGTCGAGCTAAACATGTCAACATTTTCTCACATGTTGAAGTTCAAACAGAAACGTAGTAGTTCTCCAATTTCTCATTTGAAGTAAAACACATGAAAGGCAAAGACAACACAGTAGCAGACTTCCTCTCCCGCAACCCTATAAATACCGACAACCCACTCACTAACCACATCACTACCAAACACACAACCAAAAGGCCAAAACACAAATCCTATTACACCATCCTCTTGATGGCAGCCTCTTCGTCCTCTACCTCCTCCTCCGCTGCTCCTCAAAAACCTTTCATCATCCATCCATCAGTCCCGTTTCCTCCTCCATAATTCAAAGAAAGAATTAGGACTAGAACTATCAGGTCAAACCCCACTGAACTCATAAGACAGTACGCCCTCTAAGCTGTAGAAGAAAACAGATGGGGCACTCTAGGCACCCCACTATTCAACCTAACATACCCATTTTTTTACCTATTCACTATCACCCCTTTTGAAGCCTAGTCCAAAAACGTTCTTTACCTGTTATGGTACCTGTTGGACTCATACACCATTGTAATAGAATTTCTAATACTGAAGACAAAAAATGGCTCGAAATAGTCTCGTCCAGCCATGATGCAATCACATTCCTACAATGGTTCCTCCCCCATGAACAATGGCTAGTCAAGTTCAAAAGGCTCATTCATTAACACAGCCAATCCAAGATGCCACCCAGAAGATTTCATATTATCCTTCTCTTTCAACGTAAAGGAATGATTATATCCGATCATGAGGTGCATTACTATTCTATCGTCGAGGACTACTTTATGTTTTCATACCCCCTGCATCTGTTCCGGGATAGCCACAGAACAGAAATGAGAGAACTAGAAAGAGTCCTTGCAGAGAAAAACCAGATCATCCCACCAGTTGTATGGATAGACCCCAAAGACTGTACCCCCTGGGAAATCACAGATGAAGACTTCTCATACAGGCTCCAACAAGCATCCAACATCCACAAACACAGACAGAGTGAACAACACCTAAGATACACCCAACAGTACTACTAGTACTGTCGAGCCAGAATTGATCAAGAAAACTCTCCGCCCATAATCATCCTATCAGAACCTAATGAGATAGACACACAGATGCATAATGCCCCTGCAGAACCACCAAACTTATCCCTCTCCCTGTACCACGATGCTCAACCCCCACTTACCGAATCACATGCCCAACAGGAAGCAAGACTGTTGTCCCATGAGCTAGCCCCACAAGAAGCTGAAATTCGTGATGAAAGCAATGACGACATCAAACTCCTGGAAGAGTTCATGGAAGAATACGAAAGCACACTGGCCAAGCGTGCATGAAAACAGTTCAATGATGACGGAAGCCCTAGTGGATCCAGCTAATAAAGTTTCGGAACCTAAGCCACGTGATAAAAATAGTCCTAAAAAACTGAGTCTTTGTGCTCACAATTTATCACGTGGCCCAGCATTTTGTTTCTTTTACGCGTGTCAATTATAAGTTAAGTTATTTTCCTTGTATGGTGGTCTGCGTGCCACGTCAAAAGCTAGTTCCTTTGTTTGTATCCAGAGTCCCAGGCTTTATAAAGCCACTCTTTCCTTTTGTAAAACATCATCTGGGAATAAGAAATAAAAAACCTCTGATTTCCCTTACCTCATGTGCTTCTAAATTTTTCTTCGGTAGTTCTCTAAAGTCTCTCTTAAGTATAAAAGGCACAAAATGAGTTGATCATTTTCTAAGTTTTAAAAGAAACTTATCCAGTCAAGTATGCTCTACAATTGCCCTTTCCTAAGGGATCCTCTGTATCAGAAAGACTGAAAATTAAAAAAAAAAAAGATTTATTTTCATCACGATTTCATGTTTTCCGGCTCCAGATCCTGTGGAGTTGTCACTACGTTATGTAAAAGGCCAGGCAACGCAAACCCGCCAAGGCAAAAGGCCGCTTAAGGTGTTATACCAAGGCATACCTCATAACTAGTTAAGACTCCTCTACTAGTATCAGTTAAGAAAGGACAATATATATTGTTTTTGCCTTTTTCTTTTTCAGATGATCATAAATATGACCTTTCTGCTCTCCCTCACTAAATACGCAGTGCAGTTTCTTTGTTTTGTTTTGTTTTTTTTTCCTTATTTCCTTTGTTTCTTTTGTTTGTTGAAGAGAATGTAACACCTTACTCGTATAAAAATTGAATTGGCCTTGAATTAATATGGTAAATAGACAATAATATCTAACAGTCAATCTTTTAATTTAGTGGCAAGTGTTCAATCAATGACAAGTGATAAGAAAATAAATTTAAAATTTTATTTATATGTGAACTTCTAAAATCTCGTGTTTTAAGTTCTGAAAAATTATTGAGAATGTAATATGCCTTGAGCTCCAAAAGTTTATTCAGATTGTGTCCCAAGATTAATGAGTTGCTATAATTTTTATGTCAATTTCCCTTTGAGCATATACCTACTTAAGGGTTTAATGAAATAGTATTGACGCTCTAAAAAGAGTTCTTACTTGATCCATTGCTGTTTGTGTTGTAAATTATTTCATTTTCTAGATATGTACGTTGCAACAGGGGAATCGAAAGGAGAATTTGTGAGAGATTTGGCAGATGATAAAAAACAACTCAGGGATGAGATAGCTCGCAAAGTTGAGGAAATTGAAAAGCTTACAGCAGCAATTCTTTTGGAATGTGAGAAATTGAAAAAAGTGGTTCACCCAATCACTGAAACATCTAAGAAGCCGAAACCAACTAATGAAGGTGATAGCCAGCAGCCTGCGAAAAAACGTCACCAGGAAAGCAGTAGCATTCCTGTCAACAATGAAAAAATGAGCCCAGGACTTCGTGCTTGGATTAATAAATTTATTGATCGTTCATAGTTGTCAATTTTTAGTACTATTAGCAAAGTCCTCTTTTAAAGAGATTATTAGAAGGTTAATAAATGTTTGGAGAAAATAATTCTTAACTTATTTACTTCTAGAACTTTAATTTTGAAAATTCTCATAAAATGATAAGAGGCAATTTAAAAGGTAATGAAATAGTAAGAACTGTATATCATTTGTGATTGTACTATTTTTTTGTTCTTTGAAGTAATTTTCAGTAGATTAAACTGAAGCTTGAGGAGGGCAATCCTCCATTACAAAAAGGAAGAATAAAGTTTGGAATATCATAGAATCAATAGGCTTTAGACTTAGCAACCAAAGCTAACTTGGCTAAACCATGAGTTACTTTGTTCGAGTCTCTAGAAATAAAGGAAATTTTAAAAGAGTGAAAGGATTCTAAAGATTTCAGGATATCCTGAATGATGATGCCCAATTCAGAAAACACCGTAGAGTGTCTTAGAACCTCATTTACTACAATCTGAGCATCTGATTCAATCTCCGGATCTGAAATTTTCAAACTCTGAGCTGCCAGAATTCCTTTCAAGATCGCCATTGCCTCAGCCAAAATAACCTAACAGGCAGCATCAACTCTTTTCATTCCCGCAGCTACTATGCTACCATCACAGCGACGTAAAACATAACCCAGCCCCGTTAATAGATTAAAGTTGACAAGCATCTGAGTTTACTTTAATCGCATTACTCCTTAGGGGCAACCAACTACTTGGATGATCAGGTCGAGCTGTCCGAGGATGCACCTAAGCATTTTTGAAATAAACTAAATAGCTTTTAGCCCACATAATAACTGATGAAGGATCCAAGGACCTGCTGGCACGGACTAATTGGTTTTGG
The DNA here is from genome assembly GCA_946807835.1 of Ailanthus altissimus. Taxonomy (NCBI): domain Eukaryota; kingdom Viridiplantae; phylum Streptophyta; class Magnoliopsida; order Sapindales; family Simaroubaceae; genus Ailanthus; species Ailanthus altissimus. The sequence goes on along the minus strand of OX327690.1, from coordinate 1,468,327 downwards.
AGAAGCCACAAACACCATAGAATCGCACTTAAAAGTTCCAAATCTTTTCGCTTGCTTTCATACAAGAAGCAAAAAATCATTTAGTTGAAGTTTGGTGATTTACTGAAATCTGGTCCATAAACTCTCAAAGCATTATAACCTGCCTCCATGCATCACAAAGCCAGATAACATGCATGGTAACTTCAATACCTTTACCACACAATGAACAATCTTCACTTATAGGAACATGATGCTTCTTCAAATTCACATTCGTTGGAAGCCAATTATTAGTTACTTGCCAAAGAAACAACTTCACCTTTAACGGAATCTCCAACTTCCAAAGCTTAAGCCACCACACGTCAATTACTGATTTCTCTAAACAAGCTTCGAACCGTATATTTTCCTAATTTATCAAAGTGCCAGAGAAAGCCATCACAATAATCTACAGGACTTCTTGGAAGAAAGAGGCTCAAAATCAGTTTTATCTCCTAAGGTGAGAAGGACTTCTTAATCAAAGGGGCTTGGAATTCAAGGATCTGGTATATGGAAACCATATCACCAGTGCCAATACGCTATCTTAGGCCTTGTTCAAAAAGATCTCTCCCCATAATATGCTTTTTCATATGAAAGATGAATTGCTAGATGCTTTAGCTTACAAAAAAAAAGATTGTGAGAAATAGAATCCTTTGAGGACTCTAGCCAAAAGGGAATCTGGAGCATTGAGGATGCACCATCCTTGCTTAGCAAGCATGGATTGGTTAAAGGCCAAAAATTTTGAAAGTCAAGACCCCTTTTCTTTTTTAATTTATATAACTTTTCCCATGAGTACCAATGCATTCATCTCCTTTCGTTATTCCCTCCCCATCAAAAGAAGGCGCAAGCCCTATGTACCTCATGGATTATAGCCATTAGTAGGCGAAACAGATTTATGACATATGCTGAAATCGACTGAATGCACCTTTTATCAATACTTTCATTCCAGCTGTTGAGAACAACTTCGACTTCCAAGTTTTTACCTTATTCAATATCTTATCCTTTAGGACAGCAAATAAATCACTCCTTTTATGGCCATTGACATGAGGAAGGTCTAAATATTTCTCATGGCACTCCACTCTTTACACCTCCAAAACCTTTACCAACTCCCTAGCCATATCTTCCGGAATTTCGGGACTAAAACACATAGCAAATTTTGAGAAATTAACAAGCTACCGTGATGCCTTCTCATGAAGAGATACAATTCATTTAATCTCAATACAATTTTGTACTGTAGCTTTTAAAAATATTAAATTGTTATCTACAAAGAATAAATGAGAAATAGAGGGCCCCTAAGTGAGAAATAGAGGGCTCCTGCCTACCACACTAAATGTCGCATAACTTGCCTTTAACTTTCACTTTCTAAAATAGAGAAGATAATCTTTCTGCACAAATAATAAACAAATACGGAGATATGAGGTCACCATAATGTAACCTCCTAGTAAGTTTGAGAGAACCACATTACTTCCTATTAATCCAAATAGAATGAAAGACCAAAGCTATGCAACATCGAATTTTTTGGATCCGCTCTCTAGAAAAATCAAGCTGATGCATTATAGCCAGATAGAAATACCACTCTACACATTCATAAGCCTTTGTCATGTCTAATTTTAAGGCCACAAATTTTTCTTGCGGTCTTTTCCATTTTTTAATATTATGAAGGCATTCAAAATCAATCATTGCATTGTCTATAATTAACCTTCCCCAGATAAAGGCACTTTGGGATTCTAAAATTATCTAATGAAGAACACTCCTCAACTTATTAGAAATAATTTTATCCACTATATTACATAAGCTAAGGTTTATAATCAGATGGTCTCCCTAAAACTTCACATTTCGAAATTAACATAATAAGTGTTTCATTTATAGAATTTAAGTCTCAATTATTATTAAGCATCTCCAAACAACTCTTTGTCACTTCATCATCCACAATGTCCCAAAAATGTTAATAGAGTAATGCAAGCATCCCATTCTTCCCTAGAGCTTTGGTATAATACATTTGGAAAAGAGTCTCCCAAATCTCTTCTTTTGTGAAAGATGCATTCAACAACCGCTTGCTATTGGAATTTTGTGAAAGAGCTTTAGTATAAAGACAACATTTCTCTATAGAGAGCAAGATGAGATATATATATTACAGTCACAAGGGTTTGAAGAACCTGACATGAGAATTATGCTTGCTTATTGAGGAAATTGTTATATAGATTGAAACAATCTCCTAGGGAGTAGTATAAGAGATTCAATGACTTTATGATGACTTCTGGGTTTAATAGAAATAAGTATGATAGGTGTAAGTATGACTTATAGGAGATTTAATAACGAATGATAAGTTTCGTCACCAGCAAGTACATGATATATGGAGTTATGAGTTCTTGAATACATCCATACAATAAATAAATACAACAACACATGTTGATAATAGATATTTTCTATCCTTCATTGATGACTACTTAAAGAATGACTGTATGGATTTAAAAGAGTCAATGAGATCTAAGAGTAAAGTAGAGAGATCTCACCTTGAGGTAGAGTTACAACCCCAAATTCCTCTTTGAAAAAACATACAAGTCAAACTAGAAGGAAATCCAAAGCTTCAAAATGATAATGAGCCAACACATTAACAGACAAAGGTTAAAGATAGAGGTCCAAGATAGAGATCTAAAATAGAGGCCTAAGACAGAGATAAAAAATAGAAGCCTAAGGTAAAGAAACAGAAGCCTAAGACACAAGTCCAAAACAAAGGTCTAATACAAGGACTCAAGACAGAGACTCGAGACAGAGACTAATAGGTGATATGTGGTTTTGGTGATTAGTTTAGAAACTTAATCTAGTTAGATCAGTAGTAGCAGTATTTAAAAATAATCAGGCAGCTATTCATCTCTATAAAAAGTTGGTATTTCATGATAGAACCATGTATATGACTGTGAAATGCCACTATATCAAGGAGTTGGTTTCTTGTAGAAGAGCAAAGCTGGAGAAAATAAGCACTAAAAAAAATCTTGCTAATTTGAGAATGGAGGTATTGTTCGTGAACAAGTTTAAGGTATTTTTAAATCAGTTGCATATAGGTAAAAGGTAGGGAGTAGAAATAGAACACGAATTTTAAACAATTATAATTTTATTTATTTTTTATATAAACAATTCACAAAACCCTTGACATTGTTTTATCAAATCTTTTCGATAGGTTATGATCATAATGTTTCGACATATTAGCGTTCAGAAATTTAATTAATGGTAATAGTTTTTATCAATAACTTCTTTAATAGTATATTACAGATCAAAACTCCAACATAATTGTTGATGATCTTCCTAATTAAATCGTTACTATGTAAAGAATGGACTCGGGCTCCTAACTGACAAAACTATGCGCATTTTATGAATATTCCAACAAACTTATGAAAATCAACAAATTATAATTTTGGATCTTTATTCTACTTCTAAACATATATCAAGTACAAAAAAGCTTCAATTGTACCCACTTCAGTATAATCCTTATGTTAGTCGTTACAAAATGATAAATGTGAAATTGATAAGCCATAGACGAACCAGACTAGTATGGCCCAAGTATGCGGAGTCATTAACGGACATGCACGGAATTTATGAGATAATGGAGGGCTTGCATGGAATGCCTGGAATTTGCAAGAAACGTGCATAATGTGAAGTTACTGGATAGTTGCATGGTATGAGAGTGGAAAGAGACGTGAGAGTGGCAGGAGGCGTTACATGCAGGGAAGTTACAAAGGGAGTGCACGAGGGACGTTCCCTTTGCATGGGAGTTATAAGGGAACGTGTATACATGGTAGTTAATTAAATTTTCAATTTCATTAGGTAAACTAGTTGTATTTTCCTTTTATTGAAATTCAATAAGTGATGTACATGACGTATATATATATATATATGTGTGTGTGTGTGTTAAAAACAAAAATCTTATGGTTTGTCTTTCACTTTAAAAAAGTAATTTTTTTTTTCAATTCCCAAACAGAAGAGTTGACTAGATAACATTGTCCTTGAATTAGGGTAATATTAGATTAGAGGTTTAGCAAATTGACTAAGGTTCACATGGCATTAGTTGAAACAGGGGCAACTCGTAAATTTTTATGTTCTTTTTCTTCTTTTTTCTTTTTTCCTTTTTTTTTTTTTTGTTTTAATACATGTGCTCACATTATGTAGCCCTACTTTTATGGATCTCATTGACAAATTAATCACTACATTAGTTGTTCAATCAGTTTTCACACCGCTTTGACTTATTCAAAATTTTACGGTAAATAAATCTCTGCTAAATCTCATTACTTGAATACATATATTTTCATCCCAAGTATTATATTCCAAAGTAGCTGTACTATATTCATTGATATGAATTACGAAATTGTCATCGCATTGGATCGTTAATAATAGTAATTATTTTATTATAAGAATTTAGAGTCTTTACCACATCCTTATAGTTTCAACTGAATGATATCACCACAAACAATAAAAAATGAAAAGCAGGACAAGTTGCAATTGATGTAATTATTGATTTTAAATTAATTACGTTATTATTATTTTTAAATTAAATTATATTTTATAATTATCAATAAATATAAAAATACTAAAACAAAAGAATGTGTTGATTTAAAAATAGTGACTAATATAATTGTGACAGACGCTAGTATTATTAAAAAAATAAAATGACTTTTACTGTAGCTTTTGGACAACATTCATCTGGATGTAAGTTATTTTGTTAAAGAAAAGACTTGCAGTCAGTTAGATCCCTCCTTTTCTCATGTTTTATTAAATTCCAGCTAAAAATGATCAGATTACCTTATTGATGTTGAATCTTAGGATAGCAATTCAACCACAACTTAATTAACACTAAATGGTAGTGTGATCATTTTATCACACTGATTAATTTAATATTTTGAGTGATCCAAGGAAAGAGTAAAAAGTAAATAGCAGATCAATTTTCCCTGATTATTGTCGTTGACTTTTCAATCGGCTACAGGGCTTTTCAACTATATATTCCCCTTCTGCTGAAAGTGCCTAAAATTGGGTCTAGGGCTGTGATATATTAAAGTTCTTATATAAAAGGGACTTTTCGAATCCTTGTAGTAAGCTTCCTGGCTTCGTTGTATTTTTAATTTATTCATTTAAAAGTTCTGTCAATCTATTGTTATTTCACATGGGCTATATGGGAACAGTACTGTAACTTCAAAACTTTTCTTTCATTTGTTGCTGTTGTTTTAGATTAGTGTTGTAATTAGTTCTTTTGTTTTGCAGAAATGTCCATGGCCAAAATTGAACCAAAAGCTTACGGCAATGAGAGAGGCTTAGGCTTGGCTGAAGGAAAGAAACTCAGGGATGAGGTAGTTCATAAAGTTGAGGAAATCAAAAAGCTTACGGCAGAAATTTTTTTTGCATGTGACAAGTTGATGAAATTGGTTGATGATTGTCCAGAGGAAACTCCTCCTGCTTCTACGGCAGCGGAAGAAGAGCGTAACCCAACAACACCTGATCAAGCCGCTGAACCAACTAAGAAGCGAAAACCTAGCCAAGATCGACCGGAACCTGCAAAAAGGCTTCACGTAGAACCATGCAGCAGCAGCAGCAGTTCGGTTCAGAACGAGCAAACAGATGAAAAATGCAATTACGGCCAAATGAGTCATTTGTTTGACTCTGAATAAAAGGATGATAATATTAATTATTATTGATATTTTTCTATCAAAAGCTTTTTGATATATTACCATTTCGAAAATTCAATAAAAAGTAATTGCTTTTATTTATCAATAACTCAATATATAATATATTAGTGGATCAAAGCTTCAAGAAAATAATACACAATTTTCTTTAAAATATTAGTTCATTAATACTTTCCTAATATCATTTGCAAAGAAAAACCACTACAGAGTTGAGGGCAGATAATAATTTAAGCCCAAGTTTTATCTTATGTATTCCCTGCCACGTAAGTGCAAAAGCATTTGAGTCAATGGCATTTTACTATGTTACAATCTCCTAGAACCGCCCCAAATGAAATGCCAAAATTTACAAACAAGCCCATTACTTGAAAAAGAAGTATGACATCAAGCAAAGACAACCTTGAGGTAAAGAGTGTGCTTTTTCTTTTTCTTTTTTTGATTTTTAGGTTGAGTTTTGCAAAATAATGCTTTTTCTTTCTTTCTGTTTTTTAGCTATAGATAATTAATGAGTGTCTTTTTGAAAGAATGAAAGTGTTTTGGTGTAACATTTATTGTAATTATTTATTATGTCAAGAAAAGTTATCATTTTTTTATCATTATAGTTGTACAAAATATATAAAAGAATCTTTCAAATATATATATAAAAAAGAATCTTAAATGTTCCCGTTGCACTTTCTTAATTAAATACCCTCGTGTCAAGATTTTAGAGCTGAAAAATATCCAGTTGCATTCGATTTAGCGACTATGCTAATAGTTTTGGATATGTTAGATTATACTAGATTGATAATCTTTTCATGATTTGGTTAAGAGGCATACATGACAAAATTTAACAAAAGGGATGGAATACACCATTATCTTTTTTGAATATATATGTGCATACTTGTAAAAGTCACAATAATTCTAAGCAATAAAATATTTCTGAAACAAAATTAGAGACAAAATGATATGTATCTCTTAATATCTTAAAAGAGTACTAAGCAGACACTCACAGCGTTATTTATTGTAGAGATCAAGTTTATAAATTGTTTTAAGGCACAAATAATGAGATATAGTTGTAAAATTTTATTATGGAGCTGTGAATTGTCAATGATATTAAAATTCTTCTTAAAGAACTAATCTCTTCTTCCATGGCCTACTGTCACTCTTTCTTATTTTCACTCATCATCGCTTCACTATATATTTCAGGCTCATCAAATTCAAAAGTATAAGTAGAATAAAAAGCGTGAGCAATTAAATCTATTTGTACCTACCTGATTGGTGGGTTGATCGTTCTCTTTAGCCTGTCTCTAGTTAGCTAGTGCTCTTCAAGTTCCATCTCAAGAGCCCTAGTTTTTTCTTGTGTAGACTTGGAGGAACTCACTGGTATTCTTGGTTCATCTTTAAGGATCTTTTTGTTGAAGTGCTGATCTGGGGATATATCAGATCTACATTTATGCTCTACTTCAACTTCTATTTACTCAAGTGGTAATCTTCTTTGGACACAGATTCTTCTTTCTCATTTTTTTGGGAGGCTTTCAACATGGTCATCTCATCGACTGTCTTGTTACGACTTATAATACTCCTTGGTGGTGTAAACTCTCTACACCACACCTTGTATTCTTTCACTCCTTCGGGATACCCTATGAATACCTCTTTGATAACTCTAGGTATTTTCCCTCCTTAACATATACAAAGGCAGGGCAACCAAAACTTCTGAGGTGGTCAAACTTAGAAGGGTTGTCAGACTATTTCTCTTTTGGCGTCTTGAAGTCAATTACTGAGAAGGGACTTCTATTGATCAAATAAGCTGTAGTTATACAGCTTCTCCCTAGAATACCTTGGACATCATCATATTGGTAAGTATGCATCTAACCCTTTCAAGTAGGGTCCTATTCAACCTTTCAACTACGTTATTCTGCTACAGTGTTGATCTCACTGTTCTATGCCTTGTAATCTTGCACAAAATCCATCAAACTCTCTATCACAAAACTCATGTCGTTGTCAGTTCTTACCCTCTTCACCCTTTTGCTAGCCTGATTCTCAAATGGAGTCTTTCAAGTCTTGAACGTATCAAATACTTGATCCTTGATCTTCAACATATAGATATACAGTTTCCTTGAATAGTCATCAATCAAACTAATAAAATACCTAGCACCATCACGAGTAGCTATTTAAGCTAGTCCCTAAGGATTCGAATGTATGTAGTCTAAGATACCATCATGAGTAGCTATTTACCACCAAACACCTTTTGACTAAATAACTCTTTCAGGTATCTCTTGCCTAGCTATGCTAGTTTAAGATGCCACAACTTAGTTTGTATATTCTCATCATCTATAGAGAATAATGCAGAACCACTTACAACTTCACTTTGAAGCACATAAGGACCTTTGTGCTACTCTCCTTTCATTACCACCATGAAATCCTTTAGTACTCTTAAAACTGCTCCATTGATTCTGATGGAACACCTATTCTGATCTAATGTCCCTAGTGAGATTAAGTTTCTCTTAAGGTCAAGAATATACTTAACATTTGTCAACTCTCTCACTCACCCATCACACAGTATAAGTTTAATACTACTAATTTCCATCATTTGACATATAAGGTCATTACCTATTAATACCTTACCACCACTAATAGGTTAGAAAGTCGTAAACTAAGATTTGTGCGGGCACATGTGAAAAGTATAACCAAAATCAAGAACCCATTGTTCAATATTTTTACCATTAGAAGCAACTGGTGTCTTTGCACTATCTTAACTGTCATAATAAGCAATCACAGGATTTTCTTTCTTCTTATCTTGTGCTTTTTTCTCTGAATAGTCCTTTATAAAATGTCCTTCTTTCTTGCAGGAATAACACTTCCTAGGAGTACTGGACTTCGATCTCGAGCCTTTTTTTCCTTCATCTCTATATGAAGGTCTTCCTCTAGCTTTCTGCATTCCCCTCGATCTGTTTTCCTAATAGCTTTAAGTTTAATGATGATCTCAGATCGCTTATTATTAAACTGTCTCTACTATATAGTAAGATATCCAAAAAGCTCTTATAACTCTTGAAAAGTGAACTCAGTAGAATAATCTCCCTATCTTCATCTTTTATCTTAATGTTGATAGACTCAAAATCAATAAAGATCTTATTGAAAATGTCTATATAATCTTTCAATAGCATCTTATTTGACATGAACAACTGATCAATTGTCGTCGTCTCACCTACTACTTCCCTTAATATTTCATCGCTCAATTATAGAACAATTATGTTGTAAGCTCTTTCTTGAATGTCACTTCTTTCTACTTCAACTTTAGATTACTCTAGTGTCTTCTCTTCTTCCCTAAATGGAGCGGTAGTCTCCTCTAATACTAAATTTAACCATTGACTCACCAACAACATATTAAATTTCATCTTTCACATATTGAAGTTATTCGTACTGTTGAATTTCTCTACCTCATACTTGGGTTTGGCTATGTTTGCCTAAAATCAAACTCAGATACTAGTTTGTTAAAGCAAAAGCAATCAAGCAAGTAATTATCCCAAGCAATATAATGCAGAAATAAGCAATTAACAAATTAGAGAGAGGAAGGTAGAAGATCAACACATAGAATTTATATGGTTCGGTAACTTGCCTACGTCTACAGCGAATCAAGGTCACACTCTTTTATTATTGAATCTCAAGGCACTCATAAAGTATGCCTTTTACAAGAAAGGCTCATAAAGAACTCACTCTCTTACAAATAAAGGGTTTCTCATACTAAAAATCACAATGTAAACTATAATCACAAAGATTTGTGTTTGATCACAAAGATGAGTTTACAAACTAATAGAGAGCCTTAACTCTTAACATGTAAGAGTCATTTTAGATAGTCTTGAAGTAAATGAGAGATGGAATAAAGCTAAATAAAATGGAAAATTGATTTCCACACTGGGTGTTGCGGCACTGGAGCATCTCACCTGGGCATCATAGCACTAGGCATCTGGCACTGTGATGCTCAGATTCTATCTAAGGCACCACAGCTCCCACAACCTGACACTGCGACACCTATGCCTAGGCACCGGTACTTGCATTTTGGCCTCATTTTACATTCATCTTTGATCCTCGTGCACCCAGTACATTTGGCTTTCTTTCCAAATTATATCCCAGTTACTTTTAATAAACTTTCTCACATCCTTTTTATTGATAACTTTTTATAAATAACTTTGTATGGTTGAAGAAGAAATTATAAGAAAGATATTTTGACGTAGGAGTGAAATTACAAATAACTAGGTTGTTATAGACAGATGGATTTCGCCTTAGTTATGTACCATGATGGAATTTGTTTCTCGATGCATAAGTCTATTATAGATGCCATGCTCATATTTTCTAAATTATGTCTAGGTTATGTTAATTTTCATCATGACATGTGTACTTAGCCACTGCTAGATGAGAGTCCTTATCTTGGTTGGGCTATTAAGCTTCTTGTTCTTTCATAAACTTCTTCTCATCTTGGTTTTCAAGCCAATTCTAATGGTTTCTAAATACAATCTTAGTCAGTATGCTTGTAGAGCAGTTTTTAGGGATTTGATGCTAATTTCCTTGCTGCTTTCAGTTTATCAACTAGTTATAATACTGTATTAATGAAAATGCTTCACACAAGTATGAATAATGTAGCAAACAATGGAGAATTTATAATAGATTAAGAAAAAAAGAAGAAAGAATACAAGTATTTATATAGTTAAAAAATTACCTATGTCTACAATTGATCAAGATCTATGCTTCTTATTATTGAATTACTAAGTACTCACAAAGAACTTTCTCTTATAAGGGATTACAATAGCCTCTCAATGCTCAATTAATGTTAATCTATGGTATTGTATGGTGATTGATGTTTACAAGAGTTTATATAGTCCCTAAGACATCCCTTTAAATTCTAATACTTGTTGGAACAGGAGTTTACAAGTTGGGGAACTCAAAACCAACTCAAAGACTTTAAAATAACTCAAATATAGAGTTAGGGCCACGATTAGCACCTAGGCACCAAAGACACTGCTAGGGGTGTCACCTATGCACTAAGACTTAGGCAAATTTACCTAATTTTCCTCATTTTCACGCTCGTTCTTGTGCTCTACACTTCTGGCTCTATCTCGAACGTGCTCTTCTCGTCTTTAATTTTACTCTTCAAAATATACCATTCAAAATATTTTTAATCACTATTTTCATAAATCCTCATATTGATTCAAAATCTCTCAAAGAACTCTTAAAGATCTTTTATCTTTGCATCACCTTACTTGTTCACTAATAGGTGACTCTGGTTATATTCTTACATATGACGAACTTAACCAATAGTAATGGCTTAGTTAACATATCTGTAAAATTTTTAGAGGATAAATTTTTTGTAAGACTAATCTCATCACTTTGAACTATCTCTCTAATGACATGGAGCCGCACATTAATATGCTTTGATCTCTTATGAAACACTTGATGCTTGCTTATGAATATAGTATTTTTGTTATCATAACACACACTAATGTCAATGTTTTTAATAGCCATCATCTCTACAAAGATATCGTTTAGCCACACAGCCTCCTTACTAGATTATCCTGCAACTATATACTCCACCTCCATGGTTAATAGGGCCACCACATGAATATATATATCTAGTTAATGACTTTATTTTGTCGAGGTCACCCACATAATCTGAATCGACATATCCTCTTACCATTCCACCCTTATGCTTGCTATGTATAAGACTTATATCACTCACCGCTTGCGCTATGTTTGATCTTGTGTAAACTGTAACATACATAATGCTCTTAACAGCGCAAGCATTTTGTACTTTACACATTTACAATCATTTTTAGATTCTAGTGACTGTGTTGTAGAAAGTTTGAAATACATTACCAAACTTTATTATGACAAGAAGATAACATCTCTTCTTTCCCTTATAATATATACCCAAAATTCTCATTGTTACTCCAAAATCTTTCATTTTAAACTCGCCACTCAAATATATCTTCAACTTATAGATTTCTTCTATATCTTTGCATGTAATCAGTATATTATCCATATATAAAAGCAAATACATGTATAGGCCTTTATTTAAGGCTTTAAAGTACACATAATCGTCATCTCACTTCTATTAAATTCATAAGTCATCATGAAATCATCAAATCTCATATACCATTACCTTAGAGATCGTCTCAACTCAAAGAACGACTTCTTCAATAAACAAGCATGCTCATCTTTATCGGATTTTTCAAACCCTTATGTTTATGACATGTATATTTTCTTCTTGAGCTCTCTATGGAATAAACTAGTTTTTACATCCATTTGCTCTAGATGTAACTTGAGGTTCACACACATGGCTAACAAAATCCTAATGGATATATACTTAACTACCTATAAAAATATCTTATGAAAGTCAATCCCCTCGTATTGAGTAAAACCATGTACCACTAGTCTTACTTTAAATCTGAGAGGCTCTAACCCCAATATCTCTTTTTTAACTTTGTACGCCCACTTGCACCCAACTAGTTTCTTATTGTAAGGTATCTCTACTGATTTCTAAGTATTTTTTTTAGAGAAGATACCTATTATCCTCTTTTATGACTAGCTATCATTTCTCATTATTCTCACTTTTCATAGCCTCTCTATATGTCTTTGGCTCATCTAACTTAAGAGTAAATAGAGAATTAAAGGTATGAGAAACTAAGTCTGCTTGTGCATACCTTATTAGTAGCTTAATCATTCTTCTTAGTTTATCTGTAACTAGTTGGTATTCTTTGAGTTCCATCTCAAGAGTCTTAATTTGTCATTAGATGGACTTTAAGAAACTAACTAATATTTTTGTTTGACTTCAATGGTTGACTTATTGAAGTATGGATCTAAAGGCATCTCAAATTTACTCTTAAACTCTATTTCAACCTCAATTGTTTCTGGTGCTAAAATACTATTTGCATAAGCTCTTCCTTTACTTTTTCTTGAGGAACCTTCAACATTGTCGTCTCATCAAACATTATATCTCTACTTATGATACTCCTTAGTTGTTTCAACTCATTACGCTTCACCTTATATCATTTCACACCTTGAGGATACCTTATGAATATCTTTATCAAGGCTCTAGGTTCTAACTTGTCTTGTGTCACATGTATGAATGTTAGAAAACCAAATATCTAAAAGTGATCATATTTAGTAGGGTTGCCTGACCATTTTTCTTCTAGTGTCTTAGAGTCTATCACTGAGGAAGGACTTCTAGTGATCAAGTACGCTGTCGTTACTACATCTTCACTCCAACACATTTTAGACACTATAACATTAATAAACATGTATCTATCTCTCTTAAGCAATGTCATATTAGTCATTTCTGCTAGACCATTTTGCTGCGGTGTTGATCTCATAGTTTTGTACCTTATAATCTAATACCTGGCATAGAAGCTATCAAACTCCTTGTTGCAATATATAAGACCATTATCTGTCCTTAGGCTTTTAATCGTCTTGCTAGTTTGATTCCTAATAAGGGCATTCTATATTTTGAATGACTCAAAACCTTGCTCCTTGTCTTCCAATATTAAACCTTACCTTATGTGTTTTCCTAACCATACAATGATCATCAATATTAAACCTTACCTTATGTGCTTTCTGAAGCATACAAAGCTCATAAAACTCTAATACTTGAAACTTATCCTCCACAAACGCCTTTTGATCATTTAACTCCTTTAGGTTTATTTCACCTAAGAGAGATAACTTTATATGCCATAACTTGGTTTGTATATTTTCATCATCAATAGAGAATAATACAGAATCACTTACTGCCTCTCCTCTCAACATATACATAAGATTGTGCTTATAACCACTCATCACGATGATAGAACCTTTTACACCCTTAGAATCCCTCTTTCAACTCTGATAGAACACCCATTTTGGTCTAACATGTTATGAAATCAAGTTTCACTCAAGGTTAGGAACATACCTAACTTCTAACAATTCTCTCACTTTCTCATCATATAGCTTAAGTCTAATACTATCAATTCCTAACACTTGACAAACTATGTCATTCCCCATTAACAATTTACTACTGTTAATGGACTAAAAATTAGCAAATAATGACTTATTCATGCATATGTAAAATGGACACTCATAATCTAAAATCCACTCATAAGAACTCTTACCATAAGAAGGTACAAGACTGTCTATATTATCATAGTTATCCTTATAAGCTATAGCAGAATCTGTCTCTTTCTTTTTATCCTTAACTTTCTTTTCTAGGCAATCCTTTATAAAGTGCCCCTCTTTCTTATAGTAATAACACTTTCTAAGATAGGCCCTGGACTTTGATATTGAGCTCTTCTTTGACTTTTATTCTCTTTACATAGGTCTTTCTCTTGTAGTTAATCCTTCTACATTGGCCTCTGTCTTATTTCCCGATTGTTTTGAGTTTAACTATGATTTAACATATTTTATGATTAAACTCTTTCTATCATAGAGTAATGTATCAATAAAGTGCGCATAACTATGAAGGAGGGAACTTAATAGGATGATCGCCTTGTCTTCATCTTCTATCTTCACATTGATTGTCTTTAAATAAATTATTATCTTGTTAAAGGCATCTATGTGGTCTTTAATTGATGTTCTATTTGACATGGGTAACTAATGAAGCTTATTCTTTATATATAGACAGTTGGCCAATGAATTCATCATATAAAGATCATCCAACTTCTTCCAAAGACCAATAGTTGCCTTTTCACCAGCAGCATTTCTCAAAACCTCATAACTCAATAACAGAACGATTGTACTATGAGCCTATCTTGAATGTCTTTTTTCTCTACTTCAGATTTAGATAAACCCTTGCTTATTCTCTTCACTAAAAGGAGCTGTAATCTCCTTTAGGGCCGAACCTAATCCTTAGCTTGCCAATAACACCATCACTTTAACCTTTCATAAGTTAAAGTCATTTCACCATTGCATTCCTCTACTTCATACTCAGGTGCGACCATGATTGCTAAACCAACCTCTAATACCAGTTTGTTTATGGAAATGCTTAACACAAGTATGATTAATGCAGTAAGCAAAGAAGAATTTATAATAAAGTAAGAAATGTACAAGAAAGAACACAAGTATTTACGTGATTCAAGAATTTTCTACTTCAACAGTGGATCAAGATCTATGTTTCTTATTATTGAATTGCTAAGCACTCACAAAGAATGCTTTTATAAAGATCATAAAGCTCGCAAAGAACTTTATCTCACAATGGATTATAATAACCTTTCAATGCACAATTGATTATAAAGTGTTGTATGGTGATTAATGTTTACAAGAATTTATATAGTCCTTAAGACGTCCCTCTAAACTCTAATACTTGTTGGGATAGGAGTTTACAAGTTAGAAAACTTAAAACCAACTCAAAGACTTCAAAATAACTCAAATATAGAGTTGGGGTCATGCTTAGCACTTAGGCACCAAAGACACTACCAATGGTGGCACCTAGGCACCAGAACCTAGGCAAATTTGTCCAATTTCCCTCCTTTTGACACCCTTTTCCTGTGCTCTACACTTTTAGCTCTATCTTGAACATGCTCTATGTTTTTATTTTGATTTTTACTTCACAAAATACACAATCCACATGATTTTTAATCACCATTTTCATATATTGCTCATTATGTGAAGCTCTTAGCCGTCATACTTATCATTGAGCATGCTATTGCTCAGGTTGGTTGCATTTTTGGCTGGAAGTGGAATCTTTGTTGATTATTTACCTACTTCGTAACTCCTCTTTAGACCCACCTTAGAGTTAATAGAATTGCTAAATAAGTTATTGGAATAATATATCCTTTATAGATTTTCGTTTCACTTATGCTTATAGAGAGAACAATGTTGTAACTAATATATTGCTAATTTGGGTCTTTTTTTGAACTATGTTCAGTGTTTTCTTCTTCGTGATATTCATAGTTTCTCTAGCTATTAATTTTAATCTTAGCATTGTAGAGCTTGATCTCTTCTCTTTTCTTTTTACAGCTAAGGACAACTAGACTCTTATTGTAGGCCTAATACCCAACTTCACCCTTTAACTCAAAAAGTACCTATACGTATCCCTGTCAATTAGTAGAATCCATTTATTTGGATGAAGAAATGTGATTATAGACAATTACCTTAATGGATCAACTAAAGTGACATGTGGCAAAACTTTGAATTTTAAATTAAACAATTTTAGTAAAATTCTATTTTGTATAAGCAATAGACAATGACAGATATGGTTAGTCAATTCTGATCAATAATAGTCAATGTCAATCAACATTATTTAATGCCAATCAATAATCCGTTAACTCATATGACTAGTTAGTCAACATTAGTCTATGTCAGTCAGTGTTAAGTAACGGTAGGTCAATGTTAGTCAACATCAACCAATAACTAGTTAACTATGATCATTAACTAGTCAATGCCGATCAATGATCAATCAACCCCTATCACAAGTAGTTAATACCGATCAACGCCAATTGCAATGATTCAATACCGATTCAGTTAGTGAACTTTCAATCGACTTTCAATTAAACAATTTTTTGTTTTTATCTTATTTTATATTTTTATATTTTTAATTCAAAAATAAAAATAATAAGCTAATAACATTAAACCACATGTCCTTTTTTATATTATGAATATATAAAAATTAGTACAATATATTATATAGCCACATTTGGGTCATAGTAAACTCTAATTAGAGGGTAAAATAGTAATTAAATCAAGTAAAGTAGATTTCATTCAAATTAACGGAATTCACTAATTGGAGGTACGATTGGATATTTTTAAAACTAGGGTGAAGTTTGGTATTAGACTTTACTAGGGAGGTCTAATCGTCCTTTATATTTTCCCTCAAACGTTTGGCTTCATGTTCTTATTAAGAAAAAGGTCTAATTTTGTTCCTCTGTAATGTTTGGATCTCATTTTCTTTTATTTAATAAATCTGTCTCACTTTGCTAATGATTAAGGAAAAAATTTTGAAATGTTTCAATGTATGTGAAAGTTGCCATCTAAGGTGCAATTACTACTGCTAGGGTTAGCCACTTTCTGTTTCGGGTCAGTTTGATACCAAACTGCACGAATCGGTTCCACTTAGTAGAAACAAATTGAATCGAACAGTTTGGTTTATTGGTTCTATTTGGGCTGACAATTTTTTTTGGTTTGGAAGTTACGTATTTGGTTGGCTTTGTCAAATGATGTTTTTTTTTAGGCTTAATGTTATTCAATTTGGTCCTATTTAAGTATTTGGGCCTAAAATTACATCAATTAAAGATGGAATTTTGTAATAATTAAATACTTAATTGTAATATAATATTTTAAATTATCTTAATTAATCTTAATTAATTATGTAACACTCAAATTATAATTTTATATTAACAAATTGGATATAATAAATTTAAATTCAATATTACACTTGTATTAATTAAATATATGACACCTGATTTGAACTTTTATATTAATGAAATTATTTTTTGAATATCATAAATTAAATTGATTAATTGTGTATAGCCTAAATTGGATTTTTATATTAATGAAATGATTCAATTGAATATTTAAATTAAATTTAATCTTGCATTTATATTGATTAATGGTGTACCTTGCAAAATGTTTTTGGCAAAACCTCCCATAAATATGTATATTCATCATCATCCATGTTTTGAACTTTGAAGTCCATCATGATGCTTCAAAAGTAGTTATGAAGAAAATATTTGCAAATTACAATATATTACTTAAAAAGGTTAAAATCTAAATGAATTATCCTTTCAAACAAAAATTTAACTTTTTATAACATGTTTTATTTTTTTCTTACCTTATTATATAGGCTTAACTCTACATACTTTGCTTATGTTATCTAGTTGTACCGATTTGTGACACTATAGATATTAAATAATAATATTTTTTAAAAATTATATTTATAAAGTAAGTAAAAAGGTACATGCATCAATTTTAATAAAAGAGCTTGACAATTTAATAAAATATTACATGCTTCAACTTTTTTATTATTTTATACTTTAAGAAATTATGACTTTTATTCTTTTTACTTTATTCACCATAAGTGAAGATCGTATCTAATTCTATGAACATATTAAGGTTTTCATTAAGATAAGAGTTAATGAATTCCTAAATATATTAAGTACACATCTTTCGATACTAAAAGCTAACTTAGACGTTATAATAAAAACCAGAATTACAAGCACATCTCAAGTTAAATACACTAAAATTGGACACTTAGTTGCACTTAATTTTTAATCAAATAAGATATGAAAGTGGAGATTATGTGGACTCTCAATCACATTTTTCCATCATATATTTGTCCACCTCGTTTACTTTTTTGTGTCCATATTTTTACTAGCAAGCGTGATGCTTCTTAAGGGTCAATATTTACAACACCCAGATTGTTCACTCGCCCTACCACATCATTAAACAAAGCCAACGGACCTCATTACCACAAAATTGTTTAGAAACCATGCTACTAGTGGTATCAAAACTGCCACTTCTTGAACTAGTTTTCAAACCATCAATTGTATAAGTCATATAGCTTATATAACAAATCTTTGTAGGCCTTTTTTTTTGTTTAATCCCTTTATGCACTATCATCATCAAACAAAATTTCAAAATATAACCTAGCAAAACTCATTTTGTGTTGTGGATCAAGTATAATAGCCATAACTAACAACTTGTTTTATATTCATGGTGGATTTTCAATACTTGTTCTACATATTTTTTATGTACCAAGCCATGTTATCTAAGAGAGGATCTTTATTGCAAGTCAAGGAAGATAAGATGGAATGAATTTTATAAATCTCATTAAAAAAAAATTGAATGTCACATTTAAAGAAGCACCAAGTTTATTGGTGACATCATAAAAAGTCAATAAGAATATAACAAATCTCTAAGTATTATCCAATCATCACTAATGGATGGCCTTAACTTCTACTTCCCATTTTTATCTTTTAAAAACCTACCTCATAAAACCCATCTTCTTTAACCATACAATCAAATACTTTTTGAAACTTCAAATTAATTGCTAACTTCAAATAAGTAGAATTCCACTTCATTGGAACATCTAAGACCATGGTGCTTTTATACTTGATTTCTTTTGTTGCATACAAATTGAAAGACTACAACCGAGAACTCAAAAATCTCACATACTTAACAATATCATGAATTCTAATTATACTCTCATTTAAGTCTTTCATTGTATCATCAACAATTAAATTAAGAATATGTAAATAACAACACATATATAAGAACTCCACATCCAACATTAATGCATCTTTATTTAATTTATCAACTTTCTCTTTAAATACCCAATAGCAACCCTGTTTGCACTTACATTATCTATTGCAACCGTGAATAATCTCTTTATCCCATAGTCAAGCAAAGAAGATTTCAAAGCTTACCAAATCTCTTTTATAATTAGCCACTAGACAAAAACTCAAAATCCTTCTATTTAAATTATGCTTACTATTTATAAAATGGCATAACACAACCACATAATTGGTGTTTTGCATCGAACCCCCTCTATATACCATTTAAGATGAAATGGGAAGTAAAATGCAAAATCTGAAACTTAAATATATAGTAGATGCTAAATATATTCAGAATTTTTTGCATAGTACTACTTAAGTAGAATACTTCTATACATTTTCCTTTAACATGCATTATATCAAATGTAATGTACAATCAAATATATAATTAATTTATACAAGTTATACCTTAGTAAGTGTTCTAGTTGAATAAATTTAATCGTTAAGTGTAGAGCTCATAAGTGAATGTATCACATGAACGATTTTGTGCAAAAATAGAATTAGCAACAATTCAAATTCATGTTTTTTTTATTCATTTTACTTGATTCTCTCAAGCATTCATCAATTTCCTTTTCTTAATACTCACAACCCTCACATCTTTAAATTCGGCCATACAGTTTTACATAACCCTTATGCATGAATGAGATTAGATGTCATTAAGGGACAAGTGTAGTATTTAGCAAAAGCCACAAAATTGCATGCTTAATATGTTGTCAAATGCTTTAAGCAGTGCTTTACAATTAAGGATGCTTGAGTGTAAATAGTTCGGCTAAGCTTATAGGACAAGTGTGCCCATTTTCTTAAGCCATCAACCTGCATGCTGTTAGTTGTCTTTTACAGCATGCAAAAACAAAATAAAATAACTTCAACATAAAAGGTCATCAAATAAAGCATTAAACTAATTATTTTACTTGGCCATAACACATGTCGAGTTTCAATTCTTAGAATTCTACATGTGTCCTTCCTGTAGTAAAATTAAATCTTGTTATACCAAAAGAAATATTTCGGATTGAACTCTTTAACCCTAAAATAATTAATTTCTCATTATTATTATTTATACAAATCCAACTAGTCATTAATTGACTAATTCACTTTATATTGTGAGATTCTCTAGGCTTACACTCGTTTTTTATATCGAACATTTTCATAAGTTCATGAACTCTGCCCACCTGCATATCATGATTATTATAAAATGATGTATTGAATCATATAAGTTGAAATCATATATATTTGTATAATTTCTTCATCATTAATATTCCACAAGAGTAGAGACATAGATCTATATAATCAAGTCTTTATCCACTAAACCATGAACTTGTCGCAAGATTTATATTTTGATAAATAATATCCCTAAATTTTTTTACGATATTGTTTCACCTTACAAAAACTCTTTTTTAGGTGTATTTGGCCAAAAGACTTTTTGGAATACAAGTTCAAAGTATCACGATATACAACCAACCATGTGAGCTTACATATCTCATATCTATGCACATCAACCTCTATAAGTATTGAACCATACCTAACGACACCCAGAGGTCATACTATAAAAGATTTTTAATATGCGTGAAATCTAAGTATGATAGATTACTCACAAGTCCACTGTGGTGCTTAGTTTTAAGAAATACAAATACTACTCAACTAGAGAAAAATATCCATTGACGACTATATGAGATATTTATTGGATGTCTTCATGAGTCTGTTCAGTGTCTAGTTCTTGCTTAACACCCACATGTCTATGTGAGCTTCTTTTAAGCTCACAGTTTACTAAGACCTACTGTCTAGACAATTCAGATATGTACATACATAAATATTTATGATTTACTAAATGACTTATGTCGGTAAGGCTAAGAAAATATTTTTGAGAATGCACTGTATAGTGACATATCTTAGTATCGTTTATAACTTTTTACAATTATGTTACTATAATAAATATTATAAGATCTTTGTTCCAATTTAGACAAGATTCTAAATTCTTAAAAAATTTAGTTCTTTATTTTGATCTAAACTATGTTAAATTTACAATGTATAAAAAGGAACAAAATTAATATCATATAATATAAATAACGATTTATAAATATATATATATTATATAAATAATAACAATAATCATATAAAAATAGAATGGTGCTCGCACTTAACTCCAGTCAAAAATACTCTTCAACATTACTTTTTCATCATAATACAACTGCAATTTTATTGTATTGATCCCGAAATCGAAACAATAGAAGAATAGTATGGGCATATAAAAAAATAAAGCAACCAAGTCATTCTTTTTTTTTTTACTTTCTATAAGAATAAATCGCCCATCAAATATCAAATATCGAATGACTGAGCCCTCAAATCCTATAGTGAGTCACTCATCAAACAAATACGAGAAAAAGAATCATATTGAAAACGTTCCTAACCCAACTCTTTCCTTCGTAGAGCTACTTCTTAAAGCCCTTTGAGAAGAAAATGAATACACAATATTTATGCGCGGGGTAACAGCAAGCACGTCGCAAGGTTGTTTTTCTTTTTTATTTCTATTCTCTATTTAGTTCGAATTGAATGAATCAACCTTGGTTTCGATTTTATTTGCCAAACCCCAGCTGCTACCACCTAAAGATGGTGTGTTATAGCGTGCATCATTACCTTTGTCAAACACTTACAAAATTATAAATAAATTTAATTAAAATCTAACAAGTTGAGGTAATTTTTTCTTTTTAGAATTTAATGCAATCTCAAAGGCAATCTTAATATATTACTTAGAATAAAAAAATCCAAAAACTTGCGTCATCATACTTGTCTCGATCGATATCATTCTTAACGTCATCCTCGTTACAGTTGAAGAAGAAAGTAATAATATAAATTACAAAATGATTTGAAAACCAAGCTCGTTATACGTGAGGTTAGACATTATATTAATATTATTATTTCTTGAGCTACTCCCAATATTGAATAGAGACACACTTCCGTAAAATGAGATCTAATCATTTAATAATCTCCTTGACCTTTTGTTTTTCACGTTTAATAATGAAATAAAATAAGTTTTAATGTTCTCCATATGAAATAAGACTGCCCAGTTATTTCTTGATGGATTTACTTCAATTGGAGAAATTAATAAAAAATAATAACAAACAACGAAGGGGCTAATAAACAATTTCCTAACCAATATTCATATTCAAAGTAAATGCAAACAATGAAAGACTCTTAATTTTAAAATATCAAAGGGAAACTTTGGAAGACAAAGCAAAATCTGGTGTAGATGTAAATAAAAAGTGAAGATCAGCGTCTCAGCGATCTGAAATTAGAGAAAGACTTGAGAAGCATTGACCTCAAAAGAAACAATCTGAAATTAAAAATTCTGCAATATGTTAATAAAGAAAGACTTGAGAAACATTAACCTCGAAACAAACAATAAACTTGTGTTGAATTAATAAACACTTCACGCGAAACCATGATCTCGTGCATCTACATCTATTATAGATAATTTCTCAACTCAACAATAAAATATATATAGATAGTTTAAGTTGTGCAAGTGGCAGATTTCACAATAATGTTTTTAGAATAAATATTAAGTAAACAATTTGTCAATTTGTCAAATGTTCCGAATTTGTTTTTCAAACTACTAATTACTTTTCTCAAATTTATAATAATTAATTACTTCCTTTTAATACTATTGTCTTTTCTAAAATTAAAAGAAACCAATTATCTAAAAAAAAAGATAATAAACTATTTAAATAAATAATTAAAAAATAATATATACGAAAAACTTTTAAGAGAGTAATAATGATTTTCCATCCAACTTAACCCCAAGTCAACATTACTCAACTTTTTCTTGAGGATAACATTAGTTGGTCAACCGCTCTGTTTAGTAAATGAACAGAACTTGTGTATAAATGTTGACACAATTTTGAGCTGCCTCCATTATTTTCTTTTTGTCTTTTTTTATTATTTGCTCTATTTTACATCTCTCTTTTCCGATTCTGCTTCCGGAGCTGTGGATTGCAACCTCACACATTTAAAGAGGTAAGCTCTTCAAACTCAATAGTTATTTTCTTTTTTATTCTTTTTTTGTGCCTCTAATGAGTAATAGTAATGGCGGCATTTACTCTATTGCATCCTTCGTAATCCTAGAATTAACCCTATCTCTTATACACTTACTAGTCTTCTTTATCCCTTTTTTTTTTGTGTCCCTTCTTGAAATTTTTTTTCGTTCATTTTTTAAACTAATTAACCTTTAGTTGTAACCTTGAAAAGATTTGACACGATGAAAAAGAAAGAAGAGAAAGAAAACCCATGTCTCAGTTATCATGATTTAGTCATTTCACCACAATCTTTTAAAAAAAGTAAGTTGTTAGGTCTATGAAATATTGTGTGGGTTAGTTGGAGGGTTGAGGTTTACATCTTGCTCAGACTAGGTGGAGAGGGTATAATTTATATTTTATGTAATATTTAAAAAAAAAAAAAAGTTGTTAAGTTTATGAATAATTTATGGTGGTAAAAATGACAGTTTCTTTCTGATTAGAATTTTTTTTTTCATATTAAACTTATCGAATAATTACATTCTAATAACATAAAATAAATTAAAAAATTGAATAAAAGACATATAAAATTTTAAAGTTTGATAAAAGGGATTAAAAAATTCTGACATTTTAAAATAATCATAAAGATTCCTGTCAAATAATAGAAGTTGTTTAAATTAATAATGAAAAAGATAAAATCGATTTGACCATTAAATAGGTAAAAAATATCAAAATATTCTTGTTAAATGAAATAAAAATTTATGAACTTGATATGCTATTTTAACTATTAAGATATAATATTTTATTAATAATAACTGTCAATATTTTTTTATATATAATATACTAAATTAAATTAAAATTAGTATATAAAATAAAATAAAATTAGGAACATGATTTTAATGCCTAAAACTTTTCCGCACACAAACCGCTGCTCAATCCGAGAGAAATAGAAGGAGAAAAGCACTACTCAAGAACTTTCTTTACACTCTTTTCTATTGCTCTACAACTCACTAACCCCTTTTTGGGTTTAATCTAACCAAATGGGTTAGAATTCCAGCCAATGAACAGCGAGAAGCAGTCAGAAAGAACATGAGAAGCAGCTGCAGTAACGATCTTTTTGAGACAGCCAAAAAACGTCGTCGTACTAGATCATTAAAGTTTTCAGAACTGCAAATAAGCCACTTTATCAAAACGCTGCCGTTTCACCTCTGCGCGTTGTTTCAGATTTGCTTTTGGACCAACTAACTGAACATTTTCCTTTCCAGATTTTTCTTGTAAATATTAGATTGATATAAACGAATATTATAATCTAAATAGTGTTATGACTCTCTTTTTCGATTTGAAAGATTTGGTTACATTTTAACTGTGTGGGATATTAAAATTCAAATACTTTTACACAATTATTAGGAGTACAACTAGAATTCAGAAAGTCGAATTGAATATAAAAATAAAAAATTGTGTGAAGTTAGAATTTAATTATATAAGATTTTAGCTTTAAATTTAAAATTTTAAAAGAGCTAAATCATAACAATATTTATTTTACGAAGTAAAGTCAGTAAAAATTTATTATTAAGTTAAAAAAAATTTAAGAGCTTAGGAGGCGATGGCCCTCCTAGTCCCTAATGAAGGTCTGACATTAATTACAATCATAATTAGTTTGCTGCATTAATATTTATCTTACTCTTCTAAACTTTGCATGTAGACGAAGATCTTACAAATGGTCATTCTAGAGTAAATATTACGACGTCAATAGATGCGCAAGCCACAGCTGAAGAGGAAGCCAACCCTACAATGGAGCAACTCACAGAACAAGAAGAAAGTCTCCAGCAGTGCAAAGAAAGTAATTTGCATACAACATCTCTGGACATTTATAATCACATTTCATTTTATTAACTGCAGACATAAATTTCATTCCAATTGAAGTGTTTAAAAAAATAATTTTGTCCTCAATATTTAGTTGTTATGAAATCATCTGGATATGGAGATGCATTGTTTCATAAATTGATTTTTTTTTTAAATAAGTTTTAATATTCTCTTTTTTCGTATTATTTTTATTTTTTGTTGTATGTTCACGACAAATGAAACCATTGACAGATGAGGACATTCCTGCACGGACTAGGCCGAGTGATGACCAAGAATTGTCTGGTAAGATATTCTATTTCATTGTAATCTATTTTTTGTTTACATCCATTTTTGAAAAGGCACAAATGTACCTTTGAGGCAGAGCCCCAAATTAGAGTTTGCTATAAAAGAATAGGCATTTCCTTTGAGGCAGAGCCCCAAATGTACCAAAGGATCGGCTTAGGTATTTCCTTCATGGTCTGTCTGGCGTTAAGACGTACTGGGAACATGCTGCAAGTGACATTGACAAACTAACCATTTCGTTCCAAGTTAAAATTGTAGCCATTTAATCTCAGTTGTTGATCTTGACGTTTAAGTAGACTTTTGCTTTTTTTTCTATATTCTTATATTTCAATAGACTATCTATGATTGATAACATGGTGGCCAAATTTCTTTTCTTTTTGTTAAAATGACAGAAGAGACAAGAATGAGACGACTCAAATTGTATCGTGCTGCCTTAAATGGCGACTGGGAGATGGCTAGAGATATGTACCAGGCTTGTAAAGACGATATCCAAGTTGGAATCTCAAAAAGAGGAGACACCGTTCTTCACATTGCGGCTACAGCTAAGCGTATTGACTTTGTGAGGGAACTTGTAAAAATGATGACGGAAAAGGATTTAGCTCGGACAAATAAAGTTGGTAGTACGGCTCTTATTCTTGCTGCTGCATCCGGAAACGTGGAACTCGCCAGGGTGATGATGGATAAAAATAAAGCCATTGCAATGGTCCCGGATGAGAGTGATATGTTACCAATTCACGTGGCGGCATCATTAGGCCATAAAGAATTGGTAGAGTACCTTTATAAAGAAACTAAAAATTTCTTAAATGAGAAGGAGCGCATGGAATTACTTATTACTTTGATAAACACCGATTTATATGGTGAGTATTGTTCTTTATTTCTTGTCTGCTATTATATACAATTAGACTCATCTCATGCAGATAATAATAATTGCTCTTAATGGATAAGATAAATAGCTGCTATATCTCTTTTATTACCATCTTCATATATAGATGCAGTTCTAAGAGATTCACATGATGCGAACATTTTGTTCCCAGACATTGCGTTGCAGTTGCTTACTAATTGCCCAGCATTAGCTACTGATCGTGCCAGGAATGATGAGACAGCACTGCATGCTTTGGCTCGAAAGCGTCTGACGCCTTCAAATAGAAAGCCAGGAATTTTTAAGAAATGCTTCAATCTTGGTTAGTCCTCGGAACACTAAAAAATTTAGCATGTGGTGTTGCACTTTTAAGGAACTTGGTTATTTGCTTTCCCGTTTTGGGTTTTACAATCCAATGTTTCAGGTGACAAAGATGAAAATAAAAAGCAGAAAGCACTTAAATTGGCCGAACGCCTTTGGAAAGAAGTTATACGGTTGAGTGACTCGAAAATTTCAAAACTAATTGCAAAGCCTTGGCGGCTAATATTTGTTGCTGCTAAACAAGGAAATGCTGATTTTCTATCCATACTCATTCGTGAATATCCTGATTTGATATGGAAAGTTAATCAAAATTCATATACCATATTTCATATAGCTGTCCTGAATCGTCAGGAGGACATCTTCAAGCTCATATATGAGATAGGTTCAACTAAGGATTTGATAGCTATGATAGAAGACAAAGAAAAGAACAATATTTTGCATTTAGCTGGAAAGTTGGCACCAACTGATCGGCTCAATACTGTATCAGGACCGGCTCTCCAAATGCAGCGCGAGTTATTGTGGTTTCAGGTGAAATTGGTGCTCCACTCTAATATACAGGGGAAATACTCTTTTTTTCCTTAACAATGATACATCTACTACAAATAATAACTTTATGCCAATTTGAGTGATGAGACAATGTTGTGTTTTATCAACTTTCACATTATCTAACTTGACATTTTGTTTCATGACACCCAAGCCTATATAACTAGTTTTAATAAATAATCGATTGTTATTACTCTCTTCTTTTATTAATGAGATGATGTTTCAAAACATTAACTATAGGAAGTAAGAGACATTGTTCAGCCAAGGCTGGTTGAAGCTGAAAACGAAAAAGGTTTTACTCCGAGAGCTTTATTTACAGAGGAGCACAAAGAGTTGAGGGACAAAGGTGAAGAATGGATGAAGAGTACTGCAGAATCTTGTATGGTTGTGGCAGCACTTATCGCTACTGTGGTTTTCGCTGCAGCTATCACAGTACCAGGTGGCAACAATGGAAACACAGGGCTACCGTTTTTTCTTCAAAAAGTTCCCTTCAAAATTTTTGTCATTTCAGATGTGATATCGCTAGTATCCTCTGCCATCTCAATAGTGACCTTCTTATCCATTCTCACTTCTCGATATGCAGAAGAGGATTTTATTTGGAGGTTGCCACGAAAGTTGCTTGTTGGACTTGCAGCACTTTTAATATCAATAGCAACATTGATGGTAGTGTTCTCTGCAACAGTTTTCATCCTCTTCATTAATAGAACAACATGGGTTGCTATTCTCTTGACCGTAATTGCTTCATTGCCAGTCTTTATCTTTTGTTACCAACAATGGCATCTCTTTTATGATGTTCTGCGCTCGACTTATGTTAAAGATTCTCTCTTCGAGAAAGGAAAAAATCATCTTTTCTCCAAAGAAGGCGTAGCAAGTGAACATCAAAAGGCCAAGGAATTCAATGCTCATTTAACAATTCGATGCACATGTAGTACAAATGTTTGAATGTTTGGTCTCTCCTATTGTCTATTGATGTCATCTAAATGGAACTACTATTTTATTGAAGTCAATAAAAGGCCGGAGAGGCTTATTTTTTTAGTACTTTAAACATGTATTTTCATATTCACAAGGTTGTTTTGAGGTTATCATTGGCATCAAATGATGTGATATGATTGTTAGGCAGACCAAAGTATATATTACTATTTAAACAGCAATAATTTCCTAGGCCAAAGTATATATATAAGTTGATATGTATCTCTTACTATCTAGGTATCCAACAAAATCAGAGTTGGAATACTTTATGATTTTCAATTTTTTTGATTTTTTATATATGAGTATATAATCTTTTATTCTTTATAAATATTGCATAATTTGTTTAGCTGCTTTGTAATGATCTATCATTATCATATAAATATAACGAACTATTCCTAATATATTCATGATAACCCTCTCTCTCTAACACATCGAGAGATGTGATTCACCTAATAATGTTTGGCACAAAATATCAATTATACAACATAATACTTCTGGCAGAAGGGATAAGTAATTTAAAAGACCTAACAACTTCTACGATAAGAAAATCTTTATTTTCTACGCAAAGCTATACTTCTCATTTCCATAGCCTACTAGCATTCCTCAAATCATGAGACACATTGCGGATATGCAAAGGACAAACATTATCTCATACCCCTACACTTGTATCATCGAATGCTAACAAAATATCAATAATCAGTAAACAGATATTTAAGAGGTCTATCTTTTCTAAAGCAAGGTGCCTTGAACAGTAATGTTTACTATGTCAAACCTCACCATAATGGAAACACTTTCTATTGTAACTATTTTCTATCTATGATATGAATATATAAAACAAATTTTTAGATAAAGCATAATATTACTTGTACAATCTATATGCAAATGCTTTTATTGAAGATCTCTAGATATCGAGGCCAGGATATATAATTTAACTCTCAAATCATCCTTTATCATTTTCTGATAAGTTTCTACCTTTTTTGAAAAGACATTATTAAAAATATCTCTTATCATTTTATAATCGACGATATATCCAAAAAAATTTTGAATCTAGAACAATTCTCAAATTCATAACCAAGATAAAATATTTTTTAGCACATTATAGTTGATATGCCTAGATCAAGTGTACTAAAAGATTGTTTATACTCATCTTATCATTATAAGACAAAAGAAGAGATATTTAGCGAAATATTTCTAATCATTAATTAATAATACTTTACATCATAGATATAACTATTATATCTTTTTCAATCTAAAGACGTTCTCCCACTGCTTTACATAATCCTTTTAATCTTTAAAATGAAAAAATAAAAGTTTAGACATTTTTAAACTATACAGTGAGAAGTGGACCCTGTAATGCCTATTTTTCATAAATAGTCAGATACCTAGAATTTCGATATTTGACAAGTAGAGAACCGTAGAAGTTTCAGATTTCGATCTTTCTTGAAAAAAATTTTTTAAGTGTTTACGTGAGTCGTAATAGACCCAATTGGAAAATTTCATAGTTAATTTGGGCGTTGGGTGCTCACCGAATATTCTTAAAAAATTTCGGTTGACTAAGTAGTGAAAATTCAATATTTGTACCAATAATTTTTTGTGTAAGTATCAAACTCTAAGCAAGCTATTTTTGTTAGATAAGTATGTGTATTTTAAGACATATGGACCAATCAAATTGGGACAATTGCATATATTAGTCTATTATATTATATTTTATTAGTTATTAGTAATATTTATTAAATTATTGGCCACCAATCAAATTCTTTTTAATTGTAGGACTAAATGGCAATTAGGCATATCTTGGAGAGCCATTATGCAATTTTGTGGTTTATATATAAAGGCCAAGTGTTTTTGTTCAAGAATTGTTAAGAAAAAAGAAAACAAATAAGAAAATAAAGAGAGAGAGAGAGAGAGAATTTCGAAAATGAAGAGGGGAAGGAGATAAATAGTAATACCCATGAAGTTTTTAAGCCAAATCAAGGAATTCACACCAAATTCAAGTTGTTTTCAAGTGCTTAAGCAACATTCAAGAGTGGATTAAAGGTAAATTTGCTTAAAAATGAGAGAATTCCAAACCTTAGAATAGTAAATTAGGGTTTTTGTATAATTGAACTTCAATTGATTAAATTTAAGGCATTAGCATGAATTTGGAGAGTAGATAAGACCATAGGTAAGAAGAAATTTAAAAAATGATAAAAATTCCATTTGGGTCATTTTGGCCATTTTGGGGCTTTTAGTGGTACAATTGCAATTAGCTAAAATTGAGAGTTAAGAATGAATTCTATGACCCTTACGATGAGGTTTGATATGTGAAAATCAAAGTTAGGCTATGGGACATAATGCTCATTTATGACAAAGATTAAGGGTAATTATGTCCAAAGAAAGTTATAAGGGATTATGGACCCCTGTTTGTGCATAAACTGAGATTGTTAGGGGAAGAATTGAAAATTTTGGAAAGGAATTTTGGGTGGTGGCCGAAAATGTGCACTAAGGGTATTTTGGTCATTTTGCCTTTTAAGAGGGGCTAAAGCGTAATTTTTATTTTATAGGTGCCGAAGGGCGAAACCGGTGAAAGTATAAGCCTAAAAAAGAAACTTTAGTGAATGATAGTTTATGAGTGGGAAAGCAATTAAAAGAAATTAAATTCAGTTTATTTTAAATTATTAGTATTTATGTGCTTTCTAATTTAAATATTGTTGTTTCAGATAATTTACTCAAGTTATGTGATTTTTAAGAATTAAGCAAAGTATAGTGATATTTTATTTGATATTTCTGAAATAACGAGAATTGGAATTTTATCATTTAAAAATATCGTAAAAATTTTAAAATTACAGTTTAATAGTTTCTACAGTTTAGAGATTTATTTTTCAGCAGTAAGAAATAGTTTTTAGAATATTATCAGTTTTCAAAAGCTAATGGTACCCTATCTATCAGTTATCAACTATCAGATTCATATCCCTGTGGGGATAGTATAGACTCGACCGGTACACCCTGTATGCGTAGGCAGATCAATCAGTTGGGTTGAGTACTGCTAACTCCGGGGAGTCGGGATGTTGAGTCTGTAAGTCGCTTATGCTATGGGGTATTGTCTCACTATATGTCTACGATGTATATTCTGCCACATAGACAGTGAGATGTCTTAGATATATCAGTTTATTAGATTGGTCATAGTGGTTGTTGCTAACGGAGACCGCCCTGTGACCGACTCATTTTGTCGGCTACGTCGACGAGTGGGTCCAACATTAGGGTAGCCATTTGTGCTTTTTAGACAAATTAGAACCGAGCGCAAGTTTTAGACAATTGTATGAGATATGTAGTTTTTTTTAAAATGAAAATGTTTGTTAATAATGTTTACAGATTTTAGCCGTAGACTATTATGTTTTAAAAAATTTAAACAAAGAAAACCGCTCGATAGAATTTTATCAGTATTTGAAATTTAGAATAATTTAGAACAGTTTTTCGTACTTTTAAAATTTTTAGTATGTTTCTACAATTATTCAGATTTCACACTTACTCATTGAGTTTATAAACTCACTATTTGTTTTTTGTGTTTCTATTTTTCCCCTCAGGTACAAAGATAATGGCCAAGTGAGGATTTCACTAGTTTTCAATTTACCGATAGCATTTTATGCATTTATATACTTATGGCAGTTGTTGTGTTATATAGATTTTGGATATTGTTTTTCAAAAATGTAGATAAAATCAGTTCGGCAAGATTTCATCAGCTTATTATGTTAGAAACTGTTTTACAACTTTACATCAGTTTTAGAAGCATGATTTATGCATGTACTTAGAATTTATTATCTATGCATAATGTTATTTTATTTGAAATCTTAATTACACTTAGTGAGCTCCTTAGCTCACTCGTTTTGTGTTTCATGTTTACTAAACCCCCTTCCCAGGTGTAGGTCTCAGTACGCAAGCTGCTGATTCTCCTATTGCTGAGTAATAGGCCAAATCTGAAGATCATTTTTGTATATGTAGATGTGTTAAATAGCACTTTTTACTTTCTACATAGTAGTTGTTAGCACAAATATTTGTATGTTTGTTTTGAACCAACAAGAAGAGATTTTGATATTATAATGATCGTTTTTACTTTTTATAAGTATGTCCATATTGTGATTTAAATGAAACTATTGAGTTATGTTGGATTTGGTTTGGAAAGTACCAGAAGTTCGAATTGGTAATATTGAGATGTATTTGAAATTGAAGTGAAATTTCTTTGCAAGTTTTATTTGAATTTTTAAAAATATAAGGAAAACTCTGCCCCTTTTAAAAAAAAAATTAAGATATTGTTTTCATGTATATTATCATATTTTCTCAGTAATAGC
This sequence comes from Ailanthus altissimus, assembly GCA_946807835.1. Taxonomy (NCBI): domain Eukaryota; kingdom Viridiplantae; phylum Streptophyta; class Magnoliopsida; order Sapindales; family Simaroubaceae; genus Ailanthus; species Ailanthus altissimus. The sequence goes on along the minus strand of OX327690.1, from coordinate 1,436,215 downwards.
AAGAACTAAAAATGAGTTCGCCTCTCGAAATTTCTCAACTAAACCAATTAAATTCTGAACAATTTGTTGAGGTGCCCGACAGGTGTTGGCGCAGCAGGATCTAAGCACGTGGGTGAATGCATGTACAATTGTGTCTATTGCCTAACGCAACGGAAATATAAAGTTTACAATAAACACAAGAAATAAATATATTAATCACATTAATATATTAATCATATTAATATATTAATAAGATTAGAGAGCTCACCAAACGTGTAACGTTATACACGTATTTTTCCTAGATTCCGCATGGAGATCAATTCACGTGCAGTTCTAGTCACCAACTCGGTGGGCTTAGTGAGCTAGAACAGCAGCTCCATATTCAGCCTGAGATTAACTCTTAATCTCCAAAATGGCCGGGAGTTAATTTACATCCTTTTCTTCAAAAGGATAAGAAATGGAGAACTTGGAGCAATTCATAATTACTCCAATTAGAAGCAAAAACAAAAATGAAACAATTTCATTTTTCTTTTCCTCTCTGTCCTTTTTTTTTCTTTCTTTTCCTCTTTCTTTCTTTCTTCTTTCGCTTTTTTTTTCTTTCTTCTTTTCTCTTCTCCATTTCTTCTCTTCTCTTTCTCTCGGCCGAAAGGCCAATTCTTGCTTCTTCACCTTCTCTTCTAGTCTTTCTTTTGCTTTATATATATATATATAAAATATATAATATAATAATACATATTATATAATATAATATAATAATTATATATATATATAAAAGGGGGAGAGAGAGAGAGAGAGAAAATAATTATTTAACAATTAAATAATTATAGTTGACTATTTTGCCCCTTATGAATTGTTACTAAGTTTACCCCCTAGTGGGTCCCACCAAATTCCACACTTGAATAAACTCAACTGAGGGTCCACAATACGCTACGCGTCATAATAGGATTAGTAAATAACAATTATTAACTAATTGTTGTATTTAACACTTAAATACAGACACGTATGCATTCCCGTGAAAGTGCTGAATATTGCTGGATTAAACAATTTTAATCCGGCACGCTGCCCCAGGGTACAACGAGTACACTCTATATTGCAGGACTCCCTAGGTTCTATGCCCGATTCGTCAAATGAAACTATTCCATGAGTCTGTGAGCAATGCCCCACGCACACGTCACGGATATACAAATCAACTCGTTGAACCATACAAGCTGAGGTTACAACGCATACGTATAGTCCTTCCATCATGATATCCAGGATGTGCGGGGATATAGATTATCACCGTCAAATCCCCATGTGCTCATCCATATCCTATCTCCAGAATTGTATCTCAATGAACTATATGCGCAAACTCCTTTGTCATATTGTTCCACCCTGTCGAAACACTTTCCCGGATGATTGCTTGTGGCCACAAGACTTTCTAAGATACAGTCTCGAAGCGTCTGGATATCAAACTCCATATGGGAGCTGACGGATCCCATATCTGTACACACCAGACTCCATAAGCATCGTACTATACCCAGCGGTCACACCATGAAAGGTCTATGACATGTGTGGAACTAAAGTATGGTGGATCACTTAAAAGTCCACTGTGGCACTCAGGTTAAAGGACCACATATACTACTCAACTCGTGAGAATCCTCCGTTGACGGCTTACATTAAATGTCTGTCGGAGGCCCTCGTGAGTCTGTCCCATATCCAGTCCTAACTGGATACCAATATGTCAATACGAGCTCCAAGCTCATGGTCGGTCAAGAACGACCATCTATACCCGACAGATATGACATATGCTGATCTATACATAAAAGGGTATCCACCGACAGACCGGCATCGGTAAAAATAGATCAGGGACTATTATTCGAGAACATACTTACGCAACATGCATTTTCTGACACCCGATTGCAACTCTTGTAACTATACAGTTACTAGTATATTTCCAGGTCTATGTCCCATTACAGGCAAGGCTCCAACTCTTGGATCTACTGAGTATTATAATCAGCTAACACTTAACTGTGCTAACATTTAGCAATTATATGTCTCAGCGTGGCTAATTATGTGTCCTTATCTAAACCCTTTAAATCTGATCCGAACTCCTTCAGATGATTTCTTATAGGTCAAAGATGATTTCTTTTACTAAGAAAACTCCATGTTCACCTTCAGGTATCTACTATACCTAATAGGTAACTTAGACATCCTTTTCGACCCATTTGGAAAGTGTGCTAAAAGGTCACTTGCTTAATTAAGCCTAAGTTCCAATCCTTGGTTCATTGTTTTCTAGATGGACTTCACCAAGTTCAATCTTTCTATGATTCCCACGATCCGTGAGAAACTCTTTTTATAGAATAGTGGTTTACTGAGAAACGAACATACTTCGCTTCTTCGAATCATAGAACTAGTATCCTATATAAATATTTAAGATACATAATGAACCTATTCTTGTGCCTCTTGGGTGTTATCTATCTTGCTAAGTAACTCTTACAAAACAAGATACCCTGTTGCGTAACTTTTATGTAAACAGGACAATCCCAAAGTCTTAACTTACTTAAGACATGACTTCCTTCATTTCTGTATCTCATACGAAATGGGAGGAACAGCTTCTGATGAAACTGTACTTAATAAGTAGCTGTATTTGGAGCATATTCTCACAGATATAGATTGATAACACTCATTATCAATCGAACAATATCTAATAAAATCTGATTCCTCCTTTCCTAAACATCATTATGTTATGGACAACCTGGAAGACTATAAAGAGTGAGAATCTCATTCTTTCTTAAACAAACGAGTAACTTACTTTTAATGTAGTCATTAACTCGATCTAATTAAAGAGATGTAATGTACATTGTGGTATATAATTAGCCATCTCTATGAATACATTATTCATAAACTGGTTAAGTCTTCATGGTCAGATCAAGAATTCAACCATCCTTAACCAGACGGATAAGCGTCTCACACCTATATGACCTAAACGTATATACCACAATTCTGTTTCATTTAAGGATTCCGATCTATAGACATTTCTAATTTTTTATATAATATCTATTTATTAACTGACATTCAGCTAATAACACATTATATTAATTATGCAATGCAACTATTGTATTGCATACAAGAAGTTAGTCAAGTTGCCCAATAACTTGGACCTGCAAGAAATCAGCATTTCTTACTCTCAACTTTACTTCTATAAGCTATTGGATTCTAAACTCTCTCCATTCTCGCAATATTTTGCAAATGTGAAAGGGACATGTGGTATCACATACCCTACTTGAACTGACATCATATGCCTTAGAAATGTCTATATGTGGTAAACACAAATCTGTGGGAGTCTTCCTAACTTTAATAAGGTTTGTAGAGTAGAGAAATTTCTAATACCCAACCTTACTATATTGGAAACACTTTCCATCTACACGCTCTATCTTGTTGATATTTAGATAAATGCTGCCTCTGAGAATTAATATTGGGTATCTGCCTTATCTTCTTCTCCCTTACTCATCTGGTCTCACCAGATATACTTGGAATAGAAAATGAAGCACTGAAAATAGAGAGGGTCACACTCTCTATATTCAATCCTCTTAAAAGGTGTTATCAAAATTGCCTTATGACAAACTCTGATAAACAGTAAATCTAAAAATTTCTGAATCTAGAACACTTCTGAGATTCATACACCAGTCAAAGTAATTCCTAGTACCCTAGAGTTGGACTACATCAACCATGTACACCAACTGGTTCGTAGTGGCCATTATTCTTGACAAGTTAAACTAATGGGAGATGTAAGCGGAATATTGGTCATTAAATCGCTAATAGAACGTTTTAAATCATAGGTATACTAAGTATACATTTTTCGATTTAAAACGCCCTCTCACTGCTTTACATAATCCAGGTAATCTCTCAAATGAAAAAACGATAGTTTAAAAATTTTAAACTATACAGCAGGAAGTAGATCCCATTGAAATTTACTCGGGCCTCACGCTGTAACAATATTGGGTAAACCCAACAGGTAGACAACACTTGTCAATTGCATCTTATGCAACTCTTACCGCTTGATCCTAAATACACATTATCCTCACATTGTAGCAATATTGGATAAGTGTATTCCAGATTAACTTGTCAATAATCAAATATATGCTACTGATACTACCCTCACGCTATAGCGATATTGGGCAATACTTCCGCATATATTTGCCTCATCTCATATTTAACCGGCATAGTCCAAGTCCAACCGACCAAGCCCCTCATGCTGTAGCAATATTGGGACAAGGCCGACGTGACTCGTCTAACACTGTATTGACAAGACGGATCAGAATAAAATATTATCACATAATATAATATTCTTCAATCTGATTAAGAGAGTTTTGTTTTTTTGTTTCTATGGTCTCCATACTCCTAGGAATGGTGATTCTCAATTGATTAAATTTTCTATGCAAGCACAAATAACCCCCCACCAGTAGGGCTCTCATTATGGTTACCAGCATAAAAAAATTAATTCTAGTATTAATGCAGACTGATAACTCTTTATCACTGCATCTCGTAAACTTTAATTTATAATGTAGACTGATAACTTTTATCACTACATCTCATAAACTTTGATTTATAATGTAGATTAATAATTTTTATCACTACATCTTATAAATCTACACATGCAAACAATGTTCAAAACACTTTTATCACTATTCTCGAACACGGACAAAACACTGTTCAAAATACTGTAGCAATGAACAGTAATTTTTCCGTAGAAATGCATAGTACTTACTGTAGCAGTGAAACAGTATTTCACTATTTATATCTACTGTTCAAAAGAACAGTCCCTGCTGCCGCGCGGGGCTACGGTCGCTGGAGCGCTAGGCCGACAAAACCCAGCGCCTTAGCGCCATCATGCATCGCGGCAGCGCTCTTCAGCGCTCGCGTCTCACCCCGCTTCGAGGTCAAACCTCTAGCGCTGGGGCGCAAATTCTAGAACCTCGCACCCGAGCTCCAGCGCTGGGGCGCCATCCTCTTGGCGCGGCAGCGCCCGATGAATTTCATTTTTGGTAGGCGCGTTTCAACACTTAAAACACACCTTTTTCATCGAGTTTTTTACAACCATTCACTCAAACTACACCCATAAAAGCCCAAATGGCTCTGATACCACTTTTGTTGGCGCAGCAGGATCTAGGCACGTGGGTGAATGCTTGTGCAATTGTGTCTATTGCCTAACGCAGCGGAAATATAAAGTTTACAATAAACACAATAAATAAATATATTAATCACATTAATATATTAATAAGACTAGAGAGCTCACCAAACGTGTAATGTTATACATGTATTTTTCTTAGAGTCCGCATGGAAACCAACTCGCGTGCAGTTCTAGTCACCAACTCGGTGGGCTTGGTGAGCTAGAACAGCAGCTCCATATTCAGCCTAAGATTAACTCTTAATCCCCAAAATGACCGGGAGTTAATTTACATCATTTTCTTCAAAAGGATAAGAAATAGAGAACTTGGAGCAATTCATAATTACTCCAATTAGAAGCAGATAGTTTCTTTTCCTCTCTTTCCTTTTTGTTTTCTTTCTTTTCCTCTTTCTTTCTTTCTTCTTTCTCTTTTCTTTTCTTTCTTCTTTTCTCTTCTCCATTTCTTCTTTTCTCTTTTTCTCGGTCGAAAGGCCAGTTCTTACTTCTTCACCTTCTCTTTTTCTTTTGCTTTATATATATATATATATATTATATATAAATATATATTATATAATATAATATAATAATAATAAAAAAATAATATATATATATAAAAGGGAGAGAGAAAGAGAGAGAAAATGATTATTTAACAATTAAATAATCATAGTTGATCATTTTACCCCTCATAAATTGTTACTAAGTTTACCCCCTAGTGGGTCCCACCAAATCCCACACTTGGATAAACTCAACTGAGGGTCCACAATACGCTACGCGTCATAATAGGATTAGTAAATAACAATTATTAACTAATTATTGTATTTAACACTTAAATACAGACACGTATGCATTCCCGTGGAAGTGCTGAATATTGCTGGATTAAACACTTTTAATCCGGCACGCTGCCCCAGTGTACAACGAGTACACTCTATATTGCGGGACTCCCTAGGTTCTACGCCCGATTCGTCAAATAGAACTATTCCATGAGTCCGTGAGCAATGCCCCACGCACATGTCACGGATATACAAATCAACGCGTTAAACCATACAAGCTGAGGTTACAACGCATACGTATAGTCCTCCCATCATGATATCCAGGATGTGCGGGGATATAGATTATCACCGTCAAATCCTCATGTGCTCATCCATATCCTAGCTCCAGACTTGTATCTCAATGAACTATATGCGCAAACTCCTTTGTCATATTGTTCCACCCTGTCGGAACTCTTTCCTGGATGATTGCTTGTGGCCACAAGACTTTCTGAGATACAGTCTCGAAGCGTCTAGATATCAAACTACATATGAGAGCTGACGGATCCCATATCTGTACGCACCAGACTCCATAAGCATCGGACCATACCCAACGGTCACACCATGAAAGGTCTGTGACATGTGTGAAACTAAAGTATGGTGGATCACTTACAAGCCCACCGTGGCACTCAGGTTAAAGGACCACATATACTACTCAACTCGTGAGAATCCTCCGTTGACGGCTTACATTAAATGTCTGTCAGAGGCCCTCGTGAGTCTGTCCCATATCCAGTCCTAACTGGATACCCATATGTCAATACGAGCTCCACGCTCATGGTCGGTCAGGAATGACCATCTATACCCAACAGATACGATATATGCTGATCTATACATAAAAGGGTATCCACTGACAGACCGACATCGGCAGAAATAGATCAGGGACTATTATTCGAGAACATACTTACGCAACATGCATTTTCTGACACCCGATTGCAACTATACAGTTACTAGTATATTCCCAGGTCTATGTCTCATTACAGACAAGGCTCCAACTCTTGGATCTGCTGAGTATTATAATCAGCTAACACTTAACTGTGCTAACATTTAGCAATTATATGTCTCAGCGTGACTAATTATGAGCCCTTATCTAAACCCTTTAAATCTGATCCGAACTCCTTCAGATCTACAATGTCTGTAATGTTACATGCATAATACCATATAATTGGGTATTAGCGATTTAATAGAAATGTACACTTGTATAAATACACAAGTATATGTACATTCAGGGATGGCACGTAAGCAGCAACCCTAACAACAAGGCCACTGGGACCTACAGTAGAAGGTCTCGGGTTGGGTCCTGTCAGACCCTATTGGCATTTTACTCTAACTTCACGCTATAGCAATATTGGCCTTTGTAAACCCAAAAGTTAGACAACTCTTATCAATTACATTTGACGCAACTCTTACCACTGATCCTAAATACATCTTATCCTCACGCTTAAGAAATATTAAGTAAGAGTATTTTTGATTAACTTATTAATGATCAAATATAAGTTACCGATACTACCCTCACAGACAGGACTCGGCCTGAGCCTTCCTCAAAAGTTAAGATGGATCCTTTTATAACATAAGATTAACATATTCTTCAATCTTTGCATTTAATACAATAAGTCTATGTGCTTTAACAAAAATGTACACGTGTACATAAATTACAAAATATAATATAAGATTTTAAGTCCAAGTATCGTTCTCACAAGAACTATACAATCTAATTATTCAATCAATTACTAAAATTATATACACTTCACTTTCATTCATAAACCCAAAATATGAAATCAAATAATTACCTTAGTTTTATTAAATTAAACTAAACCTAAATAGCAAATAAATAAAGAGTTGAATTCACTAATTAATAATAATATAGGGTTTCGACTTATCCCCTAGTATTTTATTAGATTTATTAACTTCTTAGTTAATCCCTTAATATAAATTAATTGGCTAGACTCTTATTTCATCATAAGTCTCTGTCGATGGTCAAGTGATTAATTATGCACTCTAACAACTACCTATATGTCTATGGTAATAAAAAAAAGAATGTATAAATCATACCATACATGTCATCTAGGTATATGTCTATCCTACATAGAACTCTTAGTTGTTGCCCTATGATCATGCATCAAACTATCTTAGATTAAACACATGAATATGTGTTAAGTTCATAAACTAATAATTAATGAAATCTAATTACATAATAGGTTCAATAGTCTAAATCTAAATAAAATAAGTTTAGCTCATCATTAAATCAAAAGTATCAAATCAATCCATAAATAACAGCAAAAACAAGAACATAATGACAAGGAAAGAGAAGAAAAACTAATCAAGACCACTCATTGGGTTACTTCTCTCTCAATCTTAAATCTTCAATCTTGGCTTTGATCACTAGATTTTGTGTTGTAAATTGTTTCCTTAAATTTTGCCTACCCAAAAGTCTGTGTTTTGGTTCTTAAGAGTGCTTTTATATGTATAAGAAACCTAGGGTTGAGGACTTTCGAATCAAAATTAAACTAGGACTAAAAAGATAGGGTTTGTTTTATATCTCACGGGCGTCACGATGCCCAACTCTTTACCTTGGGAGCTGCAACGCCCAGGTCTGGGTTTAGGTGTTATCGTATTTTGAGCGTAACTTCTTCGTTTCTCATCTGATTCACCTTTCATTTGTCTTGAAACGTCACATTTTATGTGTAAAATTATTTATGATAAAAAGCACAATTAAATAGGGAAAATTCACAAATTAAAGTAAAAATCTCGTTCAGAATATTAATCATACTAGTGTTTTTATACCCCTATCATTTACCAATAGACCCACATTGATAAAGATAAATCAGAAATGAGGCATTCAAGAGCATACTGCATAATGACATTTTCTAGCACTATTTATTTGAAATACTTATTGTATAAATATTAAACTATTAATATTAATATAATATTAAAATATCACGTAAGCACCATCTCTACACCTAAAACGTTTTTTGGTGAAAGATGCAAAAGTAGGAACACGTGCTACATTAAGTGGGATGCAAAATTCAACAAGTTCTAGATGTATTTGTTTCTTTTTTTTGTAATTTATAGTAACAATGATTATTTAGGACACACGTAAAATTGAAATTGGATTTAGAATTTCACAGAATTTGAAATTATAATATTTAATGTAATAGAAATAGAAATTATAATTGAAATTATAATATTTATCGTAATTGAAATTAAAATTATAATTGAAATTACAACATTTACTGTAATTAAACTTGAATTTAAAATTAGAATTAAAATTTGAATTATAATATTTAACGTACTAGAAATTTAAAGTAGAATTGGAATTATAACATTTGACGGAATTAAACTAGAAATTAAAACTATAATTGAAATTGAAATTTAAACTAAAATAAAAATTATAACATTTAATGTAATTGAAATTGAAATTAAAATTATAACATTTATCGTAATTGAAATTAAAATTATAACTAAAATTACAACATTTACTGTAATTGAAATTAAATTTAAAATTAGAATTGAAATTGAAATTATAATATTTAACGTACTTAAAATTTAAAGTAGAATTAGAATTATAACATTTGACGGAATTAAAATTAAAATTGAAACTGTAAATGAAATTGAAATTTAAACTAAAATTAAAATTATAACATTTAACATAATAAAACTTGAATTTTGAATTATAACATTTAACATAATTAAAATAAAAATGATAACATTTAATGTAGTTTAAATTAAAATTGAAATTGAAATTATAACATTTATCGTAATTGAAATTATAACATTTAATATAATTGAAATTGATATTAGATTTAGAATTTAGTGTAATTAAAATTAAAATTAGAATTATAATCTTTAACATTTAACATAATTAAAATTAGAATTATGACATTTTATGTAAATAAAATTTGAGTTAGATTTGAAATTTAACGTAATTGAAATTGAAATAAAATTGAAATTGAAATTATAATATTTAACGTCACAAAAATAAAAATTTGATTTGAAATTATAACATTTAATGTAATTGAAATATGAATTAGAATTATAACATTTAACGTAATTTAAATTGATATTGGATTTGGAATATAACATTAAACGTAATTAAAACTCAAATTAGAATTGGAATTATAATCTTTAATGTAATTAAAAATAAAATTGGAATTAGAATTATAACATTAACATAATTGAAATTGAAGTTGGATTTAGAATTATAAAATTAACGTAGTTAAAATTTAAAGTAAATTTGAAATTATAATATTTAACATAATTAAAATTATAATTAAAATTAAAATTATAATTATAATTATAACATTAATCGTAATTAAAATTTTAAACCATAATAGAATTATAACATTTAATGAATTTTAAATTAAAATTAGAATTCAAATTATAATATTTAACGCAATTAAATTGAAATTAGATATGAAATTGAAATTTGATTTGAAATTATAATATTAATATAATTGAAATTGAATTTAAACTTTTATTTGAAATTATAACATTTAACATAATTTATATTGTAATTTGATTTAAAATTATAATATTTAACGTAATTAAAATTGAAATCAAAATTGGAATTATAATATTTAACGCAATTGAAATTAATATTAGTTTTGGAATTATAACATCAAACGTAATTAAAATTAAAATTAGAATTAGAATTATAACATTTAATGTAATTGAAATTATAACATTAATATAATTGAAATTAAAATTGGTTTTTGAATTATAATGTTTAATGTAACTGTAATTAAAATTAAAATTAAATCATTTAATGTAATTTAATTTGAATTTAAAATTAAAATTATAATATTTAACGTAATTAAAATTTAAATTGGAATTGAAATTATAACATTTAACGCAATTGAAATTTAAATTAGAACTATAACATTTAAAGTAATTTAAATTTAAATTTGAATTGAAATTATAGTATTTAACGTAATTGAAATGAAAATTGGATTTGGAATATAACATTAAATGTAATTAAAATTGAAATTGAAATTATAACATTTAATATAATTAAAATCGAAATTGAAATTATAATATTCAATGTTATTGAAATTGAAACTGGATTTAGAATTATAACATTTAACGTAATTGAAATTGAAATTTGTAATCGAAGAATTATAACATTTATTAAAATTCAAATTAAAATTAGATTTAGAATTATGATATTTAACGTAATTAAAATTTGAATTAAAATTATAATATTTAATGTAATTTAAATAAGATTAAAATTAAAATTATAACATTTAACCCTTTAGTTTATACAATTTTTATTTTAATGAAATTTTAAAAAATAGAAATATATATTCTTTGATTTTATTTTCATATTTAAGAGGAGGGCTTATTTTGACAATTTTGTAAAATAACTTATAATTTTAAATTTTAACAAAATAAGAGAGGGTGGTATGTAATATTTTCCTTCCATTCCCTTCTTGAGATTTTGTAACAAATTTTAAGTCCAATTGATTTTGGACCATTGGATGTCCACTACTCAAATCTAATGATTTAGACTTCCGACTATATGGCATAGTCAGAAGTACCATAACTTGACCCTTATATAGTACATAATATTTATTTAAAAAGAATAGTTAAATATATGATTAATTTATGGTGAAAAATTGACAGCTCCCCTTTTTGTAGGGATTTATATTTTAACATATGAGTTATTAAATAAATTAGTGGTCATTTATATATATAATACCGAAGAGTTGAATGGGTAACAAAAATCACATGTTTAAAATTACTATTATAGCCTTTAATTATGTAGCAAAATCATGTCTAACATGAGTTTAGCTCATCGATTGTATTCTTACTTTTGTCCATTTAGTTTATCCTCTTGTCAACGCCGGACATTTTTAACCTATTTTGTATATTGTTAAAAAAAATTATGTCCATTGTTAAAAAAAATTACGTCCATTTAGTTTACGACTTGCAGAACAAGAAGACATAATAATCCAACTACTTGGAGAAATTTCACAACATATGAAAAAATGTCATATGCATACTACCTCTATGAAATCATATAGTCACGCACTCTTTAATTTAAATGAACTTATCTTAACGAATGCAGAAACAAAGCGAATTTCTTCATAGATTGAACATCATCTCTAGCACCCACTTACTTTTGTTTTATATTAATTAGGAATGTCTGACAATGAAACCATGGCCGTAGCAGATAATAACGATCGTCGCCAGATCAGTGAGCCTAGCGATGATGTATATTCTTCTCTAGTTCATGATGAATTGCCTGGTACCCTATGCTATGATATATTCAATTTGATTGAAGGTAGAGTTTATTGTTCTATCTTAAATTCAAATAAATCTTATTCGACTGAACCTTGAATTGATTTGAATTTATATGTCCGATTTGAAACAAACTATTGTAATAAAACGGAATTACTTTTAGCCCATGTGTCTTAGTATATAAAAAGAGAATGGTGGGATAAGCAACCTATTATTCATAAACAATAGGTGATATTGGCAATTCTCTGATAGTATTATTATTGGTCCTCTATTTGTAGTATCAGTGGCTTTTGATGTAATATTAATACTTTAAAAAAATGGCAATATTAAGTATTAATGATGCTTATAAGTATTGTTTTTAATCGAGATTTTTTTTTTAATTTTTTAAATAAATATTATATCTCAAATCTCAAATATTATAATTTAAATATTAAATTAAAAAAAAATATCCTTATAATACAAACGACTAAACTTAGCATTCCACTAATGGTAGAACTAAAATTTTTCTGACTTCTAATAGAATTCAAATTCCTAACATAAGTTAGAATTTATACATGTTTCATTATTGGGGTAGGCAATTAATACAGAATGTAATGTGTCAAATAAATATTATATTTCTTATAAAGTTATCTTAATTTTTTAAAGAATAATATTAGACATCTAAAATAATATTTTAAATTATATTTTAAAAAATAATGCATTAAACAAATATTGAGTGATACACTATTTTACCGTTCAATATTTATTTTACATATTAATATTTAAAATATTATTTAAAATGTATAACACTACCGTTTTTTTAAACATTAATTAAAGTGTTAATGTCACTTGCATTTGAATAGTCATTACTTTTAAATTAATTAGGTGTTTTCTTATTTGTATTGTGTTAATAAAATTATAATATATTTAAAAAAATAAAAGAAATAATAAAAAAGTGTCATAATTAATATGGTCGTTACTTTTTAAATTAATCAGATGCTCCTTTTTTATTTGTTTTGTACTTATAAAATTACAGTAAATTTAAATTATTGAAATAAAAGAAGGTTATTGATTGCAAAAATAGTATAACATTCATAATTCTTTGTCTTCAAACAAAATTCTGTTCATTTAGAGTTGTAATTAAAATTAATTAATGTCATATCATGTTTCTTTCGAGATTATAAAATGCTTTTTAGCGATACGATGCGCTGTGAAGATGCTTGTGTTGGTGTTCAACGAAGACTACATAATAACGACAACTAAGGGCTTAATTCACTTGTACTGGTAAAGGATTATTATTATTTCACATCAATCTCCCAAATCAAAGTCCACTCCTCGTGAACCATTTTCAATTCATTTTCGCACGTTGAAGTAAAAAAACAAATGAGTTATTAAGCCTTTGTTTCCATTGAATTTTGTAAAGGAGCAAGTTTAGTTATTGAAAGCGATTACTTTGGCATCTTAATTTATTTTCTATTTGAGCGAAGTCAACTGTTAAGAGACTGTGTGAATGTAAAGACACCACCACCAACTCTTTAATCTATAATTTTTTTTTTATTTGAATCGAGAGGATTCCAATTAGAGGCCTTTATGTTAATAAAAAGATGTCATTACTACTAAATTATATTAATCTCTACAATAGTTATATTCATTTAATTAACTATTATCTGAGTCTTTCAAGTAAGTGAAAATGGGACAGTCTCAAAAATATGAAAAAGATTCTTCTTAATTATCTGCAATTATAATAAGAAATTTTTTTTCAAATAGCCATAATTTTGGAGCACTTAAACTAATCTAGTTATCAATGAAAAATTTTAATTGTTTTAGTCAAAGACTTAATGAATAGACAAAAAAAAAAAAAAGAACCTTTCAATTATATCAACAAGCCATTCAAAACACACTTTTAAATTATTTAAAATGAGTAAATTTGAAAAAGTGTAAGATAAAAATGATTAAATTTAAAAAAAAACAACCAAAAACAATGAAAAATAAGCAAAATTACCCCACGAGAAGGGCGTGAGAAATTTTGAACTTCCATCCACATTTTGTCAAATCCAGATTCTAGACTTCGTCCCATAAAATATGAAACAAAAATAAAAGTTCTACAATTCCAAATAAATTAAGACTTCACAAAATGTTACTTCTCCAATTTGAGTGAGGCTTATAAGAATACTACAACAAACAAGCATCCGTTATTAACTTTTCAAATTAGCAATAATGAGCATCAAGGTCACAATTTGTTCTTCTATAAAATAGGTTCGAGGTTTTGAGAAATGTGGTGGCGCTTTTTTAATGGTGATTCCATTTTCTAGGTTTTAGTGAGAAAAAGTTCTTGTTTTTGTATCCTATAGAGGTAAAGTTTGGTTTTTGTAATCTTGTAGTCTCTGTGCAATCTTTTATACACCATTGATAATTTATTACATTCCAGAGATGTGGCATACTTGAAAATGGATGTAGATTCACTTAAGATTGAACCATACAAATCATTGTGCATTTGGTGTCGGTATGATGTTGGATTCTTTAATTTTGTTCCTTAATTCTTAATTTCTTTTTTCCGGATTAATTGTTTAATTCCATTGGTTATTAAGGTTGTGTTGGTAATTTTATAACAGTATACTTGTAATTAATAGTTTCATATTAGATCAAATTTATCTTATTATCTTAAAAATTTATATTTTAGACATTAGTTTTTAATAATAGCAACTAGTTAGGATATTTTCAAAAATCTATAAATTAAGTAATTCAATTAAACATGACGAATTAAACTGACAATTTTCTTTATCTTTATTTGAGAAGCATTGAATTTTCCACTCTACACTTAATCTTTCATTAAACTTACATTATCTTCTTATGAAGTTCAAGAAATCAGTTAATAACCAAATCATGGATGCATGGGAAACCTTGAGAAAGAAAATGTTGAAGGCTGCAAGGCACTGTAATCGGCAGAGGCATAGGGATCAATACGAAATAGTAAAAGGGGAATTAAGAAGATGAAGGGAATTAAAGAATAAGCATATGATGGAGCAAGTGCTTGGGAAAGGATATAATATATATAATTTACTCCACGTAATGCACATTTATTTTATTGGCATAGCACAAGGAGTTGGATTTGTATATTTGCACTATTGCTTCTTTTTTTTTTTTAAATTTTACTTCATTTCTTGCACACTTTCTAAGGTTGCGTGGCCAAGCTTCTTCCTCAAACGTATGACCAAGCTGGCTGCATCAACTCCATCTCCAGTCACCAGAATTTTGTCTTTGTTTTCGCCATCTAATGCCACAGCGTTTACACCTGTATCATCACATTACAACACATTAAAAATATCAAAATGGGTGAAATGGGTCTGCAATTTTCCACTTTTTTGGTTAAGTAGAAATCAGATTCAAATACAATGCAAACCATCTCTCACAGCCGATATCTCCATGGCCTTGGACCGACATTTGTCACATTTCACTTGCACCTTTATGATTATCTTTTGCTGCATCATTCAATCGAAGAAATTTCAAACAGAAATCTTATTCACATTTTCTATTACTGTAAGGATTAAGAAAAAAGTAAACAAATGCTGCTAAAGCATGAAATTTACATATTCAAAGCTAACTGAAAAGGAAAAAAGACAAATTGTGATCTTAATGTTATGGCTACCTTCATCTTTGCAAGTAGCAAACAGATGCTGCTACTTATTTGTTTAGGGAATGTAAATGACTGCCGTTTGCGACAATGTGCTGAAGAAGAAGAAATACAAAATGTCCAATTTATATAATGTCAACAAATGCAATATCACGCGTAATCCAGCACATGACCAGAACCCCAGTTAGCATGAAACTTAATTAAATTCGCGATCTCCTTTTTACGGGTTCAAGTTTCGTTATTGTCCGTTCACTCAGAATTTAGTACATACATCTAGCAGGACTTTGCACCAAATTCACTGTTGATGGAGTTCAAGTCAATTTCTATTGTTATAAAATTAAGTCAGCAAAATATTAGTTACCATTTACGCATTCGAGTAGATCTTCAGTAATCACATGGTTATGTCGCTCAAAGCGTAGTATTGGTTGTAAATTTATTATTTTAAACATCAACTCAACCAGAAGGAAAAAATTTTGAGAATAGAAAAACCCAATTGCAAGCACTTGTAGTTATGATCTAATGGTATAAGGTTTATAGAGCACCTTTTTTTTTTATAATTAAAACAGAAGTTTTGAGTGTAATTATTCTCTTTCATTTGAAAAAAAAAATCAATTGCAGATGTTTTTTTTTTTCTTTTTTTTTCACACTTCTTCCCTTACCTTACTTTATATTAAACATAAAGAAAGATAGATTAAAGAAATGATATGCTTGACTTTAAACTCATTTGAATGTAGAGGACATAAGGCGGGACTAAGAATTGAGGTATATTCGAATCATAGGAGCCAGTCATTACGGATATACTTATATTGGTGATATTATTATTGTGATCAAGGAAGTAGCACAAAATTTGCCTCTAAAAATATTATAAGTGATTAAAATTGTAATTATATATATGTAAAGGTCATAGTGACCTTTGATTAAGGAGGAAATCTAAAAGAAACTCGGAACTTTTGGTCTGATTGCCTATTTGACTAAAATAATTTCATGCGTTAAAATTTTATTTTGAATTTGATAAGAATAGAATTGGCAATGTTAGAATTGATGAGTCAAAATTGTGTTTGAACATAAGTTTGAATTGAAAATCAAGGAAAAGTTGAGATGAGGTTAAATACACATTAGATGGATGAGCAATGATCGAAAATTGAAGCTAAATGCGAGGAGGGATATGGAAGCATGTAAAGTTTAAGGTAAAGGCTTAATGTTTGCCCTCATTCTCATTATTCCCACGATATATATGTTATAATAGGAAGACTAATAGGCTGAAGTTTCTAAGTTAGGAAGGACTCCTAAACTTCTTCAATCACAATCAATATTTGCCACAATTAATCTTCTTCAATCACAATCAATTACTCCTAAACTTCCTCAATTACAATCAATATTTGCCACAATTAATATTTGCCTAAATTATCTCAACATCCTCCCTCAAGTTGGAGCATTAGGATCCAAAATGCCTAACTTGTGAAGAAGATAATCAAACTGTTTCTTGCCAAGAGCCTTAGTAAAAATATCGGCCAATTGTTCTGTTGTAGGAACATACGTCAGAGCAATCAAATCGTCCATTATTGCATCACGAGTAAAATGACAATCCATCTCTATGTGCTTCGTTCGTTCATGAAAAATTGAATTTTTAGTAATGTGAAGGGCAGATTGACTGTCACAAAAAAGTTTAATTGCCTTTGGATGGTGAACCCCTAAACTCAATAACAACCTTTTTAAACACTTAAGCTCGCAAGTAATGGCAGCTATGGATCGGTATTCTACCTCTGCAGAAGAATGTGAAACTGTATGTTGCTTCTTTGTCTTCCATGAAATAGGTGAATGACCTAGAAAAATAAGCCATCCTGTCAAAGACTTGCGAGTAATGGGGCATGGCGCCTAATCAGAATCACACCAACCCTGTAAAGACAAATCACTATCTACATATAATAGAATGCCTTGACCAGGTGTACCTTTTAAGTAATGAACAACTCTCGAGGCCGCCTCCTAATGCTCAACACGAGGCGTATGCATGAATTAGGACAAAATATGCACCGAGTGAGCAAGATCCGGACGTGTAACTGCCAAGTAAATTAGGCGGCCCACAAGACGACGATAGGCTTCCGGATCGAACATCAACTCGCCATTTGCTAAGCCGAGTTTATGGTTCTGCTCAATGGGAAAGCCAGATGGCTTTGCTCCCAATAGACTTGCTTCAGATATAATATCGAGTGTATATTTTCGTTGGCATAAGAATAAACCAGAAGAACTACGGGCTACTTCAATGCTAAGGAAATATTTCAAAGAGCCAAGATCTTTCATTTTAAAATAATCACTAAGATAGGCTTTAAAAGACCGTATAGCAGCGGAATCATTCCCAAAGATAATAAGATCATCAACATACACGAGCACATTGAGCTGCATACCTCCTTTAGTGTAGGTGAATAAAGAATAATCAGAGTAAGATTGTAAGAAACCATACCTTTTCAAAGCTGTGACTACCTTAGCAAACCAATACCTTGGAGCCTGTTTTAACCTATACAAAGACTTAAGCAGATGGCACACCATATTAGGATTGGAACACCTAAAGCCTGGAGGAAGTTTCATGTATACCTCCTCCTCAAGATCCCTATGCAAAAAAGTATTATGAACATCCATCTGATGAAGTTCTCAATTTTTGGAAGCTGCAATAGTAAAAAAAGCCCGAACAGTAGTCATTTTTGCAACAGGAGCAAAAGTTTCTGTGTAATCAATGCCAGCTTCCTGATGATTTCCAAAAATAACTAATCTGGAGTTAAGGAGTTCAATATCCCCATTGGAAAAATATTTAATCCTGTAAACCCATTGACTGCCCAAGGCACGTTTTCCAAGATGAAGAACTTCCAAAGTCCAAGTACCATTATATTCCAATGCTCGTATCTCCTCTTGCATAGATTCTTTCCAACCAACATCCTTCATGGCCCCCTTAAAAGACCGGGGCTCCTTACTAGAAACAATAGCTGCAAGAAATTATCGGTAATTCACAGAGAAATTGCCACAATTTATATATTGTGCTATAGGATAAGGAGTACCTGAGGAATGCTGTGGAGACAGAGTAGAGGGAGATGGACTTTTAGCGACGATAGTATGAGTAACAAAATCTCGTAACAAAACAGATGGGAATTTATCCCTCATACCACGACCCATTTCAATAGGCTTATCAAACTGCTCAAAAGACCCAGACAAAGTAGTACGTTGAGGTGAAGCAATGTTAATAGGTTGCTGCATGGGAGCCTCGGTATTTGGGCTCAAAGAAAAAGGCAACTGCAATATCTTATCTTGGTGGGACGTTGATGTTTGCTCATTAAGGGGGTGGGCCTGCATGGATTAAGGAGGTAGCAAAGGTGAATTTGTTTGGGCTTTTTGTGGTGTGGTATGGGTTGCAGACTGTTGTGACTCAATTTCCTCAATTATATGATCATCAAAATTAGAATGCACTTCCTCATGTATAGGCACAATATTTTTTAGCACAATATTCGTTGCATCCGTATCAATAAATGGAAACACATCTTCAAAAAATTTCACATCACGAGAAATAAATAATTCCTTTGTATCAAGATCAAAGAGTTTCCATCCCTTCTTTCCAAATGGATATCCCAAAAAAACACATTTTCTACTTTGACTAGCAAACTTATCTCCCTTTATCTTTTGATTATGAGCAAAGCAAAGGCAACCAAAAGTACGAATGGCATTATAGGAAGGAGAATTACCAAAAAGAATTTCATAGGGAGTTTTATTATTTAATAAATGAGAAGGAGTACGATTAATTAAATGAGCAGCAGCAAGAACACCCTCCCCAAAAACAAAATTGGCAAAATGGCTTGAAACCTCAAAGCCCTTCCTACTTGTAGAATATACTTGTGTTTCCTCTCAACTGGCCCATTTTGTTGCGGAGTTCCCATACATGAAGTTTGGAACAAAATACCAGTTGTAGTAAAATAATCACGTAAGCAATTAAATTCAGTGCCATTATCACTTTGAACAACCTTTATTTTTTGAGAAAATTGTCTTTCAATTATTGCAATAAAAGACATAAATATTCGAAAAACCTCAGTTTTATCAACTAGTAAATAAACCCACACAACGCGGAAAAAATCATCCACCAAAGTCAAAAAATAACGAGCTCCACAAGAGGAAGAATGCTTGTAAGAGCCCATAAATCACAATGTATTTTCTCAAAAATTCTAGTTGCCTTATTGTCACTTAAAGGAAATTTATCTCTAGGATGTTTACAACGGAAACAAACTTCACAAGCCTTATTTAATCTACCCTTAGAATTTATAATAGGAGGAAGTAACTTCACTACTTTTTCAGAAGGATGTCCTATTCGTTTGTGCCACAATTCCATTGTAGATGTTGTCCCGTTCACTGATACATGTTGCATCGAATTAACTTCTCTGAAATAGTAAAGTCCATCCCGCCTAACACTCGTTCCAATTAGCTTCCTCATTTGGTCCTGTATAGCACACATATAAGAGTTAAATTAGACAATGCACTATATATCATCATTTAGTTGTGAAACCAAAATTAAATTGCAACTCAATTTTGGCACATAAAGAACATGTTTAAGAGTAATTTTGTCCGACAAACGGACTGAACCCTCTTGCGTTGCAACTACTGTTTCACCGTTGGGAAGACCAACTGAACAATCAAAAATCTCCTGAGTATCAAACAACCATGTAGCGTCACCAGTAATATGATGTGTTGCCCCTGTATCAATGATCCAAAATTTGTCATCGAATTTACCATTTAAACGATCATCAGGAATTTTTGTATTACCAAAGAGCCCAGCAATGGCTTGCCACTGCTCTGCCGAGAAGATTTGTGGTGAGCCAGAGTGTCCAGCACTGCCAGAAGACCCGGCAGCAACATGTAACCCAACAGTCTCGACGTTGGCAGTAACTGCATTGGTATGAGCGTTCCCGCGCCCATGACTAGATGGTCTGCTGCGGCCCACATCTCCTCCGTCAATCTTTGCTTGGTTTGGCCACCATTCCGAGTAGCCAGTTAGTTCAAAACAATGAGAGACCTCATGACCATTCTTGTTGCAGTGAGTACAAACAAGGTGAGACCTCTCTAGCTTTTCCACCTTGCCTCGCCCCTTGCTACCACTTGAACATAAAGTAAAGGCCATAGTATTAGAGGGCTGCTGCTCTGCAATAGTTAATTTAGCTAGACGGACTAGCTCGTCCTAAATAACCAACTGGTAAGCTCGATCAAGAGACGATAAAGGATTATGGTTGATTATTTTATATTTATTCGATACACAGTTTTATAATTATTTTATATATCGTTGATTTGTATGGATACATTATATATTGTGTTATTTGTTAATATATTACTGTTAAGAAATTATTATTATTGTTGCTGTTGTTGTTAGTATTTATATAACTATATAATATTTTTAGATCTATTTTTACTTATTGAGTTGCAAGGTTACCTTTGTTTTCTTCTCAGATTGTCATAAAAACTCTTACAATGTTATATATCTTCACTTTTTGAGATTGAGGCTTGACACACAAGCTCCATCTCCATGAATCATCATATTTTATTTTTCATATATAATTAGCTTTGACATAAACCATGACATATTTTTGTTATACAAATATATTATTGTTGAGACACATAACTTTGTAACATGAGATACAATAATCATCAAGCATGATAATTCTTAATTTCACAAAATTTATCTCGAATTATACCGAGGACTCAAGTCTGATCCTGTGATAAGCACTTCTATAGAGGATGAACGTCCCTTTATTATGTCGTGGTTGCATGGACAAGTCAACGATACAAGTAAATGTTGAATTGGCATCCAATTCGAAATTTATATAAAAAATGTTCAAAGAAAGCGTTGATTAATTGGATGTTCAAATTTAAAAAATGCTAATGTCTTTGCTAAGTTAGTTAATCCCTTCCCTTGACCAAAGAATTTTATAATTAACATGTTAATATTAATAAAGTTTCTTCTGAATTATTGGCTGTAATTTTTTTATACCAAAAAAGTTTGTCGTGTAATTTTATTCTTTTTTTTTAAAAAAGATTTAATTTTTAACCACCACGCTTTTATATATGAATAATAGAAACAAATAAAACATATTTGAAAGGGCTACAAAAATATGAAGCAGCGTGTACAACAAACCAGGCCTCTCCAGCCTTTTATTGATATCAAGAAAAGAGTAGTCCTTGGATGAAATTAACTGGAGAGTAAACATTCAAACAATTGTGCTTCATAGGCATCGAATGGTTAATTCTCCATTGAGTTGCATGGCGTTTTGATGTTTGCTTGCTTCCCCTGCCTTTCGGAAAAGACTACTCTTACCTTTTTGGAAGAGACCTTTCGATACATGCACAACATCACGAAAGAGTTGGAAGTGGTGCCAAATAAACAAGATGGCTGGAGTGGTACCAAACGCAGTAACGAGAATAGGAATCCATAAACTTCTTTCAGTGAAGATAATGAAAAACGTTGTAGAAAACACAACCATCATCGCTACTATTGATATGAAAAGTGCTATCAGTCCAATACGCATCTTTCTTGGCAACAACGAAAGGAAATCCTCTTCTGCATATCGCGAAGTGAGAATTGATAAGAAACTTACTATTGAGATAGACGAGAATACTAGCGCTATGGCATCTGATATAGCAAATATCTTGAACCAAACATTTTGAAGGAAAAAGGGATGCCCAGTGTCCTGTTTGTTGCCTCCGGGTACCGTGAAAGCTGCGGCGAAAACCACTGTGGCAATAAGTGTTGCCACAAGCATACCAGATGTTGCAGTATTTTTCATCCATTCCTCACCTTTTTCCCTTAACGTTTCATGCTGCTCCGCAAATAAGGCTCTAGGAGTCAACCCCCGTTTGTTTTTAGCTTCGACAAGCGTTGGTTGAACAACTTTAGTCACTTCCTAGAGTTCAATGTAAGTTCCGAAACATCTCGTCAATAATGAAAGAAATAGTAATATAATGGCATATATATATATATATATATACATAAATTATTCAACTAAGATATTTGTATTAAGAGTGAGGTCATTTACTTAAAAAGAAAAAATTTCCCATACCCTAAAGTTTCATAAAAAAGTAAATGAAATGTGATGTCATAAAACAAAAACATCGGTTTGTATAAATTCATGGTCATGGATTTGGGAAGGATTCAAACTCATGGCCTACACATTAGAAGAAAAGGTGCATGCTAAACTCGTGTATAAATATATATAATAGCTAATGTGCAGTTTGTATGAATTGTATAATACCAGTAGTTTGTAGTTATATATTAAGGAAAAGTTTTTCTGTTATCGTAGAAGAGGGCTAAATATCTGACCTTAAACCACAATAGCTCACGTTGCAATTGGAGAGCTGCTCCCGGTACTACATTCAGTCGATCTGGTGGAGGCAACATTCCAGCTAAATGCAAAATATTGTTGTTTTTTCTATCTTTGAACGAAACTATTAAATCCTTGGTTGAACCCATCTCATGTATGAGCTTGAAGATGTCCTCCTGACGATTCAAAACAGCAATATGAAATATGGTATACTTATTTTCATCGACTTTCCATACCAGATCAGGATATTCACAGATAAGTATGGAAAGAAACTCAACGTTTCCTTGCTTTACAGCATCAGATATTAGCCGGGCAGGGGATACAATTAGTTCTGATATTTCTGAGTCAGTCAACTTTAATATAACCCTCTCCCAAAGACATTCGACTAATTCAAGTGCCTTCAGCTTTTTATTTTCTGTTTCTTTGGCTCCTGAAACTTTGGATTGTAAAACCCAAAACAATACATAATTAAGATAGCTAAAGTGTGGAAACGTATCTGAAATGTTCTAGAATTAAGAGGACTAACCAAGATTAAAGCATCTCCTGAAAAATCTTGGCTTTGGATTAGAGGGTGATAGATGCTTCCGAGCCAAGACATGCAGTGCTGTCTCACCATTTCCATTGCGAGCAGTGGCTAACTCTGAATGATCCTGGAGCAACTTATGTGCAACATCTGAGAACAAAATGTTCACAACAATGAAACAAATCCAGTTTCATACTTATTCTATAGGTTCATGTGTTTGACTAATAATTTAAAAATGTGTCTCAATATTTTCCACCTAGCGCGCTAATGATTTCACCAACCGTACATTAGTTTGATTGTGGCAAATGATATCAATTTCTGAGAGTAATTGCACAATGACAAAATAGTAGTGCTTACCATACAACTCATTGTTTATCAAAGTGATGAGTAATTCAATGCGATCCACTTCATCTAAGTCATCTTTAGTTTCTTGATAAAGATAGTCTACCATTTCTTTATGGCCTAATGATGCAGCCAGGTCAATTGGCAACATTGCACTATCATCTGCCACCTTAGCTATGGCTTTGTTTTTATTCATCATCACCTTGGCAAGTTCCACCATTCCGGACATAGCAGCAAGAATAAAAGCTGTAGCTCCAACATCATTTTTTTGAGCTAAATCCTCGTCATTCATCATTTTCGAAAGTTCCTTCACAAAATCAGTATGCTTTGCTGCAGCAGCAATGTGAAGTGCAGTGTCTCCTCTTTTTGAGATCCTAATTCGAATATCATTTTTGTGTACCTCAAAAATACCTTTGGCTGCCTCCCAGTCTCCGTTTAGTGCAGCACGATACAATTTTAATCGTCTAGTTCTTGTTTCTTCTGTAAAATTGAACATATACGAGTTAATAAGTTAATAGGTCAATGACATATAGAGTGGATCTACGTGTTCCTAGGAATTTTATAATTTATAGAAAATCAAAATCTGGTACTTGTTTTTTAACTTTTGTTCGTTTAGAAATATGGTATTCTTTATTATGAAATAAAATCTCAATTTCATAAAAAATTTAGAAATTCATATTATTTTAGGTTTTTGTTAATATAAAAAAAGGTTGCTGACCCTAAAATTTATTGAGTTGATGTAAGAAGTGAGATTGAGATTAACATAAATAATAATAGAAAATTCTGCAATATAGGCCAATTAGGCCTTAAAAAACTTGTGCCTTGAGCCCTAGTAGCGATTACCACATCAATAGTGGGTTCCCTAACCCTAAGAGAATGGGCAATAAGAGTCAAGTTGATCCTTGAATTTGGGTTACACTATGACAAGAGTGTCACGCGATTGAGTAGGGGAGAATATCACATCTCACATCGAATAGAAATTGAGTATATCTTAGATATATAAGGATGGGTATGCAGAATTATCTAACAGACTAATATTTTTTGTCAATTGCAAGCGCCTAGCCCGTGACAATAGATACTACTAAGTTTAATTGTAGAATCCTTTAAGGAGTGAAATTTATCCTTATTCCTTTGATTATAGTTTATCTCGAGATTTTGGAGCTATAATTTCTTTTTAAGATATTATTGCTTTCCTAAATAAGGGAATAAGGGGAACAAGAATTAATAATCTCATAATTTTTATTGTTTATTTATATGAAGGTAGTTGTTGTTATATTATTTATATATAGAAAATTAAATCTATTAAACATAACAATTACTTTAGGGGATACCCTGTTCTAATGGCTCAGAATTGGGTAAAATAACTGTTGTTGAAGCTCTTGACACGAGGAATATCCTCGGCTCGATTTTATGAAAGTTTGTTGTCTTTTTATTCTTTTAGATATTATTATTATTATTATTATTTTAAAAAAGTAGGAATGTTGCCTTTTATTTATATTCTTTATTTTTTGAGGATCAATATGTTTAACAAAACTCAAATTTTACTAAAGTAATGATATCTTGATTATTTTAGGATTTGGGGTACGTATAAAATAGGGTTAGCAACTCTAAATGAAGGTTTTAAAAAAAATCGATCTATTTTTAGTGAATAAAACTTTATTTCAGGTTTTCGTTTCTTAAAAACATCTGTGGTGTTTCGGGCTTTATGCCAAATGTATGAGTGCATATACTACCTATAATGCTTTATGCTTCTACTCTCAATCAGTTCAGTTCTTTTAAATAGTTCCTAAACAAGAAACGCCATGAAATAGCATATGAAATAGTTCCTAAACAAGAAACCCCATGAAATAGCATAGCATACCAGGCAATTGTTCAACCGATGAAGCATGGTTCCCACTCCTTGGCCACTTCGATGTAAAAATATCATCATCTGTCACGGTTTCAATATTCATTAATGAGTGTCAATACAAATAAAACAAAACAAATTGTTTAACAAGTTCAATCGTATAAACAAGTTTGTTTTCTGTTTTGGATTCATTAAAACAATTGTATTTCAATTAAAGAATGCATGCTTATATGATTTAGTAATCAATTATAATAACAACGAAACTACGTCAAAGTTTTATGAGAAACGGAATCGAATCCAAAATTTATTTTTCTATATATTTAAAGACCTAGGTTGAAGTGCATTATTTGAAAGCTCCAATGTAAAATTATATATCTAACCATGTTAAATGGCCCATATTGGTCACCCTCGTACTGCAGTAATAAAACTGCTATATTCCATTATATGGCTACTAATTATCATTCATCTTAACATTTGATAATTTATTTAAGATACAAGTTCTAGTTAATTAATTTCAAGGCATAAATATCTCATTTTGAAAAAGTATTGGCTTACGAACATACCTTTTTGTCGGTTGGTCTTTAATTCATGCTTCTTAGAAAATATCACTGCAAAAGCATTCCATGCTTCTTTGGGAGTCTCTGCATCTTCTATGTACTCTAACATCTCATCTTCAATCGTAGTCTTTAACACGTACATAACTTTTCCAGCTTTAACCTTCCAGTTCTCTAACGCGTTAGCATTTTCTGGCGGTACAGTTTCTTTACCACTAACTATTTTCCATAAATCTTGTCCTTCAAGGTAAGATTTTATGCAGCTTTCCCAAACATTGTAATTATGGTTATTAAGCTTTGTGACTCCACTTGTGGTACTTGTCAAGTCCACCATTGTGATTCTAATTCGGTCGAATAATGGCCCAATAGATTTACTGCTACAGTACTAAAATCAATTTCCAGCACAATCCCTGACCATCGTGTTGTACTCTTTGCAGTACTCCACCTACAGTCGTTAACTATTTCAGAATTTTTGGCAACACCTTAGTCCGATTCCTAATTGACTGCCTCACCTCTTATGATTGTCCATCTCTGAAACCACTTGTAGAAAATACACACCTTTTATGAAACTACCCACCCCTCAATTTCCATATAAACTTTAGGATAAATCTTAATTGTGACTTTCTTAAACTCTTATTGCAGCAAAACATTCTATTAAAATTTCAATATAATTTTCTTTTCTTAAAGAATATGTTCAAACTTGCAACTTAAAATATAAGACTTTTATAAATTTAACACAAGCAACCATACTTCTAAACTTCTCATGTCTTATTCACAACTTACAACTATCAACATCAATTGAAAATACATCTCTAGGACAGCGTTAACAACATAATGGCATTAAATATTCTAATAAACATAATACATAACCAAAGTCCAACATCTAATAGAATAAGTTACTATAGGCTAAAAATAACAGAGAGAATCACATGACTTACAAAATAACTTACAGTACTATCACGTAATCCACCTCAACTAGTTACTAAACTGAAAAAATCTATAACATCTCAAGAGGAAAATAATGAAGGGTGATTTTTTACAAACCAAGTGAATGGAATAATTTAAGGTAAATGAGAAACATAATAGACATAATAAAATAATAATAATAAATATAACTTTTATACTATTTTAACAAGTATGATATAAATATTTTAAAATCTCATGAAAAGCATCAAATTTTATTTGTTCATACTAATATGAAAAGGCTACCAAATTTAAAATGATCTGATAAATTCTTTTCAGAAACTAGTTCATACATAAATTTACGTCATGGAAATTAAATAGTTTTCTAACATTTTACACTAAATTAGTACCTAAGGGGAAATCTCATTGTACCTTGAATACTCCTCATGAAACCTTATCTTAAATTTTATACTTTAAACTCATAAATCATTTAAACATATTTCTATTAATATAGATGGTAATAATGTTATTTACAAATGTTTGAGAAGTTAAACCATAATATGAATAAGTTTTCATAAGGTAAGATAAATACTTGAATTAAATATATCTAAGAAATTTAATTAATTACGTAAAACAAATAATTTAACGAAAAATTAAATATTTATCATGTTTCATGAACTTTATAAAATAATGTATAATAAATGAAAATTTTAATATGATAAATAAATTATATATGTACTCATGTAATATAAATCCTACTAAAAAAAAGTGATGATGTTAAACGAAAACGCATTATTGGGACACATCACGTACAAGAACCTTCCAACTTATGGAATTGATGCGGACTTTATGGTTCGAGGTTCAAGTTATTTCACCTATCTCCTACAAGTCCTAAAACGAAGAAAAATATTAAATTATACTAATAATTTAGTGAACTTTGAAATTAGTGCAAAACTAAAAGGTTATGGTTTTTTTAAAACCCAAATCCTTTTTTTTTTATGAAATCCAACACTTCAATAGATATATGTAAGTGAAATTTTAAACTTGAGTGATGATCATACTCCCAAAAACACAAACATACTCTCTTATATTAATTTTCTCTCTCCAAAACATCAAGCACTAACATTTCTCTCAAATTAAAAAAGTTCCAACATTCTAATGTTCCAAATAATCTCTAAAACATCATCCACAAGCTATTTATATTAAAATAATTTGTATTTTTTTTTAATAAAAAGAGGGTTTTCAATGAAATTTACCTTAAATCTTCAATTGCCCTCCTCTTCTTGTCTCATCTTACGCATGTACAGAGTATATTGGCTTTTAAAGAGCAAAGTATTCATACACACAACCTAAATCCTATGTGTATGTACAGACGGTCCCCAAAGACCTGAATCTCATATCTCTATCTGAAGGGATGGTATTGTTTTGTGGTTTGAAAATCACTTCTATTTATGCAATTATAAACTCATGGAACCTTATCTCAAACTTTATGTTTTAAACTCATAAATCAGTTAAAGATATTGCTATCAATATAGATGATTTATAATGTCACTTATTAATATTTGAGGAGTTAAACCATAATATAAATGAGTTTTTCATAAGATAAGATAAATACTTGAATTAAATATATCCAAGATATTTAATTAATTACGTAAAACAAATAATTTAACTACAAATTTAATATTCATCATGTTTCAGGGACTTTATAAAATGATGTATAATAAATTAAATCTTTAATTTGAAAAATAAACTATATATACACACATATAATATAAATCTTTAATTTCAAAACACAAATCTCTCTCTTTTTATGAAATCCAATACTTCAATAGATATATATAAGTGAAAACATTAAATTTAAGTGATGATTATGCTCCCAAAAACTCTCCAGCACACTCTATTACACTTTCTCTCTCTAAAACCTTAGCACTAAAATTTCTCTCACATTAGAAAAGTTCCAACTTCTAAGGTTCGAATGCAAATAATCTCTAAAACATTATCCACAAGCCATTTTGGTTAAAAATAATTTGTAATTTTTCATAAAAATAGGGTTTTCTATAAAATTTATCATGGATCTTTAATTTTTGTTGTAATTTTTCATAAAAAGAGGGTTTTCTACAAAATTTATCATGGATCTTTAATTTCTGTTGTAATTTTTCATAAAATGGGGGTTTTCTTATAAAGTTATCAGGGATCTTCAATTTCCGTCTTTTCTTCCTCTCTCGCAAAAACAACCTCCTTTCACCTCCTTATTTCTTTTTCTTCTCCCTATTCTCTTCATCCACTTCTTTCTCTCCATCGAATTTAACTACAAAACCAAAAAAAACAAAGACCCGTTTCTTTCTATTAATTCATCTTCTTTTTTTTCCAACGATGGGTCTACAAGCCTCACAATTTTTTTAAAAATTAATATATATAATAATTAGATAATAATAAGTATTTTAAATTATATCTCAATTATATTTTAAAAAATAATATGTGACGTAAATATTAAATGTAATAAATGTTTTAAATTTTATATTATTTTATTATTAAATATTTATTTGATATAATATTTTTAAAATATAATTTAAAATATATTATATTACTCGCCGCATATTTAATAATATTATTATTGATCCCACATCTATAATTTAAAAGAATTAAGTAAAAAAATGGGAGTTATATTTTATTAATATAACAAAAGATACTTTTACAAAATTACTCAACCTACCGGGAGACAACTCGCACGACCATCAGTCACACAACGTGTAGAAGAGAGATGATGAAAACTAAAAAATCTAGAGTTTGTTGCATATTCTAGGGAGACAGTGCAAACAGAGATTTTTCACAAAACCATATGAAAATTCTTTGGCCATGCAAATGAGAGGCAGGTTGTTTAAAAATATAGTTTAACAAACAATGTCATTCAAAGTTATAGCGCACTGCATAACTCAAAACAATATCATTATTTTTTTCCACTAGGTGGAGAAAAACAGCAACTTCCCATATGCAAAATTCATGATTAGAGAGGAAACAATTCTACCAGCAGATTAACATTAAATAAATAAATAACTGTTGTAGTGTTTAAAGAGTTACCTCTTTATACACGCGGGGTTGCCATGGCAGCTCCAAAATTGAAATATGAGAAGAGAAGACCGAGAGGTAGCAGGAAATGAACAAAGATGAACGAGAACAGTGCAGCTTCTGCTGAGAACACAAGTGTAATTAAGTAAACGCTCATATTATACCACTGTTTTTTTTTTTCTTTAACCACGATTTGTTTTCGTTGACCAATATACTTGTTTGATGTTCACATCATCACATGGGGTTAGGTTTAATGGAGACAGCCCATTACAGCTATTTTTCTTGAACAGTTTTAATTAATTAAAATTTTATTTTAAAATATATAAAAACTGTGTTAATAAAAGAAAATAACATAAATAAAAAATAATGTTAAGTATTAAAATTTTTATTTTAAATCAAATTTTAAAATGACGTGTTAAATAAATATTAAATATAATAAATAATTTTAATATTTGTACTATTTTAAAAATTGAATAATGTTAAATATTTTAAAATTTTATTTAAAAATAATATATTCAAATAAATATTAAGTATAATAAATAATTTTAAAATTTATATTATTTTATTATTTAATATATCATTTTTAAAATATAATTTAAAATAAAAATTTTAAATACCTAATATTATTCTTCCAAAGTTATAACTCTAATTCTTCTACTACTTTTAATCATTTTATTATTAATATTAATTTTTTTTCATTACAAATTCTCAGCAGAGTTCACAATAAGTTAATAACATCATCAACTGAGAGCAATCGTAGAAAGCATACATATGTTTGTGTCTCTAATATATATATATATATATGTTTGAATTTCCTGCCACACGTAGTTTACCCTTGAACATCGGAAGATTAAAGATTACCCATCCATGATCGCGATTATGACTATAACATAAATTTTACTGTACCTATTTTTTTTTTCTATTTTGGCATTAATAAAAAAAATCTAACAACGATACCTATAATTAAAATAATGTGCTCTGTAATGTGAACGAAAGTCCACAAGAGAGACATTTCTTGGGGACACAAGAATCTTTGTTTATTATTATTTTTTTTAATAAACCATATTTGAAGAAGATGTGGTTTAAGAAATTAAATTAAAATAATCCAACATGAAATTATCTCATGTGACGTCTTCCTCAAGTCAACATAATATAAATTTATTGTTGAGTTCTAGGTCAAGTTATAACAATTTAGAATTAGCTTGCATGTCAGTGAATTATTAATGCTCTGATAGCTTCCATATGAATACGAAATGAAACAAAGGAACAATATGAATAAAAACAGAATCATTTTTATCGGCCGATCACGTCCTCAATTATATCACAGTCGATTGATTAATTTATTTTAATTAAATCAATCTTACCGATGACTTCAACAACTGCTACCATTTTTAATATATACAATGCTTTTACCCACATGATGCATTGACGATGCCTTGGTTTGTAGTGGGTGACGTAAGACTTTGCTGAGGTCAGCAGCCTAGCATAATGTGAAATCTATTGTGAAATATTTATATAAATCCATTTGTAAATTAACAAGTGGCAGTTAGAGAGAAGAAAACTGAAGAAATGGCAAACGCGCTACCTGCTTGAATTTTGAATATTTATTTTTAAAAATTATTATAAATTAAAATGACTATAATTATTAATGTGTGATATTATATTATTAATATATTTTATATCATTTAAATATATTAATAATATAATATTTTATTTTTATAATCTTTAATTATATTTTTTTATGTATAATGTTATTTTTTTATTTTATAATAGAATAGAGTTTATATAAAAACTTGTATTGTTTAATATACACTGAAATATATTCATTATATTTCTTAAATAGTATCAGAATTTTGACTTTTTTCATTGTTACTTTACTTAACCAGAGATTTACATGTATTTTGTTTTCAAAAAAAATTCGTCGAAAGTCCATTGGAGTTTAGCCGCAAAACCTCCAAAAATCGCGGGAAGGTTGCTATGTTAGACATTGCTTACCCCAAAATACTCATACACCACTAGCCGTTCCAATGTCGTCGAAAACTCGCCGATCAGAGATTAAAAGAATTCTACATGCATCTCTTGAAGGTCTCTGTCGCCAGTTACTGCCACTTCAAATCTCGGTAGTTATACGGCGCTGTGAACGACACTGCTTGTCTAAGAGAATTCTCAGTCTTCAATGGTTCAAATGTCGTTGGATTTATGTCGAACAGAGGTAAAAAACCACCAGGCTTTTTAATATTTGGAGGTCAGATCGCAATTTTCTATATTTTTTGGTAATTTTATAATTGTCAAACATTTTAGGGTTATTTTATAATTATTATATTCTTTAGGGATCATTTTAAAATGATGAGAGTCGCTTTGTAATTATTAAAAGTGTTAAGGTTAAATTACAATCTTTAAAAGATAATGACAAAATTATAATTATTAAAAGTTTAGAGGGCTAGATTATAAATGAAAAAGTTGAATAGGGAATTTATTTTTCAAAAATAAATCAGATGTTTATCAATATATTCATATTTTTCAATGGGATTTTTTTGAAAATCACTACACTAGCACAAATCTCTCTCATTAATATCAACTATTATAAAATTTGTATCTCTTTTGAAAAGAACCAAGATAATCCATCATCGACTTTCATTCTCAGATGCTATTTATTTGGAACTAATTGGCTCTTTTATAACCAATTTAGAATAATAATGATGATGCTTAAGTCTTCATTGTTCACCGAGATCATCAACATCCGGTTTAGTTTCTCATGGCTCTACAAGATAAATTTAAGTCTACTCTTGCTTCTCTACTTGATCAGAGGCCCTTACCCATTTTGTATTAGGTTATTGCTAATCTTATCTTTGAAGAAATAAGAGAAACAAGATTTGTTATTCTTCAGCAAGTTTGTACAAATATAGTACTTGTCATCTCGCAACACAAATCTAGCAGCTCCATCAACACAAGATGTGTCGTTATTACCACTTATCTGAACATGCAGTTTTCACTTATCTGATATGTAAAGGTAAAAATTGTCAGAAAATTAGACCTGGTCATTTTGAAAAAGATTATCCTAAAAGCAAACAGTCTCAGGGTGCTACTTCTATAAGGCTTTAATCATTCTCTACTGCTAATAATGCCTAAGATACTGCCAATTCCTCTTCTACTTTAACCAGTAATCTTGAATCTTTACTTTGTCAACTTTTATAAACTCTGGTAATCCTTTCATTACTGCTTATTCTATTATTTTAGGTAACTCCTGATATTTTGATTATATATAATGCAATCATATGACTTCTGATTCCACTATTTTCTCCAATAAATCTCATGCTTTCTATTTACTTTTTATTCAAACTACTAATGGATCTTTTATGAATGTTAATCATGTTGGTCAGATGTCTTGCTCTAGTCTTTCTTTATCTTATACTTTACTTACACCTAAACTCACATTCAATCTTCTATCTGTCGATCAAATTTGTGAACTTGGTCTTAACATTCTATTTACTACCTCTAGGTGTTAGGTGTAGAATCCAAAGATAAGTCAAACATTTGGGATAGGCCGTAAAATAAGTCATCTATATGAGCTCATTTTTTTACATTTGCCATATTCATCCCCATCGTCCGCTGCATCTACCACTCCAACATCATCACTCTATCTCTGGCATTCTCGTTTGGGTCATATCTTAATAAGTCGAATTCGTTCTCTAGTATCTAATAGCTATTTAGGAAATTTCTTTGATAATAAAGATGACTGTTTGATTTGTTATTTAGCAAAATAACCAACTTTGTCTTTTAATAATAGTACTACTATTTCTTATGCTCCTTTTGATATTATACACTATGATATTTATGGTCCATCTCCCAATGTTACTATAGGTGGATCTCGATACTTTGTTATTTTCGTTGATGATTATTCTTGATATACATAGTTATTTATCATGAAATAAAGATCTAAACTTACCAAAATTTATTATGATTTGTTCGAATGATTAAAACACAATTTTCTTGTTCATTAAGATCTTTCGTACAGATAATTTCATGGAATATAGAGATTCAGAATTTTTAAATCTTTTACAGGATGTGGTATAATTTGCCAAAGACCTTGTCTTAGTACATCTCAGTAGAATGAGAGAGTCAAACGAAAACACAGACATATTCTTAACACAGTTCGTGCTTTTCTCATCTCTGTTTCTTGTCCTAAACAATTATAAGATAAAACTGCTTTAACTGCTGTATATACAATCAATCGTATCCCTTCTCCTGTTATAGAGAATAAGTTACTGTATAAGCATCTATATAGAATCCCTTCAAATTATAGTCTCCTAAAAATTTTTTATCGTGTTTGTTTTATTTTACTTAAAAAACATGAACAACCAACTTCAAATAGTAAAGAAGGTAGAAAGAAGCTTCAATGAATGGTTTTTCTTTTTAATTTTTATGAAAAATAATTATTTTGAACGTTTATTACTTAAAAGAGTTTAAACCAAGGATAAGAGTTAGCAACGCTGAGAGTTATACATACTAAGAGTAAAGACTACTAAGAGTTAATAGGTTATAAGAGTCAACAAAATTTAAGGAGTTAGAGTCTTGTCAGTAACAAGACAAAGACTTAAGGGTATACTAATAATGACATAGTTGCAAAGAGTTGCAAAAGATGCTATGGGGGTGCAATTCAAGTGTTGAAATGCTAAATCGAATGAAGAGAGCTACAATGTTGGATGTTGAACACCACGGCATTGGGGTTTCCAGGCTCCAGAGTTGCGACATTCATACTTAGCATCGCGGTGTTAAAGGTTCTCCCTCCAGCGCCACAACTGGTAGTTATAAGAGTTAATAGTCTGCATTATAAAC
Organism: Ailanthus altissimus; assembly: GCA_946807835.1. Classification (NCBI taxonomy): domain Eukaryota; kingdom Viridiplantae; phylum Streptophyta; class Magnoliopsida; order Sapindales; family Simaroubaceae; genus Ailanthus; species Ailanthus altissimus. The sequence goes on along the minus strand of OX327690.1, from coordinate 1,401,027 downwards.
TAAGATCATGTTTTTCTGTCTTAGCAACCATAATAGTATCTCTACAAGTGGAAGATTAGTTGTGTTTGCACGAAATAAATGACTAATTAAGAAATCATCTTCCTATGAGATGAGGATTAGTATTCAAAAAATCTCTCATAATTAAATTGAATTTTATTATATTATGTGATAGTGTTTTATACTGGTATGTCTTCTCAATACTGTTAATGTGTTTTAGAGTGTATGCATGTAATTGTGTATATATTGAAAAATTAAACAAATGTATCATATACATGAATTTCGTAGTGGAATTAAGTATGTAATCAACATATACACATTAATTTAAATTGTTAACAATTTAAGATTATGAAAACATACCTTTAAAGACCTCCGGTGAAAATTTTCAATTCGGATTTTTCTTACCTCCAACTTTGAGCTCATCTTGAAGTAAACTTTTATTCAATTTTAGTTCACGACAATTCGATAAGATTGTGAAGTTAGAATAACAGCAATTTAATCTCCAACAACAAGGTTTATATTATTTAAAAGAAAAATAGGAAGAATTTGTTTCTCCTTCTCTCTAGTTTTTCTTATAACTCTTTGTTCAATGAAAAAATCTCAAAAACCAAACTCTTCTTTTCCCTCTTAACACTTGCACGAATTTTGATTCACATTAATTCATCAAAAAAAAATCCAACTATTTTTAGTACTCTCAACACTTCACAAATGCTCCACCAAAATTAGATTAAATGGCCAACTATCAAAAATAACTTTTGGTGACTATTTTAATGGTGTAATAAAATTGATCATTAATTCTACAAAATAGTACTTCACTTAATTTAATTTAATTCTATAAAATAGTACTCCACCAAAATTAGATTAAATGGTCAATTATCAAAATAATTTTAGTGGGTATTTTAATGGTCTAATAAAATTTACCATTAATTCTACAAAATAATACTCTACTTAATTTAATTAATATTTCTCAAATTACGTATGTTTTCCATTTAGGAACAAAACAATGGATAAATAAAATTATTTATTTTATTTGTTAAATCATATTTATTTAATTATTCAAAAACTATTTGAATAATTAATATTTATTTGATTTGATTTGACTAATAAGGTTAATGTGTTAATTCATGGAATAAAATTATGCCACTTGTTAATATCTAATTAGTTAACAACTCTTGTCAACTAATTAAATGATATATTTAACATTTAAGTTTAGACAAGTGTACAACCTGAAGAATCTTGAAATATATTTTCAGTTTACTAGAATTTCTAGGATAGAACTGTTCAGTTCATTATGTTGCTCCAGTCCACAAAGAATACACTTCATATTATAAAACTTTCTAAGTTCATGCCCGAATTGTCATATAAAACTCTTTCATATGTCAATGAATGATGCCCCACACACATATTACAAAGCAGCGCGTTAGACCATATAAGCTGAGATTATAACATATTCATATAATCCCTCAATTATTTATATCCAAGTAGAGTAGAGATATAGATCAACACCGTCAAATGTCCATATGCCCGACTGAAAGCTTATATCCAGAATTGTATTTTAATAAATAATATTCTCAAACACTTTTGTAATATTATTTATTCTTAGGGTTAAACTCTTTTCTCAGGAATTACTGCTTATGGCCATAAGACTTTTTCAAATATAATCTTAGAGTATTAAGATATAATACTCACCCAAATGAGCTGATGAATCCCATATGTATACACACTAGACTCTACAAGCATCAGACCATGCCCAGCGACACCTAGCAGCCAGTCTATAAAAGGTTTCTAACATGTATGGAACCAAAGTATGGTGGATCACTCACAAGTTCACTGTGGCACTCAGGTCAAAGGACCACAATACTATTCAACTCAAAAGACCCTCAATTGACGGCTTTATGGGATATTTATTGGAGATATTTGTGAGTCTGTTCAGTATTTAATCCTTACTGAATACCTGTATCTCTATACGAGCTTCCACTAAACTCATGGTTTGTTGAGATTAACCATCTGAACCATTCAGATATAGACATACATTGATCTATATATATTTATTAAGGTATTCATTGATAAACTAGCATCAGTGAAGATAGATCAAGAACATAATATTTGAAAACATATTTGTATAATAACATTTCCTAGCACTATTTGTAACTCTTTACAACTACGTCATTACTAATATATTCTCAGGTTTTTATCCCATTTCAGAGAAGGCTCTAACATTGTAGATATCGCAGACTCTTATATCTTGATAACTCTTATCAGTGTCGACTCTTAGCATTTTTAACTCTCAGTGTTGCTAATTCTTAACACTGATCTAAACTCATTTAGACCCAATCTGAACTTTTTCAGACCATAAAATATCTGAAATGTTACAAGCATTTTACCATATATAAAATATAATTAGCAATTTAATGAAATGATAATACTAGTATAAATATTAAGCAAATATTCATACACAAAAGGATGACACGTAAGTACAAATTTCAATAACTCCCACTTGCTTTAATGCTATTTACGATGGTATCTAATGCCCATTGACTCTACATGTCTTTCAAATACTTTTGGAGTTAACGCTTTAGTAAGTGGGTCCACTATATTATTTATAAAATCTACTCTACAAACTATTACATCTCCTCTAATCAAGATTTCTCTAATGATATAATATTTACTTTCCACATGCTTAGACTTTCAGTGTGCTCTAGGCTTTTTAGTTTGTGCAATGGCTTCGTTGTTGTTGTAAAACAATGGTGTAGGATCTATTGCACTTGAAATTATTCCAAGTTCAGTGACAAATTTGCGTATTCACACTGCTTCTTTTGCTGCTTCTGAGGTTACAATATATTCTGCCTTTATTGTGGAATCAATTATGGACGATTGTTTGTGCTCTTCTAACTAACTATGACACTGTTAAGAATGATTACATATCTAGATATAGACTTTCTATTATCTAAATCAGACTGAAAGTCTGAATCTGTGTATTTTCTCACTTGTAAGTCACTTTCTCCATATATTAGAAATTTGTCCTTAATACCTTTAAGATACTTAAGAACATGTTTCATAGCCATCCAATGGCATTCACCTGGATTAAACTAATATCGGCTTGTAACACTTACAGCTGTACTAATGTCAGGTCTTGTACAAATCATGGCATACATCAAGTTTTCTACAACTAATGCATATGGTATGTTCGACATTCTAACTTTTTCATCTTTATTTTGAGGACATATCTTCCTCAGAAGATGAACGCTATATCTAAAAGGTTAATGTGTGAATTATTCATATTTTATTTAATTATTCAAAACCTATTTGAATAATTAATATTTAAATTATTTAATTTTATTAACAAAGTTAATGTGTGAATTCATGATAAAACAATTCATGGACCAAAATTATGCAACTTGTTAACATATAATTAATTAACAACTCTTGTCACCTAATTAAATGATATACTTAACGTTTAAGTTGAGACAAGTGCACATTGCGAGGAACCATGAAATATATTTTCGGTTTGCTAGAATTTCTAGGATAGAACTATTTAATCTATTGTGCTGCCCCAGTGCACAATGAGTACACTTCATATTGTGAGACTCTCTAGGTCCATGCCTGAATTGTCATATAGAACTTCTCCATACGTCCGTGAATGATGCCCCACACACACGTTATGAATATTACAAAGCGGTACGTTATACCATACAAGCTGAAGTTATAACATATTCATATAATCCCCCCTTCATTTATATCTAAGTATAGCAGAGTTATAGATCAACACCGTTAAATCTTCATATGTCTAACCGAAAGCTTATCTTTAGAATTTTATTTTAATAAATAAAATTTTCAAACACTTTTGTAATATTATTTATCTCTAGGGTTAAACTCTTTTTCTGAGAATTACTGCTTATGGTCATAAGACTTTCAGAAATATAATCTTAGAGTATTATGATATAATAGTTACCTTAATTAGCGGATGAATCTTATATATATGTACATCAGACTCTATGAGCATCGGACCATACCCAACGACATCCAATACTCGGACCATGAAAGATTTCTAAATGAAACTTCTAAAGCACTTTGTGTATAAAACTAGTTGCTAATTCTATTATTGTTTAAAAAAGAAATTGACAGTTTAGTCTTTAAAGTTTTGTCGGCGAGCTCATTTTATTTTTAATATTTTAAAAATTATTAATTATGTCTTTTAAGAATTTGTTTACTATTTTTTTATATTTTTTATTTTTAAATCTTTTGTTAAATTAGTGAAGATAGAGAATTGAAATTATGGACATTAATATTTATTAGAGATGGAACAATAAATAAATAAATGGAATTTGTATAGAGTACACATGCCATATAAAACAACTTAGTGAATTTATATCTAATTTGCATAATAATTCAATTTAACTTATTTTATTTGCTTTTGATGCAAATACATCATTTCATTCATCTAATTTGATACAACCAACCCAAATTCAATCTATTTTTCAATTGATTCTTAACATATTTTATTTTTTAAAAATTTTAACTAATAATACAAAACCTTAATTTTTGTTTGTTTGATTTGATAATTTTATCTTATCATTATATTTGAAAAATATATGCAATTAAATTTGTAAACTTATGATTTTGTGAACAATATGATTTTACAAACAGTAAGAAAAAAAAAAAAAAAAAACAACAACACGGATTTGACTATCCATTGATATCCATGGTATTATCCACCAAGTGGATACCTATAAATCTACATCCACACCCAAAAATTGCCATCCTTAAATTAGAGCTTGTCTTTCAAAAAACAATTTTGTGGTGAGAAGAAATGAGGAAGAAAAGTCATTTTATAGATTTGTAAATTATTTTTTTATCCAATTTTAATTTAAAGACTTAAAAATTGGTGTATAAACTAGTTGCTAATTCTATTATTATTTATAAAAGAGATTGACAGTTTAGTCTTTAAAGTTTTGTTGACGTGCTCATTTGGTTTTTAATATTTTACAAATTACTAATTATGTCTTTTAAGAATTTGTTTACTACTTTTTTTGCTTATTTTATTTTTAAAATATGATTATTTACGTTCTTAAAAACTTAATAAAAAAATTCATTAAAAAAATAACAATTAAAGTGGCAACTTCTCTATATATAAATTTGTACTGTTAGTTTACGAAATTATCAGCCACTTATATGCACACGGTCTTTGTTTCATATGAAGTCTTCCTTCATTCAAAAAATAATTATTATTCGGTCGAGGTCATTGTTTCATGTGTAATATATCTTTATTCAATAAAACAATTAGCTTAATTGTCGGCCAATTATTAAGGGTAGCTTGCTCACTCTTTCACTGAATTCCTTGAAATTCCACACGCACACACACACACACACACACATATATATATATATATATATATGTGTGTGTGTGTGTGATGCTACATCTTCCACACACATATATACTTGATTAATCTTATATTATTTATGATATATTACAAAATTTTATTATATTTAAATATTAATTATATAATAAATTATATTACTCATTAAAATAAAACTTTATATATTTTTAAAAAATAAAAACATGAAGCATTTGAGGAAACAATTTGTTCCGATATTTTTGTTGGATAAATTTATTTTACACATTATTTTAATCATATGTTAAAATATATATGGTCAAATATTTGTGAGACATAAATTATTAGCAAGCAAAATATAAAATTAAATATAAAGAGAGTGTAAGAAAAATTTGCCTTAAACACAATAGAGGCATGCTAGATTATTAACAAGTAAAATACAAAATTAAAACATATATGATCAAATATAAGGATCTAAATTATTTCCTTTTTAAAAAAGTATATTTAAAATTTATAAATTAAAAAGGAATAATTTAAATAAAATTTTTAAAAATAATAAAACATTTTTTCTCAAAAAAATCTAAAGTTAATTTTCTTTTAACAATCAGGCTTTTCTTATGTCAAATTTCTTTAAAATAGAAAACAAAATATGGGGGTCATGTAGTGATTGCTTGAAGTTGTATAATTCTCTCTCCTTTAATAAAAAATTCATAAAATATCTTTTTAAACAGGCTCGTGTAAGTAAAGAAGAAGTTAAGTATATTTAGTGGATTAGGTTATATGGAATACACAAAGTCATTGATTTGTTTTTCAAAAAAATGGAGAAGGATATATGGATTAATTATCTGTTTACCAAAATTGTAAAACTTACTATTGCCGTTGAATTCTATTGCACACATATACGGCTGCATGCATCTTTTACTATTTGGCTTCTACTCTGTCTCCTGAGAAAGAGGGATACACATGAATTATAACTATTCAAGTTTCAGAGAGCTTGACCTCTGCAAACGATATAAAACATCTTTATACTTTACCATTATAACCATGGCCACTGTTGGTGAGTTATCTTTCTAACTTATATTCTTCTTAATATAATGCGTTATTTTCCTTGATCATTAGTGTCTTAAATAGTTTGAGTCTAGAAAAATTATAGTGATGGTAGTATTTATCTAGAACAGTAAAGTTGTCAAATTTGTTTTAATAAAGTAATTGATAGAATTTGTCCCATCAAATAGAAGACTTTTATTTATATAATAGCTTTTGATATATTTAATTAAGGAGAATTCTCAGTTACTCTGTTGTGTTTTTTTTTATATTATAATAAATATAGATATCTTATTTTTTAAAAAGTTAATTTCATGATAATGTCCAGTATATAGTGCATAAAAATAAATTATTTGTCTAAATTTACTTGCGCATGGTTTTAATTTATAAATTCAAATATATATTTTTTAAAGTAATAATTTCAACAAGAGTAATATATAATTTATAATATTTAAAAAGTAAAATTTAAAAAAGTGATTAAAAAATCAATAATGTTTAAAAATTATTTAAATATAATATTTGTACACAATAAAAGAGGAAAGCAGAGAAAAATAAATAAATTGAACTAGTTAAAAAAGAGATATAAAAGAAGAGAGAAAAGATAATATAATTATTATTATAATAGAGTCTATTAATAATTAAATAATTTTTAAAAATATAATAAATACACATCAAACCTTATCTATTGAATAAAAAATGATCTAATAATTATAAATTTGTGTCAAAACTTTTGTAAAAAAATAAGTGTCATGAATCTCTCTCTTTATATATATGTATATTTAACTGCTCCCCTTGTAGATAAATATTTGGGAGAATAAAGTCTTTGGTTTCCAACTAACTCTACTTTGTCTTATTTTAATTTCTTATCAATGTCAATTATGTTATTTTCTATTTTGTCGATCGACAAGAATGATGACCTAAATATTCTTGCAAGTTGCAATAATCAATTTTTACAGTGTTGACTTGGACATTGCATATTCTTGTATTATTTCTCTTGACTTACTCACATTTATTCAGAAAATATTAAAACATTCCTAGGTGAGAATGAGATGTAGTGTGTGAAAAGTAAAAAAATATATTTTATGATCGCGAGGACCTAGTGGGCATAAGTTTGCCCAGGCCGCCTAGTAAAAACAAAAAATATTAAAAGACTTAGTATAGTCTACAAATAAATTTAAAGAATGACCATGCATATCATATGCAATACTACTTAACGAAATATGAATATGACACCATTATTATTAAATGGATGACTAACAATCCACTCATCTAATTTAGTGAATTTGTTATGTTTGTGTTATTGACAGCACATGATTCTCCAAGCCTGATTAATATTAAATTTACCCATTCATAATTTTGATTTTCACGCATTCTATAATAGTTATTAGAATAATTATTAATTTCATAAACATGAAAGATCAAAGTGTTCAGGCGGTATATGAGGCAATTAATAAATGTGTCCAAAAAAAAATTGCTCAAGGAAACTTTATGTATTTTTTTAAAATTTTGATTAAGGATATGAATCTTGCCAAATATTAGAATAGCGTAATTATTTTCTTTTCCTCTTCATTGGAGTTTTATATTCATTAAAATATAAATCCTTAACTTAGAAATAAAAAGTGCAGAAAATTTACTACTAAAGCAAGTGTTTACGTCGAAATGTTTTTAACATCACAAATTACAAGCTGGCCAAGATGATTCACAGTACAGTCGATTTATATAAAATTATTAATGGTTCATCCATTTAAGTATTTTATTAATGATTCAATCGGAGCAATAACTTTTACGTGAGCAACTCATTTTTCTAACCTTTTTTAACGTAACTCATTTTTTTTACCTTGAATTGAATAAAATATGTAAAAAAATTACTTTTCGTGAAAGAATATTTATATTTATATTTTTTCTATTTTATGTCACATTATTTTATATGAACGCCCATTTAATTGCACTCAATATTTAGTTCTCTTTTTATTTTTTGGAAATTGTCAGTTTCATTTTTTTAATTACAAATTTAAATTTTCATATTTTTGAACTCATATTAGTTTCTTTGGTAAAATATTTTTAAATACTTATTTTTAGAGAGTAAAAATTATCTTTTAACATGAAAATATTAATAATAATTGAAAGGACTAATACATTTAAATATTTTTGCCTATGCCTTCAAATTTCTTTAAGCGGCCTCTGCTCTTTATTAAGCAAAGCAAATCTTATAGAATACAAAAGCCTGGTCTTCGTCTCAACCACCTTATTCTTCAACTTCCTCGTATCTCTTTGCTGGTTAAGCTTACCTCATCATCTTCCTCGCTTTGATTCTTGGACTCTCGATCTCAACAAAATGCTCGTGTCTCAGCACCATGTCCCTACAGTATCAGCTTTTAACGGGAACTTTAGTACCGATCAAACAAATTCGTATGCCTTTCAATTACCAAGCCAACTTTCTTTCACTATCAAACAGTATGGATCTTCACCCATATGCAAATCGTCTTGCCAAAGCTTTGGTGGGCGATCCTCCAATCACGCCGATGCTCACGATCAAAACTTCCTCCGAGCCTCTTGCTTCAATCCAGGTCTCTCTCTATTTTTATGCATAGGATGTGTTGTTGACATTTTATTGCCGTTATTGCTAGAATCATTGAGAAATTTCTCTTTATTTTTTTATTAGAATTTTTATTAGGTTCTTTATTTAAGTTAGTTTTTATTTGAAATTGGCGATTCAATAATTATGTATGAATACGAATAGAAATAGATATCAAGAGAGAGTCATTATGAAGTCGAATACACATTAAAAGTATAAGAGAGGAGCAAGACAAAGATTTGAAAGCAAGGAAGATCGTGAAAAATGAGAGACAACAAACTGCAGGCCGCAACACTAAAAGCCGAAACTCATTGCAGGGGCATCAGCATTTCAGTGCCACAGCATTGAAAGTCGAAACTCAATGCCGTACCATCTAGCTTTGAGAAGTTTGACTTTTGCTTATATTTGACTTTTTTAAGGGGGTTTTCAGACTCCTAAATATATGGACTCTTATTCTAACTAGGTTTAGGGTTTCTAAGGATATATTATTCACTATATAAACCCTTTTAAATACATAAAGATAGTCAAGCATATAAATTATCAAGATATAAATCTAAGAGAAAATAAATAAGTTAGGTAGGCACTAAGTGTAAGATGCATTAGAGTATAACATTTGAATGTGTTTTTGTTCTTGAGTGATCAAATGAGCATTATAGATCCTTTTGAGAGAGGCTCGAGCTATTCTTGTATTCCCTGGGTAAAATCTCTTGTAGAGTGGGAGATACTAAAAGATATTATAAAGATCATAGTGACCTAGAGAAATACTTAGAGATCTACAATAAGAGATACTAAGAGGTTTCTAAGATTATAGTGATGTAAGTAGATACTTAGTAATCTAATCAATATAAAAGCTAGATCATGGATCCCTCGTAAGTATAGGCATTTTGGCCGAGCCACATATATCTTGTGTCTTATGGTTTGTTTCTTTATTTTTATTCATGTGTTAATCTTGTATATTCTTAATTATTTATGAGTTATGTCTTTCGCACGTGCAATGAATTTCTTTGGAGAGCACACCTATAGAAATCATGTCATAAGGGTATGAGCGATAAGGCTAATCTCATAGAGAGATTAGTGTTAAGACTGATTGTCCATCAACAAACTAGTATCAGAGCCAGGCAGTCCAGATTGTAAAGTATAGGCAGTAAAGCCAAATTGTAGAGCAAATGTTGTCAATCATAGGGAATCACAAATAAAAGAAGGAATATAATGGAGAAGATGATTATGTGTAAGAAGAAAAGATGATGGCATTACTGGGGAGTTTTCTATTAGAGACCACTCTTGAAGAGACTACCAAGAAGACGGCATCATCTAGATCCAAGTCAGAAGAATCATTCAAACTGAACACAAGATAAAGAATAAAAAAAAAGGTGCTTACAACATTTAATAAGAGACAGTTCAAAGAGAAAAACTAAGATTGAAGGAAGGTGAATTTGCAAATCTATTGAATGACTGGACAAAGACATTGATAGCATGAAAGCTTTTAGAAGAGCCTAACAAATGAACAATCTTGGTTCTATGGTATTGTTTTCATATGAGTCATGAAGAATAATTATTTACCAATGGTAGATCCATTAAGGGTTGAGATATGACTTTTGCTAAGTCATAAAATATTGGTAGAATAAGATTAGATCAAATAAGGATATTTATGAAAGGCAAAGGAAAAGGAATACTAAAAGGAAATGCAAAAGGATCGAGGGGAGGGGTGAGAAGCACAGAGAGAGACTATTGTAATTGAAGAAAAGTGCTTCTATAAGTTCAACACCTGGTTGTTGATATGATATAGACCATAAAGTAGCTTTCAAATTATTTCACATTATGGCAATGGTCAAAAGAGAATCTGTAAGAAGAGTAGTAATGAAAGAATAGAATTTTAGCCATTAAAGAATTGCAGTTATGGTGTTTTAGCAACATGAGAGATCACATTATTAGGACTACTTTAAATATCAACATTCAAAAATTATTGGAGACCATAGTTACAAGCCTTAGTTAAGTCTGGGACTTGACTAGAGACGATGCTAGAGAGCATTAGTCAAAGAGAGGATGATGTTGTTTAGCTTCATGGAGGGGGATTTTAAATCAAGTAGGGATTTATTAAAAATTGGTGATTTAACAATTATGCGTAGGCATGAATTGAGATAGATACTAAGAGGAGAGTCATCATGAAGTTGAGTACACATTAGGTGTACAAGGAAGAAGCAAGAAAGGGATTTAAAAGCAAGAGAGAACACAAAACATCATGAGGAGGTCAACTGCAGGCCATAGTGCAGTGGCACCAAAATTTGAACCGGTATCGACACAGTGCCACTGCATTAAAAGCCGAAACTCAATGTCGCAACATCGATCAGGCAATGTCATAGCATCTAGCTTCGAGAAGTCTAGTTTCGGCTCAAATTTGACTTCTTTTAGGGCGTTTCGAACTCCTAAGCATATGAACTCTTATTCTAACTAGGTTCATGATTTCTAAAAATATTTTACTCATTATATAAACCCCTCTAAATACATTAAGATAGCCAAGCATCTAAAGTATTAAGTTATAAATATAAGAGAGAATAGAAAAGCTAGGTAGGATCTAAGTGTAGGATGTACCGGAGTGTAACCTTTGAGAGTGTCTTTGTTCTTGAAAAAGAGTATCATAGATCCTTTTGAGAGAAGCTCAAACTATTCTTGTATACCTTAGGTAAAATCTCTTATGGGTGAGAGATACTAAGAGGTCTTGTAAAGATCATAGTAATCTAGCGAGATACTTAAAAGTCTACAATGAGAGATACTAAGAGGTCTGTAAAATTATAGTGATGTAAGAAAATACTTAGTGATTTAATCAATAAAAAAAGTTGGATCATGGATCCCCTATAAAAGTAGGCATTTTAGTTGAACCACATATTTTTTGTCTTGTGATTTATTTATATATCTTTATTAATGTGTTAATCTTGTATCTTTTTAATTATTTGAGAGTTATATTTTTCACATATGCAAGGATTTTTTTTTTTAAAGAACACAAAAAGAAATCCTATCAAGAGAATAGTTAATCTTATTTAAGAAATTAGTGTTAAGATTAATTTTTAACAAAGTTAATTTGATTGAGAAATTAGTGCTAAGGCTAATGTTCCCTCAACAATTTTCTTACGCAATTTTTTATGTTCTTATTATTTTAGTTTAATTAGAATCTGAATTTATTTACTTATTTCTGTGGGATTCAAAAAATTTTCATTGAAAGACATGACTTACTGAGAATCCATAGTAGTGCTGCTGAAGATAGATTATGAAATGTTCTAAATCCGGAAATTGATACAGTGTTAAGCAATATTTGGGTAATATTTGACTTTCGTATTTGAGCAATATTTGGTCATAACTGAAAGTATATTAATGTTATAAGTTCGGTGAACTTAATTTTGATCATACTGCTTTTGTATAATTTTTTCTTGAAAAAAATTCCAATGCCTCTAATTTCAGATTCCATGTGGACTTTCTGAATTAATACTATCAAGTATTCTGATTTCATTGAATCTCGGTCTCTTAAAGTTCTAACTGTTGTTATTTACATTATCTCTCCTTGTTTTCTGACGCAAATTTTCACTATCCTCATGTAATTTATATCACCTCCTCTGACAAAAGTGTTTTTATTATCTCTTTCGCTATTGGAATTTATTACGTTTCTATTTCCATTAATAGATGTGAGATTTGCTCTCTCATTTCGGTAACATTCATATCTTTATTAATTTTTTTTTTTGCTGAAGTCAAGATTGCCTTTTAATAATCCTCGAGACAAAAAAGTCAATGCAAACATTTGTATGAAAGGACAATATATGTCTTTTTCTTTTTTCTTTTTCAGATCATAAATATGATTTTTCTGCTATCCCTCACTAAATACGCAGTACAAGTTTTTTTTTTTAAAAATCCTTTGACTCTTTTGTTTGATGAAGAGAAAATGACTCTTTTGTTTGATGAAGAGAAAATAACTCGAAGAAAAATTGAATTGGCCTTGAATTAAAATGGTAAGTAGATAATATTATCTATTAGCCAATCTTTTAATTTAATGGGAAGTGTTCAACCGATGATAAGTTATAATAGTGTAATTTAAATTTTTATTTATATGTAAACACTCAAAATCTTGTGCTTTAAGTTCTAAAAATTATTGAGAATGTAATATGTCTTTGAGCCTTAAGACTTTTATTTAGGGGTCCTGGCTTTTTGAAATTTTGTGGCCTACAATCAAGCCATGCTGGCTAAGTAAAGATGGTGCATTCATCTCTTTTCATTATTCCCTCCCCACCAAAAGTAGGCGCAAGTCCTATGTACCTCATGGATTATAGCCATTGGTAGGCGAAACAGATTTGTAGGATTGAATGACTCTTTTTATCAATAATTCCATTTCTTGAGGCACTCTACACAATCATAGGCCTTTGTCAAAGCTAGTTTTAAGGCCAAAAAAATTTCCTTCGATCTTCTAAATTAATTATTCAGAATGTTGTATGTCTTGAGCCCCAAAAGTTTATTGAGATTATGTCCCAAGATTTGTGAGTTATTATAATTTCTTGAGGCCACTCTACACGATCATAGGCCTTTGTCAAATCTTACTTGATCTGTTGTTTGTGTTGTAAATTATTTCATTTTCTAGATATGTACGCTGCAACATGGGAATCGAAGGGAGAATTTGAGAGAGTTTTGGCAGACGATAAAAAACAACTCAGGGATGAGATAGCTTGCAAAGTCGAGGACATTGAAAACCTTACAGCAGCTTTTCTTTTGGAATCTGAGAATTTGAAGAAAATGTTCACCCAATCACTGAAACATCTAAGAAGCGAAAACCAATTGATGAAGATGATAGCCAGCAACCTATGAAAAACCTCACCAGGAAAGCAGTAGCAATCCTGTCATCAATGAAAAAATGAACCCAGGACGCCGTGCTTGGATTAATAAATATATTGCATAGTTGTCAGTTTTTAGTACTTTTAGTACTGTTAGCAAAATCCTTCTCTTTTAAAGAGATTATTAGAAGGTTAATAAATGTTTAGAGAAAATAATTCTTAACTTTTTTACTTCTAGTACTTTAATTTTGTAAATTCTCATAAAGTGATAAGAGGTGTTTTCAAAAGTAATAAAATAGTAAGAACTGTATGTCAATTGTGATTGTACTATTTTTTTTTGTTTTGAAGTAATTCTCAGTTTGAGCATTTGATTCAATCTCCAAATTTGAAATTTCCAACCTTTGAGCTACCACAATTCCCTTCAAGATCGCCATTGCCTCTGTCGAAATAACCTGACAGGCAGCATCAACTCCTTCCCTTCCCACAGCCACTATGCTACCATCACAGCGACGCAAAATATAACCCAACCCCGTTATTTGTAGATCTAAGTTGATAGAGGCATCTGAGTTTAATTTAATCGCACTACTTTTTAGAGGCAACCAACGGCTTAGATGATCAGGTCGAGCTGTCTGAGGATGCACCTGAGCATGCTTGAAATCAACTAAATGGCTTTTACCCCGCCCAATAACCGATGAAGGATCCAAGGAACTGCTAACATGAACTAATCGGTTTCGGAGAAACTACAAACACCATAGAATCACACCTGAAAGTTCCAAATCTTTTTTGCTTGCTGTCATACAAGAAGCAAAAAATGCTTTAGTTGAAGTTTGGTGATTTATCGAAATCAGGTCCATAAACTCACAAAGCAGTCTAACCTTCCTCCATGCATCACAAAGGCAGATAGCATGCACGGTAACTTCTATTAATGTGTGTAATATATTTGATGTCATATATCAAATATAATTCTATCTTTTTATAACATGTAATTATTCTCTTTTACGTATAGTATTCCTATTTTTTAATTTTGTAATAGGTTAAAACTTATATAAAAGCTTCCATTATACAATTTTCATTAAAGTGAAATATACTCTTCTTTATAATTACTAAAAGTTGAAGAGTGAAAATTATTTTTTTATAGATAAATCTGATGGCGTTATATCATTGGTGATGTTCCATTGGCTAAGCTGCGAGATAATAAAAGTCCGAAGGCTTTCATTGATAGACTAGATGATTGGAATACTAAAAAGCATCAGATTATTACATGGTTTTGTAATATATCCACCCTATATATCAATCTTCACTATGGTCAATTTGATACTACCAAATCACTTTGAACTTTTCTTATATATTGCTACACTGCCACAGATCTCTCTCATCAATATCAACTACTGCAAAATTTGCATCACCTTTGGTAAGAACCAGGATAATCCATCACCGATTTTCATTCTCAGATGCAGTTTATTTAGGACAAGTTTCTATCAAACTATGGCAATCCTTCCATTACTACTTCTTTTGTTCTTTCAAGTAACTCTTGGTATTTTTATTTTGCATGTTACAATCATATAACTTATGATTCCACTATTTTCTCCTCCAAAATCTTATGCTTCCTATTTACCTTCTATTCAAACTGCTAATGGATCTTTTATGAATGTTAGATATGTTGGTCTTGTGTCTTGACATAGTTCATGCTTTTCTCATCTCTGTTTCTTGTCTTGAACAATTCTGGTGTGAAGCTGCTTTAACTAATGTCTATACAATCATTCGTGTTCCTTCCCTTATTATAGAGAATAAGTCACCGTATGAGTGTTTATATGGACTCCCTTCTAATTATAGTATTCTCAATGTTTTTCGTTGTGTTTGTTTTGTTCTACTTCAAAAACACGAACATACCAAACTCGAGCCTCGCACATGGTTATGTTATTTTCTAGGATATGGGATAGAACATAAAGGTTATAGGTGTTGAAATCCCATCTCTAAATATCTTCGCATCTCTCATTATGTCATATTTCTTGAACACAAAATATTCTCTTCCGTATCAAACTTCTATTCTGTGTCTCCACCCACTTCTCAGTTCTTTACTACCAATACTACTATTTTTTTTCCCGATCCTTCCTCTAAGTTTCATACAGGTGGACCTGCTAATACAATGGCTGCTTCTAAGCCTCTCATCTTATCTAAAGGATCTGCTCTAGACATCATTAACGCATTTTATACACCATTTCTTTATCATTTTTTTCGGGTAAGAGAACTTCTCATTAAACTTCGTGATTATCACTATTTTTCTACTACTATTTCATTATATGAACCTCACTTCTATTCCAAGACTAGTGTAATCTTATTTGGTAGCAAGTAATAACAGAAGAATTGCAAGCTCTTGAGAAATTTTACTTGAGATTTTGTTCATTTTTCACCAAATAAAATTGTCATTGGTTATAAATAGGTATACAAGATTAATACCAAGTCTAATGGTTCCATTGAACAATATAAAGATCATCTTGTTGTAAAAGACTTTACTCAGGAATATGAAATTGATTATTAAGAAACTTTTTCCCCTATTGCTTGCCTTACTTCTGTTCGAAGTTTGTTAGCTATTGTTGTTGTTCATGGTTGGACATTATTTTAGACGGATGTGAAAAATGTCTTTTCTTAATGGGGATCTTTCCAAAAAATGTCTTTTCTTAATGAGGATCTTTCCAAAAAATGTCTATATAAAGTCTCATCCTAGTTATCCACATCTATCAGGCACAGTCTACAAACTTCATCGAGCTTTATATGGCTTTAAACAAGCTCCTTGTGCCTAGTTTGTAAAATTCAGTACCAATATTTTTTAACATGGTTTCCAGTCTAGCCTTATGCCTCAGCATTTTTCATCTACAGAATAAGTCATGGTTGTATTCTATTGCTTCTTTATATTGATGATATGATTATCAAAGGTGATGATCTTATTAGTATTTATACTATTAATGACTTTCTTCAGCAACATTTTGAAATGAAAAATATTAGCACCCTTAATTATTTCCTTGGCCTTGAAATACTATTCAACTCTACTAGATATTATATCTTAAATGCTAAATATGTATCAGATCTACTTTGCTAAAGTTGGCTTGACAGACAGTAAGATTGTCTCTACTCTTCTAAACCCTAATGTCAAACTCCAATCCTCTAATGCTACTCTCTTTACTGATGCCACACTCTATTGTCAATTGGTTGATAGTTTGGTCTATCTTACAATTACTCGCTCGAACATTAGACATGTTGTTCATGTTGTCAGTCAGTTTATGGTCGTACCTCGTACCTCTCATTATGCAGTAGTTCTTTATATCCTACGTTACCTTAAAGGTACACTTTTTCATGGTCTCTATTTTTTGGCTCATTCTTCTCTTGTGTTATGAGTTTATGCTAATGCAGATTGGGCGGGTAATTTTAAGGATCGGCGATTAACTACTAAATT
The DNA here is from genome assembly GCA_946807835.1 of Ailanthus altissimus. Taxonomy (NCBI): domain Eukaryota; kingdom Viridiplantae; phylum Streptophyta; class Magnoliopsida; order Sapindales; family Simaroubaceae; genus Ailanthus; species Ailanthus altissimus. The sequence goes on along the minus strand of OX327690.1, from coordinate 1,383,819 downwards.
TTGTCTCTTCTTAGGTGATTCTCTTTTTTCATGAAAAAGTAAGAAACGAATAACTATTGCTCTAATACTGAAGCTGAGTACCGTGCTCTTGCTGATACTACCCAAGATATTGTTTGGCTCTACTAGCTTCTTAAAGATATGAGTATTTCTCACACTAGAGCTATGCCTATTTATTGTGATAATCAGAGTGCTATTTAAATTATTTACGATGATGTTTTTCATGAGCAGACTGAGCACATTGAAATAGATTGTCACTTTATTCGGCAATATATTTCTTAGGGAATAATTACTCTCTGCTTTATATCTTCTGATGGTCAACTTATTGATATTTTCACCAAATCTCTACTTTCTGGTCGCTTTCAAACTTTAGTCTCTAAACTCAAGCTTGCTTTTACTCCATCATCTTGGGTCTTAATGTGTGTAATATATTTGATATCATTTTAAATATATTTCTACCTTTTATAACTTGTAATTATTTTCTTTCATGTATAATATTCTTTTTTCTTATTTTCTAATAGGTAAAAGCCTATATAAAAGCTCTCATTATATAATTTTTATTACAGCGAAATATACTCTTCTTTATATTTCTCACAACTTCCATACCTTTACAACACAATGAACAATCTTCAATTTTATGAACATAATACTTCTTTAAATTCACTTTCGTTGGAAACCAACATTAGTTGTTCACCAAAGACCCAACTTCACCTTTGATGGAATCTCTAACTTTCAAAGCTTGAGCCACCACGCTTCAATTATTGATTTCTCTAAACAAACTGCATTGCCTTTGGCCGAGGTAGCTAACCAATATCCGCTTTGAATCATATATTTTTCTAATTTATCTAAGTGCTAGAAGAAGTGGTGAAATGAGAGCGATCTACTAGTGTAGTCGAGATTAGGAGTTTTCTTGGCTTGGCCAGTTATTATGGTAGGTTTGTAGAAGGGGTCTCCAAGATATCTGGCCCATTGACACAGTTGACCTGAAAGGATTTTATGTTTGAGTGGAATGAATATTGTGAAAGGAGCTTTCAAGAACTCAAGGCATGATTAACTTCAGTACCAGTACTTACTCCTCCATCTGGTAATAAGGGGTTTATGATATACAGTGATGCTTCTAGACAATGGTTAGGTATGTGTTAATGCAACATGGTAAGGTAGTGGCCTATGCTTCCAAGCAACTTAAGAAACATGAGCTAAACTACTTAAAACAAGATTTGGAGCTTGCAGCGGTGATATTTGCACTCAAGACTTGGAGGCATTACTTATACGGAGTAACTTATTAGATTTTTACTGATCATAAAAGTCTTAAGTATTTACCTACTTAGAAGGACTTGAACTTGGGACAGAGAAAATGGATTGAGTTTATCAAGGACTATGAGTGTACCATTGACTATCATCCAGGCAAGGCAAACGTGGTAGCTAATGCATGTAGTAGGAAATCCTACAGTTCTATTACTCATTTGAGAGTGACACAGATGCCTTTGTTGATTGAGTTGAGATCGTTAGGAGTAGAGCTAACAATTTTTTATTTTAGGGCATTGATGGCCAATTTTTTTGTTAGGCCTACAATAATTGATAGAGTTTGTGATATGCAAACTCATGACTCGCAATTAGTAAAGTTGATTGATGATGTGAAAAAGGGTTTGCGAGCTGATTTTATGGTGAGAGATGATGTGACCCTAGCCATAGGTAGTAGACTTTGTGTACCCAATATAGAAGATTTGAAAAATGTGATTATAGAAGAAGCTCATTGTTCAGTCTATACTATGTATCCGGGTAGTACGAAGATGTACCGTACATTGAGGGATCATTATTGGTAGTAGGGTATGAAGAGAGAGATTGTCGATTTTGTTTTTCGGTGCTTAGTTTGTCAACAGATCAAGGCTGAGCACCAGAGGCCCGCAGGACTTTCCCAACCTCTTCCTATTCTTGAGTGAAAATGGGAGCATATTACTATAGACTTTGTGATAGGGTTTCCACGTACTCAAATGGGTTATGACAACATATGGGTGATTGTCGATTGACTTACGAAGTCTGCTCACTTCTTACCTATCAAAGCTACTTATTCACTTGTTAGATTGACTAGTATTTATGTAGCTGAGATAGTACGTCTTTATGGAGCACTTGTATTCATAGTTTCAGATCGAGATCCCCGTTTACATCTAAATTCTGGCCCATTTTACAGAAGGCGTTAGGCACAAGATTGAATTTTAGTACCGCTTTTCATCCCCAAACAGATGGACAATTAGAGCGTATTATACAAACCTTCGAAGACATGCTTTGAGCTTGCGTGATTGAGTTCAAAGGTAGTTGGGATGCTTACTTACCTTTGATAGATTTTGCCTATAATAATAGTTACCAAGCTAGTATTGAGATGGTCCATATGAGGCTTTGTATGGTAGAAAATATAGAACTCCAGTTTGTTGGGACGAAGTAGGCGAAAGAAGATTATTGGGTCTAGACTCGATGTAAGATACTAATGATAAAATGAAGATTATTTGAGAGAAGATGAAAACAACTCAAGATAGACAAAAGAGTTATGCTGACAAGCGTAAGAGAAATCTAAAATTTTAATGTTGGCGATAGAGTATTTTTACGAATCTCTCCTTGAAAAGGTATTCTTCGTTTTGGAAAGCGTAGTAAGCTAAGCCTATGGTACATTGGTCCTTAACTTTACCACCGTAGCTATCAAGAATCCATAATATGTTTCATATCTCAATGTTTTTGAAGTACATGTACAACCCGAGCCATGTGTTAAGGTAACAGCCTACTCAATTGAGAGCAGATTTAGCCTATGAGGAGGAATCAATGGAGATATTAGAAAGAAAGCAACAAGTCTTGCGTTCTAAAACCTTGTCCTTAGTAAAGGTTATGTGAAGAATCATGTAAAATGTCACGGACTAATTTCACGAACCCGCGCGGCCTTAGACACTCTTCAAGCTCTAAGCAGAGTACAAGACTCAATTAACCAAAGAAAGAGATGAAGAAGAATGCACACCAAGTGTTTGAGAGAATGCTCTCGTATTTTATTACTAAAGAGATAATTACAAAGCTATAGAATTACAAGTTATGAGTATTTCTACAATTTAAAGGTTTTTTAGGCTTATTTCTTAAATGAGAACTCCACTTATTTATAGCTAAAGCTATTTATGATGGACAGCTAGGATTTACTCTAATCCAATTGTCCATATCTAAAGAGGAGAATATCCTAAGGAATATTCCAAAGATGCCAACTATCAAAAGTATATCCCAAGGAATATGCCTTTCTAGATTATTCTCTCACCTACCACAATAATGTGGTCTCAACTCAACTCTATTGGGCCTTCTAAAAGTTTTAGCCCATTTAACACAAAATGTACTAAATACCCTATTGGTGGTCTTGTCGCGCGCCAAATGTTCGAGTCTTTGCTTGAGAATATTTGGGGCATGACATTCTCCTACACCAAATTCACGCGACGCCCTCGTCACGTCTTCACTGGAACTTATGCACCCCGATCTTCAAACTCTAGTTATGCGCTCTCGTGTCCCAAGCATGTTCTCCCATCGGGCAACCCTTTCCACTCAACAAAGTACTCGTGGCTCGTCCTGAGTTCCTCACCTTTGTTGTGGCATATGAAAATCTCCAAAAATTCTCGGTTGTATGGCTCAAATTCTACACCTCCCGTACCTCCACGGTACTGCTTCCAACAGCTTGTGGAATGCACTTGATGTAGCCATTATCACCATCTCGAAGGTAACCCCACCTTATGTGAGATGTTGCCAACTCTCTTGGCAATCGACCTTGGTCCCTCGTCTCTATGATCAAGGCCCTTGTGAAGTGGGCGTGCTAACTTGCAATGTGGTAGAAGTATCGTCTCTATCACCAAGGCCCCCACACTATGCTTGACACGCTACTGCTTGTCTTCGACCCACTCCTTGTGCTGAAACTGCACATCATGTGACACCTTGGACTTTTGGATGACACTTGCATCCAACAACTCCTCGAGCTGCCCCTGCAACTCTCACATCTCTGATGGAGGCACCAACCTCATAGTTGGAAACGTAATCTCAAGCTTCAACTTGCCCTCAATTACATCTCTTGAAGGCGGTTCTTCCGGTAAGGCAGTATGCTTGACCTCATTGTGCTCCCCGAGCACTTCTGCAACAACCTTCAATATGTCGTCCTTACCCTCATTTGCTGCATCATTCATCCCCATTGTTGAGGCTGAATGTAACCCTCATTTGCGCTCAGCATCTTTCCTTAGTTGCATTGCGGAAAAGACTTTGGCGATTGGCTTGGATCGCCCACCCTTGGGCATGTCTACCGTCGGTATCATTCGATGTCTTTCCTCTAAAATACACATGTAGTTATGTTGAGGAAGTAGCACCACATTGTACTACTGTAAGAACTCCATACCTAGCACCACATCAAAATCATCGAGAGGTGCTACCGAGAAATTTACCTCACCGTCCCATTTGCCCATGTGAATTTCAGCTCCACGAACCACCCCATCTAGTGGCTTGGCTCTTGCATTCACGGACTTGAGGCATCCTTCTCCCTTTTCTACATAAAAGCCCAAGCGTTTCGCTTCTGCACACTTAATGAAGTTGTGCGTAGCCCCAGTGTCAACCAATACTTGAGTCTTTATGCAATTGACATAGGCTTCAATGTACATGAGCATCGTCCCCATTAGAGTGTCTGCACGCTGCTTGGCTTTGAGGGGATTGAAAAGCTGCATGCAACCCATACGACTTTGTCCACCCTCTTTTTGTGCCTCGTACATTGCATTGAAAGCCTTCTTCTTCGGATAGTCCTTCACCCAATGATCCCCGTCACAAAGGAAACAGTTAGACTTCGGACCATTACCTTTATGGCCGTTGCGTTTCTACTCTTTCCACTTGGGTGATTTACCTTTCTTCTCCTTACTCTCCGAAGGTTGAAACTTTTTGGCTTTGCCACCCTTGCTGTGATTGGGTTTATAATTCTTTGACTTTCTCGGATCTCCCTTGCGGTAATTCATGAGCGTCTCCGTCATTGTAAGGGCATCGGATATATTCTGCACTCCATGCCGCTTTAATTCATTGGCAGCCCAGGATTGTAACCCGTCAAAAAAATTGAACAACAAGTCCTCTTTGGTCATGTTGCGGATTTACAATATCAACAAAGAGTACTCCTCTACGTACTCCCCAATGGACTTTGTTTGTTTCAACTCCTTCAACCGCTTGCGAGCATCGTGCACCACATTCTCCGGATAGAATTGGCACTTTAACTCCTGTTACAATTCTTCCCATGTGTCTATGGTGCAAGTACCCTTGCGAATCTCCTTGCTTTTCCTACGCCACCACAAAATTGCATGATCAGAAAGGTATAAAGTTGCGGTACTTACCTTGTGTTCGTCTCGCAGGTCCATAGCGCTGAAATACCTCTTCATTTGTCAAAAGAAGTTGTTAAGCTCCTTGGCATCCCGTCTGCCGCTAAACTCCTTCAATTTAGGGGTTTTGACCTTTGGTGCAGCCACCGTACTTTGAGTAGCTACGCCGTTAGCGACCGCTCGCTTGCACAACACCACATCCTCCTTGACATCTTCAAACCCTTTTCGTAGCTCTTCTACTTGGGCTTGAACTTTGTCCATGGTGTTGTAGACCTTCTCCTAAAAAGCCTTGATCTAATCCCATTGCTTGACAACATGCTCGTCAATGGAGCTTCCAATGAGGCCTACCTCGAGATTCTCGACGTGCTCTTCTAGCTCTCTAAGGCAATCTGTTGCCTTACTCACAGCACCACCGAGCCTCACAACCATGTCCCCTAGATCATGGTTCGGATCAACGAACTTTTCTAGCGAAATACTCTCATGTCTCCTAACTTTGGGGTCTCTACCCTTCCCTTCAGTAATCTTGGATGTTCTAGCAACTTCCTTCATCATCTTCTTTGAACCCGCTCTGATACCACTTGTTACGGACTGATTTCTCAAACCCGCGTGGCCTTAGACACTCTTCAAGCGCTAAGCAGCCTACAAGACCCAATTAACCAAAGAAAGAGATGAAGAAGAATGCACACCAAGTGTTTAAGAGAATGCTCTCGTATTTTATTACTAAGGAGAGAATTACAAAGCTATAGAATTACAAGCTATGAGCATTTCTACAATTTAAAGGTTTTGGAGGCTTATTTCTCAAATGAGAACTCCATCTATTTATAGGTAAAGCTATTTACGATAGACGGCTAGGATTTCCTCTAATCCAATGGTCCATATCTAAAGAGAAGAATATCTTAAGAATATTCTAAAGATGCCAACTACCAAAAGTATATCCCAAGGAATATGCCTTTTCTAGATTATTCTCCCACCTACCACAATAATGTGGTCTCAACCCAACTCCATTGAGCCTTCTAGAAGCTCAAGCTCATTCAACACAAAATGGACTAAATACCCTTTTGGTGGTCTTGTCGCGCCTCAAATGTTCGAATCTTTGCTTGAGAATATTTGGGGCGTGACAAAAAGAAGAAGCTACTTGGGAGTGCGAGGAATGCGAGCACAATATCAATATCTTTTTCCCTCAGGTATGTTAAATTTCGAGGACGAAATTTTATTTTTGGGAAAAGGATTGTAACATGTCATTTATAAGAGAGAAAAAAAAAAGGAAAATGAGGCCTTAAGCCTATTCCTCCTCCCCCCCTAGCCCACCAAACCCATTTTTCTTTTATTTTAGCTATAGAAGGGAAAGAAAACACAAATTTTCTTCTTCTCTAAATGCCATTGCCAAGAGAAAACATAGGTAAGTCCACTTGCTCTTGCTTTTTAATTTCTCCCTTTTTTTTATTAATTCTTGAATGTTTCTAAGTGATGAGGTTATGGGTAATGATTTTAATATGGATTTAGACCTTTTAGCATTATGGTTTTTCTAATTATAGAGAGATTTAGACAATTAAGGTTTTAGAGAAAGAGAGTATACAATCTTTTAAGAGCATGATTATCACTCTAATAGAAGGTTTTTATAATTAATTTTACATTGAAGTGTAGAATTCTATGAAATTGAGGGATTTAAATTTTAGGAAAAACCCTAACCCTTGATTTTGGGGGTAATTTTAAAATTCACTAAATTAGTGGTTTAAATTATTATTTTTCTTCATTTTAGGACCTGTAGAAAATTTATGAAACAAGTTGGATCCCATACCGAAAAGTTCACATCAATCCAATAAGTTGGTAAGTGTATAACTCGTAATGTTATCATTTTGTGTAATAGATTTTGCTTAGAATCGTCAATTTGGGTATTAATTTTCTTATCAATGAATAATAGTACATTTTGTCTCATTTAAGAGGGTTCCTTAATGTGACGTATCCCAGCAACGCATTTTCGATAGACATCATCACTTTCGTGAGTGGAATTTATAGTATATATGTATATATATAGTTTATTTCTCATATTAAAATTTTCATTTATTATGCATCATTTTTATAAAGTCTATGAAACATAATGAGTATTTAATTTTTTGTTAAATTATTTATTTTACTTTATTAATTTATATTCTTGGACATATTTAAATTAAGTATTTATTTTACGTTATGAAAAATACATTTATATTATAGATTATTTATATTAAAAGAAATATGTTTAAATAATTTAATTATTTAAGTATAAATCTTGAGATGAGATTCAATGAGTTTATAATTATTAAAATAGAAATAGTTTTCAAACCACTAGAGAATACCCTCCCCATTAGTTAGAGATATGAGATTCAAACTTTTAGAGCCCGTCTATACACACACATAGGCTTTGAGCCTTGTGTATAGACGCTTTACTTTTTGGGAGCCAGTTTGCTCTGCGTATGCGTAAGATGAAGATTTGAGATTATACATATAAATACGTCCAATGCTCTACCTAAGGGATATTCCGGATATGACGAAATTTTTTCTCTAAGTACCAGTTTAGTGTAATATTTTAAAGACTTAATCATTTATAATATTACATCATGTCTTGTAGAACTTTAATTTTAGCATGATTAAAATGAGATTTGATGATTCTTATGATCCTTTTAAGTTATTTACACTATTTATGTTAAGATTGATGTTTATGGTTTAAAGTTTTATTATTATTATTGTTATTATTATCATTTTTATTTTTTCTCAATTTATTTTAAAATTATTACACTTATTGAGTTTCGTGAAAACTCACCCCCCTTCACCTTTTCCCTTCTCAGTAAGCGTCCTCAACTCAGTTACTAATTAGGGTGGGTCACGTGGTGGAGCTTTTATATTTTTTTTTTGTGAGCCATATAAGATATATGGATTCTCTTCTTTCGTTTGGGCCTATATGAATTTAGCATATTTATCTTATAGATTATGAATTTGTATTATGGTATTTATATTTTTTTTCTAGCTTTTGATGCCATGAGTTTGATAACTCTATCTTAGATACTAAGGATATGTTAACGTATGAGTTATAAGTGTATTAATTTTTATTGATGTTGATAAAGTGAGTTGTGGATGAGATATGAGAAGTTTGAAAGTTTTGTTGATAGTATTGTGTTTATAGAAGTGATATTCTTTGAATTACAAGTTTGGGAATGTCCATAAAATAGAAAAAACTCTGCCGAAATTTCGGTAGAATTTCTAGTGTAGTAAGAGTTTTTGAATTGTGTATAGGATAGCAATCAAGATCCGTCCTAAAGTTTATAGAAAACTGCGGGGCGGGTCATTTCATAAAGTGTTTATTGGTAGTGGTGATTCAAAAATGTTGTATGACAATAATTGAGATTAATACCAAGAGGAGAGTTATTTTGAAGTCAAGCATGCATTTGATGCACAAGGGATGAGCAAGATAAGACTTTCGAAGCTAGAAAAGGTGAAGAAAATAGAAGGGCTAAGTGTAGGCCTTAGCATTGCGGTTCCTACGCTTCAGCGCCATATGCTAGCTAGCCAGCCAGCACTATGGTGCTAGCATAGGACGCATTGGCACCGCGGTGCCCAATTTCAAGAAAGTTTGCTTTTAGATCGTTTTGACTTATTTGAGGAGGTTTCGAACTCCTAAATACTTGGACTCTTATTTGAATTAAGTGTAAGATTTTTATAGATATTTTACTCACTATATAAATCTTTGTAAACTATTTAAATTGATCAGCAATCATTACAAAAGACTCTAAAAGATTAAAGAGTTAGATAGACATTAAGTGATTGTGAGCATTAGAGTGCAACCATTAATAGGCATTTATTGTTATTGGAAGAACAAAACACCATAGATTCCTTTGAGAGTTCTTTAATTATTTTTCCTTATAAATTTTTTAAAAGAGTTAATAAGAAAAGTTAGAATAAACGTAAATAATTGTTGAACCATGTACATTAGTTGTTATGTGTTCCTATTGATTTGATTTCTTATTTTTAATAATATATTTGCTGGATATCATATAATTCCTCTGTAAAGATTGTTTGGGCTTAAAGTTGTTAAGATTTAATGTTGATCTCAATTAAAGTTCGTCGCTTAATCTAATTACCAAAAGAGAATAGTGCTTCAACAGATATAATTCTAAAATTTTTCATGTTATGAACTAAATGATTAGCGTGCATTTTTTTAGTGTTATCTAGGAGGAAAATAACACAAATTTGTCATATCATTTTGGATGTAAATAATTAACAGGAATAGTGTCTTTTTCGTTTGTTTATAGATGAGAGTGGATAAAATATTTCACCTGAAACCACAATAACTTGGGCTGCATTTGGAGTGCTGGTCCTGATACAGTATTGAGCCTATCTGGAGGTGCAACAATCCAGCTAAATGCAAAATATTCTTATCTTCTTTGTCTTTGGTCAAAACTATCAAATCCTTTGTCGAACCTATCTGATTAATAAGCTTGAAAATGCCCTTCTTACGATTCAAAACAGCAATGTGAAATATGCTGTAATTATTTTCATCAACTTTCCATACCAAATCAGGATATTCTCGAATAAGTATAGATAGAAACTCACGTTTCCTTGTTTTGCAGCTTCAAATATTTAGTTCTGAAAGTTTGGAGTCGCTCAACAGTATTAACATTTTTCCATATGCATTCGACTAATTGAAGTGCTCGCAGCTTTTTATTGTCTACATCTTTGGCTCCTGAGACTTAAATAACTAATATTGTTAAAATATAACAAGGCTACTAAACGTTTAAAGTTTAGTGGACTAACCAAAATAGAAGCTTCTACTGAAAAATCCTGGCTTTCGATTTCCGAAGTTAGAAGCCGGCAGATGCTTTCGAGCCAAGACGTGAAGTGCCGTCTCATTATTTGCATCACGAACAGTCGCCAACTCTGGATGATCAGTGAGCAAATTCAGCGCCTCATCTGGGAACGAAAATCTGCACATCGTTGATCATATGAAACTCTTAGAATTGTATTAAACAATCTTCGACACATTTTTAAAGATGGGTCTATAAAGATTGTAATAGAAGAGATACTATAGCATTTTATTTTATCCAAATAAATCTGGATAGTTAGTATCCACTAGAAGGATTGGGATCCTCTCCTCGTCTCATCTCTACCTAAGTTTTTTTAGATCTAATGGCATGTGACATGAGCCTAATCATATCTAATTTGTAGAGAAGATAACTCTATCAATAAACACCTGTTATAGTTCTCTCTACATAGGTATAATTACTTCGCAGTTAAGTGAAAAAAGTAAAAAGAAATTACAAAACTAAGCTCTCTTGTGTTCGATTTCGACCAATTAAGTCCAAGTCTCTAAGGATTGGATTTATAACTAGTACATGTCGTTTTCAGGATAGTAATGTCCTACCCTAATAAAAAGAGTCATTAAGCTTCAAAGAAAAGGTCACCTGTGAACTGTATTTAAGCCAAATACAGGAGAAATTATTATGAATTTCCCAATAATTTAAAAAATCCATATCCAAACTCTTCGCACAGGTTGTGAGTTTGACTGTTAATGATTTCATTTATATCTTAGATTGTGGATTCATGTGAAAATGATATCAGTCACTGGGAGCGATAAGGAATGGTGCTTCCCATACAAATCGGTGTCAATCAAAGTGATAAGTAATTCAATGCGATCCAGTTCATCCAAGTAACCTTTAGTTTCTTGACAAAGGTAGTCTACCATATCTGTATGGCCTAAGGATGCAGCCATTTCAATAGGTAACATCTGATATTAATCTGGGATGCTTGCTATGGCTCTGTTTTTGTCAATGATGACCTTAACAAGTTCCACCATTCCGGAAGCAGCTGCAAGACAAAGAGCTGTACTTCCAATGTTGTTTCTCATTCATTATTTTCATAAGTTCCGTCACAAAATCAATACGTTTCGCTGCAGCTGCAATATGAAGGGCAGTGTCACCTCTTTTTGTGATGCCAACACCAATATCATTGTTATGTAGCTCATATATATGTTTAGCAATCTCCCAGTCGCCATTTAGAGCAGCTCGGTACAATTTTAATCTTCTGGTTCTTATATGTTCTGTCAATTTGAAACGAAACCAGTTGTACTGATAAAATTAATGATACCGAAGATATATGGATGTTTTTCATTTCGATTCATTTTTTGGAATTTTAAAAGTTTAAATGTTCTTTTTTTTTTAAATTTTTAATTCAAATTTTTTTGTTTCAATTGTATTCACGGTGAATAAAAAAGAAACGGTAAAAAAATATTTCATATTTAATATTATTTAATATTTTATGTGTAATTAGTGGTGGCCGATTTCAATTCTTATTAAAATGGCATTTCCTTCTGGGAAAAAAAGGAACTAGGGGTGGCTTATGTCACGCCTCAAATATTCTTAAGCAATTTATTGAATATTTGGTGTACGTCAAGACCCCTCAAAGATTACTTGGGCCATTAGAATATTCATGGAGTACATCTTCTAGTAGGCCCATTTAAGTTTGTAGTATTCATAGGTCAAGCCCACTTGTAATTAGTAGCTAGTAGAGTATTTTAGAATAAGGATATTCCCTTGGAATATTACCCACTTGTAAGTAGTAAGTGGTAGAGAATTCTAGAGTATGAATATTCCATTGGAATATTACCTATGGTAGGTAGCTTTTATTTTAAACCGTTAGATTCTTTTAATCTTAACCATCCATTGTACATTGTTTTTTGTTATAAATATGTGAGCTCTCATTTGGAGTAACACACCTTTTAGCTTGTAATTCTCTTTGTTATCAATACAAGAGCATTCCATCAAATACCTTGAGTTCTTCTTCTTCTTCATCTCTTTCTTAGTTTGTTGGGTTTTTGGCTGCTTACCACTAGCAAGTGTCTAAGGCCGCACGGGTTGAAGAATTAAGTCTGTGACAAGTGGTATCAGAGCGAGATTCGAGAAAGATGGTGAAGGAAAAGGATGTTTCTGGATCATCCGACCTTTCAGTTGAGAGGGGTAGAGACCCCCAAGTTAAGAGGCAGTCTAGCCTTCCTCGAGACAAGTCCATTGAACCTAGCCACAATATCGAGGACGTGGTCATGATGCTTGGTGTTTCCATGACCAAAGCGACGGACCGCCTTGGAGAGTTGGAGGAGCAAATCGAGAAACTGGAAGTAGGTCTCGATCGTCAAGGGGACGAGGTACGCTCTCTCTTCAACAACACCATTGACACATAGGCAGAGAAACAACAAGATTGGGTCAAGACTTTTCAAGACACGGTGTTTTCTACCATGGAAAAGCTGCAAGCCCAAGTGGAATGGTTGCAGAAAGGGTTCAAGACTATCAAAGAGGACGTAGTGCTGTGCAAGCGGGCAGTCGCAAGTGGGACTGCTGCCACCCATGTTACGGTGGCTGCGTCGAGAGTAGAAGCTCCTAATCTGAAAGAGTTCAGTGGCAAGCGAGATGCCAAGGACCTGGAGAACTACTTTTGGCAGATGGAAAGGTACTTCGAGGCCTTGGGCGTGCAGGAGGAACAAAAGGTAAGTAACGTAGCCATGTATCTTTTCAATCATGCAATTTTGTGGTGGCGTACGAAAAGTAAAAAATTCGCAAAGGTACCTGCACCATTAACACTTGGGAAGAGTTGCAACATGAGTTGAAGCACAAATGTTACCCAGAAAATATGGCGCATGATGCCCGAAAATAATTGAAGGAGTTGAGGCAAAACAAGTCCATCAGTGAGTACGTGGAGGAGTACTCGATGTTGATGCTGCAAATTCCAAACATGAGTGAGGAAGACTTGCTATTCAACTTTCTAGACGGGTTACAAACTTGGGCTTCTAATGAGCTAAAGCGGCGTAGAGTGCAAAATATATCCGACGCCCTCACCATGGCGGAGACACTTATAGATTACCGCAAGCAAGAAATCGGTATGTCCAAACACCATAAACCCAATTTCAGGAAAGGTGGGGGAGCCAAAGAGTCCCACCCTCCTCGGAACAAGGATGGAAAAAGCAAACCACCAATGAGGAAAAGAGCAGAAACGAGATGGCAAGAGCAAGCCAAAGTCGAACTGCTTCCTTTGCGATGGAGACCATTAGGTAAGGGACTGTCCAAAGAAGAGAGCCTTTAACGCCATGTTTGAGATGCAAAAGGCAGGTCAGTAAAGCCAAATGGGATGTTTGCAGTTGCTGAATGCCCTCAATGTAAAAAGGCCCCTAGTGCGCCAACGGTGACGGCGCTTATATATGTGGAAGCCCACATAAATAGAAAGAAAGCTCAAGTGCTTGTTGATACCGGATCTACGCACAACTTCATCAAACGTGCGAAAGCGGAGCGCTTGGGTCTCAAGGTGGAGAAAGGAGTTGGCTATCTCAAAATCGTAAATGCCGAGGCCAAACCACTAAATTAGTTCATTCAAAGAGTCGAAATGCACCTGAGAAATTGGCGCGGCAAGGTAAATTTTTTGGTTGCTCCTTTAGATGATTTTACTGTTGTTCTTGGTATGGACTTCTTGCGACAGTTTAATGTGGTGCCTCTTACTCAACACAATTATGTGTGCATCCTGAAAGGAGGGCCATGCATGGTGCCGACGGTAGACAAACCCAAGAGTGGGCAATCCGTACCAAACGCCAGCAACACTCTCCTCTCTGCAATGCAATTGAAGAAAAGAGCCAAGTGGGGAGAAGAGACATATCTTGCCACAATTTGGGAGGTCTATAATGGGGCAATAGCGGATGAAGAAGATCTATCAAAGGAGGTCGCAAGAGTGCTCGAGGAGCACAAAGATGTAATGCTAGTAGAACTTCTGAAGAAATTACCTCCAAGGGGGGCGATCGATCATGAGATTGAGTTGGAGCCAAGAACAAAGCCTCCAGCCAAAGCGCCCTACTGAATGTCTCCACCGGAGCTACCGGAGTTGCAAATGCAGCTTAAGAAATTGTTGGATACGAAATTCATCCGGCCATCTAAGGGGCCTTACGGCACGCTAGTACTTTTTTAGCGCAAACATGACGGTCGCTGCAGTTATGTATAGACTACCGGGCATTGAACAAGGTCACCGTAAAAAATCGGTATCCCATCCCCTTGATTGCTGACTTGTTTGATCAATTGGGGCAGGCTAAATACTTCTCAAAGCTGGACTTGAGGTTGGGATATCATCAAGTGCGGATAGCCGAAGGAGATGAGCCGAAGACCACTTGTGTAACACGCTACGATGCGTTCGAATTTCTGGTTATGCCATTCAGTCTCACCAATGCACCAGCTACATTTTGCACTTTGATGAACAATGTACTCCAGCCCTTCCTTGATAAATTTGTTGTCGTGTACTTAGACGATATTGTAATCTACAGCAACTCTCTCGAAGAACATGTGAGGCATTTGTAAACTGTTTTCAGGGTTCCAAGAGAATGAGTTGTATGTGAAGAGTGAGAAGTGTTCTTTTGCCAAATCGGAGGTGGAATTTCTAGGACACAAGATCAAACAAGGCAAGTTGCTGATGGATAGAGCAAAGATTCAGGCAATAGTAGATTGAGAGGCGCCCACGAAAGTTACTGAGCTGCGGTCCTTTCTCGGGTTAGCCAATTATTACCAAAGGTTAATCAAAAGCTACTCTACCATTGTTGCACCCCTCACTGACTTGCTGAAGAAAACCAAAGCATGGGAGTGGACAGAGGAGTGTCAATGGGCTTTTGATCAATTGAAGAAAGCGGTGATTGAGGAGCCGGTTCTTACACTGCAAAACTACTTGCTATCGTATGAGGTACACACCGATGCATCCGATTTTACTATTGGGGGTGTCCTAATGCAGCATGGCCATCCAATTGCCTTTGAGAGTCGAAAGCTCAATGAGACGAAGAGGCGGTATACGGTATAAGAGAAAGAGATGACGGTAGTCATCCATTGCCTGCGCACTTGGCGACATTACTTGCTTGGGGCAAAGTTTGTGGTAATGACGGACAATATGGCAACGAGCTACTTTCAGAGTCAAAAGAAGCTCAGCCCGAAGCAAGTCAGGTGGCAGGATTTCTTGGCGAAGTTTGACTACGAGCTCGAGTATAAACCGGGTAAGGTAAATGTGGTGGCAGACGCCTTAAGCCAGAAGGCTGAGTCAGCATCAATAAGCAAGTTAGAAGGGGAGCTACTCAGCCTATTTCGAGAAGGTACGAAATAGGACCCCTTTGCCAAGCAACTTTCTGCACAAGCGCATGATGGGAAAACACAACGGTTTTGGGTAGAAGATGAGCTTATTTACACCAAAGGCCTTCGGGTGTATGTGCGAAAGTGAGAAAACTTGCGGGGAAACCTTATCAAAGAGTGTCACGACATTAAATGGGCAGGACATCCAAGACAAAAGGCGTACTCGTGCTTTACTAGAGACAGTGTATTATTGGCCACATATGCAGGAGGAGATAGAGCAGTTCGTAAAGACTTGTCTAGTATGCCAATAAGACAAGGTAGAGCAGCGGAGTCTCGCGGGCCTACTTGATCCCTTGCCCATACCGGAGAGACCTTGGGAGAACATCTCTATGGACTTCATTGTGAGTTTGCTAAAATCAGAGGGATGTGGGACTATCATAGTGGTGGTAGACCAATTCTCTAAGTATGCTACTTTTATTCCGACACCTAAAGAGTGTAATGCAGAAGAGACTACAAGGCTTTTCTTCAAGCATGTGGTCAAGTATTGGGGATTGCCGAGGGTGATAGTGAGTGATCGTGACACTCGATTCACCGGTAGGTTCTGGATGGGATTATTCAATCTCATGGGGTTGAAACTTCACTTTTCCACCAGCTTTCACTTACAAACGGATGGGCAAACTGAACGGGTGAATGCACTTTTGGAGCTGTATTTGCGGCACTTTATGAGTGCCAATCAGCAGGATTGGGCCAAGCTACTAGACATTGCTCAATTCTCATACAATTTGCAGCGAAGCGAGTCGACAAACCGGAGACCATTTGAGCTAGTAACTGGCTAGCAGTCTCTCACACCGCATGCGCTCGTATCTAGCGATACGGGGAGGAGTCCCGCAGCATACAAAGCTGTAAAGTCCTGGCATGAACAGTCAGACCTAGCGCGGGTGTATGACAAACGGAGGCATGTTGATTTCAATGTGAGAGACTTGGTGATGGTAAAAATACTCCCGACACAGCACAAGTTTACCCGCTCACTTCACAAGGGCCTTGTTTGAAAATATGAGGGGCCATTCCCAATTGCCAAGAGAGTTGGCAAAGTCTCCTATAAGGTGGACTTACCTTTGAGACTAAGGCTACATCCAGTGTTTCACGCAAATTGCTTGAAGCCATATCATGGAGATACGAAAGACACGGAGCGTGGGCCACAATCCCGAGCACCTTTGGGAGTTTCTACATCTTTCGACAAGGAGGCAGAACTTATCCTTGATGAAAGAATAGTGCGAAAGAAGAATTATCCTCCGAGTCATGAATATTTTGTCAAGTAGAAGGGGCTGCCAGATAGTAAAGCAAACTGGGAACCCGAAAATGCACTATGGCAGTTTGAAAACAAGGTGCGCAAGTTCCAGCGAAAATGCGACGAGGGCGTCGCGTGAATTTGGTGGGGGAGAATGTCACGCCTCAAATGTCCTTAAGCAATTTATCGAACATTTGGTGCGCGCCAAGACCCCTCAAAGACTACTTGGGCCATTGGAGCATTCATGGAGTACACCTTCTAGTAGGCCCACTTGAATTTGTAGTATTCATGGGCCAAGCCCACTTGTAATTAGTAGTTGGTAGAGTATTCTAGAATAAGGATATTCCCTTGAGATATTACCCACTTGTAAGTAGTAAGTGGTCGAGAATTCTAGAGTAGGAATATTCCATTAGAATATTACTTATGGTAGGTGGCTTTTATTTTAAACCATTAGATTCTTTTAATCTTAGCCATCCATTGTACATTGCTTTTGGTATAAATAGGTGAGCTCTCATTTGGAGCAACACACCTCTTAGCTTGTAATTCTCTTTGTTATCAATACAAGAGCATTCCATCAAACACTTTGAGCTCTTCTTCTTCATCTCTTTCTTAGTTTATTGAGTTTTTGGCTGCTTAACACTAGCAAGTGTCTAAGGCCACACGGGTTGAAGAATTAAATCCGTGACACTTAGCTACATTAGCCCAATAGAGCTCCTAAAAAAAAAATTATAAATTATAAAAAGTAAAAACAAAACAGTGTATATTTGTTTACTCATTCTAAAATTTATATTTTGCCTATATCTTAAATTAATTATTCCTAGATAATATGTATTTTCTATTTTAACCACATATTATAATATAAGTATTGATTTATATATCTTACCTTAATAGGATAAATATAAGGATTAAAAATATATAGATCTCCAAAGTTTAAAGTTTAATGATAGGCACTGCAAAATCTTCAAATTTTTAAAAGGTCATAAAGATATTTGTTAGGAGAAAAAAATCATTTCTATTAAAGATCAACTAGTTAAAATCGATAAAAATATTAAAATGTCATTTTATGTATTTTTAAAATAAAAAGAAAAAATGTGAACTTGATGAATCAAATAAATTAATTTTAAAATAAAATAAGTTTAAAAATGAGTTAAATAAAATTTAAATAAATAAAATAAAAATTCATAAGAGAATCAGACAATCATCGATGAGCGTTGATCACCTAATTTATTTAATATAAATAAATGAATAAAAATATTTTTTATTTTTAAATAAATAAGTATAATTTATTTTAAATAAATAAGTATAATTTATTTTAAATAAATAAGTATAATTTATTTTAAATAAATTAATTTTTAATTTTTAAAGTCGGTGACTAATTAATGAAGAATTAAGATTTTTTATTTATTTAATCTTCTTAATAGTCGGAGGATAAAGGAATATATAAAAAATTGAGAAAAATGATAACTTTTCAAAAATTAATTAATAGAATTGTTCGTAGCAGGCAATTGTGCATCATCATTTCCCTCGGTTGATGTAGAATTGTCATCGCCTATCAAAATTTGTCGCAAACAGAAAATTAAGTATATTGTAACTTTTAGAGTGCACTTTAAAATTTTTTAAATATTTTAAGATAAACTTCACTTATAGTGAAGTTAAGAATAAGAAAAGATGATACACAATAAAAAAAAAAATCATTACAAAATATAAAATATATAATTTAATAATAAATATTTATATTTATAATAAATTCAAAATTTAATTTTTTTTATTAACTTTTCACAAAACACTCTTAGTTCACAAAAAAAAAATTAGATTATTTAAATATCTCAAATTACTAAAATCTCCCTGATGACTCAAATCTTACAATAAATAATCAATGAATGAATAAAAATTATTCAGTGTCGCAGTGCCCATACTTACAAAATGTCTCAATTGTACTTTCACATCCCCCTTTATTTTTAGCTCTCTATTTTCATCCAATTTTCATATGTCCAAAGTATATTCGCCTTTGTGTAGACTTTTAGTTGGTCTTCAATTCAAGCTCAATTTTGAATCATCAATTCCAACAAACCCCTCCATGATTCAAAATCTCTCTTAAAAAGCTTTCTAAAGATTAGCCACACTAACACTAAATTACCTAGTGTTAATTCCAGTTAAGTCTTATGCCATACTTAACTCTTCTAAGGCTCGTAACTAAGTCTCCAAAGATTTTGAATATATCTCTCATAGGGTAACCTTCGTATTGTGTTTACAGTGTCACCAAACTCCATCATAATACCTATATGGCTAGATTTTATCCCTATTAATAGCTCTATTTACCATACATTCTCTCTCGACTCTTGTCACTCTAGTGAGATTAGCTTCAATATTTTTTTGTCCACATCCTTTCAACAACCCACGTAAGTTATACACAACATTCTAATCAAGCACATAACCCATTGTGCTTCTCACTTTTCAATATCTTTATTATTCATTCTTTTTCATCTAATGAATATCTCGCTTGATCTAATACTCTTAGGGACATTAAGTTTCTCTTGAGATCAAGAACAAATCTCATACCAAGTAATTATCTCACTTTTTCAAGATACAGTCTCAATCTTACACTACCAATCTCCATAAATAAAAAAGTCATATCTTTACCCATTAGTACTTTAATACCCTTAATGGATCTATAATTAGTAAACAAAAACCTTGAAAGACTCATATGAAAACTATACCCTAGAATCAAACATTCACTTACCAGGCATACAAGCCTGCTGAAGTGATCAAAGTTTTCTAATTTTCTAGCAATCCTTGTAAACTATTTCATCTTCACATTTTTTTTCATATTGGTCTTTCTATTTGGACAATCACTTACCAAGTGCCATTTATTCTTGTGGCAAACGCACCTCTTGGATCTACCTTTCAATCTTAATTAATTATGTACATTGAACTTGGCATGACCCAACCCAGACATGACAAGATATTGTCTGCTTTAGGTTAAAGTTTGCACAATTTTGTTCCTAGGTTTCATGCAAGTGTCCTTCACCCAAAGTGCATCTTAATAATTAAGGTGTGGATTACCCCTTATAAATCCAGAATCTCACTCATGCCTTTACGTTGTGGGATGTGCCTATGGTATTATATGCACCTTATTTAAGGACTCAGTGTCCTCACTGAGGTTTTTTCCACCACCGCTCTGTTGCTCACTAAGAGTGGCTCTGATACTATCTATCATGACTCAACTCAAACCTAACATGATATTGTCTGCTTTGGGCTGAAGCCTACTTGGTTTTGTTCCTGATTTTCATGCAAGCATCCTTCACCTAAAACACATCTTACCATTTAAGGTGTGGGTCACCCTTTATAAACTCAACATCTCTCTCATGCCTTTGTGATATAGGATTTGCTTAATGTGTTACAAAACTTTTTCATACTTCATACTTGTGAGTCACCATGATCAAGCAACTAATGCGTCTAATCAACTTATGTTCTAAATGACCTTGCCTTTAATACCACTTGTTAGAGTTTTTAATGTCCACTCTAAAAATCTTTTAAGCACTTTGCAACAGAGTTCACCCACAAGTAAGATACGAACAATAAAATATCACAAATAATAGAGATAAAGAAATAATTACCACAAGACATAAGATATACATAGTTTAGAGATAAACACCTACATCTATGGTGGATCAATAATTTAGCTTCTTTTATTAAGAGATTCATTAAGGAATACAATGAATAGTCAGAGCTTTCTCTTAAAAGATCTATCATCACTCTCTCGTGCACTCAATGCTCAAGTAATCCTATGGTAGTACTCTCTCATGCACTCACCACTCTAACGCCTATCTAGCTCTCTATCATTTCTTATGTTTATATCTTTGATGCTTGATTTTTCTTAAGAGTTACATGGGTTTATATAGACTTCATATTTCTAGTTGGAATAAGAGTTCCTGTATTTAAGGAGCCCAGAATCGACTGAAATTAATTGACTTGACTTAAAATCCTATAGCGCTGCTACACTCTTGCACTAGCGTTGTGGTGTTATATTGCCAATGCCATGATTCTGTCTTTGGTAAACAACCAGTACTGCAATGCCCACACCTAAAAAATGTCTCCACTTGTGCTTTGCCCACACCCCCCCCAATTCACTTTTGGCTTTCTATTTTTACCATTTTTCATGCATCCAATGTATATTCTCTTTTATACCAATTTCTCATTGGTCTTTAACTCAAAATAAAGCTCAAAATCGATTTTGAGTCACCAATTTCAAAAAGCTAAATAAATAATAAATTGCGTTCTGTTATGATTTTAGATTTACAAGCTTGAAGAAAATTCTAAAAGGAAAATTGGATTTTAGATTTACAAGCTTGAAGAAAATTCTAAAAGAAAAATCGTATCAAAAGAGCTATGACATAGAATTTCATTTTGTAAGTTATCTATAAAAAATTTCTTTCTTTTCTCAAAATAACTTTATTATTAATGTAGTATTATCATTAATATTATATTATTAATAAATTTTGATTTGATAAATTAATTATATTAATAATATAATATTTTTACCTTTTATAATATGTAATTATTTCTTTTCATATATAGTTTTATTTTCCTATTTTGTAATAGATTATAGCTTATATAAAGGCTCTATTGTACAATTCTAAATTCAAATTGAAATATACATATTTTATATTTCTCATATGATATCAGAGCTTTGATTTTTTCACTGTCACTCTATTTAGCCAGAGACTTGCCAGAATTTTTTTACCCGTCAGAATCTACCGAAGTTCTTTTCGAAAAGTCATCGAAAAACTCTAAAAGTGTGCCTTGATAGCCACCGCCCACGTCAGACTACTCAGAACACTCCGACGGTTTCAACGCCATCGACAACGCGCCAATCTGAGATCAAAAAAAGCCCCATGCGCCGCCAATACATCACTGCCGCCAGTCACTTTCACTTCAAATCCCGGCAGTTATACGGAGACGTGATAGCCACCGCCCACTTCAGACTACTTAGAATACTCTGACCGTTTCAACGCCGTCGACGACGTGCCAATCGGAGAACCTACACCGCCGCACGCTCTGTCGAAAGGCCACTGCTGCCGGTCCCTTTCACTTCAGATCTCGGCCTTCATACGATGACGTGACCGACACCTCCGTGACCAAAAGCATCCTCAGTCACCGACCATTCAAATGCCGCCGATATTACATCGATCGGAGGTCAGATCAGGCCGCACGTGCCACCGACAGTTTCTGTTTCCTATTAGGGGCCTGTTTACAAACTTTTTAATATTTTAAGGTTAGATCGTAATTTTCTATTCTTTGGGTCATTTTTAAAATTTTTAATAGTTTTAGGGCTATTTTATAATTATTATAATTTTTAAGGGTCATTTTTTAATTTTTAAAAAGTTTAGGGACTGATTTATAATTATTATATTTTATAGGGGTCATTTTTTAATTTTTAAAAAGTTTAGGTGTCAATATATAATTATCAAAAGAATTGGGTCAAATTATAATTATTAAAAATTGATGAGGGAAATTTTTTTTTCGATGGATAAATTGATGTTTCTCAGCCTATTCATATTATCCTTGAGGGACACAATTATATTTTATGGCCATAAGTTATGTGTAGTTTTTTTAAAGGCAGGAGACTTTGGCGTTATATTACTGGTGATGTTATTCTACCCCAGCAGCGGAATAATGAAAGTCCGGAGGCTTTCATTGACAGACTAGATGATTGGGATAGTAAAAATCATCAGATTATTACATAGTTTCGTAATATATCCATCCCATCCATCAGTCTTCATTATGGTCAATTTGATACTGCCAAATCACTTTGAAATTTTCTTGCATGTCGCTACACCACCAGAGATCTCTCTTATCAATATCAACTCCTGCAAAATTTGCATCATCTTCAACAAGAACCAGGGCAATCCATTGTTGATTTTCATTCTCAGATGCAGTTTATTTGGGATCAATTAGCTCTTTCAAAACCAATTTGGAAGAATAACGATGATGCTCAAGCCTTTATTTTCTATCAAGATCATTAACGTTTGGTTCAGTTTCTCATGGCTCTGCAAGATAAATTTGAATCCAATCATGCCTCTTTACTTCATCGAAGGCCCTTACCCACATTGGATCAAGCCATTGCTGATCTCATCTGTGAAGAAACAAGATATGCTACTCTTCAGCAAGTTTGTACAGATACAGTACTTGCCACCCCGCAACACAAATTTGACAGCTCCACTCAATATAAGACGTGTAATTATTGCCATTTATCTGGACATATAATTCTCAATTGTTCGACACGTAAAAGCAGAAAATGTCCGAAAATTGGACCAGATCATTTTGAAAGAGATTGTCCTAAAAGTGATAAGGGCAAATTTGTCATATATTTTCTCATGTTTTTATTATTGATATTTTATGGTTTTATGAGAATAAATGGATATTTATGTGTATTATTGTTATTTATAGGGACTTGAACGAAATTTAAAGAAGTTTTCAAAGTATGTGTCCATCGCCCCAGCGCCACAAGAATTTTCACCCCATCGCTGAAATAGTGATTGAAATAAGACAAACAACCTGCTTAAGTCGCGTCTAGCGCCCCAGCGCCGAAGAGTCACCGCGCCAGCGACGCTCCATCCCCCCAGCGCTATAAACATACCGCGCCAGCGGTGAAGCCGTTTTCAAGCAGCGCCCCAGCGCCAAGATCCCACCGCTCCAGCAGTAATAGCTTTTTCACACGTTGCCCCAGCGACAGATGCATAGCGCGCTAGCGGTAGTGCGAGTCCTAGTCTGACGAGAATTGAGATTTTCAAGCTCATATCAATCCCTATATAAAGCCACTCGTTCCCAGCCTTCAAGAATCAATCCAAGACGACCCAAAAGCACCAACAATATAGAGCACGAGTCTTGGAGAGCAATAGGAGCTTAATTGAAGCAACTTTGGAGAGAGATACAAGACGTTCTTCGGCATCAAGAGTTCCTAGGCAGCGCAATTAAGAGCAATTCGACGTTTATATCGGTTTGCTAATAATTGTATCATGATTTATAATTATTTTTACTGCTGTTCTCTTGTAGCCATGAGCTAAACTTGTTTTCTAGGGTTAATACTTGAACTCAATATGTGTGCTTAATTGTCATATCTTTCGAATATTTAATAAACTTAGTCATTTATTATTTAAATTACTTGTGTTTAATGTTTCAATATATCTGGCCAATATATGGTGAATGAGTTGGTAATATTATTGATAAACTCGGAAGATGAATCATAATATTTAGACCTAGGTAATTTGATGCATGATTGTAGAGTAACATTCAATGTTGCATATGCAAGTTTCAATTTAGGATAGGAATATACCTAATTGGCATGTATGATCAATAAGACCTAATCTTAATGAATCTTAATTTATTACAAGTACCATAAGAATATAGGTATTTGGTAAATTAAGGTATACTTGCATGACCTTGGAAGAGGCTTGTGAATACATTAGTGTCTTGATCAATAATAAAGACTAAGGGAGTTAAATATTATAAGGTTAATCATTAGAAAGAATATTGAGGGATAGTATTAATCCTAGATTTTCTCTACGTGCTATCATTTAAATCTCATTACATTGTGTTTTTACTTTTATATTTCTTACATTTATTCTTATATTTTTATTTTTCTGAATAATTATTAGGAAGATATAATTTTAGTAATTGGTTAAAAAGAAAAAATTATCCTTGTGGGTTCGACATCCGACTTATTTAGTCTCTTTATTACTTGCATACGATAGTGTATACTTGTACTTAATTTATGATATAGAAATATCGCATCAAAAAGCAAACAACCTAAGGGTGCTACTTCTACAAGGCCTCGATCCTTCTCTGCTGCTACTACAGCCCCAGATACTACCAACTCTTCTTTCAACCTAACCAGTGATCTTGAATCTTTACTTCGTCAACTTCTATCAAACTTTGGTAACCCTTTCATTACTATTTATTCTGTTCTTTCAGGTAATTTTTGGTATTTTGATTCTACATGTTGCAATCATATGACTTATGATTCCACTCTTTTCTCTGTAAAATCCCTTGCTTCTTATTTACATTCTATTCAAACTACTGATGGCTCTTTCATGAATGTTAGTCATATTAGTCAGGTGTCGTACTCTAGTCTTTCCTTATCTGATACTTTCTTTATACCTAAACTCATATTAAATCTTTTATCTGTCGATCAAATTTATGAACTTGGTCTTAACGTTTTATTTACTGCTTCTGGGTGTTATGTGCAGGATCCGAAGACAGGTCGGACACTTAGGACAGGCTGTAAAGTAGGTCGTCTATATGAGCTCATCTCTTTACATTTGTCATCTTCACCCCCTTCGTCCGCTGCATCTACTTCTTAAGTATCATCACTACATCTCTGGCATTCTCGTTTGGGTTACGCTTTAATAAGTCGTATTCATTCTTTAGTATCTAGTGGTTATTTAAGAAATATTTCTGATAATAAAGATGATTTCTTAATTTGTCTTTTAGCAAAACAACCAGTTTTGCCTTTTAATAATAGTACTACTGTTTCGCAAGCTCTTTTTGATCTTATACACTCTGATATTTGGGAACCATCTCCTAATGCTACTATGGGCGGATCTCCATATTTTATTATTTTTGTTGATGATTATTCTCGATATACATGGTCATTTCTTATGAAACAGAGATTAGATCTTACCAAAATTTATCGTGATTTTACTCAAATGATTAAAACACAATTTTCTTGTTCCATTAAGATCTTTCGCACAGATAATGCCATGGAATATAGAGATTTTGATTTTCTAAATCTTTTACAAAAATATGGTACTATTTGTCAAAGATCTTGTCCTGGTACGTCTTGGCAAAATGGGAGAGTCGAATGAAAACACAGATATATTCTCGATACAGTTCATGCTCTTCTCATCTCTGCTTCTTGTCTTGAATAATTCTGGGGTAAAACTGCTTTAACTGTTGTCTATACAATCAATCGTGTTCCTTCCCCTATTATCAAGAACAAGTCACTATATAAATGTTTATATGGAATCCCTCATAATTATAATCTCCTTAGATTTTTTGGTTGTGTTTATTTTGTTCTACTTCAAAAACATGAATATACCAAACTTGAACCACGCACAAGATTATGTTGCTTTTTGGGATACAAGATAGAACATAAAAGTTATAGGTGTTGGGATCTCATCTCTAAACGTCTTCGCATCTCTCGTCATGTCATATTTCTTGAACATAGAATGTTCTCCTCCGTGTTAAACTTTCACTCAGTGTCTCCGTCAGCTTTTCAATTTTTCACTAACAATACTATTGACTTATTTCCTGATACTTCCCCTAAGATTCATATAGGTGATCCTGCTAATACAATGCCTGTTTTTGAGCCTCTCATCTTGTCTGAAGGATCTGCTCTCGACATCTCTGAGGCTTCTCTTACACCCTCTCTCCGTCGTTCTTCTTGGGTAAGAGAACTTTCTGTTAAACTTCATAATTATCACTGTTTTTCCACTACTCTTTTATTATATGAACCCCAATGCTATTCTGAAGCTAGTGCTAACCCTGTTTGGCAGCAAGCAAAGACAAAAATTACGGGCTCTTAAGAAATCGCACACTTGGGATTTTATTCTTCTTCCACCTAATAAAACTGCCATTGGTTGTAAATGGGTATACAAGATTAAGACCAAGTCTGATGGATCCATTGAGCGATATAAAGCTCATCTTGTTGTAAAAGGATTTACTTAAACATATGGCATTGATTATGAAGAAACCTTTGCCTCTGTTGCTCGCCTTACTTCTGTTCAGAGTTTATTAGCTATTGCTGAGCTCATGGTTAGACATTATTTCAGATGGATGTGAAAAATATTTTTCTTAATGGTGATCTTTCTGAAGAAGTCTATATAAAGCCTTCTCCCGGCTATCCACATCCACTTGGCACAGTCTGCAAGCTTCATCAAGCCTTGTATGGCCTAAAACAAGCTCCTCATGCCTGGTTTGTAAAATTTAATAGTACCATTTCTTAACCTGGTTTTCAGTCCAGCCCCTATGACTCAGCCCTTTTCATTCGCAAAACAAATCGTAGTTGTATTTTACTACTTCTTTATATTCATGATATGATTATCACGGGTGATGATGTTCTTTGTATCTCTATTCTCAAGGACTTTCTTCAACAACATTTCAAGATGAAAGATCTTGGCAACCTTAGTTATTTCTTTGGTCTTGAAGTATTATCCGACTCTACTGGGTATTATCTCTCTCAGGCTAAATATGCATCTTATCTTCTTGTAAAAACTGGGTTGATAAACAGTAAGACTGCCTCCACTCCTCTAGAGCCTAATGCTAAACTCTGATCCTCTGATGGTACTCTTCTTAGTGATGCTACCCTCTATCGTCAGTTAGTTGGTAGTTTGGTCTACCTTACAGTCCCTCGTCTAGACATTGCTCATGCTATTCATGTTGTCAGTCAGTTTATGGCCGCCCCTTGTACATCTCATTATGCAGCAGTTCTTCATATTCTACATTATCTCAAAGGTACACTTTTTCACAGTCTCCATTTTTTCGGCTCATTCTCCTCTCATATTACAAGTTTATGCTAATGCGGATTGGGCGAGTGATCTTACGGATCGACGATCAATTACTGGATTTTGTCTTTTTTTTGGGTGATTCTCTTCTTTCCTAGAAAAGTAAGAAACAGATAGCTACTGCTTGCTCAAGTACTGAAGTTGAGTACCGTGCTCTTACTGATACTACCCAAGAGATTGTTTGGCTTCGCTGGCTTATTAAAGATATGGGTATTTCTCATACTGACCCTACACCTTTTTATTGTGACAATCAGAGTGCTATTCAAATTGCTCACAATCATATTTTTCATGAACGAACTAAGCATATTGAAACAGATTGTCACTTTGTTCGACAACATGTTTCTCAAGGAACAGTTACTCTCCACTCCATCTCTTCTGAAAATCAACCTGTTGATATTTTCACTAAATCCTTACTTTCTGGTCGTTTTCAAATTCTAGTCTTCAAACTCAAATTTACTTCAACTTCACCGTCTTGAGTTTGAGGGAAGATATTAATGTAATATTATCATTAATAATATATTATTAATATATTTTAATTTGATAAATTAATTATATTAATAATATAATATTCTTACATTTTATTTTATAATAGGTTATAATCTATATAAAGGCTATATTGTACCATTCTAAATTTACAGTAAAATATACACATTTTATATTTCTCACATTTATTATTGACAACAGATTTGTTTATTTTTAAAAACTATCAATTTCTTTTATGTGCAATTAATAAAATTAAAAGTAATTGTAAATGTCCCCAAATGTACCTTTGTTTCTTATGCTGAGCAATTTCTTCGAGTAGTTCGATTATGTCTTGCTTTTCTATAAGTCGGTTCATCTTATGTATTAAAGGATTGGTTTCTTCAACCGCTTCAGAATGAGCATCTCGTGACATCTTCGTCTAGATTCAAAGTATAGGAAAATAGAGTATCAATGACAAGAATAATATTATATTTCTTAATTTTGATATTAGTATTTTTTAATTTTTAAAATAATACGTTATAATTTATTGACTAAAAATAATATAGTTGTAGTGGAAAATTTTAGAAGTTACAAAAACTCATCATCTAAAGAATATTTGACAAATGACTTAAATGAAAACTGTAAGGATCAAATTATCGAAAGGAATGTACTAGAATTATTGTCTTATTCTTCGGCCTTGTTATCAATATTCATCTTAATCTTTCAATAAATGTTATTACTCTCCTTTTAGTGAGATGAGTGATTACATTTAAACAAAAAAAAAATAAAAAACTAAAATAAGAAATATTGGTGTTTATTAATAATTTAAGAGAAAAATTGATTAAATTATCAAATAACATGAGCTAGTTGGTCATTTCTCTAAAATAAATTATACCCATTTTATATATCGATGGAGTTATAAATTATACCCATTTTGTGTTAAAATTCGTAATATAACTCTAAATTTTATTACCCCTTTGATCAATAGGTGAACGAAGATTACTCGACTTTTTATAAATTGTATTAAGGTGGATTTGAATTCTCATTTTTATGTAGATGCCCAAAAGTTTACTTTAATAAAGATTGTCATAAGAATAATAGAATCCCCAAGAATAGAGAGAATGAAATACAAAAAATATGCTTTAAAAAATTATATATCTTGAATTTTAATAAGGATTGTCATGTGAGATGTGAGTCTCTCAAAAGTAATAAGAATGATAACATATTTTTTTTTAAAATAAATTTATATAAAAAAAACTTTAAAAAAATATTTCTAAAGATATCTAAAATTGATGACCACCCTCCTATCAAAACAGATTTCCTAAAAATAAAATATCTATTGTAATCTTCCTTCAAAAAAAAATGTTCAATATTTTTTAAAACTCAAGATAAGCCATAAAGAAAAACTTAAATACAAAGAGGTAAATTAATAATTCTCATGATTAAAAAAAAAACAACCGTTATTCCCTAAAGTTTTTTTTTATATATACCACTTAATATTTTTAAAACTATTAACTATCAAATTTTTTTTTCCTTTCTTATTGCTAGTTTCCGTATTAAAATCCCCAGAAAGAGGGCAATCATAATATGAAAAAGTCAAAGAAAAAATTAGTACATAGAAAAATAATGATGGGAAAAAGATGGTACTCCCTTAAAAAAATGAATTCAGACATGAAAAAGAAGGAAGAGAAAGTAAGGTTGAAGAAAATTAGAAGTCCATATATTGTAAAATTATGAAGGGTGCATAAAGTAAATATTGAACTTTCTGAATTTCAGAAAGAATGGTTTAGTAAGAAAATCCGCGTGCAGAGTAAAAATGATGGTAAAAGTAATCTTTAACTGAAATTTTCATTCACACATTGAAAGCGTAATAGTGATAAAGAAAGGGAGAAAAAATTAAATAAAAAACCACAAAATAATTGCTAAGTTTAAAGCATTTACCTGTTGATATATGTGAAGTTGCAATCCGCAGAACCGAAATGAAAATCTAAAAAGAGAGAAGCTTAATACAGCAAGATGAAGATCAAAAGAGAATAATGAAGTTGAAGCTGAAAAGAGGTAAAGTGAAAATGTGTTTTTATCTTTATATATATATATATATATATATATATATATATATATATACATACTAGTATCATCCATAATCCAGCCTACCACATGTGAACAATACAGAAATTAGTTTATTTTGACCAGTGTAATGTTATTTAGTCAACATCGCTGATTGGTAACGAAACACATCTTGGTTTAAAAATATATATTATAAATACCTTAACTAGTCTTGTTATTAAAAACAATAACATTTAAAAATATATTTTTTATGGTAATAAGTTAATTAATTTGTCTAATCATAATAAATAAATTCATATTTAATTAAATCTATTTCATAGCCTTCAAAAACTTAACATCAAATTTTATTTTTCTTAAACTAGAGGCTAATTAAATTATTTAAAATAATATAAAAATCAATTAAGTAATCCACCTAATTTCAGATGTTAAAATAATAATTTCTCACAAATTTATTTTGCGGTCCGAGATCAACGTTTGTAAAGTCTTTCTTTATTTGATAACAACAATTTAGGTTACAATTAGGCAAATTAATTTAACATTTTTAATTTTTATACCTACTCCTGATTTTGTTGGCCTTGACTTAAAATTTTCGGCAAGTTGTTTTAAACATGCATGCATATAGTTATAATGTCTGGTTTTTCTCAAAACTTAACTACAATATCAATAATTGCAAGACTTGGGGCCATGACTACTAATAATTATTTGTCTCGATGGACATCACTGGTAACATGATCTCCATTACAGCTGAAAGGGATCATCGTAAACATGGAAAATTAAATAACTGACATTGCGGGGGAAAAAAAACAAATAAGGATTAGGCACGATGTTAAAATAAGTTGTAAACGAAATAATTGATTTTTTAAATGGAACTAATAAGGATTAAAAAAAAAATGAATTAGGAACTACATTAAAATAAGGGGCTGAGATATCCTTACCATTTTCAAATGGACAAAAGGTAGGTGACGATTTCCGTTAATTTGGATGGGTTATTTTTTAAATAATAATTAAAGAAATTTTAACCCATCCAGATAAAATTAAAATATGCTTAATGACACATGGTAAATTTTTATTTATTCATTTTTTATTATTTAAATAAACAAAATTTAGAATAAATTAATTAAAATAAAAACTAAAAAATTAAAGAAGAAATAGGCGGCCACCAATCACCATTAGCTTCCAATGGTAATAAGTAGCGGATTGATTTGAAATTGATATCATCAAACTCATAATTTAATGATTTATGAGATACTATTTTGCACATTTGCTTGTTGTCATTTGACAGCGGGTCATAGTAACCACCACTCTTATCTACAATTTTGGTATCTATTTAGTACATAGTTGACAAAAAAAAAATTTGACCATTGCATTAAATTTAATGATATCAATTTTGAGTTAATCTATTGCCGGTCACAACAATAACAGTAACAACCATTGGTGATTAGTGGACACTTGCTATTTTTTAATTTTTTTATGTTTAAGTTAATTTAATTTATTTTAAAATGTTTTGTTAAAAAATATAAAAGCTAATTATATAATTTCATGTGTCGTTTGTAAATTATTATATTAGGACATATATAATTAATTTTATATTTTTATTAAAAAATTTAATTATATTATGATATGTGCCACCACTTCATATTTGTGCCACATGATTTTCTTATAGGTAAAATATGAAATTACCCTTTCTATGATCTAAATAAATTATTTATATTAATTGCCATGAGTTTTTTTTTGTTCATTTTGAAATTATAAGAGTCTAAGTATTTGTAAGAAAGTTGATTAAAAATTATTAGAATATAATTTAGAGAGTAAGCCAAATGTGTTGGGTACACGAAGATTAAAAACGAATACGAAAAGAGGCGAAAAACGTAAGTAGTGGTGTCCAGGCATGGGCATCGTAGTGCCCAAAACAGAACCTGAGCATCCCAGTGCCGAGGCGGGAATGCCTAGTGCCGCGGTGCCAAGGGCTGGGGGCCGCGGTGACCAGCACGAAAATTTGCTTCCTGTTTTGTTAGCTTTGTTCCATCTCTCACTTGTTTCAAGACTGTGCAATACAACTATTACACGTTTAGGATAAATTTAGGTCGTCCTAAAGCCTTTATAAAGACTCTCTATTAGCCTATAAACATATCTTAGTGAGAAAACACATAATTTTTGTGATTAGAGTAAGATCTTTGTGATCAAATATACTTTGTGATTCTTTATAAGAGAAAACCCATTGATTGCAAGAGATAGTGATTGTGAGTCTTTTTTGTAAAATACATATTTTATGAGTGCTTTGAAGTTTAATAATAAAATAGTGTGATCTTACTCTATTGTGGATGTAAGTAAGTTGTCGAACCACATAAATTATGTGTATTTTTCTATCTTTTTTTTCTTTAAGTTTTTTATTGATTGTTTCTGTATTATATTATTTAAGTTATTGCTCATTTGTGTAATTTTGCTTTAATAATATCATTTTCTTATTTTAGTCTAATAATATAAATATTAAGTTAATATATCACTAATTATCAATTGCTGCAGCGATGAGCACTTGGCGTCTGGTGATTACCTACTTTATTTTTAACCTTTTAATTTTAATTTATTTAATTTAGGAAGAAAGACAATTGGATCTCTAAGCTTTGGAGAAAGTGTCTAATAGTTTTAAGAGGAAAAAAAGACCTCCTCAAGTATTAAAAATTGTTAATTTAGATGATTTATACCTTCATAATGGTTAAATGACTTACTTACCACTATAAATACAATTTACTCAAACTTAATGACACAACACATTTTCATTTACTCATTCCTTTTATTTCAATAAATTAAATAAAAAAATAAAAAAAATCCTAAAATAAAACATAAATAAGTAACTAGCAAAAGTAATATAGAAAATAGATGTCGTTATTAAATGTGATGAAGGAGTTTATTTTCCAAGTATCATATATTACAGAAAGTCAAATATTAAGGAAAAAAACAACAGAAAAGATATAAAATCTACAAAACAAAAGGCATTACAACTTAATAAACCCATAAGATTGCTAGCTAGGCTATATTCTAGATACTATAATTATTGTCCATTCAATGTCCAGAGTCCATCTAATGGTTGTGATTTCCATTTCCTTTGTCCCTAACTCTTTAGTTACATAATTAAAATTTTTGCTAATTTAGTTTTTTTATTACAAAATTAATATTTTGAAAATTTATTAATGTTTAACTTATAAATTATGAAGTATAACAAAACAAAATTAAAATATATGACAAAGAAATTAAAACAATAATAACATTATCATTCATTATGATTTGACTCTTCTACCGAATGTCTACGTGTCTTATTTTTTTGCGAAATGTCTCAAAATAGACCTATTATTTAATATAAAAATCTATTTTAACCCTCTTATTTTTTATATGTTTATTAGTTAAATTTAAATTTTTTAAAAAAAATTCAAACAATCAACCTAAAAACAAAGAGATCAATAGTTCTTTTGGTGACTTTGCAAGATTGAAAGCTAAAACGTTGATTTGATTGCTGCAAAATAAAAAAAGACTCAAAATTGGTAAATTTCTCTATTTTTCTAATTTATGTAATATTGTTGTTACAAATAGGTGAAAATAAATAGATTTTGAATGAAATAGGTTGAAAATGTATAGATATAACTTAAATAGGTCAAAAAGTTAAAACAAAATAAAACAAATCCAACAAAAATAACTTGGGAAGACGGCGGAGAACGATTTCTCCACCATGCATGACACATGTGAATGTCTCACACGATCGAGACGCACGAGCGTTTATGACTTGGCACTCGCGACTTATGCACGAGTTGCAAGCTAAATCATATATACACACGACTCGTGCACATGCTGCATGTGCATGAGTTGCACGTTATATATGTGTGACTCACAGCACGTGCAACAAATGTCACAAGTCGTAGTATTATATAATTTTTTGTTAAATTTAATTTTTAATTGAAAAATATTGATTAATATTTATAAATTTTGAAATAAATATTTAAAATTCTGAAATTAATACTTTACAACAATAATAATAATAATAATAATAATAATTTTAAAATTAGATAAAAACTAATAAAATTATAATAATAATAATAATTTAATTTGTGAAAAAATAATTAGTAGTATTTAAAATTTTAAAAATTGATAATAAATTATTTAAATTCCATAAATAGTATTTTTTATTCATTTATAATGCACACATATAATAATTATTAACAATTCCAAACAAATAATTATCATTATTATTTGAAAATGGAAAAAATATTGTTATAATTATAATTATTATAATTATTTAAATTTTGGGAAAAAAGATAATTATTATATAACAATTCGAGAAAAAGAATAATAACTATTTAAAATCCCATAATAATTAATATATTTATTTAAAAATGTAACAAATAATAATTAATTTTTAAAATCCAAAATAATTTAATTTTACAAAATTTAAATTATGGAATAATAGTAATAGTAATAATTAAATATATTAATGTTATTTAAAAATTTGAAAATAATTTAAATTTCTGAAATACAATAATTATTATTTACAATTTAAAAAAATATAATAATTATTTATAATTCTAAAAAAATTATAATAATTGTTTTTGGATATAATAATGATTTATAATTCTGGAAAAATTTATTTAAAAATACAAAATTAAAAAAAATTATTTCAAAATAAAAAATAATCATTTAAATTGCAAAAATAATAATTATTATTTAAATTTTTAAAAAATAATTATTAGTATTTAAAATTTCTAAAAAGTAATAATAAATATTTAAATTCCCCAAAAAATTGACAATCATAATAAAAATATTTTTATTATTATTATTTTATTCTTTTTAATTATTTGTTACAATATGTTTATTTGTTCTAAATTAAATTTTCATTAATTTTCAAGAAGAAATATGTCTCTAAAAAATATAAAATTGTGATTATAAATTTTTCTATGAAGCTTTGTCAACAACTATTAGTTCGAAGGCAATTACTATTATAAAATATAAGTTGAAAGAAAATCAGTTAATGATGTTCAAGGAAACTTGTATGGGGCACTTTTTTGGATTTACAACCTTTTGTTTTTTCGAGCATGTTGCCACATTAAGTTTTGTTACGATAGGTACATACTTTTAAGTTACATGAGAAATTATGGTTCTTGATTGGTGGTCGGTGGATTCGATTTTTCTGTAGAGAGTTTGTACTGATTACAGGGTTGTGGACAAGACATTACCCATCTACTCAAGATATAGAGAGAAAATTACAGCACCGATTGTAGGAGCAATACTAACTAGATAGAAGACATTTGACGTACAAGAAATTTAGTCAATAGTATAGTGTGTTGTGTTCATGACTGATCTGCTTTATATTCTTGATATTATATTTGTTTGCAATTATATGCTTACGAGACAAAGGATCTTTGCCAGCAAGTGAGGTTTATTGCTAAACCTAAGTTAGAATATAGCAAGCGAGATCTATTGCTAAATTTGTGTTATGATGTAGCAAGTGTGTCGCAGAGTTTAGGTCTTTCACAAAGAAGAATAAGCAAAATTCTACCAACAAAGTTGTGAAATTTTTAACAAATAAGAATGCAGAATTATGGGTTGAAAGATATTGTTGTAAAATTGCTGATTCAACAATCTTGGTTGGACAAGAATTGAGATGAATACTAAAGTGGAGAGTCATAAGAATTTTAGAGCGTGTGGGACACGTATGGAGAAGTCTAGGACTTGTGGGACATGAAAGGGGAAGTGAAACGGGACTCAAAGACGCGAAGGAAAAGAAGAAAATCACGGGGAGCTTTCAGCGCCGTGACGCCCAGGGATGAGTGTCGCGGCTCTCAACACAGAAGACCAGCGCCGCAGCGCTGGATCATCAGGGCCGCAGCGCTGGACGCGAGAAGGGCCAGCGCCGAGGTGCCTAGAGATGAGCGCTGCGGCGCTAGAATGCGTGGAAAAGTCCGTTTTGGCTCGGGATTTCAAGTTTTGGGAAGTTTTGGACTTCCAAAACAAGTGGACTCTTACTTCAACAAGGAATAGGATTTGTAGGCACGAAATACACTCTATATAAACCCTTGTTTAAGATTAAACATCTAAGGTTTCAAGATGTAACCATAAGAGAGAATAGATGAGCTAGGTAGGCACTAAGTGCATTGTGCACTAGGGTGTAACCTTTGGGGGTGTTTTCTTCTTTAGGTTCTTTGAATGAATAAAATAAAAACACCATAGATCTTTTTGGCTTAGATGCTCGGGCTATTATTATGTTTCTTGTAAAAATCTCTTATGAGGAGATACGAATAGGTCTTAAGGAGTCATAATGATCAAGGGTAGATGCTTAGAGGTCTCTATGGGAGATACTAAGGGGTCTTTGTGGGATCATTGATGATGTAAGAAGATACTTTGTGATCTATTTCAATGGGAAGAAGTTGGATCATGGATCCTTCGTGGACGTAGGCAATTTGGGCCGAACCACGTATATCTTGTGTCTTGTGATTGGTTTGTTTTCTTTATCTTTTATTGGTGTGTTAATCTTATGTGTTCTTACTTATGGTGTGAGTTATGATTTTTCATTGCGCAAATGATATCAAGGTTGTGGCTTAATTGATGCCATAGGAATATCAAATTGAAGTACATGACTTGATATCCTCAACAGATATAAATAAAAAAATAAATAAAAAGTTAAAAAGCTTGTCTACAATATGTGTACCGAATAGGTTATAATCATTTACATGAAAAATTAAACTTATTTATAAACTGAAAAATTTTATACAAATCCTATTTTTTATTAGG
This sequence comes from Ailanthus altissimus, assembly GCA_946807835.1. NCBI lineage: Eukaryota > Viridiplantae > Streptophyta > Magnoliopsida > Sapindales > Simaroubaceae > Ailanthus > Ailanthus altissimus. Next base: position 1,347,206 of record OX327690.1, on the reverse strand, counting down.
TATATGATCTTAATATAATACGATTTTTTATTATATACAAATTCGTAAATAAGTTATCTGTTGTTTTTGCCCAAAATCGTATATTGGAAAAGTCCAACGAAAACTTGTTTTACTGTCGTAACAAGTTTTAATCGCAATTATTATTATTTTAAAATAAATATCTAAATCTTAAATTTGAATATATATATATATATATATATATATATATATATACACACACACACACATAAATAGCTCACCACGCGTGTAGATGTAGCTAAAGTTTCGGGAGAATAAAGTTCGATGTTTCTAACTAACTCATTCGATCGACAAGAATGATGACCTAATTCTTGCAAGTTGCAACAATCAATTTTACGGAGTGTTGACTTGGATATTTCATGTTCTTACACTATTTCTCTCGACTTATTCACAGTTATTAAAAAAACAAACAGAGAGAGAAAGAGTGTGTTGAAAAATCAAAGTGGTCAGGATATAATAATAATAATAATAAAATATGGGAACAGATAAAACACGAATAATTTTCGTTTCGTTGCAAGTCAACATAAAATCGCTAATTTTTTGCGGTTTCCATATTGTGTTTATGGATTGGTTTACAAATTGTCACCCCTAACTAAACCCCCGAAATTCACCAAACTGTTGATAGTTTTATTTTCCAAACGAACAATGAATAAATAAATAAATAAGTTTAGTTTCTAGGTTGATTGAGTGTTTTCGAGACACCATCATGTACAGGTTAATTGAGTGTTTTCGAGACACCATCATGTACGGTACATGATGTTGTCTCGAAAACACTCAATCAACCTAGAAACTAAACTTATTTATTTATTTATTCATTGTTCGTTTGGAAAATAAAACTATCAACAGTTTGGTGAATTTTTTTTAAAAATAAATAAATAAATAAATTGGTGAATTAGGTGTGCGCTCGGGCGTGCGCCCAACGATCGAATGCTCGTCTAACGATTATTTTATATTTTTTTTAAATTAATTTAAAAATAAAATAAATAATTATATATTAAATATTCTTTATATATTTTTTATTTATTTAAATATATAAACTATCGTATTATTATTATTTACCCCTAATATCATCTCTCGTTTTATTTATTCTTAGATCTGGCGTTCTCAAAACTCACAAATCGCTCTCAAAATTCATATCTCTCGATCATACCTAAAGTTTAAAACAAGTAAGATTTTATTTATTTTAATTTAATTAATAGTATTATTTATATTTATTAAAATAAATGATTAAAGTGTTTGGATATATATCTGTTACGATTTGTGGTTTATGATTGAGTTATGACTGCACGTATAATTGTTGCTGATGGTGAATTGGTATGCGTCTGCACGTCATTGCACATATAGTTGTTGTTGGCCACCGTTGTGTGCACACCAGTAATAATCGGTGCTCTTGTACAACCTGTTCTGATGAACACCGATTGTAATAAAGTGCTACTGCGCATCACCGCAATGTTATAACACCACCACCAAATTGTCATTTATTTTTCTGAAACTGCATATTATATTTATTTTATATATTTAATTATATTTTTTTAATTTAATTAATATAAAATTAAATTAAAATTATGTTATATTTTTTTTCAGGTATGTCACAAATTTTAACCATTATATGTTTTGGGGGAAGATGGGAGAGCTGTAGCGATAGTTTTGAAAGATACATTGGATATCAAAATATGCATATGGTTGTTCCGAAAAATATTAGATACAAAGCGTTGTTGAGAAAAATTTGTCATCTTTTAGGAGTTAATCAGGTGCATTATAAAATAACTTTGAAGTTTGAGGTTCCTTCAAGTACTATAAAGTTGAGACCCATTCCACTTGAAAATGACGATGATGTAATATTGTGGTTGAGCTTACAGAATAATATGGCTACACCGCTTTGTGTAACAATAAATGCTCAAGGACTTGAAAGTAATGCAGAAGCATCAATGGAGCAAAAAGAAGGCTATGCTAAGCAATTCTCATCGACAACTCCTGTGTATATTCCAAATTCTCTGAAGGATTATCATTATTCTCCTTCAATGCTCAACGAACAACAAGGCTACACATATGACTATGGTCAGATATATGGAGATGTTGGCGTTGATATTGGCTATGATATTGGTGAAAATGATAATCATGGTTACGAAGTTGATGATGATTGTAGAAATGATTATGATGATGATTATGAAGAGAATGAGGATGTAAATGATGATGCTGGTGATGATGATGATGAGGAGGATGATGATGATGAAGAGGGTGATAATGATGATGATGATGATGAGGGTTATGGTAGAGAAGAAAGGGTTAAGGTAGAAAATCCATTTCAGTTTCAGCTTGAGATACCACCATTTGACTTGAATGTATCGAAAAAAAATTTCTTGTAATAAGATTGGTGATGTATTTGTAGAAAAATTATATAACAGCAAAGACGAAACTCATGAAGCTATAAGTATGGTTGTACTGAAGGAAAAATGGAGCTTTAGAGTTTATAAATCCACCAAAGATCGTTTCGAGTTGAAATGTGATGATGACAGCTGCAAGTGGAGATTACGAGCAGTGTCGACAGAAGGGCGACATTTTTTTGTTGTTAGGCGAGTAGATATAGGGCACACTTGTGTTTTGAGTTAATTAAGGGATGGTCACCGGCAAGCTAAGAGTCGAATTATTGCTAAAGTAATAAAAAATAAGTTTACATCAGTCAATAGAAACTATAGGCCGAAAGACATTCAAGCAGATATACGTGAACAATTCGGTATTCAGATAACCTATACTAATGCTTGGCGCGCTAGGGAGCGTGCATTAAGATTGATAAGAGGTACTCTTGAGGATTCGTTTAGATTGCTTCCTGCATACAACTATGTGTTGCAACAAAACAACCCAGGTGCGGTTACTCATTTGAAAACTAACGCGGATAATCACTTCAAGTATTTCTTTATGGCGTTAGGACCCTGCATCAGAGGTTTTAATTCATTAATCCGACTGGTAGTTGCAGTGGACGGAATATTTTTGAAAGGTTCCTATCTTGGTACAATGTTTGTGACTGTTTGTAAAGATGAAAACAATCAGATTTATCCATTGGCTTGGGAAATTGCTGACTCAGAAAATGATACTTCTTAGGAGTGGTTTATAGTTAAACTACGAGTAATTATTACAGATCATCAGAATCTTGTTTTTATATCTGATCGACATGCCAGTATTGAGAGGGCTATACGGGGTGTGTTTTCTTATGCATATCATGGGTTCTACATATATCATTTGAAAGGAAATTTGATGACAAAATACAAGTTACCATCAGGTAAGTTTAAAAAAAGGGTATACCTATCTACCTACTTCAGTACTGCCAAGGCTTATCGTGTCCATGATTTTCTATACCAATTAAATAAGATGCGACAAATGAGACCTGACGTAACAAAGTATTTGGAGGAAGATGTTGGTACGGTGAGATGGGCACGATCATCTGGTGCTTTCAGAAGGTATGATATTATGACTACTAATATCGCCGAGAGCATTAATGCAGTTGCAAAAGAAGCAAGAAAGCTTCCGGTGACTAATTTGGTAGAGTTGCCACAGTCCCCGTTCTCGACCTCTTGTTGCGGCACATTCTCCCGGATATGAGTCACCAGCCAAGGGAACAAATTTGGCCTTTCTATGCCCCTTAAACTATAAAATCTACACATTTGAAGGTACAAAAGCATTGCAACACACAGAGACTCTATAAATCTCATGATAGACTCGTCTGAATGCCCGTTCACGTTGGAATCATAAAGAACGATTACAAACTGAGTAAAGCGCTACAATCCAATGTTCTTGATTCATATTCAGAGGAATATATGCCTACAAAAATAATTATGGTATTATTTTTAACTTAATGTTGTTATATGCATAGTAAAAAATCAATATTATTCTTAAAAAAATACCTTATTGACCGATGCCTACGGTTGAGCGCCAAGTAAGTCGGTCTTTGTTTCGAGTGCATAACCCAACAAACTTTGAAGCCAGTCGTTGTTGTCTGGAGGATTGACAGTGAATGACGTTTTTCATATTTGTCGAATGTACTCCTAAACACAAATAAAAGATACTCGTTAAAGTCGATAATAGTTAAAGTCAATAATATTATATGCACAATAAACGGGTAATATAATAACTTACGTAGAAATATGCATCTGCAATTGTACAATCCTGTAAGTACATGTTAGAAAACGTTCTTTGACGCAAACGTAAAACCTTTAAATATTCATTTATATGCTATAAAACACACAAAATATGTTTAAGTTTTGATATTATTAGACAAATCACAAAACAAAAAAAAGTTAAAATAAATCCTCACCGAATCGTCAAGCCAATTTTGTAGTATCTCATTAAACCACGTATTGTTCTGATCGAGTCCGTGCAAATAAACCCGTTGTGTTGGGTCATTCTTTTCTATCCAATCCAGAAGCTCAGCATATTTACTCTGATCAATAGGAATCAGCTGCCCGTTTATGTCAATAGTAGGTCTTACTTGTAAGTCCACAAGTTTCTTCTTCGCGGACTATTTTAACGGATTGGTATATGGATTGACTTGGGCTGCTGCCTTCTTGCGAAGACGCCTATACCTACTTATGTTTTCACCTAATGGAGCAGGTATAATCTTTAAGCTTGTAGGGCTATCAGCAACATGAGCAAATAACTGATGTTGAGACTCGTTGGCAGGAGCAAATGTATGAAAGTCAGCAGCCATGAATTCGGCACCTTACAAAATAAAACAATACCGGTTAATGTATTGACTTGTTAAACTTTGTATCCAATATATTTTAGGTTTAAAACGTACCATACTCTGCCCTACATCTTTGGAGATATTGGCTGGTTTAAGCTGTTGCATCAAGAGAGATATCTGATGCAAGATATTTTCTTCAGCCTTATCAATCTTGGCTGAAAGCTCTGCGTTACCCTTATCAGTCCTAGTAAATATCCTTTCTTCAAGATCATCCATCTTCTTCTCCAGGATTTCATACTGTGATGTTGACGTGCCTGATTGAAACTATACTAAATTATTATAATCAATTTTCACAAGCTAATACTAACCAGTAACAAAAACATCAGATAATTCAAGAAAAAAAATTAAATTATTATACCATTGATTCAGTCGCTGGCGGGGCTTGAAATTCATCGAGGTGCTGCAGATTATTGGTGAATTGGGTGTCCGGGATATCAACTGTCTCCAACTTAAGACTCCCTCCCCATTTTTCCGATGGAATGCAAAAGTTTACCGCCGCGCGATAGTCCGTAGTCTTCTCATGTTTGCAGGGTACTAACTTTCTATGAACCTCCAAAACCTTTATAATATTTTAGATTTATTAATCATTATTAGAAAATATAAAACAAATTATAAGGAAGTTATATATATTTTTTGTTGAACATAAAAGCATACCTCAACACCATCGAAGAGGACATCTACGACGTTTTCGTATAATGGGGTGCTCGTGCCAGACCAATTTAGAATACGAGAAAAATAATCTCCATTCCTATTGGCAAACAACTCCCCACACCTCGGGATCAGCTCGTAGATCCACACCTGAGATGATAATAAATTTAAATTACAATGCCAACAAAATAAATTTTTCTCTATCATAATGAATCAAAAAGATAGAATTACTTACCAAGAATGCGTGACAAAATAAGTATAAGTTGTATGATTCTATATCCCCAGCACCTGTTTTTTTTATCCTCGCCAACTTTTTAATTGGAGCCGTGCATAAACTATTGTAGAGTACAGTCCATGCGATCGTGCCCCAAGGATAGAAATTAAACTCATCTAAATTATCTACCAGACGAAGTACAAAATATTGTATGATTCTATTCCGATCACGTGGCATTATCAATTTATAAAATACATAAAATAGACACATTTTTACTGCATCTACATCATCGTCAAATGTAACGTTGCCGAACCACTGATCTAAATTCTTGTAAGTCAACTGAATTTTACCCGGAAAATATTTATGATAAAGTCTATCACCTAACCCACTTACTACAGGGTAAACCCCCATTCTCAAACCAGTAATCAAATAAAAATCTTGACGAGAAAATCTAATACGTCATATAAAATTTTTTTGTATGCACACATCTTAATAAAATCTCATGAGTTAAAATACCTGAGAATGGAATATTTGATACATCCAATAAACTACCAAAACATGTGGTTCTAAATATTTCTACTTGCCTCGAAGTCAATTTATTTTTTATATTTCGTATAACCCATAACTTCGAGTACGTATGTACGTTTGCTCGGTAGAAATTTTTTTCGGCAATTACATATTCTTTCGTGACATTCTCCTTCCTGAAAAAGTTATTAATATTAATAAAAAAAAAATCAATATAACATATAATCAAAATTTAATTTAATTATAACTAACAACCTAAACTATTTACATAATTATTAACCAAATTAAATTATTAAATTAAATAATTATAAATAAACATAAACAACATAAATTAATTAAAAAAATTTACAAAATGAAAATTTTTTGGGGTAAAATGCGGCTGCGTTAGGCGCACGCGCCAAGCGGCGTGCGCCAAACGCAGTTGGCCCAGGCAAGGCCGTCAGGCGAGAGCGAACCACCCCCAGCAGCGCGTAAACGCACGCGCCGCCTCATTTTACCCTAAAAAATATGTCAGATATATTCTACTTACAATCTACACACATTATTAACTTTCTACCGATTAAATCTATACATTTCTACATATTTTTAATTAATATAAATTATAATACTCAAAAATTAAAAAAAAATTATTTATAAATACATACCAACTTTGTTCCGCCATGATGAGAGAGAGGGAAGACTGTCGTGAGAGATGGAGTGCTGCCGTGAGAGAGAGTGAACGTGTGATGAAAATTTGAAAAAGTGAAAAGGAAAGTAAAGGTGAAAATGTTGGTAGAGAGAAGAAAAATAAAGAATTTTTTATATTTAATATTAAAGGATAAAATAAAAAAAAGTTAATGTAATTGGTTAATAATGCATATGTTATTTTGACTCGGTTAAAATAACATAAGCATTTAAAAATTCGATCAAATTGGCCAATTTCCCGTGGATTTTCAGGAGAGCAACTCATTTTTACCATGAATTAATTAAAATATATGAAATTTCTTACTTTCGTAGAAGAATATTTATATTTATATATATGTCACAACATTTTCTATAAACACCCGTTTAATTGGACTTAATATTTAGAAATTTTGTTTTTAGGGAATTGTCAATTTTATTTAATTTTTTTCTCTTTAAATACTAATTTAATCTCTAATATTTTTCAAACATACGTATAATTAGTTCTTTTGTTAAATTTTGCCTATGCCTCCAAAATTCTTTAAGCCGCCCCTGCTATATATTAAGCAAAGCATCTTATATAATACAGAAGACTGGTCTTTTTCTCAGCCACCTTATTCTTAAACTTCGACTTCTCACTTTGCTGGTTAAGCTTTAGCTTATATTATCATCTGTGTTACTTTTTCAGAAAAATGATGGCAGCTCAGCTCTCTGTTAGTACAGTCTCGGGTTTGATTTTCCTCGCTTAGGTCGTCGTCTTCCTCGCTTTGATTCTTCGACTTCAGATCTCAGAAAAATGCTTGTGTCTCAGCACTATGTCCCTATCTTCTCAGCTTTTAGCGGGACCTTAACCAATCAAAAAAATTCCTAGGTCGTCGTCTTCCTCGCTTTGACATTTTATTGCGTGAAGTGATGTAGAGTGATTTCGGAAGCTCACTAGCAAACAGTTTTATTTGGGTTAATTTTCTTTTGCTTTTAAAATTTTATTAGGATTTTTATTAGATTTTAATTTAAGTTGGTTTTCGTAAGTAATATTCTATATTCTTATTATTTTAGTTTAACTAGAATCTGAATTATTTACTTTTTGTGTGGGCTTAGGAAATTTTCAGTGGAAGAGATGACTAACAGGCTGAGAATCGTCATACGAATTACGAAGATAGATTCTGAAATGTTCTAGATCCGGAAACTGATATAAAGTTTTAGATATCAAAACATGAAATTCATCTTATGAAAACTGAATGGTGTTAAGCAATATTTGGGCATAGCTGAGTGTATATTCATATTAAATTTTTTTTTAAGCGTTGCTGACTTTAATTTTGATCCGATACTACCTGCGCATAATTTTTTGTTGAAAACGAATTTCATATGTCTTGAGCCCAGAAGATTATTAAGAATTAATGTATCCCAAGATTAAGGAGATTATAATTTGTTTTTGCCAACTTCACTTTAGGCATATACGTACGTAAGGGTTTAATAAATAGTACTGAGGCTCTAAAAAGAGTTTTCACTTGATCTATTACTATTTGTATTGTAAATGATTTTATGTTCCAGATATGACCGCCGCAACAAGGGAATCGAAAGGAGAATCTGAGAGGGTTTTGGCAGATGATAGCAAACAACGCAGGGATGAGGTAGCTCACAAAGTTGAGAAAAGTGAAAATCTTATAAGAGAAATTCGTTCGGAATGTGAGAAATTGAAGAAGGTGGTTCATCCAATTGTTGAAAATCCCAAGAAGCGTAAACCAACCGATGAAGGTGATTGCCAGCAACCTGCAAAAAAGCCTCACCGGGAAAGCAGTAGCGATCCTATCAACAATGAGAAAATGAACCAAAACGCCGTCATTGGATTGATCATCATTTTGATAGTTCATAGTTGTCAGTTTTTAGTACTGTCAGCGAAGCCCATCTTTTCTAAAGAGATTATTAGATGGTTAATTAATATTTGGAGAAAATAATTCTTAACTTATTTACTTCTAGAACTTTAATTTTATAAAGTCTCATCGAATGATAAGAGATGATTTAAAGGATAATAAAATTATAAGAACTGGACATGGTGGAAAATCCGTGAAGTGAGAAGTCAGATAAAACAATTATTCTCATATGATTTAGGTAATGAAAAATTCTTTTATTTTTAGTGGGACCCATGGTTAGGTGGGGAATCCATTGTGAATAAATTTTTTCACATTGACTTTTTTGATGCGGACATTCCACGAGATGCTAAGGTTAATAATCTATGGAACCATGGCCAGTGGCATCTCCTTGATCCTTTGGACGAGAACACTGCTCAGGTATGGGAATATCTACGGAACAAAATCTCAATTGCTGAAAGAGATGATAGAATTTCATGGACGGCAAGCCCCACTGCAAAGTTTTCTATTGCGAGTGCTTGGATGAGTCTCAAGAATAATGGTGCTAAAGTGGGATGATATAAACTGATATGGGGACTACAACATATTCTTAAGCATAGCTTCGTTACTTGGTTAGCCTTCAAGGAAAGATTATCTACAAGGGAGAGACTCAAAAAATGGGGGATTATTCCATCAGATGACTGTCCTCTCTGTGGGTGTGACAAGGAGACCATCCCACATTTATTTTTTCAATGCAGGTTTAGTAGTGATATATGGCACAAAGTACTTATGGCGTGCCAACTCAATCAATGCTCAGATAAATGGCAACGAGTGATCTCCTTTCTCTGCAAGAAAACGCAAGGCAAAACTATAGAAGAGTCTCGTTCTGTGCTACAATCTATTGTATTTGGAGAGAGCGAAATTTAGTTGTCTTCCAACAAAAAATGCCCTCTACTAGCTATGTTTATCAAAATATTAAAGATATTGTCTGGATCCGATGTATAAGTGCTATCAATAGCCAAAGGATAGACCACATTACAGCTGGTTAATAAATGTAGTTAAGAATGCTAGGAAGGGTAATGTCTCTCTTTTAATTATTTGCTTGTAATACTTGTTGAATTTAACATTTATAACAATTCTTTAATTACCAAAAAAAAAAAATTGTAAGAACTGTATTTCGATTATCATTGTAGTATTTTAAAATTTTGGGAAAGGACATCTACATTCTTGTGGTATGGACTAATACTTGTCTTAGATTTCTATATTTCAAAAAATCCAACTACATCCTTTGTATTAGTAAATTCTATGATAAAATCATCAAATGAACCATAAAAATGACATAATTGTGACACCAATTGCGGTAACACCACAACGCCGTTGTCTAATATTTGCGTGATGGTGTGGTACCTTAGTTAGATTTAAACATTTAGAGTGCAATTTCAAAAAAAAAAAAAATTAGAGTGCAATAGTGAGGCCTTTGTCCCTTCTAGCTGGCTAGTGTCATCACAAATAACAATGAAGCTAATGGTTTATTTTTGTATTTTAACTATTTCACTAATTTTTAATTTAATTAAATTTTTTAAATTAGAATTTATTTAATATTCTATCAATATAATGATAATTATTTTATTTAAAATAACATATTTCTTACATATATCAACATTTACATAATTATTAATTAGAACCTCAATGCATACATTAAACTGTTGAAGCACCAAAACATATTGATCATGTAGTGTTTATTGTTCAAAATGCCATTAATATGTATCACTTAGAATTGGAAGTCAACTTTTATTTTGAATTGAAAATGAAATTTCTGTCTATACAAACTTAATTTACTATGAAGGTGTAAATGTTCTTTCTCAAAGGTGTAAATATTCTTTCCCCTTATATATTTCAAGATTTAATCTTTAAGTGGGCCTATATTGCTTTATTTGAGTGGGCTTTATTTATTTAAGAAGATAATGTAACAGCCTTAAAGTCAATTTCATTCATTTTCCAATTAAAAAAATTTTCTGAAAATTATTTTGGATGGATTCTATTAGAACAAAAGATTTGTTTTTAAAGTAGGGAAAGATTCTTGAACAATTTTAGTGGAAACCTAATTAAAATAGGGCGTAGTAGATGTCATTAAATGAAAAGATATTATATTTTTAGATATAAAATGATTAACAGTAATGCTATTTTCTTAGAAGAAGTCCATTACTATTATTGTAAGAGTACTTTTTATCTAAAGTAGGGCCTTAGATACAAATTTCTATTTTTAGAATGGTGGTTTAATCAAAGTTAGTATTTTTTTTTTAAGGAGTTTTTCATGTATTTAGTTACCAATTAATTTTCCCATTTTCATAGCCAAACATGGGGTATGAGGACTATTTAGATACGTGAAAAAAAAGAAATTAATGCAAGTTGTGGGACAACATTCTTTAACTTAACTTGAATTTTATATATATCATCTCCTTCAATAACCTCCTTTAATATATATTTTTTTTAAAATTAAAATCAAGTGCTAATTTTTTGTAAAATTGTGTTTTAAATAGTGAACTTCACCCACCTAATTAAGATATAATTATGTGGATTCGAAATTAAAAGTAGCATTTAGTGTTATTAATTTTATATCATTAGATTGCAAGAGATTAATGGTTAAAAATTAAAATCATCATTTTAAATCTAAAATTTAAGTTAAAAAACCTTACCCTTAAATAATGTACATACTTAACTAAATTTATATGCAGTGGTTATATTTACTCAAGAGATAGATCTCATTTTGAAATGACGTCATTTGTGTACACCAATACAAAGTAAGCTTACTTATGATTTCATGATTGCTTAGGAAACTACAGCAGTTAAAATCATATGTAAATTATAATATATTACCACCTTAATTTTTCTTACCTTTATCTTCTTCGTGTGCAAGATTTGTTGTCACCTTTTTTTGCCATTGTTGAGCAAAAAGATTATGCATCCTCTGCATTTAATAGTATACAACATGCCAATTTAGTTAGTTAAATACAATAAAAGTGTTAAATTCCTTAAAAAAAAATTGACAAAATATTTGTTAGAAAACTAACACTCCGAAAGTAAAGCATAGCAAACATTTCATTCATATTTCTCTACAATCATATCCGAGAACAAAATAAATAATATAGAAAAGCTACCAAATAACAAGTATTTAATATAATTGATATTAAAAATTTGTAATTCAAAATTAAAGACGAATTTTAATTTTGAGTTGGAGACCAAAGAGTTAGTAAAAAATTTAGTACGTGAAGGTCATGTTAGAAAGGAGCAAAATGAAAAGTCGGAAGCAAAGAACTGTTCAAGCTTTGGGTATTGTTCATGCGGGTACTATTCATACGGCAACTTATGGCTATTTCATATTTTAATTCAATTGACTTTTTTAAGTGAGATTTGAACTCCTAAAAGTAAAGACTCTAATTCTAATTAGGTTTAGATTTATAAGATTAGTATTATAACTCCTTATAATTGACATCAATCATCACAACATAAACATATATGAGAAAAATCATATATTGTAAGAGAGATAAATTGTGAGCGCAATTAAGTGTTAGTTCTTTGTGATATTTCATATTCTTGTAAAAGGTATAATTTGTGAGTGCTTTATAATTCATTAATGAAGAAGTGAGATTTTGATCTACCTTGAACGTAGACAAGTTGTCAAACTATTTAAATATTTGTACTTTTTTTTCTACCTTTCTCTCTCTAGATTGTTTTCAATTTACTTATTATTGCACCATATTATTTGCTTGATACGCTTTCGCTTCAATAAAGTGGTATCAGAGCTTAGTATTAAGCCTTCATGTCCACAATAAAGTAGAGAAATTCAACGAGATGAATGATTTCAATCTGTGAAAAATTAAGGTGACAACATCACTAGTGAGCTAATGGTTAGGCTCGACCTTAGAAGAGATTGCAGCTCCATTAAGCGAAGAAGAAAAGATACTAGAGTAATCAAATGCTGAAGTAAAGAAAATAGACATCCAGAAAAAGGCTCATAGTATAATCGTTCTATCATTAAGTGATGAATTTTTTAAGAAAGTTGTAAGAGTAGAGATAAGTATTGGTGTTTAGAAGAAGTTAGATTCTCTTTATATGAGAAAATCATTAACCAACTGTTTGCATATAAAGAAGAAGCTTTATCATCTGCCCATGTTTGAGGGGATGCTAAGAAAAAACCATATAGACTTCCTTAACAAGATCATCATTGATCTTGAGGCTATTAATATAAAGATAAAAAATTAAGATAAGGCGATCATCTTATGAATTCTTTTTCGTACAGTTATGAACACTTTTGTTGATATACTACTCTACAACAGAGAGTTTTAATCATGAAAGATGTGAAATCATCATTAAACTCAAAACAACTAGAAAGGCAAATAGAAGCTAATGCAAAAGATTTATCTGTAAGAGGACGGGCTTCACATAGAGATGGAAAAAAGAAAGACTTAAGATCAAAGTCCATGGGTAATCTTAGAAAGTGCTAAAGAAAGATAGGCACTTCATAAAGGATTGTTTAGAGAAGAAGGCAAATGACAAAAAGAGAAAGGCAAATGCTACCCAAGCCTATGATAATAGCTATAGCAGTGCAGAGACTCTAGTCACTTTTGATGGTAAGATTCTAGTTGTACGTTTCATATATGTCCTAATAAAGTAATGGTTTATTAATTTTTAGCCCATTAGTGGAGGAAAATTATTAATGGGTAATAACATAACATGTCAAGTGAGGGAAATTAATAGTGTTAAACTTAAGTTACATAATGGGAGAGTAAGAGAGTTAGTAAATGTTATGTATGTTCCTAACCTCAAGAGAAATTGGACCTCATTAGGGATATTAGACCAGACTGGATATGCCATTAGGATTGACGAATGGGTTATAAGAGTATTGAGAGGTTCCATAGTTGTGATGAGAGATGAACAGTGAAAATGAGTATATATATTAAAGGGAGAGGTAGTGAGTGGTTCTGTATTATTTTCAATTACTGATAAGAATATACAAACTACGTTATGACATCTAATGTTAGCACACCTAGGTGATAGGAACCTAAAAAAGTTATTTAGTCAAAAGGCATTTGGTGAGTATAACTTCCAGTCATTGGAGTTTTGTAAGCATTTTGTACTAAATAAAGCATTTAAAGTAAGTTTGGATACCGAAGAACACAAAACTAAGGGAACTCTTAATTATATACACTCGAATCTTTGGGGACCAGCACAATCAGTCACTTATGGTGGGCTAGACATTTTCTCACATTCATTAATGACTATTCAAAGAAGCTGTGGGTATATGTATTGAAGAGTAAAAAGCAAGTGTTTGATACATTCAAGACATGAAAATCCTTTATAGAAATTCAGACTGACAAGAAGATTAAAAGGCTAAGAATGGATAATGGTTTTGAGTATTGCAATAGGGAGTTTGATGGCTTCTGTGCTAAACATGGGATTAGAAGGCATAGAACTCCGAGATCAATACCATAGTAGAATGGTATGACTGAGAGGGTGAATATAACTTTGCTTGAAATAGTTAGATACAAGTTGACCAATGTGAAGATGTTTAAAGCATTTTAGGATAAGGTTGTAATGATAACAGTCTATTTGATCAATGAAAGTCCCTCCTCTAATATAGACTTCAAGACCCCATAAGTGAAATGGTCTAGTAGCTCTCCCAAGTATAATCATCTCAGAATATTTAGTTGCTCAGCTCTCGTGTATGTAAAGCAAGACAAATTAAAGCATAGAGTTATAAAGAGGATATTCATATGATATCTCAAAGGTATGAAAGGATACAAGGTAAAGCGTAAAGAGTTAACACCATCAAGAAGTATAATAAATCGAGATGTGACATTTGATGAGACGACAATTATGAATGATCCCTAAGAAGATGATAAAGAAAACCTGTGCTCAAGAAAGTTTCAGCACAAAAAATAATCAGACTTGAAGTGGACTTGAAGAGTATAAACAACATAAAATGTTATTATTGTATAGGTGAATAGAATAAATAGTTGTTAATGTCATTAGTGTATATATTTGCCAAACTCCAACTGCAATGTTGGACTATAACTTAGGACCCAACGTAAACTAGGCCACCATGAGTATAACCATAAATAGTATATTTAATTCATATGTAGAATCAAGCTTTAGATTCATTGGCTCAAAAGTCATTTTCCTATCTTCAACAACTAGCTAGAATGCTAGATTTAAGCATCTTAAAAACTTTCATCTTCTAGCATCTAACATAACATTCTTTTTTTTTCATTTTTAAAAAAAAAAGAAAACGATATACGGTAATAATTGAACACAACAACTACATTATACACATTCCCCTTCATAGCATGAATACACATACTCTCCTATTTTATAAGCCTTTAGATAATCCACCGGCTGTACGAGTTATATATTTGGTTCTCCAAAGAGACAGAAAGATAAAGTCTTTAGTCGGAAGGTACCCTTCACACACTGGTCTGCATAGTGGTAGCTAGCATCACTACGCTCTCTACTTATATGATGTAATGTGAATGTTAAGCTTTTTTTTAAAAAAAAAAGATATTCATATTCTTCATCTGAGCCCTACCCTAATAAGAAACCAATGTCATCATTCTAACATAAAGGAATAATAGGACATTCAGTTTAACGTTGCCATACAGAGCATGAGCATTAATGAATGAAGAGTACAGGATTTGATAATACTAAGTCTCCTCCGGTCCCTCTCCATCCCTTCTCTCCTAACTGAATGTCAATTAATGAATGGTCGATATATCTTAGATACAACAGAAAATTTCATTAGTGTAATAGTGAACAGAATAAATAGTAGTTTAATAACCTTTAATAATAATAAATAGTGGCATATAGGATTAGGTTATGTACTCGTGAGATGACTATCTCGTCTGGTTAAGGATGGACAGATATTTGATATGGCTATAAAATATTGACTAGTTTATGAATTCTGAATTCAAGAGAATATGACCAAATCTTTATATAGGTGTAAGACGGCAGACCACTGATTTAATTGAACTGGTACATAGTGATGTATTTAGTCAATGAATCTTACTACTATAGGCAATTTTGATACTTCATTGTCTTTATAATGATTTGTCACCGTATGGATATGTGTTTCTAGGAAACGTAAGTTATAAACTTTTGAAATGTTCAAAATGTTCTACTGTGAATGTAAAGAAATAAACCCTTACATATATTGAATGCTTTTAATTAGATTAAAATAATTTATATATATCTAGTAGATTCATAAATTATTTAAATGAAAATATGATTCTCACTCAATATAGTCCTCTAGATACTCCTCAACATAAATGTGTTTAGGAAAGGAGAAATCAAACTTTATTAGATATATTCTGATTAATATTATGTTGCACTGATCTTCTATAAAATATATATATGGAATTATGCTTTAGAATTTGCTACTCACTTATTGAATATGATTCCACTAAAAAAAATCATTCCTTCTACTCTGTATAAGATATATAATAAAAGAGAATCGAGTCTTAAGTATGTTAAGGCTTGAGGTTATTCTATTTGCATGGAAGTTATGCAATGGGATAAACTTGTATCTAAAAGTACAAGTATTGGTTCATTGTAATTGATGAAGTCTATCAAAAAATATATGAACCAACGATGGAATTTCAAGTTCAATTAAGTGAAATATCTTTAACATATTCTCATAATAGAAAATGAAATCAAGGCTATCATTTAAGTATATTTGATACCTAAAGATGCCCTTGGTGTTTTCTTAGTTGAAGAAAATGATCCTTTAACTTATGGAAAGACGATGTTTATATTGTTCTATAAAATGACAAGATACCATGAAATTTAAAATTAACTCTACTCATGACAATTAAGTTTGGGACTTAGTTGTGCATCTTGTAGAAACTGTTTCTATTAGTTATAAATCAGTTTATGCAATAGAAATATAGGCCCCATATAAAAGAATGTTCCTTTAAAGCCTGAATGACATTGAAAGGTTACACTCAAAAATCTAATTGGTAATGAGAAAATATTTTTCATTAGTAACCATGCCAAAGTTAATTTGGATTTTTTTGGTTATTACTGCATATTATGATTGTGAGGACTTGCTAATGGATGTAAATACAATGTTCTAGTATTTATATATCGAGTAAGAGAAATTAATGGAACAACCTGATATTTTTGAATCCAAGCCTAACTTCTAATATAGTGTATATACTAAGAAGGTTCATCTATGGACTTAAGCAGTTTTTTCGAAGTTAGAATCTTTGTTATATGGTGAAATCAGAAAACCTGATTTCATCAGGAATGAAGATGAAGCGTGTCTATTCAGAAAAGGCAGTGGGAGTATGATTATCTTTTTAGTCCTCTAAGTGAAAAATGTACTAAATGTTAGCAACAATGTTGGTATATAGCAAGTAAATCAGATAAGTGTTATCTGAATAAGAACTTCTTCATAAAAGATTTGAGAGAGACTTCTATATACTAGATATAAAGCTTTATAGAGATATAGCTAGAAGGTTGATAGAATTTTCTCAATCTTCGTACATAGACTAAGTCCATAAAAGGTACAACTTGATTGTCTATGAGACAGTTAATGTGCTTTTCAGACATGGCATTCATCATTCTTAGATGAAATGTCATTGGGAAGATGATGAGAGTTAGGGTGTTTAACGTCTTTTATGAATAAGCTAGAAATAGCTTTATGTATACCATATTATGTATGAAACTTGAATTTGGATAGCTATAAGTGTTACGAGTCAATATTGGTCAGATCTAGATCATGACTATTAGATGGCTGTGAAACATATTTGAAATACTTGAGAGGTACAGAAAATAAGTCTTCAATTATGAAAAAAATTTCTTAAAAGTAAAGGGACACATATATTCAAAATTTTCTTCTAATAAGAATAATAGAAAGTCTATATCTAATTATGTGTTTCTCTTTATTTGTATTGGAGATAGAACAAAATGTGTAATTAAATGTTCATAGCTAATTCTACCTTGGAGGTAGAATATATTATTACTTGAGAAGCTATAAAGGATGTACTATGGATATTAGAGTTAAATGTAGAGTTTTGAATAGTTTCAAGCTCAGTGGCTCTTATCCCACTATATTGCAAAATAACAGTTATTGCTCAAGCCAAAAAGCTATAAGGCACACCAGTATTATGATCATGTGAACTTTGAATACCACATAATTAGAAAGTTCTTGGTCACAGAAGTTGTAATAATATCTTGAAAAAAACGTTCATGGATAATGTAGCGAATCCACTTAAGCCTAAACTCCTATGGTGTTTAAGAAACATATGGAGTGTATTGGTATAAGATACCAGTACGAATGGCCCTAAAGCAAATGGGAGTTTGTTGGAGCTATGCTTACGTATCATTCCAATATTGTATTAATATTGATTCTTTAATATTTATACAATAAATATTTCAAATAAAAATTGTTAATATTTATAATTATATGGCATAATACTTGTAATACTATAGACATTGTATAATCTGAAGGGGTTCAGATATGGTCTAAAGGAGTTTAGACTAGTGTTAAGAGTTAGTAATACTGAGAGATATAAATGCTAAGAGTTAGCACTGTTGAGAGTTAGCAAGTTATAAGAATTAGCGAGGTCTAAAAAGTTAGAACCTTGTCTATAATGGGACAGAGACCTCATAGTATACTAGTAATGACATAGTTGCAAAGAGTTGCAATAGGTGTTAAAAAATGTCATTGCGTAAGTATGTCTCAAACATGATGTTCCTAATCTATGTTCACCAATGTGGGTCTATCGATGACTTACTATTATATAGATCAGTATATATCTATATCTGACTAGTTCAAATGATTGTTCTTAGCTGACCATGAGCTTAAAGCTTGTATAGGCATGCAGGTATCCAATCAGGACTAGATACTGAACAGACTTACAAGGACCCTAATAGATATTCTGTAAAGCCATTAAAGGAAGGTTCTCTCGAGTTGAGTAGTATTCGTGGTCTTTTGACTTGTGCTCCACGGTGGGCTTGTGTGTGATCCATCATACTTTTGGTTCTATATATGTTAGAAACCTTTCATGGCCTAACCGCTATGTGTCACTAAGTATGATTCGATGCTTATAGAGTTCGGTGTGCATAAATACAGATATGTCAGCTTACATAGATAAGTTATATATCTGATGCTCCGAGATTATATTTCATAAAGTTTTGTGACTACAAGCATAAACCTAGAAAGTATTTTTCTACAGGGTTAAACAATATCGTAAAAGTGTTTGTGTATATTTTTTATCGAGATACGAATCTAAAATAAGTTCATAGATGAGTAAATGGGGATTTGATTGTGTTCATCTATATCCTCGCACATTCAAGGTATAAATGGTGGAAAGATTATACGTATATGTTCTGACATCAACTTCTATGGTCTGACTCGCTAATTTGTAATATTCATGATGTCTGTGTGGGGCATTGTTCATGAACTCATAGAATAATTTTATTTGACGAATCGAGAGTGGACTTAGTGAGTTCCAATATAAAATGTACTCATGGAATAGTTCCATTTGACGAATCAAGAGTGGACCTAGTGAGTTCCAATATAAAATGTACTTGTTGTGCACTTGGGCAGTATATCGTATTGAATAGTTTAATATAATATAAAATATAATAAATTACTAAGGTTGAGTTAACTAAAATATATAGTTATGGTAGGACCCACATTAGATTAACCTAGTAACTTAGATAAAGATAATTTCACTTTATTGATTATTTAATTATTAAATAATAATTAAATAAAAATCTAACTTAATGATGGTTAATTGTTGACCAAAAGGTTAGGTTAAAAAATATTTTATGCTTAATTTAACAATGGTTAATTGTTAACTATGATTAGGTTAAATAAATATCTAAATATTTTATTTTTATTATTAAATAAATATTTATCTAACTAGGGTTAATAGTTAACTCTAGGATTATGTTAATTAGATATTTCTTAACTTAAGGATTAAGTTAATTTAACTCAATTAAAGTTAAATGTTAACCTTAGTTAAGTGAATAGTTAAATTAAATACAAATAAAATTTAAATTAGTTTGAAATTTATGCATTAGTATATAAAGTGAAATAAAATTAAAATTTATAAATTTAGATTTTTCAATTTAGGTGGCCATTTCAATTTGAGAAAGAGAAATTCTTTGTTTTGTATTTAAGTGTTAGAACAACAAAACAAATATAATTGGCTACTAAATGTAATAATTAAAATAAAATTATTTTAATTATTCAAGAATTGAACAAAAAATAAAATAAAATAATTTAATTAGATTAAAAGTTAATTTAATTAATTTAAGTTTTAAATAGTTATTGAATTATACTGCTATTCTAATTAATCAAATCGATTCAAGATGATTACTAGAGTTACTAATAAATTTATTTAAGATGAACTCTAAAAATTCAATTCAAAAACTTTAAAAATAATATTTTTTAATTTTTAATTAGTTATTTGTTAAGGAATAAGGCTATTGATGTTGAGGAATATCCCTACAGTTATTTGTTGGATTATTGAAGCCAAGGTTCAATTATCTAGTGAGTCTGCAAATGATTTTATTTCTTTTACGCCTAGTCTTGGAAGAAGCTATTATGCCAATAGGCGAAAAACAAAAAGATTACAAGTTTGTCGTAAATGTGCTCCATGGAATTGTAATCAAAGTTGTCATTCTTTAGGATTATCATCCAAAAATCGAGAAGATAAAATTCAGTTCATTAAGGATGGACCGAGTAAGGAGCCTTTGGATGATATCTTATTGACTCTTGAGACGCATCCTTGTGGGCTCATGCAATATAAACTTTTAAATTTATGGAATAAATTTAAAAATAAAAATTAACGGTATAGTCTCGGGAATCTAACTCTAAACGTTTGCCAATTTATAAGAAAATTAGATGGAAAGCCTATTCGCGACCTATAAAGGGCATTTAAGCCGTTACTGGACATAATACCAAAGGAAGATATGAGCCACAATAACAACTACCTATAAATACATGTGTTTTAATTTCAAACCTTTTTATTTTATTTTATTAATAGTAGGCTACTCATATACATGTTTTAAATTCAAATCTTTTGGTTAAATAATGCATGTGGGTCATTATCTTTAAATTTTTGTGTTTTATTTTTAAATCTCTTCTGACAAATTATTGGATTACCAATATCATTGTTATCATTTGGTACTTTATACATACAACACCTCATTTTCTTTATTTTTATATATTAAGATAAAAGTAAGTGTAGATATGGTGGAAACCTAAGTTCGAAAATTTTGAAATATATGTATTTTTTGTGGATCTAGTCTTGGGGAAAATAAAGTGTTTATAGAGGCAGCACACAATCTAGCAAAAGTATTAGCTGTAAGAAAAATCCATTTGATTGATGAAGGGAGTAGCATTGAGTTAATGGGGTGTGTGTTAACACCTATATATTTAGGAGGAAGTCAAGTTTTAGGTATTATTCCTACAGTTTTAGCCGTGGAAACCATACTAGAAAAATAATAGGGGAAAACTTACGAGTCTCATCCATGCATGAACATATAGCTAGAATGCTTTATTGTGCAGACATTTTTATTACTTTACCAGGTGGTTTTGGTATCTTGGAAGAAGTTGTTCAAATTGCCTCTTGGACCCAGCTAAATATCCATCAAAAACCTATAGGTTTGTTGAATTTTAATAACTATTTTGATTGCTTACTCTGTTTTCTTGCTCAAGTTGTGGAACAAAATTTTATTTTACATTCGACATGACAGATCCTCGTTTCTGCTACCAATGCTAATAAATTAATTGAAAAATTACAAGTAGTTACCTACGAACCTAACCCAATAATAACTCAGATCGATTGCTCAGTAGGCTATAACAAAAGAAATTGGATCTAACACTTCGTGTGTAAATTTTTCTTCGTTTTATTTATTTATCAGCATCATCATTTTACTTTATATTTGCTTAAGTCTCTCTCAGGTTTGTTCTTTTAAATAACTGGCATTTCAAGTAATATCTCCTATACTTTATCTCTTTCTGTTTAAACATTGAGAACAATGTTTCATCTAGTTTGGGGAGAGATAGTAGACATAAGTTGTATTTTGTATTCTAAAAAAAAATTTAAAAATAACTAATGGGGTTTGACATACCTATTTGATTAAAATGGTAGAGTAAAGAGTTCATTTTTAAACTCTTGAGACATATTCTAGGTCAAATTATATAAGAATAGTAGAGTAAAGAGTTTTTTTTTTTTTATAACTTTTGAAACACATTTTAACTAACTTGTTGTTATTTTTATTTTATATTTTATGCATTGCTGTTTATTGCTTGTAGTTTTAGTAATTCTTGTATAAAGGAATTTGCTTTTCTACCTAAGTATAATTTCAAATTTGTTTAGGTTGATTCAGTGTTCTATTTAGGTTACTAAAGAATGACTTCTGAAATATTTTTGAGCACAATGCTAAGCCTTGTGGTAAGATAGATGATTCAATTTATATAGTCAAGAGAATTCTCATATTTAAGTGTATATTTTTTTGATCTCATATATCTTTTGTGAGCAAGTAGAAAGGTTGAGAAACCGCATAGGAACCTTTATTGATCCATTGAATTGATTAATTTTTTTTTAGATTGATATTATTTGAATTAATAAATAAGTTGGTTGCTTTTATGTATAATATATTTTGGTGAGAAACTTTTTTTTTTTTAAATTTTGTAATACTTCCTTGTATTCTTAAAAAAAAAAAAATACCAAAAAAAATAATAGAAAGGAAAAAAAGAAGAATCGATTCAGTTTAATAAAGTCTTCATTCAATTTTAGAAGACAAATATTTTGTAAGGTAGTTTTCTCAATAAGCTATATTTGTATTATTCTCATAAGACAATTGAAGTCTTAAAACTAGTGCATGTTAACAATGATTGATTTCTAAACAAATAATTTTTCTATCTTTTGATCAATGATAGTTTGTATATCTGTCCTTAAAATTGACTTTTTCTTGAGTGTTTAACTATTTTCTAACTCTACGAGAGAAATCCTAACATTTTAAATAGTCATACATTTGTGAGAATATAGAGTTGAGGTGTTTACTTGGAGAAATTCTCAAGACTATATCTGTTGTGGTTTATGGTAAAAAGGTTACGGCTTAGTTTATACACACACAAAAAATTTGGGAAGTTGTAATTGAAAAAACCATAATAATAGCAGTGATGATGAAATGACTTTTTGTTTAAAATGCTAAGATAGTTTTGCATATTTTATTTGTGCTTGAATTGCCAAAGACTAGCAATAAGTATACTTATTATACATAGGGGTAGTGTATCGAATTAAATAGTTCAATTTAGAAAATTCTAGCAAACCAAAAATTTACTTTGATCTCCCTCTGGTCGTGCACGTGTCAAGAGTTAAGTATATCAATTAATTAATAATTATTTGTTGATCAATGGGATGTTGACACATGACACAATGTGGACCAATTATTGTTTGACTTAAAAATTATCAAAATACCCTTATTTGTTGGACAAATAATATTATTGTTTTATTCATTAAAATATTTATTGAATAAAATAATAATAATAATATGATATTATTATTTAACTCAAGTCAAACAATTTATTTTTTATTTAAATTGGTATGTATTTCTACCATGATTTAATAAGATTAAATCATTTATTTACTATTGATTAAATATTATAATAAAAGTAAATGGGTGGCACTTGTAAATGATAGGCCTTAAATGTCACTTGTAAATGAAAAATAATTTTTTATTTTGGCCAAGATTTTGGCTAAGTTCATCCAAGTTATTTTTTATTTTATTTTATTTTTATTTGATTATTATAAACAATGATAAACAAATTACTAATGACAAACATTTACCATTATAATGGATGCCATTCTATGAGATAATAGAAGAAAAATAATAAATAAATTACTAATGGCAAACATTGACCATAATAATGGTTGCCATTAAGTGAAAAAAATAAAAAGAAAATAATAAACAAATAAAAGAGTAATATGTTGCTCAATATTGTAAGGTGAAATTGGCCAAGGCATTAGTGAAAGTTGTAAAGAGAATTTGAAAGGTTAAGTGTTAAGAAAATTCTCTCAAGTGTTGAGAGCGAAAACACATTCTCTCCATTTTCTCTTCCATTTTAGTCACCTATACTACAAGGTAGAAACAAGAATTCAAGAGTTGAATCCTTTGCTAGAAAAGCTACTATTCTAGCTTCTCCAAGCCCACCGTGTTGAGGAACTAAAATTGTGAACGGCTTCCTATAAAGCAGGTACTCCGATTCGACCAAATACCAAAGGCTTGATAAGGTATTATTTCTTAATCTTGATGTATTTTACATTTATAAGATAACATGTAAAAGTTCATTTGTGTTTATCATTGAGTAATTTATATTTCGCTCATCCACTGCGCATATATGTATGTGATACATATGCTATATTTAAATGATAGACACAAACCCACATGCATGCACCCTAGATTTAAAATCACTCACAATTATCTTTATCTTTACCATGATTATTATTTTATTTGGAAACTATTCGACTCATTGAGTTCATGAAAACTCCCTCCCCTCTTCTCACATTTTTCTCATCCTATGAGATAGTAAACATCCTCAGCTCAACGACTAGTTGAGGTAGGTCACGTGATGTTGCCTTAAGTCTTCTGTGAATCATATAAGATATATAGACTCTCTTATCTTTTTGTGCCTATGAGAATTTAGCATTAACTCTATCTTTTTGTATTATGTTATTTACTTTTTGGGCATTTGATGCCATAAGCTTGTTAACTCTATCATAGATACTTAGAATATGTTGACATATGAGTTGCAGATGTATTACTTTTTATTTTATGTTGATATTTATGCGTTGTGGGTGCAATATAAGAAGTTTGAAAGCATGGTTGATGATATTATGTTTATAGAAGTGTTATACTTTAAATTGCAAGTTTGAGAATGTCTACAAAATAGGAAAAACGTTGCAGAAAATTTAATAGAATTCTTAGTGTAGTGAGTGGTCATGAATGTCCACAGGATAGCGGTCAAGATCTATGCTAAAGTTTATAAAAAATTATGGGGCAGGTTATTTCAAAATTAGTCAAAGCCTCCGCAACCAAATTATTTTTCTAAAGGCCACGACTAATTACCCTTCTCTTGTTTTGAGCATTACTCACTTACCTTCCTAGTGTTTTATATTACCCAAAAAACTTCCAGTTGTTACATTTTCCATTAAGTTTTATTGTTTTTTTTTTTTACTAATCTACCTTTACATTACTATTTGTCATTAATTATTCATATAAAAATTTTAAAAATAATTAAATAATAAGTATTTATGTTATTAATATTTCAGTTTTTTATTTTTTGTTTTAAATTTTATATTCTTATTAATATCTGATATTTTTTCAATGCATTAATATTTAATGCTAATTATAAATAATAAATACGTTATAGGTTTTTTTATTTTTAAACAAAATTACTGAAAAATAAAAAATTAATAAAACAAAAATGTATTTATTTTTTCTCAAAAGTATTAAATATTAATGTATGTTAAAAAATTAATTAATGAATAAGATTTCAAAACATAAAACAAAAGAAAATGTAGAAATAAAATATACATCATTCTATCATAAAATAAATATGTTATAATTTTTATAATTTGTATTATTTTAAAAAAAAATTATATTAATAATATATAAAAAAAATAGTAATGTAAGGATACATTAGTAAAAACATAATATGAATTATTGGGTATTGTAATAATAGGGGTTTTTTTTTAAGTAACATGAAATATAAGGGGTAGATAATGCTCAAAACAAAGGTGTGGTCATATATAATTTCCCCTTTTCTAAACATTCCAAACATAAAATTTTATTTAAAGTATTATTGTACATTTCTTTAAATATTTACTATTCAATATTATTTTAAATGAAAATAACATTACAAAAAATCCATTATGTAATTCACATACCGGAGATGATAAATGATTAATATAAGATACCTTTTTTTTTAAATATGAAGGATACTTTTTTTTTTTTATCATCCTAGGAAAAACGAGGAAAATATTATTAAGAAAGGAATGAAACATCAAACTAAGGAGGATGTAACAAGCCTTACTTTTTATCCAAACAACTAAGCCAAACCCATGCAAGGGTAAGAAGCAAAACAAAACCAAGAGCCAAAAATTAGCAACATTAAGAAAACCTATATCATGGAAGACGAATAGAGAGAGTTTCAAGCCAAAAAGAGATTAATCTCAGATGGCGAAGAATCCGACCAATGGAAAGATAGACAATGGAGCCTTAAACTGGCTAATCTATCAATAACATTTTCTTCTATGATATTGCGAGCATATTGGAAAATTAGAGAGTTGATGAGAGAATAATAGTTGAGCCATCTACTTTGAAGACTCCAAAGAGGAGCCAACAAAGAATTCCGCAAAAGATAAACAATCAAAAGGGAATCAACCTGAAGTTAAAGATTATATCATCCTCAAGCACCAACACACTCAATTGCTAAAGTAATCAAAATAATCATCAAATAAAAAGTTATATATACCAGAAAGAAAACAAAAGGCCACCTAAAAATCATCATTAGAGTTGACAAAAATAACTCTACCAAATGTGTAATACTATATTAAAAGTGTTAGGGTTGGTGCTTACGTACCATCCCTGAATGTACATATACTTGTGTATTTATATAAGTGTACATTCCCATTAAATCGCTAATACCCAATTATATGGTATTATGCATGTAACATTACAGACATGGTAGATTTGAAGAAGTTTGGATTAGATCTAAAGGATTTAGATAAAGGCTCATAGTTAGCCATGCTGAGACATATAATTGCTAAATGTTAGCACAGTTAAGTGTTAACTGGTTATAATACTCAGCAAATCCAAGAATTGGAACCTTGTCTGTAATGGGACATAGACCTGAGGATATACTGGTAACTGCATAGTTGCAAGAGTTGCAATCTGGTGTCAGGAAATACATGTTGCGCAAGTATGTTCTCGAATAATAGTCCCTGATCTATTTCTACAGATGCGGGTCTGTCGGTGGATACCCTTTTATATATAGATCAGCATATATCGTATCTGTCGGGTATAGATGGTCATTCCTGACCAACCATAAGCTTGGAGCTCGTATTGATAAATGGGTATCCAGTTAGGACTGGATATGGGACAGACTCACGAGGGCCTTCGATAGACATTTAATGTAAGCCGTCAATGAAGGGTCCTCTCGAGTTGAGTAGTATACGTGGTCCTTTGACCTGAGTGCCACGGTGGGCTTGTAAGTGATCCACCATACTTTGGTTCCACACATGTCACAGACCTTTCATGGTGTGACTGTTGGGTGTCACTGAGTATGGTCCGATGCTTATGGAGTTCGGTGCGTACAGATATGGGATCCGTCAGCTCCTATATGGAGTTTGATATTCAGATGCTTCGAGATTGTATCTCAGAAAGTCTTGTGGTCACAAGCAATCATCCAGGAAAGAGTTCCGACAAGGTGGAACAATATGGCAAAGGAGTTTGCGCATATTGTTCATTGAGATACAAGTCTGGAGATAGGATATGGATGAGCACATGGGGATTTGACGGTGATAATCTATATCCCCGCACATCCTGAATATCATGACGGAAGGACTATATGTATGCGTTGTAACCTCAGTTTGTATGGTTCAATGCGCTAGTTTGTATATCCGTGACGTGTGCGTGGGGCATTGCTCACGGACTCATGGAATAGTTCCATTTGACGAATCAGACGTAGGACCTAGGGAGTCCTGCGATATGGAGTGTACTTGTTGTGCACTAGGGCAGCGTGCTGGATTAAATTATTTAATCTAGCAAAATTCAGCGATTTCACGGGAATGCGTGCGTGTCTATATTTAAGTGTTAAACACTACATTTAGTTAATAAATGTTATTTACTAATTGTATAAGGACACGTAGCGTATTGTGGACCCTCAATTAAGTTTATCCAAATGTGGGATTTAGTGAGACCCACTAGGGGTAAACTTGATAACTATTTATGAGGGGCAAAATGGTCATGACACACTATGATTATTTAATGGTTAAATAATTATTTCCTCTCTCTCTCTCCTTTTATATTATATATTATTATCTTATTATTATTATATTATATTATATTATATATATATATATAAAGAAAGCAAAAAAAAAGAGAAGCAAGAATTGGCCATTCGGCCGAGGGAGAGAAAGGAGAAGAAGAAATAGAGAAATAGAGAAAAAGAAGAAAAGAGAAGGAAGAAGAAGAAAAGGAAAAAAAGGGGGGGGGGAAGGAAGAGAGGAAAAATGAAATTGTTTCATTTTTCCCTCTACTTCCAATTAGAGTAATTATAAATTGCTTCAAAAGGGGGGGGGAGGAAGAGAGGAAAAATGAAATTGTTTCATTTTTCCCTCTACTTCCAATTAGAGTAATTATAAATTGCTTCAAATTCTCCATTTCTTATCCTTTTGGAGAAAAGGATATAAATTCACTCCCGGTCATTTTAGGGATTAAGTGTTAATCTCAAACTGAATATGGAGCTGCTGTTCTAGCTCACCAAGCCCACTGAGTTGGTGACTAGAACTGCACGCGAGTTGGTCTCCATGCGGACTCCATAAAAAATACGTGTATAACGTTACACGTTTGGTGAGTTCTCTAGCTTTATTAATATATTAATCACATTAATATATTTATTTATTATATTTATTGTAAATTTTATATTTCTGTTGCGTTAGGCAATAGACACAATTACACATGAATACACTCACGTGCCTAGATCCTGTTGCGCCAACAAAAAGAAGGTGTGGGATTAGGATTGGGGTCTTAATATAGATGACTTTAACTTCGTGCCTTACTTCGAGGAAGAGAATGAGCAACCAATGATGGAGTAAATAAGAGATGAACACAAAAATAATTATCTTAACTACTTCTCCAATAACGAGAACTAATGAAGACTCATCATCATCATTATTGATGCGTGATGTCATAGGTCTCAGTGGACTTATATGGTTGGCTTGACTGACACTAGTTAATCAGGATACTATTGATGTTGAGAACTATTTACACTCAAAGTATAATGCGACTATTACAGTATAGATTGAGGTGTCGATTCCACGAGAAAGCTTTTGAAAAAATAGGTTAGTGAAGTAAAATATTAAAGCAGTAGCAAATGAGAAAATTAATTAATTGTTTTAAGTGGATGAGATACAATTGTCTATGAATTGAGAGAAATGTCTTATGATGATGCAAGCAAGGCTTTGAGAATCACAATTATACTTTATAAATCTACTCTACACTTTGATTCAATGTTTATAACACAATTGAAAGTTTCACATCCCAAGTAATCAATCGAAAGATATGTAAAATACAGCACATTTGATAACACATGTATTTAATGTGACTAAACTCTTTACAAATATTAATACAAATCATGTTCATTTATACAAGTTATCTAAGATCGACAATATATCATTTTGACAATATTGCAGCAAAAAATCAACTTGAATATCAAACATTTATTGTCTTTACTTGTTATCCAAGATCAACAATATATCAATTGACAATATTGCAGTAAAAGATTAACATATAAAACAATGTAACCAATAACAATTATAATTCAACAAAAATCACATAAAAAAATCATGACTGAAAATATATACGACATGAGAATTATAACCTCTGGATTATAGAAAATAAAATAAATAAGAGTTTAAGCAAAATCAAACTTATAAACATTTATAGCTCTTGACAACGAATCAAAGTATAGAAGTAGATTTATTCTACATAAAAGTTCATCTCTTAGTCTTGCCAAGAATTTTAGCCTATATTACAATGCATGTTAATGAGAAGAAAGTAAGAGAGAATTATCTAATATTAAAAACGCCCTAAGAGTGTCCTTATATAGGCAATGAATGGAAACATGTTAAGGGTGACATCAATCTTCAATTATTTATGCCAACAACTCGTTCACCCACTTGCAACACCTTTTTGGTAATGTAAATAACTGATGTAGCCTTTTTGGACAACATTAAAGTTGTAAAATTTTATTTCTTATTTCCATATGCACCAGGTTCATGCAAATTGGATGAGTATCCAATGAGATATGAGCAAAATTTCAAAGATACATCAGATTTCAGCTAACAATCCTTTTACCCACTTGCAATACAATTTGGTCAATATTAACGGCTGATTTGGACTTTACCATTAACATAAGAGTTGTTGATAATTAATTTATTATTTCACAGCTTCAAGAATTATACCATTTAGGTATGTATTTTTTGAGATATAATCAAAATACGTGAGTTGGGTCAAGCTAAGTAGAAGTTGTAGTCCGATTCTATTGAATCTTAATTTTTGGCCCATAAAATGTTAGATTTGGCTTTTTAACTGTTCTTCAAATTTGTGTAAAATTTAGTCATGTTACTCCAAGTTCAAGAATTTCTTCATTTCAATTTCTATATTGAGAGTTATGTCCATTTTACAATTTAAGGTGAACACTTTATTTCAAGCTAAAAATACAAAAATGCTAAAATTAGTGACATTAAATAGTGATTGAATCTTTTAATAGATATGCATTTTCTAGAACATATGGTGATGTTATAAAGAGTGAAAACAAGAAGGAATGGTAGTAGGCTATGGAAGAAGATATCAGTTGGTGGAGAGACCTTAAAAGAAAATAGTTTAATGCAAGTGGGTGTATAAGGTGAAGGAAGGGATACTGGGGATAGTGCCTATGAGATTTAAGACTAGGTTAGTTGCACCTGGTTTTACTCAGAGAGAGGGAGTTAACTTTCATGGATGTAAAGATAGCTTTTCTGCATTGAGAGCAGATGGATGTAAAGATAGCTTTTCTGCATTGAAAGCTTGAAGATACGATATACATGGCACAACGATGAAGGTTCAATGAGCTCGGAAAAGATGATCATGCTTGTTTGCTAAAAAAGTCGTTATATAAGTTAAAGCAATCACCTAAACAGTGGTATAGAAGATTTAATAAATTTATGATGGCTTGTGGATTTAGTAGAAGCAAGTATGATGGATATGTGTACTTCAAGAACATAAGTTATGGAATAATGTATTTACTTCTATACATCGATGATATATTGATCGCATGTAAGAATATAGAAGAAATATAAAAGCTCAAGAAATAATTAAGTGGTGAGTTTGAGATGAAGGATTTGAGAGCAGTAAAGAGAATATTGGATATAGATATAAATATTATGAGGGAAAGAAGAGATGTCATCTTCTTATCCCAGCAGTGATATATACTCAAAATTCTAGAGAACTTTGGTATGTCAAATGCTAAAAGTGTTGTTAAAATTCTAAAAATCCTGTTGATATATTGACTAAGTTACTGTCTTCTGTTAAGTTCATCCTATGCAAGGACTTAACCAGAGTCACTACTTTGTGAGGGTGACTGAAGATGCGAAAATGGAAGATCAAGTCACTTTGTGAATGATTTTGAATCAATGAGGAAATTTGTAAAACTATTGATTGAAAATCATCGGAATATAATTTGGAAAGCAAGCCAAGTGCATAGGATATGTGAGGATCGATGACGGACGTGAAAGAAGGTGAAAGACGAAGGTGCGGTGCCCAGGTGTGGGCACTGTAGCGACTAGGTGCTGGACGCCGTAGTGAGCAGAATAGAGTGTGAGCACGGTGAGGATTGAGCAGGATAAAGATTTCCTGTTTTGTGGAGATTTGTTTTGTCTCCCACTTGCTCTAGGACTCCCTAATATGACTCCCAAGTATTTAGGATAAACCTAGGACGTCCTAAAACCTATAAAGGTTATCTATTGGCTTGTAAACACATCTTGAAGATATCTTAGTGATCTTAGTAAAATTCAAGAGAGATCTTTGTGATCAAACATATTTTGTAGTTCTTTATGAGAGAAAATTCCTAGATTATAAGAGAGCGTATTCTTTGTGAGTTTTTCTTGTAAAAGACGTACTTTGGGAGTATCTTGTGATTCAATAACATAAGAGAGTGATCTTGATCCGCCGTAGACATTGACAAATTGCCAAATTATGTAAATTTTTTGTGTGTTCTTCTTTTACTTTTCTCTTTTTAATTTTAATTACTTATTCTGAACTATTTACTTAAGTTATATTGCTTGTTTGTATACTTCCACTTTAACAAATTAAGATATCAAATCATGGATATAATAAGTTTATTTATGGTTGTTTGTGAAATAAAATTATTAGATGCTACCTAGAATTGTGTCGTATTTAATAAAGGAGATTTGTCAATTTGTCCTAAATAAAAATCAAATTTATTAATTTTTTTTCTAATAAATTAATATCAGTTATTTATCCTCTTTTTGTAATTATTTTGTTTCTAAAAATTTGATTAATTATATCTCCAAAGAGAGTTTTTCTCTATTCTAAATTAATTAAGGTAATTACTGATATCACTAGAGAACAAATTGCTAAATTTCTTTTAATAAATATCAGTTATGAATTAAAAGTAATTTTGTGTTAAGTTGTAGCACAACAATTATAACCACGTCCGAAGGTGAAAATTATTAGATATTACCTCAAATTTTGTAGTATTTTATAAATATTATTTCAACCATTCGATCATGGGTACATGAAGCACTAACTTAACAAGAAAGACTATGTCCAGATCTTCATTACTAAATATGTGTCTCTGTTTATAAATTTATGTATCTGTTCATATTTTTTTTAGATATCTAGAGATAAAATTAATTTATAGTCTTTTAGGAAATTGATAGTTTCAGTCTCAATATTTTTATTGAATTACTCATTTAGTTCTTAATATTTTAAAAATTACTAACTACATCCTTTAGAGGCCTTTTTTCTAATACCATTTTCATTCATGAAATATACTTTTTTCTTATAATTTTAACCCGGAAAACATGATTATTTTTGTACCTAAGGGACTCAATTAATAATTTTTAAAATATTAAGGACATCATAAATAATTTAACAAAACGTAGTGACTAAAGTGGCAAAATTTCAAGTGTTTTTCGAAGAATAAATTAATGCACAACAAAAATTTCACAATATAATAAAACCCTGAATTTATATTACATAACTAATCAATTTGTTAATATAATTTTATTGGGGAAGAAGGAAATTATAGGAGATTTAATGAGTACTTAGTATAAACAAAATTAGGAAAATAACTAAAATTCTTGACAAATATTACTTCTATATCATAACTAGATTTTCATTAAGTACTCTAACTTTTTTTTTTATGCTATAACTAGCTCTTTTTTTTTTAATATTTAAAAGAAACTAGTTTTTTTTTTTAAGTTGTGAAATGTTTGTTTTTGCAGCTGAACAATTTAAAATATAATTACTATTGTTACAGAATAAAATTGAAATGAGTTCACTTGATGGTGAATTAGAAAATATCTTAATGATTTCTATGTTTTTCTCCAAAAAAAAAATGCGCTTATAGTATTAATTTATTTTCATATATAATCCTTTCTAGTTTAATTATAAAAAAATTATACTTGAAAGACATATACGTCAAAATGTTAGTTTTCGATATTAATCTTTAGAGGTAAAAACATTTTCAAAAAAAAGAAATATCATTCAAATATATGAATTGAGATATATTTAGATTTTTATCAAATGTAGACCTATTCATGTTTCAAATAAAAAACGAACGCCACCTTAATGTTGATATATACCTACCAATTATGGTGAAAATTGTGTTTTATTTTTGGGTTAAGCAAAATATTGAAGAAAAAAAAATAGGTACCGAGTATTAAGCATTTGACTTTATTAGGAGATGTGTTTAGGGTTAATAGTTCACTTAATTTTTGAATATGACACAAACTAAATACCATTAAAAATTTATTTAAATCGCACAATATAAGGTGAGCAATATCGTCTACCAAATTATTGTTCTATATATGGATACAGACATAGAGATTTTCTTTTCACCGCCCTTCCTCAATATTGAAGTTAAACGTTAAAGTTTTCTTATATGTATACCTGAGAGATTTTATCAACGTCAATTTCTTATTTTTATCAGAGTTTTTATCCTTTTTTTTTCCTTTGAGTCAATCCTTAAGTTACGTTATAAATGAAAAAGAAATAAAACATTTCCCCACTTTTGAAAGGAAAAAAAAAACTATGCTTGAGATCAATATTGTTGTGAAAGTTTTAACTAATCGAAATAAATAATATATTTTAGCCGAAAGAAGAAGGAAAAGGACTTTGGTAATAAATTATTTGATTGATTGAAGCAAACTATTTCGGAAAGTTCTCTTTGACTTTGACGGTTAGCTCTTATGATCGAATTCCACACTCTACGCGGTGAAGAAAAGCTTTGGAAAGGACCATGTCCATGGGAACGCTAGGGGCAATTTTCTCTCAGTCCCGTCGTCAGAGTAGGTGAAAAAAGCGTGTAAGAAAATAAAATAAAAAGTGCCTGCTCTAATCGAAAAATGAATTTGATGAAAAATAGGGTGTTCTTGTGCAAGCATTGGAGTACTAACTCTAATTCTATGTTGAGATCACAACCCCATCTAAAAGTTTAATACTTGTAGATAAAGGTCTACTAATTCTTTTCGTTTTTTCAAAAACGTCTACTGCTACAATCGAATCAAACAAAGCAACGTCCAAGAATTCACCTCAAGGTCGGATTTATTCTAAAGTTCCTACATGTATGATGCATCATCAGAGAGCCAACCAAACCACAAACGAAGTCGGGTTTCTGGAGGACTTCAACTCAGGTGGCATTCAACAACCTTAAACCATCGGTTTCTTATGCGCCCACACAAGCATGGTGGGACAGCCGGGGAGCTTCAACTCAGGTGGCGTTGAATAACGTAACACGATCGATTTCTTACCCATCCACACAATCATGGTCGGATCGCCAGGGCGCTTCCACTTTGGTGGCATTGAACAACCTCACACCTTCGGTTTCTCACCCACCCACACTCACACAATCATGGGCGGATCGCCAGAAGGCTTCCGCTCGGGTGGCGTTGAACAATGTCAAACCATCGGCTTCTTACCCATCCACACAACCATGGTCGGAACGCCAAGGCGCTTTCACTTTGGTGGCTTTGAACAACCTCACACCTTCGGTTTCTCACCCACCCACACCCACACAATCATGGGCGGATGGCTAGATGGCTTCCACTCGGGTGGCGTTGAACAATGCCAAACCATCGGCTTCTCACCGACCCACACAAGTACGACCGGATTTATCTGGGGTTTCGACGCCAAACTACGTTAAAGCGTCAGGTTTATGGGAATCAAAATCAGATTTATGGGCAGCATCTGTGGTGGAAAACTTCTTTGGAGACCCACATTAGCTGACAGTTAAAATTAGGCCCCGTAGTTTGCCTAATGCTTGTTTTCATTTAATTTGTTCTCGATTATCTTCAAATGTATAATATTTACATTGTTGATATATAAAATTTGTAACCGGTTGATATAGCATTTAATATATTTATATTAATTTATGTTGTATAATTATCATGTTAATAAAACTTACAAAATTGGTAATTATCGTTTATTAACACATTAATTAAAAAATCAATAATTACCTAAAATGTGGTAATAATAATTTGTTAACATAATTGATGCCCCCACAAAATTACCACAAGTCCAACCCTTATAGGCCCAAGAAACTTAACCCTTCAAATAAATCTTTTGTAGGCCAGCCTCAAAGGCCAAAGTCTAAGACAATGAGGACCACTAAGAAAAACCATAACCAAATTTAAGGATGGACTTTTAGCGAGAAACCTGCTCGGTCGCTTGAACCAGGTTTACTCAGAGACATATGCATATCACTCTTGCATACTCTCGACCGAGCTGACCAGGATCAAAACCCCCCATATGAGCAAAAGGAACATGACAAGGAAATTGGCTCGGTATAAGTACCAGGTTGGTTGTATGCTAAATAGCTTATACATTCTGACTAGGTATTACTGTGAAAATAAAAACAAGATTTAGACCAATAAAAATAAAGTATGTTATAAGGAGACTAGATTGGTAAGAGATGCCAAACCGCTATAACAACAGAAGTATAGCTAGACTACTGCTGGACAAACAGAGATGTAATTAGGCTTATTACAGAAATGAGTTTAAAGAAGAAACCAATGTTATAAAAGAAATAAAGTTATAGGAAGAGAATAACTGCAATGTATTTAGGAAAGAATCCCTCAAATCACGTTAAGAGATTAGGACAACCAAAATTAGCAAGCCTTACCCAACTCAACCACAACATCGAAAGCATAAGGAATATTTCATGAAAACTGATGCTATAAATATGTGAGAAAACCACAGCAGAGGAGATGAAAAAGAGAGTTCTTCTCATATTGAATTTTTAATTCTAGCTTCAATGCTTTTCTACAAAAAATATTTTTTCGGCCCTTTTCCTTATTGCACTCTCAAACCTCATTAAAATTAACATTTTTTTTACTTAAGCATCGAAAAGTCTTCATCGAAATCCATTTTGGCAAGACATTAACGATAGTTTCAAGTGTTTTGTAGGTCTTTAGTTGTCAATAGAGATAGAAAAATCTAGATTTCAGCCTTCAAGCCCAATAAAACGAAGCCCAACATGCTAATTCTCGCATTTAAACAAATTTAAAACTCGTTGGTTCAGAAAAATGATTTTTTTTCAATCCAACAGTTTTTTATCTATGAAATAGCAAATAGCATTTGGAGGCATTCTTATCCTGATGATAAGGATATTAATTTCAAGGTGTTGATCTAGCAAATAGCATTTTCGGGCATTCTTATCCTGATTATAACAGTGATACTGTTTTACAGTATCAGTATTTTTTGGAATTATTCGATGCCTAGACTATTTAAAATTGGGTTTTTTTATTTGTAAGTTCCTTGCAAGTTGTCTCTGTAATTTTTTTTCTTTTTTTTCTATTTTGTGCCTATGTGTGCATGTCGACAGTGCTTATGCTAGTTTTCTTTTATTATATATCTATTGTGTATCCGTTATGTATTCATTAGCGTAGATCTTTGACCACCAGCACCATATGAGCCTTTTAATATTAGAAAGGAAGGAGTTGGCCACCAAGACTTTGGCTTTTGCTTTTTTGCTGTATATAAATAGACGCAAGTGTATTGGCCCTGTTCTCATGACATGTGAAATGTGAAGAATCATAAACTGATTTTATCGAAATAGGTTTTCCCTTTTTGCACTTGTTATTTGTATATGGCCCTGATTAGGTTTATGAATGACTCGTAAAAAAGTAAATTTACTTAGAGAATTTTCCTATAAAAAATAGAAAAATTACTTGGAGAATTAGGGTAGATGCTCTAATTAAGGCACACACTTGGCCATCTATGATTCAAAGTTGTTAGCAAAGTTGTTATCATGAGATCCTTTTTTTGCACTTGATTGGGTTGGTACTTTCTACGATAGATCAGTCAATGTATGCTTGCATTAATATTATTATATTCTAATTTTCTTTCCAAAATTTATTTTGATGGAATTTTCTTTATTTGTAGTGTCCTAAAGAAGTGAAATGATCCCAATAGGTGCCTCATCCATTTCCCTCGTAGGTACAATTTTTTCTTTTGGTATTTTTTTGGCTTTTTTAAGATTTATGGTAGTGTTTGCTTTTAGAATTTTATTATTTTTCAGGCATTTCAAGTATCTCACAAAGAAGTACATGAAAAAATAAAATGTGAGAGATTGGCTTCGGGTGATTGCTTTAAACAAAGATATGAAAAAATACAATGTAAGAGATTGGCTTCGGGTGATTGCTTCAAACAAGGATTGAAGTACTTGAAGAAACACAATATGAAAATTTTGGTTCTTATGTTACAATGTATTTGTGAACCATAGTTTGATTATTAGTATATTTGTTATATTAGCACTATGCCTTTGGATGTTATGTTAATTATCTTATTGACTACAACAATATTTGACAATTTACAAATTAAATTTTATTTTGCTATTTCGAGCTATAATTAAATTACAATAATATAATATTATTTTATATATAATCAATAAATATAATATATACAATATATATATTTATATATATATATGCATAAAAAAATCAATCTTCTGTTAAAAGCTTTCACTAATTGCTTAAATATATCTATCACAAAATGGTAATACAATAATCAAGTTGAAGATATTATCATTGCGCATCTGCCACATAAGATGTCACAAAAATCCTCCTCATATGCAACAATGTGCAATATGGCATCAAACATGATCTATCACAAATCAACAATAGAAGTTTTGTGATAGATTTCTTCTATCATAAAATACATCTATCACAAATTTGTGATAGGAAACTTCTATCACAGGTTCCTGAGGTGTCTTTTAGTGATAGAAAATATCTATAACAAAACATGTTTTGTGAACGATTTTCTATCACCAAAACTATTTTTTTAAATTGTGATTTGTTAGATTAATATGCAGATTGATATTGAATAACTACATTTTAACAAAAATATTGACATCCTTATAAAATAATTATTTGATAGTATAAGTATACTAATTTTTATTTTTACTGCTTAGTACTGTATAGACACGTTTGTTACTTTTTTCAACAAAAGAGTGTTATACTCTTTTAAAGTTAATTTATAGTATTGCAATTATTATGACAGGGAATTTTTAGATATTATCAAACTATAAGAGAAGTTTTGATAGTTAACAAATTTAATAAAAGGATAAATGACATTTACCACTTCTTAAAGGTACGTTTGAAGTTTCTAGTTCTACTACCCAAGTCCAGCAGCCAACCATCGAACTCTTAATTTTAATTCCCTAAAAATAGAATTCGTATTTTTTTATTTCTTATCTAAAGTCTATGTTGATCAACCTAAATTTTAGTTTGAAAAGGCCACGTTGCATGTCTATGTACTCAATATTACGAGTCACAAAAGTTTGGGTACAAATACCTAAGTAATTGGGTAAATTTGCTTAGTTATTAGTTCAAACCACCACCTGTGGATATCCCTTAGGTTTTTTTGCTGTAACCACTAAATCTAAAATGTGTATAAATGTATCACCAAGTTTATAAGTAATGATTTAAATTTCACATTGAGTAGACTCGTCAAAAGTGAAGGCCTTATAAGGAGAAATCTCCCCTATTCTTGTGAGGCGCCTTTTGAGAATGATGATTCGTTTCGCCTATAAAGGAAAAAGCCGTGAGAGGACAAGGCAGCGCAGCAAAAGCGTGTGTGAACCCCAAAACGAACAATACCTTGCACGGGGACGGGTGGGCTCTTTCATTTAGTATCTATTGTAATGACCCAAATCCTACATCGGGTAGACTCGTCCAAAGTGAAGGCCTTATAAAGATAAATTCCCTCTACTCTTGTGAGGAACCTTTTGGGGATGGTGATTCGTTCTGCCCATAAAGGACAAAGCCGTGAGGGGACAACGTAGTGCAGCGAAAGCGTGCGTGAACCCTAAAGCGGACAATACCTTACACGGGGACGAATGGACTCTTTCATTCTATGTCAAAATCTCAAAATTTGAGTAGTAATTTCCATATTTTGGGTTAAAATACTATGGAAATGTACACACCAAATTTGAGTAGTAATTTGTGTGTAAGAAGAAGAGATAAAAAAAAAAGGACAACAAAAATAATAAAGAAAAACTAAAAA
Source organism: Ailanthus altissimus (assembly GCA_946807835.1). NCBI lineage: Eukaryota > Viridiplantae > Streptophyta > Magnoliopsida > Sapindales > Simaroubaceae > Ailanthus > Ailanthus altissimus. Next base: position 1,307,965 of record OX327690.1, on the reverse strand, counting down.
TCTTTAAGGATTACATTGTCAAAGAAAATTACATGTAACTTATTAATTATAGAATATATATGGTAGAAGATTAATATACTGATTTCTTATATCTTTAATATCCCCCCTCAAACTCAAGTAGAAGCTTGAGTTTGAAAAAGAATATTTTTTATTGTAATAATGGACATTGAGAAAATTAATCACTTGCGGATGCAAAAGTGTTGAATGAAACTTAAAACTAACCCTTGCCAATGCAAGTGCATTACCAACCCCTGTGAGTGCAAACGCGTTGATAAAGAAACAAAATCAATCGTTGCGAGTACAAGTGCGTTGTCAACCACTGCGAGTACAAAGGCATTGATAGAAAAAAAAAAATCAACTGCAGCGAGTGTAAGTATGTTGAGAGATTCTTCCACCAATTTATTTGAAAATTGCAAAAACAAAAAAAAAACCATAAAAATAATAAATCACAAAATAGCCCAAAACTTAGGTAAACTGCAAACAGTCTATATAACTTTGAAAAGTTAGCAAAAAAAAAACTCTATTGCAAATTGGATCACCGGAATTTCAAAAGGAGACCCGGGATTAATAGATCCAGCGAAGGGGAGTTGAATGGAGACGGCGGTGAGAAATCACTCGTCGAAAAATGACGGAGATCTAAGGTGGAATTGACAAGATTTCGATGCCGTTGGAATCTTATGTTGATTCTGAGTGCAGTAGTCTGGGCGCTGCACACTAACGCGCCAAAAATCGGTTGGAATCCAAGGCACATAGTAACGGCAGTGGAGAGTATAGTCGGCGCATGAAGAAGCGTGCATCGACAAAGAAGCTTGATTCCGATGGGATTCAACTGACCGACAGCATTTGACCCTTTTGGGCTGGGCGGTGTTGATTATGGCGAACTCCGACGAACTTCCGATGGCATTCGTAAAACTCCGGTGAGCTTCCTACGAGTTTCCAAAAACATTCCGACAAGTTCCACTAAACAACAAGACAGTGAAATAATCGAACCTTAAACTCTGATACCATGTGAGAAAAAATAAAAACTAAAATAAAAAGACAACGAAAATAACACAAAGAAACTGAAAATCTTGAAGAATTATATTGTTACTGTTATTCTGTGTATTACAATACTACAGAGATAACTTTTATATAAGTTTTAAGTTAACATAAATAAGCAAATATTAATACATAAAAAAAATTACATATAACCTAATAATTATAAAATATATATGATAACAAATTAATATACTAATTTCCAATATCTTTTAACTGCGAATCATTTTATTTTAAACCATAACAATTATATCTAGGAGTTATGAAAATAGCAATAAATTGTTCCTCAAGAAAATATAGTTTTTCTTTGAAGAATCAATGGGAGAGTAAACACTTAAACACTTGTGTAACACCGGCTTTCACAATGCATATTGCATATTTCAAAACAATTCACACCACATTGCTTGGGCTTCTGATGTTTACTCGATTCCCCTTCTTTGTGGAAAAGATTACTTTTACCCTGCTGGAAGAGAGAATCTGATACGTAGGTGGAACGCAGAACATCAACAAAGAGCTGCAAATGTTGCCAAATAAACAGGATGACTGGGAAAGAAGCAATTGTAGTAGCAAAAATAGCTATCCATAACCTCCGTTCGTTGAAGAGAATGAAAAATGTTGCAGAAAAAACTACCATCATTGCTGCTATTGATATGAAAAGTGTTGCCAGCCCAATAAGCAACCTTCTTGGCAACTTTATAAGGAAATCATCTTCTGCATACCGCGAAGTGAGAATGGACAAGAAATCTACAATTGAGGCAGTAGAGGATACCAGCGATATCGCATCTGCTATGGCAAAAATCTTGAAGGAAATTTTGCCAAGGAAAATGGGAAGTCCTTTGTTATCGGTGTCTTGTAAATTGCCACCTGGTACTGTGATAGATGCGGCAAAAACTACAGTCGCGATAAGTGTTGCCACAAGCATGCAAGATGTTGCAGTATCCTTCATCCATTTCTCACCTTTTTCCCTTAACTTTTCATGCTTCTCTGTAAACAAAGCTCTCGGCGTCAACCCTTCTTTGTTTTTAGCCTCAGCATCCCTTGGTTGAATAACTTTTCTCACTTCCTACAGTTGACATTTTGAAAAAGTAACATTAAACATACAAATCATTCACAAAGTTTGAGGTTTAGTGATCCGAATAATTATGCCCATACAAGAAAATAATATAATGTATTTCAAGTTTCTTTCATCGGTCCTAAAACAAATATGTTACAAAAACAAAAATACTGAAATTAAGAAAATGAAACTATAAAAATTATTAGTGTGTGTGTAGCATTACTTAACGTGAAAGCAATAAAAAATTGTTCAGTTTCATTAAGAAAACAAGTTGATATGAATAGTTTGTAGTTTTTGAAATATAATGAAGGAAAAAATGTTCTGTTTATGGAAGAGAGTGGAGAAAACACTTCACCTGAAACCACAATAATTCACTCTGCATTTGGAGAGCTGGTCCTGAAACAATATTAAGGCGATCTTGTGGTGGTAACAACCCTGCTAAATGCAAAATATTGTTCCCTTTTCCATCTTTGTTCATAACTATCAAATCCTTTGCTGAACCTATCTGATATATAAGCTTGAAGATGTCCTTCTGACGATTTAATACAGCGTTATGAAATATGCTATAACTATTTTCATCAAATTTCCATATCAAATCAGGGTATTCACGAATAAGTATCGTTAGAAACTCGATGTTTCCTTGTTTTGCAGCTTCGAACACTAGTCGCCAAGGCCTTGCAATTAAGTCTGATATTTTCGAGTCACTCAACAGTATAACTTTTCCCCAGAGGCATTCCGCTAACTTAACTGCTTTCGGCTTTTTATCTTCTACATCTTCGGCACCTGAAATATTAGATTGTAAAACCCAAAAAGGCCAGCCCCCCACCCCCAAAATAATAATAATAATAACCAAGGTTTTTAAAATATGAAAAGGAAAGTTAAATGTTTTAGGAATCAGAGGACTAACCAAATTTGAAACATCTAAAAAATCCTGGCTTTCGAATGGCTAAGTTAGAAGCCTTCAGATCCTTTCGAGCGAAGGCATGAAGTGCTGTCTCATTATTTCCACCGCGTACAGTTGCTAACTCTGGTTGCTCATCAAGCAACTTCTGCGCAACATCTGAGGGAAAAATGTCCACAGCATGCATCAAAATATGAATCTCTTAAGAACTGCATGGAACCATCTTCGGCATCATGTTTAAAGCTGGGATCTATGAAGATTGTAATAAAAATATATTATAGCGATTCATTTATTCAATTCAGGATAATTATTATCAGCTTGTGATGAGCCTAGCTAATTATATCTAATAGCAAATAATTGTACTTTTTGAAATATAAGTGTATGTACACTTACCCCCGTAAATCTATCAATAAAGACTAGTTATAATTATTTAACAAGACATGTAATTACATGCGCAATTAAGTGGAAAAAGAAATAACAGTAAGGTCTTTTATTTTCGAGTTTGGTGTAGTCTAGTTTCTAAATAGTGGCTTTATTAGAAGTATTTTTTAGGATAAATTTTAGAATGTATAACATTATTCATTGTACAGATTAGATCCACATTAAAACTCTTCGTACAAGTTCAAGTCTTTCACTGTGTATTGAACAATGCTACACTACACTCATCTACTGTTAATGATTCCAGTTATATCTCAGATAGATTCTGTCAAATTATGTCAATTTTTCCCGTACACAGAGCACAAAAGGAAAAGTGCTTACCGTACAAATCACTGTCAATCAAGGTGATAAGTAAATCAATGCAATCCTGTTGCTCCAAGTAACCTTTAGTTTCATGATAAAGGTAGTCTACCATATCTTTATGGCCTAACCATGCAGCCATTTCAATTGGTAACATCACCTCATCTCCGGCTTCTGCTATGTTCCTGTTTCTCTCAATGATCACCTTAGCAAGTTCCACAATTCCGGAAGCAGCAGCAAGACAAAGAGCTGTACTCTTAATGTCATTTGTCTGAGCTACAACATCTACATTCATCATTTTCACAAGTTCCTTCACAAAATAAGTACGTTTTGCTGCAGCTGCTATGTGAAGAGCAGTGTCTCTTCTTTTTGAGATTCCATCACCAATAACCTCTGGATATTTCTCATAAATACGTTTAGCCACCACCCAGTCGCCATTTAGTGCAGCTCGATACAATTTTAAATGCCTTCTTCTTATGTTTGCATCTATGGATTTGAAATACAGTTAATCATATGAAAGATAACACAATTAAACTTGATTTTGATTCACAGATAGTTGTGTCATCTTGAGCCCAAATTTGCCATGTCCAAATTAGTGTATCTAGAATAAATATTTTCTAGAAAAGCCTTTGTTTATGTCAAAAATATCTTATTTAATGTGGAAGTGATAGATGGTAGTTGATAGTTTTGATATGCTCTAAATGAGGGAAATTAGTAGTTTCGAGTTAAGAGTGTTGATGCTCTATCTACCACTGTATGAAGGAGGGAGTTCTAGCCATTTTGTAACTAGTCAATTTTAGTAAGAGTTTTTCTTCAAAATCCTCTCAAATCCACTCACTTAATGGGCATGGAGTCATATAAATCTCATTTCAAATCCACTCACTTAATGAGCTCAACTATGACAGTTGAAGTATTAAGATGAAATACCTTGTTGGGTTCTGAAGCAGTTTGCAAGACTGTAGATAAAGGTTAGAAGAAGCCACACAAAAAAGATGCTTTGAAAGATGTAAGAAATAAAGACAAGAAAGCTCTCTACATTATCTATCAAACCTTAGATAATGATGCTTTTGAAAATGCTGCTAATGCAACTAAGCATGATAGTTATTTGGTATATCTTTCAATGGAGTGGAGAAGGTTAAGAAGGTACAGCTTCAACTCTACATTCAATTAATTCTCTAGAGTTTTCTCATTAGTTAATCAACTAAAAAGAAATGTCAAAGTTTAAATGACACTCATGTAGTATAGAAAATTCTTCGGCGTTTACATCCTAAATTTGATCATATTGGTGTAAGCTAATTTTGTAGAAACTAAAAATTAAGGTAAGCCCACATTATTCTTAGTCTTAAAAAGGAGCTAATGAATGAGAAAATAATAACATATTGACACTAGTGCTAAATAAAGGGGGTTTTCATATGTTTAAGAGTGTTGAGAGACGGGTAAAAGAAAATGAAGCGGGTTATGAAAAACTTTCATAAAACTCCACTTATTATCTCTAATTAAGAATGATATTCGTACATTTAGAGTGTTAATGAAAGTTTCACAGTAGATTGGAATCTTAAATGGTTTTTTTCAATTTAAGAGAGATAGAAGTGTTGATCATTGTAGAGAGAGAACCAGAGTGAGAAAGGTGTGTCTAGGTTTAAAGGAAAAAAATTATTGCACCAAATTAAGAATTGCACTTAAATATCTTGTATGGGCTGTTGATAGATGTGCAAAAGAGAATTTTTTTTTTATCTATTTTTGAAACCCTTGGATTTATTTTTTTTTTTTTTTGCCTCAAGATCCAATTTTGAATTTAATATTTTGTTAATTTAATTATTTTTTATCATCATTTTGGAGGAACGTAAAGTCCAATTTCTGTGTACAGATTATTATGTAAATAATTCAAATTTATATGGTTTGGCTTTGGAAAAATTACAACTTAAAATAACGTGGTAGAATTATAGTTCATAAGTATGTTGGTAGTGTAAATTGTTGAAAATTACAAGTGTATTTAAAATAAATAAATGTATTTCAAGTACACAAAGTATGGAAAAAGAATCTAAGGAGAAAAGAGAAGGGAAATGGCAAGCTGTAGGAAAACAGCTTGAGCATTGTGACACTCAGGAGCTGATTTAAGTGCCGCAACACTGATAAGCAATGTTGTGGTACTCAACGCTAAAGTCTCAAGTACCGTATCACTGCGATAGGCAATGCTAAAGACTTGAGCACTGCAGTACTAGGAAGTAGTGCCATAATGCTCATTGTTGGAGATGTGACCCTTAGAAAAGTCACTAGACACTGTGGCTTTACGAAGATCCTTTGTGTCTCTTCTGAGAGACATATCCTCTCTATTTATTGCAAGTACATCTCAATTGAAAATGCCCTTTTGAATAATCTTTTTCCAAAATTTTCAAATTCTCTACAAATTGCTCTATTTTAAAGTGATTATTTATTGTCCAAAAAAATTGCATATAATGTGCAATCTTGCAATTCACTTGTTATTGAATGCTGAATACTATACTACTGTATAAATCTTTTGCATCTTGATTATTAATTTTGAGGGGGTGGAAATAGTTTTAAGGACAGTGTATTTTACACGCCTTGACAACCAATAAATAGTTGTGTCCATTAATCTATTTTTCTAATAATCTTGAACCTATTTCTAATAGATATAACTAGTGATACATCTTTATTAGTTGTAGCCAAATCTTTATCCGAGACCACATAAATTCCTCTATTCAATGGAAAACACTTTAAGAGAAGGAAAGATTGAATATTTGAAACTCTGAATGTGATAAATATGGCAGAGTATCTCACCTAACCTCTCCTAGAGACCAATACTAAAAATTACAAGGAAGAATTTTTCAAATGGAATAAGGTAAACAAGGTATGTTGTAATACCATTCTCTACTCACTTTTCAATGAGCTTTATGATGTCTACTCAAGATATAAAGATGCATATGAAATATGGTCACAATTAAAGAAGAAATATACCATTAAAGATGATGGTGCCTAAAAGTATGTTATTGCAAATTTCTTAGAGAAATATTAGAAATTACAAGTGTATTTCAAATAAACAAATATATTTCCATTACACAAAGTATAAAAAAAAGGATCAAGGAGAAAAGAGAAGAGAACACCCAAGCTGTTAGAAAATAGCTTGGGCTATGGCTGACTTGAGCACCGCAGCACTCATAAGCAATATTGCAGGACTTAGTGCTGAAAACTCGAGGGCCGCAATATCAAGAATTAGCTCAATAGCGCTTTATACTTGAGATATGACCTTTGAGAAAAGCTATCAAGCTTTTCAAACATTGTGGCTTCATGAAGAGGCTTAGTGTCTCTCTACAGAGACATCTTCTCTCTATATATTGCAGGAACATTTCAATTAGAAAGACACTTTTAAAATAATCTTTTTCCTTGATTCACAAATTCTCTACATACCAATCTATTTTAAAGTGATAACTTGTTGTCTACGAAAATTGCATAAAGTGTGCACTCTTACAATTTCACATGTCATTGAATTCTAAAAAACTATATACCATACAAACCCTTTGCATCTTAATAATTAATCTTGAGCGGGTAGAAATAGTTTTAAGGATAATGCATTTTACAAGCCTTGACACCTAATAAATAGTTATGTCCATTATTCTATTTTTCTAACATAAATTTAGAGTTTAAACTTTGTTATATGTGGATTATGTCAATCGTACATTAATCAAGTATTTGTGAATAAAGCATTAGGCAGAAATTTAAAATTTAAGATTAAATTGTGCTAATCTTCTTACTAAAGTAAGCCTTGATCATGATTCAACTTTGGAACATGCAATGTTAGCAAGTTAAAATATCATCATTTTTTTCTATCTCAAGAGTCCTAGTATTTTTTTAGGTCGACTTAGAGTAACTCGTCAGTGTTCTTGGTTCATATTCAAGCGTCTTATTGTTGAAGTGCTGATCTGGGGGCATATCAGATCTACTCTCAAGCTCTACTTCAACTTCTATTGACTCGGGTATTGAGTTTTCCTTGGTTACAGGTTCTTTTTTCTCACATTCTTAGGAGGCTTTCAATATGGTCATCTCATTGAATGTCACGTCACGGCTTATGATACTCCTTAGTAGTGTCAACTCTCTACACCATACGTTATATCCTCTCACTCCTTCGGGATATCCTATGAATATCCCTTTGATAGCTTTAAGTTTCAATTTTTCCTCCTTAACATATATAACGGTAGGGCAATCAAAAATTCTGAGGTGGTCCTACTTAGGAGTTGTCAGACCATTTTTCTTCTGGCATCTTAAAGTCAATTGCTAATGAGGGACTTCTATTGATCAAATAAGTTGCAGTTACTACAGCTTCTCTCTAAAATGCCTTGGGCATCTTTGCATTGGCAAGCATGCATCTAACGCTTTTAAGTAGGGTCATATTCATCTTTTCAGCTACGTCATTCTACTGTGGTGTTGATTTTACTATTCTATGCCTTACAATCCCATGCTTGGCACAAAACTCATTAAATTCTCTATTGTAAAACTAGAGGTCGTTGTCAGGTCTTAGCCTCTTCACCCTTTTGTCAATCTGATTCTCAACAAGAGCCTTTCAAGTCTTGAACATATCAAACACTTGATCCTTGCTTTTCAATATATAGACTCGCAACTTCCTTGAATGGTCATTAAACAAACTGAGAAAATACCTAACACCACCATGAGTAGTTGTCTGAGCTGGTCCTTAAAGATCCGAGTATATATAGTCAAGAGTTCTCTTAGTCTTGTGCTCACCAATACTAGACCTCACTCTATGTGCTTTCCTAAGCACACAATATTCACAAAACTCTAATAGCTGAAACTATCCTCACCAAACGCCTTTTGATTACATAACTCTTTTAGGTTTCTCTTGTCTAGGTGTGCTACTCTAAGATGCCATAACTTGATTTACATATTCTCATTATCTATAGAGAATTACAACTTCTCCCTTTAGCACATAAACTCATTTGTATTTTTCTTCTCTCGTTACCACTATGGAACCCTTCAATACTCTCAAAACGCCTTCGTCGATCCTAATGAACATCCATTCTGGTCTAAAGTCTTTAGAGAGACCAAGTTCCTCTTGAGGTCAGGAACATATCTAATTTTTGTCAACTCTCTCACTTGCCCAACATGCAACCTAAGTTTAACCAATTCTCATCATCTCACAAAGCAACCTTATTACTCATTAACACCTTACCATCACTAATGGGCTGAAAATTTATAAACCAAGACTTGTATAGGCATATGTGAAATGTACAACCAGAATCAAGAACTCATTATTCAATTCATATATTTTATTTTACAAAAAGATCTATTTGAAAAGCTCAACCAAATGAGCCTTTAATTAAGGACTAGTTCATATATTTTATTTCGCAAAAGAATAGCAAATGAAATTTTAGTAATGAAATATGCATACTTCCTCGTCCCATTTTTATTAATATTCCACCCTTTCTTAAGAAATTGCAAGAGAAAACCAATTCAATAGAGTTTATGCTAAATATTAAGCTACGTGCAATGTAAGAAGTCATATATGTTAATTTGATGTCATTATTTATTTTGGGGATTAACTTTGTCTGTAGGTAAATTGTCTAACTTTGTGTATGTGATATTAGATTTATAAATTTGATGCATTGATGTGTTGGGATGATTTAGTATTTAATTTGTCGAATTGAACTGGGATTTATGATTCATAAAGGGAAATAGACGGAAGGCTTTGAATAATTGACGAGTGTATGTTGTTTAAATAATTAGAAAAGAGAAATTAGAAAGATTTGTATGGAGTTTTAGAAGAATTATATATGTGCGTGTGTGCATCATTCTCTAATGACGACGCCATAATGCGAGATTTTAAATTCATTTAATAGCTCTTATTAAGACATCCTTACTTTAACAAAATAAAAACATTTTTATTAAAAAATAATTGATATTGACATATTCTTTAATATCTTTCTTGAAATCATTGTCTTTTGGTTTTTAAATGAAGGAAACAATTTTATTTTATGTTAATTTTGCTAATATCAACAAGTTCCATTATTTTTTAAAAACATATTTGAGACCTTCAGATTAATCTAATGTCTCTTATTACAGCATCCTTGTTTATTTAAATTAACAACATTATTATTTAAGAAATAATAATAAATTGTATATATCACGACATACCAGGCAATCGTTCATCAACATTTTGCTCCATGGGTGCAGTAGCTTCATCACCTGTCATGGTTTCATTGACCAATCTTCGTTATTGTTATGAATTTCTTAATAACTAATTGCATTGAACTCGAACAATAATGAAAACTTAAACTATCGCCAGCTTTTCTAAGAAAGACATCCCAAATTTTGTTCCATGCCTCTTCTTCTAGAAAAGTTTGATGGGCGAAAACCGTATCAACAGAGATGTCAAGTAAAATTTAATTGCATTTCTCTAATTATTTGTATATAGGATATTTTATTTCTTTTTACTAAATCACCAAAAGTATTTTAGGAAAAATTCAGTTACCCTCCTAAATTTATTCATTTATATTATTTTTCACCTTAAATTTTTAAAAATTATCCATTACCCCTTTTGAGGTTTTTAAAGAGGAAAACAATACTACAAATGTATCAATTGACCCTCAAAAGGTGATAATAAATAGTTTTAAAAAACCCTTCCCTTAAAAAAGATATATATATATATATATATATATAAGAACTTAGTAGGAAAATGGTTGTTTTTTCTTTATTTTATTTCATGACAATAAAATGTTTGTTATCTAATTCTTTTATTATTATTTATATGCAATTAATGAACTTAAAATAATTTCTAGTTATAACAAAAAGGAAAATCTTAAAATAATTATAAATATCCAAAGATGTTGTGCATATATATCACCTTCTTGCGATTGCTTAGCAATTTTTTCGAGTAGTTCGATTATCTTGTCTTGTTTGATTACGAGCTCTTCCATCTTACTTATCATAGGGTTGGTTTCCTCTGCGGTCACGTGACTAGGGGCATCAACCCCTTGAGATGTGGTTTGGCCTCCAGGGGGATCATTTTGTGACATATCTTTCTCCACATAAAAATTTTAGGAGGATAAAATGTTAATGCCAAAATAAATTTATAGAAAATGGATGAATGATTGTAAGAAGGAATATATTATTAAGAAAAAAAAATACTACTTGTTTGATATTCTTAATAAATTTTCTCTTGATTTTTAGTAATTACAATTTTTCTTTTTTAATAAAGTAATTGATCACCTTGAGACAAAATAACAATACTAAAACAAAGATATTGATATTTAAGGGGAAAAAAAACCAAAAGAAATTGATAAAACTGTCAAATAACCAGGTTAACTGACAATTTTTTGAATTAAATCTATATAAGCATAAAAATAATAAATCCACCAGAACTATCCAAGCAAAATTTCGCTAATAGAATCTCGAAAATGTATAAATATACTTCGTTGAACTGATTGGCCACTATGATGTGCCTTCTAATCCTATAGACAATCATCTGCTGAGGGCCTACTGAAGAGTTTGAATTGGCATGAAATTGAAGAAGATGATTTGACCATCTCTCACTTAGTAGCTGACAAGGATGGCCCTTCTTAAATCACCAAATAAAGACAGTTGTTGATTGAAAATTATAATTTTATTCCTGCTCTATAGGCCAGTGTGCATATTTGTTATGACAGCTCCCACTCCTTTAGATTTTACATGAGTCGTTCCTAAACTTTAGGAAAGGACTCCATGAGGTGTCCAAGTTATTACAGAGTGTCTACTGATTTAATATTTTTAATTATTATTATTTTTTTAACTTAAGAAAGGACTCAAGATCTCTACTTTTAGAGATAAAGCACCAAACGTATATTTCAGAGAGTAAAGTTTTAGAAACTTTATTTACACAAATTTTACAATAATATAGATTACAATATATGTTTTTGCATATTTGTATAATATTTATAATTTTTTTCATTTGTATGTATAATAGTTATACATTAATAAGAAAAAAAATTATATTTAAATTAATTTGTAATAATCATATTAATTGGATAAATTTAGAAATAAATAATCAGTACAGGAACAGTTGGAGAGTGTATTATGCACATAAGCATATATAAAAATTAATAAAAATAATTATTCTTAAAATTAGATTTTGAAAAGCAACTATTTCTTTACTTTTTAAAATCTATTGTAAAATATTTTACCAAATACTTAATTTAACTTTTAAATTTTTAAAACCACTTTAACCTTCTCAACAAAACTCTTAGACAGGCCCTGAAACATTAAGCGCTATAGTTATATTAAAGACAGGCGCAACAACATCAATTATATTAAAGACAAGAAAAAAGCATTTCGAAGACACAACTCTCTACAGGAGTACTGTCATTAGTGCATTATTTGCAGTATGCAATCACATTTGGCAGGGTTATAAGAGGATTATAAGATATCTACAAAGCACTTCAAACCTTCATGAATATTATTTCACTTCAAAAGAAAAACTGGAATTGATTGTTTTAATTGATGCAGATGAGGCTAGTGATGAAGATGACATGAGATTAGTTGGAGGATACTGCTGTCTTAGTAGAAATCTGATATCTTGGTGCTTACAGAAGTAAAGAGTTGTAGTAAGGTCAAGTACTCAATTAGAATATATATATATATCCTTTGGTAATTAAGCTCACTATTGATTGAGTTAAAATAGTAAGCTTCAACATAAACCAATTATTTAGTGTGATAATCTTGCAGCAAGTTCATTGGATGCTAATCCTATTTATCATGCTAAGACAAAACACGCTATAAATTGATGTGAACTTTGTGAGTTTGAATTACAGATCTATGAAATGGAGGGAAGATGGTTTAAACATCTCCCATTTTAGTAGCTGGCAAGGATGCTGGCTGACACGGATGGACCTTGCTAAATCACAAAATGGAGTCAGATACCATATGAAATTACAATTCTATCCTGCTCTATGAGCCACTGTGCACAGCCATTATGACAATTCCCACTGCTTCGGATTTTACACGAGTCATTTCTAATACTTGGGAAAGGAATCTATAAGTTGCTCAGGCTATCCTTGTTCGGCAAGTGTCCTAAAATTGCTAGAAATTGAGAACTAATTATTGTAAATATTATGCTTGAATTTAATAAAATATTTCACAGCTTAACGTTTTAGCGTAGCTAGTTCCTGCCTACAGCTCTTATTCCTTAAAGTTTAGAATTTTAACTGGGGCTACGGTTAATATTCTTGTTTTTCCTAAGAACGGATTATGAACTTGAGTTTGGTTGAAAAAAAAAAAAACGAACTGAACGTCGGAAGAAAACAGAAAAGTAGTTAAAAAAGAATAAATTATTAAAAGAAAGAAAGAAAGACTCTCGCCGAAGATCTCCCGGCCGGCCAGCCGGTGACCATTGATGGCAGAAAATAGAATTTGATAGATAGGAAGTGTTAGTGGCCGCTCTGATGAGTAAGGGTTTGGTGGTGATGATTATTTTAGTTATGCAGGTTGGAATAAAAAGACCCAAAAACAATTAAGTGAAAGAATTTGATTTCCATCCGTTCGAGCCGATAATTGTCAAGATTTTCCGAATAAAATTTAAGAGCAGAGCCAACAACGTTCTAAAATAACAAAGATTAGTAGCTGCATAACTAAAAGCAAGAGATAGTGTGTACCTTCGATTTACAGTCGCTCCTACTATAGGGGGCAATATCAGTACAAAAAATGGTGATGAGAAAAGAAAATACACGCGCATAAAGGTAACAAAATGGGGTTAAAAAATTATATATTTAAATAAATAAAGTATTAAAAGAGTTTAATTACCTGGTTATTTATGTGAGAGTTGCCAATCTGTAATTCGGAATGAAAAATCGGAAGAGAGAAGACTGAAGGAGAGCAAATAAACAAAATATGAAGAGAATACTGGAGCAGAAGATTATAAGTGAACAAGTACTTATATTATATACAACTTCGATTTATAAACAAGACTTATATTGACCAAGAAACTTGTGACTGTTCACATGGGGTTACACGGAGACAACTCATAGATTCTATTATTTTTTAAAATTTTATTTTTAATTTTTGTTTTTTTTAGTCATTTTATAATACATCTATATACGATATGATGATATTCGTAACCATTTATTTTTTCTATTATAGTCATTTTTTTGAGTTAATCTTTTTTAAATTATATATTAAGATATAATACATAAACAATGATATATAACACAAGTTTAAGTCTTATAACCAAAAAATCAATGCTTTTAAAATATATATATCATATAATAAATATATATTATAGTCAAATGAGTAAAGACAATTTTTGCGTTAGATATATTAAATTTTTGTAGAATTTTGAGTATATATTGTAGTTGGGATAAAAAGATAACATCTCTTCTTTCTCTCACAATATTCATACTCAAAATTCTCTTTGCTGCTTTCAAATTTTTTATTTCAAACTTGCCACTTAACTGTTTCTTAAGTTTCTGTATTTCTTTCATATTCTTACATGCGATCAACATATCATTGGCGTATAGAAGTAAATACATCATCCCATAACTTATGTTCTTGAAGTACACGCATCCGTCATTATTGCTCCTACTAAAATCATAAGCCATCATAAACTCATCAAATCTCCTATACCACTATCTAGATGATTACTTTAATCTGTATAACGACTTCTTTAGTAGACAAGCATGATCTTCTTTTTCGGACTCCTTAAACCCTTGCGGCTGTGCCATGTATATTATCTCTTCAAGCTCTCCATGTAGAAAAGTTGTCTTTATACCCATCTGTTCTAGATGTAAATCAAGATTTGCATATATGGCTAACAAAATCCTAATAAATGTGTGCTTGACGACTAGAGAGAATATCTAATGAAAATTAACTCCATCTCTCTAAGTAAAACTTTGTGTAAGTAATCTAGCCTTAAATCTTATAAGCTCTATCCTCGGTATCCCCTCCTTCACCCTATACACCCACTTGCACCCGATTAGTTTCTTTTGAAGTCTCTCTACCAACTTTCAGGTATTGTTCTTCCTAAGAGAACTAATCTCTTCTTCTATGGCTTATTGTCATTCTCTCTTGTTTTCACTCTTTACAGCCTCACCATATATCCTAGGCTCATCATACTCAAGAGTGTAAGTAGAATTAAAAGCATGAACAACTAAATCTGCTTGTGCATACTTGACTAGTGGGTTAATCATTCTCTTTAGCTTGTCTCTTGCTAGCTGGTACTCTTCAAGTTCCATCTTAAGAGTCCTAGTCTTTCCTTGGGTGGACTTGGAGGAACTCGCTGGTGTTCTTAGTTCATCTTCAAGAATTTTCTTGTTGAGGTACTGATTTGAGGGCATGTCAGATCTATTCTCGTGTTCTATTTCAACTTCTATTGACTCGGATGCTGAGTCTTCCTTGGACACATGTTCTTCTTTTTCATATTCTTGGGAAGTTTTCAGCATCGTTGTCTCATAGAACGTCACGTCATGACTTATAATACTCATTGGTGATGTCAAGTCTTGATACCACACCTTGTATCCTTTCACTCATTCGGGATATCCTATAAATACCTATTTGTTAGCTCTAGGTTCCAACTTCCCCTCATTAACATGTACAAAGGTAGGGAAACCAAATATTCTGAGGTGGTCATACTTCGAAGGATTGCCAAACCATTTCTCTTATGGCATTTTGAAGTTAATTACTAAGGAGGGACTTCTATTAATCAAATAAGTTGTCGTCATTATAGCTTCTCCCCAAAACATTTTGGGCATCTTTGCATTGGTAAGCATGCACTTAACCCTTTCAAGTAGGGTTCTATTCATCCTCTCAACTACATCATTCTGCTGTGGTGTTGATCTTACCGTTCTATACCTTGTAATCTCATTCTTGGCACAAAGCCCATCAAACTCTCTATTGCAAAATTTGATGCCCTTGTCATTTCTCAGCCTCTTCACCCTTTTACCAGTCTGATTTTCAACAAGATCCTTTCAAGTTTTGAACACATCAAATGTTTGATCCTTACTCTTCAACACATAGACTCACAGCTTCCTTGAATAATCATTAATTAAACTGAGAAAATACCTAGCACCACTACAAGTAGTTGTCTGAGCTGGTCCTCAAAGATCCTAGTATATGTAGTCAAAAGTACCTTTAGTCTTGTGCTCGCCGGTACTAAACCTTACTCTATGTGTTTTTCCAAGCACACAATGCTCACAAAACTCCAAGGGTTGAAACTTATCCTCACCAAATGTCGTTTGACTAACAACTCTTTCAGGTTTCTCTCACATAAGTTTGCCAGTCTAAGATGCCACAACTTGGTTTGCATACTCTCATCATCTACAGAGAATATTTTAGAACCACTCACGACTTCACTCTTAAGCACATAAAAGCCTTTGTGCTTCTCTCCTCTCATTACCATCATAGAACCCTTTAATACTCTTAAAACCCATCCGTGGATCCTGATGGAACACCCATTTTGCTTTAAAGTCCCTAGTGAGATCAAGTTCCTCTTCAAGTCAGAAACATACCTAACATCTGTCAGCTCTCCCATTCGCCCATCATGTAGCTTAAGCTTAATACTACCAATTTTCATCATCTGACATGTAACGTTATTACCCATTAAGACCTTACCACCACTAATAAGCTGAAAATTTGTAAACCAAGACTTGTGCAAATATACGTGAAAAGTACAACCAAAATCTAAAACCATTGTTCAGAGTTCATACCATAGTAGCGACGAGTGTCTCTACGTTGTTATAGCAAACATCATAGGCAAGTGCAGCATCCGCTTTCTTCTTGTCTTATGCTCTCTTCTTAAGACAGTCCTTTTATGAAGTGCCCTTCTTTCTTGCTGCAATAGCAGTTCCTAGAGTCCTAAACTTCGATCTTGAGCCCTTTTTCCTTCCATCTCTATATGAGAGCCTTCCTCTTACAAATAAACTTTTTGCATTGCCCTCGATCTACTTCTCTAATAACTTTCAGTTTAATGATGATTTCACATCGCTCATCGTTAAACTCTCTCTATCGTAGAGTAGTGTATCAACAAAGCTCTCATAATTCTTGGGGAGTGAATTCAGCAGGATAATTGCTCTATCTTCATTTTTTATCTTGATATTGATAGACTCAAGATCAAGGATGATCTTATTGAAGGCGCGTATATGATCTTTCATCGGCGTCCCCTCTGACATAGACAGCTGATATAGCTTATTCTTTATATGTAACTTGTCGGCTAACGATTTTCGCATATAAAGGGAGTCAAGCTTCTTCAAAAGACCTATCGTCATTGTCTCACCTGCTACTTCTCTTAGTACTCCATCACTCAATGACAGAACGATTGTGTTATGAGCTCTCTCTCTTGAATGTCCCTTCTTTCTGCTTCAGCTTTAGATGACTCTAGCATCTTCTCTTTATCACTAGATGGAGCTGCAGTCTCTTCTAATGCCAAACCTAGCCTTTGGCTCACCAACAACGTCTTTACCTTCATCTTTCACAGATTGAAGTCATTTGTACCGTTGAATTTCTCTACTTCATACTTGGGTGTTGCCATGTTTACTTAGAACCAAGCTCTGATATCAGTTTGTTGAAGCCGAAGCATATAAACAAGCAAAATCACTTCAGTAATATATGCAGAACAAGCAATTAAAGAATATAAAGAGAAAGGAGTAGAAGAAGAACACACAAAATTTACATGGCTCGACAACTTGCCTACGTCCATGACGGATGAAGATTACACTATTTTCTTATTGAATCTCAAGGCACTCACAAAGTATGCATTTTACAAGAAAGATCACAAAAAAAACTTCTCTCTTACACTCTAGGTATTTTCTTTCACAAAGAACTACAAAGATTTCTTACTTAATCACTTAGATCTATTGGGTTATCACAAAATATATTTTACAAGCCAATTGAGAGCCTTTATATAGGCTTTGGGACGTCTTAGATTTACCCTATACGTGTGGGAGTTGTACTAGGGAGTCCTGAAGTAAGTGGGAGATGAAATAAGGACAATTTAAAACGGGAAATAGATTCCCGTGCCCAGCGCCGCGATGCTCAATGCTCACCGCCGCAGCACTGGTGTACCTGCCTGAGCGTCGTGGTGCTCGTCGCCTGGCGCCGCTACGCTCACACTCTGCATTGGGCGCCGTGGCGTTGGTGCCTGGTTATCGCGACGCTGGCGCCTGGTGCACTCCTCTTCATTTTTTATCTACTTTTGCATCTATCTTCGATCCTCGCGTACCCTATGTATTTAACTTATTATTTAAATTATATATCGATAATTTTTAATCAATATTCTTATAGCGGGATGGAAGACAAAGTGATAAAGAGAATAATATAAGATTAAGAAATATGTATATTTTGAATGGTACATCATATACAATAATGGGATCAAGGAAATTGCCTATTAACAAATGCTTGAAATAATTTCTCTATACACGAGAAATATCTTATACCTTTGAAAAGAATAATTGCCCACATATGAGAAAAGAAAAGGCTAACAAATTAACTACACATTAATAAATATTTAAAATAACTATTCTTCTCCTTAGGAAGAAATAACCGTTCTATACAAACACGATAAACAACTGTCTCGTATGTAAAGAAAAGAAAAAAATGCTGTTTTGACAATTGTTAAAATTCCAAATTATGACTTATGTAAAATAAATATACAAAATTTATCATTGAAACAAACACTAAAAATATTTTTAAAAAAGATAATTGTTAATTATAAAAAAGAAGAAGATTATTATAAGTGGAGTTCTCTTAACATTTGAGAAGTGAGAATCTTAAACAATAATGTAAAGTAAGAAAGAGATAAGCTTGTTTATGGTAAATTCAAAAATAAAAAAAAAAAAAAAACGATATGATGTGCAACATACGAGGTAAACGGGCAGTATTCTATTTATTTATTTATTTATTTTGGTCTTTTTGACATTTTCATTTGTAATTTCCATCATGAGTCCACAAGTATTTAAAAATGGACGCAAAATTTATTCAGTAAATTTCATTTAACACCGCAACTTGTGCCTAATATATTTCTTAATTATGTACTACTCGTGAATAAAAAATTGAAATGACATCACTTAATTATCCTTTTTTATTTCTATTTGTTAAGGATAAGTTTGACGCGCCTTTTTCCACGTGCTCATGGGTCCCTTTAATGACTTTATTAAATGGCTCTATGATTAATTACATCACATCCATCATTTCAAGATTAGCTGTCAAACACAACATAATTTTGAGAGGAGAATTTGTTCAACAAGGGCTAATATAGTGAATTCGTAACAGAAATTTGATATTAATTTACCATGATCCTTGGCTTCTTAAACCTTTCTCCTTAAAAGTCGTTCTTTCGATACAGATTGTCGAAGTATTTCTTAGTTCATGCTCTCATCACATTATCGGGATAGTAGGATGAAGGTCTAATTCGAAGATCATTTTTAGAAGAGGAAGCTCGGCTAATTCTAAATTCGCACCTACCAAATCAAGTAGAAGATGATATTAATCATTTACTTTGGCGCTTTGAAAAGTTCGGTAAATACTCAATTTCGCAATGGCGCTTTGATAAGTTTAGTAAATACCAAGTCAAAAGATAGTGTAGGCTGTTCAGAAAAATCATCTTTTGAAGTTTGGTGGCAAAAGCTTTGGAAGCTTAATATTTCCTTGAAGATTAAACTGTTCGTATGGAAAGCATCAAACTGTCTACCTTCATTAATGAATCTCTAACTGCATCATGTTCCTATAAATACTTTATGTCTGTTGTGTGATGGGGACAAGAAAACAAATTCTTCATGTTATGTTGCTGTGTAAGTCCAGCCTGTTACTCTCTAATTATTGGTAGTCTCCTACATTTCAGAAAACAAATAAAACTCGTTACTCTCCAATAACGTATTGGAGAGTAATAATAAGCCAGCTTTTTAGGACGAATGAGTGCTCACATGATCAATAACATATCTGGATGAATACCAAAAGGCCCAAGTTAATCCGATGACGGTACAAGTTGGTAAATCAGGGAAGTGGCTTTGTCCGATTCATCCTTCAGTTAAAGTAAACTTAGATGTTGCCATTGACTGTAAAATTGGCACTTTAGCTGTTGATTACGTTTTGCGCAATGATACTGGTGAGATTATTTGTGCTGGGGATAAAAGAATTGTTAGAAAATGTAGTTGTATAGACTATATAGATTGATATAAGAGATTGGATAGTCAATGAGTGCTAAGTATTGTTTTTAAACTATTTCTACCCTTCAACAATTATGATAATCAAGATATAAATGAGTTATATAATAGTATACTTATAAAATTTAATGACTATTGAATTTATACTAATGCACACTAATTATAAATTTTGTAATACTACAAAATAATTTTAATGAGAGTAGATAAATAGAGAGGATGTAAGTGAGGAGATATATTTCATCTATATATCAAAGAGTGAGGTGTGCTTTTATTTTTATAGAGGTATTTATGCCTCCTTAAAATAGTACAATACATTTTCAAATCAACAATCCTTTAGAGTATACATATGCATTTCTAAAAGGTCATAACCTTAAGAAGAGTTGTATCCCTTTTTTCAAAGTCATAATCTTTAGTTTTAATTAATATCTCTCCAAAGAAACAAAATATATTAGAGAGTTAATTGACTCTTTCTTTAAACTACACCTTTAACTTTAGCACTATTTTTTTTAAGTTGGTGCCACAGAGTTTAAAATAAGAAGAAGTAACAGCCCTGTCTAGGCACCGTAGCGCCCAGCCATAGGAACTATAGCGCTCATATTTTGTTCTGGGTAACTTTGTTTTTGGGCGCTGCAGTGCTCGACCATAGGGCGAGGTGCCCAGTCTTGGGCTGTCTTTTCTTTTTTCTTTCCTTTTCAATTTATATTCCTCCATCTCTATCATATCTTTAACATATATGGTTAATTTGAAATACTCTTACAGTATACAACAATCCTCTATATATTTTAAATAAACCATATCATTATATAAATTATACATCAAAATAGAATTTAACTTATATGAATTAGTACTCTTCCAAGTTATGAACCAACACTTGATCATATAACTGTGATTTACAGGAATTAGGTGAAACTAAATTTCTATAAACCTATGTCCCTTTATTGTAAGATAGATGATTAAATGATTAAGTTAATTTCCAAATCTTATTAGTGTCCAGCAATTTGGCACTTTACCGCCCATGTACTTTTCTAGTTTTATGAGTGCTCTAGAAATATCTGCCTTAATCTCATAAAAACTAACCCAGTTCCATACTCGCATATGTGACTCTCTATTAAGTGTCTTCTGCAAGTAGACACACCATCCATCTATAAAGGGCTATAGAGTTCATTAAGAGACTAACTCAATTTTTACCATTGCAAATGTACTACCTTGCTATATGAAAGGACTCACAAGTATAATCGATAGTACAACTAGACAACTAGTAACTTGTCTTACCCTTATGAACTTATTTTATAGGACTCCAATCATATAGGTAGAGTTACTATCACTCTTGTCTATTACTCTACGCAAAAGTCTCATCCCCCTTAGTATTGTTAGGGTTGGTGCTTACGTGCCATCCCTGAATGTACATATACTTTTATATTTATACAAGTGTACATTCCCATTAAATTGCTAATACCATTTTATATAGTACTATGCAATGTAACGTTACAGACATTGTAGATTTGAAGGAGTTCAGATCAGATCTAAATGAGTTTAAATAAGGGATTATAGTTAGCCACACTGAGAGATATAAATGTTAAATGTTAGCACAGTTAAGTGTTAGCTAGTTATAATACTCAGCAGATCCAAGAGTTGGAGCCTTGTCTGTAATGGGACATAGACATGAGAATATACTAGTAACTGCATAGTTGCAAGAGTTGCAATCGGGTGCTAAAAAATACTAGTTGTGCAAGTATATTCTCGAATAATTATCCCTGATCTATTTCTGCCGATACAGGTCTATCGGTAGATATTTTTTATATAGATCAGCATATGTTGTACCTATAGGGTATAGATGGTCGTTCCTAGCCGACTATGAGCTTGGAGTTCGTATTGACATATGGGCATCCAGTTAGGACTGGATATGGGACAGAATTACGAGGGTCTCCGATAGATACTTTATATAAGCCATGAAAGAAAGGACCTCTCGAGTTAAATAGTATACGTGGTTCTTTGATCTGAGTGCCACGGTGGGCTTGTAAGTGATCCACCATACTTTGGTTCCATGCATGTCATAAACCTTTTATAGTGTGACCGCTGGATGTCGCTTGGTATAATCCGATGCTTATGGAGTCTAGTGGGTACAAAGATGGGATCCATCAGCTCGCATAAGGAGTTCGATATCCAGATGCTTTGAGACTGTATCTCAGAAAGTCTTGTGGCCACAAGTAATCATCTCAAAAAAGAGTTCGCCAGGGTGGAGTAATATGGCAAAGGAGTTTGTGCATATTGTTCAGTGAGATACAAGTTTGAAAATAGGACATGGATAAGCATTAAGGTATTTGACAGTGATAATCTATATCCCCACACATCCAGGATATCATGATGGAAGGACTATACGTATGTGTTACAACCTCAACTTGTATGGTTCAACGCGTTGATTTGTATATTCGTGACGTGTGCGTGGGACATTGCTCACAGACTCATGAAATAGTTTTATTTGACAAATCGAGCGTAGGACCTAAGGAGTCCAGCGATATAGAGTGTACTCGTTGTGCACTGGGGCAGCGTACCAGATTAAAGTGTTTAATATAGCAATATCATGAAAATGCGTACGTGTTTATATTTAAGTGTTAAATACAATAATTAATTAATAATTATTATTTACTAATTGTATAATGACACATAGCGCATTGTGGACTCTCGGTTGAGTTTATCCAAGTGCGGGTTTAGTGGGACCCGCTAGAGGATAAACTTGGTAACTATTTATGAAGAGAAAAATGGTCATTTCTCACTTTAATTATTTGATTGTTAAATAATCAAAATATCTCTCTTATTATATTATTATATATTATATATATTAATATTATATTTTGGGTGCCAAATAGTTGGCACCCATTACTAATTTTATATTATTATTATATATATTATTTTATTATTTTATTTTATATATATATATATATATAAAGAGAAGAGAGAAAGAAATTGAAAATGAGTGCTGTGTATGTTTCTCGGCCATTTTGGCCGAGAGAGAAGAGAAGAGAAAATAGAGAAAGAAGAAGAAAGAAAGAAGAGGAAGAAGAAGAAGAAAAAAAAAGAAAAAAATAAAATTGTTTCATTTTTCTTTATGCTTCCAATTGAAGTAATAGTTGATTGCTTCAAATTCTCCATTTTATATCCTTTTGGAGAAAAGGATAAAAACACACACTGACCATTTTGAAATTTAAGAATTAAACTCAATACTGAGTAGAGGGCTATTGTTCTAGCACACCAAGCCCACCGTGTTGGTGACTATAATTGCCCGTGAGTTGGTCTCCATAGAGACTCCGAAAAAAATACGTGTATAATATTACACGTTGAGATAAGCTATCTACACTATAAATATATTAATGCGATTAATATATTTTATTTATTGTGTTTATTGCAAATTTCACGCTTCCGTCGGACTTAAATATATATTTAATATATATTTAAGCAATAGACTCAATTGCACATGCATACACCCACGTGTATTAGATCCGCCGCCAACAGGTATCTATACCATTAATCTCCTATTTAGTGATTTGTACAAAAGATTGACCAAATTCAACTTTGATCTCATAAAATCTAGGCTCATTATCCAAGATTCTAGTAGTTGTTTAATAATTTCAAGTCATTGATCAATGTGTCTACTATTCACATTATATATTTTACTCTTTACTTTAACTATAGCAGCTAGACAATTACAATTGACTATAATGTAGTTATGAGAGTAAGAATTAAAAGGAAGATCATATATGAGTATCCTTAACCACTCAATTTCAGAGCAAGTCTTTTTCAAAGCTATTAATTTTGATTCTAAGGTAGATCGAGCTATGCAAGTCTACTTAGTGGATTTCTAACATATAGTACCTTTGACTAAGGTGAACACATATGCACTAGTAGACTTTACTTCATTGGATTCTGATATTCAATTTACATCACTATAACCTTCTACTATATGTTGTGATTTACCATAAGTAAGTATATAATTTTTATGCGCCTTTTAAATATTTAGCAACTGTGATCAAAGC
This sequence comes from Ailanthus altissimus, assembly GCA_946807835.1. Taxonomy (NCBI): domain Eukaryota; kingdom Viridiplantae; phylum Streptophyta; class Magnoliopsida; order Sapindales; family Simaroubaceae; genus Ailanthus; species Ailanthus altissimus. Next base: position 1,284,058 of record OX327690.1, on the reverse strand, counting down.
ACTCCAATGCTATTTACCAAGGTTATAAGTGTATTTATTCAATCTCCTTATTGTAAATGCTATATCAGGCTTAGTATTATTCTTTAAATACATGAGATTACCAATGATTGGAAAGTAATGGGTTTTATTTTCACTATATTCTTTATTCTTACAAAGTTTGGTACTAGTATCATAAGGTGTTGCCATTGGTTTATATTCTAAATATCTAAAGTTCTTTAAGAAATTTTCAACATAGTGTTCTTTAGATAATGATAGACCACTAGAGGATCTTATTATTTTAATCCAAAGAATACCATGAGCCTCTCCTATATCTTTCATATCAAATTTATATGATAGAATTTCTTTGTCTTATTGATTACTTCTATATTAAGACTAAAAATAGCATGTCATCCATATAAAAGACATATGATAACATAATTCTTAGTATCAAAAGTTTTATAATACACACATTTATCAGAATCATTAATTATAAAATTATTAGATACCAAAGCATTACAAACTTTTCATGCCACCCTTTGGTGCTTGTTTTAGATCATATAATGATTTTATTAGCTTACATATTTTATACTTTAAACCAACACTAATACAACATTCTGTTTATTCCATATAAATCTCCTCTTCCAAGTCACTATTTAGAAAAATAGTCTTTACATTTATTTGATGTATATACAAATCATGTATAAGTATCAAAGTAGTCTAAGTCTTTCTTTTGAGTGAATCTTTTGATAACTAATCCTTTGACAACTAAATCCTTTGGCATCTTTGAAGATTTATTTACAACTAATGGGCTTGAAACCAAGAGGTAAATCAACTATTTTTCATATATAATTACTCTTGATGGAGTTGACTTCATCATTAATAGTCTCTCTCTATAAAGGAGTATTAAGAGAGGACATTACCTCACTATATGTCTTGGGGTCTTCTACTATGAAAAAGACATAAAAGTCATCTTTAAAATTAATAGTTTTTTTTATTCTCGTACGTCTTCTAAGTTCATTGTTGGAGCTCTCAGTAGGATTATTATTTATATTCTTATGAGTCAAAAAATTTTGTGATTTGAATTTCTTAGGAAAAATAATTTCAAAGAATTATATATTTTTTATTTTATCCATTTATCCCCCAATTTTTTCGTATTATGTAATTACCTATTTGTTGCAGAGAAAATTCCTTTGAAAGGATATTATAGTCTTTTTATATTTTTATTCTATATTTTAAATTTTAAATTTATTAAAATATTTTAAAATATGCGTATTTTTAAATTTTAGTATTTTTATTGATGGAAATTGGTGACTCAACAATCTTGTATGGACAAGAATTGAGATGAATGTCAAAGTTGAGAGTCACAAGAAGTCTAAAATGTGTAGGACACATATAGAGAAGTCTAGAACGTGTGGGACAAGAAGGGGGAAGCGAAACGGGACTCGAAGATGCAAATGAAGCAAAGAAAACGCAGGTAGTGCCACTAGTGTTGAGCGCCGTGATGCCCAGGACAGCAACCCAGCGCCGCAGTGCTGAGCCCCCAACACCGCGAAGGTGGGTGCGATAGGGTGAGCATCGCGGCACCTAGGGATGAGTACTGTAGTGTAGATGCGACAAGATGTTCGTTTTTATCAGAATTTTGAGTTTTTGAAAGTTTTGGACTTCCAAAACAATTGAACTCTTACTCTAACAAGGAATAGGTTAGTAGGCATGAAATATTCACTATATAAACCCTTCTAAATACAAGAGAAAAACAAGCATTTAAGGTTTCAAGATGTAACCATAAGAGAGAATAGATGAGCTAGGTAGGTACTAAGTGCGTGGTGCACTAGAGTGTAACCTTTGGGGAGTGTTTTCTTTTAGTTCTTGAGTGAACAAAAGAGAAATACCATAGATACCTTTAGCTTAGATGCTTGGGTTATTCTAGTGTTCCTTGTAAAAAGCTCTTATGAGGAGATACTAAGAGGTTTTAGGGAGTCATGGTGATCAAGTGTAAATGTTTAGAGGTCTCTATGAGAGATACTAAGGGGTCTTATGGGATCATTGATGATGTAAGAAGATACTTAGTGATCTATATCAAGAATAAGAAGCTGGATCATGGATCCTCTGTGGATGTAGGCAATTTTGGGCCGAATCACGTATATCTTGTGTCTTGTTAATTGAATTATTTTTTTATCTTTATTGGTGTGTTGATCTTATATGTTTTTACTTATGATGTAAGTTATGATTTTTCGCTGCGCATAGAATAAAAGAAATATCAAGGTTATGGTTTTGTTGATACTATAAGGTATCAAACTAAAGTGAATGGCTTGATATCCACAACATTTATTTTTTAGTGCATTTTTATTTTAATATCTTAATAAATGTTTTTTTTTTCTTTTAGTGTATTTTAGTATTTTTTAAAAAATATATAAAGAAGTGTAATTATTAGGTCTTAAAATCTAAATATTAATTTTTTTAAAATCTAAATATTGTTGATTAAAAATATCAATCGTGAATTATGCAGAAATGATAGATTAAGTAGATGTACTAGAATAATCTCTCTCTCTCTCTCTCTATATATATATATATATATATATATAACAAATTGATCAATGACTTAAAATATATTAAATTAATATTTAAACTCAAAAAATTCTAAATAATAGTGAGTCCAAAGCTCTCTAATTTAATATTAAATTTAAATAAATAAATTATTAAAATTTTTTGTTTGATAAAACATATTGAGGACGAGTTTTTAATAGATTAATTTGAAAAGTAATCAAATTTATTATATTATATTCATATATTATAAATATTATTTAATAGTTTAATATAATTACTAAATTATTAAAAGTTTTACATTTCTATGTTCAAATATTTAGGAGTACGAATTGTATATTATATATCAATAGAGATAAAAGTTATGTTAAGTTTTACATTTTTATTTTCATATTAACGTTAAAATATAAGAGGATAATGTGTGAATCTATGAAAATTCATTATATTAAAATAAAAGATAAATAAATTGAAATATTTTTTATGGGCCAATACGTACGAGAACAGTGCATTTGCTGGATTTTTGCGCCATTATATAAAGTCACTCCTTTCTTTTGTAAGATCTCATCTGGAGAACAAGAAATAAAAAACCTCTAATTCCCCTTACCTCATGAGCTTCTAAATTCTCCTCCGGTAGTTCTCTCTAGTCACCTTAAGTATTAGAGTACAAATAAGTTGATAGAAAACTTATACAATTATACCAATATATAAGGAAGTTGATGGCTCTGATACTAGTAGAGAAGTCTTAACTAGTTATGAGGTATGCCCTAGTATAACACTTGAGCGGCCTTTTGCCTTGGCAGGTTTACATTGCTTGGCCTTTTACATAACGTAGTGACAACTCGTGTACAGGATCTGGAACCGAATAATATAAAAATCGTAATGAAAATAACTCTTTTTTTTTAAAAAAAAAATTCAATCTTTCTAATACAGAGGATCCCTTAGGAAAGGGCAACTGTAGAGCATACTTGACTGGATAAGTTTTTTGTAAAACTTAGAAAACGATCAACTCATTTTTGTGCCTTTTATACTTAAGAGGAACTTTAGAGAACAATCATCTTTCATCATTATGGATCCCTCATCATCCGAGTCATTCATCCCTTTCCTAGTCCTTTCTCCTTCTCCAACTACACTTACTCCCTATCCTTCACTTAGATCCACCGATTCTCCAAGAATGGACCATCTGTATGAAATCACTTACTTACCAGAAGAAAATAAGGTACCCGTGGCTGACCTCCCTATAATCAACCCCTACCATGCCTTTCTCAAACCCCAAAAATCCATTTCTACCTCCCTCAAACAGCTAATAACACCAAACTGAATCAAAACCAAAGAATATGTACAAGCAACCAAAATTGACCAACACCTCCTTCCAGCTTCAACCGAAGAACAAATAGTAACCCTCAGGTTCCCTGAGGACCTCCTCCCTCACTGGTTAAAACAAGGCTACACCCATATGCACTTTGGTGTTGTTCGATTTGCCTTGACCCTCCATGATTGAAAAGGGCTTGAAACTGTTGCCTGTATCACTTTGATTGATGGACGATTCTCCAGGTATAAAGATGTCTGCATCGGCACGATGCAAACTACACTAAATACCGGCACAGTACTCGTCACTCTTCCAAAGACGAAACGGATAAACTGAGATCTGTTTCAAAAACCAGGCCCTTCAGCCCTACCCTTTCCAACCCAGTTCACTTTTAACCCTGTCAACCACCCACAAGAAACAGTTCCTATTGTCTCTTTTTCAGGACAAGGGAGACCCATTTATCAATTCAAAACAAAGGATAGCCACTGCCACTAGGACCCCTTTTGCAACTGTCAGTCCTGTCAAGACGATAGATCAGACGATGAGAACTTTGTCAAAAGACAAAGATAGAAAAAGAAAAAGCAACACTCCCAGCACACCCTCGAGAAAAGATACCATATTGGCGATCTAGATGTCGGACTCCTAGGACATTCGTTTGGAAATTTTGATTATTATGTCACTTACTCTGCTCCGCATCATAACTCTCTTCCAAACTGTAAACCACACAAAAAGAACATACCACCTCCACCAACCTGCAAACCGAAACCTCAATCCTCAAATCCGCTAAACCCCATTTCACAAATCTGTATGTTATCGCCTGCAAACTTTCCTCCCTTAACCCCCCAACACAATCCTGAAGAAAACACGGTCCAACAATGGAAAATAAAACAACCAAACACCAGAAGGGCGGACGATAATTTTTAATAGACAAGTCCTACGGATGCAGTCCTTAACTGGCAGTTACAGAATGCTATAGCCCAAAATCATGCTCTCAAGAGAATTAAGGAATCATAGACAAGACTAGAAGCCAAAATTGATAATGGCTTCACGACCCACCAAAGGTTGATAGACAAACTCAAACTTGAGATTAGGATGCTGTACGAACAAGTGCTAAAATTGATCCAAAACGGTCTTCTCTTCTAAGAGTAAGAAAAGAAAATCAACCATTTGAAAACCCAACTACGAAGCCTCGAACAAGACATCTTCCAGCCGTGGCGGCCAATAGACATTTTGCCCAAAGCATCACAACCCCTACCATGTACCATCCACTACATTCACGTCCTCAACCCCAGACGCAATCACAGAACTAATCTTTAAACCCTTACCAACCCCACCCCCAGAATTCTATCGAAACCCGAACCCTATGACATCTATTTTTCCTTCAGCCACTAAGAATCAACTATTCACTATCACCAAGAAGCCAACACCACAATCAACCTCAGAACCTGAATCCATCTCTGGGTCAACATCATGGTCAATGACCTCCTTGTTTCCACCCCAATACATGAACACAACACCTTTAAACCCACAGACATCGAGACCACAAACAAAAGTTCACGAACCAGATTCCTGTATAGACGAGGCAGAAAGCCCCCTCGAAGATGAGCCCAATCATCGCGACCAGACAACACAGAAAAAGTACTGGCTAACTCTCGATGACGTCAGCCCTCATAAATGGGTTGATCGCATTTTTGAATTTCAAGCATGGTGCTTAGCTGAATAACAAAAAGCTGAAATTACCATCCATGAAGTCATACAAAAGGCCATTGCCCGATTCCAAGGAATACTAAAATACTGGTATCTCCATTTGGGAGAATATAGACAGCGTATGCTACAACAAAATAATTTAATCGAACAATTCATTGGCATTTTATTTAATGAATTTGTCGGAGAAAAAGGCCAAATAACAGAGAAAGCTCGCAAAGAATTCTTCAAAATGAAGTGTTACTCATACAAACGAAAAGATCTTGAATTACACTTCAAAAAAGCTACAGCCAGATACTACATTCTGGGAATTGATGACCCTAATCTGAAACAAGCCTATCTTCATTCAGTCCCAGAACCATTGGGGCAAGAAGTCCTACGACTCCTGGATTCAAAGAATAAAAATCTACAGAATTCCTCAATAGGAGTAATCCAACATGCGGTATTATCAGCCCTAGATAAGTTATGTGCACGCCATAAATTCTTCAAGGATTTTGATCTCACGGGCAAAAAAATTCAAAAGGCCTGTGAACGTCGAGACCTGCAGATTAAATGTCCAGAAAAATAATGCTCTTGCAGAACTCAGAAAAAACACCATCACCGAAAGTTCAAAATCCAGCAACCAGTCTCCCGGCCACCCAGATCCAAGAAGAGATTTTTTCAAAAAAAATTAGCTTTTTCGAAAAAAAAAAGGAACAGGTGTTTCATTTGTGGGCAAAATGGATATTTTGCAAAATAGTGTCCTAAGAAAGACAAAAAGAAAAAGATGTTGTCGGCCATTAGTGCCATTGCAAAAGACGAACCCATCAATTCAGACCTGGAATCTCTTTTGTGAGAATAAAACTATGAGGACAGTGACACAATCCTTGTTTACTCAGAATCTGAATCAGAATCCACTTCAAGTTCTATCTCGGAGTCACTAAAAATCCAAACAGAGCCATCAGAGTCATCCATAACATCCAAGTCACTACACACAATATTCGTCCCAATGTTAGAACTTCAGCTGTACCCATCCAAATACAGTAAGTCGATCAAAGTAATTGGACTACTGGACACTAGCACGGCAGCCTCAATCCTCAACCCAATCATCCTTCCCGAGTCCTACTGGAAACCTTATCACCAAACCTTCCGAGCAGCCAATGATGAATTATTTACTGTATCAATGATCAGTAAGACAATTTATCTACAGTTCTTTCCAAACCTCAAAATCCGCCATAAACTATTAGGCTCGGACCTCCCAGGAAAAGACCTGATCATAGGCTTTGATTTAATCCAAAAACTCTTGGAAAGGAAAGTTTTTACTAAGCCAAATGGTTTAAAGTTCAAAGCCCATTTTTTACCATGGTCTACCATTCCAAACTATTTTTCCATCACCTCTCTCAATGCTGTTTTTGAACAAATCAAAACCCACTCTTAGTCAAACAGTCACTCTGAATTCCTCCTCAAATACCCCTATCCGCTGTGGAAAATCCAGGAGTATTTTGTCCGACTACCTTTCTACATGAACGAGAATATCAACCCAACCAAAGCTAGCCACCCTGGCATGCCGCCGAACCATGTTGACATAGCCAACGCAGAACTCACACAACCGTTACAAGAGGGACTTATAGAACCCACATCCTCACAGTGGGCTTGCCAAGCCTTCTACGTCAATAAATGCAGCAAGCAAGTTAGGGGAAAATTAAGACTGGTCATTAATTATCAACCCCTAAACTCTTTCTTACAGGATGATAAGTTTCCTCTACCCAACAAACAGGCGTTATTCTCAAGGATTGCGCAGGCAAAGGTGTTTTCAAAATTTGACCTAAAGACAGGATTCTGGCAATTAGGAGTCCACCCTGATGACCGACACAAAATAGGATTCTGCACACCTAACCACCACTACCAGTGAACTGTCATACCTTTCAGATTAAAGACTGCCCCATCTCTTTTCCAGAAAACAGTGATGAAAATCTTTGAACCTATCCAAGATCAGGCCCTCATCTACATAGACGATATTCTGCTTTTCTCAAAAAATGTTGATGAACACTATGATCTCCTTTTGAGATTTGGCAGCATACTATAAGAAAAATGCATCATGATCTCACCCATCAAGTGCCACGCAGGCCTTGAAGAAATAGATTTTCTGGGGATGCGGATAAAAAATGGACAATACGAGCTTCAACCCCACATTGCAGAACAACTGATCAGATTCCCTGACGATAACTTGACAAAAACCCATATCCAACAATTCCTATGCATTGTAAATTACATGTCGGATTTCATACAGCATCTCTCACAGATTACGAAGCCCCTGTTTCACATGCTAAAAAAGAATCCTCCACAGTGGCAACAACAACAGACGTCAGCTGTAAAAATGCTCAAAGAAAAAGCGACAAAACTGCCACCCTTACAAATCCCATCACATGGAAAAAGAATCCTACAGACAGATGCAAGTGACTACCATTGGGTTGCCATCCTCCTAGAAGAAACCAATGGAAAAAAACAAATTTGCGAATACAAAAGCGGAGCCTTTTCAGACTCAGAACTGCACTATCATAGCACCTTCAAAGAAATATTGGCAGTAAAGCGAGCAATTGAAAATTTTGAATTTCACTTGATTGGACATAATTTCATGGTCGAGCTAGACATGTCAACATTTTCTCACATGTTGAAGTTCAAACAGAAACGCATTCCAAACCAGCAACTGCTAAGGTGGCAACAATGGTTCTTTAATTTCTCATTTGAAGTAAAATACATCAAAGGCAAGAACAACACAGTAGCAGACTTCCTCTCCCGCAACCCTATAAATACAGACAACCCACTCACTAACCACATCACCACCAAACACACAACCAAAAGACCAAAACACAAATTCTATTACACCATCCTCCTGATGGCAGCCTCCTCATCCTTTGCCTCTTCCCCCGCTGCTCCTCAAAAATCTTTCATCATCCATCCACCAGTCCCGTTTGCTCCTCCAAAATTCGAAGAAAGAGTCAGGACCAGAACCATCAGGTCAAACCCCACTAAACTCATAAGACAGTATGCCCTTCAACCTGTAGAAGAAAACGGATGAGGCACTCTAGGCTCTCCACTATTCAATCTAACATACCTGTTTTTCTACCTATTCACCATCACCCCTTTCGAAACCTGGTCCAAAAACGTTCTTTACCTGTTATGGTACCTATTGGACTCCTACACCATTGCAATAGAATTCCCTGTACTGAAGATAAAAAATGGCTTGAAACAGTCTCATCCAGCCATGATGCAATCACATTCCTACAATGGTTCCTCCCACGTGAACAATGGCTAATCAAGTTCAAGAGGCTCATTCACCAACACAGCCAATCCAAGATGCCACCCAGAAGATTTCATATTATCCTCCTCTTCCAACGTAAGGGAATGATTGTATTCGATCATGAGGTGCATTACTATCCTATCGTTGAGGACTACTTTATGTTTTCATACCCCTTGCATCTATTCCGAGATAGCCACAGATCAGAAATGAGAGAACTAGAAAAAGTCCTTGCAGAAAAAAATCAGATCATCCCACCAGCCGTATGGATAGACCCCGAAGACTGTGCTCCTTGGGAAATCACAGATGAGGACTTTTCATACAGGCTCCAACAAGCATCCAACATCCACAAACACAGACAGAGTGAACAACACCAGCAATACACCCAACAGTACTACCAGTACAACCGAGCCAGAATTGATCACGAAAACTCTCCGCCCATAATCATCCTATCGGAACCCAATGAAACAGACACACAGATGCATGATGCCCCTACAGAACCACCAAACTTATCCCTCTCCCTGTACCAAGATGCTCAACCTCCACTTACCGAGTCACAAGCCCAACAGGAAGCAAGACTATTGTCCTATGAGCTAGCCCCACAAAAAGCTGAAATTCGTGATGAGAGCAATGACGACATCAAACTCCTGGAAGAATTCATGGAAGAATATGAAAACAGACTGGCCAAACGTACATGAAAACAGTTCAATGACGATGGAAGCCCCAGTGGATCCAACTAATAAAGTTTCAGAACCTAAGTCACGTGATAAAAAAAGTCTTAAAAACTGAGCCTTTCTGCTCACATTTATCACGTGGTCCAACATTATATTTCTTTTACGCGTGTCAATTATAAGTTAAGTTATTTTTCTTGTATGGTGGTCTGCGTGCCAAGTCAAAAGTTAGTTTCTTTATTTGTATCTAGAGTCTCAGGCTATATAAAGCCACTCCTTCCTGTTGTAAGATCTCATTTGGAGAACAAGAAATAAAAAACCTCTAATTCGCCTTACCTCATGAGCTTCTAAATACTCATTCGATAATAATTATCTTAAAGTGCGAGGAAGTATGTATTATTTTAGAGAATTTATTTTTAACCTGTTATTTAAGCAAACCTCATGGAGGTTGATATTAATACACGTGTTAAAACAAATCATGTCCCCATCTACCTACCTACCCATGTGAATAATAATTAATTTCTTAGCTGGAGTCGATAATAGAACTTAGCATTGACTCACTTCTTCTCAGCTTGAGCTCCATTCTTCATCTTTCCTTTTATCTCCAGGCCTCTCTCTCAAAGCTTTGCTTCGCAGCTCCGGATTGAAAGGCTCCCATTTATAAAGAGGTACTTTAAACTTAATATTTTTTTTTTCTTATAAAACTATCGAGGATTAATGATGTTAGATTAATACATATATGAGTATTTATATGATATGGAAGTTATTTAATACTCATTTTAGGTTTTAAATCAAAATAAAAAATAGTTGAACGAAATTTGAAAAGTTTATGAGAGCAATTTTTATCCGACTGTTAGAATTTGTATAACTTCATGAGTAGGTCAATTGATGTCTGATTTTTGGAATGATTCAGTAGGTATCTGAAGTATTATGACTGAAATTTCTCTTGGTTTTTTCTCGAATATGTTAAGGTACCCATAAATTATGAATAATCTTGTTATAATTTTGGAACTTCAATTCTGGAAATTAAAACTAAATCATGAAATGCGATTGTAAAACATCTTAAGTTTCGGGGGTCAACAAGGCTGTAAAATTTTAAATGCAAGTCAGTGGAGATTACATTCTATTCTGGAAAAATTGAGAACTTCTTAAGCTTCCTAGATATATCGGAAACGGGATGGAATTTAATTAAGATATTGACTTTTTATTGATGTCTTATGCCTAAAAGTAACTTTTATAATAGTATTGTGAGATTTTGAACAGTTGGTAATCGGTTTAATTTTTTATCATTTTGGATGTATTTGTGGCACATTATATTAATAGGTTGAGGATTCAACCCAATCCATTTTTAGCTTCTTGCTGTGAGAGTGCCCTTGTGCTACAATTACTACGAAGTTTTATGACTATATAACTTATGTAGTCATATATGTGCCCTTTTGTTATTGTTGAAAATTGGTGACTCAACAATTTTGTATGAACAAGAATTGAGATGAATGTCAAAGTTGAGAGTCACAAGAAGTCTAAAATATGTGAGACACATATAGAGAAGTCTAGAACTTGTAGGACACGAAGGGGGAAGCGAAACGGGACTTGAAGATGCGAAGGAAGCAAAGAAAACATAGGTAGTGCCACTAAGGTTGAGCGTCGTGGTGCCTGATGAACACATGAAAATGCATGTTGTTAAAAGATTCAATCACCATTTAATGTCACTAATTTTAGTATTTTCTGTATTTTTAGCTTGAAATAAAGTGTTCTCCTTAAATTGTGATTAATGAATGTTATTTGGACAGGTTTAGGTAAATTGGACATAACTCTCAATGTAGAAATCGAAATGAAGAAATTCTTGAACCTAGTGCAACATGACTCAATCTTACACAAATTTGAAGAATAGTGGAAAAGCCAAATCCAACATGTTATGGGCCAAAAATTGAGATACAACAGAATCGGACTACAACTCTTACCCAGCTTGACCCAACTCACGTATTTGGACCGTATCTCCCCAAATACGTACTCAATTGGTATAATTCTTGAAGTTTGGAATTGATGAATTAACTATCAACAATTCGTATGTTTATGGTAAAGTCCAAATCAGCCGTTATCATGGACCAAATCGCATTGCAAGTGGGTAAAATGGTTGTTGGCCGAATTCTGATGTATCTTTGGAATTTTGCTCATATCTCATTGGATACTCATCCAATTTGCATGAAATTAGTGCCTATGGAAAGAAGAGTCAAAATTATACAACTTTCATGTCGGCAGCAGAAGCTAAATTGATCATTTACATTATCAAAAACGTGCTGCAAGTGGATATACGAGTTATTGGCTTAAAATTATTGAAGATTGATGTCATCCATGACATATGTCCATTCATTGCCTATATAAGGAGACCCTTAGGACGTTTTTAAAAGAAGAAAATTCTCTCTTCTTTTATTCTCATTAACATGTATTGTAATTTAGGCTAGAGTTCCTAGTAAGGCTAAGAGATGAACTTTTATGTGTAGTAAATCTACTTCCATGCTTTGATTCGGTGTCAAGAGCTATAAATGTTGTAAGTTTGGTTTTGATTAAACTCTTATCTATTTTATTTTCTATAATCCAGAGGTTATAATTCTCATGTCTCATATATGTTCAGTCATGCTTTTCTTATGTGATTCATGTTGATTTATAATTGTTACTGGTTATATTGTTTTATATGTTAATCTTTTACTGCAGTATTGTCAATTTGATATATTGTCGATCTTGGATAACATGTAAGGGCAATAAATGTTTGATATTCAAGTTAATCTTTTACTGCAATATTGTCAAAATGATATATTGTCGATCTTAGATAACTTGTATAAATAACATGATGTGTGTTAATGCTTGCAAAGAGTTTAACTAAATCAAATACATGTGTTATCAAATGTGCTATATGTTACATACCTTCCGATTGATTGTTTGGGATGTGAAACTTTCAGTTGAGTTATAAATATCGAATCAAAGTATAGAGTAGATTTATAAAGCATAATTGTGATTCTCAAAGCCTTGCTTAAATCATCATAAGACATTTTCCTCAATTTATAGACAATTCTATCTCATCCGTTTAAATCAATTAACCCTTTGCTACTGCTTTAATATTTTACTTCACTAACCTATTTTGCCAAGAGCTTCCTCGTGGGATCGACACCTCAATCTATACTGCGATAGTCGCGTTATATTTTGAGCGTAAACAGTGCCCAGGATAGCAACTCAGCGCCGCAGTGCTGAGCCTCCAACACCGCGGCGGTGAGTGCAATAGGATGAGCACCGTGGCACCTAGGGATGAGTACTACAGTGCCAGATGCCACAAGATGTTCGTTTTTATCAGAATTTTAGTTTTTGAAAGTTTTGAACTTTTAAAACAAGTGAACTCTTACTCTAACAAGGAATAGGTTAGTAGGCACGAAATATTCACTATATAAACCCTTCTAAATACATGAGAAAAATAAGCATTTGAGGTTTCAAGATGTAACCATAAGAGAGAATAAATGAGCTAGGTAGACATTAAGTGCGTGGTGCACTAGGGTAACCTTTGAGGAGTGTTTTTTTTTTGTTCTTGAGTGAACAAAAGAGAAACACCATAGATCATTTTGCCTTAGATGCTTGGGCTATTCTGGTGTTCTTTGTAAAAGGCTCTTATGAGGAGATACGAAGAGGTTTTAGGGAGTCATGGTGATCAAGGGTAAATGTTTAGAGATCTCTATGAGAGATACTAAGGGGTTTTGTGGGATCATTAATGATGTAAGAAGATACTTTGTGATCTATATCAAGAATAAGAAGCTGGATCATGGATCCTCCGTGAATGTAGGTAATTTTGGGCCGAACCACGTATATCTTGTGTCTTGTTAATTGAATTATTTTTTTTTAATTTTTATTAGTGTGTTGATCTTATATGTTTTTACTTATAGTGTAAGTTATGATTTTTCGCTGCGCATAGAATAAAAGGAATATCAAGATTGTGGCTTAGTTGATACTATCAAACTAAAATGAATGGCTTGATATCCACAACATTTATTTTTTAGAGTATTTTTATTTTAATATCTTAATAAATGTTTTTGTTTCTTTTAGTGTATTTTAATATTTTTAAAAAAATATATAAAGAAGTGTAATTATTAGGTCTTAAAATCTAAATATTAATTTTTTTTAAATCTAAATATTGTTGAATAAAAATATCAATCTTGAATTATGCAGAAATGATAGATTAAGTAGATGTACTAGAATAATCTCTCTCTCTCTCTCTCTATATATATCTCTATATATATATATAACAAATTGATCAATGACTTAAAATATATTAAATTAATATTTAAACTCAAAAAATTCTAAAAAACAGTGAGTCCAAAGCTCTCTAATTTAATATTAAATTTAAATAAATAAATTATTAAAATTTTTTGTTTGATAAAACATATTGAGGACGAGTTTTTAATAGATTAATTTGAAAAGTAATTAAATTTATTATATTATATTCATATATTATAAATATTATTTAATACTTTAATATAATTACTAAATTATTAAAAGTTTTACATTTCTATGTTCAAATGTTTAGGAGTACGAATTGTATATTATATATCAATAGAGATAAAAGTTATATTAAGTTTTACATTTTTATTTTCATATTAACGTTAAAATATAAGAAGATAATGTGTGAATCTATGAAAATTTATTATATTAAAATAAAAGATAAATAAATTAAAATATTTTTTATGGGCCAATACGTACGAAAACAGTGCATACGCTGGATTTTTGAGCCATTAATGTTAGTGAGTTAAATATACCTTAATAGTTAAAACGAAATTTTAATTATCGTAAAGTGTGGGGGAAGTATGTGTTATTTTGGAGAATTTGTTTTTAACCTGTTATTTAAGCAAACCTCAGGGAGGTTACTATTAATACACGTGTTAAAACAAATCATTTCCCCATCCACCTACCTACCCATGTGAATAATAATTAATTTCTTAGCTGGAGTCGATAATAGAACTTAGCATTGACTTCACTTCTTCTCAGCTTGAGCTCCATTCTTCATCTTTCCTTTTATCTCCAGGCCTCTCTCTCTCTGAGCTTTGCTTCGCAGCTGCGGATTGAAAGGCTCCCATTTATATAGAGGTACTTTAAACTTAATATTGTTTTTATTTTTTCCTATAAAACTATCGAGGATTAATGATGTTAGATTAATACATATATGAGTATTTATATGATATGGAAGTTATTTAATACTCATTTCAGGTTTTAAATCAAAATAAAAAATAGTTGAACGAAATTTGAAAAGTTTATGAGAGGAATTTTTATCCGACTGTTAGAATTTGTATAACTTCAGGAGTAGGTCAATTGATGTCTGATTTTTGGAATGATTCAGTAGGTATCTGAAGTATTATGACTGAAACTTCTCTTGGTTTTTTCTCGGATATGTTACGGTACCCATAAATTATGAATAATCTGGTTATAATTTTGTAACTTCAATTCTAGAAATTAAAACTAAATCATGAAATGCGATTGTAAAACGTCTTATGTTTCGGGGGTCATCAAGGCTGTAAAATTTTAAATGCAAGTCAGTGGAGATTACATTCTATTCTGGAAAATTTGAGAACTTCTTAAGCTTCCTAGATATATCAGAAACGGGATGGAATTTAACTAAGATATTGACTTTTTATTTATGTCTTGTCCCTAAAAATAACTTTTATAATAGTTATGTGAGATTTTGAACAGTTTGTAATTAGTTTGATTTTTTAATCTTTTTGGATGTATTTGTGGCACATTATATTAATAGGTTGAGGATTCAACCCAATCCATTTTTAGCTTGTTGCTTTGAGAGTGCCCTTGTGCTACAACTACTACGAAGTTTTATGACTATATAACTTGCGTAGTCTTTCATGTCCTGAACAGACTCATCACAAACTAAACTTTAGATTTGAGAGTGTCATTATGCTTATGACACTGCAAGAAAAAATAGTTTCATTAATATTCTGCTATTGACATTTTTTATGATAGTGTTAGTAAATATTAGCTTGATAGTATTGTGTCACCATTGACACTTCTCTCTAATATCGTGATCTATTGATATTAAAGTATCGAATGCATGAAGTGTCAATGAAATATTGATATCATAATATCCATTAATCTAAAGCTATGTAATTTTGATTAAAACAAAACTTTTAATTTTTTTTTAAACAGCCAAAACACTGTCAAGTCTTAAAGTTAAAAGACTAGTTCAACTTTTGTATGTCTCTAACTTCATCTTCTCTTCTCTTCTTCATTATTTTGCCAGGCTAATAAAAACTCTAAACACTCAAATCAGACTGAGTTCACTGCCTTGTCTGTTTTTCCCTTTCTATTTAACCACAATAGCTTAGCTACTTGCTTTGCACTTGGCACTTTTAGATCCAAGATTTTGTTAGGAGTTGTTTCATTTCATTTGTCTGGTTTTTTCCTTAAAACAAAATTGTTATTAGGATGGATGGACAAGAAATCTCACCCACTAAATACCAAACCTTACCTCCTATTTTTACTCAAACATAAGTGGCAGCGATTGTAAAGCACTTTTACAACTATCTAAAATACACTTAGGGGGCCAGTACGTACAGTTAAATAATATTGCTAAAAGTTTTTTAAAGAAATTGTTGGTTACTCCTCCTGTGATTTTGCAATTATGTTACTTTTATGGCTGATTTGTTTTTTAATAAAAATCTATATTCTCTATTTTAGCAGAATTTTTCTTCATCAAAGTGACCAATTTCTCCTTGACAAAGAACTACTGCTACTTATTGAAAATCCAAACACAAAGTTAGAAAATTACAAAAATACTAGAGGGTAACTGATAAATTTCCAAGTTTTTAATCTAGACACTTTTATCATTGTTATTGTTGTTGGTTTTTTTTTGGTTATGATACTAATATTTAAGTCACTAATCTACTAGAACCTTGCTTTTAAATTTGTTAATGCATGTTTCACATAGAGCCATATCTATTCTCAATATTTAGAAGAAAATGTATATTCGGACTCATTTGTGAGGGCGATCTAACCCTTCTCAGTGTAGAGTTTATAATTCAACTTAAAGCAGGATGCATAAGATTTGAATAACACTACATATATGTATAAACTCTCTTCATAAACTACCATATAAACTCAAAACTATTGGAACTAGAACTTAAAGTCATGGACAAATAGTCGAAATTAAAAAATAAGTAATTTCTTTGTCTTGGGCGCAATGGCCCTACTAGGCCTTTAATAGTTTCACACTTAACAAATTAGTTCATGGAAACTGATGTGGCATGTAATTAACAATGTACAGTATTTACTTTAGTTTATTTCTATTAATTTCTACCTTCTATCCAACCAATACTTGCATTCTACAATAATTTAGGCTTTTTCTGAATGAAATGAAAATTGAATTCATGTAATAGGAGAAAGATTTTCCATTACTTGGCAAGAAAGATATGTGGCCATGAAATAGGGATTAAGTGGAACAGAATTGATTGGGTGGTAGAGTTGTGGAAACACCTCTTTCTTTCATATTTTGGACTTTAGTTCCATGGAACAATATGCAACTGTTGAAATATATAAGAATTGAAATCTTAGATCAAAACATTATGTATGAATGATATGAACTTCTTAAACAAGAATTCTTGAACAGCGAACCACCAGAACTATGAAAAGAAATTTTAGAAGAGTTTGTATGTATAATGTCACTCTTAAACTTGAATCTAATCTGTTAGAAGGACGTTACCGTAAACTCACTTTACAAACTATTGGAACTAGAACTTAAAGTCATGGCACTTACAAATTAGTTCATGGAAACTGATGTGGCATGTAATTAACAATGTACACTATTTACTTTAGTTTATTTGTAATTGCTTGTCTAAGTAAAATCAGATCAGGCACAATTTTCCCAATATCAAGCTCATTCCAATCATTATAATTTGCTAGCTATTCAGAGATATCTGTTGTATATTTTTTTTTTTAGTTAGGAAGATTTCTCGTTCGCTCAGCGAACTCTTTTCCTCTCCCTAAGCCAGGGATCTGACTTTCGCCCCCTCAGCGAACTTTCGTCCGCTCAGCGAACTCCCTCATCTTTCTCAAATATATGGAAGACATCGAAGCCTTATGGAACTCCTTCTCAATTGACAACTCACACAATGAAGAGGTTCTCGAAGTACCAGAAGCTGTAGTCAAGAGACATCGCCTGGCAGCAAAATTCGGCCTATATGTTAAGTTTCTGACTCGAAAAAAATTATCAAAGAGAGGCCTTCCAAAATATAATGCGAAGCCTATGGCGGCCTACTGGCGAACTGAAATTCAGGTGGCTAGGCGGTGACAGTTTCCTGTGTGAGTTCACCTTAGAAGATGATCGGAAAAAAGTTTTAATGAACGAACCGTGGAATTTCAACAAATTTCTGATAGCAATGGAACTAGCCTCAGAGGAAGACGTGACTGTTAAACCCACATTCCGATATGCCACGTTCTGGATCCAAGTAAACAATGAACCAATAATCCATATGAATGTAGAAACAGCCGAACTAATAGGGAACAGAATTGGTAAATTCTTTGATGTGGATGCTGATGACTCAGGATCATGCACAGGAAGGTTTATGCGTATACGAGTTAAATTAAACCTGGACCAACCAATACGAAAAGGCATCTTTCTCAAACTCGGGTCAGCTGAAAACCTAATATGGTTAGACTTCAAGTATGAAAAACTTCCAGAATTCTGTACCCTCTGCGGCTTCCTAGATCACGGGTACAGAGAGTGCCCACAAACATACCCAACAGTCCTAAAAAAACTCGGCAACCACCGCTACCCAGAAAACATACGAGCGGTGGGGAATCAAAAAGTTTTAAAAGCATCCATTCCAAGGGAAACAAGCATTAAATTTTTTTTCCACAAACTACCATAAAAGACCTAATGGCGGCAGTCACATAGAAGAGGAAGACAGGAACAATAGAACCGAGCATGCCAAAATCCGCCCTGCCACGGTCGACATTGGTGCTCAAGGGTGGAAAACGGTTGGCCCCCAACTGAAAAATGCTGAACCCGAAGAGGTGGGAAGGGAAACCCGGCAAGATAACAGATAGGCGTGCAGGGAACGCTCTCGTATGCAGCCTCTACATGCCAGCAACCAGAGAAACTCTACCATGGAAACCAGCGAAAGCACCACTCGGCAGCCTGGTGTAAGGGCGCGGGAAAATGCTGAAGTAAAACTGAACCAGCATGTGCCCGACAAAGTGGCAGACAATAACATGGTGCCAATACCCGGTGCACAAGCTTGGAATCATGGAAACAAATTTTTGGAGGAAAATAGAAAAAGTCATTCACGCGAGGTAGTGGCTTCCCCTCAGGGAGTTGGATGTTTTGCAGAACAATGCCCGATGACAGCAACAGAAAGAGGGAACGAACCAGGTGGTCATGGGACCAAAATGGGCGGTATCCCAATACTGTCGGAGGATGATCTTGGAAAGAAGGGAAATACTCCCTTAGTGGAGTCTCGAGTGCTGCACCAACATTACACGCTAGAAACCAGAAAGAAAAACAGCTCCGGGGAAGACCATGACAGCACCTTTTGGCAACTTGACGCAGGTGCTCGAGAAAACTCAGAAATGGAAACCGGGCAAGATACCAGACAAGCGTGCAGGGAACGCCCTCGTATGCAGCACCCACATGCCAGCAACCAGAGAAAGTTCACCATGGAAAACAGCGGCAGCACCACTCGGCTGCCTGGTGTAGGGGCGAGGGAAAACTTTGAAGTAAACCTGAACCAGAACGTGGCAGACAAAGTGGCAGACAACAACTTAACACCCGGTGCACAAGCTTGGAATCACGGAAGATGTCAGCCAGGTGAGGTAATGGCTTCCCCGCTGGTTTTTGCAGAACAATGCCCGATGACAGTAACTGAAAGAAGGAACGAACCAGGTGGTCCCGGAACCAAAACGGGCGGTGTCCCAATGCTGTCGGAGGAGGATCCTGGAAAGAAGGGAAATACCCTCTCACTGGAATCTCGAGGGCTGCACCAACGTTGCACGCCAGAAACCAGAAAGGAATACAGCACCATGGGAGACCACAACAACACCGTTTGGCTGCTTGACGTAGGTGCTCGAGAAAACTCAGAAATGGAAATGAAGATGGTTCGGCATGGGGGAGACAACAGTTTAGAAAACAAGGCCAGAGCACTGGTTTTGAGGGTTGGCAAAAACGTGTGTGAAGAAGACACAAACCACCAGAAACAGGTCGACAGTTTCCACTCGAAAACACAAAAAGTTCGCCCCAAAAATGCTTTTTCAAATGTTTTGGCCCCCCACGCAATACCAGCTCCCCCCATGCTTAACCCCGCATCTTTTGAGTCGTACACCGCATCAAAAACCAAGCTGGTGGTCGATTTAATAAATAATTCTGGGGAGACATCAATTGAACGTGGGAAACATCGGGCGCCCTAAGAAAGTGGGGTACCGTTGAACAAACAAGAAAATACCACACACTGTTACGGAAAGAAAGCATTTCGAACCAATACCGAGAATACCTCTGGCCATCCTCCCCTCGTTAGTTTTGAAAACAAACCTACGGACTCTCTTTGAAGATCCTCTAGACAGACAAGAGGCAGAAAAACACAAACCTCCCCCCAGCCGAGCAAAATAGCCCAAAATAATCCCACCTCTTGCAACAACACACCACACTTCGACGCCATTAAGTTACTAAAGCTCAAGCGGAAAAACAGAAACTTTGAGACAGAAGAAGCTACTCCCCCAAAGAGGTTTCTACCTAGTGAAATAAGAGACACTGATAAACAAAGGTCTGTCAACCACCACCCCCTGGCACACAATGACAAATCTGAACCGCAAGCCCCTGCACCGTACGACCCTGGTGCGGTTCTTATTAATCCCAATTTTTCTTCGGACTTCCCAACGGCGGCTCCTGCTGGTAGGCAGGACCGCCGACACCAATGAAAATCACCAGCAGGAGCCGCCGACACCAATGAAAATCCTAAGTTGGAATGTGCGAGGTTTGGGCAACCCTCGCACATTCCATACCCTGTACTCACTAGTACAGGAGCACTGCCCTGAGGTGATCTTCCTTATGGAGACACGAGCATACAGACAAAGATTGGAGGATCTTAGAGTGAAACTTGATTTTCGTGGTAAACTTGTAGTTGAAAGAAGAGGACGCGGCGGTGGTATGGCGCTCCTATGGTCTAATAAGGTAGACATCTCCCTTCTATCCTACTCCCGTTTCCATATTGATGTTTCAATTACTGGAATAGGGAACAACTGGAGGTTCACAGGTTTTTACGGTCATCCGGAAGTATCCCAACGTGTCCACTCGTGGACACTCTTGCGACGCATATGTGCGTTGTCCACTCTTCCCTGGGTATGTGGTGGGGATTTCAATGAGATCCTTCAAAGTTCTGAAAAAGAGGGTGGCTTGCCACGCCCCCCTTACCTTATGCAAAACTTCAGAAACACCATCGATGAATGTGGGCTTTTGGGCATCCATTCCAAAGGGCCGTTGCTCACCTGGTGTAACGGACACGATCCTAGCCACTTTATCCAGGAAAGACTCGACTGAATGCTCTGCTCTTTCTCCTGGCATTGCCTGTTCCCTGATGCTTTCGTACAACATCTGGATTTTTTGGGATTTGATCACCGGCCTCTCATGCTATCTTTAGGAGATGTTGGAATACCTAGTGATAGAAGTCATCCTAAACGCCCCAACACCAGATTCCACTTTGAAGAAGCTTGGGCGGAAGAAGAAGATTGCAGAAAAATTATATCTGAGGGGTGGCCCTAAAATGTACACTCTCTTGATTCAGTGGGTAGAAATCTCCTGCATATAGGATCCCAACTGAAGGACTGGAATTTCTCACATTTTCGAAACTTGAAAACCAGAATAAGGGAAAAACAACATTTGTTGGGGGCTCTAAACAAACAGGTAAATGCTCAGACTTGGCAGGAAATAACAAAGACCCAGAAATCCTTAGATGCCTTGTTGTATAAAGAGGAGATCTACTGGAGACAGCGTTCAAGGGTGCAGTGGTTGAAGGCAGGGGATAAAAACTCACGTTTCTTTCATTATAAAGCATCTGGCTGAAGGAAAAAGAACCTTATTTCTGGGATTACTGGCAGGGATGGGGTTTGGATTTCAGACATAAACCGAACTGCAAAGACTTTTGTAAAATACTTCTCAGACTTATTCTCCTCTTCTAATCCCTCGGGGTCTAATATTGATTCCATTACCTCTAGTGTGGAGCTGCGACTGTCTGCACAACACATCCAATGGATGGACTCTCCATTCCATGCTGATGAAATCCAGAAGGCAGTATTCCAGATGCACCCCACTAAAGCCCTCGGCAGAGATGGTATGCCTGCTCTATTCTACCAAAAATTCTGGGACATTGTGGGACCTGACATTTGCCGGGCATGCCTGGGTTTTCTGAATAATGGGGATGCTCTCGGAAAGGTCAATGAGACCCTGATTACCTTAATTCCTAAAGTAAACGAGCCTAAAGTTTGTGCGGACTTTCGACCGATCAGCCTTTGTAATGTGGTGTACAAAATTATTTCAAGGGCACTGGCCAACAGAGTGCGGAGTGTTATGAATGAGGTAATATCCGAAACCCAGAGTGCTTTTGTCCCCGGTCGCCTAATCACTGACAATGCTATAATCGGATTCGAATGTCTCCATGCTATAAAACGCAATAAATTTTCTGCTGGAAATTATTTGGCTCTAAAATTGGACATGTCTAAGGCCTACGATCGGGTAGAATGGCCTTTCCTACTTGCTATGATGAGGAGACTGGGATTCTCTGACAAGTGGTGCCAAATAATTCACAGGTGCATATCTTCTGTTTCATACTCTGTTATTATTAATGGCGTTCCACACGGTTCTTTTTCTCCTTCAAGAGGCCTTTGCCAGGGTGACCATTTGTCCCCATATTTGTTTCTATTTTGTACGGAAGGCCTCTCCACTCTTCTAAAGTTTGCCGAACAGCATCGAGGATTGCAGGGGTTGAGATGTGGGAACATGGGACCAATAATCTCCCACTTATTTTTTGCTGATGGCAGTCTCATATTTACAAGGGCCTCTCAAACCAATTGCACATTGATCAAAGAAATTTTGCGCTCTTATGAGCATGCATCTGGACAGTTGATCAATTACCAAAAATTTGCTGTATGTTTTGGAAAATCTATTTCTGGGGATGTTGCTGCCATTCTCACCCAATATCTTGGTGTTGTCCAAGTTCCCCACCACTCTAAATACTTGGGACTCCCTTGTGTCACTAGTAAAAACAATCAGAATCTATTTGCTGCTGTAAAGGAGAAAGTATGGAATAAGCTGAAGGGTTGGAAGAGGCACCTTTTTTCTGCTGGGGGTCAGGAAACACTTCTAAAAGCTGTCATCCAAGTAATACCGACCTATGTTATGAACTTGTTCAGACTCCCAAAGAGTCTAACCAGGGAAATCCAGAGACTGTGTGCCAGATTTTTTTGGGGAGGTGATGAGTGTTCCAGAAAGATCCACTGGTGTACATGGGATAGGCTGTGCCGCCACAAAAAGAAGGTGGCTTGGGCTTTAGGGATCTGGCCTCTTTTAACCAAGCCACCCTGGCTAAACAAGGCTGGAGAGTGATATCAAATCCGGAATCATTGGTGGCGCGAACTCTCCAAGGCATTTATTTTGCTAATTCATCTTTTCTACAGGTACCTCCTAGACATTCTGACTCTCTGGTTTGGAAATCTATTTTATGGGGTAGAGAGCTGCTTAAAAAAGGACTCCGCTGGCGTATTGGTGATGGATCAGCTGTATCAATTTACCATGACCAGTGGTTACCACGACCCCTCTCTTTTAAACCATCCTTCCCTCATTACTTGCCAGAGCACTCTCTAGTGGCAGATCTACTACTCCCATCAGGGGCATGGAACAGTGAGTTAGTTTGTGATTGTTTTCCAGTTGAAGAATATGAACTAATACTCAGTATCCCGCGCTCTCCATCTTTGGAACAACAAACTGACTCAGTTATGTGGCATTTTGACAAACATGGAAAATACTCTATAAAGAGTGGTTACTAGCTATCCTATTTTCCAAACCAAGCATCTCCTAGTAATGGAAATTCTGAATCCAAATCCTGGTGGCAGCTGTTGTGGGGCCTAAAGATCCCCCAAAAAATCAAACACTTTATTTGGCGACTTATTCATGGTTGGATCTCGGTTGCTGTAAATCTTAAAAGACACCATGTCCCTATTGATGAGCATTGTTGCTGATGTGCAAAAGGAGCTGAGAACTCCATTCACGCACTATGGCTTTGTGACTCGCTAAAAAAGGTACGCCAGGCCTGCCCTTTTTTGAAAGGCATCTGTATCTCCCATAATACAAATATCCTAGACCTTTTTATGGAATGCAAGGCGTGTCTATCTGCAATGGATTTGGAGGTGCTGTTAATCATGTTTTGGAGATTATGGTTTGTTAGAAACCAATTTGTTATGGAAAAGAAACTAATGCAGGTTAAGGATGTGCTAAATTGGTCCAAGTTTTATTGGCACGAGTTAATGTCCACTGTAACAAGCAAGATTGAAACCAAGTGTAAACCAAGCATGAGTTGGGTGGCTCCTAGGCTGGGTTTAATAAAAGTTAACACCGACGCCAGTCTCTCCTCAAAACACCCAAAGGTGGGATTAGGTGTGATTTTGCGGGACCATCATGGGGCTATCTTGGCATCGTCATCTATCCCGATGAATGCAAAACCCCCAGTGGCCACCCTTGAAGCAATGGCAATACTTCGAGGTCTTCACTTGGCTAGGCTGTTGGGTTTATCTGCTATTGAGGTTGCGTCTGATGCTGCGGGTGTTATCCATGACATCAATACTGTTCCCCACTCATTTTCTGAACTTGGCTTAGTATTTTATGAAATTAAGACTTTAGCTGCATCTTTCAATTTCTGCTCCTTCTGTTTCTCTCATCGGTCCACCAATCGGGTGGCCCATGAACTGGCACACTTGGCTCAAAATTTGAGTTCTGAAACTATTTGGTTTGGAAAAGTACCACCCCAACTCGAACACTTTGTACTGGAGGATTTTTCCTCTTAATTTGCATTTAAAGATATATATTTAAAGTTCAAAAAAAAAAAAAACTTTAGTTTATTTGTATTAATTTCTACCTTCTATCCAACCAATACTTGCATTCTACAATAATTTATATGAAAAGAAATTGTAGAAGAGTTTGTATGTATAATGTCACTCTTAAACTTGAATGTAATCTGTTAGAAGGATGTTACCGTAAAGACAATTTTTTTACGGTTTCAATTAATTATAACTAAGGGCATTAGAGATCGTAGTCCTTGTACTTCCCAACATTTTGAGCTAATGAGCTCCAATTCTTCGTTGTTGTAATTTTTCTTCGGCTTTGCAGATATGTCCGCTTCAACATCGAACCGCCCAGGTCAACCTCCGATTTTTGCTAGCACAAACCATGAGACAATTTTGACTGAAATTAAAAGTCTTGCTCAACGTATTCTTTCTGCATGCGAGACGTGGGAAATGCGCGGCCGTCAACATCAAAATCGACCTGGCAGCAATACCGTCTCCAACCGGCAACGGCGAGGACCGAGTGCTTTTCAAGATCCAACTTGAAGATATTTTTTCAAGTTTTTTATCTTTATGTATTATGTCACATAGAATACTGTAACAGCGTCTTAACAATGTTTCAATCAATAGTTTTTCCTTTCTTTCTTTCTTTTTTTTTCGTTTTGATGAAATTCCATTTTTTAGAACAAACCAATTTTATGATTTATCACTTTTTCTGTAATATATATATATATATATATATATATATATATCACAGATCAAGGTTTCGACAATTGGGTTACTTTTGTTGAGTATCTTTAACTTTGCTCAACTATATGCTTGACCAAAAGAAATAAAATTTTGCATCGACAAGCACCAATTGTCCAGCACTCATAGTTTTACTTCATAGTGTCCGACAAATTTTGTCAAGCGCGGCCGAAAGAAAAATTATGCAATGATGTGAAGGTGAAAAGGAGATAAAATTGTTGCTAGAAAATAAAAAAAATATGATGGTTTTTAAAAAAATAAAAAGTAGGATTGAAAAACGATGTGCTCTGCAGTGTATGAGGTAGACTGACAGCTTGTTTTCTGGCTATAGGTTCTTATAGTTATTATTATTTTTTTAATA
Organism: Ailanthus altissimus; assembly: GCA_946807835.1. NCBI lineage: Eukaryota > Viridiplantae > Streptophyta > Magnoliopsida > Sapindales > Simaroubaceae > Ailanthus > Ailanthus altissimus. The sequence continues at coordinate 1,258,391 of OX327690.1, read as the reverse complement.
TTTTATGTTTCTTTACTTTTTTTTGTTTTTTTTTAAGATTCCATCTTACAAAATATTTTTTATTTTATATATATTTTTTTATCATAAAGATTATATTTTAATTATAAATTAAAATTATAAATAATTATAATATTATTGTTCAAATATTAACTAATTTTAAATTACAAATGATTGTTACTGTTTAAATATCAACTAATTATAAATTTAATTAACTAAAATAAACCCGTAACCTATATTAAGATATAAAAATTTTACTATTAAAATAAGCAATTGAATGCTCTATTTTATATATTTGTTTTTGTCATATTAAATAATTCTATCCAGTACTGCAGCTAGTGCATGGTAAATTGAATTACATCTAGGAAAACAGAAAAACTTCAAACTTTACCAAACAACTTCATGTTAATAGTTTAGGTAAATTAAGAACTAATCTCTTAAGCCTTAAATTGGGCAAAATAATATTAGATTATTTATTGTTCAAACATCTCTTAATCTTATTTTCTTTAATTTCAAAAAAAAAATTTACTCAAAAAAAATTATGCAAATTGTTTCAACAAATAAAATTCCATTCTCACTATTAAAATTCTCCACATCAACCGCTATTTAACAAAGAGAATAAATAATATTAAAAATCTAAACAATATAACACAAACTTTGCACCACTTAAGAGGACGAAGCAAAGTGAAAATTCTCTCATTCATTACATCCGAGACTAGTGCTTTAGATTTTTGTCTCAAACCTACTCAAGTGAACATTGGCTAAGATAATATCATGGCCTCAGCTTTATTGATAATAGCGCTGTCATACGCTCCACCTAATAGATACCTATCAAATTTGAGCGGTAGATGATTATAAAAAATAATTAAAATGACGAAGAAGCCCTAATATCAAAAAGTCCCACAACTTCACAAGGCGAGCACATTCTTACTTGGGCATTGGTCAATTTTAAAAAAACAAAAAAAAGATCGGAAGTCACGTCTCTTCATCATATTATCCCAAACAGTAAGACAACATTTTCCAAGCTCACAATTTTGATTCAAATTTGCATGAAGATCAGAGAGAAAATTTACAATTGTCTATCTCCCCATGGTTGCGGCGAGTGTATACATAGTCATATTCTTTTTATTGTACAAATAATATTTGTATATTTTTTTATATATGATTGAGAGTTTAATATTATATAAAAAATCACTTTTTCTAGTGTTTTTTTTCATTTATTAACGAATCCACGTGACGAAGACTCGTCATCTCAACTCGTCAAGAATCAAGTTAGTTTTTTTTATTTACTTATTTAATTAATTTCTCGCTTTTCTTTTGTTTTTGTTTTAGACTGTTAGAATTTTGCTTGGGTTTCTAATTTTGCTCTTGGGTCGCTACTGTCCTTTTATTTCCCCTTGACAACACCTGAAGGCTTCAGCTTTACACTCTCTCTCCCTTTCATTTTGGTTGTAATTTTTATCTTGCACTTGCATTCGTAATAATTTTTTCTACCAATATATTTATACTTATAGTGGTAGTTTGTTTTAATAGCATATTACCTTCCAACAATAATTACACAATTTGATAATAGTTATCTTTTTTTTTGATAGCGGTTGTCTTTTACATGGGCCACTGTAACATTTATTTCGTTATTTGTGTCCTCCAAAGTCTTTGATTAATTTCTCCAACAACAGTTTCTTAGAGTTGATTTCAATTAGTTTATTCTCTTATAAGTCAACTTGAGTTTGGGAAAGAATGTTAAGATATTGTCTAAATTACATTTTTTTTTATAAGTCGTATTTCTTGTATGTGTTATATTTTTAGTCCAAGTAGTATTTGTATATTTTACATTCAGGTTAGAAATTTAATGCTTATGTAAGAGTCATTCTTTTAATAATTATATATTAACATTTGCGGAAGAATTCACTCATAAGTATTCAAGAATTACAAGATCATACAATATAAATAAAGAAATTAATCAATTATATAAGACATGCAAAAATTATATGATTCGGTAAATTATCTACTTAGATGGTAGATCATTGATCCAGGCTTCAATCTCATTAGTCAATGGTTATAATGAATCACTCAATATATTTTTAAAGAATACATAATAGAACAAGTTTCTAGGGGTTTATGCAACACTTTTGCACTTAGAGCTCTCTATTGCTCTTAAAATTAAGCTTGCTTTTCACTCTTTCTATTTCACACTCTTATTGATGCATAAACCCTAAAGGTGAAACAAGAGTTTATATATGGCTCTCTTCACCTCAAGAAACCCTAAATTGGTCAAGATTAGAAGAGCACGTGGAAAAAAAAATCTTAAATAGAAAAATAGAAAAAATTGGTTGAAATTCTAAACCTTAGCACCATGGCCTACCTTGTTAAGTTGCGGTGCCATTGCGACTTGAATTGGGCACCGTGGCCTGACCTGCTTAAGGTCACAGTGCTCAGGCACTAACCTTACCTATGCCACAGCTTGAACATTAATAAGTTGTAGCTTGATTCCCTTCGTGCTATAGCTTCTGGCTTCTGTCCTACTCTCATCCATTCGGCACATTCTTGGCTATGTGTCATCTTCTTATTGGTCCGAACTCAAAAAGCTATACTCAATCATGACTTTTAATCGCCAATCTCTATAAACCATCTCTTTGATTCAAAATAACTTTGAAGCTCTCTAAAGATCCATCATCTTTATATCACATGCTCGATTACAAAACAGTGATTCTAGTTAAGTCCGTACATAAACCGATCTTAACTTATGACAATGACTTAGTCAACATATTCAAATAATTTTCAAATGTCGATATCTTGATATGATTTCTGTCTCCATTCTAAGTGATAATTTGAGTAGGCTTATAAAGATTCGAATATATATAAAACTCTAGTGACTAAATCTTCTTCTTACTAACAGTACCCAGATCATATAAGTTTTTTAGACCTCTTTCATTTAAGTGAGATAACTCATATATCATTTCTTGGTTTACATAGCCTCAACATGGATAGTAATCAAAGTCGAACCAATTATAGCTACTCTATTCAGCACATACAACCTGTTATGCTTCTCACATTTTATTACTACCATATAGTCGTTAATTACTTTTAATATTCTTTTTTCAACTTTGAATGAATATCCTACTTGATCTAGCATACTCAGAGATATTAAGTTCCTTTTGACATCAAGAATGTGTTTAATATCTAGTAACTCCCTAAACTTTTTATATGTAATTTTAGTTTTATACTACAAATTTCAATAACTTGACAAGCCATATCATTACCCATTAAACTTTAGTAAATAAAGATCTGTCAAGATTTATATGTAAAGTACATTTAGAATCTAATATCCACTCATCAATATTTTCTTTTTATCTAAAGATACTAAGATTACTGTAGTTTTATAATCTTCTTCATAAATTATTGCAACATTGCTTTCTTTTGACTTATTTTGATTCATCTTGACATTTATCTCTAGACAATCCTTTCTAAAGTGTCCCATTTCTTGCAAAAGAAACACTTCAAATGGATTTTTCCAGTTGACTCTAATTTCAAATGATTGTTCTGCTTCCCTTGTCTATTCTCAGCCTTTCCCTTTGCAGTCACAATGGTTATAGTATTGGTTATGATCTTTTCTTTAATTCGTTTGAATTCAACAAGGCTTTAATATCAGTTATTGTTAGTGACTTTCACCATAGTGGAGTATATCAATGAAATGCTCATAACTAATTGTGAGAGAACTCAATAAGATTATATTATTATCTTCATCATTTATTTTGATGTCAATCGCCTCAAGATCAATGATAATCTTGTTGAAGGTATCAATGTGGATTTTAATCAAAGTGCCTTCAGCCATAGATAACTGATACGACTACTTTTTGATATGCTAATGATTGATAAAAGACTTTATCATGTATAATGAAAGTGAGCTAATTTCCTAAGGTGCGTGTATATGCAGTGTGCTCATCATAATGTAATATATGTGTCATACATACATATTAGCGCAACAGAATCAAAAATATAATTTTTTAGTGTAATAAACACATTTAAAATTAAGACTTTCATTACATTAATGAAATTAAGATTGAGAAGCACCTTATAAGCCTTTGAAAATTTTTGAATCAGAGTCAACCATAAAGCGTACTCGCCAATAATTCTAAGAGCCAATTAGGGTGGACGAATAATTAGAATAGTAGCTTCAATTTTCAACACTGACGTTTAACTCTTAAACACCAAACTTAGTTAAATCTGAATCATTGCTTAAACTCTTTAAGCTTGGATCATTAGTTAAAGACTTTAACTAATTACATTTATTTCAAGAATAGAAATTTGTTTTGAACAACTCTTATAAGAAATAAATTTCCCTTTTCTCTTTTGCTTAGCCTTGAGAATAAGAATCAGGAGAGAAACATTTTCTCTCTTTTCTTACTTGCCATGGCCAGTCACTTTTTCACTAAGAAAGAAGAAGAAGAAGAAGATATTTTACAACAACCCTTGAAGCAAAATAAAAAAAAAAAACTCACACTTCCCCAATTTTTCTCTCAATTGCTGAACCAAAGAGAGGCTTAAATAAGTATACTCTTCATTTCTTTAAATTAATTTTCTTCGACTGTCAACACATGGCCTATAAGCCATGTTGTTGTCTTAAGAAAATACAAAACACTATTGCATTTTTTATTTTTCATGTGTGGCCGAACCAAAGCTAGGCATAAATGAATACACTTTTTATTTCTTTAAAACAATTTTTCCTCTTTCTTGTCAAAGCAATTAGCCCACCATCATTGCTTAAACTATTCCCATTTCTTTTTCCTTTTTTAGTTGAAATGATTTATGGACTTACACTAATAATATAAAAATAATTTTTTACATTATTTGAATGTCTTTAATTTAACAATTTTGACCAACCACTATTGATCAAAATGAAAACCAATTTTTATTTTGTAATACACAAATCAACACTTGATTTGTCAAATAAATGGCCTATGCCTGATTGTCCTAAATGATGCAGTTAATGCATAAATATTTCTTTTTATTTTTAATACCATTAGTTATCTCATAAGTAATTTCATCATTTGTCAACAACAAGTTAAACAACCAAGGGTCCTAATTATGCCACGTGTCATCATCTCATTAGTCAATAACTCTTGTTAATCAATTAATTGATGTATTTAACATTTAAATCTTGATAAGTGCACAACCTGAGGGAACCTAGAAAAAATATTCTAATTTGCTGAAATTTACTAAATTGAACTATTCAATTCAGTACGCTACCTCAGTGCACAACGAAAATACTTCACATTGTAAGACTCCCTAGGTCCACGTCTAATTTGTTAAATAGAACTCTTTTATAAGTCCGTGAACGATGCCCCATCACACGTCATAAATATTACAAAGTAGCATGTCATACTATACAAGTTGAGGTCATAACATATTCGTATAATCCCTTCGTCACTTAGATATTAAGAGAGTAGAGATATGAATCATCACTATCAAATCTTTATATGCTCAGTCGTGAACTTATCTCTAGATTCATATTTCGATAAACAATATACACAAATACTTTTGTGATATTATTTAGCCCTACAAAAAAACTCCTTTTAAAAGTTTATGCTTGTAGGTATTTGTCTTTTGGAAATATAATCTTGGAGCATCTGGACAAAAAAAACTCATTAATATGAGTTGACGGATCCTATATCTATGTATATCAGACTTTATGAGCATCAAACTGTACCTTCTGACATGTAACAATTAGACTATGAAAAGTCTCTGACATTCGTAGAACCAAAGTATGATGGATCACTCACAAGTCCACTATGGTACTCAAGTCAAAGAATCACCAATAGTACTCAACTCTACAAGAACTGCCATTAACGACTTTATGAAATATCTATTGGAGGTTCTTGTGAGTTTATTTAGTACCTAGTCCTCAGTGAATACGCGTATGCCTATACAAGCTTCCATTAAGCTCATGGTCTACTAAGACTAACCATCTAGACCATCCAGATATAAACATATACTGATCTATTAAAAGTTTTCATCTATAAACCCACATCAGTAAAATAGACCAGGAACATAGTATTTGAGAACATACTACATAATGATATTTTTTTACACCATTTGAAACTCTTTACAACTATGTCATTACTACTATATTCTCAGGTATTTATCCCATTTCAAATAAGGTTCCAACTCTTAGATTTTGCTAACTTTTATAACCTGCTAACTCTTAGTGTTGCTAGCTCTCAGTATTGATTTAAACTCCTTTAGATCATATAATGTCTGAAACGTTACAAGCATCTTACCATTTATCATAATATTATCCATTTTATATAAAATGTATACTATATAAATATAGATCATTAAGTTTCATTTAAAGATAATTGCAATCTTCTCTCTATCAACATCTCTAAAAGCCTTATTGTTCAATGACAGTACAATCATACAACAAGCTTTCTTCTAAATGAATTACAATTTGTATTAGATCTTGATGTTTTAGGCTTCGCACTATCAGCCCTTAACTTATCAGTAAAGCCATTACCTTTACTTTTCATAGATTAAAATCATTTTACTCATTGAACTTCTCAACATTATACTTGTGAGTTGTTATGATTGAATCAACTTTAATTCTGATACCAATTGTTGCAGAGCCATTGGGCCTTTTAAGTAGGATTTAAGTGTCTAACCTAAAAGAAAAATATTTTAAGTGGAGCACTACTTACAAACTCAAGTATCTATCATTTTTTAACTAATGTGGGAACCAACTCACTGAACAATATATATTTTAAGAGTGAAATACAATTTTTTTTTTTCAATTTATCTACAAGATATATAGGCTCGGATAATTCTTATCTAGGAATTTTAAAAGCCAATTCTTCCTTACAAGTAGTTACAAAAATGAAAGAGGGTTTAGGAAAAAAAAAATAAAAACAAACATATAGTAGAGTATTTTTATAAATATACCAAATATAAAGGGAAAATTTTATAAATAACCCTCCTATTTTTTCATTATTCTTTTTTAACCAAATTTAAATTGATAATACTTTATTAACCAAAATTTTTATTTTTTGACACGTTTGCCCTAATATCAAAATTCAACCTATTTTCACATTCTCCACCGAAAATCACCAAAAAAATTTGAACTTTCACAAATTACTTAGATCGAAAATTTTAAAGTCATCATTGCATAGATCGAGGTTTATACAACATATTTTTCACTTTAAACAAAAGAAATTGACAATTTTGGTAAGTTTTGTTGAACTTTTAGAAAATTTTAAATGCATTTAAAAAATTGTTAGAAATTTATTAGAATTTATATTTGAAGCTAGAAATAAGTGAAATTATAGAATTATTAAATGCCCCGTGATGCACCATTCTAACTCATTTTCATATATAATTAAATAATTTCACCTATTTCTAGTTTCAAATACAAATTCTAATAAATTTCTAACAATTTTTTAAAGGCATTTAAAATTTTCTAAAAGTTAAAAAAAAAACTTACTAAAAATCACCCATTTTTTTGTTTGAAGTAAAATATATGTTGTATAAGCCCCGATCTATACAATGATAACTACAAAATTTTCGATCTAACGTAATTTGTAAAAGTTTAAAATTTTTTGGTAATTTTTGGTGGACAGTGTAAAAATATGTTAAATTTTGATATTATGACAAATGTGTCTAAAAAAGAAAATTTTAGTTAATAAAATATAATTAATTTAAATTTGATTAAAAAAATAAAAAAATTATTTATGAAATTTCCCCAAATATAAATTCTAACACATGAATATGTTCCTTTTAATAAACATGGATATTTTATTATATTCAAGAATTATCTAGAAAGTTTTTTGGAGCCCAAAGTCATTATAGTCATTTTACTCCAATAAATGGTCAACAAACAATAGCATCTAACGGGGGTATTTTTAATCCTGTAGTTGTAGAGGATGAGAGCAGTACTATTATCACAGTAGTATTTCATTAAACATCAGGGGTGACAATGTCAATACCCATATGAACAATACACTTCCATCCTAAACAAATCCTTGTCAACCAACGTAACAGAACAATGACTTCACCTTTTCTCAGCGTGGGCTCCATTATTTTCTTGTTCTTCAGGCATTCTTCTCAGATTTTCCTTCGGAGCTGCCGATTGAAACGCTCAGATTTCTGAACAGGTACTTTAAACTTAACACAGTTTTTTTTTTCTTATGATCTTTATTTATTTTTCCTATTAAAATATCGTGGATTTATGATGTTAGATTAATACATATATTAACGTTTATATGCATGAGTTATATGATTTGAAAGTTAATATATGAATTCATTTGAGGATTTAAATTAAGTTAAAAAAATAATCGCTGGAAGAAATCTAAACGGTTTTTTCTGGCAACTTCCATCCCTGCCTTTTAGGATTTTAATAAAGTCATTAGTTAGAAATCTGATTTTGGAAATGATTCAGTAGGCATGTTAAGTATTACGAGTAAAACTTTTCATGATTTTCTTGGATATTTTAGGGGTAAAAATTATGGATAATTTTGTTATAAGGTTTTTTGAGAAATTTCGTCATAATTTTGAAAAATAAATTCTGGAAAAACTAAATTATGAAATTCGGTTATAACTCTTTTGATATAATTTGTGAAATTATGAAACTTCAGAGGATGTTGAATAGACCCATCCGAATTATATGGGCATCAAGTATTTTGTACTTGATATTTATATGGGGCATCGGTAATTAAATATTTCTCCTTCCAATGAATAGTCAAGTGTTTTTCTACTCCTCGTGACCATTGTAGAAAATTATTCTGTTAATTTGACAGAGTAATGGCACCTTGATTCCAAGAGCAGTATTTGATACCAAGTAGGAGTAAAAGATGAGGAGGCAACTATATTGCAAACTAAAGATTAGACGTAGTTACATATTAGAAGCCAATTAAACCAAAGTTGGGCAGAAAAGCAACTCGAGACGAGCTGAAAATACTGATTTGAGTTAAGGCAAAAATCACAAACTTCTAATCAGCATGTAGGACTAATTCGAAAATTGATTACTAAAGGAGCTTAGGGGTTTGATAGCCATCTTTTTCTTGCAACGACCCACTCTTATATAGTATGTTATTGTTTTTTTTGGGCTTGAGCTTTCACGATATTAATTTCTTTTTTAAAGATTTTATATTGTTTGTGAAGGGATTCTATATATATAATACATAAACTTTCTCTGCTTAGGCAATGTGGGATTATGACACTTCACTCTCACCTCATCCATCTTAACCTTATTATCTATGGCCTTAGACATTTTAAATTTTGGGTATTACAATCTAACCCTTTAAGGATATACAGCCTCGTGTGTGCTAAGCGCTTGCGTGACTGACCAATGTGGGGTAGACTTAAGGAGGAATCACCATTCTCCTCGTTAAATTAGGTTAAAACGACGAATTCTAACCAAGTTCAACTTTGAACTTTAACTTCTTTGTACAGTGGAATAATCTAGATGTTAAGTAAAAATAGTAAGAATTTAAAGCAGATAATAAAGAACACAACACAATCACTTACGTGGTTCGGCTAACTTGCCTACGTCTACAATGAATCTAAAGATCCTAGCCTCTCTTATTAGCTCCCTAGATGTTTTACAAGGAAAACCTAATGAAAAACCCTCAAAAGGATCTAATATTTAGTGTTGTACCCTTACTCTACCACAAGTAATGAGTACCCAAATAACGAATCCATCCTAACGCACATAAGTACTTAGTGTCTACCTAGTTCTTCCCTTTTTTAAAGTCTCTCTTAATGCTTAATCTCAACTAAAGGGTTTACAAGGGTTTATATAGGAGTTATTTCGTGCCTACTAACCCTAATCTTTATTAAAGAAAGAGTTTACTTGTTTTAGAAGTCCAAAACTTCTAAAAACTCTGAAATCCAAAACAGAAATTGACTCTACCATCTCTAGTGCTGCGGCTGGTGCCGCGGCGCTGAGTTAGTCGCGGCCAGAGTTGCGGCGTTGGGTTTCTGATCTGGGTGCCGGGACGCTTAACCCTGTCATTAGCTCCATGATTTTTTTCTCGCTTCCTTCATGTCTTTGAGTCCTGTTTCACTTCCCTCTTCGTGTCCCACACACTTTAGACTTCCTCATGCGTGTCCTACACATTCTAAACTTCTTGTGACTCTCCTCTTTGATATTCTTCTCAATTCTTGCTCAAGCAAGATTGTTGAATCATTAAATCTCCAATAAACCCTTTCTTGATTCAAAATCTTCCAAATAAAAAGGCTTTTAGATCTGATCCACACCAATACTCTATCACCTAGAGTGGAGTCTAGTATAGTCTCTACCAAGACTTAACTTTTCCCAGGCTGGTGATTTTGGTCTCCAGAGGCATTCGTGCACTATGCATAGAGTATTGATGCATTGCACTCATTTCCAACCTTCATCATCTCGATGAGAACAATTTGGATGTCGCCTAGTGATTTGCATTATCTTAATACCCTATGTTAGGCCATTCATGGCCATCCTTTAAAGCACATAGAGCTCTCATTGTACTTTTTACCCTCAAACCTTATAGATTTATTCTCGACCCTTAGTTTTCCTTTTTCTACTCTAACTGAATACCCCTCTTCATCGAGCTTGCATAGGGATATTAAGTTCCTTCTCAGATTAGGAACATCCCTTACACCATGTAAGTCCCTAGTTTCTTCACCTTACATCCTCAACCTTATGTCACAAACTCTCATGATTTCACAAATCATGTCATTCCCCATTAGAGCTGTACCTCTCTTAACTTTATAGTTGGTAAACATCAATCTGTCGGGATACATATGGATGCTATACCTTAAATCTAGTATCCATTTACTAGCGTACTTTCCCCTCGAGGCTACCAATATATTTATAACTTCTGTATCTTTCTTAAGAGTACAGATTGTATCACACCCTCCTTGACCTTTTGATTTAGAACAATTCTTCACAAAGTGTCATTTCTTATTACAAAGGAAACACTTCTTGGATCTCTTCTTTTATTGGTTGCTTTTCTTTTTTTGTGCAAGTAATGTTGCTTCACTCTCAGACTTAGATCTCTTTGTTTATTCTTTTGAGTTTAATGATACTTTGACATCATTCATCATTAAGGACTCTTTATTATATATCAGCTTATCCATAAATCTCTCATAGCTCTTCAACAACAAACTTAATAGGATTATGACATTGTCTTCATTCTCAGTCTTGATACCCAATTGCTCATGATTTATGATAATCTTGTTAAACTTGTCAATATGGGCTCTCAATGAAGATCCCTCGCGCATAGTTAACTGATGCCGTTTCTTATTCATAAGAATTCTATTAGCCAAAGACTTCTTTATGTATAATGCATCGAGTTTCTTCTATAGCCCTAAAGCGATCTCTTCATCACTAACTTCCTTTAATACTTCGTCGCTTAATGCTAAGATTATGGTGCTGTGAGCCTTTTTTCTGAATCATGTCCCAATATTTTTGCCTAGACTTTAAGGTTGTCATCTCTTCATTAGTTGAGGAAATGGCTTCCTCCAAGGTTGAGTTTAGCCCTTCCTTCACTAGTAGAGCCTTAATATTCTTTCTCTAAAGATTGAAGTCATTCATCCCATTAAACTTCTTTATTGCTTGATTGTAGTCATGGTTTAAATACCCTTGTTGTGCATTATCAAACCTGGCTTTGATACTAGTTTGTAGGAGGAAACACCATTCTCTCCATGAGATTAAGTTAAAGTGAAGAACGCTAACCTCTTTGTGCAACGGAATAACTTGGATATCAAGCAAAAATGGCAAGAATTCAAAGGAGATAATAAAATGCACAACACAATCACTTACGTGGTTTGGTAAAATTGCTTGCAACCACGATGGATTCAAGGATCTTAACCTCTCTTATTAGCTCTCTAGAGACTTTATAAGGAAAATCGAATTGAGAACTCTCAAAAGAATCTAATGTTTAGTGTACTCTACTATAAGCAATGAACACCCAAACAATGGTTCCATCCTAGCGCACATAAGCACTTAGTGTCTACCCAGTTCTTTCTGCTCATAGTTTCTCTTAACGCTCAATTTCAACTAAAGGGTTTATATAGGGGTTATTTCGTGCCTACTAACCATAATCCTTATTAGAGTAAGAGTCCACTTTTTTTTAAATTCAAAAACTTTCTAAAACTCAGAAATCCAAACAGAAATTGACTCTGCTCGCTTTAGATCGCGGTGCTGAGGATCTGGCACCACGGCACTGGATTTCTAATTTGGGAGCCACGACCCATAGCTCTGGGCACCGCGGTGCTCAGCCCTATCACTAGCCCCACGCTTTTTTCTCGCTTCTTTCTTATCTTTGAGCCTCATTTCGTTTCCCCATCCGTGTTTCACACGCCCTAAACTTCTTCATACATTTCCCATACATTTTAGACTTCTTGTGATTCTCCTATTTGATATTCTTCTCAATTATTTTTCAAAAAAAATTGTTGAATCATCAAATCTCCATTAAGACTCCAAGAATTTAGGGGACATACAGATTCATTTACATTAGGCCCTTGCGAACATATAACTGACCCATGTGGGCTAAGCCCCAAGGATCACACGGCATGTGTGCACTATCTATAACTCAGACTGTGGACTCACTAGCCTACACTACGAGGTAAGTCTAGTTTTGATACCATTTATAATGGCCCGCTCTCACATAGTATGATATTACTGCAAAGTAGGTCTAACTTTGATACCATTTATAATGACATGCTCCTACACAGTATGATATTATCCTCTTTAGGTCTATGCTCTCACTATTTTGTTCTTGGATCTTCCTACAAGACCTTATATTATTTAAGAATGGAGCTCTACATATATAGCTTAGAAATATTTTTTGACTAGGCGATGTGGGAATCTTGCAGCTCACCATCACTTCATACATCTTGACTTTACTATCTATGACCTCAAGCATCTTACATCTTGGATGTTACATTCCTATTATGGGCACTTTTAGTAATTGATGGCAGTGGAAGAAAAGGTGTTCTGGTTATGTTTTCTTCTATTTTAAGAAAGAAATTAATGAGAAGGTTGTTATAGATCATTATCTTTGATACCATGTTAAAATAGTGAGATTTAAGGGGCAAAAAAGAAGAAAAAGAGAGTTGTATTTACTTTTTGTAAACTTTATTTTATTTATAAGATAGATTAACCAAATCATAAAATAAATGATACTAATAAGACTAAGAAAACTAATGTGACTTCAAGTAAAATAAACTAATTAGTATATTCTTAACCTTTCTGAATTAGATTTTCACATCAAGCAATATACCATAAATACTTCCACATACCTTCTTTTCTAGTACATTATATCAAGCATGCACATGTCAAATAAGAAGAAACTCCCAATATTCAAGGTCAAATAAAATAATAGCATTTTTTTTTTCAATACTGCTCTCATCCAGATGTCTAATTCTGACTGGAAGATTTGTCTTTACTAATGGAAAATCTAACTCGAACAGCATTCCATTGACTTCCTATTCGGTTAAAGGTTTTGGTTACAGAACTAAGAGATTATATTACTTTGTCTTTTAATACTTTTAATGAGATTGTTTAATATTGTGCATTTATAGTTTGACTGTTAGACTAAAGTTAAGAGCTTATACATGGATCACTTTGATATCAATACTTTATCCTCATAAACTTTGTTTGTAGACCAAGATGGCAGAAATTAGTACATCTGAATGGGTTGATCCCGCCCTTTCCATGATTCTAGAGGAAACCAAATCGATGGTGAGTATGATGGCACGACTGATAGAACGACAAGAGACACTAATCGAAGAAATTGCCCGTGGTCGTGATTCTGTAGAACATAGTGAGCATGAGGAAAAAGGTAATATGCTATGTTATGTTACATTTAAAATGAGTAACATTTCACTTCATTAATAGGAAAAAAAATGTAAAGAAGGGAAAAAAATTCTGTGCTACACCTCTTTCGATATGTTTCTTACTTGATTTTTTTTTTTTGAAGCATGAAAATGTTTACTGACCAAAGTTTGGATTATTTAGTTTCTCAGCAAAGTTTGACATAGTTTTGTTGTCACAGTTGATTATGAAAGTAGTTTTATCTTATGTTTATGAAAATTTCGGTGATTGAAATCATGACAGGTGAAATTTCTTCTGCACCATTTACGCAAAAGGATGACACAGAGACTCAAGTTATTGAAGAATTGCCTGGTATGTTATGCCATGTACTGTATTCCTTGTTTACATGCAGTTCTTAAGTAGTGATTTAAGTGAAGAACAATAAAAAAGGATAAAAGAAAAAAAAAAAAGCAACTTAATAAAGTGAAATGTTGAACACAAGGAAGAACATAACAAGCATAAAAGATCTTTGGGAATTTATAATGACATTTAACTTTATTAAATTGAAAAGAAAATGAAAAAGAAAGGGAATAAAACTCTATATCAGATTCTCAGCTAAGTTTGACATAGTTTGTTGTCATTCTTTATACAGATACTCCAGATTTTGAACAATTGCCTGGTACACTGTGCTACTACACTATATTTCATTTTTACTTAAATTCTTGGTAAGTAGCTTTTTTAATAGAATAAAAATATGAAGATAAATGAGGAGTAAAGTTCAATTCATAAAATATAGATTCAATGCCAAATTTAGTCTTACTAACCCTTTCATACTGCGAATTCTAAAATAATCCAAAGTTTCTTGAAATTGGCAAATGAGGCGCAAAACTAACGGAGTCCCAAGGGACATAGCCCCCAAACGCAAAAAAATTCTTAAATTAAATAATAAATTTTATAATTTTGTCCTTAAAAATAAAAATTATGTCTGATAATCTGGTCCATCCATAATAAAAATAAAATAATAAAATCTATTATTTATAATTAATGTCCCATCAACTCTCAACGATAACTTAATCTTTATTTTATCTCTTTTTGTTTAAATTTAATTATGTTTAGATCTTAATTATGCACTTCTTGAATATGATAAATCAACACAAATTTAACCAAAAATGGTGCTAAAAGTACCGGGATTCGCTTACTAGCAAATCAATTCATATAGATCTTAATTCAACAAATAGTGAAAGATAATTTACTCTTCAATGACTAAAGACATAAAAAAAACTTAGGAATGGGACATATCTTATAATTTAAAAGTTACTATTATATAATATCGCAGAAGCATAATAAGTCAAAATTAAACTTTTTATACTTAATTGTAATCATAAAATATGCTTATAATAAATTCTAACAGTATTTTTAATTATATAATTAATTAATATAAATATTTTATGTGCCTAACCATAAATCATGAATAAAAAGCAGAAGAAAGTATACAAAAATTATGTAATTCGACAACTTGCCTATATTTATAGCAGATTAATATCTCACTCTTTTATTATTAAATCACAAAGCACTCGCAAAATATAATTTACATGAAATAGCTCAAGAACTCACATAAAGAACTCTCTAAATTGCTCTCACTTGTAATCTAAGATTTTTCTCTCATTAAGAATCACAAACAAAATCACTAAGATTTATTATAATCAATAAAATATCACTAAAACTTCTTATGATGTATTTAAAAGCCAATAAAGATCCTTTACATAGGCCTTGAATATCTTAGTTATTCCGAAGCCCAGTGAGATTTGGTTTATGAAGTTCTATTTCACATAAGATACAAATTAGAATACTAATTTATAAAGTCTTATTTCACTTAGAACACAAAATCCTAGTTCACTTAGGATTAGGGGTGATTTTTATCAACTTTTTATAAATCCTCTCCTTAATTCAAAATCATCCACGAAGTACTCCAAATCTCTTATCCTTGCATCTTTGTTACCCTTATATAGTAGTTACTTTGGTTAAGTATTTGCATAGGATGAATTTAACTGGAGTAGTGGCATAGTCAATATATTAGCAGGATTTTTAGATGACACAATATTTGTTAGACTAATCTCACCACTTTGGACAATCCCTCGAATGTATTAGAGTTGCATATCAACGTATTTAGACCTCTTGTGAAACACTTGATGCTTGCTTAAATGTATGGCACTCTAACTATCACAATATACATTAGTGTTAACATCTTCAGTAACCATTACCTTAATGCATATGTCTTTCAACCACACAGCCTAATTAATAGTTTTACCTGTAGCTATGTACTCTACCTCTATAGTTGATAGTGCAATCGCATATTGCAGAATTGATCTCTAACACACACTACGCCTAAACACTATGAATGCGTAACCCAAAAAATAATCTTCTCTTATTTAGATCACGCGCATAATTTGAGTTGACATATCTTTTTACCATTTCATTCTTACTCTTAACTCTTTTATAAATCAATTCATGATCCAATGTTCCTTTGATATATCTCAAAATTTACTTCACTACAAGTTAGTGATCTTTTTTCGAATTCTCCATGTATCTATCCGCTATACTTATAGGCTGTGCTATGTTTGATCTTGTGTAAATCATTGCATATATGATGCTTCCCATAGCCCTTGCATACAATACTTTACTCATCTGTAATTTCTCCTCTTCAGATGTTAACGATTGTGCTACTGAAAGTTAAAAATGCATAGCTAAAAGAGTAGAGACTCACTTTACATTGGACATACCAAAGTTTTTAGGATCGTGAGTATATATTGCTATTATGACAAGAAGATAACATCTCCTATTTCTTTCTTAATATCCATACCTAATATCCTATTTGCTTCTTCTAAGTCCTTTATCTTAAACTCATCAATCAACTGTTTTTTAAGTTTTCTATATACAAAAGTAAATACATCATCCCACTACTCAATCTCTTCAAGTACATATATCTTGCTTTTACTAAATTCACAAGCCATCATATACTTATCGAATCTCTTATACATGTCTAGGTGATTGCTTAAACCCATATAATGACTTCTTTAATGGACACGTATGCTATCTTTTTTTGAACTCTATAAACCTTTACAGTTGTGCCATGTATATCATCTTTTCAAGCTTTCCATGTAGAAAAGCTATCTTTACATTTATATACTCTAGATGTAAATTAAGGTTTTCACACACAGCTAATAAAATCCTGACAGATGTGTGCTCGATGATGGGAGAGAAAATCTCATGAAAGTTTACTTCCTCTCTTTAATTAAAACTTTGTGTAACTAGCGTAACCTTGAATCTCGTAGGCTCTACTCTTGGTATCCATGCCCTTAACCTTGTACCCACTAGGTTGTTTTGAGGTCTATTCATCAACTCCTGTAGAAAGAATTTAAAGAAGAAAAACTTGTATATACATTGAAAGAAATCATATGAATATATAGGCAAGCTTCCACCTTTGTCTAGGTGGAAAGCTTGCCTTTACAACTAAAAAACATTCATTTTCACACTTCCCCTCAAACTGGAGCATATAAGTCATATGCGCCAAGCTTGTTACAAATAAAATCAATTCTAGGACCCCTTAGAGATTTAGTAAGAACATCTGCTAGTTGATCATTTGAGCTAACATAATTGGTGAAAATAATGCCGGATAGAATCTTTTCTCGAATAAAGTGACGATCAATCTCTATATGTTTTGTCCTTTCGTGAAACATTGGATTAGATGAAATGTGAAGGGCAGCTTGATTATCACAAAGTAACTTCATTTGTGAAATATCTACAAATTTCAATTCTTGGATTAAATATTTTAACCATATGAGTTCACATGTTGCTAAAGCTATTGCCTGATATTCTGCTTCTGCACTTGACCTAGCAACAACAGTTTGCTTTTTACTTTTCCAAGATACAAGATTTCTTCTAACAATAACACAATACCCAGTGGTAGAACGCTTATCTGATGGAGAACCTGCCTAATCGACATCTGAATATCCAACAATTTATGTATGACCCTTATTCTCATATAGCAAACCTTTACCTGGTGCATTCTTAATATATCGTAGGATTCAGATAACTCCATTTCAGTGGCTGTCACATGAAGACTGTAGGAACTGACTGACAACACTAACTGGGAAGGAAATATCAGGTTGTGTGATGGTGAGATAATTAAGTTTACCAACTAGTCTCCGACATCTCTTAAGATCTGCAATGGGCTCCCCCTGTCCAGGTAGAAGTTTAATGTTAAAGTCAATGGGAGTGTCTATGGGTTGGCAATCCATCATCCCTGTTTCTTGAAGAATGTCCAAAGCATACTTTCTTTGAGAAATAACAATTCTAGAGCTAGACTGAGCTACCCCAATACCAAGGAAATATCTGAGTAATCCCAAATCTTTGGTCTGAAAATGATCAAACAAGTGTTCTTTTAATTGCTTAATACCATTTTGATCACTGCTTCTGATGACAATATCATCAACATAGACTATCAGATATATGCATTGGCCTTGTAGTGTATGCTTATAGAAAACAGAATGATCTGACTAATATCGAATCATACCAAACTCCTAGAGAACAGTGCTGAAACGACCAAACCAAGCACGAAGAGATTGTTTTAAACTATATAATGAGCGACGAAGTTTACATACCAAACCAGACTCCCCCTGAGCAACAAAACTAGGTGGTTGCTCCATATAGATTTCTTTCTGAAGCTCACCATGGAGAAAGGCATTCTTAATGTCAAGCTGGTGCAAAGGCCACTGGCAAATAGCATTCATAGATAAGAACAATCGAACAAACGACATTTTAGCCACAGGAGAAAATGTATCAGAATAATCCAGGCCATAAGTCTGCGTGTATCCTTTGGCAACCAACCTTGCTTTCAATCGATCAACCTGACCATCGGGTCTAATCTTGACAGTATAAACCCAACAACAACCAACAGTGGAATGACTATGGGGTAGTTGGACTAACTCCCAAGTACCTTTATTGTGCAAAGCAGTCATTTTCTCAACCATTGCTTGACACCACCCAGGATGTGAAAGAGCATCACGAAGAGTGATAGGAACAGAAATAGAGGATAAAGTAGACAGAAATGCATAATATGGTGAAGACAATCTTTTTAACTAAGAAACTTGTAGATAGGATGAGGATTGCGAATGTAACGCATACCTTTTTGAATAGCATTGGGAAACTGGTCAACAGGTGGTAGGACCTCAGTAGGAGAGTGATTGGGAGCAGGAAGTGAGTCAATGGGCCCCTCAAGTGTCACATAAGTAGTAGCACTGTCATCACCTGCAGGAGAAAAAAGAATAGGACTCGCATGAGCCGGAGAGGGAAAATCCTCAGGATGAAGATTATTTTGGGGGACGAGAACAAGTTCAGTGTTGAACACATGAGGAGGAATAATAAAAGGAATTGGGAGAGCCTCTGTGAGTGATACATTTTCAGAAGTAGAGGAAGAAAAGAAAGGGGAAGACTAAAAAAAGTGATATAAGTATAAAGGAAATGATATCGGGTGTCAGGAGAATAACACTGAATCCTTTCTGAAGACGTGAGTAGCCAAGAAAAATACATTTGATGGATTGAGCGGATAATTTATCTTGACCATAAGAGAATACATGAACAAAATAAGTGCAACCAAAAACACGCGGCGGAAGAGAAAATAATGGTTGATCAGGATATAGAACAGAATGAGATACCTGATGTTGTAACACAGAGGAGGGCATTCGATTTATCAAAAAATAGACAATAAGAACAGCATCCGCGCAAAAACGGAGAGGAATATGATGATGTAGAAGTAAAGTGCGGGCAGTTTCAATGAGATGTCTGTTCTTATGTTTGACAACCCCATTTTGCTGTGGAGTATAGATACAAGAAGACTGATGTAAAATACCTGAGAAGACATAAATTTAGTAAAAGAAATAGAAAAATATTCACATGTATTATCACTACGTAATATACAAATAGTGGTAGAGAATTGTGTCTTAATTTCAGCACAGAAAGATTCAAAGATGAAAAATAATTCAGAACGATCTTTCATTAAAAATAACCAAGTGCAACGTGAATAATCATCAATAAATGTAACAAAATATTTAAAGCCTAAAACAGACAAACCGCAACTAGGACCTAAAATGTTTGAATGAACTAATTCAAAAGAGGACGTAGCCCGATTATTGACCTGCTTTGGAAATGATCCACGAGAGCGTTTTCTAAACTGACAAGACTCACAATTAAAAGATGATAAACGAGAGAGATCGGGAATTATTTTTTGAAGCTTGAACAAATGTGGGTGTCCCAAACGATTATGGAGAAGTGTTGGTGGTTCAGTAACAGTGCATGCGACAGTTGGTTGAGGAACACTCAAATGGTAGAGCCCCTGTGACTCACGACCTGTGCCAATCGTCTTTCCCGTACTGCGGTCTTATATAAGAACAGAGTCATTAACAAAAGTGATAGAATAGTTTAAATAACGGGTGAGTTTACTAACAGAGATAAGATTAAAAGAATATTGTGGGATATAAAGAACAGAGTCTAAAGGTATAGAAGGCCAAGGGAAAGCGCGACCAATTGCTTTAGCAATGGTTTTGGTTCCATTAGCTAAAGTGAAAAATGGTAATGACCTAGTCTCAGAAATACAAGAGAGTAATTGAAGGTTACCAGAAATATGGTCTGATGCACCAGAATCAAAGACCCATGGTCCATGAGAGGAAGGCTGAGTAAGGCAGGTGACATAATTACTAGTATTTGCAATGGAAGAAGTAGACTGCTGAGCTGCTTGGTATTTAAGATACCCCTCATAATCAGTACCAGTAATAAGCATGGAAGAACAATTATTCGAAGTGCTAGTTTGATTGGTATGAGCAAGATTAGTAGCTCGAAGAGGCCGTTCATGTAACTTGTAGCATTTTTCTCGAGTATGGCCCCAACGATGACAATAACTACACTTGGGGCAATTTTTGCTGCGATCGCCTTGATCTCCTTTGAAAGAGTTATGTGATTGAGATTGGGAGGCCAAGACAGAAGAGTCCATTGTAGGTGGTCCATGAATAGGACCTGGTGCAGAAACATGAAGGAGCCGAGCAAACACCTATCCATAGAAGGGATAGTTGTACTAGCAAGGATCTGATCTCGCATTGGTGAGAGCTCACAGCCAAGAGAAGCCAGAGTCAAAACTATAAAAAATTTATCCCTCTGTGTAAGGTCTTCGGCCACAGTCTTACCAATTGGTAAAAGTGAGTTGAATTCGGCTTTGAGGGATGCCATCCGTCCAAGAAATTCTGACATATCCATAACATGTTGTTTCAAATTGACAAGATTCGAGACAATAGAGTACAATTTTTGAATTTCATTTGTATATAACAGTTGAGCCTAATGCTAGATATCAAAACAAGTTTGGTAGGCCTTATAAATGGGATATAGTTGAGGATCAATGCTCTGCCATAATTGGTTACATAATAAAGCATCAATCTTTTTCCATTCAACTGTATTTTTATCTTGCAAATCTGTAATCTTAGTAACTAAATGGTCTTCTAAGCCATATCTCATACACCATAACTTACAGATGCAGCCCAAGAGGCATAATTACTCATTCCTACCAATTTTTCGGTTATGAAAGTAGGAAATGAGTTAAAAGATAAGGTATAACCTGTTTTGGAGCTTTCAATGGCCATATTGAATCAAAAACCGAATAAAGCAAGTTGATTGAAAGCAGAAATAACTTTTCGGTCACAAAGGGCGGTTTTCGGCTAGGTGACAGTAGCCGGCGACGGCGAGAGGATTTTGATAGGTATTGGATTTTCCAGCGATGTCTGAATTGACTGGAACTGGCAGTGAGGATTCACGCTCGTTGGAGGATAAGATCGGTGGTTTAGTGACATCGGCGGAGATGCGATGCGTGGTGGCACGTCCGACAGCCGATGAGTTCGCGACGGCTGAATTTAAGGTCAACAGCTTCGTCTGAGTTTGGTGACGCAAGCGATGAGACCTCACTCTCGTAAAAAAAAAAGAGGGTCGGCGGTTGCAGATTATCGAAAAGTTTACTGTTGCCGGCACATGGAGGTGCGTCCGGCGGGCAGTAAGAGTAGACGGCTGTAGATGTTATCTTCAACGTCTTCTGAGTACGTCGGCAGAAACTGTGTACGTCACTGGGAAATGCTACAGTCGCCGAATAATATTACTGTTCCGATGCGTAGAGGTGCGTTCGGTATTGCATCCTATAACGATTTCTCGGGTCTTATTGTGGATGACATTCTGAGATCACAGCCACCGAAAAAAAAGTGAACACGGTGGCCAAAAATTAAACAGTCAATGTTGCCAAAAAAATGGCCGGGCAGTTCGCCGAAAAATGAATAACATAAGTTAAAAGCCAAATGTTGGCTCTGATACCATATAGAAAGAATTTAGAGAAGAAAAACTTGTATATACATTGAAAGAAATCATATGAATATATAGGCAAGCTTCCATATTTGTCTAGGTGGAAAGCTTGCCTTTACAACTCAAAAACATTCATTTTCACAACTCCCAAGTATTATTCTTTTTTAGAGAACTAATCTTTTCTTTCATGGTCTATTGTCATCTTTCTCTATTCTCACTCTTCATAGCCTTTTTATATTTCTTAGGCTCATTAAACTCAAAATTGTGAATATAATTGAAAGGATGAGCAACCAAATCTACTTGTACATACCTAATTGATGGGTTAATCGTTCTCCTTAGCTAATCTTTGGCTAACTGGTACTCTTGAAGTTCCATCTTAGAAGTCTTAGTCTTACTTTAAGTGGACTTAGAGAAACTCATGGTATTCTTAATGTATCATCAAGGATCTTTTTATTGAAGTACTATTATAGGAGCATATCAAATTTACATTCAAGTTCCAATTCAACTTCAACTGATTCCGGTGTTAAATCCTCAATGAGCACAAGTTCTTTTTTCTCATCTTCTTATGAGGTTTTCAACATTGTTGTCTCATCGAATGTCACATCATGGCTTATGATACTCCTTGGTGGTGTTAACCATTTACACCGTACCTTGTATACTTTTACTCTTTCAGGATACTCTATGAATATCCCCTTCAATGCTTTAGATTCCAACTTGCTTTGCTTCACATGAATAAAAGTTAAGTGGCTAAATATTTTTAAGTGTTCATATATGTAAGGGTTGTTAGTCATCACCAAAGAGGGACTTCTATTGATCAAGTAAGTTGTAATCATTATAACTCACCCCAAAATGTCTTGGACATTTTTGCATTAATAAGTATGCATCTAACTTTTTCAAGTAGGGTTCTATTCATCCTCTCCACTATACCATTTGATTATGGTGTTAATCTTATTGTAAAATTCAAGGCCATTGTCAGTTCTTAGTATCTTTACCCTTTTCCTAGTCTGATTCTCAACAAGAATCTTCCAAGTCTTGAATGTATCAAATACTTGATCCTTACTCTTCAATACATAGACCTACAACTTCCGTAATAGTCATCAATTAAACTGAGAAAATACATAACCCCACTATGAGTCATTGTCTGAGCTGGTCCTCAAAGATTTGAGTATATGTAGTTAAGAGTCCCTTTAGTCTTATGCTCGTTGGTACTGAACCTCACTCTATGTACTTTCCCTAGCACACATATTCATAAAACTTTAATGGTTTGAACCTATCTTCACTAATCATCTTTTGACTAAATAACTCATTTAGATTTTTTTTTTAATCCTATATGTGCTACTCTAAAATGCCACAACTTGGTTTATATACTCTAATCATCTATAGGGGAATAATGCAAAATCACTTAATACCTTTCCCTTTAGCATATAAATACTTTTGTGCTTCTCACCTCTCATTACAGCCATGGAATCCTTTAATACTCTTAAAGCCCTTCGTTAATCCTTTTGGTCTAAAGTCCATAGTAAGATCAAGTTTCTCTTAAGGTCACAAATATACCTAACTTCTATCAACTCTCTTACTCGCTCATTGTGCAACCTAAGTTTAATACTACCAATTTTCATTATTTGACAAGCAACGTTATTACCTATCAACACCTTATCACCAATAATGAGCTGAAAAGTATACTTGTGTAGGCACATATGAAAAGTACAACCAAAATCTAAAATCCAATGTTTAGAATTCTTACTATCAGTAGTGACTAGAGTCTCTTGTGCTATTATCATAGGTAAGCACAGCATTCGTACTCTTATTATCTTTTAATTTCTTCTTCAAATAGTTCTTTATGAAATGCCCATTTTTTTTTATAATAATAACACTTTCTAGGGGTTTTGAACTTTGATTTTAAGCCCTATTGATCGAAAAAGTTTTCATAATTCCAACGAATTTTCTTTTGTGCTTTTGGATTTAAAAATTGCTAGAATCAGATCCTTTCAATTTCAATATCAAAAATATACTTACAAAGTTTTTCCAACTTATTGATTAGTATTAACTCTAGATCCTTGCCCCTAAGAAATGAATAAATACTTTCTACTTGAGCTCCATTATGTGCTATATTCCATTACACCCCAATAAAAAAGAGGATTCTAATAGAATAGAGCAAAGGATGTCGAGCCAAGAGCCCATTCATATAAAATCAAAAAGGGTGGATATAAAAAGAAATCCATGGCGGATCATGTCCTTTAAGTCCCACGTTGCTTTCTATCACATTATTTCAAACGAATTTTTACCATAACATTTCTCTAGTTTAGAACCAATATGTCTTTTTTATTTCTATCTCTATATGAGGATCTTACTTTTTACAGATAACCCTTTTATATTGCCCTTAATATACTTTCCTAATAGTTTTGAATTTAATGATGTTTTTACATTGCTTATCATTAAACTCTCTCTGCTGTAGAGTAATATATCAATAAAACTCTCATAACTCTTGGGAAGCTAAGTTAGCAGACTGATGGCCTTATCTTCATCCTCTATGTTGATGTTGATAGATTCAAGATCAATGATGATTGTGTTGAAGGTGTCTATATAGTCTTTCATCTATGTCCTCTTTGACATGGATAACTGATATAGCATTTTTTTTATATGCAATTCGTTGGTCAATGATTTTCTCAAATATATGAGGGTTAAACTTCTTCTAAAGACTAATCGCCATTATTTAATCTGCTACTTTCCTTAAGACTTCATCGCTCAATGATAGAACAAATGTACTCTGAGCCATTTCTTGAATGTCTCTTATTTCTACCTTAGCTTTAGATGACTTTGGCATCTTTTCTTGTTCACTAGATGAAGCTGCAGTCTCCTCTAATGCCGAGTGACTCACCAACACCTTTGCCTTTAACTTCCACAGATTGAAGTCATTTGTCACGTTAAATTTTTTTACCTTATATTTGGGTGTGGCCATGTCTTGATTTGAACTACACTCTGATACTAGTTTGTTAAAGCGGAAACAATAATTCCAAGTGTATAATGTAGGCACAAAACAATTTAGAATAAACTAGAGAAGAAAAGTAGGAGAAAGCACACAAAATTTATGTGGTTCGACAAATTGTCTACATCCACAGTGGATAAAGATCTCACCCTCTTATTATTGAATCACAAGGTACTCATAAAGTATAAATTTTATAAGAAAGAACTTAAAAACTCACAAAAAACTCTATAAATTGCTCTAATTTGTAATGTAATATTTTTCTCTCACTAAGAATTACTAAGAGTCACAAAGATTTTTTGTGATCACTAAAACTTCCTTTATGTATTTATATGTCAATTAAGACCCTTTATGTAGGCCTTGGATATCTAAGGTTATTCTTAAACTTAGTAGAATCTGGTTTTGGAAGCCCTATTTCATTTTGGATATAAATTAAGATACTACTTTGTGAAATTCTATTTTACTTAGGATACAAAATCTCAGTTCGCTTAGAATTAGGAACGACTTTTAAACAACTTTTTGCATAGGAGTTGAAATTTTGGGTTATAATTTTTTGTTTTAGAAATTTGGGGAAGGCTAGGCACATTATTTAGTTAGGGTTTATTTTATTTATATAAAATAAATTTTTAAACCTATCATAACATGCCACGTGTTTAATTATTATTATTTTTTTAAGTTTTATTTTTATTTACGTGCCACATGTCTTATTAAAATTGTGTCACTTGAACTTTAGTAAGGCAAGAATGTCATTGTACTGAAAAAAATGTCTTTTTTTATATCAAATTTAATGGAAATTAATTAATAAATTAAAACAAAATTGTCAATTTTTAAATATTTGGGATAAAGAAGAGAATTAACCCAAAATTTAGAAACAAAAATATTCTTATCCCAATAATTTATATTATTAAAACTGGTATGTATTATAAAATTTATATATAAATACTCAAATATTATAAAATTATTACTCACTGAAAAATTAAATAATATTTTAAATACCCAAACACATTTCTTATATTTTTATTAAAATATTCCTCTTATTTTCTTTTCTATTTTTCCCTCTCTTGATCTCCTTTTCTTTTTTCTTTTCTCTTCTTTTCCTTTCTTTTTTCCTTCTGCTCCCGTGAAGTCAATTAAAAGCAGCACTTGCAAATTAAATAACTAAATCCCCACTAATTTATTAATTCTCAAAACCATTTAGTCGTTGAGTCCCCCACGTGGCTTCCACTCCTTGAAGAATAATGCTTACGCATCCATTTTTATCATTATTCTATTGACTCTAATTATTACTAATCTCTAATTTGGCAATTGCGAACCACGTGTACTATACAGTATATACGGTTGCCAACAACGCGAATTCAAACGGGGTAAGTGGGAAAGACAAGCTATAGCCAGCCAAAAAGAAGTTGAATTCATCTTTACTTTATCCCTAATTTATTTCGATGTTCTAATATATTTGATATTTCTACGGGATTTCTGTACTAGACAACATGCATATATGGGTACCACTAATTTCATTCACAAAATTTGTTTTATTTCAAAATGACAGAGGAAATAAGAATTAGACGACTAAAATTGTATCAAGCTGCCCTAAAAGGCGATTGGGAGAGGGCTAAACGTATTTTTGAGGTACATCCAGATGATATGTATGTTGGGATCTCAAAAAGAAGAGACACTGCTCTTCACATTGCAGCCGCAGCAAACCATATTGATTTTGTGAAGAAACTTTTGGATATGACGGATGGAAATTATGTAGCTCTGATGAATGAAATTGGAAGTACAGCTTTTTCTTTCGCTGCTGCGACCGGAAACGTGGAACTTGCTAAGGTGATAATTGAAATAAACAGAGACATAGCAAGGATCCGAGATGCTGATGGAATGTTACCAATTGAAATGGCTGCATCGTTAGGCCATAAAGATATGGTAAACTTCCTTTATAAAGAAACTAAATATGACTGGAACGAAGTGGATCGCTTTGAATTTTTTATCACTTTGATAAACATCGATATGTATGGTAAGCCCCATTCTTTGTTCTTGTACAAATTGCTTTTGGTAATACATGTAATTTGACACAATTCATGCAAATGAAATTACTAACAGTATATGGAAAATGTTGAGTGTCTAATTATTGGGACATTGAACAGAAAGCGATCTCCTTTATTTGGCTTAAGTACGGATAAATAATGACCTTTTCTTTGGTGGAAAATAATTCATTAACTTGTTAGGGACATTACTATTGTGAAAACAACTTAATAGCTATAAATCAAATCTTTAGAGACTAGATTATACCTAAATCAAAAACCGATCTTTCTGTAATTCTTTTTACGCTTTTTTTTTTTTTTATAAACTTATTCCTATAATTGCTTGTATATATAAATTTATGATGAGTGTGAACATGTTTGTACCCAGACATTGCGCTGGACTTACTCAAGACTTCCCCGGAGTTAGCCACTGCTCGTGCTAGTAATAATGAGACAGCACTGCATGTCTTGGCTCGAAAGGATCTACTGTCTCCCAACCGAAAGCCAGCTGGATTTTTTAGAAGATGGTTCGATCTTGGTTAGTACCTCTGAACACTTGAACGTTTATCTTAACAATCTTGGTTATTTATTTCGCGTTTTTTAGTCTTACAATGTAAAGTTTCAGGTGCCAAAGATTTAGAAAATAAAAAGCTGCAAGCTGTCCGGTTAGTTGAACGCATTTGGAAACAAGTTATACGGTTGAGTGACTCGAAATTATCTTTACTAATTGCAAATCCTTGGCGTCTAATATTTGTTGCTGCTAAACAAGGAAACGTTGAGTTTTTATCCATACTTGTTCGTGAATATCCTGATTTGATATGGAAAGTTGATGGAGATGGTCATAGCATATTTCATATCGCTGTTATAAATCGTCAGGAGCACGTCTTCAAGCTAATATGTGACATAGGTTCAGTGAAGTATTTAATAGTCTCGTCCACAGACAAGCAAGGGAACAATATTTTGCATTTAGCTGGAATGTTGGCACCACCTGATCGTCTCAATACTGTGCCAGGAGCAGCTCTTCAATTGCAACGAGAGTTATTGTGGTTTGAGGTGAGATGTTTATCCACTATTCTAGAAATATATAGACACTTTATTTAATACGCAAATTACTAACTACTCATAAATTATTTTTATAAATTGATGTGTCAATTAATGCCAGTTATTTTATATTAAATAATAATAGAAATACAAATTAATTATACAAAAATACTAGCAAATCAAAATAACACATCTAAATGTAAAAAATTAAAATCAAATTAGTAAATGAAAACTGAATGATATTATAATACACAACATTTTGGAGCAAATCATCGAATTTATCCACTATTCTAGATATACATAGACACTTTATTTAATACATAATTACTAACTACTCATAAACTATTTTTACAAATTGATGTGTCAATTAATGTCAATTATTTTATATTAAATAAAAATAAAAATACAAATTAATTATACAAAAATACTAGACAAACCAAAATAACATATCTAAATGTAAAAAATTAAAATTAAATTAGTAAATGAAAACTGAGTGATATTATAATCAGCTCTCTAATATGATTCCCATTCAGTTTAGGATTTCTCTAGGTTGTCCAAAGCTATAAAAAGATTCTATATTAATTTGTAAATATATTACAACAATTACAAAGAGAGCAAATCTTTAGATTACAAGAGAGATCAATTGTGTGTCTTTTGCGAGAGCAATTGTGTGAGTGTTTTGTGAGATTTGAGTTCTTTTTTGTAAAATACATATTTTGTAATTGTCTTGTGATTCACTAATAAGCGTAGTGAGATTTTAATTTGTCATAAACGTAGGTAAATTATCGAATCACGTAAATTTAAGTGTACTTTTTTTTTACTTTCTTTCTCTTATTTATTTTTTTATTGCTTATTACTACATTATTTGCTTGGGTTTATTACTTTTGTTTCAACAACTGATAACATTTTTTGATTATTATACCTATGACTATATATATTTATATAAATAATTTGCGTATTTAATTTTAATCTTTCCTTCCTTAATGACGGCAAGTTTGAAAATCTTAACTGTAGGAAGTGAGTAAAGTTGTTCAATCAATGGATGGTGAAGCTAAAAACAAACAAGGGTTCACTCCTAGAGCTTTATTTGCGAAACAGCATGAGGAGTTAAGGGAAAAAGGTGAGACATGGTTGAAGGATACTGCAGCTACTTGCATGCTTGTGGCAGCACTTATTGCGATTGTGGCTTTTACCGCTGCTTTCGCGGTACCAGGTGGTTATAAAGAAGATGCAGGGGTTCCGTTTTTCCTTAGAAAAGTTTCCTTCAAGATTTTTGCTATATCAGATGCGGTATTGCTGGCATCCTCTATTATCTCGATATTACACTTCATATCCATTTTCACTTTGCAGCGTCCGCAAAACAATTTCCTTCGATCACCAACAAGAAGGTTAAAAATTGGGCTACTGGCACTTTTCATGTCAATAGCAGCAATGTTGGTAACGTTTTCTGTTACATTTTTCATTCTCTTCAATGAAGGAAGTATATGGACGGCTATTCTCATTACTGCAATTGCTGCATTGCCAATCATCCCGTTTATTAACCAAGAATATTTGCAACTCTATTATGATGTTGTGCTTTCGACCTATGCATCAGACTCTCTCTTCCACAGAGGTAAAAGTCATTTGAAAATCTTTTATGATGTTCTTCGTTCAACCTATGTATCAGATTCTCTCTTTCAGAAGGGTAAAAGTCGCCTTTTCGACAACTTAGAGGAAGCAAGTGAACATAAAAAGTCCAAGGAGTCGGATCTAGAGATTCATGTTTGAATCTTTGCTGTCCCATCACTATTTTCTTAATGTCAATTTAAGGATCTATGATGTAGGAAATCTTTTATTTTTTTATTTTATGTATTATTTATTTTAAGTAGGTTATTTTTCTTTAAGAGGTTATTGTTTTCTTTCAAATGGGCCCTGTTAGGAAGTATGGCCCAGTTGACATGCAATGCAAACCTATGCAATCTAGCTGAAATTAAGGCCAGACATGACTCATGGGCCATATTGTGCTTGCGTCGGGGAATGCCCACGTCTTGGTTTGGTGAGCCAGCCCACCAAATTTTTTATTTATTAATATTATTTTAGTTTTTATTTTTTTAATATAATTTTGTATCATTTATAAATTTTATAGTTTGTAAGAATCAAGTAAAAATTTAATTTCTTAACCACTCAACAAACTCAAATACTTGTCAAAAGCTAGCAACTTTAATATATATGAAAATTTCATATGTCAAGTACTAGCCCAATAACTAATTATTTTATTAAAATACTGTAAATATAAAAAACAAATTCAGTAAGAATTTTTTCTTTAAA
Source organism: Ailanthus altissimus (assembly GCA_946807835.1). NCBI lineage: Eukaryota > Viridiplantae > Streptophyta > Magnoliopsida > Sapindales > Simaroubaceae > Ailanthus > Ailanthus altissimus. The sequence goes on along the minus strand of OX327690.1, from coordinate 1,227,868 downwards.
AATTTAATCTAAAACATTATTTAGAATAATTCATTTATAATAATGGCAAATATAATTATAATCACAATTATGATAACAACAAATTGAAGTACAATATTTGCAATTACTATTAAAATTTAATGGTAATTATCATTATAATATATACCATTAGAGTAGTTGTAATTAGAATTACAATAGCTTATAAATCTATAATAATGAAGACTTGAAAAGTCTAATTTATTGGTATTGAACTACTCTTTAAATGTCAATTCACATAATGAATATATATCTCACTTCATGTAGAATAAAGTTCTAGTGATTCTCATGAAATTACTTACTCTTTTCACATGCATACAATTGAATGCATTAAGAAGAAAAAAATCACAATATACCATGCATAATAAAATGCATGCCTAGAGCCATTGAATAAAAGACATAAATAAAAACAAACAAATCTTGTTATTATTGTAGATCTCTTTATTCATCAAGCACGAAATTCTATCCTTAACTCCTAGAAATCTTGGTATATTGATGGATGCTTTACAATCACAGATCACAAACACAACGAATAGTAAACAAAGGCGTGTAAGAGTAAATTGTATTTAAGGATAGATTTTTGTCTCTCTGAGGCAATGTCCTAGTGTAATTAGGTTATATGACGGTCTAACCCCAATATTTAATAGCTTTAGTTCTGTATGGATGCACTCTCATGTAACAAAACTTTAGAACAACTCTTTTTACATTCACTTTTTTGCACCGTTGTACATTCTCACACATTCACTATGTATTCTTGTGCATCCATGCATCATTATGATCTCTTATGCACAAATTCACTATTATAATTTGTATATAGTCTTTCTTTTAGAACACAACTTTTCACATACACCTCTTGATTTATGATTTTTATATCACATTAAAATTTGATCGATCAGTGGTTCTAAATGGACCATCACCTTATACTAAAAGGTGTCATCAATAGTTATATTATTTCATATTTAATATAAAAAGATGCAAACTTATGAATAGTTACATATATAAATGAAAGGTTACAACTTTTCATGTCTGTGTATTTTAAAATCCATATGAAATATCCAACAAGAGTGACATTGGAGATCACAATAAAAAAAGTTACTTTATACAAGATACATTTGGATCTTTGGAGAGTAAAGTCACTATCCTTATCAAGTTAAGTCTAGGTAAAGACTTAACGGGATCAATGTTAAGTAATTGAGTGTTGGTTGAGGCATGGATAGATCATTGAAAGTTTCTTAAGAGATTTTGAATCAATGAGGGGTTATTAAAATTCGGTGATTCAAAATTGTGTTTGGATATAATTTTGAGATAGAGACCAATAAGGAGATAACACATAGTCGAAAGTGTGTTGAACGTACAAGAAATAGATGAAAACAAAAAGCCAAAAGCAAGAAGAGGCTCAAAATATGCAATGAAGAGTTTCTCAGCCTTGACGCCACAGTGCCAAAGTGGTTGGGCCGAGAACTTTTGAGAGTTTTCCGTTTTAAGCTGATTTAATTAGTTTGAATCAATTTTAGACTTCTTTTACATGTGAGTTCCTATTGTAACAAGAAATATGATTTTTAAGGATGTTTTGAAGTTTATATAAGGCTTTATAAACCCATTAGATTAGAAAGTATTGAAGAAATAACAATGGAGAGAATAGAGAGTTTAGAAAGCATTGGGTGCACAAGAGAGTGTCATATAGGGAATACTTGAATAATGTATGTGTAAAAGATTGTTGATTGACCTTTTAGAGAGCTCGTCTACTATTGCATTCCTTGGTAATCTCTTGTGAATAGATTTTTATTATCTGAGTAATAAAATAAGTTAAGATCGCGTGATTCACCATAAACATAAGTAGTTAGTGAATTATATAATTTTTGTGCCTTATATGTAATTATTTATTTGTCTTGTGTGTAGTTTTTTTATTCTTATTTGTTTATGAGCAAAATATCCCAACACTTTTTTTTTTTTGTTCTTCAAACATTGAGAATGAGGCTTAAATCTTCTCATCTTCTTCACTTTCTTGGTAACTTGTTCATGACACCAAATTTCTCTTAGCAAATATTCTTCTCAATTTGCAATCTCATGCATGATGACCTATTTTACCATAACTATAATACTTAACATTTCATCGCGTAGAATTTTTGAAACAATTAAGAACTCCTACTACACGCAAGGTCCTTTCCACTTTGAAATTCTCGTACTGCCAACCTTCCCCTTCGACAGCGCTCTACCACTTTTGTTAGCCTAATATATTTAGTATTGAAGAGTGTCTGTTCCGCTTTCTTTAAATAAACTCCTGGCATCTCCACATCGAGATTTTCCTGATTCACTAATATATTTTTCAAGTATATGACAGTTGGCTGATGCTCGTATCGCAGTAAATAAAATCACTATATTCAAGTTTTTAGTTAGTCTATCTAAAAGAAGAGATCATACAAAAAAATGCAACCGATTCTAAAACTACTAATGACGATCATTTGTCCTAATATTCTAACATTTATTTTAGATTCCAATATTAATTGATTATTTCACGAGATAGATTTCTCAAATGCAAATAGTATTGGCTTATACACATACGTTTTTGTTCAGGTAATTCAGGCTCTAGAATTTGTGGTCGTCGATCATTCTTCTTAGAAAAGAGCATTGCAAAAGCATTCCAAGTTTCTGTGAGTATCTCCTCATCTTTTATATACTCCAACATCTTCTCTTCAATTGTAGTCCTCAACACGAACATCACTTTTCCAGTTTCAACCATCCATTTCTTTAGCACATCAACATTTTCGGGTGGTATAGTATCATTACCACCAACTACTTCCCATAAGTCTTGTCCTTCGAGGTATGCAACTTTCCCAAACATGGTAATTATTGTTGTTAAGCTTCGTGATTCCAATTGTGGTAGTAGCTAAGTCAGCCATGGCGATTCTAATCTGGTGAAACAATGGCTCAACACTAGATATTCTCTGTTACACTAATATCAATTTCTAACACAATCGCTGACCATCTTATTGTACTCCTGAGAGCGCCCCAACAATAGTCCTTGAATATTTCTAAACTTCCAGCAACACTATAATATGATCCCTGACTGACGAGCTCACCCTTAGGATCATCCGCAGAAAATACAACTCCTTTTGTTAATCTAGCAAAAGAAACTTTTAAAAAATTATTCAAACTACCGACATTACTCGCATACTCATCACTTCGACTAGCTGGAGAAAACAATCTAGATTGTGCATGAGAGAGGCGAGACTAATTATAACAAAAACCATATGAAAAGACATCTAACATAGAATTTAATTTCCTCAATTTCTTTACTCAGTTTTTAAATTACTAAAGTTAAAAGCTATTATAAATTTCCAAAGATATTGTATGCATGGCATCGATTAAGTTACAGCCTTGATACTCTTTTGACTCTATATATAGTGAAAGACATAAATCACACCATAAGTAAAAACACATAAGATCAACATGTCAATAAAGATAAAGAAAATAAATCAATCAACAAGACACAAGATATACGTGGGTTGACCCAAAATTACTTAAGTTCACGGAGGATCCATCATCCGGCTTTTTTATTTTTGATATAGATTACTAAGTATATTCTTACATCATCAATAATTTCATAATACCCAAAGTATCTCCCATAGATCACCCCAATATCTCTCATAGAGATCCATAAGTATCTATCATTGATCACCGTAACTTTCCTATGACTTCTTAGTATCTCCTCATAAGAACGTTTTACAAGGAATACAAGCATAGCCCGCGCATCTAGGCCAAAATGATCTATGATGTTCATTTTATTCACTTAAGAACCAAAAAGAAAACACTCCTTAAAAAGTTACACCATAATGTACCACGTACTTAGTGCTTACTTAGTTCCTCTATTCTTTCTTATGGTTTACATTTTGAAACTTTAGATACTTATTTTTCTCTTATATTTAGAAGGGTTTATATAATGAATAAAATACCCATAGAAATCCTAAACCTAGTTGGAATATGGTGCTTACTTGTAAGAGTTCTAATTCCATTTAAAGAAGTCAATTAGCCAAAATAGAAAATATTTCAAGTTGCCGTATGAATAGTAATCGCGCTAACAATATCCATGAACAATACCCCGCAGATGTGTAAACAGTGCTACTGTGAACAGTATCTCATTCTTCTAGCTTTCAGTTTTGCTCCCATGTACACTTAATACTTGACTTCATAATAACTCTTCTCTTAATATTTATCTCAATTTTTTTTTATACAAAATTGTTGAATCATTAATTTCTAACAACCACGTTTTGTAGAATCATGACCTCGGGCAATTTTAGATGTGCCTTAACCATCTCTTTTGCTCGAAACAATTTCTCTTGAAAGATCAATTATTAAAATGATTTTCTCATTATTCAAAATGTTATTAAATTTTGAAATGTGAAAAATTTGTGAGTTATTTTATTTGAAAATAAAAACAATACTATATATAAAAACAGGGGAAATGACTATTAATCCTTGTAAGATTACCATTTTACCTTATTGGTCCTTACTGATACTACGAATCCGTTAAAAATTAATTTTTTTTTGTGCTTTTACTATAATATGCTTGATTTCAGATTCAAATTGACTTGGTTGAAGAGTATGAAATACAAAAATACCCTTAATTAATTAGTATGAAAAAAATTACGTGTATGTACCAAAATACCCTCAAAGAAATGAACAAAACAAAATTTATGTATATGTATCGAAATACCCTCAAATAATTGAACAAGATAAACTTAGAGACCATGAAATTATATAAACACCCTTATTTCAGTGAGTAAGACAAAAAAAAAAAAAAAGAATGTATCTTTAGTATTAAAATACTTCTATTTAGATCTAATAAATTTTTAGTATTAAAATATTTTTATTTGCTTTTTCCAAAAATATACAACACAAAGGAAAAAGAAAAAAATACAAAGAATATAAAGCATAACATTATTATCACTAAACGCACAAAAAAAAGGAAAAGAAAAAACCATAATACACATTGTAATATAATTTTAATTACAAATTAATTATATAAATTAAATTTATCATTTTATCATGATATAATTGAAATTATCTAATATAGTTATATAATTTGAACAAGATATAATTTCAAATAATTATTTAATATAATCTAACATGATATAATATAATTACAAATAAAAAATATAAAAATAATTGAACTCATATGAATTAACAGAAGTAAATAAACTGGTAGAAATGAAAACTGAAGTGGGTTAGAGAGGTCGGTTTTATGGACTGGCATTTGGTTAGTGAGGCTGATTTCATGGAGTGGTTTTGGGTTAAAGAAGATGGTTTCATGGACAGTGGTTTTAGATGGGGATTGATTTTGGGGGAAGATGGTTTTGGAGAAAAATAAAAGTTTTTAATACTTTTTTGAAAAGTAAATATGATGGTCAAAGTAGATTTTTGCCCTTCAAAAATCAATTTCTAACAGATCCGTCGTAACGACAGGAACTTTTTGGCATAAACAATTTTTTAGGGAATAATAAAGTAAAATGGCAATCTGACATAGATTAAATAGTCATTTTTCTTAAAAGCAATACTGCATCTTTAATGATAATGAATTAAAATTAGAAGATTAAATAGTCCTTTCTCTTTTTTATTTGTCTTCGGAGATTTCACCTTTCCAAACTTACAAATACAATTAAGTTTTTAGCACGAGGGCTCAAAGTTGGTCGAGTTCGTTCAAATCTCACATTTTTACTTAAGTTCGAATTCTCCCTTTTTTTTAGATGGTGTGTGAAAAATAAATATATTGTAATTTTCTTAAAAAAATACAATTAAGATTTGATTTTAAAAAATAGATATAAAATTGCTGAAAAGAAAGGAAGAGAAACCAAGGATGAAGAACTTTAGCGGATATATAAGAAAATAGGGCGAGGGGAGAGAGCATCAAGTAAATGTTTACATTTCAAACTTGCAGGGTGAGTGTAGTGAGAAAAATAAGTGCTTTGAATGAATTTTTGAATCTTTTTCTGTTATTTCCTGTTGCAGATAAGAAACAGAATTGTGAATTCAAATAGCCAAACATACCTTTTTATTTAGGTGACGATGTTAGTACGAATAATATAACCAGAAGTGAGAACTCCACAAGAACGTTTAAAACAAAATGGGGGCTCACAAAATAGGGAAAATAAAATTGTTGAGTTTCAAGAGTTTACCTCTTTATATACGTGGGGATTCCGATCTGCAGCTCCGAAGGAAAATGTGAAAAGAGAAGCCTGAAGAAGTAGAAGAAATAACAATGAAAGCCATGAGAATAATGGAGCTCAAGCTGAGAAGAGTAACAAAGCAATAACAATGTCGACTTGAAGTAGAGGAAATAACAATGAAAGCCATTAACAAAGCAATAAATCAAATAACGGTGTCCTCAGAACAAATTTGTGTAATTTTCAAAAGGGGTCGGTTGTATGGAGACATCTCATACATGCTAATGTTTTTACTTCATCTTTTTTAACAGTTATAAGTAATTATAATTGGTACATATCAATGTCGACTTTTCTTTTATTGGTTTTTTTTGAAGACAACACTAAGATGTTTGCAAAAAAAAAAAAAAAAATTAACCTCGTTTCGTTAATAAATCTAAATAAGGACTTTCACAATGTGATGCTAGTAATAATGTAATTTAATAGTGTGTTTTTCAAATTTCTAACAATTCAATTTAGAGGAATTCTATGTAATGCAAATTCTCCCTAACGGGATCGCAAATTCTCCCTAACTAAGGGATCTGATTTTTGTTCGTTCAGCGAACTCTAGTATCTAGTATCAAATTATGGATGACATCGAAGCCCTATGGAACTCCTTCTTAATTGATAATTCTCATAACGAAGAGGTCTTCGAGATCCCGGAAGCTGTGGTTAAGAGACACCGTTCAGCAGCCAAATTTGGCCTGTTTATCAAGATCATGACAAGAAAAAACTATCAACGAGATGCTTTCCAAAGCATAATGCGAAGTCTACGGCGACCTACTGGAGAATTGAGATTCTGATGGCTAGGCGATGACATCTTCCTGTGTGAGTTCTCCTTAGAAGACAACCGAAAAAAGGTGTTAAGAACCAAACCTTGGAATTTCAACAAATTTCTAATTGCCATGGAACCAACCGTGGATGAAGGTCCTACTGTCAACCCCACATTCCATTGTGTCTCGTTTTGGATCCAAGTACACAATGTTCTAATTGTTCATATGAATGTCGAGACAGCTGAATTAATTGGAAATAGGATTGGGAAATTCCTAGATGTAGATGTCGATAATTCTAGATCATGCATAGGGAGGTTTATGCGCATTCGAGTTAAAATACACCTCGACCAACCACTACGGAAAGGAATATTTCTTAAACTTGGCTAAATTAAACACCTAATTTGGATAGACTTCAAATATGAAAAACTTCTGAAATTCTGCACTCTCTGCGACTTCCTAGACCATAGCTACAGAAAGTGTTTACAATCACACCCAACTGTCTACATTAAGGGACACACATAAGAATAACACTCATAACAATAGCTATGGAGGTTCGAAAAGAGATCCCCGTAGAGATAAAGAGGATAATAATGCTGCGCAGAGGGTGACTGTAGCTGCTGAATCCCGAGCGGCGAGTGCAGAAAAGAATGGGGCTCTGCAAGGGGCTGTGAGGGGATACCAGAAACCTTGGTTTGACAGTAAATGTGCTCTCCACCACTAAGGGGTGCATAACAGCAAATGGGAGCATGCATCCTTACAGGAATGGTCCCCTAAATGCTTACGAGCCGATCACCCCTCATGGTTCTATCTACCCCTCGAGAAGCCTTCGCTAGGGTGATCCCCTATCCATATTTCTGTTCCTTATTTGTGCAGAGGGTCTTTCTTCCCGCCTAAAGTTCGCAGAACAATGAGGTGATATACAGGGGCTACAATTGGGGAATTAAAGGCCTACAATTTCCCACTTACTTTTTTATCGATGATAGCCTCTTATTTACTAGGGCCTCTTTAAACAATTGCATCTCGGTAAAAGACATTTTGAGTTCTTATGAGCATGCTTCTGGACAACTAATCAATAACCAGAAGTCTGCTGTTTGCTTTGGTAAGTCTATATCAGGGGCGGTTGCTGATAAGGGCAAATTTGTCATATATTTTCTCATGTTTTTATTATTGATATTTTATGGTTTTATGAGAATAAATGGATATTTATGTGTATTATTGTTATTTATAGGGACTTGAACGAAATTTAAAGAAAGAACGCAAAAGGAGCGAAAACAGGGACTAAAATGTAAAGTTTTCAAAGTATGTGTCCATCGCCCCAGCGCCACAAGAATTTTCGCCCCAGCGCTGAAATAGTGATCGAAATAAGAAAAATGACCTGCTTAAGTCGCGTATAGTGCCCCAGCGCCAGACAGTCACCGCCCCAGCGACGGGACAGCGCCCCAGCGCCAAGATCCCACCGCTCCAACGGTAATAGCTTTTTCACGCGTCGCCCCAGCGACAGATGCATAGCGTGCCAGCGGTAGTGCGAGTCCTAGTCCGACGAGAATTGAGATTTTCAAGCTCATATCAATCCCTATATAAAGTCACTCGTTCCCAACCTTCAAGAGGGAATCCAAGACGACCCAAGAGCACCAAGAATACAGAGCACGAGTCTTGGAGAGCAATAGGAGCTTAATTGAAGCAACTTTAGAGAGAGAATCGAAGACGTTCTTCGGCATCAAGAGTTCCTAGGCAGCGCAATTAAGAGCAATTCGACGTCTATATCGGTTTGCTAATAATTGTATCATGATTTATAATTATTTTTACTGCTGTTCTCTTGTAGCCATGAGCTAACTTATTTTCTAGGGTTAATATTTGAACTCAATATGTGCACTTAAATTGCCATATCTTTTTAGTATTTAATAAACTTAGTCATTTATTATTTAAATTACTTGTGTTTAATGCTTCAATATATCTGGCCAATATATGGTGAATGAATTGGTAATATTTTGATAAACTTGGAAAAGGAATCATAATATTTAGACCTAAGTAATTTGATGCATGATTGTAGAGTAACATTCAATATTGCATATGCAAGTTTCAATTTAGGATAGGAATATACCTAATTGGCATGTATGATCAATAAGACCTAATATTAATGAATCTTAATTTATTACAAGTACCATAGGAATATAGGTATTTGGTAAATTAAGGTATACTTGCATGACCTTGGAAGAGGCTTGTGAATACATTAGTGTCTTGATCAATAATAAAGACTAAGTGAGTTAAATATTAGAGGGTTAATCATTAAAAAGCATATTGAGAGATAATATTAATCCTAGGTTTTCTCTACATTGCTATCACCTAAGTTTCTTTTATATTGTGTTTTGCTTTTATATTTCTTACATTCATTCTTAGATTTTTATTTTTCTGAATAATTATTAGGAAGATATAATTTTAGTAATTGGTTAAAAAGAAAAAATTATCCCTGTGGGTTCGACATCCGACTTATTTAGTCTCTTTATTACTTGCATACGATAGTGTATACTTGCACTTAATTTATGATATAGAAATATCTGCTTAGGTCACCATTTGCTTGGGGGTGACCCAAGTCCCCCACCATAGTAAATACCTGGGGCTCCCTTGTATTACCAACAAAAATAAACAGAACCTATTTGTTATTATTAAAGACAAAGTGTAGAGTTAATTGAAGGGTTGGAAGAGACATCTTTTTTCAGCTAGGGGTCAGGAGATCCTTATTAAAGCAGTTATCCAAGCCATACCGACATATATCATGAACTTGTTTAGGCTTCTAAAAAGCCTCATCAATGAGATTCATAGGCTCTGTGCTAGGTTTTTTTGAGGCGGTGATGAGTGCTCCAAGAAGATCCATTGGTGTTCGTGGGATGTGTTGTGCTACTACAAGAGGGATGAAGGGATGGGTTTTAGAGACCTAGCTTCCTTTAACCAAGCAATCCTCGCCAAGCAAGGATGAAGAGTAATCGCCTTCCCAAACTCTTTGGTGGCCAAAACTCTTTGAAGCCTTTATTTCCCTAACTCTTCTCTCTTGCAGGTACAATCTAGACAATCTGATTCACAGGTCTGGAAAAGTATTCTTTGGGGCAGAGACTTACTAAAAAAGGGACTACGCTGGCGTATTGGTGTTGGAATGACTGTATCAATCTATTATGACCAATGGCTCCCTCAACCGCTATCCTTTAAACCCTCATTCCCCCACAAATTGCTAGAGCATTCACTAGTTGCTGAGTTACTCACACATGCGGGTTCATGGAATTTTGAATTGGTTCGGGACTATTTTCCTCCCGAAGAAAGTGACTTAATCCTCAGTATCCCTCGCTCTCGATGTTGGGAACAACCTGACTCAGTTACATGGCATTTTGACAAGCTCGGGCAGTATACTATTAAAAGTGAGTATCAGCTATCTCATGCTTCTGACCAAGCTTCATCCAATAATAATAATGTTGATTCTAGAACCTGGTGGCAATACATGTGGAGGTTGAAGATTCTAACCAAAATAAAGCATTTTGTTTGGAGAATTACCTATGGTTGGATCCCTACCTTTGCAAATATTAAGAAGCACCATGTGCCTATTGATGAGTCTTGCAATCGCTGTGCTAAAGGTGTTGAAAACTCTATTTATGCAGTATAGTTGTGTGATGCACTAAAAAAGGTACGCCAGGCTTGCCCCTTTTTGCTTGGTATAAATATTTGCCACAATACTACTTTTTTGGATCTCCTAATGGTATGCAAAGCGAGCTTAGCTGTAATTGATATTGAGATACTACTAATTATGTGTGTGGAGATTATGGTATATCAGAAACAAATTTGTCATAGAAAAGAAAGTGATACTGGTGGATGATGTTCTTAATTGGGCTAAATGTTATTGGTATGAGTTCGTATCTTATTGCATAGACAAAGTTGATGCCACTAGTAATCCAAGTTGTAGTTGGCTAGCCCCAAGACTGGGCTTTATAAAACTCAACATTAATGCCAGTCTTTCCCCTAAGCACCTCAAGGCTGGGTTAGGAGCGGTCCTGCATGATAACTATAGAGCTTTACTCGCCTCTTCATCCTCTCCACTTAAGGCAAAACCCTCAGTGGACATTTTAGAAGCATTGGCAATTCTCCGAGGTCTTAACCTAGCTAGAACACTGGGCTTATTAGCTATTAAAGTCGAATCTGATGCAGCTGCATTATTTTTTACATCAACAATCACACCCACTCCTTCTCAAAACTTGGTTTGGTGCTTCATAATATTAGAACAATCTCGTCATGTTTTAACTTTTGCTCTTTCAGTTATTCACATTGGTCCACTAATAAAGTGGCGCATGAACTAGCACACCTTGTTCTAAATATAGTTTTTGATACTATTTGGTTGGGAAAAGTCCCAATACATTGTGAACGTTTTGTACTTGAAATTTTTTCCTCCATTTAAGTTAAATTACACGACTTAATTATTATAAAAAAATAAATAATGTAATTTAATAATATTTCAATTTTATCATTATTTTTATTCTGAAAAACTTGACCAGAACAAAAATATTCTATTAAATAAAAAACCTCAATTGACCAAAAAAAAAAAAATCTTTATCTATGTAGGCATCGCAACTTTTTTACAGGAAATTTAGACAGATTGTCTAAAGCTCCATTATTCAGAAAAGCCCTCCCAAAAATTTGTATGCATTTATAAAAAATATACGAAGGTTTATCTCTCTTGTTAAACTCTTTACATAGGAACGATATCCCGTCTCAATAGGTCAAACAGTTATCTTTAATTATAAAAATGATTTTTTTTATTTTAGTGTTATTATATATCTTTATTAGATAAACTTTTAGGTTCAAACATCTGTCAATAAATTTATATTGTATTATTTCAATAATTTTTTATTTATATAATAATATACTTTATAATATTTTAATTTATTTAATAATATTAAAATAATTAAAAAAAAGACTTTTAAAATTTAGAATCATGTCTAAAACAACTTTTTTAAAACAAAAAAATCTTAAATATAAATATCTGATTGTTATATCGATTTATATATTTTGCTTTACTGAAGTTATTTAATAAAGCAGGCCTACGACAGAGTAATGTTTTTTTGGGTACATATCACAGTATCTTTTTGTAAGGTGACGTCCCAAAAGTCCACAATTTTTCTTCATTTTATTCTTTTTTTTCAATTTAAGTTTATATCTTTAATAAGATCTCAAGAGGAGGGAAGTCCTTCAATACAAGGTGTTCAAATTAGTATGGGACTTTCTTAAACCAAACAGTTTCAGAAGTCAGATTTAGAGCCAAGTGTGCCAATTCATAGGCCACCCGGTTGGTGGACCGATGAGAATAGGAAAAGAAGCAAAAATTGAAAGATGTAGATAAGATTTTAATATCGTACAATATCAAATCAAATTCAGAAATGAGTGGGAAACGGTATTGATGTCATGAATAACACCAGTAGCATCAGAAGCAACTTCAATAGTAGATAAGCTCAACAGTCTAGCGAAATGAAGACTTTGAAGTATTGCCGTTACTTCAAGGGTGGCCACTAAGGGTTTTGCATTCATCAGAATAGACGAATATGCCAAGATAGCCCTATAGTGGTCACACAAAATTACACCTAAACCAGCCTTTGGGTGCTTTGAGGAGAGACTAGCATCAGTGTTGACTTTTATAAAACCCAACCTAGGTGCTATCCATCTAATACTTGGTTCACACTTGGTTTCAATCTTTCTTTTTGAAGTAGACATGAACTCATGCCAATAACACTTGGACCAATTATGCACCTCATCAACCAGCATTGCTTTCTTTTCTATAACGAATTGGTTTCTAACAAACCATAGTCTCCAAAATATGATTAATAGCACCTCCAAATTCATTATAGATAAGCTCGCCTTGCATTCCATAAGAAGATCAAGGATATGTGTATTATGGGAAATACTAATGCCGTTTAAGAAGGAGCTGGCCTAGCGTACCATTTTCAGTATGTCACATAGCCATAATGCGTGGATGGAGTTTTTAGCTCCCTTAGCACATCAGCTACAATGCTCATTAATAGGGACATGGTGCCTTTTAAGGTTTACAAAAGCCGGGATCCAACCATGTATAAGTCTCCAAGCAAATTGTTTGATTTTAGGGGGAATCTTCAGGCACCACAAGTGTTGTCACCAGGATTGTGATTCGGTATTATCTTTACTAGGTGATGCTTGGTTTGGAAAATAAGAAAGCCAATATCCACTCTTTATAGAGTGGAGAGCGCGGGATGCTGAGTATATATCTATCAAAATACCATATAACTAAGTCAGTCGGTCTTTCCTAAGATGGAGAGCGCGGGATGCTGAGTATTAAATCACATTCTTCAATTGGAAAAGAGTCACGAACTAACTCACCGTTTCATGCTCAAAATGGGAGTAGTAGTTCTATCACTAATAAATGCTCAGGCAAATAATGGGGGATGTGTCATGGCACTGCTGCACTGATACGATATTGTCCACTTTGGGCCTTAATAAGCCCTCACAATTTTGTTCCTGAGATGCCCATACACCCTAAAAGGCCTCGTACCAATGAAGGTAGCCCACCCCTTATAAACCCAGCATCTCTCCCGTGCTTTATCGATGTGGGATTTGCCTAAGAGTGTATTCACCCCCCTCATTCGGGACTCAGTGTCCTCACTGAGGTTTGCCCCACCACCATTCAAGAGGACACACGGAGCTGCTCTGATACCATCTGTCATGGCACTATTGTACTGGCACGATATTGTCCGCTTTGGGCCCCACTAGGCCCTCATAGTTTTGTTCCTAGGATGCCCATACACTCTAAATTAACTTTATTAATTACAAGGATTTTTTGTGGTCTTAATATTGATTTTTGGCCAATAGATTAAAAGCAGACATGAAGAAAGATAAAGCACACTTGACATAAAAGATAAAACAGTAGTCAGTCTCTCTTTGATGTGATAGAGCGGCATAAATCTAGTTTCTGTGAAAAATAGAAAGAGCAATGTAGGTCAAAATAAGTCTTCATGATCGCTTTCATCTATGTCGTATCCGTGAGAGAGAAACTTATAGAGTTGTTGTTCCCATATATTGAATGAGGGCTCTGGCTGAGTGGAAGGTGGGTCTACCATATCTTGATCTATTGTAGGTGAGCTGGTCTGGATGAGGGATGTATTAGCTTCCTCTTGGATTTGGGTGTCGGTTGGATAAGGTTGGGAGTCTTGAAAGATTGGGTTGGTGTTGGTCAAGTTCTGTCGGGACAACTAACTGAGATTGGGTAGGTTCTATCGGGACAGCTAGCTGAGGCCATTGGTGAAGGTTATCCATTTCTTATCTGTATATGGCATAATAAGTCATGTTTGGGATATGGTGATGGTGGGTAGAGTAATCTGTATTTCTGTGATGTGAAAGATGATGTTTTTGTCTTTGTTGGGATTTGTGTAAATTGGAAAAATTTAGTTCTTCTGCAAAGTCATCTTCAACCTGTTCCTAAGGCACAGCATCTTCTGGGGAGATCCAAACAGACGGAGGAATTATTTTTCCTGAGCAAGAATTCTTTCAAGTTCTCTCTTTTGTTTGATTACTTCTTCAAGCTAGAGCTTAATTGATCCGTTTAGTGAAAAGGTAAAGGTGAAGTAATCCTTGACAGTGGGGTAATAATGGATTTCAAGATCTGAAATAATCATACCCTTTCGTTGAAGAAGTAAAACAGACCAAAGATGTTGTCTGGGGACTGTAGCATTTGTATTATTTGCAATCATGTGTTGAAATTTAGTTATCTACCATGTCTTTGGGTAAAACCATTGGAGAAAAATCAGGGCTGGATGATCTTCATCACATTTTCTTAATTTTTGTAGGGTTCTAAGTAATGGGAATTCCATGGCGATTGAATACAAATCCAACAGGTGCCATAACAAGTAAAGGACAGGTTTGAACCATTGGAAAAATGGGCAAAAAGAGTGCAGATGAAAGAAAGGGTATTTCAAGTTGAACAAAGGGCCACCAAGAACTGTAAGGCCGTGTTCTTAGACTGCCAAGATGGCATAGTGTCTGATGAATTCTTTGGCACAGGAATGGAGTGTTCTGGTTCTGATTAGGTCTGAAAATTATGGTGGAGTAAAAGGAACAGGAGGAGTTATGATAATGGGATTCATTATGAAGATTTTTAAGAGGGTTGGTTTTCTTTATTGCTAGAAAAGTGATTATGAGGTTTAGGCTATTTATAGAGTTTCGTGAAAGAAAATCAGTAATCGTTTGGTCATTTTCTTTTACGTGGATGACGTTAAAGGAATAGTTGAAAAACCATATTTGCCATCGCAATAATTGTGCTAGTGGAATCTTTTCTGTTTGAAACTGAGCATATTAGAAAAAGCAGACATGTCAATCTCAATAAGAAAATGATGTCCAATAAGGTGGACTATTTTTTTTTAAAGAGTTAAAGTAAGAGATATAATGTTGAGATTTATAGTTTAAGAATCAATTGAACTAAAGGTCTTTTTATTGAAGTTAATTTTTTTGATCATTTAAGATAATGCCTTCAACATTCTGATTTGAATGACAACTTAGTTGCGTAGAAATGCTACATTATTTTTTTTATTTTGAGAATGATATCAAGGTAGTGAATGATATTATGACATATGAGTATATATTGAAGGGATTAAAATTTTCAGAGGAGTTAAGAATTTTATTTAAGAGATTAGTATGAGTATTCTACATCTATGTTATTCTTTAATGAATAAAAGGTGAAGTGTATAGATGCCCATTAAATATTGAACGAATGGGAGAAAAGAATAAAAATATGTGTGTCTTAATTTTATAAATCCATAATGTGTGTCATGTATTTATTTTATGGATATATGTTTCATACTCCTCTCACATACTAAGCTATAAGCCAACTTAGAGATAATCTAACATGTGAATGAGTGTTTATTAACATTTTGGACCACAATGAGCAAATCCTATATACCAAGAAGAAATGAGATATAAGTATCCTCATATGTTTGCTTAAGTCATGAATTTCGAGGACGAAATTCTTATAAAGAGGGGAGAATTGTAGTAACCAGTATCCACAACCGGTAAGAATAAGTATTTTTATATATATAAATATACGTATTTTAATTGTATGTGGGCGATACTTGATTTATGTATTGTTATTAGTAGTATTTGTATAGGTTTTAGGACATACTATTAGCATTGGGTTTATTTACAAGACTTTAGATTTATTTTAGGGACCAAATTGTAATACTTTGAAAGTTTTGGGAGAAAATTCGTAAATACCAAAAATATTAGCCTCTTAGTATAAAAATACACTTTTGAACCTTAATTTACCCATTTTTAGGTCGAGCTATCCCTTTTGAGAGAGAGAAATAGAGGGGAGAGAAAGAGAAGAAGTTGGAATTTTGGATTTTAAGAGGTATATCACAACTATTTCTCAATTTATTGGTGTTAATTAAGTTAATTTCTTTAAGTTTTGATTTTTAAAAATATGTATAATTGAGTATTTGATGTGTATTTCGTAAGATATTGTGAAGATTGATGATGATCTATAAGATAGCTTGATAAATCATGATGAATTGTACAATTTCTGCTTGATAGTCTCTGGATCCAGGAATTTTATAAAAGTTCTTTGGCTTGGACAGGGCATTTAGTACATGTCTCTATTCCTGGATCTAGGAGAGAATATGTTCGATGGAATAATTTCTTAGATGTATTACCGCATCCAGGAATCTATACGGGGAATGAATGAATATTCCCCAAACCCCCTTAACAATCCCCCACCGGTGGTGAATCAGAGCAGAGAGAGATTGTTGTGATTCGATTCTGGTTTTTTAATTTTAAGTATATGAAATTAGACATGTTTAGGATCATCTGAGACTTTGAATCAATTAAAAATTGTAAAAATAGAATTTTTAGTAAATTTACCAAAATGACCCTAAAATTCTAAAACTTTCCTGTGTAAACAGTATGATACAGTGGAAAAACAATTTTGACCTGCTGAATGATATTTAAAAATTATGAATTTATGGAATATGATAAGTTTATATGTCTAATGTGATATACTCAGAATTGAGAATTTAGATCAATATGGTTGAAGTGTTATGAGTTTCTAAAGTGTATCAGCTCATTGTAGTATTTGATTAACAGATTTTTAAAGCTATGGAATAAAATAATTTTAAAATACTTTTGGCAGTGATTTTAAAGTGAAATATTTATCATGGATTGAGATATGTGTCAATAGTATTTTGGTGGTGTTTGTATAATTTTTGAGTTAGTATATGATTTTATAAAAGTAGGAGATTGAATACTGTTCAATAAATATCTTGATCCTGTCAGGATAATAGTTTGGATTTGATGGTGTTTATGGAATAGATTGTGTAGGAATTATGATATAATATTCATATATAAGAAGGATATATGAGTCAAGATTGGTATATTCTGATTTTGGAGTAATTGGACATCATTTAATGTATTAGAAAATGTTGTTAAGTGTAAGTGATCAGAATGAAAGGTTTTGAGAAACTAAGTATTTAGACTAATTTAATGTGATAAATGTATTGTGTATAATTTTGTAAGCTATTTAAATTATTTTGTGTGAATTGTGAGGCTTATGAAAGGATTAATCTCCATTGATAGGTTAAGGAGAATTAAGTCTTGTACCTTGTACCCGAAATCATAATAAACATAATAATTGTCTATGTATGATATTTTAAATGTGCTTAGAAATATGTTTATATTATGTCAAAGTATATTTGATATGAAGTGTGAAAGAAATATGTTTATGAATGTGAGCATTGACATTGAGCATGGACATACATGTGTTTTTAAAAGTGAGCTTTCAAAATAAGATGTGTTTAACAAAGAAAGCTTTCGAAGTGTAATATGTCTATGAGAAATATTTTGTATTTTGAGGGTACTTGAACTTATTGTTAACTTAGTAGGCATTTTATGTGATTTATGGAGCCTTTGTGTGTGGCCTTTCCTTTGGGATTGGTATATGTTATGTGTTCCGTATGTAGGGAGGATCCTATTGGTACCTAAAGGAAGAGTGAGTCATCACATTCGTGTGGTGGCGTATTGGTGCATGTGAGAGGACTCACCGATGATCAGGGTGAGGGTTTGGCTTTTACCTTCGAGCATGAGCATTATATATGTGCAATTTAAAGACCTCACCTGTACTATTTCTCTCATACAATATGTCACTTACGAGTGACATTTGGCTCATTATGTGATATATAAGTCCTATTAAGTAGTAGTTGAGTGATGGTATTCCTATTATATATTTTGAAAGAATGTGTAAGCGCTTACATGACATGTGATTTGATAAGATTATGATTTTGATTTATCACATCATATCATACATATGCATTATGTACATATATGTATTTGTATTTGATATTTGATATATAAAAAACTAGTATACTTACTGAATTTTATACTCATTATAGTTTATGGTGATTTCAGGTAAATAAGGTACATGTGTGCTTAGCGGATTTGGCAAGACTTCTGTTGTTCTTTGGGTTCCCTAAGTTGTTAGGTTGCTGAGTGTGTCATTTAGGGATACCTGGGATAAGATATTTGATTTGTCCCTATTGAATAAATACTTATGTATTATTTTATTGTGTGTGGTTGGATTTGGTTTAAGTTTCACCAAGTGTGGTTATAGGTTGATTTTAAGTAAGAATTTGCAATGAATATATTCTGGGCTTCCGGTAACAAAGTTGCTACTGGTGACGTAGTAGAGTGTTAATCTCTGAGAAAACTCTGCGTATCTTCGGTTTACTAATTGTCCTAGTCATAATTCAATTGTTATAATTCTGAATGAAATTGAAATTAATGTTTAAATATTATTGAATGAATGTAAGTGATGTCGTATGTCAGATTTTTTTGGGTCTAGGGCGTGACAGCTTTTAGTGGTATCATTGGTACGAGGCCTTTTGGGGTGTATGGGCATTCCAGGAACAAAATCGTAAAGGATTAGTGGGGCTCAAAGCAGACAATATCGTGCCAGTGCAGTAGTGCCATGACAGGAAGGATGGCTCGAAAGAGAGTGGTCGCAGTAGCCACTGGTTATGGTAGATTGATACAGCTAATCCATAACCAATACGCTAACGAAGCCCTTTTTTAAGTAGCTCTCTACCCCATAAAATACTTTTCCAAACCAGAGAATCTAAATGTCTAGGAGGTACCTACAAGAAAGATGAGTTAGGAAAATAAATGCCTTGGAGTGTTCGCGTCATTAATGATTCAGGATTTGCTATCACTCTCCAGCCTTGCTTAGCGAGAGTGGCCTGGTTAAAAGAAATTAATTCCCTAAAACCCAAACCACCATCCTTCTTGTGACAGCATAACATATCCCAAGTACACCAGTGGATCTTTCTGGAACACTCATCACCTCTCCAAAAAAACCTAGCATATAGTCTCTGGATTTCCTTAGTTAGGCTATTTGGGAGTCTGAACAAATTCATAACATAGGTCGGTATTGCTTGGAAAACTACTTTAAGAAGAATCTCCCGACCCCCAGTAGAAAAAAGATGCCTCTTCCAACCCTTTAATTTATTCCACACTTTCTCCTTTACAGTCGTAAAGAGATTCTACTTGTTTTTATTGGTAATACAAGAGAGCCCCAATATTTGTTGCGGTAGGGAACTTGGACTACTCCAAGATATTGGGTGAGATGGGCAGCAACACCCCCAGAAATAGATTTACTAAAACATACCGCAGATTTCTGGTTATTGATCAACTGTCCAGATGCATGATTATAAGAACACAATATTTCATGGATTGCGGTGCAATTGATTAAAGAGGTCCTAGTGAATATAAGGCTATCATCAGCAAAGAATAAATGAGAGATTATTGGCCCCAGGTTTTTACATCTCAACCCCTACAAGTCTCCCTATTGTTCTGCACACTTAAAAAGAGTAGAAAGGCATTCTGCATAAAACAGGAACAGATATAGGGACAGAGGGTCACTCTGGCGGAGACCTCTAGAAGGAGAAAAATGGTCGTGTGGAACGCCATTAATAATAACAGAGTAAGATACAGAAGAAATGCACCAATGAATCTTCTGGCACCAAATATCAGAGAAGCCCAGTCTTCTCATCATAGCAAGCATGAAAGATCAATCTACCCGATCATAGGCCTTTGACATGTCTAGTTTCAGAGCCAAATAATTTCCAGTAGAGAATTTATTGCATTTAATGGCGTGAAGGCATTCAAAGCCAATTATAGCATTGTTAGTGATTAGGCGTCCGAGGATAAAGGCACTCTGAGCTTTAGAAATTACCTCATTCATGGCACACCGAAATCTGTTAGCCAGTGCCCTTGAAATAAGTTTGTACACGATATTACAAAGGCTAATCGATTGAAAATCTGCACAAGATTTAGGCTCGTTTACTTTAGGGATCAGGGTAATAAGGGTCTCATTGACATTACAAAGAGCATCCCCATTATTAAGGAAACCAAGGTAAGCTCGAAAAATATTAGGTCCAATAATATCCTAGAATTTTTGGTAGAATAGAGAATGCATACCGTCTCTGCCGGGGGCTTTGGTAGGGTGCATCTGGAATAAAGCCTTCTGGATTTCATCAGCATGGAATGGAGAATCCAGCCACTGGATGTGTTATGCAGATAGTCACGGCTCTACATTAGTGGTAACAGACTCAATATCTGACCCTGAGGGATTAGATGAGGTGAATAAGTCAGAGAGCTATTCCATAAAAGTCTTTACAGTCCGATTAAAGTCTGAAATCCAGGCTCCGTCCCTGCCATTAATCCCAGAAATAAGGTTCTTCTTTCTACGGCCTAATGCTTATAAAGTGAAAGAAACGTGAGTTTTTATCCCCTGCCTTCAGCCACTGTACCCTCGATCATTGTCTTCAGTAGATCTCATCTTTATACATCAATACATCCAGGGATTTCTAAGTTTTTATTATATCCTGGCAAGTCTAAGAATTTTCCTATTTGTTTAGAGCCCCCAACAATTGTTTTTTTTTCCTTTATTGCAATTTTCACATTTTGAAAGTGTTTTAGATTCCAGCTATTAGTTGGGATCTAATATGCAGGAGATTTCTACACACCAAGTTAAGAGGGTTCACATTTTGGGACCACCCCTCAGAAATAATTTGTCTGCATTCCATCTCTTCTGCCCATGCTTTTTCAAAGTAGAATCTGTTGTTGGGGCGTTTAGGAAGACTTCGGTCGATAAGCATTCCAGCACCTCCTTAAGACAGCATGAGCGGCCGGTGATCAGATCCCTAAAAATCCAAATGTCGCACAAAAGCATCAGGGAAAAGACAATGCCAAGAGAAGGAGCAGAGCATTCGGTTAAGTCTTTCCTGGATAAAATGGCTAGGATCGTGTCCATTGCACCAGGTGAACAACGACCCTTTAGACTGGATGTCTAAAAGCCCACATTCATTGATGGCGTTTCTGAAATTCTACATAAGTAAGTGTTTATGCTCAAAATATAACGTGGCTATCGCAGTATAGATTTAGGTGTCGATCCCATGAGGAAGCTCTTGGTAAAATAGGTTGGTGAAGTAAAATATTAAAGCGGTAGCAAATGATAAAATTAATTGATTTAAGTGGATGAGATAGAATTGTCTATGAATTGAAGAAAATGTCTTATGATAATTTAAGCAAGGCTTTGAGAATCACAATTATGCTTTATAAATCTACTCTACACTTTGATTTAATGCTTATAACTCAATTGAAAGTTTCACATCCCAAAAAATCAATCGGAAGATAGGTAAAATATAGTACATTTGATAACACATGTATTTGATGTAATTAAACTCTTTGCAAGCATTAACACACATCATGTTCATTTATACAAGTTATCTAAGATCGGTAATATATCATTTTGACAATATTGTAGTAAAAGATCAACTTGAATATCAAACATTTATTGCCCTTATATGTTATCAAAGATTGACAATATATCAATTTGACAATACTGTAGTAAAAGATTAACATATAAAACAATGTAACCAGTAACAATTATAGTTCACCAAGAATTACATGAGAAAAGTATGACTGAACATATAATAGACATGAGAATTATAATTTTTGAATTATAGAAAATAGAATAGATAAGAGTTTAATCAAAACCAAACTTACAAACATTTGTAGCTTTTGACAACGAATCAAAGCATAGAAGTAGATTTATTACACATAAAAGTTCATCTCTTAGCCTTGCCAAGAACTCTAGCCTAAATTACAATACATGTTAATGAGAAGAAAAGAAGAGAGAATTATCTCATGTTGAAAACATCCTAAGAGTCTCCTTATATAGGCAATGAATGGAAATATGTCATGGATGACATCAATCTTCAATAATTTTAGGCCAAACTCATTCATCCACTTGCAGTATATTTTTGATAATGTAAATGACCGATGTAGTCTCTATAACCTACATAACAATTGTAGCATTTTGTCTCTTATTTCTATAGACACCGAGTTCATGCAAATTGGATGCGTATCCAATGAGATATAAGCAAAACTCCAAAGATACATCAGATTTCGGCCAACAACCATTTTACCCACTTGCAATGCAATTTAGTCCATGATAACGACTGATTTGGACTTTACCATCAACATAAGAGTTGTTTATAATTAAGTTAGTATTTCAAATATTTAAGAATTATACCAATTAACTACGTATTTTGTAAGATACGGTCCAAATACGTGAGTTGGATCAAGCTGGGCAGAAATTGTAGCCCGATCCTATTGTATCTCAATTTTTGGCCCATAACATGTTGGATTTGGCTTTTCCACAATTCTTTAAGTTTGTGTAAGATTGAGTCATGTTGCACCAGGTTTAAGAATTTCTTCATTTCAATTTCTACATTGAGAGTTATGTCCATTTTACCTAAACCTGTCCAAATAACATTCATTAATCACAATTTAAGGAGAACACTTTATTTCAAGTTAAAAATACAGAAAATGCGAAAATTAGTGATATTAAATGGTGACCGAATCTCTTAACAAATATGTATTTTCATGCGTTCATCACAGCCCCCAACTAGCTTATTGCTAGCTCTAGCAATTCAAGCGTAAATAGAATATGCAAAACTACTTAAGCATTTTAAACAAAAAGTCAGTTCAAGATCACTGTTGCTATTATGGTTTTTTTCAATTTCAACTTTCAAAATTTGTGTGTGTGTGAACTAAGTCATAACCATCTTACCAAAAACTACAATAGATATAACATTGAGAATTTTTCTAAGTAAAAGCCTCAACTTTATATCCTCACAGATGTATGACTATTTAAAAGGTTAGGACTTCTCTTATAGAGTTGGAAAACAGTTAAGCACTCAAGAAAAAGTCAATTTTAAGGACAGACATATAAACTAACATTGATCCAAAGATAGGAAAATCATTTGTTTAAAAATCAATTATTCCTATCATACGCTAGCTTTAGAACTTCAATTAGCTCGTGAGAATAATACAAATATAACTTGGTGAGAAAATTGCATTACAAAATATTTGTCTTCTAAAATTGAATGAAGACTTTATTAAACTAAATTGCTTTTTGTTTTTGTATTTTTGCTCTTTTATTTTATTTTTTTGATTTTTTTTTTATTTTTGACGAATACAAGGAAGCATTACAAAGGTTTCTCACCAAATTATATTATACACAAATGCAACCAACTTATTTCGTAATTTAAATAATATCAATCTAAATAAAAATTAACCAATTCAAAGGATCAATGAAGGTTCATAAGCTGTTTTCTCAACCTTTCCACTTACTCACAAAAGATATGTGAGATTAGAAAAAATATATACTTAAACATGGGAATTCTCTTGGCTAAATAAATTGAATCATCCGTCTTAACACAAGGCTTAATATTGTGCTCAAAAATATTTTGGAAGTCTTTCTTTAGTAATCTAAATAGAAACACTAACTCAACCTAAACAATTTTGAAATCATACCTAGGCAGAAAAGTAAATTCCTTCGTACAGAAATTACGGAGACTACAAGCAATAAATGACAATGTATGAAATATAAAACAAAACAATAAAAGGTTAGTTAAAATGCATTTCAAAAGTTAGAACTAAAACTCCTTACTTTACCATTCTAATTTGACCTAGAATGCGTCTCAAGAGTTCAAGAATGAACTCTTTACTCTGCCGTTTTAATCAAATTTCGGACCATAAATTTTTTTTAAATGCTTTTTTAAATGCAAAATACAACGTATGTCTATTATCCTCCCTCTAAACCAGATGAAACATTGTCCTCAATGTTTAAATAAAAATAGATAAAGTATAAGAGACATTACTTGAAATGCCAGTTTATTCGAAAGAAACAAACCTAAGAGAAACTTAAGTAAAGATAAACTAAAATAATGATGCTGATAAATAAATAAAACAAAGAAAAACACATGTATTTACAAGTAGTTGTGATTGTGGCTCACATTTTTTTCTGGTTTTACGTCCAGTAACAGCTTAAACGCCCTTTATGGGTCGGGGATAGGCTTTCCATCCAATTTTCGTATAAATTGGCAAACAGGGTCTTTTAGAGTCAGATTCCCGAGACTATACCGTTGATGTTCATTTTTGCATTTATTCCATAAATCGAGAAGTTCACGTTGCACGAGCCCACAGGAATGCGTCTCAAGAGTCAATAGGATATCATCCAAAGATTCCTTACTCAGTCCATCCTTAATGAACTGAATTTTGTCTTCTCAATTTCTAGATGTAAATCCTAAAGAATGACAACTCCGGCTATAATTTCATCGAGCACATTTATGACAGACTTGTAACCTCTTTGCTCGTCGCCTTTTGGCATAAGAGTTTCTTCTAAAACCAGGCATATGAGAAATAAAATCATTTACAAACTTACAAGATAATCGAACCTTGGCTTCAATTAACCAACAAAGATCCACAGGGATATTACCCAACATCAATAGCCTTAGTTTTTCACCCCGTGCTTTGTAAATCTTAAGTAAAGCATTTTGAGGCAATAAAGGAAAACGTTTTTTAAGGTTAGTAAGAATGCGATCTATTTTGAAAGAAAGAAAAGAGATGAATGCACAGTTTGAGGGACAGTTTTTAGGGAACTGAGAAACTGACTTTAATAGTCACGGAGTACCATATCCGCCACTTGACCGGGAAATAAAATTATACTGAAAAAATAAAAAGAAAAAAATAAAGCAAAATAAAATGTGAAATAAAATAAAAGAAAAATCAAAAAGTCAATAGATAAAATATAGACAAAATATAAAATATGGTACAGATAGATTGAACCTGATCAAACACGATAGACAGAATCCACAAGAGGGATCTCGCTTAGATACATAGAGTGGTCTACCTTTTTCACATAGCTTTTCAGCCGCTGTCTATTCACTTTGAAAGTTAGGGTCCTCTATTTCGACAGCACAATTAGGAAAAACGTGCCTTACCATAAATGGACCATTCTATCGAGATCTCAACTTTTCAGGGTGTAAATGTAATCGAGAATCATAAAGATAGACCCTTTGATTTGGTTCAAAGTGTTTCCCTGAGATCTATTTATCATGAGCTGCTTTCATTTTAGCTTTGTAAATTATAAAGTTGTCATATGCGTCATTTCGTAGCTCTTCTATTTCTGATAATTGTAACTTTCTCTAGAGACCTGCAACACTCAAATCACAGTTAAGGGCTTTGACAGCCCAATAAGCTTTATGAGATTTTTTAGAACAGAAATATGTTCCTTGGTCACTAATGATGACACGTGGTGTCTCGAGTTTTGATGGCTTTGGTTTCTCTCTCTCTCGTGGTAACTTTTCAATGCCTGGTTTCTAAAATCGAATCCCTTTATCCTGTGAGTCAAAATTACTAAACACATCAGTTGTTTCATCAGGATAATACAATTCTTCAAAATCAAAATCAATGAGGTTTTCTAAAGAATTATAGCCATAATTTTTATAAGCTTCCTCCGCTACACGTGTGTCTATCATATATGAATGATAGCATTCATTTTCTTCTCGTGGTTGCTTGTCAATATGAAAAATGTTCACCTCATGAGTCATATTCCCAAAAGATAATTTCATTAGACAATTTCTGCAATTAATAAGAGCGTTAGCAGTGGCAAGAAAAGGTCTCCCCAAAATAAGAGGAATTTTTGACTCCATGTTAACAACAGCACGAATATCTAAAACAAGAAAATCAACAGGGTAGTAAAATTTATCAATTTGCAACAAAACATCTACTATTCCCCGTGATTTCTTAATTGATCGGTATCTAATTGTAGGACTACAAATGTTGGTTTAATCTCACCAAGTCCCAATTGCAAGTAAATAGAATAAGGCATTAAATTTACACTTGCTCCTAAGTCCAATAAAGCTTGACCAAACTCATGTGTCCCAATTTGGCAGGAGATCGTGGGACATCCTGGGTCTTTATACTTGGGTGGTGTCTTTTGTTCAATCACTGCACTTACCTGTTCTGCTAAAAGTGCAGTTTTCTTGACATGATGTTTTCTTTTGATAGTGCATAGATCCTTGATGACTTTGGCATAAGTTGGAACTTGCTTAATCAAATGTAACAAGGGAAGATTTATCTTAACTTATTTTAAATGTTCCAAAATCTCACCTTGAATATCTGAATTTTTTCCAACCGATCGAAGAGCTTAAGGAAAAGGCTTTGGGATAGAAAACTTATTTTTAGGCTATTTTTTCATTGTGACCTCTTTTTCAATTGGGCATCTTTACTACTCGTAGATGTGTTAGTTTCAGAAGTAGGCTCACTTGCAATCTTACCACTTCGAGTAGTAATGGCATTAACTTCGTTGAGATTTTGAGCATCAGAAGTAGAAGCTTGTGCCATGAATTTTCCTTTTAGATTGGATTGAGGTTGAGATGGAAACTTACCTCGCTCTTGTAAAGTTAAAGCACTAGTCAACTTTGTGATTTGACTCTTGATTTCTTTGTTTTCATCTATCACCTGCGCAAGAACTGTTTCAAATTTTTGGTTAGTCTTACTTTGTGCCTCCATAAATGCTTGTAAAGTATCCTTTAAAAGACTCCTAGTTGGTCGTGCATTATATTGAGGTGTAACATAAGACTTGGGTGCTTGTTGTTCTTGTTTCCAATGGCGGTTGGCTTGTTGGTTAGATTTCCAACTGAAATTTGGGTGGTTTCTCCAGCTAGGATTATATGTTTCAGAGTAGGGTGAATAAGGCTTCTTGTACATACCTAGGGCATTACATTATTCCTCAAATATCCCTCTTATCTTACTATAGGTGGGGCAATCCTGAGCTAAGTGTTCCACTTCTCCACAGACAAAACAGACATCGTGTGACTCAACCTTAGCAATCGTGTAGGTGACCCTTCTATCTTTGGTTTTCAAGGTCTCTAACTTCCTAGTTAAGACCGCTAATTGGGCTTTGAGGTTATCATCTTCTCTATGATGAAAAACTCCACTGGGTCGTGACCTATTTGTGCTTTCAGTAATGCTAGGTCCAGTTTATGTATGGGCTTTTTCGGCTAAGTCATTAAGGAATTCTATGGCTTCCTCGGGATTTTTGTGAAGGAACTCCCCATTACACATCATCTCAACAAATTGGCGCTCTCTAATTGTGAGTCTCTCATAGAAATAACTAACCAAGCGCCAATTTTTATATCCATGGTGAGGGTACAGATTTAGCAATTCTTTAAATCTTTCCCATGCTTGATATAAGGTTTCACTGTTTTTTTGGGAGAAGGAATAAATTTGTCTTTTCAAGCCATTAGTTTTGTATTGTGAGAAGTATTTATTAAAAAATGCTTGGGTCATTTCTGCCCAAGTTCCTATAGACCTCGGCCTCAAAGAGTATAGCCAACTCTTTGCTTTGTCTTTCAAAGAAAAAAGGAAAAATTTAAGCCTAACAATGTCTATGGCTTCAGGTTGGCTATGGAAGGTGACAATTACTTCTTCAAATTCTCTAACATGTACATAAGGATTTTCACTATCTAGACCATGAAAAGTGGGCAGAAGTTGTATGATTCCAGGTTTAAAATCCGAATATGGTGTGTTAGGCGAAAATATAATGCATGATGGTGTGGCTGTGCGAGTAGGATGCAAGTAATCTTTTAGAGTCCTAACGGGGTTTTCTTCGTGTTGGCTCATTGTGTTAGAATTACAAGATGAACTAGATGGTGAATTCTCTTCCCTTACAAATTGTGGGGATGGTTCTAGTTCTAATTCTCTCACAAATCTTCCTTGTTTGTCTTTAAGTCGATGCATACATCCTAACACAAATTTTTTTTACTCGTTTTTTCTTCTTTTTTTTTTATGAAAGAAATGCACAAGAAAAATTAAAAAGTAAAATAAAACACAACAAGCAATAGAAATGAGTTAGGTGGTAAGACCAACTATGAAATATAAATACAATAAATGAATAAAAGATAATAAACTGTAAAGTACGATAAAAAAAATATAATACATAAAAGAAAAACAAGTACAATAAGTAAATAAAAGAAAAGAAAGAGCAATAAATAAAGAAAAATAAAATGCAAAGTACAACAAATAAATAAAAGAAAAAAAATAAAATAAAGGACAATAAACAAAAGGTACAATAAGTAAATAAATAAAAAGTTAAGTGGTAAAACCGGCCATTAAAATAAAAAGAAAATACAACACATTAACTAAAGGAAATAAAGTACAATAATAGAACAAAAAAAAATAAAAATAAAGTACAATAAAGAAATGCAATAAATAAATATAAGAAAATAAAGTGCAATAAATAAATAAAGTACAATAAATAAACTAAAGTGCAATAAAATATAAAATGCAATAAATAAATACAAATAAATTAAGTTAGGCGGTAGAACCGGCCATTAAAATAAAAAAATGCAATAAAAAAATAAAGTGCAATAATAAATAAATACAAATAAATTAAGTTAGGCGGTAGAATCGGCCATTAAAATAAAAATAAAGTGCGATAATAAATAAAACAAATGAACGAAGTTAGGCGGTAAAACCAGCCATTAAAACAGAATAAATTATAACAAATTAACAAAAGAAAATAAAATAAATTAGGTGGTAGAACCAACCATGAACAATAAAATAAATTACAAGAAAATAAAACTAATATTTAACAAAGAAAAAAAAAGTACAAAGTTACCACTTTAGTATTTATAATTGCAACCGACTTTCGCTTTGTGTGCCTCTCTGGCAACGGCGCCAAATTTTGTTTACGCTCAAAATATGACGCGGCTATCGCAGTATAGATTGAGGTGTCGATCCCACGATGAAGCTCTTGGCAAAATATGATGGTGAAATAAAATATTAAAGCGGTAGCAAAGGATAAAATTAATTGATTTAAGTGGATGAGATAGAATTGTCTATGAATTGAAGAAAATGTCTTATGATAATTTAAGCAAGACTTTGAGAATCACAATTGTAATATCCAATCCCTATTAGTAGTATTGGCGCCTAGATTTCGGTATAGAACAAATAAGACACCGTAGGGTTACTCAATTTTAACCCTATTAGAAATATTTCCTTTATATTGCACGTGAGAGATATTAGACCTAATTTGGTAATTTCACACTCGATCGGTGCGCCGGACGACCCTAAAATATTTTTATAATTTTTCTCTATTGGCTTGGAAAAGAAAATTCTAATTTACTACATGAATTTCCATTTAAGGGTTATGAATGGAACAAGCCTTTGTTGAGAAACATAATCCATATATTAGAGAATGGACCAATTAGAAGAAATCTCATGGATTGCCAAGTTGGAAGTTCTAGTTAGTTCTTTGGACTATTCTAACTAGATAGTTACAAATGAACTAATTACATAATTAGTTTTCAACTAATGGTAAATTAGTAATTTTGAGAAAGTTGAAGGGAAAAATGGTAAATTTAGGGAGGACTATAAATAGGTTGGAAGTGCGTAGAATTTTGAAGAAGATCAAAAGCAAACACTTAGAACAAAAGAGAGAAAATTCGAGCTTGGAAAGGGGGGCTGCTACAGTGACCTTTCAAGTTTTGTTTTCATGGATTTTTATGTGTAATCAAGCCAAAATAAGGTTACAAACCAATCCCTAAGCTCAATTGAAGTCTCTATTAGTGGAAATTCAAGAAAAAGAGGTAAGAAAAGCATCTTTTATGAGTTTGATAAGTGAGATTTCAAGAATGTTTTAATTGATATTCTTATGTGTATTCTTGGCTTAGATTGAGTTGAATTGTAGTGTGGAGCTTGAAGGAGTCATCAATTTGAAGAAATTGGCAAGGTGAGAATTAGGGTTTTCGGTGATTTTGTTGTAGAGATTTCAATTGGTTGTAATTAGGGCTTTAGAATGAAATTAGCATGATTTTGTTGTAATTGGAACAAGAAATTGAGAAAAGGAATGTGTTGGAATCTAGGGTGAAATTCTGCCACTTTAGGGAAGTTAGGAATTGAGTGATGTTTTGATTGAATTGTTGTGTGTAAATGGTGCATATTGTGAATTGAATGTATATGGTTGATGGAAAAACCAAAAAAATGAAGAAAATGGGACATAATTGTCCATGTTGGAAAGGTGAAGGGCAATTATGTCCAACCAAGTTATAAGGTGTTCAATAATTTTCAGGGCGCCGGATGGTGAGTTAAATGGGACATAATTGTCCATGTTGGAAAGGTAAAGGGCAATTATGTCCAACCAAGTTATAAGGTGTTCAATAATTTTCAGGGCGCCGGATGGTGAGTTAGTTTCGATTATGGCTCCGTAACTAAAATCGGGAAGTAGTTTACATCCGGGCTTTGTATGCCGATTAGTGCATTTAGTAGTTAAATGAGATTCTAGTATTCGATTTGATTCTAAATGTCATTTATGGCGCGTAGGTGAAGATAATCGAGAGTGTTAACGGGAGCAGAAATCGGGAGCAAAATTGAACGCAGAGCGGTTGTGAGTGGAAATTTGCCATTTCTTTTACTTTGTGTTTATTATGTTTTCACACAATGAGTATGTATGTTTTATGAGCTTTCGATGAATAAACTTGATTTATGATCTTGATATATTCATAGACATGCTTTTACATGATCGATTTGTGAAACAGTTTTAAAATTTCTGTATTCGTTTTTAAGGCAATTGGTACCCTCAGATTATAGTGGTGATGATTGTATTAAACCCGGCCGGTATATCCCGTGCACATGGGCAGGTCTTGGGGGTGTGTCACTAACTCCGGGAAGTCGGGATGTCGAGTCATGTGAGTCGCTCTATGTGTACGGGATATTGTCTCGCTATATGCATGCGATGTAGGATTCTGCTGCGTAGCCAGTGAGATGTTTTGAGATGTCACTATGGGTGCTGCTAGTTGAGGTGCCCCGTGACCTACTCACGTATGCGGTGCTAGTTGAGTCATTGCATAGGTATAGAGCTTTAGGGTTACCATTGGTACAGTTTAGAAAGAAAATGGCCGAGCGAGGATTTTACTAATTTTCGATTTACCGATAGCATTTATGCATTTATATGCACACAGCAGTTATTTTGTTATACAAATTCTGAATATAGTTTTCCAAAGATGTAGATAAAACCCGCTCGGCAAGATTCATTAGCATATGATATTAGAAACCGTTTTACAGTTTTACATCCATTTTAGAAGCATAATTTCTGCATGTACTTTAGAAATTGCTATCTTTGTATAATGTTCTTGTAATTGAAATCTTATTTACACTCACTGAACTCCTTTAGCTCACCTGTTTTATGTTTTATGTTTTTAAACCCCTTTCCCAGGTGCAGGTCTCGGAATGCAAGCTGCTGATTCTCCTACTGCTGAGTAGTGGGCCGAATCCAAAGATAATTTTTGTACATGTAAATGTGCTAATAGCACTTATTACTTTTTGCAAAATAGTTGTAGGCATGTATATTTGTAAGTAAGTGTTGAATCAAGAAGAAGAGATTTCCAGTTTATGATGATCGTTTTAACTTTTTATGATTATGCTTATTTTGTGATTAAAACTAAATAATTGAGTTGTGTTGGATTTGATTTGGAAAGGACCGGAGGTCCAAATTGGTAGAATTCAGATGTGATGAAATTAGAAGTGAAATTTCTTTGCAGGTTTATATGGATTTTCCGAAAAACAGGGGAAACTCTGTCTGTTTGGTTTTTTAAAATTAAGATGTCGTTTTAAAATTACTAGATCTTCCTAGTAGTAACAAGAATTAAAAAGGGGTTCGCCTCGCGAAATTTCTCAACATACCCAGTTAGGTTCGGAGGAACTTCCGTCGGGGTCCTCGGCAGGGTCGCAGGGATCTATAGTAGAGGGTCTCGGGTCGGGTCCTGTCAACAATTATGCTTTATAAATTTACTCTACACTTTGATTCAATGCTTATAACTCAATTGAAAGTTTCACATCCCAAAAAATCAATTGGAATATAGGTAAAATATAGCACATTTGATAACACAAGTATTTGATGTAATTAAACTCTTTGCAAGCATTAACACACATCATGTTCATTTATACAAGTTATCTAATATCGACAATATATCACTTTGACAATATTGCAGTAAAAGATCAACTTGAATATCAAACATTTATTGCCCTTATATGTTATCCAAAATCGACAATATATCAATTTGACAATACTGCAGTAAAAGATTAACATATAAAATAATGTAACCAGTAACGATTATAGTTCACCAAGAATTACATAAGAAAAGCATGACTGAACATATATGAGACATGAGAATTATAATTTTTGGATTATAAAAAATAGAATAGATAAGAGTTTAATCAAAACCAAACTTACAAACATTTGTAGCTCTTGACAACGAATTAAAGCATAGAAGTAGATTTATTACACATAAAAGTTCATCTCTTAGCCTTGCCAAGAACTCTAGCCTAAATTACAATACATGTTAATGAGAAGAAAAGAAGAGAGAATTATCTCATGTTGAAAACGTCCTAAGAGTCTCCGTATATAGGCAATGAATGGAAATATGTCATGGATGACATCAATCTTCAATAATTTTAGGTCAATAACTCATTCATTCATTTGCAGCATGTTTTTGATAATGTAAATGACCGATGTACTCTCTGTGGCCGACATAAAAGTTGTAGCATTTTGTCTCTTATTTCTATAGGCACGAGCTCATGCAAATTGGATGAGTATCCAATGAGATTTGAGCAAAACGCCAAAGATATATCAGATTTCGGCCAAGAACCATTTTACCCACTTGCAATGCAATTTGGTCCATGATAACTGCTGATTTGGACTTTACCATCAACATTAGAGTTGTTTATAATTAAGTTAATATTTCATAGATTTAAGAATTACACCAATTTAGTACGTATTTTGTGAGATATGGTCCAAATACTTGAGTTGGGTTAAGCTGGACAGAAATTATAGCCCGATTCTATTGTATCTCAATTTTTGGCCCATAACATGTTGGATTTGGCTTTTCCACTATTCTTCAAGTTTGTGTAAGATTGAGTCATGTTGCACCAGGTTTAAGAATTTCTTCATTTCGATTTCTACTTTAGGAGTTATATCTATTTTATCCAAACCTGTCCAAATAACATTCATTAATCACAATTTAAGGAAAACACTTTATTTCAAGCTAAAAATACAGAAAATGCAAATATTAGTGACATTAAATGGTGACTGAATCTCTTAACAAATATGCATTTTCATGTGTTCATCAGTAAAGGGGCAAGGCAAGCCACCATCTTTTTCAGAGCTTTGAAGGATCTCATTGAATTCCCCTCCACATACCCAAGGAAAGGCGGACAACGCGCATATACGTCTTAGAAGTGTCTACGAGTGGACGCGTTGGGATGATTCAGGGTGACCTTAAAAGCCTGTGAACCGCCAGTTGTTCTCTATTCCAGTAATTGAAACATCAATATGAAAGCGGGAGTAAGATAGAAGGGAGATGTCTACCTTGTACGACCATAGAAGTGCCATACCACCGCTGCGTCCCACTCTCTCAACAACAAATTTGCCACCAAAATCGAGTTTCACTCTAAGATCCTCCAATCTTTGTCTGTATGCTTGTGTCTCCATAAGGAAGATCACCTCAGGGCAGTGCTCTTGTACAAGTGAGTACAGGATATGGAATGTGCAAGGGTTGCCCAATCCTCACATATTTCAACTTAGGATTTTCATTGGCGTCAACAGTCCTGCCAGCCAGTAGGAGTCACCAATGGGAATTCCAGAGAGATATCATGATTAAAAGGTTCCATACCAGAAACGATCTGTGCCAGAGCTTGCAGCTCAGATTTTTCATCGTGTACCAAGGGGTGATGGTTGTGAAACCTTGGTCGACCAGCGACTCCTGTTGCACCAGGTAAGAAACTCTTAAGGGGGGTAGCTTCTTCTGTTTTATAGTTTCAATTTTTTCGCTTGAGCTTCAATTCATTAAAGGCACCAATGTGTGGCTTATTATTACTAGAAGTAGGACTATTTTGATCATTTTTACATACCAAGGGGGAGGTATGTATTTGTCTGCGTAGTGTCTGTCTGAAGGATCTTCGAAGGAAGCCCATAGGGTTGTTTCCTAGACTACTGTGGAGAGGATGGCCAGAGGTACCCTCGGTATTAACTCAAAGTGTATTCTTCCAGCAAGATTATGTAACATTACCTTGTTTATTCTCTGTTACTCCACTTTTTTAGGGGCCCCGATATTTTCCACGTACTTGTGAAGTCTCCAAGGAATTTTTAATTAAGTCGACCACCAGTTTGGTTTTGGATGCGGCATACGGCTCGTACATCGCAGGATTAAGCATGGGAAGAGCTATTGCATGGGGAACACCCTCATTGGAAATAGCATTTTTGGGGAGCCCGTGAACTTTTTGTGTTTCCGAGTAGAATGTTCGCATTTGGGGCTTGCAAGTGTCACGGGCCGGGCGCTTGCCATTGACCCAAAAGACTAGCCTGTTAGGTAATGCTGCATACCCACCCTTATATACCCAAGATCCACCTAATTGTTATTCGATGTAGGACGTGATATTCTCCCCCACCCAATCACGTGATGCCCTCGTCACGGTGTGGCCCAAACTCAAGGACCAACCTGGCCTGTATTGCCCATCCCCCTGAGGGTAAGGGACCCACTACCCATGTGACAGTCTCTATTGGAGCTTAAGACACAGGATTTTAAGGGCTCATTTGGCCCGTATTACCCATCCCCTAGCGGTATAGGGGACTCACATCCCATATGGCAATCTCTATTGGGGAAATTTTAGGGGCCCACATACGAATGAGAATTTGGGTCTGCTCTGATACCATTTGTCACGGGCCGGGCGCTTGCTATTGACCCAAAAGACTAGCCTGTTAGGTAATGCTGCATACCCACCCTTATATATCTAAGATCCACCCAATTTTTATTCGATGTGGGACGTGACACAAGGCATACATACATTATTCTTTACCCACTCTGAGTGTCCACTACCTAATACATTCATTCTTCTCGTTTCTATCCCTTGCCCTTGATTAGTGAAAAACACATTTGTTTTTGGATTTCTGTCTACCTATACTTGGTGTCTTGTATCTTCCTCACAAAATTGTTTTTCAAACCTTAAAGCAAGTGCACCAGTTTTATTCTCTAAACAATTGTCTGCCCCATGCCAAACAATCTCCATTTCGAAGTTACCTCATTCACCTGCATCAAACTGGCAAGTGGTGTTGTCACCGTCTCCCCTAGTGATGTTTCTTTTGGTTTCTGGTGTGCGACAGTGGAGTAGCACCCTGGCTTTCATTGAGGGGCTTTTTTTCTTTCTTTACTGGTTTACCCTCCGACAACATTGGGGCATGGCCTGTTGTGGTCGCGCAACTAACTGCTTTGTCCCTTTTTTCTATTTTTGTCTCTATCATTAGACATTGTTCAGCAGAAAAACCCTTCTCATGCAGCAACCCATCTCCCTCACTCACGTGGCTGGCAACTTGTGTCTTTCTCAAGAAAAATGTTTCCATGAATTAAAGCTCGTGCTGTGGGTGTGATCTCTATGCTGTTGTCTGCTGCATGTTGGTTCATTTCCACTTCAAGGTTTTCTTGCGCTTCTGCACAATGCTGTCAAGTAGTGCTGTTACAGGCTCCCATGGTGGTGTCTCCTTGGTTTCTGGCATTTGAAGCCTATACTGGAAGGCCTTCCCTACACGCTTGTATGTTATCGTGTCCCATTATCCTGCCATCCTTCTTGGGTTTGACACATTCCAATTGGGTGCCAACACTTGTCCTCCCTTAAGCACCGCTGTCGACCGTGGCAGGTTATTTTTTGGCGTGCTCGACTCCATTGTTCTAGTTTTTCTTGGCGTGCTCGACTCCATTGTGCCAATTGTCCTCTTTCATATTACTGCCACCTTTAGATCCTTCATGGTTGCAAGTGATAAAATTATTAATGTTTGTGTCCCTTGTTATAGATGCTTTTAAGCTTTTTTGATTTCCCGTCGCTCGTATGTTCTCAGAGTAACGATGGTTGCCGGGCTTTTTGAGGACTATTGGGTATATTTGTGGACACTCTCTATAGCCGTGATCTAGTAAACCGCAGAGGGTACAGAATTCTGGTAGCTTCTCATACTTGAAGTCTAACCATATTAGGTTTTCAGCTGAACCAAGTTTAAGAAAAATGCATTTTCGTATTAGCTAGTCCAAGTATAATTTAACTCGGATACGCATAAAAATCCCTGTGCATGATCCAGAGTCATCGGCATCCACATCAAGGAATTTTCCAATTCTATTCCTAATTAGTTCGGCTGTTTTTACATTCATGTGAATTATTGGCACATTGTTTACTTGGATCTAGAATGTGGCATAACGAAATGTGGGTTTAGCAGTCAGGTCTTCATCTGAGACGAATTCCATGGCCATAAAAAAATTATTGAAATTCTATGGTTCATTCATCAAAACTTTTTTCCAGTCCTCTTCTAGAGTGAACTCACACAGGAAACTATCACCGCGGAGCCACCTAAATTTCAGTTCGCCAGTAGGCCACCATAAGCTTAGCATTATATTTTGGAAGGCCTCTTGTTGATAGTTTTTCTGAGTCAAGATCTTAACGTATAGGCCGAATTTTACTGCCAGGCGATTTCTCTTTACCACAGCTTTTGGTACTTCGAGAACTTCTTTATTGTGTGAATTATCGATTGAGAAGGAGTTCTATAGAGCTTCAATGTCTTCCATACATTTGGGAGAGATAAGAGAGTTCCCTGAACGAACGAAAGTCAAATCCCTAACTTAGGGAGAAAAAAGAGTTCGCTGGACGAACGAGAGAATTCTTCAATTGTAAATAATCTCATTTTTTTCGATAATGAGTTTCAATCAATCAACCATCACGATCATCCCTCCACATCTAGAGCTCACTTTTATTTTAATTTTATTTTTTTGTGAATAATATTATACATTTTATTTTAAGTTATTGTTTTAATTTTTTTCCTATTTCAAATAATTTACCACTTATTTGTTGAATAATGGAACTGCATAATATTTATTTTTAAAATTATAAATATTTATTATTTAATTAGAATTAAGTAGTTTAAAATAAAAACTTAAGGTATATAATATTACATATTTTTTATTTTTAAAAATGATGTTATCTCTTGCATAAACTCTAGGTAAGATTTTTTTGAAAAACAAAAATTTAGATAAGCATTTTATCTTTATCTTGGGAACGACAATTTTATTTTTGTTTTTATTTTTTTAAAAAAAAATTTGAAAAACAAAACCTTTATTATTCCGAATATTAGGAGATACTTTACATTTAACATATTGACAAAAGGACTAGGATATTAAAAATAATATAAATAATTGTAGGATTTGGGTTATTATATTTGTCAAAATTGATGTCACCAATGACTACATTGCCTTTGTGATTGAGAGAGAACATAACAATAAATAATGAAAAATTAAACAATTAGCATTGTACCAAAATTTTATTAATATTATATATAAGATTTGAATGTACATTGTTATAAATGTGGTGCTCCCCTAGGTTAGAGGATCGAATCCGCATGTTGCGGTTTGTAGGTGTGTGTGTTGTACACTAAAAAAATAATTAGTGTCAATGAAGGGTTTCACTGACATTGTTTTTATAATGTCAGGATTGCTTGAGTCAGAAAATTACTGATACCATTTATGGTGTCAATGAATCTCTAACTCCATGGTATCAGTTCATTGATACTATGGTGTCAGCGATTTACTAATACCACAGTATTAGAGATTCTATGACATCACAGTATTAGAGAATTATTGACACTATAGTATCAAAAAATTATTGATATCATTATGTCAACAATGTTTACCGTTTATTTATGATAATTTAAAATTATAATTATTGAACTAGAATATTTAATATATACTTAAACTTGAATGTACTTCACATTTATATATATTTCAAATTGTTAAGTAATATGAAACATTATCTTACAACTATAATGAAAATATCCCAAAAATGCATTCAACTTAGTTTTATAAATATTACAAACATTCAAAAATTAGTCCAAAAGATCCTAGTGTTTGAAGTTTAGTTAAACATAATCACTACGTAAATTTGAACAAAATAACAATCCATCAAATTAGTTGAAGCAACCATCCACAACTTAGCAACTATCGAGCAAAATAATCTACGATCACCTCCGTCAAAGTAAATAGAAATACATGAGTAAATATATAAAATACTTGAATAATAAACTTGACTTATAAGAAATTGCAATGACAGTACAAGAATACAAATCGCACTCAAACTATGTTAGAGAACAAAAGTAAGATATGGTTAGTTGTTACACTAGATAACATAAAAGTTTAGAGAAGATACAAATGCTAAAATGTGCTTATATGTAATAAAGAAAAGTAAAACATTTATGTAATATATTTATCAAAAAATACATAATTAAAATAACCCCATATTAGCCCTAAAATAGCCTTATTTTAATCCCATAACAATCATAAAATGACCTTAAAATAACAATAATAAAGCACCCAAAAAGCAACCCAAAAATAGCTCCTATTTCAGTCCCCAAACAATCTCAAAACAACTGTAAGATAGCCTCTAAAACAGCCCAATATGAGCCCCCAAAATAGCCATCATTTTAGCACTCAAAATAGCCTCAAAACACCATAAACAACAACCTTATTTTAGCCTCAAAACACCAACAACATCCTCAAAACTTTGTGACACCAAAATAACATTTAAGTGTAAATGGTGAACGAAGAACTTTACCTATTTTTGATGATTTGTAATTAAGCCTGCAATATATAACGCCCATTCATCATGTATCGCTGTAATGTCATTTTGAATGCGATCATCAATTCCTTTAAATTTTAAATATGAAAAAAAAATTAGTTAATAGTGTATAAACTAATATTGAAAAATTTAAGAACATTATTTTAGATGCATACATTATTCTTCAGTACATTAACATCCCCAACAATTGCTTTCTTATACTTCATGACAAAGTATCCACACTCAAATGAACTAGGTTGCAAAGGGCACTACGATCAATTGAAACTATTTGTTATTTCAATTAAAATTATAAGTGAAATATAAATCAGAAGTTAACATGTAATTATGAAAATAAATATTGAAAAAACACATAATAAGTAAGAAATGTTTACATTTACCTTGACATTGATCTATTAAAGATTAACCTTTTTAGATGCTTTATGTGTAAAATAAATTTTGACCCCCTTAAAAGAAATAAACAGCAAGTCATATTAAATTTAAAATAAATTGGAAATACATAACTTGAAACAATAGTAACTGAATCTTAACTAATTGACAATATCTTCTAAATCTTCACAAGGTTTATTCCCCAATGGGTCAAGATAAAATACAATTGATGTCAATAAATCAATGACAACTAATGCCCAATAGTTGCTACAAGCAAGAAAAAAATGTGTTAATTTAAAAACTTATAACTAGGAAGAAAGTATTATAATTACATCAATTGAAATATTTTCATTCCTAGGATTATATGGGATAAGTGTAACTTGCTCTGGTTGTGACAATGCTAAATTCTCAGCAATATACCAAGACCGGTCAGTACATGTATTGACATTGGATAGACGACCTGATACAGACACTTTTGTAGGAATGCAAAAGTGCACTGGAAAGTCATGTCCTTCATTCTCCATGAAATGGTAAAGGTACCTAACAAAAAATTAGATTATAAATGAAGTATATAAAAGATTATATATTTAGGATTTTTTTTTATAGCAATAACAGTTTCACAAAGAACTTAGTTTATCCAAATCTCAAGACAAATGTTGGATAACTCGGTTATATTTATAACAGTTTCATAATCCGTCTTGGTCAGATGAGTGACCCAATACTGACCAAAGATTCACAATTGGTGCTCCGCTTTTATTGCTGATTTTAGGCAATTGTTAACTAGATAGGATAACATAGCCAAGTACCCACTTCATTGTTTTCTTGAAGTTACCAAACTTCTTGTATTCTTTCAAAGAACTAGCTTTCTTGCAATTTGCTTTGTTTGTTTAGGGGTGACTTAGGACATGCATGTGTTAGTTTTGGACTGATTCTAGAGGACCTTCTAGGAGTTATTGTGTAATATCCAATCCCTATTAGTAGTATTGGCGCCTAGATTTCGGTATAGAGCAAATAAGACACCATAGGGTTACTCGATTTTAACCCTATTAGAAATATTCCCTTTATAGTGCACGTGAGAGATATTAGACCTAATTTGTTAATTTTACACTCGATAGGTGCGCCGGACGACCCTAGAATATTTTTATAATTTTTCTCTATTGGCTTGGAAAAGTAAATTCTAATTTACTACATGCATTTCCATTTAAGGGTTATGAATGGAACAAGCCTTTGTTGAGAAACATAATCCATATATTAGAGAATGGACCAATTAGAAGAAATCTCATGGATCGCCAAGTTGGAAGTTCTAGTTAGTTCTTTGAACTATTCTAACTAGATAGTTACAAATGAACTAATTACATAATTAGTTTTTAATTAATAGCAAATTAGAAGTTTTAAGTAAGTTGAAGGGCAAAATGGTCAATTGAGGGAGCACTATATATATGTTAGAAGTGTGTAGAAATTTGAAGAGAGATCAAAACCAACACTTAGCCAAAAAAGGAGAGAAATTCGAGCTTCAAAGGGGGGTGCTGCTACAGTGACTATTCAAGTTTTTTTTCATGAATTTTCATGTGTAATCAAGCCAAAATAAGGTTACAAACCAATCCCTAAGCTCAATTGAAGTCTCTATTAGTGGAAATTCAAGAAAAAGAGGTAAAAAAAGCATCTTTTATAAGTTTGATAAGTGAGATTTCAAGAATGCTTTAATTGATGTTCTTATGTGTATTCTTGGCTTAGATTGAGTTGAATTCTAGTGTGGAGCTTGAAGGAGTCATCAATTTGAAGAAATTGACAAGGTGAGAATTAGGGTTGTTTTTGGTGATTTTGTTGTAGAGATTTCAATTGGTTGCAATTAGGGCTTTAGAATGAAATTGGCATGATTTTGTTGTAAGTGGAACAAGAAATTGAGAAAAGGAATGTGTTGGAACCTAGGGTGAAATTCTGCCACTTTAGGGAAGTTAGGAATTGAGTGATGTTTTGATTGAATTGTTGTGTGTAAATGGTGCATATTGTGAATTGAATGTATATGGTTGATGGAAAAACCAAAAATGAAGAAAATGGGATATAATTGTCCATGTTTGAAAGGTGAAGGGCAATTATGTCCAACCAAGTTATAAGGTGTTCAATAATTTTAAGGGTGCCGGATGATGAGTTAGTTTCGATTATGGCTCCGTAACTAAAATCGGGAAGTAGTTTACATCCAGGCTTTGTATGCCGATTAGGGCATTTAGTAGTTAAATGAGATTCTAGTATTCGATTTGGTTCTAAATGTCATTTATGGCGCGTAGGTGAAGATAACCGAGAGCGTTAACGGGAGCAAAAATCGGGAGCGAAATTGAGCGCGCAGCGATTGTGAGTGGAAATCTGCCATTTCTTTTACTTTTCGGTTATTATGTTTTCGCACAATGACTATGTATGTTTTATGAGCTTTCGATGCATAAACATGATTTATGATCTTGATATATTCATAGACATGCTTTTACATGATCGATTTGTGAAACAGTTTTAAAATTTCTGTATTCGTTTTTAAGGCAATTGGTACCCTCAGATTATAGTGGTGATGATTTTATTAGACCCGGCCGGTATATCCCGTGCACCCATTGGGGGTGTGTCACTAACTCTGGGAAGTCGGGATGTCGAGTCATGTGAGTCGCTCTATGTGTACGGGATATTGTCTCCCTATATGCATGCGATGTAGGATTTCGCTGCGTAGCCAGTGAGATGTCTTGAGATTTCACTGTGGGTGCTGCTAGTTGAGGTGCCCCGTGATCTACTCACGTATGCGGTGCTAGTTGAGTCGCTGCATGGGTATAGAGCTTTAGGGTTACCATTGGTACAGTTTAGAAAGAAAATGGCCGAGCGAGGATTTTACTAGTTTTCAATTTACCGATAGCATTTATGCATTTATATGCACACAACAGTTATTATGTTATGCAGATTCTGAATATAGTTTTCCAAAGATGTAGATAAAATCGCTCGGCAAGATTTCATTAGCATATGATATTAGAAACTATTTTACAGTTTTACATCCGTTTTAGAAGCATAATTTCTGCATGTACTTTAGAAATTGCTATCTTTGTATAGTGTTCTTGTAATTGAAATCTCATTTACACTCACTGAGCTCTTTTAGCTCACCCGTTTTATGTTTTATATTTTTAAACCCCTTTCTCAGGTACAGGTCCCGGTACGCAAGCTGCTGATTCTCCTGTTGTCGAGTAGTGGGCCAAATCCGAAGATTATTTTTGTACATGTGAATGTGCTAAATAACACTTTTTACTTTATGCCTAGTGTTAGTAGGCATGTATATTTGTATGTATGTTTCGAGCCAACAAGAAAATATTTCGAGATTTTGATGATCATCTTTACTTTTCATGAGTATGCTCATTTTGTGATTTAAATGAAATTTTTGAGTTGTGTTGGATTTGATTTGGAAAGGACCGGAGGTCCGAATTGGTAGAATTGAGATGTGTTGGAATTAGAAGTGAAATTTCTTTACAGGTTTTATATGGATTTTCTGAAAAACAGGGGAAACTCTGTCCGTTTGTTTTTAAAATTTAGATGTCATTTTCATGTATATTACTAGATCTTCTTAGTAGTAACAAGAATTCAAAAGGGATTCGCCTCGCAGAATTTCTCAACATACCCAGTTAGGTTCAGAGGAACTTCCGTCTAGGTGCTCAGCAGGGCCGCTGGGATTTATAATAGAGGGTCTCGGGTTAGGTCTTGTCATATTGCATGTTGAAAATATGTGATGGCAATAGTTTACTTTACCGGTGTTTTCTTCCTTGTTGGAGTTTTCTTGTAGGTTGGGGATTGTATTGGTATGACCTTCAGTGAAAAAAAAAATATAGAACTTTAATTATAATTAAAAAAAATTTAAGATATGGAAGTTAAAAGTTGCTATAAATAATTATACTTTTCTTTTTCCTGAAATCTCTGGAGACGAGCGATCCACCTTTGCATTGCCTAATAGTATTATGTTTGATAATGCAACTACCAACTTCAATATTTTACTGTGCATTAAGTCTTGTATCAAGCGCCTGAACTTGCACAGATAACATTGTAAATTTCTGTTCTTATAACATCCTGTCATGCGCTATGATAGAACTTTCGGGAACGCAAAAGTACATAGATGGGATAATAAATTAGCCAACACCTTGTACTCTACTTCCATTTGTTTGCTTGTGAAGTGCCAAAGCTAAAATATCATTGATAACATCTGTCTTCAAAGACCCTTCGTCAACATGGCTTTGTAGTTTATCCTACAATTCACAAGTAATGTTGTTATCATAATAGAAATATTATGTTATCAAAGCATATTAATAAGATAATGTTTACATAAATAAAATCACTTACAATTATTTTCACAACTTCTTGCACTGTTTTTGAATATTTTTCTTTTTTACTGA
This sequence comes from Ailanthus altissimus, assembly GCA_946807835.1. Taxonomy (NCBI): domain Eukaryota; kingdom Viridiplantae; phylum Streptophyta; class Magnoliopsida; order Sapindales; family Simaroubaceae; genus Ailanthus; species Ailanthus altissimus. The sequence continues at coordinate 1,183,996 of OX327690.1, read as the reverse complement.
GTTGAGCCTTTTTCCATAACACACTTTGGTCCATTTGGCTCAAATATTCTCCTTGTTCCTTAACCTAAGATAAGAGAAAAAAAATGTTATATTTACAAAAATAAATATTTCCATTTGGTTTAAACATAATAAATTATGACAATAGATTGAAATAATTAAAATTGATTGAAAAATTACAAGTCTTTTACATAAACCTTTGTAACTTGTACTACCCAAACAATGATTATAAATGTTCTTAGCACGTCTTTCCATGGCATTTTGACTATTTTTCTGCACAAAGTGAATATGTAAACTCATTGATATTTAATGATTACACAAAAATAAAATAATTGATATTTACCTCACCTCAAATGAATTAGATAACATTCTATCAATAAATAACTTTAATGTTGTTTCTTAATATTTGGGTATTCAAGGGGTGGCAACCTCAATTGATTACGATCGTTCATATATGGAAGAACATACTTATGAGCTAGAGTATGTCTAAAGTTCCTTAAAGAGATGCCCATCCATTGAAATACTTGGTTTTTACTCTTTAAATCCAATTTGAACTTATCATACATAAGAAAAATTAATGATCAACAAAATATAAATAATTTGAACAAAAAAGCATCCCATTGCCTAGTATACAGAAAAGAATAACAAACCCGAAAATGATTCCACAAGTCTTCCTTCTGCTCAAGGGGTATGTGTCTCCAATCATCATATATAATTGAAATATTATCTTGTACCAAAATACCTATGTAATTTCTTAATTCAATTGATGTATCACCAGAAGTCACGCCATATGAGTTATAGTTAATGGTAATCTTCTTATTGGGTGTCAACAATTGCAAATGTTTCTTCTTGGATTTTCCTATTCTCTATAGTCTTCCCTCTAGTATATCTTTGTTCTCGGCCATATGTTGAGCTAATATGCAATAATAAAAAATAAATCAACATACATATAAATAATAAATATGTAAAATTTTGCATGAATTAATTATGTACATATACTTACAAATCAATTATATTTCACATGAAAATATACTAGAATAGTTCAACAAGTTATTGGACATTATTCATCTGTTATGTCTATATCCATGCCAACACCTTCACAATATTGTCTTGAATAAATTACAACATCATCATTATCATCAATCTTAACCCAAGGAAATGTTTTTGATATGGGAGCATGTAGTACCATGTCATCACACTCATCATCAATTGCAAATTTATTAACTTTTTCAGCCACTGTACAAACAACTGATTTATTATGATCTTTTTTATCATTCATATAAAACATTTGTGTCGATGAGAAGCTAATACGAAAGTATCAGATTTATGACCAATTCGATTCAAGTCCATAATTATAAATCTTAAATCATCAACCTCAACACCATTCTTACTAGCAATCCAATAACACTTGAACAATATCTTCTTTAACATTAGATAATCGAGTTCCTAAATCTCATCAAGGACTTCGTAAAATGCAATTCTCCAGAATAATTCTTTTTATCTTTTGAACTATATATTTGCATTGTTACTGCAACAACACTACCACCACTATTTTATGTTACCCAATTATTGTCTCAAGCTCTAGTTACAAATTTAAAACTATTTACAAGGTATCCAATATATTAATGATCAAAGAATGAGGTTTTCTAGCCAACCACTTGGAGGTATCATTAACAACCACATTCATTTGTATGTCATTCAATACTTACATTTCATATAATATTCACAACTTATAAATATTTAACTTGGACTCAATATGTGATGTAATGTGACCTTATTCTGAAGCCAATCACTAAAAGTACGAGTATGCTAATTTTGTAACCATGGGTGGTTTTTAGCTTGGTGAGGAAATTTTTTTTTCAAATGTTCCATATGCTCCCTAAAGGTAAACAATGACATTAGTTAGTACAATAAAATATAAGTAATATAATCAAACTATATAACTTACTTCATATAAGGTTGAACCTTTGGTGTGTTCTCTAAAGTACAAAGATGTGCTTACTTCAATGCAAGAGAATCCACAAACTTTATATCTCAAGAACTTAAAGGTTGTGAAATATGTGAATTGCATAAACTAGTTGGAACCCCAATTGCATCATGATCAGAGAGGTATTCAGCACAATATTCAAGTGCTTCTTCGACAATATAACTTTCAAAAATGCACCCCTCTGGACGATTGTAATTATGCACAAAACCATCAAGGACCTTTCTATATATCTCAAATGGATACATCTATCTAAGATAAACTAGCCCATGTTACCTAACTTTTTTAACGAGATGGACAATCAAATAAACCATTATGTCAAAGAAGTTAGGTGAAAAGTATTGTTCCATTATACATAAAGTAACAACCAAGTTACTTTGCAACTCATCCAAACTATCATTTTCTATCACCTTACTACATAAGAAGTTGAAAAAGAAGCATATTCGCATTATGGAGCGATGAACATTGTGTGGAAAAAAACTCGAACCGCCAAAGGTAACAATTGTTGCATCAAAGTATGGCAATCATGAGACTTTAGGCCTTGAAGCCTATAATCGTCTATTGCAACAAGTTTTTTGAAGTTTGAAGAATACCCACTCGGAACCCTTACTTCGAACAAAGTTCTACAAAAATTTACTTCTCTTTTCTTCATCAGGTTTTAATGTATCCATAATCTTTATTTCCACAAGATCCTTTCTAGCATTTACCTCATCCTTCGTCTTTCTCGGTTGATGAAGTAATGTGCCATAGATACTTTCACATATATTTTTCTCAATGTGAATCACATCTAATTGATGGAAAACCAACAAATGTGGCCAGTATTCCAATTCAAAGAATATAGACTTTTTTTTTAACCACTTCTCAGTATTACTATTGCCCCGTTTTCACTTCGAACAACTTCTCAGTATTATTATTACCTCGTTTTCACTTCTTATGCTTTCCCATAACAGTACTACTAGCAATTTCATCCATCATCCTTAGAATCTCATGACCAGACAAAGTTGTAGGAGTTTCACCCATCTCTTATGAATTATTAAAAACTTTTTTCAACTTACGAAATGGAGGGTCAATTGGTAAAAACATGGTGGTGGCCCATATAGGCATTTTTCCTACTACATGCAAGCCAACATGATGATGTGTTTATCCTGTAGTATGGACAAGCAAAATACCCTTTCACTGTACACCCAGATAAGTTACTATACACAAAAAAGTTACTGATTGTCCACATTAACAAGGCCTTCAAGTTAAAACTTTCTATCTTATAGGCATCATACACTTCTACACTACATTCCCATAATGTTTTTAAATCTTCAATCAAATGAGCCAAGTATACATCTAGATTATTTTCAGGTTGTTTAGGTCCAAATATTAATGAAGATAGCATTATATGTTTCTTTTTCATACACAACCATGAAGGAAGATTGTATGATATCATCAATACCGGTCCAAAACTATAAGTAGTGTTAAGTGTGCTATATGGATTGACCCCATCACTTGATAGGGCTAAAGAAAGATTTCTAAGCTATTGTGCAAATTCATGCTACTTATTATCAATTAAATCCCATGCAGGTGAGTCTGCTAGATACCAAAGCTTATCATCTTTTATTCTCCAATTTGTAAGCCAAGTCAAATACTTAGCAATTGTAGGCGATTGGAACATACGTTTAAACCTTGGAATAGGAAAAAATACCATAAAATCTTCTCAGAAATCCCTAATATGACTTCCTTAGATTTATTTCTTTATTTCTTCCACCTAAACTCTTAATATATAGGGCATTCATTAAGTTGTTCATGCTTTTTTCTATATAGAATACAATCATTGAGACAATAATGCATTTTTTCATATTCTAATCCAAACACCTTTATTGTTTTTTTTAGCCTGATACATAGATTTTGGAATATTAATACCTTTCGGTAATATGTCAACAAAAACTTCCAATAGAGAAGAAGTCCTTCATCAGACCATCTATAGTTTCCTTTAATATTATAATTTTTGTCCATCCAAAATTGTTAAATCACCAAATTTTCAACAATTTGAATGACGACTAGTTTCAAAAATAATTTCCTCTTTTTTGGGTGTCGATGTCCAATAAGTGATGCGATATTTCTATATCGTAAATTAAGTGCAAGTATACACTATCGTATGCAAGTAATAAAGAGACTAATTAGTCGGATGTCGAACCCACAGGGATAATTCTTTCTTTTTAACCAATTACTAAAATTATATCTTCCTAATAATTATTCAGAAAAATAAAAATCTAAGAATGAATGTAAGAAATATAAAAGTAAAAACACAATGCAATGAGATGTGAAGATATAGCAACGTAGAGAGAACCTAGGATTAATATTATCCCTCAATATGTTTCTAATAATTAATCCTCTAATATTTAACTCACTTAGTCTTTATTATTGATCAAGACACTAATGTATTCACAAGCCTCTTCCAAGGTCATGCAAGTATACCTTAATTTACCAAATACCTATATTCCTATGGTACTTGTAATAAATTAAGATTCATTAAGATTAGGTCTTATTGATCATACATGCCAATTAGGTATATTCCTATCCTAAGTTGAAACTTGCATATGCAACATTGAATGTTACTCTACAATCATGCATCAAATTACCTAGATCTAAATATATTGATTCCTCTTCCAAGTTTATCAAAATATTACCAATTCATTCACCATATATTGGCCAGATATATTGAAGCATTAAACACAAGTAATTTAAATAATAAATGACTAAGTTTATTAAATACTAAAAGATATGGCAATTAAGCACACATATTGAGTTCAAATATTAACCCTAGAAAATAAGTTTAGCTCATGGCTACAAGAGAACAGCAGTAAAAATAGTTATAAATCATGATACAATTATTAGCAAACCGATATAGACGTCGAATTGCTCTTAATTGCGCTGCCTCTGAACTCTTGATGCCGAAGAACGTCTTGTATCTCTCTCTAAAGATGCTTCAATTAAGCTCCTATTGCTCTCCAAGACACGTGCTCTGTATTCTTGGTGCTCTTGGGTCGTCTTGGATTCTTTTTTGAAGGTTGGGAACGAGTGGCTTTATATAGGGATTGATTTGAGCTTGAAAATCTCAATTCTCGTCGGACTAGGACTCGCACTACCGCTGGCGCGCTATGCATCTGTCGCTGGGGCGACGCGTGAAAAAGCGATCACCGCTGGAGCGGTGGGATCTTGGCGCTGGGGCGCTGCATGAAAACGGCTTCACCGCTGGCGCGGTATGTTGATAGCGCTGGGGCGCTATACGCGACTTAAGCAAGTCGTTTTTCTTATTTCGATCACTATTTCAGCGCTGGGGCTAAAATCCTTGTGGCGCTGGGGCGATGGACACATACTTTGAAAACTTTGCATTTTAGTCCCTGTTTTTGCTCCTTTTGCGTTCTTTCTTTAAATTTCGTTCAAGTCCCTATAAATAACAATAATGCACATAAATAGCCATCTATTCTCATAAAATCATAGAATATCAATAATAAAAACATGAGAAAATATATGACAAATTTGCCCTTATCAATAAGCAACACTTTCACGAATTCTTTCAATACTACTACTAATCACAACTAATCCTTCCTTCACTATTAAATTCAAAATATGCGCAGCATGACGCATTTGGAAAAAATCTCCATCGTGTAACACTTTCACGAATAAAGAGTTTTCTATAGTCTTGATTTGCTTTGTCTCTTTCCTTGTAGAATCCTAATTTTTTTTGTCTTTTCTTGTAGAGTCTTGATTTGATTTGGCTTTCCTTTTTTTAGTTGGAGCTGTATCCATTATTGCTATATTTGACTTAAAGTCCATTTGTGCTGGCCTAGAAGCTTAAATGTGATTTTGAGAAGCATATCTTGTTGTCTTGCTTTCCAATTTTAGTTATGCTATTTATGTCAAGTGAGGATTCCTATCAGGCACCCCTTAAGCAAAGCGATAATGTACAATGAACATTGAGCTTGCTCTAGAAGTGAAATAAGGAATGTTTAGGTAATGACTTGGTAAGCACATTAGCGATTTGGAGGTGTGAAGGAACATAGCAGGTTTGAATGGTGTCTTGATTACGTTTTTCTCTTATGAATTGAATGTAAATCTTTATATGTTTAGTTCGCCCATGGAAGATCAAATTCTTTGTTATATTTAATGCACCTTGATTGTCATAGTGAAGGCAAGGAGTAGATGGATAGAATGAGCAATGTGATCCAAGTCAGCTTAGCTACTGTGTACGCTATGGAATAGTACTATGCCTTTGCATTTGAGCATGCAACATTATTTTATTTCTTTGACTTTATAAAATACAGTTGCTACTGATAAAGGAAAATTTGTCATATATTTTTTCATGTTTTTATTATTGATATTTTATGGTTTTATGAGAATAGATGGCTATTTATGAGCTTTAATTGACAGGACCCGACCCGAGACCCTCTACTATAGATCCCAGCGGCCTTGCCGGGTACCCCGACGGAAGTTGCTCCGAACCTAACTGGGTATGTTGAGAAATTTCGCGAGGCGAACCCCTTTTGAATTCTTGTTACTACGAAGAAGATCTAGTAATATACATGAAAACGACATCTTAATTTTAAAAACAAACGGACAGAGTTTCCCCTGTTTTTTGAAAAATCCATATAAACCTGTAAAGAAAGTTCACTTTTAATTCCAACACATCTCAATTCTACCAATTCGAACCTCCGGTCCTTTTCAAATCAAATCCAACACAACTCAATTATTTCGTTTAAATCACAAAATAAGCATAATCATAAAAAGTAAAAACGATCATCATAAACTGGAAATCTCTTCTTCTTGATTCAACACATACTTACAAATACACATGCCTACAACTATTATGCATACAGTAAAGAGTGCTATTAGCACATTTACATGTACAAAAATTATCTTTGGATTCGGCCCACTACTCGACAATAGGAGAATCAGCAGCTTGCGTTCTGAGGCCTGCACCTGGGAAAGGGGTTTAAAACACAAAATATAAAATGGGTGAGCTAAAGGAGCTCAGTGAGTGTAAATGAAATTTCAATTACAAGAACATTATACAAAGATAGCAATTTCTAACGTTCATGCAGAAATTATGCTTCTAAAACGGATGTAAACTGTAAAATAGTTTCTAATATCGTATGCTAATAAAATCTTGCCGAGCGGTTTTATCTACATCTTTGGAAAACTATATTCAAAATCTGCATAACATAATAACTGCTGTGTGCATATAAATGCATAAATGCTATCGGTAAATCGAAAACTAGTAAAATCCTCGCTCGGCTATTTTCATTCTAAACTGTACCAATGGTAACCCTAAAGCTCTATACCCACGCAGCGACTCAACTAGCACCGCATACGTGAGTAGGTCACGGGGCACCATAACTAGCAGCACCCACAGTGACATCTCAAGACATCTCACTGGCTATGCAGCGGAATCCTACATCGCATGCATATAGCGAGACAATATCCCGTACACATAGAGCAACTCACATGACTCGACATCCTGACTTCCCGGAGTTAGTGACACACCCCCAAGACCTGTCCATGTGCACGGGATATACCGGCCGGGTCTAATACAATCATCACCACTATAATCTGAGGATACCAATGGCCTTAAAAACGAATGCAGAAATCTTAAAACTGTTTCACAAATCGATCATGTAAAAGCATGTCTATGAATATATCAATATCATAAACCATGTTTATGCATCGGAAGCTCATAAAACATACATAGTCATTGTGCGAAAACATAATTACCGAAAAGTAAAAGAAATGGCAGATTTCCACTCACAACCGCTCCGCGCTCAATTTCGCTCCCACTTCCTGCTCCCGTTAACGGTCTCGGTTATCTTCACCTACGCGTCATAAATGACATTTAGAGCCAAATCTAACACTAGAATCTCATTTAACTACTAAATGCCCTAATTGGCATACAAAGCCCGGATGTAAACTACTTCCCGATTTTAGTTACGGAGCTATAATCGAAACTAACTCACCATCCGGCGCCCTGAAAATTATTGAACACCTTATAATTTGATTGGACATACTTGCCCTTCACCTTTCAAACATGGACATTATGTCTCATTTTCTTCATTTTTGGGTTTTTCCATCAACCATATACATTTCATTCATAATATGCACCATTTACACACAACATTTCAATCAGAACACCACTCAATTCCTAACTTCCCTAAAGTGACAGAATTTAACCCTAGGTTCCAACACATTCCTTTTCTCAATTTCTTGTTCTAATTACAACAAAATCATGCCAATTTCATTCTAAAGCCCTAATTACAATCAATTGAAATCTCTATAACAAAATCACCAAAAACCCTAATTCTCACCTTGGCAATTTCTTCAAATTGATGACTCCTTCAAGCTCCACACTAGAATTCAACTCAATCTAAGCCAAGAATACACATAAGAACATCAATTAAAACATTCTTGAAATCTCACTTATCAAACTCATAAAAGATGCATTTCTTACCTCTTTTTCTTGAATTTCCACTAACAGAGACTTCAATTGAGCTTAGGGATTGATTTGTAATCTTATTTTGGATTGATTACACATAAAAATTCATGAAAACAAAACTTGAAAGGTCACTGTAGCAGCCCCCCTTTCCAAGCTCCAATTTTCTCTCTTTTGTTCTAACTGTTTGCTTTCGATCATCTTCAAAATTCTACACACCCAACCTATTTATAGTCCTCCCTCAATTTACCATTTTGCCCTTCAACTTTCTCAAAATTACTAATTTTTCATTAGTTGAAAACTAATTATATAATTAGTTCATTTGTAACTATCTAGTTGGAATAGTCCACAGAACTAACTAGAACTTCCAACTTGGCAATCCATGAGATTTCTTCTAATTGGTCCATTCTCTAATATATGGATTATGTTTCTCAACAAAGGCTTGTTCCATACATAACCCTTAAATGGAAATTCATGTAGTAAATTAGAATTTTCTTTTCCAAGCCAATAGAGAAAAATTCTAAAAATATTCTAGGGTCGTCTGGCTCACCGATCGAGTGTGAAATTACCAAATTAGGTCTAATATCTCTCACGTGCACTATAAAGAAAATATTTCTAATAGGGTTAAAATCGAGTAACCCTACGGTGTCTTATTTGTTCTATACCGAAATCTAGGCGCCAATACTGCTAATAGGGATTGGATATTACAATTTCACCCCTCCTTAAAAACATTTCGTCTTTGAAATTTAAATCATACCTGTCTCAAAGAGGTGAGGATGTTGGACTCGCATCTGATCTTCACGTTCCCACGTGGCTTCTTCTACACTATGGTTCATCCATAACACTTTAACTAAGGGAATGCTTTTGTTACGAATGACTTGCTCTTTCCGGTCTAGGATTTGCACAGGCTTCTCTTTATAGGTCAAGTTTTCGTTCAATTCTACCAGTCGTTCCCTTAGGATGTGTGAAGAATCTGCTATATACTTGCGAAGCATAGAAACATGAAACACATCATGGATTTTAGCCAGATCTTCGGGTAACCGTAGACGATATGCCACCTTTCTAACTCTTTTAACTATCTCGTACGGTCCAATATATCGGGGACTCAGCTTTCCTCACTTTTTGAATCTTAGTACTCCTCTCTATGGTGATATCTTTAGAAAGACCTTATCACCGATCTCAAACTCCAAGTCTCTTCTTCTGTTATCTGCGTAACTTTTCTGTCTATCATTAGCTGTTTTCAATCTCTGCTTGATAAGTTGAATCTTTTCCAAAGTAATCTGGTCAATTTCTGGGCCAATCAACTTCCTTTCACCTACCTCATCCTAACAAACTGGAGTTCTGCACTTTCTTCCGTACAATGCTTCATATGGTGCCATTCCGATGCTAGCCTGGTAGCTATTATTGTAGGCGAACTCCATTAGCGGTAGATGAGTGTCCCAACTTCCCTTAAACACCATAACACACGCTCTAAGCATATCTTCAAATGTCTGAATTGTCCGTTCTGACTAACCATCCGTCTGAGGATGAAAGGCCGTACTGAAACTCAATTTTGTACCTAGAGCTTTCTGTAAACTGAGCCAAAATCGACAGTTGTGAACCGTGGATCCTTGTCTGACACAATGGACACGGGAACTCCATGGAGTCGTACCACCTCATCTACGTACAACTGGGCTAATTTATCTAAAGAACAACTGCTTTTAATGGGTAGGAAGTGAGCAAATTTTGTCAATCTATCAACAATCACCCATATTGCGTCATTGCCTCTCTGGCTACGCGGAAGTTCTACCAAGAAGTCCATCGTTATTCTTTCCCATTTCCACTCCGGAATCGGAAGGGGTTGCAAGAGCCCTGCAGGTTTCTGATGCTCCGCTTTTACTTGTTGGCAAGTTAGGCATCTCGAGACAAATTCAGCTATATCTTTCTTCATGCCCTTTGATAAGGCGTAATTGTATAAACTATTTTATCTTCCTAACTTGATATTTGTTCAATTTATCTCAATAATTGGGCTATTTATGCGTATTAATGTTGTTTTATAGGTTGAAGCATTATCGGAGCAAAAACACCGGAAAACGGACGCAAATCGGAGCATTAGAGATAAAAATACGAATGGGGGCACTGTTGCTACCGTAACACTGTAGCTACAGTACACTGCTACAGTGTACTGTAGCAACAGTGCAGCGCCGCAGCGCTGGATTTCAGCGCCGCGGCGCCGATTGCAGAAACTGAGCGCTGCAGCGCCAAATCGCAGCGCCGCGGCGCCGGGACCTGGGCAACAAGTTTTGACAGGTTCCTGAAAATCAGGAAACCCAAAAGTAACTCAAAATGCGCCCTAATTCCGTGCTCTTACCTATTTAATTGCTCAAAACTTACATTTTAGGAGGACTCCAGCTGGTACAGCAGCTGGAAACACAAAGAAACACCTAACTTCTAAGTTTGAAGAAATCAAAGAGGAGGGAAGCAAGCTTCAACAACAAAGGCATTTGACAGGGATGTCTTCTTTTCTTTGATTCTTTACTTGTTGTAAGATGTTTAGTTTACATGTATTGATGGAATTAGCTTCAAGATTGTGTAGTTTAATGATGAGCTAATTTCGTTCATCTAGGATTACATCCTTGAACTCATTATGTGATTGATTTTAGTTCTCTCTTTTATGGTATTAATTCAGCTTTTGATATATTCATTGTGCTTGTGCTTAATGCTATTTGATTACTTGGCCAGTGGTTAAATTGATCTAGAAATGCTTAAATAAACTTGACAAAGGCATTTAGGTATTTAGTCTTAAGCATATTGATGCATGATCATAGTGTAGTACACTTGAGTTTCATATGAGATAGACATATACTCATAAGGCATGTATGGCTCATAAAACTTGTGCTTAATGAATTTTGTTCAATTTATTTATCATAGACATATAGATATTTGATTGGATGGAATAGATTCACTTGACCTGCAAAAGAGGCTTGTGATGTGTTAAGTGTTTTGGTCAATATATCAAGTTGAGAACTAATAAACATCAAAGAGATTCTGCTGAATTTATTTGCATAATGGGGGATAGTTTGTAATCCTAGGATTTCTCATATTGAATATAATTTGTTGGTAATTTAGTTTATCACTTAGCATAATTAAGTTGCCCTTCCACCAGTAGTGCTCTTTTAGGGTACGGTACATCTTTGTGCTCCCGGGATGCATAGCATACGCAGAAGAATGAGCTTCTGCCATAATCTCTCTTCTTAACTCATTTACATCCGGAACACATAACCTCCGACCCAAGGTTACTACACCATCCTCGGTCACTGAAAGATCCTTCCGCTACCCAGACTCGATTTCACCCTTTAATTTAACTACTTGTGGATCTTGAGTCTGTAGTTCTTTGATCCGATCAACCAATATTGGACGGACCTGAAATGTGGCTAATAATGCTTCTGAATCTGATAATTCTAATTTTACACCTAAAGACCTCAATTCTATCAACATCGATAGATATGCGACCTTCAAGTGAGCTAATGAACTGACAGGCTTCCTGCTGAGAGCATCTGCTACCACGTTAGCTTTTCCTGGATGGTACTCCAAGGTGCACTCATAATCTTTAATAAGCTCCAGCCACCTTCTCTGCCTCATATTTAATTTTTTCTGAGTGAACAAGTACTGCAGGCTCTTATGATCCGTAAAGATCTTGCAAGGAACCCCATACAAATAATGCCTCTAAATTATTAAAGCAAAAACTACTGCAGCTAGTTCTAGGTCATGTGTAGGATAATTCTGTTCATGCTTCTTTAATTGTCTGGAAGCATAGGCTATTACTTTCTACTTCTGCATTAGCACACAACCTAGACCTTGCCTGGAAGCATCACAATATATGGTAAAACCGTCATTCCCTGACGGAAGTGTAAGCACAAGGGCCGACGTCAACCTTCTCTTTAGCTCTTCGAAGCTCTGCTGGCACACTTCCGACCATACAAACTTCTCTTCTTTCCAGGTTAACTTAGTCAGAGGAGCGGCTATCCTTGAGAATCCCTCTACAAACTTCCTATAATATCCAGCCAAACCCAAGAAACTACGGATCTCCGTCACGTTCGTAGGCTATCTCCAAATCACTATTGCTTCGATCTTCTGAGGATCTACTGCTACCCCTTCTGCAGAGATTACATGGCCCAAAAATGCAACTCTATCTAGCCAAAATTGACATTTACTAAGTTTGGCATACAGCCGATGCTCCCTTAAGGTTTGCAAAACTATCCTCAAATGTTCTGTATGCTCTTTCTCACTGCTTGAATAAACCAATATATCATCAATAAATACTATCACAAACCGATCTAAATAGGATCTAAAAACTCTGTTCATAAGATCCATAAAAGCAGCTAGGGCATTAGTCAGCCCAAAAGGCATAATCAAAAATTCATAATGCCCATATCGAGTCCTAAAGGCCGTCTTAAGAACATCTTTCTCCCGGAACTTCAGTTGATGATAGCCGGACCTCAGATCTATCTTGGAAAATACTCTAGCTCCTTACAGCTGATCAAACAAATCATCAATTCTCGGAAGTGGATATTGATTACGCACCGTTACTTTATTCAGCTCTCGGTAATCAATGCACAATCTCATACTTCCGTCTTTCTTCTTCACAAACAAAACCGGTGCACCCCAAGGAGAAGTACTCGGTCTAACGAAACCTTTATTCACCAACTCTTCCAACTGAACCTTCAATTCTTTCAATTCTGAAGGAGCCATTCTGTAGGGTGCTTTAGAAATTGGTTGTGTTCCAGGGGCTACTTCTATTTTAAACTCTATCTCTCTATCCGGAGGCAATCCCGGAAGATCCTCGGGGAATACATCCGGAAACTCTCTCACCACCGGAATATCCTCCAATTTCGTTCCACCATCTCTTACGTCTATGGCATAGACTAAGTAACCCTGACATGACTTCCGAAGCATCTTTCTTGCCTTCATTACCGACACCATGCTGACGGAAAGTGATTTTCGTACCCCGCGGAAAATAACTTCCGTTCCGCTAGAGCTACATAATCTAACTTCTTTCCGGAAGCAATCCACTGAGGCTCGATATTTAGACAACCAATCCATCCCTAAAATCACATCAAACTCACTGATGGCCAACACAATCAAATCCGCCATAAACTCTTGGCTTTCAATACTAATTTTACTACTCCTATACACCGTTTCTGCTACAATGGAGTCTCTGGTAGGAAAAGACACTACTACCGCACCATCTAATAACTGGGGCGCTATACTAGCATTTGCAGCAAACTCCACAGAAATAAAAGAATGGGTCGCTCCAGGATCTATCAGTACATAAGCATTTCAATCAAAAACTGACATGGTACCTGTCACAACTTCTGGGGCAACATCCGCCTCCTGTTGGGTAACCGCAAATACCCTAGCTTGGGAAAGTGGTTTCACTTGCGATCCACCGGATGATCCTCCTCGACCGGCGCCCCTACTAGGCTGGCTCGCGCCGCTCGATCTTCTGAATTGGGGATCTCCTCGAATCTACCCTCGATCGCCACTAGTTTGTCCCGGAGCTGGTGGTCTATCTTCTGGCTTGCTGCTAGCTCCATCATTCGGGCAATCACTCATGTAGTGACCCTCTTGCCCGCACTTATAACACCCAATAATCCCCTTTCTACAATCCCCCGGATGAGCCTTGCCACATCTATTACACACCGGGAAATTATTCTAACTCTCCTTAGAGCTTCGGAATCAGCGGATGGTTGTCGAACAAAAGCTTGGCTGGATTGAGCTCCTTGGCTTGGCTTTCGACTGCTGGACCATGACAATCTCTCCTCTGTTCGGGGGAATTTACTCGGTCCTCCTCGAGAACTACCTGACCAGCCTCTTTTCTGACCCTGCTGTTTCAGTTTAGGGATGGCCACCATGCTTCTTTCAACCCGTGTTTGCAGCTTCCACCAATGATCCATACTGAGTGTGGGCTGCCGATACTACGTACGCCCTGATTCGTGGATTGAGACCCACTGCAAAACGGTTAGCCTTCTGCTCTTCATTATTGGCTATAAATGGAACGGCACGAAGAAGCTCCGAAAACTTCTTCTCGTACTCAGCCACCGAGAGGGAACCCTGTTCGAGCTTGAAGAATTATTTTATCTTCGCATCTTTATAACTTTTGGGGTAGAACTTATTCAGAAATTCCTCTTTGAAAAGCGCCCAAGACACCCCATCGGCGTTTCTCCTTTGCAAGGCCTTCCACCAATCCTTCGCTCATTCTTTCAATAGAAATGCAGAGTACACCACTATCTGCTCTTCCGTACATCCCATAACCTGAAAAATTTCTTCATTGTTCTCTAACCAAGATAGAGCTCTCTCGGGATCTCCGGTACCATCATAAGACTTAGCGCCCAATTTCTAGGCGCGTTCAATGGACACTCCGGTCTCTCGCGGCTGTTGGATCGCCGCTGCTAGTATCTGGGCCAATTGAGCTATATTCACGTTTCTACCTTCTGGCTCAGCGGGTTGAGATGATTCAGGAGGGGTTTGAGGCGTAGGAACATTTACTGACTCATTTCCCTGCTCCTCTTCAGGTGCAAGAGCCTCCGCAGCTGCTCTCCTAGTACGTGGGCCTCCACGACGATGCATATTTTCTAAAAATTTAGTGATGCAAATGATTATCAAATGCAAAGAATTCAACTTACTAAACTTAGAAAAACATGCATGCAATTTCAGGAATCTCATTCTAAAAATGAACTTTTTAACTAAAACTTCAAGAACCGTGCTCTGATACCACTCTGACAAGACCCAACCCGAGACCCTCTACTATAGATCCCAGCGGCCCTGCCGGACACCCCGACGGAAGTTGCTCCAAACCTAACTGGGTATGTTGAGAAATTTCGCGAGGCGAACCCCTTTTGAATTCTTGTTACTGCGAAGAAGATTTAGTAATATACATGAAAACGACATCTTAATTTTAAAAACAAACGAACAGAGTTTCCCCTGTTTTTTGAAAAATCCATATAAACCTGCAAAGAAAGTTCACTTCTAATTCCAACACATCTCAATTCTACCAATTCGGACATCCGGTCCTTTTCAAATCAAATCCAACACAACTCAATTATTTCGTGTAATTCACAAAATAAGAAAAATCATAAAAAGTAAAAACGATCATCATAAACTGGAAATCTCTTCTTCTTGATTCAACATATACTTACAAATATACATGCCTACAACTATTATGCATAAAGTAAAGAGTGCTATTAGCACATTTACATGTACAAAAGTTATCTTTGGATTCGGCCCACGACTCGGTGATAGGAGAATCAGCAGCTTGCGTTCAGAGACCTGCACTTGGGAAAGGGGTTTAAAACATAAAACATAAAACGAGTGAGCTAAAGGAGCTCAGTGAGTGTAAATGAGAATTCAATTACAAGAATATTATACAAAGATAGCAATTTCTAAAGTACATACAGAAATTATGCTTCTAAAACGAATGTAAAATTGTAAAACAGTTTCTAATATCATATGCTAATGAAATCTTGCCGAGCGGGTTTTATCAACATCTTTGGAAAAATATATTTAGAATCTGTATAACATAATAACTGCTGTGGGCATATAAATGCATAAATGCTATCGGTAAATCGAAAACTAGTAAAATCCTCGCTCGGCCATTTTCTTTCTAAACTGTACCAATGGTAACCCTAAAGCTCTATACCCACGCAGCGACTCAACTAGCACCGCATACGTGAGTAGGTCACAGGGCACCTCAACTAGCAGCACCCACAGTGACATCTCAAGACATCTCACTGGCTACGCAGCGGAATCCTCCATTGCATGCATATAGCGAGACAATATCCCGTACACATAGAGCGACTCACATGACTCGACATCCCGACTTCCCGGAGTTAGTGACACACCCCCAAGACCTGCCCATGTGCACGGGATATACCGGCCGGGTCTAATACAATCATCACCACTATAATCTGAGGGTACCAATAGCCTTAAAACAAATGCAGAAATCTTAAAACTGTTTTACAAATCGATCATGTAAAAGCATGTCTATGAATATATCAAGATCATAAATCATGTTTATACATCGGAAGCTCATAAAACATACATAGTCATTGTGCGAAAACATAATAACCGAAAAGTAAAAGAAATGGCAGATTTCACTCACAACCGCTCCGCGCTCAATTTCGCTCCCAATTCCTGTTCCCGTTAACGCTCTCGGTTATCTTCACCTACGCGTCATAAATGACATTTAGTACCAAATCTAACACTAGAATCTCATTTAATTACTAAATGCCCTAATTGGCATACAAAGCCCGGATGTAAACTACTTCCCGATTTTAGTTACGGAGCTATAATCGAAACTAACTCACCATCCGGCGCCCTGAAAATTATTGAACACCTTATAATTTGATTGGACATACTTGCCCTTCACCTTTCAAACATGGACAATTATGTCCCATTTTCTTCATTTTTGGGTTTTTCCATCAGCCATATACATTCCATTCATAATATGCATCATTTACCTACAACAATTCAATCAAAACACCACTCAATTCCTAACTTCCCTAAAGTGACAGAATTTAACCCTAGGTTCCAACACATTCCTTTTCTCAATTTCTTGTTCTAATTACAACAAAATCATGCCAATTTCATTCTAAAGCCCTAATTACAATCAATTGAAATCTCTATAACAAAATCACCAAAAACCCTAATTCTCACCTTGGCAATTTCTTCAAATTGATGACTCCTTCAAGCTCCACACTAGAATTCAACTCAATCTAAGCCAAGAATACACATAAGAACATCAATTAAAACATTCTTGAAATCTCACTTATCAAACTCATAAAAGATGCTTTTCTTACCTCTTTTTCTTGAATTTCCACTAACAGAGACTTCAATTGAGCTTAGGAATTGGTTTGTAATCTTATTTTGGATTGATTACACATAAAAATTCATAAAAACAAAACTTGAAAGGTCACTGTAGCAGCCCCCCTTTCCAAGCTCGAATTTTCTCTCTTTTGTTCTAAGTGTTTGCTTTCAATTATCTTCAAAATTCTACACACCCAACCTATTTATAGTCCTCCCTCAATTTACCATTTTGCCCTTCAAATTTCTCAAAATTACTAATTTTCCATTAGTTGAAAACTAATTATGTAAATTAGTTCATTTGTAACTATCTAGTTGGAATAGTCCAAAGAACTAACTAGAACTTCCAACTTGGCAATCCATGAGATTTCTTCTAATTGGTCCATTCTCTAATATATGGATTATGTTTCTCAACAAAGACTTGTTCCATTCATAACCCTTAAATGGAAATGTATGTAGTAAATTAGAATTTTCTTTTCCAAGCCAATAGAGAAAAATTCTAAAAATATTCTAGGGTTGTCCGGCGCACTGATCGAGTGTGAAATTACCAAATTAGGTCTAATATCTCTCACGTGCACTATAAAGGAAATATTTCTAATAGGATTAAAATCGAGTAACCCTACGGTGTCTTATTTGTTCTATACCGAAATCTAGGCGCCAATACTACTAATAGGGATTGGATATTACATTATTGTTATTTATAAGGACTTGAACAAAAGTATGTGTCCATTGCCCCAGCGCCACACGGATTACTGCCCCAGCTCTAGAACAGTGATCGAAATAAGGAAAACGACCTGGTTAAGTCACATCTGCGCCCCAGCGCCAAACATTCACTGCGCCCGCGATAGGCCAACGCCCCAGCGCCATAATTCCACCGCTCCAGCGCTGAAGCCTTTTTCACGCGTCGCCCCAGTGACAACTGAATAGTGCCCCAGCGGTAGTGCGAGTCCTAGTCCGATGAGAATTGAGATTTTCAAGCTCAAATCAATCCCTATAAAAGGCCACTCATTCCCAGCCTTTAAGAATCAATCCAAAACAAACCAAGAGCACCAAGAATACAGAGCACGAGACTTGAAGAGCAATAGGAGTTTAATTGAAGCAACTTTAGAGAGGGATTCAAGGTGTTCTTCGGCATTAAGAGTTCTTAGGCAGCGCGATTAAGAGAAATTCAACGTCTATATCGGTTTGCTATTGATTGTATAATGATTTATTATTATTTTTACTGTTGTTCTCTTGTATCCATGAGCTAAACTTATTTTTTAAGGTTAATACTTGAACTCAATATGTGTGCTTAATTGTCATATCTTTGGAATATTTAATAAACTTAGTTCTTTGATATTCAATTTACTTGTGCGTAATGCTTCAATATATCTAGCCAATATATGGTGAATGAGTTGGTAATATTATTGATAAACTCGGAAGAGGAATCATAATATTTAGACCTAGGTAATTTGATGCATGATTGCAGAGTAGCATTCAATGTTGCATATGCAAGTTTCAATTTAGGATAGGAATATAGCTAATTGGCATGTATGATTAATAAGATTTAATCTTAATGAATCTTAATTTATTACAAGTACCATAGGAATATAGGTATTTGGTAAATTAAGGTATACTTGCATGATCTTGGAAGAGGCTTGTGAATACATTAGTATCTTGATCAATAACAAAGATTAAGGGAGTTAAATATTAGAAGATTAATCATTAGAAAGCATATTGAGGTATAGTATTAATCCTACGTTTTCTCTATATTGCTATCACTTAAATCTTTTTTGCATTGTGTTTTTGTTTTTATATTTTCTACATTCATTCTTAGATTTTTATTTTTCTGAATAATTATTAGGAAGACATAATTTTAGTAATTGGTTAAATAGAAGAAATTATCCTTGTGGGTTCAACATCCGACTAGTTAGTCCCTTTATTACTTGCATACGATAGTGTATACTTGCACTTAATTATAAGATATAGAATTATCGCATCAGCTACCAAGGTAAACACAATAGCCAGAAATGCTACGTGGAGTAGTAGGACTCCCTACCCAACTAGAGTTAGAAAAGGCATAGAGTGAGGGAATTGTGAGATAAAAAAAGTAAGCCAAAGTTAAGAGTTCCTTGAAGATATCTATGGATCATTTTAACAGCATAAAAATTTGCTTTGGTTGGACTCTAAAAATGTTGGCAAACTTTGTTGATGGCGTGCATGATGCTAGGCTAGTGAACGTAAGATACTGAAGATTTTCAACTGAAGTGTGATACTCTATTGCATTAACCAACTCATTGTCATCGGCCAAAAGAGAGATTTATTAGCCATGAGGGTCTTGATAGGGGTACAACCATTCATGCCTACTTTAAGGAGGTGATCTTTTATATATTTTTCTTGTGACAAAAAGAGGCCTTGACTAAACCGATGTACGTCGATGCCCAAGAAATATTGTAGAAGGCATCTTTTAAGGCAAAGTTATAGCTAAGATTTTGAATGAGAGATTGTATGGCAGTATTATCATTTCCTGTAACAATTACATTATCCACATAGATTAATAGAAGACATATGAAATTATCATTAAAAAAATAATGATGCATCAGCTTTGCATCCCGGGAGCACAAAGATGTACCGTACCCTAAAAGAGCACTACTGGTGGAAGGGCATGAAGAAAGATATAGCTGAATTTGTCTCAAGATGCCTAACTTGCCAACAAGTAAAAGCGGAGCATCAGAAACCTGCAGGGCTCTTGCAACCCCTTCCGATTCCGGAGTGGAAATGGGAAAGAATAACGATGGACTTCTTGGTAGAACTTTCGCGTAGCCAGAGAGGCAATGACGCAATATGGGTGATTGTTGATAGATTGACAAAATCTGCTCACTTCCTACCCATTAGAAGCAGTTGTTCTTTAGATAAATTAGCCCAGTTGTACGTAGATGAGGTGGTACGACTCCATGGAGTTCCCGTGTCCATTGTGTCAGACAAGGATCCACGGTTCACTTGTCGATTTTGGCTCAGTTTACAGAAAGCTCTAGGTACAAAATTGAGTTTCAGTACGGCCTTTCATCCTCAGACGGATGGTTAGTCGGAACGGACAATTCAGACACTTGAAGATATGCTTAGAGCGTGTGTTATGGTGTTTAAGGGAAGTTGGGACACTCATTTACCACTAATGGAGTTTGCCTACAATAATAGCTACCAGGCTAGCATCGGAATGGCACCATATGAAGCATTGTACGGAAGAAAGTGCAGAACTCCAGTTTGTTAGGATGAGGTAGGTGAAAGGAAGTTGATTGGCCCAGAAATTGACCAGATTACTTTGGAAAAGATTCAACTTATCAAGCAGAGATTGAAAACAGCTAATGATAGACAGAAAAGTTACGCAGATAACAGAAGAAGAGACTTGGAGTTTGAGATCGGTGATAAGGTCTTTCTAAAGATATCACCATAGAGAGGAGTACTAAGATTCAAAAAGTGAGGAAAGCTGAGTCCCCGATATATTGGACCGTACGAGATAGTTAAAAGAGTTGGAATTATAAATAAATACAAATAAATTAAGTTAGGCGGTAGAATCGGCCATTAAAATAAAAATAAAGTGCGATAATAAATAAAACAAATGAACGAAGTTAGGCGGTAAAACCAGCCATTAAAACAGAATAAATTATAAGAAATTAACAAAAGAAAATAAAATAAATTAGGTGGTAGAACCAACCATGAACAATAAAATAAATTACAAGAAAATAAAACTAATATTTAACAAAGAAAAAAAAAAGTACAAAGTTACCACTTTAGTATTTATAATTGCAACCGACTTTCGCTTTGTGTGCCTCTCTGGCAACGGCGCCAAATTTTGTTTACGCTCAAAATATGACGCGGCTATCGCAGTATAGATTGAGGTGTCGATCCCACGATGAAGCTCTTGGCAAAATATGATGGTGAAGTAAAATATTAAAGCGGTAGCAAAGGATAAAATTAATTGATTTAAGTGGATGAGATAGAATTGTCTATGAATTGAAGAAAATGTCTTATGATAATTTAAGCAAGACTTTGAGAATCACAATTGTAATATCCAATCCCTATTAGTAGTATTGGCGCCTAGATTTCGGTATAGAACAAATAAGACACCGTAGGGTTACTCAATTTTAACCCTATTAGAAATATTTTCTTTATAGTGCACGTGAGAGATATTAGACCTAATTTGGTAATTTCACACTCGATCGGTGAGCCGGACGACCCTAGAATATTTTTAAAATTTTTCTCTATTGGCTTGGAAAAGAAAATTCTAATTTACTACATGAATTTCCATTTAAGGGTTATGTATGGAACAAGCCTTTGTTGAGAAACATAATCCATATATTAGAGAATGGACCAATTAGAAGAAATCTCATGGATTGCCAAGTTGTAAGTTCTAGTTAGTTCTGTGGACTATTCCAACTAGATAGTTACAAATGAACTAATTACATAATTAGTTTTTAACTAATGGCAAATTAGAAGTTTTAAGTAAGTTGAAGGGCAAAATGGTAAATTGAGGGAGCACTATATATATGTTAGAAGTGTGTAGAAATTTGAAGAGAGATCAAAACCAACACTTAGCCAAAAAAAGAGAAAAATTCGAGCTTCAAAGGGGGGTGCTGCTACAGTGACTACTCAAGTTTTTTTTCATGATTTTTCATGTGTAATCAAGCCAAATTAAGGTTACAAACCCATCCCCAAGTTCAATTGAAGTCTCTATTAGTGGAAATTCAAGAAAAAGAGGTAAGAAAAGCATCTTTTATGAGTTTGATAAGTGAGATTTTAAGAATGTTTTAATTGATGTTCTTATGTGTATTCTTGGCTTAGATTGAGTTGAATTTTAGTTTGGAGCTTGAAGGAGTCATCAATTTGAAGACATTGGCGAGGTGAGAATTATGGTTTTTGGTGATTTTGTTGTAGAGATTTCAATTGATTGTAATTAGGGCTTTAGAATGAAATTGGCATGATTTTGTTGTAATTGGAACAAGAAATTGAGAAAATGAATGTGTTGGAACCTAGGGTGAAATTCTGCCACTTTAGGGAAGTTAGGAATTGAGTGGTGTTTTGATTGAATTGTTGTGTGTAACTGATGCATATTGTGAATTGAATGTATATGGTTGATGAAAAAAACCCAAAAATGAAGAAAATGGGACATAATTGTCCATGTTGGAAAGGTGAAGGGCAAGTATGTCCAATCAATTATAAGGTGTTCAATAATTTTCAGGGCGCCGGATGGTGAGTTAGTTTCGATTATAGCTTCGTAACTAAAATCGGGAAGTAGTTTACATCCGGACTTTGTATGCCGATTAAGGCATTTAGTAGTTAAATGAGATTCTAGTGTTCGATTTGGTTCTAAATGTCATTTATGGCGCGTAGGTGAGGATAACCGAGAGCGTTAACGGGAGCAGGAATCGGGAGCGAAATTAAGCGCGGAGCGGTTGTAAGTGGAAATCTGTCATTTCTTTTACTTTTCGGTTATTATGTTTTCGCACAATGACTATGTATGTTTTATGAGCTTTCGATGTATAAACATGATTTATGATCTTGATATATTCATAGACATGCTTTTACATGATCGATTTGTAAAACAGTTTTAAGATTTCTGCATTTGTTTTAAGGCTATTGGTACCCTCAGATTATAGTGGTGATGATTGTATTAGACCCGGCCGGTATATCCCGTGCACATGGGCAGGTCTTGGGGGTGTGTCACTAACTTCGGGAAGTCGGGATGTCGAGTCATGTGAGTCGCTCTATGTGTACGGGATATTGTCTCGCTATATGCATGCGATGTAGGATTCCGCTGCGTAGCCAGTGAGATGTCTTGAGATGTCACTGTGGGTGCTGCTAGTTGAGGTGCCCTGTGACCTACTCACGTATGCGGTGCTAGTTGAGTCGCTGCGTGGGTATAGAGCTTTAGGGTTACCATTGGTACAGTTTAGAAAGAAAATGGCCGAGCGAGGATTTTACTAGTTTTCGATTTACTGATAGCATTTATGCATTTATATGCCCACAGCAGTTATTATGTTATACAGATTCTAAATATATTTTTCCAAAGATGTTGATAAAACCCGCTCGGCAAGATTTCATTAGCATATGATATTAGAAACTGTTTTACAATTTTACATTCGTTTTAGAAGCATAATTTCTGTATGTACTTTAGAAATTGCTATCTTTGTATAATATTCTTGTAATTGAATTCTCATTTACACTCACTGAGCTCCTTTAGCTCACTCGTTTTATGTTTTATGTTTTAAACCCCTTTCCCAAGTGCAGGTCTCTAAACGCAAGCTGCTGATTCTCCTATCACCGAGTCGTGGGCCGAATCCAAAGATAACTTTTGTACATGTAAATGTGCTAATAGCACTCTTTACTTTATGCATAATAGTTGTAGGCATGTATATTTGTAAGTATATGTTGAATCAAGAAGAAGAGATTTCCAGTTTATGATGATCGTTTTTACTTTTTATGATTTTTCTTATTTTGTGAATTACACGAAATAATTGAGTTGTGTTGGATTTGATTTGAAAAGGACCGGATGTCCGAATTGGTAGAATTGAGATGGGTTGGAATTAGAAGTGAAATTTCTTTGCAGGTTTATATGGATTTTCCGAAAAACATGGGAAACTCTGTCCGTTTGTTTTTAAAACTAAGATGTCATTTTCATGTATATTACTAGATCTTCTTAGTAGTAACAAGAATTAAAAAGGGGTTCGCCTCGCGGAATTTCTTAACTTACCTAGTTAGGTTCGGAGGAACTTCCGTCGGGGTGCCCGGCAGGACCGCTGGGATCTATAGTAAAAGGTCTCAGGTCGGGTCCTGTCACCAAGTGCCATTAATATAAAGAGCATGAAGCTCATCTCTTATAATAGCAACCCAATAAGGATTTTTCATGGTAATTTTAAAAGTTTTCGATTCAAAGTAAGGTTGTAGACTAGTGAACAGAACCAAGTGAGGATTGCATTGTAGTTTATAGCAATGATCATAGAATGTATGTTCAGTATGGTGGGTTGTGTGATAATGAAAGTAGGTAGTAGATGGATCCATTGATGGTGGAGGGTTGTTGTCAAGGGGAAATTCTATGATAAGCTGATTAGAAATATCCAGGAGGGTGAGAGGTGAATTTTCAGTCGAAGAGTTGAAGAGAATTTTGATTTTGTTAGTGGGGGATCACGGTTTATGGTGAAGTATAAATTTGGGAATTGTGACAAAGATAAGCTGTTGATTTTCAGTGGAATTTTAGGTAGAAATATTTTGAACAGGACTTGAAAGGGTTGGATAAGATATTTGAGTTTAATGGAAGTAAGATACTGGTAGTCTGGTTGATTATCGGATGCGAATAAAATGGTGGCCTATGGAGAAGTGGTCACATGTACCCATACATGATTTCAAGTATCATTGGTTTGTTGTGCATGATTCGAAATTGTTTGGCCAATTCGGAAGTACCATTCTTTATGAGAGGGGAAGCTAATGAGGTTTTCAAGATCCTTCATGGAAGAAGAAGAATGGTTAGTTAAAAAAGGAAAGCAATCTTCATAAAAAAAAATGACATGGCGTGATATATAGATATGGTTGTAAACTATTGAATCTGTGAGACTTTTTCTAAAAAGATGCTACATAGTTTAAGTTTTTGAATTTTGATTTTCGGATTCATAATGTTAGTTATGTTTACTTAGTCAAGTTAAATAATTCCTAAACTCTAGGAAGTTAGATATTCAAGTATTTAAATTATCAAGTAGTTGAGATAATTATGCAAAAATCTCTTTTGAGATTTAATGTTCTTCTGTATATATTTCAGTTTTTGGAATGAAAGAAAAACAGAGAGTTATGCTCTAAATTTTCAATTTTATAAGCTTCTCTGGAAATTATTTTTTATTTCTTTTCATTTTCATTTCTCTACAGTGGTATCAAAGCTTAATTCTTAAGGGACTGTGGGTGTTGTTTTTGAATGGCTACGAGAGTAAACAGTTGTGAGATTCAAACACTAGTGAGTCTATTTTTTGCTCAAATGGCATCAAGCAATTTTTTAACTCCTGCTCATCCTCTCTTTACTGGAGAAAAGTATCAGATTTGGGTTATCAAGATAAGATCATACTTGAAAGCCAGGTGCTTATAGGATGTCATTGAGAAAGAAGTCAAATTTGCACCACTACAACAAAATCCAACTGTAGCTCAGATTAAGAAACTTGAAGAAGACTTAGCAAAGAAACCCAGGGCACTTACTTGTATACACTCAGCAGTATCTAATATTATTTTCACTAGAATTATGGCATTTGAATCACTAAAACAAGCATGGGATAAGCAGAAGGAAGAATTTGAAGGTAGCTTCAGAGTGAACACAGTCAAAATTTCAACTCTTAAGAGAAAGTTTAAAATGTTGAGGATGAGGGATGGTGATACAGTAAAGGAGTATTCCTCTAAGCTTATACAGCTTATGAACCAAATCAGGCTTTTTGGTGAGACATTTAAGGATTTAAAAGTAGTAGATAAAATTATGGTTAGCTTACCTGAAAGGTTTGAATTTAAAATATCAGCATTAGAAGATTCTTGTAATCCAAAAACTCTGACAATTACTGAACTTGTAAGCATAAAAGCAGAGGTCCATTCTCAGGTTAGAAGAAAACAATGAATGAGCCTTTGCAGTAAAATACAATGGAAAGAAGAATAGAGGAAAAGATGGAAAAAAATCAACTGGTGGAAGGTTGAACAAAGGCAAAACTTCAACAAAGAGTTCGAATAATGTTCAAAAGATGGATAAATTCCTGCCTTGTGGAACCTGTAAAAGAACAAACCACTCTAAAAAAGAATGCTGGTACAAGGGAAAACTCAGTATCAGTGTAGATTCTGCAAAAACATGGGTACAAAAAACGTTTTGTAAATTGAAAATGCAGCAAGGAGAAAACCAACCTACACAGTAAGCAAATCAAGCTGAAGACCTCTTACAACCTAAAGAAAAAATGTTTATAGTCTCTAACACTACTTAACCACATAGAACCAACATTTGGCTTGTTGATAGTGAATGCACAAGCCACATGGTAAACAATTTCAGTATGTTTACTTCTCTTGTCAAAATGTACAAAATCAAGCTGAAATTGAGAAATAGAGATCT
The DNA here is from genome assembly GCA_946807835.1 of Ailanthus altissimus. Classification (NCBI taxonomy): domain Eukaryota; kingdom Viridiplantae; phylum Streptophyta; class Magnoliopsida; order Sapindales; family Simaroubaceae; genus Ailanthus; species Ailanthus altissimus. The sequence goes on along the minus strand of OX327690.1, from coordinate 1,157,605 downwards.
TGTTTAGACTGAGCGCAAAGGTACTGTTGCTGTTCAAACCAAGGAAGGAATTAAATTTATTTCTAATGTCTTATATGTTCCATATTTAGATCAAAACTTGTTGATGATCAAGAAGGGATACTCTTTGAATTTTAAGAACAATTTGTGCACTATTACTGACTCACATGGCATAGAAATAGTTAATACTGAAATGAAAAATGATTACTTTTCATTGGATTTACGTTTGGCTAGGCAGCACCTTTATAGTGCTAAAACTGATGAAACTTGGTTACGGCATAAATGATTTAGTCACTATAATCAAAGATCCTTAAAGATCATGAAAGATAGTGATATAATGATGGATATGTATGATATTCATGTGAGTGATGGTATCTATGAATTTTGTCAGAAAGGTAAAATGCATAGAAAATTCTTTCCACTTGACAAGGCTTAAAGGGTAGCCAATAAGCTAGAACTAGTACATACAGATGTCCGTGGTCCCATGAGTATTCCATCTCTAAATGGAAGTAAGTATTTTCTTTTATTCATTTATGATCTCACAAGGATGACTTGGGTTTATTTTCTATCTAACAAACCTGAAGTTTTCTTTGTGTTTAAGAAGTTTAAAGCTTATGTAGAAAAGCAAAGTAGCTGTAATATCAAAATTCTAAGACCAAACAATGGCCAGGAGCACAAATCTACAAATTTTATAAATTTCTGTGAGAGTGCAAGCATTAATCACCAGTTTACAATACCCTATACTCCATAACAAAATGGAGTATCAGAAAGAAAAAATAGAACTGTTGCTAAAATAGCCAGGTGTATGATTTTTTAGAAGAATCTGCCTAAGTGTTTCTGGGATGAAACTGTAAATACGAAAATTTATCTATTAAACAAGCTCATTACAAGGTCAGTGAAAGGAATGACACCTTATGCGGCTTGATTTGGTCCAAAACCATCAGTCAAGCACCTAAAAACATTTGGTTTAGTTTGTTATATCCATGTTCCAGCCATTAAAAGGAGTAAACTTGATGAAACGGCAAAGTTGGGTATTTTCTAGGTTATGCAGCAAGTTTTAAAGAATATAAAGTCTATAGTGTGAAGACCAAGAAGGTTGTGGTTTGTAAGGACTTGGAAGTTAATGAAATGACCTTCTGAAATTGGAAAACCTCAGTTGTAAAGTAAAATCTTTCTTCTATAGGCTCAAGTTAAGAAAATGAAGTTTCTGTATCTTCTACTAAAAATGAAGAAGAATATGATAATTCTGACCTTGACTCATCTGTGATTGATAATACATATTTTCATATAATATTTTGATACTCCTAAGATTAATATTTGCTCATTTAGACCTCCAATTATTTGTATTTGTGCACTTTCTTTATGAATTTTAGGTTCAAAGACATTTAGAACATTACACGAGAAAACGGACGCAAATGGGAGCATTAGAGATAAAAATACAAATGGAGGCACTATTTGCTACAGTGCAATGCTGGGGAATTCAATGTTGCGGTGCCACTTCCAGAAAGTGAGTGCGGCGGCATTAAATCTCAATGCCGCGGCATTGAGACCTGGACAGCAAAAGTTGACAGGATGCTGAAAATTAAGAAGTCCAAAAAGCAACCCTAAGTGCGCCCTAATTTCGTGCTCTTACCTATATATTTGCAAAAAACTTACATTTTGAGAAAAGACTCCAGCTGGGACAGCAGCTGGAAACACAAAAGAAACACCTAACTTCTAAGTTTAGAGAAATCAAAGAGGAGGAAAGCAAGATTCAACATCAAAGACATTTGACAGGGATTTCTTCTTTGCTTGATCTTTTACTTGTTGTAAGATGTTTAGTTTTCATGTATTGATGGAATTAGCTTCAAGATTGTGTAGTTTAATGATGAGCTAATTTCATTAATCTAGGATTACATCCTTGAACCCATTATGTGATTGATTTTAGCTCTCTCTTTTATGGTATTAATTCAGCTTTTGATATATTCATTGTGCTTGTGTTTAATGCTATTTGATTACTTGGCCAGTAGTTAAATTGATCTAGAAATACTTAAATAAACTTGACAAAGGCATTTAGGTATTCAGTCTTAAGCATATTGATGCATGATCATAGTGCAGTACACTTGAGTTTCATATGAGATAGACATATACTCATAAGGTATGCATGGCTCATAAAACTTGTTCTTAATGAATTTTGTTCAATTTATTTATCATAGACATATAGATATTTGATTAGATAGAATATAGTTGCTTGACCTGCAAAAGAGGCTTGTGATGTGTTGAGTGTTTTGGTCAATATATCATGTTAAGAACCAATAGACTTGAAAGAGATTCTGCTGAATTTATTTGCATAATGGGGGATAATTTGTAATCCTAGGATTTCTCATATTGAATTTAACTTGTTGGTAATTTAGTTTATCACTTAGCATAATTAAGTTGTTCTTTTACTTAAGTAGTTTAATCTCATACATTAAATTATTTTCTGGATAATAGTAGAAAGACATCATTTCAGTACTTAAACTAGAAAAGATAAATCATTCTCTGTGGGATCGACACTTTTCTCATCATATATTACTTGTTGCGACAACGTGCACTTGCGCTAATTTGTGTTATAGAAAACACACAACAGTGATCAAAACCAAGTCTTTATTTGAAGTTTATGCAAAATGTAATGTTGTTATTATGAAACCAACTGATTACTTTGAAGCATGTAAACATGAAGAATGGCATAGGGCAATGAAGGAAGATATCATGATGATATAAAAGAATGATACTTGGAAACTGATCACTAGGCTAAAAGAAAGGAATGTTATTAATGTCAAGTGGGTTTATAGGACTAAATTAAACCCAAGGATATTCTTACGAAGTTTAAATTAGAATAAGGGAAATCAGTTGCAACACACTTGTTCAAAATGAGAAACTAAGTTTGGAGGATGGTAAGGACAAAGTAAATTCAACTTCTTACAGAAGCTTGATTGGAAGCCTTCTTTATTTAACTGTCACTAGACTTGACCTTATGTTATCAACTAGTCTTCTATCAAGATTTATGCACTCACCAAGTCAAGCTCACTATAAAGCTGCTAAAAGAGTGCTGAGATATGTCAAAGGTACAATAGATTTAGGGTGTAGTATGAGAAGAAAGCTGATGGATGGTTAATAAGGTATGTTGATAGTGATTGTGCAGGAAGCATGGAAGATTCCAAAAGCACCTCAAGGTATGTTTTCTCTTTTGGATCAGGTCTTTTTCATGGAACTCAAAAAAATAGGAAGTGGTGGCTCAATCAACTGCTGAGGCAGAATATGTCTCTGTAGCTTCTATAGAAAACCAAGCCATTTGGCTTAGACAATTAATGACTGACCTTGGAGAAGAACAAGTTATGCTTACACAAATTATGTGTGGTAATAAATCTGCAATTACTATTGCAAACAACCCTGTATAATATGGTAGAACTAAGCACATCAAGGTTAAGTTTCACTAAATCTGCAATTACTACTGCATTGTATGTCTGAGCAACAACTTGCTGACATTTTAACTAAATCCCTACCTTAAGGAAAATTTGAAGAGTTAAGAAACAAGTTAGTAGTCTCAAAGAAAAGTCTCGAGGAGAAGTGTTGAATCTATGAGACTTTTTCTAAAAATATGCTACATAGTTTAAGTTTTTGAATTTTGATTTTCGAATTCATAATGTTAGTTATATTTACTTAGTCAAGTTAAATAATTCCTAAAGTCTAGAAAGTTAAGTATTCAAGTATCAAGTTGTTGAGATAATTATACAAAACTCTCTCTTGAGATTTAATTTTCTTCTGTATTTATTTTAGTTTCTGGGATGAAAGAAAAACATAGAGTTATGCTCTAAATTTTCAGTTTTACAAGCTTCTCTGCAAATTATTTGTTATATATTTTCATTTATATTTCTCTACATAAACAACGGTAGCTTTTATGTACTGGGCTATACCTAATGAAGATAAATGGATATTATTTATGATTAAATTTATTATAACTATAATTTCTAAGATAAATAAAGCTACAATGGCCTAATACTCGTAATTGATTGTTGTCAGGAGGCTTGTCAAACAGTGTTTCATAAGGGCAGTTTTTATTAAAAGCGAATAAAGGGAATTTATTTATTGTAACGATCCAAATCTCACATCGGGAAAACTCATCTAAAGTGAAGGCCTTATAAGGAGAAATCTCCCCTACCCTTGTGAGGCGTCATTAGAGGACGGCGATGCATTTCGTCCATAAAGGACAAAACTGTGAGGGAGAAGGATGCATGCGTGAACCCCAAAGCAAACAATACCTTGCACAAGAATTCAGGTAAGCTATTTCATTTGGTATCAAAGCCTGAAAGCTTAATTTATTTTTATATAATACCCTAGGTAAATCCCACATCGCCAAGGCACGGGAAAGATGTTGGGTTTATAAGGGGTGATCCACACCTTAATTAACAAGATGCATTTTGGGTGAAGGAGGCTTGCATGAAGCCCAAGAACATAATCGTCCGGGCTTGGGCCCAAAGCAGACAATATCTTGCTATGTCTAAGTTAGGTCATGACATTTATAATGTGGACAACAGCTAAGAAAGCATCCATCAAAAAATTTGAAGGCAAAAAGGCATGGAACATCATGGTTAAAGTTGTCTCAATTATATGGTGATGCTTTCTTTCATCAATGCCATTTTACTCGAGAGTGTGTGGATATAAAATATGTCTTACCATATAGCTCAAGGTGTCGTATAAAAACATGTGATAAGAATTCTCATCCTCTATTTGAAATAATTTAATTTCCCTTTCAAAGTGATTTTTCATCTGTCTTCGAAATTTCAATAAATACTAAAACAAATTAGATTTTTGTCTTAAAAGAAATAGTCAAGAAATTCTAGAGTGATCATTAATAAATAAAACAAAAAAATAAAACTTATGAGTTAAACTTATAAGGACAGGACCCCATAAGTCATAATGAATTTTAACTAAAGGAAATACTAAAATTTTATTAGATAATTTAACTGATTGTCTATAACTTTTGTCTAATTGGTAAAAACCACAAACACTGTTGTTTTGTCTGGCCATAAAAATATATATTTTTATTGTTTTCCAAACTCTGCAAAATCCTAAAGTGTGCATGTGTTAATCGTCTATGCCATAGATCATAATTTTTGAAACTTACTTTATTGCACTTAACGCAACTTGATTTCTCCCGAAGCACACAAATTTCCTTGTTTATGTCCTATGACTAAGATCTTGTTGTCCTTGCTTTTCACAACAAAGCTAGCAGTGTGAAATTCAAAGGAACATTTATTATCATCTATAAATTGGGTAGGATAAAAGATTCTTTTTTTAATGAGGAACATATAAAATATTATTGAGATGTAATTTACCATGTTTGGTGTTTAATGAAAAATCCCTTATATGAGAGATTTTTACATTTTGTCCATTGCCAACATAAATTGTGTCAAAACCTCTAAAAGGTGAAATATGCTCAAGTTTACCTAGGTTCTTTGTCATGTGCACAATGGCTCCAGAGTCAACATAGAATTGTTGATCTTCTGTGTCATTGAAGTTTAAGGCAGCTAATGCTTGACCTCCTTCCTATTTAGGGTAAATAAATTCATAGCTCCTTCAACACACTGTAGCACTATGGTTTTTCTCACCATATATTTTGCTGACGAGAGTTGCAGACTTTTCATTTTTCAACTCATTTATTTATCTTGGGTGAGCCTTGAAACTTTTTATTATTGCCATACTATTGTGTATTGCTATAGTTGGTTTGACTACAGAACCATTGTTTGGATAATATTTACCCTGAAATTGATTAGAATAAGGGTTGTCTCTTTCTATAACACCATTTTCTCTTCTTTGCATTAGGACTCCCTCTATTTGACCAAGAAAAGTCTAATGATAGTTGGTGGCAAATTTCACCGTCTCGTCCTTTTGAATTATGACAGTTTGTTCATGATTCTAAAGACCGTAGAGAAATTCTTTCAAGATTGGAAGAAGAACTTTAACTAATATGGCAGTCTTGAAGTTATAATATTTTTCTCCTAAAGCTCTCGCAATTTTGGCTCATCACTGACAACCAAATTGTCATAGATATTCTTGAATTATTTTAGAATTGTTCAAGTGTGCAAGTCCCTTATTTAAGGAGTAAACACTATCTTAAAGCCATGTTTCCCACTCTTTTGAAGCGGCAACATACTCTCTTCAATAGCATCCTACACTTCTCATGCAATTTGCATGCTAATTATGATACTCAAATCTTCTTCATACATGACTCCTCTAAGCAAAGTCATAAGGAGTCCATCATTACTTGTCTAATTAATAAACTCTAGGTTATATGTCTTCTTTCTATCTTCTTTTAAAATATTTGGTAGAATCTCAACTTCTCCAAACATATGACGATCAATTCCAAGACTATCAATGAGTGGAAGAATTTGAGATTTCTATATGAAGAAGTTATTTAGGCTACGTTTGTTGCACTTTGGTGAAACGATTGAAGGGATAATATAAATTCTATGTTTAGGGATTTTGAGCTTGTTGAAGTCATTGACTCTGATATCATAAGGAAACACAAAAATTGTTTGAGTAAAATGAAGTATATTTTCTTGCATATTTTTCTTACATGGATTCAACTATTATATAATAAACCAAGAAGGCTTAACTTAAGTAAGTTTATTTATAAACGTGTATTGCCAAAATAAAGTTTGGACTATGATTGATGATTTAGCTATTGAGTGATGGATAAAGAGATTTGTCTAGTCTTGATTTGCTTTGTCTCTTGCCTGGTAAAGTTCTAATATGTTTTGTTTTTCTTGTAGAGTTTTAATTTGATTTGGCTTTGCCTTGTTTTAGTCGGAGTTGTATCCATTAATTTGACTTCTTTATCTCAAAACTCTTATAATATTTCTATACAATTTTACTAGTTGAATCAACTGGGTACTTTTATATATTATAGTTTTGGAAAAATATCATTTTGCTCTATAATTTTATAAATATATGCCAATTTAGTTTTTACTTTTCAATATATACCATATCAGTCTTTGTAGGGATTAAAATGATAGTTGTTCATGATGAAAATAGTAATAAAAATTATCAAAAATATCTCTACAAGAACTAATATAGTATATATTAAAAAAGTGATAACTAAGTTGGTATAAATCCATACAACTAGGAACCAAAATAGTATTTTTCTTATTGTTTTTCTAATAACATAAAATAATCTTAATTTATTTAATAATTTGTAAAAAACATTTAAAGTAGCCCTGAATTATTCAATAATCTTTTATCATTATTTTATTGAATGCATTAATATAGTCTCTTATTAAAGTTTCACCAGCCATAGACAACTAATACAACTTCTTCTTGATAGAAAGATGATTTGTTAAGGACTTAGTCATGTAGAGAGTGTCAAGCTTCTTCCATAGGACAATTTTCATTATCTTTCCAACCACTTCTCTTTGTATTTCATCACTCAATGATAAAATTACAGTATTGTTGGCTCTCTTTTGAATTGTTTCTCTATCTAACTCATTAGGCTTCCCAAGTCTTTTCTCTTTGATAGAAGTTTCTTGGGTTTCTTCAATGGTTGAATTTAACTCTTGACTCACTAGTGGAGCCATAATGACAGGACCCGACCCGAGACCCTCTACTATAGATCCCAGCGGCCCTGCCGGGCACCCCGACGGAAGTTCCTCTGAACCTAACTGGGTATATTGAGAAATTCCGTGAGGCGAACCCCTTTTCAATTCTTGTTACTACTAAGAAGGTCTAGTAATATACATGAAAACGACATCTTAATGATACAAACAAACGGACAGAGTTTCCCCTGTTTTTCAAAAAATCCATATAAAACTTGCAAAGAAATATCACTTCTATTTCCAATACATCTCAATTCTACCAATTCGGACCTCCAGTCCTTTCCAAATCCAATCCAACACAACTCAATTATTTCGTTTAAATCACAAAATAAGCATAATCATAAAAAGTAAAAACGATCATAATAAACTAGAAATATCTTCTTCTTGATTCAACACATACTTACAAATATACATGCCTACAACTATTATGCATAAAGTAAAGAGTGCTATTAGCACATTTAAATGTACAAAAAATTTCTTTGGATTCGGCCCACTACTCGGCAATAAGAGAATCAGCAGCTTGCGTACTGAGACCTGCACCTGAGAAAGGGGTTTAAAAATATAAAACATCAAACGGATGAGCTAAAGGAGCTCAGTGAGTGTAAATGAGATTTCAATTACAAGAACATTATACAAAGATAGCAATTTCTAAAGTACATGCAGAAATTATGCTTCTAAAACGGATGTAAAACTATAAAATGGTTTCTAAGATCATATGCTAATGAAATCTTGCCGAGCGGGTTTTATCATTATCTTTGGAAAACTATATTCAGAATCTGTATAACATAATAACTGCTGTGTGCATATAAATGCATAAATACTATCGGTAAATCGAAAACTAGTAAAATCTTCACTCGGCCATTTTCTTTCTAACCTGTACCAATGGTAACCCTAAAGCTCTATACCCACGCAGCGACTCAACTAGCACCGCATACATGAATAGGTCACGGGGCACCTCAACTAGCAGCACCCACAGTGACATCTCAAGACATCTCACTGGCTATACAGCGAAATCCTACATCGCATGCATATAGCGAGACAATACCCCGTACACATAGAGCGACTCACATAACTCGATTTCCCGACTTTTCGGAGTTAGTGACACACCCCCAAGACCTACCCATGTGCACGGGATATACCAGCCGGGTCTAATACAATCATCACCACTACAATCTAAGGGTACCAATGGCCTTTAAAATAAATGCAGAATTTTAAAACTATTTCACAAATCGATTATGTAAAAGCATGTCTATGAATATATCAAGATCATAAATCATGTTTATGCATCGAAAGCTCATAAAACATACATAGTCATTGTGTGAAAACATAATAACCGAAAAGAAAAAGAAATTGCAGATTTTCACTCACAACCGCTCCGCGCTCAATTTCGCTCTCGATTTCTGCTCCCGTTAACGCTCTCGGTTATCTTCACTTACGCGCCATAAATTATATTTAGAACCAAATCGAATACTAGAATCTCATTTAACTACTAAATGCCCTAATCGGCATACAAAGCCCGGATGTAAACTACTTCCCAATTTTAGTTACGGAGCCATAATCAAAACTAACTCACCATCCGGCGCCCTGAAAATTATTGAACACCTTATAACTTGGTTGGATATAATTGCCTTTCACCTTTCCAACATGGACAATTATGTCTCATTTTCTTCATTTTTTGTTTTTCCATCAACCATATACATTCAATTCACAATATGCACCATTTACACATAACAATTCAATCAAAACACCACTCAATTCCTAACTTCCCTAAAGTGGCAGAATTTCACCCTAGGTTCCAACACATTCCTTTTCTCAATTTCTTGTTCCAATTACAACAAAATCATGCCAATTTCATTCTAAAGCCCTAATTACAATCAATTGAAATCTCTACAACAAAATCACCAAAAACCATAATTCTCACCTCGCCAATGTCTTCAAATTGATGACTCCTTCAAGCTCCAAACTAGAATTCAACTCAATCTAAGCCAAGAATACACATAAGAACATCAATTAAAACATTCTTAAAATCTCACTTATCAAACTCATAAAAGATGCTTTTCTTACCTCTTTTTCTTGAATTTCCACTAATAGAGACTTCAATTGAACTTGGGGATGGGTTTGTAACCTTAATTTGGCTTGATTACACATGAAAAATCATGAAAAAAAAACTTGAGTAGTCACTGTAGCAGCACCCCCCTTTGAAGCTCGAATTTTTCTCTTTTTTTGGCTAAGTGTTGGTTTTGATCTCTCTTCAAATTTCTACACACTTCTAACATATATATAGTGCTCCCTCAATTTACCATTTTGCCCTTCAACTTACTTAAAACTTCTAATTTGCCATTAGTTAAAAACTAATTATGTAATTTAACGAATTTGGATTTTCAAATTTTTTTTCCATTTAATTTAATGAAATATTTTTACTATAACTTAGTCAAAAGTTTTCTAAAAACTTTTGATATAATATACAAAGTCTACAACATTTCATTGATTTTTTTTTTTCTAAAAAATATCGAATTTAATATATTAACAAAAACTGATAAACTCACTATGATATAACTATACTATTAATTTCATTTTCAAGACTCGTTTTATTTCTAATTGACAGATCCAGAAATAAGATCTAGACGATTAAGATTGTATCGAGCTGCGCTAAATAGCGACTGGCATGTGGCTAAGCGTATTTATGAGGTACACAGAGATGAGATTCGTGTTGTGAAGCGTACGGATTTTGTGACAAAGAGGAGACACTGCTCTTCACATTGCAGCTGGGGCAAAGCGTACGGATTTTGTGAAGGAACTTGTGAAAATGTTGAAGAAAGAGGACTTAGCTCAAACAAATGAGACTGGAATTACAGCTCTTTCTCTTGCTGCTGCGTCTGGAATGGTAAAACTTGCCAGAGTGCTGATGGAGAAAAATAAAGTAATAGCAATGATTCGAGATAGAGATGGTGGGTTACCGATTGACCTGGCTGCATCATTAGGCCATAAAGATATGGTAGAGTACCTTTATCAAGAAACTAAAGATTACTTAAATGAAGAGGATCGGATTGAATTGCTTGTCACTTTGATCAACACATATTTGTATGGTAAGCATTGTTGTTTATCTTTATTTGTCCCAGTTTTTAGATTGTGCCAAAGATGCTTTGGTTATGCGCAGTACTAAGAGTTCTAGATTATGCATGATGTGAACAAAATGTTCACATATTATTAGGAAACAACAAATCTAAGTCTCTAATATTCAGAAAATCAAGGGATTTACCTAATTTCACTTCCTTATTTCGGATTGTTTATTTCTGAATTTTCTATAAATTTTTTCTCTTATTTTTTGTATCATTGATGATGTAGTAAAAACGTGAAAATAAAAGAAACAAGAGTTTCAGAGTAATAATATGAGTTTTATTGATAAAAAGAGAATTACAAACTTGAAGCCTAAAGGACCTTTTATATTAATAAAATCCAAAAACTCTAACTACATTCAATGACTTATGATACCCGATTATTTTTTTTGGAAAATTAAATTATTAGATTCATTAATAAGAAAAAATAAATTAAAAAATTAAAATCCAACTCAATTATGGAAGATAGTTTCCAAAATGAAATATTATACCAATTTTAACTGAAATATTAATTATTGAGACACGACATGTCGTTTTGGTGACTAGTTGATTTGTGACTTGTCTACTATTGCAATGTATCCTACTTGCATGTCAATAAATACAACTTACGTACTCTGTGTGTTAGGAAGACAATTTTATATTCTCTTGCTTTAATTTCCGGCCAAATTTTACACAGATGATGCCCTGAAGTTGCTCACAGATCACCCAGAATTAGCCACCGCTCGTGCGAGAATTGATGAGACGGCACTGCATGCCTTGCTCGAAAGCATCTAACGTCTTCTAACTTCACCGATCAAAAGTCGGGATTTTTTATGAGACGCTTCAATCTGGGTTAGTCCTTTAAACTCCGTAAAAACGTGTCGTTGTATGAACTCCATACCAGAGTTCTTAGCAATTATCCTAACTTGTAATAATTTAGCAATCTTGGGTATTTATTTTGTTGTATTTGGGTTTTACAATCTAAATTTTCAGGTGCCAAAGATGTAGAAAACAAAAATATACAAGCCCTTCTATTAGTCGAACGCCTTTGGAAAAAAGTTGTATTGTTGAGTGACTCGAAAATTTCGAAACTAATTGTATCTCCTGGTCAACTAATTTTTTATGCTGCAAAACAAGGAAACGATCAGTTCCTATCCATACTTAATCGTGAATATCCTGATCTCATGTGAAAAATTAATAATAAAAAGGATACTTATACGATATTTCACATCGCTGTTCTAAATCGACAAGAGGACATCTTCAAGCTCATATATGAGATAGGTTCATTTAAGGATTTGATAGTTGCGTTCGAAGATGAAGGGGAGAACAATATTTTGCATTTAGCTGTAATGTTGGCACCTCCGGATCGGCTCAATATTGTATCAGGAGCAGCTCTTCAGTTACAGCGAGAGTTACTGTGGTTTCAGGTAAAATTTTTGCTCCACTCATCACGCCAATAACAGACTAATCATATTAATTTCTTTATATAGACTAATGCGACAATGTTCTGTTATTTTAACTTTCATTTGTCTTTTAATTTCGCTATTTTAATACATGATGACATTCTTGGGAGCCTGACATTTAATAGTGATTGGGATATATTAAAGAGAGCTTGAAATATATGATATATAGTTTCCATGGACGGGTGTATTTGAACCACTCTAGCTTAGAATTTATTGTTTTATGTAATCAATTTACAGTCATTTTGCACGTTTTAAGAATACGGATACAACCAACACAGTGTTGTATAACTAAAAAATAGGCGAAGAAGGAACACAAACTTTCGCTATACTAAGCGATATAAATTGTATTCATATTTTAAATATGCAAACTTCAACACAAGAGAATTTCTATTATTTTATGTATTTCTATGAATATTTTGTAAGTTATTATATTATTCCTTCTCATCTTATGACTAGATTTTCCAAAACCTCTTACTGTAGGAAGTGAGTAAAGTTGTTCAACCATGGCACGCTGAAGCTAAAAACAAAGAAGGGTTTACACCGAGAGCTTTATTTACGGAGAACCATTAAAAGATAAGGGAAAAAGGTGAGAAATGGATGAAGGATACTGCAACATCTTGCATGATTGTGGCAACACTTATCACCACAGTTGTTTTCGCTGCGGCTTTCACAGTACCAGGTGGAAACAAAGATGACACGGGCCATCCTTTTTTCCTTAAAAAGATTTCCTTCAAGATTTTTGTCATGTCAGACGTGATATCGTTAGTAACCTCCTCTACCTCAATCGTGACCTTCTTATCCGTTCGAACTTCGCGATATGCAGAAGAAGATTTTCTCTTGCTGTTGCCAAGAAAGTTGCTTTTTGAGCTCGCAACACTTTTCATATCAATAATAGCGATGATGGTAGTGTTTTCAACAGCATTTTTCATTGTCTTTGAGGACGGAATGATCCCGGTTGCTATTCTCATATCCCTAACTGCTACTAAGCCGATCATCATTTTTTGTTACAACCAGTACCTTCTCTTTTATGATGTTCTACGTTCAACAAATGTACCAGACTCCCTCTTCCAGAAAGGTAAAAGCCGTCTTTTCTTCAAACAACGGGAAGCAAGTGAATTTCTAAAGGCTAGGTCATTTGATGCACATCTAACAGTTCGATGCCCATGTAGCACAAATGTTTGAAAATTTTGCTCTCCTATTGTTAGATTTTAATTGTAGTGTCCACAATTTTGAAGATTCTTTTGAATAAATGTTTTAGATTAAAGATTTTATCTTTAATAATGTTCTTAAAAGTGAGCAAGTCAAGTGTGTTTCTTATAAGTTAACTGAACATGTGTTAGTTTAGTTGAAAAGATTATAAGCATCTTGAGTTCAATAAGGTAAAAATAAAATTCAAACAAAATTACAAATTTGATAATTGTTAACAAAGTAGGAGATTCGTCCAAATTTATGATTCTAAGATATGAAGTTATCGTGCTCATGTGTATTTTTCGAAAAAAGATAATAAGTTGATTATAAAATTTGTGGGAGGACTATATACTACTATTAAAGAAACAATTCCTTTATAATCTGTGATCACCCATGTCTAGTTTGATGTTGTTGAATCACAATTGAAACCAAAAAAAAAAAAAGAATCAAGCGTTGGAAAAACTAATTCTATCACAACCATAAAATGAGATTTCTCATTCAAAGGATAGTCAAGCTCTCGCTGTAGAAGTCTTGCCTTATAGCCTAATATAGAGAGATACAACATATGCTGGACTAGATGAAATATAGTATTTTAATTATTAATGTGTAATATTATATTATTAATAGATTTAATTTGATAATTAATTATATTAATAATATAACATTCTTACTTTTTATAATATATAATTATTTCCTTTCATGTATAGTATTTTTTTTATTTTGTAATAGGTTACAGCCTATATAAATGATCCATTGTAAAATTTTCATTCACACTAAAATATACTCCCTTTATATTTCTCGCATAGTATTAGAGTTTTGATTTTTTCACTGTCACTTTATTTAGCCAAAGATTTACCGGAATGTTTTCCTTAATAGGAAACAGTATACTTTAGGTGGTGCGTCTGGCCAGCTCCGACCTCTGATTGGCGTAAACTCAGCGGCATTTGAACGCCCGATGACTAAGGATTCTTTTGGTCAGGACAATGTTGGTCACGTCACTGTAGAACGATTGGGATCTGAAGTGACAGTGGCTGGCGGCAGTGGTCTTTTAGCAGTGCGTCTGGCATTTTTTCTGACCTCCAGTAGGCGCGTCATCGACGGCATTGAAACAGCCAGAGGATTCTAAATAATCTGAGATTGGCGATGGCTAACACTGCAAGCTTTCAAAGTTTTTTGGCGACTTTTCAAAAACTCCAGTGGATTCTGACGGGTTTTGATAAGCCATATTTCTACAATTAGTAAATAATGATTCTTTATGACTCATATGAAAACTCTACTATAAATCTAAAAAATAGTTAATCCATCAGACATATGTTACTCTAGAAGCTCTAAAACAACCAAAGTCTTTACCTAGTTATCCAACAAACTTAAAAATCAACCTTCTTTCTATCTTTGTATTTTTCTTTTAAGACTATCCCTTCAAGTGCCCTAACACCTTTTAGGTCTACCCTTCAATTTTGATTGTTCTTCTTTTGTCATCTTTATTTTATGTCCAATCTGAATGATTCGTCTGACTATGACTTAGATAATGCCATCTTCTTGGTAGTTTTTTCAAGAGTGATCTTTATCCCCAAAAAAACTCCCCAATAAAGCCATTATCTTTTCCTCTTTCAGATAACCATATTCTCTAGCGTTCTTCACTTATATTTGTGAGTCTCCAGGCCCTCTTCTTCTTTTTTTCCCTAAAGATGTGCAAAGCAGATGCTTAAACCATAGCGTGGTGGCAAAGAATTGATGGAGTGGATTGACAAATGCATCACTGCTCTAAGTTTTCACATCAAAACTTCTTACTAGCTTTACTTCACCCAACTGAATAACATTTACCGTTACAAGACTGAGGAGTACTCTCACACTGCTGTCAAAAAGTTGAATGTCAAATCTATACCAGATCTAGATTAGATGTTTGAATTCATGTTATTGCGAATATTGATATCTTTTGTTCTGTAATCTAGACTTCAACACATGCTTTGATACTAGTATATTGTTGATATCAAGTCATACTCTTCAATTTGACACCCCTATGGCATCAACTAAGAATAACTTTGATACTTTTTTTACCTTATGCGTAGTGAAAATTATAACTCACACCATAAGTAAGAACATATACGATTGGTACACTAATAAAGATAAAGTTTAGTTAAATTACACAATCAATCTTTTTTTTTTAAAATGCATTATTTAGTCTCTATTGCTGAAAAAAAAATATGAAGTGCAATTTATGAGAGAAATAAGGTAAATTGATCATATAATCATGATAAATAGTCTTATGTTTGATCAAATTTATCTTATTACCCTTAAAACGTGTACTTCAGATATTGTTTTTTCAAAGATAGCGATTAACTGAGATATTTAAAAATATGTAGAGACTAACTAAGTAATTGAACTAAACTTCAAGACTGAACTAATAATTTCTACTTTTATAAATTATTTGATTTATGTATTGAGCATTTGTTACTAATATAAAAGATATAGATTATATATTTTTTATAAATTAAAGAGTGTTCATAATCATTAATAGAATAGGTATTTCATTATGTAGGACTTAGTTTTTCTACTTCATTAATTCAAAATTTACAATGGGAGCTTCATTGGCCTTTTAAATTTTATCTAGTAGAGAACAAAAATTGACAACTGAAGAGTCGATCGCCTTTATATCAGCTTCAACCTTTGGAATCAAGGCATCCTTGAGCTTCAGCTTCTTCTTTAGCTCACCTTTTCTTAAGCGTATCTCAAGGACTTGATTTTCCAGATCAAGGGAGTGGGTCATTCTCTTTGCTTCCTCCTCCCTCTTTTTGGCTAAGGCACTCTCCAGTTCTTTCATTTTTTATTTGGTGACCCTACTCTGATACCTAAGCTCTTGTACCTTACACATTAGTTGCACCTCCAAGCGATCCAGAGCATCCTTCTGCTCACCCTCATTCTCAACCTCCTTGATCATCTAAATGGTCAATTACTCCTTCCTAGCAATAGAGGTGAATGAAGTACCGAAATCATTTATCTGCATCTTTAGGCTGACAAACACATTGTCGCCTGTAGCATGGCCAAGTAGAAACTTTATCTTCCGATTCACTTCTATCACTTGTCGACCGTCCATCAGGAGATCAGCTATTCTTTTCTTCAATCCCTTAATTTCATCTATCATAGCCTTAACTTCATTCTGGGTGAACGAGGGATGAGCAGAAGACTTTATCGGTAAAGACTCATTAGTCGACTCTTTATGATCACTGGACAACTCCTCTAGCAATAGTGATAACATATAGATAGCCAAAGTCGCAGCACCCAAGTCGGTGTTTTAAGAGTAGGTTTCCCAAAGGGTTGAGACTGGGGAGTTTGAGGTGACTCTCCAACAAAAATAGGGCTCGGCTTGTCACTTATAACTTGTAGAGTAGACGATCAACTTACAAGAGTTGATTACACAACTAGAGTGCCCAATTATAGTGAAGCAATCGATTCAGAAGGCGTTTTAGAGTGGTAATCTTTATTTTTGCTGGCTTCTTTCCAGTCGTCTGCACAAAAGAAGAAAAATTATCAAACTTTCAAATGCAATTAAATAGATCAGGTGGATGATTATTTACCTTAATTTTCTTTCTTGGTAAAGCCAAGTCTTCCTCTTCTCTTGCTACTGGGATGTCCAAAGTAGTGGTGACGACCTCTGAAACATAGACAAGAAAAGTCAATATCAGAACAAAGGTTATGGAACTAAAGAAAGTACAAGTATTACCTTAAAAAGAATAATTACAGACCACTGACACTAGTCCGAGATCTATAGTCGGTTTAGAATAATTATTTTAGTAAAAGTCGATCTAAAAATGTCAATTTATTCCCTTATTATGAATGTGTTTAGCTCTAATAATTTTAACAGTTGGAATCGATAGCCTCGGATCCACAAAAGGCTGCTCAAAGAACACTTCACCAAGCCATGGGTAGCCTTTGGGAACCTATTTAATTTGGCGATCAATGGCTGCCCAGTTGTGTTCCAAGACTAGTTCCCCCTTTCTTTGGTGATTTAGTTTTTTTTTATTTCATATAAGTTATTACAATTATATTTAAAACCAAATAATTGTTCAAATTCAAGAATCTCTTGGATGAGCTTACCCCTTGTATTTTTCTAGTCGACCTGGATGGCATTAGTAAGATCAATGCCAACTGTAAAATTATACAATGGAAGAATTCCATCTATAGGTATTGTAAAATAAAGAGAGACTAGTTCCTCCCAGTATTGATTAAAATAAAATTAAGAATTTCTGTGAAACAAATGGCGACTAGTTCCTCCTAGTATTCAAGTCGACCAGGAGAAATAGAAACATCGATTATTTAGAATAATTTCTTCAACTCATTATTTATAGTGTTGGTCTCTTAAACAAAACTTAGACTCCTAAAGACCACTCCAACTCTAAATTTTTGATTTGGTGAAAAAAGATTCAGATGAGGGATGACCTGGACTAGCCTAAATTAGCGACTTACCAATTAAGAGTCGTAAATCTCAGTGCCACACTTGTTATTATTGCCAATAGTAATAATAACATCATGGTGGAGATCCTTAATAGTTAGGCAGGTGACCCAAGATTTATGCTAGTCGATAGTAGATTCAACCACTTACGAAGAAAACGATTGATTGTAATAAGCTTGATAGGTCCACTTAGGGCCAAAGAAGGATAGACTAAGATAACAAAATTGCATATCATCTAAAGAGGGGGTTGAGTAAAAGAAAGAAAAGACGTCCTCAAAACTCCCCCGATTGAGTTACCATTGGATTAACAATGAAGCATGGCAACAAATGCGACCTTTAGAGGGTTGAAAGGTAACTTTGAAAAAATATGCAGTGATCTAGAAATAGAGTATCCAAAGGACCACCTACATTTAGAGAAGTGTCATCGTCTTTACTTAGAACGATTTTGTACAAGCTCTTATAGAGGTGGGACAGAAGAAAAAGTCTTAATGCTAATTTCATTCCATCAACTATGGCAATTGCCACCTTCAAGTATTCCTTAGTTATCTTTTATGAAGGTGGGTAAAGTGCATACTTACTTAAATAAAAGAGTAAGAATGCGATATGTTCTCCCTAAAATAAGACATGAACTTTTCATAACTTGTTTTTGACCTAGAATAGTATAGGTCAACATAACCTACAAAAGATTAGCATTAATGTCGACCATATGAACAGGGATATTGAAAGGGATAGCTAAATCATATAAAGGTAGAGGTCATAAAGTTGAACCTAAACTAAAAGAAGTTCAAACCCCTAGCCCCAAACAATAAAGCAACTGATATTAGCCCATTATATAAGGGTATCTGGTACCTAAATAGTTATATTAAATCTTAAACCCTAATAGACTTCCATACAGGCTTGAACTGAGGTTTAAGGCGAGTTAACCATCCTACGAAGTCACTTGACATTTTTACGAAGTGGGTCATTTTTGTGAGCAGGAAAGTAATTGAAATACTGAGGAATGACAAAAAGATTGTAAAGACCTGTACTATACTGGTAGGAGTCATCTTTATAAGATAACACCTTATGGACAACCTATTTGTCAACCATTCTAGACTTTGAGAAGAGGTCTCTAGGCATTTTCTGAGCCTCAATTGATTTAGATTTCTTAAAGTAAGCAGGAGCGATTGATTTGGAGGCCATTAGAAGTGCTACATAGGTTAAAAGATAAAATTAAGGCAAATAGAATATACAAAGAATAAAGTACGAAAAAAGATCAGAAGAAGAAATAATCAACCTTGTATGTATAGCTATTAACAATGAGGAATCTAAGAATGGGGTGAGTAATGATGAAATCCTTATTGAATAAGTTTATTTACAATTCATTAAAGAAATTAAAACTATGAAAAAGAAATTGAATAAAGAAAAGAATTTGTTAAAATAATAAAATGAATGTCTAAAGCTTAAATTTGATGAATTACAAAAAAGGGACTAATGTTTTAAATAATGAAAATGATAGTTTATTGAAAAATGTTTATAATTTGAAATTTTGAAAAATGAGAAAGTATTTATCAATAAAAAAGCTCATAGTTTAAATGACATTATTCTAAAATTTACGAATGCGCAAGAGAGTTTTATAAGTTAATTTGATTAAAAATATGTTTTTGACAATAAAGGTTTGGGATACAAACCCTTTTGAAAATAAAAATCTTTCAAAACCTGTTTTGTCAAATCCTCTTTCAATTATGATCTCATTCACTTTATCATTATTACAATAAAAATAGACACAAATTTTAATTGTCTAATCAAAAAATTTGAAGGAACACAAATTTGGATTAAAAAAGGATTCACTGCCAAAATTCGAGGATCCAAGAAATACTAGGTACTAAAATGCACAACTTGAATTTATTTTGTAGGTACCATAATTAATGGATGTGAGAGGAGATTTAGGATAAATGAGTTTAGTAACAAATATTTTTCTTCATTTATTTTCAAGAAATATTTTTAATACATGTATTTAGCTTTAATTATACCTAGCTTGATGCATAGGTTCATAGGTTCTAAGTGCATTAATCATTTGCAAAGATTACAAACGAAAATTTTGTGAAAAATGTATAATATATTTAAAGGGAGATATTCATAATAACTAGCTTTGAAGCTTGTGATTTTTTGTTTTTTTGGTAGATAAGATTTTGATGATCCATTCTTTCTTTATATAGCAATGATGGATTAAGATTATATCATTATTTTTACTTTGTCAAACAAAGAGGGATATGTATATGCTTTTTACTTAGCCTGTGATTTATTATCAAATATTTTGATAACATTCACTTGAGTTTTTGCAATAGGCTTTTTAAAAGTATAATTGTAGAAGGAGCATAAATTGAAAGGAGGACATTTCAAATTCAAGATATTACATATATTGATTTTTATTGTAAACAAGGAGGTCAAGGCCTTAAGGATTTAGATGATTTCAAATAATGAAGAAAAATAATGATTTTGGATTATAGTGAAAAAATTTGAAAGTTTTAGACAATAAAAATAAGATTATTCAAGGAAGACGTTTCAATAAAATAGAAGAGCATTCTAGGAATTATACTACTATTGCATAAGACTAAATTTGAGTAGAAGCTTGACATTAATAGAAGGATAATTTGTTATACTTTCCAAAGAATTTAATGAAATTCAAACAAAGTTTTTTATAATATGTTATGATCAAATCATTTAAGTATGCATAGTTAACTGTTTAGTCAATGCAATTTGACGATTTACTTGCAAAGTTAATTTTCAACCAGTTTCAAACTAGTTTAAGTCAATAGCTAGCTTTGTCAAAGCAATTTGACAGTTTAGCAAGACCACAACTGGTTAGGATATGAAAGTAATTTAATAGTTATAATGACTAGTTTTTTTCATTTTTTTTTTATATATATAAGCCTCATTTAGTTTCAGACATTAGAAAACACTCTATAACCCTCGTATAATTTGTAAACAATAAAAATGCTCATTTTTATATTAAAATATTTTAGTATTTACTCTCTGAGGAAATTTTGTCATTTTTATTTAAATCCTTATGAGTATTTAATTGGTATCTAATAAATTAATTAGTTTTAAGAGTTTGATTAATACTAAGATGTCAACCAAAGAGTTTTGTGAGATAGACTGAATTAGTAAATCCTCAAGCATAATTTATTTCGAGGCATAAATGTAAACTGAATTAAAAATTGAACCACGTAAACATCATATATTAGTTTTTTCTATTTCTCTACTCTTTCATTTGTGCAGTTTTATATTTGTTTGTGATTTATTGTGCTTATTTATTTGAATATGTTATATTTGACTATAGTTTGAATTATAGATTAACAGGTTGCTTTAAAGTATAAAATTCCAATTCACCCTCTTCCTAAAGTATCCATCTATACACATTTTTAGACATTAAAAAATTATAGTTGCTCCCTTTCAAAAAACAAATTATAGTTGATATTACTTACTTTGTCCTAGAAATGTAAATAAATTATTACAACTATAACATTGTAATGTGAATTAAAATGTAGTACGGAAAATGCACTGTGGTTGTTATTTTATTGTAATTACTATAATTAATTGTATTGTGATTATAATGGTAAATTGTAATTCTATTTATATTTATAATTGGAATTAGAATTACAATAGTATTAGAATTACAATTTCAACAATAGATATTATAATTAAAATTTTAATTGTAATAAATTATACTTACAATTGAAATTTTGACTATAGAAATTAGAGTTGTTACTAATTACAATGACGCATTATTATGTTGCAATTGTGATTAAAATTATTTGTTCAGAACAATAATTATCATTACTATGTTGCAATTGTGATTAAAATTATTTGTTCAGAACAATAATTATCATTACGATGCATTTTTAATTATTGTAATTCTAATCAAATTCTATTTGTAATTATAATTATAATCATAGTTTTAATTGTAATTATAATTAAAATCATAATTGTGATAATATTATAATGATAATTAAAGTTGCAATGATGATTACAATTGCAATTATAATTATAATTATTGTATTTGTAATTGCAAATATTGTACTTAAATTTGTTCTTACCTTAATTGTGATTATAATTATATTTTCCATTATTATAAATGAATTATTGTAAATAATATTTAAGATTAATTCTTTTTAGAAAAAATTCTTAATGATTATGATTTTGTTTTATATTTACAGTATTTTAATGAAATAATTAGTTATTGAACTAGTACTTGACTTATGAAATTTTCATATATATTAAATTTGCTAGCTTTTGACAAGTATTTGAGTTTATTGGGTGGTTAAGAACTTCAAATTTTACTTGATTCTTACAATTATAAAATTTATAAATGATAAAAAATTATATTAAAAAAATAAAAAACTAAAATATATTAATAAATAAAAAATTTGGTGGGCTGGCTCACCAAACCCAAAAACTTGGGCATGCCCCAACGCAATCACAATATAGTCCATGAGTCATGTTAGGCCTTAATCTCCGCTAAATTGTCTGGGTTTGCCTTTCATGTCAACCCGCTTGGGCCTTACTTCCTAGCGGAGCCCATTTGAAAAAAACAATAACCTCTTAATTAGAAAAGAAATATAACCTACTTAAAATAAATAATACATAAAATAAGAAAATAAAAGTCTTCCTACATCGTAGATCCTTAAATTGACATTAAGAAATCTCTAGATCCGATTCCTTGGACTTTTCATGTTCACTTGCTTCCTTGAATTTGTCGAAAAGCCGACTTTTACCCTTCTGAAAGAGAGAATCTGATACGTAGGTTGAACGAAGAACATCATAAAAGATTTTCAAATGACTTTTACCTCTATGGAAGAGATAGTCTGATGCATAGGTCGAAAGCACAACATCATAATAGAGTTGCAAATATTCTTGGTTAATAAATGGGATGATTGGAAATGCAGCAATTGCAGTAATGAGAATAGCCGTCCATATACTTCTTTCATTGAAGAGAATGAAAAATGTAACAGAAAATGTTACCAACATTGCTGCTATTGACATGAAAAGTATCAGTAGCCCAATTTTTAACCTTCTTGTTGGCGATCGAAGGAAATTGTTTTGCGGACGCTGCGAAGTGAAAATGGATATGAAGTGTAATATCGAGATAGAGGAGGATGCCAGTGATACCGCATCTGATATAGCAAAAATCTTGAAGGAAACTTTTCTAAGGAAAGACGGAACCCCTGCTTCTTCTTTATAACCACCTGGTACCGCGAAAGCTGCGGTAAAAGCCACAATCGCAATAAGCGCTGCCACAAGCATGCAAGTTGCTGCAGTATCCTTCAACCATGCCTCACCTTTTTCCCTTAACTCTTCATGATGTTTTGCAAATAAAGCTCTAGGGGTGAACCCTTCTTTATTTTTAGCTTCACCAACCATTGATTGAACAACTTTACTCACTTCCTACAGTTAAGATTTTCAAGCTTGCTGTCATTAAGGAAGGAAAGATAAAAATTAAACACGCAAATTATTTATATATAATCATAGATATAATAATAAATAAATAAAAATGTTATGAGTTGTTGAAGCAGAAGCAATAAACTCAAGCAAATAACGTAGTAACAAACAATCAAGAATAAATAAGAGAAAGAAAATAGAAAAAAACACACAAGAATTTTCGTAGTTCATTAACTTACCTACGTTCATGAAGGATTAAGATTTCACTACTCATATTAATGAATCATAAGGTTGTCACAAAGTATTCCTTTTAAAAGAAAGAAATCAAATCTCACAAAACACTTATTCAATTGCACTCACACGGAACACACAATTGATCATTCTTGTAAACTAGGGGTTTGCTCTCTTTGTAGTTGTTGTAATTTATTGTGATGTATTTACAAACTAATATAAAGCCTTTTATAGACTTTAGATAACCTAGAGAAACCTTAAACTGAGTGGGAATCAAATTAGGAAATCCTAGCGTACTTAAGACAAGTTTTCAAATTAACTCACAACCTGTGCTATATGAAGTCTTATGCAAACCATTACATACATAATGCTTCCCACAGCACTTACATACGGTACTTTACTTATCTGTAATTTTTCCTCTTCGCAATTTGGTGCTTGTGTTATTGAAAGTTTGAAATACATGACCAATAAAGTGGAAACAACATTCGCATTGGATATGCCATCTTCTCTAGAATCTTGAGTATGTATCATTGTTGTGTCATAAAGATAACGTCTCTTCTTTCCTTCATAGTATCCATACCCAAAATCCTATTTGTTACTCCTAAATCATTTATCTCAAACTCGTCACTTAACTGCTTTTTCAATTTCTGTATCTCTTTAATTAATATGATATAGAAGTAAATACATCGTTATACTACTCAAAACTCTTAAAGTACATATATCCGTCATACTTGCTCCTGTAAAATCACAAGTCATCATAAACTCATCAAATCTCTTACGCCACTATCTAGCAGATTATTTTAACCCATACACCAACTTATTTAGCAAACAAGCATGTTTTGCTTTCCCGAGTTCTACAAACCCCTGCAATTATGACACGTAAATAAGCTCTTCAACCTCTCTATGTAGAAAAGTTATCTTTACATCCATTTGCTCTAGATGTAAAGTACACTTGACTAATAAAATCCTAATGAATGTATACTTGACAACTAGAGAAAAAATCTTATGAAAGTCTGCCTCTTCTCTCTGAGTCAAACCTTATGCAACTAACCTAGTCTTGAATCTTGTAGGCTCTACTCTCAGTATCCCTTCCCTAAACTTATACACCCACTCTTACCTTACTAGTTTCTTCTTTGAGGTTTCTCCACCAATACCCAAGTATTGTTCTTTTTAAGAGAACTAATCTCTTCTTATATGGCCTGCTGCAATCTATCTCTATTCACACTCTTCATAGCTTCATTATACGTCTTACGCTCATCAAACTCAAGAATGTAAGCAGAATTAAAAGCGTAAGAAACTAAATCAACTTGTGCATACCTGATTAACAAGTTTATTGTTCTCCTCAGCTAATCTCTGTCTAACTAATACTCTTCAAGTTCTATTTCAAGAGTCCTAGTCTTTCTTTGGATAGACTTGGAGGAATTCGCCAGTGCTCTTGGCTTATTATCATCTCTTATTGAAGTATTGATCTGAGGGTATATCAGATCTACATTCAAGTTCCACTTCAACTTTAATTAGTTCGGATGCTGAATCTTCCTTAGACACAGATTCCTTTTTCTCGTCTTAATGGGATGCTTTCAGCATTGCCGTCTTATCAAACATCACATTACGGCTTATGATACTCCTTGGTAGTGTCAACTCTTTACACACACCTTATATTCATTCACACTTTTTGGATACCCTATAAATATCTTCTTCATAGCTCTAGCTTCCAATTTCTCTTTCTTTACATGAACAAAAGTTAGGAAGCTAAATATTCTAAGGTTGTCATACTTGAAAAGGCTGCTAGACCATTTCTCTTTTGAGATCTTAAAGTCTATTGCCGATTAGGGACTTCAATTGATTAAATCAAATGTAGTCATGACAACTCTACCCCAAAATGCTTTAGACATCTTTATATTGGTAATCATGCATCTAACCATTTCAAGTAAGGTCTTATTCATCCTCTCAATCATACCATTCTACTGTGGTGTTGATATCACAGTTCTATGCCTTTAACCCATGCTTAGCATAAAACTCATCAAACTCTCTATTACAAAACTCG
Organism: Ailanthus altissimus; assembly: GCA_946807835.1. Classification (NCBI taxonomy): domain Eukaryota; kingdom Viridiplantae; phylum Streptophyta; class Magnoliopsida; order Sapindales; family Simaroubaceae; genus Ailanthus; species Ailanthus altissimus. Next base: position 1,132,103 of record OX327690.1, on the reverse strand, counting down.
AGCCCATTGTTAGTTTTTATCTTTTTAACCCTTTTTCTAATCTAATTCTCAATAAGGACCTTCTATGCCTTAAACGTATCCAATACTTGCTCTTTGCTCTTTAACATATAAACCTACAGCTTCATTGAATAGTTACCTATAAAAGTGAAAAAATATTTAACCCTACCATAGGTTGCTCTCTGTGCTAATCCCCAACGATCTAAGTGTATATAGTCAAGAATCCCTTTAGTTCTGTGATCTCTGGTACTGAATCTCCCTTTATATGCTTTCTCTAGTGCGTAATGCTCACAAAACTCAAGTTGTTAGAACTTATCCTCATCAAATGATTTTTGACTAAATAACTCCTTCAGGTTCTTCTCACCTAAGGATGTTAATCTAAAATACCACAACTTAGTTTACATATTCTCATCAACCATAGAGAATGATGCAGAACCATTAACTATCTCTTCTTTTGGCACATAAACATCTTTGTGCTTCTCTCCTTTCATCATAACCATGGAACCCTTTAAATACTCTCTAAACCTCTCTGTCAATCTTGATGGAATACCCATTGTGGTCTAACATGCCTAGTGATATCAAGTTCCTCTAGAGATTAGGAACATACTTAACTTATAAAAATTCTCTCACTTACCCATCATGTAACTTAAGTCTAATACTCCTAATTTTCATTACCTGACATGTTACGTCATTACCTATTAATACCTTATCACCACTAATGGGCTGAAAATTTATAAATCATGACTTAGGTGGCCATATGAGAAAAGTCTAACTAGCTTAAGAACCAAATGTTTAGAACTCTTGCCATCAGTAGCGGTTAGAGTCTCTGCACTATCATAGCTATCATTATAAGCAAGTGCAGCATTCGCTTTCTTCTCTTTGGTTTTCTTCTTCGGATAGTCTTTTATGAAATATCCATAATTCTTGTAGCAATAACACTTCCTAAAAGCGCTTCTACACTTGATATCAAGCCTTTCTTCTTTCCATCTCTATATAAGGTCCTTCCTTTAGTAGATAAACTTTCTATATTAGCTTCAACTTATTTTACCAATAGTTTTGAGTTTAATAATAATTTTAATCTTTGAAGTAAAGTAATATACCAATAAAGCTCTCATAACTCTGGAGAAACAAACTCAGCAGAATAATCTCTTTATCTTTATCTTCTATCTTAATATTGATAAATTCAAGATCAATAATGATCTCGTTGAAGGCATCTATATGGTCTTTCACTAGTGTCTCCTTAGATGTGGATAACTGATACAGCTTCTTCTTTATATGCAATCGGTTGGCTAATAATTTTTGCATATAAAAATATTCAAGCTTCTTCCAAAAATCAATCGTCATCTTCTAATCTGCTACTTCCCTCAATACTTCATCGCTCAATGATAGTACAATTATGCTATAAGCGCTATCTTGAACATCCTTCTTTACTTCAGTCTTGGATGACTCTGCTATATTTTCTCATTCACTAAATGAAGATGTAATCTCCTTTAGTATCAAGCCTAATCAGTGGCTCCCTAGCAATACTATCACTTTAATCTTTCACAAATTAAAGTCATTTGTTTCATTGAATTTCTCTTCCTCATACTTGGGTGTGGCCATGACTATTTAGAACTTAGAACTTGGCTCTAATACAAGTTTGTTGAAGCAGAAGCAATAAACCCAAGCAAATAACGTAGTAACAAGCAATCTAGAATAAACAAGAGAAAGAAAATAGGAGAAAGTTGGTAACTTGCCTACGTCCACGATGGATTAGATTTCACTACTTTTATTAATGAATCATATGGCAATTATAAAGTATGTCTTTTAGAACTTAAGTCTCACAAAGCACTTACTCAATTGCTCTCACAGAGAATACACAATTGATCTCTCTTATAATCTAGGGGCTTATTTTTTTTATAGTTGTTGTGATTTGTTGTGATGTGTTTACAAACTAATATAAAGTCTCTTTATAGGCTTTGGATGACCTAGAGAAATCCTAAATTGAGTGAAAATCAGATTGGAAAGTCCTAACGCACTTAGGAAGGGTTTCTAAAACAAATTGGGTTTTCCCCGCATTGGCACCGTGACGCTAGCTTCCTAGCGCCGCGGTGCCACTTACTTAACGTTCTAGCTATGCAGCATTGAACTTTCTATTCTGAGGGCCGCGGCGCCCAAACCTGGGTAGCCACTCTTCGTCTTTTCACCTCCTTTTATGTTCGTTAGCTTCCTCACATACCTTATGTACTTCGCTTGATCCCAAAATCATATCCCAAGAATTTTCAATCAACATTCTCACAGAAGTAAAGAATAAAATGATATAAATTGAGTTAGATAATGTGAAAGTGCAATTATAGATTACAAAAAATTACACATACTAATGCATAATAACTAAAATATAACACAATTAAATTCAATGAGTAGCTCCAAAATGTTGTGTATTATAATATCACTCACTTTTCATTTATTAATTTGATTTTAATTTTTACATAAAGATGTGTTATTTTGGTTTGTCTAGTATTTTTGTATAATTAATTTGCAATTCTATCATTATTCAATATAAAATAATTGACATTAATTAACACATCAATTGGTAAAAATAGTTTATGAGTAGTTAGTAATTGTGTATTAAATAAAGTGTCTATATATTTATAGAAGAGTGGATTAAATATCTCACCTCAAACCACAATAACTCTCGTTGCAATTGGAGAGCTGCTCCTGGGACAGTATTTAGTCGATCAACTGGTGCCAACATTCCAGCTAAATGCAAGATATTGTTCCCTTGCTTGTCTGTGGACGAGACTATTAAATACTTCACTGAACCTATGTCATATATTAGCTTGAAGACGTGCTCCTGACGATTTATAACAGCGATATGAAACATGCTATGACCATCTTCATCAACTTTCCATATCAAATCAGGATATTCACTGACAAGTATGGATAAAAACTCAACGTTTCCTTGTTCAGCAGCAACAAATATTAGCCGCCAAGGATTTGCAATTAGTAAAGATAATTTCGAGTCACTCAACCGTATAACTTGTTTCCAAAGGCGTTCAACTAACCGGACAGCTTGCAGCTTTTTATTTTCTAAATCTTTGGCACCTGAAACTTTACATTGTAAGACCAAAAAACGCCAAATAAATAACCAAGATTGTTAAGATAAACGTTCAAGTGTTCAGAGGTACTAACCAAGATCGAACCATTTTCTAAAAAATCCAGCTGGCTTTCGGTTGGGAGACAGTAGATCCTTTTGAGCCAAGGCATGCAGTGCTGTCTCATTATTACTAGCACGAGCAGTGGATAACTCCGGGCAAGTCTCGAGTAAGTCCAGCGCAACATCTGGGTACAAAAATGTTCACACCATTCATCATATATTTATACATACAAGCAATTGCAAGAGTAAGTTTTTTTTTTAAAAAAAGCTTAAAAAGAATTACAGAAAGATCGGTTTTTGATTTAGGTATAATCAAGTCTCTAAAGATTTGATTTATCGCTATTAAGTCATTCTCACAATAGTAATGTCCCTAGCAAGTTAATGAATTATTTTCCACCAAAGAAAAGGTCATTACTTATCTGCATTTAAGCCAAATAGAGGAGATCGCTTTCTGTACAATTTCCCAATAATTAGACACTCAACATTTTCCATCTACTGTTAGTAATTTCATTTGCATGTATTGTGTCAAATTACATGTATTAACAAAAGCAATTTGTACAAGAACAAAGAATGGTGCTTACCATACATATCAATGTTTATCAAAGTGATAAAAAATTCAAAGCGATCCACTTCGTTCAAGTCATATTTAGTTTCTTTATAAAGGACGTATACCATATCTTTATGGCCTAACGATGCAGCCATTTCAATTGGTAACATCCCATCAGCCTCTCGTATCCTTGCTATGTCTCTGTTTTTTTCAATGATCACCTTAGCAAGTTCCACGTTTCCGGTCGCAGCAGCTAAAGAAAAAGCTGTACTTCCAATTTCATTCATCAGAGCTACATAATTTCCATCAACCATAACCAAAAGTTTCTTCACAAAATCAATATGGTTTGCTGCAGCTGCAATGTGAAGAGCAGTGTCTCTTCTTTTTGAGATCCCAACATAAATATCATCTGGATGTAACTCAAAAATACGTTTAGCCCTCTCCCAATCGCCTTTTAGTGCAGCTTGATACAATTTTAGTCGTCCAATTCTTATTTCCTCTGGAATTTTGAAGTAAAACAAATTTTATGAATGAAATTAGTGGTACCCATATATGCATGTTATCTACTAGAGAAATCCCGTAGAAATATCAAATATATGGGAAAGAATATATTAGAACATCGAAATAAACTAGGGATTAAATAAAGATGAAATCAACTTCTATTTGGCTGGCTAGCTTGTCTTTCCCACTTGCTACATGTTTGAATTAGCGTTGTGAACAACCATATTTAATTATAAAAATTTATTATTTAATTTAAGAAATGTTTTACGCTTGGGGCTATGTCCCTTAGGCCTCCGTTAGTTTTGCGCCACATTTGCCAATTTCAAGAAACTTGGATTATTTTAGAATATGGAGTATGAAAGGGTAAGTAAGACTAAATTTGGTATTGAATCTATTTTATGAATTGAAAACTTTACTCCTCATTTATCTTCATATTTTATTATATTAAAAATGCTACTTACCAAGAATTCAAGTAAAAAAGAAATATAGTGTAGTAGCTCAGCGTACCAGGCAATCGTTCAAAATCTGGAGCATATGTATAAAGAATGACAACAAACTATGTCAAACTTAGCTGAGAGATCTCACATAGAATTTTATTCCCTTTCTTTTTTCCTTTTTTTCAATTTAATAAAGTTAAATGTAATTACAAATTCCCAAAGATGCTTTTTGCTTGTTATGTTCTTTCTTATGTTCAACATTTCACTTTATTAAGTTGCTTTCTTATTTTTTCTTTTTCCTTTTTTAGTGTTCTTCACTTAAAACGGCTACTTAACTGCATGTAAACAAGGAATACAGTATATAATATAACGTACCAGGCAATTCTTCAATAACTTGAGTCTCTGTGTCATCCTTTTGCATAAATGGTGCAGAAGAAATTTCACCTGTCATGATTTCAATCACCGACATTTTCATAAACGTAAGATAAAACTACTTTCATAATCAACTGTGACAACAAAACTATGTCAAACTTTGCTGAGAAACTAAATAATCCAAACTTTGGTCATTAAACATTTTCTTGCTTCAAAAAAAAAAAAAATTCAAGCGAAAACCATATCAAAAGAGGTGTAGCACAGAATTTATTTCCTTTCTTTACATTTTTTTTCCCTATTAATGAAGTTAAATGTTACTCATTTTAAATGTGACATAACAGAGCATATTACCTTTTTCCTTATGCACACTATGTTCTACAGTATTGCGACCACGGGCGGTTTCTTCAATTAGTGTCTCTTGTCGTTCTATCAGTCGTGCCATCATACTCACCATCGATTTGGTTTCCTCACGAATCATGGAAATGGCAGGATCAACCCTTTCAGATGTGCTAATTTCTGCCATCATGGTCTACATACAAAGTTTAGGAGGATAAAGTATTGATATCAAAGTAGTCCATATATACGCACAATATTAAACAATCTCATTAAAAGTCTTAGAAGACAAAGTAATAGAATCCCTTAGTTCTGTAACCAAAAACTCTAACCGAATAGAAAGTGAATGGAATGGTGTTGGAGTTAGATTTTCCATTAGTAAAGACAAATCTTTCACTCAGAATTACACTTTTTGATGAGAGCAGTATCGAGAAAATAAAAGTTATTATTTTATTTGACCTTAAATAATGGGAGTTTCTTCTTATTTGACATGTACATGCTTGATATAATGTACATAGAAAAGAAGGTATGTGAAAGTATTTATGCTATATTGCTTGATGTGAAAATCTAATTTTGAAAGGTTAAGAATATACTAATTAGTTTATTTTTCTTGGAGCCACATTAGTTTTCTTAATCTTATTAGTATCATTTATTTTATGATTTGGTTAATTTCTCTTATAAATACAATAAAGTTTACAAAAAGTAAAAACAACTCTCTTTTTTAATTTTTTTCCCCCTTAAATCTCACTATGTTAACATGGTGTTAAAGATAATGATCTATAACAACCTTCTCGTTAATTTATTTCTTAAAATAGAAAGAAAACATAGCCAGAATACCTTTTCTTCCACTGTCGTCGATTACTAAAAGTGAGGCAAAAGTACTTGTAACAGAAATGTAAAATCTAAGATCCAAGATGTCTAAGGCCATAGATAACAGGATCAAGATGGATAAGATGAAGGTAAGGTGCAAGAATACCATATTGCCTAGTGTCACGTCCCACATTGAATAGAAATTGGGTGGGTCTTGGGTATATAAGGGTGGGTATGCAGCATTACCTAACAGGCTAGTCTTTTGGATCAATAGCAAGCGCCCAGCTCGTGACAAGTGGTATTAGAGCAGACCCAAATTCTCATTCGTATATGGGCCCCCAAAAATCACCCCAATGGAGATTGCCACATGAGATGTGGGTCCCCTATGCCGCTAGGGGATGGGCAATACGGGCAAAGTGGGCCCAAAAATTCTTGCATCTTGAGCCTCAATAGAGATTGCCACGTGGGTAGTGGATTCCCTATCCTCAGGGGGATGGGCAATACGGGCCAGGTTGGTCCTTGAGTTTGGACCACACCGTGACGAGGGCGTCACGTGATTGGATAGGGGAGGATGTCACGTCCCACATCGAATAGAAATTGGGTGGGTCTTGGGTATATAAGGGTGGGTATGCAGCATTACCTAACAGGCTAGTCTTTTGGGTCAATAGCAAGCGCCCGGCCCGTGACACTAGTCAGAGAAATTTTATGGGCTATATATATAGAGTCCCATTCTCAAACAATATGAAGTCTTTTGGGAAAACCTAAGAATAACTGTAAGGACACAAGCGTAAAGCGGATAATATCATACTTGGTGAGAGTGAGTTGTTATAAATGGTATCAAAGCCAGACCTACTTTACAGTAATATCATATTGTGTGAGAGCAGGCCATTATAAATGGTATCGAAGCCAGCCTACCTCGCAGTGTAGGCCAGTAAGCCTACAGTCTAATATCACACATGTGCCGTACGATCCTTGGGGTCTAACCCACATGGGTCAGTTATGTGTCCTCAAAGGCCTAGTACAAACGAGGTTGTATGTCACCTAAATTCTTGGGGTTTAACCTACATGAGTCAGTCACGTGTCTCCAAAGGCCTAGCGCACACGAGGCTGTATATCCCCTAAGGTGGTAGATTGTAACACCTGAGATCCAAGATGCCAGAGGCCATAGATAACAGGGTCAAAATGGATGAAGTGAGGGTAAGGTGTCACAATCCCACATCGGCTAATCAGAGAAAGTTTATGTGCTATATATGTAGAGCTCTTTCTCAAATAGTATGAAATCTTATGGAGAGACTCAAAAATAAAATCATGAAAACTTAGACCCAAAGCAAACAATAACATACTATATAGGAGGGGGTCGTTATGAGGAAAATGAGAAAAAGATGGCCATCAAACCCCTAAACTCCTTCCGTAGTTAATTTTCAAATTAGTTCTACATGTCGATTAGAAGTTTGGGGGTTTTTTGCCTTTAACGCAAATCAGTATTTTGAGCTCGTCTCGAGTTGCTTTTCTGCCCAACTTTTGTCTAATTGGCTTCTAATATGTCACTACGTCTAATCTTTTGTTTGCAATATAGTTGCCTCCTCATCTTTTACTCCTTCTACTTGGTATCAAATACTGCTCTTGGTATCAAGGTGTCATTACTCTGTCAAATTAACAGATAATAATTTTCTACTATGGTCACGAGGAGTAGAAAAGCACTTGACTACTCATGGGAAGGAGAAATATTTCATTACTGATGCGCCATATAAATATCAAGTAGAAAAATACTTGATGCCCCATATAATTCGGATGGGTCTATTCAACATCCTCTGAGTTTCATAATTTCACAAATTGTATCAAAAGAGTTATAACCGAATTTCATAATTTAGTTTTTCCAGAATTTATTTTTCAAAATTATGTCCAAATTTCTCAAAAAAACTTATGACAAAATTATCCATAATTTTGACCCCTAAAATATCCAAGAAAATTATGAAAAGTTTTACTCGTAATACTTAACACACCTACTGAATCATTTCCAAAATCAGATTTCTAACTCATGACTTTATTAAAATCCTAAAAGTCAGGGATAAAAGTTGCAGAAAGAACCGTTTAGATTTCTTCCAACTATTTTTTTAATTTAATTTAAATCTTCAAATGAATTTATATACCAAGTAACTTTCAAATCATATAACTCATGGATATAAACGTTAATATATGTATTAATCTAACATCATAAATCCACGATATTTTTATAGGAAAAATAAATAAAGAACAGAAGAAAAAAAAAACTGTTTTAAGTTTAAAGTACCTGTTCAAAAATCTTAGTGTTTCAATCGGCGGCTCCGAAGGAAAATCTGAGAAGAATGCCTGAAGAACAAGAAAATAATGGAGCCCACGCTGACAAAAGGTAAAGTTAACAGTAAGACAACTCCAAACAGTTTAGGATGGAAGTATAAGGTTCACATGAGTATTAACATTGTCACCCCTCATGTTTAATGAAATAATACTGTGATGATAGTTCTGGCCTCACCGTCTACAACTACAAGACTAAAAATACCCCCTGTTTGATGCTATTGTTTGTTGACCATTTATCAGAGTAAAATGACCTTGGGCTCCTAAAAGATTTCTAGATAACTATTGAATATAATAAAATCTCCATCTCTATTAAAAGGAACATATACGTGTGTTTAGAATTTGTATTTGGTATAAAAATACTCTACTTTATATTTGTCTTTAAATAAATTTTTCTAAAACCCTCTTTCAATTTTTTTAACCAATTGTAAGGAAGAATTGGCTTTTAAAAATCTTAGATAAGAATCGTCTGACTTTGTATATATTGTTAGATAAATTAAAAAAAAATGTATTTCACTCTTAAAATATGTAATGTTCAATGAGTTGGTTCCCACATTAGTTAAAAAATGATAAATACTTGAGTTTGTAAGTAGTACTCCACTTAAAAGATTTATCTTTTAGGTTAGACACCTATATCCTACTTAAAAGGCCAAGGCTCCCCAACAATTGGTAGCAGAATTAAAGTTGATTTAATTATGACAACTCATAAGTATAAAGTTGAAAAGTTCAATGAGTAAAATGATTTTAATCTATAAAAGGTGAAAGTGATGACTTTACTAGTGAGTCAAGGGTTTGACATTGCTCTTGAGGAAACTCTAGTCACAATCAATGATTAGAAGAAGCCTGAGACATCAATATTTAATACAAATCATAATTAATTTAGAAGAAAATATATTGTACGATTGTACTGTCATTGAACAATGAGGTTTTGAAAGACGTTGCTAGAGAGAAGATTACATTTGTCTTTAAATGAAACTCAATAATCTATATGTTTGAGATGGTGCTTACTTGTCATTCCAATATTGTAAGAATATTGATTGTTTAATATTTATATAATATATATTTCATATAAAATTATTAATATTATGATAAATGGTAAGGTGCATGTAATATTTCAAATATTGTAGGTTATAAACGTTAGCAGGTTATAAAAGTTAGAGAAATCTAAGAGTTAGAATCTTATTTGAAATTGGACAAATATATGAGAATAAATTAATAATGACATAATTGAAAAAAGTTACAAATGGTACGAGAAAATGTCATTATGCAGTATGTTCTCAAACACTATATTTCTGATCTATTTTACTGATACGGGTCTATCAGTGAAACCCTTTTATATAGATCAGTGTATATTTATATCTGGATGGTCTAAATGGTTAATCTTTAGCAGACTATGACTTTAATGGAAGCCTGTATAAACATACGAGTATTCAGTAAAGGCTGGGTACTGAATAAACTCACGAGGACCTCCAATCAACATTCCATAAAGCCGTCAATAGCAGTTCTTCTCAAGTTGAGTAGTATTGGTGATCCTTTGACCTAAGCACCACAGTGGACTTGTGATGATCCACCATACTTTAGTTCAATAAATCTCAGAGACCCTTTATTGTCTAACTGCTTCATGTCAAAAGGTATGATTTGATACTCATAGAGCCTGATATGTGTAGATATGGGATCCGTCAGCTCATATCGATGAGTTTATTTGTCCAAATGCTTCAAGATTTTATTTTAAGAATTCTTGTGGTTACAAGCATTTTAAGAATTCTTGTGGTTACAAGCATAAACTCCAAAAAAAAGTTTTTCATAAAGTTAAACAATATTGCAAAAGTGTTTGTGTATATTTTTTTTATAAAAATATGAATTTAGAGATAAATTCACGGTCAAGCGTATAGAGATTTAATGGTGATGATCCATATCTCTGCTCTTCTAAGATATAGGTGACGAATGGATTATACGAATATGTTATAACCTTAACTTGTATAGTCTAACACACTACTTTATAATATTCGTGATGTGTGCTAGGGCATCATTCAAGGACTTATGGAAGAGTTCTATTTAACAAACTGGACGTAGACCTATGTAGCCTTACAATGTAAAGTGTACTCGTTGTGCACTGGAGTAGCGTAATAGATTAAATAGGTCGATTCAATAAATTCCAGCAAACCAGAATATTTGTTCCAGGTTCTCTCAAGTTGTGCACTTGTCAAGACTTAAATGTTAAGTACATCAATTAATTGATTAATAAGAGTTGTTGACCAATACAATGATGATAAGTGGCATAATTAGGACCCTTGATTATTGAACTTGTTGTTGACAAGTGATGAAATTACTTATGAGATAAGTAATGGTATTAAAAATGCAAAAAGAAAAATGTTTATGCATTATTTGCATTATTCAGGACAAGGAGGCATAAGCCATTTATTTGACAAATCAAATGTTGATTTTATATTACAAATGAAAATTGGTTTTCATTTTGATCAATAATGGCTGGCCAAAACTGTTAAACTAAAGATATTCAAATAATGTAAAAATTATTTTTATATTATTAGTGTAAGTCAATAAATCATTTCAACAAAAAATGGAAAACACATGGGAATGGTTTAAGCAATAGTGGTGTGCTAATTGCTTTGACAAGAAAGTTGAAAATTTGTTTTAATAAAATGAAAAATGTATTCATTTATGCCTAGCTTTGGTTCAGCCACACATGAAAAATAAAAAATGCAAAATTATTTTACATTTTCTTAAGATAACCAGTCATGGCTTAGGGGCTCATGTGTTGACAGTCGAAGAAAATTAAGTTAAAGAAATGAAAAGTATACTTATTTAGACCTCTCTTTGGTTTGTCAATTAAGAGAAAAATAGGGAAGTATAAGTTTTTTTGTTTTACTTCAAGAGTTGTTGCAAAATATCTTCTTCTTCATCTTCTTTCTTAGTGAAAAAGTGGTTGCTTAAGAAAAGAGAGAAAATTTTCTCTCTGATTCTTATTCTCATGGCCAAGCAAAAGAGAAAAGGGAAATTTGTTTCTTATAAAAGTTGTTCAAAACAAATTTTCATTCTTGAAACAAATGTAATTAGTTAAAGTCTTTAACTAATGATCCAAGCTTAAAAATTTTAAGCAATGGTTCAGAGTTAACCAAGTTTTATGTTTAAGAATTAACCATTAGTGTTAGAAATTAAAGCTGTTATTCTAATGATCCGAGCTCACCCTTGTTGGGCCCTAAAATTACCGGCGAGTGTAATTCATGGTGAACTTTGATTCAAAAATTTTCAAAGGCTTATAAAATGCTTCTTAATCTTAATTTCATTAATGTAATGAAAGTCTTAATTTTAAATATGTTTGTTTCACTAGAAAATTAGATTTTTGATTCTACTACACTAATATGTATGTATTACACGCATATTACATTATGATGACCACATTGCACATACACGTAACCTGAAAAATTAGCTCACTTTTACTACTCATGGTAAAGTCGTTTATCAATCATTAGCATATCAAGAAATAGTTGTATTAGTTATCTATGGCTGAAGGCACTTCGATTAAAAACCACATTGATACCTTCAACAAGATTATCATTGATTTTGAAATAATTGACATCAAGATAAATGATGAAGATAAGAATATAATCTTGTTGAGTTCTCTGACTATTATTTATGAGCACTTCGTCGATACACTCCTCTATAGTGAAAGTCATTAACAATGACTGATATTAAAACCTCACTGAATTCAAAAGAATTAAGAAAAATATCATAACCTAATACTGCAACCGTTGTGACTGCAAAAAGAAAGACTTAGAATATACAAAGGAAACATAGCAATCATTTGAAATTAGAGTCAAATGGAAAAATTCATTTAAAGTGTTTCTTTTGTAAGAAATATGACACTTTATAAGGGATTGTCCAGAGAAAAATGTCAAGATGAATCAAAATAAGTCAAAGGAAAATAGTGTTGCAATAATTTATGAAGAAGATTATAAAATCACAATAATCTTAGTGGCTTTAGATAAAAAGAAAATGTTGGTGAATAGACACTGGATTTTAAATGCACGTTACATATAAATCTGATAGATCTTTATTTACCAATTATTGGTCCATTAAAATGGTGACAAAGTTTAATGGGCAATGATATAGCTTGTTAAGTTATTGAAATTTGTAGTATAAAACTAAAATTACAAATAGAAAGGTTAAGGAGTCACTAGATGTTAGATATATTCATAATCTCAATAGGAACTTAATATCCCTATGTGTAGTAACCAGTATCCACGACTGGTAAGAATAAGTATTTATATATGTATAAATATACGTATTTTATTTGTATGTTGGTGATACTTGATTTATATATTGTTATTAGTAGTGTTTGTATAGGTTAAGGTCATATTATTAGCATTGGGTTTAATTGTAAGACTTTAGATTTATTTTAAGGACCAAATTGTAATACTTTAAAAGTTTTGGGGTAAATTTGTAAATACCAAAAATTAGCCACTTAGTATAAAAATACACTTTTAAAACCCTAATTCTCTCATTTTGGTCGAGCTACCTCTTTTAGAGAGAGAGAAGAGAGAAATAGAGAGCAGAGAAAGAGGAGAAGAAGAAGAAATTGGAATTTTGAATTTCAAGAGGTATATCATACGTATTTCTCAATTTATTGGTATTAATTAAGTTAATTCCTTTAAGTTTTGATTTTTGAAAATATGTATAATTGAGGATTTGTTGTGTATTTCGTAAGATCTTATGAGAATTGATGATGATCTATAAGATAGTTTGATAAATCATGATGAATTGTGGAATTTCTGCTGGATAACCTCTTGATCTAGGAATTTTATAAATTATTGTGATTCAATTCTGGTTTTGAATTTTGGGTATATGAAATTAAACATGTTTAGGATCATTTGAAACTTTGAATCGATTAAAAATTCTGGAAATTGAAGTTTTAGTGAATTTACCAAAATGACCCTGAAATTCTGAAAATTTCCTGTGTAAACAGTATATTACAGTGGAAAATAATTTTTGACCTATTGAATGATCTTCAAAAATTACGAATTTATGGAATATGATAATTTTATATGTCTAATATGATATACTCGGAATTGAGAATTTAGATCAATGTGGTGGAAGTGTTATGATTTTCTCGAATGTATCAGCTCATTGCAGTATTTAATTAATAGATTTTTAAAGCTATGGAATAAAATAGTTTTAAAATACTTTTGGCAGTAATTTGGAAGTGAAATATTTATCATGGACTGAGATATGTGTTAAGAGTAATTATGTGGTAGTTTTATAATTTTTGAGTTAGTATATGATTTTAAAAAATTGGGAGATTGAATACTGTTCAGTAAGTATCTTGATCCTGTCAGGTTTGTAGTTTGGATTCGATGGTGTGTATGGAATGAATTGTGTAGGAACTTTGATATAATATTCATATATAAGAAGGATATATGAGTCAAGAATGGTATATTCTGATTTTGGAGTAATTGGACATCATTTAATGTATTAGAAAATTTTGTTAAGTGTAAGTGGTCAGAATGACAGGTTTTTGAGAAACTAAGTGTTTAGACCAATTTGATGTGATAAATGTATTGTGTACAATTTTGTAAGATATTTAAAGTATTTTGTGTGAATTGTGAGGCTTATGAAATAATTAATCTCCATTGATAGGTTAAGGAGATTTAAGCCTTGTACCTGAAAGTGCTAAGAGGTAAGTATACTAGACTTTTTACTGAAATCACAATAAACGTAGTAATTGTTTTGTATGATTTTGTAAATGTGGTTAGGAATATGTTTATATTATGTCAAAGTATATTTTGATATGAAATGTGAAGATATGTATTTATGAATGTGAGCATGGACATACATGACATACATGTGCTTTTGAAAGTGAGCTTTCAAAATAAGATATGTTTAACAAATAAAGCTTTTGAAGTGTAATATGTCCATGAGAAATATTTTGTGTTTTGAGGGTACTTGAACTCACTGTTAACTTAGTAGGCATTTTATGTGATTTGTGGAGCCTTTATGTGTGGCCTTTCCTTCGGGATTGGTATATGTTATGTGTTCCGTATGTAGGGAGGATCCTATTGGTACCTAAAGGAAGTGTGAGTCATCACATTCGTGTGGTGGCGTATTGGTGCATGTGAGAGGACTCACCGATGATCAGGGTGAGGGTTTGGCTTTTACCTTCGGGTATGAGCATTATATATGTGTAATTTCAAGACCTCACTTGTACTATTCCTCTCATACGGTATGTCACCTACGAGTGACATTTAGCTCATTATGTGAAATGTGATATGTAAGTCCTACTAAGTAGTAGTTGAGTGATGGTATTCCTATTATGTGTTTTGAAAGAATGTGTAAGCGCTTACATGATATGTGATTTGATAAGATTATGATTTTTATTGATCACAGCATATCATACATATGCATTGTGTACATATATGTATTTGTATTTGATATATGAAAAACTAGTATGCTTCCTGAGTTTTATACTCATTATAGTTTATGGTGATTTCAGGTAAATAAGGTACATGTGTGCTTAGCGGATTTGGCAAGGCTTCTGCTGTTCCTTAGGTTCCCTAAGTTGTTAGGTTGCTAAGTGTTTCATTTGGGGACACGTGGGATAAGATATTTGATTTGTCCCTATTGAATAAATACTTATGTATTATTTTATTGTGTGTGGTTGGATTTAGTTTAAGTTTCACCAAGTGTAATAATGGATTGATTTTAAGTAAGAATTTGCAATGAATATATTCTGGGCTTCCAGTAATAAAGTTGCTACTGGTGACGTAGTAGAGTGTTAATCTCTAAGAAAACTCTGCGTATCTCCAGTTTACTAATTGTCCCAGTCATAATTCAATTGCTATAATTCTGAAAGAAATTAAAATGAATGTTTAAGTATTATTGAATGAATGTAAGTGATGTCGTGTGTCAGATCTTTTAGGTCTGGGGCGTGACACTATGTATGCTAGATTAAGTGGGATGTTCATTCAAAGTTAAAAAAAAGAATACTGAAAGTAATTAAGGGTTATATAGTAGTAATAAAAAATAAGAAACACTACGGGTTGTATGTGCTGAATTGAGTGGTTATTATTAGTTCGACTTCTATAGCTATTGATGTTGAGGCTACATAGACCAAGAAATGACATATGAGTTAGCTCATTTAAGTGAAAGAGGCTTAAAAAAATTATATGATCTAGGTATTGTTGGCAAGAATAAGATTCAGTCACTAAGGTTGTATAATTATTGTATACTTGAGAAAGCTCAAAGAGTCAAGCTTAACATTTGGAAACACAACATCAAAGCTACTCTATATTATATATATTCAAATCTTTAGAGGCCTATTCAAATTATCACTTAGAATAGTGAGAGAAATCAAATCAAGATTTTGACATTTGAAAATCATTTGAATATGTTTACTAAGTCATTGCCATAAGTTAAGTTGGATTTATGTAAGGATTTAACTAGAATAACTGTTATGTAATCGAGCATGTGATATGAATATGATGGATCTTTAGAGAGTTTCAAGGTGATTTTGAATCAAGGAGAGGATTTATAAAGATTGGAGATTAAAAATCATGGTTGAGTATAGCCTTTTGAGTTGGGGCCAATAAAGAGACGACACATAGTTAATAATGTGCCGAATGGATAAGAGTAGGATAGAAGCCAAAAGCTGTAACACGAATAAAATCAAGTTGCAACTCATCAATGTTCAAGTTGTGGCACAAGTAAGGTTAATACTTGGGCACTACAGGCTCAAGCAAGTTAGGCCACAGTGCCCAATTCAAGTCGCAGTGGCATCGCGGCCCAATAAGGTGCGCCATGGTGCTAGGGTTTGGAATTTCGACCAAATTTTTTTATTTTGCTATTTAAGGTTTTTTTTTTTTTTTTGCACGTGCTCTTCTAATCCTGGCTGGCCAAATTGGCAACAGCTCCCCTTGTAAGTGCACTTCCTCCTGACAAGGTTAGGAGTTCGATTCCCCCCTCCCCATAGATGTAGAAAATATCTCAAAAAAAAAAAAAAATCTTCTCGTCCCCTCCCCATAGATGTAGGTACTAAATAAACTCACAAGAACCTCCAATAGATATTTCATAAAGTCGTTAATGGCAGTTCTTGTAGAGTTGAGTACTATTGGTGATTCTTTGACTTGAGTACCATAGTGGACTTGTGAGTGATCCATCATACTTTGGTTCTACGAATGTCAGAGACTTTTCATAGTCTAATTGTTACATGTCAGAAGGTACAGTTTGATGCTCATAAAGTCTGATATACATAGATATAGGATCCGTCAACTCATATTAATGAGTTTTTTTTGTCCAGATGCTCCAAGATTATATTTCCAAAAGACAAATACCTACAAGCATAAACTTTTAAAAGGAGTTTTTTTGTAGGGCTAAATAATATCACAAAAGTATTTGTGTATATTGTTTATCGAAATATGAATCTAGAGATAAGTTCACGACTGAGCATATAAAGATTTGATAGTGATGATTCATATCTCTACTCTCTTAATATCTAAGTGACGAAGGGATTATACGAATATGTTATGACCTCAACTTGTATAGTATGACATGCTACTTTGTAATATTTCTGACGTGTGATGGGGCATCGTTCACGGACTTATAAAAGAGTTCTATTTAACAAATTAGACGTGGACCTAGGGAGTCTTACAATGTGAAGTATTTTCGTTGTGCACTGAGGTAGCGTACTGAATTGAATAGTTCAATTTAGTAAATTTCAGCAAATCAGAATATTTTTTCTAGGTTCCCTCAGGTTGTGCACTTATCAAGATTTAAATGTTAAATACATCAATTAATTGATTAACAAGAGTTATTGACTAATGAGATGATGACACGTGGCATAATTAGGACCCTTGGTTGTTTAACTTGTTGTTGACAAATGATGAAATTACTTATGAGATAACTAATGGTATTAAAAATAAAAATAAATATTTATGCATTAACTGCATCATTTAGGACAATCAGGCATAGGCCATTTATTTGACAAATCAAGTGTTGATTTGTGTATTACAAAATAAAAATTGGTTTTCATTTTGATCAATAGTGGTTGGTCAAAATTGTTAAATTAAAGACATTCAAATAATGTAAAAAATTATTTTTATATTATTAGTGTAAGTCCATAAATCATTTCAACTAAAAAAGGAAAAAGAAATGGGAATAGTTTAAGCAATGATGGTGGGCTAATTGCTTTGACAAGAAAGAGGAAAAATTGTTTTAAAGAAATAAAAAGTGTATTCATTTATGCCTAGCTTTGGTTCGGCCACACATGAAAAATAAAAAATGCAATAGTGTTTTGTATTTTCTTAAGACAACAACATGGCTTATAGGCCATGTGTTGACAGTCGAAGAAAATTAATTTAAAGAAATGAAGAGTATACTTATTTAAGCCTCTCTTTGGTTCAGCAATTGAGAGAAAAATTGGGGAAGTGTGAGTTTTTTTTTTTATTTTGCTTCAAGGGTTGTTGTAAAATATCTTCTTCTTCTTCTTCTTTCTTAGTGAAAAAGTGACTGGCCATGGCAAGTAAGAAAAGAGAGAAAATGTTTCTCTCCTGATTCTTATTCTCAAGGCCAAGCAAAAGAGAAAAGGGAAATTTATTTCTTATAAGAGTTGTTCAAAACAAATTTCTATTCTTGAAATAAATGTAATTAGTTAAAGTCTTTAACTAATGATCCAAGCTTAAAGAGTTTAAGCAATGATTCAGATTTAACTAAGTTTGGTGTTTAAGAGTTAAACGTCAGTGTTGAAAATTGAAGCTACTATTCTAATTATTCGTCCACCCTAATTGGCTCTTAGAATTACTGGCGAGTACGCTTTATGGTTGACTCTGATTCAAAAATTTTCAAAGGCTTATAAGGTGCTTCTCAATCTTAATTTCATTAATGTAATGAAAGTCTTAATTTTAAATGTGTTTATTACACTAAAAAATTATATTTTTGATTCTGTTGCGCTAATATGTATGTATGACACATATATTACATTATGATGAGCACACTGCATATACACGCACCTTAGGAAATTAGCTCACTTTCATTATACATGATAAAGTCTTTTATCAATCATTAGCATATCAAAAAGTAGTCGTATCAGTTATCTATGGCTGAAGGCACTTTGATTAAAATCCACATTGATACCTTCAACAAGATTATCATTGATCTTGAGGCGATTGACATCAAAATAAATGATGAAGATAATAATATAATCTTATTGAGTTCTCTCACAATTAGTTATGAGCATTTCATTGATACACTCCACTATGGTGAAAGTCACTAACAATAACTGATATTAAAGCCTTGTTGAATTCAAACGAATTAAAGAAAAGATCATAACCAATACTATAACCATTGTGACTGCAAAGGGAAAGGCTGAGAATAGACAAGGGAAGCAGAACAATCATTTGAAATTAGAGTCAAATGGAAAAATCCATTTGAAGTGTTTCTTTTGCAAGAAATGGGACACTTTAGAAAGGATTGTCTAGAGATAAATGTCAAGATGAATCAAAATAAGTCAAAAGAAAGCAATGTTGCAATAATTTATGAAGAAGATTATAAAACTACAGTAATCTTAGTATCTTTAGATAAAAAGAAAATATTGATGAGTGGATATTAGATTCTAAATGTACTTTACATATAAATCTTGACAGATCTTTATTTACTAAAGTTTAATGGGTAATGATATGGCTTGTCAAGTTATTGAAATTTGTAGTATAAAACTAAAATTACATATAAAAAGTTTAGGGAGTTACTAGATATTAAACACATTCTTGATGTCAAAAGGAACTTAATATCTCTGAGTATGCTAGATCAAGTAGGATATTCATTCAAAGTTGAAAAAAGAATATTAAAAGTAATTAACGGCTATATGGTAGTAATAAAATGTGAGAAGCATAACAGGTTGTATGTGCTGAATAGAGTAGCTATAATTGGTTCGACTTTGATTACTATCCATGTTGAGGTTATGTAGACCAAGAAATGATATATGAGTTATCTCACTTAAATGAAAGAGGTCTAAAAAACTTATATGATCTGGGTACTGTTAGTAAGAAGAAGATTTAGTCACTAGAGTTTTATATATATTCGAATCTTTATAGTCCTACTCAAATTATCACTTAGAATGGAGACAGAAATCATATCAAGATATCGACATTTGAAAATTATTTGAATATGTTGACTAAGTCATTGTCATAAGTTAAGATCGGTTTATGTACGGACTTAACTAGAATCACTGTTGTGTAATCGAGCATGTGATATAAAGATGATGGATCTTTAGAGAGCTTCAAAGTTATTTTGAATCAAAGAGATGGTTTATAGAGATTGGCGATTAAAAGTCATGATTGAGTATAGCTTTTTGAGTTCGGACCAATAAGAAGACGACACATAGCCGAGAATGTGCCGAATGGATGAGAGTAGGACAGAAGCCAGAAGCTATAGCACGAAGGGAATCAAGCTACAACTTATTAATGTTCAAGCTGTGGCATAGGTAAGGTTAGTGCCTGAGCACTGTGACCTTAAGCAGGTCAGGCCACGGTGCCCAATTCAAGTCGCAATGGCACCGCAACTTAACAAGGTAGGCCATGGTGCTAAGGTTTAGAATTTCAACCAATTTTTTCTATTTTTCTATTTAAGATTTTTTTTTCCACGTGCTCTTCTAATCTTGACCAATTTAGGGTTTCTTGAGGTGAAGAGAGCTATATATAAACTCTTGTTTCACCTTTAGGGTTTATGCATCAATAAGAGTGTGAAATAGAAAGAGTGAAAAGCAAGCTTAATTTTAAGAGCAAGAGAGAGCTCTAAGTGCAAAAGTGTTGCATAAACCCCTAGAAACTTGTTCTATTGTGTATTCTTTAAAAATATATTGAGTGATTCATTATAACCATTGACTAATGAGATTGAAGCTTGGATCAATGATCTACCATCTAAGTAGATAATTTACCGAATCATATAATTTTTGCATGTCTTATATAATTGATTAATTTCTTTATTTATATTGTATGATCTTGTAATTCTTGAATACTTATGAGTGAATTCTTCCGCAAATGTTAATATATAATTATTAAAAGAATGACTCTTACATAAGCATTAAATTTCTAACCTGAATGTAAAATATACAAATACTACTTGGACTAAAAATATAACACATACAAGAAATACGACTTATAAAAAAAAATGTAATTTAGACAATATCTTAACATTCTTTCCCAAACTCAAGTTGACTTATAAGAGAATAAACTAATTGAAATCAACTCTAAGAAACTGTTGTTGGAGAAATTAATCAAAGACTTTGGAGGACACAAATAACGAAATAAATGTTACAGTGGCCCATGTAAAAGACAACCGCTATCAAAAAAAAAGATAACTATTATCAAATTGTGTAATTATTGTTGGAAGGTAATATGCTATTAAAACAAACTACCACTATAAGTATAAATATATTGGTAGAAAAAATTATTACGAATGCAAGTGCAAGATAAAAATTACAACCAAAATGAAAGGGAGAGAGAGTGTAAAGCTGAAGCCTTCAGGTGTTGTCAAGGGGAAATAAAAGGACAGTAGTGACCCAAGAGCAAAATTAGAAACCCAAGCAAAATTCTAACAGTCTAAAACAAAAACAAAAGAAAAGCGAGAAATTAATTAAATAAGTAAATAAAAAAAACTAACTTGATTCTTGACGAGTTGAGATGACGAGTCTTCGTCACGTGGATTCGTTAATAAATGAAAAAAAACACTAGAAAAGGTGATTTTTTATATAATATTAAACTCTCAATCATATATAAAAAAATATACAAATATTATTTGTACAATAAAAAGAATATGACTATGTATACACTCGCCGCAACCATGGGGAGATAGACAATTGTAAATTTTCTCTCTGATCTTCATGCAAATTTGAATCAAAATTGTGAGCTTGGAAAATGTTGTCTTACTGTTTGGGATAATATGATGAAGAGACGTGACTTCCGATCTTTTTTTTGTTTTTTTAAAATTGACCAATGCCCAAGTAAGAATGTGCTCGCCTTGTGAAGTTGTGGGACTTTTTGATATTAGGGCTTCTTCGTCATTTTAATTATTTTTTATAATCATCTACCGCTCAAATTTGATAGGTATCTATTAGGTGGAGCGTATGACAGCGCTATTATCAATAAAGCTGAGGCCATGATATTATCTTAGCCAATGTTCACTTGAGTAGGTTTGAGACAAAAATCTAAAGCACTAGTCTCGGATGTAATGAATGAGAGAATTTTCACTTTGCTTCGTCCTCTTAAGTGGTGCAAAGTTTGTGTTATATTGTTTAGATTTTTAATATTATTTATTCTCTTTGTTAAATAGCGGTTGATGTGGAGAATTTTAATAGTGAGAATGGAATTTTATTTGTTGAAACAATTTGCATAATTTTTTTTGAGTAAATTTTTTTTTTGAAATTAAAGAAAATAAGATTAAGAGATGTTTGAACAATAAATAATCTAATATTATTTTGCCCAATTTAAGGCTTAAGAGATTAGTTCTTAATTTACCTAAACTATTAACATGAAGTTGTTTGGTAAAGTTTGAAGTTTTTCTGTTTTCCTAGATGTAATTCAATTTATCATGCACTAGCTGCAGTACTGGATAGAATTATTTAATATGACAAAAACAAATATATAAAATAGAGCATTCAATTGCTTATTTTAATAGTAAAATTTTTATATCTTAATATAGGTTACGGGTTTATTTTAGTTAATTAAATTTATAATTAGTTGATATTTAAACAGTAACAATCATTTGTAATTTAAAATTAGTTAATATTTGAACAATAATATTATAAT
Organism: Ailanthus altissimus; assembly: GCA_946807835.1. NCBI lineage: Eukaryota > Viridiplantae > Streptophyta > Magnoliopsida > Sapindales > Simaroubaceae > Ailanthus > Ailanthus altissimus. Next base: position 1,109,825 of record OX327690.1, on the reverse strand, counting down.
TATTTATAATTTTAATTTATAATTAAAATATAATCTTTATGATAAAAAAATATATATAAAATAAAAAATATTTTGTAAGATGGAATCTTAAAAAAAAACAAAAAAAGTAAAGAAACATAAAATATTAAAAAAATAATAATAACTATAAGAACCTATAGCCAGAAAACAAGCTGTCAGTCTACCTCATACACTGCAGAGCACATCGTTTTTCAATCCTACTTTTTATTTTTTTAAAAACCATCATATTTTTTTTATTTTCTAGCAACAATTTTATCTCCTTTTCACCTTCACATCATTGCATAATTTTTCTTTCGGCCGCGCTTGACAAAATTTGTCGGACACTATGAAGTAAAACTATGAGTGCTGGACAATTGGTGCTTGTCGATGCAAAATTTTATTTCTTTTGGTCAAGCATATAGTTGAGCAAAGTTAAAGATACTCAACAAAAGTAACCCAATTGTCGAAACCTTGATCTGTGATATATATATATATATTACAGAAAAAGTGATAAATCATAAAATTGGTTTGTTCTAAAAAATGGAATTTCATCAAAACGAAAAAAAAAGAAAGAAAGAAAGGAAAAACTATTGATTGAAACATTGTTAAGACGCTGTTACAGTATTCTATGTGACATAATACATAAAGATAAAAAACTTGAAAAAATATCTTCAAGTTGGATCTTGAAAAGCACTCGGTCCTCGCCGTTGCCGGTTGGAGACGGTATTGCTGCCGCCTCCTGGGTGGATTTGTCCACCAGACCCAGGTCGATTTTGATGTTGACGGCCGCGCATTTCCCACGTCTCGCATGCAGAAATAATACGTTGAGCAAGACTTTTAATTTCAGTCAAAATTGTCTCATGGTTTGTGCTAGCAAAAATCGGAGGTTGACCTGGGCGGTTCGATGTTGAAGCGGACATATCTACAAAGCCGAAGAAAAATTACAACAACGAAGAATTGGAGCTCATTAGCTCAAAATGTTGGGAAGTACAAGGACTACGATCTCTAATGCCCTTAGTTATAATTAATTGAAACCGTAAAAAAATTGTCTTTACGGTAACATCCTTCTAACAGATTACATTCAAGTTTAAGAGTGACATTATACATACAAACTCTTCTACAATTTCTTTTCATATAAATTATTGTAGAATGCAAGTATTGGTTGGATAGAAGGTAGAAATTAATACAAATAAACTAAAGTAAATAGTGTACATTATTAATTACATGCCACATCAGTTTCCATGAACTAATTTGTAAGTGTGAAACTATTAAAGGCCAAGTAGGGCCAATTCGCCGAAGACAAAGAAATTACTTATTTTTAAATTTCGACTATTTGACCATGACTTTAAGTTCTAGTTCCAATAGTTTGTAAAGTGAGTTTATATGGTAGTTTATGAAGAGAGTTTATATATATATATATATATATATATATATATATATAGTGTTACTCAAATCTTATGCATCCTGCTTTAAGTTGATTGAAACATTGTTAAGACGTTGTTACAGTATTTTAAGAGAACTGCACTAATAATAATCTTCTTTTTTTTATAATTAACAATTATCTTTTTTCAAAGCATTTTAGTGTTTGTTTCAATGATAAAGTTTGTGTATTTGTTTTACATAAATCATATATTTAAATTTTGACAGATATCAAAACGGTGTTTTTTCTTTTCTTCACATGTGAGACAATTATTTGTCGTGTTTGTATAGAACAGCTATTCCTTTCGAAGGTGAAGAATAGTTATTTTGAATATTTATTAATGTGTAGTTAATTTGTTAGTTTTTTCTTTTCTCATATGTGGGCAATTATTCTTTCCGAAGGTATAAGATATTTCTTCTGTATAGAACAATTATTTCATTTACTTGGATCCCATTATTGCACATGATGTACCATTCAAAAAATATATATTTCTTAATCTTATATTACTCTATTTCCTTTTTGTCTTCCTTCCCTCCATATCCAGGAAAGCTTTGACAAAAATATGAAAGAGAAATTGAATAAAAAAGAATTAAATAGAAAGATTAAAAGGATTGGAGTTCAAAATATTTTAAAAAGTACTATTTGCTTTGCGTGTGCACGCATTAATGGACAATGACAACATATATATATATATATATATATATATATAGAGGACTCTTCTTTTAACAATCGAAAACTTCTAATATACAAATCACCAAATTGGCCATGGTTTATTTCGTTCTGCTTAAATTCAAAAAAGAAGTGGTGGTAAAATTTGTATGGTGTATATTTGAAGGGTAAGAGTTATTATTAAGGTCTCGTATTAGTTAGGAATAGAGAGAATTATGAGTTTATAAGAAGTATCACTATAAAATTTATTGAGTAAAGTTTAAGAATAAAATTATAAGGGTCTAAGTAAAAAATAGGCAATATTATATTAATGTGGAAATATATATAATTTGTTGAACTCTTGATAGTGGTATTAAAGCTATGTCTTCGATGTTACCATGTGGTGAAAATCTTCGGTGTCGAATAAGAAGGTTGTAAGCCTAGTGCATGCCCCTAGCTTGCAATAGATTCGGATTATGCTCTATAAATGGGCGTTGGTATGCTTCGAACATCATGCAAGACATGTGTTGGTAATCCAGTGATGCAAAGTTGACCTGATAGAGTAGGCCTTTAAAGTAGGCAGTACTCTGATGCTTCACGTAAGGCGTGAATGGTTAACGCAATGAAGATGAGTATTAAATATTGGGTGCAAATGGAAAATGATTTGAGGGAAGGCTCAGTGGTCCTTTATTTGATAGGAGAATTGTTAAGGTAAACAAAATTTCACTGTTAGGGATAGTGCCCTAAAAGCATATACTTGTACTGTTTTATGAAATTAATAAAGTTACAATTTTATACTTGAAAAGTGTTTGTAATTTTATAACATAAATATAAGAAAATTCATTGTTTATTTATGTAATCATAACTTTAGTATATAATTGTTATATATAAGAGGATTAAAGTTATGGATAATAAACAAAAAAATTTGTAATAAATTAATTAAAGTTTGAGATTTTTAATTAAATATTATTAGTGCGGTCCACAGACATTTAAAATGCAGTGATTTTTATCCGGATCACTAATGTAGTGACAATATGATGGAGGCACTATACATAATATGATTATATAGGACTAGACCAGACATAATTTGAATTCTTATGTAGAATACCATTATTAATTAAGAATTCAAATAACGTCAACTGATGATCATATACAAATTAACCTTAATCTTGAGTGATCATAAACTCCTGTTTGTGTCATTATGTCATTTGAAATACTCATTACGGTTTGTTTAAAAAACAGATTAAAAACTTGTATTTTGGTGGCATAGTGAGATAAATGGTTGGAAATATGATTTGCAGATATGAAATTCATTTATTCCTAATAGAAGTTAGAAAAAAAGTTCTCTTTAAGGATTAATTCTAGAACTGAACGGTTAGAGCACTCAATTTGTAATAATGTTACAAATTAACTATTAACTGGTGAATTAATAGTACTTAAGGATAAAAAATAATTAGAGGGGTAAAATGGTAATTAACTTAGTTCTAATTATGAACTATTTATTGAGGATTGAATTGCATGTAGTGATTAAATCAATGGATTGCTCTAAGTTTTCTGAGTAAATTATATCTATAATTTCAAAAGTATAATTTCAAGTTTTTAGTAGAATAACAATGGAATTAATAAATTGAATTAATTAATTATTTAAAATTTATTGGAACTTGAAATTGTAGGTCCATAGGTCCTTAATACCACATTTTTTTCGTTATTACAGTGAGCAATTAAAAAAAATAAGATTGTGTTATTATACAAATTGTTTATGTCTAGAAAATAATTTTCAAATACCTATATTTTATATTTGCATAAAATAATTAATTAAGAATTAATTAATATAGATAATATCTTATCTAAATATAATTAAATATTTAATTTAAGAAATTAAATAAATAAAATCTTAAGGATAATATTTGAAATTATTAAAAAGATTTTATTTTTAATTTTAGTATTTTTCTTTTATTAAAAGAATAATAGTGCTCAAATGTGAGTATTATACGTTAATCACAAAAAGTAGGACTCTATGTGATTTACATGAATTAGGTCTCCTTTTAAGAGATGATAACTTAATTAATAAATATTATTAATTAAATTATTATTTTAAAATGAGAAGATTAACCTAAATAGGATATAACACACATATGTAAAAAAAAAAGGTAGGATACGCATTTTTGTTAAGAGAAGAAAAAATTGGAAGCTCATTCTTCCTCTCACTGAAGAATAAGAGGCTTGGTTTGAAATTCTTTGATAAAAGAAAACTCGGCATGGAATCAGTGTATGTTCTTGTTATTTTTATTTATTTTAACATCAAATTCATATATTCATAAGATCCTTAGATAAAAAGTATTTTTATCTAATGAAAACAAAAAATAAAAAAAAATTTGTTTTCTATTCCTTTGCGTTATAAATATCATAAAAATAACTTTTCAACAATTATATCAGAACTAGGTTTTTTAAATATATAATTTTTTAATATTATGATTTATTTTATATTTTTTTGGGTATGTATTTAAGTGGATATTTGTATTTTTATATTATTTATTTAATTAATGATTATTTTGTGAATATTTTTTTTGATTGTTAATTATATAGTCCCCTTGATTGTAATATATTTTTTTTATTAGATCAAAATTTAGTAAACTCATAAAAGGGTGTAAGAATTTTTGTAATATTTTATTTATTTATTGATGGATGGAAACGAAAGAAGCGGAAGACAAAATGGCATAGTGTTACTTTGCTCTCCTTTGCTGCAAAGAAGAAGATTGATAATATATTTATTTTTTTTCTTGCCGTTGAAAAATGAAGAACAGAATTAAAAGAAAATGGCAGAGGTACTTTTTATGATTTTCTTGAAAGGAAGAAACAGAAACTGGGAGCCGCCTTTTTCAAATAGGCTTAATGCCATATGCTGCAGGGCATCATTGCCCTCAATTACTGTAAGGGTCTTAAGGTACTCTAAGCAACGGCTGGTACAAAGGGGTAGCAGTTTTAACGCTGTTGATCTAGGTACATTAAAGTAGTAAAAGAGTTCTTAATTTTTGATTTGAAAAGTTTAAATAAAATTGAATTTAATTTTTTATGATATTTAAATTTTAAAAAATATATATTTTTAAAAAATAATTTAAGAGTTGGAACACTTTGTAAAATATATAATAGGTTTAAGAAAAGTTCTTAAGTCTATATATATATAAAATTATAAAAAAATAGATTGAAATTTTTATAAACTTAAGAAGATTATGTACAACTGGGTCTGCGTGCCTGTAATTTTTATGTAACTTATTTATTTTTATTTTATAATTTAAAATTTTAAGAGATTCAACTAAAGTTATATTAAATATTAATTTATGTTATTTATTTATGTGATGAATTATAATATGATCATGTATAATTACATGTCATACATTTATATCCATTTATATTATTGTAATATGACATGCATACATACTATAATTAAAATTTAAATAGTTTTTTTTTATAATGACATATTATAATTAATAAGATTAAATTAGTGGATTGATTAGCATGTGTAGAACTTGTATAATTAATCAAATAATATAAAATTAAATTTAATAGTTAAATTAATAATTTCACATTATTCTAGGTAACCTAAATTAAATAGTTTGATTTAGGATTATTTAGAAGATTGTTAATAAAATTATTGATTTTATTATTTATAAAAACAAATAATTAATTCACTAATTGAAAAATTAAGTTAATCTAAAATGTTAGGCTTATTTAAAAAGAATAGTTAGACTAATGAACCTAAACCCAATAAGATTGGACTTTATTAGGATTAATTAATTATACATAGTAATTTGTTATATGAGATATAATAATTTGTTGAAGCTATAAAACATAAGATGTTTTATAAATTATAAAAATACATAGTTAAAAATAATAAGTAGAAGAGGGTATATGACAATGAACCTACTGGTCTAAATTATTAGTACAACATCGTGATATATAAGTGGCGCCTCGCGATGTTTTGATTTCGTCCTTCCTACGGAGGGTATCTGCCTATTTCAATAATAAAGCTGACTTCCTAGTGATGTATTTCATAATTGATTGACCCTAAGGCAACATTTTTTGAGTTAAGTCATCTTGATCTGAAATAATAGGTTACACTCACAAAGATATAATTAAAAGGTTAATCATATCTTGACCGAAATAAACGATAGTTAATAGGTAAATAAAAATATGAGATATTTTAAATTTTTTCTATTAATTTGAGATAGTCTCAATTTTAATTTTAATTTAATGTGACCTACCTTATGGTCGCACATTAATTGTTAAATTGAATTATCGTAGAATAGTATTAATTTATATGTTTAAATAAATGCACTTATGCATCATGTCTACTATTTTAAAAATCACTATGATTTTTATTTAAATATTCTTAAAATTGCTTTATTTATTTCAGTATCATGTTTGGAACAAATCCTATCATAACCCTCTCATCAAATGAAAATTTGACTTGTGATAACTTTGTAAAATGGAAAAGCAATATGAATGTTGTGCTGATCTGTGAGGATCAAAAGTTTGTCTTTATGGAGAAGTGTCCTCTAAAACCTGCAGTCAATGCTTATCATAATGTACGGGAGTAATATAAAAAATGGATACAGGCCAATAATAGGTCTGCTGCTATATGTTGGCCAGCATGAGCAATGTGCTTAGAATGAAGCACGAGCACTTAGACACTGTACATGAGATATGAGATTCTCTCCAAGCGATGTTTGGCTAGCAGTCAGAATAAAGCCGCCATGAAGCTATTCATAGCTACATGAATGCTAAAATGAAGAAAAGAGTTCCGGTGCGTGAGCATGTTTTGAACATGATCAATTTAATGCATCAGGTAGAGATCCATGGAGCCACACAGATAATAAGACCCAAGTCAGCATCATTCTAGAGTCTCTTACTCCAGCATTTTTGCAGTTTAAAATAAATTATATTATGAACAAGCTCTCATTTAATATGACTCAACTACTTAATGAATTACAAACTTTTTTGGCTATATCAGATAAGCCTAAAGAACCTAAAGCAAATGTTGTTGAAGTAAAGCAGTCTTCCTTCAAGTAAAATAAAAAGAGGAAGAACATTGGTGGTGGTTCAAGTTCTAGAGGAAAAGCCAAGAAAGCCTTTAACCGCAGTAAGAGCAAAAAGAAGGACTCCAAAGCAAAGAAAGGAAAGTGTTTTCATTACGGAGTCGAGAGGTATTGGTAAAGGAACTATAAAAGTATCTCTCTGAGTTAAAGGAAAAGAACAAAGGTAAATATGATTTACTAGATTTATAAGCTTATTTAGTGGAGGATAAACTTTCTCTATGAATAATTGATTCAGGAGCCATTAATCATGTTTATTCGTCCTTACTGATGATTAGTTCTTCTAAGGAGCTTGTTGGTGAGGGATTTACCATACGGGTTGGCAATGGGGCCATCGTTTCAACTTTAGCAGTGGGAGTGACTCGATTAAATTTTAGGAATAATTTTTTAATTTTAAATAATATTTATTTTATTCTTGGATTTAGAAGAAATTTGATTTCTGTTTCTAAATTGCATGAATAATTATTTAATATATATTTTTATAATAATGATATTATTATTCGTAGAAATGGTTAGATATTTTCATGCAAAATTGAAAAATGGGCTTTATGTTTTAAGGCCCGATGAGCCATCACTACTTAATTCTAAACTATTTAGAGTAGAATATCCTAAATCTACTAAAAGGCAAAAGGTTTCTCCTAATGATGACAAGTATCTTTGGCATTTTAGGTTAGGTCATATTAATATGGATAGGATTAACAGGTTAGTAAAGGATGGTCCTTTAAGAGAGCTAAATATTGGCACCTTCCTGTATGTGAGTTATGTCTAGAGAGTAAAATGATTAAAAGACCATTTTCAGCTAAGGGTGAAAGAGCCAAGGAATAGCTTCAGCTTGTATATACTGACATTTGTTGTTCATTAAATGTACAAGCAATAGGTAGTTATGAATATTTCGTCTCATTTATTGACGACTATTCAAGATATAATTATGTTTATCTAATGCAAAGAAAATCTGAAACTTTTAAAAAGCTTAAATAATTCTTAGCAGAAGCTAAAAAGTAATTAGGTAAAACATTTAAGACCCTTCGATCTAATCTAAGTGGTGAATATATTAACATAGAGTTCAAGGATCACCTATTGGAGTATGGAATTTTATCCTAACTCACAGCACCTGGAACACCATAGCAAAACGGTGTTGCAGAAAGGAGAAACAGAACCTTGCTAGATATGGTTAGGTCTATGATGAGCTATTCTTAATTGTCGCCTTCATTTTAGGGTTATGCACTATAGACCGCGATTTGCATTTTGAAAGTAATACCTTTCAAATCTATCCAATGTACACCCTTAGAGATGTGAAATGGTAGTAAATCCAGTTTATGCCATTTTTGCATATTAGAGTGTCCCGCACATTTGCTAAAAGGAAAAACTAAAAAGTTAGAATTGCAAACATAAGTTTATTTGTTTGTAGGCTACTCTAAAGGCATAAGATGAGGTTTATTTTATAATTCTCAAGAAAAGAAAGTGATTGTATTGACAAATGTCATTTTTCTTGAGAATGATTATATATTAAATTACAAACCTTACAATAAAATTATACTAGATGAAATACTTTCTGATCAGATTAGACCTTTACCGCCGACTGTTAATGAACGACAAAGTCAGGTAACCATCAATAATTATCTACACACATTGAAACTTTAATGTAGTGGGAGGATAATAAGATTACCTTCTTGTTATAGAGAGGAGGAAGAGGCACAAGTAGTTGTGTCTGATACAAGCTAGGATGATCCATTGACCTATAGATATATAATAAAAAATTCTGATAAAGAAAAATGAAAAAAAGTTATGAACCAAGAAATAGAGTCTATATACTCCAATTCAATCTGGAAACTTGTAGATCCACCTAAAAATGTTAGGCCTATTAGATGCAAATGGATCTTTAAGAAGAAAAGAGGCGTGGATGAGAAAGTAGAACTTTCAAAGCAAGACTAGTGGCAAAGGGTTATACCCAGAAAGAAGGAGTTGACTATAAAGAGACTTTCTCACCAGTAGCCATGCTCAAATCCATTCACATTCTCCTATCCATTGCTGCATGTATCGATTATGAGATATGAAAAATGGACTTCAAGAGAGCGTTTTTGAATGTCTATCTTGAAGAGAGCATCTACATGGTGCAACCAGATAGGTTTGTGACAGAAGGCTAGGAGTAGAAAATCTATAAATTGCTCAAGTCCATTTATAGACTTAAGCAAACTTCAAGGTCTTGGAACTTAAGATTTGATGAGACAAATAAATCTTATGGTTTTGAGCAAAATGTTGATGAACCTTGTGTATACAAGTACATCAAGAACAAAAATGTGCTTTTCCTAGTACTTTGTATGGATGACATTTTAATTATTAGGAATGATGTAGAAACATTATCCAACATAAAGAAGTAGTTGGCTGAGCACTTCCAAATAAAAGATTTGGGAGTGGCAAGTTATGTCCTTAGGATTTAAATTATTCGGAATCACAAAAATAGACTATTGGCACAGTCTCAGGCATCGTATATTGATCAAGTGCTTATGTGATTTTGGATGCAAAATTCCAAGAAGAGTCAATTACCGACTCGATATGAAATTGTTCTTTCTAAAGAGAGAATGTGAAAGTTTTCAATTTTGTCGTATGAACGCCGTAGCGTTATATGACAAATGCGGCGGTGTTCATCATTTTAAACCGAACGCGGGAGCGTTAAATTATTTTTAACACGCGGAGAGCGTTTACCATCGACTTTTCATTTTCTCCCCCTTTTTAGAGGTAACGCAGCGGCATTATACAGAATAATGCAAGGGCGTTAATATGAGATAACGCCAGCGCGTTACTCAACCAAAGCACCAGCGTTATTATTTTTTTAATATTTAAAACACACATTTATCTTGGGTTGGCTCCCAAAGCAGCGCCTGATTTTTATGTCTTCGGTTAGATATTCGCATTCAATGTCAAGGTTGGATTAACTAAAGGGATGACTTTTTTCTATCGATTTCATCCCCATAATAGTGTTTTAATCTTTTCCCATTTACCTTGAATAGCCGTTTGGTCTCTTCATCCAAAATTTCAATGGCTCATAAGGAAATACCTTCATGATTCTAAATGGGTCTGACCATCGAGATATAAGTTTGCCAAGAAAAAATTTCAATCGAGAGTTATATAATAACACTCGTTGACCCGGTTTAAATTCTTAATGTGCAATCTTTTGATTATGCCATTTCTTTGTCTTCTCTTTATAAAGTTTGGCATTTTTATATGCTTGAAGTCAAAGCTTATCTAACTCATTGAGTTGAAGCATTCGCCTATCACCTGCAGCTTATATATCAAATTTAAGGGCTTTGATGGCTCAATAAGCCTTATGCTCTAATTCCACCTGTAAATGACATGATTTCTTGAAGACAAGACGATATGGGGACATTCCAATTAGAGTTTTAAAGGTCGTGCAGTAGGCCCAAAGTGCTATATTTAGTCGCATAGCCCAATCTTTCCTACTAAGCTTCACTATCTTCTCAAGAATTAGGTTGACTTCCCTATTTGATACTTCTGCTTGCCCACTAGTTTGAGGATGATATACAATGGCAACTTTGTGTCTTACTCCATACTTTTGTAAAAAGGCTAAAAAGTACTTGTTACAAAAGTGTGACCCTTTATTACTTATTATTGCTCTCGGAGTGCCATATCTAGTGAAGATGTTCTTTTTGAAGAACTTCAGCACTACCTTAACATTATTAGTTAGAAGTGCGATAGCTTCAACCCATTTTGACACGTAGTCAATAGCCACAAGTATGTATTTATGATCGCCTGAAGAAATAGATGGTCCCATAAAGTCAATTCCACAGATATAAAAAAATTTCACTTCCAAAATATTTTGCATAGGCATCTTTTGCCTTTTTGTTATGTTTCCAGTCCTTTGGCAACGATCACACTGTAAAGCAAATAGATGGGTATATTTAAAAATTGTTGGCTAAAAGAACCACATTGCAGCACCTTTACAGCGATCTTAATACCCCCAAAATGTCCTCCATAATCTGAAGAGTGACAATGTTGTAGGATGTTTTTCATCTATTCTTTTGGAACATATCATTTCACTAGTTAATCAGTACATTGTATGAACAAGAAAGGTTTATTCCAATGGTAATACTTGACATCATATAAGAATTTCTTTCTTTGTTGAGGGGTGAGGTCAGGAGGTAAAATACCACTAGCAAGGTAATTAACAAAGTCAGCATACCATGGTATTTCATGATGCTAAGCTGCAAGAAATTACTCATCTGGAAAGGATTCATTGATCAAGGTTCTACTCTTGTCTCCTCTTTCCAATTTGGACAAATGGTCTACAACTTGGTTCTCAGTTCCATTTTTATCTCTAATCTCCAAATCAAACTCTTGAAGTAGTAACACCCATCTAATTAATCTGGGTTTAGCATCCTTCTTGGTAATCAAGTATTTGATGACAGAGTGATCTGTGAACACAATTACTTTATTTCCAATCAAGTAAGATCTGAACTTATCGAAGACAAATACCACAACCAATAGCTCTTTCGCTATGATTGTGTAGTTGATCTGTGCTCTATTTAAGGTCTTACTTGCATAATAAATAGTGTAAAGACATTATCTTTCCTTTTTCTAAGCACTGTACCTATAGTTGTGTCACTAGCATTGCACATCATCTCAAAGGGGAGACTCCAATCTGGTGCTATGATAATTGGTGCAGAAGTGAGCTTTATCTTCAAGGTTTTGAAGGCTTCATGACAGACTTTATCAAAGTAAAACGCCACATCTTTCTCTAACAAGTTGTAAAAGGGTTTGGGGACTTTAGAAAAATCCTTAATGAACCTCCTATAAAATCCTGCATGACCAAAAAAACTCCGAACACCCTTCATGTTAGTAAGTGGAGAAAAATTTTCAATTGTTTCAATCTTTGCCTTAACTTCTATACATTTTGAAGATATTTTATGGCCTAAGACAATACCTTCCTTGACCATAAAATAACGCTTCTCCCAATTTAGCACTAAGTCTCTCTCCTCACATATTTTAAGCACAAATGCTAAATTGTTGAGGCATAAATCAAACAAATCTCCAAAAATTGAAAAATCATCCATAAATACTTCCAGGAAATGTTCCATAATGTTTGAAAAAATTGCCATCATGCACCGCTGAAATGTGGCTGGTGCATTGCATAGACCAAATGACATTCTCCGAAATACAAATGTACCATATGGACATATAAATGTGGTTTTCTCCTGGTCTTTTAATGTGATTACAATTTGATTGTAACCTGAATATCCATCCAGGAAACAATAATACTAAAGCTCAGCTAATTTGTCTAGCATCTGATCAATGAAAGGAAGAGGAAAGTGATCTTTCCTCATGGCCTAATTAAGCTTCCGATAGTCCATGCATATTCTCTATCTAGTTACTATACGAGTAAGAATTAATTCATTGTTCTCACTTTCCACTATAGTAACACCTCTTTTTTTAAGGACACATTAGACCGGACTCACCCAAGAGCTATCAGATATTGGATAGATGATCCTAACATCTAACCACTTGATTATTTCCTTCTTGACCATTTCCTTTATCACTGGGTTCAGTCTTCTCTATTGCTCCATGGTTGGCTTATGATTTTATTCAAGCAAAAGTTTTTGCATTCAAAAGGATGGACTAATACCTCGGATGTCAGCAATGGTCCAACCAATTACTCTCTTGAATTGCTGGAGTATTCTAAGTAGTTTCTCTTCCTGTATCTCATCAAGCTCGACAGAAATAATAATAGGAAGAGTAGAAGATTCACCTAGACAAGCATACCTTAAGTAGTTTGGCAATGGCTTAAGCTTGAGTTTCGGTGGCTCTTCTATTGAGAGCTTATTGCTTGCCTCAATGTTTTTGGTCTGTCTATTGAGTCATACCTAAGCCTCATATGGCCAAAACTATGTGATGCATTTAATGCTTTCACATACTCCCTTACTTCATGGTTCTCAGCTTTATCCTTATTGATAATGGCATTTTCGAGAGAGTCTTGCATGACATTAATTGTGTAAACCTTCTATACTTCTTGATCGATGACATCGACTTCATCATAGTCATCTGATTCAATTGGGATCTTTATTTTCTTGAAAACATTGATGGTTACTACTTTATTCTGAACCCTCATAGTTAAATCACGCTTTTGAACATCAATTAAGGTTCTTCTAGTTGCTAAAATTGGTATTGCCAAATTGATAGGGATCTCTCGATCTTCTTTTATATCAAGCACTATAAAATCTCCTGAAAAGATGAACTTATCCACCTTGACAAGAACATCTTTGATGACACATTTTGGATATGTGAGGGATCGATCTGCAAGTTAAAGAATGACATTTGTTGGCTTCGCATAACACAAAACTAACTTGTTGTAGATTGACAATGGCACGAGGTTAATACTAGCGCCTAGGTCATATAAAGCCTTCCCGAAATATCGATTTCCTATAGTGCATGGAATGGTAAAGCTTCCAGGATCCTTGAGTTTAGGAGGTCATTTTTTTTTTAAGAATGGGAATGTATTCCTCAATTAATGCCACAGTTTTAAAGTCGTCCAGCTTTTTTTTTCTTAAGAGTATGTCCTTCATGAACTTGACATAACTTGACATTTTCTCTAATGTTTCAGCAAAATGGATGTTAATGTGCAATTGTTTAAAGATTTCAAGAAATTTTAAAAATTGCTTATCTAATTTCTTTTTCTGCAACCTTTGTGGGAATGGTATAGGTGGAGGTAGAGTGTAAGGCTACAATTGAAGGTTTTGCACTGATTTCCCTTTCTGAGTATATTATGCATTGTCTTCCTTTTCTATGTGAACTTCTGGTGCTGGGTCTTCTTGGTGTGCTTTTTGTTACATTGGAGGTTGCATTTCAATTGCTTGTATCTCTTTACCACTTTGTAAAGTGATTGCCTTGTATTGTTCCTTGTCACCTCTTGGATTGGCTTCAGTGTTACCTAGTAAAGCACCATGTGGACGAGTGTTCATTGCTGAAGCAAGTTGTCTAACTTGAGTCTCTAGGCTCTCAATGATGTAGCTTGCTTTTGAATAAGATTTGTTTGGCTTTAGAGAAGTGTGTCTTTTTGTTTTATATATTGCATGAATATATCTTCTAAAGTCAGTTTCTTCTCATTCTGCGGTTGAATTGGTAGGGCATAAAATTCGGGCAAATTGACTGGTTTAGATGACTGCCCTTGATTATTGTTCCAAGAGAAGTTTGGATGATTTCGCCACCCAGGATTATAGAAATTGGAGTTGAAATTGTTTTGATTTTTGTTAAAATGTTTAACATAATTCGCACTATCCATGCAATGCCTATTAGGGTGGTTATCACCACAAAAATCACAAGATATTGACTGATTGGTTATTGAGTTAACTCCCAAAGCATCAACCTTTTTGGCTATAAGGTTGATTTGGGCTGTTAAGGCAGTCAAGGCATCAATTTCATGTACTCCAGCCATTTTTCTTGGATTTATTCTTTCTGAAGGCCACTGATAACTGTTAGATGTCATTTCTTCTAGCACATCATAAATTTCATCAGTGGACTTATTCATTAAAACACCACCTGTTGTAGCATCCACAATTATTCTTAAATGCCCCACAAGTTCATTGTAGAATGTTTGCACAAGTAACCACTAAGGAACTCTGTGCTGTGGGCATTTTCGAAGCATATCTTTAAATCGCTCCCATACTTCATACAATGACTCAGAATCAAATTGCACAAATGAGGAAATATCATTGCGCATCTTGGCTGTCTTTGCTGGTGGGAAGAATTTAGTGAGAAATTTTCTCGCAAGTTCTTCCCATGTTGAAATTGATTTAGATGAGGAAATATCATTGCGCATCTTGGCTGTCTTTGCTGGTGGGAAGAATTTAGTGAGAAATTTTCTCGCAATTTCTTCCCATGTTGAAATTGATTTAGATGACAATGAAATTAACCAACTCTTTGCTTTATCCCTTAATGAAAAAGGCAATAATCGCAATCTAATTACATTATTGGATACTCCACTATATCTAAATGTATCACAAATTTTAAGAAAATTCATAATATGCTCATTTGGATCATTATGGGGTAATCCGCTGAATGTACTGAGTCTTTTAGAATTTGGATTGTGCTGGGTTTAATTTCAAAATTGTTTGCGTTGATCGTTGGTCGCCTAATGCTAGAATGTATCCCATCAATTAACGGGACAACATAATCTCTTAATGATCTTAGCTCTTCAACCATAGGGTCAAGATTTTGATCATTCATTCTATTCAATTGAGCTTGTTTTTGTCGAATTCTTCTTAAGGTTCTTTCTATTTCAGGATAAAAAATAATCAATTCAACACTCCTAGACCTACGCATTTATAGTTGTGGCTATCAAGACAAACGAAAAATAAAGAAAAACATTAAGTGACAGGACCCTCTACTATAGATCCCAGCGGCCCTGCCGGGCACCCCGACAGGAGTTCCTCCGAACTTAACTGGGTAAGTTGAGAAATTCCGCGAGGCGAACCCCTTTTTAATTTTTGTTACTACTAAGAAGGTCTAGTAACATACATGAAAACGACATCTTAATTTTAAAAACAAATGGACAGAGTTTCCCCTGTTTTTCAGAAAATCCATATAAAACCTACAAAGAAATTTCACTTATATTTTCAATACATCTCAATTCTACCAATTCGGACCTCCGGTCCTTCCCAAATCAATTCCAACATAACTCAATTATTATTTTGAATCACAAATAAGCGTAATCATAGAAGTAAAAAGAACGATCATCATAAAATTGAAATCTCTTCTTCTCGGTTCAAAACATACATCCAAATATACATGTCTAAAACTATTATGCATAAAGTAAAGGGTGCTATTTAGCACATTTACATGTACAAAAAATGATCTTCAGATTCGGCTCACTACTCGGTAATAGGAGAATCAACAGCTTGCGTACCGAGACCTGCACCTGGGAAAGGGGTTCATAAAATATAAAATAAAAAACGGGTGAGCTAAAGGAGCTGAGTGAGTGCAAATAAAATTTCAGTAAAATAACATCATGTATAGATAACAAATTCTAAAGTTCATGCAGAAATCATGCTTCTAAAACTGATGTAAAACTGTAAAACGATTTTTAACATCATATGCTATTGAAATCTTCCCGAGCGGGTTTTATCTACATCTTTGAAAAACTATATTCAGAATCTGTATAACATAATAACTGCTGTGTACATATAAATGCATAAATACTATCGGTAAATCGAAAACTAGTAAAATCCTCGCTCGGCCATTTTCTTTCTCAACTGTACCAATGGTAACCTTAAAGCTCTATACCCACGCAACGACTCAACTAGCACCGCACACGTGAGTAGGTCACGGGGCACCTCAACTAGCAGCACCCACAGTGACATCTTAAGACATCTCACTGGCTATGCAGCAGAATCCTACATCGCATTCATATAGCGAGACAATACCCCGCACACATAGAGCGACTCACATGACTCGACATCCCGACTTTCCGGAGTTAGTGACACACTCCCAAGACCTGCCCATGTGCACGGGATATACCGGCCAGGTCTAATACAATTATCACCACTATAATCTGAGGGTACCAATGGCCTTAAAAACGAATGCAGAAATTTTAAAACTGTTTCTCAATTCGAACATGTAATGGCATGTTTATGAATATATATCAAGATCATAAATCATGGTTATGCATCGAAAGCTCATAAAGCATGCATATTCATTATGCGAAAATATAATAAACGAAAAATAAAAGAAATGACAGATTTCCACTCACAACCGCTCCACGCTTAATTTCGCTCCCGATTTCTACTCCTGTTAACGCTCTCGGTTATCTTCACCTACGCGCCATAAATGACATTTAGAACCAAATTGATTACTAGAATCTCATTTAACTACTAAATGCCCTAATCGGCATACAAAGCCCGGATGTAAACTACTTTTCGATTTTAGTTACAGAGCCATAATCAAAACTAACTCACCATTCGGCGCCCTGAAAATTATTGAACACCTTATAACTTGGCACCATTTACATCCAATTCACAATATGCACCATTTACCCACAACCATATACATTCAATTCACAATATGCACCATTTACCCACAACAATTCAATCAAAATACCACTCAATTCCTAACTTCCCTAAAGTGGCAGAATTTCACCCTAGGTTCCAACACATTCCTTTTCTCAATTTCTTGTTCCAATTACAATAAAATCATGCCAATTTCATTCTAAAGCCCTAATTACAACCAATTGAAATATCTACAACAAAATCACCAAAAACCCTAATTCTCACCTTGCCAATTTCTTCAAATTGATGACTCCTTCAAGCTCCACACTAGAATTCAACTCAATCTAAGCCAAGAATACACATAAGAATATCAATTAAAGCATTCTTGAAATCTAACTTATCAAACTCATAAAAGATGCTTTTCTTACCTCTTTTTCTTGAATTTTCACTAATAGAGACTTCAATTGAGCTTAGGGATTAGTTTGTAACCTTATTTTGGCTTGATTACACATGAAAATCATGAAAACAAAACTTGAAAGGTCACTGTAGCAGCCCCCCTTTCAAAGCTTGAATTTTTTCTCTTTTGCTCTAGTGTTTGCTTTTGATCTTCTTCAAAATTTTACACACTTCCAACATATTTATAGTCCTCCCTCAATTTACCATTTTGCCCTTCAACTTTCTCAAAATTACTAATTTTCCATTAGTTAAAAACTAATTATGTAATTAGTTCATTTGTAATTATCTAGTTAGAATAGTTCAAAGAACTAAGTAGAACTTCCAACTTGGCAATCCATGAGATTTTTTCTAATTGGTCCATTCTCTAATATATGGATTATGTTTCTCAACAAAGGCTTGGTCCATTCATAACCCTTAAATGAAAATTCATGTAGTAAATTAGGATTTCCTTTTCTAAGCCAATAGAGAAAAATTCCAAAAATATTCTAGGGTCGTCCGGCGCACCGATCGAGTGTGAAATTACCAAATTAGGTCTAATATCTCTCACGTGCACTATAAAGGGAATATTTCTAATAGGGTTAAAATTGAGTAACCATACGGTGTCTTATTTGCTCT
The DNA here is from genome assembly GCA_946807835.1 of Ailanthus altissimus. Classification (NCBI taxonomy): domain Eukaryota; kingdom Viridiplantae; phylum Streptophyta; class Magnoliopsida; order Sapindales; family Simaroubaceae; genus Ailanthus; species Ailanthus altissimus. The sequence goes on along the minus strand of OX327690.1, from coordinate 1,091,604 downwards.
ATACCGAAATCTAGGGCCAATACTACTAATAGGGATTGGATATTACATTAAAGGACAAAATAAAAATAAATTCAAATAATAATAATAATAATAAAGTTAAATAAAAGTAAATAAATATAAAATAAACAACAATAATTTAAATAGCAATTTAATATAAATAGAATTAACAACAACAATTAATAATAACATCATCAAAATAAAGAATTGCAAAAATACTATATAATAAACAAAACAAAATAGAAATCAAATAAGAATTAATTAAAGCACACAAAATAAAATAAAAAAAAAATCTAAATTAAAAGCAAGATAGAGTGGTATTAGTATTGACAAAAATAAACGTAACTCCCTAGCAACGGCGCCAAAAACTTGTTGAACATTTTCTATATTAAGCACAAATGCACGCTATCAAAAACACATAATATAGGGGGAATAGAGTGTCGATCCCATGATGAATTTGTTGTATTTCTAACCAATTACTAAAATTGTATTTTCTCGCTTTTATCCAAAAGATTGATTATTTTGAATTGTTTGATAAAAATTTAAACTAAAAATTATCTACGTTATCAACTATAATTAACAATCAAATTCAATAACAAATCTGAATATATACGATGAAGATCTAGGATTATAGCTATCACTTAATATGATTTTTCAAACAATGGCGCTTCGATTATTATTCCCGCAATTCAATTGTTGGTTACAATACTAATCTCATCACGAGCCTCTTCCGATAGTTAAGTGATTATATCAAGATTTATTAATTTCCTATATTCCTATGGTAAATAAATAGATAAAGATCATTAAGCACTAGTTGTATTAATCATATATGCCATTTAGGTATATTCCTATCTTAGATAGAAACTCACAAATGCCACTTTATGATCATGTATCAATTTGTCATGGGCTTAACAATTAAATTCCTTTTTCAAGTTTATTTAATTATTATCAATTCATTCAACATATAGTCAGTATATCAAAGGCATTAAGATCCAACAAATTGAACGAGAATTGAGTTCACAATAATTGTCTTCAACATGTCAATCCATTATATTAAGATCAAGGTTATAATCCTAGAAATTAAACTTAGATCAACATGATAATAATATCAAGATCAACTACAAATATAAACATGATATAAATAGGTCAATTCGGATCAAACCAATAAAGATTGAAGCTAAGGAAGTACAAGTTCAAGGATTAATCAAGAATTAACTCTTCAAAATTATCTTGATTGGGTTAATCTTGTGTAATCTCTCCACCAAATATTGTTTGATTATTGTTTTAGTGTTCGATTGTCAATTAAGGGTATTTTTCTGGGTTAGGAATGTGTTGGAGTTGAGAGAATTTAAGGTGTTTTTAGAAGAGGTCCGAAAATATCCCTAGGGGGCAAAATGTATGTTTTTATAGTTGAACTCTAACGCTGGGGCATTACACTAAGAAAGCTTCGGTGTTACGTCAACACCGGAGCGTTGTGATACAATAACGCAAGGGCGTTAATGGTATTGTAGTGTTTCATTGTAAACGCTGGGGCTTCGCGATCTAGATTCAATATTTTGCCCTAGCATTGATGTCCACCATACAAGGGCATTCTTCATTGATTCGTGAACGCTGGAGTGTTCATTAACCGAGTGCAAGAGAGTTCATCATCGATATAAGAATGCCGAAGTGTTGTGAACCATAACACAGGGGTGTTCATCACCAGTTTTGCATTTAGTTTTTCATTTCGGCCTCCATTTTTCAGTAGCCTTTTACAGTGGCTTTCTTTTGCTTTCAAAATTATTCCCTATATCATCCACTAGTTTCCATTCCCATGGCAATATGATTAAAATCTGTAAAATTAACAATCAATGCATAAATAACTCTAAATTTACTTGAAAATGGACAATTACTAAGATAAAATGGGGCTATAATATGTATCTAAATTATACTTATTACCTACTAAGCTAGGTAGAAAATTCTCATTGATTAGAACTTGAAGCTCTTTCTAACTTATATGGCCAAGCCTTTTATGCCACAACTCAATGTCAGATTCTTTTGCTACTACATTGACATCTTCTTTTTTTAGCTTAGCATCCATAACATAGAGAATGTTTACCTTCATTCCTTTGGCTAGAATTATAGAACCTTTGGTGAGCTTCCATTTACCTTCACCAAAGTAGTTGCTATAACCATCATCATCAAGCTTGCCGATAGAGATCAAATTCAGATGCATTTCTGGAACATGTTTGACATCTTTGAGTAGTAATCTACCTCCAACACTGGACTCCAAGTAAATATCTCCTATGCCCACAATCTTGGATGCATTATCATTTGCCATCTTGACATAGCCAAAATAACTACTAGTGTAGGATGTGAAGAAATCACCATTTGAAGTAACATAAAATGAAGTACCCAAATCAATTACCCAATCACTTGTATGACATGTAAGATTTATAGCGTTCCCATCATAAACAATAGTCATATCCCATCAGCAACTGCTATATTGCTTACTTGTTCATTTTTCTGTGATTCACCTCTTTCCTTAGCCTATTAATGCGATATTTTTATATCTTAAAATTAAGTGCAAGTATACACTATCGTAACAAGTAATAAAAGGACTTAATAAATCGGATGTCGAACCCACAGGGATAATTTTTACTTTCTAATCAAGTACTAAAATTATATCCTTTTAATAATTATTTTAAAAAATAAAATCTAAGAATGAATGTAGAAAATATAAAAGCAAAAACACAATGCAAAGAGAATTAAGTGATAGTAATATAGAGAAAACCTAGGATTAATACTATCCCTCAATATGCTTTTTAATGACTAATCTCTAATATTTAATTCCCTTAGTCTTTGTTATTGATCAAGACACTAATGTATTCACAAGCCTCTTCCAAGGTCATGCAAGTATACCTTAATTTACTAAATACTTATATTCCTATGGTACTTGTAATAAATTAAAATTCATTAAGATTAAGTCTCATTGATCATACATGCTAATTAGGTATATTCCTATCCTAAATTAAAACTTGCATATACAGCATTGAATGTTACTCTACAATCATACATCAAATTACCTAGGTCTAAATATTATAATTTCTCTTTTGAGTTTATTAAAATATTACCAATTCATTCACTATATATTGACCAGATATATTGAAGCATTAAGATCAAGTAATTTAAATAACAAAGGACTAAGTTTATTAAGTATTAAAAAGATATGACAATTAAGCACATATATTGAGTTCAAGTATTAACCCTAATATAGAAAGTTTAGTTCATGGCTATAAGAGAACAACAGTAAAAATAATAAGAGATCATGATACAATCAATAGCAAACCAATATAGACGTCGAATTTGTCTATGATTGTATTGCCTAGATACTCTTAATGCCGAAGAACGCCTTAAATCTCTTTCTAAGGTTGCTTCAATTAAACTCTTATTACTCTTTAACACTTGTGCTCTGTACTCTTGATATTCTTCGATTGCTCTCGGGTGCTTTTTAAAGTCTAGGGATGAGTGACCTTTTATAGGGATTGATATAAGCTTTAAAATTTCAATTCTCGTAGGATTAGGACTTATAATGCCGCTGGAGCATTGGGTTCTGTTGCTGGGGTGCTACGTGTAAAAGGTCTCACCGCTGGAGTGATGACGCTGGCTTACCGCTGAAGCGATGATGGTCTGGCAAGAAATTTTTAATTAATTAATTTTATCCAAATATAAACTATATATATTTGAAAACTATTTTTTGGACACAAACAATTTGTGTAATAACACAATCATTTTTATTTGTTCACTGTAATAACGAAAAATATGGTATTGAGGACTTATGGACCTATAATTTCAAACTCCAACAAATTTTGAATAATTAATTAAACTCTTTAATTAATTAATTTCAGTGTTATTCCATTAAAAATCTAGAATTGCACTATTAAAATTGTAGACATAATTTATTCAAAAAATTTAGAGCAATCCATTGAGTTAATCACTACATGCAATTTAACCCTCCATAAATGGTTCATAATTAGAGCTTAATTAATTACCATTTTACCCCTCTAATTATTTCTTTATCCTTAAGTACCATTAATTCACCAGTGAACAGTTAATTTGTAACATTATTACAAATTGAACGCTCCAACCGTTCAGTTCTAGAATTAACCCTTAAGAGAACCTTCTTTCTAACTTCTATTAGGAATGAATGGATTCTATATCTGTAAATCGTATTGCCAACCGTTTATCTCACAATGCCACCAAAATATATGTTTTTAGTCTGTTCTTTAAACAAACCGTAATGAGTATTTCAAATGACATAATGACACAAATTGGAGTTTATGATCACTCAGGATTAAGGTTAATCAATATATGATCATCAGTTGACGTTATTTGAATTATTAATTAACAACGGTATTTTACATAAGAATTCAAACTATGTCTTGTCCAATCTTATATAATCATATTATATATAGTGCCTCCACCATAATTTCACAACATTAGTGATCTGGATAAAATCACTACATTTTAAATGTTGGTGGACTGCACTAGTAATATTTAATTAAAGATCCCAAACTTTAATTAATTTATTACGAACATTTTCTATTTATTATCCATAACTTTAATCCTCTTGTATATAACAATTATATACTAAAGTTATGATTACATAAATAAACAAGGAATTTTCTGATATTTATGTCATAAAATTATGAACACTCATCAAGTATAAAATTGCAACTTTATTAATTTCATAAAAATAATACAAGTACATACTTTTAGGGCATTATCCCTAACAATCTCCCACTTGCCCTAAAGCAGGTGAGACATGTCTTTTAAACCCATGTCTTCCATATGACTCTCAAACGATCTAGTCGGTAATGTCTTGGTGAACGGGTCTACAAGATTATTTTCAAACGCTATCTTCATGATTGTCACATCACCTCTATGCATTATTTTCCTGATCAAGTGATACTTTCTCTCTATATACTTTGCTTTCTTGTGGCTCTTGGGTTCCTTTGAATTTGCCACTGCCCCACTATTGTCACAGTAAAGGGTCAATGGTTTATCCATGTCTGGAATAACTTCCAAATCAATGAAGAACTTTCTAAGCCATACTGCTTCTTTAGCTGCTTCGCAAGCTGCTATGTATTCAGCCTCAATGGTTGAATCAACAGTACTGTATTGTTTTATACTTTTCCATACTATGGCTCCGCCACCAAGAGTAAACACTGACCCAGACTTCGAATTTCAACTATCTTTATTTGATTGAAAATCAGAATCAGTATAACTAATGAGGTTCAGGTCTCCACCTGAATAAACAAGCATATAGTTTCTCATTCTCCGAAGATACTTGAAAATGTGCTTTATCGTAATCCAGTGAGCTAATCTAGGGTTAGATTGATAACGACTGACTATTTCCACTGCATAGCAAATGTCAGACCTCATGCACAATATAGCATACATTAAGCTATCAACTGCTGAGGCATAGGGAACCCGTCTCATATCTTCTTCCTTCTGAGGTGTCTTAGGGCACTGCTCTTTAGAAAGAACAATTCCATGTCGAGTTGGTAATTGACCATTCTTAGAATTTTGCATCGAAAATTGCATAAGCACTTTATCAATATACGATACTTGAGACAGTGCTAATAGTCTATTCTTGCGATCCCAAAAATTTGAATCCCGAGGACATAACTTGCCTCTCCCAAATTCTTTATTTGGAAGTTCTCGGCCAACCACTTCTTTATGTTGGATAATGTTTCTACATCATTTCCAATAAACAAAATGTCATCCACATAAAGTACTAGGAAACCCACCTTTTTGTTCTTAATGTACTTGTATACACAAGATTCATCAATATTTTTCTCAAAACCATAAGATTTAATTGTCTCATCAAATCTTAAGTTTCAAGACCTTGAAGCTTGCTTAAGTCCATAAATGGACTTGAGCAATTTACAGACTTTCTGCTCATGTCCTTCTGCCACGAACCCCTCTAATTGCACCATGTAGATGCTCTCTTCAAGATAGCCATTAAAAAAGGTTGTCTTGACATCTATTTGCCATATCTCATAATCGAGACATATAGCAATGGATAAAAGAATGCGAATGAATTTTAGCATGGTTACTAGCGGGAAAGTCTCCTCATAGTCGACTCCCTTTTTTTGGGTATAACCCTTTGCCACTAGTCTTACTTTGAAAGTCTCTACTTTTCTATCCACACATTTTTTCTTCTTGAAGATCCATTTACATCCAATGGGCATGACATCTTTAGGTGGATCTACAAGTTCTCAAATTGAATTGGAGTACATAGACTCCATTTCTTAGCTCATGGCTTCTTGCCATTTTTCTTTATCAGAATCTTTCATTGCATGTCTATATGTCAATAGATCATCTTGGCTTGTATCAGACACAAATTGTGCCTCTCTTTCCTCTTTGTAATGAGAAAGTAGTCTGACTATCCTCCCACTACATCGAGGTTCCAAGGTGTTCTGATCTAAACTGGTGGTTACTTGACTTTGTCGTTCACTAACTATCGGTGGTAAAGGTCTAATCTAATTAGAAAGTATTCCTCTAGTACAATTTTATTGTGAGGTTTGTAATTTAATATATCATTATTTTCAAGAAAAGTGACATTTGTCGATACAATCACTTTCTTTTCTTGAGGACTATAAAACAAACCTTTTTTTGTGCCTTTAAGGTAGCTTACAAACAGACAAACTTCTGTTCGCCGTTCTATCTTTTCATTCTTTCCTTTCAACACATGTGCCTGATACCCCATATGCGAAAATGGAGTAAAGTAGGTTTATTACCATTTCACATCTCTAAGGGTATACTTTGGATAGATTTAAAAGGTACTATATTCAAAATATAGACTGCGGTCTATAGTGCATAACCCCAAAATGAGGGCGGTAGTGAAGAGTAGCTCATCATAGACCTAACAATATCTAGCAAGGTTCTGTTTCTCATTTTCGCAACACCATTTTGCTGTGGTGTTCCACGTGCTATGAGTTGGGATAAAATCCCATGCTCTAATAGATGATCCTTGAACTTTGTGTCAAGGTATTCACTACCTTGATCGGATCGAAGGGTCTTAAGTGTTTTACCTAATTGCTTTTCAGCTTCTGCTAAGAATTCTTTGAATTTTCTAAAAGTCTTAGATTTTCTTTGCATTAGGTAAACATAATCGTATCTTGAATAGTCGTCAATAAATGAGACGAAGTATTTATAACTACCTCTTGCTTGTACATTTAATGGACCACAAATGTCAGTATGTACAAGCTAAAGTAGTTCCTTGGCTCTTTCACCCTTAGCTGAAAAGGGTCTTTTAGTCATTTTACCCTCTAGACAGGATTCACATACAGGAAGAGTGTCAACGTTTAGCTCTCTTAAAGGACCATCCTTTACTAACCTATTAATCCTATCCAGATTAATATGACCTAACCTAAGATGCCAAAGATACTTGTCATCATTAGGAGAAACCTTTTTCCTTTTAATACATTTAGGAAATTCTACTCTAAATAGTTCAGAATTATATAGTGAGGGCTTATCAGGACTTAAAACATAAAGCCCATTTTCCAATTTTGCATGATAAATATCTAAACCATTTGTACCAATAATAATCTCATTATTATAAAAATAAATATTAAACAATTGTTCATGCAACTTAGAAATAGAAATCAAATTCCTTTTGAATCCACGAATAAAATAAACATTATTTAAAATTAAAAAATTGTTCCCAAAATTCAATCAAGCCACTCCCATTGCTAAAACTGAAATGACTGTCCCATTGCCAACCCGCTTGGTAAAGTCCCCATCAGCGAGCTCCTTAGAAGAGCTAAGCATCTGCAAGGAAGAAGAAACATAATTAGTGGCTCCTGAATCAATTATCCAAAGAGAAAGTTCATCCTCCACTAAACAAGCTTCTAAAACTAGTAAATCATATTTACATTTGTTCTTTTCTTTCAGCTCAGAGAGATACTTTTTATAGTTCCTCTTCCAATGCTCATCGACTCCGCAATGAAAACATTTTCCTTTTTTTTTTTACTTTGGACTCATTCTTTTTACTTTTACTGCGGTAAAAGGCTTTCTTGGCCTTTCCTTCATAATCTGAACCACCACCAATGTTCTTTTTTTTTTTTTATTTTGCTTAGAAGAAGACTGTTAGCTTTAGCAATATTTACCTCAGACTCTTTAGGCTTATCTGATATAGCCTCAAAAGTTTACAGTTCATTAAGTACTGAGTTATACTATATGAGAGCTTGTTCATGATATAATTTATTTTGAACTGCGAAAATGCTAGAGTAAGAGACTCCAGAATGACTCTGACTTGAGTCTTATCATCTATGGTGGCTCTATGGATCTCTGCCTGATGCATTAAATGGATCATGTTCAAAACACGCTCATGCATCGAAACTTCTTTCTTCATTTTAGCATTTATGTAGCTATGAGTAGCATTATGGTGGTTTTGTTCCGACTGCTGGCCAAACATCGCTTGGAGAGAATCCCATATCTCATGTGCAGTCTCTAAGTGTTCGTGCTTCATTCTAAGCACATCGCTCATGCTGGCAAGCATATAGCAGCAAGTTTTATTATTGGCCTGTATCCACTTCTCATATTGCTCCTGTACATTACGATGAGCATTGGTTGCAGGTTTTAGAGAACACTCCTCCATAAGGACGAACTTTTGGTCCTCACAGATTAGCACAATATTTATATTGCTTTTTCATTTTACAAAATTATCACAGGCCAATTTTTCATTTGCTAAGAGGGCTATGATAGGGTTTGTTCTAGACATGATACTGAAATAAATAAAGCAATTTTAAGAATACTTGAATAAATATCATAGTGATTTTCAGAATAGTAAACATGATGCATGAGTGCATTTATTTAAACACATAAATTTATACTAATCTACGATAGTTCAATTAACAATTAATGTGCCGCCATAGGGTAGGTCATATTAAATTAAAATTAAAATTGAGACTATCTCAAATTAATAGGAAAATTTTAAAATATCTCATATTTCTATTTACCTATCAACTACCGTTTATTTTGGTCAAGATATAATTAACCTCTTAATTATATCTTTTGTGAGTGTAACCCATTATTTTAGATCAAGATGACTTAACTCAAAAAATACCGCCGTATGGTCGATCAATTCTGAAATACATCGCTTAATCCTATCTCTAGAAAGCCAACCTTGTTATTGAAAAAAGCGGACACCCTCTGTAGGGAGGACGAAATCAAAAGGGTTGCGAGACGCCACATATATCTCACGATGTTGTACTAATAATGGAGATCGGTGGGTTCATTGTGATGTACTCTCTCCCACTCACTACTTTTAACATGTGTTTTTAAGATGTTTTATAATATCAGTAAATTATTATATCTCATATAATAAATTACTAAGTATAGTTAATTAATCCTAATAAAGTCCAATCTTATTGGGCCTAGGTTCATTAGTCTAATTATTCTTATTAAATAGGCCTAACAATTTAAGTAAACCTAATTTTTCAATTATTGGATTAGTTATTTATTTTTATAAATAATAAAATCAATAATTTTATTAATAATTTTCTAAGTAATCCTAAATCAAACTATTTAATTTAGGTTACATAGAATAATGTGAAATTACCAATTTAACTATTAAATCTAATTTCACATTATTTAATTAATTATACAAGTTCTAAACATGCTAATCAATCTACTAATTTAATCTTATTAATTATAATATACCATAATAAAGTAAAACTATTTAAATATTAATTATAGCATGTATGCATGTCATATTACAATAATATGAGTGGATACAAATGCATGACATGTAATTATGCATGATCATGTTATAATTCATCACATAAATAAATATTTAATATAACTTTGGTCAGGTCCTTTAAGATTTTAAATTATAACTCATAAAATAAAAATAAATAAGTTACATAAAAAGTAAAGGCACGCAGGTCCAGTTGGACATGATCTTCTTTAAATCTATAATAAGCTTAATCCACTTTCTTTGTAATTTTATACATTTAGACTTAAGAACTTTTTTTAGACCCGTAGTATATTTTATAAGATAATATAACTATTAGACATATTTTTAAAAAAAAAATAGATTGCCCAAATAATTTGAACTTTAAAAAATTAAAAAATATATCTATTTTTTTTCCGGCAAGGGATGCCAATATTTGGCTCCTTGTCCCAAATTGTGAATGGTGGCAGTTAGCCACCAAATTAGGTGATTTCCGTCTTTCACTTTTATTTTTCTTTTATTTTTTTATTTTCGTCTTTCACTTTTTTTTATTCCATCTTTCATTTTTTTTTAATCTTCTTCTGCTACTTTCATTCTCAAAACAAATGTATCATTTTCTTCTTCTTCTTCTGGTGTACATAGAAACAACAACATATATATATATATATTACAAAAAATCTTATACTCTTTTATGGGTTTATACAATTTTAATCTAATCAAATATACAAATAATAAAAATTAATCTTAAAGGACCATATAATTAACGACCAAAGAATTCATACATAAAACAATCATTCATTAAATGAATATTTTAAAAATATAAGTACCTACTCAAACATACATACCCATAAAAATAAATCATAATTTAAATAAAATAAATCATAACACAAAACTATATATTCAAGAAACCATTGCTCTGATACCAGTTGTTGGAAGGTTTTATTGTTATGACATTCATAATGCAATGGAATAGAAAATAAAAAAATTCTTTAATTTTTGTTTTCATTAGATAAAAACACTTTTTATCTAAGGATCTTATGAATATGTGAATTTGATGTTAAAGTAAAATAGAATTTAATAGGAACATACTTTGAATTCACGCAAAGTTTTCTTCTACCAAATAATTTAAAACCAAGTCTCTTGTTCTACAGTAGAGGAAGAGTGAGCTTCTTTTTTTATTTTTCTTCTCTAAAAGAAAAAATACGTACCCTGCGTTTTTTTTTTCACGTATGTATTATGTTTTATTTAGACTAGTTTTCTTATTTTAAAATAATAATTTAATTAATAAAATTTACTAATTAAATTATTATCTCTTAAATGGAGATTTAATTCATGTAAACTACATAAAGTTTTACTATTTGTGGTTAACGTATAATACTCAACATTTGAGCTTTATTAGTCTTTTAATAAAAGAAAATTATTAAAATTAAAATTAAAATCTTTTTGATAATTTTAAAAATCATCCTTAAAATTTTATTTATTTAATTTTTTAAATTAAATATTTAATTACATTTAGATAAGATCTTATTTATATTAATTAATTAATTTTATCCAAATATAAACTATACGTATTTGAAAACTATTTTTTAGACACAAACAATTTGTGTAATAACACAATCCTTTTTATTTGTTCACTGTAATAACGAAAGTTGGGGACTTATGGACCTACAATTTCAAGCTCCAATAAATTTTGAATAATTAATTAAACTCTTTAATTAATTAATTTAATTTATTAATTCCAGCGTTATTCCATTAAAAATCTAGAATTGCACTCTTAAAATTGTAGATATAATTTACTCAAAAAACTTAGAGTAGTCCATTGAGTTAATCACTACATGTAATTTAACCCTCCATAAATGGGTTATAATTATAGCTTGGTTAATTATCGTTTTACCCTTCCAATTATTTCTTTATCCTTAAGTACCATTAATTCACCAGTGAACAGTTAATTTGTAACATTGTTACAAATTGAGGGCTCTAACCGTTCAGTTCTAGAATTAACTCTTAAGAGAACATTCTTTCTAATTTCCATTAAGAATCAATGGATTCTATATCTGTAAATCATATTCCCAACCGTTTATCTCACAATGCCACCAAAATACAAATTTTTAGTCTATTCTTTAAACAAACCGTAACGAGTATTTTAAATGACATAATAATACAAACTGGAGTTTATGATCACTCAGAATTAAGGTTAATTAGCATATGATCATCGGTTGACGTTATTTGAATTATTAATTAACAACGGTATTTTACATATGAATTCAAACTGTTTGATCCAATCCTATATAATTACATTATATATAGTGCCTCTACCATAATGTCACTATATTAGTGATTCGCATAAGATCACTGCATTTTAAATATTTATGGACTACACTAGTAATATTTAATTAAAGATTCCAAATTTTAGTTAATTTATTATGGACATTTTCTGTTAATTATCCATAACTTTAATCTTCTTATATATAATAATTATATACTAAAATTATGATTACATAAATAAATAAATTTTTTTAATATTTATATTATAAAATTATAAATACTTACGAAATATAAAATTATAATTTTATAATAATAATACAAATATATATTTTTAGAGAATCATCCTAACAACTTCATCATCAAATATTCAGCCCTATAGACTTATAGTCAGTGTTTGGAGCTGTGCTCGTAGATTCTGTTTCTCTAGCAGCGTGCGATGTGCCTGACATAGAGGCAGAAAATAAGAGGTACTTATCCAGATGGCGAGAGAATAACTAGAAGCGGCTTGTGTTGACAGGAGGATCTCATCAAACCTTTTCCATAGAGCAATAAGAAAATGAAGCATAGAAATGTGTGCCTTGATTCCCTTTCTTATAATAGTGTCGTGTTCATAGTGCTTATTTAAGTTTTGATAAGACAAGTGTTATCAGAACTTGGTCATCATTTATCAGTTACAAATGGGAGCTTGTATCTAAAATGGGCATCAGAACTTGCCAATCAATTACGAGACTCTAATAACCATCACTAATTTTTAAGGTGGGGAGAGTTATAAAATTATTTGTGCACAATAAGTGAATTTGCTTGTTTATACTTATGTCATGATGTTATGTTGTATAATATTTAATTAAGAATTTGTTTGTTATTTAGAATATAGACCTGTTATTAAATTAGATATTGGATTTGTATAAGTTTAAATTTGCGTTTATGTGGGCTTATTAAAATTAAACCTAAAATATGTGTTATAATTTTAATTAGGACTTATTTGAATTTAATAAGATTAGGCTTAAAATATGTGTTATAATTTAGATTGCAGATTTTTTTGAAAAAAAAATTAAAATTAGATTGATAATATCTACTGAGAGGTAAAATAAAATATGTTGATCATTATATAAACCTCTTTCTCTTAACCCTAGAGATAGTGTTTACTCATTTCGTTTGAGACAAAAAAAGAGAGGGAGAGTGAAAGAGAAAGAGAAGGAGAGCAGAAAAGAAGAAAAATAAAATAAATAGAAATGTGGTGTTTTGAAGGATTTTAAGGATATAAAAAAGTATTCTCATAACCCTTTTTCTTATCTATGTGTTTGTTATGTTTATTGCGTAATTTTATAAAGTTATGATTTTTAAAAAATTTGATAAATTGAGAATTTGACGATGATTTTGTGAAATATACTGATTATCAAGTATGATTGCATGAATAAGATAAAGAATCATAAAAGTTTTGCACGATGGTGGAATTATAATATATATGCAGAATTTCTGCATGATAGTGGCTTAATCGTTAATTTGTGTAAATGATTAATTTTTGAGTTTAGATATGGATTTTTAACCAACGAAACTAGACATTCTAAATAATATTTATAACCTTGAATCATTGAAAAAAAAAACTTTGAACTTGAGTTTTAGTGATATTAAAAAATAACCTTGAAAATTCAAGAATCATTAGTTTCTACAAAAAGGTCAAAGACAAACTAATTTTGATATATCAAATGATTTTTGAATTTTTGGAAACTAATAATTTTATATGTCTAGCATACTAAAACCAAATTTGAGAATTTAAATCACTAATGTAGAATTGTTGTGATTTTTCTATTCTAAAAGCTTTGAAATAAATTCGTTTTAAGCTATTATTTATTTAAAATCAGTCTTGAATCATTTGTCATGGACTAAGTTATATGACATGAGCAGTTTTAAAGCCGCTTCATGACTTTTAAGTAAGTATGTAATTTTATAAAATTCAAATACTAAAGGCTGCGCAATGGATATTCTAATTTAATTAAGTTAAAGACTTAATTTTAAGAGAGATTATAAAATGAATTTTTAAGGAGAGTGAATCCAAGGAAAGCATGAATTATATGTCAAGAATGATATATTCTTATTTTATGGTTAATAAAAACAATTTGGTACATAAAAAAAAACTAAATAATACTTGTCGAAAATAAAAATTTTTGGCCGAAAATCCAATTTTAGATTAATTACGGCATGTATTCACATTTCTATCACTTTATGAGTTTTAAGTTTTAATTACTATCATTCTAAGATATCAAGGAGATTTGTTCTTTGTTTTGGGTCTAGAAATGTAAAATTTAGCTCACAAGTCAAAATTTCTATTATGGAAGAAGCATTTAATATTGAACTAGATTAGCACACATAGAGTTTGTGAATGGATACTTATACTATATTTCTAAATTTTTTAATTCATGATTTAAAAAATATATATTTAAAGCTTGATGAGCATAGTTTTATAGTTAATAATATATATGTTTCCCTAAATAACCATTTATCTTGAATTATACTTTACTTCATGAAATGAATTATTTTATGTTTTAGATAAGGCATTCATATTAGTAGTAATAATTTCTAAATGATCTGAGATTAAAGAGTATGATATATGATATAATGTTATGTTATAAGTTCATATATTGTATAAAAGAAATAGTTTTGTATCATTAGACTATACTTTTCTCATTCAGATATAGAGATGAGATTCAGGTCTTTGGGACTCGTTTATACACACTCGTAGACTTTCAGCCATATGGATGGATGCTTTGCACTTTGAGAGCCTTTTTGCTCTATGCTCGCACAAGATGAGGATAGAGATGTGTACATCCAACACTTTATTTGAGGAGTATTTCAGCTATGACAAGATTTTTCTTTGTGTACTACTTCAGTGTAGTTTCTGCGTAAATATAGTATATAATATTTTTAAATACCAGATGTGTTTTACCGTGATTAATTAAGAAGAGATATGATAACAAATTTAAGATATTTATACTCAAGACATGAGTCTATGATAATTTATATTATTCGTGATTAAACTATTATTTGTTCACAAAAATTAAGAAATGTATTTTTATGATAAGCGATTTTACATGGTGACTTTAAATGTATGTTTATCTTTTACAAAAAGAACAGTAAAAAAAAGTGTTATTTATGAAAGTTGTATATTTATGTGTATATCATATGTTTAAAGATTATTTCTATTTTTAAAACTACATCTACTCATTAAATCACATGACTCACTCTATTTATAATTATTTTCTCTCAAAAAATTATATGAACGATTAGCTCCGTAAAGTTTAAATCTAGAAGTTAAGCTAAATGAAAATTCGAAAAGTCATTATCTTCAAGGTGGTATAATTATATAGTTGTAATAGAGTTCATTAGATAATAATTATTTAACTTTGTGTATTCAACATTAGATGTATAATTTAAGGTATTGATATTATACTAAGTAATTTATGGAAGATGAGTTTTATTTTAATATTGATAAAGGATAACAAATAGGAGATCTTAGATGATAATTAGATGATGTGTAATAAGCAAAAATATTTGTATGTGAAGAAAGAAAAATAAGTAACGGAAACTCTTTGGGATTGTTGAAAAAAAAATTTATTAGTTTGATGATTAGATCATTTTCTATTGTAGAACCCAGAACTTGTTTAAAACTCTAAGATAATTTAGGACAAGTTATTTCAGAAACATCTTGAGTTTGCGCTACAATCCACTCCAATAATTGTAATACTTAGATCCATCTCTTCTGAAGCTATAGATAGCAAGCTAAGATCGATGAGATAAGAATTAAATATTAGAATCTCACATCGTTCGAGTATATAAAGTTCTATGTGGACTTGTATTAATTTTTTAAATAAAAATTTATTTTTCTTTCTATTTTTTAAAATTCTACAAATTTATAAAATATATGCCTTTAATATTATATCTTAAGAAACACACAGGGTAATTTTATGTAGAGGGCCCTTTGGCAACTTACCAATTACTTTATTGAAGTAGATAACTTAAAATAATTAAATAAATAACTTCAAAATTATAAGAAAAATAAATTAAATAACTAACTATTTGTGGATAACTGTTGCAAGTATCCAATAATACTTAATTACACCTACGCTCTTTGTGGGTTTAAATTTATGTATAAAACAAACTCATTATGAGACCTCCTTAAAACCTTATCAAATTGTTTTTAATAAAGTTGAGTACTGAAAAAAAAATTTGGTACCAATGCATACTGTTATTTTCAAATGATTTTGCTTAACTAAAGCACCAATAAATGCCAAATTCGTAAAACATTTGCAGGGTATAATCAGAATATACAACATTAATAAGATACTAAGTACCTTAAGCATGAAAACATTTCCCTCAAATTTAAGTTCAATGTTAACATGAAACTAGAACTGTCAATTATAAAAATTTTAACACTAAACATGAAACGTTTGATGTCAAACTGTTGAAAAGAAATGAGGAGCTATGATATCACTATTAGCAATTTTGGGCTTTGATTATATGAGAATGATGGTATCGTATATGTGAATAGTATTTTTTATGAATAATAATGTATACAGTACTTTGATTACTGATTTACGATCTAAACTACTTGACTTTTGATACAACTAATATGAATTTATAGAGTGTGTTATCACTGTTGGATAACTTTGATTATAGACTAAAGTAATTAATTTTGATGAAGAGGGTATTTATGATAAATGTTATATTTGAGGGACAATCATGGTATTTGGTTGACATGTGAAAGATAATATGAAATAGAACCCTTTATGTCTTATATATTTGATACAATAATTGAGTTCTTTCCCATTGTTACAAATACACCCTTATTAATACTTGCATCAATCTCTTTATACTTCTCAAATATCTCACCTAGTCCTCCTACAATTTTTGACTTATTAAAATTTATGATATTTTTTACTTTAATATAATTTTTAGATTTTTTGTTAAATTTTTCACACATTCTAGATAATTACAAATTTTTTTAAACTTATTTAAAAAATGCATTAATCTTCCAACACTCTTCCTTAATGCATTGTCAGAGTGACTTGGTCTTAAGATTGTGATGCACCATCCTTATTTTTCTTAGTAGTGATTTTGAAAATGATCTTGCATGCCTTCTTATAGTAGCCTTGTTGGATGTTTTTTAGCTTTACAATTCATTTTACTTGTAGACGTCTTGTTGAAGTTTTTGGTTTGAAATTTTTTTTTGTGACCATGTTGCTTCTTGTGTGGTTTGTTGTCTTATAGGCTTCTTTTCCATCACTTTTTCTGTGATGTTTTTTTTTTCTTTGTCATGACTTATTGCCATGTAGTCTTATTTGCCATCACTTGTGTTGTGATGTTTTCTTTTTCTTTTGTCACTTATTGCCTAATAGTGTTTTTCCATCACTTGTATTGTGATATTTTATTTCTTCCATCACTATGTGACAGACATAGGAGAGCTCCTCATGTTCATTAAATTTTCTCTTTATGTCTAAATATTTGTAATTTGGACATTGAGTGGCTACTTTACCAACAAATTTCCTGTAATGATTTTTTTATTCTCTTCTTGGAAAATTTCGTGGAATATTTTTTTTAAAATTTTCTTCTCCTCTTGTATTTTCATTAGACTTCTACACTCTTTTAATCTTTTGAGAAAGTAAAATTTGTCTTTGATTACTTTTCAATAGTAATCTTGAGTTGTCACAAAATTTTGTACCTTAATATTTTTTAAATCCCTTGTTAGAAATTGAAGTTTGTGTGGCATACCTTGGCAATCCATTGAAAATTTTCTCCAAGATATTTCAAGTTTCTTTTGTCGAAGTAGTTCCAATAATTTTTTAAAATATTATCACCCCACATCTTATGCCCCTTTATGATCGAACTAGGCTCTCATACCATGTTGAAAAAATAAAGAGCTTTGACACCATTAATAATAATTTTGAGCTCTGATTCTGTGAGAATGATGGTACAGTATATGTGAATGGTACCTTAATAAATAATAATATTATAAAATATACTCTAATTACTTTTCTACGATCTAAACTACTTGACTTTAGATACAACTGATAAGAATTTATGAGGTGCATTACCACATTTGAGTAACTTTGGTTATAGATTAAAGTGGTTGATTATTTGATAAAGAGAGTATTTCTGATAAAGGTTATATTTGAAGGACAACTATGATATTTGGCTGACATGTGAACGAGAATATGAAATGAAACCCTTTATGACTTACATATTTGATACAATAGTTGAGTTCGTCCCCATTATTTCAAATACACCCCTATATATACTTGCTTTTCCCTCCTTGCAATGTTTGACTTATTATAAATTATTCAAGATATTTTTAACTTATAACATAATTTTTAAGATTTTTGAGATTTTGTCAAAATTTAAGACATTCTAGATAATTACAAATTTTTCTAAACTAATTTAAAAAATGCATTAATCTCCCAAACACAAACATAAAACATATTAAAGTACACATAAAGGCTAGAACCATAAGCATGAAATGAGCACCTCAAACATGAAAGCTTTTGCCTCAAGTCTAAGTCGAACATTAACATGAAATTGAAAATGTCAAACATGAAAATTAAAACTAGCAATGTACACAAGAAACCTAGAATAAAAAATATTAAATGGTTAGCACGAACATAAAACTCATAACTTCAAATACGAATCATTGTTAAGATGAAACTGAAAATGTAAAATTATAACGTTGAACATGAAATATCTCATAGTAGACATAAAACCCAAGACAATAAAATAAAGAGCAAAGGTGATAGGTACCGTAATATTGTGGGTTAATAGACACTTTTATCCTAAAATAATTTTAAATATCTAATTTTACTATAATTCATTACTTTTTAATGTTTATTTGGATGAAAAATCTATGCTCATTTTTAATTTTACCCTCGTTATCAATAAACATTTTGAAAAAAAAAACTATGAAAATGAAAACATGTTACCATGTAATTTGAACATGTGTCACTACATAATTGATTAATTATTAATAAATTAATTTAAAAATTACCACTGTCACTAGAAGGGCAATCGAACGTATTAAAAAATATTCAAAATTTATATCATTCAATTCCAATTTTTTTTTTCTGATTTACAAAATAGAGTGATCATTTTTTAATTTTTAGTTTAAAAAAAACCATAAAACGACCAAAATAAGTATCATTTTTAGTTTTAAAAAATCAAAAAACGACCAAAATAAGTAGTGAGGGTTTGCGACGGTCACCGTCAAAAGGAGAGCAATACAAACTATAGACAACTCAGTCGATCAACTTTAATTTTTCAACAACACTCCGACTCTATTTTTAATTTTTCTATTTGTATTTAATTAAAAAAATTATTTATTCAAAATAGAAACAAATTATATATTTATATGTATTCAAAGTAACTAATTATATTGTGACACGTATCCTTTTAAAAAACATTATATCTTTTAAAATTATTTTATTTTTTAAAAAAATTGTTAAATAAAAATATAAATCAATTACATACTAACACGTATCTAAAGTAACTAATTATATTATGACACGTTCTTTTATTAAATTTTATCTTATAAAATAATATTATATTAAATTAATAGATAAAATTATATCATTTAAAAAATAATAAATAGATAAAATTATACCACGTGTTCAAAATATAATTTATTTATATGATTAGATTATTCTTTTACCCTTCAACTATTAAATCTAACTGTAAAAGTTAACAAATTAAAGTAAAATTAAGTATTTAAAATTACTTTAAGAAAAAAGTATCTATTAACCAAAATTATTGAGATAAAAATATCATTTGCCGTAAAATAAAATTAAATACCTCAAACATAAATTTTTTCTCCATTTCTGGTTTTACCACTTATATTCTTTTTTTTTTTTTCAGTTTAAATCTTATTGACAAGATTTAAATTTTCATATTAAATTATTTTAAGGACTATCAAAGGATTACCAATAGTACGACTAAATGACTGATGCATAACGTAACATACAAACCCAAGCCCAAAGAGGAAAGAACACAGAATGTAAGTCCTATGAAAATGGGAACACAGTCTAAGAAAACTAAGCGAAAGTAATCATGATTTTGATTAAAACTTGCTCTAATACTTTTATCTTTATTTATTTATTTCTTGAATGAAACTGGAATCATAGCCCCAAAAGGCTTTTTTTATTAAAAAAAAAAAAATACCAACAATTATCAACTATAGAATTCAGTGCATAATTCGTCAGTTGAAAGCTGCACAGACACGTCTGATCTCACCTTGCAGTCCTGTTTTGACACCAATCTGACCCATCTTGACGATGGATTCAACAAAATCGTCCCCAAAAGATGGACCAAATATTGGGCTAAGAAATCCCAAGTAGGAGTCGATTACAGTCCTAGTTATGAAGTCATCGTTAAGTCTGGAATCAGATTCAAGCACAGCAAACCCATCCTTGATGTTCTGAAAAATCTGCTTGTCAAAAGTCCTTTCACTCCCTCGATCAATCGGCAATCTTACGTTCACGTCCCCGTTCTGGGGACAAAGTGTTTTCAGCTCTACAAGGAAGCTGGGATTGATTGTTGGATCGGATCCCCCACCCGGTGCAAATTCGTAAAGCCTCTTAGTCATGAAGAAACACGCTGTGGTTCCAATAGTATGCGCAGCTGAAATTCCCATTCACAATAGACTAGTAAATTAAGAAGAGTTTTTGTTTTTAATAAAAATTTAAAAATACGATAGTTAATTAATACGTATGTTTTTATATCAATAATATTTAAAAATAAATATAGTTTCTTCTCCCCTTTGTCTGGAAGCTAGTCATTAAACCTATCATTTGAAAACTTTTTCAATCAATTATCATTATTTTTAAAAAATATGAATAATTAGATAAAATATATTAACTATCAAAATTTAAATCAGGGTGCAGATGTCAATTATTAGAAGTAAGAGGAAAAAATTATTATTTGTCTTAAATTTTAGGGTAAAAATGTTACTTACTCTTAAATATTTTTGTTCCCAAACAATATCCCCAAATGAGATATAGAGGGGTAATAGGAATTTTTTTTTTATAAGAGGTAAGAATTAAGTGGCTATTATCACAATTTATAAATTATAACTGGTCATTCTCCAAAATCTCAAATTGGGGGGAAAAAGTTGTAATGACAATGCACTACTCGTGTTCTTGATTTACACATATTTCTTTTTCCTTAGCAAAAGTTTCCCTCTCCCTTTCGTTTTTTAGTATACATTGAACGAATCTTGCATTATGGTACTCATAAATTATCTAAACAAACTAGCTTGACATTGACTTATAATTTATTTTTAGTATCAAATTTATTGCATCCCCATTTTAAATTGAGATACATTCCAACCACCACCAACAATACCTTTAAAAAAAATAACTTTAAAACAAAAAAATATTTTATTAAATTAAATGTAATTTGATTATGTTATAAATGTAAGCAGTACTAATTTTTTAAGGTACCCTAATTTAAGATTTAGAAAAACATTTTGAATAAAAATACAAGATCAAGGTAATAAATAATTAATCAATTAGTTTAAGTAATATAAAATATTATTTCTCTCTACGTCTTTAGTTAACAGTCAGCTGACAAGAAGAAGATGAGGAGGAGGATGAAGAGGAAGGGAAAATAGAAAAAGGAAAGCATCTCTTATTTCATCTTCTTCTTTTTTTAAAAATAGTTTTTTTTTAAAAACAAATTAACTACATCAATGGACCATTTATTTTGCCCTTACTGGAGTTAGAAATTAATTGAAGTACTTGAAAGGATCAATATAAAGGAAATGGAAGAAAAGGAGAATTATGTGTATATTGGAACTAATAGTCATATCAATGAGTTTTCTCACCAACCATTTGGTCACCACACATGCATGAGAGAGAGAGAGAGAGAGAGAGAGAGAGAGAGAGAGAGAGAGAGAGAGAGAGAGAGAGAGAGAGTACCAGTTAGAAGCACGAGGTCTTTCTCTGTTAATCCTTTCTGGAAAAACTTAGTCTTGAGTTGTTGAATTGAATCACCTACGTCAGGCATGTCATCTGCTAGCGAAGCATTTGAAACATGACCATCTCTCCGCCCGGTTGGAATCTTGTAGGCTGGTCCATTTGACTGCAACCATCAAGTACCAAATTTAGATCTTTTACGTATAAATTTAATGTCTCGTTGTAATTAATTGTGATTTAGTGTAATTTTGTGTTATGATATTATTAATTTTGTTGATTGTGGTAAGACCACAATCTATTTTAATAACACAGAGAAAGGAAAAAAGAAAATTCGTTCTCTAATATTTTTGTGATCTTTCTCCATCTTATATGTTAAAGAGAAAAATAGAGGCAAGTGCAATTTATAGTAATAAATATGAATTAATCAACAATTTAACATTAAACTCACCAAAGCTATGGCATCTCGAGCGGCCAAGGCCACGATATCTGCACAAGACACAACTCCTTGGCATACATCTTCCAAACGGGCCTTTGCTTTCTCTATGATTTCGAAGCCTCCAACACCTTGGTGACCAAATGCATGCTTCTCAGCATTTGGACCTTTGTCTATTAGAATTGAGCCATCGCAGCCCTAACCATCCAATTTATTTTAATGAATTAGCATATATATAAGAGCACTAATTGTGCGAGAGTTAAAGAATTTTTGAACTAAAGTTATAGAGTCGCGCACTAGAATGATAAACAATTTCTTCCAACTGATCAAAATCATACATATGTGTATATATTATATAAGAATGATGGACAAAGAAAAAGCAGAAAGTCAAAGAAAGACGTAGGTACCTCAACAAAGCAATCATGGAAATGGAGCCTAAGTAAGACAGCAGCCATGTTGGGGTCTGAGAGAACAGCATCTCGAACAACGCCGCTGACAATAGACTCGGCTTCAGGGCATGTTTCGGAATAGAAATCGAATCTGAGCTGCCCTTCAGAACAACCTAATAAAAGCATTGCAAACAACAATATAAAATAATACAGGGCCATTGATTGCGTATTTGATGCGCTGCCTATAGCAGGAAGAAGAAGAAGCAGAAGAAGAAGAAATGATGGCGGATGATGGAGTAAGTGAGTGAGAGTAGTTGTATATAAAGAATGAAAGAGAGATAATGCATTCATCACAATACCTCCTACGCTGACAGCTTTGAGGATATCAGGGCAATGTGTCGACTAAATTGCATGTACTTTGTCATCTTCCTCTTTCCCTCTTTCTTCTTAACATTTTGATACTTAGAAGTTGAAAAATGAGAGAATAGGATCAGAATTAAAATTACGGTAAAAAGTCAATTATTTCCGTAATTCATTTGTGGGTATTACCATTTCGATGGTTGAGGTATTAAATTCGATTTAGGTTAAAATCTTTTTAATTATTTAGAGGATTATCAATTTTCTATGAAAATTGTTTATTTCTTTATAATTATAAAAATTGATTGTTTATTTCCGATCGATTGTGGAGGAAAAATATTAGTTTATATGTATGTTCCAAAGGATTTATCTATCTTATTACTTAGATTTATTTCTATATAGATCATCTAATTATATAGTATCGTTATAACATTGTCTTTCCACCAATTTTTGTTCATTTGACACATTGTAATAACGTGGCATAGTGTCATATACGCGGCAGTAAAATATGTTTTAGGAGGGCCTATTTAAAGAGCCATTATTAATGAATTAAATAAGGCAAGCTTTTCATTTTCAGTTTATTACTTGAGTTTATTATTAAGTAATAAAAGAAGGCAATTATTATGAGAACTTATTAGTTACTTCTTTGTGTTTGTATAATTACGAAGTTTTTTCCTTATAGTGTGGTAATAACTAATTTCTCACTTGGTACTGATTTTTTATTTTTAAATGACAAATTATTCTCATGATTATCTTCAAAAACTTAGAAAAGAAACTAGTAATTATGAAAAAAATTAATCAGAGAGTAAAAGACATTCCAAATTATGAAAAAAAAAATCAAGTCTCGATTAGCAAGAAGGTCAGACCTTTAGTTTCACAATGGTCTCGCCCTGCTTTAGGTTCTGTCAAATTGAACTCGGATGCTGTAATCGATTCAAAGAGGGGAATCACTGGTTTTGGGATATGTTCGTTATTTTTTCTGCAGCTTTCCGAATGTTGTAGCCACTTTCAGTCCAGATAGCAGAAGCTTTTGCGATCCAGCAAGGAGTTATGCAGCTTCTATCTTGGGGTTTTTCAGTTGTTGAAAATCGAATATGATTCGCAACGAGTGGTGAATGATGTTCTTGCAAATGTGGAGTTTGGCATGGTGATTCGGGATGTGTCCAACCTTCTTATTTCTTTTCATAAATTCTAGGTTCTTTACCCATTCCGTAGTGCAAACAGGGTGGCTTATTCCTTAGCAAAGATTTATCTTTCTTGTCTTGAAGACTTGATGAAGTATGTCTCATCTCAGTTTGATTATTAATGAATTACTAAAGAATCAATCTAATATTTTTTAATAATTTCATAATATTCTCCGAACATTATTATTTTTTTTTATAAAAGGATCAAATTTCCTAAAACACAAGAGGAAATGTCCTCAAATACAACATTTTCAATTTGGGTTGATGCATTATTATATCAAATAGTTTCAGAATCTAAATTAAGGGAAAAATGTACTAATTCATGGGCCACCCAATTAGATGAGCGATAGACATGATTAAAAGAGCATTGAGAGAATAATGCAGTAATTGTCCTAATGTCATAAAGTGAAAGACCCTACATTCCTGCGCAAGGTATTACTTGCTTAGGGATTCACGCACGCGTCCTTCCCCCTTACGGTTTTGTCCTTTATGGGCGGAACGAATAACCATCCCCAAAAGGCGCCTCACATAGGTATGTATGATCACTCTTTATAAGGCCTTCACTTTGGATGAGTCTGCCCGATGTAGGATTTGGGTCCTTACAATACCCCCTACCATCGAAACAGAGCTGTCCTCTGCTCTGATACCAAATGAAAGAGCCCACATTCCTGTGCAAGGTATTGTCCACTTTGGGGTTCACTCACGTGTCCTTCCCCCTCACAGTTTTGTCCTTTATGGGTAGAACGAATCACCACCCCCAAAAGGCACCTCACACAGGTACATGTGATCACTCCTTATAAGGTCTTTACTTTGGACGAGTCTGGCCAATGTGGGATTTGGGTCCTTACAATATCCCCTACCATTGAAACCGAGCCATCCTCGGCTCTGATACCAAATGAAATGAAAGAGCCCACATCTCTGTGCAAGGTATTGTCCACTTTGGGGTTCACGCACGTGTCCTTCCTTTTCACAGTTTTTTTCTATATGGGCGGAACAAATCATCATTCCCAAAAAGTGCCTCACACAGGTACGTATGATCACTCCTTATAAGGCCTTTACTTTGGACGAGTTTGCCCGATGTGGGATTTGGGTCCTTACAATACCCCTCACCATCGAAATAGAGCCATCTTCAGATCTGATACCACTAAAAGCTATCACGCCCCAGACCCAAAAGATTAGACACACGACATCACTTACATTCATTCAATAGTATTTAAACATTCATTTCAATTTCTTTTAGAATTATAACAATTGAATTATGACTGGAACAATTAGTAAATCGAAGATACGCAGAGTTTTCTTAGAGATTAACACTCCACTACTTCACCAGTAGCAACTTTGTTACCGGAAGCCCAGAATATATTCATTGCAAATTCTTACTTAAAATCAACCAATAACCACACTTGGTGAAACTTAAACCAAATCCAACCACACACAATAAAATAATACATAAGTATTTATTCAATATGGACAAATCAAATATTTTATCCCACGTGTCCCCAAATGAAACACTCAGTAACCAAGAAACTTAGAAAACCTAAGGAACAACAGAAGCCTTGCCAAATCCACTAAGCACACATGTACCTTATTTACCTGAAATCACCATAAACTATAATGAGTATAAAACTTAGTAAGCATACTAGTTTTTCATATATCAAATACAAATACATATAAGTACACAATGTATATGTATGATATGCTATGATAAATCAAAATTATAATTTTATCAAATCACATGTCATGTAAGCGCTTACACATTCTTTCAAAATATATAATAGGAATACCATCACTCAACTACTACTTGGTAGAACTTATATATCACATATCACATAATGAGCCAAATATCGCTCGTAGGTGACATATCGTATGGGAGGAATAGTACAAGTGAGGTTTTTAAATTACACATATATAATGCTCATGCCCGAAGGTAAAAGCCAAACCCTTACCCTGATCATCGGTGAGTCCTCTCACATGCACCAATACACCACCACATGAATGTGATGACTCATTCTCCCTTTAGGTACCAATAGGATCCTCCCTACATACAAAATGTAATATTCAATCCCTATTAATAGTATTGGCGCCTAAATTTCGGTATAGAACAAATAAGACATCGTAGGGTTACTCGATTTTAACCCTATTAGAAATATTTTCTTTATAGTGCACGTGAGAGATATTAGACCTAATTTGGTAATTTCACACTTGATCGGTGCGCCGGACGACTCTAGAATATTTTTAGAATTTTTCTCTATTGGCTTGGAAAAGAAAATTCTAATTTACTACATGAATTTCCATTTAAGGATTATGAATGGAACAAGCCTTTGTTGAGAAACATAATCCATATATTAGAGAATGGACCAATTAGAAGAAATCTCATGGATTGCCAAGTTGGAAGTTCTAGTTAGTTCTTTGAACTATTCTAACTAAATAGTTACAAATGAACTAATTACATAATTAGTTTTTAACTAATGGCAAATTAGAAGTTTTAAGTAAGTTGAAGGGCAAAATGGTAAATTGAGGGAGCACTATATATATGTTAGAAGTGTGTAGAAATTTGAAGAGAGATCAAAACCAACACTTAGCCATAAAAAGAGAGAAATTCGAGCTTCAAAGGGGGTGCTGCTACAGTGACTATTCAAGTTTTTTTTCATGATTTTTCATGTGTAATCAAGCCAAATTAAGGCTACAAACCAATCCCTAAGCTCAATTGAAGTCTCTATTAGTGGAAATTCAAGAAAAAGAGGTAAGAAAAGCATCTTTTATGAGTTTGATAAGTGAGAATTCAAGAATATGTTAATTGATGTTCTTATGTGTATTCTTGGCTTAGATTGAGTTAAATTCTAGTTTGGAGCTTGAAGGAGTCATCAATTTAAAGAAATTGGCAAGGTGAGAATTAGGGTTTTTGGTGATTTTGTTGTAGAGATTTCAATTGATTGTAATTAGGGCTTTAGAATGAAATTGGCATGATTTTGTTGTAATTGGAACAAGAAATTGAGAAAAGGAATGTGTTGGAACTTAGGGTGAAATTCTGCCACTTTAGGGAAGTTAGGAATTGAGTGGTGTTTTGATTGAATTGTTGTGTGTAAATGATGCATATTGTGAATTAAATGTATATGGTTGATGAAAAAACCCAAAAATGAAGAAAATAGGACATAATTGTCCATGTTGGAAAGGTGAAGGGCAAGTATGTCCAATCAAATGATAAGGTGTTCAATAATTTTCAGGGCATCGGATGGTGAGTTAGTTTCGATTATGGCTCCGTAACTAAAATCGGGAAGTAGTTTACATCAGGGCTTTGTATGCCGATTAGGGCATTTAGTAGTTAAATGAGATTCTAGTGTTCGATTTGGTTCTAAATGTCATTTATGGCGCGTAGGTGAGGATAACCGAGAGCATTAACGGGAGCAGAAATTGGGAGCGAAATTGAGCGCGGAGCGGTTGTGAGTGAAAATCTGTCATTTCTTTTACTTTTCGGTTATTATGTTTTTGCACAATGACTATGTATGTTTTATGAGCTTTCGATGCATAAACATGATTTATGATCTTGATATATTCATAGACATGCTTTTACATAATCGATTTGTGAAACAGTTTGAAAGTTACTGCATTTGTTTTAAGGCCATTGGTACCCTCAGATTATAGTGGTGATGATTGTATTAGACCCGGCCGGTATATCCCGTGCACATGGGCAGGTCTTGGGGGTGTGTCACTAACTCTGGGAAGTCGGGATGTCGAGTCATGTGAGTCGCTCTATGTGTACGGGATATTGTCTCGCTATATGCATGCGATGTAGGATTCTGCTGCGTAGCCAGTGAGATGTCTTGAGATGTCACTGTGGGTGCTGCTAGTTGAGGTGCCCCGTGACCTACTCACGTATGCGGTGCTAGTTGAGTCGCTGCGTGGGTATAGAGCTTTAGATTTACCATTGGTACAGTTTAGAAAGAAAATGGCCGAGCGAGGATTTTACTAGTTTTCGATTTACCGATAGCATTTATGCATTTATATGCACACAACAATTATTATGTTATAAAGATTCTGAATATAGTTTTCCAAAGATGTAGATAAAACCCGCTCGGCAAGATTTCATTAGCATATAATATTAGAAACCGTTTTACAATTTTACATCCGTTTTAGAAGCATAATTTCTGCATGTACTTTAGAAATTGCTATCTTTATATAATATTCTTGTAATTGAATTCTCATTTACACTCACTGAACTCCTTTAGCTCACTCGTTTTATGTTTTATGTTTTAAACCCCTTTCCCAGGTGCAAGTCTCGGAACGCAAGCTGCTGATTCTCCTATCGCCGAGTAGTGGGCCGAATCCAAAGATAATTTTTGTACATGTAAATGTGCTAATAGCACTCTTTACTTTATGCATAATAGTTGTAGGCATGTATATTTGTAAGTATGTGTTGAATCAAGAAGAAGAGATTTCCAGTTTATGATGATCGTTTTTACTTTTTATGATTATGCTTATTTTGTGATTTACACGAAATAATTGAGTTGTGTTGGATTTGATTTGAAAAGGACCGGAGGTCCGAATTGATAGAATTGAGATGTGTTGGAATTAGAAGTGAAATTTCTTTGCAGGTTTATATGGATTTACCGAAAAACAGGGGAAACTCTGTCCGTTTGTTTTTAAAACTAAAAAGTCATTTTCATGGATATTACTAGATCTTCTTAGTAGTAACAATAATTAAAAAAGGGTTCGCCTCACGGAATTTCTTAACTTACCTAGTTAGGTTCAGAGGAACTTCCGTCGGGCAAAAACTTGTTGTGTGATTTCTATAACACAAATTAGCGCAAGTGCACGTTGTCGCAACAAGTAATATATGATAAGTAGAGTGTCGATCCCACAGAGAATGATTTATCTTTTCTAGTTTAAGTACCGAAATGGTGTCTTTCTACTATTATCCAGAAAATGATTTAATGTATGATGATTAAACTACTCAAGTAAAAGAACAACTTAATTATGCTAAGTGATAAACTAAATTACCAACAAATTATATTCAATATGAGAAATCCTAGGATTACAAACTATCCCCCATTATGCAAATAAATTCAGCAGAATCTCTTTGATGTTTATTGGTTCTCAACTTGATATATTGACCAAAACACTCAACACATCACAAGCCTCTTTTGCAGGTCAAGTGAATCTATTCCATCCAATCAAATATCTATATGTCTATGATAAATAAATTGAACAAAATTCATTAAGCACAAGTTTTATGAGCCATACATGCCTTATGAGTATATGTCTATCTCATATGAAACTCAAGTGTACTACACTATGATCATGCATCAATATGCTTAAGACTAAATACCTAAATGCCTTTGTCAAGTTTATTTAAGCATTTCTAGATCAATTTAACCACTGGCCAAGTAATCAAATAGCATTAAGCACAAGCACAATGAATATATCAAAAGCTGAATTAATACCATAAAAGAGAGAACTAAAATCAATCACATAATGAGTTCAAGGATGTAATCCTAGATGAACGAAATTAGCTCATCATTAAACTACACAATCTTGAAGCTAATTCCATCAATACATGTAAACTAAACATCTTACAACAAGTAAAGAATCAAAGCAAAGAAGACATCCCTGTCAAATGCCTTTGTTGTTGAAGCTTACTTCCCTCATCTTTGATTTCTCCAAACTTAGAAGTTAGGTGTTTCTTTGTGTTTCCAGCTGCTGTCCCAGCTGGAGTCCTCTCCTAAAATTTCTTTGTGTTTCCAGCATAGAATTCAATTTACTAAACTTAAAAAAATATGCATGCAACTTCAAGAATCTCATTCTAAAAATGAACTCCTTATCTAAAAACTTCAAAAACCATGCTCTGAACCACTCTGACAGGACCCGACCCAAGATCCTCTACAACAGATCCTAGTGGCCCTGTCGAGCACCCTGACAGAAGTTTCTAAAGATGTAACGAGGCAAGATGAGAAATTTCTGCGAGGCGAACCCCTTTTTAGTTCTTGCTATTACTGAGAAAAGCTTGTAATATGCATGAAAACTACATCTTAACTTTTCAAAAAACAACGGGCAGAGTTTCCCATGTTTTTCAGAAAATCCATATAAAACCTGCAAAGAAATTTCACTTCTATTTCAAACACTTCTCAATACTACCAATTCGGACCTCCGGTCCTTTCCAAATCAAATCTAACACAACTCAATTGTTTCATTTGAATCACAAAATAAGCATAATCGTAAAAAAGTAAAAACGATCATCATAATATCGAAATCTCTTCTTGTTGGTTCAAAACATACGTACAAATATGCATGCCTATAACTAATAAGCACAAAATAAAGGGTGCTATTTAGCATATTTACATGTACAAAAAAATGATCTTCAAATTTAGCCCACTACTCGGCAATAGGAGAATCAGCAGCTTGCGCACCGAGACCTGCACCTGGGAAAGGGGTTTAGAAAACATAAAGCATAAAACATAAAACGGGTGAGCTAACGGAGCTCAGTGAGTGCAAATAATATTTCAAATAAAATAACATTATGCATAGATAGCAAAATTCTAAAGTACATGCATAAATCGTGCTTCTAAAACCGATGTAAAGCTGTAAAACAATTTTTAACATTATGTGCTGATGAAATCTTACCGAGCAGGTTTTATCTGTATCTTTGAAAAACAATATCCAAAATCTATGTAACACAATAACTACCATGTGCATATAAATGCATAAAATGCTATCGGTAGATCGAAAACTAGTAAAATCCTCGCTCGAACATTTTCTTTCTAAATTATACCAATGGTAACCCTAAAGCTCTATACTCGACTTAACTAGCACCGTACACGTGAGTAGGCCACGGGGCACCTCAACTAGCCGTACCTACAGTGACATCTCAAGACATCTCACTAGCTATGCAGCAGAATCCTACATCGCATACATATAACGAGACAATACCTCATACACATAGAGCGACTCACATGACTCGACACCCCGACTTCCCGGAGTTAGTGACACGCCCCCATGACTTGCCCATGTGTACGGGATATACTGGCCGGATCTAATACAATCACCATCACTATAATCTGAGGGTACCAATGGCCTTTAAAACGGATGCAAAAAGTTTAAAACTGTTTCTCAACCCGAACATGTAAAAGCATGTCTATAGATATATATCAAGATCATAAATCATGTTTATACATCGAAAGCTCATAAAACATACATATTCATTATGCGAAAACATAATAAACGAAAAGTAAAAGAAATGGCAGATTTTCACTCATAACCGCTCCGCGCTCAATTTTGCTCCCGATTTCTGCTCCCATTACCGCTCTCGGTTATCTTCACCTATGCGCCATAAATGAAATTTAGAATCAAATTGAATGCTAGAATCTCATTTAACTACTAACGCCCTAATCAGCACACAAAGCCCAGATGGATACTACTTTTCGATTTTTATTTACGGAGCCATTTAATCTAATCTAACTCACCATCCAATGCCCTGAAAATTATTGAACGCTTTATAACTTGGTTGGACATAATTGCCCTTCACCTTTCTAAAATGGACAATTATGTCCCATTTTCTTTGTTTTTGGTTTTTCCATCAACCATATACATTCAATTTACAATATGCACCATTTACACACAACAGCTCAATCAAAACACAACTCAATCCCTAACTTCCTTAAAGTGGCAGAATTTCACCCTAGATTCTAACACATTTCTTTTCTAAATGTCTTATTCCAATTACAACAAAACCAAGCCAATTTCATTCTAAAGCTCTAATTACAACTAATTGAAATCTCTACATCAATATCACCAAAAACTCTAATTCTTACCTTGCCAATTTCTTCAAATGGACGACTCCTTCAAGCTCCACACTAGAATTCAACTAAATCTAAGCCAAGCATACACAGAAGAATATCAGTTGAAACATTCTTGAAAGCTCACTTATCAAACTCATAAAACAATGCTTTTCTTACCTCTTTTCTTGAATTTGCACTAATGGAGGCTTCAATTGAGCTTAGGGATTTATATGTAACTTTATTTTAGCTTGATTACACATGAAAAATCATGAGAAAAAAACTAAAATTTCACTGTAGTAGCACCTTCAACCTTTGCACGAATTTGCTTTCTTTTTGCTATAAGTGTTGGCTTTTGATCTCTTAAAAGCTCTACACACTTCCAACATATATATAGTGCTCCCTTAATTGACCATTTTGCCCTTCAACTTACTCAAAACCTTTAATTTGCCATAAGTTCAAATGGATGGATTTAATTGGTTGCTTTGTAACTATCTAGTTAGAATAGTCAAAGGAACTAACTAAAATTCCCAACTTGGCAATCCATGAGATTGCTTCTAATTAGTCCATTTTTTAATATATAGATTGTATTTCTCAACAAAGACTTGTTCCATACATAACCCTTAAATGGAAATTCATGTAGTAAATTAGAAATTTCTTTTTCAAGCCAATCGAGAAATATTCTAAAAACTATTCTAGGGTCGTCCGAAGCTTCGACCGTGTGTGAAATTACCAAATTGGGTTTAATATCTCTCACGTGCACCATAACAAAAATATGTCTAATAGGGTTAAAATCGGGTAACCCTACGGTGCCTTCATTACTCTATACCGAAATCTAGGTGCCAATACTACTAATAGGGATTGGATATTACATAGTGTGAAAACTAAATAAGTCCATTTATGGGATTAAACAGGTTCCTCGAAGCTAGAATCTTCATGTTAATAATCTATTGAGAGTGGTTGGCTTTATCAATGAGGAAGTGTGCGTTTATAAAAATACTAGTGAGAGCATAACTGTGGTTTTGACACTCTGTGTCAACGATATACATTATAAAAAATGACATTGATGTGCGGAAATCTATAAAAATTTATTTGAGTAAGAATTTCTCTATGAAGAATTTAGAAAATGCTTCTTTTATACTAGTATAACACTTTATAGAGGTAGAGTTTGGAGGCTGTAGCTCCTTCAGTCCTCATATATAGATAATGTCTTAAAAATGTATATTTTAGTAATTATATTACAGTTAATATACCTTTCTAATATGGCATTTGTCTTTTCTAAGAGGATGTGCTCTCAAAAGAAAGATGAAAAGGTTAGAATATCTAGCCTATCTTATGCATTAGTTGTTAAAAGCATAATGTATGTCATATTATAAAATAGACTTAACATCAACATGGCTATAAGTGTTGCAAGCTGTTATCAATTTGATCCAAGTAACGACCATGGGATGGCTGTGAAACATATCATAAAATAAATTAAGGCTACGAAGGATAAGTTTTTTATATATGAAGAAACTAACATATAAGTGTGAGGATTCACTTATTTTGACTTATAGTCTTATCCAGATGATAAAAAGTCTACTTTTAATTTAGTGTTTCTTTTCAATAGCCTCATTATTAGTTGAAAGAGTGCCAAATAGGGATATACAGTTGATTCTATCATAAAGGCATATATTATGGCCTTAGAAGCAACAAAGAAAATAGTGTAGACATGCATATCCATCGTAAAGCTGGGATTTGTTTAGAGTGCAATGGATTTCATTCCATTATAATGTGATAATATCGATGCAATATCTTAAGTAAAAAAACCCAGTGCACAGTAGTAATCTAAGCATGTAGAGCGATAGCACCATATAATAAGAAAGATTTTATCCAAATAAGATATTGTAGTTTGTAAAGTGTAAATTGTTGAAAATATAGCATATCTACTTACTAAGGCCTTAATTTTTAAGGGGTTTGTGAAACACGTAGAGTCGATGGATATTAGATATGATTCTAAATGGCATTAGAGTAAGTGGGAGTTGTTGGAGTGAGTGCTCGAGTGTCATTCTATTTTTATATGAGTTTTGTAAATATTTATATAATGCACATTTTTATAAATTATTTTCCATTTTAATATGATATTAATCTTCTTGTTTTATATATATAATAGATCTGAAGGTGTTTAGATCAGATTAAGAGTTAGCATTTATAAAGGGTTAGAACTTTATATGAATTAGGACAAAAACTCGAGAATAGTTAATACAATGATGTAGTTGCAAATAGCATTAAGAAATGTCACTATATAGCATCTTCTCAAAATTGTTCATGGTCATTAGTTTACCGACACGGTTCAATTAGTAAACCATAAAGACCGATGCATATTTGTATTTGGATTATTCAGACAATTAGTTTTAGTAAACTATGAGCTAACTGGAAGCTTATATAAGTATGTGGGTATTAAGTTAAGACTAGACACACCAGAAAGACATCAATAGACATTCTTAATAGCCATCCATGGATATTTTTTATGAGTCGAGTAGTATTTGTTATTCTTTGACCAAATCACCATGATAACATTGTGAGTGATCCATCATACTTTAATTCAATATGTGTTATAAACCTTTTTATAGTCCGATCATTGGGTGTTATTGGGTATGGTCTCAATGCTTCGATTTTGTATTTTTGAAAGTCTTTTGGCTAAAAGTATATGCCTTTAAAAGAGTTTTCATAAGGTAAAATAGTATTGCAAAAGAGTTTACTGATAGTATTTGTCAAAATATAAACCTAAAGATAAGTTCATGGTCTAGCAGATAAAGACTTGACGATATAGATCTATATTTCTCATATTCTATGATATAAGTGATATAGGAATTATACAAATATGTGCAACTTTAATTTGTATGGTTTAGTGCATCGTCTTGTAGAGGCCATGATTTGTAGGTGGAAAGAGTTTACAGACTAATGGAAATATTCCATTTAACAAACGGGTATGACTTTAGAGACAAAATAAGAAATGTACTCATAGAGCACTAGGGTAACAATTGGTCATATGATGACTATATGGATTTATATTAATAATATTACAAGATAATTATTATTTTTATTAAAAGGTTTTAGGGTCACAGAATTTGATATGAGATATTTCTTTCAGAATAGCAGAGTTTAATTTTACCAATGTGTCGGGAAGGATAAATATCAAATTCTAAGTATTAAAACTCAACACGTATCATGGCCAAGTAAACCACTCAGCTTATCTAGTGACATTATTTATTGACCTTTTGTAAACATAATTAACAATGCATGGTATAAAGATAACATTAAAGGCATTAAGTTGGTGGCTTAAGAAAGTGGCAACACATGTCCTACTAACTTTTTCAAAATGATGACATGAATGGATGCTTAATGGTTAAGATATTACATGGTTCAATGACAACATAAAAGCATTTGAGAAGTGGCTTAAGGCATGTGCGGCACTTATCCCATTAAGTTAGTCAAATCATGCATGCTTAAGGGTTAGGCATAGCTTGGAAAAATAAGTTACCTGAGATGAAGGCTTAAGAGTTATGACATCTTTTATGTAAAGATCTTATTCTTGGAATGCATATGATTTAAGCAAGAATTTGAACAAAGGATACAAATTAGAGAAAACTATCATTCCTACGTTAGAATCACCTCTACTGACTTAGAAATATTCTAAAGAAAACTTCATTACAAGGATAATTAGTTGTAGAGTTCAACCACACAATAGTATATAAAACCGAGAAACTAGCTACACATGGTGGATTTCAATTATAGTTTATGTATAATTGTTATAAAATTGATTGTATGAGATACATGGGATTAAATATTTATTAACGAAAGTGTATAGGAAGTTTGGAAAGTGCCATGCAAAATGCTTTTTAAATGTTTCACTTCCACAATGTGGTATGAAAAGCTTCCTACATATATTCTATTTTGCTTTTGTTTATCTCCTTCAGATTAGTTGTGTTTCGACCTTGGCATCCTTTTGCTTTAAATATAATAGTGAGTAGTTATTTTTAGTTAAAATATTCTCATAAACGATGTTATTGAAGTTTCTAAGATAGGAACCTCCAGTTGTAATTATCCAAAGTGCCTTTGCTCTCCTCCTTCTAATTAACCAAACTGCCTTGTCCTTCTACAGAATAAAACACTCTGACACTCAAGTTAGTTCGTGGAAACAAATAAATATTTTTTGTGTAGGATGAAATGTACAAAAGAGTAATAATAATCCTTAGTTGATCTCAAATATATGAATCTCAAGATGAATGAACAATAATGATGATTATGATCCTTTCATTGGATGATCAATAATTTTATAAGGAATGAGTTTAATTCCCACACAAAGTATATTAACGTGGTCTTTTAATTCAATTAAAAAGGGCATGAGTTCATTTTAGACACCTTTTCTACTACTCTCATTTCTTGGAGAATTTTAAAAGAAACCAACCTTTTTAATGGTTAAGTTTGTCTTATAGTTCAAATCAGATGAAACGTAGTGGTTTTGATCCCTTCCCATCTTCTTACAATATCCAGGATTCGCCTTATGGTAGTTGTGGGTCAAAGCAATGGGTACTTTCTTGTTACAAACAAAATTTAGAGGGTTATCAAACTCTTCCCCTATGGCAATGAGTGAGTGTGTTTTGTTGGTTTTACTTATGAAGGCATAGTTTTAGCTACTGGCATTATAATGATTAAGCCTGACCAAGATGAATGAACAATAATGATGATTATAATCCTTTCATTGGATGATCAATAATTTTATAAGGAATGAGTTTAATTCCCACACAAAGTATATTAACATGGTCTTTTAATTCAATTAAAAAGGGCATGAGTTCATTTTAGACACCTTTTCTACTACTCTCATTTCTTGGAGAATTTTAAAAGAAACCAACCTTTTTAATGGTTAAGTTTGTCTTATAGTTTAAATCAGATGAAACATAGTGGTTTTGATCCCTTCCCATCTTCTTACAATATCCAGGATTCGCCTTATGGTAGTTGTGGGTCAAAGAAATGGGTACTTTCTTGTTACAAACAAAATTTAGAGGGTTATCAAACTCTTCCCCTATGGCAATGAGTGAGTGTGTTTTGTTGGTTTTACTTATGAAGGCATAGTTTTAGCTACTGGCATTATAATGATTAAGCCTGACCAAGATGAATGAAAAATAATGATGATTATGATCCTTTCATTGGATGATCAATAATTTTATAAGGAATGAGTTTAATTCCCACACAAAGTATATTAACGTGGTCTTTTAATTCAATTAAAAAGGGCATGAGTTCATTTTAGACACCTTTTCTACTACTCTCATTTCTTGAAGAATTTTAAAAGAAACCAAACTTTTTAATGGTTAAGTTTGTCTTATAGTTCAAATCAGCTGAAACGTAGTGGTTTTGATCCCTTCCCATCTTCTTACAATATCCAGGATTCGCCTTATGGTAGTTGTGGGTCAAAAAAATGGGTACTTTCTTGTTACAAACAAAATTTAGAGGGTTATCAAACTCTTCCCCTATGGCAATGAGTGAGTGTGTTTTGTTGGTTTTACTTATGAAGGCATAGTTTTAGCTACTGGCATTATAATGATTAAGCCTGACCAAGAATTAAGCCAACAATTATGAACGAGACCAATTTAAGTTTAAAGATGTAATGTTGCATATTACTTTTATTTTGAAACTGAATAGTTTATTAATATATCACATATTATCTTTTTGAGTGAGAGTTCTTATTTATTAAAATCTTAAGAAAATAAACAAATTGAACAATAATTGTGCGTAATAGACTAAACTTATGATGATTTACTATTTAAAAGGATGATGATTATAAACTTTGATAACTTTTTAAATCCAATTCTTATTTTAAATATTTGAGCCCGAGCTCAATCTGCTAAGGTAGCTTATTTTTGGCCAATTTGCTCATGGAGAAGTATGTGATTGGGCCCCTCTGGATGGGCCAAGCGTCACTAAACTTTACCCCAACATTTAGTACATTTGGCTAAATGATTATTATTTCAGTATGTTAAATGAATTAGGCTGAACTACTAATATTTTTTCCTTACTTTCAATGTTTGGACCAATTACAATAAATGTCATATATTAATAGAACATACATATTAAATTTTATGAATCAATTTATTTTATGCAATATATAAGTTGTTATAATAATTGCATTATGTAACCAAATATAAAGGTGGTTGAGTTGGTCTAAGAAACCCATGACAAGTTATTTTTTATTTTTGTAATAATTCCCATTAAACCAAATTGAAGAACCGAACCGGTTTAGTCCAATTTAGTTTCGGTTCTTGGGTTACAAACCAATCGGTTCCAACTCTTTAGAATTGACTGGATTGGGTTTGGTTTAACTCGAACCCTAAATTGAGCTGAACTCGATATTTTCCCAACCCTAATTTACAGTAACAAAAAAAAATAGATTTAAGGATTTTTTATTATATATTTTTATTAAAAATATATTTAATAAAAATATATTATTAAAGTATGTCCCAGTTAATATTAATTATAAAATAAAAATTAATACATTATTTAATATATTAATCCTTTCACCGCCCCATTAATAATTCGTGATAAACCTTTTTCTCATGCTACACCCTATTTTCATAAAATTATTCCATCTCCACTCTATTGGAGTGGGTCCCATGGGTCTCCATCCGGTATTTTGCAATCCTTATTAATAACTCGTTGAATTTGCGGGAAGCATCGTTCTTCTACAATGAAATTACTTTCTTGTCCTCAATAACTCCATCATTTGTAGCTAAACTTCCTATATGAAATGAAACACCAGTTACAACAATCTGTAAAGCCTGAGCAACTTCGAGCAGGACCCCAACTTCTTCAAGACATGCCGCCCGAATTTGGAATCCAATGGATACTTTGCTCCACTATCAACTGGTGGTACGAACCTGATCGATAAAGCGCATTTTGGATGCCACTTTCTGATCTTGTCAACTTCCTGTATGGAATCAAACGCTGTTAAGTGCACACCAACACTTATCGCGTACTTAATGTGAGACACTGCCTTACACTGATGAGCATAAATTATACGATCTGGAAAAACACCAAGTACCAGAACAGCTTCAATCTTCACCGGATTCGCACAGTCAAAGATGGAGCCGAGAGTCGCAAGTGCTTTAAGAAGAGCTGGCTCAGAATTGCATTTGATGGCATAGTGTTGATGAATTATAGGAAGGTCACTTTTTATAGAGGGAAATAAGTTTAGCCAAAGTGATTGATTGATTTTGAGTTGTCTCATGGCTTGATTGACTTGGCTGATTGTGTGGTTGCTTATCATTACAATGAAAAGTCATACCAAATTTTTAATACATAGAATCATTAGATCCGTACACTTGCCAATTGTTAAAACAAAAATTTCCAAAAATTCTAGTAGAATTTGCATTTACTTTTTCTAGATTAAGCTAAATTTTGAGGATACATATCCTCTACAAGAAGATCTTCAATATGTGTAGGACGAGAAGCCACCCAAACTACATTTTAAGAACAAACTAAAGCAAATCTAGCCATCTTATGAGCCACCCAATTTGTAGTACATGGCGAGAATAAAACTCTAGAATCTTGAAAGCAGTTTCAAGCCACAGAGATATCTTGCAAAACCAAGACAATCTCAGACCTCGACTCCGTTTTGGAAATCAGATCATTCACTACGGATGCTGAATCTGATTCGATCTCAACCATTGACAAACCAATCTCACTTAAGCAATAAAGACCAAACTTGATTGCTAAAACCTCAGCAATGAGAACAAGAAAAAGATATGGCAGCTTTGAAACACCAGATACTAACACCTTGTCACAGTTGTCACGACAGATAAATTCCAATCTCGTTGCTTGATTCTTATTGTCGAGCGCAGCATTTGTGTTGAGCTTAGCACACTCAGAAATAGGTGGACGGCAATGGGAAGTAGAATGTTGCTATACCTTTTGATTGTGAGAGCTAGCCTGATGATGTTCTACCAAAAAATCTCGAGCCCAATAGAGAAAGAATCTGGGTCCAGAGTACCATGCTGGTGTAGCCTTCCATTCCTACTGTACCATAGACGACACAAAACAACTGGCACCAGCTTCAAATTAGTCAGAGATAGTTGAGTCATACATGAGATAAAATAATTCCTGTATAGATGTACAATGAATAAAAGAAAAACCCTCTCTGAATTCAAAACATTACTGTGTCAACACCCTTTCCATACAAGAGGCAAACTTCATCAACAAGTACATGGTGCCTCCCCAAGTTTGACATTGTTGTAGCCATTTATGGGTGGCTTTCCACACAAAATGCCTAATTTTAGGGGGTGGACAATTTCAAAAATTTCCCCCACCAAACTTGCATAATATACTGGTTCGAACTATTATCATGGTTATGCAAATGCTTTTCAAGCCAATAACACAATTTCACATTATAATTATTGTGCTTGTTAAAGTGCCACTGCATAGAATCTTGGCTAGGACATTTGTGCTCTACCAAAGGAATACTAAGAATGGATTATCTGAAAACGTTTTCTAAATGAGATTGACACCCCATCCCCTAATAGTTATCATCAAGTCAGCAACTCTCGTGTGCCCGGATACCTTATGTGGGTAGGATGGCTTAAAAGTGTAAGGTCTAGGCTGCCACTTGTCAAGATTCACCGAAATAAAAGTGTCATTGCCAACTCGCCAACAGGATCCTAATAGAATGGATTCACAAACCCAAAGAATCATGACAAGTACATGATTCATGACATGAAACGACCCGCCCTATAATATTTTAAAAAATTTTGGATGGATCTCAAATACTATCTTGTAAACCTTTTACATTTTTATTATGTAAAGAATTCTATTGGAATCTCGGCAGAGTTACCTCATACTTTTCGAACATACTCCAACCTCCGACTCAAAAAAATTAATACTTCTATACTTTTCTTGCATGCACCCATACTTCTAAACTTCTCATCTATTATCCATAGCACACAATCATCATTAATTGTATCTATGTAACCTATTCATATATAACATTCTAAGAATCTAAGGAAACATTAACATCATTTATAGCATCAAATGTCCATAAAGTATAATACATTTGTGAAACAAATACTCTCTTACAATCCAAAATAACAAGTAGAAATTCTAGGATCTTGAACTCTATTAAATGAAAACCCTACAAATGTACCAACTCAAAAAAAAACAAAAACAAAATCATCCTATCACTAGGCTTATCTTTCAATAGTAACTCCACCAAGCTGATTAATTTTTTGCAATCTCTTGAAGAGGGAAAAAATATAATGAAAATATGGTAAGTTGATTGACTCAGTGAGTGAACGCTGTT
Source organism: Ailanthus altissimus (assembly GCA_946807835.1). NCBI lineage: Eukaryota > Viridiplantae > Streptophyta > Magnoliopsida > Sapindales > Simaroubaceae > Ailanthus > Ailanthus altissimus. The sequence goes on along the minus strand of OX327690.1, from coordinate 1,050,205 downwards.
TAAAAATTAAAATAGTCTTTAAAGCATCTCATAAACATATAAATAACATTTCTCTTACTATTTATTATGAAAAACAAATAAGGTGCATAAAATGATCTTTACTTAAAATATATAAAATTATTGTGTAAAATTGCTTACCATAGGAAAAGCATTTCCCAATCTCCGAACACAAGTAATAGCTAAATCATGAATAATATAAATTATCATAAAATTATGTACTCAAGTATAAGTATTTGAAATTTGCTATTATATCTTTGGTTAGCTAAGCATGATCAAATACATTTGGTATTTAAAATATTATATACTATTATTTATACAAACAAAATCACTCTAAACTAGTACTTAGGGGGAAACCTCGTTATACCCGAAATATCCCTCAGGCAGAACATTGTACGTACTCACCTTATACCTCATGTCATATCCTCGTCGTACACATACATATAGCAAATTGACTCCCAAAGAGTAAAGCGCTCATACACACGGCTCAAAATCGATGTGTGTGTATAGACGGGCTCCAAAGGCCTAAATCTTATATCTAAAAGGGAGAGGATACAACCTAATAGTTTCAAAACCATATATATTATACAACATATATATATTTACAACATTTCATTAAATCATATCTCATACTCTTTGAATCTCAAACCACTTAAAGAAACATCATTGCTAATACATGAAAAACGCTATCAGAAGTGTAAGCATATTGTGAGCCAAAATCATAATATAGATATTTTCTCCTGCATATAAAATAAGTCATTTCTGACAGAACTCGACCCAGAATCCTACAACGTGGACCTAGGTAGACCCTGTCTGGCACCCCAACGGAATGCTTCCTAAAGTTCGCTATCAACCTTGGGAAATTCCATGAGGCAAACTCTAAAATGTTTCTTAATTTCCTTTAGATATATTCTTATAAACATGGAAAATTTATTTTATTTTATTTTCTAAAATTCCTGGATTAAAACGGACAGAGTTTCCCTTATATTTTCTAAAAATCTATATTTCATAAACCTGCAGAAAATACACTTCAAATATTTCTCACATCTCTTAGCTGTAAAGGGGACCTCCCGTCCCTACCCAAATCAATCAACATATGCATTATTGATCATACTCCAACAGACATTTATAGCAGGAAAACCAACCATTTCAAAAAGGCATAAATATGTATCTTAGTTCCAAAATTTGTTATGCATGATATACAACGCAAAACTAAATATGATACATGTATATGCACTAAATATATACATATAACTCTGTACATACATAGGAGATCGTCGTAAGGTTGGCCTACTACTGATCTATAGGAGAAATTGTAGGTTGAACGCTGCTGACTGTACCTAGAAAAAAATAGAAACACCAAAAACAAAGGGTGAGTTGATAAACTCAATGAGTGGGTGTGAAATCTGAATAATTGTGAAAACATACTGAAAGTTATAAAAAGTACTAAAAACTGTTCTTAATCGTTTCTAAATCTTGAATACTGGTAAAACTCTACCGAGCAGTTTTTTTTATTTAAAATTTTTAAAACTTAATAGGCTACTGCTAAAATCTGTAAACATTATTAACAAACATTTTCATTTTCTAAAAAAAATTACATATCTCATACAATTGTCTAAAATTTTCGCTCGGTTTTAGTCTGTCTGAAAATCACCAATGGCGACACTAATGCTGGACCCACTCGTCGACGTAGCCGACAAAATGAGTCGGTCATAAGGCGGTCTCCGCTAGTAACAACCACTATGACCAATCTGATAAACTGATATATCTGAGACATCTCACTGTCTATATGGCAGAATATACATCGCAGACATATAGTGAGACAACACCCCGTAGCATAAGCGACTCACAGACTCAACAACCCGACTCCCCGGAGTTAGCAGTACTCAACCTAACTGACTGACCTGCCCACGCATACAGGGTGCACCGGCCGGGTCTATACCATCCCCACAGGGATCTGAATCTGATAGCTAATAACTGATAAATGGGTTACCAATGGCCTTTGAAAATTGATAATATTCTAAAAACTGTTTCTTACTGCTGAAAAATAAATCTCTAAACTGTAGAAAATATTAAACTGTAATTCTAAAACTTTTACGGAATTTTCAAATGATAAAATTTCAATTCTCATTATTTCAGAAATATCAAATAAAATATCACTATGCTTTCTTTAATTCTTAAAAAATCACGTAACTTGAGTAAATTACCTGAAACAACAACATTTAAATTAGAAAACACATAAAATACTGATAATTTAAAATAAATTGAATTTAATTTCTTTTAATTGCTTTTCCCACTCACAATTGTCCTTCGCTAAAGTTTCTTTTTCGGGTTTTTCCTTTCACCGGTTTCGCTCTTCAACACCTACGAAGTATAAATTACTCTTTAGCCCCCCTAAAAAATGATAAAATTACCAAAATACCCCTAGTACACATTTTCGGCTACCACCCAAAATTTCTTTCTAAATTTACAATCTTCCCCTAACAATCTCAATTTATGCACAAAGTACCATTTTTTTGTCAAAGGGGTCCATAATCCCTTATAATTTATTTGGACATAATTACCCCTAATCTTTATCATAAATGACCATTATGTCCCATATTCTAACTTTGATTTTCACCCATCAAAACTCATCTTAAGGGTCCTAGAATTCATTCTTAACCCTCAAATTTAGCTAATTGCACTTGTACCACTAAAAACCCTAAAATGGCCAAAATGACCCAAATGGGATTTTTACCATTTTTCAAATTTCTTCTTACCTATGGCCTTATCTACCCCCTAAATTCATTCTAATGCCCTAATTTATTCAATTGAAGTTCAATCATACAAAACCCCTAATTTACTATTCTAGGGTTTGGAATTCTCACCTTTTTAAAGCAAATTACCCTTAATCCACCATTGAATCTTGCTTAGGCACTTAGAAACAACTTGAATTTGGTGTGGATTCCTTGATTTGGCTTAAAACCTTCATGGGTATCACTGTTCATCTCCTTCTCCTCTTCATTTTCGAAATTCTCTCTTTCTCTCTCTTTGTTTTCTTATTTGTTTTCTTTTTTCTTAACAATTATTGAAAAAAAAACACTTGGCCTTTATATATAAACCACAAAATTGCATAATGGCTCTCCAAGATATAACTAATTGCCATTTAGTCCTCCAATTAAAAAGCATTTGATTGGTGGCCAATAATTTAATAAATATTACTAATAACTAATAAAATATAATATAATAGACTAATATATGCAATTGTCCTAATTTGATTGATCCAAATGTCTTAAAATACACATACTTATCCAACAAAAATAGCTTGCTTAGGGTGTGATGCTTACACAAAAAATTATTGGCATAAATATTGAATGTTTACTACTTAGTCAACCGAAAAATTCTAAAAATATTCAGTGAGCATCCAACGCCCAAATTGACTACGAAATTTTCCAATTGGGTCTATTACGGCTCACGTAAATACTTAAAAAAAATTATTCCAAGAAGGGTTGAAATTTGAAACTTCTTCGGTTCCCTAATTGTTAAATACCAAAATTTTAGGTATTTAACTATTCATGAAAACTGGGCATTACAATTTCATCAAATAAAGCATCATTAAAAATAAATGACCATCAAAGAAAAATATACTTAAAAAGGAACCATGCTCATCATACTTTAAAATATATTTTTCTAAAATCATTAAGTAGAAATCATAAAAATAGCTTAAGTATCCCCTGACTAAATTCCTTGAGGTAGATTCTGCATTCATTGACCCAAATCATAAAGCCTATCTCCCTAGAGTCCTAAAATGATGATAATTAATAATTTAAACTCATAAAATTATATAAACCTCAAATTGGATCATAGTTAATCTAAAATGGAGTTTTTTCAAAACCTTTAGATTTCAACCAAGAGCACCTAACCAATTTTTCTCATGCATCAAACAATATCCATTCACCATAAAATCAAAATTTATTGCTCTTGAGACATAAATTATCATCAAATCAAGTAAATCAAATTTTATCCCCTTTAAAATCCAAGTCCTTCACTTGATCAAATAAAAATATTCTATTGAGCAGTATTTAGTATCCAAATTTTATAAAATTATATGCTTGTTAAAAAATTATGAAAATACCTCAAATTTACTCATGGCACATATCCTAGTGCATAAAAAATTATTCAAGGCTTAATTCACACAAATAATATTTTAAAAGGAATTCATTCTAAAGCTTTCAGAATCTGTCAACTAAAATCTTGCACTAGGACTACTAACTTAAAAACATTATAACAATTCGAAACTAAGGCTTTAAATTACAAATTTTGGATATGATATACTAGAGATATTCAATTATTAGTTTCCAAAAGGCCATAATTTTCTAAGATTATTTAATATATCAAACTTAGTTGGACATTTGATCCTACTATAGAAACATGAGATTCTCATAAATTTCATAGTCATTTTAAGAAAATCACTAAAAATCATACTTATTGAATTTTTAAATGATTCAAAGATCTAAATGCCCATAAACATGTCTAATTTAACCATTAGAATTTCAGAGCTAAAATCATAGTACACAAATTAATAAAATGTTTGAACCTAGTATTGTTAAGAGAAAACTTGTAGTTTATTTATGATTCCTTCTCTTATCCCTACAATCATTGCCAACTCCAAGTATATATCATGAAATCCTCATCAAACTCTCAAATAAATATGTTTCCAGAAATTGAAACCTAAAAAAATCACAAAACTAATACAAAGAATTTGGGAAAAGGGTTGATTTTGTTTTTCTTGTGGCAGCCAAGAATGATGATTTGGGAGAATATACTCCAATTCTTCTTCTTTTCGTCTTCCCTCTCTCTCTTATCTCATTTCTCCATAGTTGTGACAGCCAAGAACAAAGATTTAGGAGAATGGGGTTAATTTTATATTGAAAATTTTCATTTGACACATTTATTTACTGTATATTATCAATTAAACCCAAGATTTATCCTTTTCTCAAATTTACCCCTAATCTTTTCATAATATTTTAATTTGGTCCTTAAAATAAACTTGAAAATCTTACAAATCAGTCCAACAGCAAAATTAAATCATAATCTATAAATATATAACATCTACCCTAAAGTACAAACACGAAATTTTCTCACTTGCTATGATTTTATGATCACTACCACTCTATTTCTTTAAAATAAAAGTTGTAATGGTTATTTTAGTTCTTCCCCATTATAAATATTTAGTCCTCAAAATTTTTAAAATTATTAAGAATTTGAACCCAATATAGGCCAAACTCTAGAGTATTCAAAATTGCATAAGTTTTCCTCTTCTCAAATTTAAGTTATCCTTAGTAAAACCTTAAATGCTCTCATCATAAATCTAGAATTGTCATACTTATAAATAAGTTTTAGCGAGAATAAAATATTCAGATTATCTCTCCACTTTCTCTTCTCATTCTCTTAACTAGACGATCTTCCATATTAAAGTTTTCATTAAACATTTCCTCTTTTGATTATTAATGTCATATAAATACCCATTGTATGTCTTTCATTTTACTAGATCACCTAATAAATCCCTTTAACCATATCACACTTAACATTTTTTCAAATCATATTAGCTACAATAATATCAAATCAAGTCTTTCATAAAAATAAACCACTATAAGGGCAGAACCTATAGAGTTCGAAATTAAAACACTCAACTTCATCTTTCCTTTGATTTTATCTTGACTCTTATTTATTTATCATCATCATATTTATTTGTTCAATATTTAACAAATATCAAAACACTTTAACCCAAAATGTATTCACCAAAGAACCAATCTAGATGTATAACCCATATTAGTCCTTAAAAATAGATCTTAGTTTAATAAGGATATCTATTTGTTCTACATAGTGTGGTAAAAATATTCTTAACTTACGAAAATTTCAACAAAAAAAAAAAATCAATTAAATTATTTGATCAAGTTACATAAACTTTCCTTAAAAACAACATTTCCCAATAAACTTTACATAAAATAATAATGTATTTTCAATCTTGTTAGATGTAATGGTTGAGCCATTAAATACAATTTCTAACGCTGGCACTAAGCATGCTTAAAAGCAAAAGAATGTTGAATGAATTTTGGGCCGAAGTTGTAGCAATTGTCATGTACTTATTAAATCAATCTCTAACAAGACGTGTGGGGAAAGACGCTGTAAGTATAATATCCAATCCCTATTAGTAGTATTGGCGCCTAGATTTCGGTATAGAACAAATAAGACACCGTAGGGTTACTCGATCTTAACCCTATTAGAAATATTCCCTTTATAGTGCACGTGAGAGATATTAGACCTAATTTGATAATTTCACACTCGATCGGTGCGCCGGACGACCCTAGAATATTTTTAGAATTTTTCTCTATTGGCTTGGAAAAGCAAATTCTAATTTACTACATACATTTCTATTTAAGGGTGATGTATGGAACAAGCCGTTGTTGAGAAACATAATCCATATATTAGAGAATGGATCAATTAGAAGAAATCTCATGGATTGCCAAGTTGGAAGTTCTAGATAGTTCTTTGAACTATTCTAACTAGATAGTTAGAAATGAACTAATTACATAATTAGTTTTTAACTAATGGAAAACTAGAAGTTTTAAGTAAGTTGAAGGGCAAAATGGTAAATTGATGGAGCACTATATATATGTTAGAAGTGTGTAGAAATTTGAAGAGAGATCAAAACCAACACTAAGCCAAAAAAAGAGAGAAATTCGAGCTTCAGAGGGGGGTGCTGTTACAGTGACTATTCAAGTTTTTTTCCATGAATTTGCGTGTGTAATCAAGCCAAAATAAGGTTACAAACCAATCCCTAAGCTCAGTTGAAGTCTCTATTAGTAGAAATTCAAGAAAAAGAGGTAAGAAAAGCATCTTTTATGAGTTTGAGTGGTGTTTTGATTGAATTGTTGTGTGTAAATGGTGCATATTGTGAATTGAATGTATATGGTTGGTGGAAAAACCAAAAATGAAGAAAATAGGACATAATTGTCCATGTTGGAAAGGTGAAGGGCAATTATGTCCAACCAAGTTATAAGGTGTTCAATAATTTTCAGGGCACCTGATGGTGAGTTAGTTTCAATTATGGCTCCGTAACTAAAATCGGGAAGTAGTTTACATCCGGGCTTTGTATGCCGATTAGGGCATTTAGTAGTTAAATGAGATTCTAGTATTCGATTTGGTTTTAAATGTCATTTATGGCACGTAGGTGAAGATAACCGAGAGCGTTAACGGGAGCAGAAATCGGGAGCGAAATTGAGCGCTGAGCGGTTGTGAGTGGAAATCTGCCATTTCTTTTACTTTTCGGTTATTATGTTTTTGCACAATGACTATATATGTTTTATGAGCGTTCGATGTATAAACATGATTTATGATCTTGATATATATCTATAGACATGCTTTTACATGTTCGGGTTGAGAAACAGTTTTAAACTTTTTGCATCCGTTTTAAAGGCCATTGGTACCCTCAGATTATAGTGGTGATGATTGTATTAGACCCGACCGGTATATCCCGTGCATATGGGCAGGTCTTGGGGGTGTGTAACTAACTCCGAGAAGTCGGGATGTCGAGTCATGTGAGTCGCTCTATGTGTACGGGATATTGTCTAGCTATATGCATGCGATGTAGAATTCCGCTGCATAGCCAGTGAGATGTCTTGAGATGTCACTGTAGGTGCTGCTAGTCGAGGTACCCCATGACCTACTCATGTATGCGGTGCTAGTTGAGTCGCTGCGTGGGTATAGAGCTTTAGGGTTACCATTGGTACAGTTTAAAAAGAAAATGGCCGATCGAGAATTTTACTAGTTTTCGATTTACTGATAGCATTTATGCATTTATATGCACATAGCAGTTATTATGTTATACAGATTCTGAATATAGTTTTTCAAAGATGTAGATAAAACCCGCTCGGCAAGATTTCATTAGCATATGATATTAGAAATCGTTTTACAGTTTTGCATCCATTTTAGAAGCATAATTTCTGCATGTACTTTAGAAATTGCTATCTTTGTATAATGTTCTTGTAATTGAAATCTCATTTACACTCACTGAGCTCCTTTAGCTCATCTGTTTTATATTTTATGTTTTTAAATCCCTTTCCCAGGTGCAGGTCTCGGTATGCAAGCTGCTGATTCTCCTGTTGCCGAGTAGTGGGCCGAATCCGAAGATCATTTTTGTGCATGTAAATGTGCTAAATAGCACTCTTTACTTTATGCATAGTACTAGTAGACATGTAGATTTGTATGTATGTTTCAAACCAACAAGAAAATATTTTGAGATTTTGATGATCATCTTTACTTTTCATGAGTATGCTCATTTTGTGATTTAAATGAAACTTTTGAGTTGTGTTGGATTTGATTTGGAAAGGACCGGAGGTCCGAATTGGTATTATTGAGATGTGTTGGAATTAGAAGTGAAATTTCTTTGCAGGTTTATATGGATTTTTTGAAAAACAGGGGAAACTCTGTCCGTTTATTTTTAAATTTAAGATGTCATTTTTATGTATATTACTAGACCTTCTTAGTAGTAACAAGAATTGAAAAGGGGTTCGCCTCGCGAAATTTTTCAACATACCCAGTTAGGTTCGAAGGAACTTCCGTCGGGGTGCCCGGCAGGGCCGCTGGGATCTATAGTAGAGGGTCGAGGGTCAGGTCCTGTCAGTAAGAAGCTTGGAGTGGGAGAAAGCCTAATGTATTTCATCTAAAGGTTTTTGGAAGTATAACATATGTGCATGTATCAGACGAGAAAAGAACTAAGCTTGATGATAAAAGCGAAAAGTTCGTGACAATAACTTCAAAGGTTATACGTTGTACAATCCAAGAACCAGTAAGATTGTGATAAGTTGAGATGTAAAATTTGATGAAGAAAATAATTGGGATTAAAGTTCTAATATAGATAACTTCACCTTTCCATACGTTGCAAAAGAAAATAAGTCAGGGTAATGGAGTAAGCAATAGATGAATGAGAAGAAACAATTATCCTACCTACTTTTCTCATGATAAAAACTCATGAAGACTCATCTTTTTTATAATCAGCACCTTGGAGTTTAAATGAAAGGGTTATGCCACGCACAAAGAGCATACATAAACTTTATAAGGTAATTAAAAGGCTAGAAAACATGAACTTTAGGCGATAACTAAAAGACTATAAAATCTTACTCTCTTTTGCCTCTTCATTGACTGTAAACATTTGAATTTTGAAGAAGTTGTGAAAAACAAGAAGTAGAGATATACGATGGAAGAAGAAATCAAAGGCATCATGAAAAATGACATATAAGAACTTGCTACTCTTTCCAAAGACCACAAGGTTATTGGTGTCAAATGGGTGTATAAAAGAAAGAAGAATACCAATGGAGAAATTGAAAGATGCAAGATAAGACTAGTAGCAAAATTCTAAAGTCAAAGAGCAGGTATTAACTACAGCAACGTATATGCTCTCGTTGCTTTTATAAAAATTATAAGATTGATTATTTCTTTGACAGGACAACATAAGTGAAAGATTCATCAAATGGATGTAAAGTCTGCATTTCTAAATGAATTTCTTGAAGAAGAAATCTATATCTAACAACCATTGGGATATAAGGTCAAAAGACATGAAGATAAGGTCTTGAAGCTAAAGAAGGCTCTTTATAGATTGAAGCAAGCACCAAGAGCATGGAACAGTCGAATTGATAAGTATTTTTGAAATAATAGCTTCACCAAACGTCCTCACGAAAAATAGAGATATCTTGATCGTGTACTTGTACGTGGATGGCTTAATCTTTACAAGAAAGAATCCAAGCATGTTTGAAGAGTTTAAGAAAGTAATGGCTAAATAATTTGTGATGAACAATATTGGAATAATGTCATTTTATCTTTGGATTCAAGTAAGACGAAGGAAATATGTAATCTTTATCTCTTAATAAAACAAATGAAAGAAAATCTCAAGAAGTTCAAGATGGAGAATTACAAACCCATAAGCACATCGGTAGAGTGCGGACTTAAATTATTCACAAATGATAAAGAAGAATGTATGGATTCGAGACTCTTCAAGAGCATAGTTGACTTATTTTAAGTCTGCTAAGAGAATCCTTTGAAACATCAAAGGTACAATTGACTTTACAAGCTTTATTCTAATAATTGCAAGTTAGTTAGATATAGCAATAGTGAATTAAATGACATAAAGAGCATAATTGCAAGTTAGTTGGATATAGCAATAGTGAATTAGATGACATAAAGAGCACTACTGAATTTTTGTTCTTTATGGGAAACACTACATTTACATGGATATCAAAGAAACAACAAATTATTACACTATCCACCTATGAAGCTGAGTATATAGCTGTTACTTCTTCTATTTGTCATACAATTTGGCTGAGACATTTGCTAAAGGAGTTGGAAGAGCCATAAGAAAAACCAATTAAAATTTGTGTCGACAACAAGTTAGCTATGGTTTTAGCAAAAAATCTTATTTTCCATGATCAAAGTAAACACATCCATACACGCTATCGCTATATTAGGGAGTGTATCATAAGAAATGAGGTACAAAAAGAGTATATGAAGTCTTAAGATCAAGTTGCTGACATATTCACTAAGCCACTTAAATAAGAAGATTTTGTTGTCATGAAACAAGTTTAAAGGGGGTGTTGAGTAGTAAACTTGTTTTTGGTCCATTTAATGACCCAAAGACAAGCCCAAATTTCCTTAATCCAACCCATGGATTTGGAAACTTCTTAATTGCGTGAATGCATATTCAATATTTGCGAGTTGAACAATAAATAAGTTAGGTCAATGTGACACTTGTATAGTTTTAATTAAAAATGTTTTATGATTATGTTAGGTAAAGATGACACTTGTATGGTTTAGATTAAAGTGATTTGTATCACTTTGTGTGGGGTAGATTCATTAAGAACAAGTATAACTACCACTTTAGTTTCAAGTATAGGTAAGTGTGAAGAGTGTGAGAAGAAGTGTAGGAAGAAAAAAAAAGGAAGTAAAGCCTGCAAGAGTGTCCAAAATAGCTCATAGAGCTTTCTTTTGTGTGACAAAAGTTTGAGACCGTTTAAGAGTTTCATTTTAAGTGTTACTCCTTTTTGTAATATTTCTTGTGCTAACAAAACAAGTTCCTTCTTGTGAAGTTGAATTCTTCTCCAACACCTCGGCCATAATATTCTCGAGGACAATTATAGTTTGGGATTTTACATTAACTCAATGAAGGATTTATTCAACAATGCAAAATCAGGACCTTTGAAGAATACTTCGCTTACAAGTAAAAAATAATATAAAAGATCACACATAATATAGATAAAGAAACAATTACTATAAGACACAAGATACAGGTGGTTCAATGACAAACACTTACGTTTACGGTGGATCAAAAATCAAACTTCTTTTATTAACGATTTACAAAGAACTCTAGGTCATAAAGACCTACTAGATCACTCAGATCTCCCATATTACTTAGATATTACAATAAGAGATTAATCAAGGAATACAACAAATAACTCAACCTTCTCTCAAATGATCTATCATTACTTTCTTGCGTACTCAGTACTTAAGTAATCCTATGATAACATTCTCTCGTGCACTCAACACTCTAGTGTCTACCTAACTCTCTCTTTTCTCTTATATTTACATCTTTAATAATTGGTTATTGTAAGAGATTACAAGGGTTTATATAGGCATCAAAATATCTCTAGAAACTTTATCTCATGTTGAAATAGGAGTCAATGCAAAAGGAAAGTCCAAAATCGACTTAAACTAATTAAGTCATCTTAAAACAAAAATTGTTGAAACTGGGCGCCGCGATGCTGGCTTCTCAACGCCACAACACTCACACTTGGAGATTCATCTCCTCCTACTTGTACACCCCTCCTTGCTTCTGACTTTTCATTCTTGTCCCTTTTTTCATTTGTCTAACGTAATTCTTAATTACGTGTCAACTCCTCGTTAGTCTCCAATCATGTACAAATATAATTTTAAATTACTACAAATTTTAATATAATTAAACTAAGGAAATTAATAAATTAACAATAACCACCAGTTTCATGGGAATTTATTTCCCTTTTTCATCATAAATTTGCTTATCTTTGTTATCATAAATTTGCTTATTGTAAACAAAATTTGAGGTAGCATGGAAGACAATCTTTCTTCTATTAAATTTATTTTTCTTCGACAACTTAGAGTGTTATTATGACGTCAATTTGTGTCAAAAGAAGTTTGTATAAATGTCATACATATAATACAACTCATTTTGAAATGATAATTATAAATTACTATCTAAAATTTAAATTTTCTCAACATTTATGGGATAAATAACATTTTTCTTATATAAAAGATATGTCTGAGCACCTCTTAGATTTTCATTGTATATAATTTGAACTTCATGGCTGGAAAGATGTTATGACAGTACATTATTATCTGCTGTATTCTGCATGGGAATTGTTTGCTTATGATAATTCACTCTTCAATTATATATAATATATACTCTTTGTCTTTCTCTGCAGCTTTATCATAAATATACAACAAATTATGTTGCAGATTGTTTTGACATATCACATGGCAAAAAAAATAATAATAATAAGGCCAACGGAAATTATTTGGGAAATCTGCCACCAACATCTTTTCCACGTTCCTGAGTTCAGTTGACGAGATTTCCTGTAATAATAAAAATATTAGGTAGATTTATGATATAAAAATTCTACGTTGTTGATCAATAATGACCCCATCTTAAATACATTTTTAAAATCGGACACATCACATGGTAAAAATAATAAATTATGAGTAATATTATATTTATAAATAGTATTTTAAATTTTTTATTTTAAATTTAGCTGTTAAATAATTTTAAAAAGTTAAATATTAAATAATAAAATAGTATAAATTTTAAAATGACAAAAAACACGAGTCCTTTACAACATGTGATCAAGTAATTGCTAAATGCACTCCTCTTCGCCGTAAATCCAGTTGTGCGAACCCGGCGTGCAAAGGATTCAAGACATACAATACGACTGTGTTTGGACCAAGGTGTGATGCAGACGATAAGGTTTCTATGGGTCACCAGTTGCCGGAACTTAAGGTCAATGATTGGCTTGTCTTTTCTGATATGGATGCTTATATGGCTACTTAAGGGATCTAGTTTCAATGGATTCAACACTGCTGCCATTCCAACTTACCTTGTATGTTCCAATCTGAGCTGATGTATGTGACATACATTGTTTAAGGTGCCACTACCAAGAACGAGGGCCAGATTATGGTGCAACACAAAATTAGGAGTTTTAGTTTTATTTAAGTTATTTTATGTTTCTTATTTTAGTTGGAACCGTTTCTTTAGGTTTTTCGTATTTTAGTCATATTCTGCTATTTTAGTTAAGTTTGAATTTTGAGATTATTTATTTTATTCAAGTATGATTAGGGTTAGTCTATTACAAATAAAGTTGTAATCTCATTAATATTTTATAGTTCTAAATTATATTTTTTTTACCCTTTGTTATTTTCTTGTGGGATATTTTTTGAAATCTCATTTTTAAGCTGTTTGGGTCGGAACATATTGAAAATTTACACACCAACCCAAAGATTCAAATCCAAGAATGAATATCAACAAAACAGTTAAGGAGTAAAACTAAAATAAAACATCAATTATTTATGTATAGTAGTTTGGTTCTAAAATACCTCCATCTGCTTCCTATACTGATCAATATGCTTACCACTGCACTATATCTCAAAATTATACATTGATTAGAATTACAAATATTCTCTGACATACGTTCTCTCTATGATGATTCTCTCTCTAGATTGCTACTTTTTTTTTTTTTCTCTTTATGCCTTTCACTTGAATTGAAAAATGATGAAGAAGAATTGATGATTGAAGTAGTCTGCATTTAAGTCTTATATATAGTGCTTGGTTTCATGGCCTTTTTTTTTTTCATTTCTTCTACATTTTTTTGGATTTAGTTTTTAGTAAGCAAAAAGGAAAATATGACTTTGTTTCATATAAAGAGGGAAGAAGATGTTTTGCTGGATGTGAAATCATGTTATGATTGAAATAGAAGTCCAATTATGAAATTGATTTCTAAAATGCATAAAGATTAACAATATTTTACGTATCCACCTTTGGAGTGAACCTAACTATTCCGCGCCTCACAATTTTATGTTCTTTGCAATAATTATCAAACAATTTATTACAAAATTATATATCATTATCGGTCCTTACTATCTTTAATTTCTTGTCTAATTGTGTTTCAACAAGTGCTTTCCAACTTTTGAATTTATTAAAAGTTTCACCCTTAGATTTATGTAAGAAAATTCATACCTTTCTTGAGTAGTCATATACCGATAAAAAAAAAATACTTGTTGTTTCTATAAGTTGTTGAGTTGGTAGGTCCCAATATGTCAACATGAATATATTCTAAAATTATAGTTGCTCTGTTTATTTTTGATTTGAAACTCAACCTATGTTGTTTTTTAACAAAAATATAGCCCTATGATTTTATCAGTACCAATTATTTATTGATTGCCTAATTTTAGCTGTCCTATTTTACTAAAGTGCCCCAATATTTTATTCCAAAATTTAGCTTCCTCGTATACTTGATATAAAGTAGTTGTAGTGCTCCCAAGAATTGTTTCTCTTTCTAGAATATAAAGGCCATTTTATTTATATTGTTTCATCTAGGACTCTTAGAAAATCATATTTCTCTTGAGTTATGGACCACGCCTTACAATCTTCAAGATGCTAATAGTTTCATCATGCATTTTGATTGGTATAGTCCCAACTTCAATCACTTTGCATATTTGGTTATTATCTATCAACACTTTCCTATCTTCATATGGTTTATAGGTGTCAAACAATTCTCTATTTAAACTTATATGATGTGTAACTGAGTTTAGAACGCAATTATTTGTGTCATCAATTGTTACTGCAATGGCTTCTAAACTCTTATAATCTTCACCTACCACTATTGATTCTAGACGATCTAAACCCTTTTCTTTTAATTTTCAAATTTGTTCATAGTGGTTTCTCCTTAAGTGTGCCCTCTTTCCATAAAAATAGCTCTAGATAACTGGTAACTCATATCCCTTTGTTTAAGTTATTAGTGGTTTCTCCTTAAGTGTGCCTCCTTTCCATAAAAATAGCTCTAGATAATTGGTAACTCATATCCCTTTGTTTAAGTTATTATGATTTTTTTATGCTACGAGCTTCTTCTTTCGATAGGTAAGGTATTTGTCCGCCCCGCATCCCCCCACCCCCCACTAAGTGTTTTTGCTTATCTATTAAACTGTCCTCCCTCATCTTAACAAGGTTTTATTTAGAAAAATTAATAAAAATTTTCTTAAGTGTTTTTTTTCTCAACTTTTGTGCAATCTAAATTAGTTGAAGATAACCCATATTTTAGTTTTTCGTCCGCTTCCCACTAAGTGTTTTTGCTTCTCTATTAAACTGTCCTCCCTCATCTTAACAAGGTTTTATTTAGAAAAATTAATAAAAGTTTTCTTAAGTGTTTTTTTTCTCAACTTTTGTGCAATCTAAATTAGTTGAAGATAACCCATATTTTAGTTTTTCGTCTTCTTTTTTTTTTTTTTTTTACTCTTCACCTTTATCTGTGTGTTGAGTTGATATGACTTAGAGATAAAAAGAAATATATTCATCAAATTATTTTCTTTAAGGCCAATTGGAATTAAAAGACCAAAAGGTAAACAAACTATTGTTATTTTAATTTAAATCTTAGTTTGCGATGTTATTTTATATTATAAATTTGAAATAAATTTTCAAATAAAATTCTATACATTAACAATAAAATCTCTATATTACTAAAAGTACAATAAATTTTAATAAATATATTTATATTATAAATTTTTTGAAAGTAAATACTAATTATAAACTAATACAAACATTCTTTATTTTGTGATGGTTGTAAATGTATTCCATGATAATTTAGTCAGTAGTTCATTTGTCTATTTATTCACGAAGGTCATAATCCTTGCTCTTCAAATAAAAGATCACCTCAATATAGTTCAAAAGATGTTAAAACTTATAATTGTACTAGAAAACTTGTTAATTAACATTGCACTTATAAATTTAGACAAAACAAAATTATTTGTATTATAAAACATTTAAGTAAATCGTTGTGTTTGTAAACTACACAACTAATTACAAAGTTAATAATCTATATCAAAAGCTAATAATTAAGCAATCAAATATGCAAACTACACATACTAAATATAAAATTTATAAATTAATATAAACTTGTAAATGATATTTTATACTTATAAATTAAAGTAAATCTCATAAATATAATGTAAAATTTATAAATAAACATTGAACTTGCATATTCATATAAATATATATAACTAAAAAATGGTAAAAGAAACAAAATATTCGTAAAAATAATTAAAATAAATAAAAAATATAAATCAACATAAAAATTTAAAAGTAGACATAAATTTTATAAACTACATGTACAAAATGTAACTTTAATATAACATTTGTAAATCGATAACAAACTTATATATGATGCTTTCTACTTTTAAACTAAAAAAAGACTTATAAATATAATGTAAATTTTATAAATGAACATCAAACTTGTAGATTCAACATTTAAAAGAATTACAACAAAATTTGTAAATGACAAGTAATATTCATTAAATAATTTAAATTACATAGAAAATTATAAATTAACTCAAAAGTAAGAGTTTAATATAAATTTATAAATAATAGGTATAGCATTTAAATTTTTATATAAAATTTGTAAATTAATTTTAAACTTGTTCATGATAACATTATACATCTAATTTAATCTAAACCTTATAAATGTGATGTAGAATTTATAAATCAACGTTAAACTTATATATCTAGCATAAAAATAAAACTGTAATATAGCAATGGCAATAAAATATAATATTCTTGATATTTTTTAATAAAAAAATAAAGATTAAACATAAATTTTTTAAACCATATGTACAAAACATAATTTTAATATAACTGTTGAGGGAGGACACGCTCTTCTCCCTCTAAGGGTTATGTTGAAACGAAGAATCTCAAATTCAACTTAGAACCCTAACTTTTTTAATATAACTGTTGAGGGAGGACACGCTCTTCTCCCTCTAAGGGTTATGTTGAAACGAAGAACCTCAAATTCAACTTAGAACCCTAACTTTTTTACACAGTGGAATAATTTATTAATCAAGCAAAAAATAATAAGAATCCAAAGCAGAATATAAAAGAGCACAACACAATCTTATGTAGTTCGGCCAATTACCTACGTTCACGGTGGATCCAAGGATCCTAACCTCTCTTATTAACTCCTTAGAGATTTTATAAGAAAAACCCAATTGAAGAACCCTCAAAATGACCTAATGTTTAGTGAACCCTTACTCTACCACGAACAATAATCACCCTAACGCATACAAGCACTTAGTGTCTACCTAGTTCTTCCCATTTCTTAGAGTCTCTTTTAATGTTTAATCTCAACTAATGGGTTTACAAGTATTTATATAGGGTGTATTTCGTGCCTATTAACCCTATTCCTTATTGGAGTAAGAGTCCACTTATTTTGGAAGTCTAAAACATCCCAAAACTTAAAATCCTGAATCAAAACGAACATCCTGACCCGTTTGGGGGCCGCGGCGCTGAGGACCCAATGCTGCGGCTTTGGGTTGCTATCCTAGGCTCCACGACTCTCAGCCCTGTAGGCACCTCCCGCATTTTCTTTGCTTCCTTCGCGTCTTTAAGTCCCATTTTACTTCCCCCTTTGTGTCCCACACGTCCTAGACTTCTCTATATATATACCACACATTCTAGACTTCTTGTGACTCTCCACTTTGGTATTCATCTCAATCTTGTCTAACCAAGAATGTTGAATCACCAATTTTCCAACACACCCTTCCTTGATTCAAAATCTTCCAAATAAGAAGGCTTTTAGATCCGATCCACACTAATACTTTATCACTTAGAGTTGAGTTCAGTTAAGTCTCCACCAAGACTTAACTTTCCCCAGGCTAGTACTTTGGTCTCCAAAGGCATTCGTGCACCTTGCATAAGGTATGTGCGTTGCAGTCCTTTCCGACCCTCATCACCTCGATGAGCACGGTTTGGATGTCACCTAGTGGTCTGCATTACCCCAATACCCTGTGTTGGGCCACTTATGGCCATCCCAGTAAGCATATAGAGTTCTTCATTGTGCTTCTTACCCTCAAATCTTATAGGTCCTTTCTTTACCCTTAGTTTTTATTTTTAAGCTCTAACCGAATACTCTTTCTCATCGAGCTTGCCTAGGGATATCAAGTTACTCCTCAATTTAGGAACATGCCTCACACCGTGTAAGTCCCTAATTTCTCCATCTTGCATCATCAGTCTTATGTCACCAACTCCCATGATCTCACAAGTCATGTAATTCTCCATTAGAGTTTTACCTCTCTTGGTTTTATAGTTGGTAAACATCGATCTATCGGGATACATATAGACGTTGCACCCCGAATCTAATATAAATTTACTAGCGTACTTTTCCCTTGATGCTATCAATGTGTCTATAACTTTGGTATCTTTTTTTAGTACCGATTGCAGCCCACCCTCATTGGCATTTTAATTTCAGATAATCCTTTACAAAGTGCCCTTCCTTATTGCAAAGGAAACACTTCTTGAATATCCAACTTGATTAGTTGCTCTTCCTTTCTTGTGCAAGCAATGCTGCTCCAGTATCGGATTCAGATCTCTTTGTTAATTCTTTTGAGTTCAATGATGCCTTGACGTCATTCATCGTTAAAGACTCCTTACTATATAGCAGCGTATCCACAAAACTCTCATAGCTCTTTAGCAACGAACTTAACAGAATAATAGCCTTGTCTTCATCCTTAGTCTTGAAGCCCAATTGCTTAAGACTTATAATGAACTTGTTAAACTCGTCAATGTGAGCTCTTAATGAAGTTCCCTTGTGCATTGTTGGCTGATATAGTTTCTTTTTCACAAAACGTCTATTTGCAAGAGACTTCTTTATGTACAATGCCTTGAGTCTCTTCCATAGCCCCAAAACAGTTTTTTCATCACCAACCTCCCTTAATACTTCGTCGCTCAACGCTAGGAATAAGGTGATATGAGCCTTCTTCTAAATCGTGTCCCAATCTTTTTGCCTAGACTTTACGGTTGTTGTCTCATAGCTAGTTGAGGAGCTGGCTTCTTCTAAGGCTAAGTCTAGCATTTCCTTCACTAGTAGAGCCCTAACCTTCTTCCTTTAAAAATTGAAGTCATTTATCCCATTGAACATTTATATTTATTGCTTAATTGCAGCCATGGTTTAATTACCCCAAGTATGTATTATCGAACCTTTACCACAAACAATGATCACCCAAACGACGGTTCCATCATAGCGCACATAAGCACTTAGTGTCTACCCAGTTCTTCCCCTCTCTTACAGTTTCTCTTAATGCTTAATCATAACTAAAGGGTTTACAAGTGTTTATATAAGGTGTATTTCAAGCCAACTAACCCTGTTCCTTGTTGGCATAAGAGTCCACTTATTTTGAAAGTTCAAAATTTCCCAAAAATCAAAATTTTAAACCAAAACGGACATCTTGACGCATCTGGGCACCGCGGCGCTTGTCTCTGGGCACTGGACAGAATCACACCCATCGCCACGATGCTGAGGACCTAGCACTGCGATGCTGGGTTGTTGTCCTGGGCACCGCGGCGCTCAGCCCTATATACACCTTCCGCGTTTTCTTCGCTTTCTTTGCGACTTCGAGTCTCGTTTCGCTTCTCCATTCGTGTCTCACATGTACTAGACTTCTCCATACCTGTCCCATAAATTCTAGACTTTTTGTGACTCTCTATTTTACTATTCATCTCAATTTTTGTCCAATCAAAATTGTTGAATCACCAATTTTTCAACAATAGCATATGTAAATTAATTATTGATAACATTATTAGAAACATAAACTAACAAATTTAATGTAAAACTTGTTAAACAATGTTCAAATTATCAATCTAACAAAAATGAATAAAATTATAGCGCCAAACTTGTTAAATGTAATTTAATATTTGAGGAAAAAATACTTAAAATTATTTTTTAAAAATTAATAAATCTATATTAGATTGTAAGAAATTAAACATAAAGTTATAAACTATGGGTAAGACCATGAAATATAAAACTTGTAACTTTCATAAATTTAAATAATAAATATCTTAGACTACTCCTAAATAAACATGGATCATATAAAATTATAGACTCTAAGAAAATGAATATGGCTTTATATCTTTAGTTCTTGGACTTTTCTTATAAATTTAATTAAAAAATCCACCTCAATAAATATAGCTATCAAAATTTAACACTTCACTAAGAAATAACTTGCGACTTGATACTATTTGAAAGTAACTTGTCACTTAAGTAGTAGATTAGTCTTTAATAACAAAATTAAGGTGATGATATGCAACTCTTAACCTAATAGATACAAATAATCCTACTATCAATACCATAAAACTTTTCCTAGCATTATAGAATAATCCGCAAACTTTAAATCTAAGCAAAACCAATGGAAAGGATTTGCCAACTTGCTAAGAGGTCTCCAGCACTATAAATCTCTCTATGTAAATATTTCTTTTTTCATAAAATGTGCTAAAATACATTTTTCAATATTTTTGCTTTTTACCAAAAGTCCCTTTATTTAAATCTTATTATTGTAAAGAAAAAAATTTGAGATTGTGAAATATAATTTTTATTCTATTAAATTTATTTTTCTTTAATAAAGCAAAGTGTTATTAAGATGTCAGTTTGTTTCAAAATAAGTTGTATAAGTGTCTATAGCTTTGCAAATAGTTTTGGCGACTTTAGGCCAATAGATTTTGCAAATATTTTCTTCAATATTATTACTAAGATCATTGTTGATAGATTAGCAGCCTTAATGCCTAATCTAGTCATGCAGAATTAGATGACCTTTATTCATGGTAGGCATATTCATAATTACATCTCTATGGTGTCAGAAGGGGTTAATTTATTGGATAGAAATATTATTAGTGGTAATATTGAAAAACAAGCTGGATATAGCTAAAGCCTTCGATACAATCAATTAGGATTTCCTTTTTGAAGTTCTTAATTGTTTGGATTTAACAAGCAATTCAATGGATTTCTATAACTTTTCATTCTGCTAGCTTAACCATTATAATTAATGGCACTCTAAAAGGTTTTTTCCAATGTGGTAGAAGAGTGCGCCAGGGGGATCCTTGATCGCCTTTGATTTTTTGTCTAGCTAAGAATAGTTTTTCTCGAGGCATTCAAAGTTTGGTGGACTCTAAGAAGGTGACCATAATTTTTATCCTAATGAGGTGTCTGGCTCCCTCTCATATTTTATATGCAGATGATATTTTTCACTTTTGTAGGGGTAACATTAATTCTCTACACTCTCTTATGGATTTGTTTTGCTATATAGCTTGGCATCTAGTCAAGTGATAAACAAGGAGAAAAGCCTACTCTTCATTGGTAAACATGTTGCTCCCTGTTATCAGAAAATTTTTAGTCTTCTGTGGTTCTCGCAAAGCAAACTTCCTTTCATTTATTTGGGAGTTTCAATTTTCAGAGGTTGCCCAGGCAGCCAACACTTGTAAGTTTTGGCTGACAAGGCTTATGCACTTCTTAGTGGCTGAAAAGCAAAAATCCTTTCAATGGCTGGGAGAATTGAGCTTATTCACACAGTTTTACAAGGTACCCTACTAAATAGTTTCAAGGTATATCTTTGACCTAGTTTCCTTCTCAAGTGATTTAATGGTTGGGCTTGGAATGTTATTATCTTAGGGGATCACTGCTCATATAAGATGAATTCAATGTCATAGAATAGACTTGACATGTCAAAAGTGGTGATGGGGTAGGTCTTCGTAGACTAGACTTACTTTATAAGACTTGCCTACTTAAAGCTCTTTAGAATTTACACCAAGTGGATTCTATCTACTCAAAGTTCTTAAGAAAATGGTATAATGTTTTAGATTCAAGTAAGCGATACCACAACTCTTTTTTTTTTGGAATAGCTTTAAATCTATTCTTTCCTACTGCCACGAGAGGATAATTGGTGATGAGAATTCAATTAAGTTTTGGAATAATAGATGGTTAGATGAACCTATTCTTCCTATTGGTAGTTTACCCTTAGAGGAAACGGTGAAAGGCACAATAAGGAATGATAATGGAGGATTTTAAATTCTCTTTATTTTGGTTTTCCTCGTTTAAAGGAACTGATTAATGATATCATTCTGTCAATTAATAGTAAGGCTAATAAGTTCATTTGAATTTCTGCTAGAGATGAAATTCTTTATTTATTGGAGAGTTATAATTTCACCAATAATATCACAATAATTTATTCAGCTTTATTATCTCTTTGGCGTGATTTTTTTCCACCTAAAATTTCTATATTCATGTGGCGTATGCTACAAAACTTTCTTCATACTGATGAATTATTGTGGTCTCGTGGTATTTGTGTTATTCTTATTTGATCCTTTTGTTTAAGAGAGACTCAAATGATGGACCACATTTTTGTTAGTTTCCCTCAAATTATAAAGCTTTGGCATTGATTCACCCATATGTTTAAAGAAAATCTTTCTTTGATTTTAACTGTTATAAAATTATAGAAAGTTATTTTATAAAAAAATTTTATCCCATAACTTTTAAATTTATGAAGTTTGTTGGCTACTTATTTATTCTATTTGATTTGGAGAAGTAGGAATGGCCTTAGATTTGATAATCGAAGTTTCAATTCCTTTAACATTAAGGCGAATTATTTAGCTCATATTCGCTACTTTTCTATTTTTTGCCATGCATTTGCTTTTCGATGATGATATTACTATCTTAGACCATTTGGGCATTACAACTAATTTGAGACTTACTCCAAAAATTACTATTCTTTTTTTGAAATTTTCCTCCTCAGAGGTAGATTAAGATCAACACAGAAGGACTTTTAATAGGTAACCTAAGTATGACTATATGTGAAGGAGTCTTCAGGGATGAGATGGCACTACTACAAAAAATGGAATAGATTCACGGATATGCTAAGTTAGCGTCAATGAATAGTTTCACTGACACTGTTTTAGTGTGTCAGTGTTACTCAAGCTAAAAATTTACTTACACTATATATGGTGTCAACGATTCACAGATATTATAGTATCCGTGAATCGTTGATACCGTGGTATCAGTGAATCTCTGACACTATAGTATCAGAAAATTATTGTTACTATAGTGTCAAAATTTAAATTAAATAATATCAATTTGAATTTATTTTATTTTTTAAAATAATTTGAAATTTGAATTATTACAAAAAGAATTTGAATTTATTTTTAAACTCCAAATCCATACATAAATACAACATCTAAATAAATATTAATTTTATATATTTATTTAAATAAATAAAAATACAATTGTCAAAACATTAAAACTAAGTTTCATAAATAGTACAAAACTTCTCAAAATGCATCTTTAAAAACTACAATAATTACAGAAGCACATTTAAATGATACCTAATAAAGTAAATTGTCAAAAATATCCCAATATTTGAATATTAAACGCTTAACCATAAAAAAAATAATTGCACAAACTAACACTCAACCAAAGACTTAGGGAAAAATCCACCAAGAATGTCCTCCTCAAGACAATTGACTTATCTGTCATTCACACCACTTGTAATAAGTGAAAGTAAATCTATCCAATTATTAGCCCTAGCTATTGTACCCTGTAAACTACAAGAGAATGTAATCAATTAGATGGGTTACAAAAGAAGCTTTTAATTATGCATAAAATAATATATCTAATATTTCACTCAAGTGTATTTTAGCCCATGTAATTCCTTAAGTGGATTCTTAAGATTATAGGATGCATGCAAGGTTTTAATACTAAAGCTTCTACTTGCAAGATATACCCACAAGTACCTTCAAGATGCATGCTGAACAAGCAATAAAGAAACAAATTTGAACAAATATTTAATGAAAGAGTAAGCATGATAGCACTTCCTCTATTAGTAAGAGCCAACTAAGGAGAGATTTCATGCTTAGCCATTACTGCATACGAAATCATCTAAAAATACATTTGTAAAACCACATAACTAATATCTCATTACATTGACACACGACTATAAATTTGACAATAATACAACGATTTCATACTTATTAAACTGCAAAATTCTCTTATTAATCGTACATGTAAGGTAAACCATTATAAGAAACCACCCAAGGTATAACAAGCAACAACATCAATTTCATCTTTTATGTATATATTATAAGCATTGGGATGTATAATAGTAATATTTTGCTCGTTGAACAATGAAAATGATATAATTCATGTTGACAAAGTCTGAAAAAAAATCTGGATTTCTTACAATAAACAATTTATCTTCTATATCATCTTTCTGTAAAATAAGATATGATTCACTTATCAATTACAATAACTAGGCAATTTAGCTTTGCAGTGACAGGTTCACTAATTGACTTAAGAATCCACATTGTGCTTAACCAAAGCAATGTGTGCATTAATGAAGCCATGCAACAAAGACAAAAAAAAAAAAGAGCCAAAGATTAGAGATACACTAAGTGACTATCCACCCATCTACATTATGAGTGGATGCATTAGATTTTATTTATTCTATAATTCGTATCAATACATATATTGTCAAAGACTACACTGCACTAAAGATGAGATATGATATAGATTAGTTTTGATCACTAGAATATTACAAATAATGGCCATAAAAGCTACAGAAGCTTGCTGAACCAAGTGTGTATTGCTATACATAGAAATGCTTATAACCATGCATGACTAATATACATACAGATTTAATCAAACCACAATCAATAAAAAAGGAATCCAACACTTAGAATAAGAAGCTATTGATATAAAAATTCCACAATGTGTGAGGTCACATATATATGTTCTACAAATTAGTGCAGACATTCTAACCTATATGTTAATAGAACCACGGAGCATCATTCTCATATGTAGAGTACAAAAATTGTGTAAGGCTACAGCAATTTTTCAGTCTAAGTATGTTAATAATCATCATATTTGACAGTTTCTCAATCAGAGCTTTGTGATGTTATACCAAATCAATTAGTAAAAAGAACATAATATAAAGTTTCATTGAATATAATGATCAAAACAATTAACAAAAAGAAAGATACAATAAATAAGAGAAAAATCAAGCAATCAGCAAGATATAAACATATAAAAATATAAGTATTCAAGAAGCAAGGATATAATGCAATCATAATAAGGTTATATCTAATCAATTTCCTCTCATTTTCACCATTAGCTCACTCTGCAAGGAATTATCCTGTCCAGTAGCAGCATTAAATACTTGCATGAACTTAAAAGTAAGAGCACAAATGCCAATGGTTTTCATTTTCTTAATTACATCAAACATCTTGTAATTATATTTGTAGGTACAGTTTTAAAAGTATACTCTTTTACAGCTCCAGTCCAAGTCTGATTACATCCTCTCATTCAGTATATATATTATGAACAAAGAACCACACAAAAAATTGTAACCAATACCAAAGTTATATAAAATAATACTAACCTCAAAAGTATCACAATCTCGCCAAGCCAATTCTAATCAATAACCATATTAAACAAAACATTAAAATGAACAACCATAACATAGCATAAACACTTAAACAACAATGACAAAAATATTCACATATAGCTTTAAAATATGGCACTTATTGGGCTTAAACATCTCAATATCATCCTTTATCATTTTTTTAAGGAAAAACAAAAAATAACAGAAGAAAGGAGATGTAATATAAAAATTACCAGTTTGCATAGAAGTCAACCAATACAGGCTTATTATAATTTTTCAGCAAATTATTAAAGGAGAAAAATGTTTGCTTCTTCGCAATTTCAAAAGACCCAAACCGAAAACTAACCACAGAATCATGTCACAGTCTAATCATAAATTCTTTCAATGATGATAATATATGGATAAAGAAATAGTATGATTTGTAATAGAAATAATCATAGCAAAAAACTGATGACACAAAAATACAAAATTTACAAAACATTAAAATTGGAATAAATGAAAAAGTTATAAATTGAAAACTAATAGTGTTTTATTTTATTTTCCAAAATTAAAATGATTAATACATTAGATTAGAAAAAATGAATTCATTTTCTTTATATACGTTAAGCTAGGCTCACCCTGAAATGTAAAGTAAAGTTTCCTATTTTAAGCATATCATCAAACACATGGTGGACTAACAAGAATAATCTCATTCTATGTAGCCCAGTTACTAAAAGATACCAGGTCTTGTCTTCTTCTTAATCTAAGTCACAATTACATCCCTAATTTTCAAGCAAATCTAAGTGATTAGCCCAACATACAAACATCAGAAAAATAATTCAAGCATTTCTACATAGCAATTATAGCTAAAATCAAACTGTTTACAAATCTAAGGCATAGTAGTTGTATATACTATGTCACATCCATTAAAATAAAGTCTATATACTAGCAGTTGTAAAACAGAATCATCTTTAGTGAGGTAATTGAAATTAGAGTTTTGCGAAGGTACTAGAGCTCAATGCATAAAAAAGCGTTATGTTGAATGTCAACGATTCCTTCTGGTAGACATTTCTCTTTGTCTTCAGCTCCGTTCAACAACATTTTACTCTCTTAATCTATATACTAGCATTTTTGCAAAAGCATATAAATGTTTATGCAATATTTGGTTAAAATTATCTCTAAACTTGGTAGCACCACAATAAATATTGATGAAGCTGATACTATGACAGGTAATAATAAACTCTTATAAAATTTCTCAAATGTCATCCATAACAAGAACAGGTAATAGTAATAGTATCAAGAGTCCAATTCTAATAAAAATAATATTTCTTCATTTTTCAAGAGAATTTGTTAATGCAAATCAAAAGAAATTTTTTTTTTTTTGAGTGAAATGATATCATATCATTAATATCGTCAAGATATTACATCAGATTTCTTTGATAAACATATCAAAGAAACAACAGAGAAAGATAAATATATTTTGAGAGCATCTGATTCAAGTCTCTTACAAAGAAGAAGGCCGTCATACCCATAGTGGGTAAGGAGGGGACTCTTTCAGAAGAAAGAGAAAATAGACCTTTGTAAAGAAAGGGAAGACCGACCTTTCCGTAGAAAGGGAAATTCTGACCTCCGTAGGAGGAAAATACAGACCTCCATAGGAGAGAAATACAGATCCCTTAAAAAAGGGAGAAATTATTACCGCATAAATTAAAACCAAACTAAGTCTAACCAACAACATACATCAACCACAATGAACAAGCAAACCACATAATTCGGAACCATGATAATAAACTACCGAGCAGAGCACCATCGGACTGAGCAGAGCTGTTGAGAGCGATGAATGCTTGGCAAGGTAGAGCGTTCTGAGAGATGGCCGGAGGGTTACCTACATCATGTAGTATGCCCGAACGACAGGAACACCCGAGAAACGAAGAAGTCGCGGCAAAACACTGGTGGCCGACGACGTACTTCGGATAGGCGCCGGCCGGAAATGGTGATCTCTGCTGAACAGTGGTGACCACGGCGCACTGACACTTCAAAAATGGCCGGAAGCTCCAGGCGACGGTGATGCAAGCCGCCGGAAATGCAACAGCCCGAAAGGCAAGGAGCAGGCTGTGGGAGCAAGGCAGCACTGAGGCAATGGCTGGAAGTCTGACGGTGGTCGGCGCGGCAGGGGGGGGAAAGATGGTCGGAGGTGAGGCAAGATAGGCAGACGGCAATGTCGCCGAGTGGTAAGAAGGGGCAGTGCATCTGTAGAGGACGGGGGATCACGAACGTCGAGCAGGAGCTCGCCGGCCGGGGTGCTAGCCTCCACCTGAAACAGAAACAAGAAAACACCACAGAAACAGAGGTTCTGCGACAGCCGACGGCCACGCACCACACGCAGGAGCACGCCGGCCAGAGTCCATGCCAACACCTGAAAACAGCACACAAAAAAAACGAAAACACACAAAACCGAAAAGGAAGAAGGATATCTGGCGGAGAAACAGAGGTTCTGCGACAGCCGACGGCCACGCACCACACGCAAGAGCACGTCGGCCAGAGTCCATGCCAACACCTGAAAACAGCACACAAAAAAAACGAAAACACACAAAACCGAAAAGGAAGAAGGATATCTGGCGGATATTTTGCTTGCTAGACACAGAGGAGGGAAAAGAAAAGGCCTCCGGAGAAAGGCCGTTAGCCTCTCTCCGGAGGGTCTAGCGGCCGCGGCTTGAGGACTTGGGAGCACTTTTCTTTTTCGGCTGCTAGGGCTTTTTTGAGTTTAGCATCCGGTCAAATGAAAAGAAATTTGGACATTTCAATAAACACCACCAAGAGAACCCAACCAATCGTATCATATACTACAGCCAAAACAAAAAAAAAAAGAAAAAAAAAGCAAGGCAACATATTTATAAATAAATAAATAAAGTGAAAAGATCATGGAAGCATATTTTATAAATTAAAAAACAAAGAAGCATATTTTATAAATAAAAAGCATTAAAGCATATTTTACTTTAATGGAGAGATTGTCTGTGCAAACAAGGTGCTGAATCTTGCCAGGAATAAGCAACATTTGGACTTTGATGGAAGATCAAATGCCAGTAAGGAATGTGAAGGTCTCTTATTGCTAACACTAACACCATTTTTCAATTGAAGACAAGCAAAAACTCTCTCTCTCTTACTATTCAATCATCATTATAATTTGCATAAACCCAGATCAAGTTTTAGCATTTTAATCAAAATCCAAGATTACCTAGATTAAAAAATAACTTAGATACCTATATATGAAAATCACTAGGTGGACCCAATAAAAACCCCAAATGAAAAGATAACAACTTGAATTACGAAATTGAGATTGAGAAATTCAAAAATTACTTGCTTTTGACTCATTAGTTTTAGGAAAAATTGATCGTCAGCAACCGGCCAATGTAATCGTCGAAAACAGTGCCATGGTAGCCGATTTTACTATTGATGT
Organism: Ailanthus altissimus; assembly: GCA_946807835.1. Lineage (NCBI taxonomy): Eukaryota > Viridiplantae > Streptophyta > Magnoliopsida > Sapindales > Simaroubaceae > Ailanthus > Ailanthus altissimus. Next base: position 1,021,254 of record OX327690.1, on the reverse strand, counting down.
TTGTTGATGTTATGAGAAGATGACATGGGAGACTAATTGAACTTGAAATCTCAGGCCAAGATACCAAAAAAATCATCAATTGATTATGCGAATAACTAAGTGGTAAAGATCTGTGTGTAAATTTGAATCTAATGTAAGGAGATGAACAAAGAATGGAAATAATAAGAACAAAAGGAAACCTAAATACAAAAATGAAGTTAGATATTTGGTAGAGAGACTGAGAGAGAGCTCTTTTTACATCAATCAATTTTTCTTATATGTTTTACCCTAGAACCACAATATTTGGAGACTTGTTTTTAACTTATAACCCCTAAAACATTATCGTTTTAGTGGATCTCAATTTTTTTTATTTGATTTAAATTTGTTTTAGCATTTTTGAACTGTTTTAGATGCTTTTTCTTTCTTTCTTAATTAACCTTTTTTTAGAATAATAATTTTTTTAATATTTATCCATCAATATTTCATTTTCTAAAATATTTTCAATAATTAATTTGTACTCGAAGCTCTTTTTTCTTTTATAAATAGTCCTTTTTTTTCAAATTATTGATTTTGATAAATTTTAAAAACGTTCTCAATTTGATTGTATAAACGATGTAATTTTGAGCGTTATAATAATTTTTATAAATTTTAATTTTTAATAATTAAATGTTTTAATAAAAAATAACTTTTTGATACTATGGTATCATTAATTTACTAACACTTTCTATTTCTAATACCATGGTATTAACAATTCACTGATATTTCATATTTTTGATACCATGGTATAAGTAATTTGTTGCCATTTCTCTTCACAAACACCATTTAGAAAAGTGTCAATAGTATATTGTCAGTGAATTCTATTTTTTTAGTTGCATGGGTTCTTTTTTAGGAGGCTTATCTTGTCCTCTGAAAATTGAGACAGTCTACCATGTAGAAATAATGAGGGTCATCTTAGTTTTGGAGATTGCTATTACTCATGGATGACATAAGATAATTTTGGAGTTTAACTCCATTTTAGTCTTCATTATTCTTTCTAAGCCTACATTATGTCTTTCATGGAAACTTCACAATAGGTGACAACGATGTAAGGATCATTGTGACTGCTTTCAATTTAGATTTAATCATACCATTAGAGAGAATAATAAAGTGGCAGATAAACAGGCGAATCTCGAGTTATAATTTGATGATTTTACATAGTGGTTACGGCCTCCTTTGAATATGGAATGCCGAGTTATAGGTTCCATTAATATTATTATTATTTTGGTAAGGTTTTACCCTTATTCTTTTGTTAAGACTGTTTTGTAAGTTGTATAAGTATCTATATGTAAATTACTTGTCAAGAAATAATAATTATAAATTTCTGTTTGATTTAAAATTTTTTGAATACACATATGGGATAATTGACATTTTTATTTTGAAAAATATGTGTGACCAAATTTTAATTTTAATTTAAAAAGAAATGTATGACCAACTTTTAACCAAACTTCAACCACAATACACATAACAATAATTAAGACTTGATTTTATAGGTTAGTGCACTAATGGCCCAACACTCTATCTTAATTCTAGTGAGAGCTTCAGAGAACAACCTAGTTCTCATAATAGTGGCCCTACGACTATTCTTATATAAGAGAGTTCTCCATAAACATTCATTATCCATGCCTTGCAAGAGTATACTTGTCTTAGACTCGTTTAGGGCAAATACTATTCCTCACATCATATAATATTGCAGTTATGCCATAAGGATGAGCGGAAGCATATCTCCTCTAAGATATATCCATGATATAAGTGCTAAATAAGCTACGTACTATGAATTGCTCATACTCATTAAACCTTCTTCAAGGGATTGCCAATCATTAAGATTTAGGTACTTTCATTGATGACTCTCTTATGGGTTTAAGCACATTCCCCTCAACAATTATGGAAACACATTCTAAGAAATCTTTTGTTATTTTATTTAGGAAATTTTATGTACTATCATCTTATATAGCATGCCAAAAGAACTCTTCAACCAGTTGCGTATATTCAATTTGAAAATGTTAACTATAGATTTTCTAAAATTCAACCAAAATTTACTTCCTCAAAAGAGAATATCAACATATACAAGTGATAAAATATGTGCAATATATATCACAAAATAATTTTTTTTTTTTTAAGTTCTAGACATTAAAACTTCTAATATGTTTATTTTACCCTTTCTTATCATTTATTTCTCATGTTCATTAAATATAATTATGTAAAACATATATAATGATCATCATCAATTAAAAATAATAAAAAAACAAAATCAATACATACTTTTAAATTATCCAATAACTCAATATATATATATGTAATAACTGCGTATTAACGGTAAGGACAAATATTTATATTTAGGTTGTTAGTATTTTGTTTGGTCGTTGTTTGTGTATATTCATTTTATGCATTGTTATAAGTATTATCTGTATATATTATAGTCTAATTTTTAGTATTTGTTTAATTTAATAAGTTTTAGATTAATTTGTTATAAGTATTTGTTCTCCGGGAACCAGTTTCAATGGATTCAACACTTGTGCCATTCCAACTTACCCTGTGTGTTCCAATCTGAGTTAAGGAACCACTGCCAAGAACGAGGGTTAGGCTGTCTTTTACCTAGTTATTTTTCTTTTGAAAAAGATGTGCGATCACCTCTTAAATTTCCATCTTTAAAAAGATATCTGTGACCATCTTTTAAATTTCCATTTTTAAAAAAAGAGATGTGTGACCACCTCTCAAATTTCATTGTAAAACATTTGGAATATATGATTGAACAAATGTTATGGTACATTGCATTTCTTTGCCAAGTGGATTGTGTGCTTGGTCATGATTTTATAATACTATTTGTCTTACTCTCCAACTTTACCACAAATATGCAACAAACATGATGACTGATCTTCTAATTAATTATATTATGGCCAAGGAGCGTTTCAACTCCAAGGGTAACTGCATAATGGTTCTACTAATTAATAATATTTTGACATTCAAAATATTTTTTTTAATTATAGGTTTGCAGAGTCCTAATTAATACAGAATTATTAACACATAAGTGCTACAGTTAGCAGGTATATATGTAGCCACAATAGCAGAAATTATTTGGGAATAATCTGCCACCAACATCTTTACCACATTGTTGAGTATCATCAGCTCATGAGGTTCCTAGTAATAAATCAACTGGCAAGAGAAATATTAGGTTAATTTTTGTGTGTGAGCATTTTATGTGGCTGAAAATAGATAACTGATAAGAGATAACCGAGTAAGATAAGAACTGGCAGTGAAGCAATTCTTTGGATGTAGATAGAACCAACTAAGACAAGAGGGTGAAAACATGGCAAAACTCTAAAATGCCAAGCCAATGGAGAGGATTTACAAACTTGCTAGCAGGTCCCCAACAGCTGTAAGTCTATCTATGTAAATATTGTTGCCACAATAATTTTTTCCAATTTTTTTTCTTATTTTATCATGTTTTCTTCTATATAATTTGCAATTTGTAAAAAAAAAAGAATCGAGGTAGCAGTGAAATACAAAATCTTTTTTTTCAAGAATGTGGAGTGTTATTATGATGTCAATTTGTAGCAAAAGAAGTTTGTATAAATGTCTATACATATAATACTATTCTTTACGAAATGATAATTATAAATTGTAAATTTTCGAACATGTATGGGATAACTAACAATATTTTTTTTTTGGAAAATGATGTGTGACCCCTCTTGAATTTTCATTGTCAAGAATTGGAAAACTATAAATTATCTCCCTAATGTTTTAAAAATTACTTACTTACCTCTCTGATGTTTTATATTATTCAAAAATCTTACTACTATTATAAAGATTCTATTAAATCCTAATTCTTATAGTGTTTTTATTAATTTATCCCCACATTACTAATTTTTTATAAATTATTAATTTAATATTTTAAAAAATAGTACTAAAATAATTAAAATAACAAAAACCATATCATATTTATGTTATGATGGAATGATGAGTATTTTTTGTTATTTTATTTTTTTGTTTGTTTTATATTTTATATTTTATTAATATTTAATACTCTTAATACATTAATATTTAATGCTCATTAGAAAGAATAAATACGTTATTTTTTTTAAAAATAATTATTTAAAAATAATGAGAATGACAAAATCGTAATATATTTATTCTTTCTCAAAAAATATTAAATACTAATTTATTTGAAAATTAGTTTCTTTCAAATAATGAATTTCATTAATGACTTTTTTTAATGAGAATATTATTAAATGCTTTTTGAGAAAAATAAAATAAATTATGATTTCATTATTTTCACTATTTTTTGGTAATTGATTTAAAAATTAAAAAATATTTATTCTTTCTAAGGATCATTAAATGTTAATGCATTAAAAATATTATTGTTGAGGGAGGAAACGCCCTTCTCCTTCGAGAGATTAGTTTGAAGTAAATAACCTCAAGTTCAACCTAGAACTCTAACCTCATTGTGCAACAGAATAATCTATTAATCAAGCAAAATATCAAGAATCCAAAGGAGAATATAAAAGAGGACAACACAATCTTATGTAGTTCGGGCAATTACCTACGTCCATGGTGGATCCAAAGATTCTAACCTCTCTTATTAACTCCCTAGAGATTTTACAAGAAAAACCTAATAAAGAACCCTCCAAAAGCTCAAATGTTTAGTAAACCCTTACTCTACCACGAGCAATGAATACCCAAACGACGGTTCCACCCTAGCGCACACAAGCACTTAGTGTCTATCAAGTTCTTCCCCTCTTTTAGAGTCTCTCTTAATGCTTAATCTCAATTAAAGAGTTTACAAGTGTTTATATATGGTGTATTTCGTGCCTACTAACCATATTCCTTATTGGAGTAAGAGTATACTTGTTTTAGATGTCTTAAACTTTCCAAAACATGAAATCCGGATTAGAAACAGACATCCTGACACTGCTAGTGCAGCAGTGCTGGCCATTATCGTACCCATCGTCGCTGGCCATTCTGTGTTAGGCACCACAGCGCTCAGCCCTAGTGCCCTCTATGCGCATTTTCCTCGCTTCCTTCGCGTTTTCGAGTCCCATTTTGCTCCCCATTTTATGTCCTACACATTTTAGACTTCTTCATATGTGTCCCACATGTTCTAGACTTTTTGTAACTCTCCACTTTGATATCAATCGCAATTCTTGTCCAACCAAGATTATTGAATCACTAATTTCCAACAATTGTATACAAAACAAAAGAAAAATAAAATACAATAACCAAAATATTCATCATTCTATAATAATATAATTATGTTTTATTTTTATTTTTTATTATTTAAAAAAATTACATTAATAAGTTATGAAAAATAATAATTGCGAGGGTAAATTAATAAAAAGATAAAAAATAGTTTAGATTTAATAAAATCTTTGTAATAGTATAAATGTTTTTAGGAATATAAAATATTAAGGGATAAGTGAATAATATTTAAAATATCAAAGGCCAATTCTTAGTTTCCCTCGAGAATTTGGACTTTATGGTTGAACAAATGTTATGACAATAAATTACCATCTACTGTATTCTGCATGTGAATTGTGCTTATGATAATTTACTCTTTTAACTATATATTATATCTACTCTTTGTCTTTCTCAGCAACTTTACCATAAATATACAACAAATTTGTTGAAGCTTTTTTGGACACATCACATGGCAAAAACAAACAAAGCCAACGCATATCACTAGGGCATAATCTGTCACCAACATCTTTTCTGCATTGCGGAGTATCAGCTGACGAGATTCCCAGTAATAAAGTCAATAATAATAAAAATAATAGCAGATTTTACGATAGAAATTCTACGCTGTTGATCAATAATACACTGACCTTTTTAAAAAAAGAAAAAAAGAAAAGACAATACACTGACCCATCATAGATACATTTTTCAAAATCGCATGGCAAAAACAAAATAAAGTATAGACCAGTACGTAATAAAGTGTTGAACCACCTTTCAGTTTTTAATTACCTCGATCTCTCTAGTTGGGCAACGAATTCCTAAACCCTTAGACCTTTGCAAGACCCATTCACTTCCTATTATTTTGTTTCATCTCATTATTTGAGATTTGAGTTTAATAGCCACGGGGGTCGTGGGGTAATGGCCATCAAACCATATTGGCCGCACCGGTACTTAATGGGAATAAAGTGATCAAGCAGTAGTAAAAAAAAAAAAAGGTATAAAAATCATTAATTAGTAAGTGGATAATGATGGATGGAAGTTGCGGATGTGATGTTAAAATCTTTTGGTAAAAAAAAAGTTGAAAGTTAAAAATCTTCTTGATGAGATTAATGGAATGGCTTTCTACTCAAAGATTTCCTTAGACAATAAAGATTTAAGGAATGATTATGTGAAAAGAATTCCTTGCAAAACATAGGAATGATTTTTACTAAAGTCGCTTTGCCTTTGAGTTATAGATAGAGGTTCAAGATTTAAAAAGTTCAAAGTTTCCTTAATGATATCAAAATAATGGCTTTTTACAAAAAGATTTCTTTAGAAAAGATTAGAGACCACCAGATTAGAGATTTTCTTCGACAAATTAACGGAATTCTTGTTACTTCCATACAAAATCAGAGATCACTAGAAATATGATAAAAGATCGTACAATAAGAAAGATTTACAAGAAGTTGGAAGTCCATAAAATTTTTCTCCAGCTTGAGGGAGAGGATGATAACGAAAGAATTAAAGCAAGTCAAAGACAGGCTTTTACTTTTCATAAATAGTACCATTTAAAGAAATAGGAGCAACATTTGAGTTTTATTCGCAATGATAATAAGATAATTGACCAAAGAGGTTCCGAATCAAGTGACGTCACTTCTATTAAATTTTTTTTTTTTATAATGAGGAGTGTTATATGATGTCAATTTGTATCAAAATAAGTTTGTATAAATGTCCATACATATAATACTACTCTTTATGAAATGATAATTATAAATTATTGCAATTTAAATTTTAAATTTTCTTATACTTTTATTGGATAATTAACATTTTTCTTTCACAAAAGATGTACTTGTCTTTTTAAAAAGATATGTGTGACCACCTCTTAAATTTTAATTGCCAACAATAAGTTGGAATTTATGGTTGGACAGATGTTATGGCAGAACATATTATTTCTGTTGTATTCTACAAGTGAAATGTGTGCTTGATCATGATAATTTACTCTTCAACTATATATATCGTACTCTTTGTCTTTCTCTTGTCAGATATACAACAAATATGTGGCAGATTTTTTGCAGACATTATTCCCAGTAATAAAGCCACCAAAAATACATTGTGGTTCAATAATACAATAACTCCATTACATAAATATAAATTTATAAACCAGCACTTATATAAAGTCTTGAACCACTTTTCTCTTTTTAATTACCTCCTCTCTCTAGACCTTTGCAAACCCCAATAACTTCTATTATTTTTTTGTTCATCTACTTATTCTTTCAGATTTGAGTTTAATAGCCATGGGATCGTGCGGTAATGGCCTTCAAACCATGTTGGACGCACCGGTATTTAATGGGAAGAAAGTGATCACAGCAGTAGCGAAAGATAGGATGAGTAGTACTGAGTCCATGGCCATGCAATCAATCATTATCAATAGAGAAGAAGTGGATGAACCGTTTTATACACTCGATTTAGGTGTTGTCATTTCCCTCTATAAGGAGTGGACATCCAACCTTCCTATGATTCATCCACACTATGCCGTCAAGTGCAATCCTGAGCCAGCCCTTCTTGAAGCACTTGCCGCTCTCGGCTCTAACTTTGACTGTGCGAGTCTGGCTGAGATTGAAGCTGTTTTGGCAGCTGGTGTTTCACCAGATCGTATCATTTACGCTCACCCTTGTAAACCAATTTCTCACATTAAGTACGCGGCAAGTGTTGGTGTGAACTTAACAACGTTTGATTCCATAGAAGAACTTGACAAGATCCGAATGTGGCATCCTAAATGCGCTTTATTGATCAGGATCATAACACCAGGCGATAGTGGAGCAACGTACCCATTGGATTCCAAATTCGGGGCACATTCCGAGGAAGTTCGGGCCCTGCTCGAAGCCGCTCAAGCATTTCAACTTGCTGTGACTGGTGTTTCATTCCATATAGGAAGTGATGCTACAAACTTCGTTGCATTTTGTGGAGCCATAGCAGCCGCTAAAACGGTTTTTGACACGGCGGCTCGGCTTGGCATGAGAAAAATGAATGTACTGGACATTGGCGGAGGATTCAACTCTAATAACCCACAATTTCATTAAGCGGCTTCAATCATAAAGGACGCTCTTCAATCTTATTTCCCAAACGAACCGGGTTTGAATGTTATTTCTGAGCCGGGCCGTTTCTTTGCCGACAAGCCTTGCATGTTAGCAACTAAAATTATTGGGAAGCGTGTCCGCGGTGAACATAGAGAGTATTGGATAAACAACGGGAAATACGGGTCCTTTGCCTGGATAACGTGCGATCAAGCAATTGCCAAATGCACTCCTCTTCGTCGCAACTCCTACAATAATCGTGCGAACCCCACGTTCAAAGGACTCAAGACCTACATTTCGACTGTGTTTGGACCAACGTGTGATGCAATCGATAAGGTTTCCACGGGTCACCAGCTGCCGGAACTTGAGGTTAGCGATTGGCTTCTTTTTTCTGATATGGGTGCTTATACGGCTGCTTCTCTGGGAACCAGCTTCAATGGATTCAACACTTCCGCCATTCCAACCTACCTTGTATGTTCCAGTCTGAGTTAATGGGCCACTGCCAAGAACGAGTGTTTGGTTGTCTTTTAAAAAGTTAGTTTTCTTTTGAAAATGATGTCTGGTCACCTCTTAAATTTCCATTTTTTTTAAAGTTATGGGTGACCACCTCTTAAATTTCCATTTTAAAAAGCGGTGTGTGACCAGCTGTTTAATTCCATTGTCAAACATTTGGAATATATGGTTGGACAAATGTTATGGTACAATACATTTCATTATCAGGTAGATTGTGTGCTTGATCATGACTGTTTTATATCTCCAACTTTAGCACAAATATGTTGTTTTTTTTTTTCTTTTCAAAACTTCCTATTCAACTCTTGTTATTTGTAATGATATACTTTCATATAAACTGTCTGCTCTGAACTTAGGCCTACATTATTTTGTTTTTGAGTTTTTCCAATAAGCCTCGTACTCTTTAAGAAGTGGCTCTAAATATATAGTTAAAACTTTATCTAATTAAACGATGTGCTATTTTGAAATTTGACCCTCACCTCATCCATCTTGGTCTTCCTATCTATAACCTTAGAAATTTTGAATCTTGGATTTTACAATTTATATTGACCGAACCAATCACAATAATATTAGTTGCTTTAGATTTGCGCCCACAAAAACTTTATCTAACCAAACGATGTGCGATTTTGAAATTTGACCCTCACCTCATCCATCTTGGTCTTCCTATCTATAACCTTAAAAATTTTGAATATTGAATTTTACAATTTATATTGACCGAACCAATCACAGTATAATATTAGTTGCTTTAGATTTGGGCCCACAAAATTTTATTCTTGGGTCTCTAAAAAAGGCCTCATGCTATTTGAAAAAGGTTTTACATATATAGCTTAAACACTTTATCTAACTAAGTGATGTAGGATTTTGGCACCTAACTTTCACCAAACGATATTTGATTCAAATTTGCCTCCTTATAGGCTCTAGCGAGCTAGTAGTATAGGCTACAGACAGTGCACACGTTCCATGTAACCATTGAGTTCTAGCACACATGGGTGGGCTATGTTTCCTAAGGAGCCTAGCGCACACGAGGTCGTGTATACCATAAGGATTAAGGTAACGGTTAAGTGTTAAGTATGACCAAGATTCAAGATTCTAAAGACAACAGATAGTATGACCAAGATAGATAAGGTAAGGGTTAAGTGTTAGAATCCTACATTGTTTGGTTAGATAAAACTTTTAAACTATATGTGTAGAGCTTCTTCTTAAATAGTATGAAGCCTTTTGGAGAGTCTCAAGAATAAAACCATGTAGACACAGACTCAAACCATTTACTAATTTAATTTTCATAATGCATAACGAAAATTTTCGTGCAAGAGATCCACATGAAGAATACTACTTAAATACATGCACATACCTTGAGCACTTCATTTTTGGGTCTTTTCAATCCTCTACCTTAATAGACGACTTTTTCAATCAAGATTACATCAGGTAAATTATAAGAAATTATAAAACAAATAATCAACTACCACAATAGAGTGAATTCTAGGTAGACTTATTATGCTTTGCCATAAAATAGATATATAACTTAAAATAAAACCTACAACTCTAGTAATGACAAAAACTAGTAAAGCATCATTTTTAGGTCTAGATTTGAGTAGTACGACATAAAAAAATTACAAAATTTAAAATAAACACTAAATTAAAATAATTGACAATCATTATAACTTGTGTACATGATAATAATCAATTTATAAGAAGGTATTGCCACCTTAGTGAAATAAATCCTTCATCAAATTACTATAACCCAAACAATTATTGTCCTAGGGAATATTACGGCTAAAGTCCCTTTCAATTCCAAGGCTACGCTTTTTACCTAGGCAATAGTACTTTTTATCTAAATGATGACCCAATTACGGCTCTTCACCTAGGCAACTTAGTTGACTGCCTAAGGTCCCACTTTCTACGAAGGCCCTATAGAACAATATATCTATCTATAATAGAATGTTGATAAATTAACACTCAATGAGTTAATAACTACGATTAAATAATAATTTTTATTAGTTGGGTCAATATGTTAAATTAATAGTTTACGAAATTTATAAAATAATACACTATACAAAATTCTTATAATTTATTCTAAGGCCCGCTTACTATATAAGTTAATATGCATTTGAATCCATTTGTTATGTTTAGAGGCATTCATCAATATATATTTGTTGATGCTTTTTTCCACATAAAATCGATGTGTGACTTGGATGTTATCTCCAACTATTTTGTAAACAAATGTTATGGTATTACATGATCATACTACAACAATAAATTATTTAACATCATTATCACTTTGAATACTTTTCCCTAAATGGGCTCTATAATAAAACTACCATCTTCAGTAAGTAAAATTCATGAATCTATTGTATATATTAATAACAAAAAATATATATGTTTATGATCAAATTTGATTTGCTAACAACCGTCTCTTGAGCAAAAATGAGTGGAGATTTATTTTAGTGAGGTAAAATAATAGCTTAGTAGAGGTTGTCAAAGCTCAAGAGTGGTGAGTAGAAGACTACTTAAAAGAAGTATTCTAGCTTGGCTAGATCAAAGAATATTATTGAGGTTATGTTTAAGGTCAAATAAGGTATTTAAGAGGTGTCGAGTTGACCAAGGAAAGTTCAAAATATATTTCAGAGGCTGAGGTGACCTAGGTTTCTCAAGATAGTTAGAAGATGGTAGAATTAGAGCTAAGGTCATGGGAGTTGTCAAGAGATGATTATAACAAAGGATTACTAAAAAAACTCATCAGAGCGAAGCTTACAACTTAATACTAGTGTAGATACGGATTTTTGGCATTTTACCTTCTCTGACATTTAAAGTACTATGTATATTTATGATTGATAACTCTTCTAGGGCAATCAACTTGAGTTGATGAAATCTAGGAGCTTTGAGGGGTCGTCTGACTCTATCTCTAAGAGCTTAACATATCTAATGCTAAGTTTTCTTAGCAACCCTAGAGAACTCTGCCTACTATGTTAGCAATGTTAACAGGATACAAAGTTTTGATGCATGTTGATGCAGAGGTCGATCATTGGCTCATTGTGGATTCTCTTATCTTTAGGTCTAGTAGTTGTATGATGTGTTGTCTAGGTGCTCTTCTAGTAGTTCCTACTTGTAACATGGAAAGACTTGAGTTATTTTGACGTGTACGCCTACTAATGGGCCCAACATGATATAGCAAGTGTTCAAGCTCCTATGACATATCATTTGATATCGAAACTAAGTAGAGACACGTCTTCTAGTTTGGGTCTCACTAGATGGGCTTTCTGGGTCGGATTTTAGAGGTCAAAATATTTAAGCCCAAGCTCAATCCATTGAGTTAGCTTGTTTTAGGCTAGTTTGCTCATGGAGAGGTCTAGGCCTGAGTGCTGGATTTGGCTCTTATGGATAGGCCAAGTGTCACTTAACCTTACCCCTAACAATTAGTTCATTTGGCTGAATGATTATTGTTTTATTATGCTAAATGATTTACAATGAACCACTAATATTGTTTTCTTTACTTTCAATGTTTGGATCAACTACCAATGAATGTAATATATTGTTTACAATATATTTATTATTTTGTATAAATCAATTTATTTTTTTTAGCAATATAAATTTTTCATGAACAATAAATAATATATATTTATATTATACGTACTAGTATAAAAAAAATACTCAATTATAGTTTTTCAAATGTTTGATGTCATAATTTGTTGATGGTTTTTATTACAAATTTTTGACAATAATTTTACCATGTCATCAACTATGCACGTGCTACATCACTACCATGTTATATGCACTTTCTATGTTATTAAGACCTAGTCATCATTTATGATTACCATGTAACTATCATGTCTTATGCAATTTTTATGTTGCCATTGCCACGTCATATACTATGTAAGACTTTCATCATTGATATGTAATAGAAATTTTTTATCACAAAATAGGTAAAACAAAAACTATCATAAGTTTGTGATAGAAAAATTCTATCACACCTATGTGAATAGACTTTAGGTGATAAAATAATTCTATCACAAATTATCCTTGTTTTGTAATAATGGGGTAGGAAAGTCTATTAGTAAATTGAATACCAATTAATTAGAGACAATCAATAACTCTTTCATGTTTTTCATAATTATTGGTTGTCTTTCCTAAGTTTCTAAATATAAATATTATTTATATCTTTTTACGGGTAATAGATTTTTAAAAGAGAAATTATGAAAAACTAATGTTAAGCAAGCCACAATACTTGATATAGCACACAATATGATTGACTTCCTTTGTAGTAACATGTGCACTATAAGTAAAATTGTAGGTTTTATGCTTATGTTGTAATTATTATTGAAAATTTAGGTTTTGGGCTTTTATAAGTTAGATTATGACTTATTTAGGCTTAATGAGACTAGACTAAAAAACATGTGTTATTATTTGGATTAGTGGCTACATAGGAAAAAAAGACAAAATTTGTATTTAATTGATAATATCTAATAAGAGCTAAATTAAATTTGTCAATCATTAAATATATCATTCTTTCTCTGAACCCAAGACATAATGGCCACCCATCTCTTCCGAGACACAAAATGAGAGAGAGAAAGAGAGAAAGAGAAAGAGAAGGATAAGAGGAAGAATAGAATTATGATTGAGAAATAAAGTAATTAGGCTAATTTGATATGATAAGTGTGTTTTTTTTGTAGCTTTTTGAGTTGTTTTAAGTATTCTAGTTATACGATAATGCTTATGAGATGATTAATCTTGATTAATAGGTTAAGAATATTAGCTTTGTTTTGTAATAGATGAGAGTTAAGTATGCTAGACTTTCATTGTAATTGCAATAAATATATTACTTGTTTGTGCATGATTTTAAAAATACGATTTGAAATGTGTTCATATTATCCCAAGGATATTTTGATATGAAAATGTGAGGCGTACATATTTATGAATATGAGCATTGGCATGAAGCATGGCATATTTGACTTACATATGTTTATAAACGTTCCATTTTAAAGTGAAATATGCTTGTGAAATATATTTTTGTGTTCTCTAGGTTGCTTAAACTCAATATTTGCTTAGCAAGCACCATATATGATATGTAGAGCCTTTATGTGTGGTCATTCCTTATACATTAGTATCAATGATTTGTGTTCCATATATACGAGGGATCCAATAGTTACCCTAAAGTTAGACTGAGTCATCACATTTGTGTGCACATATCAGTGCACGTGGGAAGACCCACCGATGATTAGGTTGAGAGAATGGTTCTTATCTTCGAGTATAATTATTCTCTGTGCGTAAAATTTAAACTTCATCTACGCTATTCCTCCAACATGGTATGTCATTAACAGGTGGCATTTAACTCATTATGTGATATATGAAGTCATACTAAGTAATGATTGAGTGATAGTATTTATAGCATAACTTTTGAAATAATGTTATAAATGCTTACTTGATATACAATTTTGATATCATTTTTATTTTGATCCTCCGTAGCATATCAGGCTTATACAATGTATATATGTATGTATGTATTTTGGTATATCATAAACTAATATCCTTGTTGTGTTTGATGATTGTTATAGTTTATTGCGATTTCCAAGTAATTAAAAGTATGTTTACACTTAGTGGTTTTGACAAAAATTTTATTGTCTCTTGGTTTCCCAATTAACTAGGTATTTAGCTGGTGAGCATGTAATTTAGGATATTTGATTTGTTGTTATTAAACATATCTATACTTTGCTTATTGTATATTTAGACTATGTTTGGACTATATTCTACTAAGGATATCAACTATATGATAATAAGGTGACTTATGCATTAATAAGTTAAAAAGGAATCTCTTAATAAAATTTAAGTTTGAAATTTTATATTGTTGAGGGAGGAAATGTCTTTTTCCCTCTTGAGGTTATGTTAAAGCGAAGAACCTCAAGTTCAACCTAGAACTCTAACCTTCTTGCGCAGCGGAATAATCTGTTAATCAAGAAAAATACCAAGAATCCAAAGCACAATATAAAAGAGTACAACACAATCTTACATGATTCAGTCAATTGCCTACGTCCATGGTGGATCCAAGGATCTTAACCTCTCTTATTAACTTCCTAGAGATTTTATAAGGAAAATCCAATTTTAAGAACCCTCAAAAGGACCTAATGCTAATGTTTAGTGAACCCTTACTCTACCACGAGTAATGATCACCCAAATGATGGTTCCACCCTGTCACACATAAGCACTTAGTGTCTACCTAGTTCTTCCATTCTCTTAGAGTCTCTCTTAATGCTTGATCTCAACTAAAGGGTTTACAAGTGTTTATATATGGTGTATTTCGTGCCTACTAACCATATTCTTTGTTGGAGTAAGAGTTCACTTATTTTGAAAGTCCAAAACTTTCCAAAAATTACAATATGGATAAAAAATAGACTCCCTGTCGTGTCTGGTGCAGCGGCGCTCGCCATGTCGAGCCCACTACCGTGGCGCTGGGCTTCTGTGCTGGGCGCTACGGCACTCAGCCCTGGTGGCGCTTATGCTCATTTTCTTCTCTTCCTTTGCGACTTCGAGTCCCATTTCGCTTCTCCCTTTGTGTCCCACATGTCCTAGAATTATTCATACGTGTCCCACATGTTTTAGACTTCTTGTAACTCTCTACTTTGAAATTCATCTCAATTCTTGTCCAACCAAGATTATTGAATCACCAATTTTCCAATAAACCCTTCCTTGATTCAAAATCTTCCAAATAAGAAGGCTATTAGATCTGATCCACACAAATACTTTATCACCTAGAGTTGAGTCCAGTTAAGTCTCCACAAAGACTTAATTTTCCCTGGGCTAATGACTTTGGTCTTCAAAGGCATTCGTGCACCTTGCATAGGGTATAGATACGTTGCACTCCTTTCCAACCCTCATCACCTTTGTGAGCACGGTTTGGATGTTGCCTAGCGGTTTGCATTACTCCAACACCCCACATTGGGCCACTTATGGCCATCCCAGTAAGCACATAGAGCCCTCCATTGTGCTTCTTACCCTCAAACCTTATAGGTTCTTTCTCTACCCTTAGTTTTCTTTTTTTTGCTCTAACCGAATACTCTTCCTCATCGAGTTTTCCTAGGGATATCAAGTTCCTCCTCAATTTAGGAACATGCCTCACACCATGTAAGCCCCTAGTTTCTCCATCTTGTATCATCAGTCTTATGTCACCAACTCCTATGATCTCACAAGTCATGTAATTCTCCATTAGAGTTTTATCTCTCTTGGTTTTATAGTTGGTAAACATCGATCTGTCGGGACACATATAGATGCTGTACCCCGAATCTAGTATCCATTTACCAACGTACTTTCCCCTTGAGGCTATCAATATGTCTACAACTTCAGTATCTTTCTTAGTACCGATTGCAGCCCACCCTCATTGGCTTTTTGATTTCGGGTAATCCTTCACAGAGTGTCATTCCTTATTACAAAGAAAACACTTTTTAGATCTCCTTCTTGATTTGATTACTCTTCCTTTCTTGTGCAAGCAATACTGCTCCACTCTTAAACTCAAATCTCTTTGTCAATTCTTTTGAGTTTAATGATGCCTTAACGTCATTCATTGTTAAAGACTCCTTATCATACAGCAGCGTATTCATAAAGCTCTCACAACTCTTTAGCAATGACCTTAATAAGATAATGGCCTTGTCTTTATCCTTAGTCTTGATACCCAGTTGCTCAAGACTTATGATGATCTTATTGAACTCGTCAATGTGAGCTCTTAATAAAGTTCTCTCGTGCATTGTTAGCTGATATAATTTCTTTTTCACAAGAAGTCTATTTGCAAGAGAATTTTTTATATACAATGCATTGAGTCTCTTTCATAGCCCCAAAGCAGTTTTCTCATCACCAACTTCCCTTAATATTTCATCGCTCAACGCTAGGAATAAGGTGCTGGGAGCCTTTTTCTGAATCGTGTCCCAATCTTTCTACCCGGACTTTGAGGTTGTCGTCCCATCGCTAGTTGAGGAGCTGGCTTCCTCCAAAGCTGAGTCTAGCCCTTCCTTCACTAGTAAAGCCCTAACCTTCTTCCTCCAAAGATTGAAGTCATTCATCCCATTGAACATTTCTATTTCTTGCTTGATTGCAGCCATAGTTTAAATACCCCAAGTGTGTATTATCAAGCCTTTAGCTCTGATACTAGCTTGTTGAGGGAGAAAACGCTTTTCTTCCTCTTGAGGTTATGTTAAAGCGAAGAACCTTAAGTTTAACTTAGAACCCTAACCTCATTGCGTAGCGGAATAACTTGCTAATCAAGTAAAATAGTAAGAATCCAAAGCAGAATATAAAATAGTACAATACAATCTTACGTGGTTCGGCCAATTATCTACGTCCACGGTGGATCCAAGGATCCTAGCCTCTCTTATTAACTCCCTAGAGATTTTACAAGGAAAACTCAATTTGAAGAACCCTCAAAAGGACCTAATGTTTAGTGAACCCTTACTTTACCACGAGCAATGATCACCAAACGATGGTTCCACCCTAGCGCACACAAGTACTTAGTGTTTACCCAGTTCTTTTCCTCTCTTAGAGTCTCTCTTAATGCTTGATCTTAACTAAAGGGTTTATAATTGATTATATAGGGTGTATTTCGTGCCTACTAACCCAATTCCTTATTGGAGTAAGAGTCCACTTATTTTAAAAGTCTAAAACTTCCCAAAACTTGAAATTTGGATAAAAAATGAACTCTCTGTTGCGTCTGGCGTCCTGGCGCTCATCTCTGGGCCCCACGGGCGCACCATGTCCCGTCCAGCGCCGTGGCGCTGGGCTTTTGTGCTAAGTGCCGCGACGCTCAACCCTAGTGGCTCCTATTCTCATTTTCTTTACTTCCTTCGCGTCTTCGAGTCTCATTTCGCTTTTTTCTTCGTATCCCACACATCCTAGACTTCTCCATATATGTCCCGCACTTTCTAAATTTTTTGTAACTCTCCACTTTAGTATTTATCTCAATTCTTACCCAACTAAAATTATTAAATCACCAATTTCCTAACATATATAATATTTATTATTAGTCCACATCTTTAAAGGAATATAACAAAGGTCGCACCTTAAATTCCCCAACATTTAACCACACTCATTGAGTCCATTTATTACGTATGTGAAACTAATTGTTGATTTCAATACACTCGTTACTGACAAATTTTCAATGCACTTAATATCAACTTCTATAAACCAATTATACAACAAATTTTTTTTGGCTGTTAATAATTAAGTGTTTTGACTCTATAAACTTTAATTAAAATATTTAAATGTTAAAATATAATAAATTAATAATTAATAAAAAAATAATAATATAAAGATAGATTAATAAAAAGACAATAAAAATTAGCGTTTAATTTAACAATAGAGGTTTCGTTTGATTATATAAAATATTAGATGGTAAGTGGGTAATGTTCAAAATAAGAAGGGGGTAATTGGTGATGGCCCTAAAGAATTTTGTATTTTGGAAAGTATAAAAAAAAGAAAAAAGTTGAATGCTTAAAAGTATAAACAGAAGGAAATGAAATATTATGAAGAAGAAAATATAAATAAGAGTCTTGTTCATGTAGGCTTTAAAAGGGTTCTATTTATACAAAAGTTTAAAGATAGAAAAGTGATGAACCATGATTAATTCTTAATATCATATTCAGATTTTTAAAAGTGATTTGTTGAATAGAAAATGGAAAATGCAATTAATTGTGTTAATTAAATTGTAATCAACAAAATATTCTCAAAATCATATACTAATATTAATTAATTTTTTTTTCTTTATTTTTATGTATAAATACAATCTCTGTAAGGCTCATATGAATAAGAGTGATAATTTTAAATTTTTGTCATGTTTTAAATTTTTTTATAAGATCGGAGTGACTTTGGATCCATTTTAAGAGTCGTCTAGCATATTTAGGTTAGAATAAACATCATATGATAATAGCTATCATCAACAAAGATTTTAGAGCATGTTTGATTAGCTTTTGAGTGTTTAAAATACAAGAAAATAGAGAGAAGACTAAAGGAACAAAAAAAGAATTCATGACGAGGGACAGTAAAAAAATCCTCGAAGTTGGAAAATTTTCATGGGAAGTTTGTAAGCCTAGAACAGGATCACATGAAAAAATCTATGACATGATTATTAGAAAGCCTCCATGAGAAAATTATAAGAAAATTTTAAAATAAGATCATAGAAAAGTTTGCAGCTAGAATTCTAAAAAAATTTCATCACCAATTTAGGAGAGGATGATCAGAATTATGATCGGTTCTTAATATTATGCAGATTTTCAAAATTGATTTACTGAATAGGAAATGAAAAACACAATTAATTGTTTCAATTAAATTATAATTAACAAAATATTCACTAGATCACTGTAATAATATATATTTGATTTCTTTCCCTTTCTTTTATTCTTTTTATGTATAAATAGTCTTTGTAAGCGTAATAGGAATAAGAATGATAGTTTTAATTTTTTATCATATTTTAAATTTCTTCAAAAGGGACATAAATTATTATATAAGTTAAGGGACATTAAATAAAATAATTTGATTAATGATGCATAAAATGACAAACTTTAATTTCGATTAATATTGCCATAATAATTTATTCAACAAATATCTTAAAGAATCTGTTTTAATTCTTATCATTCTCATTTAAATTGGTGATGAAAAAAACTTTTAAATCACGACTTGCTACTGTAAGTCCTATAGTTGGATTTTCTGTGAACTTGTCATTAGAGTTTCCTATGATCTTGTCATGGAAATTTTCCTATAATCTTGTCATAGAAATTCCTTATGTTCTTGTCACAAACATTCTCTAATTTTAAGGATTTTAGAAGCATTCATTTTTTGTCTTTTGTCATCCCCTCATGAATTTCATCCTTTCTTCTTCTCCTTCTCTCTCTTTCGCTTATTTTGTTTCTAAATCTAAAACCAAATACATCCCATATAAATCTACTACTCACCATCACTCTATCTTTCCCTCTCTCTTTCTCTCTGTCTCTCTCTCTCTCCATTTTTTTCTCTTGTAGCTAGTTATAGATTAGTTATCCTTACAAGGTCACAATAAAAATTACATAAACAACAGACCATATTGTAATCAACTAATATATAGAGGCATAATAGTAATTATTCATCGGTCAGATTCTTGCTGAAGGATGACCAGAAATTGATTAATTTCAAATGGATCTGGAAGATATGATGCTGACAAGCATGATGGTCTCGATGACTACCAGATATAGTTGACAATTAGGGTCGAAATTTGAGAAAGAAGTGCAGCCGAGATTATTTCTTATGATTCAATTCGACCGGAGGTGTCGGACGATGGTGATGACTATCCAAATATGTTGCATGCATGTCTGGGAGTTAAATGGTGGTGGTCGTGAGGTGAAATACATGACAGAAGTGTTGGATTTTTTCGGAAGTATAAAACAAAAGACAAGATAAATTTTAGAACTGGAAACAACTTTTTAACATTAACTCAACAACTTTCCCTTGATTCAATTCGAGTATAGATGTTCAGAATTTAAAGCTTTGCAAAGTCAAAATTTGGAAACCACTAACCCCACTACTCACACATACGTTCACTGCTATATTTAGACACCCACTATTTACACATACGTGCTCTCCAAAAAATAGAATTCTAAATAGAGACTACAATAGAATTCTAAATAGACATATCTAATTTTGGATCAACTTTCAACACTCCCCCTTGATTTAAAATTGGTTACTCCAAGCTTCATCCGCAGGCTTTCAAATGTGCTCAATGCCAATGTCTTGGTTAGAATATCTACCTTTTGATTTTCTGAAGTAACAAACTTGAGCTCAACTATCTTCTCTGCCACTAGGTATCTAATGAAGTGAAGTCGGATATCAATGTGCTTGGAGCTCCCATGGAACACTGGATTCTTTGTCATTGCTATGGCTGATTAATTGTTGCTGAAAGTCTATGTAGGTTGCTGCTACATCTGGCCAACGTCTTCAAGTATTTTCCTTAGCCATACTGCTTGAAAGGCTGCTGAATTGACTGCAATGTATTCAGGTTCTGAAGAGGATAATGCCATTGTTTCTTGCTTTTTCGAACTCCAACTGATATGACTAAATCCAAATGAGAACATGTAACCTGAGGTGCTTCTTCTGTCTTCTGCACATCCAGCCTTATCACTATCACTATAGCTAACTAACTCAAATGAACTTGTGCTACCATACCAAAACCCATAGTTGGTTGTGCCAGAGATATACTTCAACACCCTTTTTGCTGCTCCAAAATAATGTTTGGTTGGGTTTTGCATGTATCTAGAGATCACTCTTACTGTGTATGAGATGTCGGGCCTTGTGTGTGTTAAATAAATCAAACCACAAACTAAACTTCTGAATTTTGTTGCATTAGCCGAACCTGTACCATCATCTCTCACTAAATTTTCAGTGACATTTATAGGTGTTAATGCAGCCTTGCAATTATGCATTCCAAACTTCTTGAGTAGATTTTTTGCATAATTCCTTTGAGTAACAAAGGTGCTACCATTTTCTTGCTCCACTTCCAACCCAAGAAAATAATGCAACAATCCCAAATATGACATTTCAAACTGCCTTTTCATGTTTTTTCAAAATTCATTCAGCAGTTGTTCATTTGTACCCATATAGATCATATCATCAACATACAAGAACACAATCAAAAGCTCTTCTCTTCCATTCTTTTTTATATAAAGATTGGGCTCACTTTTGCTACTTTCAAACCAAGAATTTTTGAAATACGAATCAATTTTGCTGTACCAAGCCCTTGGTGCTTGTTTCAAACCATACAAGGCCTTTGCTAACTTGTACAAATAGCTCTCTTTGCCTTTCACTTCAAAATCTTTAAGTTGCTCAACATAAACTTCTTCCATCAATTCACCAGTAAGAAAGGCTGACTTAACATCAAATTGGTATACGGATCTCTTCAATTGTGCTGCCAAAGCTAGCAACAAACGTACTGTTTCAAATCTGGCTACCGGTGAGAAAGTTTCTTTATAGTCTATACTATACTCTTGTACATAACCCTTTGCTACAAGTCTTGCTTTAAACTTCTGCACCAAACGTTGTTTTGAAAACCCATTTTACTTCAATCACATTCTTGCCTTCAGGAAGCTTCACTAGCTGCTATGTTTTATTCTTCTTAATTGCCATTAGTTCTTCTTGCATTACCTTACACCACTCCTCCTTTTCAGCTGCCTCTTTATAGATTATAGGATTTGCAACAAGCAGAACCTATATAGTTTCATACAATTCTTGTAAATTTCTGAACTTCCTTGGTTCCATATCAGGATCGAGTTCATTATTTACAATAGATTCGCTTATGCTGCTGCTTGGAGTTTGCGGATTGGGTTGTTGTTGCACACTTACAATTATCTCTTCAACATCTTTTGCTGATTCTTTAACTTTTGCATTCTTTACAGTTTCCTTCCACTGCTAACTTCTTTTTTCATCAAACAAAACGTTTCTGCTCACTATGATTTTTTCATTTTTTGGATTATACAACTTATACCCTTTAGATTGTGTGTAATAGCCAATGAAAATACATTTTTCCAACTTTTCATCTAGTTTTGTTCTCTTTTGCAGATTTATAAAAGCAAATGCAATACAACCAAATACCCTTAGATGCCCAACTCCACGTTTTCTCTCAAACCAAGCCTCAAATAGAGTCATATTCATTACTTCTTTTGTTAAGATAGATTTAAAACATAAACTGCGGTTGCTATCCTTTCTGCCCAGAATTTGTTAGTAAACCCTTAAATTTCAGCATACTTCTAGCCAACTCAACTAATTTTCTATTTTTCCTCTATGCAACCCTATTTTGCTTAGGTGTGTTTGGTGTGGTTAATTCATGGTGTTTACCTTCTTTTTCACAGAAACTGTTAAATTCTTATGATGGAAATTCCCCTCCTCTATTAGTTCTTAAGACCTTCAACCTTTTTTCAGTTTGTTTTTCTACAAAATCTTTAAATACTTTAAAGTTTTTAAATGTTTCTCTTTTGCTTTGTCGAAAATAAACCCAACTTATCCTACTAAAATCATCTGTGAAAAGAAGAAAATACTTGCTGCCACCTAATGAAGTAGTTTGCATTGGTCCACAGAGATCCGCATGAACTATTTCAAGAATCTGTGTTGCTCTCTTAGCCCGATCTTTGGGAAAGGGTAACTTTGCTTGTTTACAAAAAATACAGCCTTCACATACATCAGTTTGATTGATTTTGGGTAGACCATAAACCATTTGCTTTTGGTTTAACAATTTCAACCCATTGATATTCAAATACCCATAGTTAAGATGTCATAACTCAGATTGGTTTAATTCTTTTACTGTCATTGCTTTCTCTTTTACACCTGCGATTTCAAGTAGAAACAATTTATTAGTTGCCATTCTAACTTCTACCAATATCTGGTTTGTGGTTTTATCCTTTATTGCGCACGTTTTTCCTTTAAACAAAACTGAATAACCACTATCCATCAATTGCCCAATACTTAACAGATTCTGTGACAAGTCTAGAATAAAATAAACATAGCGCAAATATCTTATACCATTTTTTTGTGTGTACTGCTACTATGCCCTTGCCTTCAACTTGTCATCACCAAGCTTAACCTTCAATTTGTATGTTTCATCTAACTCTTCAAACAGCTACTTGTAGCCTGTCATATGGTTTGAACACCCACTGTCTAAGAACCAAATATTGCTTGCATTGGGTTTGCCTTCTGTGTATGCCATGAAGAGTGTTTGTTGCTCCTTTTCTTCTTTAGCATAACTTACTTAATTCTCCTCTCATTGCTTCTTGTAACACTTACATTGATAGTGCCCAAACTTGTTACAGTAGTAGCATTAGATGTCTTTATTGGATTCATAGCACTCAGATTGATAATGCCCAAACTTTTTGCAATAGTAGCATTGGTTGTCCTTCTTGGATTCATCATAGGATTGATGGTTTTCGGCAGTGTTGCTTCTGCCTCTTTCTCTTCCTCCTCTGCCAGAGTTGCCTTTACCTCTGCCTTTTCCTTTGCCTCTTGACGTCTCTTCCTGTATGTAGAATGCCTTGTCATCACTTCTTTCTTTGATTTTGGACAGCCTTGATTTATGAGTCTGCAATGATCCCATGAGTTCATCAAAGGTGTATGTTGCGAGATCCTTTGATTCTTCTATTGCCGCTACCATATGATCAAACTTCGTTGTTCGATTTCTTAGCACCTTGACCACCACGATTTGCTCTGAGATGGTGTCTCCATATGCTCTGATTTGGTTGACAACTGCTTGTACTCTTGAAAGAAAAATCTGCACTGACTCTTCTTTGTTCATCTGTAAAGTTTCAAAATCTCTGCGTAGACCTTAAAGCTTAACTGCCATAACGTGAGAACTTCCTTGAAATGCTATTTTCAAGGTTGTCCATGCCTCATTTGCATTGGTGGCTACTGTTATTTTTGAGAAGATTGTGTCGTGTACTGCTTGTTGAATAAAGAACAAAGCTCTTGCATCTTTCTTCACGGTTTCTTGCGGATTTAAATCAGGATTGGGAACTCCTTTCTCAATCAAGTTCTATAGGCCATGTGATTTCAACAAGGTTGACATCTTGATACTCCAAAACTCATAATTCTCACCTTTGAAAAGAGGAATTATTGGTTGTGTTACATTTACGGTATTGTTGTTGTTTTCTGCCATTGAAAAAAGCTCAAAAGATGGACCGACTTGCTCTGATACCACAAATGTTGGATTTTTTCGAAAGTATAAAACAAAAGACAAGATAAATTTCATAACTGGAAATAACTTTTTAACATTAACTCAACAACTTTCCCCTAATTCAATTCGGATACAAATGTTCAGAATTTAAAGCCTTGCAAAGTTTAAATTTGGAACCCACTAACCCCACTACTCACACATACATGCACTGCAATATTTAGACACCCACTAACCCCACTACTTACACATACATGCTCTCCAAAAAATAGAATTCTAAATAGAGACTACAATAGAATTCTAAATAGACATATCTAATTTTGGATCAACTCTTAACAAGAAGGTGGCAGATCAAGTAGCGGTGCTCTTCTCGGTTATTGCTCGATTTAGCCTTTTCCGATGGCTGGATGAGGTCAGTGTTGTGTGGAAAATGATTGTCGATGTTTGGAGATTCTTCTGGTCATCTTGGGAAACAAATAGGTCAATAATATTGGTGGCAGATAGGTGGTGGTCAATGGAAAAGCACTCTTTGTCCTTTTTTAAAGAAAAAAAATTATGTTTCTTTTTTAAAATCTCGCAAACTAACTAATTATACTCTTTAAGAAAATATGCTATGGATCCACTTTAAAGGTGACCTATTGTCAAATTATGTTTATTTAATCTAGATACTAGAGACTCTCAAATGTATTCAAAATTCGATCTGGCATCATGAAGAAATTAGCAAAATGAAGAAAAAGATATAAATGAAAGCCTTATTTATAATGGCCTTATAAAGGCTTTATTTATATAAGAGATTTAAGATAGAAAAGGAAACAAATTATTACATAATTTAAGAGATATTAAATAAAATGATTTGACTGATGATCCGTAAATGGCATACTTAATTTTAATTAATGTTGCAGTAATAATTCAGCCATGAAATCTTTTTAAGAACTTGTATTTATTCTTATAAGTAACAATAGTCATAATAACAATAACCTTATTCTGAACAATGTAAATCTTATGAAAAGAAAATAATAATTTGCTTATTAAAAAAAATATAAGAATTATCGAACTAAAAACTTCAACAACAGATGAGTGATGGGCGCATTTTATACATATTATTTAAGCTTCTATAGACTTAGAAATTATTCATTTTAAGTATGAGTATTAAGCTTTTTATGTTTTTTATTGTTGTTTTATAGGTTTAAAGTCAATAGAGTTGATTAGAATAAAAATTTAAAGAAAAGAAGACAAAAATATCAAATTTGCTACATTAATATGGTATAATGGATTGCCACAATTCTTTGCAATAGTAATTTTCACTACTAAAAAAATGACATTCACTGACACTTTTTTAAATGGTGTCAGTGAAACAAAGTGTTAGTGAATTGCTGATACCATAGTATCAAAAATATAATTTGTCATTGAATTGCTGATACCATAGTATCAGAGAATGAAATGTTAGAAAATTAAGGATACCATAGTATCAAAAATTATTTTTTATTTAAAAATTTAATTATTATAAATAATTTAAAATTTATTATAAATATTTTAAAAAATAAGCCCTAAATAATCTTTTATATCTTAGTTCCTATGGTGCCATGAACAAAATATGTGCAAGAGCTTAAGAGAGTAGGTTCAATGACTAAGGTACTTAACAAGCTAAGATCCCAAAGAAAACAAAGAATTAATCCCTTTAAACTCTATCGCCGCTCTCATTCTTTTTCTCTTTTTATTTATTTTTTATTTTTTAAGTTGTATTTAGGTTCTTTGTATTAGATCCGAAGCACATTTGACTTAAATTTCCATTTGGGGTTTTAAATTTCTCAATTTTTCATCACTTATTTGCATTTCAGTTTTGGATGTTTTGCATGAACAAATTGTTTGGCTTTTCGCTATTCGTTTTGAAAAATTGGAAAAACAATTTGAGAATTAGGGATTTCAATTGGGGGTCTTGTTGTTTTGGATGGTTAGTTCAAAGAGAATGAATAGGTCATCGTCATCATTGCTACCTCCACCGCTGTCGTTGCCACCGAAGGTTGAAACTTTGAAGGTTCCCATTTTTTCTTATGTTTGTTCAATTGAAACTTATTATAGAGAATTGTTATATAGTGTTTGCAAAATCACGTCCTGATGGTTGGTTGCTCATGTTCTTGTTCGCCTCTTGTTGACTTTTGTTCTTTTTTTTTTTTTGGTAGTTGTACATATGCCAATTCTCTCTTTTTTTTTTTAATAATATATGCTTTTAAGTATCTGTGTACATGCAAATACTCGTTTAGGTATTGCTATGCGAGTGTATTAATTCTATCTCTCCTACCCACAAAGAAAAATAACTAAAAATTTCGTGTTATCTTACATCCTATCTAGATGTCAAGCACAACTATTGAGCATTGATAAATTATAATTTTGGTCGCAGAATTGAGGTTACTATCTTGGATATAGTTGTAGATGACAATACGAGAATGCGAAACAAAAACAAGTTTAGCACTAGGGTAAGGTACTTCGGTTGACTTTTAATGTTATCTTTTTTCTCTCTCATTTCTTACTTTTTATCATCTATATTATAAATATATTTGGTGACAGAGTGTGAAGCACATCAAGTTGAATAATGGGATTTGGTGAATTGTTTTTTATTTTTCTTTGGCTTATGTAATTTGATTTTCTTTTTGTTCAATGTGTGGGATTTGCTAGAAATTTTAGTTGATAAATTAAGTTTTGGTTCATGAAAATATTTCTGCACACCACATGTTTAATGAAAATACTGAAAGAGTTATTTTCAATAAGAGTTGTTAGCAAGAAGCAGTGAACCAGCTGAAAGTGAATCTTCCTATTCTACCTTGACCTATTTTTTGTTCATCTCAGGAAATGTCTGGAGTATATGTTTTTTGTGGTAATGGTAGGAGTGTTCGCTCTTCTGCACTTTTCTACAACACCAAACTTGCAGGGGAACTTTGGACCACTTCATGCAATCTCTTTATAAATTCAAAGCTTGGTTGTATGGACTTATCCAATTAAATATCAAAATTTACATCATTGGGAGGTATCTTAATAACTAAAGAAGGAAAGATTATGCACATAAGAGGTGTTAATTATTAGTGGATTGAAGTATTATTTTATTTTTTTATAAAAGTTTTCTAAATATGAAGTGGACTCCAAGTTGCTCTATATTTCCTAGTTCATAATATCGCATCTAGCATAAAAAGAAAAACTTCTAGCTGATGTATTGTTAACAGTTTCTATGAATATAGTTTGAACAGACTTTACTAGAGACTTTAAGTTATAATATCTTACTCATTAATTGACTTGGCCTTTATGCCTTTAAGTTATCATATCAGTCCTCATTTGTATAACATAATCGCATTAGAGGTTATATGCAATGTGAACTGTGGCTTTGAATGATCACATATTTTTATAATGGTATTTTTCTTTGGAGGTGAATTATTTCAAATTAAGAGTATTCTTCTTGACTTTTGTTTTGAATATACAAGTTGGTTCTAAAACTAACACATTAAGAAAATGATCTTCATAATTTAAAGATGATTTCCTCGTTTATAATATTAATTAGGTTTTGAAACTAATTTTTCCATTCCTTTCTACTTCCTATGATGATTGCCAAATGGCAGGAGCAAATTTTGAGATTGAACCAAGAAAATGGCTCATTGAAGCATAATCTGGATGTAACAAATGCTTACTCTAAATGCATCTAGAAATGAGAATCTCTAGGCATCAACCAGCATTGTTAATGTTCTCAAGGTATTTACTCTAATCTCTATTGTGCCAGAGGTTTTTCTTTTCTGAGATTTGTTATTCTGTGCTGTTACTTGCTTTATCTCTTATTGTTAATGTAATAATTTGCTTAATAGTTTAAGATCTCAAGTTAATTTGGTTGTTAATATGTTTTTAGTCACATGTATCAAGGATACAATTTCTAATGTTTTTTGTACTACGGTTATCATGCATAACTTATGACTTAGGAAAAGGAAACCTACTACCTACCTGTATAGCTGCACTGTACAATGCATCTTGGCATATGATATTCTACTTATGTTAGTTGGCATATAGTATGTTATATCATCAATGGTGGTGAACATTATGCTAGAAATTCTTGATTTCTTCTTTTTCTGTCATAATGGATTCTTTCTTTTTTTGTTCTTGTTTGCATGATGTTTGTTTTTGAATATGATATACTGCCTAAGCATCAAAACATCATGCTATTTGTTGTTTTTCATATGAAATTTTTGGATCTAGTTTCGATAGCTGTGGCACCTCATCTAATGAATGACATGCCTTTTCTACTTTCATGTTTTCTTTTTCTTTGTTTCTTTTTTTTTTTCTGTCTCAGCACCATATAATGACTAGTCTCGTAACATTTCATTTCGATAAATACATATGAATTATTTTCCTTCCTATAGTGTAGTTACATGGTGTATTTAGATGCACATTAATTTGGGAAATTGTTGTTCTAACTACAATTAATAGTGCTGGGATCACATAAAATGTATTAATTAAGCAAGATATTAATTTATCTATAAAGATATTGTATGTCTATTTATTATTTTTTAATTTAAAACATTTGGCTTCTCAATACTCATAATTATTTAAATAATTTTATTTACTCAATTAATCAACTGAGATTCAATTAAAGATGAAATCCCCAAAATTTGAATGCATTACCAAAAATTTGAGATGATACAACGGGAATTGATTTTCAAGAAAACATATGCAACACTATATTTATATTTTAAAAAAACATCTTAATGAATATTTAGTTTTGTAGAGATATTGTTTAGCTGGAAATGATTCTTAAATTTAGATGACCCATGTATATGGCTCATTAGTTTTTTGGCTAACATATATGAGGACTCTCTTTCTTATGAAATGATTTAGGAAGATGAGGGATGTTTGAGGTGGATGGATAACATAATTGTGTTAGCCAATGAAGGTGATTGTTGAAATATATGCAGCTAGTAGAAGTTGAGTGGTTAAAATAAATTCAAGTCACTATTTGTAACTAGACTTTTGTTTAGTTCAATAGTGAAATCACTGTCTAAGCAGAGTATCAAGTCTCTAAAGTAATAGAAAGCACTTGGTCATTCAAATCAAAATGAAGGAACAAAATAATATAGGAAAATTTGTTTATAATGATAAATTTTTATAATCAATAAAATATAAAGATAATGTAGCCATATTGTAGTATTTTAACTTCTAAAAACGAGGGTTGTGACATATTACTATTTAATTGGTTTCTCTGTTTTGCTTCATATGCTAATCTACATCAGTCTTATCTCATTTAAGTCACAAATCATTGTTTGGAGTAGATCAGTAGACTATAATGGTCTGGACCCAGTTAATTACAGAGAAATTCAATTAGAAAATTCCTAAATTCTTAGTAAATTCAACAAAGCTTTGTTCTATAATGATTGTTAAGGGACAAAATTATGCAGAAGAAGAAAAACTCCTAACAAGAATGTTTTCAAAACAAATTGATATAGACTTATATAGCTAATATCTTGTTAGCTCATATCTTATAATAATTTTATTATGGTAGTCAATAGTTGATACTGGTTGATTCTTATTGCTTTAAGAATATGACATATAAAAAGACTAAGGAACATCCTAATTGATTTAGAAGGTGCAATTGTTCAGAAGTGATTGGACCGGCATGGTCTATTTGATATAGTTATAACTGATGCAGTTGAATATATAACCTTCTAGATGATGGGTGTGGAAGCATTAAGCATTTATGTTTCTTTGTGTTTGGTAGAAGTGCTCAACAGGTTTATACCATTTCTTCATTTATATGCTAGAATAACATTTTTAATTTTTTCTAGAAAAAAAGTATTTCAACTTTTTATCTAAAGCTATTGTTTTTCTTTTTAGTAATTTTAATGTTTTGACAAGTAGCATTGGCCAAGCCTCAGGAAGTAATTCTATAATGCGAGAAGGCTATATCTATTTGCAGATCAAGGCTACAATGACTTATAAATGATGCAAAGAGTTCCACAAAGTCAGCAACGTAATCACTTGCATCTGAATTGGATAACGGAATTGTACTTTATTTGTAACATTGATGTACGATATTGTTTATTATCTTTCAATAGTATTGTATTTTTGCATTTAATTATTTTTCATTTATTTGAAAATATCAAAATGTAATTTGAATTTTAATTGAATGAATATTTTATTATTATTAAATAAATTTATATTAACCACTTTCAGATTCTAATTAAATTCAAATTTTATGTTTCATTAATTGTATTTAAATATTTTAGATTAAAAAATGTCCTAGCTATTCTTTGATATTATGGTGTCAGTGATTGTTTGATGCCACAGCGTCAGAGATTCACTGATACCATGGTAACAAGAATTCTCTGATACCATGGTGTCGGTGATTCTTTGATACTGTAGTATCAGCGATTTACTGATACTATAGTATAAGAGATTCATTGACACAATAAATGGTGTTAGTAATTTTTTGGCTTGAGCAACACTGACACTGTGAAATAGTGTCAGTGAAACCCTTCACTGGCCCTAACTTAGCATCAATGAATGCTATCTTTTTAGTAGTATTTGTTATAGTAACAATGCCCAAGATCTTAGTACTGTGACGACAAAATTAGTATCTCCAGCATTGGGGCGTCAAAAAGCTAGTGCTACAGCAACATGAACATAATTATATGAACACTAACTCATAAACAATACTTTTTAAAATAGTGTCAGTGTGGGAATAGAAAGAGAAATCTTAATCTGACTTATATTTCGTGTTATACTCTAATTTGAAGACTAAAAAACCTACAAATAGAATATCAAAAAGACTTATTTCAAAAATCTAAGATGAGAGATAAAAAGATAGAGGAGAAGAAGGAGCACAAGAGAAAAGAACTTTTTAGAGAGAGCAACTTTTAGAGGATCAAGAAGACTAGAAGATTGAATATTGCAGTAAAATTAGTTTTATCTCTTCAACTCTTTATCTTTATAGTTTTCATGATTTTTATACTGTTTTTATTAATAAGCTCTAGAACTTTTTATTTCATGACAAACTACGTTTTTATATTTTGGGTTACAACTTTAAACTCGATATGTGATTAAATTTAAGTTCTTTCTTAATTTAATGAACTTAATAGTAGAATTATTCAGTTATTCTATTTTTAATGCTTTCTAATTACTTGATTACTAATTAGATTATTCTGGGAGCCCTATTGAACTTGATGAAGGAATTTAAGTGTTGGCCTTGACTAATTTGATATATGATTATAACGTAATAACTATAAGTTTTATATGAGATAGACATATACCCATATGGTATATATGGTAGTAATAGATTAGTTATTAATGAATTTTATTCTCATCTAATTACCATAGATATATAGGTAATTGTTAGGATAAGATATAGTCACTCAACTATTGACAAAAGTTTGTGATGACATTAGAGATTTAGTCAATATTTAATATTGAGGGATTAATTTAATAAAAGATTAATTAGGTCAAGTAACATATCGAGGAATAGTTCTAATCCTATTGTAATGCCCAGTTCCCATGAATAGTCAGATACCTAGAATTTCGGTATTTGACGATTAAGGAACTGTAGAAGTTTCAAATTTTGACCCTTGTTTGACCATTTTATTTTTAGTATTTACGTGAGCTGTAATAGACACAATTGGGCAATTTCATAGTCAATTTGGGAATTGGGTACTCACCGAATATTTTTAAAATTTTTGGTTGACTAAGTAGTGAAAATTCAACATTTGTACCAATAAGTTTTTGTGTAAGCATCACACCCTAAGCAAGCTACTTTTGTTGGATAAGTATATGTATTTTAAGACATATGAACGAATCAAATTGGGACAATTACATATATTAGTCTATTATATTATATTTTATTAGTTATTAGTAATAATTATTAAATTATTGGCCACCAATCAAAGACTTTTTAATTGGAGGACTAAGTGGAAACAAGGTATTTCTTGAAGAGCCATTATGCAATTTTTAGGTATATATATAAAGGCCAAGTGTTTTATTTCAAATCATTGTTAAAAAAAAATAAGAGAGAGAGAGAATTTCTGCCATGAAGAGGGGAAGGAGATGCACAGTGATATCCATAAAATTTTTAAGCCAAATCAAGGAATCCACACCAAATTCAAATTGTTTTCAAGTGCCTAAGCAAGATTCAATGGTGGATTAAGGGTAAATTTACTTTAAAAGATAATAATTCGAAACCTTAGAATAGTAAACTAGGGTTTTTGTATAGTTGGACTTCAATTGAATAAAGTTAGGGCATTATAATGAATTTGAGGTGTAGATAAGACCATAGGTAAGAAGAAATTTAAAAAATGGTAAAAATCCCATTTGGGTCATTTTGGCCATTTGGGATTTTTAGTGGTACAAGTGCAATTAGCTAAAATTGAGTGTTAAGAATGAATTCTAGGACTCTTAAGATGAGTTTTGATGGGTGGAAATCAAAGTTAGGATATGGGACATAATGATCATTTATGACAAAGAATAGGGGTAATTATGTCCAAAGAAAATTATAAGGGATTATGGACCCTTTGACAAAAAATGATAGTTTGTGCATAAATTGAGATTATTGGGGGAATAATTGTAAATTTAGAAAGGAATTTTGATGGTGGCTGAAAAATGTATATGGGGTATTTTTATAATTTTGCCATTTTAGCGGGACTAAAGCGTAATTTATGTTTTGTTGGTGCCGAAGGTCGAAACTGGTGAAAGGACAAGCCCGAAAAAGAAAATTTAGAGTATGACAGTTGGTGAGTGGAAAAGCAATTAAAAGAAATGAAATGCAGTTTATTTTAAATTATTAGTATTTATGTGCTTTCTGATTTAAATGTTATTGTTTTATGTAATTTACTCAAGTTATGTGATTTTTAAGAATTAAGAAAAGCATAGTGATATTTTATTTGATATTCTTGATATAATGAGAATTGAAAATTTATCATTTTCTTAAAAAATAAATAAATATATAAAACTTAAATTAAAATTACAAAAATTACTGTAAAACTTTAGAATTACAGTTCAGTATTTACAACATTTTAGAGATTTATTTTCAACAGTAAGAAACAGATTCTAGAAATTTACATATCAATTTCAAGAAACATTTTTTAGATCCTATCAGTTTTCAAAAGTCAGTAGTACTCCATTTATCAGTTATCAGCTATTAGATTCAGATCCCTGTGGGGATCGTATAGACTTGGCCGGTACATTCTGTATGCGTGGGCAGATTAGTCAGTTGGGTTGAGTGTTACTAACTCTAGGGAGTCGGGGTGTTGTCTTGCTATATGTCTACGATGTATATTTTGCTACATAGACAATGAGATATCTCAAATTTATCAGTGAGTCCAGCATTAGGGTAGCCATTGGTACTTTTCAGACAAACTAGAACCGAGCGGAAGTTTTAAAAAATTGTATAAAATATGTAGTTTTTCCAGTGAATAAAAATGTTTGTTAATAATATTTACAGATTTCAGCAGTAATCTATTAAGTTTTAAAAATCTTTAATAAATAAAACTGCAACCGCTCTGCAAAATTTTACCAGTATTCAAGATTTAGAAACGATTTAGAACAGTTTTCAATACTTTTTAGAATCTTTAATATGTTTCCAAAATTATTCAGATTTCACACCCACTCATTGAGTTTATCAACTCACCCTTTATTTTTTTTGTTTCTATTTTTTTCCCCAAGTACAGTCAGCAGCATACAACCTACAGTTTCTCATGTGGATCAGTAGTGGGCTAGCCCAACGACGATTTCCTGTGCATATACAGAGCTATATGTATACATTTAGTACATATACATGTATCATATTTAGTTTTGCATTGTATAGCATGCATAACAGATTTTGGAACCAAAATAAATATTATGTCTTTTTTAAATGATCAAGAATGCCTGTGTTGATTTATTTGGGAAAGGATGGGAGGTCCTCTTTGTAGCTAAGAGATGTGAGAAATATTAAAGTGTATTTTATGTAGGTTTATGAAATATAGATTTTTAGAAAAATAGGAGAAACTATGTGACAGGACCTGACTCGAGACCCTCTACTATAGATCCCAGCGGCCCTGTCGGGCACCCCGACGGAAGTTCCTCCGAACCTAACTGGGTATGTTGAGAAATTCTGCGAGGCGAACCCCTTTTTATTTCTTGTTACTACTAAGAAGGTCTAATAACATACACGAAAACGACATCTTAATTTTAAAAACAAACAGACAGAGTTTCCCTTGTTTTTCGAAAAATCCATATAAAACCTGCAAAGAAATTTCACTTCTATTTCCAATACATCTCAATTCTATCAATTCGGACCTCCGGTCCTTTCCAAATCAAATCCAACACAACTCAATTATTCATTTGAATCACAAATAAGCATAATCATAGAAGTAAAAAGAACGATCATTATAAAATTGAAATCTCTTCTTCTCGGTTCAACACATACATCCAAATATACATGCCTACAACTATTATGCATAAAGTAAAGGGTGCTATTTAGCACATTTACATGTACAAAAAATGATCTTCGGATTCAGCCCACTACTCGGCAATAGAAGAATCAGCAACTTGCGTACCAAGACTTGCACCTGGGAAAGGGGTTCAGAAAACATAAAACACGAAACGGGTGAGCTAAAGGAGCTCAATGAGTGCAAATAAAATTTTAAATAAAATAACATCATGTATAGATAGCAAATTCTAAAGTTCATGCAGAAATCATGCTTCTAAAACTGATGTAAAACTGTAAAACGGTTTCTAAAATCATATGCTATTGAAATCTTGCCAAACAGGTTTTATCTACATCTTTGAAAAACTATATTCAGAATCTGTATAACATAATAACTGCTGTGTGCATATAAATGCATAAATGCTATCGGTAAATCGAAAACTAGTAAAATTCTCGCTCGGCCATTTTCTTTCTAAATTGTACCAATGGTAACCCTAAAGCTCTATACCCACGGAGCGACTCAACTAGCACCGCATACGTGAGTAGGTCATGGGGCACCTCAACTAGCAGCACCCACAGTGACATCTCAAGATGTCTCACTGGCTATGTAGCGAAATCCTACATCGCATGCATATAGCGAGACAATATCCCGTACACATAGAGTGACTCACATGACTCGACATCCCGACTTTCTGGAGTTAGTGACACACCTTCAAGACCTGCCTATATGCACGGGATATACCGGCTGGGTCTAATACAATCATCACCACTATAATTTGAGGGTACCAATGGCCTTAAAAACGAATGCAGAAATTTTAAAACTGTTTCTCAATTCGAACATGTAACGGCATTTCTATGAATATATATCAAGATTATAAATCATGGTTATGCATCGAAAGCTCATAAAACATGCATATTTATTATGCGAAAACATAATAAACGCAAAGTAAAGGAGATGACAAATTTCCACTCACAACCGCTCTGCGCTCAATTTCGCTTCCGATTTCTGCTCCCGTTAACGCTCTCGGTCATCTTCACCTACGCGCCACAAATGACATTTAGAACTAAATCGAATGCTAGAATCTCATTTAACTACTAAATGCCCTAATCGGCATACAAAGCTCGGATGCATACTGCTTCCCGATTTTAGTTACGGAGCCACAATCGAAACTAACTCACCATCCGACGCCCTGAAAATTATTGAACACCTTATAACTTAGTTGGACATAATTGCCCTTCGCCTTTCCAACATGGACAGTTATGTCCCATTTTCTTCATTTTTTATTTTTCCATCAACCATATACATTCAATTTACAATATGCACCATTTACACACAACAATTCAATCAAAACACCACTCAATTCCTAACTTCCCTAAAGTGGCAGAATTTTACCCTAGGTTCCAACACATTCCTTTTCTCAATTTCTTGTTCCAATTACAACAAAATCATGCCAATTTCATTCTAAAACCCTAATTACAACCAATTAAAATCTCTA
Organism: Ailanthus altissimus; assembly: GCA_946807835.1. Lineage (NCBI taxonomy): Eukaryota > Viridiplantae > Streptophyta > Magnoliopsida > Sapindales > Simaroubaceae > Ailanthus > Ailanthus altissimus. The sequence goes on along the minus strand of OX327690.1, from coordinate 984,936 downwards.
CAACAAAATCACCAAAAATCCTAATTCTCACCTTGCCAATTTCTTCAAATTGATGACTTTTTCAAGCTCCACACTAGAATTCAACTCAATCTAAGCCAAGAATACACATAAGAACATCAATTAAAGCATTCTTGAAATCTCACTTATCAAACTCATAAAAGATGCTTTTTTACCTCTTTTTCTTGAATTTCCACTAATAGAGACTTCAATTGAGCTTAGGGATTGGTTTGTAACCTTATTTTGGCTTGATTACACATGAAAATTCATGAAAAAAAACTTGAATAGTCACTGTAGCAGCACCCCCCTTTGAAGCTCGAATTTCTCTCTTTTTTTGGCTAAGTGTTGGTTTTGATCTCTCTTCAAATTTCTACACACTTCTAACATATATATAGTGCTCCCTCAATTGACCATTTTGCCCTTCAACTTACTTAAAACTTCTAATTTTCCATTAATTAAAAACTAATTATGTAATTAGTTCATTTGTAACTATCTAGTTAGAATAGTTCAAAGAACTAACTAGAACTTCCAACTTGGCGATCCATGAGATTTCTTCTAATTGGTCCATTCTCTAATATATGGATTATGTTTCTCAACAAAGACTTGTTCCATACATCACCCTTAAATGGAAATATATGTAGTAAATTAGAATTTTATTTTCCAAGCCAATAGAGAAAAATTCTAAAAATATTCTAGGATCGTTCGGCGCACCGATCGAGTGTGAAATTATCAAATTAGGTCTAATATCTCTCACGTGCACTATAAAGGGAATATTTCTAATAGGGTTAAAATCGAGTAACCCTACGGTATCTTATTTGCTCTATACCAAAATCTAGGCGCCAATACTACTAATAGGGATTGGATATTACACTATATCCGTTTTAATCCAGGATTTTTAGAAAAATTAAAACTTTTTCCGTGGTTATGAGAATATATTAGAAAGAAATTAAGAGAATTTTTAGGGTTCACCTTATGGAATTTCTCAAGATTGATAGCGGACTTTGGGAAGGCTTCCGTTGGGGTGCCCGGCAGGGCCTACCTAGGTTCACATTGTAGAATTCTGGGTCGGGTTCTGTCAGAGTGGTATCAAAGCTAAGTTTTTCGATGTTTTAAGTTAAATATTTATTTTGGGTTGGATTTTTGTGAGTATGGCATGCATTTTCAGCATTATGAAAATTGCATTTCATGCATAATTAATCATGTTACGTTGTTGACATGCACAGAAGTATGCATCGTCGTTGACGACCACCTATCAGGAGAGCCAATGCTCGGGCTACAGTACTTAAACCATAATGAGTTAATGAGTTAATTATAGAGTTACACCTATCTTGTAAGTCTTTTACACTTTTATTATGTAAAGCATTCTATCGGAATCTCAGCAGAGTTACCCCATACTTTTTGAACATACTACAACCTGCAACTCAAAGAAATTTACACTTCTATACTTTTCTTGCATGCACCCATACTCCCAAACTTCTCATCTATTATCCATAGCACACAATCATCATCAATTACATCTATGTAACCTATTCATCTATAACATTCTAAGAATCTAAGGAAATATTAACATCATTTATAGCATCAAATGTCTTTAAAGTATAATACATTTGTAAAACAAAATACTCTCTTACAATCCAAAATAACAAGTAAAAATTATAGGATCTTGAGCGCTATTAAATGAAAAACCCTACAAGTGTACCAACTCAAAAAAAAAAATTAATCCTATCACTTGGCTTATCTTCTAATATTAACTCCACCAAACTGATTAATTTCTTGCATTATCCTAAAAGGGGGGGGGGGAATATAATGAAAATAGGGTAAGTCGATTGATTCAGTGAGTGGATGCAGTTTAAAAATTGAAATAGTCTTAAAAGTATCTCATAAACATATAAATAACATTTCTCTTACTATTCATTATGAAAAATAAATAAAGCGCATAAAATGATCTTTACTTAAAATATATAAAATCACTGTGTAAAATTACTTACCATAGGAAAAGCATTTCCCAATCTCCGAACACAAGTAATAGCTAAATCATGAATAGTATAAATTATCATAAAATTATGTATTCAAGTATAAGTATCTAAAATTTGCTGTCATATCTTTGCTTAGCAGAGCATGATCAAACACATTTAGTATTTAAAATATTATATTCTACTATTTATATAGAAAATTACAAACTAGTACCTAAGAGAAAACCTCGTCATACCTGAAATGTCCCTCAGGCAGAACATTGGACGTACTCATCTTATATCTCATGTCATATCCTCGTCGTACGTAAGCGCAGAGCAAACTGACTCCTAAATAGCAAAGCGGTCATACACACAGCCCAAAACCTATGTGTGTGTATAAACGGGATCCAAATGTCTAAATCTCATATCTAAAAAGGGGATGGTACAGCCTAGTGGTTTCAAAACCATATATGTTATACAACATATATATACTTATAACATTTCATTAAATCATATCTCATACTCTTTAAATCTCAAACTACTTAAAGAAACATCATTGCTAATACATGAAAAATGCTATCTCAAGTGTAAACATATTGTGAGCCAAAATCATAATATAAATGTTTTCTCCCAAATATAAAATAAGTCATTTCATAAAATAAAGCATCATTAAAAATAAATGATCATCAATGAAAAATATACATAAAAAGGAACCATGCTCATCATACTTTAAAAGATATTGTTCTAAAATCATTAAGTAGAAATCGTAAAAGTAGCTTAAGTGTCCACTGACTAAACTCCTCGAAGTAGATTCTGCATTCATTGACCCAAATCATAAAGCCTATCTCCTTGGAGTCATAAAATGATGATAATTAATAATTTAAACTCATAAAGTAATAAAAACCTCAAATTGGATCATAGTTAATCTAAAATGGAGTTTTTCCAAAACCTTTGGATTTTAATCAAGAGCACCCAACCGATTTTTCTCCTGCATCAAATAATATTCATTCACCATAGAATCAAAATGTATTGCTATTGAGACATAAACCATCATCAAATCAAGTAAATCAAATGTTATCCCCTTTAAAATCCAAGTCCTTAACTTGATCAAATAAAAACATTCTATTGAGCAGTATTTAGTATCCGAATTTTATAAAATTATATGCTTGTTCAAAAATTATGAAAATACTTCAGAATTACTCATGGTACATAACTTAGTGCATAAAAAATTATTCAAGGATTAATTCGTACAAATACTATTTTAAAACGAATTTATTCTAAAGCTTTCAGAATCTGTCAACTAAAATCCTGCACTATGACTACTAACTTAAAAACATTACAACAATTCAAAACTAAGGCTTTAAATTACAAAATTTAGATATGATATACTAGCCATATTCAATTATCAGTTTCCAAAAGTTCATAATTTTTCTAAGATCATTTAATATATCAAACTTAGTTGGACATTTGATCCTACTATAGAAACATGAGATTCTCATAAATTTCATAGTCATTTTAAGAAAATCACTAAAAATCATACTTATTGAATTTTTAAATGATTCAAAGATCTAAATGCCCATAAACATGTCTAATTTAACCATCAGAATCTCCGAGCTAAAATTATAATACAAAAATTAATAAAATTTTCGGACCTATTATTGTCAAGAGAAAAACTTGTAGTTTATTTATGATTCCTTTTCTTATCCCTGCAATCATTGCCAGCTCCAAGTATATATCATGAAATCTTCGTCAAACTCTCAAATAAATATGTTTCCAGAAATTGAAACCTAAAAAAATCACAAAACTAATACAAAGAATTTGGGAAAAGGGTTGATTTTATTTTGTGACAGCCAAGAATGATGATTTGGGAGGATATGCTCTAATTCTTCTTTTTTTCGTCTTCTCTCTCTCTCTTCTCATATTTCTCCATAGTTGTGACAGCCAAGAATGAAGATTTAGAAGAATAGGGTTGATTTTATATTGAAAATTTTTATTTGACACCTTTATTTATTGTATATTATCAATCAAACCCAAGATTTATCCTTTTCTCAAATTTACCCATAATCTTTTCATAATATTTTAATTTGGTCCTTAAAATAAACTTGAAAATCTTAAAAATCAGCCCAACATCAAAATTAAATCATAATCTATAAATATATAACATCTACCCTAAAGTACACACACGAAAGTTTCTCACTTGCTATGATTTTATGATCACTACCACTCTATTTCTTAAAAATAAAATTTGTAATGGTTATTTCAATTCTTCCCCATTATAAATATTTAGTCCTCAAAATTTTTAAAATTATTAAGAATGTGAGTCCAATATAGGCCAAACTCTAGAGTATTCAAAATTGCATAAGTTTTCCTCTTCTTAAATTTAAGTTATTTTTAGTAAAACCTTAAATGCACTCATCATAAATCTAGAATTGTCATACTTATAAACAAGTTTTAGTGAGAATAAAATATTCAGATTATCTCTCTACTCTCCCTTCTCATTCTCTTAACTAGACAATCTTCCATATTAAAGCTTTTCATTAAACATTTCATATTGATTCGTCCTCAATCAAAGTATTCCTCTTTTGATTATTAATGTTATATAAATACCCATTGTACGTCTTTCATTTCACTAGATCACCTAATAACTCCCATTAAGCATATTACACTTAACATTTTCTTAACTCATACTAGCTACAATAATATCAAATCAAGTCTTTCATAAAAATTGCTCATGGTTATTCTAATCGTGAATTAGATATTCATCATAAATAAACTCTATACATTCAAAAGAACATTTGAGTTGTAAGGATATTAATAAGTCCAACAATAAACCACTATAAGGGCAGAACCTATGGAGTTTGAAATTAAAATACTGAACTTCATCTTTTCTTTGATTTTCTCTTGACTTTTATTTATTTCTCATCATCATATTATTTGTTCAATATTTAACAAATATCAAAACACTTTAACCCAAAATGTATTCACCAAAGAAATAATCTAGATGTATAACCCATATTAGTCCTTAAATATAGATCTTAGTTTAATAAAGATATCTATCTTTTGGAAGTATTGAAAGACCACAAGGCTATTGGTGTCAAATGGGTGTATAAAAGAAAGAAGAATGCCAATGGAGAAATTGAAAAATACAAGATGAGACTAGTAGCAAAAGTCTATAGTGAAAGAGCAGGTATTGACTGCAGTGATGCATTTGCTCCCGTTGCTCGCATAAAAACTATAAGATTGATTATTTCTTTAACAACAAAACACAAGTGAAAGATTCATCAAATGGATGTCAAGTCTGCATTTCTAAATGAATTTCTTGAAGAAGAAGTCTATATCTAACAACCATTGGGGTATGAGGTCAAAAGACATGAAGACAATGTCTTGAAGCTAAGAAAGGCTCTTTATAGATTGAAGAAAGTACCAAGAGCATGGAACTGTCAAATTGATATGTATTTCCAAAAGAATAGCTTCATTAAATGACCTCACAAAAAATGGAGATATCTTAATCATGTACTTGTACGTGGATGACTTTATCTTTATAGGAAACAATCTAAGCATGTTTAAAGTGTTTAAGAAAGTAATGGCTAAAGAAATTGAGATGAACGATATTGGAATAATGCATTCTATCTTTGGATTGAAGTAAGATAAAGGAAAGATGTAATCTTTATCTCTCAATAAAACAACTGAAAGGAAATTCTCAAGAAGTGCAAGATGGAGAATTATAAACCCATAAACACACCAGTAAAGTGTGGACTCAAATTATCCACGACTGATAAAGAAGAACATATGGATCTGACACTCTTCAAGAGCTTAGTTAAAATCTTGCAATACTTGACATGCATAAAACCTGACGTTCTCATTGCCATTAAACTTGTGAGTCGTTATATGAAAAATCCAACAACTCATTTTAAGTCTACTAAGAGAATCCTTTGAAACATCAAAGGTACAATTGAATTTAGCAACCTTTATTCATCTTCTAATAATTACAAGTTAGTTGGATATAGCAATAGTGATTTGGATGACATAAAGAGCACTACCGAATTTGTGTTCTTTATGGGAAACACTACATTCACATGGATATCGAAGAGACAACCAATTGTTACACTATCCACCTATGAAGCTGAGTATATAGTTGTTACTTCTTCTATTGTTTGTGCAGTTTGCTAAAGGAGTTGGAATTGCCATAAGAAGAACCAATTAAAATTTGGGTCGACAACAAGTCAGCTATGGTTTTAGCAAAGAATCCTATTTTCCATGATCGAAGTAAACACATCCATACACACTATCATTATATTAGGGAGTGTATCATAAGAAATGAGGTACAAAAGAAGTATATGAAGTCTCAAGATCAAGTTGCTGGCATATTCACTAAGCCACTCAAATAAGAAGATTTTGTTGTCATAAAATAAGTTTAAAGGGGGTGTTGAGTAGTAACCTTGTTTTTGGTCCATTTAATGACCCAAAGATAAGCCCAAATTTCCTTAATCCAACCCATAGATTTGGAAACTTTTTAATTGCGTGGATGCATATTCGATATTTGCGAGTTAAACAATAATTAAGTTAGGTAAAGGTGACACTTGTATAGTTTTAATTAAAAATATTTTATGATTAAGTTAGGTAAGGATGACACTTGTGTGGTTTAGATTAAAGTGATTTGTATCACTTTGTGTAGGGTAGATTCATTAAGAACAAGTATAACTACAACTTTAGTTTCAAGTATAAGTAAGTGTGAAGAGTGTGAGAAGAAGTGTAGGAAAAAAAATAAAGGAAGTAAAGCCTCAAAGAGTGTCCAAAATAGCTCATAGAGCTTTCTTTGTGTGACAAAAATTTGAGAGTATTTAAGAGTTGTATTTTGAGTGTTACTCCTTTTGTAATATTTCTTGTGCTAATAATACAAGTTCTTTCTTGTGAAGTTTAATTCTTCTACAACACCTCGGCCATAATATTCTTGAGGACAATTATAGTTTGGGTTTGTATATTAACTCAATGAAGGATTTATCCAATAATGCAAAATTAAGACCTTTGCAGAAGACTTCGCCTACAAGTAAAAAAGAATATAAAAGATCACACATAATAGAGATAAAGAAACAATCACCACAAGACACAAGATATAGGTGGTTTAATGACAAAAACTTACGTTTATGGTAGATCAAAGATCAAACTTCTTTTATTAATAGTTCACAAAGAACTCTAGGTCATAAAGACCTACTAGATCACTCAGATCTCCCATATTACTTAGATCTTACAATAAAAGATTAATCAAGGAATACAACGAATAACCCAATCTTCTCTCCAATGATTTATCATTACTCTCTTGCGTACTCAAGCTTTAAGTAATCCTATGATAGCACTGTCTAGCGCACTCAACACTCTAGTGTTTACCTAACTCTCTGTTTTATCTTATATTTACATCTTTAATGCTTGATTATTGTAAGAGATTATAAGGATTTATATAGGCATCAAAATCTCTCTAGAAGCCGTATCTCATGTTGAAATAGGAGTCAACGCAAAAGGAAAGTCCAAAACTGACTTAAACTAATTAAGTCATCTTAAAATGAAAACTGTTGAAACTGGGGGCCACGACGTTGGCTTCTCAATGCAACAGCACTTACACCTGGAGATTCGTCTCTTCATACTTTTACACCCCTCCTTGCTTATAACTTTTTATTATTGTCCCTTTTTTTTTATTTGTCTAACGTGTACTTGATTACATATCAACTCTTCGTTAGTCTCCAATCATGTACAAATATAATTCTAAATCACCAAAATTTTAATATAATTAACTAAGGAAATTAATAAATTAACAATAACCACTAGTTTCTTGGGAATTTATTTCCCCTTTTTATCATAAATTTGTTTATTGTAAACAAAATTCAAGGTAGCAATGAAAGACAATCTTTCTTCTATTAAATCTATTTCTCTTTGACAACTTAGAATGTTATTATGATGCCAATTTGTGTCAAAAGAAGTTTGTAAAAATGTCATACATGTAATACAACTCATTTAGAAATGAAAATTATAAATTACTATCTAAATTTTAAATTTTCTCAACATTTATGGGATAAAAAACATTTTTCTTATATAAAAGCTATGTCTGAGTACCTTTTAAATTTTCATTGTCAATAACTCCTAAAGGAGTTATTAAGTCAAAAGGCATTTGGAGAAGATAAGTTCTAGCCCTTAGAGTTTTGTGAGCATTTTGTGCTTGGGAAAGCACATAGGGTAGGTTTAGTATCGGCGAGCACAAGACTAAGGGGACTCTTGACTATATACACTCAGATCTTTGAGGACCAGCTCAGACAGCTACTCGTGGTGGTGTTAGGTATTTTCTCAGCTTGATTGATGACTATTAGAGGAAGCTATGGTCTATGTATTAAAGATTAAGGATCAAGCCTTTGAAGTATTCAAGACTTAGAAGGTTCTTGTTGAGAATCAGACTGGAAAAAAGGTAAATAGGCTAAAGACTGACAACGGCCTCGAAATTTGAAACAGAGAGTTTGATGGATTTTGTGCCAAGCATGGGATTGCAAGGTATAGAATAGTAAGATCAACACCATAGCATAATGGCGTAGCTAAGAGGATGAATAAGACCCTACTTGAAAGGGTTAGATGCATGCTTACCAATGCAAAGATGTCCAAGACATTCTGCGGAGAAGTTGTAGTGACTGTAGCTTACTTGATTAATAGAAGTCTCACATTAGCAATTGACTTCAAGACGCTAGAAGAGAAATGGTCTAGCAATCCTCCAAAGTATGACCATCTCAGAATATTTGGTTGCCTTGCCTTTGTACATGTTAAAAAAGGGAAGTTGAAACCTAGAGCTATCAAAGGGGCATTCATAGGATATCCCGAAAGAGTAAAAAGATACAAGTGGTGGTGTAAAGACTTGACACCACTAAGGAGTATCATAAGCCATGACATGACGTTCGATGAGATGACGATGCTGAAAATCTTCCAAGAAGATGAGAAAAAAGAACCTGTACCCAAGGAAGACTCAACACTCGAGTTAGTAGAAGTTGAAGTGGAGACTGAAAGTAGATCTAATATGCCCTCAGATCAATACTTCAACGAGAAAATAATTGAAGATGAACCAAGAACACTGGCGAGTTACTCCAAGTCTACCCAAAGAAAGACTAGCACTCTTAAGATGGAACTTGAAGAGTACCAGTTAGCCAAAGATAGGCTAAGGAGAACGATTAACCCATCAGTAAGGTATGCACAAGCAGACTTAGTTACTCATGCTTTTAATTCTGCTTGCATTCTTGAGTCTAATGAGCCTAAGACATATGGTGAGGCTATGAAGAGTGAAAACAAGAATGAATGGCAGCAGGCCATGGAAGAAAAAATTAGTTCTCTTAGGAAGAACAATACCTGGAAGTTGGTAGAGAGACCTCAAAAGAAGCTAGTCGGGTGCAAGTAGGTCTATAAGGTAAATGAGAAGATGCCGAGGATTGAGCCTACAAGATTCAAGGCTAGGTTAGTAGCACAAGATTTTACTCAGAGAGAGGGAATCAATTTTCATGAGATATTCTCTCCAATTGTCAAGCACACATCTATGAGGATTTTGTTAGCCATGTGTGCAAACCTTGATTTACATCTAGAGCAGATGGATGTAAAGACAACTTTTCTACATAGAGATCTTGAAGAAATGATATATATGGCACAGCCGTAAGGGTTCGAGGACCCCAAAAAAGAAGATCATGCTTGTTTTCTAAAGAAGTCATTATACGGGTTAAAGCAATTACCTAGATAGTGGTATAGGAGATTCGATGAGTTTATGATAGCTTGTGGCTTTAGTAAAAGCAAGTATAACGGATGCGTGTACTTCAAGAACATAATTTGCTTCTATACGTTGATGATATGTTGATCGTATGCAAGAATATGGAAGAAATACAGAAGCTCAAGAAGCAGTTAAATGGCGAGTTTGAAATAAAGGATTTAGGAGTAGCAAAGAGAATTATAAGTGTAGATAATGTAAGGGAAAGAAAAGATGTTATCTTCTTGTCCCAACAGCGATCTATAGTCAACATTCTGGAGAAGTTTGGTATGTCCAACGTAAAGGCTGTCTCTACTCCTTAGGCCATGCATTTAAGACTTTTAGCAGCACAGTCGCCAACATCTAATGAGGAGAAACTGCAGATTAGTAAAGTACCATATGCAAGCACTGTGGGGAGCATCTTGTATGCAATGGTTTGTACAAGATCAGACATAGCACAGACTGTGAGTATGGTGAGTAGATACATGGTAAATCCGGGTAAAGATCACTGGCTTGCAGTAAAGTGGATTTAGAGATATCTCAAGGGGACGTCAAATCACGGGTTGATATATAAGAGGGATGAGGACAACAATGAAATGGTAAAATGGTACTTAGACTCAGATTATGTAGGTGATCTAGATAAGAGAATATCATTGACGGGCTACGTATTCACAGTGTTTGGGTGTAGTGTGTGTTAGAGATCAGTTCTACAAAATGTGGTTGCACTCTCTACCACAGAGGCGGAGTATATAGCTGTTGTTGAAGCTATAAAAAAGGCCGTGTGGTTAAAAGGCATATGTGCGGAGATATTGGCTAGTGAAGATGTAAACACTGGTGTATATTGTGACAGCCAGAGTGCCATACACCTAAGCAAGCATCAAGTGTTCCACGAGAGGTCAAAACACATTGATGTGAGGCTCCATTACATTCGAGAGATTGTCCAAAGTGGTGAAGTTAGTCTAGCAAAGATAGCGTCATCTAAAAACCCTGCTGATATGTTGACTAAGCCACTGCCCTCGGTTAAGTTTGTCCTATGCAAGGATTTAACCGAAGTTACTACGTTGTAAGGGTAACCAAAGTTGCGAAAATGAGAGATCGAGTTGCTTTGTGGATGATTTTGAATCAATGAGGGGATTTATGATAATATTGATTAAAAATCATCAGGATATGATTTGGAGATTAAGCCAAGTGCGTAAGGTGCGCATGGATTATAGATCGACGCGAAAGGAGGCTGAAAACGAAGAAGGGCGCACCAGGCGCCAGCGCCGCGGTGCCTAACCTAGCAACTGATAGCTATGGTGCTAAGTGACGAGCACTGCAGCTTTCAGATAGGCGCGCCAGCACCGCGCTGGTGAGAGCCTAGCGCCACGGTGGTGGAGATAGGAATAGTATCCCGAAATAAGGAAACTTTCTTATTTCATCTCCTACTTGTTTCAGAACTCCCTAATATGACTCCCACACGTATAAGGTAAACCTAGGTCGTCCCAAAGCCTATATAAAGGCTATCAATTGGATTGTAAACATATCTTAGTGATCAAGTGAGAGATCTTTGTGATCATTAATAATTTTTGTGATAGGTTAAGAAATCTTAGTGATCATCAACAGTCTTTGTGGTTCTTTGTGAGAGAAAATTCCTAGAGTGAGAGAGTGAGTTTTCTTTGTGATCTTTCTTGTAAAAGGCATACTTTGTGAGTGCCTTGTGATTCATAATAAGATAAGAGTGTGATGTTGATCCACTGTGGACATAGGCAAGTTGCCGAACCACGTAATTATTTGTGTGTTCTTCTTCTACCCCTTCTCTCTTTATTCCATAATTTACTTATTCTGCATATATTACTTGGGTGATTTTGCTTATTTGTGTGCTTCTGTTTCAACATATAATATATACTCTTTGTCTTTCTTTGTAGCTTTATTATAAATATATAACAAATTATGTTGCAGCTTGTTTTGGACATATCACATGGCAATAATAATAATAATAATAGTAATAATAATAAGGCGAACGAAAATTATTTGGGAAATTTGGCACCAACATCTTTTCCACGTTCCTGAGTTCAGCTAATGAGATTTCTTGTAATAATAAAATAATTAGGTAGATTTATGATTTAAAAATTCTACGTTGTTGATCAGTAATACAATGACCTTGTCATAAATACATTTTTCAAAATTTGACACATCACATAACAAAAACAATAAATATATCAATTCTTTATGTACAATGCCTCGAGTCTATTCTATAGCCCCAAAACGGTTTCTTCATCTCCAGTTTCCCTTAATACTTCGTTGCTCAACGCCAGGAATAAGGTACTGTGAGCATTTTGTGAATCGTGTCCCAATCTTTCTGCTCGGATTTTGAGGTTGTCGTCTCATCGCTAGTTGAGGAGCTGGCTTCTTCCAAGGCTACGTCTAGCCTTTCCTTCACTAGTAGAGCCCTAACCTTCTTCCTTCAAAGATTGAAGTCATTCATCCCATTAAACTTCTATATTTCTTGCTTGATTACAGCCAAGGTTGAAATACCCCAAGTGTGTATTATCAAACCTTTAGCTCTGATACCAGTTTGTTGAGGGAGGAAACGCCCTTCTCCCTCTCGAGGTTATGTTGAAGTGAAGAACCTCAAGTTCAACCTAGAACACTAACCTCTTTGCGCAGTGAAATAACCTGTTAATCAAGCAAAAATAACAAGAATCTAAAGCAGAATATAAAAGAGCACAATACAATCTTATGTGGTTTAGCCAATTGCCTACGTCCACAGTGAATCCAAGGATCCTAACCTCTCTTATTAATTTCCTAGAGATTTTACAAGGAAAATCCAATTGAAGAACCCTCAAAATGATCTAATATTTAGCAAACTCTTGGTCTACAATGAACAATGATCACCCAAACGACTGTTCCACCCTAGCGCACACAAGCACTTAGTGTCTACCCAGTTCTTCCTTTCTCTTAGAGTTTCTCTTAATACTTAATCTCAACTAAAGGGTTTACAAGTGTTTATATAGGGTATATTTCATGCCTACTAACCATATTCCTTGTTAGAGTAAGAGTCCACTTATTTTGGAAGTTCAAAAATTCCTAAAACTCGAAATCTCAAACCAAAACGGACATCCTGATGCATCTGGGCACCACGACGCTCGTCCCTGGGCGCTGCGGCACTGGGCAGAATCGCACCCATCGTTGCGACACTGGGTTGCTATCCTAGGCGCCGCGGCGCTCAGCCCTGTAGGCACCTCTCGCATTTTTTCGCTTCCTTCGCATCTTCGCGTCTTGTTTTGCTTCCTCCTTTATGTCCCACATGTCCTAGACTTCTTTATACGTGTCCTACAGATTCTAGACTTCTTGTGACTCTCCACTTTGATATTCATCTCAATTTTTGTCCAACCAAAATTGTTGAATCACCAAATTTTCAACAATAGCATATGTAAATTAATTATTGATAACATTATTAGAAACATAAACTAACAAAGTTAATGTACAACTTGTCAAACAATGTTCAAATTATCAATCTAACAAAAAGAATAAAATTATAGCGCCAAACTTGCTAAATGTAATTTAATATTTGAGGAAAAAATACTTAAAATTATTTTTAAAAAATTAATAAATCTATATTAGATTGTAAGAAATTAAACATAAAATTATAAACTATGGGTAAGACCATGAAATATAAAACTTGTAACTTTCATAAATTTAAATAATAAATAAATCTGACTATTCCTAAATAAACATGGATCATATAAAATTATAGACTCTAAAAAAACGAATATGGCTTTATATCTTTAGTTCTTGCACTTTTATTATAAATTTAATTAAAAAATTCACCTCAACAAAATAGCTATTAAAATTTAACACTTCACTAAGAAATAACTTGCGACTTGATACTTTTTGAAAGTAACTTGTCACTTAAGTAGTAGATTAATCTTTAATAACGGAATTAAGGGTGATGATATGCAACTCTTAACCTAATAGATACAAATAATCCTATTATCAATACCGTAAAAATTTTCCTAGCATTATAGAATAATCCACAAACTTTAAATTTGAACAATAACAATGGAAAGGATTTGCCAACTTGCTATGAGGTCTCCAGCACTATAAATCTATCTATGTAAACATTCTTTTTTCATAAAATGTGCTAAAATACATTTTTCAATATTTTTGCTTTTTTTTATCAAAAGTCCCTTTATTTAAATCTTATTATTGTAAAGAAAACAATTCGAGATTGTGAAATATAATTTTCATTTTCATTCTATTAAATTTATTTTTCTTTAATAAAGCAAAGTGTTATTATGATGTCAATTTGTATCAAAATAAGTTGTATAAGTGTCTATAGCTTTGGCGACTTTAGGTCAATAGCTTTCGCAAATATTTTCTTCAAGATTATTACTAAGATCATTGTTGATAGATTAGCAGCCTTAATGCCTAATCTCTTCGCACAGAATTAGATGGCCTTTATTCGTGGTAGGCATATTTATGACTACATCTCTATGGTGTCAGAGGGGGTTAATTTATTGGATAGAAATATTATTGGTGGTAATATTGAAAAAAAAGCTGGATATAACTAAAGCCTTCGATACAATTAGTTGGGATTTGCTTCTCAAAGTTCTTAATTGTTTGGCTTTAACAAGCAATTCAGTGGATTTCTATAATTTTTCATTATGCTTGCTTAACCATTATGATTAATGGCACTCCAAAAGGGCTTTTAAAATGTAGTAGAGGAGTACACTAGGGGGATCCTTAATCTCCTTTGATTTTTTGTCTAGCTGAGAATAGTTTTTCTCGAGGCATTCAAAGTTTGGTGGACTCTAAGAAGGTGACCACAATTTTTATCCCAATGGAATGTTATTATCTTAGGGGATCATTGCTCTCATAAGATGAATTCAATGTCATAGAATAGACTTGGCGTGTCAAAAGGGGTAATGGGATAGGTCTTCGTAGACTAGAGTTACTTTATAAGGCTTACCTACTTAAAGCTCTTTGGAATATACACCAAGTGGATTCTATCTGCTCAAAGTTCTTAAGAAAATGATATAATTTTTTAAATTTAAGTAAGCAATACCATAACTCTTTTCTTTGGAATAGCTTTAAATCTATTCTTTCCTATTGCCACGAGAGGATAAAAAAGATAATTGGTGATGGGCATTTAATTACGTTTTGGAATAATAGATGGTTAGATGAACCCAATCTTCCTATTGGTGGTTTACACTTAGAGGAAATGGTGAAAGGCGCAATTAAGGAAGGATAATGAAGGATTTCAAATTCTCTTTATTTTGTTTTTCCTCATTTAAGGGAACTGATTAATGATATCATTCTACCAATTAATGGTAAGGCTGATAAGCTCATTTAAATTTCTGCTAGAGATGAAATTCTTTATTTATATGAGAGTTATAATTTCACCAATAATATCACAATAATTGTTCAACTTTATTATCTCATTGGCGTGATTTGTTTCCACCTAAAATTTTTATATTCATGTGGCGTATGCTACAAAACTTTCTTCATATTGATGAATTATTGTGGTCTCGTGGTATTTGTATTATTCTTATTTGCTCTTTTTATTTGAGAGAGACTGAAATGATGGACCACATTTTTGTTAGTTGCCCTCAAATTATAAAGCTTTGGCATTGGTTCACCCGTATGTTTAAAAAAAATCTTTCTTTGATTTTAACTGTTATAAAATTATAGAAAGTTATTTTATAAAAAAGTTTTGGGCCACAACTTTTAAATTTATGGAGTTTACTGGCTGCTTATTTATTCTATTTAATTCGGAGAAGTAGGAATGGCATTAGATTTGATAATCGAAGTTTCAATTCCTTTAGCATTAAGGCAAATTATCTAGCTCATATTCACTACTTTTCATTTGCTTTTGATGATGATATTCCTATCTTAGACCATCTGGGCATTACAACTAATTTGAGACTTACTCCAAAAATTACTATTCTTCTTTTGAAATTTTCCTCCTCAGGGGTAGATTAAGATCAACACAAAAGGACTTTTAAAAGGCAACTTAAGTATGATTGCCTATGGAGGAGTCTTTAGGGATGAGATGACACTATTACGAAAATGGCATTCACTAATGTTAAGTTAGCGTCAGTGAATGGTTTCACTGACATTGTTTTATAGTATAAGTGTTACTCGAGCCATAAATTTACTTACACTATATATGGTGTCAACGATTCATTGATACTATGGTATCTGTGAATCGTTAATACCATGGCATCAGTGAATCTCTGACAGTATGGTATCAAAAAATTATTATTACTATAGTGTCAAAATTTAAATTAAATAATATTAATTTAAATTTAATTTATTTTTTAAATGATTTAAAATTTGAATTATTACAAAAAAAATTTGAATTTATTTTTAAACTACCAATCCATATATAAATATAACATCTAAACAAATATCAATTTTATATATTTATTTAAATAAATAAAATTACAATTGTCAAAACATTAAAACTAAGTTTCATAAACAGTACAAAACTTCTCAAAATGCATATTGAAAAACTACAATAATTACATAAGCACATTCAAATGATACCTAATAAAGTAAATTGTCAAAAATATTCCAATATTTGAATATTAAACGCTTAACCATAAAAAATGAATTGCACAAACTAACACTCCACCAAAGACTTAGGAGAAAATCCACCAAGAATGTCCTCCTCAAGACAATTGACTTCTCTGCTGTTCACACCACTTGTAATAAGTGAAAGTAAATCTATCCAGTTATTAGCCCTAGCTATTGTACACGGTAAAATACAAAAGAATGCAATCAATTAGGTGGGTTACAAAAGAAGCTTTTAATTGTGCAAAAAACAATATATCTAAAATTTCACTCAAATGTATTTTAGCCCATGTAATTCCTTAAGTGGATTCTCAATGCATAAAAATGCGTCATGTTGAATGTCGATGATTCCTTTCGGTAGACATTTCTCTTTGTCTTCAGCTCCGTTCAACAACATTTTGCTCTCTTAATCGATATACTAGCATTTTTGCGAAAGCATATGAATGCTTATGCAATATATGGTTAAAATTATCTCTAAACTTGGTAGCACCATAATAAATATTGATGAAACTAATACTATCACAGATAATAATGAACTCTTATAAAAATTTTCAAACGTCATCCATAACAAGAACAGGTAATAGTAATAGTATCAAGAGTCTAATTCTAATAAAAATAATATTTTCTTCATTTTTCAAGAGAATTTGTTAATGCAAATCAAAAGAAATTTGGACATTTCAATAAACACCACCAAAAGAACCCAACCAATCATATCACATACTACAACCAAAACAAAAAGAAAGAAAAAAAAGGCAAGGCAACATATTTATAAATAAATAAACAAAGTAAAAAAAAGCATGGAAGCATATTTTATAATAAAAAAACAGAGAAGCATATTTTATAAATAAAAAGCATTAAAGCATATTTTACTTTAATGGAGAGATTGTCTGTGCAAACAAGGTGCTGAATCTTGCCAGGAACAAGCAACATTTAGACTTTGATGGCAGATCAAATGCCAGTAAGGAATGTGAAGGTCTCTTATTGCTAACACTAACACCATTTTTCAATTGAAGACAAGCAGAAACTCTCTCTTTTACTATTCAATCATCATCATAATCTGCATAAACCCCGATCAAGTTTTAGCATTTTAATCAAAATCCAAGATTACCTAGATTAAAAAATAACTTAGATACCTATATATGAAAATCACTAGGTGGACCCAATAAAAACCCCAAATGAAAAGATAAAAACTTGAGTTACGAAATTGAGATTGAGAAATTAAAAAATTACTTGCTTTCAATTTATTAGTTTAAGGAAAAATTGATCGTCAGCAACTGGCCAATGTAATCGTCGAAAACAGTGCCATGGTAGCCGATTTTGCTATTTATGTTTGTTGATGTTACGAGAAGATGCCATGGAGGACGATTTGAACCTGAAATCGCAGGCCAAGATACCAGAAAAATCATCAATTGATTATGCGAATATCTAAGTGGTACAGATCTGTGTAAATTTGAATCTAATGTAAGGAAATGAACAAAGAATGGAAATAATAAGAAGAAAAGGAAACCTAAATACAAAAATGAAGTTAGAGATTTGGTAGAGAGGGACTGAGAGAGAGCTCCTTTCCCATCAATCAATTTTTCTTATACGTTTTGCCCTAGAACGACAATATTTGGAGACTTTTATTTTAACTTCTAGCCCCTAAAACATTATCGTTTTAGTGGATCTCAATTTTTTTTATTTGATTTAAATTTGTTTTAGCATTTTGAACTGTTTTAGCATTTTTGAATTGTTTTAGATGCTTTTTCTTTCTTTCTTAATTAACCTTTTTTTAGAATAATAATGTTTTTAATATTTATCCATCAATATTTCATTTTCTAAAATATTTTCAATAATTAATTTGTACTCGAAGTTCTTTTTTCTTTTATAAATAGTCCTTTTTTTTCAAATTATTGATTTTGATAAATTTAAAAAATGTTCTCAATTTGATTGTATAAACGATGTAGTTTTGGGCGTTATATTAATTTTTATAAATTTTAATTTTTTTAATAAAAAATAATTTTTTGATACTATAGTATCACTAATTTACTAACACTTTCTATTTCTGATACCATGGTATCATCAGTTCACTAATATTTCATGTTTTTGATACTATGGTATCAGCAATTCATTGACATTTCTCTTCACATACACCATTTAAAAAAGTGTCAGTAGTATATTGTCAATGAATGCCATTTTGTTAGTAGCGTGGGTTCTTTTTTAGGAGGCTTTTCTTATCCCCTGAAAATTGAGACAACCTACCATGTAGAAATAATGAGGGTCATATTAGTTTTGGAGATTGTTATTACTCACGGATGACATAAGATAATTTTGGAGTTTGACTCTATTTTAGTCTTCAATATTCTTTCTAAGCCTACATTATGTCCTCATGGAAACTTCACAATAGGTGACAACGATGTAAGGATCATTGTAACTGCTTTCAATTTAGATTTAATCATACCATTAGAGAGAATAATGAAGTGGCAGATAAACAGGCGAATCTTGAGTTCTAATTTGATGATTTTACATAGTGGTTACAGCCTCCTTTGGATATGGAATGCCTAGTTATAGGTTCCATTAATATTATTATTATTTTAGTAAGGTTTTATCCTTATTCTTTTGTTAAGACTATTTTGTAAGTTGTATAAGTGTCTATACGTAAATTACTTGTCAAGAAATAATAATTATAAATTTCTATTTGATTTAAATTTTTTGAATACACATATGGGATAATTGACAATTTTATTTTGAAAAATATATGTGTGACCAAATTTTAATTTTAATTTAAAAAGAAATGTATGACCAATTTTTAACCAAACTTCAACCACAATACACATAACAGTAATTAAGACTTGATTTTATAGTTTAGTGCACTAATGGCCCAACACTCTATCTTAATTCTAGTGAGAACTTCAGAAAACAACCTAGTTCTCATAATAGTGGCCCTACGACTACTCTTATATAGGTGAGTTCTCCATAAACATACATTACCCATGCCTTGCAAGAGTATACTTGTCTTAAACTTGTTTAGGGCAAATACTATTCCTCACATCACATAAAATTGCAGTTATGCCATAAGGATGAGCGGAAGCATATCTCCTCTAAGATATATCCATGATATAAGTGCTAAATAAGCTACGTACTATAAATTGTTCCTACTCATTAAACCTTCTTTAAGGGATTGCCAATCACTAAGATTTGGGTACTTTCATTGATGACTCTCTTATGGGTTTAAACACATTCCCCTCAACAATTATGCAAAAAATTTCTAAAAAATCTTTTGTTATTTTATTTAGGAAATTTTATGTACTATCATCTTATATAGCATGCCAAAAGAACTCTTCAACCAATTGCGTATATTCAATTTGAATATGTTAACAATAGATTTTCTAAAATTAAACCAAAATTTACTATCAACATATACAAGTTATAAAATATGTGCAATATATATCACAAAATAAATTTTTTACAAAAAAAGTTCTAGACATTAAAACTTCTAATATGTTTATTTTACCCTTTCTTATCATTTATTTCTCATGTTCATTAAATATAATTATGTAAAACATATATAATGATCATCATCAATTAAAAATAATAAAACAACAAAATCAATACATACTATTAAATTATCCAATAACTCAATATATATATATATGTAATAACTGCGTATTAACGGTAAGGACAAATATTTATATTTAGGTTGTTAGTATTTTGTTTGGTCGTTGTTTGTGTATATTCATTTTATGCATTGTTATAAGTATTATCTGTATATATTATAGTCTAATTTTTAGTATTTGTTTAATTTAATAAGTTTTAGATTAATTTGTTATAAGTATTTGTGCTCCGGGAAACAGTTTCAATGGATTCAACACTTGTGCCATTCCAACTTACCCTGTGTGTTCCAATCTGAGTTAAGGAACCACTGCCAAGAACGAGGGTTAGGCTGTCTTTTACCTAGTTATTTTTCTTTTGAAAAAGATGTGTGATCACCTCTTAAATTTCCATCTTTAAAAAGATATCTGTGACCACCTTTTAAATTTCCATTTTTAAAAAAGAGATGTGTGACCACCTCTCAAATTTCATTGTAAAACATTTGGAATATATGATTGAACAAATGTTATGGTACATTGCATTTCATTGCCAAGTGGATTGTGTGCTTGGTCATGATTTTATAATACTATTTGTCTTACTCTCCAACTTTACCACAAATATGCAACAAACATGATGACTGATCTTCTAATTAATTATATTATGGCCAAGGAGCGTTTCAACTCCAAGGGTAACTGCATAATGGTTCTACTAATTAATAATATTTTGACATTCAAAATATTTTTTTTAATTATAGGTTTGCAGAGTCCTAATTAATGCAGAATTATTAACACATAAGTGCTACAGTTAGCAGGTATATATGTAGCCACAATAGCAGAAATTATTTGGGAATAATCTGCCACCAACATCTTTACCACATTGTTGAGTATCATCAGCTCATGAGGTTCCTAGTAATAAAGCAACAGGCAATAGAAATATTAGGTTAATTTTTGTGTGTGGGCATTTTATGTGGCTGAAAATAAATAACTGATAAAAGATAACCCAGTAGGATAAGAAGTGGCAGTGAAGCAATTCTTTAGATGTAGATAGAACCAACTAAGACGAGAGAGTGAAAACATGGCAAAACTCTAAAATGCCAAGCCAATGGAAAGGATTTACAAACTTGCTAGCAGGTCTCCAACAGCTGTAAATCTATCTATGTAAATATTGCTGCCACAATAAATATTTCGAATTTGTTTTCTTATTTTATCATGTTTTCTTCTATATAAATTTGCAATTTGCAAAAAAACAAAAATCAAGGTAGCAATGAAATACAAATTTTTTTTTTCAAGAATGTGGAGTGTTATTATGATGTCAATTTGTAGCAAAAGAAGTTTGTATAAATGTCTATACATATAATACTACTCTTTACGAAATGATAATTATAAATTACAATTTAAATTGTAAATTTTCCGAACAAGTATGGGATAACTAACGATTTGTTTTTTTGAAAATTATATGTGTGATCACTCTTGAATTTTCATTGTCAAGAATTGGAAAATTATAAATTATTCCCCTAATATTTTAAACATTACTTCCTTACCTCCCCGATATTTTATATTATCCAAAAAACTTACTACTATTACAAAGATTCTATTAAATCCTAATTCTTATAGTGTTTCTATTAATCTACCCTCACATTACTAATTATTCGTAAATTATTAATGTAATATTTTAAAAAATAGTACTAAAATAATTAAAATAACAAAAACCATATCATATTTATGTTATGATGGAATGATGAGTATTTTTTGTTATTTTATTTTTCCGTTTGTTTTATATTATATTTTTTATTAATATTTAATACTCTTAATACACTAATATTTAATGCTCATTAGAAAGAATAAATACGTTATATTTTTTTAAAAAGTATTATTTAAAAATAATGAGAATAACAAAATCGTAATATATTTATTCTTTCTCAAATAATATTAAATACTAATTTATTTGAAAATTAGTTTCTTTCAAATAATGAATTTCATTAATGACTTTTTTAATGAGAATATTATTAAATACTTTTTGAGAAAGATAAAATAAATTTCGATTTTATTATTTTCATTATTTTTTTGGTAATTGATTTAAAAACTATAAAATTTTTATTCTTTCTAATGATAATTAAATGTTAATGCATTAAAAAATATTATTATTGAGGAAGGAAACGCCCTTCTTCTTCGAGAGATTAGGTTGAAGCAAATAACCTCAAGTTCAACTTAGAATCCTAACCTTATTGCACAGCGGAATAACCTATTAATCAAGCAAAATACCAAGAATCCAAAGTATAATATAAAAGACAACAACATAACCTTATATAGTTCGGCTAATTACCTACGTCCATGGTGGATCTAAGGATCATAGTCTCTCTTATTAACTCCCTATAGATTTTATAATTAAAACCCACTGAAGAACCTTCAAAAGGACATAATATTTAGTGAACCCTTACTCTATCACGAGTAATGAATACCCAAACGATGGTTCTACCCAAGAGTATACAAGCACTTAGTATCTATCCAGTTCTTCTCCTCTCGTAGATTCTCTGGTAATGCTTAATCTCAACTAAATGGTTTACAAGTATTTATATAAGGTGTATTTCGTGCCTACTAACCCTATTCTTTATTGGAGTAAGAGTCCACTTGTTTTGAAAGTCCAAAACTTTTTAAAACTTAAAATCTAGATCAAAAACGGACATCCTGATGCTGTTGGTGCCGCGGCGCTTAGATCTGGTGCCTGCAGTTCTAGACTTCTTGTGACTCTCCACTTTAATATTTATATCAATTCTTATTTAATTAATATTGTTGAATCACCAATTTTCTAATAATTATATATTAAAAAAAGAAAAATAAAATACAATAACCAAAATATTCATCCTTTTATAATAATATAAATATGTTATAAATTTTATTTTTTATTATTTTAAAAATTATATTAATAATTTATTAAAAAAATAATTGTGAGGGAAAATTAGTAAAAAGATAAAAAATAGTTTACATTTAATAAAATATTTGTAATAGTATAAAATATTTGAGTAATAAAAAACATTAAGTGAATAATATTTCAAATATCAAGGGGCAATTTTTAGTTTCCCTCGAGAATTTGGACTTTATGGTTGAACAAATGTTATGACAATAAATTACTATATGCTGTATTCTGCATGTGAATTGTATTCTTATGATAATTTACTCTTTTAACTATATAATATATCTACTCTTTGTCTTTCTCTGCAACTTTACCACAAATATACAACAAATTTGTTGAAGCTTTTGTGGACACATCACACGGCAAAAATAAACAAAGCCAACGCATATCACATGGGCATAATCTGTCACCAACATCTTTTCGGTAATAAAGTCAATAATAATAAAAATAATAGGCAGATTTTATGATAGAAATTCTACGCTGTTGATCAATAATACACTGACCTTTTTTGAAAAAAGAAAAAAGAAAAAACAATACACTGGCCCACCATAGATACATTTTTCAAAATCGCATCGGAAAAACAAAATAAATTATAGACCAGTACGTAATAAAGTGTTGAACCACCTTTCACTTTTTAATCACCTCGATCTCTCTAGTTGGGCAACGAATTCCTAAACCCTGATACCTTTGTAAGATCCATTCACTTCCTATTATTTTGTTTCATCTCATTCTTTCAGATTTGAGTTTAATAGCCACGGGGTCGTGGGGTAATGGCCTTCAAACCATATTGGCCGCACCGGTATTTAATGGGAATAAAGTGATCAAGCAGTAGCAAAAACAAAAGGCTTATTGTGAAGAAAAAGTATAAAAATCATTAATTAGTAAGTGGATAATGATGGATGGAAGTTGCGGATGTGATGTTAAAATCTTTTGGAGAAAAAAAAGGTGAATAGCTAAACATCTTCTTCTTGAGATTAATGGAATGGCTTTTTACTCAAAGATTTCCTTAGATAATAAAGATTTAAGGAATGATTATGTGAAAAGAATTCCTTGCAAAACATAGCAATGATTTTTACTAAAGTCGCTTTGACTTTTGAGTCATAGATAAAGGTTCAAGATTTTAAAAGTTTAAAATTTCCTTAATGATATCAAAGTAATGGCTTTCTACAAAAAGATTTGTTTAGAAAAGATTAGAGATTTTCTTCAACAAATTAACGGAATTCTTGTTACTTCCATACAAGATTAGAGATCACTAGAAATATGATAAAAGATCGTACAATAAAAAAGATTTACACAAATTGGAAGTCCATAAAATTTTTCTCTAGCTTGAGGAAGAGGATGATAACGAAAGAATTAAAGCAAGTTAAAGACAGGCTTTTACTTTTCATAAATAGTACCATTTAAAGAAATAGGATCAACTAGCAAATTAGGCCCAATTAATATATAATCAATTACTCTAATTATGATCTTATTTCATGTATAGACGTTGCTATTACATATATATTGTGAATGACATTAGAATAAAAGGCAAGCAAAATCTTTACCAAAATTCTCTTTTCATAAATTTCTTTATTTAGTTCATCCAAAGAAAAAGTACTTTGACCCCTCACCATTTCCTCTTCTACTGAGATTCTTTTGAAAGTTGATTTACGAGGCATGTAATAAAAAGGGAAAACAAATTACAGAAAGAGGATTTAGAGATTTTAAGATTAAGAAAGTGAAGAAAAGGAAAACCACGAGAACTATTTAAAGAGCGAGAAACTATCCATGTGTCTGTCTATTAAACTGGAAATGCTATCAAAATCTAAAAAGACGTGATTGTACAGTAAGTCCAGAGAAGAAGGGGGAAATGAAATTTTTTTTTTAAATATATGGTACATGCTAGTTAGAATACGAGGAAGTATATCTGAAAAGTTTTCATTCAAAATGACACATTCCTTCACTTATAAGAGGTATTAGATCCATTATTTGTAAACCTAACCAACCCGTGCCCAGTCCAACCTTCAAAGGGGTTAAAATCCAATTCTATGAAGCAAATATGATCTATCTAGCATGATAAGTAACCAAATCTTCCAACTCATGAATTCTACAGACAGATCGTTAGTGTGGAGGCGGGAATAGATTAAATATTTGAGTTTTATTCGCAATGATAATAAGATAATTGACCAAAGAGGTTCCAAATCAAGTGAAGTCACTTCTATTAAATTTATTTTTCTTTTATAATGAGGAGTGTTATATGATGTCAATTTGCATCAAAATAAGTTTCTATAAATGTCCGTACATGTAATACTACTCTTTATGAAATGATAATTATAAATTATTGCAATTTAAATTTTAAATTTTCTTATACATTTATTGGATAATTAACATTTTTCTTTCACAAAAGATGTACTTGTCTTTTTAAAAAGATATGTGTGACCACCTCTTAAATTTTAATTGCCAACAATAAGTTGGAATTTATGGTTGGACAGATGTTATGGCAGAACATATTATTTCTGTTGTATTCTACAAGTGAAATGTGTGCTTGATCATGATAATTTACTCTTCAACTATATATATCGTACTCTTTGTCTTTCTCTCGTCAGATATACAACAAATATGTGGCAGATTATTTGCAGACATTATTCCCAGTAATAAAGCCACCAAAAATACATTGTGGTTCAATAATACAATAACTCCATTACATAAATATAAATTTATAAACCAGCACTTATATAAAGTCTTGAACCACTTTTCTCTTTTTAATTACCTCCTCTCTCTAGACCTTTGCAAACCCCAATAACTTCTATTATTTTTTTGTTCATCTACTTATTCTTTCAGATTTGAGTTTAATAGCCATGGGATCGTGCGGTAATGGCCTTCAAACCATGTTGGACGCACCGGTATTTAATGGGAAGAAAGTGATCACAGCAGTAGCGAAAGATAGGATGAGTAGTACTGAGTCCATGGCCATGCAATCAATCATTATCAATAGAGAAGAAGTGGATGAACCGTTTTATACACTCGATTTAGGTGTTGTCATTTCCCTCTATAAGGAGTGGACATCCAACCTTCCTATGATTCATCCACACTATGCCGTCAAGTGCAATCCTGAGCCAGCCCTTCTTGAAGCACTTGCGGCTCTCGGCTCTAACTTTGACTGTGCGAGTCTGGCTGAGATTGAAGCTGTTTTGGCAGCTGGTGTTTCACCAGATCGTATCATTTACGCTCACCCTTGTAAACCAGTTTCTCACATTAAGTACGCGGCAAGTGTTGGTGTGAACTTAACAACGTTTGATTCCATAGAAGAACTTGACAAGATCCGAATGTGGCATCCTAAATGCGCTTTATTGATCAGGATCATAACACCAGACGATAGTGGAGCAGCGTACCCATTGGATTCCAAATTCGGGGCACATCCCGAGGAAGTTGGGGCCCTGCTCGAAGCCGCTCAAGCATTACAGCTTGCTGTGACTGGTGTGTCATTCCATATAGGAAGTGATGCTACAAACTTCGTTGCATTTTGTGGAGCCATAGCAGCCGCTAAAACGGTTTTTGACACGGCGGCTCGGCTTGGCATGAGAAAAATGAATGTACTGGACATTGGCGGAGGATTCAACTCTAATAACCCACAATTTCATGAAGCGGCTTCAATCATAAAGGACGCTCTTCAATCTTATTTCCCAAACGAACCGGGTTTGAATGTTATTTCTGAGCCGGGCCGTTTCTTTGCCGACAAGCCTTTCATGTTAGCAACTAAAATTATTGGGAAGCGTGTCCGCGGTGAACAAAGAGAGTATTGGATAAACGACGGGAAATACGGGTCCTTTGCCTGGATAACGTGCGATCGAGCAATTGCCAAATGCACTCCTCTTCGTCGCAACTCCTACAATAATCGTACGAACCCCACGTTCAAAGGACTCAAGACCTACATTTCGACTGTGTTTGGACCAACGTGTGATGCAATCGATAAGGTTTCCACGGGTCACCAGCTGCCGGAACTTGAGGTTAGCGATTGGCTTCTTTTTTCTGATATGGGTGCTTATACGGCTGCTTCTCTGGGTACCAGCTTCAATGGATTCAACACTTCCGCTATTCCAACCTACCTTGTATGTTCCAGCCTGAATTAATGGGCCACTGCCAAGAACGAGTGCTTGGTTGTCTTTTAAAAAGTTAGTTTTCATTTGAAAATGATGTCTGGTCACCTCTTAAATTTCCATTTTAAAAAGCGGTGTGTGACCAGCTCTCGAATTCCATTGTCAAACATTTGGAATATATGGTTGGACAAATGTTATGGTACAATACATTTCATTATCAGGTAGATTGTATGCTTGATCATGATTGTTTTATATCTCCAACTTTAGCACAAATATATTTCTTCTTTTTCTTTCCAAAACTTCCTATTCAACTCTTGTTATTTGTAATGATCTACTTTCATATAAATTGTCTCTGAACTTAGGCTTACATTATTTTGTTATTAAGTTTTTCAATAGGTTTCGTACTGTTTGAGAAGTGGCTTTATATATATAGTCAAAAATTTATCTAACCAAACGATGTGGGATTTTGGAACTTGACTCTCACCTCATCCATCTTGGTTTTGCTATTTATGGTCTTAAAAATTTTAAATCTTAGATTTTACAATTTATATCGACCCAACCATGAACAGTATAATATTAGTTGCTTTAGGTTTGGGCTCATAAAGTTTTATTCTTGAGTCTTTACAAAATGCCTCATGCTATTTGAAAAAAGTTTTACATATATAGCTTACAAACTTTATCTAACTAAGTGATGTAGGATTTTGGCACCTAAATTTCACCAAACGGTATTTGATTCAAATTTGGCTCCTTATAGACTCCAGCGAGCTAGTAGTATAAGCTACAGACAGTGCACACGTGCCATGTAACTATTGAGTTTTAGCCCACAGAGGTGGGCTATGTTTCCTAAGGGGCCTAGCACACACGAGGTCGTGTATACCATAAGGAGGGTAGATTGCACACCCAAGATTCAAGATTCTAGAGGCAACAGATAGTATGACCAAGATAGTTAAGGTAAGGGTTAAGTGCTAGAATCCTACATTGCTTGGTTAGATAAAACTTTTAAGTTGTATATGTAGAGCTTCTTCTCAAACAGTATGAGGCCTTTTGGAGAGTCTCAAGAACAAAACCATGCAGACACAAACTCAAAGCATTTACTAATTTAATTTTCTTAATGCATAACAAAATTTTTCATGCAAGAGATCCGCATGAAGAATACTACTTAAATACATGCACATACCTCGAGCACTTTATTTTTGGGTCTTTCCAATCCTCTACCTTAATAGATGACTTTTTCAATCAAGATTACACAAAGTAAATCATAATAAATTATAAAACAAACAATAAACTACCACAATAGAGTAAATTCTAGGTGGACTTATTATGCTTTGCCATAAAGTAGATACATAACTTAAAATAAAACCTACAACTCTAATAATGACAAAAATTAGTAAAACATCATTTTTAGATCTATATTTGAGTAGTACAATATTAAAAAATTATAAAATTTAAAATAAACACTAAATTAAAATAACTGACAATCATGAAAACTTGGGTACATGATAATAATCAATTTATAAGAAGATATTGCCACCTTAGTGAAATAAATTCTCCAATCAAATTATTATAACCCAAACAATGATTATCCTAGGGAATATTATGGCTAAAGTCCCTTTCAATTCCAAGGCTCCACTTTTTACCTAGGCAATAGCGCTCTTTACCTAAATGACGACCTAATTACAGCTCTTCACCTAGGCAACTTAGTTGACCGCCTAAGGTCCCACTTTCTACAAAGGCCCTATAGAACAATATATCTAGCTATAATAGAATGTTGATAAATTAACACTCAATGAATTAATAACTACGATTAAATAATATTTTTTATTAGTTGGGTCAATATGTTAAATTAATAGTTTTAGAAATTTATAAAATAATACACTATAAAAAAATTCTTATAATTTATTCTAAGGCTCGCTTATTATATAAATTAATATGCATTTGAATCCATTTGTTATGTTTAGAGATATCCATAAATATATATTTGTGGTTGCTTTTTTCCACATAAAATCGATGTGTGACTTGAATGTTATCTCCAACTATTTTGTAAAAAAATGTTATGGTATTACATGATCATAGCGCAACAAGAAATTATTTAACATCATTATCACTTTGAGTACTTTTTTCTAAATGGGCTCTATAATGGAACTACCATCTTTAGTAAGTAAAATTCATGAATCTACTGTATATAATAATAACAAAAAAAAATATATGTTTATGATCAAATTTAACTTGCTAACAACCAACTTTCTCTTAAGCAAAAATGAGTGGAGATTTATTTTAGTGAGGTAAAATAATAACTTAGTAGTGGTTGTCAATAGGGGTGGGCACGGTTCGGTTCGGTCTGGTTTTTTGAAAAACAAAAAACCAAAATCGATTTTTTGAAAAACAAAAAACCAAAATCAGTTTTTTTAATGAGAAAAACGGAACCGGACCGAACCGGTTTTTTTTGGTTCGATTTTTTTGGTTCGGTCCGATTCAATTTTTCCGGTTTTTTTATTTTTTTATTTTAAATTATGAATTTTTTTTTATTTTTTGGTCCGATTTTTCCCCTTTTTTTAGGTGAAAAAACCGAACTAGACCGGTCGGTTTTTTCCCGAAAAAAACCAAATTGATTTTTTTTTAAAAATAAAACCGGACCGAACCGAACCGAATCAGTTGGTTCGGTTCGATTTTCCGATTCCCGATTTTTTTGCCTACCCTTAGTTGTCAAAGCTCAAGAGTGGTGAGTGGAAGACTACTTAAAAGAAGTTTTCTAGCTTGGTTAGATCAAAGAATATTATTGAGGTTATATTTAAGGTAAAATAAGGTATTTAAGAGGTGTAGAGTTGACCAAGGAAAGTTCAAAATATATTTTAGAGGCTGAGGTAACCTAGGTTTCTCAAGATAGTCAGGAGATGGTAGAATTAGATCAAAGGTCATGGGAGTTGTCAGGAGATGATTATAACAAAGATTACTAAAAAACTTTATTAGAGCAAAGTGTACAACTCAATACTAGTGCAGATACGAGTTTTTGGCATTTGACCTCCTCTGATGTTTAAAATACTATTTATCTTTATGATTTATAACTTTTCTAAGGCAATCAACTTGAGTTGATAAAATTTGGGTGACAAGACCCGCTCTAAGACCCTCTATTGTAGGTCCCAGCGGCCCTGCCGGACACCTCGACGGAAGTTCCTTAGAATATAACTAGGTAACTTGAGAAATTTTCGTGAGGCGAACCCCTTTTTTAGTTCTTACTACTATTGAGAAAGTCTTGTAATATACATGAAAATGACATAAATTTTAAAAAAAAAACGGGCAGAGTTTCTCCTATTTTTCAAAAAATTCATATAAAACCTACAAAGAAATTTCACTTCTATTTCAAACACTTTTCAATACTACCAATTTGGATCTCCGGTCTTTTCCAAATCAAATTCAACACAACTCAATTGTTTCATTTGAATCGCAAAATAAGCATAATCATAAAAAGCAAAAACGATCATCATAATATCGAAATCTCTCCTTGTTAGTTCAAAACATACATACAAATATATATGCCTACAACTAATATGCATAAAGAAAAGGGTGCTATTTAGCACCTTTACATATACAAAAATGATCTTCAGATTTGGCCCACTACTCGATAATAGGAGAATCAACAGCTTGCATACCGAGACCTGCACTGGGAAGGGGTGTTTAGAAAACATAAAACACAAAATAAGTGAGCTAAAAGAGCTCAGTGAGTGCAATTAAGATTTCAAGTAAAATAACATTTTGCATACATAGCAAATTCTAAAGTACATGCAGAAATCATGCTTCCAAAATCGATGTAAAGCTGTAAAAGGGTTTCTAATATCATATGCTAATGAAATCTTGCAAAGCGGGTTTTATCTACATCTTTGAAAAATAATATCCAGAATCTGTATAACATAATAACTGTTGTATGCATATGAATGCATAAATGCTATCGGTAAATCAAAAATTAGTAAAGTCCTAGCTCGGCCATTTTCTTTCTAAACTGTACCAATGGTAACCCTAAAGCTGTATACTCACGCAGCGACTCAACTAGCACCGCACACGTGAGTCGGTCATGGGGCACCTCAACTAGCAGTACCCACAGTGACATCTCAAGACATCTCACTAGCTATGCAGCGGAATCCTACATCGCATACATATAGTGAGACAATACCCCGTACACATAGGGCAATTCACATGACTCGACATCCCGACTTCCCGGAGTTAGTGACACACCCTCTAGACATGCCCATGTGCACAGGATATACCGGCCGGGTCTAATACAATCATCACCATTATAATTTGAGGGTACCAATGGCCTTTAAAATAAATGCAGAAATTTAAAAACTGTTACTCAAATCGAACATGTAAAAGCATGTCTATGAATATATATCAAGATCATAAATCATGTTTATGCATTGAAAGCTCATAAAACATACATTTTCATTATACGGAAATATAATAAATGAAAGATAACAGAAAAATGCAGATTTTCACTCACAATCGCTCCGCGCTCAATTTCGCTCTCGATTTTTGCTCCCGTTATCGCTCTCGGTTATCTTTACTTACGCGCCATAAAAGACATTTAGAACTAAATTGAATGCTAGAATCTCATTTAACTACTAAACGCCATAATCGGCACACAAAGCCTGGATGGATACTACTTTTCGATTTTTATTTACGGAGCCATTTAATCTAATCTAACTCATCATCCGGCGCCCTGAAATTATTGAACGCCTTATAACTTGGTTGGACATAATTGCCCTTCACCTTTCCAAAATAGACAATTATGTCCCATTATCTTCATTTTCGGTTTTTCCATCAACCATATACATTCAATTTACAATATGCACCATTTATATACAATAATTCAATCAAAACACCACTCAATCCTTAACTTCCCTAAAGTGGCAGAATTTCACCCTAGGTTCCAACACATTCCTTTTCTCAATTTCTTGCTCCAATTACAACAAAATCAAGCCAATTTCAATCTAAAGCCCTAATTACAACCAATTAAAATCTCTACATCAAAATCACCAAAAACCCTAATTCTTACTTTGCCAATTTCTTCAATTTGATGACTCTTTCAAGCTCCACACTAGAATTCAACTCAATCTAAGCCAAGAATACACACAAGAACATCAATTAAAGCATTCTTGAAAGCTCACATATCAAACTCATAAAACAATGCTTTTCTTACCTCTTTTTCTTGAATTTTCACTAATTGAGGCTTCAATTGAGCTTAAGGATTGGTATGTAACCTTATTTTGGCTTGATTAAGCATGAAAAATCATGAAAACAAAACTTGAAAGGTCACTGTAGCAGCACCACCTTTCAAGCTCGAGTTTGCTCTCTTTTGCTCTAAGTGTTTGCTTTATGATCACTTGAAAATTCTACACACTTCCAACATATATATAGTTATCCATCAATTGACCATTTTGCCCTTCAACTTAATCTAAATTACTAATTTTCTATTAATTGAAAACTAATTATGTAATTAGTTCATTTGTAACTATCTAGTCAGAATAGTCCAAAGAACTAACCAGAATTTCCAACTTGGCAATCCATGAGATTTCTTCTAATTGATCCATTCTCTAATATATGGATTATGTTTCTCAACAAAGGCTTGTTCCATACATCACCCTTAAATGGAAATTCATGTAGTAAATTAGGATTTCCTTTTCCAAACCAATGGAGAAAAATTTCAAAAAACTCTAGGGTCGTCCGGCGCTCCGATCGAGTGTGAAATTACTAAATTAGGTCTAAAATCTCTCACGTGCACTATAAAGAAAATATTTCTAATAGGATTAAAATTGAGTAATCCTACGGTGTCTTATCTGCTCTATACCGAAATCTAGGTGCCAATACTACTAATAGGGTTTGGATATTACACTAGGAGCTTCGAGGGGTTGTCTGACTCTATCTCTAAGAGCTTAACGGGTCTAATGCTGAGTTTTCTCAACAACCCTCAGACAACTCTGCTTACTGTGTTAGCAGTGTTAGCAGGATACAAAGTTTTGTTGCATGTTGATGCAGAGGTTAGTCATTGACTCATTGGGGATTCTCTTATCCTTAGGTCTGGTAGTTGTATGATGTGTTATCTAGGTGAGTTTCTAGTAGGTCTTACTTATAACGTGATAGGACCCGACCTGAGACCCTCTACTATAGATCCCAGTGGCCCTGCCGGGTGCCCCGACGAAAGTTCCTCCGAACCTAACTGGGTAAGTTGAGAAATTTTGTGAGGCGAACCCCTTTTTAATTCTTACTACTACTGAGAAGGTCTTGTAATATACATAAAAATGACATCTTAATTTTTAAAAAAACAGACAGAGTTTCCCATGTTTTTCGAAAAATCCATATAAAACCTGTAAAGAATAATTTCAAAAATATTCTAAGGTCGTCCGGCGCTCTGATCGAGTGTGAAATTATCAAATTGGGTCTAATATCTCTCACGTGCACCATAACAAAAATATGTTTAATAGGGTTAAAATCTAATAGCCCTACGGTGCCTTATTTGCTCTATACCGAAATCTAGGCGCCAATACTACTAATAAGGATTGAATATTACATAACGTGGCAAGAATTTAGTTATTTTGACGTGTACCCCTACTAATGGGCCCAAGATGATATGAAAAGTGTCCAAGCTCCTATGACATATCATATGATATCAAAACTAAGTGGAGACACGTCTCCTAGTTTGGGTCTCACTAGATGGGCTTCTGGGTCGGGTTTTGGAGGTCAACATGTTTAAGCCCAAGCTCAATCCATTGAGGTAACTTATTTTAGGCTAGTTTGCTCATGGAGAGGTCTAGGCCTGAGTGCTAGATTGGGCTCCTATGGATAGACCAAGTGTCACTGTTTCATTATGCTAAATGATTTATGATGAACCACTAATATTGTTTTCTTTACTTTCAATGTTTGGATCAACTACCAATGAATGTAATATATTCTTTATAATATATTTATTATTTTTTATGAATCAATTTATTATTTTTTATGAATCAATTTATTATTTTAGCAATATAAATTTTTCATGAACAATAAATAATATATATTTATATTATACGTACTAGTATAAAAATATACTCAATTATAGTTTTTTAAATGTTTGATTTCATAATTTGGTGATGGTTTTTATTATAAATTTTTGACAATAATTTTACCATGTCATCAACTAAGCACGTGCCACATCACTGCCATGTTATATGCAGTTTCTACGTTATTAAGACCTAGTCATCATTTATGATTACCATGTAACTATCATGTCTTATGCAATTTTCATGTTGCCACGGCCATATCATATGTTATGTAAGACTTTCATCATTGATATGTAATAGAAATTTTCTATCACAAAATAGGTAAAACAAAAACTATATAAGTTTGTGATAGAAAAATTCTATCACACCTATTTGAATAGACTTTAGGTAATAAAATAATTCTATCACAAACTATCCTTGTTTTGTAATAATGGAGGAGGAAATTCTATTAGTAAGTTGAATACCGATTAATTGGAGACAATCAATAACTCATTGACTTTTTTCATAATTATTGGTTGTCTTTCCTAAGTTTCTAAAGATAAATATTCTTTATTTCTTTTTATGGGTAATAGATTTTTTAAAAGATAAATTATAAAAAACTAATGTTAAGCAAGCCACAATACTTGGTATAATACACAATATGATTGACTTCCTTAATAGTAACATGTGCACTATAAGTGAAATTGCAAGTTTTATGCTTATGTTGTAATTATTATTGAAAATTTAGGTTTTGGGCTTTTACAAGTTAGATTACGACTTATTTGGGCTTAATGAGACTAGACTCGAAAACATGTCTTATTATTTGGATTAATGGCTACATTGGAAAAAAAGAAAAAAATTGTATTTAATTGGTAATATCTAATAAGAGCTAAATTAAATTTTTCAATCATTAAATATATCATTCTTTCTCTGAACCCAAGACATAATGGCCACCCATCTCTTCTGAGACACATAAAGAGAGAGAGAAAGAGAAAGAGAAGGATAAGAGAAAGAATAGAATTAGGATTGAGAAACAAAGGCATTAGGCCAATTTGATATGATAAGTGTGTTTTTTGTAGCTTTCTAAGTCGCTTTAAGTATTCTAGTTATACGATGATGCTTATGAAATGATTAATCTTAATTAATAGGTTAAGAAGATTAGCTTTGTTTTGTAATAGATGAGAGTTAAGTATACTGGACTTTAATTGTAATTGCAATAAATATATTACTTGTTTGTGCATGATTTTAAAAATACGATTTGAAATGTGTTCAT
This sequence comes from Ailanthus altissimus, assembly GCA_946807835.1. Lineage (NCBI taxonomy): Eukaryota > Viridiplantae > Streptophyta > Magnoliopsida > Sapindales > Simaroubaceae > Ailanthus > Ailanthus altissimus. The sequence goes on along the minus strand of OX327690.1, from coordinate 949,831 downwards.
ATTATCCCAAGGATATTTTGATATGAAAATGTGAGGCGTACATATTTATGAATGTGAGCATTGGTATGAAGCATGGCATATTTGACTTACATATGTTTATTAATGTTCCATTTTAAAGTGAAATATGTTTGTGAAATATATATTTGTGTTCTCTACGATGTTTAAACTCAATATTTGCTTAGCAGGCACCATATATGATATGTGGAGCCTTTATATGTAGTCATTCCTTATAGATTAGTATAAATGATTTTTGTTTCATATGTACGAGGGATCCAATAGTTACCCTAAAGTTAGACTGAGTCATCACATTTATGTGCACATATCGGTGCATGTGGTAAGACCCACCGATGATTAGGTTGAGGGAATCTTTCTTATCTTCGGGTATAATTATTCTCTGTGCGTAAAATCTAAACTTCATCTATGCTATTCCTCCGATATGGTATGTCATTAACAGGTGGCATTTAGCTCATTATGTGATATGTGAAGTCGTACTAAGTAATGATTGAGTGATAGTATTTTTAGCATAAGTTTTGAAATCATGTTATAAACACTTACTTGATATACAATTTTGATATGATTTTTATTTTGATCCTCCATGGCATATCAGGCTTATACAATGTATATATGTATGTATGTATTTTGGTATATGATAGACTAATATCCTTGTGTTTGATAATTGTTATATTTTATTGCAATTTCTAGGTAATTAAAAGTATGTTTGCACTTAATGGTTTTGACAAGATTTTTATTGTCTCTTAGTTTCCTAATTAACTAGGTATTTAGTTGGTGAGCATGTAATTTAGGATATTTGATTTGTTGTTATTAAACATATCTATGCTTTGTTTATTGTATATTTAGACTATGTTTGGACTATATTCTACTAAGGATATCAAATGTATGATAATAAGGTGACTTATGCATTAATAAGCTAAAAAAGAATCTTTTAATAAAATTTAAGTTTAAAATTTTAAATTGTTGATGGAGGAAACGCCCTTCTTCCTCTGGATAAAAAAAAGACTCCCTTTTACGTCCGGCAGGACGGCGCTCACTATGGCACGCCTACCGCCGCGGCGCTGGGCTTCTGTGCCGGGCACCGCGACGCTCAACCCTGGTGGCACCTATGCTCGTTTTCTTTGCTTCCTTCGTGTCTTTAAGTCCCACATGCCCTAGACTTCTCCATACGTGTCCCACACGTTTTAGGCTTCTTGTAACTCTCTACTTTGGTATTCATCTCAATTCTTATCCAATCAAGATTGTTGAATCACCAATTTTCTAACATATATAATATTTATTTTTAGTGCACATCTTTAAAGGAATATAACAAAGGTCACACCTTAAATCCTCCGAGATTTAACTACACTCATTGAGTCCATTTATTACGTATGTGAAACTAATTGTTGATTTAAATACACTTGACAAATTTTCAATGCACTTCATATTAACCTCTATAAACAATTATACAACAAAAATTTTTGGCTGTTAATAATTCTATATTTTGACTCTATAAACTTTAATTAAAATATTTAAATGTCAAAATATAATAAATTAATAATTAATGAAAAATAGTAATATAAAGATGGATTAATAGAAAGACAATAAGAATTAGTGTTTAATTTAACAACAAGGGTTTCTTTTGATTACATAAAATATTAGGCGATACGTGGGTAATGCTCAAAATAAGAAGGGGGTAATTGGTGATGGCCCTAAAGGATTTTTATTTTGGAAAGTATAAAAAAAAAAGAAAAAAGTTGAATGCTTAAAAGTGTAAACAGAAGGAAATAAAAAGTATGAAGAAGAAAATATAAATAAAAGTCTTATTCATGTAGGCTTTATAAAGGCTCTATTTATACAAAAGTTTGAAGATAGAAAAGTGATGAACCATGATTAATTCTTAATATCACATGCAGATTTTTAAAAGTGATTTGTTGAATAGGAAATGGAAAATGCAGTTAATTGTGTTAATCAAATCGTAATCAACAAAATATTCTCAAGATCATGTACTAATATTCATTAATTTCTTTCTTTTTTTCCCTTCATTTTTATGTATAAATATAATCTTTGTAAGGCTCATATGAATAAGAGTGATAATTTCAATTTTTTTGTCATGTTTTAAAACTTTTATAAGATCAGAGCGAGTTTGGATCCATTTTAAGAGTCGTCTATCATATTTAGATTAGAATAAACATCATATGATAATAGCTATCATCAACAAAGATTTTAAAGCATGTTTGATTAGCTTTTGAGTGTTTAAAATACAAGAAAATAGAGAGAAGACTAAAAGAGCAGAAAAAGAAGTCATAACGAGGGACAGTAAAAATAATCCTTGAAGTTGGAAAATTTTCATGGGAAGTTTGTAAGCCTAGAACAAGATCACATGTAAAAAGCTATGACATAATTATTAGAAAGCCTCCATGAGGAAATCATGAGAAAATCTTAAAACAAGATCATAGAAAAGTTAGCAGCTAGAATTCACAATATCAAGCTAGAATTCTAAAAAAATTTCATCACAAACTTTAGAATTCACAATATCAAGCTAGAATTCTAAAAAAATTTCATCACCAACTTGAGAGAGGATGATCAGAATCATGATCGGTTCTTAATGTCATATGCAGATTTTGAAATTTGATTTACTGAATAGGAAATGGAAAACACAATTAATTGTTTCAATTAAATTATAATCAACAAAATATTCACTAGATCACTATAATAATATGTATTTGATTTCTTTTCCTTTCTTTTATTCTTTTTATGTATAAATAGTCTTTGTAAGTGTAATACAAATAAGAGTGATAGTTTTAATTTTTTATCATATTTTAAATTTCTTCAAAAGGGAAATAAATTATTATATAAGTTAAGGGACATATAATTTGTCATTGAATTACCGATACTATAATATCAGAGAATGAAGTGCTAGAGAATTAATGATATCATAGTATCAAAAATTATTTGTTATTTAAAAAATATAATTATTATAAATAATTTAAAATTCGTTATAAATTTCTTAAAACAATATGCCCTAAATAATCTTTTATATCTCAGTTACTATGGTGCCATGAACAAAATATGTGTAAGAGCTTAAGAGAGCAAGTTCAGTGACTAAAGTACTTAACAAGCCAAGATCCCAAAGAAAACAAAAAATCAATCGCTTTAAACTCTACTGCTGCTCTCATTCCTTTTTCTCTTTTTATTTATTTTTTATTTTTTAAGTTGTATTAAAGTTCTTTGCATTAAATCCAAAGCAAATTTGACTTATATTTCTATTTGGGGTTTTAAATTTCTCATTTTTTCATCACTTCTTTGCATTTCAATTTTGGATATTTTGCATGAACAAATTATTTAAATTTTCGCTATTCTTTTTGGAAAATTGGAAAAACAAAATTGAGAATTAGGGATTTCAATTGGGGGTCTTGCTGCTTTGGATGGTTAGTTTAGAGAGAATGGATAGGTCACAGTCGTCGTTGCTACCTCCACCGCTGTCGCTGCCACCAAAGGTTGAAACTTTGAAGGTTCTCATTTTTTCTTGTGTTTGTTCAATTAAAACTTATTATAGAGACTTGTTATATAGTGTTCGTAAAATCACGTCCTGGTGGTTGGTTGCTCAAGTTCTTGTTCACCTCCTGTTGACTTTCGTTATTTTTTTTTTGGTAGTTGTACATATGCCAATTCTTTTTTTTAAATAATATATGCTTCTAAGTATCTGTGTACATGCAAATACTCGTTTAGGTGTTGCTATGTGAGTGTATTAACTCTATCTCTCCAACCCACAAAGAAAAACAGCTAAATTTCGTGTTATCTTACATCCTATCTAGTTGTCAAGCATAACTATTAAGCATTGATAAATTATAATTTTGATTGCAGATTAGAGGTTACTATCTTGGATCTAGTTGTAGATGACAGTACAAGAATGCGAAATAAAAACAAGTTTATCACTAGGGTAAGGTACTTCGGTTGACTTTTTAATGTTATCTTTTTTTCTCTCTCATTTCTTACTTTTTATCATCTACATTATCATATATTTTGTGACAGGGTATGAAGTACATCAAGTTGAATAATGGGATTTGGTGAAATTTTTTTATTTTTCTTTGGCTCATGTAATTTGATTTTCTTTTTGTTCAATGTGTGGGATTTGCTAGAAAGTTTTAGTCACATGTATCAAGGATACAATTTCTAATGTTTTTTATGCTATGGTTATCATGCATAACTTATGACCTAGGAAAAGGCAACCTACTGCCTACCTGTATAGCTGCACTGTGCAATGCATCTTGGCATATGATATTCTACTTATGTCAGTTGGCACATAGTATGTTATATCATCAATGGTGGTTAACATTGTGCTAGAAATTCTTGATTTCTTCTTTTTCTGGCATAATGGATTCTTTCCTTTTTTGTTCTTGTTTGTATGTTGTTTGTTTTTGAATATGATATACTGCCTAAGCATCAAAACATCATGTTATTTAGTTTTTTTAATATGAAATTTTTGGATCTAATTTTGATAGTTGTGGCACCTCCTCTAATGAATGACATGCCTTTTCTACTTTCATGTTTTTTTTTCTTTGTTTATTTTTTTCTTTTGAGCACCATATGATGACTAGTCTCGTAATAATTTTATTTTGATAAATACATATGAATTATTTTCCTTGCCATATCGTAGTTGCATGGTGCATTTAGATGCACATTAATTTGGAAATTTGTTATTCTAACTACAATTAATAGTGTTGGGATCACATAAAATGTATTAATTAAGCAAGATATTAATTTATCTATAAAGATATTTTATGTATATTTATTATTTTTTAATTTAAAACATTTGGTTTCTCAATACTCATAATTATTTAAATAATTGTATTTACTCATTTAATCAATTGAGATTCAATTAAAGATGCCATCCCAAAAATTTGAATGCATTACCAAAAATTTGAGATGATTCAATTGGAATTGATTTTCAAGAAAACATAAGCAACACTATATTTCTTTTTAAAAAAACATCATAATGAATATTTAGTTTTGTAGAGATATTGCTTAGCTGGAAATGACTCTTAAATTTAGATGACCCCTGTATATGGCTCATTAGTTTTTTGGCTAACATATATGAGGGCTCTCTTTCTTATGAAATGATTTAGGAAGATGAGGGATGTTTGAGGTGGATGGATAGCATAATTGTGTTAGCCAATGATGGTGATTGTTGAAATATATGCAGCTAGCAGAAGCTGAGTGGTTAAAATAAATTCTAGTCATTGTTTGTAACTAAACTTTTGTTTAGTTCAATAGTGAAATCACTGTCTAAGCAGAGTATCGAATCTTTGAAGTAATAGGAAGTACTTGGTCATTCAAATCATAATGAAGGAACAAAATAATATAGGAAAATTTGTTTATAATGATAAATTTTTATAATCAGTAAAATATAAAGATAATATTGTCATATTGTAGCATTTTAACTTCTAAAAATGAAGGTTGTGACACAGTACAATTTAATTGGTTTCTCTGTTTTGCTTCATCAGCTAATCTACGTTAGTCACATCTCATTTAAGTCACAGATTAGTGTTTGGAGTAGATCAGAGACTATAATGGTCTAGACCCAGTTAACTACAGAGAAATTCAATTAGAAAATTCCTAAATTCTTGGTAAATTCAACAAAGCTTTATTCTATAATGATTTTTTAGGGACAAAATTATGCAAAAGAAGAAAAACTCCAGACAATAATATTTTCAAAACAAATTGATATAGACTGATATAACTAATATCTTGTTAGCTCATATCTTATAATAATTTAATTATGGTAGTCAAAAGTTGATGCTGGTTGATTCTCATTACTTCAAGAATATGACATATAAAAAGACTCAAGAACATCCTAATTGATGTAGAAGGTTCAATTATTCAGAAGTGATTGGGTCAGCATGGTCCATTTGATGCAGTTATAACTGATGCAACTGAATATGTAACCTTCTAGATGATGAGTGTGGAAGCATTAAGCATTTATGTTTCTTCATGTTTGGTAGAAGTGCTCAACACGTTTATACCATTTCTTCATTTATATGCAAGAATAACATTTTTAATTTTTAATTTTTTCTAGAAAAAAAGTATTTCAACTTTTTATCTAAAGCTCTTGTTTTTCTTTTTAGTAATTTCAATGTTTTGACAAGTAGCATTGTCCAAGCCTTAGGAAGCAATTCTATAATGTGAGAAGGCTATATCTATTTGTAGATTAAGGCTACAACGACTTATAAATGATGTAAAAAATTCCACAAAGTCAGCAACATAATCACTTGCATCTGAATTAGATAACGGAATTGTACTCTATTTGACGATATTATTTATTGTCGTTCAATAGTATTATATTTTTGCACTTAATTATTTTTTATTTATTTGAAAATATCAAAATGTAATTCAAATTTTAGTTGAATGAATTTTTTATTATTATTAAATAAATTTATATTAACCACTTTCAAATTCTAATTAAATTCAAATTTTATGTTTCATTAATTGTATTTAAATATTTTAGATTAAAAACTGTCCTAGCTATTCTTTGATATTATGGTGTTAGTGATTTTTTGATGCCACAGTGTCAGAGATTCACTAATACCATGGTAACAAGAATTCTCCGATACTTGTTACCATGGTGTCAGTGATTCTTTGATATTGTAGTGTCAGCGATTTATTAATATTATGATATTAGAGATTCATTGACACAATAAATGGTGTCAGTAATGTTCTGGCTTGAGCAACACTGACATTGTAAAATAGTGTCAGTGAAACCCTTCACTGACCCTAACTTAGCGCCAGTGAAGGCTATTGTTTTAGTAGTGTTTGTTATAATAACAGTAGTAGTGTTTGTTATAATAACAGCGCCCAAGATCTTAGTGTTGCGATGCCAAAATTAGTATCTCCAGCACTGGGGCGTCAACAAGAAAGTGTCAATAATATTATGCTACTAACACTTTTTTAAATAGTGTCAATAAAGCGAAGTATCAGTGAATTACTGATACTGTGGTATCAAAAATAAAAAGTATCATTGAACTATTAATATTATAATATCAAAAAATAAAGTATCAATGAATTAGTAAATCTATAGCATCAAAATATTAATTTTTATTTTAAAAATATAATTATTAAAAAATTAAATTTTTAAACAATTAACATAACTCTTAAAACGATTTTGTTTTAGGCATTATAAATTAAAAACAAAAATCAAAATGACATCATATTGGAGTAAAAAATTTTAAAAAATAAAAAATAGCCCCAAACAAAATTTATTCAAAATCAAGTCTTGTCTCCCAGCTTACTCCTTCGACCATCTCTCTCACAGAAAAACACTAACCCTTTCTACTAAAATCACAAACAATCGAAGTGATAACCACAAATGACAATGAACAAGCTACATTTAGGACGTTAATGATGTTGTTTCATTAAACAAAATTAAAAGATAAATATTTGATACTTCAACTCAACCTAAGCGCGTGTTCATCTTTCCAATTTCCCATTGTCTTTCCCTATCACCGTAACTCCTAAAGCTTCCATCGACCATCAAAACCAATTGTGTTCCGCGAAGACTAACGGTACTGTCTGTTTGTCTCTGCTGTCAGCAACGATCAGCTAACACTAAACCCGAGTCTTGACCATAATCTGAATAGCTACGATGAGATTATATTATGATTAACATTTCAATTGGACAATATCAAAACTCGAAGTCAATAATCGAAGTTATGGATCTCTTGTCGACCTTATCGCCTTAGATCTTGTTCGTCTTCTCGTCTTTTTACCACTTTGTGAGTATTCATTGTAAAACAGTTTATTTTTATATTTTATTTTGGTGAATTTTGGAACTATTGATGATTGATTAATGATTGCGTTGATTGATGGATAATTAATGGTTGCTATGATCGATGTTTGATAGAGTCATTGAAATTAGTCCATATTCGATTTATGAATTGAGTTGCTATTTTGACCTACATGTGTTTGTATTGATCGATTCCTTTTTAACATCTGTTTATGTTCGTATTAGATGATTATCATTCTCGTAACCTTTGTTATTTTTATTATTATTATCGATATTATAACTAACATAATGGTCAATATCATAATTAAGATCAATATCAATTTTTATATATATAATTATTATAATATATGTAAGATGATTGTTTATTGAACATTGGAGGAGAATAATGATAATTTTTTGGAGGGTTTAGAACATACATAAGAGTTGTGGATGTAAATTGATTAGTGTAGTATTGTTTCTGCTCTATGAGTGCTTCTGTATTATTTTCATATTTAGGAGCTCAAACATCTACTATTACAAACAGGGGTGTAACACTTTTATTATGTAGGCTCAACCAAAATATCGCATCGTCATTATTTCAAGTGGAATAAGTCTCAATTTTACAATATTTAAAGGAACCTTGAACTTGAGAATCACTTTATACTGTACCTAATCAATTTCAAAAAGATGACAAAATTTTTTCTACAATGCTTAATATTTAATAGTATCTATAACTAGCATGTGAATATTTTAAAATTCAGTTTATCTCTCAACACTATAGTTGAAACTCTCTTATCTTTCTCTAAAGTATGCAATGATAAAAAATTTGCACCATGACAGTATTAGCAACACCTGAAAGAAACAAAACAACACCAAAATAATTATAATTAATTAAAAACATTACAAAATATTGAATAATAATGGCAAAAAATAAAATAAAATAATGACAAAATAAAAAAAACTTAACATAAATTAATTTGTATAAAAAATAAATTATTAATTTTATAAAGAAATTGAAAAAATTAAAAATGCCACTATTTTTAGTCATTTTATTGCCATTTTTTACTTTTTACACCTATTTTTAACCACATTTTCATATTCTTAACACATTTTAACATTAAATCTATACTACTACATCTACAAATGAGCAACAAAAATATAACATAAATTTTTGGCCTATTTCTAATTTCTTTCAGTCTACTATCGATTATTTCATTTTTATTCTTCAAAATGTGATGCATTTCAAGCCGATCTATAAATTGTGTGTGAATTCGATGGTGAATTTAGAAGATTTTAAGTGTTTAAGATAGAGAATGAAAGAGAGAGAAATGTATTTGTCAAATTATAATAAAATATTAAATTTTCTAATAAAAAATTTACAAGAATAAATTAAAAATTTTTAAAAAATATTATGAGAAATCAAATATTGTCTTGAGTTGCAGATCAAGCACAATTTCAGATGGAATCTTTATGGATCAAATAAATTATATTGAATTTTTTTTTAAATGCTTCAAATATAGATAAATTTTTTCCAATGAGTATCCCAATTGTTCAATTTCTTTATCCTGAAAAGGATTTGTTTTGTTCTAAAGAAAGAGAAGAACAAGTACGTGATCTAGAAAAAACTTATTTGAGTATGGCTGGTGCTTTATTGTATTTAGCACATTTCAATAGACCAAATATATTATTCTCAATAAATTTATTGGTAAGGTTAAATTTAGAACCAACCAAAAAATACTAGAATTGTGTTAAACAATTTTTTTTGTTATCTTTGTGGATCAATGAATTTGAGATTATATTAATCTATTAAGCTAACATAAAATTCAAATCTTACTAGTTATGATGATGTAGGTTATTTATCTAATTCTTATAAAGCATACTTGTAAATTATCTTTCATTACATATATCATCATATTTATATATAAAGATAATGCTGCTTGCATAATCCAAATCAAAGGCTGATACATTAAAGGGAAAAAAAACTAAACTTCTATCATTAAAGTTCCTTTATACTCGTGAGCTTCAAGAAAATAAGAAAATTAATATCAAACAGCGTAGTTTTATTGATAATTTTGTATATTTGTTTATTAAAGCTTTACTCACATCCACTATTGAGAGGATAATACACGATATTGGCATGCCTTGTCTCATGATTTTACCAAATTGACACATGTTATTTTGAGGGGAGCTTTAATAAAAAAGAGCATGACTCTTGAAGAAAGAACTTTAACAACTACATGAAAAAATATATGCATTGTACTTTTTTTCCCCTTTAATAAGATTTTGTGCCACTAAGTTTTATCAGTCAACCTCTTTAACGAGGCAATTATAGGTCTAACACTACTTTTTGGTTCATCAATGAATTGTACTTGTTTGCTTAGTATTTTTATCCATTGAGTTTTTTTCTTAGTAAAGATAAATGCAATTATCCTTAAGTTTTGAATGACAGGATCCTGTGATGACATAGGACTAATATACTCTTTACTCATATATATAATATAATGAGGCTACTTGCCCAAAAGGTGTACACATGTACTTCAATATACAAAAAGATTTACAAATACACAAACTAAGACACTTATGGAGCTATGCGTATTGTGGGCCAACCTCAAAATGTGACGACCGTATCACATTGCACGAATTCTTGTGACAACCTGGGAAAAATAGGGAAAATAAGAAAAAGGGTGAGCTTGTGGCTCAGTGAGTGGACATAATCTAAAAATATTATATAATTTATATATATTGTACATGTATAAATTTGTAAAATAAAATAATTATGAAACTATATACTGAGTAGTCACTAAATTTGTACTGAAATATAAGCTGTCAAAAAAATCTCTTTTAAAACTAAATCATGACATAATACTAGGGATCTAAAAATTTGGAAGCATAAACTATCATAAAATGTATTATCAAGCTGAATATATGTAACATAGTTCTGAAAATATGTACTACATATATATATTGAAAACTACACTAAACTTGTACCCAGAGAAAAACTAGTCTAACCTAGCGGAATAATTCACGCGGAGGTAGAGTAGGGAATTTGAGCCGGTCTAACCGGGCGGAATGTTGTACCGCTCAGGCAGAGCAAACTCAACTGGTCTAACGCATGCGTAGAACAACTAAACTGAAAGGGAGGGTATGCATATGGTGGTTCAAAAACTACTACTATATAATATCATGATTATAATTATTCTGAAATAATTATTTCTGTATTGAATATAATCATTAACTATACTATAATAAATTCAAAAATATTTATGAATATCCTCAATAGCATAAATATTTATTTATCTAAAATAAATCATGACTAAATCTGATAACGAGTAATTTAATTATAAACAGCTGTATTAAAAACATATAAAATATATATAGTTATCCACTCACAAAAGTACGTTAATCTTGAGCTGGGTTTGGATTCTGAGATCTACCCGCTATCGGTACATCTCCTATATCATAAGGTGTAAAAATACATCATTAGTACCAATATATATTATAAATATTAAAATATAAAAATTCTAATATCGTAAAACTATTACCCGCTAAATCACTAGGTATAAATCTAGCTACCCAAACTAATTTCTTGAAATTTTCTATTTATTTTTTTTCTATTTCTCTCGGTTGCGCCTTTTTTCTTATTTCTCTCTTTTTCTCTTTCTCTTTCTCTTTCTCTTTCTTTTCTTTCTTTTCTGTCATTTCTCTTTCGGCTTTTACTTCTTCTCCTCGTAAGCTTCAAATGAAGCAAACATACTAATATATATATATTATGAAGAGGCAGCCATCGCTTGGTCATAACTCTCATTTTCTTTTTCTTTTTTTGTGCCACTAACTCCTCATAATTGTTGGCATGTGTATTATAATTCCTCCTCCTTTATAAAAATTTCGTCCTCGAAATTCATGTACCTCTTTTAAACAAATAAGGATACTGAACTCTCATCTAGTCCTCTCGGTCCCATATAGCCTCTTCAATTGCATGATTCATCTATAGGATTTTTACTATCAAAATAGTCTTATTACATAGTCCTTGCTGGTGATAGTCCACTATTTGAAGAGGTTCCTCTTCATAACTTAAGTCTATCCTCAACTAAACTGGATGATTATCATGAATGCGTGACAACTCTGGTGGTAATGTTAAGCGGTACGCAACTACACCAACCTTTTCTAGAATCTCAAATAGCCCAATATATCTAGGACTTAAGTTTTTCTGTATCCCAATATGAAGCACACCCTTCCACCGTGAGATTTGTAAGAAGACTTTGTCTCATACTGCAAACTCAAGCTGTCTACGGCATTTATCGGCATAACTCTTCTGTCTGTCTTGAGCTGCCTTGAGTCTATCTCTGATAATACCGATCTTCTCACTAGTGGCCTAGATAATCTCTGTACCCAACATTTTTCTTTCTCCAACCTCATCACAGTAAACTGAAGTTCTACATTTTTTTTATAAAGCTTCATACGGCATTATCTGAATGCTAGACTAATAACTATTATTATACGTAAACTCTATCAATGGTAAATAATCATCCCAATTTTTCTTAAGCTACAACATACAAGCTCTAAGCATATCTTTTAATATCTGTATAGTTCTCTCCGACTGCCCATCTGTCTTTAGATGAAAAGTTATACTAAAGCTTAGCTTAGTGCTTAAGGCCTTTTATAAGCTATCCCAGAATCTAGAAGTGAATTAAGAGTCTCTATCTGATACGATGGACACTGGAGTCCCATGTAACCGCATAATCACATTCACATACAAATGAGCCAGCCTATCTAATGAGTATGAAATCTTATCAAGTAGAAAATGAGCAGACTTTGTGAGTCGATCAACAATCACCCAAATACTATCATGGCCCCTCCGAGTACGAGGAAGCCTAACAATAAAGTCCATGGTGATATGTTCCCACTTCTATTAAGGAATTGGAAGTGGTTGAGATAATTCTACTGGCCTCTAATGTTCTGCCATAACCTGTTGACAAATTAGGCAGTGAGATATAAACTCTGCAATCTCTCTTTTCATACCTTGCCATCAGTAATGTTCTCTCAGAGTATGATACATTTTAGTGCTGCCAGGATGCATAGCATAAAGCTGGGCAATGAGCTTCTTCTAAAATCTGTTTATTTAACTTTGAGTTATTCGAAACACAAAGCCTGTTACCTATAACTAATGTCCCATTATCTTTCAATGTTAAATCAATTCGCATTCCATTCCTTACTTTTTGCTTAAGTTTAACTAAATTAGGATCCTGATCTTGCATTTCTCGAATCTGATCAATCAACACTACCCTAACTTGAAAATGTACTAGGACTCCAGACTTGTCTACAGATAATTCAACCCCATAGACCTTAACTCAAGTAACAATGGAAGATAAGTCACTTTTGAATAAGCTATAGAGCTAGAAGACTTCTTGTTGAGTGCATCTGCTACCACATTCGCCTTACCTGGATGATAGTTAATCGTATAGTCATAATCTTTTATTAGCTCTAACCATCTCCATTGTCTTAGATTTAGATCCTTCTGTGTGAACAAATACTTCAAACTTTTGTGATCAGTGAAGATTTGACATGTAACACCATATAAATAATATATCCAAATCTTTAAGGCGAATACTACTGTTGCTAATTCTAAATCATGGGTTGGATAATTCAACCTATGCTTCTTAAGCTGCCTAGAAGCATAAGCTATCACCTTACCATGCTGCATCAATACACAACCTAATCCGTGTCTAAAAGCATCACTGTAAATTATAAATTCTTTGGTGCCAGATGAAATAGTGAGACATGAGTTGAAGTCAATCTATTTTTAAGTTCTTGGAAACTATGTTCACATTCATCAATCCATACAAACTTTACATTTTTGCTGGTCAACTTTGTAAGCGGTGCAGCAATCTTAGAGAAGTCTTTAACAAATCTCTGATAATAATCTACTAGATCGAGCAAACTTCTAATTTTTGTCACACTAAATGGTTGCTCCCAATTTACCACAACTTCAATTTTTTGAGGATCCATATAAATTCCATCTGCTGAGATCATATGACCTAAAATTGTAACTTTAGCTAGCCAGAACTGACATTTGCTAAACTTAGCATATAACTATTTATTCCTCAAAATTTGTAACACTATCCTCAAATGCTCTGCATGCTCTTCTATACTCTGTGAATATATAAGAATATCATCAATAAATACTATAACAAATCGATAAAGATAGGGAAAAAATACCTTATTCAAAAGGTCTATGAATGTAGCTGGAGTGTTAGTCAACCCAAATGGCATTATTAAAAACTCATAATGCCTATATCGAGTTTTGAAGGCAGTCTTAGACACATTAGTATCTCTAATCTTTAACTTATGATACCCTGATCGTGGATCGATCTTTGAGAAAACCTTTACACCCTGTAACTGATAAAATAAATCATCAATTTGAAAGAGTGGGTAATTGTTGAGTATAGAGACTTTATTTAGCTCTCGATAATCAATGCATAGCCTCAAAGTTCCATCTTTCTTTTTAACAAACAATAGCTCCCTATGGTGATACACTAGGTCTGATGAAACCCTTATCAACTAATTCTTGTAACTGAGTCTTCAATTTTTTTAACTCTGAGGGGGCTATTATGTATGGTGATTTGGAGTTAGAAGTTGTGCCTAGAGCCAAATCAATACCAATATCAATCTCTTTATCTTGTGGTAAACTTGAAAAATCTTCAGAAAATACATATGAAAAATCTCTGACCACCGAAATATCTTCTAATTTAGCCCATTGGCTCTGGTATCAATAACATATCCCAAATAGGCTGGACATCATTTTCTGAGTAACCGTTTAGATGTCATAGCAGATATAACACAGGATAGAAGAACTTGTTGCTTTCCACAAAAAATAATATCAGGCTCTCTATGTCTTCTGAATATAAACTCCTTTCGGAAACAGTCTACAGTAGCATGGTGATTAGCTAACCAGTCCATCCTAAGTATTGCATCAAAATCATGTATATCAAGAGAAATTAAATCTGTTACCATCTTACTACTACCCACTTTGATAACATAACCCCAAAATATATTCTTAGCCAATAATGATTCTCCAATTAATGCAGCTACCACCAAGCTACAATATAGGGGTTATAACACTCTATCCGCCAATTAAAATATGGGCCTCTCCGCCAAAAATAGTCAGCATACCTGTAACAACATCTGGGGTAGCTTGTGCCTCTTACTGAGTCAAAGCAAATACATGTGCCTAGTTATGAGGTTGACCTGGCTAACCCCACTGTGGATTTCTACTAGCTCCTAAAGCTCTAGGTTGTACACCAGTACTAGAGATACGCTCTCCTATTTGAGATTCTCCATGTCCTTGAATATTTTCACTGCCACCTTGAAAACCTTGAGAAGCTGTACTCTGTACTAAGTTGTTGCTCTAAAGAAGATGAGTGCAATCTCTCCTTAAATGTCCAGCTTGTCTGCAATGGTAGCAACCCCTAAAACCTCTTAAACACTATCCTTCATAACTCTTGCCACAAATGGAACACTGAGGGTACCTTCTCATACTAGCACTACTACTTAACTGGCTACCACCTCGGCACCTCTAACTCCTTATGTTCCATCCAATAGATGAAGGCACAAAACAGTGACTAGAACTCTGTCTCTGTTCTCTTGATAGAATAGGGCTCTGACCATATCGTTGTTTACCAGAATACCCTATATGAGATGTTTCTCCTCTAGGTGCTCAACTACTACTTGATCCACCAACTGACCAACCATAGCCTAGCCTCTACTTGAATGACTGGGCTCTGCATGCCTCTAATAGGCTTTTCTCAACTCTCATCGTAGCCTCTACTAACTCATTGAAATCATTGTGCCCCAAAGTTGTAATTGTTGTCCTGTATTGCCTCTAAGGCTCTATTCAAATCTCTTACATTTATCCCTCTCATTTTATATTGTATATGAAGCAAATCTCAATAACTCTATAAAACGGTTCTTGTACTCCTCCACTGTCATCAATCCCTGTTCTAACTCAAAGAACTTACTAGCTTGGATGTCTTGGTGTTTATAGGAAAGAATTTAACATTAAATTCTTTATAAAAATCAGTCAAACTAATCACCCCTCATCTCCACCAGTGGTATGCCCCACCCTTAAGTACAAATGTAGCAAATGAAACCCTTTCATCATCATCACATTTCATAACATCAAATATCCGTTCTACTCTGGTCAGCCATAACTCTGCATCAGCCGACTCAGTAGTGACTAAAATATTCTCTACCCCCAAACTATCAACACGCTCTATTGCGTTCTCTCTCTTGGGTTGTCCCTATATTTGTCTCTCCACTATAATTATAACTAAATAAGCCAATTTTATTTATTTATTGCTCTAAGGCAGGTCTATCAGGCTATCCTTGTATAGGCTGTATCACAGATTGTGGCACTGGCTGAAGGTGTATCTCATCTATAATAGGATTAGGCTGAGTTTGAGGTCTGGATACAAGAGGAACTGACTCATCTACTTCCTCTCTAATAGGTTCCTCCCTTCTATCTGATACTAAGGGAGTTCGCAGTTCAGCAACAAGTTTCGTACAAGGTCGGCCATATGGACGTATGATGAAAATCAATAAAATGCAATAATTCATTAATGACATCTCTAACATGCATATATCATATACTAGTCTACAGAATCTAAAACCATGCTCTGATACAAAACTGACAAGACCCGAACTGAGCCCTTCTAAAGAATCAAGGTGGATTCTGTGATAACGTAGGACTAATATACTCTTTACTCATACATATGATACAATGAGGCTACCTATCTCAACAAAATGTGTACACGTGTACTTCAATATACAGAACGATATACAAATACACAAACTGAGACACTTATGCAACTATGCGTGTTGTGGGCCAACCTCAAAATGTGATGACAGTATCACACTACACGAATTCCTGTGACAACCTGAGAAAAATAGGGAAAATAAGAAAAAGGGTGAGCTTATGGCTCAGTGAATGGACATAATCTGAAAATATTATATACTTTATATGTATTGTACACGCATAAATTTGTAAAATAAAATAATCATGAAACTGTATACTGAGTAGCCACTAAACTTGTACTGAAATATAAGTTGTCATAAAAATCTCTTTTAAAACTAAATCATGACATGATACTGGAGATCTAAAAATTTGAAAGCGTAAACTATCATAAAATGTATTATCAAGTTGAATATATGTAACATACTTCTGGAAACATGTACTACATATATATATTGAAAACCACACTAAACTTGTACCCGGGGAAAAACTAGTCTAACCTAACAAAATAATTCACGCAGAGGTAGAGCGTGGGATTTGAGTTGGTCTAACCGGGCAGAATGTTGTACCGCTCGGGTAGAGCAAACTAAACTGGTCTAACACATACGCAGAACAACTAAACTAAAAGGGAGGGTACGCATATAGTGGTTCAAAAACTACTACTATATAATATCATGAATATAATTATTCTGAAATAATTATTTCTATATTGAATGTAATCATAAACTATACTATAATAAATTCTAAAGCATTTCTGAATATACTAAATAGCATAATATTTATTTTTTTTAAATAAATCATGACTAAATCTAATAACGAGTAATTTAATCATAAATAGCTGTATTAAAATCATATAAAATATATATAGTTATCCACTTATAAAAGTGCGCTAATCTTGAGCTGGGTCTGAATTCTGAGATCTACCCGCTATCGACACACCTCCTATATCATAGGGTGTAAAAATACATCATTAATACCGATATATATTATAAATATTAAATTATAAATATTCTAATATCGTAAAACTATTACCCACTAAATCACTGAATATAAATCTAACTACCCAAATTAATTTCTAAAAATTTCTTATTTATTTTCCCTTTTTTTTCTATTTATCTCGATTGCTCTTTTTTTTTTCTTCTTCTTTGCCTCTTTCTCTTTCTCTTTCTTTTTTTTTCTTTTCGATTTCTTTTTCTTCCTCTCTCTTCTTTTTTTTCCTTTCTTTTGTTCTCTTTTTTTTCTTTTCTGTCTTTTCTTATTCTGCTTTTACTTTTTCTCCTCGTAAGCTTCAAATGAAGCAAACTTACAAATATATATATATATATATCATGAAGAGACAATCACCGCTTGGTCATAACTCTCATTTTCTCTAAATTATTTTGTTACTAACTTTTCATAATTGTTGACACGTGTATTACAGTGAATATATAAAAGAAAGTGTTGAAAATTAAGTGTATGGATCTGTACTAGAGAGAAGGACAAAATCTAGCTTATGTGATGCATACTAAGCTTTTGGTTAGAAAATTGATTTTGCGGTGAATAAGTAAAAAGGCAAGTGATTAGTAAACTTTACTTTTGATTTCCATGCATATTATATTATTTTCATTAGATTATTATATTTAAAATAGCATAGATACCCTTTTTGACCTTATAAAAGGCAAGTCCATTGTTTTATAAAGAATATATAGCTGAATTGAAATATTCGTGCACATTTAAAAAATAATAATAATAATAACAACCCCTTTAGTTTTTACAATTTATATTATCTTCATTTATTTATTTTACAATTATATTTATAAAATACTAAATTATTTCTATAAAAAATGTTTTAAAAAATTTTTTAGTGGAACCGTTTATGTTGACATTATATGACTATTTAATTATTAGTTATTATCTATAAAGAATGTGTTTATGATAATGTGAATTTTATTTACAAGAAGAGTCAATACAGTGATGCATGGGTATAGGTAGAATAAATTTTTTTTTAATACCATAATAGTGAATTATTGATATTGTATAAAAGAAATGAATTGTTAATAAATTATTAATATTATAATATCAAAAAATAAATTATTAATAAATTATTAAAAAAATATAAATTTTAAAAAAACTAACAAAACTCTTAAAACCAGGTTATTTTAGGCATTATAAATTAAAAAAATTCAAAATCAAAATAACATCATTTTGGAGTTAAAAAATTTTAAAAAATAAAAAAAAGCCCCAAATAAAATTTATTGAAAATCGAGTCTTCTCTCTCAGCCCACTCCTTCGACCATCTCCATCACAGAAAAACACTAGCCCTCTCTACTAAAATCGCAAACAATCGAAGTGATAACCACAAAGGACAATGAACAAGCTGCATTTAGGACATTAATGATGTTGTTTCACTAAACAAAATTAAAAGATAAATATTTGATCCTTCAACTCAACCTAAGCACGTGCTTATCTCTCCAATTTCCCACTGTCTTTCCCCATCACCATGGCTCCTGAAGCTTCCATCGACTGTCGAAACCAGTCGCGTCCGCCAAAGACTAACGGGGCCGTTCGTTTGTCGCCGCTGCCGGCGACGCACCGGCTGACACTGAACCTGTGTCCCGACCATAGTCCAGATAGCCACGATGAAATTATATTATGATTAACATTTCAATTGGACAGGATCCTTACTCGAAGTCAATAATCGCAGTTCTAGAGACACTGTCGCTCAATCTAATCTGAAATGTCATTGTCTGGATCTCTTGTCTACCTTATGGCCGTAGATCTTGTTCGTCTTCTCGTCTTTTTACCACTCTGAGTATTCATTGTAAAACAGTTTATTTTTATATTTTATTTTGGTGAATTATTGGAACAGTTAATGGTTGATTGATGATTGCTTTCATTAATGGATGATTAATGGTTGCTATGATCGGTGTTTTATAGAGTCGTTAAAATCAATCTATATTTGATTGATGAATTAAGTTGCTGTTTTGACCTTTATGTGCTTGTGTTGACTGATTCCTTTTTTAACATCTGTTTATTGGCTACAAATAGATTCGGGCACTATTTCTCATATGTTAATTAGCCTTCTCATTATGTTGATTACAAAGCGAACAAAACAAAACAATAGTAGTTAAAGGGGAAGACTGAAGAGGAGGCTCTTGTTACAATACAAGGCTTTGTAGTATTGTATTCTTCTTTCGTTGTAAAAATACTATTGTAATAGGCTGTTACAATGTAGTTTGATTGCTATGTTTGTTGCTTTTGAATTGAACATATACTAACATTTAGTTTGTTGAGAAATGCAATTGATATCGCACATATATCACGCTGATTTGTAAAAACGCCACTAACACCTATAATGATAGGTAGAGTTCTATGAATCTATAACACAGAATTAATACATGTAATGAAATTCTGTGCTCTTTATGTACTAATGAACATGTAATCTAGAACTATGAGTTCTATCATCCAATTGTGGCCCTAATACAGCTTGAGCCATTAACTCTCTGCACAGTGTTATTCTCCTACTTTTGTTGAGATATTTTAAGAGGAAAAAAAAAAGATTGGAGTAAGGATGACGTCATCTTCAGCTTGTTCAGAAGTGTTTTCCTTGCACAAATTTATGAGTTGCTTTTCTTTTAAGGAAAAATATCTGACTTGAATCTCATTTAGCTTCTCTTGTTTTCAGACTCAGCCTGCCTTTGAAGAAATAAGTGGGTCTCTTCTGAATTAATTTTATTTGAGACACGCACTTCTTGCCGTTGCACTTATATTATCTTATAGGGAGATGTAGCACTTATAAAAGAAATGAATACTGATGCTTACAGATTTTTCATCTCATGGCCTAGAATATTGCCAAGCAAGACAACTTTTCATGCTCAGTAATCTCTTACTTAATCACGGAACTTTTCTGTAATAAAAAAAATATATAAAGTGGTCTAGAATATGTATTTCTTCCTTTTTCCCCCTTAAGCTTTGAATCTTTTGTCCAATTTACTAATTACGATTTTTTTTTCCTTTCCTTATTTGTTATTTGATTTGGAAATTAGTTATTCAATCATATATTGAGTACCTTTGAATTTTTTGATTTGATTTATTTTCAATTTGACTACTGGAATGTGGTGTTCATTTTTGTGTGTATTTGCAATCTTTTAGATGCTTAACTGATACTTGTAAATTGCATAGAGTGCAGTTGTGAAGTTTCATACCTGACAATGTGAAATCGATCTGCAAATTGGCGATGGTTGTCACCATTAAGCAAATGTCTCTTATCGTGGCCACTCTTGGTGTCCTGTCCTTCATATTTGGTATAATTGCTGAAAATAAGATGGTAATCATTATTGTCCTTCATATTGGTAGTAATATGGTTATTGCGAATATCAGGCTATGCACTTCAATTTGACACCTCAATTGGCATCAATTAAATCACTGTCTTAATACCATTTTTACTCTATGCGCAGCGAAAAACCATAACTCACACCATAAGAACATATATAATCAATACACTAATAAAGATAAAGAAAACAAACTAATCAACAAGACACAAGATATACGTGGTTCGACCCAAAATTGCCTACGTCCACAGAGGATCCATTATCCAGCTTCTTATTATTAATATAGATCACTAAGTATCTTCTTACATCACCAATGATCTCACAAGACCCCTTAGTATCTTCCATAGAGACCTCTAAGTATATACCCTTAATCACCATGACTCTCTAAGACCTCTTAGTATCTCCTCATAAGAGTTTTTTTACAAATAATACAAGAATAGCCCGAGCATCTAAGCCAAAAGAATCTATGGTGTTTCTTTTGTTTACTCAAGAACCAAAAGAAAACACTCCCATATATTACATCCTAGTGTACCACGCACTTAGTGCCTATCTAGCTCTCTATTCTTTCTTATGGTTGCATCTTAAAACCTTAGATACTTGATCTTTCTCTTGTGTTTAGAATGGTTTATATAATAAATAAAACACTCTTAAAAACCTTAAACCTAGTTGGAAGAAGAGTCATTACTTGTAAGAGTCTTAATCCCACTTAAATAAGTTAATTGAGCCAAAATAGAAAATATCCTAAAGTTGGAGTATGAATATTAACATCGTGAATAGTACCCCCTGATGAATAGTATTAGCGTAAACAGTTCACCCCCCGCTGAATAGTAATTACAATAAACAGTCCCCCCATCGTGCTCATCGTGAACAGTATCACCCCATGAACAATACTCATTCTTTTTGCTTCCATTTTGCTCCTCCCTTGTATACCTAATGCGTACTTGACTTCATAATGATTCTGTTCTTTGTATTCATCTTAATCCTTCCCCATATAAAATTTGTTGAATCACCAATTTTCAACAATAGCTGTAATTATGTGATGGTAATTATGATGGTTAGGTGATTGTTGTGATAGTCAAATTGAAGAAGAGTAAGAACTTCATTTTCATATATCTTACCATAGGTAGACCTTTAAGCCAAAGTATTTTGAGGAAGAAATTTTGAGAGAAATAGGGAAGAAATGATCTTCAGATGAAACAAACCCCATTGGTGCAAAACTTTATTAATTCTCTTCTTTGCCTATAATCTCTTTAACTTTCTATTTTGATACATATGCCATGCCAACTTACATATGTATGACAACTGACGAACAGTGGGCACATCATAGGTAATAAAATATTGTAGGTAGAGGATGCACGTAGAGGGGGGAATCAACTGAGTAATGCTATTAGTAGCCCAATACCTTGCCCTTTTCCAGTACTAGTTTACGAGTGGAGAAAGCATGCAAATGGCTCTTCATCAAAACCATCAGCATATGGTGAAGCCTGATGTGCATCCATGAATAAACAACCGAGGGATAGCGGCCATGTACTGAGTAGCATTATAAAAATGCCCGAAGGTGCAAGTGGCGGGGGGATACAGCTAAAAAACCCTAAAACCTTTTTAAATATTGTCTTGCCCCTTGTCTCCCACTCAGTTTCAGATGCCTCAATTAGTATCGAAAGTACGCAGAGCCAACCCGCATGGAAGACAATCCCCGTCGGCCACAAACCAGGATCTTACGCCTCCTATAAACTCTGCCACCATTGATGCTGCCCCCAACATCTATTCAAATCTTACAGACCAACACTCAACGAAGGACCATCTGTATAATGTCTCACTGGTAGACCTAGTGGCAAACAAAAAAAAATAAATATCACTCAAGGGAGCAGAGGAATAAAATAATCTCGCGTGGTTTTTCAGTTTCTGGAAATTACCATGAGGGCTTAATTCGAAGGTTATCCAGACAAAAGAACTTTAAATGCCCTCCTAACTTCTCTCACAAGCACAACAAACCAAGGGTCATCTCGGGGCCTCTGGGAAAAACGGCTTTAGACATCTCCAAACCGCACCTCTCTACAACTGGTGTACCAAAGCTAAAATGGAAGGAGCAGAGCAATGACATAGAAATCCCCACCTATACCAAGAAAAATTCACTCAAACCTGAGGGACATCATGAACCTACCTCTTCTTCTCAAACTCAAACGGTGGCTCCTGCCGAGATGCACGGCTGCCAGGCCCAATGAAAACCTTAAGCTGGAATGTGCAGGGGCTGGGAAACCCCCGCATATTCCATATCGTATCCAACTTGGTACGAGAACACTGACTGTAGGTGATATTTCTTATGGAAATACGTGCTTTCAGGCATAGGATAGAAATGCTCCATGTAAAGCTTGGTGCGTTGAAAAACTTGTTATTGAAAGAACAAGACCTAGTGGCCTTCTGGTATTACTATAGACGGATAAGGTTCCAATAATCTCTCACTTATTTTTTGTCGATGATAGCTTAATCATCACTAGGGCATCTCAAAATGACTGTAATTCGATACTGGAGATTCTATGGTCTTATGAGGTTGCTTTTGGTCAGCTTATTAACTATAAAAAAATTGGCAGTATGCTTTGGTAATTGTATTCCGAGGATGGCCACTACTCAACTATTTAACTACCTTGGTGTTACTCAAGTCCCACACCACAGTAAATATCTGGGTCTTTTTTGTGTCACTAGCAGGAATAAACAGAATCTTTTTGCCGCCATTAAGGAAAGAGTGTGGAATAAACTGAGGGGATGGAAGAGGCACCCTTTTTTCTACTAGAGGGTGAGAGGTTTTTTTTAAAGTGGCGATCCAGGCTATTCCATCTTACTTTATGAATTTGTTCAGGTTACCCAAGACTCTCCTTAATGAAATTCATAAACTCTGTGCTAGATTCTTTTGGGGTGGTGATGAAAAAAAGAGGAAAGTCCATTAGTGTTCCTGGAAATGTTATGTCGCCATAAGTATGATGGTGGCACTGGGTTTAAGGATCTGCACTCCTTCAACCAAGCCATTTTGGCCAAGTAGGGATGGCGAGTGATTGCTCATCCAAACTCGTTGGTGGCAAGAACACTCCAAAGTCTCTATTACCCCAACTCCTCTTTCTTACAGGCACTCCCAAAATATTTTGATTCTTCAGTCTGGAAAAGTATTCTTTGGGGCTGTAATTTGCTGGTTAAAGGGCTTCGTTGGTGCATTGGGGATAAATCTTCAGTCTCAATCTACTATGATCAATGGCTCCCTCCCCTTTTGTCCTTCAAACCGTTATTCTCTTATATGCTATCGGAACACTCCTTAGTGGATGATCTACTCCTTCTATAAGGTTTCTAGAACCAAGAACTTATACGAAACTCTTTCTTAGAGGATGAATGCAAACTAATCCTAAACATCCCACAAGCGCCTTCTTGGGCACACCTTGGCGATTCAGTTATGTGGCACTTCAACAAACATGGCCAATTTTCTGTTAAAAGTGGTTATTGGCTCTCTGTTGCCCCTAATGATTCCTCATCTTCCAATGGCAATGCTTGCTCCCGTAACTAATGGAAGCATCTCTGGCGTTTACAGCTCCCCCCAAAGATTATACATTTTATGTGGCGACTGTCTCATGGATGGATCCCTACTTTTTCTAACCTTAGGCGACATCATGTACCTGTGGACGATTCCTATAGCTAATGTGCGAAAGGTGTTGAAAATTCCATCCATGCACTTTGGTTTTGTGATGCCCTAAAGCATGTATGCCATTCTTGCTTTTTTATGCATAGCCTTAGTATTGCTCATAATACACCCATGTTGGATCTTTTGATTAAATGTTTGGCCAGCCTTCCTATTGAAGAATTTAAAACTCTACTTATACTATTTTGGAGACTCTGGCTTATTAGAAACTAATTTATTTCGGAGAACATGGTGTTTTTGATGTCAGATGTGCTGGGTTGGGCGAAAGGCTACAGGGATGAGTCTAGGACTACCCTTTCCCCTACTACCGGCATCCCTATGTCACGACATAGAGGATGGCATGCCCCCAAATTAGGCCTCATTAAACTAAATACTGATGCAGGTCTGTCTTCAAAACACTTCAAAGCTGGGCTTGGGATAGTGCTACGAGACCACTCTAAGGCTGTCTTGGCTTTCTCTTCCATTCCTATTAATGCTCAGCCTTCAGTAGACATTCTTGAAGCTTTGGCCTTGCTACGTGGTCTTTACTTGGCTCGAATGTTGGGTATCTCAGCACTCGATGTGGTGTCTGATGCGGCTGGCATTATTCATGACATCAACAATCGCTCCCTTTCTGCCTCAGAACTGGGCTTGGTCCTTTAAGACATTATTGTTATTTCTTCCTTATTCTCTTGTTATTCTTTTAACTATGGTCATTGATTATCCAATCGAGTTGCACATGAATTGGCACATCTTGCCCTCAACTTAGACTCAGAATCCATTTGGTTTGGCAAAATACCTCCCCAAATTGAACATCTTGTAATTGAGGATTCTTATTCCTCCCAAATTCTATGAATGAAATATTGCTTTAAAAAAAAAAAAGACTTACATATGTATGCGAAATATATGTATTGACACAGGTCCATATCACTAACTTGAAACTCAAGTTGCATTTTTTTATATTTTGACAATTTTAGATTCTGAACTTGTTACGTGAAATCAAACCTCCTAAGATGTCTAAAAGTGCTTTCATTTACAAAAAAATTATTAACTACTTTGCCAGCAACCAACGACAAGATTTTGTCTTTAAATTACAAATACTACATAACAGAGATAAAATTTGTAGATGCAAAGGAGTCCTTGCCTTTCTCCTCCTGCTAAAACTTCTTTTACAATTCTTTCCTGATGTTATTTTTTTTAAGAATTATTGTTAGACTTGCTATGTGTCCCTTAGTTAAAATTATTGAAGTCCGTATCTCTGCATATGACTCTAGGAACTTTTTTCCTTACC
Organism: Ailanthus altissimus; assembly: GCA_946807835.1. Lineage (NCBI taxonomy): Eukaryota > Viridiplantae > Streptophyta > Magnoliopsida > Sapindales > Simaroubaceae > Ailanthus > Ailanthus altissimus. Next base: position 924,028 of record OX327690.1, on the reverse strand, counting down.
TCATAGCTTGATTCATTTTATAAAATGTTGAAAGTATACCATGAATGCTACCACTTTGATATGTGTTTAGATCCTAGGTTATCAATTGCATAAAATGATTCCTATAATAGATTGGGTTTAATCTTTTCACCTTTCGTGCTCCGAAGTTGACATGTAATAGATTCTTGCATATTTTGTCAATGATATATATATATGTGAATATTGATTGAAAATCATCGAGATATGATTTGGAGATCAAGCCAAGTGCGTAGGGTGCGAAGAAGGGCGCACCAGGCGCTAACGCACGACAAGCGTCGCAGCGCTCAGACGAGTGCGCCAACACCGCGGCACTGGAGACGGGAACATTATCCCAAAATAAGAAAACTTCCTTATTTCGTCTCCCACTTACTCTAAGACTCCCTAATACGACTCTCACACGTATAGAGTAAATTTAGGTCATCCCAAAACCTATAAAAAGGCTATCAATTGGCTTGTAAACACAATCTTTGTTATCATCAATTAATCTTTGTGATAGGTTGAGAAATCTTAGTGATCATCAACAATCTTTATGGTTTTTTGTGAGAGAAAATCCCTAGAGTGAGAAAGAAAGTTTTCTTTGTGATCTTTCTTGTAAAAGGCATACTTTGTGAGTACCTAGTGATTTATAATAAGAGAAGAGTGTGATCTTGATCTACCGTAAACGTAGGCAAGTTGCCGAACCATGTAATTCTTTGTGTATTCTTCTTCTACCCTTTTCGTTTATTTGTTAGTAAATTGTTCTGCATTATTATTTGCTTGGGTGATTTTGCTTGTTTGGATGATTTTGCTTGTTTGTGTGCTTCCGCTTCAACAATATATATATATATATATAATATGTTTCTTTTCACATGCCTTATGGTTACTTTTCTTCTCTTTGAGATAATTTTTCTTTTTCTGATTTTGATCATGGATTTTATTCCTTCAGTCTTCCCAAGTTTCTGCTGAGTCAAATCTTAATGCTTCTGCAAATAAAGCTGAAGAAAAAGTTGGAGATGGGAGGTATTCGATTCATTCGCTAGTTGAAGTTTCTGGAATCATATGCAAGACTGTAGCTTTGTGTGAACTCAAGGTGACCATGCACTCATGCTCTTCTTAAAATGTAACTGGAAAAGTAGTTATCAAAGAAACTCTAGCAGTTTTGTTTTTGCAATCAATGATTCAGATTATATGCAACTAAGGTTGGTTTAGGAGATGATGTTAAAACGATCAGAAAATTCATGTTCTGGGTCAATGTTATATTTCTATATTAATTTCCAATAATAGTTTACTACCAAACACAGGTTACAACACAAATTTTGTGCACTTCAAGTTAGGAAATTTTACCGCTTGATGGTTTATATTGATGAAAATTAGTTGGACCTGGATATGGATTCTTGTCCTTTTCATTTCTTCCTTCAAATTAGTGGGGGGTTTATATATTATGAGATGCCCTCTTGTCTTTATCTAATGGGTTGTTATATTACGAGATGCTCTCTTGTCTTTATGGTAAATATCTTTTGAAATGTTGTTAATACGTTTGTTCTATAGCAACTTTGTCAAGTTTCCCATTTGGGGTTTCCATGAAATTTATTTATACAATTATAGTAGCAGCTTTCTTCTTGCTTTTATGGGCTCTTTTCGGACTATTAAATGCTTGTGTTGAACTTAATGAGCTTTAAGGCTTTGTTTTTAATATTTTATTGGATAAATGATATTGATCGTTTGGATTGAAATGTTTAAATGTTGAGAGCCAAGTTGGGGCTTTGGAATTTGGAGGAATTTGCCCAAAATTTTCCAATTTTGGAGATTATTTCATAAATGATCAAAAATACCTTTTGCACTCGTAATTGTTTTGCGTTGCAAATTTTTGTGACTTATGCTTATTTTCTATTAATTCATAGACTTAAATTTGGTAATATGATTAGCTTTCTTTAAAATGTTGGACTCTTACTATGATTGTGAGTATGTGGGTAGTATAAATTTGTTGGTTTAAGGCAAGTCCTTGTGTGTTTTGAAAGCCTGCTATTTCTAAAGGTGAAGGTCTTGTGATCTGAATATTGAGATATGAATCGATGCCACTATTGAATTTGAGGAATCTTCACTATGAGCTATGGAGCTTCAGTGTGTATGGGTTGGAAACAAGATTAGCCTCTATTAACATTACAATTAGGTGTAACTTGTTATTTATATTTCAATTATAATGTGGATTGGAATAATATTTAGTTTTAAATGCTTTGTAGTGCCCTTTGCAATCTAGTTTATTTGAGTGTGGATACTTTATAATGAAATACATGAAAGTAATTGTTGGGGACATCAATGTACTCAAGAATACCGTATGTATCAAACTGATTATTTAAAAAAAAATTAATATTAGTTTATACACTATTAGCTATTTTTTATTTTGAAGTTTAAGTGAATTAAAGATTACATTGTAGATGACATTTCGTGATAAGTATGCGATATATGTTGCGGACTTAATCACAAATCATAAAAAATAGGTAAGTTCTTCTTGTTAACTATTTACACTTAAAAGTATTTTTGGTATCATAAGGTATTTAAGTTGAGTAAATTGTTCAACATTTTTAATTTAGTCATGTATTTTTATTTATTTTGATAGGTGTGACCATGGATTAATTTGCTCAATTTGTAGGTGGGTTGCTCTCAAAGTCTTATGACGGAGTGTTGGTTTGTGCAAATTTAATTGTGTCCGCTTTGTGTTTAGCTACTCTTTAGACTTTGGGAAGTTTTAAACTGTTGTGGGCTTTCGAATATTGGTTATGAAACTATTGTAGTTTTTAACAATTTTAGTTGAAATATTTTGCAATGTTTATGAAACTAAGTGTAATGTAGTTTTATATTAGAAAACTAAAAGTGCGCTGTGCATGGGGCGAGCATGTACATTTTAAATTTTTAATTACACATCACACATGCATAATTAAAGTGCAATAGAATATTAACAAACATCTAATTACACTAATAAGATATTAGAGAACTCACTCTTTAAGCATGCTTTGCGCAGTTTTAGTCTAAAACTTGGTGAGATCTTTTGAACTAAAATGATATATTCTTATTCTTGTCGAAATATTTTACCAAAAGCAACACTTAACTTCTTAAAATTCTTTCAAACTTTTTAACTATTTTAGTAGTTATAAATTTTTGATCACCTCCCAAACAAATGAACTAAAGCTTCTCTTTTATAGCAATGAGCGCCAACATAATAACCAATTAAGCATCAATTAGTGGCCAATAGCAAAGATGCATGATCATATCACACTTCATGCTTCAATTAAGCATGACAAAGCAATTAATGCTTTGGCCGAAATGAGATGAAGCATGACTAAGATTCATGTTTCAATCTCCATTTAACAGTCAAAGCATGACAAACATGCAAGCTTTTAAGGCCTTTAAAAGCTTGCCAGCACATGCTAAAATAATGCATGACTAAGCCTACAAAATGCTTAACATCGTCATGGTTGAATATTGCCTGCAAAGCCACCAACTAAAATCAAATCATTTGGCCATTAACTGCTTTGGTCGAAATCCTTTTATTAAATGCATTCTAATTTAGCATGACAAATCATGCCTATAATATTAGAATGGCCATTTAATTTAAAATAAGAAAAACGGAAATAGTAGCATGACAATTCATGCTTTTGCTTCTTTATTTAATTCAAACTATTCATTTGGTTATTATTAAATTTGTTTAATAAAAATAATTATTAATATTTAATAATTAAATGGACCAATAAAACTATGTCACGTGTTATACCTTAATAAATTAATGGTATGATATGTAGTATCTAACAGAAAAAATAGAGTAAAAAGACTCACTTCATATAGTAAGACTCTTTAGGTTCACACTCATTTCATCTTATGGAACTCTTCTATAAGTTCATAAATGTTACCCCACATACATATTATGAAAATAATAAAACAAAATATTTGAATCATACAAGTTGAGATTAATATATATTTGTATAATCCCTCTGTCATTAATATTCTTGAAGAGCGAAGACATAGATCATCACCGTCAAGTCTCTATACACTCAACTCTAGAACTTATCTCTAGATTCATATTCTAATTAATAATCTTTGCAAATACTTTTCTAATTTGCAGATATTATTTCTGACACAAGAAACATTTTTTCCTAGTGAATTGATTATGACCATAAGACTTTCTGGAACACAATCTTGGAGTATCTGGATATACAACTCACCCATATGAGTTGATAAATTTTGTATCTACACACACTAGACTCTATGAGCATTGGACCATACCCAACAACACCCAGCGGTCAGACTACAAAAAGTTTCTAACATGTATGGAACCTAAGTATAGTGGATTATTCACAAGCCCACTATGGTGCTTAGGTTTAGGGACCACGAATACTAATTAACTCGAAAGGATCCTTCAATTAAGGCTTTATGGGATATCTATTGGAGATCCTAATTAAACCTGTCCAATACCCAGTCCTCATTGAATACCCGTATGCCTATACGATCTTCCACTAAGCTCATTGTTAGCTAAGAATAACCATCTGTACCATATAGATATAAACATACACTAATCTATATAAAAGGGATTCATCGACAAACCTGCATAATGAAAATAGATTAAGAATATAGGGTTTGAGAACATACTTGTATAATGACATTTCCTAGCATCTATTACAACTATGTCATTACTAGCATCCCTCGGGTTTTTGTCCCATTTCAGATAAGGATCTAACTCCTTAGACTTGGCTAACTCTTATAACCTACTAATTTTTAGCAGTGCTATTTCTTAGTATTTATAACTCTTAGCGCTGCTAACTCTTAGTCATGGTCTAAACTCCATTATACAAGATCTAAACTCCTTCAGATTATACAATGTCTGAAATGTTACAAGCATCTTATTATATATTTAATATTAACGATTTTATTCAAAAAAATTATTGTATAGATATTAAATAATTAATATTCATACAATATTGAAATGGCACGTAAGCACTAGTTCCAACAAAAATAAATATAGTTTTATGTCACTTTGTGATATTTTGACTATATGGTTGTAAAATATTCTATTTACATATGGAATTGAAGTTTAAATATAGCTTTAAAATTGGTTCAATAATTCAACTGGTAAATTATTAAAAGCATAATTTAAATACCATTAACACCATATTTTCTGATACCATATTGTCAATGATTTTCTGATACCATGACATCATCCATTCTTTAACATTATGGTATTAGTAATTTTTTGATGCCAAGGTGCCAGAGAATTTCTAATAGCACGATGTAAAAAATCACTAATATCTCGGTATGAGAAATTCACTGGTATCATGTATTAGTAATTTATTAATATCGTGGTGTTAGAAAATTATTGATACTACGATATCAACGATTTACTAATGTCATGCTAAAAATTTACTGGCAGTATATATGGTGTTAACAATTTACTAACATCATATATAGTGTGAGTAAATTTTTAACTCGAGCAAAATTAACATTATAAAACAGTGTCAATGAAATTATTCATTAATGTTAACTCAACATCAATGAAGACTATTTTTGTAATAGTGACTTGCACTTTAGTATAGCACAATAATGAGCTAAGAAAAACAAGACCCCAAATACTTGAATAAGGAATTAATAAAGTAAATGTTGATCATTGGGCTATTGAATAAAGAGCGGCAAAAGTAAAGTAAAAGCTCTTATTTTCATATATAATTTTGAATGATAATTAAAGTATTTTATTTAGGAAACAATAAAATTCAAGGCAACAAATTTATTAAAATAATTATTTAACCTGATTTGAGTTATTAAATAGAACAAATTTCATATCATTTTAAATAGAAATTAATTTTAATAAATACTAAAATATTTAAAAATTATACATGTATATAGATTTTTATGAGGGCCTTCTTAAAAATAATAAAAATTAGGGTCATAGGAAACTTAGGTGAAGAGTGACTACTAATTACAACAATTTCTCTTGTGGTTAACATATGAAGTATGAAGAAGCCTAAAGTTGTCTGTACTTTTTTCGTACCATTTAAGGCCAGATTTTCTTAAGACAAATAAAAGAAATTTGACATTTTATGTTCTCAAAACTGAACTTTGCTATAGAGGCAAAAACATAACTTAATGGATCAGGTCAAGGGGCCAAATTGGTTGAAACTATAAATTTTGAGGCAAAAGTTTAATTTTGGAGAGACCATTTTATCAAATATGATATTTTTCAAATGCTAGAAGTTTAAAAATATGTATTTTTAAGAGTAAAATTGTAAAAAGTTGTTATTTAATTTAAGAAACTTCTGGGGCCTACATAGTTCTGCCCTTCCCTTTGCATTAAGTGACAACCATGATTTAACCATGCATATGAATAGAAAAGTTCTAAAAATAGAAGAGTATCGTATAATTCAATACTCTTGAATTTAAGTTCTCGTATATGAGCTTCCATTTGAATTGGGGATTGCAAAATCATCTGTAGATGTAAGTATACATTGGTACCCAACCTTTTTCTTATATATAAAATATCCAACTCTATTGAGAAGGATTTGATAAATTTTAAGGAGGTTTTTGGATGAATATGGTACATGAAATTAAAAATCTCAAAAGGTGTAAGTATAATTAAGTATCCTTCAATACCTGCGATGATTATCAACAAATATTTTATTATTTTAAATTATTTTTCTTATATGTTTTAGGCCATTTATTTAATTATTTAAAGTTATTGAGCAATTTATGAATATGCTTAGAATTAAAATTTTGTGACTTTAAATGATAAAATACATAAGGAAAACTTTAATTTAATGATTAATTTAATTTTAGTTGTGTAATATTTATGTTCTTTTTTAAATCTTGAATGGTTGTTGAAGCATAAAATTCTTTTTTGGCAGTGACGAAATCCCTTGGTAGATTTAAGGGTTGCATTAAGTAAGACTTAAAGTATAAAAAATGTTTACAGTAACGATACTTGGGAGAAAATTTAGTCCAATAAAAAAGAATAATAGGGAAATACAATTTCACAAACAGACATCTCTTGTCAGTTATGATTTTGTTTTTTAAATAAAAGATTTATTTTCTTGTGAAGTAATTAGTCTTATTTTATCCTTAGTAATTTAGGTGTTTTAGCCAAAATAAAATAGGATTAACTGTCTCTTTTTAATGGGATAAATACATGTAAAATCACTTTATTAGTTATTTAGATGATCAAACACTTAAAAGATAGAATTTGAAAGGAGTTAGTGCCCAAGAAGAGTGTTTGACTCAAACTCAACCCCTAACACAATAAATCGACCTCTTGTTTATATATTATTGATTCATAATTCACCACTCATAAACCTCGATCGAACATATTTATACATCGTTAAACACTTTCTATAAAATGGATTAAAAGTCCTAGAAAATTAAAAAGAGACATATTCCTCAAACCCCTAAACCTATGGTTCTGCTATGGCTTGAAACGCTTAGCTACTATTTAGATTTGTCTCTAACTAAATTTAATCAGTCCAAACAAATCCCTGACACATACAAACTTTGCTTTTCTGTTACTTTAGTTGCAAATTTGGCTCCTGCACCTCTTACAACTTAAGACTTGAAATTTATTCTATTTCAGAGCTACACATCAATCCATTAGTGCAAAGTTTTCACATCTATCCCGTTACACACTAAGAATCTTTAGAGATGCAGTGGGTACGACTCTAAAGCTCACATATGCAACAACATTGAAGTTCAGTTGAGCAAAAGCAAGCTGTATCGTTTCTGCAACTGCACTGTAATAACCCGTTGGGCCTAGTAAGTGAAATTGCGTATATTATACATATGCTATGATTATTATGCTTGTATAATCTTAGATAAGTACATGCTAAAAATCCTAATAAGTGGTCTCAGAGACAAGATTAGGGTTAATATACCATGGATGAACAATTTATGTTATATCAAAAACATAAATTGTTCATCCATGGCAACTCACAAGTATGAGATTGAAAAATTTAATGGGAAAAATAACTTCAATCTATGGAAGATTAAGGTTATGACTTTAGTGGTGAGTCAATTATTAGATTCAACCCTTGAAGCGAATTAAGCAACAACTAACAAAGAGAAGAACGGTGTGACATCTAGATATGAGGCAAATAGAGAAAAAAATTCAAAAAAAGGCCCAGAGTACCATAATTTTGTTATTGAGTGATGAAGTTCTAAGGGAGGTGGTCGAAGAGAAAATAAAATTTGGCCTTAGAAGATACTTGATGTGTTTTACGTGACAAAATCCTTAGCAAATCATTTGCACGTCAAGAAGAAGTTATACTAATTGTCTATAGCTGAAGGAACTTCAAATAAAGACCACATTGATGTATTCAACAAGATAATCTTTTAGATCTTGAAACGATTGATATCAAAATTGAATATAAATATAAGATAATTACCTTATTGTATTCTTTGCTTCTATGTTATGAGTACTTTTTCTATGCTGTGAGCACTTTTTAGACATACTCATGTATGGTAAAGAGATTTTAATGATAAGTGATGTTAAAATCTCGTTGAACTCAAAAGAATTAGGGAAGAAGTAAGAGTTTATTAGTGTAATAGGTTTGGTAGTAAGGGAAAGAGGTAGAAAAAAAAATCAAACAAAGGGTATATCTAAGATGTTTTACCTTTGCAAGAAATAATGCACTAGATAAAGTATTATCCAGAGAGAAAGAGGGTAGAGATGATATAATAGTTTATGAGGATGACTTAGAGATTGTAGAATATTTAGTAGTCTCTAATGAGAAGTATGTTGGTGAGTAGATACTTAATTTTGACTTTAAAAATTAATTTCATGGTAATTAAATTTCTTGAAAAAAAAAAAATTGGTAAATATGAACAAATTAGTAGTAAATGACATTTCGGAATTAATTAGTATTCATGCTATTAATAGAAAGTAACTTGCATTGTCTTTTCTTCGTAAAACCTATATTGATGGAAAACAAACAAGAAAGTAACTACATGGAAAGCAATAGGAGAAAGTTTCAATCATGTTACAATCTTAGGCTATTTTATATTTTTATTTTGATTCTTTTTTCAAAAGAGTTAAGAATGAATCATTTCTTAATTTTGAAACTTGAAAGCAAATATGTTGTAAAGTAAGACTGAAGAGATTTTAAATATAACAATAGATTGAAGTTTTCACTCTTATTCATACAAGTAATGCAAAGACTTTATTTATACATGAAAATGAATAAAAAAAAAGAAAAAAATTTTAATACATATTATTTTAGGAATCTTTTGCTGATTATGGTTTGATTGATACAATTAATTATGTTTTCTATTTCTTGTTCAATAAATCACCATTGAAAACATACTTGTGATATTAGAAATCAATCATGATTCTTATCATCATCTTCAATCCGGTGATGAAAAGCTTTTGAAATTCTAGCTTGATGTTGTGAATTCTAGCTGCAAGCTTTCTTATGTTCTTATTTTAAGATTTTTTTATAATATAGTCACATAGGCTTTCTAATGATTTTGTTATGAATTTTTTTCCTTTGATCTTTTCATGAATTTTTTTTCCTATGCACATGTTATAAGAATCTCCTATAAATATGTCGTGAAAATTTTCTAACTCAAAGGAATTTTTTAATATCCTCACCATGAATTTCTTCTCCTTGTCTTTTCTTCTTATCTCTAATCTCTTTTTTTATTTATAAAAAAATACACTCCAAAACTAATCAAATATGCTCTGAAACTATTTTTTGCAATAGTCCATCATCAAGTGTTGTTTATTTTAACCTAAACACACTAAATAACTCTAAAAATAAATTCAAATATGCTTTGATCTCATAAAAAAAAATTAAAATATGATAAGAAATTGAAACTAGTGACTCTTATTCATATGAGTCTTGTAAAGACATTATTAATGCATGAAAATAAATTAAAGAAATGAAAAGAAATCAAATACATATTATTTCATGATCTTGGTGAAATGACCCACCCCAACCTCACTTTGGTGTTAAGGCAAATCTACAACTTTGAACCGTTAGCTATGTACTTGATTATCTAAAACTCACTAGGTAAAGGCAAAGGAAAATGAAAATATATACTTTTACATGACTTCATTAGATGTCTCATAAATATACTAGTACATATAAATGCATATCACAAGTGTCACATGACTCAACGGGACCCCATGATTCCGCAATACCTGGGGAGAAATTTTTTTTAAAAAAATAAAGTGAGTCTAATGACTTAGTGAGTAGTATAAAAAAAATACATCTAGACATTTTTATTGATGAAATTGAACATTTATAAAAAATACATCTCATAAATAACACAAAAATAATTCATGCACTAATACATATGGACATATACGAATATCATAATTTGCCTTAAAACTTGTAATATAAAATAATCGTGAAACTGTATATTTAGTAATCATAAAACTCGTGTTGAAATATCAATATTTGAAACTTGTTACTATATCTTTTCTTAACATAACATGGTAAAACGTATAAAGGATTTGAAAATATCACATATTATTTTTATGTAAAAAATAACACTAAACTAGTACTCAATGAGAAATCTCATCGTACTTGGAATACTCCTCGAGCAGAGTGTTGGACATACTCTTTTCTATCTTATCTTATATCCTCATCTTACACATGTGTAGAGCAAACTGATATTCTTGTCTTATGCATGCACATAGCAAACTGGCTCCCAAAGACCAAAGCACCCATACACACGACCCAAAGCTTCTGTGTGTTTACAGACGAGCCCCAAAAGTGAATCTCATATCGCTATTTGAAGGGAAAGGTACAATCTAATAGTTTCAAATTTTTTTTTTTTACACAACACATAGACGTATAGCATTTCCTAATATAATGTCTCATACTATTTAAATTCTAAGGTACTTAAAAAAAATTACTGATACATAAAAAATTATTATCTCAAATATAATAATTTCTTAACTAATCACACATTCATTCATATACTTCAATTCATCTCATTTATATAAGATAAATAGAACATGTTTAAAAATAATTATAAAAAAAATTAAGTATTTATTATCTTATACTTTATACTTTATACTTTATACTTCAGTCACATAAATCATTTAAGTATATTTCTACTACTATATACTATCATAGATCATAAATATTCTAATTATAAACTCCCTACATTTAACATAATTACAAAATGAGTCACAGTAAATTATAAACATTATTCATGTATTAATCATAATAACTTTTACATTTAACGTATTCATAAACATGTTAAAACATATCTTAAAACATAGTTAATTAATCACAACATTTATTCATCTAAAATAAATTATGAATAAAATACTAATAAATTTAAATTATAAAGCTACTATATTAAAAACATAACATATGTGTTTATAAAGTATTAACTCATCATTTACAACTTTCATTCTTCTTTTCTTGAACCGAATATATATATATATAAATTTATACACATACACACCAATTCTATAAACTCTTTCTTAATTATTAATCACAATAAATACTTATATAATCTATTGACAGTAAGACATAAATAAAGACATACATATATACATAATAATTCCATGACAAATATAATATAATACACATATATACATACATAAATGTCAATTTCATAGCTAATAAAATATAATATTCATATGTAATACACATCAATTCCATGGCTCATACATATCAATTCAATGGCTAATACAATATAATATACATATGTACATAGACACATAAATACATGCATACTTATATTCATACATACATATATATCAATTCTATTTCTAATAATACATAATACATATATACAAATATAGAGATATGCATACATACGTACATACATACATACATACATATCAATTCTATGGCTAATAAAAATATAATATACGTACATACATGCATACATGGCGATATACATACATATACATCATTTTCACGACTAGTAAAATATAATATAAATATATACAAACACACACACACATACATACATAATACATACAAAAGAGTACATACACACACATATATACATACGTGCATACGAATATATACACCCGTACATGCATACATACCCACTAATATATACACACATACGAATACATACAAACACATGTACGAACATACATACATACATATATAATTCTCACATCAACGAAAAATAAAATTCAAAATAAATATATTAAACAAATTTAAGAATAAAGAACACTTACATAATTATTCAACATCTTTTTCTTCTTCTTCCTCTACTTTCCATTTTTTTTTAATTTCTTCTTCTCCCTCTACTTTGCTTTTTTTCTTCTCTTGCTTTCTTTCCCTTGATTTCTTTCTCTCCCTCTTTTCTTTTTTTTTTCTTCTCCTCCATCTCTTTCTTCTTCTATTTTTTTTCTTCTTTCTCTTTTTCTTCTTCTTCTCCCTCTCTTTCTTTTCTTCTGTTTTCTTTCTTTTCTTCTCTCTCCTCTCGTTTCTCTCTATCCCACAAACCCAAAAACAAAGACACAAAATAAATAAAATAAAATAAACATAAAAGATCAACTTTTTTTTCACTAATTTTGTTTTCAAACATAGATCCCACATATTTAAATAAAATGCACAAATAATAATATATATTATATAATAATTTTTGGACTGGCACATTTAATAATAAAGGAAAAATATATAAAAATTATTAATATTATTATATATATCTACACAATAAATTATGAGCATTTAATCTAGCATGTATCTATTATACAATGTGTCTATCATATTTGGTATTTTTTCACCAAATTTATTGACTATTAATCATTAAAATTGACATCAAGAGTATATCATATATATATATTTTAATATTACTATTTGAGATTATTAAAAACTTAGTAATCTTATTTTAATATTAGTATTTAATCTAACATGTATGTATTTTAATATTACTATTTGAGACTATCAAGAGAATAACCTCAGGTTTCCCTGGCTTCTTAAACACCACCTCTTTTCTAAAACAATCAACAAAAACATAATAGCAAGCCAATCCATACTCAACATAGCATCAAAGTCCTTAATATCAAGGGGTATCAAGTCTGTCTCAAAATCATGCTCACCTACTTTAACACTACAATTTTGAAACATACTCTTAGCAAGTAATAAATCTCCAATGGGTGTGAAAACAAGTAAGCCATACTATAGGGGTCTCAGCTCTCTATCTGAATATAGAGAAAAGGCACGAGAAATATAAGAATGCGTTGATCATGAGTTAATGAGAATATGGGCCTCACAACCAAAAAAATATAACATACCCATAACAACATCTGTTGTAGCCTATCCCTCATGCTGTGTTAAGGTAAAAACTCGAACTTGTTGACCAGGTTGGCCCTTCTAACCTTTAGTGGAAGTCTTAGTCATACTAATCAATGTGGAACCTCCTGTCTATACGGCCCTTTGACCTTGAAATTGACTAAAGTCTTAATGGAAGTGCTGTGAGGTGGACCTTCGAGCAGAGTTATTACCCCAAGCTAAAATTAGGCAATATCTCTTAATATGTTAAGTCTAACCACAATTGTAACAAGCACCACTCCCAACCAAGCAGGGACAAGTTTTGGCCAAAGAATATAAGAAAAAAGGATTAAATTCATTAGAAGAAGAACAATATCAGGCTCTAAGTGCTATCCGATTCAACAAAGTGCCTATTACAATTTGGCATCAAAGATTAGGTCATCCCCAATTAAAATCAATTTTCTTTTTATGTAATAAACAACTCATTGATGTTAGCAGTTGGTTGAATAAAAATGGTGTTTGTGAAAGTTGTCAAGGGGACAAAAGCAAAAAACTCCCATTTACCCTCTCTAGTGAAATTTCAAGTGTTCCTTTACCCACATAAAAAAAAAAAAAATCCATCGTGATTTATGGGGTCCAACACCCATTTCTTCTACTCAAAAACTTATTTATTATGTTATTTTTTTATAGATGATTACTTACAATACACTTGGTTATATCCTTTGAGAAGAAAATCAAATTTTTTTTTATGTTTTTAAAAATTTCAACCATAAACTGAAAATCAATTTAATAAAAAAAATAAAAAATTTCAAACTGATTGGTGAGGAGAATTTATTTCAAATCTCCTAAAAAACCATCTTAAAAAATGTCGAATAATACAACAAATTTCTTGTCCTAATATGCCTAAACAAAATGAAATTGTCGAAATAAAGAAAAAATTGTCATATCGTAGAAACTTTCTTTACAGTCGTTTATATAATGTTTCATGCAAATATGCCAATATATTATTAAGTTGAAGCTTTCTTTACAGTCGTTTATATAATAAATCGATTACCATATTTTGTTTTGAATTTAGACAGTTCTTTCTATAAACTTTTTAACTATAATCCTGACTACAAAAGTCTAAGGAGTTTTGGTTGTAGGTGTTGCCCTTACTTTAAGGATCACACAAAAAATAAATTTTCCAAGAAAACTTATCCTTGTGTTTTCCTAAGATATAGCCCTATGCACAAGGGATATCGATGCCTACATCCTGCTAGTTTATATTTCTCACCATGTCATTTTTTTATGAAACTATTAGAAGAAACAAGACAATAGATTGAGAATAATTTAAACTCAAACTCACCTTAAGAATCAGCAAGGTGTCAAAACACAGAAGGTCTCATATTCAAATAACTCGTTTCAATCAGAGTTTCATGGGGAAATTTCTCAAAACACTGATGGAATATATATATATATATGTGGACCTACATATTCCATCGGATCATGGGCATGATAGAAGTAACATCGATTCTCATCACATGATCACACAGCATAAATTAAGTAAGACCTTAAATATCAAATGGCACTTGCAACATAGACGGAACCAAAGTCATGTAAAACAACAATAAAACAGCCTCAATTGCTTGCTATAATGAGAAAGAATTAGTGGTATTGAAACCAAACAAAACACGGACACTGGTTCGTTGACCTTATAACTCAAACATAGTTGGATCAAAATAGGTGTTACGAACAAAATATAAAGATGATAGTTTTATAGACTTCTACAAGGTGAGATTATTGCTCAAGGATTCACACAAATACTAGGCTTGGACTTCGAAGAAATAGTCAGCCCTGTTGTAAAACAAACAACTATTCGGCTATTCTTATCTTTGGCTATATCCTCAAATTGGACCATTAGGCAATTAGACGTGAAAAATGCATTTCTTAGCTGTTATTTGAAAGAACGATCTACATGGATCTAGAATATGTGTGCAAATTGAGTAGATCTTTGTATTGGTTAAAGCAAGCACCGCGCGCTCAGTTTGAAAGACTCTCAGAGTATCTCTTCATCTTAGTTTCAAGTGTAGTTGAGCTGACTCATCTTTATTTATTTTACACAAAACCAATTCCTTAACTTTAATGTTTGTTTATGTTGATGATGTTGTTATTACAAGTAGTAACAACAATGTCATTGCACAACTCATCAAGCTGCTTAGAACAGAGTTTGCCTTTAATGATTTAGGAACACTTCATTATTTCCTTAGTCTAGAAATTAAACACTTCACTGGTGACGTATTCCTCACACAAACAAACTGTACCAGAGATGTCACAAAGGCTTCATAACACTCCATTATCCACAACTATGGTTATTAAACCTTAGTCACAGCAAGATGATATGAATGAGGTCGATGCAACCTTTTACAGACGCATTGTAGGCTCACTGCACTATCTAAATTTCTTAAGGCCTGGCATAGTCCATGCTGTTAACAAATTATGTCAGCACTTTAGATCTCTAACTGAAGTTGACCTTCAAGCCATAAGAAGTATTCTTCATTATCTTAATGGAACAATAAACTATGGATTACGATTCACTCCACAAGATTCCATAACTATATTCGGTTTTTGTAATGCTAACTAGGCCGGTTTCACTGAAACAAGGCGCAACACCATAGGATATTGTATCTTCATCGACACAAACCATGTGACTTGGGCATCAAAGAAACAACCCCCTATTTCTTGTTTCAATTCTAAGGTCGAATATAGTGTTATAGCCTCAACAGTAGCTGAAGTTACATGGCTCTCATATTTATTCAGAGACATCGAAATTCCACTATCAAAACCTCCTTAACTTGTTAGTGATATTCAGAGTGCTCTTTAAATGGCCAAAAATCTAGTTTTTCATGCTCCCTCAAAGGACATAGAATTAGACAATTATTTATTTAAGAGAAGGTAGTCACTGGTTAGTTGATAACATTATTTGTACCCTCAAAACTTCAGATTATAGATATGTTTACCAAAGCCTTATCCAAAGAATATTTCACTAAGTTCAGACATAAGCTGGGCGTGCACCACTGTCCCTTCAACAGCTTTAAGGGAGATGTTAAATCACGGAACCAAGACCACCATCAAATTCAAACAATCAAAATATCCTGCCTTAAAAAGATGCACAATGGCTATATACAAGCCGGACACTCGACAACTAGTTGTTAAAAGAAAAGTCCTTGATTATATATAATCATATCTTTCCAATTATAAAAGCTATTTCTTAGGAGTACTCTTTTATGCAGTTTTATTCCTTGCCTTATTGGCATCTTATATAAATTCTTGTAAGAACTCTGTAAAAAGATCAGTATCTTGAAATACAAAACCATTTTTAGTTTTTAAAATCTCTATAGGAATTACCGCAACTTGATGCAAAGGCTACCTTTTAAAAGGGGACTAAGAAGAGATAAGCTATATGAAGCAACCAAAAGGGTTTGAGAATCACAAAAAAGAGAATATGGTCCGCTTGCTCAAGAAGTCATTATTTGGGCTTAAACAACCACCTAGCAATGGTACAAAAGATTTAATTATTTGCTACAAGAATTTGATTCAAACGAAGTAGTTATTACAGGTGAAAATGAAAGGGGTCTGTCTATTGTTATTTGTAGATAACACGTCGATTGCAAGTCAAAACAAAACTCAATTACAGAAGATGAAAGATTCCCTAAAGGCTGAATTTGAAATGAAGAATCTTTGTGAAGCCAACAAGATTTTAGGAATAGAGGCAAAAGGAAGATTATCTGTCATAAAAGGGATATCTGAGAAAAATACTGGAAAAGTTGGGTATGAGTCATTGCAAATATGTTAATTTACCCCAAACCCCTCGACTAAGAAAACAAGAAATAGTTAAAATTTTGTTTTCAAGAGCAGTGGATCACAGGTCACTTTTTCCATGATCTACATAAGACCTGATCTTTCCCACTCAATCAATGTCTTAAGTAGATACAGGAAAGCTCTAAGAAAGAAGCACTGGTTTGGAGTCAAATGGATCCTATGATATATAATTCATACTATTGACTATGGCTTAACATTCAGACATCATCAAAAGAAGACTGAATTGATCGGTCATAAAACAAGGTCACTTCTTACTTTTTCACTCTTCGTGGGAACTATATGAGCTGGAAGGCACAACTTTAACCTACGATTGCCTTGTCTAGCCCTGAAGCTTAATACATTGCTTCAACAAAGCATGCAAAGTGCCAGCTAAGATAACTTCATTTCTCGCCTCCTGCAACTGTTTTTCTAACTCTGTTTCAATTTGCCAAGATAAAGTAGATAGCGAAGAGAATCAAGAAATAGAGAGAGAACTATGTGATTAGAATAGTACAAAATATTTTATTTGTTGGGGGTATAAGTGCTTAATCACATAAGTACAATAATGAAGCAAACAAAACAAAGAGATTTGAGAAGAGAATCAAAAGAAAGCACACACAGCAATTTATGTGGTTTGACAATTGTTTACATTTACTATGGATCAAGATCTCTATTCTTTTTATTAAATCATAAAACATTCACAAAGTATGCTTTACGAGAATCATAAAACTTATAAAAAACTTTCTCTCTCTAGAATGGGATTACAATAATTGCTCTCTCAATTATATTTATGCGTGTTGTATTATGTTGTAATGGTTCTCAAGTAAAAAATATGGCCCATATAGCTTAATATGTTTTAAGTTAACCGTAATCTGAGTTGAAACTAAAATAGGATGTTTGAGGCAACTTAAAAAGATTTAAAATCATGGAAACTCACAAATTTCGCTACAACAGTAGCTTTTTGCCACAACAATTCTGTGATCTAGGCTCATTCGCTACAGCACTCTAGGTTCTGGACTTTTCATTGCAATGCTACTCATATTTTGCTACAGCACTCCACTTTTGTTGTGGTATCCTTTCTAATGTTGCAACGATAGTTCAATTCTTCTATGAAAGCAACTTTTTCTCGCCTTTGTACCTTTACTGCATATTCCATACTTATTAGTTTGACTCTAGCATTTTTCTATGATGATTTTAATCATTTTCGCACAAATTTCCTTCTTGATTGAAAATCATCCACAAAAATTTCAAGATCTTTCATCTCAACTTTACCGTCACCTTTACGTAGTAATGATTCTAATTAAGTTCTTATATTTGACAAACTTAACTAAGGGCATTGGCTTAAACAACCTATCAGTGGAATTTTTAGATAACACAATCTTCGTTAGACTAATCTCGCCACTTTGAACAATTTTTCTAATGAAATGGAGTCTCAGATCAATGTGTTTTAACCTCTTATGAAAACCTTGATGCCTGTTTAGGTGTATCGTATTCTAGCTATCACAGTATACACCGCTGTCAATGTTTTCAATAACCGTCATCTATACGCAAATACTTTTTAACCACATGGCCTCCTTAAATCTTCATTAATAGTAACATACTCCAACTTCATGGTTAATAGTGCCACCAAGTGCTGTAAAATCAACCTCCAACACACATTATACTTAAACATTAAGAATATATACCCAATTAACGACATTCTTTTGCTGAGGTCACATGCATAATCTAACTTAACATATTATCTTATCATTTCACCTTTATTCTCTATCCTTTTACTTAGCAATTATTACTCTGATAAGGGCATACATGCACTAGTATGATTAGTATTAAACTTTTGTATTTTTCTCCAAGTCATGAATTGTTTTTTATTTAATTGTGTTTTTATATCAAAAATTAGTGCATGATGAAGTATTTGATGCATAGGAACAAACGGGAGGTGAATCAGACTTAAAACTAAGAAGTTGCGCTCAAAATATGAGAGCGCTAAAACGCAGGCCTGAGGGCTGCAGCGCCCAATTCCCAAATGTGGTGTGCCGGGGTGCCCATTTCCTAGCGCCACAGTGACCACACAATGACAACACAAAACCACTCTTTTTAACTCCAATTTTAACCTGAATTCAAATCCCATTGCCCATAGGGTTTCCTATACTTATAAAAATACTATTTTGAGGGTCAAAACAGATATTTTAAATAGAAAAAACCTTAAAGAAACAATTCACAATACAAAATAAAAAATCAAAGCAACAAAATCAAGACTCAAGATCAAGATTCAAGATTCAAGCTTTAAGTCAAGATTGAGAGAGAAGTAACTGATATGGGCAAATTTGTCATATATTTTCTCATATTTTTATTATTGATATTTTATTATTTTATGAGAATAAATGGCTATTTATGTACATTATTATTATTTATAGGGACTTGAACGAAATTTAAAGAAAAACGACCTTATTAAGTCGCATCTGGCGCTCCAGCGCCACGAGAATTATTGCCTCAGCTCTGGAACAGTGATCGAAATAAGAAAAATAACCTGTTTAAGTCGCATCTGGCACCCCAGCGCCAAACCTTCATCGCGTTAAACCTTCATCGTGCCAGTGATAGGCCAGCGCCCCAGCGTCATCATCCCACTGCTCTAGCGGTGAAGTCTTTTTCACGCGTTACCCCAGTGACAACTGTATAGTGCCCCAGCAGTAACGCGAGTTCTAGTCCAACGAGAATTGAGATTTTCAAGCTCATATCAATCTCTATAAAAAGTCACTCGTTTCCAACCTTTAAGAATCAACCTAGAGCAACCTAGACACCCTATGAGCATTCAAGAACACCAAGAATACAGAGCACGAGTCTTGGAGCACAATACGAGTTTAATTGAAGCAAATTTAGAGAGAGATTCAAGGCATTCTTCTGCATCAAGAGTATCTTAGGCAGCTCAATTAAGAGCAATTCGACGTCTATATCGATTTGCTATTGATTGCATCATGGTTTATTATTATTTTTACTGTTGTTCTCTTGTAGTCATGAACTAAATTTATTTTTTAGGGTTAATACTTGAACTCAATATGTTTGCTTAATTGCCATATCTTTTGAATATTTAATAAACTTAGTTCTTTGATATACAAATTACTTGATCTTAATGCTTCAATATATCTGGCTAATATATGGTGAATGAGTTGGTAATATTGTTGATAAACTTGGAAGACGAATCATAATATTTAAACCTAGGTAATTTGATGCATGATTGTAGAGTAACATTCAATGTTGAATATGTAAGTTTCAATTTAGGATAGGAATATACCTAATTGGAATGTATGATCAATAAGACTTAATCTTAATGAATCTTAATTTATTACAAGTACCATAAGAACATAAGTATTTGGTAAATTAAGGTATACTTGCATGACCTTGGAAGAGGCTTGTGAATATATTAGTATCTTGATTAATAACAAAGACTAAGGGAGTTAAATATTAAAATATTAATCATTAGAAAGCATATTGAGGGATAGTATTAATCCTAGGTTTTCTTTATATTGCTATCACTTAAATCTCTTTGCATTGTGTTTTTGCCTTTATATTTTCTACATTCATTCTTAGATTTTTATTTATCTGAATAATTATTAGAAAGATATCATTTTAGTAATTGGTTAAAAAGAAGAAATTATTCTTGTGGGTTCGACATCCAACTTATTTAGTCCTTTTATTACTTGCATACGATAGTGTATACTTGCACTTAATTTAAGATATAAACATATTGCATCAGTAACTCAAAGCATCTTCTTGATTAGTTTTTCTTTTCTTTTCTTATTGTTATGTTCTTGTTCTTGTTCTTGCTGTTCTTCATAGATTAGTTTGATACTCTTAATTTTGTGATGAGCTAAACTTGTTATTCTAGGGTTAGACTATGTGAACCTAGTATGTAGTTGAATTTCATTAATTCTTAGTTTATGAACTTAATTACTATAACTGATTCATTCTATCTTGATCTTAATGCTTTCATTATATTTGGCCAATATTTTGAATGATTAAGGAACCATGATGAACTTAACGAAGGGATTCATATATTTAGCCCATGATAGTTTGATGCGTAATTATAAGGTAACAATTATGAGTTCTATATAGGATAGACATATACCTAGATAGACAGTATGGTATAATTAGACTTGATCTTAATGAATTACATTCTAATTTTATTACCATAGACATATAAGTGATTGTTAAAATGCGTAATATAGTTACTTAACTATCGACAAAGGCTTGTGATGAGATTAGTGTATAAGTAACCAATATATATTAAGAGATAAACAAAGTTGTTAATGAATCCAATGAAATACTAGGGGATGAGTCTACACCCTATAATTCTATCTTTTGGTGAATTTATATCTTGTTTGTTGCTGTTTAAGTTGATTTACTTGATAGAATTATGTTAGTTAAATAACTTCCAGATTTTAGTTTCTTGAATAAAAGTTAAGTAATTATAATTTTAGTACTTGATTGAAAGAATTAGATTGCATAGCCCTGTGGGATCAATACTTGAACTTTAAATCCTATATTCTTTGATATGATAGCATGCACTTATGCTAGACTATTATAGCATTAATCAAGTTTTTGTTACCGTTGCAGAGGACTAGTTCTATCTATTCTTTATATCAATATTAATACCAAACTATTTACTTTTAATTCAGATTTTTATTTTTTTGTTTTTAACTTCTCCTTTTTACTTTGATTTTCATTTTTTGCTTTTGCTTTAACTTATAATATAGAGGAAAAAAAATGATAACTTCAACAATCTTATCTTTGAGCCATGATACCGCAAAAATCTTGAAAGAATTATGCTATTCCTACAGTGGATGGTATTCAGTTAAGTATTCGATAACCAACCATTAATGCGAATAACTTTTAGATCAAGCCAAGTACGATTCAAATGCTTAAAGAGTCTGTATAATTCAACAGAGCTCCCAATGATGATCCTAACATGCATGTAATAAATTCTTTAAAAATTTACAATACCTTTAAGTACAATGGAGTCTCCAACGATGCCATCAGATTGAGACTATTTCTTTTCTCTTTAAGGGACAGAGCCAAAAGTTTGTTGATATCATTGTTGTTAAGATCTATATCAACATAGGAAGATTTAGCACATAAATTCTTAGCCAAGTTTTTTCCACCATCGAAGATAGCAAAGATAAGGAATAACATTACCTCATTCAGCTATATTGATGGACAATTGTTGTATAAGGCATGGGAGCACTTCAAGGACATGTTGAGAAAGTGTCCTCATCATAGAGTCCCTAAATAGCTATTAGTCCAAACATTCTACAATAAATTAGTAGGTCATTTGAGGACTATTGTAGATGCCACTGCTGGAGGAACTTTAATGAATATGCCCATGGATAAGACTTATGATTTATTAGAAGAGATGGCGTCAAACAGTTACCAATTGCCAGCAAAAAGGATTACACCCAAGAAAATTTTCAGTGTATATGAGATTGATGCATTCAATGCATTGACAACATAAATCAACTTATTATCCAAGAAGTTTGATGTATTAAACATGGTCAAAACCTAATAAGTGACATGCGATGTTTTGTGGTGATAACTGATAAGGGCAAAATTGTCATATATTTTCTTATGCTTTTATTTTGATATTTCATTGTTTTATAAGAATAGATGACTATTTATGTGCTTTATTGTTAAATATAGGGACTTGAACGAAATTTAAAGAAAGAATGTAAAAGGAGCAAAAATAGGGACTAAAATACAAAGTTTTCAAAATATAAGTCCATCACCCCAGCGCCAAGAAGACTATCGCCCCAAAGCTGGAATAGTAATCAAAATTAGAAAAACGACCTGTTTAAGTCGCGTCTGGCGCTCCAGCGCCTAAGAGTCACCGCTCTAGCGACGCTCTAGAGCCCCAGCGCCAAGATCCCACCGCTCCAGCGGTGATAGCTTTTTCACGCGTCGCCCCAGCGACAACTTCATAGCGCGCCAGCAGTAGCGCGAATCCTAGTGCGACCAGAATTGAATTTTTCAAGTTCAAATCAAACCCTATAAAAGGCCACTCGACCTTAGAAGTAAAAGGAGACCAGAGAAGAACCTAGAGCAAGAAAAAGAGAACTTAGAGCAGTTCAAGAGCACCAAGAATCCAGAGCAACATCAATCAAAAGCAATTCGACGTCTACATCGGTTTGTGATTGATTGTATCATGTTTTATTTTTATTTTTATTGTTGTGATTCTCTTGTAGCTATGAACTAAACTTATTTTCTAGGGTTAATATTTGAACTCAATATGTGCGCTTAAATTACCAAATCTTTTAGTATTTAATAAACTTAGTCATTTATTATTTAAATTACTTGTGTTTAATGCTTCAATATATCTGGCCAATATATGGTGAATGAGTTGGTAATATGTTGATAAACTCGGAAGAGGAATCAATATATTTAGACTTAGGTAATTTGATGCATGATTGTAGAGTAACATTCAATGTTACATATGCAAGTTTCAACTTAGGATAGGAATATACCTAGTTGGCATGTATGATCAATAAGACCTAATCTTAATGAACCTTAGTTATTACAAGTACTACAGGAATATAGGTATTTGGTAAATTAGAGTATACTTGCATGACCTTGGAAGAGGCTTGTGAATACATTAGCGCCTTGATCAATAACAAAGACTAAGGGAGTTAAATATTAGAAGGTTAATCATTAGAAAGTATATTGAGGGATAGTATTAATCATAGGTTTTCTCTATATTGCAATCACGTAAATCTCTTTACATTGTGTTTTTACTTTTATATTTCTTACATTCATTCTTAGATTTTTATTTTTCTGAATAATTATTAGGAAGATATAATTTTTGTAATTGGTTTAAAGGAAAAAAATTATCCTTATGGGTTCGACATCCGACTTATTTAGTCTCTTTATTACTTGCATACGATAGTGTATACTTGCACTTAATTTATGATATAGAAATATCGCATCAATAACCACATGAATAGGCAGTAGTGGAAGCAGTGAATTATATGGGCACTTTTTATCATCAATAACCTAACCCACAACAAACTCCTACAATCCGAGGTGGAGATATAATCCTAACTTTTCTTGGTATAACAACCAAGGGAGTCATCTAGACTAATGAATCCCCTAGGATTCCATCCACCGTAAGAGATAAATTTGACATTTGAAGATATATTATACAATATATGAAGTCCAATGATGTCATCTTACAAAATCATTCAGCATTGACTTAGAGATACAAATTAGACAACTTATTGCAGCCATTAATAGGAGATCTCAAGGCACTAAAATAAATTCAGGAAAGAATGTAGAGTAATGCTAAGCCATTAACTTAAGGAGTGGTAAGATCTTACAAGAGAACACATCCACACCACCACCATTAAGTATAAAGTATAATGAAGTGCAAAAAAATGAAGTGTAGCCATATAGATTGCCTATTCTTTTTCTTCAAAGGCTACAGACGTGTCAACTTATTACATAAACTGGTATTAATATATAGCACCATTTAATATACAAGAAGGTGACAATACAATAGAACATGCCAGTAGCAAAAGAATATAATTAGCCCATGCACACTATATTACTTTACTGCTGAAGTATTAATATAGTGAACCCAAACACCGAGTAGTTTAAAGATATGGAGATGTTGAATCCTCACATAAAAAAAGAATGTGTTAAGGTATAGTAAAAAAGAAGAAAGAGAAGCATAAAAAAGCAAGGATCGAAGAGAATGACACATGAGATATACTTCCTCGGTCTAAGATTCAAATCTTTTCGGAGAACCACTAAGAGAATGAGGCATACATTACTGCCCTCAACTTAACCAAGAAGATGTGAAAGCTAAAAGAAAAAAATCCTAGCAAGCTTACATATAAGGATGCTTCCACCATTGACTTTGATCATCTATAAGAATGGAAGAAAACTCCATTAAGCAGACGACACTAAATCAAGCACATTTTAGGAGGCAACCCAAGTAATATTTTTTTATTAACTTATTTTCAATATTAGTTATATTAGTTTCTTTTCATTATTGAAATAAAAATAGCAAGAAGAACATTCAAGAAAGTAGCATGAGCAATTATAAGCGTTAGGAGCAAAGAAAAATTGCAATCCAATTAATAGGCAACAACGATGCGATGCTTCAACTTTATTTATCATGGAGTTTTCATACTCTTAAGTTTTTTTTTTTTAGCCATTAAGAAAAATGTCTAATTTACATTTTGGGGTGGGAAATACACTTTTTTGTATTTTTTTTTC
Organism: Ailanthus altissimus; assembly: GCA_946807835.1. NCBI lineage: Eukaryota > Viridiplantae > Streptophyta > Magnoliopsida > Sapindales > Simaroubaceae > Ailanthus > Ailanthus altissimus. The sequence goes on along the minus strand of OX327690.1, from coordinate 898,709 downwards.
TGCATGAATTAATTGACTGTCTTATGGGTTAATTTTGTTTTTTTAATGTTAAGTTTTGGTTGAGAAGATGACCATTAGTTTATGATAATTTTGATTAAATTTATTTTTACAGGTTTTTAGGAAACAATAGACACTTGAGATAATCCTTTTATTATAAATCTTGAACTAATTTCAATTTAATTTTTGATCACTTATTTTTAGCATATTTAGATAAGTATGTATTAATTGAATTTTATTTTTGCTTAGAAGTACTTTTTGCTTAAGCAGTGCACCATAATATCGAAGACTAACACTCTAGAATTTGCTTGATTACTACTTGAGGTGAAATCATAGGAATCACATGAATAAGAAAATGATATTAAGCTATCTTTGAACCGATTGAGCCTTTTTGAATCTACCTTAGATATATTTATCCCTAGTTACCCCCATTTGAGCTTAATGACCCTTATTTTTTAGTTTAACCACATTACAAGCCTAAACTCTTTGAGTTTATTTATCCTAAAATGTACCAGTAGCATCATAAACCTTGAGTTTATTTATCCTAAAATGTACCAGTAGCATCATAAACCTTGAGTTTACTTATAAATATTCATAAAAGGGAAAATGTTGAGAATTAATAAGAATGTAATGTGGTTATATGTGAAAAGAGCAATGCAATGAGAATCAATAAGTCTTGAAGGTACAAACAGATCAGTCTAAGTTTAGGGGTACATATAAAAAAAAAGTGTTTAAATGTATAAATACCCCTAGCTTGAGAAAAGAAAGAATTCTTTACAAAAGTGATTAAAAGAAATATAAGAATATTATAAGTTTGGGGGAGGAGATAAATCAAGTAGAAAATATCAAGAAGTTCAAAGTAAAGTTAAATGTTCATGGTGTGAGTTGTGCTTCATATTTATATATCTTTATATCCCACCTTGACCCTAGTCTTGCATTACAAACTAATATAATTCCTAAATAGATCTCTAGTCATGTGTATTTTTACATTAGTGGAGAGTTGTATAAACAATAAGTTTATGGTAGTGTTATTATTAAAAATATGCCGAGGCATCATCTTTATATACTTTCTTAAGTTATTAAGTAAATATTTGTTTCATTTGACTAATTACTTGCTTATTATACACATGCACAAGTGATTATTTATAAAGGAGAATGATATACTTGATGAATGGTATGAGGATGATTAAAAGTTGTTTATCAATTTCTGAAAAGTCTTGTGCCTTTTAATAGCCTTCGAGATTATAAGAATGATTATCTAATCAATTAGAGCTTATTTATAGTTTTAAATTTTCATTTTTGAGTCATGAATAAGTTGTGAATATTTTTCTTTGTTTTCCTCGAGGAAAAGAAAAATCTTAAGTTTGAGAGTATTTAATAAGGGCATATATGTACTAGTATGATTAGTACCCAACTTTCGTGTTTTGCTCTATATCATGAATTTTTTGGCTATTTAATTATTTAGTTAATCATAAATAAGTGTATGACGAAAAATGTGACACATAGAAAAAAACAGGAGGCAAATTGGGCGTAGAACAAAGAAGTTGCTCTCAAAATACAAGAGCACTAAACACATGCTTGAACGCTACAAAGCCCAAGTTGAGCATTGCAGTACCTGATTCCTAAATGTGGAGCACCCGACGCCCATGTGAAGACAGCAAAAGACCACTCTTTGTGACTTCTATTTCAACTTAGATTTGAATCACCTCACCCTTGGGGCTTCCAATACTTATAAAAACACTCTTTTGATAATTAAAACACAGACTTTAGAGAGGAAAAAACTTAAAGAAAGAATTCACAACGCAAAATCAAAGATCAAAGCCAATAAATCATGAATCAATATCAAGATTCAAACTTTAAGTTAAGATTAAGAGAGAAGCAACCCAGCACATGTTCTTGATTAGTTTTTCTTTTCTTTTCTTTTCAATGTGTTCTTGTTCTTGCTGTTCTTCATGGATTGGTTTGATACTCTTAGTTTTGTGATGAGCTAAACTTGTTGTTTTGGGTTAAACTATATGAACTTAGTATATAATTTGATTTCATTGATTCTTAGTTTATGAACTTAATTATTATAATTGATTCATTCTATCTTGATCTTAATGCCTTCATTATATCTAGCCAATATTTTGAATGATTAAGAAACCATGATGAACTTATCAAAGGGATTCATGTGTTTAGTCTAAGATAGTTTAATACATAATTATAGGGTAACAACTATGAGTTCCATGTAAGATAGACATATACCTAGATGGCATGTATGGCATAATTTAGACTTTATCTTAATAAATTGCATTTTAATTTGATTACCATAGACATATAAGTGATTCTTAGAATGCGTAATATAGTCACTTGACTATTGGTAGAGGTTTGTGATGAGATTAGTGTCTAAGCCAACAATATATTAAGGGGTGAATTAAGTGGTTAATGAATCAAATGAAATACTAAGGGATGAGTCTATACCCTAGATTATTATCCTTTAGTGAATTTATCTCTTGTTTGTTGCTATTTATTGATAGAATTAGGTTAGTTAAATAACTTCTAGATTTTAGTTTTTTTGAATAAAAGTTAAGTAGTTATAATTTTAGTACTTGATTGAAATAACTAGATTGTATAGTCCCTGTGGGATCGATACTTGGACTTTAAATCCTATATTTCTTGAGACAATATCATGCTATTGCACTAAGCTATTATAGCATCAATGAACATTCTTTTGAGATTTCTCAAAATTAACTTGATTGCAAGTCAGTGATTTTCCCCAAATTTGCTATGTATCTACTTATCAAAAGAGTGGAGACAACTTTTGTATTGGATATACCAAATTTCTCAAGTATCTTAAATGTATGTCTTTATTGTGGCAAGAAAATAACACTCTTCTTTGCATCACAATATCCATGCCCAAGATTCTCCTTGAAACCTTCACATCAGACTCGCTACTCAACTGCTTATATTCTTCACTATCTTTACATACAATGAACACATCATCCACAAACAAAATCAAATACATACCGAACCCATTACTCAAGTTTTTAAAGTTCACATAACCATCACATTTGCTTCTATTAAACCCACAAGTCATCATGATGTCATCAAATCTCCTATGCCACTGTCTAGAGGATTATCTCAATCCACGCAATAACTTTTTCAGCAAATAAGCATGCTTTTCCATGTCGGATTCCTTAAACCCTTATGGTTGTGACATGTATATTTTTCTTCAATCTCTCTATGTAGAAACGTTTCTTTACATCTATCTAATCTAGATGTAAATTCAGGTTCACACACAGGGCTAACAAAATCTTAATAGATGTGCGCCTGACTACTAATGAGAATATCTCATAAAAGTCTATCCCTTTACGCTAAGTGAAACCTTGTTTGAGCCTCGTAATGGAAAGTAGATTAATTAGTTGATCTATATAATGATTTGGGTCAATGACTCCCTTGTAAACTGAGAGGCTTGGTAACCTAAACCTACTCGAGAGCTTCATTCTCTTAATTCATCAGTTAGTGAGGACTTTCTATCCCTCATATTTTTCTTTAGGGGAAGCTATTCTTTTTCTACCAAGAGGTTTTTCAACCTCACTTCCAAATTATGAACTTAATCTTTTAGTAGTAGCTTTGTATTAAGCTGTTCAGAATGCTGCTTGTTCCTCATTACTTGGTTAGAGTCTCCGACTCATGACATCTCCTATTCAAAAGGTACCTGGCAGTGTCTTACTGTTCTGACTAGGTCTTACGAGGTCTCTGACCTTTCTCCCTGATCTAGCGGTTTTCAATCTAAACCTTTAAAGCCTAAGGGTTTTCCCTACTTTCATTTCATGCCTCCCCTCCATTTTTCTCCCAATTATTTTAACCATTTCAACCATTAATTGCCTTAACTCCTCTCGTTCTTCCCTCGGCGTATATAATTCCTCTTGAATTTACACTAGTCAAGAATTTTTCATTCCTACCCAGATTTATTGCTTGTTCTCCCGCAAGAGGATTCTGGTTGGTGGATGAGTGTTTTGCCACATGATGTTGATGATACGCTTGTGATAAAGATTTTTGTCTCGATTCCCATAAACCATGCCTAAAGCTATTAATAAAAAACAGTTTTTTGGGCTAACGAGCTTTAAATTTGTTTGATTGTAAGAATCAAAACCTTGGGCCTTGCTTGTTAGGCTTGTATCCACAAGTCTGCTGAGTCTTCAATCACAATGATGCTTGCAAACACAAGAAAAATTATTGTTAAGACCTCGCTCGAGGGTGGTTTTGACGAAAATTCTTCGATGCTTAAGTTAAGTATTTGTTTTCAGAGAGAGAAGGTGAGAGGAAATGTGAAAATTTTCAAATCAAAAGTCCTAAATTTCAGATGAAACCTATTTAAGTTGTTTTCATTTCTTTATATAGCATCAGTCTTCTTAGGGGTTTTGTACTTATCTTTGCCGAATTTGTGGTTGTTTTGGATAATCTTCTGATCTCTTAGCATGATTTTGGGGATTTTTTCTAAAATAGCATGATTCTTCATTCAAAATAATTCTAATTGCCTCTTTTAATGACTTTCTTTGTTTGGTTTGCTGTGTGTTTCCTTTTTAAGTTGTTAAGTCTTGCTCGACTCTTTCAAAGTATGGGCCTTTGCAGTCTTTAGAGACCTTTGTACAAAGGTGAGTCAGCATATTCGTCGTGCTAGTCTTCTTATAGTTTGCTAAGTTATACTGGTTAACTTTGGGCTTGCTCTGTATGCTGGGTAGGTCACTATGTATTGAACCACATGGTTATAAATAGCACGGATAAGATCTAAGCTGGTCAATCTTGCTTAAGTTATTTGGTCCGATTGATTGAGCAAATTTTATGCCTTCGTTCCTTTTTATGATACTTGAGCGGTCTACTCTTATTATCTAAGAATCCAGTCCTTTGGGCAGGCCTTTTATTAAGCATATTTTATGGGTTAATATATTGGCTTTTGGGTATTCGGCTTTAGAAATTTCTTGGGGGAATATTTTTATTTCTACAAAAGTTTATTGTGGCATAGCATATGCAAAGAATTGTACGTAATCAAAATTGAATTCAAATTTTTGTCTTAGTGCTACTAAAATATCAGGAAGTGTATTGTAACATGACCAATGGTGGATGGATGGTAATTTTTGTGGGCTTAATGAATATCGGAAGTGACAATAATGATTCTTCTAGTGTGGGAGGTGAAAACTATAGACTTTGGTGGATAATTACAAGATAATTTAGGTAGTGACGACGTCATAAAAATATTCTTTATGACGAGAAACACAGTAGGATTATCTCGACTTAAATTGTTCATAATGATAAGTTCAAAACTTGTCAATTCAAGCGTGATCAATCAAATTTCTTAATTAATGTATATTCTTGAAATCATTTCGATTATTTTCCTTTTCATCAGTTAATTTATATCCTTATTTACGTATTCAAAAAACTTGTCACCAAGAGAAATAGACACAAGAAAATTGCAAGCCCCATGATAAATCTTTTCGGCAACTAATGAAGGAATGAAATTGCCAGTTTGCTGTTGATGGAACAAAAATCCAGGCTGCAATTGAAGGAATGAAAAAGATAGTAAATTAAAAAAACAATTGAATATGTTAAAAAAAACAGAAAAAATATTATTACTCTCTTAAGTTTTTTGAATATAACTAATATTATGCTTATATAGTTAAGATTAAAGACGTAACTGGAAGATTAATGTCGGTTGGGCTAAATTTTTGTTTTTCGTATTATGTCATAAGTCTTAACGAGATGGAAAAGAATTTATTCCTCGAAAAAGGACAAATACACATTGTATGTGAAGATATATAATAAAGTTTTTAATATAAATATGTATATATAACAAAATAATAATAATAATAAAATAAAAATTAAAACAATACGTTATAAAAGTTGTGTTCATTAATTTATCTCAAAGCAAATAAATTATCTATTATTGACTTTAAGAGTAAATTAGATTAAAAATTAAAATAAATTTTAATTTAAAACAAATATAAATATGAAGTATAAAAAAAAAAAAGATGAGTAAAAATTCAAATGTTTGACAAAATTCACAAAAACAAAGTAATTTAAAAGAGATCAAATAAAAAAATATTATGAAAAGTTTGTGAAGTAATACGAATAATACATCCACTTCAAGACTTCACAAGTTAGCGAAGTAATATGACTAACAGCAGCAACATGTTTGTTGTATATTTGTGTTGAATTTAGAGAGAAAGACAAATAATATAATATATAAAGCACACAATCTACACCTTAGATTGCAAGAGAGATAATGTACACTCATAAGAATTGTCCAACCATAAATTCCAAATTCTTAGACAAAGAAACTTAAAGGGTGGGCACTCGTACCTTTACTAAGCGGAAAGAAAAAAAGGCAATTGCTCATTTAATTTAGTTAATATTTATCGTTGCCATCATGGTAGCCACAGATATGAAAAGAGGGGTAAGCCCTATGATCAATCTGTTTGGTAACGATTGAAAGAAAGAAATTGCTAATTTGTTGTCGATGTGACAGGATCCCAACCTACGCTCTCCTCGAAATTGAAGGCAGATCTTGTAAAAATTATAACTTTCGTGTTTCATATTTATTTCATCTGGCGAAATGAATTTATATGCCCTACAAAAGTATCCATACAGAAATATGAAAATATATAAACTTAACACCTCATGCGATGCGATTATGTGTGTTATGGTCCAACATTAAAATATGAAGATATATCATATCAGATGAGTTGCAATAACCTTAAAAAGAATGGAAAAAAAGTAAAAAATTATAAAGAAAATTTTTGCAAATATTTATAATTTTGGATACTAAAAAAAAAGATGAGTAAAAATTCAAATGTTTGACAAAATTCACAAAAACAAAGTAATTTAAAAGAGATCAAATAAAAAAATATTATGAAAAGTTTGTGAAGTAATACGAATAATACATCCACTTCAAGACTTCACAAGTTAGCGAAGTAATATGACTAACAGCAGCAACATGTTTGTTGTATATTTGTGTTGAATTTAGAGAGAAAGACAAATAATATAATATATAAAGCACACAATCTACACCTTAGATTGCAAGAGAGATAATGTACACTCATAAGAATTGTCCAACCATAAATTCCAAATTCTTAGACAAAGAAACTTAAAGGGTGGGCACTCGTACCTTTACTAAGCGGAAAGAAAAAAAGGCAATTGCTCATTTAATTTAGTTAATATTTATCGTTGCCATCATGGTAGCCACAGATATGAAAAGAGGGGTAAGCCCTATGATCAATCTGTTTGGTAACGATTGAAAGAAAGAAATTGCTAATTTGTTGTCGATGTGACAGGATCCCAACCTACGCTCTCCTCGAAATTGAAGGCAGATCTTGTAAAAATTATAACTTTCGTGTTTCATATTTATTTCATCTGGCGAAATGAATTTATATGCCCTACAAAAGTATCCATACAGAAATATGAAAATATATAAACTTAACACCTCATGCGATGCGATTATGTGTGTTATGGTCCAACATTAAAATATGAAGATATATCATATCAGATGAGTTGCAATAACCTTAAAAAGAATGGAAAAAAAGTAAAAAATTATAAAGAAAATTTTTGCAAATATTTATAATTTTGGATACTAAATTAACTTAGTCATTTATAAAAATTTCTAATTATTTTAACCGAGACTTAATGAACGGATAAAAATAAATTTTTTTATTTAAATAGTATCCACACCAGTAAACATCATTTGCTACAGTATTTTAATTTTTAATTTTTTAATTTTATTTTATAATTAATTTATTTAAAATTTTATTTTATTGTATATCACATAATTAATTTAAAATTTTATAAATATAATAAATAAAAAAATATAATTTCAATAAAAAATAATAACTTAAGTATAAAAAATATAAATATAATTTTAAATAAATAATATAAAGTAATTATATATACATAGCAATATAAATATTTATTTATTTATAAATAAAAATAAAATAATAAATAACATTGTTAAATTAAATTAAATAGATAATATAATTAAAAATAAGTATAATTTTAATAAACAAATATAAATATATTTTTCAATAAATAATATTAATTAATTAAATTATATATTGTAAAATAAGTAGTATAAATAACAAAAAATAAAAAATAAAATATTTATTCAAATAAAATAAAATAACTTTATTATATATAAAAAAAAAGGGGGCAACTCGACCACCCTCCCAAGTTGTGGCAAAATATGGGCCTTCAATGTGGGTGCGATATTTTTTATCACACTCTCAACATGGGTGCGATATATTTTTATCACGCCCTCAATGTGAGCACGATATTTTTTATCGCACTCTTATTGTGGGCGTGATACTTTTTTATCACGCCCTCAATATAAGCATGATATTTTGATCAAGCCTTCAATGTGGGTATTATTTTGTCAAGCCACCCATGTAGGCAAAAATAATTTTTTTACCACGCCATCAATGTGGGTGTGATATTATTTTATCGCACCACCAATGTGAGTGTGATATTTTCTTAATGAGCCCTTAATATGGGCACAATATTTTTTATCTCGCCATTAATGTGGGTGTGATGTTGTTTTACCGCACTACCAATGTGGGCGCGATATTTTGTTCTCACATCTCAATATTTTATCTTTTTTCTATTTTTTATAATTTTATTTGATTATGTTGGTATGATTAATATATATTATTTTATTTATAATTAAATATATTTGTTTAAATTTTTGTATTTATTTTATTTAATTATTAATAAATAAAATAAATATAATTTTAATAAGTAAATATAAAATAAGTTTGTATTTATTTATGAAAATTATTTTTTATTTATATTATTTATTTAATTTAATTTAACTTTATTAAATAATTATATTATATTTTTAAATTTAATAGTAATATGATTAAATTAAACAAACAAATAATATAAAATAAATATAATTCTAATAAAAAATAAATTTTGAATAAAAGGTTATTGTAACAGTATTATTCACTATAGCTGATACTGTTTACTATTGTGAGTACTGTTAAAATAGTATAATGGTATTTTTATTTAATTTTAAATTCTTTGCCTAAAAAGTTAAAAAACAATTATTGATGATTAAATTACTTAAGTATCCCAAAATTATAACTATTTCAAAAAGGGTTCCAATTATTAAGTATTACAAAATTTGTTTTAAAGTTAAAGATATATAAAGTAATATTGGATATACCATGTATTATGTATATTTTGAAAATTAGCCAAACTTGTGTCCGAGGAGAATTTAGTATCACCTATCTAATTAACTTACACTCAAACAAAGTAGGAGATTTGATTTAGTCTTGCTCGGTGAAATTTTTGCAGCACTCAAGCAGAATAACTAACAACTAAACTAGTCTCACGTATGTGCAAAACAAATTGAACTAAAAAGAATACATATTTGGTGGTTTAAAAACCACTATTATATAATACTTTAGTAATATAATTATTCTAAATAAATATTTAAAATAATCATAAAATACGTTATAGTAAATCCTAAACATAATTTATGTACATATTTTTATACTAAATATAACATTTTTACAATTACTGTAATCATAATCATGCTAAAATACACTCTAAAAATATAATTAATTAATCATAATATTTATTTATTTAAAAATAAATAGTGGATAAAATAAACATAATAACATGAAATTAAATCGATAAATTGCAATGAAAGCTTATAATATATATATATATCTATATTAATATCAGCTCACAGGATGTGCTAATTAATCTTGAACTGAATCGCGAACATTGTCTACCAACTACCAATACTCCTAATATAACACTGAAAACAATTCCAATCATTGAAATAAATTTTCTATAAATTTCCCTCTCTTTCTCAGTGCTCTCACTCTCTTTCTATTTTCTATTTCATTTTTTTTTCTTCTTCTCTTTCTTCTACTATTTATCTCTCTCTTTCTTTTTTTCTTCTTTCTCTTGTTTCAAAAGGAATAACAATGTCACACCCCAAACCTGAAAGGATTTGGGGTGTGAACTTTCTTATATTTATCCATTAATGTGAGCTAATGATCAATAATTCATAAAATTTCAAATAAAATTTTACCATGAAAATCCTTAACAAGTTGTTTGTAAACAAGTCTCCTTAACTTACAAAGACATCCTTGGTGGAATAAAACCTAAACATAATAAAATCTTACATAAAGTAAAGCATAGATCTTTGTACAATAAGAACAAATTAATTAATCCATAACAAAATGTCCACCAACTAAACAGCTAACAACTTAGAGAATCAAGGGACGAGAAAAGTATTGCCAAATCTATTAAGTGCCCACATACATTTAGTCACCTAAAAATCATAGTAAAATATATTGAGTGTAAAACTTAAAAAGCACACTAGTTTGTCATATGCATGAGCATGATATACTAGGGTAGATTGAAATAATAATCACATCAAAAACACTTATTAAGTAAGCGCTTTTACATTCTTTTAGAATTTATACTAAGTATACTCTTACCTAATTATCACTTAGTACGATTTTATATATGAGATAATTAGCTAAATGCCACACATCGGCAACATATCATATGAGATGATTAGCACAAGTGAGGTTTAGATTTCACACATACACATAGAACACTCATACCCAAAGTTAAGAGCCAAATTCTTATCTGATCATCGATAAGTCCTCCCACATGCACAATACGTCGCCACACAAATACGATAACTCACTCTTCCTTTCGGGTACCCATAGGATCCTCCTTATATATGAAACACATATCACATATACTCATCTCAAAGGATGGCCACATTTGAAGACTCCACTAATCATATAAAGGGATTTCCTCATATACAATCTGTTGGCCAACGATTTTCTCATATAAAGGGAGTCAAGCTTTTTTCAAAGGCCTATCGCCGTCATCTCACCTGTTACTTCCCTTAGTACTTCATCGCTTAATGACAGAACGATTGTGCTATGAGCTCTTTCTTGAATATCTCTTCTTTTTGCTTCTACTTTAGATGACTCTGGCGTCTTCTCTATATCACTAAATGGAGCTGCAATCTCCTCTAATGCCAGCCTAACTGTTGACTCACCAACAACGCCTTTATCTTCATCTTCCACAGATTGAAGTCGTTCGTACTATTGAATTTCTCTACCTTATACTTGGGTGTGGCCATGTCTTTTTAGAACCAATCTCTGATACCAATTTGTTGAAGCGAAAGCACACAAATGAGAAAATCACCCAAGCAAATAAAGTGCAGAACAAGTAATTAATGAATTAAAGAGAAAAACTGATAGAAGAAAAACCCACAAAAAATTACGTGGTTCGGCAACTTGCCTATGTCCACAACGGATCAAGATCACTAATTTTATATTGAATCTTAAGGCACTCATAAAGTATACCATTTACATGAAATATCACAAAGAAATAAAACTCTCTCTTCCACTTTAAGGATTTTCTCGTACTAAAAATCACAAAGAAGGCTTAATCATAAAGATTTCTTTTGATGATCACTAAGATATGTTTACAAGCTAATTGAGAGCCTTTATATAGGTTTTAGGATATTTTAGGTTTACCTTATACGTATGGGAGTCGTATTAGGGAGTCTTGAAGCAAATGGGGGACGAAATAAAGAAGTCTTAATTTGGGAAACAAATTCACGCGCCCAGCACCGCGGCGTTCAACACCCATCAAGGTGGTGTAGGTGTGTTTGCTTGGGAGCTGCGACGATCGTCAACTGGCGCCGTGGCGCTCAGGTTCTGTTCTGGGCGCTGCGGCACCCACGCTTGGGCACCGCTCTTTTCACATCTGTCTTTGATTCTCGCGTACCCTACGCACTTGGCTTGATCTCCAAATTATATCCCGGTGATTTTCAATCAATATTTTTACAGGATCAATTATATATATTGATGTGTCTAAGCCATACTTGCATGTGTCTTTATTAATCTCTTATCTTCATTTCTTTTCTTTTCTTTCTTTTCTTCTTTTTTCTTATTAAATAATAATGTTGAAATTTCTTATCTATATGAATCTTTTACATTGAAAAAAAAAGGAAATTATTGTTAAGAAATTTTTTCTTTAAATTACTTATCAAATTATACTATTGAGATTTTTAAAAAGCAATATATACAATTTTAAGGTACATCTCGTTTAGAATAAAAATCTCAAAAAATAAAATAAAAAAGAAAAAAAATAGCTACATTAATATCTATTAGAGCTCAAACTCTAACCTGATTGAGGAGGCGCTTTATGAGAATGTGCTTGCCAACGAGACAAGCACCCAAGTGCATTATTTTTATTTTTTTTTAATAAATAATGAATGATATTATTGCTAAACCCAACAAACAATACAAAGAAAAATAGTCAAATATACCATAGTAAAAACAATACAATCCCATCAAAAAAGTCCACAAAGTGATCAACTCTTTGGCCATTTATAACACTTAAGCATATAATCCAGACAACATCTTTAATATTATGGAACACCTCAATATAAGAAGGATTTTTATGATGGAACACCACCTGGTTTCGCTCCCTCCAAATGAAATATATTATTGCACAAAAGAAAACTCTCCTAATTTTACTAAAGATAGATTTGCCTTGAGTTTTCCTATAGAAATCAAAGACCTCGTGCCGCTAGATGACTGGATAACAACTGATATGACAAGCCAAAAGAACTTTATGCTAAATTTCATAGGAAAAGCAGCACTGAAAGAATAGATGTTGGACTGGCTCGTTATCTCTGCCACAAAATGGGCAAGCATCTGAGGGAATAAGCCCAATTTTCTTTAGTTTTCCTCTGGTGGATAATCTGTTCCTCAAAACCAACCAAGTAACAAAACTGTGTTTAAGAATATGATGAGCACCCCATGCCAGTTTATACCATCCAACCTTAGATTTGGTATTATTAAAACACCGCCATATGCTAGAAATTGTAAACTTTTCGTTGAAGCTTTCGTTCTAAGATATTGTATCCTCTTTTGAAATAATTGAGAAATTTTCACGAATGTAATTCTAGATATAAGCTGTATAATCATCTAAGGAGTCAAAAAAGATTCAATGCCCATGTTGCCACACATCCTTAACATTTACATCCCGTGAAATGTCAGTATCATTAATATTTACATGTAAAAATTTATCAACTATTGATTCTCCATGAAACCACAGATTCCACCAAAAATTAAAAGTCTCATAACTTAATTACCTCTTTGCATTTTAGCGTAATTACAATTTTTTTTTTCTTAAAGTTTTACAGGACCATTGTTTTATCATTATGTGATTAAATTCTAAGAGAGGTTATTTGAGAAAAGATGACAATTAGTCCTTAGAAGAAGTATAAAGATCTCTACATGAAGAAATCTCTAACGAATCATCTAAGTATCAAGAAGAAGTTGTATCACTTGTCTATGGCCGAAGGTACTTCAATTAAAAATTATATTGATATTTTTAACAAGATTATCATAATTCTAAACTTGATTAAAATCAAGATAGAAGATGAAGACAAGGCAATTATCTTATCTACTTTTAAGTTTTGAGTATTTTGTGGATACATTCATGTATAGCAGATAGACTTTAATGGTGATTGATGTTGAAGCCTTGTTGAACTTAAAGGAATTGGATCAATGTTAGTTTGTATGTTTGTCCTTAAAATTAACTTTTTCTTGATTGCTTAACTGTTTTCCAACTCCATAAGAGAAATTCTAACATTTTAAACAGTCATACACTTGTGAGAATATGAAGTTGAGACTTTTACTAGGAGAAATTCTCAAGGCTATATCTGTTGTGGTTTGTGATATGATGGTTATGGCTTAGTTCACACACACAATATTTGGAAGTTATAATTGAAAAAACCATAATAGCAATAATGATCTTAAACTGACTTTTTGATTGAAATGCTTAGGTAGTTTTGCATATTCTATTTAAGCTTGAATTACTAGAGGCTAGCAATATGCTGGTTGGGGGCTGTGATGAACAAATGAAAATGCATATTTATTAAGAGATTCAGTCACAATTTAATTTAACTAATTTTAACATTTTTGTATTTTTAGCTTGAAGTAAATTGTCCTCCTCAAATTGTGATTAATAAATGTTATTAGCACAAGTTTAGGTAAAATGGACGTAACTCTTAATGTAGAAATTAAAATGAAGAAATTCTTGAACTTGGAGTAACATAACTTAATCTTACATAAACTTGATGAACAGTTTAAAAGCCAAATCTAACATGTTATGGGCCAAAAATTGGGATACAATAGAATTGGGTTACACTTTCGCTCAGCTTAACCCAACTCACGTATTTGGACTGTATTTCATAAAATATGTACCCAATCAATATAGTTCTTGAAGTTGTGAAATGCTGACTCAATTATTAACAACTCATATATTGATGGTAAAATCCAAATCAACCGTTATCATGGACCCAATTGTATTGCAAATGGGTTAATAGGTTGTTGGCCAAAATCTGACATATCTTGGCATTTTGCCAATATCTCATTGGATACTCATTCAAATTGTATGACCAGATGGCTATGGAAAGAATCGACAAAATTCTACAACTTTAATGTTGGCCAAAAAAGGTTATATCGGTCATTTGCATTATCAAAAAGGTGTTGCAATTGAGTGAACGAGTGGTTGGCCTAAATTATTGAAGATTAAAGTCACACTAAACATATTTCCATTCATTCCTTATATAAGGACACTATTAGGACGTTTTGAACAATAGACAATTCTCTCATATTTTCTTCTCTTTAACATGCATTGTAAGTTAGGTTAAAGTTCTTGGCAATGTGTTGTAATTAGGGGAACAAGTGGTTGGCCTAAATTTTTGAAGATTGAAGTCACACTAAACATGTTTCCATTCATTGCCTATATAAGGACACTCTTAGGACATTTTCAACACTAGACCATTCTCTCATATTTTCTTCTCTTTAACATGCATTATAAGCTAGGCTAGAGTTCTTGGCAAGGCTAAGAGATTAACTTTTATGTATAATAAATTTACTACTATACTTTGATTCTTTGTCAAGAGCTACAAATGTTTGTAAGTTTGTTTGTGCCTAAACTCTTATCTAGTATTTTTCTATAATTCAGAGGTTATAATTCTCATATTTCATATATTTTCAGTCATGCTTTCTTTATGTGATTCTTGTTGAATTATAATTATTATTGGTTATATTATTTTACATGTTAATCTTTTACTGCAATATTGTCAATCGATATATTGTCGATCTTGAATATTATGTAAAGACAATAATTATTTGATATTCAAGCTGATCTTTTACTATAATATTGTCAAAATGATATATTGTTAATCTTAGATAACTTGTATAAATGAATATGGTTTGTGTTAATGTTTGCCAGGAGTTTAGTCATATCAAATTCATGTTTTATCAAACGTGCTATACTTTACATATCTTCTAATTAATTATTTGCGATGTGAAATTTTCAATTAAGTTATAAACATTGAATTAAAATATATAGTAGATTTATAAACTATAATTGTAATTCTTAAAGCCTTGCTTAAATCATCGTAAGACATTTTCTTTAATTTATAGATAATTCTTTTTCATCTACTTAAATCAATTAATTAATTTTCTCTTTAATACTATTTTAATATTTTTACTTTACTAATCTATTTTATCAAAAACTTTCTCATAAAATCAAGACCTTAATTTATACCGTAATAATCATATAACATTTTAAGCGTAGACATTATGCTTAATCAAAATAATGGCTATTTCATCAACGTATTAGTGGCAAAATATTTCTACCTCCTACTGCAATTTGAATTGAATCAAATTCAATTCATAATGCTTCTTTTGCTTTGGACGAACGGAGATGCAACACATTTGCCTTACTTTTTGATTTAACCATTCACAAATCAACACATTTCCTTTACATTTTGATTCAACCATTCATAAGTCAACACATTTATTTTACTTTACTTCATCCATTGTATACAAGACAAATGAAAATATATTATGTTAAATTAATTGTATACAAGACAAATGGAAATATATTATGTTAAATTAATCAAATTCATTGAACATGTAAATGTAGAATAACAAATTAAAAAAATAATTATTTCATTCACTTACTTATCAATATTTAATATAGTGCCAATATATATTATTGACATAATTTAATGTATATATTAATTAGATAAAAATATCAAATCTTACTTGATACAATCTTAGGTTTAATACTTAAACCTTAATTACTTTCGAGAAATCTTAAAATAAATAAATAATTAATTAATTTAATTTAAATAAAATAATAATTATTTCATTTAAATGATAGCTATATCCACTAATACCAAATTTAGTATTTATATAAATTACTGGCATAATTTGTGGCATACATTAGGTAGATAAAAATATCAAATCTTACTTAATACAATTTTAAATTTAACACTTAAACATTAACTACTTCCCGAAAGACCTTAAAATAAATAAGATATAATTTTAATATTATAAGTTACATATTATAAAATTTACAGTATCATATTATTATCATATAACATGTAACTTACAATATTAAAACTACATTAATAGATTATTACTTATTAACCATTTAAAATGTTTTCAAAATTTTTTCTCCAATACTCCCCACAAAATGGTTATAATATTTAATTAGTTATTAATTTAAATATTTGAGAGTGACAATATATATTTATATAATTATTAGAGTTATAATATTTATATTATAGGAGTTACTATACATTAAATTATTTTTATTAATTTTTTAAATATTATTTAAATTTTTTACTATTATATAATGGATGCTAATCCTTTATTAAAAAGGTTGGTATGTAAATAAAGAAGAGAAACAAAATAAAGTATTCTATATACATATATATATATATACTTTTAAAAGAATATATTTTTTACTAATCGTATATATTTAAGAGAATGGTTGTGAGCATAAAATTAAATATTGAAACCATATAAATCAGTCATTATGTGCACGAAAGGATGACAATTTAATTTTAAAATATTATTTTATATTATGCTTTTTTATGCTAAAGATTAAGTTCTATTTTATTTTTTTACTTTTTATTTATATTTATTTTTATCCTCTGCACATTGATAATTTCAATTTTATATATTTGATAATATTTGCTTTATATGTAAATTAAATTATCTATCAAAAATAATTTAAAATCTTACAAATATACTTTAAATGAACCAGAATCTATGCACGCATCATCTTACCGGAATCGCGGGCTTTCCCATTTGCTCCAAATCCCCTTGTCCCCACAAGGTTCCCGAACTTTGCCCGTTCTTATTTACTGTCGACATGTGATTATTACAAACAAACAATTAAATGAAATAATCAACAAATAAAATTGAACATAAAAGCCGCCGCATGCAAAATTCCACGCGCATTTTGCATTTTTTTTCACGTATATGCCCTACTAATTTTTAATTTTTCGTTTTTCAACATGGTCCCACCAACTTTTTCTTTCTGTTTTTTTAATCATGACACCAATTATGGCCCCCACATGTCTACCAAAAAAATTAATATAAATAAAGAGAGAGAAAAGGGTTATGGTGTTGCATGATGGAACTAAGATCTAGGAGGAAATTGTAGAAATAATTAAAATAATAATATTTTAAAAAAATTGCATTTGTTAAAAGAAGAAAATAATTGTAACTCTTTTACATTTATATATATATATATTTGTTTGCGCCTAAATTTTATAAACTAAAAATCTAACTATTTTTTTAGCATAAACGAGTGAAAATTTCTTTTAATAAAAAAACAACAATTCAATAAAAATTATTAAAATTAAAAAATAATAAGTAAAGGATTAATTAATAAAAGTTCTTTGACTCGTTTGATTTAAAGAATGCTATTGAGGTCCTGTTTAGGGTTATATTAATTTTTAAGAGGTATAAAATGGATAAGAGAATAGTTTAAATTATATTTTCACAAGATAGTTAGGAGATGATTCGAATCCAAGTTGAGTTTCGGGGACTTGTTAAGGATGATGTAACAAAGCATGATTTAAGAAAGCTCATCAGAGCGAGCTTACCACTGAGAATTGATGTAGAAAAAGATTTTTTGCATCATTAACTTGGTAAAAGGAAGGTTAAGGTTCAAATTACGTCCAAAATCCATTATATAAAAGAAATATTACAAGATATAGAAAAACATTAATGTGGCCACACTCATAGGCTAAAATCTCATATGTTTTTCTCATCTTTAAACTTGTGAAGGCCTTTTTAATAAAAATAAAAAGTGATTCTTGAAGATTTATCAAATGATTAAAGGTTATTAAGAGAGTTGTAGAGTAAGCCTCTAATATGGAAATGAAAAGGAATGGAGCTCTAAAAGAGAATAAAATAAGATGAATATGAAAAAGTGGAATAAATAATGAACATGTTTTCTTGATACTCAGAAAAAATGATGCTTATATCATTATCTTAAGAGTGATGCTAAAGCATATGACATGAAGAATAGAGATTGGTGAATATGTGGTCCCTATTTAGTGTTACTTGATAATTTTGTGTTGATTTAATTAGCCTCATGTTAATTACGCCATAACGTAGCGATTTAAGATTAGCCTCATGTTAATTACTTATGTGATCTTATCTTTAATAAAGTATTAAGGTAAATAATAGCTTTTACAGTATCATCTATAATTAAAAAAAAAAGTTGTTTGTGATCCCCTACGAGTGCTCTACAAGCTTCATCTATCTACTTTTGCCCTTTTTTCTCTTCTCTCTGTTGTAGTGTGCGGATTATGTGCTGGATCAATTTGGACAACAATGAGTACTATGAGGAGCATGATAATTTAGCTAGTCTTCAACCTTATCTCTTACTTTTGTCGTTCTCTTCAACTTCACCAACTTCACATACAGTTTTGAAGATTTAAAATCTTTTTATTTTTATGTTTGGAGTTTTCCTCGTTTAACACGTGCTTTGATTTTGAATGCATTCTTCTGTTTCTTTACGTGACAAAATTCCTATATATATCTCCCACTCTTATCTTAAACTCCTCACACACACAAAAAAAAAAAAAAACAGAACTAGAACTAGCAGAAAAATTAACAAAATATTTTGCTTTAAAATGAGGTTTGGCGGATATTTATTAGTGGTGGTTTTATTACTGGGAAGCTCATCAGCTGATGAAAAGCAATGTGGAAAAGACGTTGACGACAAATTATGCCCAAATAATTTCTGTTGTAGCAGAGAGGGTTTTTGTGGCTTAACAATTGAATACTGCGGCGATGGCTGCCAAAGCCAGTGCCATAATCTTTCGAGTCTCATTCCGGAATCAACTTACAACTCTCTGTTTTCGCGTCAAAACTCCGAGGAGTGCACATCTAAGGGTTTTTACACTTACCCAGCTTTTCTCGAGGCAGCGTTATCCTTTCCTGGCTTTGCTCTAGTTGGTGACGATCAGACACGCAGAAGGGAAATTGCTGCTTTCTTGGCCCACACTTCACATGAAACTGCTGGTAATAATTATTAATTTTAATTTGCTTAGTTTGATTAACAATATTGACTAATTACATGTGTTATTTGTTGATCTTGTTTAAACACAGGGAACCACTCCGTTAACGACCCTGTGTGGGGATTTTGCCATCTCCAAGAAATAAATCCTCCATCGAATTACTGTAACCCAAACTTTGATTGTCCTAAGGAATATTATGGCCGAGGTCCCTTTCAACTCCGATGGTAACTTACATGATCGTCTCTGCAAATTATAATTATATTTTGACGTGTTCAATTTATTTTGTCTAACGTTTTTTTGTATATCACTTTTTCTTCTAAGTTTTTTCCCGTTCAAAAATAGTTATTACCACTCGATTATAACAAATAGTAGGATATTTTGATAATTACCGAATAACTTATGGATAATTTAATAACATTTAATTTCGCTTTATTTTTATTAATGATTTTGATACATGTTCCGAACTATAACATATGTATGTGTAACACAGGAACGATAAGTATATCGAATGTGGAGAAGCAATAAACAAAGACTTATTAAACAATCCAGACCTTCTTGTCACTGATCCGGTGATATCCTTCAAGTCAGCATTCTGGTACTGGATGACGTGGAAGCCGGAAACCAACATACCGACATGCCACGAAGTCATCACCGGAGAATGGCATCCCACTCCAGATGAAGAGAAAGAAGGCTGGTGTCCAGGATTTGGCCTGACCATAAACATAGTAAATGGACTCAATGAGTGTGGCGTTCCAGGTAATGCAAATGCAACTGATCGTATTGCGTACTACAACAAGTACACCGGCGATCTCAACACTACAACTGGTGACCACACTGACTGCGAACACCAAGTTCCTATTGGCTCTCCGAGTCTACTGTTGGCCATATCTAAGTAATTAAAGTAAAAAAAACCTTTAAACCAACGAAGATGGATACATAAACGTTATCAAATAAAAGCAATCAAGCTAGTTAAGAGGCAGCTCGCTACTGCCTCTAATTAAATAGTAAGGCTGATGTTGCTTATGTCATTACAACAATAAATCCAATAATAATAATAATAATATCTCATCTTCATTTGGATCAATTATATATATCGATGTGTCTAAGCCATACTTGCATGTCTTTATTAATCTCTTCTCTTCTTTTCTTTTCTTTTATTTTTTTTCTTCTTTTTCCTTATTAAATAATAATGCTGAAATTCCTTTTCTATATGAATCTTTAACATTGAAGAAAAGAAGGAAATTATTGTTAAGAAGTTTTTTCTCTAAATTACGTATCAAATTATACTATTGAGATTTTTTAAAAGCAACACATACAATTTTAAGATACATCTCGTTCAGAATAAAAAACTTCAAAAACAAAAAAAAACAGTTGCGCTAATATCTGTCATAGCTCAAACTCTAATTTGATTGAGGAAGCGCTTTATGAGAATGTGCTTCCCAACAAGACAAGCACCAAGTGCATTATTTTTATTTTTTTAATAAATAATGAATGATATTATTGCCAAACCCAGCAAGCAATTGTCATATGCAGAGATTACAATCTCATAAAAAAAAAGGTCTACAAAATGATGAACACTCTAGCCATTTATAACACCTAAGCATCTAATTCAGACTAAATCTTTAATATTATGGAACACCTCGTTTTGAGAAGAATTTTTATGATAGAACACCACTTGATTTTGCTCCCTCCAAATGAAATATATTATTACACAAAAGAAAACTCTCCTGATTTTATTGATAATAGAATTGTCTTGAGTTTTTTTATAGAAATTAGAGACCTCATGCCGATAGTTGATTGGATAACGATTGATATGACAAGCCAAAAGGACTTTATGCCAAATTTCATAGAAAAAGCAACATTGAAAGAATAGATGTGGGACTATCTCGCTAACTCTACCACAAAATGGGAAAGCATTTGAGGGAATAAGCCCAATATTTTTTAGCTTTTCTCTGGTGGATATCTATTCCTCAAAACCAACCAAATAACAAAACTATGTTTAAGAATATGATGAGTACCCTATACTAGTTTATACCATCTAACCTTAAATTTGGTATTATTAAAACACTGTTCTATTCTGAAAATTGTAAACTTTCTGTTGGAGCTTCTATTCTAAGATATTGTATCCTCTTTTAAAATAATTGAGAAATTTTCACGAATGTAATTCCAAATATAAGCCGTATAATCATTCAAGAAGTCAAAAAGAATTCAATGCCGATATTGCCATACATCTTTAACATTTGTATCCCGTAAAATGTTAGTATTATTAATATTTACATGTGAAAATTTATGAACTATTGACTCTCCATACAATCATGAATTTCACTAAAAATTAAAAGTCTCACAATATTTTAGATCATATGTGAATAACTTTTTTATTTGACGTAAACACATTATTGTTATGAGAAGTTATTAATTACCTCTTTGCATTTTAGCGTAATTACAATTTTTTTTTTCCTTAAAAGTTTTTCGAATATCTCATTTCTCTCTTAGCGCTATCAACTTCTCTCTAAAAAGTAACCAGTTATTTTCCATGAAGAAAAAGGGTTACCTTTAAAACGTTAGAAAGAAAATGATAATTATTTTATTAAAAAAAAATCGATTAACTGACATTGTCCTAATTGATCAATATTCATGCTCTTAGTAGAATTCTAAGTTTAAAAAATAGCGAATTTACCAACTTGTCCCCTAGTGAAAGCGCTATTACTACTTTCTTCCTTGCTGAATTCATAATAGTCAAAAACCACTTTTTAAGGTTGTGCTTGATCAACTTTTAGGAGAAAAAATAGTAGAAAAAATAAATTCAAATTTCGCTAGAGGGCAAACTAATAATATCTCTATAGAAAAGCTCAACTTGTTTTAGCACTTGACAAGTATATGAATCAAATGGCACCAAGTATCAATAATTTTGGCATTGTCTTTTCTTTCCTAAACCTACATTGATGGAAAACAAACAAAGTAATTGTATAGAAAACAAAAGAATAGTGATCATCATGTTACAATCTTAAGATATATTGTATTATTCTATTTTTATTTTCAATTGTTTTTCCAATACACCTTTTCATTGAAACGTGCCCTTGTAAACCATCTACCTTGCTTTTTTTCCCCCTTAATTTTAGAAACTTTTAAAATTATTTTTATCACATGAAGTATAAACCAAACTCTTCTCCAATTTTAAAGAGAACAAAACGCATGTTAGGTGGTTAAATTAATTAAATGAATAGAAAATATTAAGGTGTATAGTGGTTAATGTTGGATTTTATTATTTCTGGTGTAGATTCATATATTAATAATATTTATATATTATAAATTATTTTAAAATTAGAGTCAATTTAAGTGATTTAATTTGAGTTATCTCTTATTGAGCTCTAAAAACATTTAATTTGATATGCATTTGTCATATGTAGAGATTTAATACCAATTAAACTATAATTGATAGTATAATAGCTAACTTAGTATATAAAGACATCTTTTAGTATTGTATTCTGCAAGTCAAATTATTATACGCAAAGTTCTTCTCCTCTTTTTCATTACAGATAAATGACTCCATTAACTGCTAAATAAATTTAATTATAGAAGTTTGCTATACTCTTTTGATCTTATTAAAAACCATTGATCCTCGCATTTTAATCACTATGAATTCCTTATGTAAAGTTTTTTCAATATATATATATTGATAATTTGACATGATAGATTAAGAAAATTATATTTTATAGGTATCAATCTTGATTTATATTTATATTTAACTGTTAAATCATAGTATACGACAATATTACTTATATTTTCAAACTTTATTTTTAAATAGTCCCATCATAATTTTTATAAATAAAAAATTCCTTTTTTAGAAGTTCTCATCCCATTTTATTTTATTATTTATTCTTAAAAACGTTTTGAAAATACCATTGGTCTTATATTAAAAAAAAACACACTAATTAGTAGAGAGTCCTTTGGCAACTTACAAATTACTTTATTAAAGTAAATACTTGTAAGCCCTTTAAGTGTAACTTAAATAATTGCAAATGCGTTTTGCATTTGCAATCACTCAAATTTAAATAAAAATTGGTATTTAATAAGTGAAATTTCTCAAATCAATCCAAACTTAAAGAAGAAAAAGAAAACAAAACAAGTAGATACTTATAAAGCATCTAGCTAGGTTGGATTACAAGACAATTGGTCTAAAATGATTACAAAGAAATAAATTTCACTAAAGGCCAGTACATTTTGGCCTAAATTGATCACAAGAATTGGTTATAAAAAGTAGTCAATCTATTTTTTTTATCCTTGAAACACCGAGTCCCTGTTATTTCTAAAAGTAGTCGCTTTGCACCCCTATAACTCAGAATCCTTAGTTAACACTAATAGAGTAAGGTGTTTTTTTTAAAACAAAATATGCCTACGGGCTACTTTATTATCTATTAAATTGAAAACACTTATAGAAAAGTATGTTCATATCAATTCAGTATCAACAAATGATTTTATTAACACCATATTGTATTATTGAAATTGCCTCATGCAATAAATACTTTGAGATTATTCTAGAGTTGTTCTTGCAGTTTGTTATTGGCTACAGTAATTTTTGATAACTACAGTAACAATGACGTAAAAACCTTTTAATATTATAGAATAATTTATAAAATTATAGATTCGAACAAAACCAGCTAAGATAACAAACCAATGGAGGATCTTTCTATTATGCCGTGGAAATATTTATGGTATCAAAACTTGATTTGTTATTGGTCATTATGTTAATTAATTTTAATCTCTATCATTAATTCTTTATAAATAAAAGTTAACTTTTTTTCATGTTTAACTTATATTAAAAAAAAACTTATATTTGTACATTAAAATTTTAATTTATTTAATTTATTAATCTATTTATTAATATCAAGAAAATTAAATTAATTAGGCTTATAAATATTATTAAAAAAAAAGAAAGACTATTTAGAGTTGAACATAAATTAATCAATAATCTTTTTAAAATAGTAATAAATTAAAATATAATCTAAACCTATATTGTAATATATTTTAGACTAAACCTATCAATAATAGTTAAAAATAGATTTAAAAACTAATATGATGAAAATTAAAAATTTAGTTTCAGTGATTTTAATACTAACATGTAATAAAGACCAACAACCTATAATAATGCATTACAATTTACATAATACAAATTTACACATAAAATATTTTTTGTATATATTAACAAGTTAATATTTAACTTCTATATCTTACCAAAGAAAATAAAATAAATTGTAAACGTTATAAATAAAATAATTATGTTTTATGACTACTCACTACTTTCATGTTAATGTAATTAGGTTACATGTCACATAGACATGATCTCAAGTTATGTATAAAAAGTAATATTTTTAATTCATTTTGAGCATACTATATTACTAATCAATTATTATTCAAAAGAATCTAATCAATTAACATAATGATAATATATATTCTCAAATATCTCCACTAATAAACTTAGTTTAATTAGAATATAAAAATTAAAAGTAATATAATTGGGACAAACTAGATGAGGTGTCCTAATTATTCAAAAGAATCTAATCAATTAACATAATGGTAATATATGTGCAGCCTGAGATACCTTAACAGGTTTAGAATCTTTCATCAAGAATTTATCAAGAACTTTATCAATATATTATTTTTGAGATATTACAATCTGGTTTAAGGATCTGTTTTTAGATATATTCATCTCTAATATTATTTTTGTCATACCCAAATCTTTCATATCAAATCTCCTTTTAAAAGAGTTTTAATTCTTATAATTTTACTTTTATTAGGACTAGACAATAACATATCATTAACATATAATAACAAAAATACTTGATAACGTTTACCAAGACCTTTATAATAAAAACAAGAGTCATAATTACTCTTAAAAAATCCTATCTTAGTAACAAAGTTATCAAACCTCTTGTACCATTGTCTAGGCAACTGTTTTAGACTATATAATAATTTTTTAAGCAAACAAACTAGATTATTTTTGTCCCTTATCTCAAATCCCTCAAGTTGTTTCATGTAAATAACCTCACCAAGCTCACCATGCAAGAAGGCAGTTTTTATATCAAATTAGTCCAATTTCTAATCAAAATAAGCCACTACTGATAAAATAATCCCAATGGTGGTGTATTTAACAACAGAAAAAAAAAATCTCATTATAATCTATCCCTTATTTTTGTAAGAAATCTCTAGCAACTAATCTTTCTTTAAAAGTTATAGGGTCAAGAAGAATTATACCTTCTTTGATCTTATAGATCCATTTACAATCAACTACCTTTTGATTTTTTAACAAGAACTTAGGTTTGGTTCTTCTGTAGTGACAGCATTTCCTCAGACATTGTTTTTCTCTAATATGTAGAGTTTTTGCTTTCCATAGCTTCAGTGTAGGTGAGGGGTTTTGATTCATTAATTTCCAAGGCTGAAACCAAAGCAAACATGGTTAGATCATAAGATAAAAATTTAGAGGGAACTTTTTGATAGAGTGTGTGAGACCCACTAACACCTTAGTCCACCAGCTGGATGACACTTCAAAGCCAATAGCGTCCCAACACACAATTAAATCTCATGCATGACCCCCAACCTTATTGAACCTGGGATCTCATCCCTTATAGGCCTTTAAGGTTCAATGGTTGTACCCATTGAACCTTAAAGGCCTATAAGGGTGAGATCTCAAGTTTAACATTGGTTGGGGGTGCAAGTAACTTGATTATTGTGTGTTGGGATGCCAGTGGCTCTGAGGTGTCATCCAGTTGGTGGACTAAGGTGTTAATGGGTCCCACACACTCTTACACTTTTACCTCCCTTCTAGTTCTATCCCTAGCCAGTTGATAGTCAACTAGGGAAGTGTCAGTCTCTGTTTCTTCATTGTTCTGATCTGAATTTGGTTATAGAACAATGTCACTTGAATTTTCAAAATTTTCAGAATTTTCATCTTCTTCTAACTTTGAAGGCTTCACCTCAACATAAGCTTCTTCTGTTTTAAAGTTGTTGTCTGTTTGTTGGAATTGACTTGTTATACCTGTACTTTCCTTCAACAACTTTAAACAAGGAAGTTCATTTTCATTAAAGGTAACATCCTTACTTATTATCATTTTTTACACCACCAGCATCTTTATTATCCTTTCACCCTATCTGGATAACCCAGAAATACACATCTAATTGATTTAGAATCTAACTTGTCTTTACTTTAGTGTATATAAGATGTGCAACCAAAAATTTGTAGGTGTTTATAACTTACTGTCTTATTGGTTCATACTTCTTCAGGAATCCTAAAGCTTATCGCACTAGAAGGACTTCGATTTATTAAGTAACAAACTGTTATAACAGCTTTACCTTAAAAATGTTTCGATAACCCAAAACTAATCAAGAGACATCTAACCTTTTCCAACAAAGTCCTATTCATTCTCTCCGCAACTCCATTTTATTAAGGTGTATATGATACATTTCTGTGTCTAATAATTCCATGTTGTTCACAAAAATTCTCAAACTCATTATTATAGAATTCAAGTTCATTGTCAATTCTTAAAATTTTTAATTTCTTATTGGACTAATTTTCAATCAGTTTCTTTCATTCCTTAAATTTATCAAAGGTTTTATTTTTTTTTTAAGTAGACCCAAACCCTTCTAGAGTGGTCATCAATCAAAGATAAGAAATATCTACTACCACCATAAGTAAGAGTCCTTGTAGGACCCTATAGATCAGTATGGACATAGTCAAGTATTTGTTTTAATTTGTGAGTCCCAGGTTTAAAACTGATCCTATGTTGCTTTCCTATTATACATTTTTCACAAAAAGACATCTTGGTCAATTTAGTTTTATCAATTAGTCCAAATTCACTTCATTTTAAAAAACCTTGTTCTCCAATATGTCCAAGCCTTCTATGCCACAATTCTGATTTTTCTAACTCAGTTTTAGACATACTGGTATGGTTTCCCTTAACAAAGTATATAGACCCTTTTGTTTCACACCTTTCATGACAACTAAAGATCTTTTCATGATCTTAAGTTAACCATTTTCAGCTTTATATATGTATCATTTTTTCATCTAAAGTTCCTAATGAAATCAGATTTCTTTTTTAAATTTGGAATGTACTTGACATTATTAAGAACCATAATGATATCATCATGTAGTTTAAGAGAGATAGAACCAACTCCTTTTATCCTACATGCTTGATTATTACCCATTAGAACTTTACCATCATTAATTTCTTAAAAATTTTGGAACCATCCTAGATTTGGACACAAATGGTATGAATAAATGGAGTCTAATACCTATTCAGTAATATTATACTCTAATGATAGTGTTAAGGCTTCTGAACTTTCATAGCCATCACTGGCTACTGTAGCATCACCATTTTTATTATTGTTATTTCTTTATTTTATTTTCTTTAATATTTCATAACAATTTCTTCTTATATGACCCTCTTTACTATAGAAATAACATCTCTTTTGCCCAGACTTGGACCTGGATTTACTTTTATTTCTGTATTTTTCATTTTCTCTTTTGTCAGGTCTTCCTCTTGTATACAACAATTCTCCATTTTTAGAATTAGTCTTTTCTGTCATCAGTTCTAAATCTCTAGACCTAAGGACTTTTATGCAGTCATCAAGAGTGAGGGTTTCCCTACCATACTTAATTGCTGTTCTTACATCTTTATATATAGTAGGTAAGGAATTTAACAGAATAATAGCCTAATTTTCATTTCCTATATTATCACCAGTATTAGATACTTTAAGACATAATCTTTTAAAGTCATCAAGATTATCGTCCAAGATTTTATTAGTATCCATTTTATAATCGAACAATCTTTCTTTCAAATAAATCTTACTGGAAAGAGATTTAGTAAGAAAAAGAGATTCAAGCTTACCCTAAAAATCGATCGCAGAGGTCTCTTCTATTACTTGTCGAAGAACGTTATCTGCTAGGTGCATGATCATTATACTGTATGCCATCTCGTTCATCTCCAATCTCTGTTCTTCTGTCAAGGTCGAAGGTAATGTTATGGGATCAACCAACGCCTTTGAAACTTTTTGTTAAGTGAGTAAGGCCTTTAGCTTCTTCTGCCATAGAGTGAAATCATCATTCCCTATCAAACCTCTCAAGGTCCAATCTTGAAGAACTCATTGGGTTTTTAACTGATTATTCACTAATGTTGGTTTTCCCCAAATTTTTTCCTAGATTGAACAAATCCTAACCATGAGATTTAAACAGAACCAAGAAATGCTCTGATACCATTATTACAAAATAATCTCAGGCTACTGAAAACTTAATTATAGAATTAATCAACACAAACACACAACCAAAATCAAACAAGAACAAATTTATAGTGGTTTGATTTCAAAAAGAAATCTACATCCACTCTTGAGCTCCGAACAGAGAGCTTATTCACTATATCAACAAGATTACAGTCCTAATAATCAAATTCTAAACGATCAATACACACTGACTCAAACACAGAACCGAGAAGAAGAAGAAACCCTAGAAAACCTAAAGCTTCAAGACCTTGTTTCTGTTTTCTCTTAAAAGTTCTTCGTGCGGCTGCCAAAGAGATAATTTGCATAGGGTTACAAATGATGATTATATATACAAACCTAAAATACACCATTTTATTTCTATATATATACCATTACTAAAATACCCTTACACACTTAATATATCTCTATCAAGTTCCATTATTGACTTATGAGAACCAATATTCAACACAACTAGATAACATTGTTTGCTCAATCTGTCATGTTCCTTTTACTTGTACCAGCGAGATGGATGTGAGAGAGGAGATAGAAGATTTATGAATTTTATTTTGAAGAGGAAGACAGTTTCATTCTTTTAATAAATAATTATCAATACAACCAATTGAATACTTAAATAAGATTTTAAATATTAAATTAATTTTTTTATTTTAATAAATATTATACACCATTAGATAAATCCAATAGTCTAAATTTTTTGCGTATTAATACTGGGAATCTTTTCCCCATATCTTAGAATACACCACCAATGGAAAAGGATAAAGGATTTGCTATGAGGTCTCCAACAATTATAAATCTATCTATGTAAAAATTGTTCTGTTCATAAAATGTTCTAAAATATATTTTTCAAAATTTATTTTTATCATATATCCCACTATATAAATATGCTTATTGTAAAGATAAAGTTCGAGGTTGCGAAATATAATCTTTCTTCTATAGCATTTATTATTCTTCACCAACGCGGAAGTATTATTATCAAGTTAATTTGAACTAAAATAGTTTGTATTACTGTTTATACGTATAATACTAATCGTCAAGAAATAATTACAAATTTAAATTTAAATGTTAAATATTAAATTTTTAGAATATACTTATAGGATAATTGACATTTATCTTTTTTTTTTTTAAAAAAAGGTATGTGTGACCAATTCTTGAATTCCCATTTTAAAAAGATATATGTGACCACCTCTTAAATTTCATTATCAAAAATTTGGAATTTATTTATAAGAAAAAAAAAGGAATTTATGGTTATGGCACATTGCATTGTCATTATCACGCTGATTATGTTGCTTGATCATTATAATTTAGTCTTCAATAATATACAATATTATACTATTTGTCTTTCTCTCCAACGTAATCACAAATGCAACAAACATGATGATTTTTCTAATTAATTATATTTTGACACTCAAAACATTTTATTATAAAAGTTTTTCAGAGTCTTAATTAATACAGAATCATTAACAGAATTTTTTTTTTTTCTTTTTGAAGTCTTTGTTATAGAGTTTGAGAATAAGTGTTACAGTAGCAGGTATGTAACCACAATAACAGAAACTACTTGGGCATAATCTGGCACCAAACATCTTTTCCACATTGTTGAGTATCAGCTGACGTGGTTTCCAGTAATGAATACAATAATAATAAAATTATTCAGTAAATTTTATGACAGAAAAATTTTACGTTGTTGATCTAATAATACATTACTGACCCCATGATAGATACATTTTTCAAAATTGGACAAATCACATGGCAAAAACAAAATAATTTCATAGACAAGCACTCGTATAAACTATTGAACCACTATTCTCTTTTTAGTTACCTCCATCTCTCTATACCTTTGAAAAAACCAATCTCTTTGTATTATTTCTTGTTCATCTGCTTGTTCTTTGAGATTTGAGCTTAATAGCTATGGGGTCGTGCGGCAATGGCCTTCAAACCATGTTAGATGCACTGGTATAGGCCCAATTGTCTACCGCCTCTTCCTGTAGACTATCGGCCGAAGCTATATAACCCTTTAAAGGCCTGTTTGCTATGTCAAATGAGTTATTTATTTTAAATTTATTTATTATATTTTAATATTATTTAATATAATATTTATTCTCATTTTTTTAGGCGCCAAACTGTTCACAGGTAAAAAATTAGGATAGAGTCATGTACATCTAGTGTTCTACTAAAATGATACAATGTCTCAAATTTGTAAAAAATTAAAATTGAGGTTCACCAAATAAAACAAAGCTAAATTTAATTGACAGTGAGCGAGCGAGGTTCAGAATAAACATGGGCTGTAAGATAATCAAAGTTCAATAGCAAGCTATAAAGTTCAACAAGTAAGAACATAAACCCTAAGTTGAAAGCAATAAATGCAAATAAATCAAATTAAGAGAAAACAAAAACTGAAAAATTGTGTTATAAATTGTGTTGAATGATCATTATAATGAAAAATTAATCCTTTATATAGGTTAACAGAATTCTATTTAAACCCTAATTTTAAAAAGATAAGAATTTTAATTAAATTTTTTTTTATAATAATAAATAACTAATTTGAGCATAATACCCAATTTAGGCCTGAATCCAAAAATACAAAATGTAGATGGGCCAATTATATAACTTTTCAATGTCAACGTCAATAATATCTATAAGCCAATCAAAAAGGTCATTCATGCTAAAGCTTGCATCCTAATAAAATCAGTCATACTCTTTATTT
Source organism: Ailanthus altissimus (assembly GCA_946807835.1). NCBI lineage: Eukaryota > Viridiplantae > Streptophyta > Magnoliopsida > Sapindales > Simaroubaceae > Ailanthus > Ailanthus altissimus. Next base: position 867,315 of record OX327690.1, on the reverse strand, counting down.
TTGAAAGATGAACTTTCTTTATATTTTCAATGCTCAAAGCATTGGAAATATTACCTTCATAAATCTTTCAGAACATTAAGATCGCCTTAGATGCGTGCAAATTGATCAATCGACTTTAACTGACTCCTAAACCTATAAAAGTCAACTTCTCTATTTCATTGTGATTAGCTTTCTTTCTCTTCAAGAGATTGCCTAATTTTGTTATGTCAAATGAGTTATTTATTTTAAAATTATTTATTATATTATTTTATTATCTAATAATTATTTAACACATTATTTAATATAAAAAAAGTTTGTGTTACCATTTGAGATGTATAATATTATTTTATGTTAAATATGATATGATAAATAATTTAATTAAAATTTATTAAAATTAAATTTATTTATTTAAGGAAGAGCTTAATCCATCTGAGACCACATTAATTATTTATTCTCATTTTAGGTAGGAAACATGAGATTAATTTAAGATTGGACAAGTTTTTATCCGATCCCACACCAATACCATAAAATAAACAAGCTCCGAGGGTGTCTTCGGTACGTTACAATGGACTAAATAATAAAAATTGAATTAGAATGTAATTGAATGAAATGGATTAAAATGTAATAAATTTAGTGCAATATTATATTTGGTATTGTTATGGGATTATTAAATTTTAATGTACATAATATACATTTTTATTAGTTTTATTATTTCATCACTATTATTTTTCATCATTATCATCATTATTATTATTTTGTAATTGAATTATTATTTTCCAATAATAATTATTTAATACTATTTTGAGAACTGTAAGCCATACAATCAATCTGTTTGGTAACGAATGAGGCAATGAAATTGCCAATTTGCTATTGATGTGACTGGAGCCGACCCATGCCCATCTTGAAATCCAAGGCGAAGTTTATGAAAATTATAAACTCTCATGCTTCATTCTTATTTTATCCGACACAATAATATTATGTGTCAACAAAATTATACATTTAAAAATATGAAAATACAAAAGCTTGACAACTCATGTAATTACACATATCATGATCAAGTTTCAAAATGTAAAACGTTTTATACTAATATTATGTGTCAACAAAATTATACATTTAAAAATATAAAAATACAAAAGCTTGACAACTCATGTAATTACACATATTATGATCAAGTTTCAAAATGTAAAACGTTTTATACTACACGAATTCTTACGTCAATCTAAAATGAAGAATAAAAATAATAAATGAGCTTACAACTTAATGAGTAGATACAATTTAATAGTAATAATAATAATTTTTTGAATAAATTATATACATAATATTTATACAAATATGTATTGTGTAAAGTAATCATAAAATTACATACTAAATAAACATGAAACAATGTATTGAAATTATAATTTATCATAAAATATTACTTTTTCAATATTGATACATGGAGGCAAAGTATTTCAAGATCAAAGAAATAACACCTGAAAAGAAATAACAAATATGTCACCTGTTATCTAGTCTACGAAAAAAACTGATAGTAAAAGCTCATGATTGATAATTGATGTTCATCTTCTATGATTTTATCCTTTATTTATAGGGTAGTAGTCGTATTGTCTCGTAGAATTTGATTAAAATTAGAATATAACAAGACTTTCTCAATTAAGACTTGCTTATTGAAATTCTTAAAAAATAAGGATGGTAGTTCTTTTATTTGTTAAATACTTTTCTATTGAGTCCTACTATAATAAACGTAGCTTTCTTTTTAGGACTCTTTCTAGGCCTAAAAATAAATTGGTCCTTAGGTCGAATCTAGAGAGGAACAGGGTCCCTCAATTTTTCATATTAACTTGTTGATATTTAAAACTTTATAATTATAGTCCTTAGATTAAAGGGCTCTTTAGGGTGCCTTTTGAAGTTTTAGGTTGATCAAATCTAACAACTTACTGAGGTACTTGGTATTTAACACTGGAAACTATAATTTTTAGTTTGGGGGTTCGTCCTAAGAATTGGTATCTCTTGAACTGCTCTTTGAAGATATTTGAATGAAGTGAGTATTCATTGGTTCTTGTCTTTTGGGTAGCCCTGGTAAGGTCTCTAGTCGAGGTAGGAATTATCCCTCATAAATGTATTCAAGAAATTTGCTATATGGATGGGTCTTCTAGTAATTATACACCTTTTTGGATGGGTCTTTAAGAAATTTTACCTTTTATGGAGAGACCTTTAATTAATTTTACCCTTCTTGGTGAGGCCTTCAAGTAATTAGTAATCCTTTAACTTAAGAACAATTTGAAAACTGAGATGGTGTCTTTAGTAGCTTGCTCAGCCATATTATATTTATAGAATATCATTGATACGCCGAAGACATTTTCTGGGGGCCATGGATTGTGGGAGAGGCTTCAGTGCTTGACTCGACCAAAGCATCTTCTATTACGGGCTTATTTTTAGAGGCTGGGGAATATGGATGAGATTAGGGATGTCCTTGCACCTGACGTTAGGCTCTTTCAAGTTGGATGGATTAAGGCCTGAGGTATAAGTGCCACGGGCTAATAGACCTTAGTGTTTTTATATTTGTCATTCATCCAAAGGTTCCAAAGATAATGTTGATCATTTTGTGAATGTTCACTTTGTCATGGTATAAAGTAGTTGAACTAAAGCTACTCTATAAGTATAAGCCAAATACTATAAGTCGATTACTAGATGATTATAAGGTATTTTATTATAATGATTTAAGCACCATTGACTAAAAGAAAATGACAATTTGAGCACTATAAGGTAAAAAAAATAACAATAATCTAAGCGTTATGGGCTAAAGGAAAATTGTAATTTGAGCATTGTAATTTGAGCACTGTGGGCTAAAAAATATTAAAATCTTAGCACTATGGGTTGAATTAGAATAATAATCTGAGCACTATGCATTGAAAGAGATAATAATAAGTCAAGTCGCATGAGTATAAAGTGGACTCTATCTTTAAGTGAAAACTTATGTGGTCTCGAATGAGGATTTATGTTGTCTTAATGAGGACCTAGAAGGACTTGAATGAGGACTTACGTTGCCTTGATGAGGATTTATGTTGTCTTAATGAGGACTTAGAAGGACCTAGAAGGACTTGAATAAGGACTTACGCATCTCACACATGTTTAAAGCAACAGAATAATTAAAATAATACAATAAGTACAATATATAATATATTAATTATATTAATAAATTTAAAGGGTTAAGAAATCACCGAAACGTGTAATCTTTTACACGTATATTCGGGGAGTCCATTTGGAGACCAACCTGTTAGTAGTTCTAGTCACCAACTCGGTGGTATTGGTAAGCTAGAACAACAGCTCCAAATCCAGAACTAGGTTTAACTTTTAAGCCATTTGAATTTATTTTTCTCTATATCAACTATTGGATCAATAAAATAAATTTGTATGTTATTGTAACTAGTAGCCAATAAATGTAGGCAATAGAATTAATTTCAAAACTTGAAATTAATCCTTAAGATGGATCTATATCCATTTGTTTTGCTTATCTATTTGACCGACCACCAATTTGCTTAAGAAAGAAAAAATTTCTTCTCTGAGCACCACAACACCACAAATGGAAAAATGAAGTAATTCTAAATTGCCTCCAACGAATTCACACATATATACCTCACGATAATAAAATAATAATATTATAATAATAAAATAATAAAATAAAAGACAACTAAACATCATTATAATAATATAATAATATTATAAAATAAAATAATATATAATAATGAGATATTCAATAATTAAATAATCAACGTATGAAATAATTATTTTGCCTCTCATAAATAGTTACCAAGTATACTCTTTAGTGGGTCCCATCATACCCACACTTAGATAAACTCAACTGAGGGTCTACAATATGCTATGTGTCATTATACAATTAGTAAATAACAATTATTGACTAATTTTTATATTTAACGCTTAAATACAGAGACACACATATTCGAGTGGTAGTGTTGGATATTACTGGAATCAACAATTCAATTCGGTATGTTGCCCTAGTGCTCAAGGAGTATACTCCATATCACGGGACTCCCTAAATCCACGCCCTATTCATCAAATTGAACTATTCCATAACTTTGTGAACATTGCCCTACGCACACGTCACAAAAATACAAATCAGCACATTGTCCATCCAAGCTGAGGTCACCACGCATACATATAGTCCTTCCATCATGATATCCTAGATGTATGGGAATATAGATTATCACTGTCAAATCCTTATATAGTCATCCATATCATATCCCTCGCCTTGTATCTCACTAAACAATATGTGTAAACTCCTTTACCATATTGTTATACCCTGGCGAAAACTCTTTCCCGGGATTAATGCTTGTGTCTATAAGACTTTTTAAGATACAATTTCGAAGCATCTAGATATCTAACTCTTTATGTCAGTTGATGGATCTCATATCTATATACACCAGACTCCATAAGTATGAAACCATACCCATCGATTACACCATAAAAGGTCTGTGACATGCGTAGAACTAAAGTATGTTAGATCACTTACAAGCCCACCATGGCACTTAGGTCAAAAGACTATATATACTACTCAACTTAATAGGATTCTTCATTGACGGCTTACATAGGTCGTTTATCGGAGGCCCTTATGAGTCCGTCTTATATCCAGTCATAATTGGATACCTATATATCAATACGAGCTCTAAGCTCATAGTCAGCTAGGAGCGACCATCTATACCCTATAAGTACAACATATGTTGATCTATATAAAGGTATCCACCGATAGACCTATATCAGTAGAAATGAATAAGGGATAATATTCGAGAACATACTTGTACAACTGATATTTCCTGACACCTGGTTGCAACTCTTACAACTATGCAATTATCAGTGTATTCTTGGGTATATGTCGCATTACAAACAAGGCTTCAACTTGGATCTTTGCTGAGAATTATAGCCAATTAATAATTAGCTATCCTGACATTTAACATTTATATCTCTCAGCGTGGTCAACTATGGGCCTTTATCTAAACTTCTTTATATCAGATCTGAACTCCTTTAGATCATATAATATCTGTAATGTTATATTGCATAATACCAATTAAATTGGCTGTAGAGGTTTAATGGGAATGTACATTTATATAACTAATAAGTATATGTACATTCAAGAATGGCACGTAAGCATAAACCCTAATAGATATGCCAGACCTTCATTTCTTATAGGATGAGTTAGTTGAAAAGATATGTCAGACCTCTATCCCAGTGGGATAAGTCATTTAGGAAGGTGTACCAAATCTCAATCTCTTTAAGATAAGTCTCATAGGAAGTTTATATCCTCTACCCTCTTATCTTCTAGCTCTTCGAGAGATAAAGGGATTTTTCATATTGTTGACCCCATTAAAGGGATACCTAAGTTATTCAACTCTATAGATGCACAAATGACAAAGAGATTTTCAATCGTTCACCTTATGAGGGGGATATCTGAGTTGTTCACTTCTTTAACTCCTAAAGGGAAAGAAGTATTTTCTCATCGTTCACTCTATTATAGGGATATTTTAGTTGTTCAATTCTTTAGGTCCTTAAGAGACAAATGGATTTTCATGTGTTCACCCAAAATGCATCGAAGAGTTTGTTTTAGAATATGTAGCTAAAATTTCTTCTTTTGGGCTTAGATTAATCATCCAAAATATATCGAGATGTTAGTTGGGGATACGACCTAAGAATTTTGTTTTTGGACTTACATCAATCACGTAAAATGCACCGAGGAGTTTATTCTAGGATACGTCCTTGAGATTTTTACTTTTAGGCTTATGTGATCTTAGCCTTCGAGTGAAGGCTTACATGGATAAGCTCATAAGCTGAAAGAGTGCTAATAGGTCGAGAATCACATAAATAAAAGCATGAGTATCATAGGTTGACTATAAGCAGCATCGGACGAGTATGAGTAACATCGACTGAGTATAAATAGTATAGGTCGTGTACTAGCATCATAAGCTAAGTATGAATAGCATTAAACAATTATAAGCAATATCGATTGAGTATATATTGTACAGACTTAATTTGAGCAGCATAAGCTGAGTATGAGCAGCATAGGTGATTAGACTTAATCTTTAAGTGAGGACCTCAATGTTTAAGTGATAGCTTATATGACTTAGTCTCTAAGTGATTGTTCATATAACTTGGTTTCCAAGAGTACTTGTATGACTTAATCTCTAAATAAAAGCTTGTATGACTTGGTCTCCATGTGGGTGCTCCTATGATCTACTCTTTAAGTAAGTGCTCATATGACCCAATTGAGTGCTTAAATGATATGGTCCCTAGTCAGTGCTTATATAACCTAGTCCCCAATTTAGTGCCCATCTGGCATAATCTCTAAGTGAGGGCTTATATGACTCTGTCTAAAAGTGAGTACTCATATGACATGGTTTCAAAGTGATGAACACTTGAAATTGCACATTTAATAAGAGTTTTACATGATTATTTTGTATTACTATTGTATTTAATTTTCATAACTTAAGTATGTTTACAATATTATACCTAATTATCTTTTAATATTTTGTAAAATGGGCATAAATTTCTACCTAAAGATCTAATTGGGGTGATTCTTAATCCTATGAAGAGCTGACTCAATGGGTTAACATATTGTGTTTCACAAAGTATTTTTGCAATTCGAGTGTTTAGATGGTGCAAATGGCCTAGAACGGAACTGATCTGTAGTACAGGCCCAAATTGAATAATTATTAGTATTTGGCCCATAACTATAGAAATACGTATCTAATACGTATGCGATCACTCAATTTGGAAATATAAGAGACTTATCTGCAACTTTTATGTGTTTAGTGACAGCTAATTCTGATCACATCAATTCCAAATTGGATAATCAATTGGGTGCCCTAGTGATAATCAATGCAAATTATTTTGCCACCATTCTTGACTTTCATCATCCAAATGGTTCCCTCCAAATTTGTCTCGATTTATCCATGTTTTTCTATAAATAGGTGGCTTGTTTATGCCTAAATGATGTAATTAGAAAGTTAAAATTTAGTTCAAAATACTTGTCCTTTATATCTATTTCTTTGTAATATTATTTCTCTTGTTTATTATTAAATCATGTTATTTCTTCTTCCATTTCTTTTCTTTTTCTTTAGTTTTATTATGTCCAAATAATTTTTTTTAAGCTAAGGTGAAAGGGTGAAGCTCTTGGCAAGGTAATGAGATATGTTTAATATTTATTAATGAATTTAATGCTTCATTTTTAAGTTATGCAAATTTATATATGATGTATTTATTTTGTTTGTAGAATTAATACCCTTTCTTCTAAAGTGGTGATTCTTGATTTATTATTGACAAACTTAATACTTAGCACAATAAATTCTTGAAACCATTTACAAGATTTGGTGTATATAACCTTTCTTGTAAAGTGGGAGTCTTGATTTATTGTAGACAAATATAAAGATTAGCATAATAAATACTTGAACCCATTTATAAGGTTTGGTGTATAATAATTGAAAGAAATAAATACTAATCAATATATAAATGATGATTAACTTTAATTGTTATATTTTTCGATTGGATCCTCCTTTATGTGAGGATTCCAATTAAGTTATAAAAAGAGTTAAATATATTCTTACTTCTTATGCCAAGAGTGGATCCCCCTAACCTTAACTTTTTATTTGAATTGGTGAATTGAAATAATATCTGCAAACATCTTATATTGCATTAATTATCTTAAAAGTGTTTATAATTTGTAATTTTAATTCTACTTCCCTGTGGATCTACCCCGTTCTCATTGGGTTATTTATTACTTCGACAATCCTGCACTTGGGAATAACTCTTATATTGTAGACGTGTCACAAAGCGAGAGCTCATATGACTTGGTCTTCGAGTGTTCATATAACCTTAATGATGAATTACATAGCTTTATAAAGTCTTATATGGCCTTAAGGATAAGGTTTTTGGCTTTGGACTACTCTTTTCGTTTGGTGGTTGACCTCGATCCTTAGATTTCTAGTAAAGGTTTTTTTGAAAAGTTCAACAAATTTTTCTACCTAACAAACTAGTCTTTTACATCAATAGCAAATACTTGTGTTAGTACTATCAGAGCGGTCATTCCTCGGGGATCACTCTCATCCCGATTTTGTAGAAAGGTTGCTACCTAGCCGCGTACAAAATTCGCCAAGTTATCAGCCACTGTAGGCGTCAACTCTAAAAGGATGATAAGTTGTAATGACCGATAAAATCCCACATTGTCTAGTTAAGGCTTGAGATATAGGTTAAAAGTCCATTGGGCACATTTTCTTCTCAAGCTAGCTTTAGGAGTGAGTTCTACCCTAGGGTTATTAGGTGGAAGAAAGTCATATCATATATTAAATAAAAATTGAGTAGATCTTAGATATATATGGTGGATAGGTAGTATTACTAATAAGCTAGTCTCTTAGGTTAATAGTAAGCGCTTAGCCCATAACAAGTGATGTTAGAGCAAACTCGAACAAGGCATGTCCAAAGAACAATTTCTCACTTCTTTAAAATCAACTAGCTAGTTAATGCTACAGTCAAGCATGAGCTTCTCAGTTTCATGGATGCTTTCTCTAGTTATAATCAGATCCCAATATTTCCTCCGGACCAAAAGAAAACATTTTTATCACTTACCAAAGGATATACTATTACAAAGTAATGTTGTTCAAACTAAAGAATGCTACAGGCACATACCAGAGGTTGGTAATCAAACTTTTTAAAAGTCTGATCTGCAAGAATATGAATGCGTATTGTTGACTTTTTAGTCATAGATATTGTGTTTGGATGATAAAAAATCTCATGTTCATTGTAATATATTAATTTATTAAGCATTGAAAAGTTTAAATACACAAGTGAAGTAAAAAAAGTGCAAGAATAAGCACTCATGGAAACTCAAGAACTTCAAGACTTTAACAAATTTAAAGAGCATATTAGCAATTATTCTGGCACTGCATGATATAGAAGATTTGCACAAAATTGATTACAAAAGAAAGATAATTGTGTCAACGTTTTAAAGAATTTTACAAAAGTGAATTTGGATTTGTTTACGGAAAGTTATGTCCAAATCACTCAAGCATGCTAAAGTTGGACCAAAGTGCAAAGTTTTAAGAGTTTAAAAAAATTAGACTAAAATGTAAACAAATCAAAACTTTAGCGGGATCACTGTAGTGAGGGAACTATAGCAATAGTCAAGTCACTGTATCAACACTGTAGTAACATTTAAGCACTGCAACAATACTATAGCAACAGTCAAGTTACCATATCAATACTATAGTAACGTTAAAGTCACTGTAGCAGTACTGCAGAAACTGCTAATTTTTTGGCTCTTTATAAATACCTCACCTATCTGAAGCTCAAAATAATTTTTGAAAAGCATTATATGTCAATTTGAGAGCTTCTTTGTTCTTACACCTTATATTATCTCATTTGGGAGTTTAAAATCATTTGTATTTATTTTAATTATTGTATTGGGTTTAGGTAAGTGTTTGTAGGAAAGAATTTGAGAGTAGAGTAATTACTCTTTTGTTGTAAGGGCTTCTTAACACATTGAAAGTCAAGTTTTTTTATTCTTGGCGTTGCTTTAAGGTAAGCTAGTGGAATCCTCAAGGCGAGTTGCTTGGGCCGTAGACATAGGCCGTGTGGAGTGCCGAACCACGTAAAATTCAGGTGTCATTCTCTCTTTTCCTTACTCTATTATTTATTACAATTATTTGTTAATAAATTTATTTATGTTTTAATAATTACATAAATTATTTACATTAGTGTATTAATTTTTAAATACCTAATTCAACCCCCTCTTAGGTTGCCTATTTAGAATTTTCATTTGGTATCAGAGCCTCGTTCTCTATAAAAGAACTTAACCATTTTAGAGAGATCTATGGCAACCATTAATGGACCTAGCATATATGAAGGCTAATCCACCACTAAACCTCCTTTCTTTGATGGAACCGACTATAACTATTGGAAAGCTAGAATGAGAATTTATCTTCAATCCATTAATTATGATTTATGGCTAGTTATTGAAAATGGATCTCATATTCCAACTGAAATTGATGGTTAAGGAAAGTCTATCCCAAATTGTCAAAATGAGTAGGTTAATGATGACAAAGAAAAACTTACCCTTAATGCCAAAACATTGAACCAACTTCTTTGTGCCGTCGATAGGAAAGAATGAAATAGAATTTTTGAATACAAATATGCATTTGCAAATTGGCAACATTTAGAAGTTGTTTATGAGGGAACAAACCAAATAAAAGAATCTAAAATTAGTCAACTCATTATAGAATATAAATTGTTCAAAATAGAGTCACACGAAACCATTCATGACATGTACACACATTTCACCACTATCATTAATCAATTAAGTTCTCTTGATAAATGCTACTCTATAAGTGAGCAAGTGAAAAAGATTCTTAGATCATTACCCAAGGAATGAAGAGCTAAAACAACATCCATCAAAGAAGCCAATAACCTCAACACATTATCACTTGATGATCTCATTGGTAAGTGATGGACTACGAAATTAAATTGAAGAATGATGAAAGAGAGGAAGCATCAAAGAAAAGGAACATCGTTTTCAAAACTATAATAAGCAAATAAGATAATGATGATGAAAGTGAAGATGAAAGGGATGGAGAAGATGTTGTAATGTTCGCATGCAAATTTAAACAATTTCTTAAATTCAAAAAGTCGAATAAAAAAAGTTTGGCAAAGAATTAAAGAGGGAAAGTAATAGATATAAAAAGCCAAAAAAGGAGTACATTAGGATATAAAATTCATGAATGTCCTTTTCTCAAGAACAAGAAAGGAAATAAGAATGCTATGAATGTCACATAGGATGATAGTAATGGTGACTCATCAGATGAAAAATGTGAGATATCTAATCTTGCACTCATAGCCATCGGAGACGACGAATTTGATGATCTTGACAAGGTATGTGATCAATCCTCTTTTAATGAATTGCTTGAAGATTCTAAAGTAATAGGTCATAAAAATTTTATCTTGAAGAAAAAAAAATGTCTTATTGAAAAATGAACTTGAAAATCTCAAAAGGGAAAATGATATTATTAAAAGTGAAAATCTCTCTTTAAAAGAAAAGAAAAATTCTTTAAAAAGGGAAAAAGAGAATCTTGAAAAAGAACTTGAAATATCTAAAGCTTTCATCCAAGAGTTAAATAAGAACCCAAAAATCAATTATTTTAAAAAATGAAGCCATTAAAAAGAAAGTCATTAATTTACAAGAAATTATCTTAAAATTTACAAATGGGCAAAAAAAATTTGAAAAATTACTTGGTTCTAAAAAATATGTGTTTGATAAGGGAGGCATAGAATATAAACCATTCCTAAAGCAAAAATCCTTAAAAACCTATTTTGTAAAATCAAGTTTTAAAATAGAACCTAATTCAATTTGTCATTTTTGCAATAAAAATGATCATAAAGTTTATAATTGTCATTTCAAGATATTTGGAGTAAAACAAATTTGGGTTCCGAATAGAACTTTCTCTACTAACATTCAAGGACCCAAAAAGATTTAGATACCTAAAATTTATACTTGAATCTTTTTGTAGGTAACTAAAAGGAAAAAGAATAAGTGGTTTTTAGATAGTGGATGCTTAAAGCATATGACCGGCGATTCATCAAAATTCAAAAGCTTCACCAAAATTAAGAATAACGGATATGTAACATTTGGGGATAATACCAAAGGGAAAATCCTTGGTGTAGGTAATGTTGAAAAAGACTTAACCATACTCATTGAAAATGTATTTCTTGTTGAAAATTTTAAGCATAATTTGCTTAGCATTAGTCAATTGTGTGATAAAGGTTATAAAATTATTTTTGAGCCTACTTATTGTTTTGTAATTAATATTAGTGATAATATGACCTTGTTTATAGGAAATAGACATAATAATGTTTACACCATTGATATTGAGTGTGCATCCTCACATGATAAATATTTCTCCCCATTACATGATGATTCTTGGTTATGACATAAAAGACTAAGACATACAAGTACGCATTTGGTTTCTAAAATTTTCAAAAATGATCTTGTTAGAGGTCTTCCTAAATTATCTTTTGAAAAAGATAAATTTTGTGAAGCATGTCAATTTGGAAAACAAACAAAATCATCTTTTAAAAATAAATATCACATTTCCACAACTTGACCGGTTCAATTGCTTCATATGGACTTATTTGGACAAACTAGAGTTGCTAGCTTAGGTGGCAAGCATTATGCATTTCTGATAGTTGATGATTTCACATTTTCATAACTTGACTGCTTTAAAAACTTTTATAAATTTTTGCAAGAATGTTCAATTTCATGTATTAGGAGCGATCATGGTAGGAAATTTGAAAACCAATCCTTTATAGATGTTTGTAATGATTATGGAATTCAACACCAATTCTTATTACCTAGAACACTTCAATAAAATAGAGTTGTTGAAAGAAAAAATAGGTCTATTCAAGAAATGGCTAGGACCATATTACATGATAATACTTTATCATAATATTTTTGGCCCGAAGTTGCTAACACTGCTTGTTATGTATTAAATAGACTATTGATTAAACTTCATTTGAATAAGACTCTGTATGGCTTTGAAATAATAGAGAACCAAACATGGATATTTTAAAGTATTTGGTTGTAAATATTTTGTCTTGAATACTAAGGATAATATTGGTAAATTTGATTCAAAATCCGATGTTGGAATCTTTCTTGGCTACTCTATGACTAGCAAAGTATATAGATTTTTTAATAAAAGAACCTTAGTCATTGAGGAAGCCATGCATGTTATCTTTGATGAGACTAATAAATCTATTGCTAAGAATGCACAAAAAGATAAAATAGTTGAAATAGAAAATGGTGTACGTAAAGTTCAACTAGAAGAAAGCAAAAACGATGAGCCCAATGACATTACCCTTGAAGAAAAAGAAGAGAATCAAGGGAAGAAAAAGAAGAGAATCAAGGAAAGAAAGAAGAAGTTCAAAATAAATAAGAAGAAAGTGATAATAATGCCTAATCACTCCATAGGCATTGAGGTTTGTATCTTCTCACCCTTTAGATAATATTATTGGTGATCCATCACATGGCATCAAAACTAGATCATCACTTAAGCACATTTGCAATAACATGGAATTCGTATCTCAAATTGAACCTAAGAACTTCCTTGAAGCCAAAAAAGATGAACATTGGATAATGGTAATGGAAGAGGAGTTAAATCAATTTGAGAGAAATCAAGTTTGGACATTAGTACCTAGACCACAATATCAATCTATAATAAGCACTAAATGAATTTTAGAAACAAAATAGATGAATCTGGAATGGTTGTTAGAAATAAAGATTAGTTGCATAAGGGTATAATCAATAAGAGGGAATTGATTTTGATGAAACTTATACACCTGTAGCTAGACTTTAATCCAAGAATCATGTATATAGGTTGTCTAAAGCATTTATGGCTTAAAGCAAGCACCTAAGGCATGGTATGAACATTTAAGCAAATTTCTTATTGAAAATTATTTTTCAATGGGAAAAGATGATAACATATTATTCATTAAGCATAAAGACCATGACATACTTATTGTGCAAATTTATGTTGATGATATCATTTTTGGATCAATTAATGAATCTCTATGTAAGGATTTTTCAACTTCTATGAACAATGAATTTGAGATGAGCATAATGGGAGAACTTAAAGTTTTTCTTGGACTTTAAATCAAGTAAATGAGTAATGGGATTTTCATCAATCAATCCAAATACATCAAAGATCTTCTCAAAAGATTTGAATTGCAAAATAGAACGCGTGTGTCAACTCTAATGAGCTTATCTACCAAGCTCGACAAAAATAAGAAAGGAGAATAAGTGGATATCAAGAAATATCAAGGTATGATCGGCTTTCTTTTATATTTAACTGCTAGTAGACCAGACATTGTGTTTAGTGTATGCTTATGTGCGAGATTCCAATCATGTCCTAAAGTCTCACATCTAGTTGCTGTAAAATAAATTTTTAGATATTTACATGGCACAATAAGCCTAAGGTTATGGTACTTAAAAGGCACTCAATATAACCTCATTGGTTATTCGAATGCCGACTTTGCCAAATGAAAAGTGGATAGAAGAGCACAAATGAGATTTTTCATTTCCTAGGTCATTCACTTATCTCATGGGCTAGTAAGAAACAAAATTCAGTAGCTACATCAACTGCCGAGGCTGAATATATTGCTACTGGTAGTTGTTGTGCTCAAACACTTTGGATGAGATAAACCCTTAGGGGCTTTGATGTTAAAATAGGAAATACTCTTGAACTAAACACATTGAAATAAAGCATCATTTTTTTAGGGATCATGTCAAAAAAGGTAATATTACTTTGCAATTTATACCTACGGATGACCAACTTGCAAATATTTTGACAAAACCTTTAAGTGAAGAAAGGTTCTGTAAAATTAGAGGATAACTTTGTATGATGGAATCTCCATATTATGAACTTTTTGCATAATTAATTGTTTAATTATTCTTTAAAAAAATTATTGTTGACTTCATACATGTTATATTTACATTCTTATTATATTTGAGACAAATTTATTTTTAAATTATTTGATATACATTTGGTTGTCATAAGGGAAGCTATATCTTCTAATCATCTTAAGTATATCCTTACATCTTTGATTTTCTAAGGAGAAAATTTGTCCATATTATATTTAGGGGGAGCATAGCAAGCTGATAACTTGTGAAAGATATTTACACATGTACTTAGAACTCGCGATTAATGACTTGAATTTTTCTTATAAACAAGTTCTTTATGACTCACTTATTAAAAATATTAGATGCATTATTTTGATAAAATAATATATTTTGAAATATTATTTTTAAAAGGGAGAGAAATACTTTTTAAATTGTATTTAACGATAAGGGAATAATTTTTTAGTGCCTTTTATTGATGACAAAAAGGGGATAAATGTATTTTGATAATTTTGATGTATATATTCAATGCTTCTTGTACTAACCTTATTGATTGTTTTTTGAAGCTTTACATACACAAATGGGAGTTATTTTATTTTGAAATTAGTTTATCTAAAAATCTCCACTAAAGTCATCAAAATATATGAGGTATTTGTCATCATCAAAAAAGGGGAGATTGTTGACTTTTTAGTCATACATATTATTTTCTTATGATAACAAATCTCATATTCATTGTAATATATTAATTTATTAAGCATTGAAAGGTTTAAATACACAAGTAAGATAAACAAAGTGCAAGAATAAGCACTCATAAAAACTCAAGAGCTTCAAGACTTCAACAAAATTGAAGGGCATCTTAGAAATTATTATGGTACTAGATGATATAGAAGATTTGCACAAAATTGATTACAAAAGAAATATAGTTGTGTCTGCTTTCTAAGAAATTTTATGGAAGTGAATTTGGAGTTGTTTACAAAAAATTATAGCCAAATCACTCGAGCATGTTGAACTTGGACCAAAGTGAAAAGTTTTGAGAGTTTAAAAAAAATAGACTAAAATGTATGTTGAAGCGGAAGCACACAAATAAGCTAAACAATTCACCCAAGTAATATAATAATGCAGAACAAGTTCTTAAGAAATAAAAAAAGAGAAAGGGATAGAAGAAGAACACACAAAGAATTATGTGGTTCGGCAACTTGCCTACGTTCACGGAGGATCAAGATCACACTCTATCTTATTATTAATCACAAGACAACCACAAAGTATGCCTATTACAAGAAAGATCACAAAGAAAACTCTCTCTTGCCCTCTAGGGATTTTCTCTCACAAAGAACCACTAAGAATTATCACTAAGATTGTTGTTGATCACGAAGATGTGTTTACAAGCTAATTGATAGCCTTTTATATAGGCCTTGGGACCTCTTAGGTTTTCCCTATACGTGTGGGAGTCGTATTAGGGAGTCTTGGAGCAAGTGGGAGATGAAATTAGGAAGTTTCCTAATCTCAGGATACTGTTCCCGCATTCAGCGCTGAGGTGCTGGGATCTCGTTGCTCCAGCGCTGGCGCGCTTCTGCTGAGTACTGCGGCATTGGCTTCCTGGCGCCGCATCACTCAGGTTCTATTCTAGGCGCCGTGGTGCCCACGCCTAGTCGTTACGGCGCTGGCGCCTGGTGCGCCCTTCTTCATTTTTCGCCTCCTTTCGCGTCCATCTTCGATCCGTGTGCACCCTACGCACTTAGCTTGATCCCCAAATTATATTCCAATGATTTTTAATCAATATTCTCACAAATTCCCTCCTTGATTCAAAATCATTCACAAAGTAACTCGATCTCTCATTTTCGCATCTTCTGTCACCCTCACAAAGTAGTGACTCCGGTTAAGTCCTTGCATACGACGAACTTAACCGAGGGCAGTGGCTTAGTCAATATATCAGCATGGTTTTTAGATGACGTTATCTTTGTCAGACTAATTTCACCACTTTGGACAATCTCACAAATGTAATGGAGCCTCACATCTATGTGTTTCGACCTTTCATGGAACACTTGATGCTTGCTTAAGTGTATGGCACTCTGGCTGTCACAATATAGACCGGTGTTCACATCTTTAAGAGCCAATATCTCCGTGCATATGCCTTTTAACCACACGGCCTCCTTTATAGCTTTACCAACAGCAATGTGCTCTGCTTCTGTGGTAGAAAGTGCAACCACATATTGTAGAACTGATCTCCAACACACACTACACCCAAACACTGTGAATACGTAGCCCGTAAACAATCTTCTCTTGTCAAGATCACCTGTATAATCTGAGTCTACGTACCCTCTTACCATTTCATTGCTATCCTCATCCCTCTTATACACTAAACCGTGATTCGATATTCCCTTGAGATATCTCAGAATCCACTTTACTGCAAGCCAGTGATCTTTTATTGGATTCGCCATGTATCTACTCACCACACTCACAGCCTATACTATATTTGGTCTTATGCAAACCATTGCATACATAATGCTCCCTACAGCGCTTGCATACTGTACTTTGCTCATCTACAGTTTCTCATCCTCAGATGTCGGCGATTGTGCTGCTGACAGTCTGAAATACATGGCCAAAGGAGTAGAGACAGCCTTCGCGTTTGACATACCAAACTTCTCCAGAATTTTGACTATATATCGTTGTTGGGACAAGAAGATAACATCTCTTCTTTTCCTCACAATGTCTATACCCAAAATTCTCTTCGCTGCTCCCAAATCCTTCATTTCAAACTCGCAACTTAACTGCTTCTTGAGCTTCTGTATTTCTTCCATATTCTTGCATGCGATCAACATATCATCGACGTATGGAAGCAAATACATCATCCCACAACTTATGTTCTTGAAGTACACGCATCCGTCATACTTGCTCCTACTAAAGCCACAAGCCATCATAAACTCATCAAATCTCCTATACCACTGTTTATGTGATTGCTTTAACCAGTATAATGACTTCTTTAGCAAACAAGCATGATCTTCTTTACCGGACTCCTCGAACCCTTGCGGCTGTACCATGTATATTGTTTCTTCAAGCTCTCAATGTAGAAAAGCTGTCTTTACATCCATCTGCTCCAGATGTAAATCAAGGTTTGCACACATGGCTAATAAAATCCTAATAGATATGTGCGTGACAACTGGAGAGAATATCTCATGAAAATCGACTTCCTCTCTCTAAGTAAAACTTTGTGCTACTAACCTAGCCTTAAATCTCGTAGGCTCAATCTCCAGTATCCCCTCATTCACCTTATACACCTACTTGCACCCGACTAGCTTCTTTTGAGGTCTCTCCACCAACTTTCAGGTATTGTTCTTCCTAAGAGAACAAATTTCTTCTTCCATGGCCTGCTGCCATTTTTTCTTGTTTTCACTCTTCATAGCCTCACCATATGTCTTAGGCTCATCATACTCAAGAGTGTAAGCAGAATTAAAAGCATGAACAACTAAGTCTGCTTGTGCATACTTGACTAGTGGGTTAATCGTTCTCTTTAGCCTGTCTCTAGCAAGCTGGTACTCTTCAAGTTCCAACTCAGGAGTTCTAGTCTTTCTTTGGGTAGACTTGGAGGAACTCGTCGGTGTTCTTGGTTCATCTTCAAGGATCTCCTCGTTGAAGTGTTGATCTGAGGGCATATCAGATCCATGTTCAGGCTCTACTTCAACTTCTATTGACTCGGGTACTGAGTCTTCCTTGGGCACATGTTCTTCTTTCTCATCTTCTTGGAAGGTTTTCATCATCGTCATCTCATCGAATGTTACGTCACGGCTTATGATACTCCTTGGTGGTGTCAAGTCTTTACACTACACCTTGTATCCTTTTACTTATTCGGGATATCCTATGAATACCCCTTTGATAGCTCTAGGTTCCAACTTCCCCTCCTTAACATGTACAAAGGTAGGGCAACCAAATATTCTAAGATGGTCATACTTCGGAGTATTGCTAGACCATTTCTCTTCTGGCGTCTTGAAGTCAATTGTTGAGGAGGGACTTCTGTTAATCAAGTAAGCTGCAGTCACTACAGCTTCTCCCCAGAATGTCTTGGACATCTTCACATTGGTAAGCATGCATCTAACCCTTTCAAGTAGGGTCCTGTTCATCATCTTATCCTCTACAAAGGCCTTTTGGCTATATAACTCCTTTAGGTTTCTCTCGCCTAGGTGTGCCAGTCTAAGATGCCACAACTTGGTTTGCATACTCTCATCATTTACAGAGAATAGTGCAGAACCACTCACGACTTCACCTTTAAGCACATAAACACCTTTGTGCTTTTCTCCTCTCATCACCACCATGGAACCTCTCAAAACTCTTAAAATTCCTCCGTCGATCCTGATGGAACACCCATTCTGGCCTAAAGTCCCTAGTGAGATCAAGTTTCTCTTCAAGTCAGGAACATACCTAACATCTGTCAACTCTCTCACTCGCCCATCATGTAGCCTAAGTTTAACACTACCAATTCCCATCATCTGACATGCAACGTCGTTACCCATTAAGACCTTACCACCACTAATGGGCTGGAAATTTATAAACCAGGACTTGTGCGGGCACATATGAAAAGTACAACTAGAATCAAGAACCCATTGGTCAAAATTCTTACCATCAGTAGCGACGAGTGTCTCTGCGTTGTCATAGCTATCATCATAGGCAAGCGCAGCATCCGCTTTCTTCTTATCCTGTGCTTTCTTCTCAGGATAGTCCTTTATGAAGTGCCGCTCTTTCTTGCAGCAATAGCACTTCCTAGGAGTCCTAGACTTCGACCTTGAGCCTTTTTTCTTCCCATTTCTATATGAGGGCCTTCCTCTTACAGATAGACTTTCTAGATTGCCCTCAGCCTGCTTTTCTAATAACTTTGAGTTTAATGATGATTTCACATCACTCATCATTAAACTTTCTCTGCCGTAGAGTAGCGTATCAACAAAACTCTCATAGCTCTTGGAGAGTGAACTCAGCATGATAATTGCTCTATCTTCATCTTCTATCTTGATGTTGATAGACTCAAGATCAAGGATGATCTTATTGAAGGCGTCTATATGATCTTTTATCGGCGTCCCCTCTAACATGGATAGCTGATACAGCTTCTTCTTTATATGTAGTCTGTTGGCCAATGATTTCCTCATATAGAGAGAGTCAAGCTTCTTCCAAAGATCTATTGTCGTTGTCTCACTTGTTACTTCCCTTAGTACTTCATCGCTCAATGACAGAACGATTGTGCTATGAGCTCTTTTTTGAATGTCCCTTCTTTCTGCTTCTACTCTAGATGACTCTGGCGTCTTCTCTTCATCACTAGATGGAGCTGCAGTCTCCTCTAATGCCGAACCAAGCCTTTGGCTCACCAACAATGCCTTAACCTTCATCTTTCACAGATTGAAGTCATTCGTACCGTTGAATTTCTCTACCTCATACTTGGGTGTGGCCATGTCTGCTTAGAACCAAAGCTTTGATACCAGTTTGTTGAAGCAGAAGCACACAAACAAGCTAAACAATTCACCCAAGCAATATAATAATGCAAAACAAGTTATTAAGAAATTAAAACAATGAGAAAGGGGTAGAAGAAGAACATACAAAGAATTACGTGGTTTGGCAACTTGCCTACGTCCACGACGGATCAAGATCACACTCTATCTTATTATGAATCACAAGGCAAACATAAAGTATGCCTATTACAAGAAAGATCACAAAGAAAACTCTCTCTTGCCCTCTAGGGATTTTCTCTCACAAAGAACCACTAAGAATTATCACTAAGATTGTTGTTGATCACTAAGATGTGTTTACAAGCCACTTAATAGCCTTTATATAAGCCTTGGGACATCCTAGGTTTTCCCTATACGTGTGGGAGTCGTATTAGGGAGTCCTGGAGCAAGTGGGAGACAAAATTAGGAAGTTTCCTAATCTCGGGATACTGTTCCCGCATCCAGCGCTGGGATCTCGTCGCTCCAACACTGGCGCGCTTTTGCTGAGCGTTGCGGCGCTGGCTTCTTGGCGCCACGGCGCTCAGGTTCTGTTTTGGGCGCCGCGGCGCCCACACATGGTTGTCGCATTACTGGCGTCTGGTGCGCCCTTATTTGTTTTTCGCATCCGTCGTCGATCCGTGCGCACCATACGCACTTGGATTGATCCCCAAATCATATTCCAATAATTTTTAATCAATATTTTCACAATGTACACAAATCGAAACTTTGGTGGGATCAGTATAGCAACATTCAAGCACTGTAGCAATACTATAGCAACAATCAAGTTACTATATCAAAACTATAGCAACGTTCAAGTCACTATAGTAGTACTGTAGCAACGGATAATTTTTTGGTTCTTTATAAATACCTCACCTATTTAAAGCTCAAAACAATTTTTAAAAAGCAACATATGTCAATTTGAGAGCCTCTATGTTCTTACATCTTCATATTACCTCATTTGGGAGTTTAAAATCATTTGTATTTATTTTAATTATTGTATTGGGTTTAGTTAAGTGTTTGTGGAAAATACTTTGAAAGTATAGTGATTACTCTTTTGTTATAAAGGTTTCTTGATACCTTAGAAGTCAAGTGTATTGATTCTTGGCCTTGGTTTAAGGAAAGCTAGTAGAATTCTCAAGGCGAGTTGCTTGAGGCGTAGACATAGGCCGTGTGGAGTACCGAACCACGTAAGAATTCGGGTGCCATTCTCTCTTTCCCTTACTCTATTATTTATTGCAATTACTTATTATTAAATTTTTTTATGTTTTAATAATTGCATAAATTATTTACATTAGTGTATTAATTTTTAAATACTCAATTCACCCCCCTCTTGGGTTTCTTATTTAGAATTTTCATGTATGTTGACGACATGATATCCAAGTCTATGAGAGCTGATGACCACGTGCAAGATTAGAGAGAAGACTTTAAAATATTGAGAAAGAACAAGATGAAGTTGAACCGAGAAAAGTGTGCCTTTGGGAGGAAATCAAGAAAATGCTTGGGTTTTATGTTAGTAAGAGGGGAATAGAGGCTAATCCAAACAAAGTCTGAGCTATCCTATAGATGAAATCTCCTAGCACAATTAAGGAGATTTAACGACTTACATAGAGAGTAGTAAGTCTAAATAAATCTATTTTTTGAATTACTGATAAAGCTTCGAGTTTTTCAAAGCAATAAAAAGGAAGGACATGAATCGGTGGACCATTGAATCATGCAAGCCTTTCGGAAAATTAAGGCTTATCTCTATAAGATAGTTCATTTTACTATTCCAACCTAAGATGACGAACTTATGCTCTATTTATGAGTCTCTAACTGAGCAATAAGGTTCGTATTGGTCAAAGAAGATAGAGGAGCTCAGCGACGAGTATGCTATGTCAACAATGCCTTTACTAACTTGAAAGTAGGTATCCTCCTTCTGAGAAATTAGATTTAGCTTTAAAAGTATCAAGATGATACTACGACCCTACTTTCAAACCTACACAAGCATTGTTCTTATATAAACCAGATTTATTTGGTTAGTTAGTCAAGTGGGCAATAGAGCTCAACAAATTTGACATACAGTTCAAGCCCCGTTTAAGGGGCAAGACTTGGCCAATTTCATAGCTGAATGCATATTTGATGATGCCAAAATTAAAAGACCAACCATAATCTTCATATCAACAAACTCTAAATAAAAACATAGCATGATTGTTTACATAAATAAGGCATCAAATCTATAAGGGTATGGGGCAAGAATTATTCTGATTAGCCTAGCCGAATGAGGTTAGTTACTCAATTTGCCTGAGATTTAAATCTTCAAATAAACGAAGCAGAATATGGAGCCCTTCTAGGTGGATTGAGAGTAGCTTAAGCATTAACAGTAAATAAGGTATTAATCATAATTAACTTTAAGTTAATAGTAAACAATGTGAATGGCAACTTTGAAACTGGGGAAGAGAAAATGATGGTATATCTAACTAAAGTAAAATCCTGGATCAACTGCTTTAACGAGATAAAAATGGAGTTGATTGATGCGATATTTCTATATTTAAAATCAAGCGCAAGTGTACACTATTGTAACAAGTAATAAGAGGGTTTATAAAGTCAGATGTCGAACTTACAGGGATAATTTTTATTTTTTACCAAGTACTAAAATTATATCTTTCTTGTAATTATTCAAAACATATCAAATATTAAATTTACAATAAATTTAAGTAAAATAAAAGTGCAGAAAATAAATGACACAACTCAAATAAAATAAGAAAATAGCAATATAGAAAAAGCCTTGGGTTAATTACTATCCTTCAATACGTTTTTTAGAGATTAATCCTTTTAGTATTTATATCCCTCAATTTTTATTATTTGTCAAGACACTAATGTATTTACAAGCATCTCCTAAGGTCATGCAAGTATATCTTAATTTACCAAATACCTATATTCTTATGGTACTTGTAATGAATTAAGATTCATTAAGAATAAGTCTTATTGACCGTACATGCCAATTAGGTATATTCCTATCCCAATTTGAAACTTGCATATGAAATATTGAATGTTATTCTACAATTATGCATTAAATTATCTAGGTCTAAATACAATGATGCATCTTCCTAGTTTGTTAAAGTATTATTAATTCAATCACAATATTAATTAGATATTATGAACCATTAAGAACAAATAATTTGAATAATAGAGAATTGAGTTCAAATAAATATTAAAAAATCAAACAATTAAGCTCACATACTGAGTTCATGTAATAACCTTAGAAAATAAAATTATCTTATGGTAAAAGAAAATTATGGTTAAAAAATAAAACATGATACAACAAAAAGCAAACTAATGTAGACGTCAATTCGCAGTTGGTTAATGCGTCAAAGATTCATCAATAATCTCTTACTTCCTTAAATTCCCCTTGTTTCTCTATATAAAATTACTCTTCTTCAATGTGGCATGGCTCTAAGAGCCTTAAGTTGTATGTTCTTTAAAGTTTGAAATGAGTAGCCTTTATATAGGAATTAATTGAAGTCTTAGAGTTGTAGTTCTTTTAGGTTTAGGAAAATTTGCATTGTTCACAGCTACAATGAACATTGTTCATTGATGGGGGCGAAAGTACAATAGAAAAAGCTCTAAACATGGCATTGTTGAAAGTGTACTATTCATTTGGCTCTATAGTGAGATGTTTTGGGCGTTGGAATTTTTGCTAGGGCAAAAAACTATTCACCGCTTCAGTGATGTACTACAGCAAAATTACTATTCACATAATACTATAGTGCTTACTGTAGCATTATATATTTTTCTTTGTTTTCCTTAGATTTTAATCCTCAATTGCTCTATTGATCCATATACAAAATGATAATAAAACATATAAAAAAACCTTATAATTTTATTAAAATGAGCAATTAATCAAGTTGAGGGAGTGAAAATAATAAATATAATTTATGCTTATCACTAATTCCGAGGAGGAAGAATGACTCTGCAAATGTAATAGTACGAATGGCCTCTGCAAATGTAACAAACATGAGTTTATGATCACTCAGGAATAAGGTTAATCTGTATATGATCATCGGTTGACGTTATTTGAATTCTTAGTTAACAACGGTATTTTACTTAAGAATTCAAGCTACGTTTGGTCCAGTTCTATATAATCATATTATATATAGTGCCTCCACTATAATGTCACTACATTAGTGATCCGAATAAGATCACTATATTTTAAATGTCTGTGTACCGCACTAGTAATATTTAATTAAAGATCTCAAACTTTAATTAATTTATTACGGAATGTTCTGTTTATTATCGATAACTTTAATCCTCTTGTATATAACAATTATATACTAAAGTTATGGTTACATAAATAAACAAAGGATTTTTTTATATTTATGTCATAAAATTATGAACAGTCATCAAGTATAAAATTGTAACTTTATTAATTTCATAAAAATAGTACAAATACATGCTTTTAGGGAATTATCCCTAACAATCTCCCACTTGCCCTAAAGTAGGTGAGACATGTCTCTTGAACCTATGCCCTTCATATGACTCTCAAACAACTTAGTCGGTAATGTCTTGGTGAACGGGTCTCCAAGATTGTTTTTATATGCTATCTTCTTGACTGTTACATCACCTATATGCATAATTTCCTTGATCAAGTGATACTTTCTCTCTATATATTTTGCTCTTTTGTGGCTCATGGGTTCTTTTTCATTATCCACTGCCCTACTGTTGTCACAATAAAGGGTTAATAGTTTATCCATGTTTGAAATAACTTTTAGATTAGTAAAGAACTTCTAAGTCATATTGTTTCTTTAGCTACTTCGCAAGCTAGTATGTATTCAGCCTCCATTGTTGAATTAGCAGTAGTGGATTGTTTTACACTTCTCTAGACTATGACTCCGCTACCAAAAGTAAACACTGACCTAGACATCGACTTTCGACTATCTTTATCTGATTGAAAATCAGAATCAGTATAACTAGTGGGGTTCAAGTCTCCACCTCCAAATATAATTAAGAATATGCTTTACCGCAATCTAGTAAGCCAATTTACGGTTGGATTGATAACAACTGACTATTCCCACTGCATAGCAAATGTCAGGCATCGTGCATAACATAACATACATGAGGCTGCCAACTACTGAGGCATAGGAAACTTGTCTCATATCTTCTTCCTTCTAAGGTGTCTTAGAATATTGCTCTTTAAAAAGAACAATTTCATGTCAAGTCGATAATTGACCTTTCTTGGAATTTTGCATTGAAAATTGCATAAGCACTTTATCAATATATGATGCCTGAGATAATGCCAATAGTTTGTTCTTGCGATCTCGAATAATTTGGATCCCAGAGATATAACTTGCCTCTCCCAAATCCTTCATTTAGAAGTGCTCGGCCAACTACTTCTTTATATTGGATAATGTTTCTACATCATTCCTGATGAGTAGAATGTCATCCATATAAAGTACCAAAAAAATTACCTTTTTATTCTTGATGTACTTGCATATATAAGGATCATCAACATTTTGCTCAAAACCATAAGTTTTAATTGTCTCATCAAATCTTAAGTTCAAAGACCTTTAAGCTTGCTTAAGTCCATAAATAGACTTGAGTAATTTGCAGACTTTCTGCTCCTAGCCTTCTGCCATAAACCTCTTTAGTTACACCATGTAGATGCTCTCTTTAAGATAGCCATTCAAAAAGGCTGTCTTGACGTCTACTTGCCATATCTCCTAATTAAAACATGCAACAGTGGATAAGAGAATACGAATGGATTTGAGTATGGCTACTAGCAAGAAAGTCTCCTCATAGTTGACTCTCTCTTTCTGGGTATAGCCCTTTACCACTAATCTTACTTTGAATGTTTCCACTTTCCCATCCAGACTTCTTTTCTTCTTGAAGATCTATTTACATCCAATGGGCTGGACATCTTCAGGTGGATCTATAAGTTTCTAGACTAAATTGGAGTACATAAGTCATGCCCCAGACCCAGAAGGTCTGACACATGACATAACTTACACTCCTTCAATAATGTGCACACATACAATCTTAATGTTTCTAGTATACTTACTAAATTCTTGTTTACGAGTTGGTCTTATGTTTAAAATATAAACATAAATATTTATTGACAATATTTAAACATTCATTTCAATTTTTCAGAATTATAACAATTGAATTATGACTAGGGCAATAAGTAAATTAGAGATACATAGAGTTTTCTTAGAGATTAACACTCTACTATGTCACCAGTAGCAACTTTGTTATCGGAAGCTCCTAATATATTCATTGCAAATTCTTACTTAAAATCAACCCATAACCACACTTAATAAATAATGCATAAATATTTATTCAATAAGGACAAATCAAATATCTTAACCCACGTGTCTCCAAATGAAACACTCGGCAACCTAGTAACTTAGGAAACCCAATATATATATGCTACACGTGTATTACAATTCCTCCCCCCTTATAAAAATTTTGTCCTCGAAATTCATATACCTCTCTGAAACAAATAAGGATACTGAACTTTCATCTGATCCTCTCGCTCTTATGTAGCCTCTTCCACTGCATGATTCCTCTATAAAACTTTGATAAGCGGTATAGTCTTATTACGTAGTACTTGCTGGCGATAGTCCACTATCTAAACAGGTTCCTCATCATAAGTCAAGTCTATCATCAACTGAACTGGCTGAGTATCTAGAATATGAGAAGGGTCAGGTATATACTTTCGCAACATAGAAACATGAAACACATCATGAATGCATGACAACTCAAGTGGTAATGCTAAGTGGTACGTAACCACACCAACTCTTTCTAGAATCTTATATGGCTCAATATATCTAGGACTTAGTTTTTCTTGTTTCCCAAAACGAAGCACACCCTTCCATGGTGAGACTCGTAAGAAGACTTTGTCTCCTACTGCAAACTCAAGCTGTCTACAGCGTTTATCTGCATAACTCTTCTGTCTGTCTTGAGCTGCCTTGAGTCTGTCTCTGATAATACTGATCTTCTCACTAGTAGCTTGAATAATCTCTGGATCCAACAATTTTCTTTCTCCAACCTCATCCGAGCAAATCAGAATTCTGCACTTTCTTCCGTATAACGCCTTATACGGCGCCATCTGAATGCTAGACTGATAACTATTATTATATGAATACTCCATCAATGGTAAATAATCATCCCAATTACCCTTAAGCTGCAACATACAAGCTCTGAGCATATCCTTGAATATCTGTATAGTTATCTCTGACTGCCCATCTGTCTGAGGATGAAAAGCTGTACTAAAGTTTAACTTAGTGCCTAAGGCTTTCTGTAAGCTATGCCAGAATCTAGAAGTGAATTGAGGGTCTCTATCTGATACGATGGACACTGGAGTCCTATGTAACCGTACAATCTCATTCACATACAAATGAGCTAGCCTATCTAATGAGTATGAAATCTTATAAGGCAGGAAATGAGCAGACTTTGTAAGTCGATCAACAATCACCCAAATATTATCATGACCCCTTCGCGTACGAGGAAGCCAAATAACAAAGTCCATGGTGGTATGTTCCCACTTCCATTCAGGAACTAGAAGTGGTTGAGATAATCCTGCTGGCCTCTGATGTTCTGCCTTAACCTGCTGACAAATCAGCCAGTGAGATACAAACTTTGCAATCTCTCTTTTCATACTTTGCCACCAGTAATGTTCTCTCAAAGTACGATACATTTTAGTGTTGCCAGGATGCATAGCATAAGCGGAGCTGTGAGCTTCTTTTAAATTTTCTTCCTTAACTCTGAGTTATTCGGAACACAATGTCTGTTACCCATAACTAATGTCCCATCAGCTTTCAATGTTAAATTAGTTCACATTCCATTCTTTACTTATTGCTTAATTTTAACTAAATTAGGATCCTGATCTTGAATCTCTCGAATCTGATCAATCAACATAGGCCTAACTTGAAAATGTGCTAGAAGGACTCCAGACTTGTCTACAGATAATTCAACCCCCATAGATCTTAATTCAACTAACAATGGAAGATAAGTCACTCTCAAATAAGCAATAGAGCTAGAAGACTTCCTACTGAGTGCATCTGCTACCACATTCGCCTTACCTGGATAATAATCAATCGTACAGTCACAATATTTTATTAGCTCTAACCTTCCCCGTTGTCTCAAATTCAGATCTTTCTGTATGAACAAATCTTTCAAACTTTTGTGATCAGTGAAGATTTAACATGTAACACCATATAGATAATGTCTTCAAATCTTCAAGGAAAATACTATTGCTGTCAATTCTAAATCATGGGTTGGATAATTCAACTCATGCTTCTTAAGCTGTCTAGAAGCATAAGCTATCACCTTACCATACTGCATCAATACATAACCTAATCTCTGTCTAGAAGCATCACTGTAAATTATAAATCATTCGGTGCCAGATGGAAGAGTAAGAGCAGAAGTTGAAGTCAATCTCTTTTTAAGCTCTTGGAAACTATGTTCACATTCATCAGTCCACATAAATTTTTCATTTTTTCTGGTCAACTTTGTAAGCAGTGCAGCAATCTTAGAGAAGTCTTTAACAAATCTCTGATAATAACCCGCTAGACCTAGAACTAACATTTGCTGAACTTAGCATATAGCTGTTTATTCCTCAAAATCTCTAACACTATCTTCAAATGCTCTATATACTCCTCTGTACTCCGTGAATACACAAGAATATCATCAATAAAAACTATAACAAATCTATCAAGATAGGGACGAAATACCCTATTCATAAGGTCCATGAATGCAGCTGGAGCATTAATCAACCTAAATGGCATTACTAAAAACTCATAATGCCCATATCGAGCTCCAAAGGTAGTCTTAACCACATCAATATCTCTGATCTTTAACTGATGATACCCTGATCGTAGATCGATCTTTGAGAAAACCTTTACACCTTGTAACTGATCAAATAAATCATCAATATGAGGAAGGGGGTACTTGTTGCGTATAGTGACTTTATTTAACTCCCGATAATCAATACATAGCCTTAAAGTTCCATCCTTCTTTTTAACAAACAATACCGGTGCTCCTCATAGTGATACACTAGATTTGATGAAACCCTTATCTATCAATTCTTGTAATTGAGTCTTCAATTCTTTTAACTATGAGGGGGCCATTCTGTATGGTGCTTTGGAGATAGAAGTGGTGTCTAGAACTAAATCAATACCAAAATCAATCTCTCTATCTAGTGGTAAGCCTGCAAGATCTTCAGGAAATACATCTGGAAAATCTCTGACCACCGAAATATCTTTTAATTTAGCCCTATTAACTCTAGTATCAATAACATGTGCCAAATAAGCTGGACATTGTTTTCTGAGCAACCGTTCAGCCGTCATAGCAGATATAACACAGGATGGAAGAACTCGTCGCTCTCTACAAAAATAATATCAGGCTTTTCATGTCTTTTGAATATAACCTCTTTTCAAAAATAGTCCATAGTAGCATGGTGATTAGCTAATCAGTTCATCACAAGTATTGCATCAAAATCATGTATAGCAAGAGGAATTAAATCTGTTACCATCTCACTACTACCCACTTTGATAACACAACCCCGAAATACATTCTCAGCCAATAATGAATCTCCAACCGGTGTGACTACCACCAAGCTACAATCTAGGGGTTTTAACACTCTATCCGCATGCACAACAAAGATACTGGAAATAAAACAATGCGTAGAGCCCAGATCAATTCAAATATGGGCCTCTCAGCCAAACATAGTCAGCATACCTGTAACAACATCTGGGGTAGCCTGTGCCTCTTAATGAGTCAAAGCAAATACACGTGCCTGGCTATGAGGTCGACCTGGCTGACCCCTATGTGGATCTCTACTAGCTCTTAACTGTCCCTCATGACTCCTCCCCCAAATGAAACACTGAGGGTACCTTCTCATGCTAGCACTACTAATTAATTGGCTACCACCTTGGGGCCTCTGACTCCCTATGTTGTTTTCAACAGATGGAGGCACAAAAATCTGACTAGAACTCTGTCTCTGTCCTCCTGATAGCATAGCGCTCTGACCATACCGTTTTCTACCAAAATACCCTATGTGGGATGTGTCTCCTCCAGGTGCTCTACTGCTACTTAATCCACCAACTGATCAACTATGGGCTGGTTTTTGCTTGAATGACTGGGCTCTGGGTACCTTTACTAGGCTTCTCTCAACTCTCATTGCAGCCCCTACCAACTCACTGAAATCACTGTGCCCTATAGCTGTAATTGTTGTCCTGATATTGCCTCTAAGGCCCTGTTTAAATCTCTTACATTTATCCCTCTCATTCTGTATTGTATAAGAAGCGAACCTCGACAACTCTATAAAACGGTTCTCGTACTCATCCACTGTTATCAATCCCTGTTCTAGCTCAAAGAACTTACTAGCCTGGATATCTTGGTAAACTATAAGAAAGAATTTAACATTAAATTCTTTACGAAAATCAGCCCAACTAATCACCCATCCATATCTACGTGATACTGATCTCCACCAGTAGTATGCCCCACCCTCAAGTAAAAATGTAGCAAAGGAAATCCTCTCATCATCAGTACATCTCATAACATCAAATATCCGTTCTACTCTAGTCAACCATGACTCTGCATCAGCTGGCTCTGTAGTGCCTGAAAAATTCTTTGCCCCCAAACTACGAACACACTCTATTGTGTTCTCTCACTTGGGTAGTCCCTGTGTTTGTCTCTCTACTGCAACTGTAACTAACTGAGCCAGTGTATCTATGGATTGCCCTAAGGCATGTCTATCAGGCTGTCCCTGTGTAGGCTGTATCACAGGTTGTGGCACTGGCTGAGGGTGTATCTCTTCTATAATAGGATTAAGCTGAGTTTGAGGTATGGGTACAAGGGGAACTGACTCAGCTACTTCCTCTCTAATAGATTCCTCTCTTCTATCTGATACTAAGGGAGCTCCCAGTTCAACCACAAGTTTCGTGCGAGGTCAGCCATGTGGACACATGATGAATATCTATAAAATGCAACAATTCATTAATGACATCCCTAATATGCATGTATCATGTACTAGTCTACAGAATCTAAAAACATACTTTGATACCAAACTGACAGGACCCGTCCCGAGCTCTACTCGAGAATCGAGGCAGGTCCTGCTATAACATGTGACTAACATACTCTTTACTCATACATATGATACAATGAGGCTACCTGCCTCAACAAAAAGTGTACACATGTACTTTGTTGAAGCGGAAGCACACAAACAAGCAAAACAATTCACCTAAGCAATATAATAATACAGAATAAGTTATTAAGAAATAAAGAGAGAAAGGGGTAAAAGAAGAACACACAAAGAATTACGTGATTCGGCAACTTGCCTACGTCCACAGCGGATCAAGATCACACTCTTCTCTTATTATGAATCACAAGGCAACCACATAGTATGCCTATTACAAGAAAGGTCACAAAGAAAACTCTATCTTGCACTCTAGGGATTTTCTTTCACAAAGAACCACAAATATTATCACTAAGATTGTTGTTGATCACCAAGATCTTACTTGATCACAACGATCACTCTTGATCACAAAGATGTGTTTATAAGCCAATTGATAGCCTTTATATAGGTCTTGGGATGTCCTAAGCTTTCCCTATACGTGTGGGAGTCGTATTAGGGAGTCCTGAAGCAAGTGGGAGATGAAATTAAGAAGTTTCCTAATTTCGGGATATTGTTCCCATCACCCGCGCTGTTGCGTTGGGATCTCATCACTCAAGCGCTGGTGCACTTTCTGCTAAGCGCTGCGACGCTGGCTTCTTAGCGCAGCAGCGCTCAGGTTCTGTTCTCGGCACCGTGGCGCCCACGCCTGGTCGTCGCGGCACTGGCGCCTGATGTGCCCTTCTTTATTTTTTGCCTCCTTTCGCGTCCGTCTTCGATCCGTACGCACCCTACGCACTTTGGCTTGATGCCCAAATTATATTTCGATGATTTTTAATCAATATTCTCACAAATCCCTTCCTTGATTCAAAATCATTCACAAAGTAACTCGATCTCTCATTTCCGCATCTTCGGTCACCCTCACAAAGTAGTGACTCCGGTTAAGTCCTTGCATAGGACGAACTTAACCGAGGGTAGTGGCTTAGTCAATATATCAGCAGGGTTTTTAGATAACGCTATCTTTGTCAGACTAACTTCACCACTTTGGATAATCTCACGAATGTAATGGAGCCTCACATCAATGTGTTTCGGCCTCTCGTGGAACACTTGATGCTTGCTTAGGTGTATGGCACTCTGGCTGTCACAATATACATAGATGTTCACATCTTTACGAGCCAATATCTTCGCGCATATGCCTTTTAACCACACGGCCTCTTTTATAGCTTCACCAACAGCTATGTACTCTGCCTCTGTGGTAGAAAGTGCAACCACATGTTGTAGAACTGATCTCCAACATACACTACACCCAAACACTGTGAATACATCTCCCGTCAACGATCTTCTCATGTCAAGATCACCTGCATAATCTGAGTCTACATACTCTCTTACCATTTCATTTCTGTCCTCATCCCTCTTATACACTAGCCCGTGATTTGACGTTCCATTGAGATATCTCAGAATTCCACTTTACTGCAAACCAGTGATCTTTACCTGGATTCGCCATGTATATACTCACCACACTCACAGCCTTTCCTATGTCTGGTCTTGTGCAAACTATTGCATACATGATGCTCCCCACAGCGCTAGTATACAGTACTTTGCTCATCTGCAGTTTCTCTCCCTCACAATGTCCATACCAAAAATTCTCTTCGCTGCTCCCAAATCCTTCATTTCAAACTCGCCACTTAACTACTTATTGAGCTTCTGTATTTCTTCCATATTCTTGCATACGATCAACATATCATCAACGTATAGAAGCAAATACATCATCCCACAACTTATGTTCTTGAAGTACACGCATCCGTAATACTTGCTCCTACTAAAGCTATAAGCCATCATAAACTCATCAAATCTCCTATACCACTGTCTAGGTGATTGCTTTAACCCGTATAATGACGTCTTTAGCAAACAAGCATGATCTTATTTGTCGGGCTCCTCGAACCCTTGCGGCTGTGCCATGTATATTGTTTCTTCAAGCTCTCCATGTAGAAAAGCTGTCTTTACATCCATCTGCTCTAGATGTAAATCAAGGTTTGCACACATGGCTAACAAAATCCTAATAAATGTGTGCTTGACAACTGGAGAAAATATCTCATGAAAATCGACTCCCTCTATCTGAGTAAAATCTTGTGCTACCAACCTAGCCTTAAATCTCGTAGGCTCAATCCCCGGTATCCCCTCCTTCACCTTATACACCCACTTTCACCCGACTAGCGTCTTTTGAGATCTCTCCACCAACATCCAGGTATTGTTCTTCCTAAGAGAACAAATTTCTTCTTCCATGGCCTGCTGCCATTCTTTCTTGTTTTCACTCTTCATAACTTCACCATATGTCCTAGGCTCATCATACTCAAGAGTGTAAGCAGAATTAAAACCATGAGCAACTAAGTCTGCTTGTGCATACTTGACTGGTGGGTTAATCATTCTCCTTAGCCTGTCTCTAGTAAGCTGGTACTCTTCAAGTTCCAACTCAGGAGTTCTAGTCTTCTTTTGGGTAGACTTGGAGGAACTCGCCGATGTTTTTGGTTCATCTTCAAGGATCTCCTCGTTGAAGTGTTGATCTGGGGGCATATCAGATCCATGTTCATGCTCTATTTCAACTTCTATTGACTCGGGTGCTGAGTCTTCCTTGGGTACATGTTCTTCTTTCTCATATTCTTGGGAGGTTTTCAGCATTGTCATCTCATCGAATGTCACATCACGGTTTATGATACTCATTGGTGGTGTCAAGTCTTTACACCACACTTTGTATCGTTTTACTCCTTCGGGATATCCTATGAATACCCCTTTGATAGCTCTAGGTTCCAACTTCCCCTCCTTAACATGTACAAAGACAGAGCAACCAAATATTCTAAGATGGTCATACTTCAGAGGATTGCCAGACCATTTCTCTTCTGACATCTTAAAGTCAATTGCTGAGGAGGGACTTCTATTAATCAAGTAAGCAGCAGTCAATACAGCTTCTCCCCAGAATGTCTTGGACATCTTTGCATTGGTAAGCATGCATCTAACCCTTTCAAGTAGGGTCCTGTTCATCCACTCAGCTACCCTATTCTACTATGGTGTTGATCTTAATGTTCTATGCCTTGTAATCCCATGCTTGGCACAAAATCCATCAAACTCTCTGTTGCAAAACTCGAGGCCGTTGTCAGTCCTAAGCCTCTTTACCTTTTTTTCAGTCTGATTTTCAACAAGAACCTTCAAAGTCTTCAACACATAAACCCACAGCTTCCTCGAATAGTCATCAATCAAGTTGAGAAAATACCTGGCACCTCCATGAGTAGCTGTCTGAGCTGGTCCCCAAAGATCCGAGTGTATGTAGTCAAGAGTCCCCTTAGTCTTGTGCTCGCCGGTACTGAACCTTACTCTATGTGCTTTCCCTAGCACACAATGCTCACAAAACTCTAAGGGCTGGGACTTATCCTCTCCAAACGCCTTTTGGCTATATAACTCTTTTAGGTTTCTCTCGCCTAGGTGTGCCAGTCTAAAATGCCACAACTTGGTTTGCATACTCTCATCATCTACAGAGAATAGTGCAGAACCGCTCACGACTTCACCCTTAAGCATAGAAACACCTTTGTGCTTCTCTCCTCTCATCACCTCTATGGAACCTCTCAAAACTCTTAAAATCCCTCCGTCGATCTTGATGGAACACCCATTCTGGTCTAAAGTCCCTAGTGAGATCAAGTTTCTCTTCAAGTCAGGAACATACCTAACATCTGTCAACTCTCTCACTCGCCCATCATGCAGCCTAAACTTAACACTACAATTTCCCATAATCTGACACGCAACGTCATTACCCATTAACACCTTAGCACCACTAATGGGCTGGAAATTTGTAAACCAAGACTTGTGGAGGCACATGTGAAAAGTACAACCAGAATCTAAAACTCATTATTCAGAGTTCATACCATCAGTAGCGACGAGTGTCTCTGCGCTGTCATATCTATCATCATAGGTAAGTGCAGCATCCGCTTTCTTCTTATCTTGTGCTTTCTTCTCAGGACAGTCCTTTATGAAGTGCACTCTTTCTTACAGCAATAGTACTTCCTAGGAGTCCTAGACTTCGACCTTGAGCCTTTTTTCTTCCCATCTCTATATGAGGGCCTTCCTCTTGTAGATAGACTTTCTGCATTGCCCTCAGTCTACTTTCTTAATAATTTTGTGTTTAATGATGATTTCACATCACTCATTGTTAAACTCTCTCTGCCGTAGAGTAGCGTATCAACAAAACTCTCATAGCTCTTGGGGAGTGAACTCAGCAGGATAATTGATCTATCTTCATCTTCTATATTGATGTTGATAGACTCAAGATCAAGGATGATCTTATTGAAGGCGTCTATATGATCTTTCATCGGCGTCCCCTCTAACATGAACAGCTAATACAACTTCTTCTTTATATATAATCTATTGGCCAACGATTTTCTCATATAAAGAGAGTCAAGCTTCTTCCAAAGATCTATTGTTGTCGTCTCACCTGCTACTTTCCTTAGTACTTCATCGCTCAATGACAGAACAATTGTGCTATGAGCTCTTTCTTGAATGTCCCTTCTTTCTGCTTCTACGTTAGATGACTCTGGCATCTTCTCTTCATCACTAGATGGAGCTGCAGTCTCCTCTAATGTCAAACCAAGCCTTTGGCTCACCAATAACGCCCTAACCTTCATCTTCCACAGATTGAAGTCATTCGTACCGTTGAATTTCTCTACCTCATACTTGGGTGTGGCCATGTCTGCTTTGAACCAAAGCTCTGATACCAGTTTGTTGAACCAGAAGCACACAAACAAGAAAAATAATTCACCCAGGCAATATAATAATGCAGAACAAGTTATTAAGAAATAAAGAGAGAAAGGGGTAGAAGAAGAACACACAAAGAATTACGTGGTTCTGTAAGTTGCCCACGTCTACGGCGGATCAAGATCACACTCTTCTCTTATTATGAATCACAAGGCAACCATAAAGTATGCCTATTACGAGAAAGATCACAAAGAAAACTCTTTCTTGCACTCTAGGAATTTTCTCTCACAAAGATTATCACTAAGATTGTTGTTGATCACCAAGAGCTTACTTGATCATAAAGATCACAAAGATGTGTTTATAAGCCAATTGATAGCCTTTATATAGGCATTGGGACGTCCTAGGTTTTCCCTATACATGTGGGAGTCGTATTAAGGAGTCCTGAAGCAAGTGGGAGATGAAATTAGGAAGTTTCTTAATTTCGGGATACTGTTCCCATCACCAGCGCTGCGGCGCTGGGATCTCGTCGCTCAAGCGCTGGCGCGCTTTCTGCTGAGCACTGCGGCGCTGGCTTCCTAGTGCTGCGGCACTCAGGTTCTGTTCTCGGTGCCGCAAAGCCCATGCCTAGTCACTGCAGCGCTGGCGCCTGATGCACCCTTATTCGTTTTTCACCTCCTTTCGCATCCGTCTTCAATCCGTGCGCACCCTACGCACTTAGCTTGATCCCCAAATCATATTCCGATGATTTTTAATCAATATTCTCACATACTTCAATATACAAAAACATATACAAATACACAAACTGAGACACTTATGCAACTATGCGTGTCGCAGGCCAACCTCAAAATGTGATGATTGTATCACATTACACGAATTCTTGTGACAACCTAGGAAAAATAGACAAAATGTAGAAAATTGGTGAGCTTGTGGCTCGGTGAATGGACATAAGCTAAAAATATCATATACTTTATATGTATTGTACACGTATAAATTTGTATGATAAAATAATCAAGAAACTGTATACTGAGTAGTCAATAAATTTGTACTGAAAGTATGAGCTGTCAGAAAATCTGTGCTAAAATCAAAATCATGACATAATACTGGGATCTGAAAATCTAAAAGTGCAAATTATCATAAAATCTATTATCAAACTGAATATATGTAACATAGCTCTTGAAATATGTACTACATATATACTGAAAACCACACCAAACTTGTACCCAGGGAAAATCTGGTCTAACCTGACGGAGTAACTTACGCACAGGCAGAGCGGGGGATCTAAACTGGTCTAACCCGACAGAATGTTGCATCGCGCGGGTAGAGTAAACTAAACTGGTCTAACGCATGCGCAGAACAACTACACTAAAGGGGAGGGTACGCATATAGTGGTTCAAAAACTACTACAATATAATATCATGACCATAATTATTCTGAAATAATTATTTATGTACTAAACATAATTATAAACTGTACTATAATAAATTCTAAAATATTTCTGAATATACTAAATAGTATAAATATTTTTCTGTTTAAAATGAATCATGGCTAAATCTGATAACGTGTAATTAAATCATAATTGGTTGTATTAAAAACATATAAAATATATATAGTTATCCACTCACCATGTGCGCTAATCCTGAGCTGGGTTTGGATTCTGAGATTTACCCGCTATCGGCACACCTCCTATATCATAGAATGTAAAAATACATCATTAGTACTGATATTTATTATAAATATTAAAAAATAAATATTCTAATATCGCAAAACTATTACCTGCTAAATCACTGGATATAAATTTAACTACCCAAACTAATTTTCTAAATTTTCCTATTTTCTTTTCTTTTCTCCGTTTTTTTCTTTTTCTTTTTCTTTCTCTTTTTCCTTCTCTTCCTTCTCAGTTTCTTCCTTTCCCTTTCTTTTTCTTTCTTTTCTTTTTCTTCTTTCTTTTCTTTCTTTCTTTCTCTGCTTCATTTCTTTTTCTGTTTCGGTTCTTTATTCTTAAATGAAGAAAGCAAACAAATATATATATAAAACGCCACCGCTTTCTTATTTCCTTTTTATTTTTCTTTTATTTTTTTTTTGTTGCCACTAACCAATATATGTGTGCTACACGTGTATTACAACAATCTTACTGTAGAATTTGTAGTTTAATATATAATCATTCTCAAGAAAAGTGGCATTTGTCGATACAATCACTTTCTTTTCTTGAGGACTATAAAAAAAATCTCCTCTTGTGCCTTTAAGGTAGCTTACAAATAGATAAACTTATGTTCGCGATTCTAACTTTCCAGTTTTTTCTTTCAGCACATGTGCCGGATACCCCCATATGCAAAAATGACGTAAACTAGGTTTATTACCATTCCACATCTCTAAGGGTGTACTTTGGATAGATTTAAAAGGTACTACATTCAAAATGTAGACCGCAGTCTATAGTGCATAGCCCCAAAATGAGGACGGCAGTGAAGAGTAGCTCATCATAGACCTAACCATATCTAGCAAGGTTCTGTTTCTCCTTTCTGCAACACTATTTTGCTGTGGTGTTCCAGGTGCTGTGAGGTGGGATAAAATTCTATGCTCCAATAGGTAATCCTTGAACTCTATGTCAAGATAGTCACCACCTTAATTGGATCGAAGGGTCTTAAGTATTTTACCTAATTGCTTTTCAGCTTCTGCTAAGAATTTTTTGAACTTTCTAAAAGTATCAAATTTACTTTGCATTAGGTAAACATAACTATATCTTGAATAGTTATTAATAAATGAGACGAAGTATTCATAACCACATCTTATTTGTACATTTAATGGACCGCAAACGTCAGTATGTACAAGTTGAAGTGGTTCCTTGGCTCTTTCACCCTCAGCTAAAAAGGGTCTCTTAGTTATTTTAACCTCTAGACAGAACTCACATACAGGAAGAGTGTCAACGTTTAGCTCTCTTAAAGAACCATCCTTTACTAACCTATTAATCATATCCAGATTAATATGACCTAACCTAAGATGCCAAAGATACTTGTCATCATTAGGGGCAACCTTTTGCCTTTTAGTAGATTTAGGATATTCTACTCTTAAATAGTTCAGAATTAAGCAGTGAAGGCTCATTGGGCCTTTAAACATAAAGTCCATTTTTCAATTTTGCATGACAAATATCTAACCCATTTCTACCAATAATAATCTCATTATTATAAAGAGAAATATAAAATAATTGTTCATGCAACTTAGAAACATACATCAAATTCTTTCTGAATCCAAGAATAAAATAAACATGATTTAAAATTAAAAAATTGTTCCCAAAATTCAATCGAGCCACTCCCACTACTAAGACTAAAATGACTGCCCCATTGCCAACTCGCATAGTAAAGTCCCCATCAACGAGCTCCTTAAAATAACTATGCATCTGCAAGAAAGAATAAACTTGATTAATGGCTCCTGAATCAATTCTCCAAAGATAAAGTTCATCCTCCACTAAACAGGCTTCTAAAACTAGTAAATTATATTTATCTTTGTTCTTTTCCTTTAACTCGGAGATACTTTTTACAGTTCCTCTTCTAATGCCCCTCAACTCAGCAATGAAAACACTTTTCTTTCTTTGCTTTGAAGTCCTTCTTCTTGCTCTTACTGCGGTTAAAAGCTTTCTTGGCTTTTCCTCTATAACCTAAACTACCACTAATGTTCTTCTTCTTTTTATTTTGCTTAAAGAAATATTGCTTAGCTTCAGCAAAATTTGCCTCAGACTCTTTGGGCTTATCTGATATAGCCTCAAAATTTTACAGTCTATTAAGTAGCTAAGTCATATTATATAAGAGCTTATTTATAATATAATATATTTTGAACTGCAAAAACGTTGGAGTAAGAGACTCTAAAATGATGCTGACTTAAGTCTTATCATCTATAGTGGCTCTATGGATCTCTGTCTGATGCATTAAATTGATCATGTTCAAAACATGATCATGCACCGAAACTCCTTTTTTATTTTAACATTCATATAACTATAATTAGCTTTATAGCGGCTTTGTTCCAACTGCTGGCTAAACATCGCTTGGAGAGAATCTCATATCTCATGTGCAATCTCCAAGGGCTTATGCTTCATTCTAAGCACATCGCTCATGCTAGCAAGCATATAGCAGCAGGCCTTATTATTGGCCTATATCCATTTCTCATACTGCTCCTTACGATGAACATTGGCTGAAGGTTCTGGAAGACACTCCTTCATACGAACGAACTTTTGATCCTCACAGATCAGCACAATATTCATATTGCTTTTCAATTTTACAAAGTTATCACAAGTCAATTTTTCATTTGCTAAGAGGGCTATGATATTGTTGTTCCAAACATAATGCTAAAATAAATAAAGCACTTTTAAGAATACTTGAATAAATATCATAATGACTTTTGGAATAGTAAACATGATGTATAAGTGTATTTATTTAAACATATAAATATATATTAATCCACGATAGTTCAATTTAACAATTAATGTGCTGCCGTAGGGTAAGTCACCTTAAATTAAAATTAAAATTGAGACTATCTCAAATTAATAAAAAAATTTTAAAATATCTCATATTTACATTTACCTATTAACTATCATTTATTTTGATCAAGATATGATTAATCTCTTAGTTATATCTTTTCGAGTGTAACCTATTATTTTAGATCAAAATTACTTAACTCAAGAAATGCAGCCGTAAGGTCGGTCAATTATGAAATACATAACTTAATCGTATCTCTAGAAAGTCAACCTTATTATTGAAATAAGCGAACACCCTCCGTAGGAGGACGAAATCAAAGCGTCACAAGGCGCCACTTATATCTCACGATGTTGTACTAATAATGGAGACCAGTGGGATCATTGTCATGTACCTTTTCCCACTCACTATAACTATGTGTTTTTATAATTTATAAAACGTCTTATGTTTTATAACATCAGTAAATTATTATATCTCGTATAATAAATTACTAAGTATAGTTAATTAATCATAATAAAGTTCAATCTTATTAGGCCTAGGTTTATTAGTGTAACTATTCCTATTAAATAGGCCTAACAATTTAAGTGAACCTAGTTTTTCAGTTATTGGATTAATTATTTATTTTTATAAATAATAAAAGTAATAATTTTATTAATAATTTTTTAAGTAATCCTAAATCAAAATATTTAATTTAGGTTACCTAGAATAATGTGAAATTACCAATTTAACTATTAAATCTAATTTCACATTTTTGATTAATTATGCAGGTTATAAACATGCTAATTAATTCTCTAATTTAATCTTATTGATTATAATATGCCATAAAAAAATATTTAAAATTTAATTATAGCATGTATGCATGTCATATTATAATAATATGAATGAATACAAATGTATAACATATAATTATGCATGATCATATTATAATTTATCACATAAATAAATAACATAAATTAATATTTAATATAACTTTGGTCAAGTCCTCTAAGATTTTAAATTACAACCCATAAAATAAAAATAAATAAATTACATAAAAAAATACAAGCACGCAAATCCAATTGCACATGATATTTTAAATCCATAACAAGCCCAATCCATTTTTTTTGTAATTTTATACGCTTAGGTTTAAAAATTTTTCTTAAGCCCATTATATATTTTACAAAATAATCCGACTCTTAGATATTTTTTTGAAAAAAAAATATATCCAATTAAAACTCACGCATCAAATGAATTAAATTTTATTTTATTTTAATTTTTTTAATCTAAAATTAAGAGCCTTTATTTACCCTAGCACCTAAGGCAGCAACATGTAAATTGTTACCCCTGTGCCAGCCACCGCCGACAATGGCCTAAGGCCACTTTGCAACACATGGCCATAATTGGCGAAGCTGTCAACAATTGGCACCTACCTGGCCAAAAGCAATTATTTTTATATTCATACAAAAAATTCAATGAATACAATTGCTTTGATTTACTTTTCCAGTGCTATTTCTTGGATATGCTTTACCCATTGCCTCTTCGTTTTTCCTCTTTTTTTTTTTTATTTAATTCCGTTTTTCCTTTTTTCTTCCAACAACAATGAAAAAGCAATTTGGTAGTGTGCTTTCTTCGTCCATTTCTTATTTCAGCGGTCAGAAAAAAAAAATTTAAGTATTACAAAAAAACTTATATCCCATTGTGAGTTTACACAATTTTAATTTAATTAAAATAAAAATATGCAATTAATTATAACAGACCATATAATTAACAATAAAAAAAGTTATATATAAAATAATCATTCATCACATGAATAATATAAAAGTACCCACTCAACTATGCATACCTAAAAAATATAAAATAAATCATAACATCAAATATCATATATTTAAGAAATCATCATTTTGATACCAGTTGAGAGATATTTATTATTATGACATTCACAACACAGCGAAATAGAAAAAAAAATTCTTTAATCTTTGTTTTCATTAGATAAAAACACTTTTTATCTAAAGATCTTATGAATATATCAATTTGATGTTAAAATAAATAAAATATTAACAAGAACATACCTTGAATCCACGTCGAGTTTTCTTTCATCAAAGGATTGTAAACTAAGCCTCTTGTTCTACAATGGAAAGAAGAGTGGACTTTCAATTTTTTCTTTTCTTAAAAAAAATACGTATCCTACATTTGTTTTA
This sequence comes from Ailanthus altissimus, assembly GCA_946807835.1. Taxonomy (NCBI): domain Eukaryota; kingdom Viridiplantae; phylum Streptophyta; class Magnoliopsida; order Sapindales; family Simaroubaceae; genus Ailanthus; species Ailanthus altissimus. The sequence continues at coordinate 824,965 of OX327690.1, read as the reverse complement.
CGTATGTATTGTGTTTTATTTAGACTAGTCTTTTTATTTTAAAGTAATACTTTAATTAATAATATTTACCAATTAAATTATTGTCTCTTAAAAAGAGACCTAATTCATGTAAACCACATAGAGTTCTACTCTTTGTGGTTAACGTATAATACCTAACATTTGAGCATTATTATTCTTCTAATAAAAGAAAAACGCTAAAATTAAAATTAAAATCATTTGAATAATTTTAAAAACTTATCCTTAAGATTCTATTTATTTAATTTCTTAAATTAAATATTTAATTATATTTGGATAAGATCTTATCTATATTAATTAATTCTTAATTAATTACTTTTATCCAAATATAAAATATACGTATTTGAAAACTATTTTCTGGACACAAACAATTTGTGTAATAACATAATTCTTTTTAATTGCTCATTGTAATAACGAAAGAGGTGGTATTAGGGACCTATAAACCTATAATTTTAAGCTCTAATAAATTTTGAATAGTTAATTAAGCTTAAAGCAGTCCATTAATTTAATCACTACATGCAATTTAACCCTCCATAGATGGTTCATAATTAGAGCTATGTTAATTATGATTTTACCCCTTTAATTATTTCTTTATTCTTAAGTACCATTAATTCACCAGTGAACAGTTATTTTGTAATATTATTACAAATTGTGCATTCTAATCATTCAGTTCTAAAATTAATCCTTAAGAAAACCTCATTTCTAACTTCCATTAAGAATGAATGAATTTCATATTTATAAATTATATTCTCAATCCTTTATCTCACAATGCCACCAAAATACAAGTTTTTAGTATGTTCTTTAGACAAATCGTAACGAGTATTTCAAAAGATATGATGACACAAATAGTAGTTTATGATCACTTAGGATTATGGTTAATTTGCATATGATCATCGGTTGATATTATTTGAATTCTTAATTAACAACGGCATTTTACATAAGAATTCAAATTACGTTTAGTCCAATCCTATATAATTATATTATATATAGTGCCTCCACCATAATGTTATTACATTAATGATTCGGATAAGATCACTATATTTTAAATGTTTGTGGACTGCACTAGTAATATTTAATTAAAGATCCTAAACTTTAATTAATTTATTATAGATTTTTCCGTTTATTATCCATAACTTTAATTCTCTTGTATATAACAATTATATACTAAAATTATGGTTACATAAATAAACAATGAAATTTCTGATATTTATGTCATAAAATTATGAATACTCATCAAGTAAAAATTTGTAACTTTATTAATTTTATAAAAATGGTACAAGTACATGCTTTTAGGACATTATCTTTCACATTTACGTGCTGAAACAAAAATTTAGGAAGAAATTGAAGAAATAATAAAATTAATATATAATTAAAAAAATTGCATTTGTTAAAAAAAAAAACACATGGTTACTCATTTAAGTTTTCTTATATATATATATATATTTGTTTGTGACCAAATTTGGTAAACTAAGGACTCAACTATCTTTCGAGTTCAAATAAATAAGGATTTGTTTTTGTGAGGAAAATTAACATCTCAATAGAAGTTGCTAGAGCTTAAGGGCAGTGCATAAAGGATTAACTAAAGGAAGTTCTTTAACTCGGCTAGTTTAGAGAATATTGTTGAGGTTATGTTTAAGGTTAGATGAGATGTTTTTTAGCAACAAAATATATTAGAAAAAAGCTTAAAAAAATTTTTAGAGGTTGAGAAGAACTAGGCTTCATAAGATAGCAAGGAGATGGCTTTAGTCAAAGCCAAGGTTAGGAGGTTGTTAAGGATAACTATAACAAAGAAGAATTTAGCAAAGCTCTTCAGAGTTGAGCTTACCACTAAATAGTGGTGTAAGAAAGATTTTCGACATTGTTATCTTACCGAAAGGTAAAGCTCATCACCAAAATCTATTAAGAGATATTACAAGACATAGATTTCAATAAATGTGGCCACTCTTATGGGCTAAGCTCTCATATAGTCTTCCCCTCTTTACTCTTATGAAGGCTTTCTTGGTAAGAAATAAAAGTGATTTTAAGAGATTTATCAATTAAATGAAAGGTTGTCAAGAGAGTTGTAGGGTAAACCCCTAACATGAAAACGAAAAGGAAGAGAGTTCTAAAAGAGAAGAGAATGTGATGGATATGAAAAGGTGGAATAAAGAATGAACAACTTGTTCTTTTTATCCTTAGAGAAAGTGATACTTTATATCATTGTCTTAGAAGTAGTGCCAAAATATATCACGTGGAGATTGGAGATTGGTTAGAATATGGTCCCTATTCAAAGCCACTTTGTAATTTTATGTTGATTTAGCCCTTTTGTGAGTAGGCAGTATGATGTAGCGCTTAAGGATTGGCATTTTGTTATTGCTTATGTTATCTTATCTACAATAAGGTGTTGAGGTGGATGACACTTTTATAATACCATCTACAGTAGAAAAGAGTTGTTTGTGGTCTCCAATTGAGTGCTCTGTAAGACTGCACCAATCTATTCATGCTCTCTTATCTCTTTTCTTGCCAGCTATCATTTGTTGTGATTTCTATAAAAGGCAATTGTAGAGTTCAATGGTGGCATGGATAACTAAGTAATCCTATTTAAATATTCCCTTAACCTTTTTTATAATCACTTGTAAGCTAACGTGGCAAGTGTGAGGCTTATTGGTGATATTGAGAGCTGAACTATTTTGCTAATATACAATTTTGACTATTTAACTGCCACTTCTATGCCAACATTACAAGTCTAGTGCTTTGTTGAGATCCCCTCCTTAGGTGGACTTGGTTGAGAATGCCTCACACTTTGAATGGAGAGTCTTGATTTGTCTAAGCCTTTAATGAGCCTAGTTTTCTTTATCTTTTTGTTAGAGCTGAGTAACTTTATGAAGCACAATTTATTGGGCTGTGATATCAATCTAGATGCAGAGCTTAATTATACTTTTAATAAGCTATGTGTCAACTTATTATTAGTCCATATAGGTAGTCCAAATTTATCCCCAACAATATTATTTTATTTTTTTAGTTTTTTAAAATTATTTATTCACCCTAAAATAAATAATTAGTTGCAATCCAATCATTGTTCAATAAAATTCCAATATAATTATTGGGCCCATTATTAAATTAACCCAACCGTCCCGTACCCCAAAGCCATTAGAAACCATTTCATACGTCCGTGAACAATGTTCCACACACATGTTATGGATATTACAAAACAGCGCATTAGACCATACAAGTTGAGGTTATAACATATTCGTATAATCCTTCCATCATAGATATCCTAGAAGAGCGGAGATATAGATCAATATCGTCAAGTCTCTATATACTCGGCCATAAACTTATCTCTAGATTTGTATCTCAATAAATAATATCTATAAACACTTTTACGATATTATTTACCCCAAGGATAAAACTAATTTTTTGGGTATTTTTGCTTATGGTCATAAGACTTTCTGAAATACAATCTTAGAGTTTCAGGATATTTTACTCACCCAATTTAGTTGATGGATCCCATATATATACACATCTAACTCCATGAGCATTAGACCATACCTAGTGACACCCAGCGGTTAGACCATGAAAGGTATCTGATATGTATGGAACCAAAGTATGGTGGATCACTCACAAGTCCACCGTGGCACTCAGGTCTAAGGACCAAGAATACTACTCAACTCAAAAAATCTTCCATTGACGGCTTTATGGGATGTCTATTAGAGATCTTTGTAAGTCTATTCAATATTCAGTATTTACTGAATACTTGTATCTTTATACGAGTTTTCACTAAACTCATGGTTTGCTAAGACTAACCATCTGCATTATCCATATATAGACATACACTGATCTATATATAATTAAGGTCTTCACTCACAGACCTGCATTAGTGAAGATATATCAGGAACTTTAAGTTTAAGATATATTTGCATAACAACATTTCCTAGCACTGTTTGCAACTACGTCATCACTAATATATTTTTAGGTCTTTGTCCCATTTTAGACAGGACTCAAACTCTTTAGATTTCGCTAACTCTCATAACCTGATAACGCTTATCAATGTTAACTTTTAGCATTCTAACTCCTAGTTCTAATATAAACTCTTTTAGATTAGATCTGAACCCTTTCAGATCATACAATGTCTAAAACATTACAAGCATCTTACCATATATTTATATAAAATAATCAGTGATTTATTGAAATCATAATATTATAAACATAAAGCAAATATTTTACACAAAAATGGATGGCACGTAAACATAAATCGCAACAACTCCTACTTGCTTTAGTGCTATTCACGATAGTATCTAATGCCTATTGGATCCACATGTCTTTTAAATATTTTTAGAGTTTAGACCTTAATAAGTGGGTCCGCTATATTATTTATAGAGTCTACTCTACGAACTATTACATCTCATCTAGCTAAGATTTCTCTTATGACATGGTATTTTCTTTTCACATGCTTGGACTTTTGGTATGCTCTTGGTTCTTTTACTTGTGCAATGGCTCCGTTATTGTCGCAGAATAATGGTATAGGATCCATCAAACTTGGAACTATTCTAAGTTCAGTGACAAATTTACGTATCCAAACCGCTTCTTTTGTTGCTTCTGATGCTGTAATATATTCTGCCTTACTTGTGAAATTAGCTGTTGATGACTGTTTATTGCTCTTCTAACTGATTGCAGCACCATTGAGAATGAATACATATCCAGATGTAGATGTTCTATCATCTAGATCAGATTGAAAGTCTGAATCTATGTATCCTCTCACTTATAAGTCATTTTCTTCATATATCAAAAACTTGTCCTTAGTACCTTTAAGATATTTTAAGACATGTTTCATAGCCATCCAATGGCCTTCATCTGGATCAAATTGATAGCGACTTGTAACACTTATAGCCATACTGATATCAGGTCTCGTATACATCGTGGCATACATCAGACTTTTTACAGCTAATGCATAAGGTATGTTAGACATTTTAACCTTTTCATCTTCAATGTGAGGACACATCTTCCTCAAAAAATGAATGCCATGTCTAAAAGGTATGTTAACTGTCTTATAGTTACTGAAACTATACCTTTCTATGACATTATCTATGTACGATAATTGGAAGAGTCCTATAAGCCTCCTAACTCTATCTCTATAAGCTTTATACTTAGTATATAGGAAACCTCTCCCAAACCCTTTATAGAGAAATTCTTACTTAGGTAACTTTTGATTGATTGCAACATATCAATATCGTTTTCGATAATGAGTATATCATCCACATATAGAACCAAGAAGACTACGATGCTCCCGCTGCTCTTTTTGTACACACATGAATCTTCTTCATTCTTGATGAAACCAAATCCTCCGATTACCTCATCAAAATGAAGATTCCAACTTCGGGAAGCTTGCTTAAATTCATAGATAAACTTCTTCAGATTACATACTAGACAAGAAGTTTGGCTGGATGTAAAACCTTTAGACTGTTCTATATAAATTTCTTCTTCAAGATATCTATTTAAGAACGCTGTTTTTACATCCATTTTTCAAATTTTATAGTCATAATATATAGCAATTGCTAGTAAAATCTGAATTGACTTAAGCATTGCTACTGGTGAGAAGGTTTCCTCATAATCAATCCCAGATCGTTAAGTATAATATTTCGCAACCAATCAGGCTTTCAAAGTCTCCACTTTCCCATCGATCCTACTCTTCTGCTTGTAAATCCATCTACAACCAATAAGAATAATTCCTTCAGGAAGATCAACTAAGTCCCAGACTTGATTATGATGCATTGAGTCAATTTCAGGTTTCATGGCATCTTGCCATTTTCTAGAATCGATGTCCAACATCGCCTTTTTGTAAGTTAAAGGATCTTTTTCTTCAATTAAGAAAACATCAAGAACACATTCAGGTATGGAACCATAACTTTTAGGTGGCCTTGATATCCTTTCTGACTTACGTGAAGGGTGTGTTAAAGGTATTCTGCTTGATTGTGCCTGAAGTTCTATTGTTGGTTCATTTAAATCCTAATTGACTTCATCTATTTCAATCTTTCTACAATCTCCACGATTCATAAGAAACTCTTTCTCTAAAAAAATAGCATAACGAGAAACAAACACATTTCGTTCCTCTAGATTATAGAATTGGTATCCCATTGAGTTTTTGGGATATCTAATGAACTTGTACTTGTATCCTTTAGGTGCAAGTTTATCCTATTGTGTAACTTTTACGTAAGCAGGAAAACCCAACATCTTAACATATTTAAGACTTGGTTTTCTTCCAGTCCATATCTCATATGGAATGGATGGAACGGCCTTTGATGAAACTCTATTCAATATATGAGCAGTAGTTTCTAGTGCATAGCCCTATAGATATTCAGGGAGATCAGTAAAGCTTATCATCGATCAGACCATATCTAATCAAGTCTGATTCTTTCTCTTCAAAACACCATTGTGTTGTAGAGTACCTGGAGGACTATACTGAGCGAGAATCTCATTCTTCTTTAAATAATCTAAAAATTCATTGCTCATGTATTCACCTCCTCGATCTGATATAAGGCATTTGATATACATTCCATTTGTTTCTCTACTTCAATTCAAAACTCTTTGAACTTTTTAAAAGTTTATGACTTGTGTTTAATAAGAAACACATATCCATATCATAACAGATCATCGATAAAGCTAACAAAGTATCGAAAACCATCAATCGCGGTGTGATTCATTGGACCACATACATCACTATGCATAAGTTCCAATAAATCAGTAGTACGGTGTCCAACACCAATAAATGAAGCCTTGGTCATTTTTCTTTTAATACAAATTCACAAACTGGATATGATTCTATGGTCAAATCAGGTATCCGACTATCCTTGATCAAACGGGTTAAACGTCTAACCCCTATATGGCCTAATCTCATATGCCACAATTCTGTATCATTTAAGGTTCTCACATTATTATTAGCATTCACTTGTATATTCTTGACATTTCATGTTGTATCTAATATATAATGCACATTTATCAACTGACATTCAGCTAACAAATATCCAAATCATACAAACATAAGGAACGATTCCAAACATGTATATGATATCCTTCACTGTCCAATACATGAATTGAAATAATTTGCCGGATAATGTTTGGAACATAATAAAAATTATTCAATACAACAATTTTATTACATGGAAGTAGTAAATGACAACCTGCAATAGCCTCGACCTGTATGAAATCTCCATTTCCAACACGAAGCTGTACTTCTCCTAGTAGTAACATTCTAACTTCTTTCAGACCCTATAACACATTGCAGATGTGAAAAGGACAAGTGATATCTAATACCCAACTAATCTAGCATCAAATGTTAAGAAAATGTCCATAAAAGGAAAGTGTATACCTGATGATGTCTTCTTAATCATGGCAAGGTATTTTGGGCAATTTCGCTTCCAATGCCCATCCTCGCTGCAATGGAAACATTTTCCATTTGCTTTGTTCTTATGTTGGGGCTTGGACATGTATTTCTTTCGAGGACCTATTCTGGATGCATACATTACTTTTCATTTATTATTCCCTTTGGACTTCCTAGAAGTCTTCTGGGTAAATGATGAAGCACCCTGAACATAGAGGACTGTGCCTCTTTTATTCATGTCCTCTTGAGCTATTTTTAGCATGTTATGCAAATCAGCATAAGTAGGAGTCAATCCTTGCATATTGTAGTTCATAATGAACTGTGCAAATAACCTTGGAAGTGATTAGAGAATCAAGCTATTCTTCAATCCATTGCTTAGTAAGAGATCCATGGTTTTTAACCTCTCAATATATTATATCATCTTAAGGACATGAGGATTTACTGGACTGCCTTCGCGTAGTCTAGCTTGAAAGAGAGATTTGGCAACCTTATATATTTTAAGTTGAGGTCGATCACCAAATAACTCTTTTAGGTGGAGCATTATGCTTCCATCACTGTCCATGTGGACAAGCTCCCTTTGGAGCTTTGTAAACATTGACCCGAGGATATACGATTTGACTTTTAAATCGTCATCCAACTATTTTCAATGTCTCATTTTCTTCTGGAGAAGCATGATAAGAAACGGCTTGGGGTAGGCGCTAATCTATTACATATCCAAGCTTATCAGAATCAGAACTATTCTGAGATTCATAAGGCAGTCAGCATAATTTTCTGCACCTTTTAGTTGGTGTGCATCAAGGACGTGAGCTAGAGGGTTGCTTGAAGCCATTTGATCTTCACAAGACAAAAGAAAAAGATATTTCAATCACTAATAAATAACATTTTAGATCATGGGTATAACTGTTATACACTTTTTAATCTAAAAATGCCCTCATACTATTTTACTTAATCCATTTAATCTCTCAAATAGGAAAACAATAGTTTAAAATTCTTTAAACTATATTATGAGAAGTAGATCCCATTGGCATTTACTTCAGCTGCACACTTTAGCAATATGGGCCTTAGTAAACCCAAAAGGTAAACAACTCTTATCAATTACATCTCATGCAACTCTTACTATTGATCCTAAATACATCTTATCCGCACACTTTAGCGATCTAGGATAAGTGTATAACAGATTTACTTATCAATCATCGAATATATGTTATTGATATTACCCGCACACTTTAATGTTCTAGGGTAATACTTTAGCATATATTTTCCTTATTTAATGTTTAAACGGCATAGCCCAAGTCACACCGATCAATCTTCTCACTATAGCAATCTTGGAAAAAATTAAAGTGACTTGTCTAATACCGTATTGACAAGACGGATCATATTTAATATTATCTTATAATAAAAATATATTTTAATCTGATTAAGAGAGATTTATTAATCATATACTCATTTCATACAAATGAATAATATAGATCATTCATTTAAATATTACACAATCAAAATTAACCCCCACCAATAGGGCTCCTATTGTGATTATCAGCGTATTTCAATGATCACATCATGTTATGACAATTATAGAAGTATATAACAACAACAAAATAAGTCAAAACATGATAAATTAAATATATAAAAAAATTTCTGTAATAGTGACGAACGCTGCAGCGGTGGATAACGGATGCTGCGGCATCCAATAAAGATAGGTCGGGTGCCGCAGTGCCTAGCACCTGGCGCCGTGGTGCTCACTCTTGAGCACCGTAGTGCCACTTCCAGTTTGTGGTTTTCGTAGCTCTCGTATACTAGCGCCGCGACGCTGAACACTATCACCGCACCTGGTGTCTGAAAAATAATTTTTCTTCTATTCCAGCATTCAATTTATTTTATATTAATCATAATCAAACATTATATGATCAATTCAAAACATCAACATGTTTAAGATCTCACAAAATAATATCATGTTCAATTTTAAACATCGACATACTTCAAATCAAACATCATCATGCTATTCATCAATATAACATCAACATGTTAAAATTCAAAAACATCAAAACATCAAACATCATACACCAAATCAGCATGGTCTAATACCACTTGTTGTGTTTTGGTGTGTGATGTATATAGACACGTATAATTTTAAAAATTAAATGTGCAATGGAAATATTCATACATGTTATACATTATATAACATACTTAAGCATATATTTTCATGTATGATCATTCAAGTACATATATATATGTCATATATATTTTTACATGCATGATATAAAATGAATTGTAAGTAAATAACCTACCCGGTTTTGAAGGTAGCTTTACAATTCTTCTACAACTCCAAGCTTCAATTTGTTGAGCTCACTTTGAAGTATTCCGTTGCAAAATTCTAGTTCACAACTGAAACTGGTGGGATTGTAAAGCTAGAATGGCATCCATGAATTTTCAGCAATGGGTTATTTTAATACTTAAAACAATTTGGTCCTTATGATTTATTACTAGTAAAAGATGAGAAGAATTAAGTATTTTCGATAGTTTATCACAACTCTTTGTTATGAACCTTTATTAACCTTTGCAAACTATCTCAACCCTTTGAGAAACACTTAGCCAATTCTCTTAATTCAAAATATGAATGATTTATTTTTCTTTCTTCTTTGGTTTTTCTCACAAGTCTTCTTTCAAAGGAAAACTCTCTCAAAACCAACTCATGTTTTTCCTCTCAACCCTTACACGAATTTGTATTCACTCTCTTGTTAACACAATTGAAACTCAACCAGTTTTAGTGCTCACAACACTTCACAAGTGCTCCACCAAAATTAAATTAAGTGGCCAACTATCAAAACAATTTTTGGTGGCCATTTTAATGGTCTAGTTAAAATTAACCATTAATCACAAAATGGTACTCCACTAAATTTAGTTTATGTTTCTCAAATTAGGTATGTCTTCCATTTAGGAATAAAAATAACAAATAAGTAAAATCATATTTTATTTATTTAATTATTCAAAAACTATTTGAATAATTAACATTTACCTTATTTGATTTTACTAATATGGTAAATGGTTGAATTCATGGTAAAACAATTCATAGAATAAAATTGTACCACTTGTTAATATCTAATTAGTTAATATCTCTTGTCAACTAATTAAATAATATACTTAACATTTAAGTTTAAACAAGTGCATAACCCGAGAAACCCCGAAATATATTTTCGGTTTGCTGAAATTTCTATATTGGAACTGTTCAATCAATTATGTTGCCCCAGTGCACAACGAGTACACTTTATATTGTGAGACTCTCTAGGTCAACGCCCGAATTGTCATTAGAACTCCTCCATATGTCCGTGAACGATGCCCCACACACACGTTACGAATTGTTAGACCATACAAGTTGATGTTATAACATATTTATATAATCCCTCCATCATTTATATCCAAGTAAAGCAGAGATATAGATCAACACCATCAAATCTCTATATGCCCGACCGAAAGCTTATCTCTAGAATTGTATTTCAATAAATAATATTTCCAAACACTTTTGTAATATTATTTATCCCTAGTGTTAAACTCTTTTCCCGGGAATTATTGCTTATGGTCATAAGACATTTTAAAATACAATCTATAGAGTATTAGGATATAATACTCACCCAAATGAGCTAATGGATCCCATATCTATGCACACTGAACTCCATAAACATCACACCATACCCAGCGACACCCAGCGGTCAGACCATGAAAGGTTTCTAACATATGTGGAACCAAAGTATAGTGGATCACTCACAAGCCCACCGTGGCATTCAGGTCAAATGACCACGAATACTACTCAACTCGAAAGATCCTCTATTGACGGCTTTATAGGATGTCTATTGGAGATCTTTATAAGTCTGTTCAGTATTCAGTCCATACTGAATACTTGTATCTCTATACGAGCTTCTACTAAACTCATGGTTTGCTAAGACTAACTATATGGACCATCCAGATATAGACATACACCAATCTATATATTTGTTAAGGTATTCACTGACAGACCTGCATCAGTGAAGATAGATCAGGAACATAATATTTAGGAACATATTTGCATAATGACATTTCCTAACACTATTTGCAACTCTTTGTAATTATGCCATTACTAATATATTCTAAGGTCTTTGTTACATTTCAAACAAGGCTCTAACTCTTTAGATATCACTGACTCTTATAACCTGGTAACTCTTATCAGTGCCAACTCTTAGCATTTATAACTCTGAGCGTTACTAATTATTAGCACTGATCTAAACTCATTTAGACCAGATCTGAACTCTTTCAGATCGTACAATGTCTGAAACATTACAAGAATCTTACCATATATAAATATAATTAGCAATTTATTAAAATAATAACACTAGTATAAATATTAAACAAATATTCATACATAATGGGATGGCTCGTAAGCACAAATTCCAACAAACCAACTTAATGGGTACAACTATTGAACCTTAAAGGCCTATAAGGGGCGGTTGGGGGTCATGCATGAGATTTAATTATGTGTTGGGACGCCAGTGGCTCCGAGGTATCATCAAGCTGGTGGACCAAAGTGTTAGTGGGTCATACACACTCTATCAATAAGGTTATTATTCTTAGTCTTTAAGTGAGGGCTTAATGACCTTGGATAAGAACTTATGTGGCCTCAGTGTTCAAGTAAGGGCTTATATAACTAAGTCTCTAAGTGAATGTTTATATGACTTAGTCTTTAAGTGAGTGCTTATGTGACCTCATCTTCAAATGAATGCTCATATGACCCAGTCTCTAAGTGAGCTCTTATATAACTTGGTCTCTAAGTAAGGGCTTTTATGACCTAGTCTCCAAGTGGGTACTCATATGACATGATCTCCAAGTAAATGCTCACATGATTTGGTCTCTAAGTGAGTGCTTATATGATCTAGTATGCAAGTGAGGGCTCATATGACCTAATTTGCAAATGAGTACGCATATGACTCAATCTCCAAGTGAATGTTTATATGACCTGGTATTCAAGTGAGTGTTCATATAACCTCGATGAGGAAACACATAGCCTCAGTGAGGAGGCCTTATGCAGCCTTAAGGATAAAGTCATCAGATTTGGACTACTTGGCTCCATGGTTGTTGACCTTAGTCCTTCAAATTGCAGAAGGCTAATTTCTGCTAAGGCTTTCTTTTGAAAAAATATATAATTTTTTTTACCATAACTAAATTTTACATAACTAGGAGAGGTTGAGTAAAAGTATCCTATCTGGGGCTTATCTATAAAACATAAAAAAAAATATGTTGGCTAAAATCAAATTAGGTCTATTTGCATAGTATTAAAGACAATTTGGTCAAATCCAAAATTTTCAAAACTTATAAGGTTAAAAGTGAAAGACTAGATGTAAAATCATCATTAAACTTAAAGAAATTAGAAAGATAGATAACTCTAATGCAGAAGGCTTATCTGCAAGTGGAAGAGCCTCGTATAAAGATGGAAAGAAGAATGGCTTGAGATCTAAGAACTGATAATGGCTTCGAGTTATACAATAGAAAGTTTATGGGTTTTGTGATAAGAATGGTATTACAAGGTATAAAACAATGAGATCAATACCTCAACATAATGGTATAGCTGAGAGAATGAATAAAGATGCAAGTTTTTTTTTTTTTGCTTTAGAAAAAAAGTGTAACACTAGATTTTCTCACATTCTTTCCTAATATCTAGTCTAGAGGGTCACATTTATATTTAATCCATCATCAGGATAATTTGTTTATAAAAAAAAGTCTTTAGTGATCATTGTAAAATATATAGACAAATATGACAATCAAATTTTAATTCTCTGTTATGTGGCCTAAACTTAAAAGAATATTTTATCCATTATTTTTATAAAAAAAATTCTTTAAAAGTTAAAAGATTTCTTGATGGGAAGTAGCATGAAAGCATGCTTCCTGAATTTGAAAATATTTCTTAATAAAGGATGATAGGAATGATTTTTTTTCCTTCCTATAGAATTAATTAAAAAAGAAAAAAACTACCATAAAAAAATTTCTTAAACAAAAGTCTAAAGAAATGCTTCCTCCTTTTTTATTACAAGAAGTTCAAGAAGGAAGAATTCACAAAACATCTCTATAATAAATTGAGAGTCCAAAAATATTTTAATTAAAAGGAAGGAGGATGACAAAAATCAATAAAGATTCTCAAAATTAACACAAATATGACAAAGAAAATCAAAATTAGAATTTGTCAACTTAAATATGATTCAGTCAAGTATTTCTGTTTCTTATGTATCCTTAACTTTAGATATGATTACTTTCCTTTATTTTACTTGTTTAAAGTTTATTTTTGTTTAAATTGAGTTTTTTTTTATTTATAATTATAGTAAAAATAAAAACTTGGAATCTTATTTATATATGCTTCACAAAGTTTCTGTTTATATAAGAAATGAAAAAAAAATTGAAAAAGAAATAATTACATAATTTTAAGGATATTAAATACAATGGTTGATTGATGATGTTAAAAATAACATTTTTTGATTTTGATTGATATTATCATATTTGTATACTAATGATTTAGTCAACAAATCTTTCAAAGATTTTGGCTTAATTCTTATGTCCATTTGCCAAATGTAGACTTGTTTTCTAAAAGTGTGGGTTCTCATTAAGTAATTATGTTTAGAATCACTTCTAAAGAACATTACATTGAAATTATAGTGTATGATTAATTATGAATATGTTCACCATACTCTTCAAAAAACAATTTGGTGTGTGTTAGCCTTAAATATTTATTCAAATTTACAACACAAATCTATTGATGCATTTTGTATTAATTGTTTCAAAGTTTTTTGTTATTTGATTACAACAATCTACTAATATATGTAATTAGAAGCCTATCAGGATATGCAATAATGATATTCGTTGTGATATACAACAATAATATCTATTGTGGCGTAATCTGTAAATCTAAACTTATGAAAGCCCAAATCTACTCCATTAAAAATTGAAACCTAATAATATTTATTGGGGAACTATATCTTATTAGACTTTGGAGATATCTAATTTAATATAGACTTATCATGTGTAAAAACCTAATAATAGTTAAATTATGATTGATTAAATTATAGTTTATCGTAATATATAAAAAAAAAAAATTTGGGTTATGATCCCTAAGTCAAATTAATATATATAGAGCTATTCTTTTCTTTTCTTTTCCATAAAAAAAATAGAACCCTATTGACCTATATAAATTTCATTACGGAAGACCACTATACTCTTGGTTCTCATTCAAGACTATTAATATTCAAGTTCTAATATTATCATGAATTTCTCAAGTATATTTTTTTCGATATCTATCTTAATAATTTGACATGATAGATCTTTAGTTATACTCATATAGATATAAATTCAAATTAAAGTTATATCTAACAAGTGATAGAAGAATGAAAATCATGTTAAATTAGTAGGATGTTCATGCATATATTCATATTATGAATTTTCTTACATGGCTTGTTAGGATAAAGATATTACATGCATAAATTTGATAAATTTTTCATAACTTTGTTGAGGAAAAACATAATATTTATCGTTTTGATTGTGATTTGATGTTTAAATTTGATTAAAAGTCATTAATTTTAAAAGTTAATGAAAAATATCAAATTTCAGCTTTAATTTATTGTTTTTCACGTTATTTGACAATTTGAAATTATTTTAATTATTTATATTTATTATTATTAAATGAGAAAAATGGAAGTGGGAAATGGGCCGCGGTAGTGGTTCATCTGGTAAACATCATATACCTCTCTAAGTTTTGATTAATTATATTTGGGCTATTCAAGTTTAGAAAATTTATAAAAAGACCATAATAGTATTGTCTATTTTATACAACCTCTTCAATTTTTAGGTAATTATATTTTAGCTAGACAAGTTTGCAATATTTTTATATAGGCCACAATATATTTGACTTTTCTTACTCTGCCCCCTTTAGCTTTAGGTGAGCCACCTAATTAGCTTCCCTTTAATATGCGTGACCACCCTTAAACACGATGGATAAATACCCTAAACCTTTTAAGAAAGACTTTTATGCATCAAGAAGCTTTCAAATTATAAAAAACAAACATAAATATGACTCAATTAAAATTAATTAACTATAGAATTAGAGTATGCCCTACCTATTTAAACATTTAAACTTACATAATTTCAATTCTAAGTAGATTCATAAAAAATCTCAATAACCTCAAATAATTAAATATTCTTAAAATACAACTTAAAACAATTAAGCAAATAACTTAAGAAATATAAGAAAAAATTTTAAATATTAATGGATAACTATTGTAGGTATCCTAGGATAGTTAATCATCCGTATACTTTTTTAGGTTTAAATTTAATGTACCAAACCTCTTTAGAGTCTTATTATATTCTTTCCCATGGGATGAGATATTTAAAAAAAAAGAAAGAAAAGAACCAAACCTCTTTAGAGTTTAAATTTAATGTACCAAACCTCTTTAGAGTCTTATTATATTCTTTTCCATGGGATGGGATATTTTTCCACACGTGCTCTTATTATTTTTTTTCTTTCTTTCTTTTTTTAATCGTGCCACCAACTATAGCCCTACATAACTACTAAAAAAAATTAAAATAAAAAATAAATAAAGATATAAGAAAAGGTACCAATATTACATGTTTGAACAAAAATCTGGACGTCTATTACTCCCCAAAACAAATATACATTTGAGCGCTTGTTTAATGGACAAGTCTTGTATTTTTTTTTTCTCAAGGATTCGAATTAATGTGAAAATAATGTATTTTATTTTCTATCTTTTACGGGGCTTTTATCCCTATGGGTGGGGCTTACTTCCCTAGTGTGTGGGCGGGTTATCCTTTCCCGTATATGGGGCTTTCTTACTTATATATATGAGAATTATCCTTTCCATTTGTAGAAATTACTTGGTTAGGACATTTATTCGTGCGTAATATAATTTGATCCCGGTTATTGTAAAAATTAACATACCCTTCAAAACAAATTTATTCTCCAACAATATATATTTTTTATTTTGAGTTTTTTAAAAATCATTCTTTCACCCTAAAACAAATTGTTGGTTGCAATCAAATCATTGTTCAACAAATTTCCAATATTATTTATTCACTTATTCTCAAACTCTAAACACAAACAGCTGAAAAAAAATTGTTAATAATTCTGTATTAATTAAGACTCTGTAAACATTAAAAGAAAAATATTTTGAATGTCAAGATATAATTAATTAGTAGAGATAATCACAGTTGAAGAATATTTTGGAGCCTTAGGCAAAAAAATTTAGGTATGTTTTTAGATAGAAATACTAATTAATCATTAAAATTATTTATTTAAGATTTATTCTTCAAACTTTTTGAGATGCAAGATTTTGATTTTATTTTTTTTAAATCCGAATGCAAAGTTACGTTTTCTTTTCTTGTTACACCACAAATAAATAAACACCATAAAAATAAGAATATTATGAAAACTAATGTTTCCATAGAGAGAATTATAGCTCTTGCGACTTCCAAGCAAGTTGGCACATCTTTTCCACTGGTTAAGGGTCCCATAGTTTTGCCATGTTTGCATATCTTTGACCGTTGACCAAAAAATTAAAAAATTTGATCAGGTCTCTCCCAAGATTTTTTGGCGTTCTGGATTCATCTGTGCAATCAAATTTTACAAATTCTCATTATATTGAGAGATATGGCAAATGGTATAACACCATTCCAAGTTCCGACACTCAACAACAACAACTACGACAATTGGAGTATCAAAATGAAGGCACTTCTTGGATCACAAGATGTGTGGGATATCATAAAGAAAGGCTATAACGAGCCTGCGGATGATGCTGCTTTTGCTGCTCTTACACCAGATCAAAAGACAACTTTGAAGGATTCAAGAAAGAGAGACAAGAAGGCTCTCTATCTCATTTATCAAGCATTAGATGATGATGACTTTGAAAAGATTTCGAGTACAAGCTCTAGCAAGGAAGTGTGGGAGAAGCTGCAAACCTCTTACAAAGGATCTGAGCAAGTGAAGAAGGTCTGTCTCCAAACATTAAGAGGTGAATTTGAATCCTTACACATGAAAGTATCTGAGTCTATTTCGGATTATTTCTCAAGAGTAGTAGCTGTTTCTAATCAATTAAAAAGAAATGGTAAAAAGTTAGAAGATGTGAGGATAATAGAGAAGATACTCCGTTCGTTGGATCCCAAATTTGAGCACATCGTCGTGACGATTGAAGAAATTAAAGACTTGAAAGAAATGACGATCGAGCAACTCCAAGGATCATTGCAAGCATACGAAGAGAAGCATAAGAAGAAGCATGGGTTTACTGAGCAACTCCTCAAGCTGCAACTCAAGGATATGCATGAAAGCCAATGCAATGATAGAAAACAACGTGGTCGAGGCAGAGGTAGAGGCCATGGACGAGGTGGAAGTCGCGGTCGTGGACGAGGCTGGAATTACAACAACAACAATTTCAACAACTATGAGAAAGGAGAAAGCTCAACACGGCGGCAGGGATTCCTGCTCCTCAGGGAACCCACCGTAGGTTTTATTTTGAGGAAGCCTGGGTTGATGAAGATGAATACAGGCAGATTATTTCAGAGGGTTGGCCTCATACTTTGGCTTCTCCTACCGATATCTGTGGAACTTTACAAAGTATTGGGTATAGACTCAAAAAGTGGAACCTGGTACATTTTCGAAGACTGACTTCTGAGATAAAAAAAAGAAAAAATAGTATTTGGGGATCTTAAGCCAACGGGTTGACGCAAATGTTTGGAGGGAGATTACAAAAGTCCAGAAGTCTCTTGATGCTTTGCTATATAAGGAAGAAACTTACTAGAGACAGCGTTCAAGAGTTATGTGGCTCTAGGCTGGGGATAGGAATTCACGGTTTTTTCACCTTAAAGCTTCTGGACATAGAAAGAAGAATCATATTACGGGGATTATGGGCAGTGATAGAACTTGGCATCCAGACCCAGACTAGATTGCACAGAGATTTGTTGAGTATGTCTCTGATATTTTTACGACATCCCTTCCTTCTAAATTAGATATCGACACTATCGTCTCTAGTGTGGGGAGACGACTCTCTGAGCAACACTATCAGTGGCTGCAGTCTCCATTTCAGGTGAAGGAAATCTACAATGCTGTACATCAGATGTATGCTACAAAAGCTCCAGGAAAAGATGGTATGTCTGCTTTATTCTATTAAATATTATGGGATGTTGTTGGTTCTTCTATCTGCAATGTATGTTTAGGCTTCCTGAATGATGGTGATGACATTGGAATGGCTAACGAAACCCTCATCTCCTTAATCCCAAAAGTTCTAGAGCCTAAGATATGCTCAGATTTTCGTCCCATCAGCCTTTGCAATGTCTTGTACAAGATCATCTCAAAAACACTGGCCAACAGACTGAGATATGTTATGAATGAAGTGGTGTCTCCACGCCATTAGGAGAAATAAATTTTCAGGTGGGAATTATTTGGCATTGAAACTTGACATGTCTAAGGCTTATGACCGTGTGGAGTGGCCCTTCGTGATGGCTATGATGCGTAGGTTGGGCTTTCCTGACAGCTGGTGTCAAATTATTTATCGATGTATCTCTTTGGTTTCCTACTCTATTGTTATTAATGGTGTGGCGCATGGGAATATCTCTCCTACTCGTGGTCTTTACCAAGGTGACTCTCTATCCTCTTATTTATTCCTCTTTTGCGCCGAAGGCCTCTCTTCCCTCCTTATTTCTGCTGAACATCGAGAGGCCTTACATGGACTGAAATGTGAGAGATCGGGCCCATCTATATCCCACCTCCTCTTTGCGGATGACAGCCTAATCATTACTAAAGCTTCCTTAGATGATTGCAACTCAGTATTAGGGATTCTGCGGTCTTATAAGGTTGCTTCGGGGCAGGTGATTAACTACCAAAAATCAGCTGTATATTTTGGAAGCTCCATCTAAGGGGGACTGCAACTCATCTTGCTCAGCATCTTGGTGTCTCTCTGGTTCCGCACCACAGTAAGTATTTGGGTCTCCCATGCGTCTCCAGTAAGAACAAGCAGAATTTGTTTGGGAAGTGCTCCTAAAATAAGTGATTCAGGCAATCCCAGCCTTTGTAATGAATCTGTTCAGGCTTCCTAAGAGTCTTACTAGAGAGATTCATAGACTTTATGCCATATTCTTTTTGGGTGGTGATGTCAATAAGAGGAAGGTCCACTGGTGCTCCTGGGAATTCTTGTGTCGCCATAAAAATGATGGAGGGCTGGGATTCAGGGATTTGAACTATTTCAATCAAGCTATTTTGACTAAACAGGGATGGCGTGTAATTGCTAACCCGGACTCGCTAATTACAAGAATTCTTCGTAGTATTTACTTCCCAAACTCTTCTTTTATACAAGCTCTCCCCAAGCATTCAGATTCTGCGGTCTGGAAAAGCATTTTATGGGGACGAAACCTACTTTTGAAAAGTCTTCATTGGCGGATAGGCGACGACTCCTCTGTCTGTATTTACTACGACCACTGGCTTTCGCGCCCTCTGTCGTTTAAACCTTTGTTTCCGCATAGACTACCTGATCATATACTAGTGGCTGAGCTGCTTCTCCCTTTTGGGCATTGGAATCGTGAGTTTATCCGTAACTCCTTCTTAGAAGATGAAAGCAACCTTATCTTAAGCATCCCGCGCCCGCATTCCTGGAACCATTATAGTGATTCAATTATGTGGCATTTTGACAAACATAAAGAATATTCCGTGAAGAGTGGATATTGGATTTCCTTTGCTCATAACCATGCCTCTTCCAGCTCTGGCAGTGGTATTACCAGTAACTGGTGGAAGGCTCTGTGGAGCCTAAAGATCCCTCAAAAAATTAAACATTTTGTCTGGAGAGTATCGCATAACTGGATCCCTACTTTCTATAACCTTAGAAAACATCATGTCCCTGTTGATTACTCGTGTGGTCGTTGTGCTAAAGGTGCTGAAAACACTATTCATGTGATATGGCTTTGTGATGTTTTAAAGAAAGTACGTCAATCATGCCCATTCCTACATGGTTTCTGTATCTCCCACAGTACATCCATGTTGGATTTTTTGATTGAATGTCAGGCGTGCCTATCACTTGAAAATGTTGAGTTCTTGCTTATTCTTTTTTGGAGACTTTGGTTTATCAGAAACCAATTCATCTTAGAGCAAAAGAAGGTCTCTTTGTCAGAGGTGCTGAATTGGGTGCATAACTACAAGAATGAATTGATGACTATTCAGGCCAGCTCTCCTAACATCTCAATATCAAGTCGCAACCTATGGCTACCCCTTAGTCTGGGCTCTATAAAGCTAAACACTGATGCAAGCCTCTCCTCAAAACACTTCAAGGCTGGACTAGAAGTGGTGCTACGTGACTACTCTGGGGCTGTCTTGGCCTCCTCATCCATTCCTTTAGATGCACTACCCCCGGTAGATGTCCTTGAAGCCTTGGCTCTGCTACGAGGACTTTACCTGGCTAGGTTGCTAGGCATCTCTGCCCTTGAGGTTGTTTCAGATGCTGTAAGTGTCATCCGCGACATTAACAACCGCCCTACTTCGGTCTCAGAGTTGGGTTTGGTACTCCACGACATTATGACAGTGGCCTCATCATTCTCTCAGTGCTCTTTTAGACATACTTACCGCTCATTCAATCGGGTGGCCCATGAATTAGCACGCTTTGCTCTTAACTCAAACTCTGAAACTATTTGGTATGGCAAGGTACCAATCCAAATTGAACGTTTTGTAAATGAGGCATGTCCTATTGTGCTCTTTGATAATTAATCCTTACATTCAAAAACAAAATGAAATAGGCAACAAAAAAAATTGAGGAAACATAAAAGCCGCCAAATTTAACACCCATATTTTTCACACATATGCCCCACTAATTTTTAATTCTTCTTCTCTTTTCCAACCTGCTCCACCGCCTTTTTTTTCCTTTTTTTTTAATCATGCCACCAACTATAGGCCTACATGTCTACTGGAAAATAAAAAGTAAAATTAAAATAAATAATGGGTTATAGGTATTACATGATGAAACAAAAATTTAGGCAGAAATTGAAGAAATAATAAAAATAATATTAATTTAAAAAAACTGCATTTAATAAAAACAAAGAAAATCATGGTTAATTTTTTAGGTTTTCTTATATATATATATATATTTGTTTGTGACCAAATTTGCTAAATTAAGGACTCAACTATCTTTTTAGTTTAAATAAATGAAGATTTGTTTTTGTGAGAAAAATCAACAGCTCAGTAGAAGTTGTTAGAGCTTAGGGGTAGTGTATAAAAGATTGATTAAAGGAAGTTCTTTAACTCAGCTAATTTAGAGAATGTTATTGAGGTCATTTTTAAAGTCAAATAAGGTATTTATAAGGTGCAAAATAGATCAAAGAAAAGCTTAAAAAATTATTTTAAAGGTTGAGAAGACCTAGGCTTTATAGGATAATTAAGAGATGGCTTGAATCAAAGCTAAGGTCAAGAGGTTGTTAAGGATGACTATAACAAAAAACGATTTAGCAAAGCTCTTCAAAGCTGAGCTTACCACTAAGTAGTAGTGTAAAGAAATATTTTTAGCATTGTTATCCTAGTAAAAGTTAGAGTTCATCACCAAAATCTATTATATAAAAGAGTTATTACAAGACATAGATTTCAATAAATGTAGCCACTCTCATGGGCTAAGATCTCATATTTTTTTCCCTTCTTTAAACTTGTGGAGGTTTTCTTGGTAAGAATTAAGAGTGATTTTGGGAGATTTATCAATTAATTAAAGGTTGTCAAGAGAGTTGTAGGGTAAACCCGTAACATAGAAATGAAAAGGAAGAGAGCTCTAAAAGAGAAGAGAATGTGATGAATATAAAAAAGTAGAATAAAGAATGAACAACTTGTTGTTTTTATCCTTAGAGAAAGTGATACTTTATATCATTATCTTAAGAGTGGTGCCAAAATATATCACGTGGAGATTGGAGATTGGTTACAATATAGTCCCCATTCAGTGCCACTTCGTAATTTTGTGTTGATTTAGCCTTTTTTAGGTAGTATGATGTAGCGCTTAAGGATTGGCCTATTGTTATTGCCTATGTGATCTTATCTATAATCAGGTGCTGAGGCCGATGATAGCTTTTACAATATCATCTGTAATAAAAAAAGAGTTGTTTGTGATCTCCAATTTAGTGTTGTGCAAGACTGCACCAATCTTTTCATGCCCTCTTATCTATTTTCTTGCCAGTTATCATTTGATGTGATTCCTCCAAAAGGCAACTGTAGAGCTCAATGGTGACATGGACAGCTAGGTAATCATATTGAAATATTCCCTTTAACCTTTTCACAATCACTTGTAAGCTAACGTGGCAAGTGTAAAGCTTAGTGGTGACATAGAGAGCTGAGCTATTTTGCTAATTTACCATTTTGATTGTTTAACTATCACTTATACGCCAATATGACAAGTCTAGTGCTTTTTTGAGATCTCTTCTTTAGGTGGATCTGGCTGAGCATGCCTCACACTTTGAATGGCGAGTCGTGATTTACCTAGGCCTCTAATGAGCCTAGTTTCCTTTATCTTTTTGTTAGGGCTGACTAACTTTGTGAAGCACGATTTGTGGGGGTTGTGATATCAATCAAGATGCAGAGCTTAATTATGCTTTTAATAAGCTATATGTCAACTTCTTATTAGTCTACATAGGTAGTTTAAAATTATCCCAAAAAATATAATTTTCTTTTTTGATTTTTGTAAAATTATTTATTCACCTTAAAATAAATAGTTGGTTGCAATCCAATCATTATTCAACAAAATTCCAATATAACTCTTAGGCCCATTATTAAATTAACCAAACCATCTCATAGCCCAAAGCCATCAGAAGGTCCATATCCAAGCTATTTAATTCACGAAATAGGTAAAACTCGACATATCAATTCACGGGCATTTCCTCTATAGGTAAGGAAATTCCATGGAATTAGGGAAATGAGTTTGAAGTATGATTCCTTCTCCTTTTTGAATTATAATTATTGAAGCCTAGCATGATTATAAGTCCAAATTCAATACTACTTCCTCATAATACATTGTATTATGCATGCAGATCACTCACACATAAATCCTATTTCAAATTTGTTCCACCACTATATAAGCATAATGTTTCTTACTGTTAATTGAATCCAATTCAACTAGAGCACTCCTCAGACCTTTAAGCATGCTCTAAGAGCATCTTTTTGCATCTAATTAGCCTCTTACTTGCCTTAGAAACACTTCTTACACACACAACACCCATGTTTTTTCAAATATTGACTTAGATGTTAGAGTATTTTCTTTTACAGAAGAACGATCATGTTCTTTAAAGAAAAGTTTAAGAACAAGAAGGAAGATGAAAGTAGTGCTCCAAAGAATTTCCAATAAAGCTCAAGGGTAGCAAGGTAATTTCATGAGATTTCGTAACCCGAAAAATTCAATAACATATGCATTTATTCTCATAATCTAAACACAAAGAATTCAAAAATAAACTTGTTAATAATTCTATATTAATTAAGTTGATTTTAAATTTAAAAGGTAAATTATTACTTAATAAGTTGATTAATATTGTATGTTAGTCAACTTAATATAATATGTATGTTTGTTATTTTTAATAATAATAATTGTGTTTTTTTTTGTGTATTTTTACAAAAAAAAATAATGTCTCCAAAGAATATAGAATTTCAGAGAAATTATTCTTTTGCGCATTGATTACGTGATATTCAAAGCTGTGGGCTTTGAATTCCATAAGGTCTAAACTGATGATAAATAAGGCCAAGTTATTTAGATGGACCTGTTTGGAATATTTTTTAGATATGTAGGATGTTAGATTCTCATGTATTTTGGTGTATGAAATATTAATACGTGAGGTGCAAACTTCTAATTTATTTGTGGAGATGTGGTTTTACTCTGGTAAAAAACGCATCCGATTCACTAGGAATGAGTTTGTATTGATTACCAGGCTAAAGATAGGAGATTACCCATCTGTCCAATAGCTAAATAAAAAAATTAGGTAATTGGTTATAGGAGAAGTACTTTTCTAGCCGAAGAAACCTAACGTACACATTTGTTTTTGTACAAAGATCTGGACTTATAAAAAATACACAATGAAGAAGTAATCAAGTTGAGTTTATTTTATTTTGTTCATCATGTTTTGATTTTGCGCAATGAATGTCTTGGGATTCAAAATTTTGTTCTAAGTTTAGTGGATGAACTCGATGAGTTTAAGTATCCATGGTGCAACATTGCATGAAGCATACTTCATAACTCACTCAAAAAGGTTGCATTCTAGAAGTTAGAGAAATTAAAAAAGACTAATGAAGAGCAGGATGAAAAGTTATAATGTTCATGAATTTTTGCACGCATTTTTGATACATAATATTTTTCTTGTGTTCAACATTTTGATCTTAATTATTAATTTTTTTTATAGTGAACTTATATTTTAAAATTATTTTAGGTATGGATTTATGAGGACATTATGGCCTATGGTTAGTTTTTGAGTTTGCACTCCGATGACCGTTTCCCTCATATTTTAAATTGGAGGAGCAAAGGGATTCCATTGTTTGACAACTTGAAGGCAACAATATTGTCTAAGAATTTGCTATGTTTTTAATACATTCATATTTAATTATATTAATCTTCTTCTGTAATATGTTTAACCTAATTTAAATTTTATAGGTTCTTTTAGTACATCGTAAATTAGTACTAAAAGATCATGAGAATAAAAGGGAGGTCATGCAACTGGTTAGACATTTAGGCATTCCAACTGAGAGCTATACTGTAGACTTACTAATATGCATAGTTTTGTACAAAGCAATAACTAGATGGGATTTTTCTATTTCACTAACCTTGTTAATGATAATATAGATGTAGAGGAGGATGGGCATGAAAGAGCAGACTAATAGCCACAGACATTATACCCAAGTATGTACCTTGCAAAAATGTATTGTCAACTACAATAACCAGTCGGATGGATGACTAGAATATTCTAGTGCATGATCCAAGTGCCGTAAAGAAATATTTAAAGTGATTGCAATCATCAATTTCTAAATGCGTAACCGTATTCAGGTTCAACAATTCTAGCACATAGCGATATGCATGAAGTATTTTATACGGAGCTTTTGGAGTACCACATATCAACCTCAATGCATGCTTCTTAGCTCATCAAGTTGTAGGGTAAGTTATCTCTATACTAAATTTATCACATATGTTAGCCCAGATCTCCTTCGATCAGTAAAGTCAAATCATAAATACAAACTTATTTTTTTTTTATCAATTTACCACTAATCCAAGAGTTTGCTTATTGGTAACCATCACACAACTAGTCTAATTGGTATACATGATCTACATCAATTCTGTACACAATAAAATTCGTCCTTCCATCTATCAACACAGTGTATAATCACTATGTGCATCTATCATCATCACATTTTTTCATAAAATGATCTTTTGTTGACTTTGAGACTCAAAAGCTCTAACTATCCTTAAGTGCTAGCACACTAATAGCTTGGTGAAGTTTATTTTTTCTATCAAACAACTTTTCTACAAACACATCCTCAATTCTTTTGCACGAGATCTTATGGGATATGCTCAAGTCTAATAGTGGTACTAAAGGCATAAACACAAAGGGATTTTGGTTTCATAATAATCTTTTCTTCTATCTTCAACATTAAAGGAGCTCATTGAAACATAACAATGTTCACCTTCCAGTAAATCATCCAAACCAACACATTATTCTTCATGACCAACGTTTTCAAAAACATCACAATCCCCTTCCACATTACCAGCATTTCTAACCCATCATAATACCCATCTATCCACTTTTATAGTGTGTATAAGTTGGGTCTTTGATGAACATTATAGGCAAAAAATTATGATAGTCATTCATTGTGTTTGACGAAACCACTGTTAGTATTATTGGGGCTGTGTGACTCACTTGGTTGCTACTGCTTACTGACATGAAATGAGTATAAATGGGAGGTAGGTTTTGATTGGGAGGCTGTGCAACTTATTCATAAATGGGAGCTCTAGGATCCACTTATACTTATAGAGAACAGTACGATCTTTAATTAGCCCAAAAAAAATCGAACATCTTGATCATTTTTAATCTCAATAGGTTTCAACTTATACTTCATTGTATCAATTTTAATTTTCAAAGTCACCTTATACTCCATATTGTCAACTCCAATAGCATAATGCAGAGTATTTAAAAGATCTTGAAATTTAACATCTTTTAGAACTGAAATTCTGAAGTTACCATAGTCATCATAGCTCTCTTTCTTGTCACTAGATCTCTCCTACCTTCCTCCTAATAAATAACAATCGAATCATACTCTTTGAGACCTAATAAAAAAATGATTAATTAAAACTCTATCCAAAAAATTTAAAATTTATTATTCAAAAAAACCCCTGCTAAATTATAAGTTGCTCGAGATGCGAGACGTGTGACATAGCCATCTATGATTATTAGCCATCTCGGCCAACAATTGTAGACTCAACATTATTGCTCGTGAAACAACTCGTAGTTATATTTTTTTAGATTTTCTCTCCATCGCCTTATTTCTTTCTCATTCAACCTCATTTGTCTTCCAAACTTGTCCATTATACACTATAATTGTATTTGTATATATTAATTTTAAAATAACCACACTCTAACAAATCTAAAATTTTGAATATATATCACATAACATATATTTCATGATAGAAATTATACATAAAAACATATTTTACACCTTCAAATCTACTTATTATAAATTGTAATTATTGAACTGTGGCCTTGAAGATGAATTGACTTATTTTAAGTTTGAATTTGTTAGATTTGGCATTCATATGTTTTGTTTAACACTATATTATGCATATTAAGGTAAATATATCCGCTTATAGTTTATTTGGTTAATAAAAATAGGTAATTAAAAGGTGGCTAATAAAAAATATTTATAACATTAAAATGTTGTCTAAAAATTTCTCATTAATTTTTGTGTGAATATTTTTTGTAACTTAAAAGAGATAAGTACTAACAGATTAAAGATAATTAATAAGACAAGAAGTACCAGTGAAGCAAAAATTCATATCTAGATAGAACCAACTAAGAAAATGGGGTGCAAACATGGCAAAACTCTAATATGCCAAACCCATGGAAAGAATTTGTAAACTTGTTAGGAGGTTTCCGACAGCTATAAATCTATATATGTAAATGTCTTTTTTTTTTTTAAATGTTCTACAATAGTTTTTTTCGAATTTCCTTTCTTTTTCTATCATAAATTCTTTTATTTAAAATTGCTTATTGTAAAAAGAAAAAAAAACATGGTAGCAAAATACAATATTTCTTCCATTAGATTTATCTTTCTTCAATAAGTGGAGTGTTATTGTGATATCAATTTGTAGGGGTGGGCACGGTCCGGTTCGGTCCGGTTTTTTGCAAAACCGAACCAAACCTGTCCGGTTCGGTTTTTTGGAAAAATAAAACCGAAATTAGTTTTTTTAATGAGAAAAACCGAATTGGACCGAACCGGTTTTTTCGGTTCGGTCCGGTTCAGTTTTTTCGGTTTTTTTATTTTTTTTATTTTAAATTATGAATTTTTTTCATTTTTGGTCCGGTTTTTTCGGGTGGAAAAAACCAAACCGGACCGGTCGGTTTTTTCTCTAAAAAAACCAAATTGAATTTTTAAAAAAAAAAAATCGGACCGAACCAGCCGGTTCAATTTGATTTTTCGGTTCCCGGTTTGTTTTGCCCACCCTTATCTATTTGCATCTAAAAAAAGTATAAATGTCCATTTATAATATTAATAGTTGTTGCGGATATTAGCCTTAACACTATTTTCCTTCGAAAGTAGCCTATGCATTAATACTAATTAGTTGAGATTTATTTAGCATGCATTATAAATAAACCCTAAGTGAATGCAAAAAACTTCAATCACAAGAAAATAAGAATAAGAACAAGATCACGACAAAGATAAAATAATCACATAATCAAGTTATGTGATTCAGCAACAAACGCCTACGTCTACAATGGATTACAGAATCCTAACCTCTCTTATTAGTTCAAAAGAATATATATCACAATGATCTCTCTCTCAAGAGATTATTAAATAATATAAAGAATAAAGAACTTTCAAAAGGATCTATAACTACATTTTTTATTGTTCACTCAAAACTCAAGTACTATCTATGGTACTCTCTTGCACACTCAGCGTTTAAAGCTCTCTAGCAATTGTGCAATCCTGTGAGTACACGTAGGGAAACATCCTCTTCCATGTACACACAATCTTTATGTACTCGTTTATATGCTACAAAACTACAATAGAATGTATATAAGTTTTGATACCATTAAAAAACTCACAACGAAAAAATATAAAAATAAAAGTCCTCACCGCTCATCAAGCCAGTGAAATAATAGCTCTTTAAACTATGTCCTACTAGCATCGAGTCTATATAAATAACAAGTTGCGTTGAGTCATTTTTATTTATCCAATCTGTAATGTCCCTAAAGTTTTCTTGATGAATAGAAATTAATTGCATGTTTATGTCAATTATAGCTTTAACTTCCAATTTTACAAGTTTCTTTTTCCTTGACTTTTTGAATGGATTGGTATAAGAATTGCATTAGGGTTGTGTCTTCCTGTAGTGGTACCCATACCTACTCATATTTTTTCCTATCCCCATGGGTATAATTTTTACACTTGCAGGACTCTCAGCTATATGTTGTATATCCATTAACATGGCTGATGCTAAGACTCGCTCTCAGGAGTGTAAGTCTAAAAGTCAGCGACTATGAATCCAGTGCTATAAAATCAAACAACACTAATTAATATATTGACTTGTTAAACTTTGTACCCGATGAAATTTAGGTTCAAATAGTGCCATAGTTTGCCCTGTATCTTAAGAGATCCTAGATGACTTTATGTGTTGCATCATAAGAGACATGTGATGCAAGATCTGTTCTTTATCCTTATTCATCTTACTCCTTACCTCTGTTTGAATCTTTGAGCCAATATTATCAATTGTTTTAGAAAGCTTTAGGCTAACTTTATCAATCCTATTAAATAGCTTTGCTTGAAGATCATAAATCCTCTTCTTCAGGATATGATACTACGATAATGACGTGCCAGGCTCAAACTATACATAAGTAATTATAATCAATCTTTACAATGTAATACTCATAAAAAACATATAGTAGTGAGTGAATTCAAGGAAAACGATTAAGTTGTTATACCATTATTTCATTCTGTAGTGAGGCTTGAAATTTGTAATCAAGATGAACATCCATATCAAGCTGATGATTAATGAATTAGGTGTTCAAGGAAAAATAACAAAATTTATAGGAAAATTATATATATTTTTTATTGAAAGAAAACCATATCCCAACACTATCGAAGAACGTTTGCGACTTGTTTCTATAATGTGGTGCTTATACTAGACAAATTTAGAAGACGTAAAAAATGGTCACCATGCTTATGCATAAATATCTATCAACATCTTGGGATCACCTCGTAGATCTACACATGAGATAATAAAAAAAATTAACAATCTCAAAAAAATAAAATAACAACACTATTCCCTTATTTAATGCAAAATAAAAATAACAATTTTTTTCGCATCTCAATATGATAATGAATCGGAAAGAAAAATATTACTCACCAAAAATGTCTGACCAAATACGTATAGGTTGTATGTTTTTTTATCTAGAGCATTGGCTTTTCTGACCTATATTAACTTTTTAATTAGAGTTGTGCATAAAATATTATACGACTCTATTCAACTCAAAGATAGGCATTAAACTCATCCAAATAATCCACGAGGTGAAGCATAAAATATTGTACAATTTTATTCCAATCATGTGACATCAATAATTTGTGAAATACATAAAATAGACACATTTTCACTGAATCTATATTATTGTCAAATGTAACACTATTGAACCATATATCTAAATTATGGTAAGCCAACTCATTTCTACCCCTAAAGTATTTATTCTAAAATATACTATCCAACCCACTTACTGACGGATAATTTCTCATCCTCAAACTAATAATTAAATAAAACTATAGATGAGAGAATCTAATACGCTTGTTGCATATATAGAACCACAATTTCTCATGTAAATTTTTGGTAAGTACGCGTCTTAATAAAATCTCGTGTACTAAAATACCTGAGAATAGAATATCTTGTACATTTAAAAAGTGGCTAAAACACATGGTTCTAAATAAATCAATATGCCTTGAAGTCAAAGATACATTAAATTTTGACCAATAACCATTTTACTAATTTTCAACACAATTTGGCCTATGATAACGACTGTTTTGGACTTTTCTATCAATATAAGAGTTGTAGATAATTGAGTATAATTTTTCATCTTCAAGAACTATACTATTTTGGTACGTACTTTATGAAATATGGTCCAAATACAGGAGGTGAGTTAAGCAGAAGTTATAATCTAGTTCTGTTGTATCCTAATTTTGGCCCATAAAATGTTAGATTTGACTTTTAACTGCTTTTAAATTTTGTATAAGATTGAGTCATGTTACTTTAAATTTAAGAATTTTTTCATTTTAATTTCGACATTGAGAGTTATATCCATTTTATTGAATATATGCAAATAACATTCATTAATAATACTTTAAGGAAAATACTTTATTTCAAGTTTAAAAATACTAAAATTAGTGATATTAAATGGTGACTGAAGCTCTTAACAAATATGCATTTTATTATGCTCATCAGTGCTTATATGACCTAGTCTCTAAATGAGTGCTTATATGACTTAGTCTCTAAGTGAATGCTCATATAACCTGGTCTCCAAGTAAAGGCTTATATGACCTAGTCTCCAAGTGAGTGCTCATATGACATGGTCCCCAAGTAAATGCTCACATGATCTGGTCTAAGTGAATGCTTATATGGTTTGATCTCTAAGTAAGGCCTCATATGACATGATCTCCATATGAGTGCGCAGATGACTTGATCTCCAAATGAATATTCATATGACCTGGTATTTAGGTGAATGTCATATAACCTCAATGAGGAATAACATAACCTCAATGAGGAGGCCTTATGCAGTCTCAAGGATGAGGTCATTAGATTTAGACTACTTGGCCCTATGTTTGTTGACCTCAATCCTTAAATTTGTAAGAGGCTAATTTTTGCTAAGGCTTTTTAAAAAAACTTCTATAATGTTTTGACCACAACGAAATTTTACAAAACTATGAGAGGTTGAATGAAAGTATCCAATCTGAGGCCTATCTATAAAACATAAAAAAAAATATATGCTGGCCAAAATTAAATTAGGTCATTTGTATAGTGCTGAAGACATTTTGGTCAAATCCAAATTTTTTAAAACTTAAAAGGCTGAAAGAGATTACCATATCGCAACCTTAGTTTAGGGTTTCAAGAAAACTTTTCTCTTTTCTATTTTTCAGGACTTTTAATCTATTTTGCTAGGAAATATAGTTGTTAGAAAGTGCTTAGAGATGTATAAATATGTGCAAGTTTTACAAGGGGTGAATTAATCAATAATATATATAAATGGCTGGATCATTTATTGTGTTAGGGATTGAGTTTGGGTTAAATACACTTGTTGGTCACTAACTCTCCTTGAATTCTATCTTTTAGGCTATGTTTAGAGTGGTTGTAGTTTTCTTTTCTTTTTAATTAAAGGAGTGGTTGAGTAGAGGTTGTATACTAGTGTCCCAAGTCTCTCCTAGACAGGCATGGAAAGAGCAAAGGTTGAAGCTGTGCATTTAGGATAGATCTTAATTATTCAAATATGGTGGTGAAAACAGATGCTTGTAATGTTAGTTTGGTTAAGGGTAAGTTAATTAAAGCCTTAATCGAAAATCAAATGAGTTTTCTATTAAAGTCAATGGCGGTGCAATTATTATTAAATGCACAGCCGACCTGCCTACCATTTATATCCCCATTCATATTATACAGCCGTAATCATTTATTTATATTTATATTGTAAATAGATATTATCAATACCTATATAAAGGCTACATTTTGTATACTTTCATGACACTAAAATACAAATATTTCTTACAAATAACATGGTATCAGAGCCTCTATAATATTCTTTTTTCAACAATCATAGTCTTTTTTCAACCAAAATAATCTCTAAAACATCACAAACTCAGGATGTAATCTCCTAGCTCAGGCAACTCAGAATTCACAGACGACCTGAATGACACTAGAATCATCAAAATTGAATGTCGGAATAGTTATCACGCACTGAATCACCCTCTGTTGTTGGCATCAACTCATTTTTTCAGTGACCATTTTTCTAACAAGTGATCATACACCTCCTATACCCAGCTGATTAGAGGACGCCAGACATCTCAACCCCATCAGACTTAAGCCAATTGAAGCCTTCACGCGTGTAAACGCACTGTTCTTCTCCTTTGTCGCTGATTTATTGTCCAACTCCAATCCCAAAAGTTTTATAGTGAGTCAATCGGCACTGCCACCATCATTCAATCCCCCATCACCAAATTTATCAACCTATGACACTAGTTTGGCCGTTGTGCTCCTCGTTTTCTGGTAAGGGGTATTTTGTAAACTTCTCAAACTTTTAAGGTCGATTTGTAATTTATTTATACTCTAGTTCTATTTACAATTTACAAAAAGTTTAGGGTAGATTTGTAATTTTTTAAATTGTTGAGGCCAAGTTGTAATTCTAAAAAATTGTAGTGTCTTAATTATAATTTTCCAAAAAAAACCACAAAATCTCTTACTAATATTATGGATAAGTTAGATGTTTCTCAACTTATTCATATCACTCTTAAAGGACATAATTATATCTTATGGGTTCAAGCTATACGTAGCTTCTTTAGAGGCAGAAAATTGTGGCGCTCTATTACTGGAGATATTACTCTACCCATTCAAAAGGAGAATGATAGTTCATAAGCCTTTATTGACAAGATATAAGATTAGGATAGCAAAAATCATCAAATCATTACATGGTTTCGAAATGCATCCACTTTATCAATTAGCCTTCATTATGGACGTTTCGACATAGCCAAATCACTCTAGGACTACCTTGCAAATCGTTATACTTGGACTGACCTTGCCCATCAATATCAACTATTACATAGTTTACATTATCTACGACAAGAACTAGGACAATCCATCACCGACTTCTATTCTCAGATGTAATTTATTTATGATCAATTGGCTCTTTCAAAACCTATTTGGAAAAAAAAGTTAATGCTCAAGCTATCAATAAACTTATCTCTAAAGAAACAAGATTCTCTACTCTTCAGCCAATTCACACAGACACAGTCCTTGCTACTCCCCAACAAAAGATTATTGACAATAATCTCACAAAAACGTGCAACTATTGCTGCTTATCTAGCCATGATATCCTCAAGTGTCCAACACAAAAGTGCAAAATATGTCAAAAGATAAGACATGGTCATTTTGCACAATATTGCCCTAAAAAGAGATCATTTAAGGGTACTACTTCTACTAGGCCTTCATCATTCTCTGCTGTTACTACTACCCAAGATAACACAAGTCACTCACTCAGCTCAACCAGTAATCTTAAGTCCTTACTTCGTCAACTACTCTTGAATCCCGGTAACCCCTCCGTTTTCACTTCTTCTATTATTCCAAGTAACTCCTCTTAGTTCTTTGACTCTGCCTATTGCAATCATATGACCTCCGACTCTACTATTTTCTCTTTTAAGTCATCTACTTCCTCTCTACCCTCTATTCAAACTGCAAATGGTTCATTCATGAATGTTACTCATGTTGGTTAAGTATTATGCCTTAATCTTTCATTATCCAACACAATTCTCATACCCAAACTCACATTAAATCTTCTATCTATTAGCTAATTGTGTGAAGTTGGTCTTAACATTTTATTCACTGCTTCTGGCTATTGTGTACAGGATCTGAAGATAGGACATAATATAAAATCAAGCATTTGTATAAACCTGTCTCTTTACATTTACCCTCTATCTACACTTTGTTTGGAGCATCTACTTCTCCAGTCTCTTCATTAAACCTTTGGCATTCTCGTTTGGGTCATGCATCAATAATTTACATATGCTCTTTAGTATCTAGTGGTGAATTAGGATTTGTTTCTAATAATAAATAAGATTGTTTGACTTTTCCTCTAGCAAACAATCAACTTTACCTTTTAATAAAAGTACTACCACTTCTCATACTCCTTTTGATCTTATACATTCTGACATATAGAGACCTTCTTCCACCACTATTATGGGAGGATTCAAATATATTTTTTTTATTTTTATTGATGATTATTCTCGCTAGACATGATTATTCCTTATACTATACAGATCAAAATTTACCAAAATTTATCGAGCCTTTGCCCAAATGGTCAGAATATAATTCTCATGTCCAATTAAGATCTTTCAAACTAATAATTTCATGGAATATAGAGATTCTGAATTCTTAAACCTTCTAAAAGAGCATAGTACTATATGTCAAATATCTTGTTTTGGTACATCACAAAAAAATGGAAATGTCGAACGTAAACATAGACATATCTTAAATATTGTTCATACTCTTCTTATATCGTCTAATTGCCTTGAACGATTTTAGGGAGAAGCTGCCTTAACCATTGTCTTTACCATCAACCGTATTCCTTCCTCTGTTATAGAGAATAAGTTCCCTTATAAGCATCTCTATAGAACCTCACCTACTTATAATTTTTTCAAAGTATTTGGCCGTGTTTGCGTTGTTTTACTTAAAAAACATAAATATACCAAACTTTAGCTACATACTCGATTATGTTGTTTCTTAGGTAATGGAATATAACAAAAAAGTTATAGGTGTTGGGATCCTTTATCTAACTGCCTCAGCCTCTCTTGTAATGTCGGTTTTCTTGAAAATCAAATGTTTTATTTTGTGTCAAACTTTCATTCTATTCCTCCAGCTCTACAATTTTTTACCAATCACACTGTTAAATTATTCCCTGATACTTCACCAGCACACACTAATGTTCTACAAATCAGCCTGCTCATATTGCCCCTTATTTCTAAGCAGTCCACCTCGTCTGAATGATCTGACCAAGCCATTTCTAATTCTTCGTCTACATCCCTTCCTCGTCGCTCTACTTGAGTAAGAGAACTTCTTATTAAACTTTATGATTATCAATGTTTTTCTACCACTCTTTCCTTATATGATCTTCAGTCCTACTTCAAAGCTCGTTCTAACCCTGTTTTGCAATAAGCAATGAAAATAGAATTGTAAGTTGTTAACAAGTCACATACTTAGGATCTTGTAACTCTTTCACCAAATGAAATTGCCATTGGTGGCAAATGGGTGTACGACTTCATAATCAATTTCATATTCCTAAGTGAAGCCTTTTGCTACAAGTCGTGCTTTATATCTCTTAATCGTGCTCTTGTTGCCTGCCTCACCTCTGTTCAGAGCCTATGAGCTATTGCTGTAATTTGTGGCTGGCAATTATTCCAAATGGATGTAAATAATGCCTTCCTTAATGGTAATCTAACTAAAGAAGTATATGTGAAACCTTTACATGGTTACTTTCATCCTTCTAGTATGGTATGTAAATTTTGTCATGCTTTATATAGCCTTAAACAAGCCCCCCATGCATGGTTTGCCAAGTTCAGTGGCACTATTTTACAATATGGTTTTCAATCTAGTTCTTACGATTCAGCTCTCTTTATCCACAACATAAATCTTGGTTGTATTCTATTACTAATTTATATGGATGATATGATTATCACCGGAGATGATTCCTTGGTATCTATACTCTAAAAAGCTTTTTTCAACAAAACTTTAAAATGAAAGGTCTTAGCACTCTCAACTTTTTCTCAGTCTTAAAGTACTATCTGACTCTACTGGATATTATCTTTCATAGGCTAAATATACATTGGATCTTTTGCTAAAGTAGGTTTGACAGACAATAAGGCTACCTCTACTCTTCTCGAGCCTAATACAAAACTAGGACTCTTTGATGGCACTCACTCTCTATCAACAGCTAGTCGGCAACTTAGTCTATCTCACAGTTACCAATCAAACATTACTTATGTTGTTCATGTTGTCAGTCTATTTATGGCTGCTCCTCGAACTTCTCAATACAGTGCAGTCCTTCATATTTTACGCTACCTAAAGGGTACTCTTTTTTGTGGACTTCATTTCTCGACCCAATCACCCCTTGTGTTACAGGCCTTTATTGATGCTGATTAAGCTGGCGATCCTACAGATCGACGATCCACTATTGGATATTGTCTTTTCTTGAGAGATTCTTTTCTTTCATGGAAAAGCAAGAAACAGACTACTGTTACTCGCTCTAGCATTGAGGCAAAGTACCGCGCACTTGCAGATACTACGTAAGAGATTGTTTAACTCAAGTGACTTCTTAAAGATGTAGGTATTTCTTATTGTGGAGCTACACCACTTTACTATGACAATTAGAGTGCTATTTAGATCGCTTATAATGACGTTTTTCATGAGTGAACAAAACATATTGAGACAGATTATTATTTTGTTCAACAACAGGTCTCTAAAAAGACGATTACTATTTATTCCATCCCTTCTGAAGACCAATTTGCTAATATCTTCATCAAGTCTCTTCTCCTTCGCCACTTTCAAACTCTAGTAGCCAAACTCAAATTTGCTTCTATGACACCAACTTGAGTTTGAGAAAGAATGTTAAAGTCAATGACGGTGCAGTCATTATTAACTATACAATTGACTTGCCTACCATTTATATTCCCATTCATATTATACAGTCATAATTATTTATTTTTATTCATATTGTTAATAGATATTATCAATGTCTATATAAAAACTACATTTGTATATATTTTCATAATACTGAAATACAAATATTTCTTACAAATAACATTGTCAATGATATTTGATACCAAATGAAAGAAGAAAATCAAGTTGTAATTAGGGATAAACCTAGGTCTATAAATAACTTAGGCACATAAGTTAGCTAAAATTGCAATTAAGTCTCTTAAGGCTAAAGTATAATTGAATGCTTTTCCTGTGTGATTTGTTTTAATAATGAATATATGCAGAGATCCAGTACAGATTACCCATTGATGAACATAGGATATATAATCGGCTAGTTTTGCATTGCTAAACCCAATCCAATTGACAATGATCGAATATGAAATTTCTCCTCTTCGTCGAAAACTTAATCAAATCTCATAATTTTTATGTAAGCTACAAAACGCTTGTTTGATTCGAGAGATAAATATAAAAAGAGTAATGTTATATATTTTAAATTATATTTTAAAAAATAATGTGTTAAATAATTATTAAATGATAAAATTGTATAATAAATAATTTTAAATTACACCATTATACTATTTAATAATTAATTAATATATCAATTTTTAAGATACATTTCAGATGTCTAGTATTATTCATATAAAATTAATCAAATTCTATATTTGTACAAATATAAATTAAATCTAGGATTAACTTATCAGTGACAGGTCATGAGATTAGTTAATTCTATAATTAAAAATAATTTTATATTTAAATTTTGACATTTTAATTGTTAAATTAATATATGCAAATTAAATATTATAATTTTAGAAAATGATCATTAATAAATATTTTCAAGAATAGAACAAAATATGTTTTTCACATAATTTGAATAATTAATAACAAATAATTTTAATTAATATAATATATTTTATAAAATTTTAAAATATACATGTAAAAAATTATTATATAAATAAAAGTATTAATTTAATGATTAATTATTGTAAACTAACATTTTTAAGTATTGTATTATTTTTCACTTTAATTTATCAAACGTAGTTAGTTTTATTATATATTATTTTAGTTATCTAATAATATAAATATTTAATTATTTTTTAAAATAAAATTTTCATGATCTATTAAATATGCAATAATGTATAACTAGTAAACTTAAATTAATATTAAGTAAATTATATTTACATATTTAAAAATTAATTTTTATTATAAATTAAGTATCTATAGTTATTAACTTATTATTATAAATAAATAATTTTAAATATTTAATAGTTAATTTCAATTAATATTAATATATTCAATTATATAATCTTTTAAAATTAGTCCAATCTAATCCTAAGTAACACCAATCACAAGACTTTTTTTAATCCAATTATATCCTTTACTTATCAAGTCCTATCTAATCGTAACAAATTTAACCAATCATGCATACTAAACTGGCATTGAATGTTTTATACAATTTAATATATTATCCTTAATTTTTTAATATTATAAAAAAAAATTGTTAATTATTTAATTTTAAAGGTGTATTTTATATTTAATTAAATATTAAAAAAACTTTTGATATTTTTCAATCTACCTATTCTGCAGGTATCTATCATGAAATCAATGTCCTGGAGGCGGTGCCTTTCTTCAAAAATCTATAACCACTAGACTTTATGATTTTTCTTTTTTTTAAAATAAAAATTGCAAGATTTGAGGGACTCTGAAGGCTTTCTTTCTTCACTGACCATATTATAAATGTATGGGTTATTTTAATTTTGAGAATGTTTCAATTTAGAGTTTGGTAATTGGTGCATATATAAATTTTTAACACTAACATTAGGATTAATTATAAATCAATAATATATAAAGAAGAGGATTATTTATTGCCTTAGGAAAATTTCTCTTATTGCTAAATGTTAAAGTGGTCATGGATAATTAGTCAATAGTTAATGTGATAAGAATTTTATACTTTTAATTCCGTGATGATACACGTCCACAAGATAGAGAGAGCGAGAAGGAACTCGTTAAAAAAAATAAAGAAAGAGAGAACAAAGTACAATAGGCTTACTAAGGGCTCAAAAGTTTACTCTTCACGGGCCTCGATTTCCATAGGCCTTGACGTATAATGTCCCTTTAAATATTTTTAAATTTTTTAAAATATAAAGTAAATTTTAATTATTTTTAAAGTGTAAATAAGCAAAAAAAAATTATGGAGAAAGAAAGAACTTAGAATGAAATTTTTTTCATTTCTTTGAAGTCACCTTTGATGAAACAAAGTTCATGTCTACTTGTATAGTTCAACAAGTATTCACATTGTACAATTATCAATTATTTATCCTTTTGCAAGTATTATAAGATACTTAATTGTACCTACACATTTTTTGAGTTTAAATATTTCGTATCGTTCTAAATCTTTTTTAACTTTTATTAAATTTTTTTTAATAAGATTGAATAATTTTTATAAAAAAAAATAAGAAAAAGAAGTAGAAGAAAAAAATGAAATAAAAATTGGGTACCATTGTATATCTACAGTTGCAAGTGATTTTATTGTCTCTAGTTTAGACGAAAGTTGATATACGTACGATAACTTAGCTGTACAGGACTCCAAAGCAAGGGTGCAACCAGGTTACTATTGTGTTTTAACTGAAAAAATTTATAGGCTAAAGTATAATATTATAAGGGCTTGAATACTTAAGTTGAAAACATAAGGGAACGAAAATGTAAAACAAAATATTTAGAGGGCTAAAATAAAAATTATTGCTGATTTGCCTAAAATTTTTTATGAGACCCTCCTGCCCTAAAGAATTCCAATCAAACTATGAAAAAAAAAAAACAATAGCCTAAATGTTTTTTTAAAAGAAAATTAAATTTTACAATATTAAATTTGAATAAGGTTAAACATCCTAAATTATCTTTTAAATTATATTTAAAAAATAGCGTGTTAAGTAATTATCAAAATGTGAAATGATTTAATGAGTGAAATGATTTCATCATTTTATCACTTAATAATTGTTTAATACATTATTTTTTAAATATAAATTAAAATATAATTTAAAATACTTAACATTATTTATTGAATTATTTAAAACTCTTCAATTTTCAAAACTTTTTCTTTTATTCAAATGAATGATAAAATTTTAATTGTCACTTAATGGTAAGGGAAGGGCAAAACTATTGCAAGCCTAAAAAATTTATAAATTAAATAATAATTTTCTACGATTTAACTTCTTAAAAAATAAGTAATTTTAAATTTTTAACACCCATCAAATTTCGATTCTAACAATATGGCCTCTCTATAATTAAACTATTGACTCGCCAAAGTTTTTAATTTTAACAATTTGGCCCCTTCACCTTTAAGTTATGTTTTGGCTGGCCTCTATAGAAAGGTCAGCTTTGACAACATAAAATATTAAGATTTCTTTTATTTGTTCCAAGAAAATACAGCCCTCAAATGGTACTAAAAACTTACAGAAAGTTTTCGACTTTTTCATGCTTCATTATGTTAACTTCAAAAGAAATTGTCAAGTAACCATTTTTAATATTCCATAATTATTATTTTGTTTTTTGACATTTCAAAAATATGTTGATATCTTTTCATCGATTATGACATCAAGGTCATAAAATCACTTTTTAGAGTAATTTAACAATTGACAGGAGGGATAATAAAGTACTTTAAAAATTAAAAAAAAAATATTTAGGCTTTTAACATTTTAAGAAATGAATATACAAATTGTAGTGCTTTCAAATATTTCATCGATACTTTTATCGAGTAATGGTTTTTATATATTTTAATATAAAAAAATATAAGGTCATAAAGTTTAAAGAAAAAAAAGGTACAAACATTTTTTTAACGTTAAAATAAATAGAAATCATTATTTAATAAAAATGTTAATAAAATTTTTTAAATTATTAAAATTTACATGTCTCTTTTTTAAAATAATAAAAATCTAAATATTATTTTTTCTTTAAAAAAATATAAATAAATAACTATGCTAAACCAGACTAAGTAATTAATAATTTCCTTAACTACCGAAACTCCCTTGAGGTAAACCACCTACTAAACCAATTTAAATATTTATTCCTTTCTTGATAAGGGGCCAACTCTCAAGATATCCCATTTTAAATTTTCTCATAAATTAAACTAGCAAAGATGTTGTCGTGTGAAACTTAGTGTTGTATAAATAATATTATATTAAAAAATTTGGGATATAAAATAAATATAATTTTTTATTGAATGATATATTTATTATTGAATAATATTACGTAATTACTGCATTAATCAAAATTAAATTTTCAACAATTATTCGAATTCATTGATAACACTTAAAAACTTTGTTAATCTTAGCACTACCATGCTCTCGTGCATATATATATATTTGTGTGTGTGTGTGTGAATGCGTTGATGAAATTCAACTTAATTGCAATGGCTGAGAAAACGCGTCAGAGTGAAGATGGTGGAAACTCTGGACTATGACGTTGACATATCCTGCAATGTATTTGCCACCTATCTTTTTTATGTAACTTTCATCTTGACTTCAACGTCTCCAAAAATTATAACTCTTTGCCTATTCATCTTTCTTCTTAATTTACTTAGAACAGCTTATATGGTTAGCCATTTCAATTTCACTTGGTGCATTTTCTTTATCTTCTGTCTGCTAACTGCATGCATGGTGAAAAGATAGATGGAAGAATTTTATTGTCAAATTTGAATTTTTATATAATTCACTTCTAACAAGTTTTTCTAAAACAGAAGAATTTTTCTTGTCATCAGGTGCATGGTTGAGTACTAGATCCTTGGCAATTCCAAAAAATTCTTCCATCTGATTGAACTGCTGAGAACAAGCTACCAAGGATAATATTCAAAACCATCCAACTTAGTTTACTGCTTTTGTTTTGTCTCAAACTGCTGAACCTGGTCTTGTGTGGACAAACTAGATTCTTTTTTTAATGTAAATACTTGTATATTTCAATGACACTTCTCCATTGGTGGAGTCTGCACTTTTTAAAATGCAGATTTGAAGCTATACAGTGTTGTAAAGGTTCAAAATGATGGTGTATTGAGTTAGTTCCAACCTAAATTAGTTGTTAGCATTATTGAAACGAAATATGTGAATAACTTGTAATTGAAATTTGAGTTGATTAAATTCTTAATTCTACAAAAAAAATATATATATATATATATATTTATAGGATGTTATAATCAAATTTTAATTCCACTTTTTGCGTGAGAGCTATTAAAATACCAAGAAGTGGATTCTAGTCATGACCAATGGTGGAATAGGTAGTACTTCTTGATTTGATGAATACTGGAAGTGACAAATGATGATGTTTCTGGCGGTGGAGGTGAAAACACTAGAGATTTTGCAGATAAATATGAGGTGTTTTGGGTAGTGATGGCTCAATAAGATACTCTTGATTGTAGCTAAAGATGACAATCTTGGTAGGGTCATCTGGGTTCAAAGCTTTTGAGACTGAGGTAATTATGATGGGGCATTTCAAAAGTTGATTGTGATGCCCAATTTTAAGATCATGCCGGTGAAGACTATCTTTCAGTTGTATGTTTGATGATTTTGGAAGCAGCATTATCGGCATGGTCATGGTGATTGTGGAACCAGCACTGGTAATAATACTAGAATGTGAACATATGATTTGCTATGCTTGATGCTCTTAAGTTATATCCATACAATTTATTTGCTGGTGGAAATGTATCTAAACGTTATTTATTGTCACCCAAAAAATCCTATATTGAACAGTTCCTGTCTTACTGTGTATTCACTATGCGAATGTGTTCCAGTTCTTCCATTGGTTGCAGAGTATGATATTGAAAAACCTTGCATCGCCACAATATGGAAACGGCCTTTCTATACAATCGTGCTTCCCTGAGATCAAATCCATTGCAAATTCATCCTGCACTTTACATTAGTTTGAAGCTTATGC
Organism: Ailanthus altissimus; assembly: GCA_946807835.1. Classification (NCBI taxonomy): domain Eukaryota; kingdom Viridiplantae; phylum Streptophyta; class Magnoliopsida; order Sapindales; family Simaroubaceae; genus Ailanthus; species Ailanthus altissimus. Next base: position 781,978 of record OX327690.1, on the reverse strand, counting down.
ATTAGTAAATAAAGTAAAATGAAATTCAAAATGAAAATGTTTTTTAAATTTTGAGAAATTGAAATTATTTATTTTGTGTTTTTAGTGTTAGAACAACAAAACAAATATATAAATGGTTACTATATGTAATAACTAAAATAGATTTATTTTAATTGTTCAAGAGTTGAACAAAAGATAAAATAAATTCATTTCATTTCATTAAAATAAATGTTAATTATTTTTTATTGACTAGAAAATTAAGAGAAAAATAGAGAACGAAAATTGAAGTGTTTCAAGAGTTAAAAATATTTTCTATTCATCATCTTCTCAAATTAATTTAACTATTAAAACATGAATTAAATTTATTTTTATTGAAGAGTTGAATAAAAGGAAATTTTTTTTTAACTAAGTTAAAGAGTTTAACTTTGAATTAACTTTAAGAGTTAAACTAAATGTTGGATTAACATACTGCTATTCCAGACTGTTGAGGATATCAAGTCATGCACTTTAACTTGACATCCCTATGGCATCAACTAAGCCACAACATTGATACCCTTTTTACTCTATGCGCAGTGAAAAACCCATAACTCACACTATAAGCAAGAACGCATAAGATTAATACACCAATAAAGATAAAGAAAACAAACCAATCACAAGACACAAGATATACGTGGTTCGGCCCAAATTGCCTACGTCCACGGAGGATCAATGATCCAGTTTCTTCCCATTGAAATAGATCACAAAGTATCTTCTTACATCATCAATGATCCCACAAGACCCCTTAGTATCTCCCATAGAGACCTCTAAGCATCTACCTTTGATCATTATGACTCCCTAAGACCTCTTCGTATCTCCTCATAAGAGATTTTTACAAGAAACACAAGAATAGCCTAAGCATCTAAGCCTAAAGGATCTATGGTGTTTCTCTTTTATTCACTCAAAGAACCTAAAGAAGAAACCACCCCCAAAGGTTACACCCTAGTGTACCATGCACTTAGTGCCTACCTAGCTCCTCTATTCTCTCTTATGGTTACATCTTGAAACCTTAGATGCTTAATCTTAAACAAGGGTTTACAAGTGTTTATATAGGGTGTATTTCGTGCCTGCAAACCCTATTCCTTGTTGGAGTAAGAGTCCACTTGTTTTGGAAGTCCTAAACTTCCAAAACTCGAAATCTCGAACCAAAACGGACTTTTCCACGCGTTCTGGCGTTGCGGCGCTCATCCCTGGGCACCTCAGCGCTGGCTCTTCTCACGTCCAGCGCTAGGGCGCTGAGTACCCAGCGCTGCGGCTCTGGACCTTATCGTGTCCAGCGCTGCGGCGCTGAGGACCCAGCGCTTCGGCGCTGGTCTTCTGTGTTGAGCGCCGTGACGCTCAGCCCTGGGCGTCGCGGCGCTGGAAGCTCCCGCAATTCCTTCTTTTCCTTCTCGTCTTTGAGTCCCGTTTCACTTCCCCTTTCGTGTCCCACACATCCTAGACTTCTCCATACGTGTCCCACACGTTCTTGACTTCTTGTGACTCTCCACTTTGGTATTCATCTTAATTCTTGTCCAACCAAGATTGTTGAATCACCAATTTTCCAACATAGACAATCAAACCCATCATTATTGATTGCTAGAATTGATCAAAGTTTCATTTCATGGTGGAGTTCAAGCAAATTAATCCAAAAACTTCATTAGTTAAATTTCTCAATCTCATTTTTCATTTGATAAATATATATTACATGTGTTTATTGTATTAATTTTAATCTTCCGCTGTGCACATATATGTATGAGATATGTATAATTTTGTATGATGAACACATCCCACATGCAAGTACTCTAGAATAATCAACACCCAACAATTGGTATCAGAGCAATTTTGTGTTACTATAGGTGTTTTTTTAATGTTGGCTAAATGTTGGCTATGTTCTAGGACAAGTTCGGGGGTTTTTAGGGTGCATTTCAAGTGTTGAAAATGCAAACCAGTCAAAAACTGCACCTGGAACGCTGCAGCGTTCATATGAACGTTGGGGAGCTGGGTGTATTAACGTCGCGGCTTTCACACTAAAAAAAATTAAAATCAATTTTTGTTCGTATGTGGGGGGTTTATGAGATGTAATTATAATAGTTATTAGTTTACATGATAAATCAAGAAAATAATATTTTTATTTTATTTATTTTTTGTACTTATAATGGGATACCTACTGGTGGGGATTAGTTGTGCTTGTACATAAATGAATATTTGATTGAGAATAACCTTCTCATGTGATGAGAGCATGTGATGAAAGGCTAGATTTAAAATCTCTCTTGATGAGGTTAAAATTCATTATATTATGTGATAATATTTTAAATGGTCCGTCTTGTCAATACGGTGTAAGACGGATCATTATAGTCTTTTCCAATATTGCTTTAGCGTTAAGGATTTGATTGGTGTGACTTGATCTAATGCCGGTAAAACATGAGATGAATCAAATATATGCGAACATATTATCCAATATTGCTTTAACGTGAGGATAGTGTCAGTAACATATATTTGACTATTGACGAGTTAATCTGAAATACACTTACCCAATATTGCTTTAGCGTGAGGATAAGGTGTATTTAGGATCAGTAGTAAGAGTTGTATGAGATGCAATTGACAAGAGTTGTCTACCTGTTAGATTTATAAAGGACAATATTGCTTTAGCGTAAGGCTGGAGTAAAATCCTAATAGGGTCCACTTCCCACTGTATAGTTTAAAATTTTAAACTGTCATTATCCCGTTTGAGAGATTAAAGGGATTAAGTAAAGCAATGAGAGGGCATTTTTAGATTAAAAATATATAACAGTTATACCCATGATCTAAAGTGTTATTAATTAACGATTAGAAATGTTCCGCTACATATCTTCTAAACTTGTCTTATAGAGATAAGATATTTGTCTTATAGAGATAAGATACTTGTCTTAAAGAGATAAGATGAGTACGAGCAATCCATTAGTAATCTTGATTAATACCCAATAACTATAGGGTACTGAATAAAATATTTAAAACTTGCTTATGAATTTGGGAATAGTTCTAGATTCAGTAATATTTGATATTTCTAAACCACAGATAGAGAAAAGTTATAATGGAAAGTGTTTCCACCGAGATAAGGTTTGAAATAGTAAATATTACTATTTAAAGAACCTTGACTTAAGAAAGATTGACTGTATCTAGATATCTGTTTGACCAAACATTAACATTTCATTAGCATTTGATGTTAACTTTGCAAGGGTATGAGATACCGCTTGTCATTATCATATCTGCAAGATGTTGCATGATTTGAGAAATGCTTTATAGCTAAGAAATGAGAAGTTTAGCTTCACGTAAGAAATGGAGATTTCTTAGATATGGTAGCCGTTAAGACTTCTTAGTCACTTCTCCTTTTAAGCAAAATCATTAATGTTGTATAATTGTTATTTCATGCCAAACATCATTTAGTCAATTATATCACTCCGTGTAGATGACAAAAAGGGTTGTCATAAAAACATTGGATATAGTTCCTTATGATAATGATGATATTTAACTAACTGAATGTCAGTTAATGAATAGCCTTCATATCTTATATACAACAGGAAATGTCATAAGTGTATAGGTGAACATAATAAATAGTATTTCAGCAACTTAAATATTAATGAATAGTGGCATATAAGATTAGGTCATGTAATCGTAAGACAACTATCCCGTCTAGTTAAGGATGGTCAGATATTTGATCTGACTATAGAACATTGACTAGTTTATGAATTATGAATTCAAGAGAATATGACCGAATCTTTGTGTAGGTGTAAGATGTCAGGCTACTAGTTTATTGGATCTGGTACATAAAGAAGTATTTAGTCCAATGAATCTTACTGCAATAAGTGATTTTGATACTTCATTGTCTTTATAGTGATTGTCACTATATGGATATGTGCTTCTAGGAAACGCAGGTCAGAAATTTTTTAAATTACTCAAAATGTTCTGACAATGAATGTAAAGAAACAAACCTTTATATATATTGAGTACTTTCGGTTAGATCGAAGTAGTTTATACATAATCAGTAGATTCATAAATTATTTTAATGAGAATATGATTCTCACTCAGCATAGTCCTCCAGATACTCCTCAACATAAACATATTTAGGAAATGATGAATCAGACTATATTAGATACAGTCTGGTTGATATTGAGAATCACTGATCTTCTACAATATCTATGGGATTATGCTTTACAAACTGCTACACTTTATTGTATATAATTCCATCAAAAATCGTTCCTTCTACGCTGTATGAGATATAGACTAAAAGAAAAATGAGTCTTAAGTATGTTAAGACTTGGTGTTATTCTGCTTTCATAAGAGTTATGCAACAAGATAAACGTGTATCCATGGGTACAAGTATTGGTTCATTTAGTATCCCAAGTGTATAATCAGATACCAATTCTATAATTTAGATGAACAAAATATGTATGTTACTCATGATGCCACTTTTCTAGAGAAAGAGTTTCTCATGAATCGTGGAGATTATAGAAAGATTGAACTTAATGAAGTCAATATGTGAATCAATTATGGAGTTTTAATTTCAATTAAGTGAAATACCTTTAACACACCATGTTCATAAGTCGAAAAGGATATCAAGGCCATCATTAAGGTATGTTTAATACATGCCCTTGGTATTTTCTCAGTTGAAGAAAAAGATCCTTTAACTTATGGAGAGACGATGTTTGACATCGTTCAGGAAAATGGCAAGATACCATAAAATCCAAAACTACGCATGACAATTAAGTCTAGGACTTAGTTGTGCTTTCTGTAGAAACTATTTCTATCAACAGTAAATTAGTTTACGCAGTAGAAGTGTGGGCACTATCTAAAGGAATAGTCCTTCAGATAAGGCCCACACTTCTACTGCGTAAACTGATTTACTGTTGATAGAAATCTGAAGGAATAATCTTTCATGGCCTGATTGATGTTGAAAGGTTACACTCAGAGATCTAGGATCAGTAATAAGAAAACCTTTTTCATCAGTAACTATACCAAAGTCAATTTCAATTTTGTTGGCTATTGTCGCATATTATAATTTGAAGACTGACTAATGGATGTAAATAAGGTGTTCTGGGATGCATATCTTGAGTAAGAGATATGCATAGAACAACTTGATGTTTCTTCATCCAAGCCTAACTTTAAATATATTGTGCAAACTAAGGAAGTCCATTTATGGACTTAAGCAGTTTTTCCAAAGCTAGAATCTTTATTTATATGATGAAATCAAAAAATCTAGTTTTATCAGGAATGAAGAGAAAGTGTGTGTGTTCTGAAAGGGTAATGGGAGTATGATTATCTTTTTAGTTCTCTAAAGTAGAAAATATATACTCAATATTGGAAACGATGTTGATATATAGCAAGTAAATCAGATAACTGTTATCTAAGTAAAGAATTGCTTCATAAAAGATTTGAGAGAGACTCTCTATATACTAGGTACAAAGCTTTATGGAGATATAGCTAGGACGCTAATAGGACTCTCCCAATCTTCGTATATAGACTAAGTCCATGAAAATGTACAACTTGATTGACTGTGAGACAGTTAAAGTCCTTTTTGGACATGGCAGTCATCTTTTTCAGAGAAAGTGTCATTTGGAAGAAGATGAGAGAGTTAGAGTGTCTAACGTCTCAGATATATAAGCTAGAAATAGCTTAGTGCATACCATCTTATGTACGATATCTGGATTTGGATGGTTGTAAGTGTTACAAGCTCGTATCTGATTAATCCAGATCATACCATGAAATGGTTGTGAAACATATCTGAAATACCTGAGAGGTATAGAGGATAAGTTTATACAATATGGAGAAATATTTCTTACAAATGAAGGGACACACATATTCAGTCTTTCATCTGGTCTATATGGTAGAAAGTCTATATCTAGTTATGTGTTTCTCTTTATCAGTACCGGAGCTAGTTAAATGTGTGTAAGTAAATGTCCATAGCTAATTTTACCTTGGAAGTAGAATATGTTGCGGCTTGAGAAGCCTGCAAAGAAAGTACTATAGATATTCAAGTTAATTGTAGAGCTTTGAATAGTTCAAAACCCAATGGATCCTATCCCACTATGTTGCAAAATAACAGTAATTGCTCAAGCTAAGAAGCCATAAGGTATACCAATATTCTGATCATGTGAACTTTGAATATCACATAATTAGAAAGTTCTTGACGACAAGAGTTGTAATAAAATCTAAGAATCAATCCTTGAATAATGTAGCGAACCCCATAAGCATAAACTCCTATAGTGTTTAAGAAACACATAAAGTGTAATAGCATAAGATGCTAGTACAAATGGTACTAAAGTAAGTGGGAGTTTGTTGGAGCTGGTGCTTACGTGCCATTCCAATATTGTATGAATATTAATTATTAATATCATATTTATAGGTATAATGCTTGTAACATTACAGACACTGTATGATCTGAAAGAGTTCAGATCTAGTCTAAAGGAGTTTAGACCAGAACTAATAGCTAGTAAAACTGAGAGTTATAAATGTTAAGAGTTAGCAGGTTATAAAAGTTAGTGAGGTCTAAAGAGCTAGAACCTTATCTATAATTAACAAAGATATGAGAATATACTTGTAATGACATAGTTGTAAAAAGTTGCAATAAGAGTTAAGAAATGTCATTATGTAAGTGTGTCTCAGACATAATGTTCCCGATCCATGATCACCAATGCCGGTCTATCAGTGAATTCACATTATATAGATTAGTGTATGTCTATATCTGACTGGTTCAGATGGTTGTTCTTAGCTGACCATGAGTTTAGAGCTTGTATAGGCATGCACGTATCCAATCAGGACTAGATACTGAACAGACTTACGAAGACCCCAATAAATATCCTATGAAGCCGTCAAAGGAAAGTCCTCTCGAGTTGAGTAGTATTTGTGGTCCTTTAACCTAAATGCCACGGTGATCTTGTGAGTGATCCATCATGCTTTGGTTCCATATATGTCAGAGTCCTTTCATGGTCTGACCGCTATGTGTTGCTGGGTATGGTGCGATGCTCATGGAGTCTGGTGTGTGTAGATATAGGAGTTTTCCGTCACCTTAGATAGGTAAGTTGTATATCCTATACTCCGAGATTGTATTTCATAAAGTCTTGTGGCCACAAGCATAATCCCGAAAAAAGTGTTTTTCACAGGGTTAAACAATATAGCAAAAATATTTGCGTATATTATTTATTGAGATACAAATCTAGAGATACGATTATGGATGAGCAGACGGGGATTTAATGGTGCTGATCTATATCCCCGCACATCCAGGGTATAAATGATGGAAGGATTATATCTATACGTCATGACCTCAACTTGTATGGTTTAACACGCTGATTTATAATATTCGCAACGTGTGCGTGGGGCATCGATTACGGACTCATGGAATAATTCCATTTGACAAATCAGGTATAGACCTAGAGAGTCCCAATATAAAATGTACTCTTTGAGCACTTATCAGTTTACCATATTGAATGGTTCAATACAATATAATTCAGCAAATTACTAAGGTTAAGTTAACTAAAGAATATGGTTAAATGATGGGACCCACTTTAGGTTAACTTGGTAACCTTGTAAGGATATAAATGTAATTTCACTTTATGATTATTTAATAGTTAAATAATTAAAATAAATATTTTTGTATTTAATTGTTAAATAAATGATTTAACTTAACTATAGTTAAAGGTTAACCATATGGTTAAGTTAAGTTAACCTTGCTTAATGATTAAGTAAAGGTTAATCTAATCATAGTTAAGTTACTTAACTATGGTTAGATATTTAAATATTTATTAACTTAAGGGTTAAGTTAAACTAACCTAAGTAAGATTAAATGTTGACTATGGTTAGGTTAAATTAAATTAAATGCAAATGAAATTTAAATTAGTTTGAAATTTATGCATTAGTAAATAAAGTAAAATGAAATTCAAAATGAAAAGATTTTTTAGATTTTGCAATAACTAAAATAGATTTGTTATAATTGTTAAGAGTTGAACAAAAGATAAAATAAATTAATTTAATTTGATTAAAACAAATGTTAATTATTTTTGGTTGGCTAGAAAATTAAAAAAGAAGTGGAGAACGAAAATTGAAGTGTTTCAAGAATTGAAAATATTTTCTGTTCATCATCTTCTCAAATTAATTTAGCCATTAAAACATGAATTAAATTTGTTTTTATTCAAGAGTTGAATAAAGAAAAAACAAATTTAACTAAGTTAAAGAATTTAACTAAGTTAAAGAATTTAACTTTGAATTAAGTTTAAGAGTTAAACTAAATTCTGGACTAACATATTATTATTCTAGATAATCAAACTCACCCTTGTTGATTGCTAGGACTGATCAAAGTTTCATTTCATGGTGGACTTCAAGCAAATTAATCCAAAGGCTTCATGGGTTAACTTTCTCAATATCGTTTTTCATTTGATAAATATGTATTATATGTGTTTATTGTATTATTTTTAATTTTTCCCTGTGCACATATATGTATGAGATATGTATAATTTTGTATGATGAAAATATCCCACATCCAAGCACCATACAATAATCAACACCCAATATGATCTTGGCTTAGTGAGATATGATTATTTGTAAGAGTATTCTATAAATAATTTAGCGGATCCACTTTCTAAGGCCATGACTCTAAAAGTGTTTATGAAACACGTATAGTTGATGTATATGAGATGCCATCAGGAATGACACTAGAGCAAGTGGAGGATTGTTAGAGTCGATGCTTACGTGTTATCCCTAAATGTATATATACTTGTGTATTTATGCAAGTGTACATTCTCATTAAATCGCTAATACCTATTTAAATGGTACTATGCAATACAACATTACAGACATTGTATGATCTGAAGGAGTTCAGATCAGATCTAAAGGAGTTTAGATAAGGGCTCATAGTTAACCACGCTGAGAGATATAAATGTTAAATGTTAGCACAGCTAAGTGTTAGTTTGTTATAATACTCAGCGAAGATCCAAAAGTTGGAGCTTTGTCTGTAATTGGACATAGACTTGGGAATATATTAGTAACCGTATAGTTGCAAGAGTTGCAATCGGGTGCCACGAAATGTCACTTGCGCAAATATTTTCAAATATTGTCCCTGATATATTTCTGTCAATGCGAGTCTGTCAGTGGCTATATTTATATAGATCAGCATATGTCATACCATAGGGTATAAATGGTCATTCCTAACTGACTATGAGCTTGGAGCTCATATTGACATATGGGTATTCAGTTAAGACTAGATATAGGACAGACTCATGATGGCCTCTGATAGACACCCTATGTAAGTCGTCAACGGAGGGTCTTCTCAAGTTGAGTAGTATACGTGGTCCTTCGACTCGAGTGCCATGGTGGGCTTGTAAGTGATCTACCATACTTTTAGTTCTATGCATGTCATAAACTTTTCGTGGTGTGACCACTGGGTGTGTACAGATCTAGGATCCGTCAGCTCATATAAAGAGTTAGATATTTAGTTGCTTCGAGACTGTATCTTGAAAAGTCTTGTGGCCACAAGCATAATCCCGGGAAAGAGTTTCTGTCAGGGTGGAACAATATGGCGAAGGAGTTTGCACATATTTTTCAATGAGATACAAGTCTAGAGATAGGACATGGATGAGCACATGAGGATATGACGGTGATAATCTATATCCTCAGCACATCCAGGATATCATGACAAAAGGACTATACGGATGGGTTGTAACCTCAACTTGCATGGTTCAACGCACTGATTTGTATATCTGTGATTTGTGCATGGAGCATTGCTCACAGACTCATAAAATAGTTCCATTTGACGAATCGAGTGTGGCCTTAGGGAGCCTGCGATATGGAGTGTACTCGTTCTCCACTGGGGCAGCATGTCGGATTAAATTGTTTAATCTTGCAATATCTAGCACTACCACGTGAAATGCGTGCGTGTCTATATTTAAGTGTTAAATATAATAATTAGTTAATAATTATTATTTACTAATTGTATAATGACACGTAGCGTATTATGGACCCTTGATTGAGTTTACCCAAGTATGGGATTTGGTGAGACCCACTAGAGGGTAGACTTGGCAACTATTTATGAAGGGTTATGTGGTCATTTCACACATTAATTATTTTATTGTTATATGATTATTTCACACATTGATTATTTATTTGTTAAATAATCAATGTATGAAATAATTGGCATCCATTTATAATATTTTATTATTATTTATATTATATTATTATTTTATTATATTTTATTTTATATATAAATATATATAGATGAGATAAGTGTGTGAAATAGAGAGAGAGGTGTGTGTTTTTTATTTTGGCCGAGAATGAGAAATGGAGAAAAGAGAACGAAAAGAAATGGTAACGAGAAAAAGAAAGAAAAAGAAGAAAAAAAGAAAAAAAATAAAATTGTATCATTTTTTTATGCTGCCATAAGAAGCAATTGAGAATTGCTTCAATCTCTATTTCTTATCCATTTAGAGAAAAGGATGAATACACACTAGCAGCAATTTTGGAGGTTAAGAGTTAACCCCGTGCTGGTATGTGGGGCTACTGTTCTAGCTAACAAAGCCCACTGAGTTTGTGACTAGAACTGGCAACGAGTTAGTATGTATACGGACTCTGAGGAAATACGTATAACATTACACATTTATGTGAGTTCTTAACACTATTAATATATTAATGTGATTAATATATTTTATCTATTGCATTTATTACATGTTTTAATGTTATTGTCGCGTGAAATATGTATGTGATAAGTAATTTAGGTAATAGGCACAAAAATGCACATGCATACACCCACGTATATTAGATCCTCGATAAGGACAACATTGGAGAGTAGCTTACTAGAGTGAAAGATGTCAAAATAGATTGTATAGTAAGGTTGCTGGTGGTACCGAGGGTTTATTGTCATGGTGTCAAGAGTGACATAGGAGACCTAAGCCATTGTCCTTATTGGAGTTAAATCTGTGCTAAGACTTAACTAGAGTTAATGCTAAGTAATTGAATGTTGGAGTAGATGGATCCTAGAAAGTTCCTTAAAGAGATTTTGAATCAATGAGACGTTTATTGAGATTTTGGTAATTCAAAATCATGTTTGAGTATGATTTTGAGTTGGAGACCAACGAAGAGTTAACATGAGGTTAAGAACATGTTGGGTGGATGAAAAAGGGATGAAAAATGTGAATTTAAAGCAATGACTGGCTCAAAATGAGCATGAAGCTGATTTCGAAAAGTTGGGGTAGCGACCCTAAGTTGGCCAGGCCGCAGCACTTTAATCAAGCGTAAATGCTATTGCAGTAGTAGCCCGAGGCGCGATGACATCATGACACCAGCCAATGGTGTTGCAATGCCAAATTTTTTATTTTGTCATAGACTTTCATCTTCAACTCAATTTTGAACTTTCTACACACGTGGAATTTTATTCAAACTAGAAATAGGGTATCTAAGAACGTTTTAGAGCCTATATGAACCCCTATAAAATCTTAGATTGTCAAGGATTAAAGAAACAAAAAAAAAAAAAGAATGAAGAGCTTAGGAATAGCTTGAGCACCGAGCGTATAAGAAAGTGTTGTCTAGATCCTTGAAGACCTCATCTATTTATTTATTCCTCGGTAATCACTTACGAGAGATAATTGTGATCTAAGTAATAAAAGAGGCTAGGACCATGGATCCATTGTGTATACAGGTAGTTACCAAATCATGTAAATTCTTGGATCTTATGTGTGATTGTTTATCTCTATTATGTGTGTGATCTTTTTATTCTTGATTACTTGTGATCAAAGTCTTCTGCGTGCATTTAAATTTATAGGGTGTGAAAAATCCTAACAATTACAAAATCATAAACAAATAAAAACCATGTTTATTGTGATTTTAGTCAAAGTCTAGTATACTTACTTCTGTATGATCACAAAACAAAGTTTATCTCCTTAACCTATCAATAGGATTAATCCATTTGTAAGTATCATTATGGAATAAAAAATCTTAATATAACTCATTAAACTACACAAATCCCACTTATCACACCACATTGGTCAATTGACTTGGTTTCGCAAAAACTATGAATTCTGATCACGGCTCTCAACAAATTTTCATTATACATAGATCATTCACAGATATGAAAATTATATTATAATTCATTCAAATTTCATTTCATAATCACTCTAAACTTTGAATTATTAACCTCATAGAATCAAATTATTCATTAAACAGCCTCTAAAATATGAATTTGATAAAATCCATTACTGACTAAAAAATTATGAAATTACCATAGAATTACTCTTGATAGTTATTCCATGATAAATCATTCACGGCAGAATATATACAAAATTTATTTTAAAATAATTTTATTCAAAAGTTTTCATAATATGTTGAATTAAATTTTGCACTAAGGTGACCTAGTTTAGAAAATCATAACAATTTGAAAATAAGAAAGTAATATTTCAATTTTAATATGTTGTGCTAGATATATGTAAACTTTAATTTCCAAAAAACTATAGCTTTCGAAGATCACTTGATAGATAAAAATTACTTCATCATTTTACCTTTCTTCTGAAACTAATGATTCTCAAAATTTCAAGGTCATTTTTGAATATTCACTAAAATTCAAAGTTATGAAATTTTAAAATGATTCAAATTTATAAATTATAGTCAAGAAGTCTAATTGAATAAGTTTAAAATCTTAGATCAAATTCACAATGAAAATATTTGTAAAATTTTCGGACTAGTAAATTCTATAATCTAGTTTCTTCCTCTTATTCATGAAATCATCATCAATTCCAATTATATCTTATAAAGTCAACAAATCCTTAATTTACTCATTTTTTATAGTTCAAAATTTAATAAACAACACAAAAAACACAAAGATATATACCTCTTTGTGTGTGTGTATGCGTGCGTGCGTGCGTGCCAAGCCAAAAATGAGGCTTTTAAGAAGAATAAGATGTCCATATATCATTTAGTTATTTTCTTTTAGCCCCTTATTAGATATTAGCAATCAAATCTAAAATTTTCTCTTTTTGTTGAAATAACTCCTCATCCTTTCCTATTATTATAATATGGTCCTAATTGAAATATGTTGGAGAAAAAGTTTTGAAAACATTTTAAATGGTTAATAAGTAATAATCTATTAATATAGTTTTAATAATGTAAGTTGCATATTATAAAAGTTTCATTATTATGTTATTATTATATAGTGGTTATAATATTTAACTAGTCATTAAACCTTGTTTAAATATTTGAGAGTTACAATATTTATTTATATAATTATTAAAATTATCATATTTATATGATATGGAGTTATTATACATTAAATTATTCTTATTAATTTTTAAAATAGTATTTAGACCTACTACTACTCTATAAAGGGTGCGAATCCTTCTATGTATATGTATACTTTTAAAAAAATTAAACTTTTTTATTTTGTGTTTTGAGCAACTTTGACAATAGAGACTTGGTATGATCTTCAGGTGGTCGTGCTTATTTAAGAGCGTGACTGTAAGCATTAGTTGAATCTTAGAGTCATATAAATTTGTCATTATCTGCACAAGAGGATGGCTATTTGACTTTAGAACAATGCTCTATAGCATGCCTCTTTATACTCAGAGTCATGTTCTATCTTTTATTACTCTCTATTATATATATATATATATATTTTCTTAAGGTAAACTCGACAATGCGAGTAATTTATTAATTGAAAAAGAACTAAAAAGTTATAAAGAATGAAGGGCTAAAATACCTCACCCTTGGCAAAAAAAAAACATAAAAGATACAAATAAGTCCAATAGAAAAATAAGGGTAAAGCCTAACCTAAAAAATAAGTAATACTAATGGAACCTATAATTAGGCATTCCATTTGCATCATTAAAGAGCATAGAATTAATATCCAAAAGAGGCCGTAACCTCCATGTGAAATCATCAAATTATAACCTCAAATTCACCAGTTTAGTTGCCACTACATTGTTCTCTCTAAAGGCATGATTAAATTTAAATTGCAAGCGGTCCAAATAATCCTTACAATGTTGCCACCTATTGTGAAGTTTCCATGGAGGACATAATGTAGACTTAGAAAGAAGATAGAAAACTAAGATAGAGTCAAACTCATAAATTATCTTATGCCATCCACTAGCAATGACAATCTCCAAAGCTAATATGACCCTTATTAGTTTTGCATAGTAGGCTATCTCAATTTCTAGAGGACAAGAGAAGCCTCCAGAAAAGGAACCCATCTCATCCCTGAAATCTCCTCTGTAACCAGTCATACTTGGGTTACCTTTTGAAAGCCTATCTGTGTTGATCTTAATCCACCTTGAGGAGGAAAATTCCAAATAAAAAAATAGTAACTTTTGGAGTATATCTCAAATTAGTTACAATACCCAGATGGTCTAAGATATGAGTATCATCACCAAAAGCAAATTCAGGGTATAATATAGCAAAGTAGCAAATATAAGCTAGACAATTCGCCTTAATCCTAAAAGAATTAAAACTCTGATTGTCAAATATAAGGCAATTCTGACTTCTCCAAATCAAATAGAACAAATATGTAGCCGAAAAACTATATAAATTTAAAAGTTGGGGGCTGAAATTTTTTGATAAAATAACTTTCCAAAATTCCATAATAATTTACATCAAAGGAAGATTCTGTATAAACATATGAGCAAAAAACGCCAAAGCTTAATAACTTGAGGGCAACTAACAAAAATGTGGTCCACCGTTTCAATCTCTCTAACACAAAGTGAGCAACTGAGAACAATACAAATACCACGAGATCACAATAATTCATCAGTAGGAAGAAGATTTTGAAGTAAATGCCATATGAATATAGAAATATTAAGAGGGAAAAACCAATGCCAACGAGATAATAAAGCTAAATCAATTATTATGCTACTGTTGATGAAATTATAACTCTCCTTCAAAGAAAGTATTCCATCTCTAACAGAATTTCAAGTGAACTTATCAGTCTTACCATTAATTAGCAGAATAATATCATTGACCTGTTCCCTTAAATGAGAAAAAAACATAATAAAGAGAATTTGGAATCCTCCATTGTCCTTCCTTAATTGCGTCTTTCACCATTCCATCTAAGTGTAAACCACCAATAGGAAGAATAGGTTCATCTAACCATCTATCATACAAAAAATTAATTGAATTCTCATCACCAATTATCCACTTTTTGCCCTTATGAAAATAGGAAAGAATAGATTTAAATCTATTCCAAATATAATAGTTTAGATATCGCTTACTTGCATCTTAGAAGTTATACCATTTTCTTAAGCACTTTGAGCAGATAGAATCCACTTGATGTACTTCCCAAAGAGTTTTAAGGATGCAACCCTTATTAAGTATGTCTAATCTATGAAGACTTACCCCACCACCCTTTTTTGGCATACTAAGTCTTTTTCATGACATTAAATTCATCTTACGAGAGCAATAATCCCCTGAGATAATAAAATTTTGAGCCTAACAATTCAAACACTTGAGAAGGAAACTAGGCTAAAGATATACCTTGAAACTATACAGTAAAGTGTTTTGAAAAACTGTATGAACAAGCTCAATTCTACTAGCCATTGAAAGAAGTTTTCTTTCCAGTCAATAAAATGTGCACAAGTCTTATCATCTAAAACATGCAAATGTTGGCTGCATGGGCAGCCTCTGAATATTGGAATTCCTAAATAAATGAAAGGAAGTTTACCCTACGAGAACCCCAAAATACTATAAATTTCATGATAATAGTGTACATCATGTTTACCAATAAAGAATTGGCTTTTCTCCTTGTTTATCACTTAACCAGATGCCAAGCTATATAGCATAACAAATTTAATTAGAGAGCAAAAAAAAAGTATTGTCACCCCTATACAAGAGAAAAACATCATCTGCATATAAAATATGTGAGGAAGTCAAACACCCTCTAGGGACGACTGAAATTGTGGTTAACCTCTTAAAGTCTACCAAACTTTAAATGCCCCAAGAAATAGCATTCTCAGCTAGACAAAAAAGTAAATAAGACAAAGGATCCCTCTAGTGCACTCCTCTACCACATTTGAAAAACCCTTTCGAAGTGTCATTAATCATAATAAATAAGTGAGCAGAATGATAGAATTCTACTGAATAAATTATTTATTGAAGCCAAAACAATTAAAAACTTCAAGAAGGAAATCTCAACTAATAATATCAAAGGCTTTAGCTATATCTAGTTTCATTCCAATATTACCACCAATAACTTTCGTATCTAGTAAATTAACCCCCTCTGACACATAGAGATGCAGTTATGAATATGCCTACCACTAATAAAGGCCATCTGATTCTGTGTGACTAGATTACGCATTAAGACTACTAATCTATCAGCAATGATCTTAAAGAAAAAATTCACCAAAACTATTGGCCTAAAGTGATTTATTAAAACCTCACCATTCATCTTAGGAATCAATACTATAAAAATTGAGTTTAAATTTGGAAGCAAGAAATTTTGGCAAAAAATTATTAAATACCCAATACTATATCCTTTTTATTAATCTCCCAACAATGCTGAAAAAACATACCAGTAAATTCGTTCGACTTTGGAGCACTAGAAGGGTCTAATGAAAATGTAGCCGACCTCAATGCCTTATCCAAAAGGATCTTAGTCAGGAAATAATTATCTGAATCTAAAACAAGAGAAGGAATGTGATTACACACCTAAAAACCCTAGTGGCATCTACTGCAACCTCTGTATATAGCTCCTTATAATATACCACAATATGGTTAGTCACATCCTGTATGTTACCACTCCAAAAGCTGTTAATCAAAAGCCATTTTAAGTGCGATTTAGCTGCACATGATTTTGCATAACTATAGAAAAAAACTAGGTGCATTTGTCTCCATCCTTGAGCCATTTAATTCTAGCTCGATCACATTAAAATGCACCTTGTACTCTTGTAGCATGTAGAACCTCCAACCTTATTGCTACCTTTGCTTCAAGCAATTCCTCTGAGGATCCCTTCAAACCAATGTCACTTGGAACTGAAGCTAAATCCTCTCTAGCTTTCTTTAGACTATCATGAATGTTCCTAAAAATCTCCCAATTCTATTTATGCAGGTGGTGTTTTAGAACTTGCAATTTTTTTGTAACCATAAACATTGGACATTCATGAGGAGGAACTAAATTCAATACTTTAGTTGTTGTATCCTTGAAGTCCGATAGTTACTGTATCCTTGAATTCAATACATAGATTAAGACTTGAATAGTCTAGGACCTGTTCTATCAAATATTCCAAAAGAAATTATCAATTGAGAGTGATCAGAGATAGTACGGGGGAGCACCACATAAGAAAATGAATCCCAAATATCCTGTCAAGCCAAATTAAATAAAAACCCTATCCAGTTTTCTTTCAATATGACTACCTGAAACAACTGTCCTTGCCTAAGTAAAAAATAATCCTAAAGAAGGCATTTTCATAAACTGATAAGAATTAATAAATTCTTTAAAATATGTGCACGATAACGGTCTTGAGAAACCCTCTCCTTGTTGTTTATGAACTTCAAAGATAGTATTAAAATTACCAATCACTAACCAAGGAGATTGATAATATCTCAGATGTAAATTCGACCAAAACTCTCATATTTGCATCTTCTGAGAAGCTGTAAAAACAAAGGACAAGTGCAAACATGAGAATCAATAATTGTTGTGACAGTAAGATATTGAGATGAAGCTACAATAACATCCACTCCTACTGTTAAATTATTTTTTAACACCTATATCTTTTGGAGATTTTTTCTTGTATGCCTTATCAAAGAAAGATGTAAGAATAACTAATAAGTGTTAAGAATTAAATCAAAAGCTTTCATATGTTCACTAATTGGCACAAATAAAGGTTTGTACAAATAGCACGTGTTGGCCAATTCATTACAAGATTAGGAGTTGACCACCTGATAAGGACAAATTTGTCATATATTTTCTCATGTTTTTATTATTGATATTTTATGGTTTTATGAGAATAGATGGCTATTTATGTGCATTATTGTTATTTATAGGGACTTGAATGAAATTTAAAGAAAGAACGCAAAAGGATAAGGGCAAATTTGTCATATATTTATGAAGCCGTTTTCATGCAGCGCCCCAGCGCTAAGATCCCACCGCTCCAGCGGTAATAGCTTTTTCACGCGTCGCCCCAGCGACAGATGCATAGCGCGCCAGCGGTAGTGCGAGTCCTAGTCCGATGAGAATTGAGATTTTCAAGCTCATATCAATCCCTATATAAAGCCACTCGTTCCCAGCCTTCAAAGAGGAATCCAAGACGACCCAAGAGCACCAAGAATACAGAGCACAAGTCTTGGAGAGCAATAGGAGCTTAATTGAAGCAACTTTAGAGAGAGATACAAGACGTTCTTCGGCATCAAGAGTTCCTAGGCAGCGCAATTAAGAACAATTCGACGTCTATATCGGTTTGCTAATAATTGTATCATGATTTATAATTATTTTTACTGCTGTTCTCTTGTAGCCATGAGCTAAACTTTTTTTCTAGGGTTAATACTTGAACTTAATATGTGCGCTTAAATTGCCATATCCTTTAGTATTTAATAAACTTAGTCATTTATTATTTAAATTACTTGTGTTTAATGCTTCAATATATCTGGCCAATATATGGTGAATGAATTGGTAATATTTTGATAAACTCGGAAGAGGAATCATAATATTTAGACCTAGGTAATTTGATGCATGATTGTAGAGTAACATTCAATGTTGCATATGCAAGTTTCAACTTAGGATAGGAATATATCTAATTGGCATGTATGATCAATAAGACCTAATCTTAATGAATCTTAATTTATTACAAGTATCATAGGAATATAGGTATTTGGTAAATTAAGGTATACTTGCATGACCTTGTAAGAGGCTTGTGAATACATTAGCGTCTTGATCAATAATAAAGACTAAGGGAGTTAAATATTATAAGGTTAATCATTAGAAAGAATACTGAGGGATAGTATTAATCATAGGTTTTCTCTATGTTGCTATCTTTAAATCTCATCGCATTATGTTTTTGCTTTTATATTTTCTACATTCATTCTTGAATTTTTATTTTTCTGAATAATTATTAGGAAGACATAATTTTAGTAATTGGTTAATAAGAAGAAATTATCCCTGTGTGTTCGACATCCGACTAATTAGTCTCTTTATTACTTGCATACGATAGTGTATACTTGCACTTAATTTATGATATAGAAATATCGCATCACCACCCCCCAAACATTCCAATAAAGGATCTTTATCATTTCAAAATTGAGTTCGAATTCTGCAAGGTGTATATCGCTTCAATGTTCTTTTTCTTTGCTCTCAATCACTTTTTGTGAGACATGACAATCGCAAAGCCGTCTTCTATTGACGGCGTAGTTAGAATGCCAACAACTTTTTGAAGCTCCTTATCAAGTATACTCTTATCACTTTTATCATTTGAAATAGTAACTCCAGCCTCATGGTCTTCACGTCTTAGTAGACTCTAATCTTCCATCATTTGTAAAATCTTTGAAGTGCTATACATGTTATCATCTTCATCTATATCTTTGCTTCTGATATGCTTATCTTAAATTGAAGTTTTTTTTTTTTCGAATTTTTCTGTAAAACACCATCATTATATTCACCTTTATGGTCTTTATTTCAATCATTCATTTCAAGTTCAAGTTCCTATTGTAGTTGAATTGTATTTACATCAATCAAGTTGTCTCTATTTGCTATATAATCAGGTTCTATAGTTGATGATAGACTTAATAAAAAAAAAAGAAGCCCCTACTTGTTTTGAATCCTTTAAGGAGAATCTTGATTCATCCTTATTCTCTTTGCTTTTTTGTTGAACTCATTTGTTTTCCACACCTTGAACAATTGTATGACCACAAATAGGTTTGTGACAACTTCTCAAGATGTCATGCCCAATTTTACCACAACTAGAACACTTGGTGGCAAATTTTCATAGTAAAGAATTGTTAAGAATTTTATCACAACCAGAACACTTGAGTGGAAAATCAAATCCTACTCTTTCAATTGTTAAGATTTGAGGCAAAGGCCTGGAAATATCATTCTCAACCAAGGCTCTAGCATAAAATTCATAGACTCATTCTCCAATAGCTCTATCTAGTTGCAAAGGAAAACCAAAATCCCTGGCAAAACCCACTATAATCTTTGAGCTCCAATACTCCCAACTTAAACAATATATTCGAATCCATACCTGAGAGTTTCTATGAATTTCAGTAGTGTATGGATTAAAATCTAGCTAGTACTAATAGTGTCGAAACGATTCGAAATTGAGGGTGCAAGTACCACCACCCCAAACACGTTACATATCCGTAACATCTTCAAAATAAAGTACATAAAATCCTTTTAGAAGTGGGAAAATAGTCCATTTGTGTGCAAAATTTCACAATTTTTAAAGCCCTGATTTTAAATCATCTACCTTTATAGGTTGTGAACCCTTCTTTAAAACCAATCGGCTTATGAGATTGGATTTGCTTTAATTAAGGAAATTCTTGTATTTTTCTTCATTAATTTTAATAAACACCTGATCACCTTTGATACAAGGTGGCGGAAGTTGTGATAGAAGCAGGCAATATCTGGAGTATTAAATAAAATCAAAGCAAATAATTTTCTTGTGAGAACCGTAAACTTCTCATTACTTTATTTTTGATTGTTTTCCTTTATAGCTAGTAATTAAACTTGTCATTTCCTTCAAAGAGTCGGCCATGACAGTCAGCATTGGAGTTGAGAGTTGAAGGAGAGTGCCACACTATTAGATTTTATTTTCCAATGAAAAGTTACCGTCCAATTAATAATATAGAAAACAAGTACTGTATCAGTTAGGTACTATATAAATAAGGTACTGTAGCACTAAGATTATACCAACTATGAACTGTAGCAATTAGGTACTACTGTAGCAATTAGGTATTATGGTAACGGCCGAAATCCTTGAAAAGCAATTGATAGAAATTCTAGAAAATTTCAGTGCAATACAAGTGAAGGTAAAGATGCCAAACCAGAACCAACAACAATAGTCAGCAATACGGGTAGTAGCATATCAGAAGATTGGAGCAAGATTGGCAACATGATCGACCATTTTCGACAAACAAAAGCCACCAGATGAGACTAACATTAGCTGATCAAGAGAAAAATAAAAATGATTTGAGAATAAAATGAAGAGGTACACCGGTGATCGGAGAAGAAAAACTGGGTTATTGTAGCCAAAACATTTGGTAACTGTAACCTTGTTGAGAGAATACAAAGACTGTAGCAAAACACGTATTTTGTTAAATGATTTTAGTTTTATATAACTGATAATATTTTTTTTAGTATTTAATTTTGGTTGATATGTAAATTAAACTACCTATCATTCTAAAGACAAATAACGTCTTAATATTCTTATGAATACAAATTAGTACTGATTACATAATGTTCCTCTCTAATTTCACTCGAGAAGCATATCTTGCTAGATTCCTATTGTTATATATTGTCATTAAAGTTCTAACATGAGTAAGTGTTCTTTGTCTAAGTGCAAATACTTGTCATAATTATTCTTAAAACCCATCAAATATTCTTTTAAAGAAGTCGTATGTTACTATATTTTATGGGTGATAAGAGTTGCATAAGTAATTATTATATAAATTAATATTTTTACAAACAAGTGTTAATCAATTAAGTTAAAGATCATGAGTTATTGAATAATTCAAATAGTGTGTTTGGTTTTTTGTATAAGTATTTTACTAGTTGATGGTCATTTTATATATTCTATTTGACTATATATTAACTGGTTGTATATTTTCTTTGCATATCATAGTGCATATTAATCAATTAAGTCAAAGATCATTTTTGAGTTATTGAATAATTCAAATAGTGTATTTGGTTTTTTGTATAATTATTTTAATAGTTGATGGTCATTTTATACATTCTATTTGACTATATATTAACTGGTTGTATACTTTCTTTGCATATCAGAGTGCATTGATAATAATTTTATTGTTTTTAGTATATTTTAATTGTACAATAATTGTGCATAGTTATTATATTTCATGTTTATAATCTGGTAACTATTATGCTCAAGTTGGTTATGTGTGGCCTTTTCAAATCAAAGTTATTTAGGAGGGAAAATGAAGTAATGGGTTTTGGTGAGATGAATTTAGCTATGTTTATATGTTTAAGCATTTTTATTTTAAGCTTGTATGAAGATCAAATATAGATACTATCAGCAAATTGTTTTGAAATATGATGAAGAAAGAAGTCTAATTGTCTAAATAAAATTACATTACAACATTATAAAAGTATAATGCACTCGTGAAATATGCAATATATACATTTGTGATTTTCTTTCTAATTTACAAGCCATTTTGCTTTATGGTCAAGGCATCTAGTTCGTTGTAAGTGAAATATGCAGATGCTGCACTGGAAAGGTTAGGTAATATCTTTTTATAATAAGTTTATTAGGTTTATCAATTATTCTTATTCTTTTGTTTTTTTCAAGTAAAAGAAAAAAAATGTTTGCCCTTTATTTTTTATTAAAATTAAGAATTTCCTTATGTATATATTGGATATCTATTCTAATATTTTTGCTTGAGTAAGTAAATTATGTTAGGAATGACAAAGTTAATGGAAAAAAAAATTTAAGAATAATTCTACTTGAATACATATCTGGTTCTTTAGCATGCTATATAAAATGGACATTATAAAAATCTCATAAATAAAAGATTTTTAAGAAAAATCATAAATATAACCCTTTTGAAAAAAGTTAAAAAATTGTTGAGGGAAATGTGCTTAAAATCATAAATATAACACTTTTGAGAAAAGTTAAAAAATTGTTGAGGAAAATGTGCTTAAATTCATTTGTATATAAAATAAGAATTATATAAATTTTTAAAAACAAAATATTTCGAGAAAAATCATAAAGAAAAGACTTTTGAGAAAAGTTTTGTTAAATTATCGATGGGGATATGTTTGAACTCACAAGGAGTCAATTATGAAAGTAACCCAACCTCTATGTTTGACGATCCTATTAAGGAGGTTCAATAGGTAAATGATTAATACATGTAACATGTTGTATAAGTTATATATTATAAAATTTACATTATCATATTATTATCATATAACATGTAACTTACAATATTAAAACTATATTAATAGATTATTACTTATTAATCATTTAAAATATTTTCAAAACTTATTCTCTAGTAATCCCCACAAAATGGTTATAATATTTAATTAGTCATTAGTTTAAATATTTGAGAGTGACAATATATATTTATATAATTATTAGAGTTATAATATATATTATAGGAGTTACTACACATTAAATTATTCTTATTAATTCTTCAAATACTATTTAAACCTACAACTACTATATAAAATATGCTAATCACTCATTAGATAGGTCGGTGTGTAAATGAAGAAGAGAAACAAAATAAAGTATTCTCTATACATATATATGTATACTTTTTAAAAAATATATTTTTTATTTTTTATTTTGAGATCTTATACTAGTCGTATACATTTAAGTGAGTGGCTGTAAGTATAGGATTCAATATTGGAACTATATATAATAGAACCCGACTCAGAATTCTACAACGTGGACTTAGGAAGGCTCTGTTGGGCACCCCAACGAAACGCTTCCCAAAGTTCGCTATCAACTCTAGCAAATTCCATGAGCCGAACCCTAAAATTTCTCTTAATTTCTTTTTAGATATATTCTTATAAACACGGAAAATTTATTTTTTTTTCTAAAAATCTTGGATTAAAACGGACAGAGTTTTTCCTATTTTTTTGAAAATCTATATTTCATAAACTTGTAGAAAATACACTTCAAATATTTCTAATGCCCTAAATTTATTCAATTGAAGTCCAATTATACAAAAATCCTAATTTACTATTCTAGGGTTTAGAATTCTCACATTTTTAAGCAAATTTATCTTTAATCCACATTTAAATCATGCTCAAGCACTTGAAAACAACTTGAATTTGGTGTGAATTCTTTGATTTGGCTTAGAAACTTCATGTGTATCACTGTTCATCTCATTTCCCTCTTCATTTTTGAAATTCTCTCTCTCTCTTTGTTTTTTTTTTCTTTTTTCTTAACAATTCTTGAAAAAAAAAATACTTGGCCTTTATATATAAACCAAAAAATTGCATAATTGCTCTCCAAGACATTCCTAATTGCCATTTAGTCCTCCAATTAAAAAGCCTTTGATTGGTGGCCAATAATTTAATAAATATTACTAATAATTAATAAAATATAATATAATAGACTAATATATGCAATCGTCCTAATTTGATTGGTCTATATGTCTTAAAATACACATACTTAGCCAACAAAAATAGCTTGATTAGGGTGTGATGCTTACACAAAAAATTATTGACACAAATATTGAATTTTTACTACTTAATCAACTGAAAAATTTTAAAAATATTCGGTGAGCATCCAACACCCAAACTGACAATGAAAATTTTCAATTGCGTTTATTATGACTCACGTAAACACTTTAAAAAATGTTCCAAGAATGGTTGAAAACTAAAACTTCTATGATTCCCTAATTGTCAAATACCGAAATTTTAGGTATCTAACTATTCATAAAAACTGGGCACTACAATATAGATTGGTTATTATGTGCACGAGAAGATGACTATTTAGCTTTAAAATATTACTCTAAATTATGTCTCTTCATGTTAAAGGTTAAGTTCTATTTTTTTTACTCTCTATTTATATTTATTTTTATCTTCTGCGTATTGATGATTTCAATTTTATATATTTGCTTTAGTATATAATTTTGAGTAATATGTAAATTAAATTACCTATCAAAGGTGATCTAAAATCTTACAAATATATTAAGAATGGTTCATAATCTATGCACGCAATGTTATTAATAATATACAAAATAAACACCATTAAAAATAATGATTAAACAAAATACAAACAACATAAATATAAGTATTTTTTCTTATTTACTGTTGACATGTGATTATTACAAACAAACAATTAAATGAAATAATCAACAAATAAATTTGAAGAAACAAAAGCCGCCGCATGCAAAATTCCACGCGCATTTTGCATTTTTTTTCACATAATTTTTAATTCTTCGTTTTTCAACATGATTCCGCCAGTTTTTTCTTTCTGTTTTTTAATCATGACACCAATTATCGCCCCACATGTCTACTAAAAAAATAAAAAAAATAAAAAAATATAAATAAAGAGAAAGAAAAGGGTTATGGTGTTACATGATGGAACAACGATTTAGGGGGAAATTGTAGAAATAATTAAAATAATAATATTTTTAAAAAATTGCATTTGTTAAAAGAAGAAAATCATTGTAACTATTTTACGTTTCATATATATATATATATATATATTTGTTTGTGCCTAAATTTTATAAGCTAAAAATCTAACTATTTTTTTTTAGCACAAACGAATAAAGATTTCTTTTAATGAAAAAAACAACAGCTCAATAACAATTGTTATAACTTAAAGGCAGTTTAGAAAACGTTGTCGAAGTCATGTTTAGGGTTATATCAGGTGTTTAGGTGGTACAAAGTGTATAAAAGAAGATTTTAAATAATATTTTCATAGGATAGTCAGGAGATGATTCAAATTCAAATTGAGTTTTGGGGACTTGTTAATGATGACATAAGAAAGTATGATTCAGCAAAGTTCATCAGAGTGAGCTTACCATTAAGTATTGGTGCAAAGAAAGGTTTTTTGCATCATTAACTTGATAAGAGGAAGGTTAAGGTCCGAATTAAGTGTATGTTTAGATTAATCTTATAGTTTTTACGTTAAACACAATCTAACAAATATTTAATAAAAAAATACAATATAAAAATAACTAACACAAATTTATATGGTTTAGTTTAAAGGCTACATTCACAAATAGAGCTCATCACCAAAATCTATAATATGAAAGAAATGTTACAAGACGTAGATTAACATCAATATGGCCACACTTATGGGCTAAAATTTCATATTTTTTTTCTCCTCTTTAGACTTTTCTTAGTAAGAATAAAAAGTGATTATCGAAGATTTATCAAATGATTAAATGTTGTCAAGAGAGTTGTAGAATAAACCTCTAACATAAAAATGAAAATGAAAAAGAAGGGAGCTCTAAAAGAGAAGAGAATAAGATTAATATGTGAATAACTTTTTTATTTGACTACTCAAAAACGCATTATTGTTATGAGAAGTTATTAATTAACTCTTTGCATTTTAGCGTAATTACTCTTAGCGCTATCAATTTTTCTCTAAAAAGTAACCAGTTATTTTTCATGAAGAAAAAGGGTTACCTTTAAAACGTTAGAAAGAAAATGATAATTATTTTATTAAAAAAACATCGATTAACTGACATTGTCCTAATTGATCAATATTCATGCTCTTGGTAGAATTTCCTCTAACGCTAAGTTTAAAAAATAGCGAATTTACTAACTTGTCCTCTAGTGAAAGCGCTATTTCTACTTTCTTGGTGAAAAATAGTCAAAAAAACTACTTTTTAAGGTTGTACTTGATTAACTTCTAGGATAAAAAATAGTAGCAAAAATAAATTCAAATTTCACTAGAGGGCAAACTAATAATATCTCTATAGAAAAGCTCAACTTATTTTAGCACTTGACAAGTATATCAATCAAATGGCACCAAGTATCAATAAGTTTGGCATTGCCTTTTCTTTCCTAAACCTACATTGATGGAAAACAAACAAAGTAATTGTATAGAAAACAAAAGAACAGTGATCATCATGTTACAATATTAAGATATATTATATTATTCTATTTTTATTTTCAATTGTTTTTCCAATATACCTTTTCATTGAAACGTGCCCTTGTAAACCGTCTACCTTGCTTTTTTTCCCCCCTTAATTTTAGAAACTTTTAAAATTATTTTTATCACGTGAAGTATAAACCAAACTCTTCTCCAATTTCAGGGAGAACAAAACCCATGTTAGGTGGTTAAATTAATTAAATGGATAAAAAATATTAAGGTGTATAGTGGTTAATGTTGGATTTTATTATTTCTGGTGTAGATTCATATATTAACAATATTTATATATTATAAATTATCTTAAAATTAGAGTCAATTTAAATAATTTAATTTGAACTATCTCTTATTAAGCTCTAGAAACATTTAATTTGATATGTACTTGTCATATATAGAGATTTAATACTAGTTAAATTATAATTGATGGTATTATAGCTAACCTAGTATATAAAGACATCTTTTAGTATTGTATTCTGCAAGTTATATTATTATACATAAAGTTCTTCTCCTCTTTTTCATTGCAGATAAATGACCCCAATAACTACTAAACAAATTTAATTATGAAAGTTCGCTATATTTTTTTGATCTTATAAATCGTTGATCATCGCATTCTAATCACTGTGAATTTCTTACGTAAAGTTTTCTCAATATATATATATTAATAATTTGACATGATAGTTCAAGAGAATTATATTTTATGAATATCAATCTTGATTTATATTTATATTTAACTGTTAAATCATAGTCTATGACAATATTACTTATATTTTCAAATTTTATTTTTAAGTGGTCCCATCATAATTTTTATAAATAAAAAGTTGCTTTTTTAGAAGTTCTCATCCCATTTTATTTTATTATTTATTCTTAAAAACGTTTTGAAAATACCTTTGGTCTTATATTAAAAAAAAAATACACTAATTTTATGTAATGTAGAGGGTCCTTTGGCAACTTATGAATTACTTTATTAAAATAAATACTTGTAAGCCCTTTAAGCGTAGCTTAAATAATTGCGAATGCATTTTGCATTTGCAATCACTTAAATTTAAATAAAAATAAGTGATAAAAATTGGTATTTAATAAGTGAAATTTCTCAAATCAATCCAAACTTAAAGAAAAAAAAGAAAAACAAAACAAGTAGATACTTGTAAAGCAACTAGCTAGGTTGGATTACAAGACAATTGGTCTAAAATGATTATAAAGAAATAAATTTCACTAAAAGCCCGTACATTTTGACCTAAATTGATCACAAGAATTGGTTATAAAAAGTAGTCAATCTATTTCTTTTATCTTTGAAACACC
The DNA here is from genome assembly GCA_946807835.1 of Ailanthus altissimus. NCBI lineage: Eukaryota > Viridiplantae > Streptophyta > Magnoliopsida > Sapindales > Simaroubaceae > Ailanthus > Ailanthus altissimus. The sequence goes on along the minus strand of OX327690.1, from coordinate 753,971 downwards.
GAGTCCCTGCTATTTCTAAAAGTAGTCGCTTTGCACCCCTATAACTCAGAATTCTTAGTTAACACTAATAGAGTAAGGTGTTTTTTTTAAAACAAAATATGCCTACGGGCTACTTTATTATCTATTAAATTGAAAACACTTATAGAAAAGTATGTTCATATCAATTCAGTATCAACAAATGATTTTATTAACACCATATTGTATTATCGAAATTGCCTCATGCAATAAATACTTTGAGATTATTCTAGAGTTGTTCTTGCAGTTTGTTATTTGCTACAGTAATATTGGACAACTACAGTAACAATGACGTAAAAACCTTTTAATATTATAGAATAATTTATAAAATTATAGATTCGAACAAAACCAACTAAGATAACAAACCAATGGAGGATCTTCCTACTATGCCGTGGAAATATTTATGGTATCAGAACTTGATTGGTTATTGGTCATTATGTTAATTAATTTTAATCTCTATCATTAATTATTTATAAATAAAAGTTAACTTTTTTTCAGATTTAACTTATATTAAAAAATATATATTTGTACATTAAAATTTTAATTTATTTAATTTATTAATCTATTTATCAATATCAAGAAAATTAAAATAACTAGCCTTATAAAGATTATAAAAAGAAAAAAGAAAGACTATTTAGAGTTGAACATAAATTAATTAATAATCTTTTTAAAATAGTAATAAATTAAAATATAATCTAAACCTATATTGTTATATATTTTAGAGAAAACCTATCAATAATAGTTAAAAAATAGATTCAAGAACTAATATGAAGAAAAATAAAAATTTAGTTTCAATGATTCTTAATACTAACATGTAATAAAGACCAATAACCTATAATAATGCATTACAATTTACATAATACAAATTTACAAATAAAACATTCTTTGTATATATTAACAAGTTAATATTTAATATCTATATCTTACCAAAAAAAATAAAATAAATTGTAAACGTTATAAATAAAATAATTGTTTTTTTATTATTACTCACTACTTTCATGTTAATGTAATTAGGTTACATATCACATAGACATGATCTCAAGTTATGTATAAAAAGTAATATTTTATTTCATTTTGAGCATACTATATTACTAATCAATTATTATTCAAAAGAATCTAATCAATTAACATAATGGTAATACATATTCTCAAATATCTCTACTAATAAACTTAGTTTAATTAGAATATAAAAATTAAAAGTAATATATACCGGGACAAACTAGATGAGGTATCTTGATTACTATAGTTAATTAGTTATAAAAAAATAATATTAAATATTTTTTGTCATAAACTTTAGTTTAATTTACAAGTTATAAGCATCATGTACAAGTTCTATATTGATTTATAAATATTATATTAAATTTAAGCGTCATATGCATAGTTTACAAAATTTATGTATATTTTTATATTTTGTGTTTATTTATAATTTTTATTTTAATTTATTTTTTCATTTATCATTTTTACTGTTATATATATAGTTTTATGTGAATATACAATTTAATAATAATTAACACATTTTACATTATATTTATAAGAATTAGTTTAATTTACAAGTAAAATGTAGTATTTACAAGTTCAATATTAAATTACAAATGTTAAACTAAATTTACATGCCATACATGTAACTTTACGAAATTTTGTCAACTTTTATATTTTTGTGTTGATTTATAATTATTTTTCTTATTTTAAATTCTTTTACAAATATTATATTTCATTTATGATTTATGTATTATATTTTTTTATGCACATATACAAGTTCAATGTAGATTTACAAATTTTACACTATATTTATAAAATTTAGTTTAATTTACAAGTAAAAAGTATCATTTACAAATTTGATATTGATTTACAAATGTTATATTGCATCTACATGTCATACATGTAGTTTACGAAATTTTTATCTACTTTCATTTTTGATATTGATTTATAATTTTTTCAGTTATTTTAAATTCTTTTACAAATATTATGTTTCATATACAATTTATGCGTTATATTTATTTCTTTTATTTAGATATACAAGTTCAATGTTTATTTATAAATTTGACATTATATTTATAACATTTAGTTTAATTTATAAGTAAAAAGTATCATTTGCAAGTTTTATATTGATTAACAAATATTATATTACATTTACACATCGTACATATAGTTTATGAAATTTATATTTACTTTTATATATATGTGTTGACTTATAATTTTCTTATTTTCTTTGAATTCTTTTAATAAATTATGTGAAATTATTTTCTTATTGTGCTTTTATTTGAACATCAAGATTTATGATCTTTATAAATAAATTGAAAAATGGACTACTGACAGTGAAATTATCATAGAATGTATTTGCAAGCATTGCAAAGTTAACAATGTTTATACTAGTTTTATCATTAGAATGAATTTAAAAAAAAATTATATTATAAAATATATTTATTAATATATGTTCTACTTCTTCTAATAGTATGATTTTAGTTGTTAATTTAAAGAATGTTAGTTAATGGTTTATTTATAACATATTTTATAAATTATTTAAGTAGGCTAAAAAATATGACACCTTATTTATGTGAAATTACAAAAGTAGTAGTTATTCGGTTTAAAATTTCAACATTCAAATCAATTTGAATTTAAATGCCCATAATACCTTTAAAATGAATAATTTTGCAGCCATATGCCACTCACTCCAAATTATAATCTTCGTACCAGTTGACAATAGTAGCCGGTAGAAGATCATATGTATTATTAATCATAATTACTCATTTCTTTTAGTCGAAAAACAAAAAAAAAAACTATAATATAACTACAACAATTCAATATCCATATTAAAACAGAAACTAAAACAGACTACATATATGAATCCGCACAAACCTTTAAAATGAAAATATATCCGCATTATAATTATAAAATAAAAAATATTATAATTCATAAAAATTCATGTCTAATACTGAAGTGGAATAACCTTTTTTGCTTAAAGAGTTAAAATCTTCATTCTCCTTCATTTCATCCTTTATTTTTTGTATGGCATGCTTACCATTTTCTTGTGTCTTTATGATTTATTGCTTACTTTATATGTCAAATATGAATTTATACCATTATTTGCTATATTACTGTCAAAATAACCAGAAAGTGTTCTTCCTTTGTTTCTAATGTTTCTCTTCTATGTTTAATATCTTGTATGCAGTGATGAACAATTCTGTGACATAGTTTTTGCATTAGGTGCAATCTTCAAGCCAAGTTCTAAGTCCAAGTCGAAATCCTAGTTCATCTCCACATCGAAGTCGAAGTCCGGGGCTTTCTAGAAGGAAACAACAGTCACTGATAAACAATGTTGAATGCCTATCATCGCAACAGCCACAGCCACTTTATGGTCATCCCATGCATGCAAATCAAATTGTTGCAAAACAATCTCAGTAGCGTGGTCATCCCATGCATGCAAATCAAATTACAAAACAATCTCAGGCCACTAAAAACCTAATAACAGAATCAATCAACACAAACACACAATTAAAATCAGACAAGAACAGATTTATAGTGGTTCGGTTTCAAAAAGAAACCTACATCCACTCTCGAGCTCAGAACAAAGACCTTATCTACTATATCAACAAGATTGCAGCCCTAATAATCGAATTCTAAATGATCAATACACACTGACTCAAACACAGAACCGATAAGAAGAAGAAACTCTAGAAAACCTAAAGCTTCAAGATTATTAGGACTACAATCTTGATCATTATTTCTATTTCTCTCAAAAATTCTTCGTTCTGCCAAAGAGATAATCTGTATAGGGTTACAAATGATGAATATATAAACAAACATAAAGCGCACCGTTTTATTTTCATACATACACCATTACTAAAATACTCCTACACTTAATATATCTCTATCAAGTCCCATTGACTTATGACAACCAATATTCAACATTCTTCACATTGGTTTCAAAAGTTAATTTATGTACTTACAATAGTGAATAATACCCTAAACTTGTTCATCCCAGCTCGAGTTACATATCAGCTTCATCCTCTGTCAATATGGAGCAAGTCCAAACAGTGTTTGAATTTGCTTACCGACAGCACCTTCTTTCCTATGTCAGTTGGATTTTCTTCAGTTGATATTTTTAACAAATTCAACTTCTCTATCAAGATTATATCCCTAATGAAATGGTACTTCACTTCAACGTGCTTTGTCCTCTTATGGAATATCGGATTCTTACTAAGGTGAATAACTCTTTGATTATCTGAAAAAACAACAACAGGTTCAGTAAGCATTTTAATTTCACCTAATAATTCTTGAAGCTAAATGACTTCTTTTACAGCCTCTGTTATTGCCACATATTCAGCTTATGTACTTGACAAAGCTATTAAAGGTTGAAGTTGAGATTTCCAGCTTATGCAATTACTATACAGAGTAAAAACATAAATTGTAGTGGATCTCTTTTTATCTTTGTCTCCTACGAAGTTAGAGTCGACATATCCAACCAAATTTATTTTATTTTCATGCTTACCATACACCAAACATAATCACAAGTGCCATTTAGATATCTAAGCAACCACTTAATCCCTAACCAATGAGACTTACTAGGATTTGACATATATCTACTTAATATACTAATAGCATGAGCTAGATCAAGCCTGGTACAAATCATTGTATACATAATTGAACCTACAGTATTAGAATAAGGAAATTTTAACATTTCTAATTTTACCTTCACAGTTACAGGACATTGTTTCTTAGAGAAGTTAAAATGTGCAACCTGAGGTACCTTAACAGGTTTAGAATATGTCATCAAGAATTTATCAAGGACTTTATCAATATATTGTTTCTGAGATATTATAATCAGGTTTAAGGATCTGTTTCTAGATATATTCATTCATAATATTCTTTTTGTCATACCCAAATCCTTCAAATCAAATTCTCCTTTTAAAAAAATTTTAATTCCTATAATTTCGCTTTTATTATGACTAGAAAATAACATATCATCAACATATAATAACAAAACTATTTGATAGCTTTTACCAAGACCTTTATAATAAAAACAAGAGTCATAATTACTCTTAAAAAAATCATATCTTAGTAACAAAATTATCAAACCTCTTGTACCATTGTCTAGGCGACTGTTTTAGACCATATAAGAATTTTTTAAGCAAACAAACTAGATTATTTTTCTCCCTTATCTCAAATCCCTCAAGCTGTTTCATGTAAATAACCTCATCAAGTTCACCATACAAGAAGATAATTTTTACATCAAGTTGGTCAAATTTCCAAACAAAATAAGCCACTAGTGATAAAACAATCTTAACAGTGGTGTATTTAACAACAGGGAAAAAATCTCATTATAATCTATCCCTTGTTTTTGTGAGAAACCTCTAGCAACTAATCTTACTTTAAAAGTTATAGGGTCAAAAGGCGTTATACCTTCTTTGATTTTATAGATCCATTTACAATTAACTATCTTTTGATTTTTGAGTTTTTGAACAAAAACCAAGGTTTGGTTCTTCTGTAGTGACAGCATTTCCTCAGACATTATTTTTCTCTAATGCGCAGAGTTTTTGCTTTCTATAGCTTCAGTGTAGGTGAAGGGTTCTGTTGAAGCGGAAGCACATAAATAAGCTAAATAATTCACCCAAGTTTCCTAATTTTGGGATACTGTTCTCGCATCCAGCGCTGGCGCACTTTTTCAGAGCGCTGCGACGCTGGCTTCCTGGCGCCGCGACGCTAACATACTGGAATTTTGCGCCGCAGCGCCCATTCCTAGCTGCCGCGGCGCTGGCGCCTGGTGCGCCCTTCTTCATTTTTCGCCTCCTTTCGCGTCCGTCTTCGATCCGTGCGCACTTTACGCACTTGGCTTAATCCCCAAATCATATATCCAATGATTTTTAATCAATATTCTTACAAATCCCCTCCTTGATTCAAAATCATTCACAAAGTAACTCGATCTCTTATTTTTGCATCTTCGGTCACCGTCACAAAGTAGTGACTCCGGTTAAGTCCTTGCATAGGACGAACTTAACCGAAGGTAGTGGCTTAGTCAACATACCAGTAGAGTTTTTAGATGACGCTATCTTTGTCAGACTAACTTCACCACTTTGGACAATCTCACGAATGTAATTGAGCCTCATATCAATGTGTTTCGACCTTTCATGAAACACTTGATGCTTGCTTAGGTGTATGGCACTCTAGCTGTCACAGTATACACTGGTGTTTGCATCTTCACTAGCTAATATCTCCGCGCATATGCCTTTTAACCACAAGGTCTCCTTTATAGCTTCACCAACAGCTATGTACTCTGCCTCTGTGGTAGAAAGGGCAACCACATGTTGTAGAACTGATCTCTAACACACACTACACCCAAACACTGTGAATACGTAGCCTGTCAATGATCTTCTCTTGTCAAGATCACCTGCATAACCTGAGTCTACGTACACTCTTACCATTTCATTGTTGTCCTCATCCCTCTTATACATCAACCTGTGATTTGACGTTCCCTTAAGATATCTCAGAATCCACTTTACTGCAAGCCAGTGATCTTTACCTGGATTCGCCATGTATCTACTCACCGCACTCACAGCCTTCCATGGCCTGCTGCCATTCTTTCTTGTTTTCACTCTTCATAGCCTCACCATATGTCCTAAGCTCATCACTCAAGAGTGTAAGCAGAATTAAAAGCATGAGCAACTAAGTCTGCTTGTGCATACCTGACTGGTGGGTTAATCGTTCTCCTTAGCCTGTCTCTAGCAAGCTGGTACTCTTCAAGTTCTAACTCAGGAGTTCTAGTCTTCTTTTGGGTGGACTTGGAGGAATTCACCGGTGTTCTTGGTTCCTCTTCAAGGATCTCTTTGTTAAAGTGTTGATCTGGGGGCATATCAGATCCATGTTCAGGCTCTACTTCAACTTCTATTGACTCGAGTGCTGAGTCTTCCTTGGGCACATGTTCTTCTTTCTCATCTTCTTGGGAGGTTTTCAGCATCGTCATCTCATTGAACATCACGTCACGGCTTATGATACTCCTTGGTGGTGTCAAGTCTTTACACCACACTTTGTATCCTTTTACTCCTTCGGGATATCCTATGAATACCCCTTTGATAGCTCTTGGTTCCAACTTCCCCTCCTTAACATGTACAAAGGCAGGGCAACCAAATATTCTAAGATGGTCATACTTCGGAGGATTGCTAGACCATTTCTCTTCTGGCGTCTTGAAGTCAATTGCTGAGGAGGGACTTCTGTTTATCAAGTAAGCAGCAGTCACTACAGCTTCTCCTCAGAATGTCTTGGACATCTTCGCATTGGTAAGCATACATCTAACCCTTTCAAGTAGGGTCCTGTTCATCCTCTCAGCTACCCCATTCTGCTGCAGTGTTGATCTTACTGTTCTATGCCTTGCAATTCCATGCTTGGCATAAAACCCATCAAACTCTCTGTTGCAAAACTCGAGGCCATTGTCAGTCCTAAGCCTCTTTACCATTTTGCTAGTCTAATTCTCAACAAGAACCTTCCAAGTCTTGAATACTTCAAAGGCTTGATCCTTGTTCTTCAACACATAGACCCACAGCTTCCTCGAATAGTCATCAATCAAGCTGAGAAAATACCTGGCACCACCACGAGTAGCTGTCTGAGCTGGTCCCCAAAAATCCGAGTGTATGTAGTCAAGAGTCCCTTTAGTCTTGTGCTCACCGGTACTGAACCTCACTCTGTGCTTTCCCTAGCACACAATGCTCACAAAACTCTAAGGGCTGGAACTTATCCTCTCCAAAGGCCTTTTGGCTATATAACTCCTTTAGGTTTCTCTCACCTAGGTGTACCAGTCTAAGATGCCACAACTTGGTTTACATGCTCTCATCATCTACAGAGAATAATGTAGAACCACTCACGACTTCACCTTTAAGCACATAAACACCTTTGTGCTTTTCTCCTCTCATCACCACCATGGAACCTCTCAAAACTCTTAAAATCCCTCCATCGATCCTGATGGAATACCCATTCTGGTCTAAAGTCCTTAGTGAGATCAAGTTTCTCCTCAAGTCAGGAACATACCTAACATTTGTTAACTTTCTCACTCGCCCATCATGTAGCCTAAGTTTAACACTACTAATTCCCATCATCTGACATGCAACGTCATTACCCATTAAGACCTTACCACCACTAATGGACTGGAAATTTGTAAACCAAGACTTGTGTGGGCACATGTGAAAAGTACAACCAGAATCAAGAACCCATTGGTCAGAGTTCTTACCATCAGTAGCGACGAGTGTCTCTGCATTGTTATAGCTATCATCATAGGCAAGCGCAGCATCCGCTTTCTTCTTATCCTGTGCTTTCTTCTCAGGACAGTCCTTTATGAAGTGCCCCTCTTTCTTGCAGCAATAGCACTTCCTAGGAGTCCTAGACTTCGACCTTAAGCCTTTTTTCTTCCCATCTCTATATGAGGGCCTTCCTCTTACAGATAAACTTTCTGCATTGCCCTCAGCCTGCTTCCCTAACAACTTTGAGTTTAATGATGATTTCACATCACTCATCGTTAAACTCTCTCTGCCGTAGAGTAGGGTATCAACAAAACTCTCATAGCTCTTGGGGAGTGAACTCAGCAGGATAATTGCTCTATCTTCATCTTCTATCTTGATGTTGATAGACTCAAGATCAAGGATGATCTTATTGAAGGCGTCTGTATAATCTTTCATCAGCGTCCCCTCTGACATGGACAGCTGATACAGATTCTTCTTTATATGTAGTCTGTTGGCCAATGATTTCCTCATATAAAGAAAGTCAAGCTTCTTCCAAAGATCTATTGTCGTCGTCTCACCTGCTACTTCCCTTAGTACTTCATCGCTCAATGACAGAACGATTGTGCTATGAGCTCTTTCTTGAATGTCCCTTCTTTCTGCTTTTACTCTAGATGACTCTAGCGTCTTCTCTTCATCACTAGATGGAGCTGCAGTCTCCTCTAATGCCGAACCAAGCCTTTGGCTCACCAACAACGCCTTAACCTTCATCTTCCACAGATTGAAGTCATTCGTACCGTTGAATTTCTCTACCTCATACTTGGGTGTGGCCATGTCTGCTTAGAACCAAAGCTCTGATACCATTTTGTTGAAGCGGAAGCACACAAACAAGCTAAACAATTCACCCAAGTAATATAATAATGCAGAACAAGTTATTAAGAAATAAAAGAGAGAAAGGGGTAGAAGAAGAACACACAAAGAATTACGTGATTCGGCAACTTGCCTACGTCCACGACGGATCAAGATCACACTCTTCTTTTATTATGAATCACAAGGCAACCACAAAGTATGCCTATTACAAGAAAGATCACAAAGAAAACTCTCTCTTCCCTCTAGGGATTTTCTCTCACAAAGAACAACTAAGAATTATCACTAAGATTACTCTTGGTCACAAAGATGTGTTTACAAGCCAATTGGTAGCCTTTATATAGGCTTAGAGACGTTCTAAGTTTTCCCTATACATGTGGGAGTCGTATTAGGGAGTCCTGAAGCAAGTGGGAGACGAAATTAGGAAGTTTCCTAATTTCGGGATATTGTTCCCGCATCCAGTGCTGCAGCGCTGGAATCTCGTCGCTCCAGCGTTGGTGCGCTTTTTCGGAGCGCTGCGGCGTTGGCTACCTGGCGCCGCGGCACTAACATACTAGAATTTTGCGCCGCGGCGCTGGCGCCTAGTGCGCCCTTCTTCGTTTTTCGCCTCCTTTCACGTCCGTCTTCGATCCGTGCGCACCCTACGCATTTGGCTTGATCCCCAAATTATAATTCAATGATTTTTAATCAATATTCTTACAGGTTCTGATTTATTAATTTCCAAGGCGAAACCAAAGTAAACAAGGTTAGATCATAAGATGAAAATTTAGAGGGGACTTTTACCTCTCTTTTAGTTCTGTCCCTAGCGAGTTGATAGTCAACTAGGGAAGTGTTAGTTTCTGTTTCTTCGTGTTCTGATCTGAATCTGGCTCTGAAACAATGTCACTTGAATTTTTAGAATTTTCATCTTCTTCTAACTTTGAAGGCTTCATCTCAACATGAGCTCCTTCTGTCTTAAAGTTGTTGTTTGTTTGTTGCAATTGACTTGTTGTACTTGTACTTTCCTTTAACAACTTTAAACAAGACAATTCATTTTCATTAAAGGTAACATCCCTACTTATTATCATTTTTACACCACCAGCATCTTTATTATCCCTTCACCTCATCTGGATAACCTAGAAATACACATCTAATTGATCTAGAATCTAACTTGTTTTTACTTTGGTGTACATAAGCTATGCAACCAAAAATTCGTAAGTGCTTGTAACTCATTGTCTTATTGGTCCATACTTCTTCAGGAATCCTAAAGCTTATCGCACTAGAAAGACTTCGATTTATTAAGTAACAAGCTGTCATAATAGCTTCACCCTAGAAATGTTTCGATAACCCAGAACTAATCAAAAGACATCTAACTTTTTCCAACAAAGTCCTATCCATATGATATAGTTCTGTGTCTAATAATTTCATGTTATTTACAAAAATTCTTAAACTCATTATTACATAATTCAAGTCCATTGTCAGTTCTTAAAATTTTTAATTTCTTATTGGACTAATTTTCAATGAGTTTCTTCTATTCCCTAAATTTATCAAAGGTTTCATTTTTTATTTTAAGTAAGTAGACCCAAACCTTTCTAGAGTAATCATCAATTAAAGATAAGAAATATCTACTGCCACCATAAGTAGAAGTCCTTGTAGGACACCATAGATCAGTATGGACATAATAAAGTATTTGTTTTGATTTGTGAGTCTTTGGTTTAAAACCGATCCTATGTTGCTTTTCCATTATACAGTTTTCACAGAAAGACATATTTGTCAGTTTTATTTTATCAATTAGTTCAGATTCACTTAATTTTAAAAGACCTTGTTCTCCAATATGTCCAAGCCTTCTATGCCACAATTCTGGTTTTTCTAACTCAATTTTAGATAAACTGGCAGCAGTACCTATCATGGTTTCCCCTAACAGAGTATATAGACAATTTTGTTTTACACCTTTCATGACAACTAAAGATCCTTTCATGATCTTAAGTTGACCATTTTCAGCTTTATATGTGTATACTTTTTCATCTAAAGTTCCTAATGAAATCAGATTTTTTTTTAAATCTGAAACGTACTTAACATTATTAAGAACCCTATTTATACCATCATGTAGTTTAAGGGAGATAGAACTAACTCCTTTTATCCTACATGCTTGATTATGACCCATTAGAATTTTACCACTATCAATTTCTTGAAAATTTTAGAACCATCCTAGATTTGGACACAAATGGTATGAACAACCGGAGTCTAATACCCATTCAATAATATTATCCTCTAATGATACTATTAAGGCTTCTGAGCTTTCATAGCCATCGCTAGCTACTGCAGCATCACCGTTTTCATTATTGTTATTTCTTTCTTTTATTTTCTTTAATCTTTCATAACAGTTTCTTCTTATATGACCTTTTTTATCAGAGAAATAACATCTCTTTTGCCCGATCTTAGACTTTGACCTAGATTTACTTTTATTTTTGTATTTTTTATCTTCTCTTTTGTCAGGTCTTCCTTTTGCATAAAATAATTCTCCATTTCTAGAATTAGTCTTTTCTGTCCTCAGTTCCAAATCTCTAGACCTAAGGGCTTTTATGCAGTCACATAATTTACCAAGTATTCTTCAGTTGAAAGAAATTAGAATAGAACATGAAAGTTTTATTCTACTGTATGACATCACTTAAAGGTTTTCAAATATATATTTCCTTAATTACACTTTCATAACAATTATGCAACTGCTGTATTGCATGTTGAGGGAAATATTTTTCAAGTAAAAAAGAAATTTTGACTTAAGAGTCAATGTTTTATTTAATAAATAACATTAATTTAAAATTTTAAGATATATATTTCTTTATTACAGTCTCAATGTAAAGTTTTAAGACGAGGCATTCGTTAGTAGGTTTACAGTCTAAAATTACTCCATTCCAATCCTAATTAATACCAAACACAAAACTTTACTTAACCTAATCATATCTTTATCTTATCAAATCATATTTAATCTTAACAAATTTATCCAATTATACATACCAAAAAAGCATTAAATGTTTTTCACCTAAATAATTAATAAAATGAAATTACACATATGATTATGTTAACAGAGATCATTAATCTTATTTTATTCTAGATAAAACATCTAAATTAATATGGACTAATAGCATCACTTGAAAGAAAAAAAAATCTTTTATTTAAAAAAACTCTTAATTGTGGCTAAATTTTCTCTCAATCCTTATCCTAAAAGATTTTTATGCTTTGAAATTTACTCAATGTAATCCTAAATCTTTTTTTTTCTTCTTTTAGAAAAAAAGAACTTTAAGAAAGAACTAAGAACTAGACAAAATGAAGAAGGGAAGGAGGAACCCTCTCTAGCCATTTGTTCTCCAATGGAAAAGTAAGAGTAATTTGGCCATTGGTGAGCCACCTAATTAGCTTCCCTTTTAATATGCGCGACCATCCTTAAACACGATGAACAAATACCCTAAACCTTTTAAAAAAAGACTTTTATGCATCAAGAAGCATTCAAATTATAAAAAATAACATAAATATGACTCAATTAAAATTAATTAACCATGGAATTAGAGTATGCCCTACCTATTCTTTTTCATCTAAAGTTCCTAATGAAATCAATTTTTTTTTAAAATCTGAAACGTACTTAACATTATTAAGAACCCTATTTATACCATCATGTAGTTTAAGGGAGATAGAACCAACTCCTTTTATCCTACATGCTTGATTATGACCCATTAGAATTTTACCACTATCAATTTCTTGAAAATTTTATAACCATCCTAGATTTGGACACAAATAGTATGAACAACTGGAGTCTAATACCCATTCAATAATATTATCCTCTAATGATACTACTAAGACTTCTGAGCTTTCATAGCCATCGCTAGCTACTGCAGCATCACCGTTTTCATTATTGTTATTTCTTTCTTTTATTTTCTTTAATCTTTCATAACAGTTTCTTCTTATATGACCTTTTTTATCAGAGAAATAACATCTCTTTTGCCCGATCTTAGACTTTGACCTAGATTTACTTTTATTTTTGTATTTTTTATCTTCTCTTTTGTCAGGTCTTCCTTTTGCATAAAATAATTCTCCATTTCTAGAATTAGTCTTTTCTGTCCTCAGTTTTAAATCTCTAGACCTAAGGGCTTTTATGTAGTCACATAATTTACCAAGTATTCTTCAGTTGAACAAATACTCTAAACCTTTTAAGAAAGACTTTTATGCATCAAGAAGCATTCAAATTACAAAAAATAACATAAATATGACTCAATTAAAATTAATTAACCATGGAATTAGAGTATGCCCTACCTATTTAAACATTTAAGCTCACATAATTTAAATTCTAAGCAGATTCATAAAAAAATTTCAATAACTTCAAATAATTAAATATCCTTAAAATACAACTTAAAACAATTAAGCAAATAACTTAAGAAATATAAGAAAAAAAATTAAATATTAATGGATAACTATTGTAGGTATCCTAGGAAGTTAATCATCCGTATACTTTTTTTAGGTTTAAATTTAATGTACCAAACCTCTTTAGAGTCTTATTATATTCTTTTTCATAGGATGGGGTACTTAAAAAAAAGAAAGAAAAGAATAAATTTTTCACACCTGCTCCCATTATTTTTTTCTTTCTTTCTTTTTTTCAATCGTGCCACCAACTATAGCCCCACATAACTACTAAAAAAAATTAAAATAAAAAATAAATAAAGATATAAGAAAAGGTTCCAATATTACATGTTTGAACAAAAATCTGGACGTCTATTACTCTCCAAAAAAATATACATTTGAGCGCTTGTTTCAAGGACAAGTCTTGTATTTTTTTTTTCTTTGCTCAAGGATTCGAATTAATGTGAAAATAGTGTATTTTATTTTCTATCTTTTACGGGGTTTTTATCCCTGTGGGTGGGGCTTACTTCCCTAGTGTGTGGGTGGGTTATCCTTTCCCGTATATGGGGCTTTCTTACTTATATATATGGGAATTATCCTTTCCATTTGTAGAAATTACTTGGTTAGGACATTTATTCGCGCGTAATATAATTTGATCCCGGTTATTGTACAAATTAACATACACTTAAAAAAAAAAATTATTCTCCAATAATATATTTTTTTCTTTTGAGTTTTTTAAAAATTATTCGTTCACCCTAAAACGAATTGTTGGTTGCAATCAAATCATTGTTCAACAAATTTCCAATATTATTTATTCACTTATTCTCGAGCTCTAAACACAAACAGCTGAAAAAAATTGTTAATAATTCTGTATTAATTAAGACTCTGTAAACATTAAAAGAAAAATATTTTGAATGTCAAGATATAATTAATTAGTAGAGATAATCGCAGTTGAAGAATATTTTGGAGCCTTAGGCAAAACAAATTAGGTATGTTTTAGATAGAAATACTAATTAATCATTAAAATTATTTATTTAAGATTTATTCTTCAAACTTTTTGAGATGCAAGATTTTGATTTTATTTTTTTAAATCCGAATGCAAAGTTACGTTTTCTTTTCTTGTTACACTACAAATAAATAAACACCATAAAAATTAGAATATTATGAAAACTAATGTTTCCATAGAGAGAATTATAGTTCTTGAGACCTCCAAGCAAGTTGGCACATCTTTTCCACTGGTTAAGCGTCCCATAGTTTTGCCATGTTTGCACCCTCTTGCATTGGTTGGTTTAGCCAGATCTAAAGTCTTGCTTCCTTAAAACTTAAAATAATTACATTCTCTTATCGCTATTGTAGCATGTGGATATGTGCTGGATCATTTTGGACAACAACGAATACTACAAGGAGCATGACAATTTAGCACATGCATTGATTAATTAGTAGAGATAATCACAGGGGGGTTCAACCTTATCCTTTTACTTTTGTCGTTCCTTCAACTTCACCTCAATTAAAACCAATTCCAAAGATTTAAAAATCTTTTTTCTCTTTTTAATGCTTTGGGTTCTTCTCGTTTAACACATTCATTGATTTTGAACGCTTTGTTCTGGTTCTTTACGTGACAAAATTCCTATATACATTCCCCCACCCTTAAGTTTAAACTCCTCACATACACACACACACTTATGTCTTAAAATATACATTCTTATCCAACAAAAATAGCTTAATTAGGGTGTGACGCTTACACAAAAAATTATTGACACAAATATTAAATTTTTACTACTTAATCAACTGAAAAATTTTAAAAATATTCGGTGAGCATCCAACGCCCAAATTGACAATGAAAATTTTCAATTGCGTTTGTTATGATTCACGTAAACACTTTAAAAAATGTTCAAAGAATGGTTGAAAACTGAAATTTCTACGATTTCCTAATTGTCAAATACCGAAATTTTAGGTATCTAACTATTCATGAAAACTGGGCACTACAATATAGATCGATTATTATATGCACGAGAAGATGACTATTTAGCTTTAAAATGTTACTCTAAATTATGTCTCTTCATGCTAAAGGTTAAGTTCTATTTTTTTTACTCTCTATTTATATTTATTTTTATCTTCTGCATATTGATAATTTCAATTTTATATATTTGATAATATTTGCTTTAGTATATAATTTTGAGTAATATGTAAATAAAATTACCTATCAAAGGTGATCTAAAATCTTACAAATATACTAAGAATGGTCCATAATCTATGCATGCAATGCTATTAATAATATACAAAATAAACACCATTAAAAATAATGATTAAACAAAATACAAACAACATAAATATAAGTATTTGTTCTTATTTACTGTTGACATGTGATTATTATAAACAAACAATTAAATGAAATAATCAACAAATAAATTTGAAGAAACAAAAGCCGCGCATGCAAAATTCCACTCTAGTCTTCTAGAGATCTGATTTTCGTTCGCCCAACGAACTCTACCACTCCTACTGATCAGATGGACGACATTGAAGCCTTATGGAATTCATTTTCAATTGATAACTCTCACAATGAGGAGGTTATAGGACTTTCAGAGTCACTGATTAGACGACATCGCGCAGCAGCAAAATTCGGTCTTTTTGTTAAAATCCTCACTAGAAGGAACTATCAACGTGATGCCTTCCAAACAGTAATGCGGACTCTGTGGCGACCTATCGGAGAGCTGAGATTTCGATGGCTAGGTGGTGATAACTTCTTATGTGAATTCGCAATGGAAGACGATCGAAAGAGGGTCCTGATGTCTGAACCTTGGAACTTTAATAAATTTCTTATAGCCATGGAACCTGCATCAGAAGTTGACTCAGCTTCGAACCCTACATTCCAATATACATCCTTTTGGATCCAAGTTTATAACGTGCCTATAATCCATATGAATATTGAGACAGCTGAGTTGATTGGGAACGGAATTGAAAAATTCTTAGATGCGGACTCTGATGATTCCGGTTCCTGCACTGGGAGATTCATTCGTATCCGTGTTAAATTATGCCTCAACCAGCCAATTCGAAAAGGCATTTTTCTTAAACTTGGATCAAGTGAAATTTTGGTTTGGTTAGATTTCAAATATGAAAAGTTACCGGATTTTTGCACACTCTGCGGCCTCCTAGACCATGGATACCGAGAATGCCTACAATCATTTCCACCAATCTTGAAGAAACCTGGCAATCATCGTTACTCGGACCATATCCGAGCAGTCGGGAACTATGAAGGGAAGCAGCCAAAACCATGGCCAACACAAAACCCTGACCTTCCTTACGACACCACAGGTTCCGGTGCGTTGGGGGTTGACCGAAATGCAAGGGCAGAGATAGAGGGCACTCACTCTCGACCAAATAATGAGGTTGTTAGGATAACAACAGGGGGAAACATTGCTCCGGTGAGGTCAGAAACAATGAAGGATGCTCGGATGACAAAGAGTACACTTGATAGGGTGGAGGTGTCAGCAAACATACAGCTCAATGATAGTCGCTCAAAAAGCCCTTACCCTAAGTGGCCGAGAAGTGAAGAGTATGCACCTGCAAGTGCAGAATGGGCATGCGATACAGTTGCTGATCATAACGTGCACCCACCACTGAATGTCGATGCAAAGCAGTCTAATAGGAAAAAAGAAAAGCTAGGAGAGACAATCAACTTGAATGGAGCACCGAAGGGGGCAACATGTGTAGCTGTCCACAGGCATCCAAACTGGCCCGATAATAACTAGAAAAGTGCAACTGATATGGGGAATACATAACTGAGGGGTAACAGTCACGTGCAGGGCAAATTCATAAAGCTGGGAGGAGATGCATGCGTCGTGGGGAATCTTCTGAATGTTGGCATTTGTTTCTCAAAACCTGGCCAGGTGCAGGACTGCCGATCTCAATGAAAACCTTATGCTGGAATGTTCGAGGGCTGGGCAACCCTCGTACATTCCATATCCTGTCCAACTTGGTACGGGAACACTGCCCTGAGGTGATCTTCCTCATGGAAACACGTGCTATTAGACAAAGGATAGAAAAGCTTTGAGTCAACCTTGGTTGCGTTGGAAAACTTGTTGAGAGAACAGGACGCAGCGGAGGCTTGGCATTACTATGGACGGATAAGGTAGATATTTTACTTCTATCTTACTCTCGTTTCCACATTGATGTTGTTGTTACAGTGCATACGAGGAAATGGCGCTTTATCGGTTTTTATGGCCATCCTGATACATCTCAGCGAGCTCACTCCTGGACACTCCTAAGGTGGCTATGCTCACTTTCATCTCTCCCTTGGGTCTGCGTTGGGGATTTTAACGAGATCCTACAAAGCTTCGAAAAAGATGACGGGCTACCTCGCCCCTTATCACTTATGCAAAATTTCAAAAACGCTGTTGATGACTGTAACTTAATGGGGATCCATTTCAATGGCCCCCCTTTTACCTGGTGCAATGGGCACAACTCCAATTCTTTTATCTAAGAAATACTTGACGGCATGTTTTGTCCCTTTTCTTGGCACAACATTTTCTCTTTTGCCTTGGTACATCATCTGGAATTTTGGGGCTCTGACCACCGCCCTCTTCTGTTAGTTTGCGAAGGGGACAATATGACAACTAGTGAAAATTCACCTCAATTTTTCCGCAGCAGGTTCCATTTTGAGGAGGCTTGGGTTGATGATGAAGAGTGCAGATAGCTAGTCTCAGAGGGTTGGTCCAATAATTCGACTTCACTTAACGGAGTTTGTAGAAACCTACAACATATTGGGACCCGGTTGAAAAAGTGGAATCTGACCCATTTTCGAAGATTGAACTCGAAGATAAAGAAGAAAAAGCATCTCCTGGGGGTTCTAAACCAGCAGGTTAATATGCAAACTTGGCAGGAGATTAATAAGGTACAAAAATCCCTGAACGTACTACTTTATAAGGAAGAGACATATTGGAGACAAAGGTCGAGGGTGTTATGGCTCAAGGCTGGAGATAAGAATTCACGCTTTTTTCACCTTAGAGCCTCTCGTCGCAAAAGGAAAAACAATATTGCAGGAATTTTGGGGAGTGATAGAACTTGGCATTCTAACACTGATCAAATTGCACAAACTTTTGATGAGTACTTTTCTAACATCTACACTTCTTCTAAGCCTTCTGTATTAGCAATCAATTCTGTTGTTTCTTGTGTGGAGCGGCGTCTCTCTGCACACCACCATCAATGGTTAGCTACCCCTTTCTGCTCTGAGGAAATCTACAATGCCATTCATCAAATGTACCCTACAAAGGCCCCTGAAAAAGATTGTATGTCTGATTTGTTTTATCAAAGGTTTTGGGACATTATTGGCCCTTCTATTTGTAGTGTGTGCTTGGGGTTCCTTAATAATGGCGACGATATTGGGATGGCTAATGAAACTCTCATCTCCCTAATCCCCAAAATATCTGAGCCCAAGCTTTGCTCAGATTTTTGCCCTATCAGCCTTTGTAATGTCTTGTACAAAATCATTGCGAAAGCACTGGCTAACAGATTATGATGTGTGATGAATGAGGTGATTTCAGACTCCCAAAGTGCCTTCATCCCAGGACGACTTATCACTGACAATGCAATTATTGGTTTTGAATGCCTCTATGCTATTAAAAGAAATAAATTCTCTGGTGGGAATTATCTGGCCTTGAAACTGGATATGTCTAAGGCATATGACCGTGTTGAGTGGCCTTTTCTAATGGCTATGATGCGTAGTTTGGGTTTCCCTGAAAGCTGGTGTGAAAAGATCTATCGTTGTATTTCTTTGGTATCCTATTCAGTTGTTGTTAATGGCTTGACTCGTGGCAATATATCCCCCTCTCGTAGGCTTCGCCAGGGTGATCCGTTATCCCCGTACTTATTTCTACTTTGTGCTGAAGGTCTTTCTGCCCTACTTAACTCAGCTGAGCAAAGTGGTGCTCTACATGGTTTGAACTGTGGTAGGACGGGCCCAGTTATTTCTCACTTGTTGTTTGCTGATGATAGCCTTATTATCACTAAGGCAACCTTGGATGACTGCAATTCGGTATTGGAGATTCTGCGAACTTATGAGATTGCTTCTGGCCAACTAATCAATTACCAAAAATCAGCCGTATGCTTTGGTAAATGTATTTCGAGGATGTCCACTACTCATCTTTCCCTTCTCCTTGGTTTCACCCAGGTTCCACATCATAGTAAATATTTGGGCCTCCATTCTGTCTCTAGTAAGAATAAGCACAATTTTTTCTGGCGCCATTAAAGATAGAGTGTGGAATAAATTAAGGGGCTGAAAAAGGCATCTTTTCTCTGCTAGTGACAGGGAGGTTCTTATTAAGGCTGTGGTCCAAGCAATCCCAACCTATGTTATGAATCTATTTCGGCTTCCTAAGAGTCTTATTAAGGAAATCCACTAACTTTGTGCTAGATTCTTTTGGGGTGGAGATGAGAACAATAGAAAACTCCATTGGTGCTCCTGGGAAATGCTATGCCGACACAAACAGGATGGTGGCCTTGGGTTTAGGGATTTGAACTTCTTTAATCAAGCAATTTTGGCTAAACAGGGTTGGCGTTTAACTACTCACCCCAACTCTCTTGTGGCAAGGACACTACAAAGTATTTACTTCCCCAACTCTACATTCCTATAGGCAGGCTCTAAATACTATGATTCTGCATTTTGGAAAAACATTCTTTGGGGACGCAACTTGCTTGCTAAGGGGATCCATTGGCGCATCGGTAATGGATCATCTGTCTCAGTCTACCATGACCAATGGCTCCCTCGCCCCCTGTCCTTCAAACCGTTATCTCCACATATTTTGCCTGAACATTCCGTAGTGGCTGATCTACTTCTATTGTCAGGTTCCTGGAACAATGAGCTTATACGAAATTCCTTCTCGGATGAGGAATGTAAACTGATCCTAAGCATCCCTCGATCGCCTACTTGGTCCTTCCATAGTGACTCAGTTATGTGGCACTTCGACAAACATAGTCAGTTTTCTGTGAAGAGTGGTTATTGGCTCTCTCTTGCTCTTAATCATTCATCCTCTTCTAATGGAAATAGTTTTCCCCTCAACTGGTGGAAGCATTTATGGAGGCTACAGCTCCCCTCGAGAATCAAGCATTTTGTCTGGAGACTGTCTCATGGTTGGATCCCCACCTTTTTTAACCTCAAGAGACATCATGTACCTGTTGATGATTCTTGTTGCCGTTGTGGTAGAGGTGCTGAAAACTCCATTCATGCGCTATGGCTGTGTGATGCCCTGAAGAAAGTACGCCAATCTTGCTCTTTCATGCATGGTTTTGCTATTTCTCATAATACTCCAATCATAGATCTGCTGATTGATTGTATGGCATGCTTGCCCTCAGAAGAGCTTGAGACTCTACTAATTCTTTTCTAGAGATTGTGGTTTATCCGACACCAATTTGTTATGGAACACAAAAGTATTGACATGTCAGACGTGTTGAGATGGGCGAAATGCTACAGGATTGAATCAATGCCTATCCAAGTCTCCTCTACTAGCACTCCATTGTCACAATCCATAAAATGGAACGCCCTTACTTTAGGTTCCATTAAACTAAATACTGATGCAGGCCTATCATCCAAACATTTCAAAGCTGGGCTAGGTGTGGTGCTACGCGATCATTTTGGGGCTGTCCTGGCCTCCTCATCTATCGCTATTTATGCACAACCTTCCATGGATATTCTAGAAGCATTGGCAGTGCTACGTGGTCTTGGTTTAGCACAAATGTTGGGTATCTCGTCTATTGAAGTTACCTCTGACGCTAAAAATATTATTCGAGACATCAACAATCGCTCTCCGTCTGCTTTGGAACTGGGCTTGGTCCTCCAAGACATTATTTCAATTTCTTTATCTTTCTCTTATTGTACTTTTATCTATGCTCATCGTTCATCTAATTGTGTTGCTCATGAATTGGCACATCTCGCTCTCAAATTAAATGTTGAAACTATTTGGTTTGACAGAACGTCTCCCCAAATTGAACACTTTGTAATTGAGGTTGTTCCTTCCTCTTGATTTATTATTATGAATTATTTCTGTCAAAAACAAAAAAACATGATTCCCCAGTTTTCTTTCTGTTTTTTAATCATGACACCAATTATAGCTCCACATGTTTACGAAAAAAATAAAAAATAATATAAATAAAGAGAAAGAAAAGGGTTATGGTGTTACATGATGGAACAAAGATCTAGGGGGAAATTATAGAAATAATTAAAATAATAATATTTTTTAAAAATTGCATTTGTTAAAAGAAGAAAATCATTGTAACTATTTTACGTTTTATATATATATATATATATATATATATATATTTATTTGTGCCTAAATTTTATAAGCTAAAAATCTAACTATTTTTTTTTAGCCCAAACGAATAAAGATTTCTTTTAATGAAAAAAGCAACAGCTCAATAACAGTTGTTATAACTTAAAGGCAGTTTAGAAAACGTTGTCGAAGCCATATTTAGGGTTATATCAGGTGTTTAAGTGGTACAAAGTGTATAAAAGAAGATTTTAAATTATATTTTTATAGGATAATCAAGAGATGATTCAAATTCAAGTTGAGTTTTGGGGACTTGTTAATGATGATATAAGAAAGTATGATTCAGCAAAGTTCATCAGAGTGAGCTTACCATTAAGTATTGGTGCAAAGAAAGGTTTTTTGCATCATTAACTTGGTAAGAGGGAGATTAAGGTCCGAATTAGGTGTCTGTTTAGATTAATCTCATAGTTTCTACGTTAAACACAATCTAACAAATATTTAATAAGAAAATACAATATAAAAATAACTGACACAAATTTATATAGTTTAGCTTAAAGGCTACATTCACAAGTAGAGCTCATCACCAAAATCTATAATATGAAAGAAATGTTATAAGACGTAGATTAACATCAATGTGGCCACACTCATGGGCTAAAATCTCATATTTTTTTCTCCTCTTTAGACTTTTCTTAGTAAGAATAAAAAGTGATTCTCAAAGATTTATCAAATGATTAAATGTTGTCAAGAGAGTTGTAGAGTAAACCTCTAACATGAAAATGAAAATGAAAATTAAGGGAGCTCTAAAAGAGAAGAGAATAAGATGAATGTGAAAAAGTGAAGAAAAAAAATAATGAACAACATGCTCTCTTGATACTTGAAAAAAGTGATGCTTATATAATTATCTTAAGAGTGGTGCTAAAACATATGGCATGAAGAATAGAGATTAGTGAAGATGTGGTCCCTATCTAATGTCACTTGATAATTTTGTGTTGATTTAATTAGCCCTTTTGTAGATAGACAGTATAACGTAGCGCTTCAAAATTAGCCTCTTGTTAATTGTCATGTGATTTTATCTTTAATAAATTACTAAAGTAGATAATAACTTTTATAGTATCATCTATAAAAAAAAAAAAAGTTGTTTGTGATCCCCTGCAAGCTTCATCTATCTACTTTTGCCCTTTTTTCTCTTCTTTTTGTTGTAGTATGCGGATTATGTGCTGGATCAATTTGGACAACAATGAGTACTATGAGGAGCATGATCATTTAGCTAGTCTTCAACCTTATCTTTTACTTTTGTCGTTCTCTTCAACTTCACCAACTTCACATACAGTTTCAAAGATTTAAAATCATTTTATTTTTATGTTTGGGGTTTTTTTCGTTTAACACGTGCTTTGATTTTGAATGCATTCTTCTGTTTCTTTACTTGACAAAATTCCTATATATATATCTCCCACTCTTATCTTAAACTCCTCACACAAAAAAAAATACAAAAGCAGAACTAGAACTAGCAGAAAAATTAACAAAATATTTTGCTTTAAAAATGAGGTTTGGGGTATATTTATTAGTGGTGGTTTTATTACTAGGAAGCTCATCAGCTGATGAAAAGCAATGTGGAAAAGACGTTGGTGACAAATTATGCCCAAATAATTTCTGTTGTAGCAGAGAGGGTTTTTGTGGCTTAACAATTGATTACTGCGGCGATGGCTGCCAAAGCCAGTGCCATAATCTTCCGAGTCTCATTCCGGAATCAACTTACAACTCTCTGTTTCCGCGTCAAAACTCCGAGGAGTGCACATCTAAGGGTTTTTACACGTACCCAGCTTTTCTCAAGGCAGCGTTATCCTTTCCTCGCTTTGCTCTAGTTGGTGACGATCAGACACGCCGAAGGGAAATTGCTGCTTTCTTGGCCCACACTTCACATGAAACTGCTGGTAATAATTATTAATTTTAATTTGCTTAGTTTGATTAACAATATTGACTAATTACATGTGTTATTTGTTGATCTTGTTTAAACACAGGGAACCACTCCGTTAACGACCCTGTGTGGGGATTTTGCCATCTCCAAGAAATAAATCCTCCATCGAATTACTGTAACCCAAACTTTGATTGTCCTAAGGAATATTATGGCCGAGGTCCCTTTCAACTCCGATGGTAACTCACATGATCGTCTGTGCAAATTATAATTATATTTTGACGTGTTCAATTTATTTTGTCCAACGTTTTTTTGTATATCACTTTTTCTTCTAAGTTTATTCCCGTTCAAAAATAGTTATTACCACTCGATTATAACAAAGAGTAGGATATTTTGAAAACTTTTAAAAGAAAGAGTGATCATTACCGAATAACTTATGGATAATTTAATAACATTTAATTTCGCTTTATTTTTATTAATGATTTTGATACATGTTCCGAACTATAACATATGTATGTGTAACACAGGAACGATAAGTATATCGAATGTGGAGAAGCAATAAACGAAGACTTATTAAACAATCCAGACCTTCTTGTCACGGATCCGGTGATATCCTTCAAGTCAGCATTCTGGTACTGGATGACGTGGAAGCCGGAAACCAACATACCGACATGCCACCAAGTCATCACCGGAGAATGGCATCCCACTCCAGATGAAGAGAAAGAAGGCTGGTGTCCAGGATTTGGCCTGACCATAAACATAGTAAATGGACTCAATGAGTGTGGCGTTCCAGGTAATGCAAATGCAACTGATCGTATTGCGTACTACAACAAGTACACCGGCGATCTCAGCACTACAACTGGTGACCACACTGACTGCGAACACCAAGTTCCTATTGGCTCTCCGAGTCTACTGTTGGCCATATCTAAGTAATTAAAATAAAAAAACCTTTAAACCAATGAAGATGTATACATAAACGTTATCAAATAAAAGCAATCAAGCTAGTTAAGAGGCAGCTCGCTACTGCCTCTAATTAAATAGTAAGGCTGATGTTGCTTATGTCATTACAATAATAAATCCAATAATAATAATAATAATATCTCATCTTCATTTGGATCAATTATATATATCGATGTGTCTAAGCCATACTTGCATGTCTTTATTAATCTCTTCTCTTTTTTTCTTTTGTTTTGTTTTTTTTCTTCTTTTTCCTTATTAAATAATAATGCTGAAATTCCTTCTCTATATGAATCTTTAACAATGAAAAAAGGAAGGAAATTATTGTTAAGAAGTTTTTTCTCTAAATTAGGTATCAAATTATACTATCGAGATTTTTTAAAAGCAACACATACAATTTTAAGATACATCTTGTTCAGAATAAAAAGCTCCAAAAACAAAAAAAAAATAGCTGCGCTAATATCTGTCAGAGCTCAAACTCTAATCTAATTGAGGAAGTGCTTTATGAGAATGTGCTTGCCAACAAGACAAGCACCAAGTGCATTATTTTTATATTTGTTTATAAATAATGAATGATATTATTGCCAACAAGCAATTGTCATATGTAGAGATTACAATCTCATAAAAAAAAAGTCCGCAAAATGATCAACACTATGGCCATTTATAACACCTAAGCATCTAATTAGACTACATCCTTAATATTATAGAACACCTTAGTATGAGAAGAATTTTTATGATGGAACACTACTTGGTTTTGCTCCCTCCAAATAAAATATATTATTACACAAAAGAAAACTCTTCTTATTTTACTGATGATAGATTTGCCTTGAGTTTTTTTATAGAAATTAGAGACCTCATGCCGTTAGCTGACTGGATAACAATTGATATGACAAGCCAAAATGACTTTATACCAAATTTAATGGAAAAAGCAACATTGAAAGAATAGATGTGGGATTATCTCGTTATCTCTACCACAAAATGGACAAGCATTTGAGGGAATAAGTCCAATTTGTTTTAGTTTCTCTCTGGTGGATAATCTGTTCTTCAAAACCAACCAAATAACAAAACTGTATTTAGGAATATAATGAGTACCCTATACTAGTTTATACCATCCAACCTTAAATTTGGTATTATTAAAATATTGTTATGTTTTAGAAATTGTAAACTTTCTGTTGGAGTTTCTATTCTAAGATATTGTATCCTCTTTTGAAATAATTGAGAAATTTTCACGAATGTAATTCTAAATATAAACCGTATAATCATCCAAGAAGTAAAAAAGGATACAATGCCGATGTTGCCATACATCTTTAACATTTGTATCCCATAAAATGTCAGTACTATTAATATTTATATGTAAAAATTTATTAACTATTGATTCTCCGTACAATCACAAATTTCACTAAAAATTAAAAATCTCACAATTTTTTTAGATTATATGTGAATAACTTTTTTATTTGACTTCTCAAAAACACATTATTGTTATGAGAAGTTATTAATTAGCTCTTTGCATTTTAGCGTAATTACTCTTAGCACTATCAATTTTTCTCTAAAAAGTAACCAGTTATTTTCCATGAAGAAAAAGGGTTACCTTTAAAACGTTAGAAAGAAAATGATAATTATTTTATTAAAAACACATCGATTAACTGACATTGTCCTAATTGATCAATATTCATGCTCTTGGTAGAATTTCCTCTAACGCCAAGTTTAAAAAATAGCGAATTTACTAACTTGTCCCCTAGTGAAAGCGCTATTGCTACTTTATTCCTTGGTGAAAAATAGTCAAAAAAAATCACTTTTTAAGGTTGTACTTGATTAACTTCTAGGAGAAAAAATAGTAGCAAAAATAAATTCAAATTTTATTAGAGGGCAAACTAATAATATCTCTATAGAAAAGCTCAACTTGTTTTAGCACTTGACAAGTATATCAATCAAATGGCACCAAGTATCAATAAGTTTGGCATTGCCTTTTCTT
Source organism: Ailanthus altissimus (assembly GCA_946807835.1). NCBI lineage: Eukaryota > Viridiplantae > Streptophyta > Magnoliopsida > Sapindales > Simaroubaceae > Ailanthus > Ailanthus altissimus. The sequence continues at coordinate 727,421 of OX327690.1, read as the reverse complement.
TCCTAAACCTACATTGATGGAAAACAAACAAAGTAATTGTATAGAAAACAAAAGAACAGTGATCATCATGTTACAATCTTAAGATATATTGTATTATTCTATTTTTATTTTCAATTGTTTTTCCAATATACCTTTTCATTGAAACGTGCCCTTGTAAACCGTCTACCTTACTTTTTTTTCCCCTTAATTTTAGAAAATTTTAAAATTATTTTTATCACATGAAGTATAAACCAAACTCTTCTCCAATTTCAGGGAGAACAAAACCCATGTGGTTAAATTAATTAAATAGATAGAAAATATTAAGGTGTATAGTAGTTAATGTTGGATTTTATTATTTCTGGTGTAGATTCATATATTAACAATATTTATATATTATAAATTATTTTAAAATTAGAGTCAATTTAAGTAATTTAATTTGAGCTATCTCTTATTGAGCTCTAAAAACATTTAATTTGATATGTACTTGTCATATGTAGAGATTTAATACTAGTTAAACTATAATTGATGGTATTATAGCTAACCTAGTATATAAAGACATCTTTTAGTATTGTATTCTGCAAGTTAAATTATTATACATAAAGTTCTTCTCCTCTTTTTCATTGCAGATAAATGACCCCAATAACTGCTAAACAAATTTAATTATGAAAGTTCGCTATATTTTTTTGATCTTATTAAAAATCGTTGATCATCGCATTCTAATCATTGTGAATTTCTTACGTAAAATTTTCTCAATATATATATATTAATAATTTGACATGATAGATCAAGAGAATTATATTTTATGGATATCAATCTTGATTTATATTTATATTTAACTGTTAAATCATAGTATACGACAATATTACTTATATTTTCAAATTTTATTTTTAAGTGGTCCCATCATAATTTTTATAAATAAAAAGTTGCTTTTTTAGAAGTTCTCATCCCATTTTATTTTATTATTTATTCTTAAAAACGTTTTGAAAATACCTTTGGTCTTATATTAAAAACAAAGTACACTAATTTTATGTAATGTAGAGGGTCCTTTGGCAACTTATAAATTGCTTTATTAAAGTAAATACTTGTAAGCCCTTTAAGCGTAGCTTAAATAATTGCGAATGCATTTTGCGTTTGCAATCACTTAAATTTAAATAAAAATAAGTGATAAAAATTAGTATTTAATAAGTGAAATTTCTCAAATCAATCCAAACTTAAAGAAGAAAAAGAAAAACAAAACAAGTAGATACTTGTAAAGCAACTAGCTAGGTTGGATTACAAGACAATTGGTCTAAAATGATTATAAAGAAATAAATTTCACTAAAGGCCCGTACATTTTGACCTAAATTGATCACAAGAATTGGTTATAAAAAGTAGTCAATCTATTTCTTTTATCCTTGAAACACCGAGTCCGTGCTATTTCTAAAAGTAGTCGCTTTGCACCCCTATAACTCAGAATCCTTAGTTAACACTAATAGAGTAAGGTGTTTGTTTTTTAAAAAAAAAAAATGCCTACGGGCTACTTTATTATTTAATAAATTAAAAACACTTATAGAAAAGTATGTTCATATCAATTCAGTATCAACAAATGATTTTATTGACACCATATTGTATTATTAAAATTGCCTCATGCAACAAATACTAACGGTTAAACCAAGGATTTTGAGATTATTCTAGACTTGTCGTTCTTGCTTTTTGTTACTTACTACAGTAATTTTTGACAACTACAGTAACAATGACTAACGGTTAAACCAAGGATTTTTAAATTATTCTCGTTCTTGAATCTTGTTATTTGCTACAGTAATGTTTGACAACTACAGTAACAATGACGTAAAAACCTTTTAATATTATAGAATAATTTATAAAATTATAGATTCGAACAAAACCAACTAAGATAACAAACCAATGGAGGATCTTCCTACTATGCCGTGGAAATATTTATGGTATCAGAACTTGATTGGTTATTGGTCATTATGTTAATTAATTTTAATCTCTATCATTAATTATTTATAAATAAAAGTTAACTTTTTTTCAGATTTAACTTATATTAAAAAATATATATTTGTACATTAAAATTTTAATTTATTTAATTTATTAATCTATTTATCAATATCAAGAAAATTAAAATAATTAGCCTTATAAAGATTATAAAAAGAAAAAAGAAAGACTATTTAGAGTTGAACATAAATTAATTAATAATCTTTTTAAAATAGTAATAAATTAAAATATAATCTAAACCTATATTGTAATATATTTTAGAGAAAACCTATCAATAATAGTTAAAAAATAGATTCAAGAACTAATATGAAGAAAAATAAAAATTTAGTTTCAATGATTCTTAATACTAACATGTAATAAAAACCAATAACCTATAATAATGCATTACAATTTACATAATACAAATTTACAAATAAAACATTCTTTGTATATATTAACAAGTTAATATTTAATATCTATATCTTACCAAAGACAATAAAATAAATTGTAAACGTTATAAATAAAATAATTGTTTTTTTATTATTACTCACTACTTTCATGTTAATGTAATTAGGTTACATATCACATAGACATGATCTCAAGTTATGTATAAAAAGTAATATTTTAATTCATTTTGAGCATACTATATTACTAATCAATTATTATTCAAAAGAATCTAATCAATTAACATAATGGTAATACATATTCTCAAATATCTCTACTAATAAACTTAGTTTAATTAGAATATAAAAATTAAAAGTAATATATAACGGGACAAACTAGATGAGATATCTTGATTACTATAGTTAATTAGTTATAAAAAAAATAATATTAAATATTTTTTGTCATAAACTTTAGTTTAATTTACAAGTTATAAGCATCATGTACAAGTTCTATATTGATTTATAAATATTATATTAAATTTAAGCGTCATATGCATAGTTTACAAAATTTATGTATATTTTTATATTTTGTGTTTATTTATAATTTTTATTTTAATTTATTTTTTCATTTATCATTTTTACTGTTATATATATAGTTTTATGTGAATATACAATTTAATAATAATTAACAAATTTTACATTATATTTATAAGAATTTGTTTAATTTACAAGTAAAATGTAGTATTTACAAGTTCAATATTAAATTACAAATGTTAAACTAAATTTACATGCCATACATGTAACTTTACGAAATTTTGTCAACTTTTATATTTTTGTGTTGATTTATAATTGTTTTTCTTATTTTAAATTCTTTTACAAATATTATATTTCATTTATGATTTATGCATTATATTTTTAATGTACATATACAAGTTCAATGTAGATTTACAAATTTTACACTATATTTATAAAATTTAGTTTAATTTACAAGTAAAAAGTATCATTTACAAATTTGATATTGATTTACAAATGTTATATTGCATCTACATGTCATACATGTAGTTTACGAAATTTTTATCTACTTTCATTTTTGATATTGATTTATAATTTTTTCAGTTATTTTAAATTCTTTTACAAATATTATGTTTCATATACAATTTATGCGTTATATTTATTTCTTTTATGTAGATATACAAGTTCAATGTTTATTTATAAATTTGACATTATATTTATAACATTTAGTTTAATTTATAAGTAAAAAGTATCATTTGTAAGTTTTATATTGATTAACAAATATTATATTACATTTACACATCGTACATATAGTTTATGAAATTTATATTTACTTTTATATATATGTGTTGACTTATAATTTTCTTATTTTCTTTGAATTCTTTTAATAAATTATGTGAAATTATTTTTTAATTGTGCTTTTATTTGAACATCAAGATTTATGATCTTTATAAATAAATTAAAAAAATGGACTACTGACAGTGAAATTATCATAGAATGTATTTGCAAGCATTGCAAAGTTAACAATGTTTATACTAGTTTTATCATTAGAATGAATTAAAAAAAAATTATATTATAAAATATATTTATTAATATATGTTCTACTTCTTCTAATAGTATGATTTTAGTTGTTAATTTAAAGAATGTTAGTTATTGGTTTATTTATAACATATTTTATAGTAAGGCTGATGTTGCTTATGTCATTACAATAATAAATCCAATAATAATAATAATAATATCTCATCTTCATTTGGATCAATTATATATATCGATGTGTCTAAGCCATGCTTGCATGTCTTTATTAATCTCTTCTCTTCTTTTCTTTTCTTTTCTTTTCTTTTTTTTCTTCTTTTTCCTTATTAAATAATAATGCTGAAATTCCTTCTCTGAATCTTTAACATTGAAAAAAAGAAGGAAATTATTGTTAAGAAGTTTTTTCTCTAAATTACGTATCAAATTATACTATCAAGATTTTTTAAAAGTAACACATACAATTTTAAGATACATCTCGTTTAAAATAAAAAACTCTAAAAACAAAAAAAAAAACAGCTGCGCTAATATTTGTTAGAGCTCAAACTCTAATCTAATTGAGGAAGCGCTTTATGAGAATGTGCTTGCCAACAAGGCAAGCACCAAGTACATTATTTTTATTTTTTTTATAAATAATAAATGATATTATTGCCAAACCCAGCAAGCAATTGTCATATGTAGAGATTACAATCTCATAAAGAAAAAGGTCTGCAAAATGATGAACACTTTGGCCATTTATAACACCTAAGCATCTATTTCAAACTACATCTTTAATATTATGGAACACCTCGGTATGAGAAGAATTTTTATAATAGAACACCACTTGATTTTGCTCCCTCCAAATGAAATATATTATTACACAAAAGAAAACTCTCTTGATTTTATTAATGATAGATTTGTCTTGAGTTTTTTTATAAAAATTAGAGACTTCATGCCGATAGCTGACTGGATAACGATTGATATGACAAGCCAAAATGACTTTATGCCAAATTTTATGGAAAAAGTAACATTGAAAGAATAGATGTGGGATTATCTCGCTATCTCTACCACAAAATGGGAAAGCATTTGAGGGAATAAGCCCAATTTGTTTTAATTTTTCTCTAGTGGATAATCTGTTCCTCAAAACTAACCAAATAACAAAACTGTGTTTAAGAATATGATGAGTACTCTATATTAGTTTATACCATCCAACCTAAAATTTGGTATTATTAAAACACTGTTATGTTCTAAAAATTATAAACTTTCTGTTGAAGCTTCTATTCTAAGATATTGTATCATCTTTTGAAATAATTGAGAAATTTTCATAAATATAATTTTAAATATAAGCCGTATAATCATCCAAGAAGTCAAAAAGGATTAAATGTCGATGTTGCCATACATCTTTAATATTTGTATCCCGTAAAATATCAATATCATTAATATTTACATATAAAAATTTACTAACTAGTGACTCTCCATATAATCACAAATTTCACTAAAAATTAAAAGTCTCACAATTTTTTAGATCATATGTGAATAATTTTTTTATTTGACTTAAACACATTATTGTTATGAGAAGTTATTAATTACCTCTTTGCATTTTAGGGTAATTACAAATTTGTTTTTTCCTTGAAAGTTTTTCCAATATCTCATTTCTCCCTTAGCGCTATCAACTTCTCTCTAAAAAGTAACCAGTTATTTTCCATAAAGAAAAAGGGTTACCTTTAAAACGTTAGAAAGAAAATGATAATTATTTTATTAAAAAAAATCTAACTGACATTGTCCTAATTGATCAATATTCATGCTCTTAGTAGAATTTCCTCTAACGCTAAGTTTAAAAAATAGCGAATTTACCAACTTGTCCCCTAGTGAAAGCGCTATTACTACTTTCTTCCTTGTGAATTCATAATAGTCAAAAACTACTTTTTAAGGTTGTACTTGATCAACTTTTAGGAGAAAAAATAGTAACAAAAAATAAATTCAAATTTCGCTAGAGGTCAAACTAATAATATCTCTATAGAAAAGCTCAACTTGTTTTAGCACTTGACAAGTATATGAATCAAATGGCACCAAGTATCAATAAGTTTGGCATTGTCTTTTCTTTCCTAAACCTACATTGATGGAAAACAAACAAAGTAATTGTATAGAAAACAAAAGAACAGTGATCATCATGTTACAATCTTAAGATATATTGTATTATTCTATTTTTATTTCAATTGTTTTTCCAATATACCTTTTCATTGAAACGTGCCCTTGTAAACCATCTACCTTGCTTTTTTTCCCCCTTAATTTTAGAAACTTTTAAAATTATTTTTATCACATGAAGTATAAACCAAACTCTTCTCCAATTTTAAAGAGAACAAAACGTATGTTAGGTGGTTAAATTAATTAAATGGATAGAAAATATTAAGGTGTATAGTGGTTAATGTTGGATTTTATTATTTTTGGTGTAGATTCATATATTAATAATATTTATATATTATAAACTATCTTAAAATTAGAGTCAATTTAAGTGATTTAATTTGAGTTATCTCTTATTGAGCTCTAAAAATATTTAATTTGATATGCATTTGTTATATGTAGAGATTTAATACCAATTAAACTATAATTGATAGTATAATAGCTAACCTAGTATATAAAGACATCTTTTAGTATTGTATTCTACAAGTCAAATTATTATACGCAAAGTTCTTCTCATCTTTTTCATTACAGATAAATGACTCCATTAACTGTTAAATAGATTTAATTATAGAAGTTCGCTATACTCTTTTGATCTTATTAAAAACCATTGATCCTCGCATTCTAATCACTGTGAATTCCTTATGTAAAGTTTTTTCAATATATATATATTGATAATTTGACATGATAGATCAAGAAAATTATATTTTATAGGTATCAATCTTGATTTATATTTATATTTATATTTAACTGTTAAATCATAGTATACGACAATATTACTTATATTTTCAAACTTTATTTTTAAGTAGTCCCATCATAATTTTTATAAATAAAAAATTCCTTTTCTAGAAGTTCTCATCCCATTTTATTTTATTATTTATTCTTAAAAATGTTTTGAAAATACCATTGGTCTTATATTTAAAAAACCACACTAATTAGTAGAGAGTCCTTTGGCAACTTACGAATTACTTTATTAAAGTAAATACTTGTAAGCCCTTCAAGTGTAACTTAAATAATTGCAAATGCATTTTACATTTGCAATCACTCAAATTTAAATAAAAATAAGTGATAAAAATTGATATTTAATAAGTGAAATTTCTCAAATCAATCCAAACTTAAAGAAGAAAAAGAAAAACAAAACAAGTAGATACTTATAAAGCATCTAGCTAGGTTGGATTACAAGACAATTGGTCTAAAATGATTACAAAGAAATAAATTTCACTAAAGGCCAGTACATTTTGGCCTAAATTGATCACAAGAATTGGTTATAAAAAGTAGTCAATCTATTTCTTTTATCCTTGAAACACCGAGTCCCTGTTATTTCTAAAAGTAGTCGCTTTGCACCCCTATAACTCAGAATCCTTAGTTAACACTAATAGAGTAAGGTGTTTTTTTAAAAACAAAATATGCCTACGGGCTACTTTATTATCTATTAAATTAAAAACACTTATAGAAAAGTATGTTCATATCAATTCAGTATCAACAAATGATTTTATTAACACCATATTGTATTATCGAAATTGCCTCATGCAATAAATAATAACGGTTAAACCAAGTATTTTGAGATTATTCTAGAGTTGTTCTTGCAGTTTGTTATTTGCTACAGTAATTTTTGACAACTACAGTAACAATGACGTCAAAACCTTTTAATATTATAGAATAATTTATAAAATTATAGATTCGAACAAAACCAACTAAGATAACAAACCAATGGAGGATCTTCCTACTATGCCGTGGAAATATTTATGGTATCAGAACTTGATTGGTTATTGGTCATTATGTTAATTAATTTTAATCTCTATCATTAATTATTTATAAATAAAAGTTAACTTTTTTTCAGATTTAACTTATATTAAAAAATATATATTTGTACATTAAAATTTTAATTTATTTAATTTATTAATCTATTTATTAATATCAAGAAAATTAAAATAATTAGGCTTATAAATATTATTAAAAAAAAGAAAGACTATATAGAGTTGAACATAAATTAATCAATAATCTTTTTAAAATAGTAATAAATTAAAATATAATCTAAACCTTGTAATATATTTTAGACTAAACCTATCAATAATAGTTAAAAATAGATTTAAAAACTAATATGATGAAAATTAAAAATTTAGTTTTAGTGATTCTTAATACTAACATGTAATAAAGACCAACAACCTATAATAATGCATTACAATTTACATAATACAAATTTACACATAAAATATTCTTTGTATATATTAACAAGTTAATATTTAACTTCTATATCTTACCAAAGAAAATAAAATAAATTGTAAACATTATAAATAAAATAATTATTTTTTATGACTACTCACTACTTTCATGTTAGTGTAATTAGGTTACATGTCACATAGACATGATCTCAAGTTATGTATAAAAAGTAATATTTTAATTCATTTTGAGCATACTATATTACTAATCAATTATTATTCAAAAGAATCTAATCAATTAACATAATGATAATATATATTCTCAAATATCTTCACTAATAAACTTAGTTTAATTAGAATATAAAAATTAAAAGTAATATAATCGGGACAAACTAGATGAGGTGTCCTGATTATTCAAAAGAATCTAATCAATTAACATAATGGTAATATATGTGCAGCCTGAGATACCTTAACAGGTTTAGAATCTTTCATCGAGAATTTATCAAGAACTTTATTAATATATTATTTTTGAGATATTACAATCTGGTTTAAGAATCTGTTTTTAGATATATTCATCTCTAATATTCTTTTTGTCATACCCAAATCCTTCATATCAAATCTCCTTTTAAAAGAGTTTTAATTCTTACAATTTTGCTTTTATTAGGACTAGACAATAACATATCATTAACATATAATAAAAAAAATACTTGATAACTTTTACCAAGACCTTTTATTAAAAACAAGAGTCATAATTACTCTTAAAAAATCCTATCTTAGTAACAAAGTTATCAAACCTCTTGTACCATTGTCTAGGCAACTGTTTTAGACTATATAATGATTTTTAAGCAAACAAACTAGATTATTTTTGTCCCTTATCTCAAATCCCTCAAGTTGTTTCATGTAAATAACCTCACCAAGTTCACCATGCAAGAAGGCGGTTTTTATATCAAAATAGTCCAATTTCTAATCAAAATAAGCCACTAGTGATAAAATAATCCCAATGGTGGTGTATTTAACAACAGGAAAAAAAAAATCTCATTATAATCTATCCCTTATTTTTGTGAGAAACCTCTAGCAACTAATCTTTTTTTAAAAGTTATAGGGTCAAGAAGAGTTATACCTTCTTTGATCTTATAGATCCATTTACAATCAACTACCTTTTGATTTTTGACCAAGAACTTAGGTTTGGTTCTTCTGTAGTGACAGCATTTCCTCAGACATTGTTTTTCTCTAATGTGCAAAGTTTTTACTTTCCATAGCTTCAGTGTAGGTGAGGGCTTTTGATTCATTAATTTTTAAGGCTGAAACCAAAGCAAACATGGTTAGATCATAAGATGAAAATTTAGAGGAAAATTTTTGATAGAGTGTGTGGGACCCACTAACACCTTAGTCCACCAGCTGGATGACACCTCAAAGCCAATGGCATCCCAACACACAATTAAATCTCACGCATGACCCCCAACCTTGTTGAACCTGAGATCTCATCCCTTATAGGCCTTTAAGGTTCAATGGGTACAACCATTGAACCTTAAAGGCCTATAAGGGTGAGATCTCAAGTTCAACATTGGTTGGGGGTGCAGGTAATTTGATTATTATGTGTTGGGATGCCAGTGGCTCTGAGGTGTTATCCAGTTGGTGGACCAAGGTGTTAATGGATCCTACACACTCTTACACTTTTACCTCCCTTCTAGTTCTGTCCCTAGCCAGTTGATAGTCAACTAGGGAAGTGTCAGTCTCTGTTTCTTCATTGTTCTGATCTGAATCAGTTCTGGAACAATGTCACTTGAATTTTTAGAATTTTCATCTTCTTCTAACTTTGAAGGCTTCACCTCAACATAAGCTTCTTCTGTTTTAAAGTTGTTGTCTGTTTGTTACAATTGACTTGTTATACCTGTACTTTCCTTTAACAACTTTAAACAAGGAAGTTCATTTTCATTAAAGGTAACATCCTTACTTATTATCATTTTTACACCACCAGCATCTTTATTATCCTTTCATCCTATCTGGATAACCCAGAAATACACATCTAATTGATCTAGAATCTAACTTGTCTTTACTTTAGTGTATATAAGATGTGCAACCAAAAAATTATAGGTGTTTATAACTTACTGTCTTATTGGTCCATACTTCTTCAGGAATCCTAAAGCTTATCGCACTAGAAGGACTTCGATTTATTAAGTAACAAACTGTCATAAAAGCTTTACCTTAAAAATGTTTCGATAACCCAAAACTGATCAAGAGACATCTAACCTTTTCCAACAAATTCCTATTCATTCTTTCCGCAACTCCATTCTGTTGAGGGGTATATGATACATTTCTGTGTCTAATAATTCCATGTTGTTCATAAAAATTCTCAAACTCATTATTATAGAATTCAAGTCCATTGTCAATTCTTAAAATTTTTAATTTCTTATTGGACTAATTTTCAATCAGTTTCTTTCATTCCTTAAATTTATCAAAGGTTTTATTTTTTGTTTTAAGTAAGTAGACCCAAACCCTTCTAGAGTAGTCATCAATCAAAGATAAGAAATATCTACTGCCACCATAAGTAAGAGTTCTTGTAAGACCCTATAGATCAATATGGACATAGTCAAGTATTTGTTTTAATTTGTGAGTCCCAGGTTTAAAACTGATCCTATGTTGCTTTCCCATTATACATTTTTTACAAAAAGACATCTTGGTCAATTTAGTTTTATCAATTAGTCCAAATTCACTTCATTTTAAAAGACCTTGTTCTCCAATATGTCCAAACCTTCTATGCCACAATTCTGGTTTTTCTAACTCAGTTTTAGATATACTGGTATGGTTTCCCTTAACAATGTATATAGACCATTTTGTTTCACACCTTTCATGACAACTAAAGATCCTTTCATGATCTTAAGTTGACCATTTTCAGCTTTATATATGTATCATTTTTTCATCTAAAGTTCCTAATGAAATCAGATTTCTTTTTTAAATTTGGAATGTACTTTGACATTATTAAGAACCATAATGATATCATCATGTAGTTTAAGAGAGATAGAACCAACTCATTTTATCCTACATGCTTGATTATTACCCATTAGAACTTTACCACCATTAATTTCTTGAAAATTTTGGAACCATCCTAGATTTGGACACAAATGGTATGAACAAATAGAGTCTAATACCCATTCAGTAATATTATCCTCTAATGATAGTGTTAAGGCTTCTAAACTTTCATAGCCATCACTAGCTACTGTAGCATCACCATTTTTATTATTGTTATTTCTTTATTTTATTTTCTTTAATATTTCATAACAATTTCTTCTTATATGACCCTCTTTACTACAAAAATAACATCTCTTTTGCCCAGTCTTAGACTTGGACCTGGATTTACTTTTATTTTTGTATTTTTCATTTTCTCTTTTGTCAGGTCTTCCTCTTGCATACAACAATTCTCCATTTTTAGAATTAGTCTTTTCTGTCATCAGTTTTAAATCCCTAAACCTAAGTACTTTTATGCAGTCATCAAGAGTGAGGGTTTCCCTACCATACTTAATTGCTGTTCTTACATCTTTATATGTAGTAGGTAAGGAATTTAACAGAATAATAGCCTAATTTTTATTTCCTATATTCTCACCAGTATTAGATACTTCAAAACATAATCTTTTAAAGTCATCAAGATTATCGTCCAAGATTTTATTAGTATCCATTTTATAATCGAATAATCTTTCTTTCAAATAAATCTTACTGGAAAGAGATTTAGTAAGAAAAAGAGATTCAAGCTTACCCTAGAAACCGATCGCAGAGGTTTCTTCTGTTACTTGTCGAAGAACGTTATCTGCTAGGTGCATGATCATTATACTGTATTCCATCTCGTTCATCTCCAATCTCTGTTCTTCTGTCAAGGTCGAAGGTAATGTTATGGGATCAACCAACGCCTTTGAAACTTTTTGTTGAGTAAGTAAGGCCTTTAGCTTCTTCTGCCATAGAGTGAAATCATCACTCCCTATCAAACCTCTCAAGCTCCAATCTTGAAGAACTCATTAGGTTTTTAACTAATTATTCACTAATGTTGGTTTTCTCCAAATTTTTGCCTAGATTGAACAAACCCTAACCATAAGATTTAAAAGAAACCAAGAAAGGCTCTGATACCACTATTACAAAATAATCTCAAGCTACTGGAAACCTAATTATAGAATTAATCAACACAAACACATAACCAAAATCAAACAAGAACAGATTTATAGTGGTTTGATTTCAAAAAGAAACCTATATCCACTCTTGAGCTCCGAACAGAGAGCTTATTCACTATATCAACAAGATTACAGTCCTAATAATCAAATTCTAAATGATCAATACACACTGACTCAAACACAAAACCGAGAAGAAGAAGAAACCCTAGAAAACCTAAAGCTTCAAGACCTTGTTTCTATTTTCTCTTAAAAGTTCTTCGTGCGGCTGCCAAAGAGATAATTTGCATAGGGTTACAAATGATGATTATATAAACAAACCTAAAATACACCGTTTTATTTCTATATATATACCATTACTAAAATACCCCTACACACTTAATATATCTCTATCAAGTCCCATTATTGACTTATGAGAACCAATATTCAACACAACTAGATAACATTGTTTGCTCAATTTGTCATGTTCCTTTTACTTGCACCAACGAGATGGATGTGAGAGAGGAGATAGAAGATTTATGAATTTTATTCTGAAGAGGAAGACAGTTTCATTCTTTTAATAAATAATTATCAGTACAACCAGTTGAATACTTAAATAAGATTTTAAATATTAAATTAATTTTTTTATTTTAATAAATATTATACACCATTAGATAAATCCAATAGTCTAAATTTTTTGCATATTAATACTAGGAATCTTATCCCTATATCTTAGAATACACCACCAATGGAAAAGGATAAAGGATTTGCTATGAGGTCTCCAACAATTATAAATCTATCTATGTAAAAATTGTTCTATTCATAAAATGTTCTAAAATATATTTTTCAATTTTTTTTATCATAAATCCCACTATATAAATATGCTTATTGTAAAGATAAAGTTCGAGGTTATGAAATATAATCTTTCTTCTATAACATTTATTATTCTTCACCAACGCGGAAGTATTATTATCAAGTCAATTTGAACTAAAATAAGTTTGTATTACTGTTTATACATATAATACTAATAGTCAAGAAATAATTACAAATTTAAATTTAAATGTTAAATATTAAATTTTTAGAATATACTTATGGGATAATTGACATATTTCGTTTTTAAAAAAAAAAAGGTATGTGTGACCAATTCTTGAATTCCCATTTTAAAAAGATATATGTGACCACCTCTTAAATTTCATTATAAAAAATTTGGAATTTATTTATAAAAAAAAAAGGAATTTATGGTTATGGCACATTGCATTGTCATTATCATGCTGATTCTGTTGCTTGATCATTATAATTTAGTCTTCAATAATATACAATATTATACTATTTGTCTTTCTCTCCAACTTAATCACAAATGCAACAAACATGATGATTTTTCTAATTAATTATTTTTGACACTCAAAACATTTTATTATAAAAGTTTTGCAGAGTCTTAATTAATCAGAATCATTAACAGAAATTGTTTTTTCTTTTTGAAGTCTTTGTTATAGAGTTTGAGAATAAGTGTTACACTAGCAGGTATGTAACCAAAATAACAGAAACTACTTGGGCATAATCTGGCACCAAACATCTTTTCCACGTTGTTGAGTATCAGCTGACGAGGTTTTCAGTAATGAATACAATAATAATAAAATTATTCAGTAAATTTTTTGACAGAAAAATTTTACGTTGTTGATCAAATAAACACTACTGACCCCATGATAGTTACATTTCTCAAAATTGGACACATATGGCAAAAACAAAATAATTTCATAGACAAGCACTTGTATAAACTATTGAACCACTTTTCTCTTTTTAGTTACCTCCATCTCTCTAGACCTTTGAAAAAACCAATCTCTTTGTATTATTTCTTGGTCATCTGCTTGTTCTTTGAGATTTGAGCTTAATATCAATGGGGTCGTGCAGCAATGGCCTTCAAACCATGTTGGACGCATTGGTATAGGCCCAATTGTCTACCGCCTCTCCCTGTAGATTATCGGCCGAAACTATATAACCCTTTAAAGGCCTGTTTGCTATGTCAAATGAGTTATTTATTTTAAAATTATTTATTATACTCTAATATTATTATTATTTATTTTCATTCTTTTTGGGTGTCAAACTGTTCACAGATAAAATTTATAGGATATGATCGTGTACATCCAATGTCGATGCAATATCTCAAATTTATAGAAAATTAAAATTGAGATTTACCAAATAAGACAAAACTAAATTTAATTGACAATGAACGAAGTTCAAAGTAAAGATTAACTGTAAAATAGTAAGTGAATTATAGAATTTGAATACTTCTCAAAGAAGAACAATCAAAGTTTAATAGCAAGCTATAAGGTTCAACACGTAAGAACATGAATCCTAAATTGAAAACAAAAAATGAAAATAAATTAAATTAAGAGAAACTGAAAATTATGTTATAAATTGTGTTGAATGATCACTACAATGAAAAATTAATTCTTTATATAGGTGTACAAAATTCTATTTAAACCCTAATTTTAAAAAATAAGAATTCTAATTAAATTGTTTTCTATAATAATAAATAATTAATTTGGACATAATACCCAATTTAGGCCTAGATCCAAAAATACAAAACGTAAATGGGCCAATTATATAACTTTTGGAGTCAATGTCAACAATGTCTATAAGCCAATCAAAAAGGTCACTCTTGCTAAAACTTGCATCCTAATAAAATCGGTCATACTTTTTATTTTTAAAAGATCGACTTTCTTTATACTTTCAATGCTCAAAGCATTGAAAATATTACCTTCATAAATCTTTTATAACATTAAGATCGCCCTAGATGCGTACAAGTTCATCGATCGACTTTAGCTAACTTTTAAACTTATAAAAGTCAACTTTGCTATTTTATTGTGATTAGCTTTCTTTTTTTTTCAAGAGATTGCCCAACTTTGTTATGTCAAAGGTTTTATTTATTTTAAAATTATTTATTATATTATTTTATTATTTAATAATTGTTCAATAGATTATTTAATATGAAAAAAAGTTTGTATTACCATTTGAAATATGTAATATTATTTTATATTAAATATGATATGATAAATAATTTAATTAAAATTTATTAAAATTAAATTTATTTATTTAAGGAAGAGTTTAATCCATCCGAGACCACATTAATTTTTTTTTTCTCATTTTAGGTAGCAAACATGAGATTGATTTAAGATTGGACAAGTTTTTATCCGATCCCACACCAATACCATAAAATAAACAAGCTCCAAGGGTGTCTTCGGTACGTCACACTAGACTAAATAATAAAAATTGAATTAGAATGTAATTAAATGAAATGGATTAAAATGTAATAAATTTAGTGCAATATTATATTTGGTATTGTTATGGGATTATTAAATTTTAATGTACATAATATACATTTTTATTACTTTTATTATTTCATTACTATTGTTTTTCATCATCATCATTATCATCATTATTATTATTTGTAATTGAATTATTATTTTCAATAATAATTACTTAATACTATTTTGAGAACTGTAAACTATACAATCAATCTGTTTAGTAAGGCAATGAGGCAATGAAATTGCCAATTTACTATTGATGTAACCGGAGCCGACCCATGCCCATCTTGAAATCCTAGGCGATATTTATGAAAATTATAAACTCTCATGCTTCGTACTTAGAGACAAACAACAGTACAGTCGGTTATGTCATACAGTCAGTTGACGTAATCAAAATGATCGACAATATAAAATATTACCGGCCATTTTAATTATTTTCTTATAGACCCCTTATATATTATTATAATTAATATATATAATTATGTTATAAATTTAAAATCATTTAAGTTAAAAAATAAATTAATAAAAAGAAAATAATTTTATTATAATATTTATTTGAAAAAATAAAACATATTTTATATAAAAATTTACAAACATAAATTAAATATTATTTCAATGATAACAATCAATAAAAAAATAAAGATAAAATACATACAAAAAACTTTTATTTTTAATTACAATAAATGTTATAATTTTAAATTTAATTTATATTTCAATTATGTTAAATATTATAATTTCAATTTCAATTATGTTAAGAGTTATAATTTCAATTCTAATTTCGATTTCAATTTCATTTACATTAACTGTTATAATTACAATTTCAATTACATTAAATGTTATAATTATAATTTCAATTACATTAAATGTTATAATTACAATTTCACTTACGTTAAATGTTATAATTCTAAATTTATTTTGATTTCATTTATATTAAATATTATAATTTTAAATCTAATTTCAATTTTATTTACGTTAAAAGTTATAATTCCAATTTTGATTATCTTAAATGTTATAATTCTAATTCTAATTTTAATTACATAAAATATTATAATTCCAATTTTGATTATCTTAAATGTTATAATTATAATTCTAATTTTAATTACATAAAATATTATAATTCCAATTTTAATTTCACTTACTTTAAATATTATAATTCAAATTTCAATTTAATTACGTTAAAATTATAATTTTATTTCTAATTTCAATTTAAATATAAATTAAATATTAAATATTTTAATTCTAATTTCAATTCTAATTTTAATGACATAAAATAATATAATTTTAATTTTAGTTTTAAGTACATTAAATATTATAATTTTAATTTTAATTATGTTAAATATTATAATTTCAATTTCAACTTCAATTACGTTAAACGTTATAATTCCAATTCTAATTTTAAACTCAATTTCAATTACGTTTAAATGTTATAATTAATAATTTTAATTTTAATTTTAATAGCGTTAAATATTAATTACATCAACGTTAAATATTATAATTTTAATTCCAATTTAAATAACGCTAAATGTTATAATTTTAATTTTAATTACGTTAAATCTTATAATTTCAATTTCAGTTTCGTTAAATGTTATAATTTCAAATCCAATTTTAATTTAATATTATATAATTAGTTTATATTTAAAAAAATATTTTTAAAAATAAATTAAATTAAATCATAAAATTTTAAAAAAATAATCTGTAATTGTCACCAAAAATAACGTCCGATTGATGGCTAGACTCCATTTTTTGGCGATACTTTAGCGATAAAAAAATTATATTTTATATCATTAAACTATTTTTTACTTAATCTACACAATTGTTGGTCATTTGTTTTATAAAAAAAAAGATTAAAAAATGACAAATATAGTGATGCGGGGTGGTGGCCACCACCACCCTGTCAAATAATAAGCCACCACCCTATCAAATAATAAGGCGATGACTTACACCACCCCTACCTATAGACAAATCATTGATCTATCTATAAATTGAGGTAATGCAAGTCACCGCCCCATAATTTAATAGCGAGTGATGAAGGCTGCCGCTTCTCACTACCACATTTTGCTATTTTCTAGTATTTTCCTTTTAAAAATGTCTCCACCATTTTGTAAATCAGAAAAAATAAACTTTGATGACTTAAAATATGATCTTTTTTATGCTAGAGACTCGTCAAAAAATGACGTTGGCAGTCGTTTCCAAGGACAGTTACATATCTTTTTTTTAATGATTTATTATTTAATTTAATTTTTTGTAAAAATATTTTTAAAAATATTACCAATTATACAATGACACGTGTTATTTTATCTCACTTCATGTACTACATGTTTCCACTTTACATACTACACATTCTCATTTCATATACTACATATTCCCACTCAATATGTAATGTGTTCCCACTCAATATACTACGTGTCCCCACTTCAAAGACTACATGTTCCCACTTCACATACTACATGTTTCGATACTACATGTTCCCACTTTATATACTACACATTCCCACTCAGATATTACACGTTTCCACTTCATATACTACACGTTCCCACTTCACATACTACATGTTCTCACTTCATGTACTACACGTTCCTACTTCAGATATTATACATTCCCACTTCATATACTACACGTTCCCACTTCATATACTATATATTCCCACTTCGCATACTACACGTTCCCACTGCGCATACTACACGTTCCCACTTCACATACTACACGTTCCTACTTCATATACTACACATTCCCACTTTATATACTACATGTTTCGATACTACACGTTCCCACTCCAGATACTACATGTTTTGATACTACATGTTTTCACTTCGCATACTATACATTCCCACTTTATACACTACATGTTCCCACTTCACAGAATACACGTTCCTACTTCACATACTACATGTTCCCACTTCATATACTACATGTTTCGATACTATATGTTCCCACTTCCCATACTACACATTCCTACTTCACATACTACACGTTCCCACTTCAAATACTACACGTTTTCACTTCATATACTACACGTTCTCACTTCACAGACTACACGTTCCCACTTCAGACACTACACGTTCCCACTTCAAAGACTACACGTTCTCACTTCACGTACTACATGTTCCCACTTCATACACTACATGTTCCCACTTTATACACTACACGTTCCCACTTCACGTACTACACATTCCCACTTCACATACTACACGTTCTCATTTCATATACTACATGTTCCCACTTAATATGTAATGTGTTCCCACTCAATATACTACGTGTCCTTACTTAATTTATTGGGAGCCCCTTCAGTACAGCTAGTTGTCTCAGCCATTGGATTAATCTAATGGCTGAGATTTGATTATGTCATCCTGGACAACCGATTCCCTGAAAAATATCAAAAGCTCCTCTTAATATTTAGTTAAATATAAAATAAATCTTTAAAAATTAAATCATTAACAAAATACCCCTTTATGATATTAAAAAATTAAAAATAATATATTACATTGTATGCTATAATTTTAGTTTTGATAAAATTAAATTTTATAGTTCTGATTATAATTTTAATTTTAAATACATTAAATTTTATAATTTTAATTTTTAATTACATTAAATCTTATAATTTTGATTTTAATTTTAATTACGTTAAATATTATAAGTTTAATTTTAATTTTATTTTAATTAGGTTAAATAATTTTAATTTCAAATCTAATTTTAATTTTAATTATATTAAATATTATCATTTTAATTTCAATTATGTTAAATATTACAATTCAAATTTTAATTTCAATTATGTTAAAATTTTATAATTTCAAATTCAAATTCAAATTCAATTTAATTACATTAAATATTATAATTTAAATTCTAATTTCAATTTCAATTATGTTAAGAGTTATAATTTCAATTCTAATTCTGATTTCAATTTCATTTACATTAAATGTTATAATTATAATTTCAATTACATTAAATGTTATAATTACAATTTTAATTATGTTAAATGTTTTAATTCTAAATTCATTTTGATTTCATTTATATTAAATATTATAATTTTAAATCTAATTTCAATTTCATTTACGTTAAAAGTTACAATTCTAATTTCGATTATCTTAAATGTTATAATTCTAATTCTAATTTTAATTACATAAAATATTATAATTCCAATTTTAATTTCACTTACTTTAAATATTATAATTCAAATTTTAATTTACTTACGTTAAAATTATAATTTTATTTCTAATTTCAATATAAATATAAATTAAATATTAAATATTTTAATTCCAATTTCAATTCTAATTTTAATGACATAAAATAAAATAATTTCAATTTCAGTTTTAAGTACGTTAAATGTTATAATTTTAATTTTAATTTTAATTTTAATTTTAATTATGTTATATATTATAATTTCAATTTCAGCTTCAATTACGTTAAACATTATAATTCCAATTCTAATTTTAAACTCAATTTCAATTACGTTAAATGTTATAATTAATAATTTTAATTTTAATTTCAATAGCGTTAAATATTAATTACATCAATGTTAAATATTATAATTTTAATTCTAATTTAAATAATGCTAAATGGTATAATTCTAATTTTAATTTCAATTTTAATTACGTTAAATCTTATAATTTCAATTTCAGTTACTTTAAATCTTATAATTTCAATTTCAGTTTCGTTATATTTTATAATTTCAAATCCAATTTTAATTTGATATTATATAATTAGTTTATATTTAAAAAAATATTTTTAAAAATAAATTAAATTAAATGATAAAATTTTAAAAAAATAATCTGTAATTGTCACTAAAAACAACGTCCGATTGGTGGCTAGACTCCATTTTTTGGCGATACTTCAACGATAAAAAAATTACATTTTATATCATTAAACTCTTTTTTACTTAATCTACACAATTGTTGGTCATTTGTTTTATCAAAAAAAAGATTAAAAAATGGCAAATGTAGTGATGCGGGGTGGTGGCCACCACCACCCTGTCAAATGATAAGGCGATGACTTACACCACCCCTACCTATAGACAAATCATCGATCTATCTATAGATGGAGGTGATGCAAGTCACCGCCCCATCATTTAATAGCGAGTGATGAAGGCTGTCGATTCTCACTACCACATTCGGTCATTTTCTAGTATTTGCCTTTTAAAAATGTGTCCACCATTTTGTAAATCAGAAAAAATAAACTTTAATGACTTAAAATATAATTTGTTTTATGCTAGAGACTCGCCAAAAAATGACGTTGGCAGTCGTCTCCAAGGACAGTTATATATCTTTTTTTTTTAATGATTTATCATTTAATTTAATTTTTTGTAAAAATATTTTTAAAAATATTACCAATTATACAATGACACGTGTTATTTTGTGCCATGTTTTAATTTTTAATTTAATTTTATTATTAAATTACATTTTTTTATCTTTCCACCATTAAAACTAATGATAAAAGTTAATAGATTAGGAATTTTTGGATATTTTATTTCTAATTGGAATAAAGTTGTATTTATGCCTAAAATATTGAGGTAAATTTATTGTTATCCCTTAAATCTCATAATTTAAATTTCAATTATGTTAAATATTATAATTTTAATTAGGTTAAATAATTTTAATTCTAAATTTAATTTCAATTTTGATTTCAATTACATCAAATGTTATGATTTGAATTCTAATTTTGATTTCAAATATATTAAATGATATAATTTCAATTTCAATTTCAATTTTAACTACGTTAAATGTTATGATTCCAATTTTAATTTCAAATTTAATTTTAGTTACGTTAAATGTTACAATTTTATTTTCAAATTTAATTAATTTAAATGTTATAATTTTAATTTAATTATGTTAATTATTATAATTCAAATTTCAATTTAAATTACATTAAATATTAATATTCCAAATCAAATTTCAATTTCAAGTACATAAAATGTTATAATTCTAATACAATTTCAATTTCAATTACATTAAATGTTATAATTTTAATTTTAATTATGTTAAATATCATAATTCTAATTTTAGTTTCGATTTCACTGATATTCAATGTTATAATTGTAATTGTAATTGTAATTTTAATTATTTTAAAGTTATCATTCTAATTTCTATTTCTATTATGTGAAATGTTATAATTTGAATTATGATTCTAATTTGAATTACATAAAATATTATAATTATAATTTCACTTTCAAATACATTAAATGTTATAATTACAATTCCTATTTCAATTTTATTTTCAATTATATTAAGCGTCATAATTTTAATTTCAACTTTAATTACGTTAAAAATTACAATTCTAATTTCAATTTCAACTTAATTATGTTAAATGTTATAATTTCAATTATAATTATTATTTGAATTTCAAGTACGTTAAATGTTATAAATTCAATTTTAATTTTAATTTTAATTACGTTAAATATTATAATTATAATTTTAATTTCAATTACATTAAATTTTGTAATTTCAAACCCACATTCAATTTCAAGTGTATAAATATTATAATTCCAGTTCTATTTCTGATTTAAATTTAAGTTACGTCAAATATTATAATTTTAATTTTAAATTTAAATTAAATTTTAATAAAATTAAACGTTATAATTAAAAGTTCAATTTAGATTTCAACAAATCTGAAATTGGAAGTTAGAAATATATTTTAGACTTGTTATATATTGTTTGCAGCAAATCAGTAATTTGAAATTATAAATATATTCTGAAAAATTAGAAAATTGTTTGTGAATTATTTATTTTGAAAATTAAAAATTTGAATTTGTTATATATTTTTAAAATTAAGAGTTGAAATGTTAAGATAGTTTAATAAATGCCATAAAAATTATAATATATATATATATATATACACATATATATGATAAATATAAAAACACCCAAATAAAAGGTAAAGGTTAAAACTTAAAAATAACCAAAAACTTTAATTTAGCTTAACTAAAATATTTTGTTATATATTTTTATATTTAATATACTTTAAATTTTATTTATAATTTTAATAAAAAGTAGTTACTTAAATATTAACTATTCATTAACTTAGAACAATAATTACTATTTTAAGTATTAAGTTAAATAAAATTTAACTAGAAATTAAAGATTAAATATAAAAATTTCAATTTCAATATAACATGATGACCTATGGTGGCGCTATGTGACGAGGCTTTTTATGTTAACTATAGTTATTTAAGACACATATAAATATCATCCTTCTGTATTATATTAAATTTTGGTGAAATTAAATACAAACTCGTAATTTATAAATAAGTGGGAACACGTAGTATATTGAGTGAGAACATGTAGTAAATTGAGTGAGAAGACATAATATATTGAGTGGGAATACATTATATATTGAGTGAGAATATTTAGTATTATGAGTGAGAATACGTTATATATTGAGTGAGAAGATTTAGTATGTTAAGTAGGAACACGTAGTATATTGAGTGGAAAAACGTAGTAAATTGAGTGGAAACATGTAGTATATTGAGTGGGAACACGTAGTATATTGAGTGAAAATACGTTTGTATATTGAGTGGGAACACGTAATATGTTAAGTGAAAACACGTAGTATATTGAGTAGGAACACGTAGTCTATTGAGTGAAAACATTTAGTATGTTAAGTGGGAACACATAGTATATTGAGTGGGAACACGTAATATATTGAGTGGGAACACGTTATATATTGAATGGAAATATTTAGTATGTTAAATGGGAATACGTGTATATTGAGTGGGAATGCGTAGTGTGTTAAGTGGGAACACGTAATATATTGAGTGAGAACATGTAGTAAATTGAGTGGGGACATGTAGTATATTGAGTGGGAACACATTACATATTGAGTGGAAACATGTAGTATATGAAATGGGAACGTGTAGTATGTGAAGTGGGAGCGTGTAGTATATGAAGTGGGAACGTGTAGTACATGAAGTGAGAACGTGTAGTCTGTGAAGTGGGAACGTGTAGTGTCTGAAGTGGGAACGTGTAGTCTGTGAAGTG
This sequence comes from Ailanthus altissimus, assembly GCA_946807835.1. Taxonomy (NCBI): domain Eukaryota; kingdom Viridiplantae; phylum Streptophyta; class Magnoliopsida; order Sapindales; family Simaroubaceae; genus Ailanthus; species Ailanthus altissimus. The sequence continues at coordinate 703,822 of OX327690.1, read as the reverse complement.
GGAACATGTAGTCTATGAAGTGGGAACGTGTAGTATATAAAGTGGGAACGTGTAGTATTTGAAGTGGAAACATATAGTATGTGAAATAGGAACGTGTAGTATACGAAGTGGGAACATATAGCATCGAAATATGTAGTATATTAAGTGGAAACGTGTAGTATGTGAAGTGGAAACGTGTAGTCTGTGAAGCAGGAACGTGTAGTGTATGAAGTGGGAACGTGTAGTATGTGAAGTAGGAACATGTAGTATATGAAGTGGGAACGTGTAGTATATGAAGTGGGAACGTGTGGTATCTGAAGTGGAAACGTGTATTATGTGAAGTAGGAATGTGTAATATGCGAAGTGGAAACATTTAGTATCTGGAGTGGGAACGTGTAGTATCTGAAGTGGGAACATGTAGTATGTGAAGTGAGAACGTGTAGTATGTGAAGTGAGAACGTGTAGTATCTAAAGTGGGAACGTGTAGTATGTGAAGTGGGAACGTGTAGTATGCAAAGTGCGAACGTGTAGTATCAAAACATGTAGTATATAAAGTGGGAATGTATATTATCTGTAGTGGGAACGTGTAGTATGTGAAGTGGGAACATGTAGTATGTGAAGTGGGAACGTGTAGTATGCAAAGTGGGAAAATGTAATATCAAAACATGTAGTATATGAAGTGGGAATGTGTAGTATATGAAGTAGGAACGTGTAGTATGTGAAGTGGGAACATGTAGTATGCGCAGTGGGAACATGTAATATCGAAACATGTAGTATATAAAGTGGGAACGTGTAGTATATGAAGTGGGAACGTGTAGTATCTGAAGTGGGAACGTGTAGTATGTGAAATGGGAACATGTAATGAATGAAGTGGGGGCGTGTAGTATGTGAAGTGGGAACGTGTAGTATCTGAAGTGGGAACGTGTAGTATATGAAGTAGAAACGTTCAGTATGCGAAGTGGGAACATGTAGTATCGAAACATGTAGTATCTGAAGTGGGAACATGTAATATGTGAAGTGGGAACGTGTAGTATCTGAAGTGGAAACGTGTAGTATGTCAAGTGAGAACGTGTAGTATACGAAGTGGAAAAATATTGTATCAAAACATGAATTATATGAAGTGGAAACGTGTAGTATGTGAAGTGGGAATGTGTAGTATGCGAAGTGGGAACGTGTAGTATGTGAAGTGGGAACGTATAGTATCTGAAGTGGAAACGTGTAGTATGTGAAATGGGAACGCGTAGTGAATGAAGTGGGAACGTGTAGTATGTGAAGTGGGAACATGTAGTATGTGAAGTCGAAACGTGTAGTATATGAAGTGGGAACATGTAGTATGTAAAGTGGGAACGTATAGTATGCGAAGTGAAAAAATATAGTATCGAAACATGTAGTATATGAAGTGGGAATGTGTAGGATCTAAAGTGGAAACGTGTAGTATGTGAAGTGGGAATATGTAGTATCGAAACGTGTAGTATGTGAAGTGGGAACGTGTAGTCTTTGAAGTGAGAATGTGTAGTACGTGAAGTGGGAACGTATAGTGTATAAAGTGAGAACGTGTAGTCTGTGAAGTGGGAACGTATAGTCTGTGAAGTGAGAACGTGTAGTATTTGAAGTGGGAACGTATAGTATGTGAAGTGGAAACATGTAGTATGTGAAGTGAGAACGTATAGTATATGAAGTGAGAACATGTATTATATGAAGTAGGAACATATAGTATTTGAAGTGAGAACGTGTAGTCTTCTACCCACACATCCTCTTTAAAATTAGATTGTAATTATAACATTTAACGTAGTTAAAATTAAATTTTAAATTAAATTTTAAAATTATAATATTTTACGTAATTGAAATCAAAATTTGAATTGGGAATATAATATTTAACGTTATTGAAATTGTAATTAGAATTATAATATTTAATATAATTAAAATCAAAATCAAAATTAAAATTGTAACATCTTACATAATTGAAATCGATATTGTAATTAAATATAACATTTAAAGTAATAAAATTGTAATTGTATTTGAAATTGTAATATTTAATATAATTAAAATTAATATTGAAATTATAACATATAACATAATTGAAATTAGAATTCAAATTGTGATATTTAATGTAATTAAAATTATAATTATAATATTTAATGTAATTAAATTTGAATTTCAAATTAGAATTAAAATTATAAAATTTAATGTAATTGAAATTAAAATTAAATTTAGAATTATTAATATTTAACATAATTAAATTTGAAGTTAAAATGAATTTTAGAATTATAAAATTTAACTTAATTTAAATTAAGTTTAAATTAGAATTAGATTTATAATATTTAAAACAATTAAAATTGAAATTTATTTTAGAATTATAATATTTAACCTAATTGAAATTAAAATTTAAACTATAGCATTTAACGTAACTGAAATTGGATTTGAAATTATAATATTTTATGTTATTAAAATTAAAATTGAAATTAAAATCATAACATTAACATAATTAAAATATAAATTAAATTTAAAATTATAATATTTATTGAATTAAAAGTAAAAGTTTTTGATATGTATTTTGTCTTTATTTTTTTATTGATTGTTATCATTGAAATAATATTTAATTTATGTTTATAATTTTTTTTATATAAAATATGTTTTATTTTTCAAAATAAATATTATAATAAAATTATTTTCTTTTTATTAATTTATATTTAGAGTTAAATTATTTTAAATTTATAACATAATTATATATATTAATTATAATAATATATAAGGGGTCTGTAAGTAAAAAACCAAAATGACCGGCAATAACTTATATTGCCGGTCATTTTGGCTATGTCAGCCGGCTGTATAACACAGCCGGCTGCACTGTAGCTTATCCCCAATTTACTACATGTTCTCACTCAATATATTACGTGTTCCCACTTAACACATTACGCATTCCCACTCAATATACAACGTGTTCCCACTTAACATACTAAATGTTCTCACTCAATAAATAACGTGTTCCCACTCAATATACTACGTGTTCTCACTCAATTTACTACGTTTGTTTCACTTAATATACTATGTATTCCCACTTAACATACTAAATGTTTCCACTCAATAGACTACGTGTTCCCACTCAATATACTACGTATTTCCACTTAACATATTATGTGTTCCCACTCAATATACAAACGTGTTTTCACTCAATATACTACGTGTTCTCACTCAATATACTACATGTTCCCACTCAATTTACTACGTTTTCCTACTCAATATACTACGTGTTCCTACTTAACATACTAAATCTTCCCACTCAATATATAACGTGTTCTCACTCAATATACTAAATATTTTCACTCAATATACAATGTATTCCCACTCAATATACAACGTATTCCCACTCAATATATTACGTCTTCCCACTCAATTTACTACATGTTCCCACTCAATACACTACGTATTCCCACTTATTTATAAATTGCGAGTTTGTATTTAATTTCACCAAAATGTAATATAATACAGAGGGATGATATTTATGTGTCTTAAATAACTATAGTTAACATAAAAAGCCTAGCCACATGGCGCCACCACAGGTCATCATGTTATATGAAATTGAAATTTTTATATTTAATCTTTAATTTCTTATTAAATTTTATTTAACTTAATACTTAAAATAGTAATTATTGTTCTAAGTTAATGAATAATTAATATTCAAGTAACCACTTTTTTGTTAAAATTATAAATAAAATTTAAAGTATATTAAATATAAAAATATATAACAAAATATTTTAGTTAAGCTAAATTAAAGCTTTTGGTTGTTTTTAAGTTTTAACCTTTACCTTTTATTTGGGTGTTTTTATATTTTACGTGTATATATATATATATATATATTAATTTTATGGCATTTATTAAACTATCTTAACATTTCAACTCTTAATTTCAAAAATATATAACAAATTTAAAATTTTAATTTTCAAAATAAACAATTCACAAACAATTTTCTAATTTTTCAGAATATATTTATAATTTCAAATTACTGATTTGTTGCAAACAATATATAACAAGTCCAAAATATATTTCTAACTTCCCATTTCAGATTTGTTGAAATCTAAATTAGACTTTTAATTATAACGTTTAACTTTATTAAATTTAATTTAAATTTAAATTTAAAATTATAACATTTAACGTAACTTAAATTTAAATCACAAATAGAACTAGAATTATAATATTTATACACTTGAAATTAAATGCGGGTTTAAAATTACAACATTTAATGTAATTAAAATTAAAATTGTAATTATAACATTTAACGTAATTGAAATTAAAATTAAATTTGAATTTATAACATTTAACGTAATTGAAATTTAAATAATAATTAGAATTAAAATTATAACATTTAACGTAATTAAGTTGAAATTGAAATTAGAATTGTAATGTTTAACGTAATTAAAGTTGAAATTAAAATTATAACGCTTAACATAATTGAAATAGAAATTGTAATTATAATATTTAATGTATTTGAAAGTGAAATTATAATTATAATATTTTATGTAATTAAAATTAGAATCATAATTCAAATTATAACATTTCACATAATAGAAATAGAAATTAGAATGATAACTTTAAAATAATTAAAATTAGAATTAGAATTACAATTATAACATTGAATGTCATTGAAATCGAAATTGAAATTGGAATTATGATATTTAACATAATTGAAATTAAAATTATAACATTTAATGTAATTGAAATCGGTAATTAGAATTATAACATTTAATGTCATTGAAATCGAAATTGTAATTAGAATTATAACATTTTATGTACTTGAAATTGAAATTTGATTTGGAATATTAATATTTAATGTAATTTAAAATGAAATTTGAATTAAAATAATTAACATAATTGAAATTAAAATTATAACATTTAAATTAATTAAATTTGAAAATAAAATTGTAACATTTAACGTAATTAAAATTAAATTTAAAATTAAAATTAGAATGATAACATTTAACGTAATTGAAATTGAAATTGAAATTGAAATTATATCATTATTTGAAATCAAAATTAGAATTCAAATCGTAACATTTGATGTAATTGAAATTAAATTTAGAATTAAAATTATTTAACCTAATTAAAATTATAACATTTAACGTAATTAAAATTTAAATTATAAGATTTAAGGGATAACAATAAATTTACTTCAATATTTTAGGCATAAATACAACTTTATTCCAATTAGAAATAAAATATCCAAAAATTCCTAATCTGTTAACTTTTATCGTTAGTTTTAATGGTGGAAAGATAAAAAAAAGAAATTTAACCATAAAATTAAATTAAAAATTAGAATATGGCACAAAATAACACGTGTCATTATATAATTGATAATATTTTTAAAAATAGTTTTACAAAAAATTAAATTAAATGATAAATCATTAAAAAAAAAGGATATGTAACTGCCATCAGAGACGGTTGCCGGCGTTATTTTTTGGCGAGTCTCTAGTATAAAAAAGATCATATTTTAAGTCATTAAAGTTTATTTTTTCTGATTTACAAAATGGTGGAGACATTTTTAAAAGGAAAAAACTAGAAAATGGCCAAATGTGGTAGTGAGAAGCGGCAGCCTTCATCACTCGCTATTAAATAATGGGGTGGTGACTTGCATCGCCTGCATCTATAAATAGATCGACGATTTGTTTATGGGTAGGGGTGGTGTAAGTCATCGCCTTATCATTTGACGGGGTGGTGGCCACCACCCCTCATCACTACATTTGCCATTTTTTAATCTTTTTTTTATAAAACAAATAACCAACAATTATGTAGATTAAGTAAAAAAGAGTTTAATGATATAAAATTTAATTTTTTTATTGCTGAAGTATGTCAAAAAATGGCGTCTACCCACCAATCGGACGTTGTTTTTGGTGACAATTATAGATTATTTTTTTAAAATTTTATCATTTAATTTAATTTATTTTTAAAAATATTTTTTTAAATATAAACCAATTATATAATATCAAATTGAAATTAGATATGGAATTATAACATTTAACAAAACTGAAATTGAAATTAAGACTTAATGTAATTAAAATTAAAATTAGAATTAGAATTATAGCATTTAGCGTTATTGAAATTGGAATTAAAATTATAATATTTAACGTTGATGTAATTAATATTTAACGCTATTGAAATTAAAATTAAAATTATTAATGATAACATTTAACGTAATTGAAATTGAGTTTAAATTAGAATTGGAATTATAATGTTTAACGTAATTGAAGCTGAAATTGAAATTAAAATTATAATATTTAACATAATTAAAATTAAAATTTTAACATTTAACATACTTAAAATTGAAATTGAAATTATATTATTTTATGTCATTAAAATTAGAATTGAAATTGGAATTAAAATATTTAATATGTAATTTAAATTTAAATTGAAATTAGAAATAAAATTATAATTTTAAAGTAATTAAATTGAAATTTGAATTATAATATTTAAAGTAAGTGAAATTAAAATTGGAATTATAATATTTTATGTAATTAAAATTAGAATTAGAATTATAACATTTAAGATAATTGAAATTGAAATTGTAACTCTTAACGTAAATAAAATTGAAATTAGATTTAAAATTATAACATTTAATATAAATGAAATCAAAATGAATTTAGAATTATAACATTTAACGTAATTGAAATTGTAATTATAACATTTAATGTAATTGAAATTATAATTATAACATTTAATGTAATTAAAATTGTAATTATAACATTTAATGTAAATGAAATTGAAATCAGAATTAGAATTGAAATTATAACTCTTAACATAATTGAAATTGAAATTAGAATTTAAATTATAATATTTAATGTAATTAAATTGAAATTGAATTTAAAATTATAAAATTTTAACATAATTGAAATTAAAATTAGAATTGTAATATTTAACATAATTGAAATTAAAATGATAATATTTAATATAATTAAAATTAAAATTGAAATTAGATTTGAAATTAAAATTATTTAACCTAATTAAAATAAAATTAAAATTGAACTTATAATATTTAACGTAATTAAAATTAAAAATAAAATCAAAATTATAAGATTTAATGTAATTAAAAATCAAAATTATAAGATTTAATGTAATTAAAATTAAAATTATAATCAGAATTATAAAATTTAATATTATTAAAATTAAAATTATAACATACAATGTAATATATTATTTTTAATCTTTCAATATCATAAAGGGGTATTTTGTTAATGATTTAATTTTTAAAGATTTATTTTATATTTAACTAAACATTAAGGGTAGCTTTTGATATTTTTAGTTAACCTGTTGTACAGGTTGACATCATCAAATTTCAGCCATTGGATTAATCCAATGGCCGAGACAGCCGGCTGTACTAAAGGGGGTCCCTCGTACTTATTGTATTTGACATAATAATATTACGTGTCAACAAAATTATACATTTAAGAATATAAAAATACAAAAGCTTGAAAACTCATGTAATTATACATATCATGATCAAGTTTCAAAATGTAAAAATATGTCATACTACACGAGTTTTATACTACACGAATTCTTACATCAATCTAAAAAAAAGAAAAAAAATGATAGATGAGCTTACAACTTAATGAGTAGATACAATTTAATATTAATAATAATAATTTATTGAATAAATTATATACATAATATTTATACAAATATGTATTGTGTAAAGTAATCATAAAATTACATATTAAATAAACATGAAACAATGTATTGAAATTATAATTTATCATAAAATATTATTTTTCCAATATTGATATATTGAGATAAAGTATTTCAAGATCAAAGAAATAACACTAAAAAAGAAATAACAAATGTGTCACTTGTTTTCTAGTCTACGGAGAAAACTGATAGTAAAAGCTCATGATTGATAATTGATGTTTATCTTCTATAATTTTATCCTTTATTTATAGGGTAATAGTCTTATTGTCTCGTAGAATCTGAGTAAAATTAGAAAATAACAAGACTTTCTCAATTAAGACTTTCTTATTGAAATTCTAAAAAATATTTTGTTTATTTAATACTTTTCTATTGAGTCCTACTATAATAAACGTAGCTTTTTTTTAGGACTCTTTCTAGGCCTAGTAATAACTTGGTCCTTAGGTCGAATCTAGAGAGGAATAAGGTCCCTCAATTTTTCATATTAACTTGTTGATATTTAAAATTTTATAATTATAGTCCATAGATTGAAAGGGCTCTTTAGGGTGCCTTTTGAAGTATTAGGTTGATCAAATCTGACAACTTACTATGGTACTTGGTATTTAGCATTGGAAACTATAGTTCTTGGTTTGGGGGTTCGTCCTAAGGATTGGTATCTCTTGAGCTGCTCTTTGAAGATATTTGAATGAAGTGAGTACTGGTAAGGTTTTTGATCGAGGTAGGGATTATCCCTCATAAATGTATTCAAGAAATTTGCTATATAGATGGGTCTTTCAATAATTATACACTTTTTGGATGGGTCTTTAAGTAATTTTACCTTTTATGGAGAGACCTTCAATTAATTTTACCCTTCTTGGCAAGGCCTTCAAGTAATTAGTAATCCTTTAACTTAAGAACAATTTGAAAACTCAGATGGTGCCTTTAGTAGCTAGCTCAGCCAGATTATATTTATAGAATAACATTGATATGCAGAGGAATATGGAATGTTGGTCATTCCATATTTATAGCTAGCTCAGCCAGATTATATTTATAGAATAGCATTCTGTGGGCCATGAATTGCGGGCGACGCTTCAGTGCTTGACTCGACCAAAGCATCTTCTATTACGGACTTATTTTTAGAGGCCGAGGAATATGGATGAGATTGGGGATGTCCTTGCACCTGGCGTTAGGTTCTTTCAAGTTTGATGGATTAAGGCCTGAGGTATATGTGCCACGGGCCAATAGACCTTAGTGTTTTTATATTTTTCGTAGGTTCCAAAGACAATGTTAGTCATTTTTGGAGTGTTCACTTTGTTATAAGGTATATTATTATATTGATTCAAGCACCATTGACTAGATGATTACTAGTATAAGTATAATAGTTGAACTCAAGCTACTCTATAAGTAGTTGAACTCAAGCTACTCTATAAGTATAAGCCAAGTATTATAAGTCGATTACTAGATGATTATAAGGTATATTATTATATTGATTCAAGCACCATTGACTAAAAGAAAATAATAATTCGAGCACTACAGGGTAAAAAAAATAACAATAATCTGAGCGTTATGGGCTAAAGGAGAATTGTAATTTGAGCATTGTGGGATAAAAGAGATTAAAATTTGAGCACTATAGGTTGAATTAGAATAATAATCCGAGCATTATGCATTGAAAGAGACAATAATAAGTCAAGTCACATGAGTATAAAGTGGTCTCTATCTTTAAGTAAAGACTTATATGCCTTCGAATGAGGATTATGTTGTCTTAATAAGGACCTACAAGGACTTGAATGAGGACTTACGTTACCTTGATGAGGACTTTACATGGCTTTAAATTAAGGTATATATTGCCTTAATGAAGACTTATGTGGCATCAAATAATGACTTATATGGCCTCGAATAAAGTCTTATATTGCTTTGGTACTTCAGACCTCTATCCTTTTAGGATCATTTGAGAAGATATGTCAAACCTTCATCCCTATGGAATGAATCATTTAGGAAGATATACTAGACCTCTATCTTTAAAGATGAGTCATTTGGAAAAATATGCCAAACCTTTATCCTTATAGGATGAGTTATTTAGAAAAATTTTGTCGGGGATCAAATATACATTGGTATATGCATGTGCTCATTATATAAAATACGCATCTCATACATATTTAAAGCAGCGGAATAATTAAAACAATACAATAAACACAATACATAATATATTATTTATATTAATAAATTTAAAGGGTTGAGAGATCACCAAAACGTATAACATTTTACACGCATATTCGGGGAGTCCACTTGGAGACCAACCTGTTAGCAGTTCTAGTCACCAACTCGGTGGTATTGGTAAGCTAGAAACAATAGCTCCAAATCCAGCACTAGGTTTAACTTTTAAGCCCTTTGAATTTATTTTCTCCTTGATCAACTCTTTGATCAATAAAATAAATTCATATGTTATTGTAACTAGTAGCCAATAAATGTAGGCAATAAAATTAATTTCAACACTTGAAATTAATCCTTAAGATGGATTTATATCCATTTGTTTTGCTTACCTATTTGACCGACCTCTAATTTGCTCAAGAAAGAAAAATTTTCTTTTCCAAGAACCACAACACCACAAATGGAAAAATGAAGTAATTCCAAATTGCTTCCAACGAATTCACACATATATACCTCACGATAATAATATAATAATATTATAATAATAAAATAATAAAATGAAAGACAATTAAACATCATTATAATAATATAATAATATTATATAATAAAATAATATATAATAATGAGATATTTATGAGATATTCAACAATTAAATAATCAATGTATGAAATAATCATTTTGCCTCTCATGAATAGTTACTAAGTCTACTCCCTAGTGGGTCTCATCATACCCACACTTGGGTAAACTCAACTGAAGGTCCACAATACGCAATGTGTCATTATACAATTAGTAAATAACAATTATTGACTAATTTTTATATTTAACGCTTAAAGACAGAGATGCACATATTCGAGTGGTAGTGCTGGATATTACTGGAATCAACAATTCAATCCGGTATGCTGCCCCAGTTCTCAGCAAGTATACTCCATATCACGGGACTCCCTAAGTCCACGCTCTATTCGTCAAATTGAACTATTTCATAACACACATATCACAAAAACACAAAGCAGCACGTTGTCCATCCAAGCTGAGGTCACCACGCATACGTATAGTCCTTCCATCATGATATCTTAGATGTGTGAGGATATAGATTATCATTGTCAAATCCCCTATATACTCATCCATATCATATCCCCTGACTTGTATCTCACTGAATAATATGTGTAACCTTTTTTACCATATTGTTACACCCTGGCGGAAACGCTTTCCTAGGATTAATGTTTGTGGCCACAAGACTTTATGAGATACAGTTTTGAAGCATTTAGACATCTAAATCTCTATGTGAGTTGATGGATCTCATATCTATATACACCAGACTCCATAAGCATCAAACCATACTCATTAGTCACACCATAAAAGGTCTGTTATATGCGTAAAACTAAAGTATGGTGGATCACTTACAAACCCACCATAACACTCAGGTCAAAATGTCACGCCCCAGACCCAACAGATCCGACACACGACATCACTTACATTCATTCAATAATACTTAAACATTCATTTTAATTTCTTTCAGAATTATAACAATTGAATTATGACTGGGACAATTAATAAACCGGAGATACGCAGAGTTTTCTCAGAGATTAACACTCTACTACGTCACCAGTAGCAACTTTGTTACCGGAAGCCCAGAATATATTCATTGCAAATTCTTACTTGAAATCAACTAGTAACCACACTTTGAAAACTTAAATCAAATCCAGTCACACACAATGAAATAATACATAAGTATTTATTCAATAGGGACAAACCAAATATCCTATCCCACGTGTCCCCAAATGAAACACACAACAACCTAGCAACTTAGGGAACCCAAGGAACAGCAGAAGCCTTGCCAAATCCGCTATGCACACATGTACCTTATTTACCTGAAATCACCATAAACTATAATGAGTATAAAACTCAGTAAGCATACTAGTTTTTCATATATCAAATACAAATACATATATGTACACGATGCATATGTATGATATGCTGTGATCAATCAAAATCATAATCTTATCAAATCACATATCAGGTAAGCGCTTACACATTCTTTCAAAACACATAATAGGAATACCATCACTCAACTACTACTTAGTAGGACTTACATATCACATATCACATAATGAGCCAAATGTCACTCGTAGGTGACATACCGTATGAGAGGAATAGTACAAGTGAGGTCTTTAAATCACACATATATAACGCTTATGCCCGAAGGTAAAAGCCAAACCCTCACCCTGATCATCGGTGAGTCCTCTCACATGTACCTATACGCCACCACACGAATGTGATGACTCACACTTCCTTTAGGTACCAATAGGATCCTCCCTACATACGGAACACATAACATATACCAATCTCGAAGGAAAGGCCACACATAAAGGCTCCACAAATCACATAAAATGCCTACTAAGTTAACAGTGAGTTCAAGTACCCTCAAATCACAAAATATTTCTCATGGACATATTACACTTCAAAAGCTTTCTTTGTTAAACGCATCTTATTTTGGAAAGCTCACTTTCAAAAAACACATGTATGTCCATGCTCAATGTCAATGCTCACATTCATAAACATATATTCACATTTCATATCAAAATATACTTTGACATATCATAAACATATTCTTAACCCCATTTACAAAATCATACAAAACAATTATTATGTTTATTGTGATTCCAGTAGTAAGTCTAGTATACTTACCTCTTAACACTTTCAGCTACAAGGCTTAAATCTCCTTAACCTATCAATGGAGATTAATCCTTTCATAAGCCTCACAATTCACACAAAATACTTTAAATAGCTTACAAAATTATACACAATGCATTTATCACATCAAATTGGTCTAAATATTTGGTTTCTCAAAACCTGTCATTCTGACCACTTACACTTAACAAAAATTTCTAATACATCAAATGATGTCCAATTACTCCGAAATCAGAATATATCATTCTTGACTCATATATACTTCTTATATATGAATATTATATCAAAATTCCTACACAATCCATTCCATACACACCATCGAATCCAAACTACAAACCTGACAGGATCAAGATACTTACTGAACAGTATTCAATCTCCCAATTTTATAAAATCATATACTAACTCAAAAATTATAAAACTATCACATAATTACTCTTGACACATATCTCAGTCTATGATAAATATTTGGCTTCCAAATAACTGCCAAAAGTATTTTAAAACTATTTTATTTCATAACTTTAACAATCTGGTAATCAAATACTACAATGAGCTGATACACTTTAGAAATTCATAACACTTCAACCACATTGATCCAAATTCTCAATTCCGAGTATATTATATTAGACATATAAAATTATTATATTCCACAAATTCATAATTTTTAAAGATCATTCAGCAGGTCAAATATTATTTTCCACTGTATCATACTGTTTACACAGGAAATTTCCAGAATTCCAGGGTCATTTTGGTAAATTCACTACAAATTCAATTTCTGAGATTTTCAGTCGATTCAAAGTCTCAGATGATCCTAAACATGTCTAATTTCATATACTCAAAATTCAAAACCAGAATCGAATCACAACAATTTATAAAATTCCTAGATCAAGAGGTTATCCAGCAGAAATTTCATAATTCATCATGATTTATCAAACTATCTTATAGATCATCATCAATTCTCACAACATCAAACGAAATACACATCAAATCCTTAATTATACATATTTCCAGAAATCAAAACTTAAAGAAATTAACTTAATTAACACCAATAAATTGAGAAATACGTATGATATACCTCTTGAAATTCAAAATTCCAATTTCTTCTTCTTTTTCTTCTTCTTCTCCTCTTTCTCTCTCCTCTATTTCTCTCTTCTCTCTCTTAAAATGGGTAGCTCGACCTAAAAATGGTAAATTAGGGTTCAAAAGTGTATTTTTATACTAAGAGGCTAATTTTTGATATTTACGAATTCACCCCTAAAACTTTCAAAGTATAACAATTTGGTCCCTAAAATAATTCCAAAGTCTTGCAAATAAACCCAATACTAATAGTATATCCTTAACCTATAAAAACACTACTAATAACAATATATAAATCAAGGATCACCCACATACAAATAAAATACGTATATTTATATATATAAATATACATATTCTTACCGGTTATGGATACTGGTTACTACACAAAAGACCATGTATACTACTTAACTTAATAGGACACTCCGTTGACGGCTTACATAGGTCATCTGTCGGAGGCCCTTATGAGTCCGTCTTATATTCAGTCCTAACTGGATACCCATATGTTAATACGAGCTCCAAGCTCACAGTCAGCCAGAAGCGACCATCTATATCCTATAGGTACGATATATGTTGATCTATATAAAGGTATTCACCGATAGACCTGCATCAGTATAAATAAATAAGGGACAATATTCAAGAACATATTTGTGCAACTGAAATTTTCTGACACCTGATTGTAACTCTTGCAATTATGCAGTTACCAGTGTATTCTCTTGTTTATGTTCCATTACAAACAAGGCTTCAACTTGGATATTTGCTGAAGATTATAATCAGTTAATAATTAGCTGTCAAACATTTAGCATTTACATTTCTCAGCGTGGCCAAATATGGGCCTTTATCTAAACTTCTTTAGATTAGATCCGAACTCCTTTAGATCATACAATGTCTGTAATGTTACATTGCATAATACCAACTAAATTAGCTTTAGAGATTTAATAGGAATGTACATTTGTATAACTAATAAGTATATGTACATCCAAGAATGGCACATAAGCACAAACCCTAATAGATATGCCAGACCTCCATTTCTATAGGATGAGTCAATTGAAAAGATATGTCAAACCTCTATCACAGTGGGATAAGTCATTTAGGAAGGTGTACCAAATCTCAATCTCTTTAAGATAAGTCTTCTAGGAAGTTTATATCCTCTACCTTCTTATCTTCTAACTCTTAGAGAGATAAAGGGATTTTTCGTGTTGTTGACCCCATTAGGGCGATACCTAAGTCATTCAACTCAATAGATGCGCAAAGGACAAAGAGATTTTCATATCGTTCGCCTTATGAGGGGGATATCCAAGTTGTTCACTTCTTTAACTCCTCAAAGGATAGAAGGATTTTCTCATCGTTCACTCTATTAGGGGGATATTTTAGTTGTTCAATTTTTTAGGTCCTTAAGAGACAAATGGATTTTTATGTGTTCACCTAAAATGCATCGAAGAGTTTATTTTAGAATATGTAGCTAAAATTTCTTTTTTCGGGCTTAGGTTAATCATCCAAAATGTATCGAGACATTAGTTGGGGATACGACCTAAGATTTTTGTTTTTGGGCTTACATCAATCACCCAAAATTCACTGAGGTGTTTGTTCTAGGATACGTCTCTGAGATTTTTACTTTTAGGCTTATGTGATCTCAGCCTTTGAGTGAAGGCTTACATAGATGAGCTCATAGGCTGAAAGAGTACTAATAGGTCGAGAACCACATAAATAAAAGCATGAGTATCATTGGTTGAGTATAAGCAGCATCGGACGAGTATGAGTAACATCGACTGAGTATAAATAGTATAAGTCGTGTACGAGCATCATAAGCCAAGTATGAATAACATTAAACAATTATAAGCAATATCGACTGAGTATACATTCCACATACTTAATTTGAGCAGCATAAGTTAAGTATGAGCAACATAGGTGATTAGACTTAATCTTTAAGTGAGGACTTATATGGCCTCAGATAAAGACTTATATAGCCTCAATATTTAAGTGATAGCTCATATGACCTAGTCTCTAAGTGATTGTTCATATAACTTGGTTTCCAAGAGTACTTATATGGCCTAATATCTAAATAAATGCTAGTATGACTTGGTCTCTATGTGGGTGCTCCTATGATCAAGTATCCAAGTGAGTGCTCATATAACATGGTCTCCAAGTGAGCGCTCATATGATCTACTCTCTAAGTGAGTGCTCATATGACTCAGTTGAGTGCTTAAATGATATGGTCCCTAGTAAGTGCTTATATAACCGAGTCCCTAATTTAGTGCCCATCCGGATTAATCTCTAAGAGGGCTTATATGACTCTGTCTTAAAGTGAGTACTTATATGACATAGTTTCAAAGTAAGAGCTCATATGACTTGGTCTTCAAGTGAGTGTTAATATAACCTTAATGACGAATTACATGGCTTAATAAAGTCTTATACGACTATAAGGATGAGGTCTTTGGCTTTGGACAGCTCTTTCGTTTGGTGGTTGACCTCGATCCTTAGATTTCTACTAAAGGCTCTTTTGAAAAGTTCAACAAATTTTTTTACCTGACCAGCTAGTTTTTTGCATCAATAGAAAATGCTTGTGTTAGTGATATTAGAGCGGTCGTTCCTCGGGGATCGCTCTCATTCCGATTTTGAGGAAAGGTTTCCACGTGGTTGCGTACAAAATCCGCCAAGTTATCAGCCACTGTGGGCGTTAACTCTAAAAGGACGATAAGTTGTAATAATCGATAAAGTCCCATGTTACCTAGTTAAGGCTTGAGATATAGGTTAAAAGTCCTTTGGGCACATTTTCTTCTCAAGCTAGTTTTAAGGGTGAGTTTTACCCTAGGGTTGTTAGGTGGAAAAAAGTCATATCCCATATTAAATAAAAATTGAGTAGATCTTAGATATATATAGCGGGCAGGTAGTATTACCTAATAAGTTAGTCTTTTAGATTAATGATAAGCGCTCAGCCCATAACAAGTGGTGTTAGAGCAAACTCAAACAAGGCATACCCAAAGACAATTTATCACTTCCTAAAATCCACCAGCTAGTTAATGCTATAGCCAAGCATGAGCTTTTCACTTTCATGGATGCTTTCTCTAGTTATAATCAGATCCTAATATTTCCTCTGGACCAAGAGAAAACATTTTCATCACTTACCAAAGGACATACTATTACAAAGTAATGTTTTTTAGACTAAAGAATGCTGGAGGCACGTATTAGAGGTTAGTAAACAAACATTTTAAAAGTCTGATATTCAGGAATATAGATGTGTATTGTTGACTTTTTAGTCATAGATATTATATTTTGATGATAAAAAATCTCATGTTCATTGTAATATATTAATTTATTAAGCATTGAAAAGTTTAAATGCACAAGTGAGGTAAACAAAGTGCAAGAATAAGCACTCGTAGAAACTCAAGAACTTCAAGACTTTAACAAAATTAAAGGACATATTAGTAATTATTTTGGCACTGTATGATATAGAATATTTGTACAAAATTGATTCCAAAAGAAAGATAATTGTGTCAACTTTCTAAAGAATTTTACGGAAGTGAATTTGGATTTGTTTACGGAAAGTTATGGCCAAATCACTCAAGCATACTGAAGTTGGACAAAAGTGCAAAGTTTTGAGAGTTTCAAAACCAAATTGGACTAAAATATAAACAAATCAAAACTTTAGTAGGATCACTGTAGCAAGGGCACTATAGCAATGGTCAAGTCACTGTATTAACACTATAGTAGCATTCAAGCACTGTAACAATACTGTAGCAATGATCAAGTTACTATATCAATACTGTAGTCACTGTAGCAGTACTGCAGCAACGACTAATATTTTGGCTCCTTATAAATACCTCACATATTTGAAGCTGAAAATAAATTTTGAAAAGCATCATAGGTCAATTTGAGAGCCTCTTTGTTCTTACACCTTATATTATCTCATTTCAGAGTTTAAAATCATTTGTATTTATTTTAATTATTGTATTGGATTTAGTTAAATATTTGTGAGAAAGACTTTGAGAGTAGAGTGATTACTCTTTTGTTGTAAAGGCTTCTTGACACCTTGAAAGTGAAGTGTATTGATTCTTGGCCTTGGTTTAATGCAAGCTAGTGGAATCCTCAAGACGAGTTGCTTGGGCCGTAGACATATGCCGTATGGAGTGCCGAACCACATAAACATTAAGGTGTCATTCTCTCTTTTCCCCACTCTATTATTTTTTGCAATTATTTGTTAATAAATTTGTTTATGTTTTAATAATTGCATAAATTATTTACATTAGTGAATTAATTTTTAAATACCCAATTCATCCCCCCCTCCCCCCCTCTTGGGTTGCCTATCTAGAATTTTCATTTAGTATCAAAGCCTCATTTTCTATAAAAGAACTTAACCATTTTAGAGAGATTTATGGCAATCATTAATGGACCTAGCATATATGAAGGCCAATCCACTACTAAACCTCATTTCTTTGACGAAACCGACTATAACTATTAGAAAGATAGAATGAGAATTTATCTTCAATCCATTAGTTATGATTTATGGTTAGTTGTTGAAAATGGATCTCATATTCCAACTAAAATTGATAGTGAGGGAAAGTCTATCCCAAAATCTCAAAATGAGTGGGTTAATGATGACAAAGAAAAACTTACCCTTACTGCCAAAGCATTGAACCAATTTCTTTGTGCCGTCGATAGAAAAGAATGTAATAGAATTTCTGAATACAAATATGCATTTGCAATTTAGCAACATGTAGAAGTTGTTTATGAGGGAACAAACCAAATAAAAGAATCTAAAATTAGTCGACTCACTATAGAATATGAATTATTCAAAATGGAGTCACACGAAACCATTCATGAAATATACACACATTTCACCACTATCATTAATTAATTAAGTTCCCTTAGTAAACACTACTTTATGAGTGAGCAAGTGAAAAAGATTCTTAGATCATTACCCAAGGAATGGGGAGCTAAAACAACATCTATCAAAGAAGCCAATGACCTCAACACATTTTCACTTGATGATCTCATTGGTAATTTGAGGGACTATGAAATTGAATTGAAGGATGATGAAAGAGAGGAAGCATTAAAGAAAAGGAACATTACTTTCAAAGCTATAATAACCAGGGAAGATAATGATGATGAAAGTGGAGATAAAAGTGATGAAGAAGATGTTGTAATGTTAGCACGCAAATTTAAACAATTTCTTAAATTCAAAAAGTCAAATAAAAGAAGTCTAGCAAAGAATTAAAGAAGGAAAGTAATAGATATGAAAAGTAAAAAAGGACCACATCATTCACTTCGAATGTAAGAAATTAGGATATAAAATTCATAAATGTCATTTTCTCAAGAACAAGAAAGGAAAGAAGAATGCTATGAATTTCATGTAGGATGATAGTAATGGTGACTCATCAGATGAAGAATCTGAGATATCTAATCTTACACTCATGGCCATTGGAGACGACGAATTTGATGATCTTGATGAGGTATGTGATCAATCTTCTTTTAATGAATTATTATATGCTTTTAATAAATTGCTTGAAGATTCTAAGGTAATAGCTCATAAAAATTTTATCTTGAAGAAAAAAATGTCTTATTGAAAAATGAAGTTGAAAATCTCAAAAAGGAAAATGATATTCTTAAAAGTGAAAATCTCTCTTTAAAAGAAAAGGAAAATTCTTTAAAAAATAGAAAAGAGAATCTTGAAAAAGAACTTGAAATATCTAAAGCATTTATCCAAGAGTTAAATGAGAACCCAAAAATCAATGAAATAATTTTAGAAAATGAAGCCATTAAAAAGAAAGTCATTGATTTACAAAATATTATCTTAAAGTTTACAAATGGGCAAAAGAATTTTGAAAAATTACTTGGTTCTAAAAAATATGTGTTTGATAAGGGAGGCATAGAATATAAACCATCTCTAAAGCAAAAATCCTTAAAAATGATCATATAGAACCTAATTCAATTTGTCATTTTTGCAATAAAAATTGTCATAAAGTTTATAATTGTCCTTTCAAGATATTTAGAGTAAAACAATTTTGGGTTCCAAAAGGAACTTTCTCTACTAACATTCAAGGACCCAAAAAGATTTGGGTACCTAAAATTTACACTTGAATCTTTTTGTAGATAACTAAAAGGAAAAAGAATAAGTGGTTTTTAGATAGTGGATGCTCAAGGCATATGACCGGCGATTCATCAAAATTTAAAAGCTTCACTAAAATCAAGAATGGCGGATATGTAACATTTGGGGATAATGCCAAAGAGAAAATCCTTGACGTAGGTAGTGTTGAAAAACACTCAACTATACTCATTGAAAATGTAATTCTTGTTGAGAATTTGAAGCATAATTTGCTTAGCATTAGTCAATTGTGTGATAAAGGTTATAAAATTATTTTTTAGCCTACTTGTTGTTTTGTAATTAAGTTTAGTGATAATATGACCTTGTTTATAGGAAATAGACATAATAATGTTTACACCATTGATATTGAGTGTGCATCCTCAGATGATAAATGTTTCTCTGCATTATATGATAATTCTTGGTTATGATATAAAAGATTAGGACATGCAAGCATACATTTGATTTCTAAAATTTTTAAAAATAATCTTGTTAGAGGTCTTCCTAAATTATCTTTTAAAAAAGATAAAATTTGTGAAGCATGTCAATTTGGAAAACAAACAGAATCATCTTTTAAAAACAAAGATCACATTTCCACAACTTGACCACTTCAATTGGACTTATTTGGACCAACTAGAGTTGCTAGCCTAGGTGACAAGCATTATGCATTTCTGATAGTTGATGATTTCACAAGATTTACATGGGTTTTGTTTTTTGCTCAAAAAGATGAAACTTTAAAAACTTTTATAAATTTTTGTAAGAAAGTTCAAATTGGAAAAGAATGTTCAAATTCATGCATTATGAACGATCATGGTAGGGAATTTAGAAACCAATCCTTTATAGATTTTTGTAATGATTATGAAATCCAACACCAAATCTCATCACCTAGAACACCTCAATAAAATAGGGTTGTTGAAAGAAAAAATATGTCTATTCAAGAAATGGCTAGGACCATATTGCATGATAATACTTTATCACAATATTTTTGGCTCGAAGTCGCTAACACTTCTTGTTATGTATTAAATAGACTATTGATTAGACCTCATTTGAATAAGACTCTGTATGAGCTTTGAAAAAATAGAGAACCAAAATGAATATTTTAAAGTATTTGGTTGTAAATATTTTATCTTGAATACTAAGGATACTATTGGTAAATTTGATTCAAAATCCGATGTTGGAATCTTCCTTGGCTACTCTAGGACTAGCAAAGTATATAGAGTTTTTAATAAAAGAACCTTAATCATTAAGGAAACCATGCATGTTATCTGAGACTAATAAATCTATTGCCAAGAATGCATAAGAAGATAAAATAGTAGAAATAGAAAATGGTGTGCGCAAAGTTCAATTAGAAGAAAGCAAAAACATTGAGCCCAATGATATTACCCTTAAAGAAAAAGAGGAGAATCAAGGAAAGAAAGAAGAAGTTCAAAATGAAGAAGAAAACGATGATAATAATGCCCAATCACTCCATAGGGCGTTGAGGTTTGCATCTTCTCACCCTTTAGATAATATTATTAATGATCCATCACATGGCTTTAAAACTAGATCATCACTTAAGCTTATTTGCAGTAACATAGAATTCGTTTCTCAAATTGAACCTAAAAACTTCCTTGAAGCCGAAAAAGATGAACATTGGATAATGGTAATGCGAGAGGAGTTAAATCAATTCGAGAGAAATCAAGTTTGGACATTAGTACCTAGACCACAACATCAATCTATAATAGGCACTAAATGTGTAATATCTAATCCCTATTAGTAGTATTGGCGCCTAAATTTTGGTATAGAACAAATAAGACACCGTAGGGTTACTCGATTTTAACCTTATTAGAAATATTCCCTTTATAGTGCACGTGAGAGATATTAGACCTAATTTGGTAATTTCACACTTGATCGGTGCACCGGACGACCCTAGAATATTTTTAGAATTTTTCTCTATTGGCTTGGAAAAGAAAATTCTAATTTACTACATGAATTTTCATTTAAGGGTTATGAATGGAACAAGCCTTTGTTGAGAAACATAATTCATATATTAGAGAATGGACCAATTAAAAGAAATCTCATGGATTGCCAAGTTGGAAGTTCTAGTTAGTTCTTTGAACTATTCTAACTAGATAGTTACAAATGAACTAATTACATAATTAGTTTTAACTAATGGCAAATTAGAAGTTTTAAGTAAGTTGAAGGGCAAAATGGTCAATTGAGGGAGCACTATATATATGTTAGAAGTGTGTAGAAATTTGAAGAGAGATCAAAACCAACACTTAGCCAAAAAAAAGAGAGAAATTCGAGATTCAAAAGGGGGTGCTGCTACAGTGACTATTCAAGTTTTTTTTCATGCTTTTTCATGTGTAATTAAGCCAAAATAAGGTTACATATGAATCCTTAAGCTCAATTGAAGCCTCAATTAGTGGAAATTCAAGAAAAAGAGATAAGAAAAGATTGTTTTATGAGTTTGATAAGTGAACTTTCAAGAATGCTCCAATTGACATTCTTATGTGTATTCTTGGCTTAGATTGAGTTGAATTCTAGTTTGGAGCTTGAAGGAGTCATCAATTTGAAGAAATTGGCAAGGTGAGAATTAAGGTTTTTGGTGATTTTGTTGTAGAGATTTCAATTGATTGTAATTAGGGCTTTAGAATGAAATTGGCATGATTTTGTTATAATTGGAACAAGAAATTGAGAAAAGGAATGTGTTGGAACCTAAGGTGAAATTCTGCCACTTTAGGGAAGTTAGGAATTGAGTGGTGTTTTGATTGAATTGTTGTGTGTAAATGGTGCATATTGTGAATTGAATGTATATGGTTGATGGAAAAACCAAAAAAATGAAGAAAATGGGATATAATTGTCCATGTTGGAAAGGTGAAGGGCAATTATGTCCAACCAAGTTATAAGGTGTTCAATAATTTTCAGGGCGCCGGATGGTGAGTTAGTTTCGATTATGGCTCCGTAACAAAAATCGGGAAGTCGTTTACATCCGGCCTTTGTATGCCAATTAGGGCATTTAGTAGTTAAATGAGTTTCTAGTGTTCGATTTAGTTCTAAATGTCATTTATGACGCGTAGGTGAAGATAACCGAGGGCGTTAACGGGAGCAGAAATTGAGAGCGAAATTGAGCGCGGAGCGGTAGTGAGTGGAAATCTGCCATTTCTTTTACTTTTCGGTTATTATGTTTTCGCATAATGACTATGTATGTTTTATGAGTTTTCGATGCATAAACATGATTTATGATCTTGATATATTCATAGACATGCTTTTACATGATCTATTTGCGAAACAGTTTAAAAATTTTGCATTCATTTTTAAGGCCATTGGTACCCTCAGATTATAGTGGTGATGATTGTATTAGACCCGGCCGGTATATCTCGTGCATATGGGCAGGTGTTGGGGGTATGTCACTAACTCCAGAAAGTCGGGATGTCGAGTCATGTGAGTTGCTCTATGTGTACGGGATATTGTCTTGCTATATGCATGCGATGTAAGATTCCGCTGCGTAGCCAGTGAGATGTCTTGAGATGTCACTGTGGGTGCTGCTAGTTGAGGTGCCCCGTGACCTACTCACGTATGCGGTGCTAGTTGAGTCGCTGCGTGGGTATAGAGCTTTAGGGTTACCATTGGTACAGTTTAGAAAGAAAATGGCCGAGCGAAGATTTTACTAGTTTTTGATTTACCGATAACATTTATGCATTTATATGCACAGAGCAGTTATTATGTTATACAGATTCTGAATATAGTTTTCCAAAGATGTAGATAAAACCAGCTCGGCAAGATTTCATTAGTATATGATATTAGAAACCGTTTTACAGTTTTACATCCGTTTTAGAAGCATAATTTCTGCATATACTTTAGAAATTGCTATCTTTGTATAATATTCTTGTAATTGAAATCTCATTTACACTCACTGAGCTCCTTTAGCTCACCCGTTTTATGTTTTATGTTTTTAAACCCCTTTTCCAGGTGCAGGTCTCGGTACGCAAGCTGCTGATTCTCCTATTGTCGAGTAGTGGGCCGAATTCAAAGATAATTTTTGTACATGTAAATGTGCTAATAGCACTCTTTACTTTATGCATAATAGTTGTAGGCATGTATATTTGTAAGTATATGTTGAATCAAGAAGATTTCCAGTTTATGATGATCGTTTTTACTTTTTATGATTATGCTTATTTTGTGATTTAAACGCAATAATTAAGTTGTGTTGGATTTGATTTGGAAAGGACCGGAGGTCCGAATTGGTAGAATTGAGATGTGTTGGAATTAGAAGTGAAATTTCTTTGCAGGTTTATATGGATTTTTCGAAAAACAGGGGAAACTCTGTCCGTTTATTTTTAAAATTAAGATGTCGTTTTCATGTATATTACTAGATCTTCTTAGTAGTAACAAGAATTAAAAAGGGGTTCACCTCGCAGAATTTCTCAACATACCCAGTTAGGTTCGGAGGAACTTCCATCGGGGTGCCCAGCAGGGCCGCTGGGATCTATAGTAGAGGGTCTCGGGTCGGGTCCTGTCAAAATGGGTCTTTAGAAACAAAATGGATGAATCTAGAATAGTTGTTAGAAATAAAGATTAGTTGCACAAAGGTATAATCAAGAAGAGGAAATTGATTTTGATGAAACTTATGCACCTGTAGCTAGACTTGAATCTATTAGGTTATTACTTGCTTATGCATGTTATAAGAATTTCACTTTATATCAAATGGATGCGAAAAGTGCATTTTTAAATGATTTCATTATGGAAGAAGTTTATGTAAAACAACCTCCTCATGTTGAAAATGAGAAGTTTCCAGATCATGTATAAAGGTTGTCTAAAGCAGTTATGGCTTAAAGCAAGCACTTGGGGCATGGTATGAGCGTTTAAGTAAATTTCTTATTGAAAATAGTTTTTCAATAGGAAAAGCTGATAACACATTATTCATTAAACATAAGGACCATGACATACTTTTTGTGCAAATTTATATTAATGATATCATTTTTGGATCCATTAATGAATCTCTATGTAAGGATTTTTTAACTTCTATGAACAACAAATTTGAGATAAGTATAATGGGAGAACTTAAATTTTTTTCTTGGACTTCAAATCAAGTAAATGAGTGATGGGATTTTCATCAATCAAGCCAAATACATCAAAGATCTTCTCAAAAGATTTGAATTGCAAAATAGAAAGAATGTGTCAACTCTAATGAGCTTATCTACCAAGCTCGACAAAAATGAGAAAGGAGAGGAAATGCATATCAAGAAATATCAAGGTATGGTCGGCTATCTTTTATATTAATTACTAGTAGACCAGACATTATGTTTAGTGTATATCTATGTACGAGACTCCAATCATGTCCTAAAGTCTCACATCTAGTTGTCGTAAAATGAATTTTTAGATATTTACATGGCACAATGAGCCTAGGGTTATGGTACTCAAAAGGCACTCAATTTAACCTCATTGGTTATTCGAATACCGACTTTGCCGGATGCAAAGTGGATAGAAAGAGCACAAGTGAGATTTTTTATTTCCTAGGTCATTCACTTGTCTCATAGGCTAGTAAGAAACAAAATTCAGTAACTACATCAACTGCAGAAGCTGAATATATTGCTGCTGGTAGTTATTGTGCTCAAACACTTTGGATGAGATAAACCCTTAGGGACTTTGACGTTAAAATAGGAAATACTCCTATTATGTGTGACAATACAAATGCTATAAACCTGTCTAAAAATCCTATTCAACACTCTCGAACCAAACTCATTGAAATTAGGCATCACTGTTTGAGGGATCATGTCTAAAAGGGTAACTTGCAGATATTTTCACAAAACCTTTAAGTGAAGAAAGGTTCTGCAAAATTAGAGGAGAACTTTATATGGTGGAATCTCCATATTATCAAATTTTTGCATAATTAATTGTTTAATTATTTCTTTTAAACAAAATTATTGTTGACTTCATACATGTCATATTTGTATTCTTATTATATTTGAGATAAATTTATTTTTACATTGTTTGATATACATTTGGTTGTCATAGAGGAAGCTATATCTTCTAATCATCTTGGGTATATCCTTACCTCTTTGATTTTCTAAGGAGGAAATTTGTCCATGTTATATTTAGGGAGAGCATAGCAAGCTTATAACTTGTGAAAGATATTTTCACATGTACTTAGAACTCACAATTAATGACTTGAATTTTTCTTATAGACAAGTTCTTTATGACTCACTTATTAAATATATTAGATTCATTGTTTTGTTGAAATAATATATTTTGAAATATTATTTTTAAAAGGGGGAGAAATACTTTTTAAATTGTATTTAATGATAAGAGAATAATTTTTTAATGCCTTTTATTGATGACAAAAAGGGGAGAAATGTATTTTGATGTATATATTTAATACTTCTTGTACTAACCTCATTAATTTTGTTTTTTGAAGCTCCACATACACAAATGGGAGTTATTTTATTTTGAAATTAGTCTATCTAAAAATCTCTACTAAAGTTATAAAAATATATAAGGTATTTGTCATCATAAAAAAATGGGAGATTGTTAACTTTTTAGTCATATATATTGTGTTTTAATGATAACAAATCTCATATTCATTGTAATATATTAACTTATTAAGCATTGAAAGATTTAAATACACAAGTGAGGTAAATAAAGTGCAAGAATAAGCACTCATAAAAACTTAAGAGCTTCAAGACTTCAACAAAATTGAAGGGCATATTAAGAATTATTCTAGCACTGCATGATATAGAATATTTGGACAAAATTAATTACAAAAGAAATATAATTATGTCTGCTTCCTAAAAAAATTTACAGAAGTGAATTTGGAGTTGTTTACGAAAAGTTATGATCAAATCACTCAAGCATGTTGAACTTGGACCAAAGTGTAAAGCTTTGAGAGTTTAAAAAAAATGGACTAAAATGTAAACAAATCAAAACTTTGGTGAGATCACTGTAGTGGCACTGTAGCAACATTCAAGGACTATAGTAATATTATAGTAATGGTCTGGTTACTGTATCAAAACTGTAGCAACGTTCAAGTCACTGTAGTAGTACTGTAGCAATGGCTAATATTTTGGTTCCTTATAAATATCTCACCTATTTGAAGCTTAAATTTTTTTTAAAAAACCATCATATGTCAATTTAAGAGCCTTTCTGTCCTTACACCTTCATATTAGCTCATTTGGGAATTTAAAATCATTTGTATTTATTTTAATTATTGTATTGGGTTTAGTTAAGTGTTTATAAATAATACTTTGAGCGTAGAGTGATTACTCTTTTGTTGTAAAGGTTTCTTAATATCTTGGAAGTCAAGCGTATTGATTTTTGGCCTTGGTTTAAGGCAAGCTAATAGAATTCTCAAGGCGAGTTGCTTGGGGCGTGGACGTAGGCCGTGTAGAGTACCAAACCACGTAAGAATTCAGGTGCCATTCTCTCTTTCCCTTACTCTATTATTTATTACAATTATTTATTATTAATTTTTTTATGTTTTAATAATTACATAAATTATTTACATTAGTACATTAATTTTTAAATACCCAATTCACCCCCCTCTTGGGTTGCCTATTTAGAATTTTCATGCATGTTGACGTCATGATATTCAAGTCTATGAGAGCTGATGACCACGTGCAAGATTAGAGAGAAGTCTTCAAAATATTGAGGAAGAACAATATGAAGTTGAATCAAGAAAAGTGTGCCTTTAAGAGGAGATCGAGAAAATGCTTGGGTTTTATGTTAGTAAGAGGGGAATAAAGGTTAATCCAAACAAAGTCTGAGCTATCCTATAGATGAAATCCCCTAGCACAATTAAGGAGATTCAGCGACTTACATAGAGAGTAGTAAATCTAAATAGATCTATTTCCCAAGTTACTAATAAATGCTTTGAATTTTTCAAACCAATAAAAAGGAAGGACATGAATCGGCGGACCTTTGAATCAAGCAAGCCTTTCAGCAAATTAAGGCTTATCTCTCTAAGACAATTCATCTTACTGTTCCAACCTAAGGTGACGAACTTATGCTTTATTTATGAGTCTCTAACTGAGCAATAAGGTCTGTATTGGTCAAAGAAGATAGAGGAGCTCAGCGATCAGTATGCTATATCAACAATGCCTTTACCAACTTGAAAGTAGGTATCCTCCTTTAGAATTTAGATTTAACCTTAAAAGTATCAAAAATGATACTATGACCATACTTTCAAGCCCACACAATCATTGTTCTTATATAAACCATATTTATTTGGTTGGTTAGTCAAGTGGGCAATAGAGGTCAACGAATTTGACATACAGTTCAAGCCGCAAACAATTATTAAGGGGCAAGACTTGGCTAATTTCGTAGCTGAATACACATTTGGTGATGCCAAAATTAAAGGACCAACCATAATCTTTAGATAAACAAACTCCAAATAAAAGCATAGCATGATTGTTCTATATAAATAGGGCACCTAACCTATTAGGGTGTGGAGTAGGAATCATTTTGATTAGCCCAACAGGGGATAAGGTTACTTTATTTACCTGAGGTTTAAAGCTTCTAATAACAAAGTCGAATACGAAGCCCTTTTGGCTGGATTGAGAGTGTCTTAAGCATTAACAATAAATAAGGTATTAATCAGAATTAACTTTAAGTTGATAGTAAACAATGTGAATGGTAACTTTGAAGCTGGGGAAGAGAAAATGATGGCATATCTAACTAAAGTAAAATTCTGGATCAACCACTATAACGAGATAAAAATGGAGCTCATTGATGCAATATTTCTATATTTTAAAATCAAGCACAAGTATACACTATTGTAACAAGTAATAAAGGAGTTTATAAAGTCGAATGTCGAACCCACAGTGATAATTGTTATTTTCTACCAAGTACTAAAATTATATCTTTCTTGTAATTATTCAAAATATATCAAATATTAATTTTGTAATAAATTTATGTAAAATAAAAGTACAAAAAATAAATGACACAACTCAAATAAAATAAAAAAACAACGATATAGAAAAAGCCTTGGGTTAATTACTATCCTTCAATATATTTTCTAAAGATTAATCCTTTCGTATTTATATCCTTCAATTCTTATTATTTGTCAAGACACTAATGTATTTACAAGCCTCTTC
Organism: Ailanthus altissimus; assembly: GCA_946807835.1. Classification (NCBI taxonomy): domain Eukaryota; kingdom Viridiplantae; phylum Streptophyta; class Magnoliopsida; order Sapindales; family Simaroubaceae; genus Ailanthus; species Ailanthus altissimus. The sequence goes on along the minus strand of OX327690.1, from coordinate 675,133 downwards.
TAAGGTCATGCAAGTATATCTGAATTTACCAAATACCTATATGCTTTTGGTACTTGTAATAAATTAAGATTCATTAAGAATAAGTCTTATTGACAATACATGCTAATTAAGTATATTCCTATCCTAATTTGAAACTTGCATATGCAACATTGAATGTTTCTCTACAATTATGTATCAAATTATCTAGGTCTAAATACAATGATGCATTAAAGTATTACTAATTCAATCACAATATTGATTAGATATTATGAAGCATTAAGAATAAATAATTTGAATAATAGAGAATTGAGTTCAAATAATATTAAAAAGATCCAACAATTAAGCTCATTTACTGAGTTCATGTAATAACCCTAGAAAATAAATTTATCTCATGGTAACAAGAGAATTATGGCTAAAAAATAAAATAAATATGATACAACCAAAAGCAAACTAATATAGACGTCAATTCGCAGTTGGTTGATGCGTCAAAGATTCACCAATAATCTCTTACTTCCTTGAATTCCCCTTACTTTTTTGTATAAAATTACTCTTCTTCAATGTGGTGTGGCTCTAAGAGCCCTAAGTTGTATGTTCTTTAAAGTTTAAAACGAGTAGCCTTTATATAGGGATTAATTAGAGTCTTGGAGTTGTAGTCCTTTTAAGTTTAAAAAAAATTGTATTGTTCACAACTGCAATGAACATTGTTCATCGATGGGGTAGAAAGTTCAATAGCAAAAGCTTTATTCATGGCGTTGTTCACTTGGTGCTATAGTGAGATGTCTTGGGCGTTGAAATTTTTGCTAGGGTAAAATACTATTCACCACTTCAGTGATGTACTGGAGCAAAATTACTATTTAAATAATACTATAGTGATTACTGTAGCATTATATGTTTTGCTTTGTTTTCCTTAGATTTTCATCTCCAATTGCTCTATTGATCTAAATATACAAAATGACAACAAAACATAAAAAAAAATCTTATAAGTTTATTAAAATGAGCAATTAATCAAGTTGAAGGAGTGAAAATAATAAATATAATTTATACTTATCACTAATTTTGAGGAGGAAGAACGACTTGGAAAATGTAATAGCACGAATGGCCTCAAACAAAAAAGCTAAGTTACCCCAAACAATCCCAATTGAATTTATACTTAAGCCTACTAGAAGAAAGACAGGTTATATAGATTGACTCTAATCTTAGCTAGATGGATCTAATCAAGGATTACATTTAGAATGAGACACTTTTGACTGACAAAAAAAAGGCCCACAAAATTAAGTACCGAGCAGCTAAATACTCAATAATCAAATGAATACTATATAGACGTGGCTTATCTCACCCCTATATGAGGTGTTTGTGACAACAAGAAGTAGAACATGTTCTTAGGAAGATTCATGAAGGGATTTCTGGCAATCATTTAGGAACTAAGAAATTAGATCACAAAGTATTCAGAGCTAGATATTATTAGTCAACTGCTATCCAGGGTGCCAAAAACCTAGTCAGACGTTGTGACGTTTGCCAAAGGTTCACTGATAAGACTTAAGCACTAGCCGAAGAATTAACTATGATGGTCAAACCTTAGCCATTTGTTCACTGGGGACTCAATTTAATAGGCCATTTACTTTGAGAAAAGAGATCTTGCAAGTATGTAGTTGTGATAGTAAACTACTTTACAAAGTTAATCAAAACTGAATCATTGTCTAAAATAATCAAGAAGATCGTTCAAGATTTTGTTTGAAGGAGTGTGATGTGACGATATGGGATCCCTCATACCATCATTACTGATCAGGGAAAGTAGTTCTACAATCAAACATTTAGGAGTACAACTACTATTTACATCACCAGCTCATCTTAAGATAAACGACTAGATAAAGTCTTCAATAAAGTAGTCAATGAGCTACTCAAGAAAAAGGTTGGTCAACAGAAAGGAGTATAGGTAGAAGAACTTTCAGAAGTACTCCAGGCACTACGGACTATGCAAAAAATTGCAACAGGTAAAAAGACATTCTTACTGGATTTCGACTGTGAATCAGTAATTCTCGCCAAAATTGTAATTCCTACCCACAGGTTACTCCAATTCTTTGAAATAGGCAATAACAAACTGATCAGGTGACAACTAGATTAAATTAAATATCTAAGAGAGAAGCTCAGATTTGGCTAGCTGTCTACCAATAGAAGATAACCAGATATTACAATAAAAGGGTCAAAGCTAGAGAAATCAGAAAAAGTGGCTTAGTACTGAGAAAAGTTGTGCTGAACACAAGGAATCTAGCAAATTGAGTCTTTAGGTCACCTCGAGACGGCCTATACAAGGTTATCAAACATATTAGAGGAGCCTACAAACTAGAAGGAGCAGATGGACGAACTCTAAGAAAGCCATGGAATACTGAGATATTGAAGAAATATTATTCTTACTTTTTCTTTTATTCATTACCTACCTGCTATATAAAAATGTCACCTTCTAATAAAATTGTTACTTCCTTGCATATACCTCAATATAAATGGCTATTTGGATTCGAGCTAAATAATTATCAACAGACCAAATCATTATAGTCGCACAAACATCACTTAGAAACAAAAAGTGACGTGACATTTTGGTTTCACTTGCCCCTAACCTTACGATCAAATGAGATATCAACAACTACGATTAGTTTTTACATCTAAAATATTTTTTTATATGGATCAATGATGACATTTTGAAATCCTTACCATCATTACCTGACCAAATCGAAATACGAGGAAATACGTCCAACAGTACAACCCTAGACGTAACCACAGACTCAGAATTATAATCCAAGCAACTACAATAGTTGAATAAACTTAGCAACTCAGCATAGTACCATTGTCCAAATTAGAGTGGTTATAAGAACAACACTTGTTCGATTCTACTTGTTCAACATCTTATTATAGATAAAAGTGCTTTCAAATATGCTAACTCAAGCAGGTCCAAGTATTTCCCCAAATAATTGAGGTCCTAAGTAATTATAAGAACAGAGATTCTGAGTAGGCATAACAAAAATATAGTTTCTAATTTTGAATAAATCAAAACTATATATTGGTGGACCCCTGTTCCCCTCTAGAAGGCCCAAGAGACTGACCTCATAGATAGTCCCGTATGGGTCAGGCTTGAAAACAAGCCTAAGGCAAGAGAAATTACCAAGGCATGAAAGAACTAGGCCCTAGGATAAAATTTAAGGACGAAACCCGCTCAATCATTCAAACCAGGGTCTAAGCCGCTTATCCACCAGCTCAATATACTGACGACCAAGGACATAAAAGTAAAAATTAACTTTATAAAGAAAATAAAATTGTAAAAGAGGAAGAACTATAGTGCCTATAGGAAATGATCCCACAAATCATGCTAGACGATCATAGGATAACACAAAACAATCAAGACTTACCAAAAATAAAAGACCTACCCTAAAACAACCACAAACACCAGCAACTGTAAGCATATCCCTAGAAGACTAATATTATAAATACGTGAGAAAACTATGCAAAAGACAGAGAACACTTTTGCTATTCAAATTCATTCTGCTTTGTTATTAAGATTTGTTCTTTTTGTCTTCTCAAACATTATCAAACAGTCCTATCTTACTTAAACATCGGAAGGTTTTCGCTAGTACTTACCTTACGAGATCTTAACAATAGTTTCATTATTTTGTAAGTTTTCTCTCAATCTTTAGCCTAAAAGCTTTTTATGCTTTGAAACCTATTCAATGTAATCTTAAATCTTTTTTTTTTAATAAAAAAAAGAACTTTAATAAAGAACTAAGAACTAGAACTAGATGCATCTACCTCTACAGAATGGAAAAAAGGAAGGAGGAACACTCTTAGCCATATGTACTCCAATGGAATAGTAAGAGTAAGTTTGGTCATATGGTGAGCCACTTAATTAGCCTCCCTTTTAATATACGCGATCATTCTTAAACACGATGGACTAATACCTTAAACCTTTTAAGAAAGACTTTTATGCATTAAGAAGCTTTCAAATTTTAAAAAATAACATAAATATGACCCAATTAAAATTAAATTAACCATTCAATTAGAGTATTCCCTGCCTATTTAAACATTTAAACTTAATTAATTTCAATTCTAAGTAGATTCGTAAAAGAGCTCAATAACTTCAAATAATTAAATATCCTTAAAATATAATTAAAACAATTAAACAAATAACTTAATAAATATAATAAAAAAATAATTAAAATTTAATGGATAACTATAGCAGGTATCCTAGGATAGTTAATCATCCGTATACATTTTGTAGGTTCAAATTTAATGCATCAAACCTCTTTAGAGTTTTATTATATTCTTTTCTATAAGATTGGGTACTTAAAAAAAAGAAAGAAGAGAATAATTTTTCCACACATGCTCCCACCAATTTTTTTCTTTCTTTTTTTAATCATGCCACCAACTATAGCCCCACATAACTACTAAAAAAATTAAAAATAAATAAAGATATAAAAAAGGGTTACCAATATTTTGAACAAAAATTTGGACGGCAATTATTCCCTAAAAATATACATTTGAGCGCTTGTTTTAGGGACCAGTCTTGTACATTTTTTTTTTTTGCTTTGATTAAGAATTTAAACTCTGGTTAATGTCAAAATAGTATATTTTCTTTTCTTTCTTTTATGGGGTTTTTACCCCTATGGGTAGGGCTTACTAATTGATCATTAAAATTATTTATTTAAGATTTATTGTTCAAACTTTTTGGGATGCAAGATTTTGATTTTATTTTTTTAAATCCAAATACATAGTTACGTTTTCTTTTCTTGTTACACTACAAAGAAATAAACACCATGAAACTAAGAATATTATGCAAGGAAATAAAATAATAAATATTAAAATATTCTCATTTATATAAAGGGATCCATGATGATAGAAAGTGAAGAAATTCAATAAATTTATTGGTGTCATATTTTATGAAAACTAATGTTTCCGTAGAGATAATTATAGCTCTTGAGACCTCCAAGCAAGTTGGCACATCTTTTCCACTGGTTAAGCGTCCCATAGTTTTGCCATGTTTGCACCCTCTTGCTTTGGTTGGTTTAGCCAGATCTAAACTCTTGCTTCCTTAAAACTTAAAATAATTATATTCTCTTATCGCCACTGTAGCATGTGGATATGTGCTGGATCATTTTGGACAACAACGAATACTACAAGGAGCATGACAATTTAGCACATGCATTGATTAATTAGTAGAGATAATCACAGGGCGGTTCAACCTTATCCTTTATTTTTTGTCGTTCCTTCAACTTCACCAACTTCACTGCAAATAAATGCAATTCCAAAGATTTAAAATTCTTTTTTTTTTTTTTAATGTTTTGGGTTCTTCTCGTTTAACACATGCATTGATTTTGAACGCTTTGTTCTGGTTCTTTACGTGACAAAATTGCTATATATATATCCCCCTGCCCTTAGCTTAAACTCCACACACACACACACACACACACACACACAAAACAGTACAACTAATATAACATTTGCTTTGAAAATGAGGTTGGGGGTATATTTATTAGCGGTGGCTTTATTACTGGTAACCTCATCAGCAGATGACAAGCAATGTGGAAAAGATGTTAGTGGCAGATTATGCCCAAATAATCTCTGTTGTAGCGAATATGGTTATTGTGGCTCAACACCTGATTACTGTAACGATGGCTGCCAAAGTCAGTGCAATAATATTTCGAGTGTCATTCCGGAATCAACTTATAACTATCTGTTTCCGCGTCAAAACTCCGACGAATGCACATCCAAGGGCTTCTACAGTCACCAAGCTTTTATCGAGGCAGCGTTATCCTTTCCTCGCTTTGCTCCAGTTGATGACGATCAGACACGCAGAAGGGAAATTGCTGCTTTCTTGGCCCACACTTCCGATAGAACACAGGGTTATTATTAATTACTTTGTTAATACAGGGTTATTGTTATATATCACTTTAATTAATTGTTCATTTATTTTTATATGTTTATTTGATTTATTGATTCACATGTGTTATTTGGTGATCACGTTTAAACTCAGGGGAGCATCGTTATAACGACTTTATGTGGGGATTTTGCATTCTCCAAGAAATAAATCCTCCATCAAATTACTGTACTAACCCAAACTATGGTTGTCCCGGGGAATATTACGGCCGAGGACCCCTTCAACTCCGAGGGTAATTTAAATGATGATCTCTACTAATTATAGTTAGATTTTGACGTTCAAATTAACGTATTTTATATATATCACTTTTTTCTTGGTTGAAAAATGAATTATTACTTCTAATTACAAGTAGTAGGATGTTTGGAAAACATTCAAAAGAACGAGTGACATATTATCGAATAACTTTTAACTGGCATTTTATTTTTCGTCCGTTTTCATTAATGATTTTGACATACGGTCCCAGCTCTAACATATGTATGCGTTGCACAGAAACGATAACTATCTCAAATGTGGAGATGCAATAGGAGTGGACTTACTAAACAATCCAGACCTTCTTGTTACTGATCCGGTGATTTCCTTCAAGTCAGCATTCTGGTATTGGATGACAGCGCAAAACAGCAAGCCGTCGTGCCACTCAGCCATCACCGGAGAATGGCAACCCACTCCAAGTGATGAGGCGAAAGGCTGGTATCCAGGATTTGGCCTAACCATGAACATATTAAACGGAGCCAATGATTGTGGCCCTGGACCGACTGCAAATACTGCAGGCGGAAGCATTCCCTACTATAACAAGTACACTGGCTATCTCCGGACTACAACTGGTGACCATATGTACTGCTATGACCAAGTACCTATGGGCTCTCAGAGTGAATTATTGGCAAAAACTATATAAAAACCCTTCAATATATATGAATGGAGATAGATAAATAAATGCTATCAAATAAAAACCATCAAGCTAAATGGCAGCTTGCTGCTCCCTCTACTTAAATAATAAGGTTGATGTTGCGCATGTCATTTCAATAAATTCAATAATGTAAATAAGTACTTGTCTGTGTTTTCAATCTCCGCTTTCTTTCTTTCTTTTTATTTTTTTCTACGCTTTATAATAAATTAGCTTTAGGCTGAAATCTATGGGAACAACTGAACTATTGCCATCCAAGAAAATGAGTGTATAGTAAACATTGTATCTCTTTTTCATTCACCCTAATTTGTTTTCTTCTTCTTTTTCTTCTCTCTCCCTCAAAAAATATGAGGCTTTTAAGAAGAATAAGATGCATATATATCATTTAGCCCCCATATTACATATTATCAATCAAATCCAAAATTTTATCTATTCTTAGTATTAAAATTTCGCCCTAATTGAAATAGCACTAAAATCTAGCAAATATACTAAGAACTAGACCATAATATATACACACGATGTTATTAATAATTCATAAATTAAACACCACCCAAATAATGATTAAATAAAATATAAATAACATAAATATAAATATTTGTTCTTATTTACTGTTGATACGCAATTATTACAAGCAAACAATTAAATGAAATAGGCAACAACAAAAAAGTTGAGGAAACATAAAAGCCGCCAAATTTAACACCAATTTTTTTCACACATATTCCCCGCTAATTTTTAATTCTTCTTCTCTTTTCCAACATGCTCCACCACCTTTTTTTTCCTTCTTTTTTAATCATGCCACCAACTATAGCCCCACATGTCTACTGGAAAATAAAAAGTAAAATTAAAAATGATATAAAGGATTACAGGTCTTACATGATGAAACAAAAATTTAGGCTGAAATTTAAGAAATAATAAAAATAATATTAATTAAAAAAAACTGCATTTGTTGAAACAAAGAAAATCATGGTTACTCTTTTAGGTTTTCTTTTATATATATATATATATTTGTTTGTGACCAAATTTGCTAAATTTAGGACTCAACTATCTTTTGAGTTCAAATAAATGAAGATTTGTTTTTGTGAGGAAAATCAACAGCTCAATAAAAGTTGTTAGAGTTTAGGGGTAGTGCATAAAGGATTGATTAAAGGAAGTTCTTTAACTCAGCTAATTTAGAGAATGTTATTGAGGTCATATTTAAGGTCAGATAAGGTATTTGTCAGGTGCAAAATAAATCTAAAAAAGGCTTAAAAAATTATTTTAGAGGTTGAGAAGACCTAAGCTTAATAGGATAGTAAGGAGATGGCTTGAATCAAAGTTAAGATCAAGAGGTTGTTAAGGATGACTATAACAAAAAAATGATTTAGCAAAGCTCTTCAGAGCTAAGCTTATCACTAAGTAGTGGTGTGTAAAGAAATATTTTTAGCATTGTTATCCTAGTAAAAGTTAGAGCTCATCATCAAAATCTATCATCTAAAAGTGATATTACAAGACATAGATTTCAATAAATGTGGCCACTCTCATAGGCTAAGATCTCATATATTTTTTCTCTCTTTAAACTTGTTGAGGCTTTCTTGGTAAGAATTAAGAGTGATTTTGGGAGATTTATCAATTAATTGAAGGTTGTCAAGAGAGTTGTAGGGTAAACCCCTAACATAGAAATGAAAAGGAAGAGAGTTCTAAAAGAGAAGAGAATGCGATGAATATGAAAAATTGGAATAAAGAATGAACAACTTGTTCTTTTTATCCTTAGAGAAAGTGATACTTTATATCATTATCTTAAGAGTGGTGCCAAAATATATCACGTGGAGATTGGAGATTAGTTACAATATAGTCCCCATTCAGTCCACTTTGTAATTTTGTGTTGATTTAGCCCTTTTTAGGCAATATGATGTAGAGCTTAAAGATTGGCCTCTTGTTATTGCCTATGTGATTGTATCTATAATAAGGTGCTGGGGCGGATGACAGCTTTTACAGTATCATCTACAATAAAAATAAAAAAAAGAGTTATTTATGGTCTCTAATTTAGTGCTGTGCAAGACTACACCAATCTTTTCATGCCCTCTTATCTCTTTTCTTGCCAACTATCATTTGATGTGATTCCTCCAAAAGACAACTATAGAGGTCCATGGTGTGGACAGCTAATTAATCCTATTAAAATATTCCCTTAACCTTTTCACAATCACTTACAAGCTAACGTGGTAAGTGTAAAGCTTAGTGGTGACATAGAGAGCTGAGCTATTTTGCTAATATACCGTTTAGACTGTTTAACTGTCACTTATGCGCCAACATGACAAGTCTAGTGCTTTGTTGAGATCCCTTCCTTAGGTGGACTTGGCTTAGCATGCCTCATACTTTGAATGGAGAGTCGTGATTGATCTAGGCCTCTAATGAGCCTAGTTTTCTTTATCTTTTTGTTAAAGCTAAGTAACTTTGTGAAGCACGATTTGTGAGGCTATGATATCAATCTAGATGCAGAGCTTAATTATACTTTTAATAAGCTATATGTCAACTTATTATTAGTCCACATAGGTAGTTTAAAATTATCCCCTACAATATTATTTTCTTTTTTGAGTTTTTAAAAATTATTTATTCACCCTAAAATAAATAGTTGGTTGCAATCCAATCATTGTTCAACAAAATTTTGATATAATTCTTAGGCCTATTAATAAATTAACCAAACTATCCCATAGCCCAAAGCCATTAGAAGGCCCATATCCAAGCTACTTAATTCACGAAATAGGTAAAACTAGACATATCAATTCACGGGTATTTCCTCTATAAGTAAGGAAATTCCATGGAATGAGGAAAATGAGTTTGAAGTATGATTCCTTCTCCCATTTGAATTATAATTATTGAAGCCTAACATGATTATAAGTCCAAATTCAATACTACTTCCTCATAATACATTGTATTATGCATGTAGATCACACACACATAAATCCTATTTCAAATTTGTTCCACCATTATATAAGCATAATGTTTCTTACTGTTAATTGAATCCAATTCAACTAGAGCACTCCTCAGACCTTTAAGCATGCTCTAAGAGCATCCTTATGCATCTAATTAGCCTCTTACTTGCCTTAGAAATACTTCTTACACACACAACACCTATTTTTTTTTTCAAATACTGACTTAGATGTTAGAGTATTTTCTTTTAAGGAGAACGGTCTTGTTCTTCGAGGAAAAGTTTAAAAACAAAAAAGAAGATGAAAGTAGTGTTGGGTGTTGTCCATTCTAGGGGGTTTGCATGTGGGTCTTGTGTTTAACAACAATATATACATATCTCATACATATAATGAAGCAGCAGAAGCTTAAAACGTTGCAGTAAACACAATCATAATATATTAATGGAATTAACAGAAACGAAATTGAGACATAACCCTTGAAGCCTTTGGATGGAGATTGTTGAAGTCCACCGAAATGTTGTCTTTGATCAATTCTAGTAATCAACAATGGTGGGTTTGATTATCTAAAATGACAGCCTTTGATCCAGCAGAAGTTTAACAACTTAAACTTATGTTCTTGATTTTTTCTTTTGATTAACAATTAATTAATTAGTTAAAACCTATTTTGCTAAATTAGTTTTATGCCTTATAAAAGAAAATAATGAATACAACTCTTGAATATATTAATTAGAAGACAATTTCTCTTTTATCTTTTTGTAATGACTGGCCAAAGTTTTTGCAAAATAAAACTTAACAAACTTCTGAAATTAATTTACATTTGTCTTATTTATACAAATGAATTTAATTTAATTTCATAACACTTAATTTCACTTAATTTCAATTTAAATTTAACCTAACCTAATCATAGTTAACTCTTAACTTTAGTTAGGTTAAATGAATATTTAAATATTCTAACTATAGTTAACACTTAACTCTAGCTAGGTTAAAGAACATTTAAATATTTTAACCATAGTTAACTAACTTAACTAGGGTTAGGTTAACTTTTACTTAACCATTAAGTATAGTTAATCTAACTTAACTAAATGGTTAACTCTTAACCTTAGTTAATATTAAATTATTTATTCAACAATTAAATAAATAAATATTTATTTGTATTATTTAACAATTAAATAATCATTAAGTAAAATTATATTTATGTCCTTACTCGATTACCAAGTTAACCTAAAGTGGGTCCCACCATCTGACCATATACTTTAATTAACGTAACCTTAGTAAATTGCTGAATTTTACTGTATTGAACTATTCAATATGGTACGCTACCCAAGTGCTCAAATAGTACATTTCATATTGGGACTCACTAGGTCTACATCTGATTCATCAAATGAAACTTTTTCATAAGTCCGTGATCGATGCCCCACGCACACGTTACGGATAGTACAAATTAGCGTGTTAAACCATACATGTTGAGGTTACTACATATTCGTATAATCCTTCCGTCATTATATCTTAGATGAACGAGATATAGATCATTACCGTCAAATTCTGATAATTTCATCCATTACTTTATCTCCAGATTCGTATCTTAATTAACATTATACGCAAACATTTTTGCTATAATGTTTAAACCTATAGGAAACTCTTTTCCCAGGTTGATTGCTTACGGCCATAAGACTTTATAAAATATAATCTCGAAGTGTCGGATATACAACCCATCTATGTAAGCTGACGGATTTTATATCTACGCACACCGAACTCCATGAGCATCGGACCATACCCAGCGACATGTAGCAGTCAGACCATGAAAGGTCTCTGACATACGTGGAACCAAAGTATGGTGGATCTCCCACAAGCCCACCGTGGCACTCAGGTCGAAAGACCACAAATACTACTCAACTTGAGAGGACCTTTCTTTGACGGTTTCATAGGATGTCTATTGGGGTCCTTATGAGTCTGTTCAGTATCCAGTCCTAATTGAATACCCGTATGCCTATATGAGCTTCAGCTAAGCTCATGGTTAACTAAGAATAATCATCTGTACAATACAGATATAGACATACACTAATCTTTATTGTGTTTCACCGATAGACCCTCATTGGTAAACGTAGATCAGGAACTCTTTATTTGATAAGATACTTACATAATGACATTTCTTAGTATCTATTGCAACTCTTTGCAACTATGTCATTACTAGTAGATTCTCAGGTCTTTGTCACATTATAGATTAGGTTCTAACTTTTTAGATCTCGCTGGCTATTATAACCTGTTAACTCTTAACATTTATAACTATCAGCTTTGCTAACTCTTAGCCCTGGTCTAAACTTCTTTAAATCAGATATGAACTTATTCAGATCATATCATGTCTATAATGTTACAAGCTTAATTACCATTTATGAAGGTTATTAGCGATTTAATAAAATATGCATTGTATAAATATTACAAAATTAAATATTCATATAAACAGGGATGGCGCGTAAGTACATACCCTAACAAGTAGTGTTATAGAGAATTTTCAATAAAGCTCAAGGGTAGCAAGGTAATTTCATGAGATTTCGTAACCCGAAAACTTCAATAATATATGCACTTATTCTCATAATCTAAACACAAAGAATTCAAAATTAAACTTGTTAATAATTCTATATTAATTAAGATGATTTTAAAATTAAAAGGTAAATTATTACTTAATAAGTTGATTAATATTATATGTTAGTCAACTTAATATAATATGTATGTTTGTTATTTTTTAATAATAATAATTGTATTTTTGTGTATTTTTACACACAAAAAAATAATGTCTTCAAAGAATATAGAATTCTAGAGAAATTATTCTTTTGCGCATTGGTTACGTGCTATTCAAAGTTGTGGGCTCTGAATTCCGTAAGGTCTAAACTGATGATAAATAAGGCTAAGTTATTTAGACGGACCTGTTTGGAATATTTTTTAGATATGCAGGATATTATGTTTTCATGTGTTTTGGTGCATGAAATATTAATACATGAGGTGCAGACCTCTAATTTGTTTGAGGAGATATAGTTTTACTTCAGCAAGAAGCGCATCCGATTCAATAAGAATGAGTTTGTATTGATTACCAGACTAAAGATGGGAGATTACCTATCTGTCCAGTAGCTAAATAAAAAAATTAGGTAATTGGTTATAGGAGAAATACTTTTCTAGCCGAAGAAAGCTAACGTACACATTTGTTTTAGTAAAACGATCTGGACTTATCAAAAATACACAATGAAGAAGCAATCAAATTGAGTTTATTTTATTTTGTTCATCATGTTCTGATCTTGCGCAATGAACGTCTTGGGATTCAAAATTTTATTTTAAGTTTAGTGGATGAACTCGATAAGTTTAAGTATCCATGGTGCAACATTGCATTGAACGTACTTCATAGCTCACTCAAAAAGGTCGCATTCTAGAAGTTAGAGAAATTTAAAAAAAAACCTATGAAGAACAGGATGAAGAGTTATAACTTTGATAAATTTTTGCACGCATTTTTATACGTAATATTTTTCTTGTGTTCAATATTTTGATCTTAATTATTTATTTTTTTATAGTGAACTTATATTTTAAAATTATTTTAAGTATGGACTTATGAGGACATTATGGCCTACGATCAGTTTTTTAGTTTGCACTCCGATAACTGTTTCCTTTCTATTTTAAAAGGGAGGAGCAAAGGGATTCCATTGTTCGACGACTTGAAGGCAACAATATTGACTAAGAATTTGGTATGTTTTTAATACATTCATATTTAATTATATTAATCTTCTTCCATAATATGTATATCCTAATTTAAATTTTTTAGGTTCTTTTAGTACATCGTAAATTAGTACTAAAAGATAATGAGAATAAGAAGGAGTTCATGCAACTGGTTAGACATTTGGGCATTCCAACTGAGAGCTATACTGTGGACTTACCAATATGCATAGTTTTGTACAGAGCAATAACTAGAGGAGCTCTTTCTATTTCACTGACCTTGTTAATGATGATATAGATGTAGAGGAGGGTGGGCATGAAAGAGCAGACTAATAGCCACAGACATTATACCCAGGTATGCACCTTGCAAAAATATATTATCAACTACAATAACTAGTCGGATGGATGACTATAATCTTCTAGTGCATGATCTAAGTGCCGTAAAAAAATATTTAAAGTGATTGCAATCGTTAATTTCTAAATGCATAACTGTATTCAGGTTCAACAATTCTAGCACATAGCACTTAAGCCAACTTCATTATTTCCTGGGCATTGAAGTTATTGCCACTGATGCTAGTTTGCATTTGTGTCAATCCAGGTACATTCATGATCTTCTTTCTAAAGCCAACATGTCTTTCTGCAAAGGCAGTGACACACCAATGGTTATTGGTCAGAAAATGTTCCACTCAACTGCTGACTCCTTTGATAATGTTTCCTTTTATCAAAGAATTATTGGCACTCTTCAGACTATCAAGTATTGGCAAGCTTGTAAACGTGTGCTTCAATACCTACAGTCTACTGCTGACTTTGGTCTCACATTTGTTTCATCAAGTTCTCTACACCTTTCTGGATTTCAGATGTTGATTGGGGTGCTGATCCCCTTGACAGGAAGTCCATTAGTAGTTACTGCATTTATCTTGGAGACTGCCTTATTTTCTAGTCTTCGAAAAAGCAGAATGTTGTTGCAAGGTCGTCAATAAAGGCAGAATACAAAGCACTTGCTCTTGCCTATTCTACGTTGCTTTGGATTACTTCACTTTTCTCTGAATTATCCATTACTTTACCTCAGGTTTCTATTATCTAGTGTGATAATCAAAGTGCTAAGGCACTTGCTCTCAATCCTGTGTTTCATTCTCGAACATAACATATCGAAATTGATGTTCATTTCCTCCGGGATAAAGTTCTTGCCAAAACTCTCAAAATTTGTTATGTTCCCAATGAAAACCAGGTGGCTGACATCCTTACCAAACCTTTATGTTTTCCTGCATTTTCTTATTTTTGTAGCACGCTCATGGTCTCCCCTAAACCCCGAGCTTGAGAAGGGATATTGGAGGCATATATGCTGCAGTAGAGTGATCTGTTTATGAGAAACGAATCTGCTGAGTTGCTGTTGAGTAGGTGTTATGTACAAGTGACGGTGACGTGGCATGATGAGTCAGCACAGGAAGCTAGAAGATATTTTCCTTTCCCACCCAAATCAATTTTACTTTCTTTCATCTCTCTGTAATATAAATAGCCTTATTTGTTTCTTGTCTAGCATGACAAAGATATTATAAAAAAAGATTGAAAAGTTAAATATAACATTTTTTCTTCCTTTGATAATTTTCTAGGTAGCCAAACACACTCAGTTCAAACCTTTATACTTACTAAATTCAAATAATTAATTGTCCTTCAAATATAACTTAAAACAATTAAACAAATAACTTAATAAATATAAGAAAAAATAATTAAATATTAGTGGATAACTATTGCAGGTATCCTAGGATAGTCAATAATCCGGATACTTTTTGCAGATTTAAATTTAATGTACCAAACCTCTTTGGAGTCTTATTAAATTCTTTTCCAATAGGATTAGGTTCTTAAAAAAATAGAAAGAAAAGAATAATTTTTCCACACATGCTACCACCATTTTTTTCTTTCTTTTTTTAATCATGCCGCCAGCTATAGCCCCACATAACTACTAAAAAAATTAAAAATTAAAAATAAAAAAAGATATAAAAAAAAAGGTTACCAATGATACACGAGGGAACAAAAATCTGGACAGGAAATTATTCCCCAAAAGTATACATTTTAGTCTTGTTCTAGTGATAAGTTTATTTATTTATTTATTTTTCATTTAAATTAAGGATTCAAACTCTGATTAATGTCAAAATAGTTTATTTTATTTTCTCTCTTTTACAGCGCTTTTATCCCTATGTGTAGGGCTTACTTCCCTAGTGTGTGTGTGTGGGGTTATCCTTTCTCTGGGGCTTTCTTACTCGTATATAAGATAATTGTCCTATTGCATTTGGACGTTTATTTGTGTGTAATGTAATTTTATCTCAGTTATTGTAGAAATTCACAGTTGTACTCATATATATGATAATTGTCATTTCACATTTGTGAAAATTTTAGTTGAATGTCAAGATATAATTAATTAGCAGAGATAATCACAATTGAAGAATAATTGGAGCCTTAGGCAAAACAATTTAGGTATGTTTTTAGATAAAAATATTAATTAATCATTAAAATTATTTACTTAAGATTTATTCTTCAAACATTTTGGGGTGCAAGATTTTGATTTTATTTTTTAAATCCAAATGCATAGTTACTTTTTCTTTTCTTGTTACACTACAAATAATAAACACCGTGAAAATAAGAATATTATGCAAGGAAATAAAATAATAAATATTAAAATATTATCATTTATATAAAGGGATTCATGATGATAGAAAGTGAAGAAATTAAATAAATTTATTGGTGGCACATTTTATGAAACTCATGCTTCCATAGAGAGAATTATAGCTATTGAGACCTCCAAGCAAGCTGGCGCATCTTTTCCACTGGTTAAGCGTCCCATAGTTTTGCCATGTTTACACCCTCTTGCTTTGGTTGGTTTAGCCAGATCTAAACTCTTGCTTCCTTAAAATAATTACATTCTCTTATAGCTACTGTAGCATGTGGATATGCGCTGGATCATTTTGGACAACAACGAATACTGCAAGGACCATGTCAATTTAGCACATGCATTGATTAATTAGTAGAGATAATCTCAGGGCGGTTGAACCTTATCCTTTTATTTTTTTCGTTCCTTTTGTTAATTACTCAAATGTAAAGAGGAAGAAGAAAGAAATGCAAATAAGAAGAACAAAAAAGAAAAAGAAGAATTAGTTCTATCTTACAAAAGTGAGAGAAAATGATAAGATACAATACATGTGGAAAATGAGAAATAAGGAAAATATAAGCAAACTAGTAAACGATTAAAATACCCTTATAATAAATATTCTAATACCCCCCCCCCTAAAACTAACGATGCAGCAGCAAGAAGCATCGAGAGTTTGCTAACTAGAAAACGAAAACGTGAAATAGAATGCGACTTAGTAAAAAAGTCAGCAAGCTGCAAGGATGAAGAAACAAAAGGCAACGTAATGGTGCCATTCTTGAGGTGATGACGAGTAAAATGACAATTAATTTCGATGTGCTTAGTCCGTTCATGAAAGACTGAGTTGTGAGCAATCTGAATAGCACTTTTGTTATCACAATACATAGGAGTGGGAGAAGAAAGGGAAACGCCCATATCGGCAAGTAACCAACGTAACCAAACAATCTCTTTGGTAGTAGATGCCATAGCACGGTACTCTGCTTCAGTAGAAGATTGAGAGACAACAGTTTGTTTCTTGCTTTTCCACGAAATAAGAGAATCCCCCAAAAATATACAAAAATCAGTAACAGACTTGCGACTTGTGGAATCACGACCATGATCAGCATCAGAATATGCACACAATTCCAATGAAGAAGTGGATTGAAGTAAAAGACTATGAAAAATGGTACCCCGCGGATACCGCAAAATACGAAGAACAGCTGCCCAATGAATGATAGTAGGAGAAACAACAAACTGACTAACAATATGAACAGCATATGCAATAACTGGACGAGTGATAGTGAGGTAGACCAAACTGCCAACAATAGTGCGATATAAGGTAGGGTCTGACAAAGGATTACCATCTGAGGAGAATACTGAACATTGAGCTCACAAGGAGTATCAACAGTTCTAGTATCAGTGAGACAAGCACGCTCAAGAATATTAGTAGTGTACTTAGATTGAGAGAGAAGATAGCCTTTTGGAGAGAAGGCAACTTCAATACCCAGAAAGTACCGTAAAGGGCCTAAATCCTTCATTTCAAACTGATGAGTTAATTCTGACTTTAATACTGCAATACCATCAACATCATCACCAGTAATAATCATATCATCAACATATAGAGAAAGAAAAATACGACTAGTAGTGGTGCACTTGACAAAAAGAGCGGAGTCATGATTACTGGAGGAAAACCCAAGAGAAGTGATAACAGTAGAAAACTTCTCAAACCAAGCTCGAGGTGCCTGTTTGAGACCATATAAAGCTTTCTTAAGCTTACAAACTTCACCATGCTTATGAGAAACACTAGGCGGGGGAACCATGTAAACTTCTTCATGTAAATCACCATTCAAGAAAGCATTCTTAACATCCATCTGAGATATATTCCACTGGCGAACAGATGCAATTGCAATAAGAGTACGAACAGTAGTCATTTTTGCAACATGAGCAAAAGTCTCCTCATAATCCATACCATACTGCTGAAAGAACCCTTTTGCTACCAATCTAGCTTTGTAGCGTTCAACAGACCCATCAGACTTGGTCTTGATTTTATATACCTAACAAGAACCAATTGTACTTTTACCAGAAGGTAAAGGTACCAAATCCCAAGTACCAGTTTTTTACAAAGCAGAAAGTTCGTCAGTCATAGCATGTTGCCAAAGAGGGTCAAGAATTGCCTCTTTATAGGATAAAGGCTCAGAAAGATAATGAATAGATGCTAAAAAGGAAGAAAATGAACTGGAATAACAAGAGTAAACAAAATCTGAAAGGTGAGTAGACTTACGAGTACGGTGAGGATAACGAGAAGTAGAATCCACAATCTCAAGAGGAGCTTGGGCAACTGCAGGAGGAGTGGGATTATCAAGAGCTCTAGACTGCAACGCACTAGTATCTCCAAAACTAACAGTGCGAACCCTGCGAGAATAATAAAGAGGAAAAGGGACTATAGGAACTATAAATGAGTTAGAGTCTGTAGTGGAAGGGACATGTGGAGAGAAACTATCTGTATGGTTAGAGAAAGGATCAATATGAATGAGATCAGATTTGGTCAAATTGTGAGTAGTAGCAGTAATAGAAAAGAAAGGTATGTGCTCAAGAAACACAACATGACGAGAACAATATAGTTTTTGTGACACTGGGTCAAAACAACGATATCCTTTTTGCCCTTCACCATAACCAAGAAACACACAAATGGTAAAGCGGGATGACAATTTAGTACGCTCTACATGAAGAAGAAGGACAAAACAAGTAGAACCAAAGACTCTCAAGGAAGAATAATCAGAAGCATACCCATATAATTTTTCAAAAGGTGACAAACCTAAAGTATGAGATAAAGGGATCTTATTGATGAGGTTGACTGTAGTAAGAACTGCTTCTCCCCAAAACTCACTAGGAACTGAAGATGACAACAAAAGAGAGCGAGCAGTTTCAACAATGTGCCTATGTTTTCTTTCAGCAACACCATTTTCTTCAGGAGTATCTGTACAAGAAGTTTGACGAATAGTTCCATCTAAAGCAAGTAGATCACAGAATTTATTGGAAGTATATTCACCATCCAAATCACATCTAAAACACTTAATAACTGCAGAATGTTGAGTTTTTACAAGAGCTCGAAAGTTACTATAAATGCCAAAGAAGTCAGAACAACGTTTCATAAGATAAATCCAACAAAAACGAGTGTAATCATCAATAAAAGAAACATAATATCGAGACTCCCCTTTTGTAGCAATGGGAGAAGGTCCCCACACATTAGAGTGGACTAAATCAAATGGTGCAATAGAACAAGAAGTACTTCGATGAAAAGGTAAAACAGAAAATTTTGCAAGTTTACAACCACTACAATCAGAATTATCATGAGTTTGCAAATTTCCTAAGGCACCCATAGAAGCTAAGAATCTTAAACGGGAAGATGATACATGATCGAGACAAGAATGCCATAAATAAAAACTAAAGGATGAATGAGACAAACGAAATGAAGACAAGTCAACACTAAGAGCTGCAAATACTGGTAATCTCAGCTCGTCCAAAACATATAATCCTCCTCGCCTACGACCTGTCCCAATCAACTTCTGAGACTGCGGATTCTGCACATAACAAGAGGTAGAAGAAAATGACACTGAATAACCAGAATCACACAATTGACTAACAGAAACAAGGTTCAATGTAAGCTTAGGAATGTGATAAACATTAGAGAGTGACAAATGAGATGTGTCAACAGAACCAACTCCTTTTAATGGCAGAGGAGTACCATCAGCAGTCATGACAGACACAGAGGATGTAGGACATAAAGAAATAAAGGATTTCGAATCAGGAGACATATGATGTGAAGCTCCAGAATCTAAAACTCATGTGGATGACAACATACCTAAAGAGCTAGAGGGTAATTGACTTTTCGAAGAAAATGTGGACATAGCATGTGGCTGTGTAGCAAGAAACTTCTGAAACTGTTCAGAAATGGCTGCAAATACGGGATTTAAGGATGAGGTTCCGGATCCAAAAGAATCAGATGGTGGTACAACTACTGCAGTGTCAACCTGTAGAGGACGATATGATCATGGTTGAAATTGACTTCCAAACTATGGAGGCCTGAATTGATGCCTTTGCTAGTGTAGTTGTGGTACTTTATTTAATAGCTTAGGGCATTGAGCCTTCCAATGTCCTTTTTGCTTGCAAAAACTGCATTCATCAATCCCAACCCTTGAGTGAGGTTTGTTTTCATAGTGAGCAGGAGGTTTAGAAGGAACTACAAAAACTGATGCATTAGGTACCGGGAGAATTCCTTTTCCTGTCTGAGTCTTAAGGCGTATCTCGTCAGCCAAGAGTTCACTAACTACCGAATCGACAGATGAAAGTGGGCTACGATGCAAAATGGAGCCACGAAGACCCTCAAAATCATCACAAAGGCATGAGTATTCAATATCTTGCCAAATGTTGGCAAACCTCTTTTACTGTTTCATACTTTGCCAATTGAGTACCTATTGAGTGTTCAACAGAATTGTTTATCCAAGTGATAATTTTTGAATTATCAACTTCCCAATTATCTAATAGTTTTTCATACTCTGCCTTATCACTTGTACTTGTAAGTTTACTCACAGTTCCATAAACATAACCCCACATTTTTTTGCCTTTCAAAAAGTTCTTCATCACATAACTCCAATACGAATAATTTTTTCCATCTAATCTTACACTAATGGATTGTAGCGAGTCATCTCTATTACTATCCATTGCAAAGACAAACAGTACCTAAATTTTTAGAATTATAAATATGCCCGAGTTTTCCAAAAATTACAAAAACACCCCAAAAAGCTAAAATTTTGACAAAATGATCCCTGCAAATCTTTCAATCCCCTCAATATAGAGTACCCAAAACCAAAATATTTTTCTTTTACAACCAATTTCTCACTAGAACAATAACAATCCAAAATACAACCACAAATTCGAAATAATCATAATATGCCAAAATTAGGATCAATCTCTATGCAAACATGCTTGATCTTTGTGAAATTTGAAAGGACCTGGTTACCCAATGTTAGAATAATAAATTCTTACTTGATTGAAGCCACAAAATAAAGTGAAGAAGTTGAATCAAATGAGAATCTTGAACCCTCAAAATTTGCCCTTATTCTTGAAGAGATAAAAAGACTACCTTCCATAACCTTGCTCTGATACCATGTTAATTACTCAAATGTAAAGAGGAAGAAGAAAGAAATGCAAATAAGAAGAACAAAAAAGAAGAAGAAAAATAGGTTCTATCTTGCAAAAGTGAGAGGAAATGATAAGATACAATACATGTGAAAAATGAAAAATAAAAAAATATAAGTAAATTAGTAAACGACTAAAATACCCTTATAATAAATATTCTAATTCCTTCAACTTCACCAACTTCACCTCAAATAAATACAATGCAAAAGATTTAAAATTCTTTTTTTTTTTTTAATGCTTTGGGTTCTTATCGTTTAACACATGCATTGATTTTGAACGCTTTCTTCTGGTTCTTTACGTGACAAAATTCCTATATATATAACCCCACCCTTAGCTTAAACTCCTCACGCACACACAAAAAAACAAAAACAAAACAAAACAGTACAACTAATATAACATTTGCTTTGAAAATGAGGGTGGGGGTATATTTATTAGCGGTGGCTTTATTACTGGGAACCTCATCAGCAGATGACAAGCAATGTGGAAAAGATGTTGGTGGCAGATTATGCCCAAATAATCTCTGTTGTAGCGAATATGGTTATTGTGGCTCAACACCTGATTACTGTAACGTTGGCTGCCAAAGTCAGTGCAATAATATTTCGAGTGTCATTCCGGAATCAACTTATAATAACTATCTGTTTCCGCGTCAAAACTCCGACGAGTGCACATCCAAGGGCTTCTACAGTTACCAAGCTTTTATCGAGGCAGCGTTATCCTTTCTTCGCTTTGCTCCAGTTGGTGACGATCAAACACGCAGAAGGGAAATTGCTGCTTTCTTGGCCCGCACTTCTGATAGAACACAGGGTTATTATTAATTACTTTGTTAACACAGGGTTATTGTTATATATCACTTTAATTAATTGTTCATTTACTTTTATTTGTTTATTTGATTTATTGATTCACATGTGTTATTTGGTCATCATGTTTAAACACAGGGTAGCATCGTTATAACGACTTTATGTGGGGATTTTGCATTCTCCAAGAAACAAATCCTCCATCAACTTACTGTACTAACCTAAACTATGGTTGTCCCGGGGAATATTACGGCCGAGGTCCCCTTCAACTCCGAGGGTAATTTTCATGGTGATCTCTACTAATTATAATTAGATTTTGATGATAAAATTAACGTATTTTATATATATCACTTTTTTCTTGGTTGAAAAATGAATTATTATCTCCGATTACAAGTAGTAGGATGTTTGAAAAACATTCAAAAGAAAGAGTTGTTAGTAGCGTGTGCCAGCTACATAATTATTGATATACAGTGTCATCAATTAAGCAATTTAGGCAATGGTGGATAGTCAATTCCTACCTGTCCACCTTGCTAAACTCTCCCATTTATAGGGAGAGTTTAGCAATTCATTCTATAATGCAAACTAGAGAGAGTTTCAAAAGTTTTGAAAGAGTTTTTTAAGTGATTTGAGAGAATTGGGTATATTCAAATTTTTTATTATAAGGCTAAAATACTACAATACTTGTATTCTCTATTTTTAATAGTAAAAGATTCTTCTGTCTTCGCCCGTGGATGTAAGCTAAAAGCCGAACCATGTAAACTTGTGTTTTGTCTTATTTTTATCTTCATTATTTTTCTCAATTTCGCTTTAGCTACGACCCTACATCACCCCTCAATTTCTTAACAAGTGGTATTAAAGCTTCTGGTTAAAGGAGATTACTATTCATGTGTACGGTTATTATTCACATATATAGTTACTGTTCACATATATGGGTACTGTTCATACGTATAGTTACTATTCATATAAAACGGTGGGAGTCGATCCTAGCAGAAAGTAGTCCGTGGTGAAAAGCAATGGCGACAAAATACGAAGTTAAGAAGTTCAATAGAGGTAATTTTACATTGTGAAAAATAAAAATAAATGCAATTTTAAAGAAAAGCAAGTGCTTAGAAGCAATTGATGAAAGGCTCGCTAGCATCACTGATGATATCAAGTGGAATGAGATTGACAGTAATGCAGTTGCTGATCTGCATCTAGCACTTGCTAATAATGTGCTATCCAGTGTAGCGAAAAAGATGACAGTAAAAGAGATCTGGGATACTCTTATAAAATTGTATGAGGCTAAATTTTTGCACAATAAGATCTTCTTAAAAATGAGATTGTATACTCTTCAAATAGTAGAATCCACTTCAGTGACAGAGCACATCAACACATTAAATACTTTATTTTTCCCACTAACTTCCTGGGGGAACAAAATAGAGGCAGGTGAACGTGCGGAGATTCTGCTTCAAAGCCTACCAGATTCGTATGATCAGCTTATCATCAACTTGACGAATAATATCCTAACAGATTTCTTAATCTTTGATGATGTTACAGCTGCTGTACTGGGAGAAAAACAAAGACGAAAAAATAAATAAGACAAACAAGAATGTTCACAGCAAGCAGAAGCTTTGACAATGATGAGAGGTAGATCAACAGAACGTGGCCCCAATGGGAATTAAAATTATGGTAGACCAAAATTCAGAAGTAAGAATAACGTCAAGTGCTACCATTATGGCACGAAAGGCCATCTAAAGAAGGATTGATGGGGATTGAAGAAAAGTACAGAGGATAAACCTCAAGGAAATATTACAAGCACCTCAGATGATGGTGAAATTTTATATAGCGAGGCAGCAATAGTTGTTGAAAGCAGAAAACGGTTCTCTGATATATGGCTCATTAATTCTAGAGCTACATGGTACATGACCTCTAAAAGAGAATGGTTCCATCAATATGAACCTACCTCTGAAGGATCTGTATATATGGGGAACGATCATGCTTTGAAAATCGCTGGAATAAGATCCATTAAGATGAAGATGTACGATGGTATTGTTCGTATTATCTAAGAGGTGCGACATGTGAAAGGCCTCAAGAAGAATCTTTTATCATTGGGACAATTAGATAACACTTAGTGTAAGACCTAAATTGAAAATGGGACAATGAAAATTCTCAAAGGCACGCTTGTAATAATGAAGGTAAAAAAGGTTACTGCAAAATTGTACATGCTTAATGGAGAAACAATGCAAGAAGGAGATGCATCTATTGCATCAACTAGTTCAGCAGAAAAGTCAATGATAATGTGGCATCGCAAATTGGGCCATATGTTAGAACGAGGTTTAAAGATTCTCTCTGATCAAAATTTACTTCCTGAGCTCAAATCGGTTCATTTACCTTTCTGTGAACACTATGTCACAAGTAAACAGCACAGATTAAAGTTTAACACATCCAGTTCACGAAGTAAAAAAATTCTAGAATTGATCCACTTTAATGTTTGGCAAGCACCAGTGATGTCCTTAGGGGAAATGAGATATTTTGTATCATTTATAGATTATTACTCCAAGAGATGTTGGGTGGATCCATTCAAGAAGAAGTCATATGTGTTTGAAAACTTTCAGAATATTCTGAGCGTGTATAGAACTTGAAATAAAAAAAAAGATCAAGTATTTAAGGACTAATAATGGAGGAAAATATACTGGTGAGGATTTTATTGCATTCTGTCAACAAGAAAGCATTAAGCGGCAATTCAGCACAGCTTTACACGCCTCAGCAGGTAGCAGAGCGGATGAACAGAACCTTATTGGAGAAAACAAGAGCTATGCTGAGAACTGCAGGTTTAGCTAAGGCTTTTTGGGCATAAGTAGTCAAAATCACCTGTTTTGTGGTAAATCGATCACCATCAACAGCAATCGAGTTAAAGACACCGATTGAGATGTGGACTGGGAAACCAGTTGATTATTTTCGCCTTCATACATTTAGAAGTCCTGTGTACGTGATGTACAATCCTCAAGAAACAACAAAGCTGGATCCAAAATCCAGAAAATGCATTTTCTTGGGATATGCTGATAGAGTCAAAGGGTATCATCTGTGGGATCCCACTACCCACAAGGTCGTCATCAGTAGAGATGTGATATTTGCAGAAGATAAACTGCAAAAGAATGATAAAGATGATAACATAGTAAAGAAAAATTCAGAGACTACAACGGTACAAATGGAAAATAATCAAGTACAAGAATATTCAGATTCTTCTGAAGTAGCACCAGAGCACGAAGAACAAAAATCAACAGAGTCTGAGGCAACAGATGATCGTCGATCAACTCGTGAGAGACGACCACCAGCGTGGCACTCAGAGTATGTCATAGAGGCTCATGTTGCATATTGCCTTCTAATAGAGGATGGAGAGCCAACAACTTTCTAGGAGGCTTCTAAAAGTCAAGATATTTCTCTATGGATGACAGGAATGCAAGAAGAAATTGAAGCCTTGCATAAGAACAAAATATAGGAGCTAGTTGCACTACCACGTGGAAGAAAATGGTTTTAAAATTTATGGATAAGTGTAGTACTTCTCAGTGTTATTCTGTAGGTTCTGCTCTATCTACCCCATGCCACATATCTGGGCCATCTCAAGGTGCCGCTTTTACAGGACTTATTGTTACTCCTGCATAAGATAGTGTGAATTATTCCCCTAATAAGCTTGAATCTTTACTCCTTCTACTCTTTTCTAATTCTGGTAAACCCTTTATTTCTGCCTCTTCTTAATTTTTCAGGTAAATCTTCTTTGTATTTTAACTCTGCATGTTGTAATCACATGACTTCTGATTCTACAATTTTCTCCTCTAAAACTCTTATTTTCTATTTACCATCTATTCAAACTGCTAATGGTTCTCTTATGAAAGTTAACTATGTTGGTCAAGTGTCTTGTCATAATCTATCTGTATCTGACACTTTTTTTTATTCTTAACCTTACATTAAATCTTTTGTCTGTTAGTCAATTATGCGAACATGGTCTTAATGTCTTGTTTACGGCTTCTGGTTGTTGTGTGCAGGATTCTAAGACAGGTCAAAAGCTTGGGACAGGCCGTAAAATTGAACGTCTGTATAAACTTATTTCTTTATATCTATCCTTTCTATATCCTTCGTCTACAGCATTTACGTCTTCAGTGCCTTTAATACATCTTTTGGCACTCTTGTTTGAGTCATGCGTCAGTCAATCGCATCCGATCTCTAGTATCCAGTGGTCATTTAGGTATTGTTTCTGATAATAAAGATGATTGTCTTGCATGTCCTTTAGCTAAACAACCAGCCTTACCTTTTGATAATAGTACTACTATCTTTCATGCTCCATTTGATCTTGTACATTCTGATATATGGGGTCCTTCTCCAAATCCCACAATAGGAGGATCCAAATATCTTGTGAACTTCGTTGATGACTAGTCTCGATATACTTGGTTGTTTCTTATAAAACAACGATTCGAATTTACTAATATTTATTAAGATTTTGCTCAGATAATTAAAACTCAGTTCTCATATCCTATTAAAGTTTTCCGCACTGATAATGTTATGGAGTATAAAGATTCTGATTTTCTAAATCTTTTACAGAAAAATGATACTATATGTCAAAGGTCTTGTCCTGATATATCTCAGCAAAATGGAAGAGCTGAACATAAATACAGACACATTTTAGATACTACTCGTGCTCTTCTTATCTCTTCCTCTTGTCTTGAACGTTTTTAGGGAAAAGCTGCTTTAACCGCTGTCTTTACCATTAATCGTATTCCTTCTCCTGTTATAGAGAATAAGTCACCTTATGAGTGTCTTTATGAACTCTACCTAATTACAAACTCCTCAAAGTATTTAGTTGTGTTTATTTTGTCCTACTTTAAAAACATAAGCATACTAAACTCGAGCCACGTACTCGATTATGTTGCTTCTTGAGATATGGGATAGAATATAAAGGTTATAAGTGTTAGGATCCTATATCTAACTGTCTTCGTGTTTCTCGTCATGTAGTCTTTCTCAAGCATATGATGTTTTCCTCTATATCTAACTTTAAAGCTGTGTCTCTTCCTATGTCACAATTGTTTATAAATAATTTTGTTGATCTTTTTCTCGATACTTTACCTACAGATATTTCTTCTGAGTTTCGATACGATGTTTTCCTCTATATCTAACTTTAAAGCTGTGTCTCCTCCCATGTCATAATTGTTTACAGATAATTCTATTGATCTTTTTCTCAATACTTTACCAACAGATATTTCTTCTGAGTTTCCTCTATATCTAACTTTAAAGCTGTGTCTCCTCCTATGTCACAATTGTTTACAGATAATTCTGTTGATCTTTTTCTCGATATTTTACCTACAGATATTTCTTCTGAGTTTTATACAGATAATTCTGCTGAAATGATGCTTGCTTCTGAGCCTCCTACCTTGTCTGAAAGATTTGCTCTCAATATTCCTGAGGCCTCCTCTACTCCATCTCTTCGTCGTTCATCTCGGGTAAAAGAACTTCCTATCAAACTTCGTGATTATCACTGTTTCTCTACTACCCTTTCTTTATATGAGCCTCAATCATATTCCGATACTAGTTTTAATCCTGTTTGGCAGCAAGCAATAACAGAAGAATTGCAGGCCCTTGAGAAGTCATATACTTGAAATTTTGTTACTCTTCTATCTAATAAAACTGTCATTTGATGTAAATAGGTGTATAAGGTCAAGATCAAATCTAATGGATCTATTGAGCATTATAAAGTCCGCCTTGTTGCCAAAGGCTTTACCCAAGAATATGGAATAGATTATAAATAAACTTTTACCCCAATTGCTAGACTTACTTCTGTTCGAAGTTTATTGGCTGTTGTCGTAGTTCGTGGTTGGATATTATTTCAGATGGATGTCAAAAATATTTTCCTCAATGGTGATCTCACTGAAGAAGTGTATATGAAGTCTCCTCCCGGTTATCCACATCCTCCAGGCAAAGTCTGTAAACTTCGTCATGCTCTGTATGGCCTTAAATAATCTCCTCGTGCATGGTTTGCAAAGTTTAGTAGGACTATTCTTCAGCATGGTTTTCAGTCTAGTCCCTATGACTCAACTCTTTTTGTCCGCAAGACAGCACAAGGTTGTGTTCTCCTTTTTATCTATATTGATGATATGATTATCACGGGTGATGATCTTCTTGGTATTTTTACTCTCAAGAACTTTCTTCTTGGTTGCTACTGCTTACTGACATGAAATGAGTATGAATATGAGGTAGGTTTTGATTGGGAGGCTGTGCAACTTCTTCATAAATGGGAGCTCTAGGATCCACTTATATTCATAGAGGACAGTACGATCTTTATTGGCCCAAAAAAATTGAACATCTCGATCATTTTTAATCTCAATAGGTTTCAACTTATACTTTATTGTATCAATTTTAATTCTCAGAGTCACCTTATATTCCATATTGTCAACTCCAATAGTATAACACATAGTATTTAAAAGATCTTGAAATTTAACATCTTTTAGAACCGAAATTCTGAAGTTACTATAGTCAACATAGCTCTCTTTCTTGTCATTAGATCTCTTCTACCTTCCTCCTAATAAATAACAATTGAATCATACTCTTTGAGACCTAATAAAAAAATGATTAATTACAACTCCATCCAAAAAATTTAAAATTTATTATTCAAAAAAACCCCTGCTAAATTATAAGTCGCTCGAGATGCGAGACGTGTGACATAGCCATCTACGATTATTAGCCATCTCAGCCAACAACCGTAGACCCAACATTGTTGCTCGTGAAACAACTCACAGTTATATTTTTTTAAACTTTCTCTCCATTGCATTATTTCTTTTTCATTCAACCTCATTTCTCTACCAAACTTTACCATTATACACTACAATTGTATTTGTATATATTCATTTTAAAATAACCACACTCTAACAAATCTAACATTTTAAATATATATCATATAACATATATTACATGATAGAAATCATACATAAAAACATATTTTACACCTTCAAATCTACTTATTACAAATTGTAAATATTGAACTATGGTCTTAAAGATGAATTGGCTTATTTTAAGTTTGAATTTGTTAGATTTGACATTCAAATATTTTGTTTAACACTATATTATGCATATTAAGGTAAATATATCCACTTATAGTTTATTTGGTTAATAAAAATAGGTAATTAAAAGGTGGCTAATAAAAAATATTTATAAAATTAAAATGTTTTCTATAAATTTTCCATTAATTTTTGTGTGAATATTTTTTGTGACTTAAAGGTGATAAATACTAACTGATTTGAGATAATTAATAAGACAGGAAGTAGCAATGAAGCAAAAATTCATATCTAGATAGAACCAACTAAGCAAAAGGGGTGCAAACATAGCAAAACTCTAATATGCCAAACCAATAGAAAGAATTTGTAAACTTGCTGGGAGGTTTCCAACAGCTATAAATCTATATATGTAAATGTTTGTTTTTCATAAAATGTTCTACAATAGTTTTTTTTTAATTTCTTTTCTTTTTCTACCATAAATTCTTTTATTTAAAATTGCTTATTGTAAAAAGAAAAAAAACATGGTAGCAGCAAAATACAATATTTGCTCCATTATATTTATCTTTCTTCAATAAGTGGAGTGTTATTATGACATCAATTTGTATCAAAAAAAAAAGTATAAATGTCCATTATTAATATTAATAGTTGTTACGAATATTAGCCTGAACACTATTTTTTCTTTGGAAGTAGCCTATGCACTAATACTAATTAGTTGAGATTTATTTAGCATGCATTATAAATAAACCCTAAGTGAATGCAGAAAACTTCAATCACAAGAAAATAAGAATAAGAATAAGATCACTCAATCAAGATCACACAAGATCACCACAAAGATAAAATAATCACATAATCAAGTTATGTGATTTGGCAACAAACGCTTACGTCTACGATGGATTACAAAATTCTAACATCTCTTATTAGTTCAAAATATTGTATATCACAAAGATCTCTCTCTCAAGAGATTATTAAATAATATAATGAATAATGAGCTTTCAAAAGGATTTATAACTATTTTTTTTATTGTTCACTCAAAACTCAAGCACTACCTATGATACTCTCTTGGACACTCAGTGCTTAAGGCTCTCTAGCGCTTAAGTTTTGATACCATTAAAAAACTCACAACAAAAAAATATAAAAATAAAAGTCCTCACCGCTCATCAAGCCAGTTAAATAATAGCTCTTTAAACTATGTGCTACTAGCATTAAGCCTATATAAATAACAAGTTGCGTTAGGTCATTTTTATTTATCCAATCTGTAATGTCTCTAAAGTTTTCTTGATGAATAGAAATTAATTGCATGTTTATGTCAATTGTAGCTTCAATTTCCAATTTTACAAGTTTCTTTTTCGTTGACTTTTTGAATGGATTGGTATAAGAATTGCATTAGGATTGTGCCTTCCTATAGTGGTACCTATACCTGCTTATATTTTGACCTATCCTGGTGGGTATAATTTTTACACTTGCAGTGCTCTTAGCTACATGTTGTATATCCATTAGCATAGCTGATGCTAAGACTTGCTCGCAGAAGTATAAGTCTGAAAGTCAACGGCTATGAATCCAGTGCTATAAAATCAAACAACACCAATCAATATATTAACTTGTTAAACTTTGTACCCGATGAAATTTAGGTTCAAAACATACCATAGTTTGCCTTGTATCTTAAGAGATCCTGGATGACTTCATGTGTTGCATCATAAGAGATATTTGATGCAAGATCTGTTCTTTATCCTTATCCATCCTACTCATTACCTCTGTTTGAATCTTTGAGCTAATATTATCAATTTTTGTGGAAAGTTCTGCGCTAACTTTATCAATCCTATTAAATAGCTTTGCTTGAAGATTATCAATTCTCTTCTTCGGGATATAATACTACGATAATAACGTGCCAATCAATCTTCACAATGTAAATATAATCAATCTTCACAATGTAATACTAATAAAAAATATATAGTAGTGAGTGAATTCAAGAAAAAAAGATTAAGTTGTTATACCATTGATTCAATCTATAGCGGGGCTTGAAATTTGTAATCAAGTTGAACATCCATATCAACCTAACAATTAATGAATTAGGTGTTCAAGAAAAAATAACAAAATTTATAAGAAAACTATATATATTTTTTGTTGAAAGAAAAAACATACCCCAACACCATCAAATAACGTTTGCGACTTGTTTGTATAATATGGTGCACATACTGGACCAATTTAGAAGATGTAAAAAAAGGTCACCATCCTTGTGCATAAATATCTCCCTACATCTTGGGATCACCTTATAAATCCACACATGAAATAAAAAAAAATTAATAATCTTAAAAAAATAAAATAAAATAACAATACTCTTCCCTTATTTAATGCAAAATGAAAATAATAATTTTTTTTCGCATCTCAATATGATAATGAATCGGAAAGAAAAACATTACTCACCAAGAATGTCTTACCTAATACATATAGGTTGTATGTTTCCTTATCTATAGCATTGGCTTTTCTGACCTGTATTAACTTTTTAATTGGAGCTATGCATAAAATATTGTACGGCTCTATTCAACTCAAGGATAGGCATTAAACTCATCCAAATCATCATAAGGTGAAGCATAAAATATTGTACGGCTCTATTTCGATCACGTGACATCAATAATTTATAAAATACATAAAATAAACACATTTTCACTGAATCTATATTATCGTCAAATGTAATAGTATTGAACCACATATCTAAATTATGGCAGGTCAACTCATTTCTACCCCTAAAGTATTTATACTAAAATCTACTATCCAACCTACTTACTGGCGGATAATCTCTCATCCTTAAACCAATAATTAAATAAAATTATAGACAAGAGAATCTAATACGCTTGTTGCATATATAGAACCATAATTCCTCATATAAATTTTTGGTAAGTACGCATCTTAATAAAATCTCGTGTACTAAAATACCTGAAAATAGAATATCTTGTACATTTAAAAAGTGGCCAAAACACATGGTTCTAAATATTTCAATATGCCTTGAAGTCAAAAATACATCAGATTTCAACCAACAACCTTTTTACTAATTTTCAACGCAATTTGGTCTATGATAATGACTATTTTGGACATTTCTATCAATATAAGAGTTGTGGATAATTGAGTATAGTTTTTCATCTTCAAGAACTATACTAATTAGTATGTATTTTATGAAATACGATCCAAATACAGGAGATGGGTCAAGCTGAGCAGAAGTTATAATCTAGTTCTGTTATATCCTAATTTTGTCCCATAAAATATTATATTTGGCTTTTAACTGCTTTTAAATTTTGTGTAAGATTGAGTCATGTTATTTTAGATATAAGAATTTGTTCATTTTGATTTCTACATTGAGAGTTATATCCATTTTACTAAACATATACAAATAATATTCATTAATCACAATTTAAGGACAATACTTTATTTCAAGTTTAAAAATACAAAAATGCTAAAATTAGTGACATTAAATGGTAACTGAATCTTTTAACAAATATGTATTTTATTGTGCTCATCAGTGCTCATATAACCTGGTCTCTAAATGAGTGCTCATATGACCTAGTCTCCAAGTGAGTGCTCATATAACCTGGTCTCCAAGTAAGGGCTTATATGACCTAGTCTCCAATTGGGTGCTCATATGACATGGTACCCAAGTAAGTGCTCACATGATCTGGTCTAAGTGAATGCTCATATAGTCTGATCTTTAAATGAGGCCTCATATGACATGATCTCCAAATGAGTGGGCATATGACTCGATCTCCAAGTGAATATTCATATAACCTGGTATTCAAGTGAATGTTCATATAACCTAACCTCAATGAGGAGCCTTTATGCAGTCTCGAGGATGAGGTCATTAGATTTGTACTACTTGGCCCTATGTTTTTTTACCTCAGTCCTCAAATTTGTAGGAGGCTAATTTTTTCTAATGCTTTTTTAAAAAAACTTCTATAATTGTTTTACCACAACGAAATTTTACAAAACTATGAGAGGTTGAGTGAAAGTATCCTATCTGAGGCTTATCTATAAAACATAAAAATATATATATATGCTGGCCAAAATTAAATTAGGTCTATTTGTATAGTGTTGAAGACATTTTAGTCAAATTCAAATTTTTTAAAACTTAAAAGGCTAAAAGAGAATACCATACCGCAACCATAGTTTAGGGTTTCAAGAAAACTTGTCTCTTTTCTATTTTTTTAGGACTTTTAATCTATTTTGCTAGGAAATATAGTTACTAGAATGTGCTTAGAGATGTATAAATATGTGCAAGTTTTATAAGGGGTGAATTAATCAATAATATATATAAATGATTGGATCATTTATTGTGTTAGGGATTGAGTTTGGGTTAAATATACTTGTTGGTCACTAACTCTCCTTAAATTCTATCTTTTAGGCTATGTTTAGAGTAGTTGTAGTTTTCTTTTCTTTTTAATTAAGGGAGTGGTTGAGTAAAGGTTATATACCAGTGTCCCAAGTTTCTCCTGGACAGACATGGAAAGAGCAAAGGTTGAAGCTGTGCATTTAGGATGGATCTTAATTATTAAGATATGGTGGTGATAACAAATGCTTGTAATGTTAGTTTGGTTAAGGGTGTGTTAGTTAAAGCCTTTATCGAAAATCAGATAAGTTGTCTATTAAAGTCAATGGCGGTGCAATTATTATTGAATGCACAACCAACCTGCCTACCATTTATATCCTCATTCATATTATATAGTCGTAATCATTTATTTATGTTTATATTGTAAATAGATATTATCAATACTTATATAAAGGCTACATTTGTATACTTTCATGACACTGAAATATAAATTTTTCTTACATATAACATGGTATCAGAACCCCTATAATATTCTTTTTTCGACAATCATAGTGTTTTTCGAACCAAAATAATCTCCAAAAAACCACAAACTCAGGATGTCACCTCCTAACTCAAGCGACTCAGAATTCATATACGACCTGAATGACACTAGAATCATCAAAATCCAATGTCAGAATAATTATCACACACTGAATCACCCTCTGCCACCGGCATCAGCTCATTTTTTCGATGACCATTTTTTCAACAAGTGATCATACACCACTTGTACCCAGCTGATCAAAGGACACCAGACATCTCAACCCTACAGGACTTAAGCCAATTGAAGCCTTCACGCGTGTAAATGCGTTGTTCTTCTCCGCTGTCATTGATTCACTGTCCAACTCCGATCCTGAAATTTTTCTGGTGAGTCAATTGACACCGCCACCATCATTCAATCCCTCATCACCACATCTATCAACCTACGACACTGGTTTGGCCGTTGTGCTCCTCGTTTTTTGGTAAAGCGTATTTTGTAAACTTCTCAAACTTTTAAGGTCAATTAGTAATTTATTTATACTTTAGTTCTATTTGTAATTTACAAAAAAAATTGGGGTAAATTTGTAATTTTTTGAATTGTTGATGCCAAGTTGTAATTCTAAAAACTTATAGGGTCTTAATTGTAATTTTCCAAAAAAAACCACAAAATCTCTTACTTATATTATGGATAAGTTAGATGTTTCTCAACCTATTCATATCACTCTTCAGGGACATAATTATGTCCTATGGGCTCAAGCTATATATAGCTTCCTTAGAGGCAGAAAATTGTGGCGCTATATTACTAGAGATATTACTCTACCCATTCAAAAAGAGAATGATAGTCTATAAGCCTTTATTAACAAGATAGAAGATTGGGATAGCAAAAATCATCAAATCATTACATGGTTTCAAAATACATCCACTTCATCAATTAGCTTTCATTATGGACGTTTCAACACTGCCAAATCACTCTAGAACTACCTTATAAATCGCTATACTTGGACTGACCTTGCCTATCAATATCAACTATTACATAGTTTACATCATCTACGATAAGAACTAGGACAATCTATCACCGACCTCTATTCTCAAATGTAATTCATTTAAAATCAATTGGCTCTTTCAAAACCTATTTGGAAAAAACAAAGTTAATGCTCAAGCATTTATTTCACATAGAGGTCATCAACGTCTTATCCAGTTCCTTATGGCATTACAAGATAAATTTGAGTCTACTCGGGCTTCCCTACTTCAGCAAAAACTATTACCTACTCTGAATCAAGCTATCAATAAACTTATCCCTGAAGAAACAAGATTCTCTACTCTCCAGCCAATGAACACAAACATAGTCCTTGCTACTCCCCAACAAAGGATTATTGACAATAATCTCATAAAAACGTGCAACTATTGCCGCTTATCTAGCCATGATATCCTCAAATGTCTAACACAGAAGTACGAAATATATCAAAAGATAAGACTTGGTCATTTTGCACAAGACTGCCCTAAAAAGAGATCATTTAAGAGTACTATTTCTGCAAGGCCTTCATCATTCTCTGTTGTTACTACTACCCAGGATAACACAAGCCACTCACTCAACTCAACCAATAATCTTGAGTCCTTACTTCGTCAACCACCCTTGAATCCTGGTAACCCTTATGTTTTCGCTTCTTCTACTGTTCCAAGTAACTCCTCTTGGTTCTTTGACTCTGCTTGTTGCAATTATATGACCTGTAACTCTACTGTTTTCTCTTTTAAGTCATCTACTTCCTCTCTACCCTCTATTCAAACTGCAAATGGTTCATTCATGAATGTTAATCATGTTAGTTAAGTATTATACCTTAATCTTTCATTATCCAACACAGTTCTCATACCCAAACTCACATTAAATCTTCTATCTGTTAACTAATTGTGTGAACTTGGTCTTAACATTTTATTCACTACTTCTGGCTATTGTGTACAGGATCCGAAGATAGGAAAAACACTTAGGACATAATGTAAAATCAAGCATTTGTATAAACTTGTCTCTTTACACTTACCCTCTATCTGCACTTTGTCTGCATCATCTACTTCTCCAGTCTCTTCATTAAACCTTTGGCATTCTCGTTTTGAGTAATGCATCAATAAATCGCATATGCTCTTTAGTATCTAGTGGTAAATTAGGATTTGTTTCTGATAATAAATAAGATTGTTTCACTTTTTTTCTCTAGCCAAACAACCAATTTTACCTTTTAATAAAAGTACTACACTTCTCATACTCTATTTGATCTTATACATTCTAACATATAGAGACCTTCTCCCATCACTATTATGGGAGGATTCAAATATTTTGTTATTTTTATTAATGATTATTCTCGCTATACATGATTATTCCTTATATCATAGAGATCAAAATTTACCAATATTTTTCGAGCCTTTGCCCAAATGCTCAGAACATAATTCTCATGTCCAATTAAGATCTTTCAAATTGATAATTTCATAGAATATAGAGATTTTGAATTCTTAAACCTTCTAAAAGAGTATAGTACTATCTGTCAAAGATCTTGTTCTGGTATATCACAACAAAATGGAAAATTCAAATGTAAACATAGACATATCTTAAATATTATTCATGCTCTTCTTATATTGTCTAATTGCCCTGAACAATTTTAGGGAAAAGCTTCCTTAACGTTGTCTTTACCATCAACCGTATTCCTTCCCCTGTTATCGAGAATAAATCCCCTTATAAGCATCTCTATGGAACCTCACCTACTTATAATCTTTTCAAAATATTTGGCTGTGTTTGCATTGTTTTACTTAAAAAATATGAACATACCAAACTTCAGCCACATACTCGATTGTGTTGTTTCTTGGGTTATGGAATAGAAAAAAAAAGTTATAAGTGTTAGAATCCTTTATCTAACCGCCTCAGCCTCTCTCGTCATGTCGTATTTCTTGAAAAGGTGTTAGGAACCTTTATCTAACCGTTTCAGCCTCTCTCGTCATGTCGTATTTCTTGAAAATTAGATGTTTTCTTTTATGTCAAACTTTTATTCTATTCCTTCAGCTTTACGATTTTTTACCGATCACACTGTTAAATTATTCCCCGATACTTCACCAACACACACTAATGTTCATACAAATCAGCATGCTCATATTGCCCCTTATTTCTGAGTAGTCCACCTCGTTTGAATGATCTGACCAAGCCATTTCTAATTCTTCGTCTACATCCCTTCCTCGTCACTCTACTCGAGTAAGAGAAATTCCTATTAAACTTTATGATTATCAATAGTTTTCTACCACTCTTTCCTTATATGATCCTCGATCCTGCTTCAAAGCTCGTTCTAATTCTATTTGGCAAGAAATAATGACAACAGAATTGTAAACCCTTAACAAGTCACATATTTGGAATCGTGTAACTTTTTCACCAAATAAAATTGCCATTGGTTGCAAATGGGTGTACAAAATTTAGACTAAGTCTAATGGGTTCATTTAGAGATATAAAGCACGACTTGTAGCAAAAGGCTTCACTTAGGAACATAGAATTGATTATGAAGAAACTTGTGCTCTTGTTGCCCGCCTCACCTCTGTTCGAAGCCTATTAACTATTGCTATAGTTTGTAGCTGGTAATTATTCCAGATGGATGTAAAGAATGCCTTCCTTAATAGTAATCTAACTGAAGAAGTATATATGAAACCTCTACATGGTTACTCTCATCCTCCTAGCATGGTATGTAAATTTTTTCATGCTCTATATAGCCTTAAACAAGCCCCCTATACATGATTTGCCAAGTTCAGTGGCACTATTGTATAATATGGTTTTCAATCCAGTTCTTACAATTCGACTCTCTTCATCCACAACACAAATCGTGGTTGTGTTCTATTACTAATATATATGAATGATATGATTATTACCGGAGATGATTCCTTGGTATCTATACTCTAAAGAGCTTTCTTCAACAAAACTTTGAAATGAAAGGTCTTAGCACTCTCAACTTTTTCTCAATCTTGAAGTACTATCTGACTCTAATAGGTATTATCTTTCATAGGCTAAATATACATTGGATCTCTTGCTAAAGTAGGTTTAACAAACAATAAGACTACATCTACTCTTCTTGAGCCTAATACAAAACTAAGACCCTCTGATGGCACTCCCTTCGGTAATCTCACTCTCTATCAACAGCTAGTCGACAACTTAGTTTATCTCACAGTTACCAATCAAACATTACTAATATTGTTCATGTTGTCAATTTATTTATGCCTGCTCCTTGAACTTCTCAATACAATGCAGTCCTTCATATTTTACGCTACCTAAAGAGTACTCTTTTTTATGGACTTCATTTCTCGACCCAATCACCCCTTGTGTTACAGGCCTATGTTGATGGTGATTAGGCTGGTGATTCTACAGATCGATGATCCACTACTGGATATTGTCTTTTCTTGGGAGATTCTCTTTTTTCATGAAAAATAAGAAATAGACTACTGTTACTCGCTCCAGCACTGAGGCAAAGTACCGCACACTTGCAGATACTAGGTAAGAGATTATTTGACTTAAGTGGCTTCCCCAAGATGTAGGTATCTCTCATTGTGGAGCTACACCATTTTACTATGACAATCAGAGTGCTATTTAGATCGCTCATAATGACATTTTCATGAGCGAACAAAACATATCGAGACATATTATCATGTTTTTCAACAACAAGTCTCTGAAAAGACGATTACTCTTCATTTCATCCCTTCTGAAGACCAACTTGCTAATATCTTCACCAAGTCTCTTCTCCTCCACCACTTTCAAACTCGAGTAGCCAAACTCAAGTTTACGCCAAACTTAAGTTTGTTTTTATAACACCAACTTGAGTTTGAGAAGGGATGTTAAAGTTAATGGTGATGCAGTTATTATTGACTACACAACTGACTTACCTACCATTTATATTCCCATTCATATTATACAGTCGAAATTATTTATTTATATTCATATTATTAATAGATATTATCAATGTCTATATAAAGGCTACATTTATATAATTTTATAACACTGAAACAAATAATATTGTCAATGATATTTGCTACCAAATGAAAGAAGGAAATCAAGTTGTAATTAGGCATAAACCTAGGTCTATAAATAACTTGGCACATAAGTTAGCTAAAATTGTAATTAAGTCTCTTGAAGCCAAAGTATAATTGAATGCTTTTCCTACGCGATTTGTTCTAATAATGAGTACACATTACCCCATTGGTGAACATAGGATATATAATCGGCTAGTTTTGGATTAAAATGTGAAGTATTGCTAAACCCAATCCAATTGACAATGGTCGAATATGAAATTTCTCCTCTTCATCCAAAACTCAATCTAATCTCATTATTTATGTAAGCTCCCAAACGCCTCGTTTGATTCGAGAGATAAATATAAAAAGAGTAATGTTATATATTTTAAGTTATATTTTAAAAAATAATGTGTTAAGTAATTATTAAGTGATGAAATTGTATAATGAGTGATTTTAGATTACACCATTATACTATCTAATAATTACTTAATACATCAATTTTTTGGATACATTTCAGATGTCTAGCATTATTCATATAAAAATAATCGAATTCTATGTTTGTACAAATACAAATTAAATCATAGGTTTAATTTATCAGTGACGGGCCATGAGATTAGTTAATCCTATAATTAAAAATAATTTTATATTTAAATTTTGACATTTTAATTGTTAAATTAATATATGCAAATTAAATATTATAATTTTAGAAAATGATCATTAATAAATATTTTCAAGAATAGAACAAAATATTTTTTTCACATAATTTGAATAATTAATAACAAATAATTTTAATTAATATAATATATTTTATAAATTTTTAAAATATACATGTAAAAAATTATTATATAAATAAAATATTTTAATAAATAAAAATATTAATTTAATGATTAATTATTGTAAACTAACATTTTTTAAGTATTGTATTATTTTTCACTTTAATTTATCAAACGTAGTTAGTTTTATTGTATATTATTTTAGTTATCTAATAATATAAATATTTAATTATTTTTTTAAATAAAATTGTCATGATGTATTAAATATGCAATAATGTATAACTAGTAAACTTAAATTAATATTGAGTAAATTATATTTACAAATTTAAAAATTAATTTTTATTATAAATTAAGTATCTATAATTATTAACTTATTATTATAAATAAACAATTTTAAATATTTAATAGTTAATTTTAATTAATATTAATATATTCAATCATATAATTTTTTAAAATTAGTCCAATCTAATCCTAAGTAACACCAATCACAAGACTTTTTTTAATCCAATCATATTCTTTACTTATCAAGTCCTATCTAATCCTAACAAAATTAACATGCATACTAAACTGGCATTGAATGTTTTAAACAATTTAATATATTATCCTTAATTTTTTAATATTATAAAAAAATTATTAATTATTTAATTTTAAAGATGTATTTTATATTTAATTAAATATTAAAGAGACTTTTGATATTTTTCAATCTACCTATTCTGCAGGGATCTATCATCAAATCAATGTACTGGAGTTGGTGCCTTTCTTCAAAAATCTAAAACCACTAGACTATGATTTTTCTTTTCTTTAAAAAAAAAAATTGCAAAATTTGAGGGACTTTGATGGCTTTCTTCCTTCACTGACCATATTATAAACGTATGGGTTATTTTAATTTTTAGAATGTTTCAACTTAGAGTTTGGTTATTGGTGCATTTATATATTTTCAATACTAACAATCAAAGGGTAGAATCAAAATTTAAAATGAAAGAATGCCAAATATTAAAATTAAAATTTATATTAAATTAGAATTTAATTATATTAAATTTTTAAAATCAAATTTATAATCTTAAAGGCATAAAAATACATATTTTAAAATATAAAAATTATAAAAATATATAATTAAATTTTTTTTTAAAAAAAGGAGTTTGGAATGCTAGTCTTAAATGGAGCTACACCCTTGACTTGCATTCGAATTTTTAAATAGACGAGAGAGGAAAATTCCTCTTATTGCTAAATGCTAAAGTGGTCGATGGATAGTTAGTCGGTAGTTACTGTGATAAGAATTTTATACTCTTAATCCCGTGATGACACGCGTCCACAAGATAAAGAGGGCAAGAAAGAACCCGTAAAAAAAAAGGAATGGAAGAGGGAACAAAACACAATGAACCTGCTAAGGGCTCAAAAGTTCACTCTTTATGGGCCTCGATTTTCATAGGCCTTGACGTATAATGCCCCTTTAAATATTTTTAAATTATTTAAAATATAAAGAAATTTTAATTATTTTTAAAGTGTAAATAAGCAAAAAAAAAAAATGGAGGAAGAAAGAACTTAGAATGAAAATTTTCATTTCATTGAAGTCACCTTTGATGAAACAAAGTTCACGTCTACTTATAGTTCAACAACATAATAAGGCATTCACATTGTGTTTTAACTGAAAAAATTAATAGGCTAAAGTATAATATTATAAGGGCTTGAATGCTTAAGTTGAAAACATAAGGAAACAAAAATGTAAAACAAAATATTTAGAGGGCTAAAATGAAAATTATTGCTTATTTCCCTAAATGTTTTTACGAGACCCTCCTGCCCTAAAGATTTCAAATCAAACCATAAAAAAAAAAAAGAGAAAATAATAATCTTAATGTTTTTTAAAAAATATTAAATTTCACACTATTGAATTAAAGTAATGTTAAATATTTTAAATTTTTTTAAATTATATTTTAAAAAATAATGTGTGAAGTAATTATTAAAAAGTGAAATAATTTAATGGGTAAAATGATTTCATCACTTTATTACTTAATAATTATTTAACACATTATTTTTTAAATACAATTTAAAATATCTAACATTAATTATTGAATTATTCAAAACTCTTCAATTTCCAAAACTTTTTCTTTTATTTACATGCATGATAAAATTATGATTGTCACTTAATAGTAAGGGAAGGGCAAAATTATTGCAGGCCTAAAAAAATAATAAATTAAATAATAATTTTGTACGATTTTAATTCTTAAAACATAAGTAATTTTAAATTTTTAAACTATATGGCCTCTCTATAATTAAACTATTGACCCGCAAAAGTTTTTAATTTTAACAATTTGGCTCCTTCACCTTTAAGTTATGTTTTGGCTGGCCTCTAAAGAAAGGTCAGCCTTGACAACATAAAATATTAAGATTTCTTTTATTTGTTCTAAGAAAATATAGGCCTCAAATGGTACTAAAAACTTACAGAAATTTTTTGACTTTTTCATGCTTCATTATGTTAACTTCAAAAGAAATTTTCAAGTAACCATTTTTAATATTCGATAATTATTACTTTTTTTTTTTTCGACATTTCAAAAATATGTTGATATCTTTTCATCGATTATGACATCAAG
Source organism: Ailanthus altissimus (assembly GCA_946807835.1). Classification (NCBI taxonomy): domain Eukaryota; kingdom Viridiplantae; phylum Streptophyta; class Magnoliopsida; order Sapindales; family Simaroubaceae; genus Ailanthus; species Ailanthus altissimus. The sequence goes on along the minus strand of OX327690.1, from coordinate 632,891 downwards.
GTCATAAAATCACTCTTTAGAGTAATTTAACAATTGACAGGAGGGATAATAAAGTACTTTAAATTTTTTTAAAAATACATTTAGGCTTTTAACATTTTAAGAAATGAATATACAAATTGTAATGCTTTCAAATATTTCATCGACTCTTTTATCAAATAACGATTTTTGTATATTTTAATATAAAAAAAATTTAAGGTCAAAAAAAAATTGTACAAACCTTTTTTTAACGTTAAAATAAACAAAAATTATTATCTAATAAAAGTGTTAATAAAATATTTAAAATTATTAAAATTTAAATGTCTCATTTTTAAAATATTAAAAGTTTAAATATCATTTTTTTCCTTAAAAAAATATAAACAAATAACTATGTTAAACCAGACTAAGTAATTAACAATTTCCTTAACTACCGAAACTCCCTTGAGGTAAACCACCTACCAAACCAACTTAAATATTTATTCCTTTCTTGATAAGGGGCCAACTCTCAAGATATCCCATTTTAAATTTTCTCATAAATTAAACTAGCAAAGATGTTGTCGTGTTAAAGTTACTGTTGTATAAATAATATTATATTAAAAAACTTGGGATATAAAATAAATATAATTTTTTTTTTAATGATATATTTATTATTGAATAATATTACATAATTACTGCATTAATCAAATTAAAATTTCAACAATTATTCGAATTCATTGATAACACTTAAAAACTTTGTTAATCTTAGCACTACCATGCTCCCGTGCTTATATATATTTGTATGTGTGTGTGTGTGTGTGTGAATGCGTTGATGAAAGTCAACTTAATTGCAATGGCTGAGAAAACGCGTCAGAGTGAAGATGGTGGAAAATGACGTGGTACTTGCTCTTGACTTTGACTTTGACATGTCCTGCAATGTATTTGCCACCTATCTTTTTTATGTAACTTTCATCTTGACTTCAACGTCTCCAAAAAATAAAACTCTTTGCCTATTCATCTTTCTTCTTAATTTACTTAGAACAGCTTATATGGTTAGCCATTTCAATTTCACTTGGTGCATTTTCTTTATATTTTCTCTGCTAACTGCATGCGTGGTGAAAAGATAGATGGAAGAATTTTATTGTCAATTTTGAATTTTTATATAATTCACTTCTAACAAGTTTTTCTAAAAAAAGAAGAAATTTTCTTGTCATCAGGTGCATGGTTTAGTACTAGATCCTTGGCAATTCCAAAAAACTCTTCCATCTGATTGAACTGCTGAGAACAAGCTACCAAGGGTAATATTCAAAACCACCTAACTTAGTTTTCTGTTTTTGTTTTGTCACAAACTGCTGAACCTGGTCTTGTGTGGACAAACTAGATTCTTTTTTTAATGTAAATACTTGTATATTTCAATGACACTTCTCCATTGGTGGAGTCTGCACTTTTTAAAATGCAGATTTGAAGCTATACAGTGTTGTAAAGGTTCAAAATGATGGTGTATTGAGTTAGTTCCAACCTTAATTAGTTCATTATTGAAATGAAGTATGTGAATAACTTGTAATTGAAATTTGAGTCGATTAGATTCTTAATTCTACAATATATATATATATATGATGTTACAATCAAATTTTAGTTCCACCTTTTGTGTGAGAGCTATTAAAATACAAGAAGTGGATTCTAGTCATGACCAATAGCGGAATAGGTAGTACTTCTTGTGTGGATTTGATGAATACTGGTAGTGACAAATGATGATGTTTCTGACGGTGGAAGTGCAAACACTAGAGAATTTTGCAGATAAATATGAGGTGTTTTGGGTAGTGATGGCTCAATAAAGATACACTTGATTGTAGCTATAGATGACAATCTTGGTAGAGTCATCTGGGTTCAAAGGTTTTGAGACTGAGGTAATTATGATGGAGCATTTCAAAAGTTGATTTAGTGGTTGTGATGCCTATTTTAAGATCATGCCGGTGAAGACTATCTTTCAGTTGTATGTTTGATGGTTTTGGAAGCAGCATTATCGGCATGGTCATGGTGACTGTGGAACCAGCACTGGTAATAATCCTAGAATGTGAACATATGATTTGCTATGCTTGATGCTCTTAAGTTATATCCATACAATTTATTTGCTGGTGGAAATGTATCTACGTTATTTATTGTCACCAAAAAAATCCTATATTGGACAGTTCCTGTCTTACTGTGTATTTACTATGCCAATGTGTTCCAGTTCTTCCATTGGTTGCAGAGTATGATATTGACAAACCTTGCATCGCCAAAATATGGAAACGGCCTTTCTATACAATCGTGCTTCCCTGAGATCAAATCCATTGCAAATTCATCTTGCAAATCTTCTGGGGAGGATGATGCAAGCACGGGTGTATGGTCTGATGATGATATAAGCCTGAAAGATGCTTTTGGCCCAGGCATTTTTTATCATGACAATTATGAACTTTCCTTTAATGCTGCATCTGATATTCAAAACTTTCATCTTCAACCACCTCAAGCTATTTCAAACTCAATCGATTTTTGGGAAGCTAAAGGGTCTGATGCTCATGTGGTTTTAAACCCATCAATTTGGCCTCTATATGCTTCAAGCAATCAAATCCCCTCCACTGCTGCAGAACTAACTAGAGAAGCAGCAGCTGAGTCGGCTAGTTTAGCACAAGCAGAGGTGCCTCCGTCAGGGCCTGTTTATGGTATGTTGTGAATTTCATTGATATTAGTCGTCTGGTTAACAGTTATAAAATCTCTTTGATGACTATGTAAATTATATGTAGGATAACGATTGTAGCATGCTAGTGAGTCACAAGAAAAAGCATTAAAACTAAGCAATAGAGTTTGAAAATAATATTATCCTGGCCTATCTCTTATAATATTAACCTGCATTCTCAGACTCACTCAGTACTCACATTGTTCCTAAAATTTTTGAAAGGGGAGGTCGAAAGGAATTGCGTTACTGCTTATGCTCCTTTGCATCTTGCGGCACTTAAAGGTGACTGGGACTTTGCAAGAAAGTTTTTTGATTTGAATCCACAAGCTGTGTGCGCTAGGATCACTAGAAATCGGGAAACTGCACTTCACATTGCTGCTGGGGCCAGACATACAGTATTTGTGGAGAAGCTCGTAAATTTCATGACACCTGATGAGCTGGCACTGCAGAACAAGGTTGGGAATACTGCTCTTTGTTTTGCTGCAGCATCTGGTATCACCAAGATTGCAGAGGTGATGGTTAATAAAAATAAGAAGTTGCCATCAATCCGAGGCAGTAAGGGAGCAACACCATTGTGTATGGCTGCTCTGTTAGGCCACAGAGAAATGGTCTGGTATCTGTATTCTGTTACCAAGGAAGAGGATCTGAAAGAAGAGGATCGCATTGAGCTTCTTGTTGCTGTCATCAATGCTGGCCTTTATGGTTGGTGGCTTTCTGCATTCACTCTAATTTTTCTGACTTTAATAAAATCCTAATCACTATTTGTAAAGATAATGTTGCCACTACCCATCTTCCTTAAGAAACAGACATTGATGCCTTTCTCATGTTAAATTGTTAGATGTGGCATTGGACTTAATTCAGCCTCATCCAGAATTAGCTGTAGCTCGAGATGGGAATAGAGAGACTGCTCTTCATGTATTGGCACGGAAGCCTTCAGCTTTCCTAAGTAAATGTCAGCTGGGAATTTGGCAGCGGTGCATTTATTCATGTTGGTAACTCCATTCTTGGCCATTGTTCATGGTGGCCGGTTCTCACTTCATGTGATTTATATATTGTCAATTACTTTATGCAATTAGATATTTTTACATAATACAATCATATAAAATACCCAGCGTGTCTTCATTTATAATATTGTTGCCATCAGTATTTTCAATTAATATAAAGAACTATAATGCATCCGTAATATCTCAGAATCAAACTTTAGATGTGCCATTAGCCTTATAGCTTGGGCTATGAAAAGTAATTTCATCTAACAATTATTATTGCCTTTTTCTTTGTTAAGTAATTTTATCATTTCAAAGTTTGAGAAGAAGAATTAGAGATACAAGACTTTTCCTAATGGTTGTGATCCTCTTCAGTACCAGGTATGAGGGCAAAGTTGATACATCTCCAAGCACTTGAACTGGTGAAGCAACTTTGGCAACAGATATTGTTACTAGATGACTTAAAAATCAGAGAATTACTTAGGAAACCTTCTCGATTATTGTTCACAGCAGCAGAGTTAGGGAATGTTGAGTTCATAAAACTGCTGATCCAGTTGTATCCTGATCTTATTTGGAAAGTTGATGATCATAGTCGAAGCATATTTCACATTGCGGTGATACATCGTCAAGAAAAGATTTTTGAACTTATTCATGAGATCGGTGCTCATAAGGATTTGATTGCAGCTTATAAAGATGAAAACAATAATAACATGTTGCATTTAGCTGGAAAGCTTGCCCCTCTGGATCGACTCAAAATTGACTCCGGCGCAGCCCTGCAACTTCGACGAGAGTTACACTGGTTCAAGGTAACTACATTACAGCTACAAAGCTTGCATTTCAGTGATTTAGATTCTTCCACAGCTGAGGATATTATCATTACCATTAACATTTTGTATATCCCAAATGAAGCAAAAGTAACCCAAAAAACATTTTTTTTAATCATAGGAAATCAATAATGTTGCATTCATAAAACATTTGCTTTCCTGGTTTGAATCCTGATACAATTACATTTGACAACTATAGGAAGTTGAAAAAGTTGTCCAACCGTCTTATCGAGAAGCCAAAAATTCAGAGGGGAGAACGCCTCACATTCTGTTTTCAGAGGAGCACAAAAAACTTGTTCGAGAAGGAGAAAAATGGATGAAGGACACTGCTTCTTCGTGCATGCTTGTTGCTACGCTTATTGCTACTGTGATGTTTGCTGCGGCCTTCACTGTACCTGGTGGAAACAATAACTCGACTGGAAGACCAATTTTTCTGCATTACAAGTCATTTATGGTTTTCGCCATATCAGATGCATTGGCACTCTTCTGCTCAGCCACTTCAATATTAATGTTCCTGTCCATTCTCACCTCTCGCTATGCAGAAGAAGACTTCCTTCATTCGTTGCCGAACAGGTTGATCATAGGGCTCGCAACTCTCTTCGTCTCTATAGCCACCATGATGGCAGCATTTGGAGCCACCCTTGTCATTGTTCTTGGAGACGACTTTGCATGGGTAACTACTCCAATTGCAACAGTTGCTTGTGTACCAGTCACTTTATTCGCTCTCCTCCAATTCCCTCTTTTCTCAGATATGATTAGCCATTTATATAATTCTAGTATTTTCACTGGTCGAACTAATCACTTCTTGTACTAGCTCATTGCCGAACAATTGGTCTTGATCCCACGTTACAGAGGTGACTAGACTCCAATAGCATACTTATTTCTTGTTTGTATACTTTATGCCCTAGTGTATTGAATTGGAATTCGTTTTACTTGTTACATAAGTAAATTTCTCAGACACCCAGTAATCCCTCGACCTTTTTATATTCACCGAGTTCTAAAATGGAGAGATAAGATTACTCTGCTTATTAGTTTTTCTGGGTAGCTTCATCCCTAACCTTCTCTCGTTTACTCTTAGAGCATATTGCATTGATGATTGATTATGTCTGCTCACAAGAAGAAGAGCAAAATGACAAATCACATGACATTAGCAATGACGACACAAATAGTAATTTAAATGATGAGGCTCATCATAATATGGACTTTTTTTTGGTCGTAAGCTAAATAAGTCTCCAGTTGTCCATGTCCTCGTGGGCAAGTGTAAGACTTTAACCAACTAACGACAACGAAAAGAATTGTCATTGATATGCTCATCTATCCGATGGGTTTAAGATTTAACATATAAATAGTGTTAAATATAGATAGTTAAAATATAAAATTTATAATTTAAATAATATGTTATTAATCATTACTTGTTCATAATTTTTAAACTCTAACACAGATCTACCTCTCTAGGTAAATAAGTTTGTAGTTGCTCTTTATTATATGTGAAATAACTTTGTAGTTGTGCACAAGAACAAATATTTTTTGAACAACTGCAAGAGATAAAAAGTGACAACAAAGATAAAGATAAAGAATTAATTAAAAAAAACACACTTTGTGGTAATATCTTGGGAAATTTTGCTAGTTGAAAATAGATATGTAGAGCTTCGATATCCTTATAAGATGTTTAGGAACGGCGCCATTCCTAAAAGCTTAAATAAATAGATAAGAATGACTTATTTTATGTATTTGTAATCAATCTGAAATTTAATCTTGATCAGCATCAAATTAAAACAGATCCGATCATTAGCAGAAACCCTCTAAACACAACCCTAAATTCTCACAAAGAGAGAGAGAACCATAAACAAGTAAGAGGCTAAGGAATCCACCTCCAACAAAAAAATTTTGAAGTGGTGGTCAACAATTTTAATGTAACATCCTAAAAAAAAAATTGATCCTACAAGATAGTAGTAAGATAAATTTTAATAAATTTCAGTTTAAGGCAAATAGTGACTAGTTTTTTTAATTCATTATCATCTTATGTCTTAGTTATTGATGTCAGTATTTTGATTGTTGACGCGTTGGATTCGTATCGGATCAAAGTTTCTTTAGTTATTTAGGATGATTGTTTTTTTTTTTTTTTTTTTGATATTTTGAGAATTGTTTATTTTTCTTTAATGGTAGAAGGTTGATATCCTATTATTTATTTTATTTTTTTTAATTGTGGAGAGTTAATATTATAATATTTTTTATTGTAAAGATTATTTATTTGTTTATTTTTCTCCCATTGCGTAGGATCGATATTGTACTAATTTATAACATTATTATTAAGGGAGGAATTGTCATTTTCCTTCTTTGAGATTAGGTTAAAACGAATAATCTATATATTAAGTAAAATAACAAAAATTCAAAGCAGAATATAAAAGAGTACAACACAATCTTATATGGTTCGGCCAATTGCCTACGTCCACAGTGGATTTAAAGATCCTAACCTCTCTTATTAACTCCCTAGAGATTTTATAAAGAAAACCTAATGAATAACTCTCAAAAGGACTTATTGTTTAGTGTACTTTTACTCTACTACGAACAATGAACACCCAAACGATAATTCTATCCTAGCGCACACAAGCACTTAATGTCTACCCAATTCTTCCCTTCTCTTAGAGTCTCTCTTAATACTTGATCTCAACAAAAGAACTTACAAGTGTTTATATAGGGGTTATTTCATACTTACTAATCTTATTTCTTATTAGGGTAAGAGTCCACTTATTTTGAAAGTTTAAAATTTTCCAAAACTCAAATTTTAGATCAAAAAGGAAAAATTTTCGGCTCTAGCGTCGCGGTGCTGAGCTTCTGGTCTAGGCGCTCAACCCTGGCACTTCCTTCGCACTTTTTCTTCGCTTCCTTTGCATCTTCAAGTCTCGTTTCCCTTCCTCCTCAGTGTCCTACACATTCTAGACTTCTTGTAACTTTCTTTTTTAATATTCATCTCAATTCTTGTTCATATAAAACTATTTAATCACCAAATCTCCAACAATTATAATATTAAATTTGTTGAGAGTGAACGCCCTTCTCCCTCTTAAGGTTATGTTGAAGCGAAAAACTCAAGATTCAACCTAGAACCCTAGTCTCCTTGCGCAGCGGAATAACCTGTTAATCAAACAAAATATCAAGAATTCAAAGCAGAATATAAAAGATCACAACACGATCTTACTTGATTTGTCCAATTGCCTACGTCCACGGTTGATTCAAGAATCCTAACCTTTCTAATTAACTCTCGAGAGATTTTACAAGAAAAACCCAATTTGAATAATCTTCAAAATGACCTAATGTTTAGTGAACATTTCCTCTACCACGAGCAATGTACACCCAAACAACGGTTCCACCCTAGTACACACAAACACTTAGTGTCTATCTAGTTCTTCCCTTCTCTTAGAGTCTCTCTTAATACTTGATCTGAAATAAAGGGTTTACAAGTGTTTATATAAGGGTGTATTTCGTGCCTATTAACCCTATTCCTTATTAGAGTAAAAGTTTACTTATTTTGAAAGTCCAAAACTTCTCAAAACTCGAAATTCAGATAAAAAACAGACTCCCTGTCGAATATGGCACCGTGGCGTTCATCCCTGGTCGCTGCGACATTGGCCATATCGCACCCATCGCTACAGGTTGGGGACCCAACCCCGCGACGCTCAGCTCTGGTGCCGCTTATGCTCGTTTTTTTTGCTTCCTTCGCGTTTTCAGGTCTCATTTCACTTCTTCTTTTGTGTCCTACATATTTTAGACTTCTCCATACGTGTCCCACACACTTTAAACTTCTTGTGACTCTTCACTTTAATATTCATTTCAATTTTTTTTCAACAAAAAATATTAAATCATCAAAATTTTCTAACAAAAATTTATGATATGCCATATTTATATTTTTTTTTAATGAAAAAACTAGCTTTGTTTCTTGTGATTGGATGTTTACATGGCAGTTGAGAATTTTAATTAATTTTATGCAGCAAGTGATTGCTCATCTTTAAAATTTAAATTAGTGAGTTTAAGATGTTGATATTAGAAAATTTGGTAGTTTAATCCCTATAGCTTTATTAAATTTCTCAATTAATCTCTCTATTTTTTAATATTTCAATTAATTCTTATTGTTGAAAAATTAATATTTGAACAAAAATTAAGGGTGAAAAAATAATTTGATATATCTAACTATGATAAATAAATTTCATATTTGGTCAAATTTAATATAATGATCAACATAAGTATAATTATTTTCTTATTGCTTTGTTATTAGTACAATTGGAGAGATAATTTTGAGGTGGAACTGATATAATGGTGAGAAAATTTTTAAAACTCATAGCAAAAAAACAGTAGTAAGATTAGAACATTAAGCTGAGCTGAACCCTGCTAAGCTGTTAAGATTAGCAATTATGTGGTCATTAATAACAACAATTGGTGATTAAGATTTATTTCTTTATATGTTCTTCTTTATTAACTGTAATCATAAATTTGATAAATTAGCTACATCCCTCCATTATTTTGTTAAGAAATATCATTTTTAGTTTTATATATAATTCAAATTTGATTGAATTTCTCCAAAATTGGTAACCCTAAATTCGGATTCTTTCTCTAATTCTCTCCACCAAAATGTTAGAACATACTTTAGACTTTAAGCATCCAAAAAAATATATTTATATATAATAAAGTAATTTGCTTCGTAAATTGAAAATTGATCAAACATAACTCGACTGAGAAAACAAAATACATGTAAAAATTTAAAATTACAAGTAGTTTCATCTTATGAATCTATCAAAAATATACTAAGAAAATCAAATAATACGACATAATTAATATTTGGGAAAAACCAATATTTTCCCTCTAAATTTATTTTTTTTTATACTTACCACTTTTTTTCTTGAATTTTAAGACTAGTCATCACCACTTTTTAAAAAATAATTAATCTTTTTTTTAAAGTACCATTTACTCAATTGAAAACCACCCAAGAACGAGTAACAGTAATTTTAAAAAAATTAAAGAAAAGTAATATATATTAAAAAAATTAAGAGGGCAACAGTAATTTTCCCTAATACTTGCTTAATCATCATCTTGGAAAAGAAAAGGGGAAGTAAAAGCTTAATATGAACTGATCAAAATAAAACAAAGCAGCATGAGCATTATAAATAATAATGAAGCCGATTGATGATCACGAGGAGGAGGAGATTGTTTTGCTGTAGCTTGAACAGATACAAGAGCAATCAGGTTGAGTCAGATGATCTCCCTCGACAATCAGTCGTTTCTCACGATTCATCATCAGCTTAATTAGAGGAAGCTTTTGTGAAACTTCTCGCCATATCTCATTTACTGGTCCATTTGGGTCCGCATCATAGTCGAAGTATCGCCTTACCTATAATCACAAGTTAATCATATTAGAAAAAATTAATTTATAGATATATTTTAAATTATTAAATACTTATCATTAATATTAATATTAAATCTTTATCTATTAATTTAAATATTTAAGTTAAATAATAAATTAATATAATTACTCATAAAATTTAAGGTCCAGTAACAATGAATTTAGAGTCTATTATTAATATAGAGAAATTTTTGTTATGTTTGAGGATAATTAGATGGTTACTAAAATTTCTTTCTTCCATTCCGCAACAAGTGTTTCCACTTCTCGGCAATTAAGGAGATTGATATATCATTGAATCTTAGTTAACCACCCATAACTTAAAATTATTAACACTTTTCTATATGGACGTTCACAAGTTAAAATTTTAGATTTGATATTATATTTAGTAAGATTTTTAGCATGCATTCTTTAAAATTCTAAATGTATTGTAGAAGCTTTTCACTTACAAACAATTAAGAATAACAAAGATTATACAATTAAAGAACTAAACAATCACACTTCAAAAAAAGACACATAATCATATGCGTGGTTCACAATAACGGTCTATTCTCATAGTGGATCTCAAAATTTTAACCCCTTGATTTACTTCTTTATATATAAAAAAAAACTTTCACAATAGATATAAGAAATATTCAAGACCTTTTAAGAATTCATGCCACACTACCTTATGCACTCAAGACACTTAAGTATACTCAAATAACCTCTTGATTTACTTCTTTATATACAAGAAAATTTTCACAATAAATATAAAGAATACCCAAATATCCAAGACCTCCTAAGGATTCATATCACATTATTTTGTACACTCAAAATACTCAAAACACTTAAGTATAACATAAATTTTTTATTCTCTATTTTATTGATACTTTAATGCTTCATTAATTTTACAAATTATAAGGATTTATATAATGTTTATAAGATCTTTAGAAACTCTATTTTTATTTAGAATAAGAGTTCACATATTATAAGAGTTCGAAAATTAATTTTGAAATACAATACACACCAAAATAAAAAAGAGATTTCACTTTGGCACCTAAGCGCTACACATTTTACTCAAAGTAGCGCAAGGCCCACAAATGTGTAATATCTTTCTCACATCTAATGCTCCTTTGTTTCATGCTTTTGTTTTCAACCCTTTTTTGTTCGTTCAACTCATTTTTAACTTCATCTCAACTCTTTATTAATTTTCAACTCAAAATCAAATTTAATATTTATTTTGAATCAAAAAATTTCTAACAATATAAATATTAAGAGGTCCCTCACATATAAACTAGGTTTTGTGAGCTCAATAAAATTGAATTTATATAAAGTTTAAACAAAAGACTTTTACTATGACATTATATTTAGTTTCCTTTATTGTTAAGGGAGGAGAAATCTAAACTCACCATCTCAACATTAGTCGAGAGCTATGAATACACACTAAACTACATTTATGACTACCATGACATTATTTTTTTTATAAATTTATATTACTATTAAGAAGACTACGATGACTTAAACTTACGACTTAAAGGTATAAACTTAAGAGGATAATTACTAGAATTCCTTGATTTTCATCCACTGTAAAAATCATTTAAGTCAGTTAATATTTAGAATAAATATAAGAATAATGGTATACTTTTTAAATAGTATTTCCAATTTTTTTCATCCCATATAATGTGTCAAGTAATTATTAAATAGTAAAATAATATAATGAATAATTTTAAAAGTTACATAATTTTACTATCTAATAATTACTTGACACTTCAATTTAAGATTTAAAATTTGAAATGTCATTTAAGATGTATAGTATTACTCTAAAAATAAATATTGATATATCTTGAGAAAGTTTTGAAAATAGACAAATTTGGGGGGGTCTAAATTTTTTCGGCCACCATTTCAACTTTTTAATTTTTTAGTCAAACAAACCACTTACGGACAAAAACACCTTTCACCATTTAAATAGTATCCGGTAAACAATACTGCTATATTGTACATAATTTTTTTACACTAATTTTTTAATTTAAAATTAAATATTTTTTATTTATTAAAATTATATTTATTTTATATTATTTATTTATTTATTTTAATCATATTACTACAACATTTACATAAATAATATAACTATTTAATGTAATTAAATTAATCTAAATAAATACAATCAATAAAGAATAATTTTCATAAAAAATACAAACTTAATTGTATTTTTTTATTAAAATTATATTTATTATATTTATTGATAATTAAATAAAATAAATAAATTTAATTATTTATGAATAATATAAATTAATCATGCCATATATAATAATATAAAATTATAAAAAATTAAAGAAAATAAATTAAAATATTAAGAAAATACAATATCACTTATAATTGGGCGCGATAAAAAATAGTCCTTTTTCTTTTTTAATTTTATTGTTATAATATTTTATTTTATTTTTACTTATGATTTTTATAATAAATATTTATTTTTATTTTTTATTAGTATTTTATTTATTTTATATAATTAATTCATATTATTTATTTAAAAGTTTGTATTTTTATCAAAATTATATTTGTTTTATTTAATTATATTATTTTTTAATTATTTAAATTGATTATATTATTTATTTAATTTAATTTAACTACATATTTATTTAAATTATGCAATAACGTGATTAAATTAAATAATTAATAAATAAAATAATTTTAATAAATAGTTACGAAGTAATATAATTTTAAGTAAAATAAAATAATAAATAATTTAGGTATAAAATAAAATAAAAAAACTCTAAAAAATAGTGTAACAAGTACTATTTAGCGCTGCGGGTACTATTTAAATAATTAAATGATATTTTTGTTTAAAAGTAGTATGATTGACAAAAAAAAAATTAAGAAAACTGAAACGGTAGCTAAAAGAGTTAAACTCCTTCAACTTTGACTATATTTAAAAATTTGAGATATATCTTTATACTTACCAATTTCAACTCTCTTTGATACTCTAGGATTCTCTCGGTGGGGATGTTTCTCAACATAGTTGCTAGAAACCCTGGCTTCAAAGCAGAAGTGGAGTTGACAAATATTGCGATCTTTCTATAATCGACAACATCTTCAAACGGCAGCTCGATCTTGTCACTAACTATCACTGGAACACACATGCTGACGATGGCGTCGAAGAGCCGGCACGACGTCGGGGTCAAACCGGCGGGGTCTAAGCAAAACTTTGACAAATGCATTCCCAGCGAGGCCACCACCTGATTCTCTTTGGAAAATGTTCCGTGTTTCATGTCTACATCTTCTTCATTCTCAAGAACTCGGAAAAGTTTATCACGAATTTCTCCTTCCTTTTAAAACAAAAACATTCACAAAAATAGGCTAAATTAGAATCATCTCTTGTGTTTTTAAAGTTTTTATACAAATAGAACCATAAATATATAATTATTACCGAAAGCAACAAAATCAAACCTTATTTTGGATGGAGTCCAATACTTTCATTTTAAGGGATGGTAAAATTATTAAAAGAATTTGATAAGATTTAAAGTTAATTTGATATGAGTATAATATACAAAATTAAAATTTGTAATAAATTTAAAATGAATATAAATTTAATAAAAAAATTTGTAAATATTTATTGCGAATATCAACAAATATTATATTTTTAAAAAATTAAAAGAAAAATAAAATTTTGTTCAGACATGCATTTACTTGTGTGCTTTGAAGTTTGACAAAAACAAAAAATCATTAACAGATTCAACACTTTATTTGAATAAGAAAAATGTTCAAAAATAATCACTTTTAAAATATTATAAATTTTTATAATAAAAAATTATTTGACAACTTTTTATTAACTAAGAAGACAATGAATTGATTAGGCGCAAGATTCTGTTAACCTCAATCTTCTTCTTCAATCTTTTTTTTTTAATTATACTTTTTTTTCAATTATTTATAGTCAAATTTATCAATTTTTAATATATTCTATTCTAAATTATTCATTTTAACTAATTTTAAAATATGTTTTAGATAAATTTTTAAATAATTTGTAAAAAAGAGATGCAAAAATATTTAAAAAGTAAAATGATACGAAAAATCAAATATACAACTAATAAAGTTTATAATTTTATTTTGTGGCTAAATTAAAATTTTATTTTAAAAAATTAGTTATTTTTAAACATTTTCCTTTGAATAATTAAGTGATTGTACTATATCATTATTAGTTTATTGCACGAATAAAATAAAAATAAAATAGTTGACAAAAAAAAAAAAAACCAGAATCACAATTTTCACTATTGACCATCACCATGTCAAGATCAAGGTGTTTCTCGGATCATAGCTTTCTGAGATTTCATGACTAGTATTATTGAGAAAAGATATTAATTAATTAAACAAATTGGATGGCCTACACCCACCAGAAAATCAAGCACAATAAATCAATAATTGATTATGACCCTGAGATATATCTACCTATCCTTGAATGGTTTTTAGTTTTTCCAAATTTAAGAGGAGGAACATTTTTCACTAACTCCTTCAAAACGATTAACTATTTCCGTCATTATAGAATAAATTTAAACATTGATTTCAAATGAAATTATTGTTTAATAGTTAAAATCTAAAATAAATATTTTTATTAAATTTAAATTGATGATATAATTTTTCTTTTTTAACTTAAAGGAAAGAAAAATCGAATTTAAAACCTCTAAAGAGGTAGAAAAATGCACTACAAACCTTTTATTATTGGACCGTTTAAGTAAGTGCAATTTAAAATATAATTTTAATTATTATATTTTATATATTTTTATTAAGGTTGTGATTTATTTTTATTTATTATATTAATTTAAAATTTACTTAAAATTTATAAATAATTCGTTATAAATTTAATAATAAATATACACTCTATAAAGCGGATTTGATAATAAAATTTTAAATTTGTAATAAATTTATAAAAAAAATTAGTATTTTAATTTTGAAATAGATATAGAAGCGAATTTAAAAATATTCATTTCAAACTTAGTTTGTTGCAATCCTTATTCATTCTAAATAAATTAAACAGAAAAATTATCAATTTAATATTTAAAATTTAGTTGAATTATTCAATATTTTTTAAAATATATTAATTTAGTTTTTGTCATTGAAAAAAAAAACATTTATAGTGCACTTTATAAAAACAGTATCATAATAAGTTAAATTTAATTAAATATAAAATTATTTATTATGATTAAAAATATTAATTACATTTATTATTCTAAAAAAAATACACTTCCAACGTTATAATTTTTTAACAACAAAAACAAATTGAGGTATTAAAAACAATATTAAGACTAATAGAATAATTCGCAAAATTTCAAAATCTTCTTTCAAAAAAAAAAAATCCAAACTCGAAATTCAAATAAATTAATAAGTAGTAGAATTGGCTTCAATTTTGTATTATTTTTCAAATTCTTAAGTGTTCTCATTTTTTAAGGAATTTAAGTGTTAACTTACCCCTTTTTGAAAACGATTTCCTCTAAAGAAAAGCAACTTCTTCCGATTCAAAACGCCGATCGTTCCGTCATACGCCGTGATTCGGTGCGAGTACGGGATCAGCACATCCTTCACCAGTGACGCCCGACCAGGATCCGAAACCAATAGCACCCCCTGTCGGATCCTATCCATGACCCGAGCCATCGCGTTCCGGTTCTGCGCCACGAACACGTGATCCCGCCCCCCGTTCCTCCGCCAGTACGGCTGCTCCTCCAGCCACTCCAACAGCTCCTCCTGAACTGCATCGTCGCTGTAGTTGTAATTCACCTCGCGCTGGTCCCTGTCGGTCCCGGGTATGAACCACATCGTCTTGTTCACGATCGCGCTCAGCGACGAGAAGAAAGGGACGAAGAAGAGGTCCGCCTTCTCCGGGTCCTTGACCCGGACGCCGTGCGAACCGACCCGTTTTGAATCGGGTCGAAGGAGGTCTCTGAAGAGGTGCCACTCGGCGGAGTGCTGGTGGCTTGGGTAGTCAAGCGGGGGCTTCAGTTGGCGGCCGCGCGCCTTGAAGAAGTGGTCGATGACGCCGTAGGTGAAGGTGCCGGGCAAATCGTACATGTAAATCCTAACGGTCGGGGCGTTTATGGCGGGAAAATCATGATCTTGGTTCTTGATCGCTGTAAAGGCGGCGAAAAAGACGAAGAGGAAGAGAAGGCACGTCGCCGCCGTTGAAACCTTGCGTTTTACAAGTAACTTGTATTGCTTTCGCTTCATTTTTTTTTCTTTTGTTTTGGAATTCAAAATTTGCTTTTCTATTTCTTTTTTCGATTTTTTGATTCTTCAATGGCGGATTGTGCATTATATATTCTTCAATGCGGTGTCGTTGCTTTATGTCTGTGTTTACGTGTTCCATGATTTTGGCGCGAGAAGGCGACGGATAGAGATACGTGAGCTTGCGTTTTTTTTATTTATTATTATTTTGAGAATTTTCAATGTTTTTTTTAAAACGTTTTTGATGTTGCATGTTTTGTTTAAGAGAAAATCAGTTTCTGTCTATCAAATCTGGATTTGGAAGTATAAAACCCATATGATATATAATACTTATAGAATCTAGAATTAGGTGAATTATGTTGAAATAAATAATAATTAAAGCTAAAATTCCATGATTTAAAAAAAACATTGTAAAAGATTTTATCAATTGCACAATTATTTTTTTTTAAATGGATGAAAATAAAAATCTCACCTAATAAATATAAATTTTGATGAATTCAAAACAACTTTTATTTTTTTTTTATTTAAAACTCAGATAATTGTCCTTATTTTTAAGGGATTTAGGACAACTTCTTTTTTAAGTTAATACCATAATTAAAGGGAAGAAAGCATGGTGACTAGAAGCTGTAGCATTGTTCCTATTTGAAATTGTTTTTTTTTTTGTTATTATTTTAAAGAGAGAGTGTTTAAGTGTGAGATTTCATTATTAGTATAGAAATGTATTATACATTTTACTATTTCTTATTTTATTTAAAAAATTACATCATAATTAAGAAATAAGAATATTTAATAATTCAAACTCTGAATTTAAAGATAGTCTTGCTTTATTTCACTTAGCTAATCTTTTGGGCACTTATGTTGGTGTTACTCATTTACATTCATCTTACTATATTTGTATTTTAATTTTACTTCTTTACATCATTAATTATTTTTCTTAGAAAATTTTATAAGACCCAATTCTTACAAGCCTAAGAAGTTTAACCTTTCAAGGCAATTTTTCATAGACCAACCTTAAAGGCCCAAAATTCAAAATAGGAGGGGCCATTAGAAATCAAGAAGATGTTAAACCTAAGCCCAATGATAGAATTCTAATACAAAACTCGCTTGATTGCTTGAATTAAATCCGGCCAGAGATACATGTATATCACCCCTACATGCTCTCGATCGAGCCAATTTGGATCAGAAATCCCTACGACCAAAAGAAGCAAGGCAAGGAAACTGGATCGATACAAGTACCAGGTCACGCATACCAAACAATTTACACATTCTGACTAGGTACCACTGTAGGGACAAAACTTAACGAGCAAAAGTGAAGTTCAGAGACTAACTTAGTGGAAATGTCGAATCACTGTAACAACAAAAGTATAGCCAAATCACTACTGGGTCGAACAGAGAAGTAATTAAGCTTATTATAGAAACGGGTTTAAAGAGAAAATTAATGCTATAAAGGAAATAGAATTATAAGGAAAGAAGAATTATAATGTCTTTATGAAAGAATCTCTCAAATCAATTCAAGAGATCAAGATAACCCAAAATTAGCAAGATTTAACCAACTCAACCACAACACCAACGAAGATAAGCACAAGAAATATTCTTTGAAGATCAAAACTATAAATAAGTGAGAAAACTACAATAGGGGCCAGAGAATTCTTCTAGTACGAAATTCATAATTTTAGTTTTCAGTACCTTACTGTAAAATAAATCTTCTTTGACCTTTCTTTATTATTCTCCCAAACTCCCATCAGAAATAAAACCTTTTCTAACATCGAAGAGTCTTAGTCAGAACCCACCCCGACGAGGCCTTAACGATATTTTCAAGTATTTTACAAGTGTTCTGCCATCATTAGTAGAGGAAAAAAATTCAAATTCCAGGCTTTAAGCCCAATAAAGAGAAGCCACGTGCTGATTCTCGCAACAAAATAAATTTAAAACTCATTGGCCTAAAAAATTATTTTTTTTATTAACAGTTTTTAGTGCTGTCTGTAGGAATCAGGACGAAAAGCTTTGTTCAAAAGATGTTTCATCACCTAAACTTAACTAACATGGCAGAACAATAATCTTCTAGCCAGAATCCAATTGCAATAGGGCGAGCTTTAGACCTTGACAAAAATAAAGACCATAAAAATTGGCCCACGAATCAACTAGAGAGCTCATTGCCAGCTGAAATCCAACAAAAATTAAGAACGTTGAGGGAAGAAAGAGAAAAACTAAGACAACTCATGGTTGAGTTGATCAGAAATAGAGAAAAAAGAGGACAAGAGGCAAGGAATGACGGTATAAGAGAATCTCAATCTGTAGAGGTCCAAATTCAAGAGCAGTTAGAGCTAAGGGATAAATCAAAAACCCCGCATGACCTAGTAGGGGTGACCAAATAGAATCAAGCATCTCTTGAGAGAGAAACATCATAGATTGGAGAATCCGAGCAGATGATGAGAAATGAGCTAGCAACCAAGCAACACAATAATGTCAAACCACCTCTAGAAGACAAGGTTCGTGATTTGAAGGAAAAACTGAAATACTTTCTAGAAGAGAAAGAAAAGAAAGAATAACCTCCTCTAAAAAAGACAAAAAGAGAAAGAATATCTCCATTGACAAATGAGCTGAGGGACATTGAGCTTCCAAGCGAGTTTCGACTACAAAGCCTTCTGATTTACTAGAGAGTTACCGACCCCAGCCATCATATAGACCAGATTCCCGACTTGTTATTAATTACAGGGTTGAGGCATAATCAGATATACATACTCTTTCATATAAATCTGGAAGGACTAGGTCTTCTTTGGTATAGGGGTTTGAAGCAATACAACATCTCATCTTACCACGAGCTGAACGAAAAGTTCTTCCAACACTTTCAAAACTTTTTATGATGTGGCTAAGGACCTGAAGCAATTGAAGCAGGTAAAATAGGGTTAGAATGATAGCCTCTAGGATTTTTTTTTCTCGAGGTTTTATAAAAAAAAAAATGACATCATTTAGAGCTTTTGACCAACCTATTGCCTTGGAAGCTCTCAAATCAGGGCTAAAGCCAAACAAGTTCTGGTATTACCTGTCCGAGAGCAATATTCTAAACTACACAGCAGCATATAACAAAGCATTAGAGTATATTACTATAGAGGAAAAAGAGGAAGTGAAGAGATCCTTTACTCATCCCTATAGAGGACAGGTCAGACCAAGAGAGAATGAAAGGTATGGGACAAAAGAAAGACCTTTACCCCTTCCTTAGAAATATTAAAGGACAAGCAATGACTACCAACCCCAACAAAGAGAAAAAATTTCAAATTGGTATAGTGTGCCTAACAATTGGATAAATAGTGGGCCAAACAGGTCTCGCCTATACAATAACCTTAAGCGGCCTAGAAGCTGCAGAAATTCCAAAGAACACCCTGCAGAAGAAAGAAGGTGGCTCGGGTGAAAAATTTCCTCCCCTTGGCAGTACCACTAAAAGATGTTTATGAAGCCATAAAAAATAGGGCTTGCTCAATAGAAATTTCAAAGGAAAAGAGGTAGAACAACGGACATATCCAAAGGGCTGGTGTAATCTACATAGAAATGTTAGGCATGCCACAAGGGAGTGTTTGGAGCTGAAAATGCAAGTGGATGCTCTAATAAGGAATGACTATTTAGGAGAATTTCGAACCGAAAGGCAGCATAATTCACCTGCTAAACAAACTATTGGGTCGAATTCTAATCCCACTATGATCATATCTAGTAGACCCACGCTAGTAGAGATTCCAACAGACAGAGGAAGAACTACTCTAGATACTCAATAGTGGCACATCAGGTTATTTGTAACATTCCTCTGACTAAAAAACCAAGATTGCAGTAGGAAATGCGATCATGTTTATCAAGCAAGATGTACAAGGAGTCAATTATCCCTATAGAGAAGACTTAGACACCAGTACAGAGGTTCAGAGAAAGTTGTGTAGTGCCAATTGGGGTAATGGCCCTTCCTTTGACTATAAGGCAGAAATTGTATGAGAAAACAGTAATAACTAAGTTTGTGATGGTCGACCAGCCTTTCCCATATAGAGTCTTCCTCAGGCGACCCTTTATGGAAAATACGAATGTGACTCTATCTACCCATTATCTGAAACTCAAGTTCTTAACTGAAAAAAGTATAAGGTATTAATGTATTTTAGGGTCTATGCATGTGGTTGTGTACATATTAAAAATAAATAAATATATGTATCATATACATGATTTTATAGCAAAATTAAGTATATAATTGAATACACATGTAAATTAACAACTTAAGATTACATAAACAATTTTTGAAGAATTTTGGTAAAGATTTCAATTTTTTTTATTATTTTAAGCTCCAAACCTTCAGCTCACCTTGAAGTGAATTATTATACATTTCTAATTCACAACATTCTAGTGGGATTATGAAGTTAGAATGACAGCAACTGAATTTTCAACAACAAAGTTTATTTTTTTAAAGAAAATAAAAATATTTGATTTTTCTTTCTCTCTAGTTCTACTTACAACCCTTTTGTTTAAAGAAAATCTTTCCAAAACAAAAACTCTCTTTTTCAAATCTCTCTACCACGTTTTTTTGCTTCTCTTTATCAATCAAAAATAAATTATATCCGTTTTTTTATGCTCTAAGCACTTCACAAGTGTTCTACCAAATTTAGGTTAAGTGGCTAACTACTAAAACAAAATTTTGTGGCCATTTTGAATGGTTCAAAAATAAATGAACCATAAATCTATGAATGGTGCTCCACAAAAATTTGGTATGTGTTTTTTGTTAATAAATTAAAACAACAATCAAATAAAAATATATAATATTTATTCAATTATTTAAAAATTATTTGAATAATTAATTTTACCTTATTTATTTTACTAACAAGATTAATTGGTGAATTTATGATAAAATAATTTATGGACCAAAATTATGCCACTTATTAACATCTAATTAGTTAACAACTCTTGTTAACTAATTATTAACTAATTATTAACTAATTATTAACTAATTAAGTGATGTACTTAACATTTAAGTCTAGACAAATACATAACTTGAGGAACCCTGAAATATATTTTCGGTTTGCTGAAATTTTTAGGATGGAACTATTTAATCTATAATGTTGCCTCAGTGCACAAGGAGTACACTTCATATTGTGAGACTTTCTAAGTCCATGCCCATTTTTTTATATGGAACTCTTTTATACATCTGTGCACGATACCTTACACACGTGTTACGGATATTGTAAAGCTACGCATTAGACCATACAAGTTAAAATTATAACATATGTGTGTAATCCATCCATCATTTATATTCGGGTAGAGTGGAGATATAGATCAACACTATCAAATCTTCATATGCTCGACTATAAACTTATCTCTAGAATTATATTTTAATAAATAATATTCGCAAAGACTTTTGCGACATTATTTATCTATAGGGTAAAACTATTTTCCTAAGAATTACTGCTTATAGCGATAAGACTTTCTGAAACACAATCTTGAAGTATTATGATATATTACTCACCCAAATGAGCTTATAGATCCCATATCTATGCACACTGAACTCCATAAGCATCAATCTATACCCAGCGACACCCAGGGGTCAGACCATAAAAGATTTATGACATGTGTAAAATCAAAGTATGGTAGATCACTCACTAGCCTACCGTGGCACTCAAGTTAAAGAACCACGAATATAACTCAACTCGAAAGACCTTCTATTAATGGCTTTATAGGATATTTATTGGAGGTATTCATGAGTCTATTAAATACACAGTTCTTACTGAATACTTGTATCTCTATACGAGTTTTCACTAAACTCATAATTTGCTAAAACTAACCATCTGAACCATTCAGATATAAACATACACTGACAAACCCGCATCATTGAAGATAGATCAAAAACATAGTATTTAAGACCATATTTGTATAATTATATTTTTTAACACAATTTGTAACTCTTTTCAACTATATCATTACTAATATATTTTTAGGTCATTGTCGCATTTCAGATAAAGTCAACTACAACATCGCCAAAGATAAGCATAAAAAATATTTTCAAAAAATCGATGATATAAATAGGTGAGAAAACTACAACAGGGGCTAGAGAATTCTTTTGGCACAAAATTATTAATTTTAGTTTTCAGCACCTTCCTACAAAACACATCTTCCTCAACCTTTTCTTTATTGTTCTCCCAAATTCCCACCAAAAACAAAACCTTTTCTACCTTAAACATCAAAAAGTTTTCGCTAGAACCCACTTCGACGAGGTCTTAATGATAATTTCAAGTTTTTGCAAGTGTTCTGCCATCGTTACCAGAGAAAAAAAATTCAAATTCTAGCCTTCATGCCTAATAAAGACACCCAACATGCTAATTCTCGTAACAAAATAAATTCAAAACTCGTTGGCCCAAAAAATTATTTTTTTCAATCAACATTAATATTAGTATATCAATATTGAACACCAATAATATTGAACAACAAGTAACAACCCAAAAAAAAATATTAGGATGGAGGGAAAAGACCTGCAGGGGCATAAGGCCCCATGGAATTTTTTTTAAAACAAATCCCTTTTAGTGTAGCAATAATTCAAGCTTTGCACTTGTAAATGGTATCCTCTAATTTTTATATATATTTTTTTATGATAATCATTGATATTAATATTATATTAGATTATATTACCAATATTTCATTAGATTATACAATCGAGATTCTTGAGAATATCACTTTGCAACTTTTTTGCACACTCCATCTACAATATAAAATAGACATTGTTATTGATATTACATCAAATTATATTATTAATACTTTATCAAATTATACAACTAAGATCATCGAGAATATCATTTTACATCCTTTACACACACTTTACTCAAGTTATAAAACTCTTACGAAAAAATAAATAATAATTATACTACCTAACATTTATTAAGACTAAAAAATCGTAACTTAAGCCAAGAAAGCACACGGAACTGTCATTAAGACAAGTACTCAAGTGCTAAATCATATCCTCAATTCATGTGAAGTTATATTTTTTTGCCCATTAAATTTTTTTTAAAAAAAGTGAAAATTGAGGTGGTCTAATAATTAAAATTTTCTTTAATATTTTAAATTATAAGATCAAATCATCATACCTTTTTTTCCTTAAAACAAATATCGATAACTCAAAGTATATATCATTTTGTATTTTTTCACATTCTCAGCGTATTTTTCGACAAAAGTTTTGGCTTTGTTTCTTATTAGCTAAATAGGAGTTCCTTTAAAAAAAACAATTAAAAATAAGAGTTGCGTTATAATTAATAAAGAGAAAGGTACGGTGACTCAAACCTATAATTTAAAAAAACTTTAATTATTAGACCATTTCAACTTTAATCTTAATGACATAAGTTATGTATTATTATTTACTCTCATATACTTTTTAATATGACTTCACGTGTCTCTTTTTAAATAATAATAATAGTAATAAAGATTCTTCTATTTTTTCTATTTATTTAATCGGAAATGTAGATACAATTTATTTGTGAATGATAAATAATATATATATAATAATAATAATGTAATGACCTTGACCCTACACCATATCACAAGATTATTAAAAATATATAAAGTAAAATTAAGAATGAAAGAGGACCAAATGATCTTTTCTCTTTCATAAGCTTATAATTATTAAAAAAAATTAAACAGAGATATCAATATGTCATATTCTTGTAACAAATTTTTATATCGTGCATTTTCTTTGTCTTGTAATATATATGAGTAAAAAAATTTACAAGTTTGATTTTGATAAATAAGCTTTAGTATTCATTCAATTATTTAATTTGGTTGTTATTTAAGTTTATTGAAATAATTTTAAAAAATTTCCTGTCTATATCAACAAACACTTCAAAATGCTTCTACCTTTTTAGAATATGTATTGTAGTTATTTTTTTTCTTTATGTGTTATGCTACTCAAATATAAATTTAAAAGTAGTTACATTATTAATTTTAGTATTTAATAAAACTATTGGTTTTATTTATAACTGAAAATATATTGCTTAAAATAAGTGCATGGATAGATCAATAAGATTAAATTAATATATTCAATTACGATGAAAACAGTTAATTGTAATTGAAAATATATCATTTTTTATATCAGCTTAGTTTATTTATAATTTTTTACCTTAAAAAGTATAATATTAATTGCCAACCACTTTAATATAAAAAAGTTTTAGGTAGTCAATAATTTATAACACATTGATGGAATACAAACCAACTATATGATTATAATAGTACTCAATTTTAAGTTTGACTCTTATGAATTAGGGAGCAAGAGAACTCATTTACAGAATAAAATAAATTAAAAAATTTGAGAATAAATTTTCGAATTGTTCTATAATAAATTTTATTTTGATAGATTTTCAACTTGAATGCCAAAAAAAAAAAAACATTTGATTTGTTATCTTGTTGATAAATTAATTTTTTCTTAAAAAAAAATCATGGGAAATTTTTTTTTTTTTGAAAAGGAATAATGGGTAAATTAAAAGTTAACTAATATGTCACATCTAATCTTAACCCTCATACACTCGGATGTATCTCATAAGTTAAAGTTAGATTTCACCAAATCTTTTAACCTAATACAAATTACAAACTTGAATTTAAGAAAATCAATTATTCAATTCTATGATTTTTTTTTTTAAATGAATTTGTAAGAATTTTTTTTTCTTCTTTTGGTTTACTTGGAGAAATTATTTACCAATATAACTTATGACAATTAATTTTTTAAAATTTTTGTATGTTTTCTATCCTCTAAACTAAGACAATCAACATTCTTAAAATAATCCAATACCATACTTACATATACTAATATATATATTTATTAGTCAACAAAGTGATATAAAATTTTTGATTGGAATTTAAATTTTATTTATGTAACTATTAAACAAAATAGAAAGTAAACCTAATATCAATATCAATATCAATATCAACATTTTTCCAATATCATAATCATATATGATAATTACATTCTACACATTAAAAAAATCCTTATAACCCATCAAAATCAAAACATTTTTATTTATTTCCAAAAACACAAATCACCCAACAATACAAAAATAAATAAATTGATCAAAAATTGATATAAATTAGAAATGAAATTAAGTACATAATTAGAAATATTTTTTTTCATAAATCTTCAAAATAAGTGCTGGGGTTCAGGACTTTTGCTTCCACCATAAACATGAACAGGAAATCAAAACCCACACCAATTTCCCCTTCTTCACTCTCTCCAAATCCCATTTCAGTTCCCAATTCCCAATATCACAAAGCCCTAAACCTAATTCCCGTCATGGCGCGAAAATCGTCGCTCCTCAAACAAATCCTACTGGTCTTGGTTCTTGTCCTCCTCGCCCTCTACGCCTTCGTCCACTCCTTCTTCTCCCCTCCGGTCCCCGCCGACGGCGACGGCGACCGCCGAAACGACGACGTGTTGGCGTTTTCAAAGCTCAGCTCGGTGCAGGACGGGAACTTCGTCCCCGCGCCTTCGAGAGTCAGAGTCTACATGTACAGTCTCCCCAGGAAGTTCAACTACGGCGTCATCGAGCAGCACTCAATGGCTCGCGGCGGCCTAGTCGCGCCGGTGGCCGACGTGTCGATTTTGAAGTACCCTGGCCACCAGCACATGGGGGAGTGGTTCTTGTTTTTGGATCTGAACCGAGCCGAGTCGGACCGGGTCGGATCACCAGTGGTGAGGGTCTCGGACCCCGACGAGGCGGATCTGTTCTACGTGCCGGTTTTTTCTTCCTTGAGCTTGGCCGTAAACGTGGGCGGTGGGGCCGCTGCTGCCGCGGGTGGGGCCCGGTACAGCGATGAGGAGATGCAGGATGAGCTGGTGGAGTGGCTGGAGAAGCAGGAGTACTGGAGGTGGAACAAGGGGAGGGACCACGTGATCAATGCGGGCGACCCAAATGCTATGCTCCGGGTCATGGATCGAATCAAGAATGCGATCCTGTTGGTGTCGGATTTTGGGAGGTTGAGAGACGATCAGGGCTCGTTGGCGAAGGACGTGATCATCCCATACTCGCATAGGATCAATACCTACACGGGCGATCTTGGGGTCAAGAATCGAAACATCTTGTTGTTCTTCATGGGCAATCGTTATCGAAAAGAGGTACAATAATTTGATATCAATATTTTTGTTTCACTTCAATTTTTAGTTTGAAGTCATCATGTTAGCTGCAGTTTAAGCTCGATGGCTGTATGATCATTAGTGACGGTAAAATTTTCAATATCTGGTTAATCAATTTTGTTCTAAATGCACACATTCTTGCAATTCACTAAACTTTGATTGTGCAAAGTCAATTTGTGTTATGATTGTCGCTTGTTATTTAAATAAAGAAGCATATGGATGTAAGGTTAGATGCTGTTGTTGCTTAGTAGGGAAGTCACTTCTTGTTAATGATTCTTTCTGTTCAAGTATCCAGGAGCTTGTGGAATTCACTTAGGGCTGACAACGAATATATTTTTGAACTTCTAGAAATAAGTGCATGCTTTCTATTCTTTTTGCTTTAGTGAGCCTTTATTTTTCATTTACCATGAAAAAGTTAGTGTTTGATGAATTAAACCATCATTTTGATTACATCCTTAAATCGATTTTCTTCCTTTTGAGTTTGAATCTCAATAAGAATGTTAGTTCTTATTGTTCATGTGTTATGATATGAATATACCACACCAAATTGTTATGTATAGATGATGGTTTCCATTGATACAGAGCCAATTCCAATAGACCTATTTAAGGGTCCCATTGGCATGCATCCACTAGGATTGGACCTCCAAATTTGCCAATTATGAGTTGAGCTCTTTTGCCATTCAGCCATGGATGCTTAGCGCAATCCTCTTTCATGGTGAATAACTAAAACCAATTGAAATGAAATCTTTAGAATAAATCATTGCAATTTGGGAGGAATCAATGAAAGGACGTCAATTCAAATCCTTATGTAGATATTAATATTTGCTAAATAAAATCTGAGCATAATATATTGTGATCGAGTTTCTTACATCTTTATTGTTGGTTGCTAGAGTCATATTTCTTCACTTGGTGTTATGGCTATCACTAGTCTTCCCGATCTGGTATTTTTTTGCTGGAGTCTCTTATTCTCTCTCTCTGTTTTTTAGGGAGGCAAAATTCGTGATTTGCTTTTCAACATACTTGAAACTGAAGAGGATGTTGTAATAAAACATGGAACACAATCTCGAGAGAATCGACGTGCAGCCACGCAAGGGATGCATACTTCAAAGTTTTGTTTGATGCCAGCTGGTGATACACCATCAGCCTGCCGGCTCTTTGATGCTATAGTAAGCTTGTGTGTGCCTGTGATAGTAAGTGATAGCATTGAGTTGCCTTTTGAAGATGTGATAGACTATAGAAAGATTGCAATCTTTGTAGAGACCTCGGTTGCATTGAAGCCTGGATTTTTGGTTTCAACTCTGAGAGCAGTAACCTCGGACAGGATTCTGGAATATCAAAGAGAGCTGAAAGAGGTAACTGTTGTCTGCATTGCTTTAGTTTTAAACTTCTGGTGTTACTATTTTCTGTTTTTATTTTCCATCTTTTGCTGGTGTTGAGGGTGAATTTTGATCCTTGATTGCTCAACTCGAGTAGTTGTAGAGTAAATAAAGAAATAAATCTCCCCTCTATCTGAAGGGGCGGGATCTGTGGCCCCACATTCCGTAAATTCTTACACTGTTTCAACATACTAATTTCATATGCCCACAGTTTATTTATAAAATAAGCACTAATATCAAGTAGTACAGTCCACCAAAACATGAAAATCCCTATACTTACTATTATATATTAATGTCTTAGATACCCAAGACACCAAGGTACTTGTTGTGTTAGAGTATTTTGAAATCACCTTAAATTCTGTGAAAATAAATTCGATAATAAAAATATAGTTTATTGTTTGAATTGACGAGAATCACCCCCATTGAATGGGAAATATGAATTAACCAGTTGTACATCCGATGACACTCAAGTTGTCAAACATCCAGTCATGAATTTTGGGTGTCAGTCAATAAGAATTTTCTTAAGTTGATGTGAGGTCGAAGTTCTGGACATACTTGTTTTGTGTACGCTTATCCATATCATTTCGCAGCAGATATGGTTGTAACTTACGTACTTAGTATTTTCTTTGCAAGTTGCGATCATAGAAATAGCTTTCTGGAGTGTAGCCTACTTCTGTTTTGTTCCTATTTTATCCCTCTTGTTATAATGGTGTTTCTCTGATCTAAATGTTCTTGAAAACTCTGTGTGTGTCACATATTTTGGAATTCATATTTAATAATGATTATACATGTGCATTTTTAAGTTCATTTGGTTATCATAACAGACTCGATACACTTGTTTAAAGCAACTTCATATAAATACGCTCTTTTGAGAAAATTCACTCGTGTCTTTGGAGGTTAAGGAACAAACTTGTCCTGGAAAAATTATGAACACACTGGTTTACTTTTTATAAAATCACTCTCATATCTCCTTTTCTATAGTGGTAATGTTCCAACAGTGAAACACCAAGAAAACCAAAATATCCTTCTTCAAATAGACATAGCACCTAATGCTTACAGTTGCAGATGTATGTCTTACCAAACTGGAAACTAAGCTGGAAAGTTGTTATGGTGTGAAATATGATCAAAACTTCTTCTTTTGACTATAGATTTAATGAAATACAAAAGTAGGTATGGTGCAAGCACAACCAGCCTACACAACAATTATCAGGGCCAGTTGCATCACTTGTTTATTCTAATCCTTTGTTTTCACGATATTGATAGTGATTACTTAAGGAGTGGGCCATTAGGTTTAGGGATGCATGCACTTCATGTCTGTGTTTTACATGTGGTATTTGAGGTTAGTGATCTTGTTTAGTTTGCTTCTTTGTCGTTTACTTATGGTATACGGGCAATATCAGTTGCTTAAGGTTATTTTTTTTTCTATTAATTATGTGATTCAGGTGCAACGGTACTTTATATATGACCATCCAAATGGAACAGTGAATGAAATTTGGCGTCAAGTGTCACTGAAGCTACCCCTTGTAAAACTTATGATTAATCGTGACAAACGGCTTGTCAAGAGAGAATCAAGTGAACCAGTTTGCTCTTCAGTTTGTACAAATGAGACTGGGATTGTTACCTCCTTGTGATGCCGTCTATGTATTTAATTGGGAAGCCGTTACCTGCATAAACTGGCCCAGTTTGCTTCCACTAACGGCGGGTTGAGATCACGATCGTTGTATTGGGGCTAAAGATTGAGGATCCATATATACGCACAAATCCACCAGTTGCTTCAAAGTGGAAGGTACCACATTTCTTCCATTCTTTTTTTTTCTTCTATAATTCCATTCTCCTATGAGGGGTTTATGCAGCTCAGATGAAATTTTTTTCTTCCATACCTAATTGATGTTGTAGATTGCTTTTAATTCAATTTGTATCTTCACTTACTATGTTACCGAGACAGAATTTGCAGCTTGAAAATGCAACTTTGTAGCTGTAATTATAATTGATTTGTACATGGTAGAGAATAAAAGAAGTAACACACTTTGTCTTTGATTCTTTCGATAGCAGGACGGTCAACTTCTTTCTTTAGTTATTTTTATTTTCTTTGTTAGGATAGCAACAGAATAGATCATTAAAAATAGAAGTGAATTTAAACTTGCAGTATCCAACTAAAACAGTTATTTACTTAAAAATAAATACTGAGTAGGCATGATTGGCTGCAAAATAAACTAAATTTTCTGCCATTTAGGTCTATGATCGACCTTGTGCCATTTAAAGATTAATTGCACATGAATCCTTGTGAATAACCCTTTACTTATAGTTGGTCTCTTGCATATCTCAAATCTACATCATCCTAGTTTATCGGAAAATAATACTCCATACCTCCTGGCTTCATAGATGAAAAAGAGTAGAAGATCCGAAGGAAATTAAGTTTGGTGGCTTCATAGATGAAAAAGAGTAGAAGATCCGAAGGAAATTAAGTTTGGTGGCTTCATAGATGAAAAAGAGTAGAAGATCCGAAGGAAATTAAGTTTGGATTCAAACTTCTTTAACCAGGTGGCCATGGAAATTAAGTTTGGATTCAAACGTTGTTAACCAGGTGGCCATGTCAATTGTCTGCCACCTGAGACATGCAAATGGAGATGATTAGCAGATTGACCTGGAGAAAAAGAAAGCATATACATAAATCGTTTCTAATGGGTTAAATACACTGAACTGACAAAATTTTTGAGGGAAATTATTTGGAAATGGGATGAAAGCTTAGAGGCAATGGCTTGTATTATGTTAAGGCAAGGGTTCCAATGGGTTAAATACAATGACCATTGTTGAATACTACTTGAAAACCATCCAGGATACCTTCTTTCCCGGCCACTATTTTGGCTTCGTAGAGAAGATGCTCCAAAATCTCACCATGCCTCGCTTCAGCATGACAAGTTATATAACATGAAAGATAATACATACAAGATATATGTGGACATGTATGCATATATGGGTCTGGCTACAATAAGGGACCAATACAAACGGCACATATGTTTTTTCTTTCCCTTTTTCTCACTATCTGTGAAGTAGTTGTAAAATTAATAAAACATTTCGGATTACATGCGATAATCGTAATTTGTAAATGAAGATGAGGTAAATATAATTCAAATGAATGAACTAAATCTCGTAATAGGAGAATTTAGTCCTGAAAAACAATAGGAATAATAGTTAAATGATAAAAAACTAACCTTCCCAAGCTTTGTCAACTCATCTCTGATCTTTGGGATGACTAAAACATGAACAGGAGCCTGTAGATTGATGTCTCTGAATCCTAGGACCTTTTCATCCTCGTATACAATGGATGACGGGATTTCCTTTGCTATGATCTTGTCAAATTTGACAAAAAGCAAAGATAGAAAAAAAAAAAAATTGGATGACGGGATTTCCTTTGATTTTAAATTTCTTTCCACCATTGCTGGTTTGGGTTTCAAAGCAAGCATTCTTTGCTCTAGTAGATTTGCTTTGAACTTCGCGTAAGTGTTATTAACTAAAAATGTGTTTATTTAATTAAAAGGAACTCAAGTATTATAAGTTAGTTTAAACTCATCTTTATTAATGATATGGGATGTGGCAATATGCTTAAGGTAAAACTTAAAAATAAATTTGTAAGGATGAAGCGTAAAATTCAAAGTGAATAATATTTACTTAATTATTAAATTATTTATAATAGATGATATTAAATTAGGCTCGCGGTTTAATGTACAGATTGATTGATCTTTAAAATATTTAAGATTTTAAAAGATGGAAGATTATCATATCCTACATTGCTTGTAAAAATGAGCCTGAGCTCATTTATAAAATTAGAATCCCCGTAATTATCAATTTGGATGAAGCATACTTAAAATAAAACTTGCATAAACCCGTAAGTAGATTGTTGAGTCTTATCATTACAGCAACAATATTCATCAACTATTAAATACGATCATGCAGTTTATTTGTTCAAAAGTGTCACTGTACTTTCAATATTTTTCATTGATCTTGACAGAGGTTTGGTTAAAATACAGGCAACCTTGCTAGTTTCAAAATCCACAATAGCCTCAATTGAGATATTAAAAATCATCATAAACCCCACCACCATCAAATATCATCAAACTTCTTCCCAAGGTTTTAGAGAATTTATCATCCAAGTAAAACAGGTCTGCTTATAATTGGGCTAAACAACAAAATTTATCCTAAAAGAACAAAAATCCAGATCAGAGCTTACTGTAAATAGAACGTGAGCTCAAAGCAGGGTTTTTACTATACATTGTTGGAGCTTCACTATCAGCATTTGCAGTAGCTGCTTTGGCATCAGCCTCTTCGTTATGGCAATTTAGAAACAAGATTCTCGTGTGAAGGAATTCATCAACAATTATTATTGGAGAAATCATTCAATTCAAAAATTTAATCGGTTAGGTACTTAATATTAATATTTAAAAAAGACCAGTTTTAATAAATCTTCTTACTTAAACGTAGATTCAATTTTAAAATCCAAAATTAGATAATTTTCATTGAATTAAAACAAATACTAGTATTTAAAAGACGTCTTGCTTTTAATATTAACCTTAGACTTTTTTGTATTTGCTCGAGCACATTATTAATAATATCTTAATTTTTATTTTTATTTATTTTTTGAAAGATTTTTTATTTTAATTTTAAGACTTCTTTTTTTTTTTTTTAACGACATCTTTTAAATGCTTTTTTATTTTTAAAAAAGCATTTAAAAGATGTCATCTTGCGATAGGCATGCGTCGGCTTGAGTACAAAAACTAGAATTAAAAGCCTTATTAAAAAATAAAAGAAAAACTGTTCATCGGTAATTTGTTTTTATGGATTCAATTTCTTTTATTAAAAAGAATTGTTATTTCTTAAAAACTATCAAGTTTAGTCCTTGAAATTTTATTTAAATTACTCAGTTAATATTATTATTTTTAAATACTTTAGTTAATTTTGACTATTGAAAAGATAATTTTTACTTTTTAATAATAGATTTTTATAATTTTTATTTCTTTAAAATAAGTAATTTTATGATTTGTCCCTTTTTCAAAAATATTTTTAATTTGACACTAAGATTTTATATAATTAAATTTTAATCTAATATAATTTTTAATTTTAACATTTGGCCTCTCTTTTCTTAAAGGTTTGATTTTCACCCCTGACTACTACCAAATGAGTATTAATCTTTTAGTTAATCCTTTAATAACAAATTATTGGCTAAACTATAATTTTATCACAAACTTCTATCGATGGTCGAATAACTATATTACACTATAACAATTACCTATATGTCTATGGTAATCCTAATAGAATGCAATTTATTAAGAACAAATCTAATCATACCATATATGCTATGTAAGTATATGTCTATTTTACATAAAACTTATAGTTGTTATCCTATGGCCATACATCAAATTATTCTAAGCTAAACACATAAATTCCTCTTTTGAGTTCATTAAGATTCCTTGATCATTCAACATATTGGCCAAGTATAATGAAAGTGTTAAATACAAGATAGAATAAATTAATTTAATATATTAAGTTCATAAACTAAAAGAGTCAATAAAATTTAACTACATATAAGTTCAAAAGTCTAATGCTAGATTAAAAGAGTTTAGTTCATCATAAATTCAAGAATATTAAAGTAATTAATGAAAAACATCATGAAGAAGATCATAATAACAAAAGAAGATGAGAAATAACACAAGGAGATGCCCTAGATTGCTTCTTTCTTTCTCTTGACTTGATTGCACAAATCGTGATCTTCAATTCTTCACTTTGATCTCTTGTATTTGTGATGTGTTTTGTTTGCCCTAAGTTTGCCTCTAATATTATATGTGTTTTGACATTAAAAAAAAGAGTGTTTTTATAGGTGTTTGTAACCCTAGGGACGTAGAGGTTCGAATCAAAGTCGAAATAGAACTCAAAATAGAGAGTTTCTTTTGTTGCATGGGCATTATGGCGTTAGGGGTTAGGCGCCGTAGCGCTCAAGCCTAAAAATTAGCAATTGTCTAGGTGCTACGACGCCTAACTTTCTGCCACAAATGCTGCAATGTCCACCCATGGGCGTCACGGTGCTAGTTTAGTGCTGCTAGCTCTTTCATTTTTCATTGTTTCGCGTTCATTTCTTCCAATATCTTCACGTCTTGGTTGGTAAACCTATATATGATCAAAAACATCAAATACATTGCAAAATTCTCTTGATTTAGGGCAAAATCTAAGTTCAGGATGATAGAAATAATAGATTATATAAATCCTTATCAAATACCTCCAAACTTAAGACTTTACTCGTTATCGAGCAAAATAAAATTTATTATTGACTCTAAATAAAATAAAAACTCAAAACTAAAAATAGTCCTAGGTTGATTAGATAATCAAAATTATTTTCTCAAAAGCTGTTGAAATAGAAAAAAAAATTAAAAAATCAATAAACAATATTCAACAATTTATCATACCATTCATCAAGTCATTTATTCTCCCTTATAAATGACAATTTTTATGTGTGTGTGTGTAATAAGTAAATAATCAAATAACACTTAGATTTACTCAATAACTTAAAATAGTACATAACAAAGATATTTTGGCATATTTTAATTTTAACACTAACATAAGCTTACTCCACTATCCATTAATGTAGAAAAATGCATATCTAGAGATCTATTTAAGACTTTAATTAGTTTCTAACGTAAGGCTAAGGTTAATGTGGTATATAAGAATATATATATATATATATGAACTTTAAATCATACCACAAACACTTAGACTTTACTTAGGACCTCTCAATCTCCTTATCCTTGATTTATTTTCTCCCCCAAACTTATAATATTTTTCTTTTTCTTTTAATCACTATAGTTCAAAAAATTTCTTCTTTTTCTTAAGTTGGGAGCATAAAGAATTTAACTACTTTTTTTGTTGAAAGAATACCCCCAAACTTAGATTCATAAGTACCTTTAAGACTTAATTGCTTTCCACTTTAATACCATTTTCTCATACAATCACATTTTTTTTTCCTTTTAAGAATATTTCAAGATTTATGGTGTTATAGGTAGTTGTTTAGGATAAATAAGCTTAAATGCTTAAGGCTTGTAATGTAGTTAAACAGAAATAATAAGTATTTAAGCTCAAAAAGGGTAACTATGAATAGATATAATCTAAGGTAGGATAAAAAGACTCAATTGGTCCAAAGATGGCCTAGTGTCATTTCTTTATTCATGTATTTACTAGAATTTCGCATCAAATAGTAATCAAACAAGTTTTAGAGTTTTGGTCCTCGAGATTGTAGTGTACTACTTAAGCATGAATGTCTCTAAGCAATAATTCAATTAATACATGTTTATCTCAATATACTTAAGAGTAAGTGATAAAAAGGTCAAAATCAGTTTAAGATTCATGGTATAAGATTATCCCAAATGTTTATTGTTTCTTAAAGACTTGTAAAAATAAATTTAGCCAATATCCTATTTCTTATTATAAACTAATAATCATCATTTCTACCAAAAACTATTCAACTAAAAAAAATTTTAACACACAAGACAACCAATCAATTTATGCAATAAAATAAACACAAGTTATGCGCCCTTCTCTTTGGTCCTTTCATTACAATACTGCTCCTGCTTTCTTTTTTTCTTCTATGCCTCACTGTTTTCTTTTGAATGAGAGGATTCATGGTGTCCATTTCTTTGAGGTATATAAATTGTTGCTTGTTATTGCTTAAGTGCACCACATCAATGCTAAAATAATCTTCATTTTCTGATGGTAACTTAATCTCTTTGAATATTTTGAGTTCTACAGTGTTATCTTGCACTCTCATGGGCAACTCTCATTTTTGTACATCTACGATCGTTTGTTCAATAGCTAAAAATGATCGTCCAAGGATGATGATAATTTTCTTGTCTTCTTCCATATTCAGAATGACGAAATTAGCATGGAATATGAACTTGTCCACTTTTACTAGCATGTCCTCTATAACTCCTTTAGGATAGGCAAGATATCGATCAACAAGTAAGAGTGTGATATTGATAGGCTTTACTTCTCTTAAACCTAACTTGTTGCAGATAGAAAAGAGCATGAGATTTATACTTGCTCAGAGTGTTGGGTGTTAATTATTCTAGGGTACTTGCATATGGAATGTGTTCATCATACAAAAAATATACATATCTTAAACATATATGTGCACAGCGGAAGATTAAAATTAATACAATGAACACATGTAATACATATTTATCAAATGAAAAACGAGATTGAGAAATATAACCTATGAAGCCTTTAGATTAATTTGCTTGAAGTCCACCATGAAATGAAACTTTGATCAATCCTAACAATCAATAAGGGTGGGTTTGATTGTCTAGAATAACAGTATGTTAATCCAACATTTAGTTTAACTCTTAAACTTGATTCAAAGTTAAACTCTTTAACTTAGTTAAATTTATTTTTTCTTTTATCCAACTCTTGAATAAAAACAAATTTAATTTTAGTTATTACATTTAGTAACCATTTATCTATTTGTTTTGTTGTTCTAACACTTAAAACACAAAACAAAAAATTTTAATTTCTCAAATTGAAATGGCTACCAAAATTACAAAATGTAAAAACCTAAAACTTATTGATTTTGAATTTCATTTCCCTTTATATACTAATGCATAAATTTCAAACTAATTTGAATTTCATTTGCATTTAATTTAATTAACCTGACCTTAGTTAATATTTAACCTTAGTTAGGTTAGTTTAACTTAACCCTTAAGTTAAATAAATATTTAAATATTCTAACTATAGTTAACTAACTTAACCATAGTTAGGTTAACATTTACTTAACCATTAAGTAAAGTTAACTTAACCTAACTATATGGTTAACCTTTAACCATAGTTAAGTTACATTATTTATTTAACAATTAAATAAATAAATATTTATTTTAATATTTAACAATTAAATAATCATAAAGTAAAATTACATTTATATCCTTACTAGGTTACCAAGTTAATCTAAAATGGGTCCCACTATTTAACCATATACTTTAGTTAACTTAACCTTAGTAAATTGCTGAATTATACTATATTGAACCATTTAATACGGTAAACTGCCCAAATGCTCAAAGAGTACATTTCATATTGGGACTCTCTAGGTCTACACCCGATTTTTCAAATGGAACTATCCCATGAATTTGTAATCGATGCCCCACGCACACATTACGAATATTACAAATCAGAGCATTAAACCATACAAGTTGAGGTCACAACGCATACGTATAATCCTTCCATCATTTATACCCTGAATGTGTGGGGATATAGATCAACACCGTCAAATCCTCATTTGCTCATCCATTATCTTATCTCCAGATTCGTATCTCGATAAATAATATATGCAAACACTTTTACTATATTGTTTAACCCTGTGGAAAACTCTTTTCCCGGGTTTATGCTTGTGGCCATAAGACTTCATGAAATACAATCTTGGAGCATCAGATATACAACTTACCTACGTAAGCTGATGGATCCTGTATTTACGCACACCGAATTCCATGAGCATCAGACCATACCCAGTGACACATAGCGGTTAGACCATGAAAGGTCTCTAACATATATGGAACCAAAGTATGGTGAATCACTCATAAGACTACCATGGCGCTCAAGTCAAAGGACCACGAATACTACTCAACTCGAGAGGACCTTCTTTTGACGGCTTCAGGATATCTATTGGGGTCCTCGTAAGTCTATTTAGTATCCAGTCTTGACTGGATACCCGCATGCCTATACAAGCTCTAAGCTCATGATCACCTAAGAACAACCATATGAACCAGTCAGATATAGACATACATTAATCTATATAATATGATTCACCGATAGACCCGCATCGGTGAATATAGATCAGGAACATTATGTTTGAGACATACTTATATAATGATATTTCTTAGCTTTTATTACAACTCTTTACAACTATATCATTACAAGTATACTCTCAGGTGTTTGTCCCATTATAGACAAGGTTCTAACTCTTTAAACCTTACTGACTCTTATAAACTGATAACTCTTAATAGTGCTAACTCTTAACATTTATAACTCTCAACTTTGCTAACTATTAGTTCTGATCTAAACTCCTTTAGATCAGATCTGAACTCTTTCAGATCAAACAATGTCTGTAATGTTACAAGCATTATACCATATAAATATGATATTAATAATTTTTATTCGAAATGTTTATTGTATAAATATTAACAATTAATATTCATACAATATTGGAATGGCACGTGAGCACCAACTCCAATACAGAGATCGTAGAGTGCTTTTTCAAGGTCATGATTTTCAATGTAGCACGGTATAGTAAAGCTCCAAAGATCTTTGAACTTATAAGATAGCTTCTTTTTAAGAATGGTGTTACATTGCTTTGTCAATGCAACAGTCTTATAATCCTCCAACCTTTTCTTCTTTGAAAGTATACACTTTATAAATTTGATGTAGGTAGGTATTTGTTCGAGTGCATCTGCAAAAGAAAGATTGATATGTAATTTTTTTTAAATTTCAAGAAATTTAGAAAATTACTTATATAGCTTCTTCTTTTACAGCTTATAAGGAAATAGTGGAGGTGGAGTGAAAGATTGCATGGGTTGATTGCATGTTGCTAATGGTATTTTTTTTTAAGTTTGAACTTTTTTGCACTTCAGAATTTTTCTGCACTTGTATACCAGTTTTTGCATTTTTTTCTGCAGTCTTTTTTGCACTTATTTCTAGATTGGTTTGCTGATGAATTTTTGCTTGTGCACTTATTTTGTGCCTCTATAACTTTTAAGGAAAATATATTGGGGGTCTATAGGGCTTCACTTCATCTTATTGTACTACCTTTTCCTTCTTTTTTGTGATTGAAAATGGTGGTTAAGGTGTGTTGTCGTGTAAGACCTTACTACTTTTTAAGGAGATAGCTTGGCATTACTTTATATTTCCTCATGGGTTGGCTTTGGTGTCATTTGGTAAAGTTCCTAGAGGTCGTTTATTAATTGCTATTGTAGGTTGTCCCATTTGAATCCTAAATTCTTTAATGTTGCTGAATGGTTCTGCATAATAGCATCATTCAACATCATGTAGTGCATGAGCATGTCCTTCAATGATGGCTTCTTGTCTTGCATTGGTTAGAATCATAAGGAATTCATTAGTCTAGATGCTTGCCTTTGATTATTACTCAAAGAAAAGTTTGGATGTTTTCTCTAGCTTGGATTGTAAAAGTTTGAATGTGGGCTATTCTGTTATTGGTTAAAATTCCACATAATTTTTTGACTCCAAGCACCGCCCATTCATGTGGATATCACCATAAAAGTCACTAGTCACATTCTAAGTCTTGACGGTATTCAATGCATCAAATTTCTTTGATAATATATTAATTTATTCTTGCAATGCATTGAATGCGTTAATCTCATGAACAAGAGAGACTTTCTTAGGTGTAACCCTCTCAGCTAGCCATTGGTAATTGTTTGACGCCATCTCATCTAATAGATCATAAACCTCATCCGTAGACTTATTTATTAAAGCTCTTCTAGCAACAGTATTTACAATAGTCCTTAAATTGCCTACTAGTCTATTATAGAATGTTTCGACTAATAGCCATTTAGGAACTCCGTGATAAGGACACTTCCTTAATATGTCTTTAAAGCACTCTCGTGCCTCATAAAGTGACTTGTCTTCGATATGAATAAATGAGGTAATGTCATTCCTCATCTTTATTGTCTTTATTAGTGGAAAAAACTTTGCTAGAAACTTCTACGCTAAGTCATCCCTATGTCGATATGGATCCAGATAGTAATGACATTAATCAACTCTTGGCTTTATTCCTTAATGAGAAAGGGAATAGTTTTAATCTGATGGCATCGTCTGAGACTCCGTTGTACTTGAATGTATCGCAAATCCGCAAAAAAATTATGATGTACATATTAGGATCATCATTGGGAGCACCACTAAATTGTACCTACTTTTTCAACATCTGACTAGTACTCGACTTGATCACAAAGTTATTCGCATTGACAATTGGTAGCTAAATACTAGATTGAATATCATTTGCAATAGGGATTGCATAATCCTTTAAAGATCTTTATGGTATTATAGACTCAAACACAAAATTGGTGATTCTCTCTTCCATGTCTAAAGATTAGTATTGTTCACGTCAAAGCCTTCACAATGTTCTTTTGATCTCCGGATCAAAAGAATTCTGTACTTTTTGTCTTTCACATGAACTGTCAAAATAAATAAAAAATCAAAGTAAAAAATAATAAAAAATTAAATAAAAGTAAGGTAGTTTGGTATTAGTATTGGTTTAAAGAATAAAAAAAAA
This sequence comes from Ailanthus altissimus, assembly GCA_946807835.1. Lineage (NCBI taxonomy): Eukaryota > Viridiplantae > Streptophyta > Magnoliopsida > Sapindales > Simaroubaceae > Ailanthus > Ailanthus altissimus. The sequence continues at coordinate 593,029 of OX327690.1, read as the reverse complement.
GAGTCCCCGACAGCAGCGTCAAAAAATGCAATAATAGCTAAGCGCAAGTGCATGCTATTGAATCTAGTAATATAATATTTAAGTCGCTCCTACGAGGACTTATTTAACCTATTTATTTTAATTAAGTACTAAAATTAATTCTACCTCATTTTATTCAAATGAATCAAAATATGAATTATATCTAATAACATAATTCTATCAAATTAAACCTAATATTATTGGCTAGACTATAATCTCATCACAAGCCTCTGTCAATGATCGAGTGACTATATTGCATTCTAACAATTACCTATATATCTATGGTAATCCTAATAGAATGCAATTCATTAAGAACAAGTCTAATCATACCATATATGCTATGTAGGTATATGTCTATTTTACATAAAATTTATAGTTGTTACCTTATGATTATTTATCAAACTATTCTAAGTTAAACATATAAATTCCTCTTTTGAGTCCATTAGTATTCCTTGATCATTCAATATATTGGTCAGATATAATGAAAGTATTAAATATAAGATAGAATGAATCAATTTAATCTATTAAGTTCATAAATTAAGAAAGTCAATAAAATCTAACTACATATTATGTTCAAAAGTCTAACTCTATATCAAAAGAGTTTAGTTCATTATGAATTTAAGAGTATCAAAGTAATTAATAGAAAACATCATGAAGAAGATCATAATAACAAGAAAAAATGAGAAATAACATAAGGAAACACCCTGTATTGCTTCTTTATTTCTCTTGGCTTGATTGTACAAATCTTGTTCTTCAAATTTTAATTCTTCACTTTGATCTCTCGTATTTGTGATATGTTTTGACTTTTAAAAAGAATGTTTTTATAGGTCTTTATAACCATAAGAACGTGAAGGTTCAAATCTAAATCGAAATAGGACTCAAAATAGGAGGGATTTCTTTTGTCGCATGAGCGTCAACGCACTAAGGGTTGGGCGTCACAATGCTCAAGCCTAGAAAACAAAAATTGGTGGAGGTTGTCTGGGCGTGCTGGCGGTAGGCGCGGCGGTATCCACCCATGGGCATTGCAACACTAGCTTAATGCTATTAACTCTTCCGTTTGTCATCGTTTCATGCTCGTTTCTTCCGATATCTTTACGCATTGGCCAGTAAACTTATATATAGTTAAAAATCTCAAATAAATAACTAAATATTCTTGATTTAAGATAAAATTTAAGTCTTAGAAGATAAACCCCTATCATTGTTAGAGCTCATTCGACACATTTATTTGATTAAATTTCTCAAGATTTATTTGAATTATTATGTACAATAAAATTTAAAATTATAAGAACTGAAACCCCTTTGTTTCAGGAGGAAAAAGGGAGTAAAAAAAAATGGCTTAATTATTGAGTGTAACTATTTAGATCCTATAAACTAAAATCAGTTATAACTTAATTCAAATACCTAAGCTTAAGACCAATCTCTAAATAGACTCAGAAAAAATAGTCAAGCTCAACTAATATATCTGTTTGTTTGTTTTTTCCTTTTAAAATTTAAATAAAAATGAGAAATCTTGTTTATAAATATTAATCTTTATTTTTATTTAATTTGAATAGTCTTGTGCCCTTTGCGCATTTAGGACTAGTTGAACTAGGCTAGAAAGATAATATTGTAATTTAGGGAGGAAATTTCTAATTTAAAATTTTTTATAGTACTTAAAAAAAATGTGGTTATTTTAAATTACGGAGTTTCAAACGGCTCAAATTAAAGTTCAAAAAGTTTAATTAATATTTTACATAATAAATAAATATATTATATTTAAAAAAATGTAAATGATTATTAAAAAAAGAATATGTAAACTCTAAATTGTTTTAAAATTTTTGTAAAATAACGATTTCATCTATTTTAATAACAAAAGATATATAATATCTCTTTTTTTAAAATTTTAAAAATTTAGATGTTATTTTTTTATTAAATTAAATAAAAATTATTACTTAATAAAAATCTCGATAGAATTTTTAAAATTATTAAAATTTATATATTTATTTTTTAAAGTATTAGGATACAAATATTTTTTTTTTATATAATTATTGGTACGGTTCATAATCCCAGACAGTGCAAATATGAAAAAGAAAAATGTTTTAACGACTGCGATGATGAAGCGAAGCGAAGCAAAGAGACCATGATATTTCATGGTCCTGACCACTTCCAATAACTTTCTTACTTTATCTATAAAATGCAAAAAGAGTGGCTTAAAGCGAGCGAAAGAGGAAGATGGCAAATTTTGTACTGCAGCTGCCAAAGCCAAACACAGTAAAGTGCTTCTCCATTTCAGCTTCTTCAAATGGAGCTCCTCCTGGTAGTGGTGGAAGCAGCAGTGGCCCAGTGATATTGGAGCTTCCCCTGGATAAGATTAAGAGGCCATTGATGAGGACCAGAGCTAATGATCCTAACAAAGTCCAGGAACTCGCTGAGAGTATCAAACAAATCGGCCTCCAAGTACCTGTAAAACACTCTCTTAGATCATCTTCATTCGGTTTAAATTCACTTGGGTTTTTTTCTTGGTTATAAATAAAGAAAATAATAAACAAATAATCTTATTTTAGTAAACTTTTGGCCAAAATCTTCAGCTTAGTTTAGGATCTAGTTGATGTAGAGGTGCTTCTGCTGTGTTTTGGAATCACAATTGTTAAAATATTTGGTAAATACAACTTCTACTCCACTTTAAAGGAGGATGAAAAACCTCACCCACCGAATCCCAATTAGCAAGCGCAAAACGTATACACAATCATCTAAGCTACGCCTAAAGGACTACTTGTAGCAGTTAAATAATCTCTTTTGGAATTCTCAAAAGTTAATATCTTCAAAGAGAGTAACATACCACAAAGTAATCTGATTTGTTCTCTCTTTCTTTCTCAATAAGAAGAAGAAAAAGTAATCTGATTTGTTCAAACAGTGAAGTGCATTTTATTTTAGCTCAATTACACATCATACTAGGATGTGGCTCCTTGAATTTCCTTACTTTAGGAAGATAGATAGTTGGTCGCTATAGATAGCTTCAATTCTCTGTTTTTGACTTTCTGTAATTCCTTTTCCTTACTTGGTTGTTTGGCTGGCTGACTTGTAAATTCAAAAAATTGATGCAGATTGATGTCATTGAAGTCGATGGAATTTACTATGGTACGATATGCTCATTTCGAATTTTCTATTTAGATTTCTTCTACTTATAGTTCCTTTGAAAGCGCTTATTTTTAAGGAGGAAGTACTTTTCTCATTAAAAATTAAGCAAAATTTCCAAAGTGTTTTCACTTGAGAACAATAGCGAAGATGCAAAACAAACAAAATGAAAACTCAGTCCAAAGACCAATTTCAGCTTTAACCGGATAACATAGTTTCTCTATGTGTGTTTCTTGACAAGATCTGTGCTCATTAATCCTTTCAACTTCCTCGCATAGGTTTCTCCGGTTGTCACCGGTATGAGGCTCACCAGCGCCTTGGCCTTCTGACAATTCGCTGCAAAGTTCGTCGTGGAACAAAAGAAACCTTGAGGTATGATTTTCACAGAAGAGAATTGTCTGTACTACTTCACAATTTTACATACAACCATAATATCAATATGCATCCATAATTAAGATATAAAGTTTGTATTTTAAATAATATTGTATTTAATGAGTTAATGATTAATATTATATAACTACTATATTAATAAAAAGTAAAAATGTTAAACTACTACTTGATGAAATGATTGTCACCGACACATTATTTGAAATATAAATTTTATATCTCAAGCACTACTCAAATCTCCACAATGTTGTTTCTTTCCCTTCATTCATCTTGCAGGCATCACCTACGCTGAGTTTCGGCAAGGTTGCATTCAAAGTCATGTTGCAGCTTCACCCAATACCAGCTTTTTGTTGTAATCGGTGGTCGACAGTCTTATTACAAGTAATAACTTGATTAACCTACATATATTTGTAAAAACGTCTCGATGATAGCACGATTATATATACATATTGCTTAAAGAAGCTTGTTCAGGTGCATACAACTTTTATTGACAGCATGTGGTTGTACTTTGTGAGTATCAAAATAAAAAGCAAACATTGTTATTGATAATTCATTTTTTTTACTTTGAATAAAGATGTAATCAAACTCGAAACCTCAACATTACCAAGAAGTATAATTAACACTAGATTGTGTCCATTAGGCTATGTCCAGTGAACCAAAATTATAAAGAAGGTAAGGACATCAATTTCTGATAAACGGCCTAGATTCTACAAAAGCAGCGTTATCGGCATTAACTTATACAACATAACTGTTACAAAAAGGCAGCTGTCAAGTACATCTAAATACATTTTTTTCCAAATTTTGTAAGAAAATTCTCTCTAATTACATATATGCTAGTGAATACCTGAACATAGACAAGCAGATAACTTACCACTTGTTTCTCTTTGGTGCCCAACATTGTTCACTTGTATGATATAGGGCCAGACCTCGACACTGCAAACCTAGGCAGTGGACTGGGACCTGTGCTCCCTGATGTTGAGCCTTCAACAAATTTAACTTTCCGGCTGGAACTGTAGTCCAGTGGCCCAGACCGGCGAACATTCCGGTGTTTGCCATCAGTGCCTTTCAGGCTTCTGCTATCAATAACGTAGAGGTGTTCCTGGCTATAGGATGATGATCCTTTAAAGTGACCTGAATCATTACTACTATACTGAGGAGTTGAATCCCCGCGGTGCTGCCTGGATATGGGAGACGCGTGTGCCAATGATATAGCAGGTGAATGGCAAGGCGATGCACTTAATAATGCCAGTGGGATGGATGGAGAATTCGAATAGTACTGACTGTATATCGAACGGAGAATGGCATAAGGAACATGGGCTTCGAGAGAACTTCTTGGAAGGAATGGTGAGATCTTGCAGAGTTGGTCCAGAAATATAAGCTTGGCTACAAGATGAGATCTGCCAGAACAAGAAGGTTTGTCAACAGTGGCCATAGATTTTAATAGCACCTGTTAATATTTTCATACAGTAGATTGAACAAATGGATATCCTTTTAAATGATCTTTTGTAATTATAGAAGTAGATTCATCTCAAGATGCAGTGATGAAAAAAACCAGCCCAAGGAGATCATGCATGCCCACATGCATACTTAAGATGCAAAAATAAATACAACATAAATGTATGCATATCATAGTTCTCTTACCTGTTAGCTTCATTCTGCCAATCTAGAATTATTCCTGCAGCAAATTTGATGAAGACCTGCATTGCAGACTTGATGCTTGCTTCTGCAGATACATGGCTTTGTATTTCAGGTTCTAAAGTCTCGCTAGAATGACCATTTGAGAGAGATCGTCTCTGTTGATGTTCACGTTCCAATCTAACATACTCTCGTCCTGCAATCACAGCACTTATGCACCTGCCGGAAAATTTCCGTTCCAGAATAAAAAAAACGATATTAGTTTGCAAGGCCTAAAATAATAATAAACATCATTTATGATACTAAATATCCATATACAGTACGTGCAAAGATTCAAATGGTGAGTAGTTCCGTTCTGAATCATGAAAAATGTTTGATGGAGTTACAGAACTTCAAAATAACTATATACCAAGTTAAGTAAGGATATTTCACATGTAAAACCCATTGTATGAAAGTACGTTAGAACCACAGAAGACAGACTTTCTAATTCAAATTTGACAAAGCATGAAAAATCAAAATTTTAGATCTCTCAACCAATCAAATTCATAATTGCGTATAAGAACTAGTAAAGCATCGTGGGGCTTGGATGGTTAGCATGCATATGCACTATAGTTTCGTGATTTTCAACAATAAGTTGGGAAAAGTGAAATCCCACCTTGTCAAGCAATGGATATTGTTGTTGAAGCCCCCAGTCTCAACATTGAAGCCAGTGGTGTTCCAAACATTGGATGTCATGAAGGTCGCAAACAGATAAGGCAACAAGCTCCATGAATCATCATTTGCACCTCCAACCTCCTCCAAAATTGATCTTACCCACTCAGAATCATGATCAGCAACCACACCCATGCTGTTTGCCACCCCCTTCATCCTCCTGATTTCCTTCTTTTCAGGTAATTCTTGAGGTATATGCCTAACTACCCCAGCAAGTAAAGAGTGTATCAATGGCGCACCTTCTTCAAGAACGGCTCCAGCAGCTTCAGCTAGAAGATGATCAAAAGTTAGCGCTTGCCCTGCCTCAATACAGAACCCAATTACTGTGTCCAAATCCACAATCTGTTTAATACACGCCTCTCTTTCTATTCTGTCACCAGAATGCATGCTTCCAGCAATTGCCTCTAATACCTCACGGTTTAATCGCAATGATGTGTCAACGCAGTTCAAGAGAGCCGCTGTGTGGTCTTTCATCATTCTGTCCAGCCTGTCCACTCCATAGTCACCGAAAAGACGAATAAATGCCTGTAGTTCTCTAAGATCAGTGACTGACTCAGCAAAATATCCACCAACAGGCCTGGTGCTTTTGAAGCATTTATGGATTGGTGTGAACAGGATTCCAGCACCAGATATATCCTTGACAATATTTTCTATGTACCAGTTGCATACAACTTCAGTGGCTGATCCAGTAAGTTGCTCTGCTGGTTTATCAAACAAGTGCAGAGAAGCAACTGGTCCTGTGAAGGCCTCTAAAAGTAGAATTTCTCGAATACCCTGAGTTAGATCCATGCTAATATGCTGTTCTGTCAGATGAACAATCCTCATATGTCTGCGAATCATTGACTCCAGGATGGAAGGCCGTTGAAGATCATTATCAGTTTTCAGTACAGCAAGTAATCTTCTCCTGAAATTCCCAAGGATGCATTCCCTCGTGTACTGCACATTAGATTAGAAAGTTATGATGAAATCACAACCATAGGATGTGATGTGATTTTCAACATCAGTGTACAGGCATTTAAAATCTTTTGGTACGAGGGTACACAAATATTAGACTAGCATATTGATCTGGTTACTTCAAGCCTCCAATGAAAAGAGCTGTAAATATATATCAGGTTAAAGTAAATGCCAGCTTATCATAAGTGTTTCATTTTTAATTTCCATTCATTTCAAAATTTGTTTCAAGTTTTTAAGCAAAGATACCAAGCAAGAGCAATCTGCAAACACAACTAAAATGCGGAGTTATTTAGATATAGCTTCACATGAAAATAGCATAATCAATGCATAACCTAATATCAAAACTAAGGACGAAGTCACGATCTAAAATAATAGGAAATAGGCAGACTGAATCTCTTGATGTTACTTGACATTGTTCACATCTTAATGATCTCCAAATTCAGTGCAAACAAAACAACCGTTAGGAAAAAGCAGAGAACCGTCAAACAAAATATCTGTTTAAGTGACTGAAAAGGTCAGCAGGCACTATAAAGAAGATTCCTGATGTCTGAACAAGTGAAAAGATTAAAATCAATGCAAAGTTTACTGGCAAAAGGAACTGAACAATATGAAACAAAAACCTGTTCTTTGAAAAAAGGAGTGGAGTACCAAACAAGTAGATATCCTTATAAAGCAAGCACAGAACGTATGCAATACATCAAATTCCACAGCTTAAAAGGAAAAAGAACGATCAGGGGTCTGGTACAGAACCTCACCTCTCTCAGAACAAACACATGGTTAAGAACACATATAGGTTCCATATCATTCAAAACTGAGCATAGATTGGTCAACCTCTGCATTGCAGCCTCCAACCTGCGATAAACGAAAAGGTTAAGATCCCATTACTCAGTGAATTGCAGGTTTCCCCTAAAAAAAAAATTCTCACATTGATCAAAAGTGCCTTACATTTTAATAGAATTATTATTTTCAGGATAGCTCTCATGCCCTGGCAAAAGAAAACCAGCTGCTACTTTTGGAGATTTTGATGAAGGAATTGAAACTCTTGATGCATTTTTCAAATAAAACGCTGCCTGCTCTGGAAGAAGCTGAGATATCTCTAAAAATTAGTTTTGGTGGAACATATACCATCGAGGATTATCTCATGCTATATCATAACTTGAGAATATAAACCTGAATCTCCAGAGCACCAAATCCTCCTTCAGAATCCAGAATGTTGATCAGCCCTTCCAATCCTCCCATGATGGATTCAACAAGGGACTCCACATATAGAACAGCATCTCGCCCAATTTTTGTTACCTGCATGAAGTAAAATATAAAGTAAATTACTAGTCATGTCTACCTTTTTCTTTGAATGAGATTGGATGCAGATGTAAAAAAGCAATTTATGTCGCAGTCGTCAGTTAATAGGACTAGATGCATTTGAATATATCTTTGAGTAACAGGTTACCAAAAGAACAATAGTGACAGTTTCTCCATTAGCATTACAAATTGCAATTGCTTATATTATGTTAAGGCAAGGGTTCTATCACAAATAAAAGCTAAATTCTATCTAAGACTTGTAAAAAATGATATCCTTTATGCAAAATACATTGAAGAAAGAAAGCTACAGTCAAAGACCACTCTCATCTTTTCAGTAATTTCAGAATTCAAAATCATATCATGCAACTTAGACTTTGTATTTTCCACATTTCATTATTGTTTACCAATAGCATAGTTTACTCCAGCAAAAGAGAGAATTATAGAGGGTAATGAACCCAGGATCAAAACGCACATGCAGATCCCTTGTCTTGGCAAACTAAAGTCCTTTGCTTAAAAGGGTTTCGTCAAATTTGCTTACAGAACTTGAGTTCAAAAATTGGGCCTACAATCTTTGGAAATTTGGAAACTAGTGGCTTTTTAACATGTAGATGGTATCCTTGAGGAATTGAACTGGGGACCTTGAAATTCTATGTTTTCTAAACAAAAAGAAAATATTGATTTGCCATAAGTACCATTCAATCTATTTGATTCAAACTTATGGGTCTATAAAAGGCAGAGATCAAAAAGCATCAAAGGAGAAAATAATAATTAAAAGGATCAAAAAGCATCATTTTTGTGTATTTAAGATTCGTCTTTTTTCATCATTACAAATATTAAAAATAAAAAATGAAACACATCTTATCTTTTTGGTTGGGTGTTGATTAATTAACATGTGACAATACAAAACAAGAAAAAACATGCTTTGCACTTCGGGCTTCACGAAAAGCACAATTGTTTCCCTACCATGCTCTTGCATAAATATGCTTCATCCAAGAGAGGAATTTTTCCACTTTTAAGTTGCATTTTAAGCACTTTTATGCATACTTTTGACAAGATTGACCTACCTGAGGGAATTAGAGGTAGGGAAATTTACCATGCATAACACAGTTATCCGCACTAAAATGGTCCTCAGCAAGAAAAAAGTACAGAAATTTAAGGGATGAAAGAAGGCAATTGAAGGAGACAGGATGGTTGGTTGGTCAGTGAGGGCTGTAGTATTACCTCTTCAGGAACAATTGGAGAAGCACACTCAGGGAAACTACTAGCCACACCGAGCCATGCACAACAATGCTGAGGACGTCCTTCCGGTCCAAACATAGTGTTCCTAAAAACCTGTAACAAAAATTACCATCACATAAAATATATGCATTAAGAGCATGAAGCAGAGATAATAGGAATAATATCCTTCATAGTCAAGTCATTCCTAGTAAATCAGTTAAACATATAAAGCAATAACATACTGCTGTGAGGTGCTGATGATAGAAATACAGCTTTTTGAGAGTTCCATGCTTTGATAACTGAGCCTCCAGTTCATCAACACATCTGCATTGAAAGAAATTTAAAAACTTCTTTATGCTTGAGACCCAGGTGTTTATCACACTCTCTTTGTGCATGTGCAAGTGAGTATGTTGTCTCTTATAAAATGTTCAATCTGACATATATTTTAAATATTTCAATAATTGTTTATATGAATAGACTATTAGGGCCGTTTGGTATGTCAGATAAGATAGGATTAGATTGGATTGGAATTATTAGGATTAGATAGGATAGGAAGATTGGATTATATTTAGTAATGCATTGTGTTTGGTGTATTATAAGATTGGATTGGATAATCTATATAATTTATTAGTAAAATTATTAAAATATTTAATTATTAATTATTATAAATTAATGCAAATAGAAACTAATTATTTAATTTTAATTTATTTATTAAGTAATTAAATAATTTTTATTTATAATAATAAATATTTAAAGATATTTACTATTAATTATTAATATTTGATTTTATTTATAAATTATATTTTGTTATTCTTTGACTTGCATTATATTTCATTATTAAATAATTATTTTTTATGAATTATAATATTAAATTTTATTATTATGTATAGAAATAAATAATTTAAATTTTCCAATACAATTAAACAAACAAGCCCTTGAGGTGTCGCTATACAAGTAGAATTACCAAAAATAGACTGAACACAAGGACACTAAACTTGTGTTCAGGAGATATGCAAAAGCTGATTCAGTGGAGCTGTCAGAAACCACAAATTAACCATTCATAGACTTGTACCCACTCCTAAAAAGATAGATACACATCACAATTGCCTACTACTCATATTTCAGATCTTTCACGAAACTTTATTGCACATGCCAACAGTGTTTAAACACTCAGAAGCTAGTTCACTACTTGAAGACTAATGTTTCATACATTATTAAAAGACTTTCCATTGAAATCCAATTAATGCAGGATAAACCCATAAAAGTGGAGATCTTAAGTTGTTATGATCACTATGAAACCAGGATGAAGAATCTAGGGTTTATTCTGAAGAACATTATCACATGAAGCAAAGATTATAAGAATTATATAGAAAAAGAGTGCATGGAATTTTGAAAGTTGAAAGAACAAAACAAGTATACAAGGCACAGGTCATTTGCTCCAGGTTGAAATAGGGTTTAAAACTTTGCTGGCTGTTGTTCCAAGATCCGCAAATAACAGCAATCATTAAGGGGATTTTAAGCTAGCTTGTAAGTACCAAGGGCAGTGTCACTGCAGGAGCAGGGGCAGGTTACTTTCCGCTATTTGTACAGAGAAAATCACAGAGATATTCATATTGCTTTAGCATGTTTAGGTTTCCCTCATCAGGGTATTCATTTTGGCTGCTTCATGGAAAATCCTGATCCACTTTGTAATTTACTTGTTCCATGCATATTTTCAGTTTCTTATCGAAAGAGAATTTACAGTTTAAAATATTTCTGTTTGTCAGTTGCCACACAGAGACAGACTAACATACTACTCGATTCTAAACAAAAAAATCATTTCTTATTGGAAATACAAGAATCATATTTACTTGCATAATGTAAAATTTAATGCAATAATAAGCATGAAGTTAATATAATAAAAACTATAACACAAACTGGAGTCAGAGAGTACCTGGACCAGTTGTATGCAGCATTTCCTTCTGATAGTAATCCTTCCTTTCCCGTAGAGACAGTTGCTTTCTCCAAATGTCTTATGTTTATAGATGAACGAGCAGATGTGACGATCATCAATATTGACAACCAATCCTTACGGAACTCCTGATTGACAATTAGAAAGTATTATTATCAACTAACAGACTATAAAGAAATAAATTTCAAATGAAGACCATAATAATCATGAAATACAAAAAACACAGGCAAAAAAGAACTAACCATACACAGTAACTAAACTGAAAACTTAATCACATTTAAAATGAATACGGCCTAATTGTAAAAAATGGTATATTTCTTTCACCAAAATAAGATCAACTTATGAAACAAATATAGAGCCCCACAACAGTACTAATTGCAAAATACATTCAAAAATAGTAAAGGTGGATTAATGCCTCTAGCTTAAACATAACATTCTTTGTTTGTTGATTAGACGAAAATTATAGCTTTTATTTTCAGTTATATACATTACCAGAATGCCATGCCCTATAACCCTTTTACTAAGATGTGCTCATTTACATGATTATATTCTGTGAAGAGGTTTCAGGTAAGCGTACAGCATGCAGATGACCAAAGATGTGTGGAAAACTAAATAATGATTGTCAAAATTTTATTTAGGTTTTGTTACTTTAAGATGAAAAAGAGAATTATTTCTCATATCTTTCATTGAAAAGAATGATGAATTTATATACAAAACTATCTATCTATCTTAGGTAACTATACACAATTAGGAAACTAGATAAATGCTAATTAACAACTATACATTTACAGCTAACACTCCCCCTCAAGTTGGAGCATAGATATTAATCATGCCCAACTTGTTACAAAGATAATCAACTCGAACTCCATTTAAAGCTTTCGTGAAGATGTCCCCTAATTGTTCTGCAGTCTTCACATATTCTGTAGAAATCAAACCTTGTTGAATTTTCTCACGAACAAAATGACAATCAATTTCAATGTGCTTAGTTCGCTCTTGAAACACAGGATTAGATGCAATATGAAGGGCAACTTGGTTGTCACACCACAATTTTGCTGGTATTGAAATCTTGAGTCCTACTTCAGTCAAAAGGCGATATATCTACATTATCTCACACACAGATTGTGCCATAGCTCTATATTCTGACTCTGCACTAGATCGTGACACAACACTCTGCTTCTTACTTTTCCATGAGACCAAATTCCCTCCAACAAATATACAATAACCCAAAGTGGATCTTCTATCTGTTTTGGACCCTGCCCAATTTGCATCTGAAAAACACTCAATATAAGAGTGCCCATAATTCGCATACATAATACCACGTTCAGGTGCTCCTTTCAAGTAATACAAAATTTGTTCTAAGGCTGCCCAATGATGAACTATTGAGGATGACATAAACTGACTAACCACATTAATTGAATATACAATATCAGAACGAGTCACTGTAAGATAATTCAGTTTCCCAACCAACCTTCGATATCTCTCAGGATCTTTAAATAATTCTCCATCTCTTGTAAGATGTATATTAGGGGTCATTGGAGCGTTACAAGGTTTTGCTCCCAAATTTCCTGTCTCAGTTAATAGATCAAGAACATATTTTCTCTGAGATAGGAAGATACCCTTTTTACTTCTTGTAACCTCAACTCCTAAGAAATATTTGTGCACCCCCAAGTCCTTCGTGTGAAACTGTTTATGAATGAAGGACTTAAGAGATGAGATTCCCGTAGTATCACTTTCAGTTATAACAATGTCATCCACATACACAACTAATAGAATGATATCAGCTTCTGAATGTTTATAGAACACAGAATGGTCAAACACGCTTTTCTTCATACCAAATGTTTCAACAGCCTGACTAAATTTTCCAAACCAGGCACAAGGACTCTGTTTCAAACCATATAAAGATTTTCGAAGACGACAAGCACGCCCTGTCTCCCCCTGAGCAACAAACCCTGGAGGTTACTCCATATACACCTCTTCCTGAAGATCACCATAAAGAAAAGCATTCTTAATATCTAGTTGATGCAAAGGCCAATCATGAGTAGCTGCCAGCGAAATAAATAAGCGAACAGAGGTCAATTTCGCGACAAGAGAAAATGTGTCAAAATAGTCCACTCCATAGGTTTGAGCATAGCCCTTAGCAACAAGACGAGCTTTTAAACGAGCAACTGACCCATCCGAATTAACCTTGACCGTGAACACCCATGTGCATCCGATAGCCCGTTTCCCTAAAGGCAAATCCACTAAGTCCCAAGTACTATTATCATCTAAAGCGTTCATTTCCTCTATCATTGCATTATGCCAACCAGGATGAGAGATGGCTTCACGAAAAGTGTTAGGAATAGAGATGGAATCAAGAGAAGCAATAAAAGAACAAGAAGAAGACGACAGACCATCATATGAAACAAAGAAAGAAACGGGATACGTACATTGACACTTACCTTTGCACAATGCAATTGGAAGATCATTGCTTGGGACTGGATCTGATGACGAAGAAGCAGGTGCAGGACATGAATCTGGAGGGGGGCGCCTGGAGTAGACGTGAACAATAGGAGGCTTCGCAATAGCTGGTTTCGAGACATGTTCGGAGGATGTGATAGAATATATCAACAAATCATCATCCTTCCCCTGACGAGGAGGAATAGGCGAGGACAGAAAGTAAGATGTATCTTCCAAGAAAGTAACATCAATTGAGACAAGATACTTGTTAAGACTAGGACAATAACAACGATAACCTTTTTGAAGACGAAAATAACCAAGGAAGACATACTTCAAAGACTTGGGATCCAATTTAGTTACCTATGGACGAACAAAGCAAGTGCTACCAAAAATCCTAGGACTAACAGGAAACAATGACTTATTGGGAAAAAGAATTTTGTAGGGAATCTCACCATGAAGAACTGAGGATGGCATGCGGTTAATAAAAAAACATGCAGTAGAAACAGCATCAGCCCAAAAAAGTTTAGGAATATACATTTGAAATAAGAGAGCCCTTGCTGTTTCAAGAAGATGTCTGTTTTTACGTTCTGCTACACCATTTTAGGATGGAGTATCAACACAAAAAGTTTCATGAAGCATGCCATTTTGAACCATATAAGTGTGAAATAAAGCAGAGGTATATTCTTTAGCATTATCACTTCGCAAAGTACGAATAGAAACAATGAATTGATTTTTAATTTAAGCACAAAAGGCACAAAATAAAGAAAACAATTCAGAACGATTTTTCATTAAATATAACCAAGTTACACGAGAATAATCATCCACAAAAGTAACAAAATACCAAAAACCGGGTTTAGACAAAATAGGAGAAGGACCCCAAACATCAGAATAGACTAATTCAAAAGGAGCACTAGCACGTTTATTGACTCTAGGACTCGAACTGACACAATGATGTTTTGCAAACTGACACGATTCACAATCTAAGGAAGACACCTTACTATATTGTGGACAAAGCTTCTTGAGCAAAAGAAGATATGAATGACCCAACCTACAATGAGCCTCAAAAGGAGAAGGGACACTCGAACAAGCAATAAAAGTGGGGAGCGGTGTATCAAGAACGTAGAGGCCAAACTCATGTCCTTTACCAATAATCTTCTTCGTCATAAGATCCTGAAATAAACAATGATCAGGGAAAAATGAGACAACAATTAAGATTACGAGTAAATTGACTAACAGAGAGCAAATTAAATGATAAGTTAGGCAAATGTAAGACAGAGGACAAAGGAAGCAAAGGGGTAGGATGGATAGTGCCAAACCCACGAACACAAGATGGCGATCCATCAACTAAAGTAATAGTATGAGTGGAAGTGTGTGACTAAAAAGTAGAGAAGAAGCGAGACCTGTCATATGATCTGTGGCACCAGAATCAATGACCCATTTGGAGGATGAGGAAACAAGACACGCATTGGATTTACCTGAGTCAGCAATAGCAGTGATAGACGAAGATGAAGACTTTAGTGATTTTTGATACTCTGAGAACTTGGCAAATTCATCGGCAAAAATAAGGATTGATTTATCGGAAGCATCATTAGTAACCGCAGCATTAGCCGAGTGTTTGTGCTGATTTTTAAACTGTAGCTTTCGACACTCAAACTTGGTGTGACCTGACTTTTTACAATAGTTGCACATAATGCTTCCAGAATCTGACGGGCGAGGTTCAAACCCTTGTGAGCCGTTGCCTTTGTTTCCATTATGGTTAGGTGATCGCCCAAGAGTATAATTATTATTACGATTCACCAAAGCACCACTAAGCAAAACGGGTGGACTAATCTCCGTGCGGAGAACACGACTAAAGACATCTTGCAAAGAGGAGATATCAAACACAGAAAGAATTTGTGCCTTAACAGAATCAAATTTAGGAGAGAGCCCTGCTAGAAAACTCATGATAGCCATTTGCTCCCGCTGACGTTGTTGAACCTTAACATCGGGACTAAATGGTAACAACATATTAAGCTCCTCATACGTCTTCTTAAACGCCATAAAATAGTTTATAAGAGACTGATCTTGTTTTTTCACACGGTAAAAAGCTTTGCAGACTTCATACATGCGGGAGAGATTTCCTTTGCCAGAGTACAAAAATTCCAAATAATCCATTAGTTCCTTAACAAATTCACAGTGATTAATCAAGTCAATTACCTCACTATCAATAGCATTTCGAATCTGAAGGAACAAATGAGCATCCTCTCAGAGCCATGTGAGATCATCTTTTTGTTTCGAATCAGCTTTAGGAGGATCGTCAGTCAAATGAGAATCTTTGTCGATACTCCGTAGATAAAGGCAAACAGTCTTACTCCAATCCAAATAGTTCGAACCATTGAGCTTATGGTCCGTGATTTTTGACATGATCGGCACCACAGCCGTCACAATGGAAGACTTATTTTCGGCCATTATACTGAATCAAGAAGACAAAGGCAGCGAACACGAAGCACAACAAATTACCAAGAATAAATCTTGACAAACACAAAGATTGAAGCAAGACAGGTCCAAACAAAGCACAGAACAAGGACCGCAAAGGAGGACAACCGGGAGAAATTCGGCCGGCGAAGGATGCCACACGCACCTTCACGCACCGGCGCGTGGGAAGTGTCGCAAAATGATGGGGCGGCGCGTGCGAGTCACGTGCGAGGATTCTGGAGACCGGACTTCGGGGTTTTGTAGATCGGCGGCTGGGCTTTCTAGCTGAGGGGGGCGGTGAGAACCAGAGACAACTCCAATTAGGGTTTCCGAAATGGAACCCTAATAGTACTATTTAAGTTGTGTTTATGCAAAATACCAAAAAAAAAAAAAGCTACTTTCGAATTTGAAAAACTAATGCTCTGATACCATGTTACTTTAAGATGAAAAAGAGAATTATTTCTCATATCTTTCATTGAAAAGAATAATGTATTTATATACAAAACTATCTATCTATCTTAGGTAACTATACACAATTAGGAAACTAGATAAATGCTAATTGACAACTATACATTTACAGCTAACAGGTTTTAGCAACTAAAGGAACCTAGAACTCTCCTAAACCCAAAAATCAGATGGGTGAATAGGTATAATTAGAATTTCATCATTTACCATACAAATATTATTAGCATAAAGATGTGTTTACAAACAAACATACACACAGAAACAACATTGAACTACAAAGACCTCTTCCGAAGCTTGTGACATAATAGAGAAAAGCCATAGCATTATTAACTTTCATGTGCATGTGCACACACATGAAAACACAGAGAGCAGAATCTTTTAAGAAACTCCTAAGGTATCTGACAACTCACTGAAGTTCTCGATGGTTTATTATATGTTATTACGTCTCCCTGGTAGCTAGAATATAATTTGACTTTACCTTTGGAAAGCAACCACTTCTTAACATTTTTCTACTAGGGAATAGTGATTCAACTGAGATGACTAATGTCATCATCACAGCAGAATGCAAAATAATGGTTTTTCAGAAGCCTCCTAAATGTATAGAAAATGGTTTGGAAAGATCTCTTACAGATAGATCGCATGTGATGGCAGATATGTTTTCACCCTGTGGTTTGGGTATGTTTTCAAGGTGCTGAACTATCCGATGGAAAAGTCCTTTCATGGCTGCATCAAGATCAAGGGCCACCATTCCCGGAGTTCCCAGCAAAAAACGGATTCTGCCAGCACAGGAAGATAGATATGATAATGCATAACCTCGAATAGCTGCATTTAAAAATGAAAAAATTTCAGAATATAGCTCATCTATATCACTGAGAAACCTTTCACTGCACTAACAGGAAAGGACAATACATCATATATTTTTACTTAATTCAAATGGGCAAGAATTTCAAAGTCGTGATTATGTTCATTCAACATGCAAATCAAATCATATTTGACCACTGAAAAGAAATGGTTTATATCACACTCATGCAACCTGCAATATACTTGCGCACTAGACAGCATAGGCGGTCCATTCCGTCTAACAAGAACCCAATAGTTGGATCATTTGGTTCCTGCAACCAAATAGCAGTTTGAATTTAGCACTTCACTGGCTAATAACTTTTATTATAATAGAATTTCGTGATAACAAATTCATCTAATACAGGAGAAAACTTCACTTACTATGTCCACTGGTATCGATCGAGTAGCTTTAGACTTGGATGATGCAACTCCCACATGTTGAAAATACCAGATCACCTCATATTGGGCCAGAGCCAAGGCAGAAAATACCATCTATAGGAAAAAGCGAGATTGTTAAAGGTGACACTGTTGTAGGCAGTATTACCCTACTCATTATGAGTGTAAATATGCAAACTTGATTTCTGTTAAATAACAAATCAGTTCAAAGAAATCATTTAGACTATTCTCTCCATTCTCTTCACTTCTTTCTTATTTAGCAATCAATAGCAAAATCTGCTACAAAATAGCTACCATCGGTTTAGTACAAATACTTTTGTTGCAAAATTATAGGCAAAAACAACCGTGTGCATGAGAAGAAAACATATAAGCATCAATCAGCATCTACACATACGTAAATATAGAGATTAGAAAAGATGCAGATGACTAGGCTTTTCACTTTTTTTTTTAATTCTTTTTTTGGTGAAAAAGAAGGGGATAAGAAGTTAACCGGTCTTACTAAAATAAATAGCAGCCATTTCTTTTTTCTCTTTCTGGGTCAGAATGGCACATCTTAAGAAGTCAGTTAAAAAATCCAATAACATCCTTACCTGAATATTTGGAGCTAATAAACTTGGTTGATCAGTAAAAAAGAGCACCATTCTTCCAATTTCTTGCTTTAGTAATATTCTCCTCTCACGGTGTATCACATCACATGATAAAATTGCTTGCTCTTGAACCTCACTGCAAAAGTTAATTACTTTGCCATCTCATACTCAATGCTGATGTGTGCCAGAAAGATAAAAAATGTACTCAAGAAACCAGCTTAACAACAAACAAAGAGAATGAGACTCTATTCCCAACATCAATTAGAAAATCATAAAGATGGTACATAAGCAGACAACTAAATGCACTAAATAGATCGCTGACAAGTCTAGATCACAACAATTTTGTGCCAGTCAAAGTGCAACGTTAAGAGCATTCACATCAAAAGGAAACATTCCAAACGTTCACCATTTCTCATTAAATTAACATTTGAAATAGAAGTCGGGAATCAAGTTTCCTACATGTTAAATTCTACAATCATTACAGTTTCTCAATATGCATCAAACTATTCTCAGATATACAGTGCATTATGATGCACAGAAAATTTTATCATTTTCTTGTTTATTCTTTCTACTCCTTTTCTTGGATTGATAAATAATTGCTACAATAATGAAATTGCACAATCTTGTAAATTCCTCTTACACAAGCAGTCCCGTATTCCAGTTGTTTGATTTCACAGCAGTATTGCCAGAGAAAAGAAATTGAAAAAGTATAGTTTTTCACTTAACAGATGATGCTTCTTTCCAGTTTAGATCATTCAGCTCGGCAATAAGAATAAGTTAGTTCTTGCTCTTGAAGACTTTGATATACCTTATCATCTTCTCAACCTGCTTTGCCACACTATATTCCAGATCTGCTTCTTTCTGTTTAGTACGTCCAGATTTTGCCATCTTTTTGGATTCCAATATCCGAGGCAAAACATATAACTGATAATTCTCGTGCAATAGTACATACTGCATGTACAAATCGCAAGAATAATAAGCTACCACAAAAGAGAATTTCCAGCTCAACAAAAGACAGTAAGACTCACCTCATCTCTGAATAGAGAAAGAACTAAGTTTTCCTTCAGTACAACCTAAAAGCCATTGAAAAAAGATAGGGAGTAAATCAGAGAACGCAACCAGCAAATAGAATATGAGAAAAAGAGACTTAAAAAATGGTCACAACTACATCAACAACAATCATAAACAGAACTTATGAGGCACCCAAACAAATAACAAAGTACAAAATTTGATAAGGAAACAAACTTGCAGTAAACTTCAGACAAGGAATACTGATAGAGATATACATGATTCTTCAAAAACAAAAAACAAAGAAAGAAAAAGAAGCAGCAGCACCCAATTCGGTCATATTTTCTAAATATCTTGCGCATGTAGTAGCCTATCTTCTATAGGTTTTTTAAAATTTCATGTCAAACACTTCCGTCAAGTTCCCACATCTATGTCAATAACACCTAGCAAAAATTTACATCTCAAATGCCTCATTGTTTTAATTTGAAGAAATAGTTTATACTCTCTCCATGTTTTCATTATTTGCTCTTGTTCTTCATGTCAATAGTGTATCTAATTTGATAGGATTATTAATCAGTATATTTTAACCTGGCCAGCATATATTCAATTTGATGGAATTCTTTATTGCATAACAAGAGAAATTTTACTTTAGTTAACTGAAAAAAAAAAAGAATGACAATTTTTGGGGAGGTTACCAGAGCAATATCAATGCTAGTGACACGAAGTAGCTCATCAGGACAAACAAGATAACCAAGTAACACCCACTCCCGATAAGAAGTGACATTTGCTAGATCTTGGGCTCTCTGCAGATTGTAAAATCCGAGTGGTTAATAATGAAAATCTTTATTCACAAACAAGGAAAGTTAAGTACAGCAATAGTTTAGCAAGATGAGAACATATATCAACTATCAGAATCATCCTAAACAATAGCAAGTACCATGGGGTGAGCAGAATTGGTCAGTATGTCCGGATAACGAGGATGATATGGACTCAAAAATCCCTCATTTCTCAGCTTCCTTGTATCTGTAGACAAAAAAATAATAGGACCAACAGCCTCCAAGACCTGGAATTAAGAAATAAAATTTCCATTGATGATGTTTCCCTGAACTATAGGAAAATCATACAACTTTGAGGTCATATGAACCACCGTACTCATCAAAGTTGATTATCAATTAAATTTATAGTTAAAACTCCTAGTGGACCTTCAAAACCAGGCAGTCCAATTTCAGCAATTGTAATGTGATATCAGTAGTAGCTATGGTTGCATAAAATAGATTATTTTTGTTCCATGGCAGAAATAACAATGCCATGTGTATATTTAACAATAAATACGCTTACTTAGATGCCATATATTTATCCATAAACCCATTTAAGGAACGGAGAATTGCTTTATTCCATTTACTTTGAAATTTCATACAATAGTATTATTCTTCTTCAAAATTTAAAGTTTAAACAAACATAACAGTTGTAATAAGAGAGGACGGAGTGAGACTGATTGATTAGAGAAGAGATACTTTTATTGATAAAATGGATACAATGGAATGTAAAGTCTTCCCCATATTGTTATTAGCACATGATTCAAAATAAATCTACATGGCAAATATTTTTAAAATCTAACAGTAAACTCCTTTTTTTTTTTTTTGGCTTTCTATGGTAATAAGAATAAAGATTTTTTTTTTCTTTTTTGGTGTATGCTAGGAATATAAGAAACAAAAGTTTTCTTAATAAAAACAAACTAAAGAAAGGTGGACCAGAAGCCCTTTAAGCTCAAAAGTAGTTACAAAAGGAGGCAAACCACTAGCTATCAAGAAGATATTTATAAAACTCTTAAGAGAAGTCACCATTGAAATGTCAAAAATTATTCTTCATAATAAATTAACAAGCCAAGAAAACGTAAGCTATTACCACCCCAATATGTGGCTCAAAAGAAGTAAAAAAAAAGGAGGTAAACTACTAGCTATCAAAAAGATATTTATAAAACTCTTAAGAGGAGTGACCATTGAAATGTCAGAAATTATTCTTCATCATAAACTAACAAGCCAAGAAAAGGTAAGCTATTACCTCCCCAATACGTGGGCTCACAAAATTTAGGTCTTCTTGCAACCCTTTCAATGGTGGATCATAAGAATCTATAAATTGAACTAGCCTGAAATTCAAGAAAAGATATACACAAACAATATGTGTAATCAAGCAAGAATAAGAACTATGAGACAATTAAATTTTAAAAAGAAAAAAAAAATACTATAACATGAATTCACCACAATACTATTAACAAAGATCGAGAAATTGGATGACTATTACATTAGTATTACTGTACATATGATTTCTTTGCATTGATGGGAGCATTTATGGTTGAAATAATAATTATGTTATGATAAGTCCACAGTACAGTCAACCATGATAAAGGCAAGTCTAGATAACAATATCAAGACGGACATAACTCCAACTTTCTTCAAGCAGGACTAGACACAGAGGATAAAGGCACCTCCTCCAGAATCCACGGATGACTCCATACCATTCAAAGCATTGTCAACAGGTTACTCAACCTAGGCTATGTTAAGATCATAATTGGAAGCCACTTGATGAGATCTCACACTGCGTCAGGTAAACTAGAATCGAGAATAAAAGTTGCATTAAGAACAAGATTATAATCCACTATGAGGTACATGATAAGTATTGAGAGAGAGGGAGAGAGAGACAGAGAGGTCCTCTGAAATGTTCAGACCCCTGACTCTCAATAAAAACTTTCCAATCATTTCTCCCAGGAATGACTAAGCTTGCCTCTAAAAAATTCTAAAAATTGCTTAAACATGCACATCATGTAAGAAAGTTGTTGACATTATTCTATTACCCATCAAGAAAAACATTACCTTTTACAACTCTTTTTTTTTTCGAAACTACATAGGTTGCTTTTTATACATTCTAGTAATTGGTAGCATGAGAATCAATATCATTTTCTCACAAAATGGTAAACCGAGCATGGTAGAACAAAGAGCGATGGTTTTATGAACGCATTCAAAAGGAATCAAGAAAAGATTAAACTCTAATGAGTAATATACCTAGGTATTTTTCTTAAAGAGAGCAGAAAACTTTTTTTTTTTAAATTGGCAAGCATGATTGGCTTCTCAGAGATCTCTTCGATGGACGAAAAACCAGGACAATTTTTTTTTTATAAGACAACAGAAAATACTTCTGAGATGTCTGTGCGATTTGCTTAGCAAAGAACAACTTTTAGCTTCTTAAACTTGTTTAATTTCAAAAATTACCTTCAAACTTCTGCCAGTTCTCTAACACAGCAGCAAAGTAGATAAAAAAGCAACTTTGTACAACAAATTAGCTGGAGACACTAACAATCTTCAAGCATTTCAAGCTATTCAAACATGCTTAAACAGAAATCCACAGTTCATGTTTCTGAATTAAACTTTTTAGAAAATTGTATAGTTAAAAGGCATGTAAAAAGTGTTTCGGAAAAATAAAAGCATGTAAAGAGGACAAATCCTCCAATTTCATCAACACTCTCAGATCATCCAAATCAACAAGTATAAAGACTGAAATTGGAAGAGTTTCATACCGATGATAATAATCAAAGTCACGGTCATTTCTTGAAATGGCATGCAAAAGGTTATACATTTGCACCATCATTTTCCTTGGCATCTGATATGAAAGTATCAATTGCAATGTAAGAGAAACTCAAAACACATGTATAAATAGGTACAGATGATTACATGGAAATGTATATTACAGAAAAACACCAAATTTCCCATATAAATGAAATCGACTAAATACACATATGATAGTTAACTTGCCTTTTCAGAGAAAAGATTAACTTGGACAAAGGAGCAGAACAGATCCATAAATGCATGTAGTATTAGTGAATTTTGATGGGGCTGCAAAATACTGTGCCAAGTTATTAGAGATATAATGAAGAAACTCACAAATCAAGTTTTGCCTTGTCAATCTAACAAGAATGTAACCAATCAACACTTTTGAATGCATAGATTCATATCAATATGGGTATGGCAGAGAAGTTTATCAGAAAGTTCTAGTAACATAGATCTCTTTGTTCCGAAGATCATTATTTATATTTGGCATGTCCTTGAGACAACAACACAAAAAGTTTACTTTTCAAAAGAAAATCAGTTTTTGAACTTACCAACAATGTAATAACTGTACTACTTAGATCCAATATAAGTCGTAGTGCTTGTTCCCGAAATGCCATCAAGTCAAGAAGCAACTGATCCACAGAGAAGAAAGCTATTACCACATTACAAATATGGAATTGTAGCGTATTGCAAAAAGTAAAAAGTTATAATAAAATGTCAGAATGTTTACAATTTTCATGTCATTATCCAACATGAATTGAACTCTAAGGAGCACTTTTGTTGATTAAACTAAAGGCCTAAGAGCTTCACAGTAATCACTTCTTACCCGTTGCATCACATCTAGCAACAAGAAAAGGATAACAACAATGATGATGCCAAATCATCAATGGCTTTCAACATTTTTCCTTTTGATAGTCTTAGTGTTTATACAAGAGATGAATAATAGTTATAGAGCAAGTGAATACATACTTGAACCCATGGTTCCAAGCTCTGCAAATGGATTTCTGCACTGTCATGCAAAGCATCCAAAGAAGCTTTATCAACCTGCATCAGTAGGTATACAAACAACAAAAAAACCACCTGATCCATATTCATCAAGAAACTAAAGGGAAAATCCAAAAAAGTCAAAACAAAAAGGTCTATCCTTACACGTTCAGGTTGCAGCTTGCTATAGTGCTCTGGAAACTTTTTCGACAGCAATAAACATATCCTCGGATGATTAGGGAACACACCCGATTTCCAGAACGCTTCCGAAAACACATGACCCACCGGGTCAGGGTAATCCAATATTTGATTCAATCTATACATCTTGGCCATCAGTCCTTCCGCAACCTCAATGAGTTGAACTACCCACAGCATGTTCAAACCCTTATGGGAACCAGAGGAACCCTGGACATGTCCATCAAGACTGGCATATCTAGAGGCCCTCGATGACACTGGAGAAGAAATTTCAGGACCTAAGTACTCAGTCCATCTTGACATACCCTCCCA
Source organism: Ailanthus altissimus (assembly GCA_946807835.1). Taxonomy (NCBI): domain Eukaryota; kingdom Viridiplantae; phylum Streptophyta; class Magnoliopsida; order Sapindales; family Simaroubaceae; genus Ailanthus; species Ailanthus altissimus. Next base: position 568,463 of record OX327690.1, on the reverse strand, counting down.
CTCCCTCGGTCTTCCAGTGGTGGGTGACATTGGTGCATCTTGGGCAGAGTAATGGTGCCGAAATTTTGCCATGAACTGATCAAGTCACTCTTTGTTTCTAGAAATAGAAGTAGAAGCTAAGAGTGAAAATTCTACAAAATTAAAGAATTGAATCTCTACATGCATCCCTGCTATCACATTTCAAATTCATCAACTACTAAACGAGCACATTATCAAATTCTCCCTTCGCATCTATTAAGGCAACACACAATGACCAAAAAAAAAAAGAATTCATAAATTATATAAAGAAATAACAAAAACAAACCTGAAATTTCTTCATCTTTTTCCTCAATTTACCTCAGCAGCGAAATGAGAAAGACTCCTACCTACGTTATCCTAATTTCCCTTTTCTAGGTTCTAAAAACAAATAATTTATTCTTTTCTCCGAGAACATTTCACAACACTGTATGTTCAGGCTCTGTTTGATGATGATAAAGAAGAATAATAACAAAATTAGATTAAATTTAAAAAAATAAAAATAAAAAAGCTGAATTTGAAATTACGATAGTTACATTTTTCATAATAATGTGTATCAGGAATAAACTAAAAGCTGCCCTCAAATGAATTTAACCCAAGATATACTGATGTATTTTTCTGTTTTTGAATTCCGTTTATCAAAATTAGCAGTACAAACAATCAAAATTCATCAAACTTATTCAATTTTTCACACTTCAACTGACTCCGCATGTGACAAAGTTAAATGATACTTTCTTAAAACTAAAAACCGCCGAAACAAACACTTGGCATTGACTAAAATTCAGCCAAAAAAAATTCATTCTGTTTCTTTCATTTCCCACATTTTCTCAGCAACCAAACGGGCCACCAACACAGTTAAAGAGAGAGAGTACCATACACTTCAGAGCTTTGAAGCTTAAAGAAAACAAAATGAGCTTCAGTTTCTTCAAAAGCATCAGCTTCAGATCTGCAACTTTTATACAACGATGAATCAAGAATCAAGAATCAGAAGCTCTCTCTCGACTTAGAGAGAGAAACAAAAAAAACAAGGGTAGTTGTTGGTTAAGTTTTTCTTTTTTTAAGTAGCAGCAGCTGGAGAGCTGCTGGGTTTTGATTTTGATTTTCAGCAAAATCACTCTATGTTATAACACTTTATTTTTAATTATTTTAGATCAGTTTTTTAAAAATAATATATTTTTAAAATCACTTTACTTTAGAACAAAAATTAAATACGCACGACATGACGCATGAATAATATTATATTTTAAAAAGAAAATTTAAAAAATTTATCTCAAATTAATATATTAGATAATAAAATTGTATAATTTTTAAAATTATAATTTTATTAATAAACTATTTCTAGACACATTACATAAAAAATTTTAAAAATATAATATTATTTTTGTGTACACAACACATTACTCAAATGATCGATAGAAAAAAAAAATTATTACTTTTAATAACGTGCTAAAAATTATTAATAAATAAACATAAATATATAAATAAAAATATGGGCCTAATATAAATGATCGTAAATGTATTTTACATTCGTAATTATTTGAGCTTAAATTTAAATAAAATTAAAGAGTAAGAATTTATATTTTGTATATAAAATTTTTTATTCTCATTCAAAATTTTTTAAATTATATTATTATTATTATTCTCTGAATAAAATAAAACTTGACACATTTTTTAAAAGGGTATATATTAATATTTACGCTTAAAACATTCTACTTTTATTATAAATTATATTAATGTTATAATAAATATTATAAATTTCAAAATATAACACTTAATATTAATAGAGTTCACTTGTCTTTCACTTTTTTCTCTGTAAAAAATTCTTCCCCACCAACTCTAGTTATTGACTTTAAATTTTTTTTTTTTTTTGGGCAAACCAACCCACATAAACCTAAACCACTTTGTAATAGCTAAATCTTCTAAATTTTACATAAAGAATTTATGCTGAAGCTACTTTTACTTGACTATCTATATCATTGTCTTTCAAGAAATGTTATAAGATGTTCGTATAAGAAATTAGAACAATATTATTATCAATTGCGATTAATACAGTTGCTATTTTTAAATCAATCATATATTTTACTATAATAAATATAAAATATAATTATGATATATATTAAAAAAAATGTGTATTTAATGTATAAAAAGTGATGGTATCAATACGACTGACACTAATACTCTTCTAATAATATATAAATATGATAATTTTTTTTTGTTTAAGTATTTTTAATATTATAAGTTCATTCTATAATCTAATCAATACTTAAAAAGGATAATATGATTCACTATATATATATATAAAAAGACTAAATTCATAATATTATATTTTTTATATAATTTTTAGACTGTTAAATCAATGTACATCTAATGATTTATATTAAAATTTAAATAATATATATAATTTTTTTTACTTATTAATAATTATTTTTAAATATATATATATAAGAAGAAAAAATATGATTCAAATTTCTTAGTGGAGGTCATGATACCTAACAAGATCCAATAATAACAATAATTTAATAAAATAAAAATAGTTGACTTTTTTTTATTTGTTTGGTTTATAATTTTTATGTTATGTTAGTGGAGATCAATTTCAATTCTCTGAGTACATTAGAAGGGATTGTGTTGTTTGCCATATGGCTTGGACATACTTAACTTACACATTAAGCCAAGCCACCATCAATTAACTTTTAAATATTTGCCATTCACCAAGCTAAAAAAGTTTCATTTATTTCTTTTTAAACTTGTTTCATATTTTTTTTAATTTTAAGTCCATTTAATTTTTGTGAGTCTTTCCCTCCTAATCATGTCCTAATTTAAAGGAAAGGAAATTGTAAGTTTGTTCTAAATGTTTGAGTTCATTTCAAATGAAAAAAAAAAAAATCAATTGGATTACTAGAAAAATATCAAAATCAAACCCTTTTTTTTCCTTACTAAAAGTGATTTACTAATTAGTGATACAAAATTTATAACATTGAGACTTCAATAAAAAGAAATATGTGATAGCACGACGATTTAAAAATCTAAATTCATAAAGGATTAAATTTAATCTAAATTATTGAGAAAAATTTTATTTTTATTTCCATTAAAATGAGATTAAATTTTTTTTTTTAAGTTCACCGTGGACATTAAATGTTCCATAATTAATTTTAGTTAAATTTGAATTTTGTTAAAAAAAATTTAATGCAAGTCTTTAACACAAATTTATATGAATATACTAGCACCTAATTCTTTTTTTTTTCCCTTTATATTTGATAGTTTGATCTATGATTTTATCACTCATAAGACATTTGAGCACATAATATAAGTTTTTGGTTATTACTCTTTAATTAATCTTTATAGTCAAAAAGAGAGCCCCCTACCCATGAGAAAACAAAAGAGAAAGTTATCACAATGAAATACTCAAACAATTAATTAATTTTAACAAAGTAATGTTAATACATTTTTTATGCCAAAAAATGTCACAAGAAGTGGTTATTTGATGAAGACAGTTATCAAATGTATTAATAATATAATAGAAATATTTTTTCATTTTAATAAAAACAATAGTAACAGAAATATTTTGGGTTTTATAAATGTTCCTTTTAGTCATTGATATAACTAACACTCCTAATCTTTATGTTTATTTTACTATTAAAGGACACATTTGAGGGGAAAAAAGTAATTTTAAAAATAAAAGAAAATCATTAATATATGTTATAAATGTATTTAATTAGAGCCATGTAGGTGTCTAGAGGGCCATGGCCCCCACCCCACACAAAATTTTTAATTGAAAAACTGATTGTTCATGATTTTACTGCTAAAATGTGTATTTTTAAGTTTTAACTTTAACAAAATTTTAACTCATATATTATGGTTAGGAGCGGAATCAAAATTTTAAGAATAAAGTTAAATATAAAAATAAAAAATTTATAAAATTAAAATTTAATTATATTAGAGTTATAGTATTCGACTTAAGACTTAAAAAAAATAAATTATAAAAATATTTATTTTAAAATATAAAATTATAAAAATTTATTATTAAATTAAAAAAATTTTGAGGCTTGAGAGGGTATAGCCCTCTTAGACTTTTAACACGGGTCTGCCCCTAATTATAGTCTCTTTGTTATATATTAATATATACTTTGACCCTCTAATTAAATGGGGTTTTAAGAAATGACTAAAGGTTGCCAATAGCCCTACTCTCTTTTAAAAATGCAATAAACTCATTTTCCTTTTAAGATATGTATGACCATTGCAATTTTCTATATATTAGGAGATATCTAGATATTTTGTGTGCATATTGTTCTCACACACACAAGAGTAGTTACCATCTTTTTTTTTTTTCTCTTTCCTTTCTTCTCACAATATTTTAGCTTGATTTGCAAATTACAAATTGTCCTATTTACATACCTACTCTTGTTTGAGCCGGTTTTGGGAGTGTTTGTTCACTTTTAATGATACATCAATAACACTAATAATAATGAGATATTAGAGATACTTCTTACGTCTATTTATGGTTATTTGAAATATAAATCATAAATTGTAAATAATTATGATTATCCACTTCTATTTCAACTATTTTACGTCACATCTTTTGATCCCTCTCACAGCTGATTCTTGTCACAAGTTTAAAATATCGTTGCAAAAAAATAAAAAATAAATAAAATGTTGAATTTCAGTTTATCTTCAAGATATAAAATAATGATGTTTCATATATTGACAAAGTTTTAAATTTTCAACGCTAATATAATTGAAAATTTTTTAGCCTGTTCTGTTTTTCCTGGTTGGTTGTTTGAAAGGAAATATTTTTAAAAAAATTTATTATGTAACCACCTGTCATTATTTGATTATTTAGTGTAAAATTATTAAGAAAAATACATAAATAAAAGCATTGAAACGAGTGGATTACTATAATTTCAATTATTTATAGAAAAATTATATAATGGTATTAACAAACTAAAGCTTTAAGCATAAATTGTTTCATAATTAATTTTATTTACCTATTTTTTTAAATCTAAAACATTTTAGGTTATAAGAGAGGAATTAGATTGCACTAATATCTTTAAAACTTATCACAAGACAAAAATTTATTAACTTTTTTTATAGGACAACTCATTTCCGTTTAAGTTTTTTGGGAAAAATTATTTTACTTCATATATTTTTAAATTAATGAATATTTATGAACTTCGCAAAAAAAAAAATATTATCGAGAAATAAAATACAATGCATAAATTTATATTATTAACATTTTGTCAAAAAAAAATTAAGAACTCAATAATATAATTCAGAAGAATAATATTACTCTTCACATCTATAGCAAGCATTTTTTCTTAAATTTTCCTTAATCATAAAGGTATAAATAATACAATATATAGATATATATTTGTGGTATTAAGAAGTAAGATTTTGAAGTAAAATTCAAACCAAAAATACCATGGATTTCTTAAATTAAACATCAATTTTAATATATTTATTTATTTATTGGCTTTTATAGTTTAGGCAATTATTGAAAAATAAATGTTAATTTTCAGTTACTAAAAACAAAACAAATTAACAAATTAAATTTAAAGAGCAATTTTGTGAGTTGAAATAACTCCAATTATAATTGTAATATTTGAATATAATACACTAAGTATCAATCAAATCAATGTTGTGATGTTGGGTAATGGGGAAAAGAGAGACAAAAGAAATTCTATTACCTGTGTGAAAAAAAAAATATATTTATATGAAAAGACTGAAGAGTAACACCATCTTATATGACATTGCATACTCTTAATTACTTGCAAAGGAAGCTGAATGTGTTCAGCTTATCCAGAGCTTGAAACTTATAAAGCTCCTTCCAGTTCATTGTAGGTCAGAGGGCAATGGCAACTCGAATTCAGAAGCTCTCTTTCTAGCCACCTGCAAGAACATGGCTCAGTCGACTTCATTGCCGCTACCTTGGCTTTCAACTGGGTTCATGATTCATCTCCATTTTTCTTTACTTAAGGAGTTATCCCGGGAACTTGTGGAACAGCCGGCTTGGGCTGCTTTATTTTTTCTACCAACACAGCTTGAGTTGTTAACACTACCGCAGCAATGGAGACTGCACTTTGAAGCACACACCTTGCAACCCGGCAAGGATCCACTACTCCAGCATTGAGAAGATCTTCGTATCTTCCTGTCATGGCATTGTACCCGCATTGCCAATCACAAGTTCGAGTCTTCTCCACAACTATTGTTCCATCAACTCCAGCATTAGTTGCAATTGAAATTGCTGGTACGACGAGTGCCTGCAAACCAGCATTAACAAAACACTCTTTTGAGTAAAAAGATTATTGTCTTCAGAAACCGGGTACATTTAAAGTATTTAATTGACAAACAGTCAAAAACAGATTTCGGTGAAAAGCTCTCCAGGTTATTTCATTCTATATAATATGCTATATCCAAAATTTTAATTCTTAACCATTTCACATTTTTTTTCCAAATTCAAGCAATAACCAAGAATAAAATCAGACCAAAAAAGAAATAATAAACCTTGTTTCCGGAAATTATGTGATAAAGAATGAAAAATACGTCTGTCCAGAAATGTTAAAAGGAATTAACAGCACACCTTTGCTACAATATCAGCACCCATTTGCTCATCTGGATCTTCCATAGTGTTCTTTATAATAGGGATCTGCTCTGGTAGATGTATGTATGTGGCACCACCACCAGGTACTATCCCTTCATCCATGGCAGCAAATGTTGCATTCTTTGCATCCTCAATTCTGAGTTTTCGATCTTCAAGTTCCACCTCAGTGTGTGCTCCTACCTATATTACATGCCACACTGCTTAGCAAGAAAATAACTAGAGAAATAAGAGAGACAAGGCTGTTCTTATAACCATCTATCTCATTTTTTTTTCTTTTTTAGCTACTTATTAATCAAACTGGATTATTCACCACCTTATTTAAAATTTACCATTTAGTAGTTTAGAACAAAATTCCAAATAACCCAAAAATTAATTGCACCATAAACAACCTCAATGCCCAAGTGAGCACGCTAAGGACACAACATTATGCTGCACGGAAGAGGGGAAATAAATTCTATATGAATCCAAGAAATAAAGGATCTTTACCTCTATGATGAACATGGATGACATGAAACTGTATCCCCATTTCATAAAATAAGGATAAAATAACAATAAAGTATCAAAGCATAATACTTCTATTGGGTTTGTTTTGATCTACTGAAGCAGTATGTTATACAAAGTATCTGATATCTAATTTCAAAATGGATTTAAAGCCAATTTCACCTACGCCGCTTTTTGATAAAGCAGAGAGGATACACTAAAAATTCAAACTGGTAATTATAAATTACTACATGTTCCTTTTATCTGTGAAAAGAAAGATCAATAATTCCACACGTACTTACTTTCAATTCAAAATCCAATTTGAAGTTCTTTCAAACAAGTCATAAAACAGAACCCATTATTTTGGTAGTACCAAAAAATTCTAAAGTAATTAAGATACCTGTCATTATTATAGTTGGTGTGAACATAGAACCTTGTGCATGGTTGTTGACAAAGGCCATTCAGGATGGCAACCGGACATACATCAAGCAAACCAGGCATAATTGAACACACATATAGCCTCCAAAATGGCAAAGCATAGTTTTTTTTTTTTTTTAAAGTTTTTGTATAACTAATGCATAGTATATAATGGTTTATGATGTTGCAGACCTTAATTACAGCCACCCCTCCTGAGAGTTTAGCAATTCTTTCTGAGAGCTTTCTTGAGAGAGATGAATTATCCACTGCCGCTAGATCCTTTTTTATCTGCAAAATTCTTGCCTGAATTTCAGCTTTAGTAGAAGGGCCGGCAATTATAGTCGTTGAATTACCTGTTATGGTTACTTTACGTGCAACACCTAGCTGATCTGAGGTTGCACCTGCCAGGGTCAGACCCATTTCTCCACAAAGAAAATCAGCACCTGATGATATCAAAATGATGCCAATTAGAAAACGAAGGAAAAATGATAATCGCATAACAAGGAAATATCAGCCACATGGTCATGCAGTAATCACCCCATCTTGTGTGTTTCATACAAGCAATACACTCATATGCGTGCCCAGAACTTGCAATCCTAATAAGCAATTCCAAAGTTATTTATAGAGTTGAAGATGTTCAGCAATTAAAATTGATAGCATGTTTCTTCACAGTTCCAATTACATGGGCTAGTGAACTTTCATCCTAATGATAACATCTTACTGCATTGTGAGCTAGATAACAATACTTTGTATATTTTACAGGAAACCAGACTGTGAAGAAATTTATGTCTAACTGCTCATTTCAACCTAGCAAAATAACAATTTGTTCATCACATGATTTCCTTGTCATCAGAACAGCCAGTCAAGTTTTAAACTAGAACATATAAGCACATGCATCTTCAACATTGATGTTATAATCTGACCGCTGATCTTTTTTTCTTTCTAAAATATAAAGGAAACTCCAAACTCAAAATGGAAACAAAGTTTTAGAATGAAAACTTAGAACATAATATGTGAGATCACCTGTCATAAGGGCAATATCTTGCAACAAAGCTTTTTTTCCATCTCCAAACCCAGGACACTTGACAGCAGCAACATTAAGCACACCTCGCATTTTGTTCATCACCAGTGTTTCCAGTACTTGACTTGAGATATCCTCAGCAATGATTAGCAGTGGGACACTCAACTGCGTGGTCTTTTCTAGTAAAGGAACTATTTCTTTGACGGTTGAAATTTTTTGATCGGTTATCAGCACTTTAGCATTGTCAAACTCCACAAGAGATTTGTCCGGGTTTGAAATGAAATGGGGCGACATATAGCCCTAGTCAATCTGTAAACAAAGAACACTGATGTAGCTTACAGAACATAAGAGAAATAGAAAATTTTAATACGAGCATAATATCAAACTATTATAGGACAAAGTAATTTTCAGAAATATGCACACAAACACTTCTATCGTCTCAAGAAGCTGGACGATCCTAGCCATTCAGACAATAAGTTAAAACTTCTCCTATTAGTTAGAAATTAGAAAAATGTAGGTCTCGTCATGAAGATTTCCTTTGCAAGGGGGCCATATTTAACCAAGGTAAGGCATATAAACAAAACTAAAATAATGAAATGATATTATCTTTAACTTTAACAAATGGCTACAGATCCAAATTTAACAGTACAAAATTTTCACTACTCCAATATCATAATTTTCTTGGCAAGACAAATGCAGAAATTCGAACTTTCTAAAATTTATAATCTCATGCAGGGACTGTGAGAGAAGTTGATATACAAATTTGAAAACCTCACTGGTGCTATTATTCTTCACAAACCAGTGATTTATCATAAATGATTATCATAGAATGTTCCAGATCAGAAGGATCTAAATCACCTTCATTCCTTCTTCAACTATGATTGAGGTGTCGAATGATGAGGAAGATTCAATAAAAATTACTCCATTGGGGCCAATCTTGTCTATAGCATCAGCAATCAAGCTACCAATGAACTCATCATTTCCAGCAGATATTGAAGCCACAGCTGCAAAAAGATGAAGACTTTTCAATTGTTAGAGTTTCTATAATCAGATATAACCGACACTTCAATAAAATTCCAACAAGAGAAGAAATAACCTTTTACATCATCCCTCCCTTTCACAGGAAAACTTTTCTTCTTCAAAATTTTGACTAATTCTTTAACAGTCTTGTGCATTCCAATTTTCAAAGAAACAGGGTTAGCCCCAAAAGAAACAGCCAACAACCCAGATTTAATCATTGCTCGAGCCAACATTACTGCAGTTGTGGTACCATCACCAGCCAAGTCATTCATTTTACTTGCAACCTGCAAGCACAGCAGTCAATATTTAGACCTTTATGATTATGCAAGCCTTAAATGCGTCAGTACAAGTTTAGGGAAATATCTAGCAACCATGAATAACCTCTTGCATTAGCATGGCTCCAGCATTTTCAATTGAATCTGAGAGCTCTATGGCTCGTGCAATTGTAACACCATCATTAATTACTTTTAGCGTCTCCGATTCGGAAAGAATAACATTACGTCCTGCATGTTTTCATTTAAAGCAATCAACAATTCACATCAAGTAAGCATAACTCCACATCTGTTAAGGCTGGTAATCTAACTCAAAAAATAAAGAGAGAAAATAAAATTATCCAGTTAAGAATGATCTATTATTGTAAAGCATGACCTATTGTATTATAAGACAAGGGCAGCATGCCTAGCAGTTTTGATTCCAGGTTTAAGGTGCACACAACATGGAAGCAGAAGTCTTGTGCCCTACCATTGACTTGACATGAATTCAGACATTTAACAAAAATATGCAGAAGCAAAGAAGAATAATTATTATGCCTTCTCTGTTTTTTTATACATCAAATGAGAGCAGAATCATTTATAAGCTGCTAAGGTAAATTTTCCTTAACATCAATGAAGAATGCTGACCTCTAATGCTGCTCTCTCTAGAGATTATTCAAGTTCATTTCAGGAAGGAAAAAAAAAAGGATACAGAACTAGTACATGTTTAAGGAAAAAAAAGATACAGAATTAATACAGTATTTCTGTTTTTTTTTAATAATCTTTTTCAAGGTTCAATCAAGTGATCATTAATGTGCAATATATTTGTAAAAATGTCAGTACCTATTGAAAGAATGATTCAAGTAGAATTCTGGATGGTCACACATGTCAGTACCTATTGAAAGAAAGATTTCAAGTAGAATTCTGGATGGTCACACTTATTCTCATGTTATTTTCTTCACTTCAACAACTGCAGGAAAGCAACAGGCATAAATTCAACTGGCATAAAGCTCCCAATCTCCAAGAAAATTCCTCAAAATGCTAGTTTGTAACTAATGCGATACATGAAAAGATGTGTCCGCTCATTCAACTAAAGACTAAGTAAAATAAGCTTTCACAAACCTCCGGAAGATCTCACCTGCAGATAATTGGGAAGCAAAAAGAATAAATACAATCACTCTGACTTCTTATTGAGATTCTAAACCTCAGCTCCCTCACATGATCTCTCTAATCCAACAATACTTTTTGTAGTGTGCTAGAGAATCATAAAATCAAATGCCCTGGTATCATACTCCTAGGTCCGCACTTAGATTCTTGAACAGGCAACAACACCTCTAATTGGTACAGTTCAAGAAAGAATACTAATCTGTAATCTCAAAAATATTTTCCTTGATTTGCAGCTTCAATGCTCTACTATTTTCCGAAAACAATTCAAGTTGTGGATTGGTAAATCTCCACAACAAGCATCAAAGTCATCCATCACTATTAAGCACCAGCACAACATGAAGCTAAGTACAGAAGCTGGCATTACTAGACAGGTAATAAAAATCAACCTTAAAACAAAAAAGAAAAAAAATAAATAGAGAAACAATATAGCCAAAGTAACACAATTCGACTGAAACTATATATTTTCAAGCTTGGTAGCAAATATCCCTCATTCTTCCTTAAGCTTCAACTTTGTAAACACTAAGTGTGATTGATATTGCTACGGCAAGTTTCTAAATTTCTACCACAAACTTTCAACCAGACATAAAATCTTCTTCTTTTCTTTTTCTTTGAAATATCCATCTGATTTTCATTTTCCAAAATCGCAGCCAGAGAGTGAATTAGGCAAAATTTGACAGAGAGAGCATTAATTATTTTGAACTAGTCCCCTAACAAACATATAATTTAGTATCTTCTGCATACATATACATAACATAACAGAGGAAAAGCTGTCCATCGAACGCAGTTTTCATTCTTCATTTCACATCCAAAAATACTGAAAATTCATTTTAATTATCAGCTTTTATAAAACACAATGCAAAATGATAAACCAAAATTGAAACTTGCAAAAAACCCGAAACCGAGAAACGAAAAGTAAGAAAAACCCATATACCTTTAGGGCCTAAAGTGACAGAAACAGCATCAGCAAGATTATCAATCCCAGCTTGTAATGCCTCTCTACATTCTTTCCCATACGATATCTTCTTCGGCCCCGCCCTCACCACCCCCACCATTTTTCTCACCACCTTTTGAGACTCCTTTTTCCATAATAATTTCCCACTTATCCTTTTGCTTCCATCATCAAAATTGTGCTATAAAATAATTGATGCCCAGTTTCTCTAACGATAAATATAGACATAATTAACAAGAACAAACAGAAACAGAGAGAGAGGGAGAAAGGAGGCTTACAGTAAAGAGAGCTAGTGGAGGGACGATTGAAGGTGAGGAGAAGGAGACTGACATTTAGAAATGAGTGCTTTGTTAGCTTGAACTTGAAGAGATGCTTCGGTATTTTGCTTCGCTTTCAAAATTTACACGAGGTTTTTCGGAGGTTTTAGTAACCCACCACCGAACCATATATTGTAAACAGAGAAGGGAGGGGTCAAAATGTTAAAACTAAAAACCTTTTGAGGTTAACTTTATATTATAGCAGAATCATTATATCAAAATTAAAATCTTACGAGTCAAAATCTATAAATAGATAATATTATGAATGGTAAAATTATAAATAACCACTTATTTATTTAAAAAATTTTAATAGGCATAGGGCTCTATTTGGTCATTGTTTATAGTTCTGCTGGATTTGTCCCCTATACAAGTACCACAATTTGTTGATTTGATCACACAAATACTTAAAAATATTTTTATTTAAGATTCACTTAATACATAGGTAATTCGCTTAATTTTGAAAGCATAACAGTTAAATTATTTAGTAAAACCTACTTTCACCCAATAATAAGTATTTACCAACAATCCACCTACTTTAATATACAATAATTATAACTTTAAAACGACATTATCTCAACAGTAATATTATATTTTTTAAATTTTAAATGAAATGTTAAATTATTATTAGGTAAAAAAATTATGTAATAAACAATTTTAAAAATATTAAAAATTATTATTGTTATTTTAATTACAATGTGATATGTGACTTCAATACATATTTTAAATTTTTGACATAGATTTTGAGCTAATAATTCATTACTCTAATTATAGATAGAGTTAATGAGTTGTCACTATTTTGAGGGGCTGGTTTGCCATACAAAAACTATGACTTCCTTTTTTGTGAAATGCCTATTCATCTCCTCGTTATTGTTTATGTAACTTTAGGTTTTAGTCTACTCAAAGCAGCTTCTCTCTTCTTGTTGGAGGGGGCTTATTGAGCTAAATAACTCCCTAAAGTACCTTCACAGTAGTTTTGATCAATCTCTTCCTCCGATTCTACTTATCTTCTTTCTTCATTTAGCAACACTTTAATATTATTTTTTCTTCTTTTGCTGTTGGCTTTGGTATAGAGAATTTGTGTTTATGCTCTCCTCCTTTAACCATATTATTCTGGATCTCTACCTCAATGGAGTTCTTTTTCTTAAAGCAACTTGTTTAACTGATTTCTAGCTCCTTTATTAGTTGGTTATATAGATTACTCTAACTCTTTAAATATCAGCTTCATCTTTTTCTCCCCACCCTTTAATTCCCTCTCCCCCACACTTTTAAAGCTTCTTTAGTTTTCCCCATACTGGTAAAGAATTTCTTGATAGGATCCTGGTTCTTATCGCCTTGACTACTCTATTCATTTATCATTATTTTTTTTTACGTTACCCATGCAAGTTCCAGGCTTTCTTATAATGAAATTTAGGTTCAAGTCTTATTCTTTGTTGTCTTTATACTATTTTACTCCACACCTCAGCTAAAATTGGGTAATGGTTCGAGCTTATTGCTACTAGATTAAACACTTTGTATCTTCTAAAGTCGTTATTCCATCTTTTATTACACAAGAATCTATTTAACCTCTCTTTTGCTAAATTCGCACCAAACCTTCTATTAGATCAAGTTTAAGGACCTTATTCCACCCCATGTCTTCCAAGTCACTTATTCTAGGTGTCTATCTAAATCCCTCAATTACTGATGAGCTTCTTAAATTACCACCTAATTTGTCCTCCTTAGATAATAGAATGTCATTGAAATTCACTTGACTTAGCTAGTCTCTTTAATGAATTTCTATATGAGTGTTTTTTCAGCTCTACTTCTAACATTTCATAATACTTATAAATCTCCACACCTACTATAAGATAGTATTTGTAAGTCTATATCATGCCTCCAAATCAAGGCTACTCCTCTTACTAAGCTATTTCTACTAGTAGTTAAGTAATTTTTTAATTTTAATTGATTTTATATTCATCTCATTTGATTCACTTTTAATTTTGTTTTACAAATAAAAATAACATTTGGCTTAATTTACTTGAGGATTTTGTTAAAGGCTCGGAATGTTTAAGGATTCCCCAAACTTCAAACATTTCAGCTTAACATTTTCATGGATTCTAGTGGAGTTAGGGCCTAGCCACCGCGAATCTTCTTTCTTCTTTGTTACATCTCTTATCTCCTTCTTCCCTATTATCAATTGATTTTAGGGAAATTCAAAATAACCTATTTTTGAAATAAAGAAACTTTTATAGCTAACAACTTAAAATCTAAACTTTATTAATCACAAAAAAATATTTTTGGACTACATTACCCTTAAAATCTCTCAACACTTCTAAACTACCAATTTGTTTTTTCAAAACTACTCAAATATTATCTTCAAAAGTAATAAATCAAGTGTTTGTATTATGATTTCGGAATATTTGAAGTCTAAAAACCATATTTAAGAGGTAGAATTTAGAAAAGGTACTTTTTGAACTTATTTCTTTTTTATGTTGGTATTTTTGTAAGAAATTATTAAGTTGAGTGTGTGATATAGTGTACATATAATTTAATATTTTACTACACATAGCAGAAATATGTTAGCAAAATACACTTAATTTAATAAATTAAATACATATATCACATATATGCTCATGTATAACTATTATACAAAATTTATATGATGAACAATTATGCTAAAACAAGATATAAAAACACTTACCTAATGAAGGTAACTTTACAAAATCTTTAAGTCCTCCAACCATCCAAGTGAAGAGCTCATCTTGAAGTGTATTCAAGATGAGCAATGAAGGTAGCATTACAAAATCTTCAATTAAATACATATATCACATATATGCTCATGCATAACTATTATACAAAATTTATATGATGAACAATTATGCTAAAACAAGATGTAAAAATACTTACCTAATGAATGTAGCTTTACAAAATCTTCAAGTCCTCCAATCATCCAAGTGAAGAGCTTATCTTGAAGTGTATTCAAGATGAGCAATAAAGGTAGCTTTACAAAATCTTCAATTAAATACATATATCACATATATGCTCATGTATAAATATTATACAAAATTTATATGATGAACAATTATGCTAAAACAAGATGTAAATACACTTACCTAATGAAGGTAGCTTTACAAAATCTTCAAGTCCTCTAACCATCCAAGTGAAGAGCTCATCTTGAAGTGTATTCTTGAACAATTTTAATCCATAACGATTTGGTGGAATTATGGAGTTAGAATGGTAGTTTTGATTTAGAATTTCTAGCAACATATATTCAAACTCTTTAAATATAAATATTGTTTCAAAAAAACAAAACAGAGATGATTAATGTATTTATGCAACTCTTACATAAAACTTTGAAACAATTTCTATAGAAAAATATTTTAAATAACTTTTATGCAAAATTAATTTTTCTTTCTCTATTTTCTTTGATGCATGATTGACTTCCATAAGTGAAGAAGAAGAAGAAGAAGAAGAAGAAGAGAGAGAGTTCATTTGTTTTCTCAACTCTTTGAAAAAAATAAAACATGCTTCTCTCCCTTTCATACACTTGCCGAATGTGTCATAGCCAAAATGAATTCATTCATTTTGCTTTTCTAACATCATCATCATAATGCACCTACCATTATCATATTTAATGGAAACAATTGATGGCCCATTAATAAAGTGCTTCATTATAATTAATGGTTGGTACATTTTTTTAATAAATTAATAATTTATTTCATTTAATGGCCAACAAATATTTAAATACCTAACATTTAAATTATTTAACTATTTTGAATGGTCACCATATGGTCCATTGCCATAAAAGCACATAATATAATATTATCTAATAATATTTAATATAATTATTTAAAATAATTTTGAATAATTATTTTTATCTTATTTATTTTTACTACCAAGGTTAAATGATAAATTTAAGGTAAAAACAATCAATGGACCAAATTGTGCTACTTTTCAACATCCTATTGATTAACAACTCTTGTTGTCTAATTAAGTGATGTACTTAACAATTAAGTCTTGATAAATGCACATCCGATGGATCACGAAATAATTATTCAATTTTTTTTAGAATTTATTAGATCGAATTATTTAATCCAGTCTGCTACCCTAGTGCGTAACAAATACACTTCATATTGTGAGACTCTCTACATCCACACCTAGTTTGTCATATGGAGCTCCTTCATACGTCTGTGAATGATGTCCCATACACACGTTACAGATATTACAAAGTTGTGCGCTAGACCATGCAAGTTGATGTTATAGCATATTCGTATAATCCTTCCATCATTTATATCCTGAAATAGCAAAGATATAGATCATTACTGTCAAATCTCTATTTGCTCAACCATGAACTTATCTCCAGATTTATATTTTCATTAACAATATCCACACACACTTTTGTGATATTGTTTATCCCTACGAAATATACTTTTTAAGGTTTATGTTTGTGGCCATAAGATTTTCAGAAATATAATCTCGGAGCATCAGGATATACAACTCACTTATATGAGTTGACGAATCCTATATCTACACACACCGAATTCCTTGAGCATCGGATCATACCCAGTGACACCTAGTGGTTAGACCATGAAAGGTTTCTGACATATGTGAAACTAAAGTATGGTGGATCACTCACAAGCCCACCATGCGCTCAGGTTAAATGACTACAAATACTACTCATCTAAGAAGACATTCTATTGACGGTTTTATGAGATGTCTATTAGAGGTTCTCGTGAGTCTGTTCAGTATTCAGTCTTCACTGAATATCTGTATCTCTATATCATCTTTCACTAAATCTATGATTTGCTAAGACTAACCATTTAGACCATCTAGATATAGACATACACTAATTTATATTAATGGATTTCGTCAATAGACCCACATCGATAAAATTAGATCAGGAACATAGTGTTTGAGAACATACTTGCATAATGACATTTTCTAGGACAATCTATAACTCTTTGCAACTACGTCATTACTAAAATATTCTCAGGTCTTTATCTCATTTCAGACAAGGCTCTAACTCCTTAGATTTCGTTCTCTCTTACAACCTGCTAACTCTTAGCACCACTAACTCGTAGTACTTATAACTATTAGCGTTGCTAACTCTTAGCACTGATCTAAACTCCTTTAAATCATATTTGAACTCTTTCAGATCATACAATGTCTAAAATGTCACAAGTATTTCACCATTTAATAATTAATAATATTAACGATTTAATTAGAAATTATAATTGTATAAATACTATAATTAAATATTTATACATAATGGGATGGCAAGTAAGCACAAATTTTAACATAAATAAAAAGGAAAAAAAGTAGATTTAAGTAATATAAGTTGAAAATAAGTAGATTTAGTTGAAGGCGGTCATAAAAAGTTGAAAAAAGGTGAAAAAACCAAAAATCCTAGTGCCATGCATGCAGGACTCATGGGAGAGCTTTGTGGATAGCCTTACGCCACGAGGCCATCATACAGCTAAGCCGCGTAAGGCCGTTCGTGCGCAACCTTAGAGGTTGATAATGTTATTTCCTACCTTGTATGTGATAGGACTGTACATGGAGCCCACCCAACGGCTTAGGTCCACTAGGCACACCAGCTGGCGCACCACGCACAGAACCGTATCTCATGCTGCCCCCAACCAATGGCCAGCTCAATGGGTACAACCATTGAACCTTAAAGGCCTATAAGGGATGAGATCCCAGGTTCAACATTGGTTGGGGGCATGCATGAGATTTAATTGTGTGTTGGGACGCCAGTAGCTCTGAGGTGTCATCCAGCTGGTGGACCAAGGTGTTGGTGGGTCCCACACATTCTATCAGTACGCGCCTCACAAATTTACAGAATTTAAATTATTTAATTAATTAAAATTTATTTTAATACTTTTTCTTCTATTTCAGGTGATATAGAGTATGATTCAATTTATGTACTCTTCGGAGGAAGATGAGAGAGCTCTAGTGGTGGAGAAGAGAAATATACTAAATTTAGTAACTTGAGTATTGTAGTTCTAAAAAATGTCAATTATAAAGAGCAATTAAATAAGGTGTATTTTGCATTAATAGTTGATAATGTGGAGTATAGGGTGTCAATAAAATTTTTTATGAATACACAGATGTATAAGTTAAGACTAATTGAGATTAGAGATGACAACGATGTTCTATTCTTTATAGGGATCAATAGAATATCGTTATGTCATATATGTATAACACTGGAACCCAAAGCTCTTGTATGTGAAGAAAATCCACAAATGCTCATTTAGAATCAACCACCATGCACAGCTTCAATAATGCCAGCAACAAATTGCACAGCTCTAACAATGCCAACTTTTGTGCATCCCACAAATACCATCAGTGACTATCACAATTATTCCCTGCCTATATTTAATGAAGACCCAACATATACTCATTTCGATAGTGAAACAGAGAATTACGTGGATGGGATTTGAATTATCGATGATGTGGAAAAAGATGAAGGACTGGATGAAGTTTAGGATGACGAGCATTTTTTGTTTCTAATACCTTCCTTAATGAAGATGCACATGTATATGCTTTAAATAGAAAAGGAAATAAAGTTCCAGCAGAAAAATCTTTTTAGTTTCTTCTTTCAATACCATCATCGAATTTGATGGTATCAAATAAGGTATCTAGTTTCAAAATTGGGGATGTGTTTGTTATAAAGTTATATGATAGCAAACGTAAACTTCATGAAGCTATTAGCATATTAGCATTGAAGGGTAATTGGAGTTTCAAAGTGTCAAGGTCTACTAAAGATCGATTTGAGACAAAATGTGATGATGAGAGTGTAAATGACGAGTACGTACAATGTTGATGGAGGTAAAGCAATATTTCATTGTGTGTAGAATTGATGAGGTTCACACATGTCAGCTAGATCGATTGCATGATGGTCACCGATAAGTGAAGAGTCGAATTATTAGCAATTATATCAAAAATAAGTTTACATCAGTCAACAAAGATTATAGACCTAAGGAGATCCAAGCCAACATACGGGAAGAGTTTGGAGTTTGTATAACGTATCCCGCTGTTCGGCGATCTAAGAAGCACGTATACAAGTTAAAAGCTGGCTCTCCAGAGGCTTTATTCAGATTACTCCTAGCATACTGCTATATGTTAGAACAAGAAAACCCAGGTACGATTACTTATATAATAGTTGATAACTGCAATCACTTTAAATATTTTTTTTTAGCATTAGGTCCATGCATCAGAGGATTTTAGTCATTCATTAGGCTAGTTATTACAGTCGATAGAATATTTTTGAAAGGTCTGTATTTAGGAATAATGTTTGTAGCTATATGCAAAGATGAAAATTGTAGTAACCAGTATCCATAACCGGTAAGAATATGTATATTTATATATATATTGTTATTAGTAGTGTTTTTATAGGTTAAGGATATACTATTAGTATTGGGTTTATTTGCAAGACTTTGGAATTATTTTAGGGACCAAATTGTTATACTTTGAAAGTTTTGAGGATGAATTCGTAAATACCAAAAATTAGCCTCTTAGTATAAAAATACACTTTTGAACCCTAATTTACCATTTTTAGGTCGAGCTACCCATTTTAAGAGAGAGAAGAGAGAAATAGAGGAGAGAGAAAGAGGAGAAGAAGAAGAAAAAGAAGAAGAAATTGGAATTTTGAATTTCAAGAGGTATATCATACGTATTTCTCAATTTATTGGTATTAATTAAGTTAATTCCTTTAAGTTTTGATTTCTGAAAATATGTATAATTGAGAATTTGTTGTGTATTTCATAAGATCATATGAGAATTGATGATGATCTATAAGATAGTTTGATAAATCATGATGAATTGTGAAATTTCTGCTGGATAACCTCTTGATCTAGGAATTCTATAAATTGTTGTGATTCGATTCTGGTTTTGAATTTTGAGTATGTGAAATTAAACATGTTAAAGATCATCTGAGACTTTGAATCGATTGAAAATTCTGGAAATTGAATTTATAGTGAATTTACCAAAATGACCCTGAAATTCTGAAAATTTCCTGTGTAAACAGTATAGTACAGTGAAAAATAATTTTTGTCCTACTGAATGATCTTCAAAAATTATGAATTTGTGGAATATGATAATTTTATATGTCTAATATGATATAGTCGAAATTGAGAATTTAGATCAATGTGGTTGAAGTGTTATGAATTTCTAAAGTGTATCAGCTCATTGCAATATTTGATTAACAGATTTTTAAAGTTATAGAATAAAATAGTTTTAAAATACTTTTGACAGTGATTTGGAAGTGAAATATTTATCATGGACTGAGATATGTGTTAAGAGTAATTATGTGGTAGTTTTATAATTTTTTAGTTAGTATATGATTTTATAAAATTGGGAGATTGAATACTGTTCAGTAAGTATCTTGATCCTGTCAGGTTTGTAGTTTGGATTCGATGATGTGTATGGAATGGATTGTGTAGGAAATTTGATATAATGTTCATATATAAGAATGATATATGAGTCAAGAATGGTATATTCTGATTTTGGAGTAATTGGACATCATTTGATGTATTAGAAATTTTTGTTAAGTGTAAGTGGTCAGAATGACAGGTTTTGAGAAACCAAATATCTAGACCAATTTGATGTGATAAATGCATTGTGTATAATTTTGTAAGCTATTTAAAGTATTTTGTATGAATTGTGAGGCTTATGAAAGGATTAATCTCCATTGATAGGTTAAGGAGATTTAAGCCTTGTAGCTGAAAGTGTTAAGAGGTAAGTATACTAGACTTACTACTGGAATCACAATAAACATAATAATTGTTTTGTATGATTTTGTAAATGGGGTTAAGAATATGTTTATGATATGTCAAAGTATATTTTGATATGAAATGTGAATATATGTTTATGAATGTGAGCATTGACATTGAGCATGGACATACATGTGTTTTTGAAAGTGAGCTTTCCAAAATAAGATGCGTTTAACAAAGAAAGCTTTTGAAGTGTAATATGTCTATGAGAAATATTTTGTGATTTGAGGGTACTTGAACTCACTGTTAACTTAGTAGGCATTTTATGTGATTTGTGGAGCCTTTATGTGTGGCCTTTCCTTCGGGATTGGTATTGGTACACGTGAGAGGACTCACCGATGATCAGGGTGAGGGTTTGGCTTTTACCTTCGGGCATAAGCGTTATATATGTGTAATTTAAAGACCTCACTTGTACTATTCCTCTCATACGGTATGTCACCTACGAGTGACATTTGGCTCATTATGTGATATGTGATATGTAAGTCCTACTAAGTAGTAGTCGAGTAATGGTATTCCTATTATGTGTTTTGAAAGAATGTGTAAGTGCTTACATGATATGTGATTTGATAAGATTATGATTTTGATTGATCACAGCATATCATACATATATATTGTGTACATATATGTATTTGTATTTGATATATGAAAAACTAGTATGCTTACTGAGTTTTATACTCATTATAGTTTATGGTGATTTCAGGTAAATAAGGTACATGTGTGCTTAGCGGATTTGGCAAGGCTTCTGCTATTCCTTGGGTTCCCTAAGTTGTTAGGTTGCTAAGTGTTTCATTTGGGGACACGTGGGATAAGATATTTGATTTGTCCCTAGTGAATAAATACTTATGTATTATTTTATTGTGTGTGGTTGGATTTAGTTTAAGTTTCACCAAGTGTAGTAATGGATTGATTTTAAGTAAGAATTTGCAATGAATATATTCTGGGCTTCCGGTAATAAAGTTGCTACGGGTGACGTAGTAGAGTGTTAATCTCTGAGAAAACTCTGCGTAACTCCGGTTTACTAATTGTCCCAGTCATAATTCAATTACTATAATTCTGAAAGAAATTAAAATGAATGTTTAAGTATTATTGAATGAATGTAAGTGATGTCGTGTGTCAGATCGTTTGGGTCTGGGGCGTGACAAAAATAATCAAATATTTTTTTTAGCATGGGGGAATATTGATTCAGAGAATGATTCTTCTTTGGCCTGGTTTATGGCTAAACAGCGTGGTGTTATTAGTGATGTTGATGATCTTGTTTTCATCTCTGATCGACACTCGAGTATTGAGAAGGCTATTTAAGAGGTGTTTTTCAATACCTATCATGGGATCTGTATTTACCACTTAAAAAGAAATTTGATCAGTAAACGTAATATACCATTGGCAAAGAGTAAGAAATGGGGATTTATGACTTCTTATTTTATTATTGCAAAGGTATATTGCATCGCGAACTTTCGAGAGTAAATGAATAAGATGCGATAGATGAAACCCAAAGCTGCAAAGTACTTAGTGGACGTCAGTTTTTCAAAATAGGTAGATCAATGTGAGCTTTTAGAAGATATGACATAATGACTACCAATATTGTAGAGAGCATAAATGCAGTTGCAAAAGATGCAAGTGAACTTCTTGTGACCGCCTTGGTTGAGTAGATTCAGGAGTTAATGTAGAATTGGTTTCGTCAGCGAATGGAGGCAGCAAAAGTTATAACATCTGGCTTGACGAGTTAGGCGCACCATAAGGTTTTAAAATATAATGATAAATTCAATCATATGATAGTTCATCATGTGGATAATGCACGGTTTATTGTCAAGGATAGACTTCAAAATGGAATAGTGGACATTGTCCAGAAGTCATGTAGTTGTCAAAAGTTTAAGTTTCACCAACTACCTTGTGCTCATGCTCTTGCGGTATGCAGGCAAACTAATTTAAATTATCAGAGTTTGTGTTTAACCTATTACACATCAGAGAGCTTACTGTGTGCATATAGTGAATCAATAAATCTGGTTGGTCATAAGTCAGATTGGATTGTTCTTGATGAGTTGAGAGATGCTGACATCCAACCTCTCATCGCACATCAACAATCAGGAAGGCATAGGACCAGACAAATTTCATCGCAATAGGAGGAGCTGACAATGAATGTGTGCAGTCGGTGTAAGCAGTATGGACATAATTATTCAATGTGTCGAAATCCTATTGCATTGCATAGCAATTAATAGTGTCTATTGTCATCTTATTTCTACAAGTTAAATTTGAATCTTATATGTGATTTCAATATTTGACATATTATATTGTATGTGCCTATTGTTATTTTTCAATTGTGGAAGATTAATTTTAATGTGCTGGAATTTGTTATATAAATATATATAAATAAGTTAATAAGTAATATAAATGATACTAAAGTTAATGATACTTCTTATTTACATGCATGTGTCCACAAAGATATGACCATCTTATCTCTAAAAAATGAGTCATGGTTGGGTCCAAATTCTAAGGATATACCCAACATTAAAAACTCAATAAACATATATGTATAGACCCCGTAATCTTTACTCCCGATACTTTGTTATGGCACACATTTCTTTACTGTAACTATATCAAAGAATGACAGATCATCACCCCTTAAATAAAGTCTAAAATTATGGATTCTACATGCTGCCATATAATATGGGACTAACTTGCACAAAGGTACTATGTGCGCTTTCAACACCCATTCAAAGTATCATTTTATGCTAGAATCATATATTGTCACCTTCCTTTATACTAAATAGACTTCCGTCGTAACCCAATATTGCTGTTTGTAATTAATTGGGATGTAGATTTACATATAAAAGAATATTATTATGCTAATGCGAGGTAACATTTAGAACAAAACATGATTATATTTAATGTTTTGTAAATATTACCTTGTCAACACACACCCATGATTTTCCGTTATATAGGCCTTGTCTTTGTCCTCATCCATATGCAAAAAATTAAAGTCCCAAGTAACGTTCAAGAATGAACCATCGCATCTTTCATCTATGAATTTATAAAACTTTTACATTTACAGGAACATCAAAATATAAGTAAATGTTATAATCGGAAGTGTAATGTAAAGAGGGATAGCCAAACTTACAAAGAAGTATGTGTCCATAACCGTGCAGCATTGAGGCAACGCCTTTTTATTGCTACACTAGTGCTAATGAATGAAGTTTAAATACTCGTTGATATGCTGGAAAATGATTTAGTTACATGTCTCAGATAAAAAATAACAACAGAATTAATTACTAATGTATTTACAGAGTCGTTAAGCCAGTCTTGTAAAATTTATATAAAGAACTTTGGGTTAGCATCAATCCCTGGTAGACATGCAACAATATTGGGAGTCTTCGGCTAGGCATCAAATTGTGACGGACAGTCAAGTATATGTCTGACATTGGATTGACTTCTTCATTCTTCACATTTGTGTCAGGCTGGGCTTCATCTTCAAACTTCTTATTATTATTGTCTCGTTTAGGCATGAAATTTATAAATGGTGCGTTCAGAACCCATATAGGCCTGTATTGTTGCCACAACCTACTCATACCTCAAGCTACATCAAACGGTATAATTTGGATACTATCAGGAGAGTTAGGCTAGAATGCGTATCAAGTTTGCCATTGATTGGATCTTGGGCCTGGAGTATGCATGCCCTTCGCCATATCATATTGATTCTGAAACAAAAAAAAATGCAACAGTTAAAATCTGCAAGTCAACTAACTTATAAATTTGAATCTTTATGTGTGTTGCCTTGCCATAGTTTCATACAAGGTTGGTTGAAATAATGTTAACTGAAAGTACTGCGTTATCATTTTAATCTCATTCATGATATCGTCCTGAACCCTATCCACTCTTTGTAAGATGAACTTTTGATCATCATTGCAGCAACTCAGTCTTAACCACTTTTAATTGCTCTTGTAGCTCATTAATCCTCTATACTACGTCATTAGACGCTGTGGTGGTCTGTTCAGGCTATAGAAACATAATCATGTTTTATTATAAAATAAGTTTAGTGATTACTTTTATTGTTGCTAAGAAATTACATTAAGTTAAATTGTTAAGAATTTATACCGTTGCTCTAGACTCTTTTACGGCTTCGTCCATGTCCACATTCGTATCCACATCTCTGCGAGGGTGACTAGATGGAATGGAGCAGATTGGGGGTTGTACATGACCCGCATACGACAGGTCCCCGACATAAATCCTCAATGGGATCCCCGAGTTAGAAAACCTTTGGACAATATCTTGTTGTGATTTATGTTCTGTTGATACTAGCTTACGATGTATCACAACAGCCTTCAAAATCAAAAGTTCAAAATTTATGTATCACAATTGAAAACTATATAGTTAATAGTTAAAAAAATTATATAGATAATGAAAAAAAATGAAGCAAAACATACATGTTAATGGTTCAAAAATATTTATTCAATATCTGTTAATTGTGGAGTTTTTTTGCTCACCCAATTTAACATACGAGGGAAGCGATCAACAACTCGACATGCAAATGCTTCCTCACAGACTAGTATAGCCTCATATCCTCACCTAATAATTAATTAAGAATAAGAAATGAAACTTGATAATAGTATATAACTATTGGCAGAGGATCTAAGACATGTGGGTGTATGCATGTACAATTGTGTCTATTACTTAAATACATATCAAATACATATTTAAGTTTGACGAAAATGTGAAACTTACAATAAACACAATAATTAAAATATATTAATCACATTAATATATTTATAAGATAGAGAACTCACCTCAACGTGTAACGTTATACACATATTTTCTCAGAGTTCGCATGGAGACCAACTCGTATACAGTTCTAGTCACCAACTCGGTAGGATTGATGAGTTAGAACAGCAACTCGATATACAACACTAGATTAACTCTTAATCTCCAAAATGACAGGTATGTATTTTTCATCATTTTCTCTAAAAGGATAAAAAAAAATAGAGAATTTGAAGTAATTCACAATTGCTCTAATTAAAAGCATAGAGAAAATGAAACAATTTCATTTTCCATTTCTCTTATTTTCTTTTTCTTCTTCTTCTCTTCTTCCTCTCTATTTCTTCTTTCTCTTTCTCAGTCAAAATGGCCTCACACACTTGCACACACAATCACTTTCTCTCTTTCTTTCTTTATATATATATATAAAATAAAATAACAATATATTATATAATATAAATAATAATATAATAATATATATTATATAATATAATAAGAGAGATATTTTGATTATTTAACTATTTAATAATCAAAGTGAGAAATAACCATTTTACCCTTTATGAATAGTTACCAAGTTTACCCCTTAGTGGGTTCTACCAAATTCTATACTTGGATAAACTCAACTGAGGGTCCACAATACTCCACGTGTCATAATACAATTAGTAAATAATAATTATTAACTAATTGTTGTATTTAACACTTAAATACAAACACAGATGCATTTCTGTGGTATTGCTGAATATTGCCGGATTAAACTAGATTAAACAATTAATCTGGCACGTTGCCCCAGTGTACAACGAGTACATTCTATATCACGGGACTCCTTAGGTCTTACGCCTGATTCGTCAAATGAAACTATTCCACGAGTCAGTGAGCTATGCCCCATACACACGTCACGGATATACAAATCAGCGCGTTGAACCATACAAGCTGAGATTACAACGTATACGTATAATCCTTTCGTCATGATATCCTAGATGTGCGGAGATATAGATTATCACCGTCAAATCCTCAGTGCTTATCCTTGTCCTATCTCTAGACTTGTATTTCATTTAACAATATGCACAAACTCCTTTGCCATATTGTTCCACCCTGGCGAAATTCTTTTTCGGGATGATTGCTTATGGCCACAAGACTTTTTGAGATACAGTATCGAAGCATCTGGATATCTAACTCCATATGGGAGCTTACGGATCCCATATTTGTACACACCAAACTTCATAAGCATCGGACCATACCCAGCGACACCCAACGGTCACACTATAAAAGGTCTGTGACATTCGTAGAACCAAAGTATGGTGGATCACGTACAAGCCCACCGTGGCACTCAGGTTAAAGGACCACGTATACTACTCAACTCGAAAGGACCCTCCGTTGACGGTTTACATTGGGTGTCTATCGAAGGCCTTCGTGAGTCTGTCCTATATCCAGCCCTAACTGGATACCCATATGTCAATACGAGCTTTAAGCTCACGGTCGGCTAAGAACGATCATCTATACCCTATAGGTATAGCATATGCTGATCTATATATAAAGGTATCCACCGACAAACTAGCATCGGCAGAAATAGATCAGAGACAATTATTCAAGAACATACTTGCGCAACTAGCATTTCCTGGCACTCGATTGCAACTCTTGCAACTATGCAGTTACTAGTATATTCCCAGGTCTACATCCCATTACAGAAAAGGCTTAACTTTTGAATAAGCTGAGTATTATAACCAACTAGCACTTTACTGTGAGCCCTTATCTAAACTCTTTTAAATCTGATCTGAACTCTTTTAAATCTACAATGTCTGTAACGTTACATGCATAATATCATATATATGGGAATTAGCGATTTAATAAAAATATATACTTGTATAAATAGCCAAGTATATGTACATTCAGGGATGGCACGTAAACACCAACCCTAACAATAACTACATTTAGAATCAATAATAATGCTGAACTTACATATCTGGAAAGCCAATGAAAACCTAAAACAACATATTTCTCTGGGTCAGTTTTTACTTTGTTCAACTTCTTAAGGCAGACTATACTAAGTGAATGATAGAAGGTGGACCATATTATGTTTCCCCATAGATAATTATTGAACTCATCTAAATCATTCACAATGTGCAACACAAAGTATTGAACCTCTCTTCGGATATCACGCGGTAATAATAATTTATGAATCAAATACATCAAAATAAGCTTAACTGCATCTTCATTGTTGACGTTCTCAAAGTTCATCACACTGTACCATTGACTAAATTCTCCATACGTCAAATGTCTTTTATCTGGTCAGTATTGGTTCTATAGTTGGTGCTGCAATTTTCTCTCCAAATCTCGAGTAGGCGGGTAATCTTCTGATTGCAACCTTGTAATCAATACAAACTCCCTA
The DNA here is from genome assembly GCA_946807835.1 of Ailanthus altissimus. Taxonomy (NCBI): domain Eukaryota; kingdom Viridiplantae; phylum Streptophyta; class Magnoliopsida; order Sapindales; family Simaroubaceae; genus Ailanthus; species Ailanthus altissimus. The sequence goes on along the minus strand of OX327690.1, from coordinate 540,352 downwards.
CGGGAGAATTGAATCTGCCTACCACCAATTAGAAATTACAATTCATCGTGCAAATTAAAAGTATGTACCTATTGTAACAAAACTTGATGCATCAATATGCCCGAAAAAACAGTCGGTCGTAAATTTAAAAAAGTTCCCCATACAAGTTTCCTTGAACATCACATCAATTGATTTTCATTCAATTTACTTTTTTATAATAGTAATCGCCTTCAAATTCACAACTGTTGATAGAGTGACAGAGAAAAATTCATCATTTGCAATTTTGTATTCTTTAGAGACATATTTCTTTCTGCAAAATAAATGAAATTTTAATTTAGAACAAATAAACATATTATAACAAATAATAAAAATAAATTTATTATGATTGTTGATGAACACTTGAAATTACATATTTAATAAGAGTTTTATATTATTTTTTTATATTACTAGTGTCTTTAACCCTCCTAACTTAAGTATATTTACAATATTGTACCTAATTAGCTTTTAACTATTTTGTGGTAGGTTCGGTAAAATGGGCATAACTTTCTACCTAAAAATTCAATTGGAGTGATTCTTGATCCTCTAAAGAGCTAACGCAATGGGCTAACATATTGTATTCCATAAGGCATTTGATATTCGAGCATTTAGAGGGTGAACATGACCTAGAACAGAACTGATCTGCAGTACAGGTCTAATCCAACCAGTTATCAGTATTTGGCCCATAACTATAAAAATACGTATTTAATATGTATGATACAACTCAATCTAAAACGATAAGAGAATTGTTTACAACTTTGATACTTTGGATGACAGTTAAATCAGACCACATCAATTTCAAATTGGACAATCAAGTGGGTGAATTAATGATAATCAATGCAAATTATTTGTCATCCTTCTTCACTTTTATTATCCAAATGGTTCCCTCCTCATTTGTCTTGATTTATCCATATTTTTCTATAAATAGGTAGCTTGTTTATGTCTAAAGTATGTAATTAGAAAACTAGATTTTAGTTTAAAATATTTATCTTTTGTATTATTTCTCTTGTTTACTATTCTAAAGTCATGTTATCTTTTCTTCCATCTTTTTTTTTTTATAATTTTGTTATGTCCAAGTAATTTTTTTTTTGCTAAGGTGAAAGAGTGAAACTCTTGATAAGGTAATAAGATATACTAAACTCTTATTCATGAATTTAATGTTTTATTCTTACATTATGCAAATTTATTATGATGTATTTATTTTGTTTATATATTAATACTATTTTTCTTGTAAAGTGGTATATCTTAATTTATTATAGACAATTTTTATAGTTGACATAATAAATATTTGAAATTATTTACTGGCGTAAATATCATTTCTTATAAAGTGGGAGTTTAATTTATTGTAGATAAATATAAAGATTTACATAATAAATACTTGAACTTATTTACAAGATTTGATGTATAGTAATTAAAAGAAATAAATACTAGTTAATAAATAAATTGTGATGAACTTAAATTGTTATATCTTCCGATTGGAACCTCCTTTGTGTAAGGATTCCAATTGAGTTATAAAAAAGAGTTGAATATATTCATATTCAATATACCAAGAGTGGATCCGCCTAACCTTAACTTTTATTTAATTGGTTAATTGAATTATTATTTGCAAACATCTTATATTGTTTTAATTGTCCTTAAAGGTATATATAGTTTGCAATTTTAATTTCACTTCCCTATGAATTGATCATGTTCTCATTGGGTTATTTATTATTTCGACAATTCTGTATTTGAGAATAAACTCATATATTCTAGACGTGTCAATTGTCAATATTTGTTTGGAAATTTAAATATTTATTATTACATTTTTAGAAATTTGAAATACTAATAATTATTTTTCAATTGATTATTTTTTATTTTTAAATATTTTTCCAGAATTTAAAATTATTATTATATCCCAAAAACATTATTATAATTTTTTTAGAATTCTAAAAAATTATTATAATTTTTTTAGAATTCTAAAAAATTATTATAATTTTTTTGAAATGTAGATAATAATTATTATATTTCATAATTTTAAATTATTTTTCAAATTTTTAAATAATATTAATAAATTTAATTATTACTATTATTAATCCACATTTTAAATTTTATAAAAATATTATTTTGGATTTTAAAAATTAATTATTATTTGTTGCATTTTCAAATAATATTTATTATCATTTTTCTCGAATTGTTAAATAACAATTATCATTTTCCCCGAAATTTAAATAATTATAAAAATAATTAAATCATCTTTTTTTATTTTCATATAATAATGATAATTATTTTTTGGAATTGCTAATAATTATAATATTTATGCATTATAAATAAATTATAATTATTGTTTATGGAATTTAAATAATTATTATTAATTTTTTAAAATTTTTAAATATTACTAACTATTTTCCACAAATTAATAATAATTATAATAATTTTTATTAGTTTTTATCAAATTTAAAAATAAAAATAATTATTATTATTGTAAATTATTATTTTCGGATTTTTAATTATTTATTTTAATTTTTATAAAATATTAATCACGCGTCGAAAACACTAATTTCTACCGTCTTTTTCAACTATTTTCATCAAATGTTCACTTTTTTTTAGATTTTTGGTTGATTTAAGCTCTATTTATACATTTTGGACCTATTTTACTAAAAAACTATTCATTTTCACTTATTTCTAACAAAAATATTATGTAAATAAAAAAATTAAAAAATTTACTAATTTTGAGCTATTTTTTAATTTTTCACTGCTCAAATCAACATTCCAACTTTTAATTTTCATAACATCACCAAAAGAATTACCGATTTACTTAATTTTTGGTTGATTGTTTGAATTTTTTTGAAAAAGAGTAAAAATATCGAAAGAAATGCTTTAAGGATAATAATATCTGAGAATTTTATATTTAACTATTAAAAAAAATAAAAAAGGCTAAAATAGATTTCTAATTAATTACAGGTGCTATTTTGAAGCATTTCCCTTGATTTTCTACTAGCCGTCTTCTGTTTTTAATTTCTCCCTTTTTGTGTTTGGGCTTTCTCTATCTTTCCTTTTGCCCAAGGCTACTACTATCAGCCCATGTTGCCCTTTTGTTTTGAGCCCTCTAGTTTTTTTTATTCCACTTTTTCTGCTCACACCCAAGTGGGCTTTGGGAAAATTCTCCTTTGTTCACAATTCGGCCTTCCTATCCTAAACTCATATTTTGGCCCAATTGCAATAGTCTTGGCATCTTTTCAGTTTTTGCGCCAACAAGAGTTTTCCCCATTTCCCTCTTTATTCTCTTTTCCCGCCTTCCCCATTCCTTTAGCTCCTCTTTCTTATTCTGCAACATTTCTTCTTTAGATGGGACGACCCCACCAAAATTTCTGGCGCATCACTCCCAAGCATTAAATCAGTTGTTCCCCCCAGCGACCCCTTCTCAGAAAGGTCCAATGACAGAAAGGCCAACCGAGCCAGAACACATTTACCATGCCTTAGACGGGAAGGATTATGATGAGGCTACGAGTGGTAACAATGAACTCGTGTCCATACTCAAGAGGGATGGCCAGCTTGGTGTCTTTTATGACAGAAGAAACACCACGCGCATCCCAACACTCATTGAGATGGATATTGCTGCCACCCGCGGCGCAATCGTCCGCACACTCTATGCTGCCGCCGAGAGACTTATGACTACCGAAAAGCAGATGGAACCCCAAGCAGCAATTCCGACCGATGCTAATGATCTTGCTCAGTCACTTGCAAATGGGATAATGGTAATGTTTTACTTGAAACTCCGCTACACCAATTATTTCGATCCTCGAGTCATGAACCGATTCTACAGAAATCCAACGGTTCCTGTACCCTTTGAGGCACCCCTAGCTTATGCTCTCGCAATCTCTCAGCTTGGTCAAGTCAAAACTCGTGGTCTGCCGATTGAAGCTTATTTTAGTCCAGTAGTGTCTGAAGCTGCTGCTAATAACTTTTGCTTGCCCCAAGGGACGGACTGGTCTCCGATCAACTACCGCCGAGCTGTCGCGGACGCGAAAAAGATAGGATTACAATTTGCGACTGTAGACCTACAAGTGAAGATGGGTTCCGCCTGGTGGTTATATCGTCAAGTTGCCCAACAAGACAAATTTGCTTTGCATTGCTCCTTGCCGGAGGAGAACTTCACCGTGGAAACAGCTCTACTTCATTCGTTGTTTTGCAACAACGGCACTGGCGGTTTCTTAAACCAGATTTTCAACATCGACCCTGTCGGCACTGCTGACTATGGAACAATGCTTCGGAACCCTCCTGATCGGTTGGACCTTAGCACTTTCTTCGCCGTTGAAGTCACAGGTGATAGAAAATAATCACTCATATTTTTAAGTAATAATTTTTTTAGTCACAAATATAATAATTAAATCTTTAATAACCAAAAAATTAATAATTGAACATTTTTATTCCTAATTAATATGAATCATTGGAATCGTGCGGCGCTACACTTGGTTTATATAATTAAGGATAAATTTGTTCAATTATCAAATTTTTAGGTGTAAAAAATTAATTATTACATTTATGATTAAAAAATATTATAGTCTAAAAATAGGGGTTAGTTTTGAAAAACTTTCCAGTTGATATTGTATGGGATGTTGCTTAATTAGAAAGTTTATGTAATAGTTAGTGATTATCTAAACGTTAGACGTACTAAACACATCAAAATATTGAGTTTGATATATATTCAAAGTGGCAAAAAACAAATTGTGTTATGATATATATAAATTCGAATTCAAGACCAACATATTAATTAATTATTCAATCTAAAAATTTAAATTATTAAGTGAAGATTTAATATTAATATTAAAAATAAAAATTAATAAAAATCATAATGTTTTGAGTTAAATAATTCAATCTAAAACCAACCTAATTAGTTTTTTTTTTTTTAAAAATATTAATAAACACTCACTTCCCAACCACGGTAATGTTGCCCACATTGTGAGAATTTACTAATTTAGCACCACACATTTTGTTAATAGGTGTTTGATCATATTCTTTGTTTTAAATTTGATGGGGAGTTGGATACTTTTAATAAATCAAACTTTACTTTTAATATTACTTGAATTCGTGTGGGCATGATTACTATACAGTTTAGTAACCACCCGAGTGTTGACTTGGGGAGGTGCTTGACAGTATATAGACATAAAGTTGATTCTTTATTAGGTAGAAAGTGCATCATCACTCGACAAGTACTTAAATTGACATAAAGTTGTTTTGGATAGGGCGTGTGAGTTATATAATAAATAATTCTTATAATTATTTTTTTTTGAAGAAAAAAGATATTTTGAACCTTAAAATGATAAGAAATGAACATATACACTTTTAAAATTTTAAATTTTTTATTTATACTCTTATTAAATAATAAATTTATTAAAATTAATAAAAAAATTATTAAATACGATAAAATTATAATTATAACTTATTATAATTGAAAAATAATTTAACTGACGTTGATCATCATTAATTATTGTTGATCAATCATTAATTGATATTGATCAATTATTGACCAATTTTTTGATCAATTATTAACTAGTCATTGATTGATGTTAATCGATCGTTGATTGTTGTTAACTACCATTAACATAGAATAAATTTTATTTTTATTATTTTTATTGTTAATGTTAATAAAATCTATTATTTAATAAGATATAAATGAAAATTTTAAAATTTTAGATGTTTGTATATATATTTTTTTTAAACTTTAGGATCCTAAAGTTTTTTTTTAATCATAAAATAATTTTATAATCTTTTATAATCAAAATTTTGATAAATGGACACAAATACTTATATTACTATTTAAACCGTGTCTGCTACTATAAATAGTATATGTGAAATATTAAGAATTGTGTTATAGTATGAGCACGCCGTGGTCATAGGTTGTGCTAAATGAAAAAAAAATATTTTTTCTTTATTCATATAATTTAATTATTTAGTCTACTCTATTAAATATATTTATTTAGGTATTTAATATTAATTATCGTATTTTTTAAAGGAAACATAATGTCTTATAATTCTATTTAATTAATTTGTATAAGTAATTTAATTAATTAATTTAAATTATTTTTTTTATTTTATTTAAAAATAATTAATCCTGTGATTGCACAAACAGGTTTAAACCTCTAAAAGAATTTAGGATGAATAGTAATAGATTGTTTTATACACTATTCAATTGTTTCCATATATATATATATATATATTGATCGAGAGCCTAAAATTCACTATTAACACATGCTTTTTCACAAAAATTTATTTATTGTTGATTATTTTTTTAATATAATATAAATAGATTATTGCATAACCACAATAATTCTAAACTGCCCATTTATAGTGGATCAATGATCCCATAATTAAAGATGGTGAAAGTGAAATCTTTTTTCCTTCCAATAATTTGTTTATTAAAATGGTGTAGAAAAACTATAAAGCATATCCTTGAATTTTCCTCTGTAAAAACTTTTGAGTCGTTCCCTGTATATTTTAAAATTCTAATGGCTTTTTCACTCCTTACTTTCCTCGGTCTATGATTTCCAACCTTGTAGCCATTCGAACTGTGCTGGACAACGCAAAGCAGAGGTACGGAGAAAACTGTGGGACTTTGGTTAGGTTTTGTTATTATTATAATTTTTATAACTTGTTTAGAAAATATAATAAAAATATATTAAAATTAATAATTAATATAAAAAATTTAACATAATTTACTTTAATTTGAGTTACATTCATAAATGTGAGAATAAATTTATTATTATTTTATAATATAAAATACAAAAGTATTATAAATATTTTTACATCACTACTTATATAATTTTTTTTTCATAACTTTTTTTATAGATGCTTTAACTTTTTTATATAGTGAGTGATATTAAATTTTTTGTTGAATTTGTATTCTTAATCCATATATAATTTAGACTTTACCTTTAATAAAATATTATATAACAAAATTATTAATTTAAAATTTTCTTAAACTCACTCAAATAAGGTAATCTAGGTTTTTCGTATATAAGTTTGGTTTAATCCAACCTTATCTCCTATTGTGTGATTTTTAAATTAAGCACAAGTGTATGTTATCGGCAACAAGTGATATATGATGAGTTGAGTGTCGATTACACGAGAAATTGTTATTATTTTTAACAAAGTATTAAAATTGTATCATCTCACTTTTATTCAGATAAACGATAAATTTGATTTGTTTAAATTTAAACTAGTTGCTAATTTTATAAATCAGTTCTAATTGTGCAAACAGTGTAAGCACAATTATTATATGAAGAGTATTTAGGATTATAGCTGTTCTTCAATACGAATTTATTATCCCATTGTTAATTATTCAATTTAATTATTAGCCACAACACATATTTCATCACACGCTTCTTTCGATAGTCGAGTGATTATACTTTAATTTATCAAATTTTTATATTCCTATGGTAATTTAAATAAATCAAGATTTATTACAAACACGCTGTATTGACCATACATGTTATATAGATATATTCTTATACTATATCAAAATTTGTAGATATTACTTCACAATTATACTTCAATTTGTCTAGGTCTAAACAAGATGCATTTTTCAAGTTTACTCTAATGTTCCATAATTATCAAATCACAATTCCTAGCATATTAAAAGCATTAAGAACAACACAGATTGAATAATAAATTGAATTTATAACAATGAAAATCAAATACTACAATTAAGTTCACATATTGAATTCAAGACTATAATTTTAGATAATAAAATTAAATCAATATAACAAGAGTTTAATGGTTAAATAACAATAAATAAATATGATACAATTAATCTTAAACCAAATTAATGAAGACAAGAGTGTTTCTATTTAATCAATAACCATGGTTGAATTCTCTAAAGATTAGCTAAAATACTCTTGATTGTGTAATCTTTCTTCAAAATAAGTTAAAATGTTATTTTTGCATAATATGGGGATGATTTAAGAGTTAAAAACGTGTTAAATTGAGAGAAAATGGGTTAGGGTTAAGTTAATGGCCAAATTTTTACGTTTGGAGGCGAAACAAAGTATTTATAGAATCGTCAGAACGTTGGGGCATTTATTTTTAGACGTTGGGGTTTTGGTCAATGTAGTAAAATTACTGTAGTAAAATCACCGTTCATTATTATGTTTATGATTACTGTAGCAATTTACTGTAGTAATATTTTATCATTTTCTCCAATTTCACCATTTTTCATATTTTTCAGATTTAACCTTGTAACTACAATATTTAACACATAATAGTCCTTAAATTACTCAAAAGTGAACAATTACTAAGATAAATATTGCTAGATTATGTATTCAACCTATACTCATCATCTCCCTTAAATCATACTTTCATATCTTTTTAGTAGATCATGTTTGGTTTAATTGTTTTATGACTTTCTTTAAGCCAAATTCTAGTTTCTTTAATTGTAGAAATTATATATCATACTTGGCTTTTCATAAGAATCAATCCATTTACCACTTTTGTAGGTAAACCTTTTTTTTTTACACACTTATTATCTTTTCATCTTCTTATTTTTTAACCTAGCAACTTGTTAGATTCATCTCATTGAATTTTTTATTTTTTAAACTTAATTGAGATTTTTAGTTATTGGGATAATTTTATTCCTCAATAATTTTGAGTACTTTATTAACCCAAATCAAATAGTTTTTTATTTTCTTTTTATAGCTTCTGCACGAACGCTACTCCTACAAATGTTACAATTTACTTTGTCTCTTTTTTCCTTGATGAAGATGTACTTGAACTTGATTTTCTTTTTGTAAATTTATCCCTGCTTTCTTTGCCTCCTCTTTGGCTTTTGACTTCTGGCTTGGCTTTGATATTCGTTCCAAGGATTTTAAATTGACTTTGATACAATTTGTTAGTATTTTAGCTTTTATAACTTGTTTAAAAAATATATTAGAAGCATATCAAATATCAAAATTAATAAATCACATAAAGAATACAAGAAATTTAATGTGGTTCACCCTAATTTAAGCTATACTTACAGATGAAAGAATAATTTACTAAATTTTATAATATAAAATACAATAATACTCTAAATATTTTCTGTAGGACCCTTTACATAATTTCTCTTGAATAATTTTTTTTTATTGATCCTTTAATTTTTTTTTTTATATAGTGCATGATATCTAAATCATTGTTGAATTTGTATTCTTAAATTTTGTATAATTTAGACTACCTTTAATAAGGTAAATTTTATAAGAAAACTACTAATTTAAGAAACTCCTAAACCCACTCAAATGAGTTAGTTTAGGTCTTTTCTAAAAAAATTTGGTTTAATTTAATATGGCTCCAATATGTATCCTACAACATGGAGGATGCTGATGGAGATGGTGCTTACATGACATTCTAATTTTGTGTGACTATTTATTTATTTGACATTTATGCAATATATATTTTAATAAATTGTTAAAATTTTATTATATGATACTAAACTTATTACTTTTCAAACATTTTAAATCTAAAGAGTTTAGGTCAACACTAAAAGTTAACATTCTAAGAGTTAGAACCTTATTTGAATTAGGACAAAGACCTGAGAATATTATAGTAATGACATAATTGTAAGGAGCTGCAAATGGTACTAAGAAATATCATTGTATAGTAATGTTCTCAAATATTTTCTTCCTGATCTATAGTTGCCGACACAGGTCTATTGGTATACCTTTCAGATTAGTGTATGTTTATATTTGAATTGACCAAATGGTTAGTCTTAGTAGACCGTAGGCTTAGTGAAATCTTGTATGAGCATGCAAGTATTCAATAAGGACTGGGTACTAAATAGTCTTACCGGGGCTTCCAATAAACATTTTATAAAGTCGTCAATAGAAGGTCTTCTTAAATTGAATAATATTCATGGTTCTTTGACCTGAGCACCACGATAGGCTTGTGAGGAATCCATTATGCTTTGATTCTAGGCATGTCAGAGACCTTTCATAGTTTGATTTCTATGCGTCGTTGGGTATGGTTCGATGCTCATTGAATTTAATGTGCATAGATATGGATTCGTTAGCTCATATAAGTGAGTTGTATATCTTGATGCTATGAGATTGTATTTCAGTAAGTTTTATAGCCATAAGTATAAACCCTAAAAAAGAGTGTTCTTTAAAGTTAAACAATATCGTAAAATATTTGCTACAATTACTATAATACACTTGATTGCCATTAACTAACAATTGACTAACATTGACCTGTGTTGATCAATATTGGCTAACTGTTATCAATGTTGACTAGCATTGACCGATATTGACCTGCGTTGACCGAACATTGAATAGCATAGTCCGATTCACTAAGGACAATGTCGGACTCTAAACTTTATAATCTATGCAATGTTAAAGTTATTTCACTAATGAAATATTATAATATCTTGAAGGTAAAGTGGGGTGGATTTAACACTTATACTATTGGTAACTTGTGCTTGAAAGTGGGGTCTAAGAAGATAAAAACGTGGGGCTGAATAACATTTCTTAAAGCCTAGACATTAGTAAGTATTTCGATTATCCTTTTAAAAAATGTTGTTAAATAGTTAATTAAATACACTTGCTAGAATCAAAAACTTATTAAAGAAACGCTTTTGGCTTTGAATGATAGGCGGATCTCTTTAAGACTTATAAGTCACATGGCATTCATGTTCTTAAGCATTTCTTATTTAAATGTAACACGTCACTGTATATGACAATAACCAAAACAAGAGTATAATTATCTAAAAAGTCAATAAAAAGTATAAGATGTTAGAAAGCGCTTTTATGCCATAACATTTATCTCTACATTTGGATTATTCTTTGATGCCTCATGAACATGCAACTTGTTTGAATTTGAGATGTCAAAAATCATTTTTTTGCCACTGGTTTGTAGTTTATCAAGAGTTTTTGAAAACTTTTTCTTTTTTGCTTCTATCAATTGTGGTTTTAGACTTAGATGCACCAAACTCTTTATCACTAAGAGTGAAAATGTTGAAGTTCTGCTTTTTCAGTGACTAGTTTAGGGTAAGCTTAAGAGAATTTGACAAGTCACCAAGAGGCTTCCTTCCACTAAGCCTTATTTCCTCGGTGCTTTAGAGGCATTACTCCCCCCCCCACAGAAGCTTTTGTTGTAGATCATTTAAGTAAGACCATAAATACCTTGAAATGAATAAGAAGTTCGACAAATATCAAAGAGAAACCATATGTGGGGTACCATTTTAGTGAACATTCAAATTCTTATCATGGAATAGGTCTCCAACTTTTGATGCCATTCAATACGTTTCTTAGGAAACTCAAATCAATAATTTGCAAATATAGGGGCTGACATATAATTGTATAAAATTTTTTGAACAAAAAAGTTAGCAAGTTTACTCAATTTTGTTCCCATTTCAACAGAAATGGAAAAAAGAAGCTAGAAACAAGAAATGGAAGTCAAAACAAGAAAAAGAACTTAGCTACTTTGATAATATGATGACTTTACTATTTGTTTTTACTAATTATGGTGCTCCACCAATGTTTCTGTGATGAAAATAACTCTGTCATTGCTTAAATCACAAAATGTGAAGTCAGATGATATCTATAATGAATTGGTCTATTGTCGATAAATCGTTGGTCAACGTGGTCAATGCTTAGTCAACAATCAACATCGGTTAATGCCTTTCAAATTGTGCCATGTGTCTTTTATAAGTAAAAAACTATATTGCACTTACTACTATCCAACTTAAGAAACAAAAAAGTTAACGGAGAAGGGTGGGTAATTTAAAAAACTAGGTGAATAAATTATCATTTTTACGGAACTTTAGGAGTCAAAATGCCATTTTCCTTTATAAAGTTTTGTAAATAAAGGGTGATAAATATTTTCACTAAAAGAAGTAAAAGAGTAAATATTTTCTAAATTTTTTGTTTTTAAATATTACTTAACAAATATTTTACATACTATTAAATATACAACAAGCTATATATCAACTGATAGAAAATATCACAAAATGTTTATTAATAGGTCAAATTATGAGTGCTGATTAACTTAGAGTATGCATATGTAGGTATGTGTTCATCATTATAAAAACATACATCATATATATATTTGTGCACAATAGAAGTTCAGAAATCTAATTTCTTAAATGTGCATAATAATATTTCTTAGACCAGGAATATTGTGTTTTAGAATACATAATAATATTTTTTTGCACCTATTGCAACTACTTGCAGCTATGTATTACTGATGTACTCTCGAGTCTATGTCCCGTTATAGATAAGGTTCTAACTTTTAAATTTTGATGGCTTTTATAACCTACTAACTCTTAGTAGTGCTAACTATTAAAAATTTTGATTCTCAGTGTTGCTAATCTTTAGTACTGGTCTATACTCCTTTAGGTTAAATCTAAACTCATTCAGATCATATAATGTCTGTAACGTTACAAATACTGTATCGTTTAATTAATAAAATTAGCGATTTAATGAAATATACTGTATAAATATTATAAAATAAAATATTCATATAAAATAGGATAGCACGTAAGTACAAAACTCAACACTAAAAAATCCTATATTAGTAAAAAAAAACTACAAAATCCTATATTAGTAAAAAAAAACTACAAAATCAATAATTGTTATACAACAGTTGTTATACGTTTTTCTAAAAAGCCAAAAATACTATAAGTCACAATTAGGGATGGCAAAATCTGGATTCAAATTTTTTATATAAACCTGAAACGTAGGTTTTTCGGCCGATTTGGGTTCTTTTTAGTAATTTTTTTTTTCTCTAAGTTTTTGGGTGAAGTTTGAAATTTTGGGATATTTATTTTGTAAAGCAATTGTTAGATTCATATATGACTGAAAAATATGATTTTTTGCGCCAATGAGTTTTAAATTTATTTTATAGTATTGGACGTAGGCCTACTAGGCTGGCATTGTGCTAAAAATGAATCTTAGACTTAACGACCTTAATGTTTTTATAAAAAATAAGAGCTTATGATCTCGCAGATGGTTGCCAAGATGAAGACTCTCTGATGCTTACCTCAATGCCCAAAGAATGAAGTTCTTAAGAGTATTTTCCTCTAAATTTTTGGCATGCTTGAGGTGATTAGGATTTGAGATTAGGCCATTTACCTTATGGGAGACACGATCTAACTTGTCATAAGATTCTTGAGATGTTCAGGGTAATTAGGATCAAAGATTATGACCACTTACCGAATGGGCAACATGTTTTGACTTATATGGCCACTTACCTTATGGGTGACATGATTTGACTTGTCTCTTGATTCTTGAGATATTTAAGGTAATTGGGACAAGAGATTATAGCTACTTATCTTATAACAACACAGTTTGACTTATCCTATAATTCTTAGGATGTACGGGCTGGTAAAAATGTAGTTTGGGGTTAAATTTGCTTGGGTCTTTTGGGTTGTTGAGATTTTGAGCAACTTTTATAGAATAAGTTGTACTTTTAGTTGAATTGAATCCTGAGAATGGGTAAGGACTTATCGTTTTAGGTTGTGATCCAACTGTCAATCTTGACTTAGTCGAGATTAAAAACTGATTATTTTATTCTAGTTAGGATGCTAGGCAAGTTTAAAGGGTTAGACAAAAGTTGTTAAGGAAGACAACTCCTTTTGAAGACTAGAATACCTTTTGCTCATTGTTGATTCTTATCTTAAAAGGGATAGCATTTATGGTTGTTATCTTTCCAGGATCCCACACATCATCTGAATGTCTCATATTTTTAAAATTGAGGAATTATAAATGACCTATAAATGAGGCATTTTGGTTTTTGTTCAATCCAAAATGCTAAATTCATAGTTGAAGGGATGTTTTTGAGTATGGGATGATCTAATTTGTTCATTCTAGATGAATGATTAAGATTAAGGTTGCTATGGGTTTGTGAAATGCCATCACTCCCGCGTGACTTAAACCGGAACATCAGTACATCCAAAGAGATGTTATGTAACACGAGACAATCTAGTTTATTCGTTCTAGATAGACTATAGGGATTAAAGTTGGTCAGAGGCTATAAAAACACACCTTGTGGATCCTTCAACCATTTCATTTTCATTCATTCTTTAGCAAACAAACAATTGAAGCTTCTGAAAATGTAAGATCAATGTGATTTTAATGGATTTTGATTCAGCGCTTCTCTAGGTTAGTGTTTTTGTCTTTTATTCTTCACATAAGCGTACCAACTTTGCTTGCCCTACTTGCTTTTATATTACTATATACTCATATATTCATTTCTGTATTTCATTTAAATACTCATGGATTTTGTCTTTATTTTTTTTCGGGTTAAGAATCGTGTTTTCTTTTTTAGGTGCGGATGTGTTTAAAGTCTTCTGCCCATAGGGCAGTTTTACTCTTTAAAGATTTTGTGTCCATGGCTTTAAGAAATAGAAACCATTTTATTGCTATTTTTCCCTTAATAAATATACTAGAGGAAGAAGAGACAGGGGGAGATGAAATCCCACTTGTCAGAAGGATATGTGGGCCAGAAGGCAGAGGTAACGAGGCCTCTACCTTGGGTGATATTGGTACTCCTTAGTTCCCTGAGCCAAACGCGGTATTATCGATATAAGAGATGACATATATGAGATTGAGGCTTATGAAATAGTATAAGGAGATGAAAATAAGTCATACCATCCTAATAATGAGGAGCAGCTTGAGGACCTTGCCCTCGAGGAGCCTAAGTTTGAGTTAGACTATAGGTATCATACATCTTATATGAATAAAAAGGAATTTGATAGCCTTAGGGTCAGGTATAATATCTCTGACTCAGTGACTCTAAGGCTTTTAAATCCTGATGATTTCCTAAGTTGGCTCTGTCGGGGATCTAATATATATGGGTATATGCATGTGCAATAGTGTTTATTGCATAAAATACGTATCTCATACATATTTAACGATGTGGAATAATTAAATAATGCAATAAATACAATAAATAATATATTAATCATATTAATATATTTAAAGGGTTGAGAAATCACCATAACGTGTAATGATATACATATGTATCTTGGGAGTCCGCCTGGAGACCAATTCGTTGGCAGTTCTAGTCACCAACCTGATAGGCTTGGAAAGCTAGAGGAGCAAGTCCTAATCCAGCGCGGGATTAACCCTTAACTCCTTAAAATGACCGGTTGTGTGTATTTTTCCTTTTCTCTAAAAGGAAAAGAAATGAAAATTTAAGCAATTCACAATTGGTTCTCTTGATACCAAAATGCTTCTCTCTCGGCTCACAAGAAGAAAAATGAAATAATTTCATTTTGTTTCTTGTTCACCACCGAATTCACACACACACTTGAATATATATCTCATATTAATATAATAATAATATAATATGTTATAAAATTAGAAATGACCACCTTTTAAACAAAATAATAATATAAAATAAATAAATGGATGATAACTAATTGTCATTAATAATATAATAATATTATATAATAAAATAATATATAATAATAAGATATTTTGATTATTTAACAATTGAATAATCAATGTGTGAAATAACAATTTTATCTCTTATGAATAGTTACCAAGTCTACCCCTTAACGAATTCTACTAAATCCTACACTTGTGTAAATTCAACCGAAGGTCCACAATGCGCTACGTACCATTATATAATTAATAAATAATAATTATTGACTAATTATTGTATTTAACGCTTAAATGCAGACACGCAAGCATTCCTGTGGTAGTGCTGAATTTTACTATTAAATAATTTAATTTGATACGTTGTCCCAGTGTATGACGAGTACATTTCATATCACGGGACTCCTGAGGTTCACGCCCGATTCGTCAAATAGAACTATTCCATGAGTCCGCGAGCAATGCCCCACGTACACGTCACGGATATTATAAATCAGTGTGTTGAACCATACAAGTTGAGGTCACAACGCATACGTATAGTCCTTCGGTCATGACATCTTGGATGTGTGGGGATTTAGATTATCACCATCAAATCCCATTAAGCTCATCTATGTCATATCCCTAGACTTGTATCTCACTAAACAATATGTGCAAACTTATTGCCATATTGTTCCACCGTGGTAAAAAATCTTTCCCGGGATTAATGCTTGTGGCCATAACACTTTTTAAGATACAATCTCGAAGCATCTGGATATTTGACTTCCTATACGAGCTGACGACTCTCATATTTGTACACACCAGACTCCATAAGCATTAAAGCATACCCAGCGACACCCAGTGGTCACACCATGAAAGGTCTATGACATGCGTAGAACCAAATTATGGTGGATCACTTATAAGGCTACCGTGGCACTCAGGTCAAAGGACCACGTATACTACTTAACTTGAGAGGACCCTCCGTTGATGGCTTACATAGGGTATTTATCGGATGCTCTTATGAGTCCGTCTCATATCTAGTCTTAAATGGATACCCATATGTCAATACGAGCTCCAAGCTTACAGTCGGCTAGGAATGACTATCTATACCTTATAGGTACGACATATGTTGATCTATATTAAAGTATCCACCGATAGACTCGCATCGACGAAAATAGACCAAGGATAATATTTGAGAATATACTTGTGCAACTATCATTTTTTGGCACCTGATTGTAACTCTTGCAACTATGCAATTACTAGTATATTTCTAGGTCTATGTTCCATTATAGACAAGACTACAACTCTTGGATCTTCGTTAAGTATTATAACCAGCTAATAATTAGTTATGCTAACATTTAGCATTTATATATCTCAGTGTGGACAACTGTGAGTCCTTATCTAAACTCCTTTAGATCATACAATATCTGTAATATTACATTGTATAGTACCATATAAGTAATTAGTGATTTAATAAAAATGTACACATGTAAAAATACATAACTATATGTACATTCAAGGATGGCACGTAAGCACTAACCCTAATAGGCTCAACCCTGAAAAGGTAGTTATTAATGTTGAATTCCTTAGGTTTGGACTTAAGGTTCCCATGAAATCTTATTTTGCCAGAATGTTAGCTGGCTTGAGGATGGCTCCCTCCTACTTCAATCTAAAATCTTTACGAGTCTTAGCCGATCTCTTTATCTTATAGGTAAAGGTAGGACAATCCCCATTCCATTTTCAAGAACTTTGACACCTATACCACTTTAAGCATAGTGTTATGGAGCACTAAGGTTTCTATTATTTTTCAAGCCATAGGGTGCAAAACCCCATCCCCACCCCTCTATAAATAAAGGTCTCAAGAAAGATTAGCAATTTGATAGCTCATCTGATAATGTTTTGGTCAAATATTCACTGTCTCATTCAAAATAAGATCATTGCTCAGTATGGAGGGTCAATTTTAGCAATCAATGATGTTAGAATTTGGTGATTCAAAATTGTGTATGATTACGATTTTAAGTTGGAGACCAATGAGGAGTCAACATGAGGTCGAGTACGTATTGGATGTACAAGAAAGGGATGAAAATAGAGAGCCGAAAGCGACAAGAGGTACAAAAATAAGAGGAGGCCATTTTTGTAGGCCTTGGTACTGTGGCCCCTGCTTGATGCTGCATCAACGCCACAATGCCAACCCTTGGCGTCGCAGTGCTCACTTTTAAGAAAGTTGCATTTTAAGCTGGATGTGATTTGTTTTACTTAATTTTGAGTTCTTTAAATATGTGGACATCTATTCTAACAAGAAATAAAATTTTAGAGATATTTTAAAGCCTATATAAATTATTGTAAACCCATTTGATTAATTATGCATCTGTATGCATCAAGAAGAGAAAGAATACAGAGCTGAGACAACTCTAAGGCATTGAATGTGCAACCTTGAGTATTGAGTGTGCTAAAAGGTACTGATAGACCTTTTAAAGAGCTCATCTATTATTGTATTTCTTGGTAATCTCTTGTGAAAGACTTTATGATCTTGAAATCTTTGTGATATTGAGCTTTGTGCTTGTGATTGTTTATTTTTATTGTGTGTTTATATTCTTATTTTATTTGTGGACAAAGTCTTTTGCAAATATTTAGAGTTTTAAGGTGCTAAATATCAGTTTACGAGGTATTAAGGTGGGTAAAAATTCGAATAAGTAGAGTATTAAAGTTAAAATTGATGTTGATACCTAAGTGAGATCAGATTTAAGAGTCAAGATTGATTCCTAACAAAGAACATAGGTCTCAACTCTTAGTTGTAGTTTTATCGTCAAGCTTTTCTTTTTTTATAAAGGAAGCCTTTGCTTATTTTAAGATTGTGAAAAAAATAAGAGTATTGTAGTATAATCCTTTTTTAAGATAAGCAAATGTGTCCATTTTTATTCAAGTGTGCTTCTGTAAGGACATCTATCCAACTCTATATTAATGTAAGTGAGTTCCCACCTTATTTTAGTAATATTCAGTTTTAATTTTAATTATTTAATTTTTTATATTCTAGTTTCTTTTATTTCATTTAATATTTCAATTTTAAAAGCTTTTGGTATCAGAATCAAGTGGTTAAAGGATTTTTTATTTTATCTATAATATGTAGAATCAAATTTTCCTCTTTTGTTAGAATATCAATATTAATTCCTTACATTTTGAGGATTTCCTTGTAAAAGTTACATTGGCAATCTTTATTTCTTTGATAGTCATCTTCCGATCTTGAAGTAGAAGATTCAAATAAATCTTTTAATTCATTTTCTTCTTATTCAAATTGTAATTGGTCCATTAAAAGAACTTGCATCAACTGTCTTTTAAGATGTTCATCTATTAGAAAAGTATGGATAAATAGATACAGTAATTAGTATGTTAAATTGTGCTAATGCACTATCCTTAAAACTATTTCTACTCCTATAATAATAATAATTAAGATGCAGTAAGGTTTGAATACTCGTATAGTTTCAAGGATTCAATAACAATTAGAAATTATAAAGGTGAACACCAAATGCAAATTTCTTGGACTACAAGTAATAACATTGAGAGTAGTTGATAAGTAGAGAGAATTTGAATCAAAGGAGAATAAGAGTTGTCAGATAATTCAAATGGGATGTACCTACAATATTCATAGAGATAAGATGTCTATCTAGAGAGACAATATCTCTTCAAAAGGTCACACCCATTATAAGAAGTAGATGACTCTTTCAAGGGTCACATCCCCAGTTTTTAGCATCGGGTGCTTAACAGTTAGCGTCGTGGCACTCAGAGAATAATAATTTTACAGCTTAACTAGGTGCTACAGTGCCTAAATGCTTTCGTCGTGGCGCCCAAGCCAATTTCGGCTTAGGCACCTTTTTTGTCTTCTTCATTTTGTTTCTCTTCTCGGCTCTTTCTTTTTACTCTAATGCCTTGATCTACATTGATTTATTTATAATACACTTATAAATACCAACAATCCTCTACATATTTTAAATTAACTAATGTGATCAAATTA
Source organism: Ailanthus altissimus (assembly GCA_946807835.1). Taxonomy (NCBI): domain Eukaryota; kingdom Viridiplantae; phylum Streptophyta; class Magnoliopsida; order Sapindales; family Simaroubaceae; genus Ailanthus; species Ailanthus altissimus. The sequence continues at coordinate 521,032 of OX327690.1, read as the reverse complement.
ACTATAAATCAAAGTAGAATATAATTTATTTGAATTGATGCTCTTCTAAGTTATAAACCAACCATTGATTAAGTAACTGTATTTTACAGTTACTAGGTGAACCAAGTTTCTATCAACCTTCATTCATTTAGTGTAAAATAGAGGATTAAATGATCAAGTTAAATTCTCTAATAACTTGTTTTTGTTCATGGTTTGGCACTTTTAATTGTCTCGTGTTGTACTGGTTTCATGAGTGCTTTAGAGATGATTGCCTAACTGTTATACAAATCGATCCAATTCTACACTCATACTGGTGACACTCCATCGAATATGTTCTGTTGGCTTAACACACCACCATGCTATAAAGGGTTATGGAGTTTATTAAGAGTGTTACTCAATATTTTTCATTACAGATATACTACATCGCCTTAAGGAGAGACTTACAAATTATAATCGGTAGTACAATAAGACAATAAGTGACTTATTCTTACCTTTATTAATCTACTTCAATGGGATCGTCAATCACATAAGTATGGTTACCATCATTCTTATTTATGTTCTAGGCAGAAGTCTCATCCCCCTCGACGTCTTTTCCACAAATCTCCTATTTAGTAGCTTAATTAGAGGATTAGCTAAATTCATCTCTGACTTCATATAATCTAGGCTCACCATCCCATATTCTAGTAACTGCTTAATAATACAATATTTTAGATGAATATGTCTACTTTTCCCACTATAGATCTTACCTTTTGCTTTAGCAATGGCAGCTAAACAGTCATAATTTATAGAAATTGATGTAGGAATATAAGAATTAATGAAAATATTAGTCATGAGTGTTCATAACCACTTGGCCTTAGAAAAAGCTTTTTCTAAGGCTATTAATTCCAATTTCATAGTAGATTATGTTATACAAGTCTATTTAGTAAAATTCCAACATATGGTTCCTCCACACAAGGTGAATATAAATTTACTTGTAGACTTCATCTCATATGATTCTGAGATCTAATTAGCACCACAATACCCTTCTATCTCAAGTTGTGTTCTACCATATGAAAGTACATAAGTTTTAGTGCCTATCAAATATTTTGCTTCACTATCCAAGACAGTCCAATGCCCTTTTCTCAGATTCTGAGTATATCTACTCAGTCTCCTTATAAAAATATTATATCAGAGCCAATATTATTCATCAAACACATGAGGCTAATAATAATTTGTGCATATTAGGTCTGATTATCATTATGCTCAATATTCTTTCGAAGTTTAACACTAGCAGCATAAGGTGCTGCCACCAGTTTAAATGTTGTATCTAAACCTCTTTAGAAATGTATCTACATAGCGTTCTTGGGATAAAGTGAGAATATTAGACATTCTTATTATCTTTATTCCAAGAATGTCATCAGCTTCCACAATATCTTAGAAACCTCTTAGTCTCATTTATTACTTTTATACTGCAACTTTATATTAGCATGTCATCTATATAAAAAAAATATAATGACATAATCCTTAGTAACAAATGTTTTATAGTACACACATTTATCAAAATCATTAATCATAAAACCATTTGATATTATAGCATTGTCAAACTTTTCATGCCACTGTTTTAATGTTTGTTTCATGTCATATAAAGACTTCACTAATTTATTGTCTTTATATTAATTGATGTATAGAAAAATCATGTATTGCAGCTAATAAAACTAAGATACTAATGAATGTAATTTTAGTTACAAGAGCATAAGTATCAAAATAATCAAAGTTTTTCTTTTGAGTGAACCTGTGGCAACCAGTCTTACCTTATATTTCTTAATTGTACCATCAAATCTTATCTTCTTTTTAAAGATCTATATACAACCAATGAGTTTAGTACTAAAAGGAAAAGCAACCACTTGCCATACATGATTACTCATGATAGAGTTAATTTTATCATTAATTGTGTCTCTCTACAAAGGAGCATTATGAGAAAACATAGCCTCACATATGTTTTAGGGTCTTCTTCTATAAAAAAAAGACATAGAAGTCATTACCAATATTAGTGGATTTTCTCATTCTCTTACTTCTTCCAATTTCACTGTTAGAGCTTTCTAGATGATTGTTATATACCTTTGTATGAGTCAAAGTTTTCTCTATGTTAGTTTTCTTAGGAAAATGGATTCAAAAAATTCTATATTTTTAGATTTTATTCATTGTTGCATTAAACAATCAAAGGTATCCTTTAATACTAAGAATCTATATGCAATACTATTATTGGCATATTCAATAAACATACAATCAATTATCTTAGGTCGCATCATTTTTCTTTTATAGTTAAGAATTAAGACCTTGGCAAGACGCCCCTATACTTTAAGGTATGAAAGGTTAAGTGCATGACCTTTCTCTAACTTATAAGGTGTAATTCCAATTTTTTTATATGAAATTTTATTTTGCATATAGAAAATAGTCAATATTGATTCCCTCCAGAAGTTCATAGGTGCCACAGAATTTATTTGCATACAATTCATCATGTTTTTCAATGTTCATTTTTTCCTTTTAACCACCTCATTTGATTCAAGAGAATATATAGGTGTAATTTCATGTATAATTTCATTGTCTTTACATTAGGAACTAAACATGCTAGACACATAAACTCATCCTATATCAGTTCTTAATTTTTTAGTTTTTTTTTCTAAGTTGATTCTCAACTTCTTACTTGTAGATTAAGAATTTTTTATATGACTCATCCTTATTTCTCAATAAATATATTTTGGTATATTTTGAGAAATCATCTATAAAGGCTAAATAATGTATTTTTTTTCTCAGGTTATGATATCCTTAAGATCTCCTAAGTTATTATGAATTAAACTGAGTAATTCAATTTCTCTAAAAGTTATTGGTTTACAAATTTTCTTAGTGGATTTTCCTTCCACACAGACATCACATATGCGTATGTTATCTAAGTTCATGTTAGTCTATTATGCCATAAATCAAAAGGCTCAACAATATAAACTAAAGAAATACTTTTATTAGTAAATGTATCAAGTACATTGAGTTTGAATAAGTCATTGGAAGAATACATATTTTTAAAAAATGTTCTACTCTTGATCATTACAACTTTGTCCCCCTTAAAATGAGACTTTTACATTTGCCTTACCAAGCATAAATACAAAAACGCGATTATATCTAATGTTCAGAATATGGAGTACATTATTAAAGACAAAATATTTCCCATAAGTTAACTTGAGAAGAACATTCCATTTCCTCACCATCTATGCAAAATGAGAATCACCAAGATAAATTTGTTCTTCTCATTCTTTTGCTTAAACATAGTCATAAAGGGTACTCTTGTTGCCACATATATGTCTTGTGGCTTTAGAGTCAATGACTCACTCTTTGTTAATATTACAACCATGTTCATTTAGGAAACCACCACAACAACTATTACCTCATCTCCTTTAACCAAATTGGCCTTAAGAATTATATTGTTTTTCTTTTCACTTCTGTACTTACATTGATAGGCCAAATGACCACATTTTCTACAAATATAACATTTACCTTTTTTTAATGAGTGCTTATTGTTCTTGAGGCATATGTTGTTTATGGATTTTTGATACTTCTCACTTTAATTTTCATTCTCAACCAAGTTAGCCTTAGAAATAAATTCCTTGACATTTTTTATGTATTCCTGTTGGCGATTCTTTTCTTCTATTCTTATACATACAATAGAATCTTCTAACTTTAAGTATTCCTTTTGTTCTTGTTGCTTTTCTTATATTCTTTCCAAGAATCATGTAACTTTTCAATCAAACAACCAGTAAGAAAAGGTTTAGGGAGAACAATTCCCTCATTTTTTAAATCATTGATTAAAAGATGAAAATAATGTATTTTTGATGTTACTTCTTTTTGTTTTAGGCATTTTAAAGTCCAGAAAATTAGCAATTACTTACTTTTGGGCACCAACATCTTTAATCACATACTTTTTCTTTAGTTTTGCCCAAATTTTCTGTGCATCTTTATATGTGGAATAGGCATCATACAATTCATTTGAAAGTGTATGAAGAATAGCATTATAACATACTTTATTTATTTTATTCCACTTTGAAAATTCTTCATTGTAGTCTTTAGCATTGACATTCGAAGGTAGTTGTGTAAGATGGTCAGCCATACCCATGACATCTAATGCATTGAAGATACATTCCTACCATCTCTTGAAATATTTTCCATCAAAATGAGGAATCGTTGTAGCCTCAGACAAAGATTTAACCACAGCCAACAAAAAGGAATCACTTGTTGCATCCATGTAGAAGTAGTTTTAAGATTATTAGAAGAGTGTAGACAAATGAATATAATAATTAGTATGTCAAGGCATGCTAATGCGTTATCCTTAAAACTATTTCTAACCATATAATGATAATAATCAAGGTGCAGTAGAGTTTAAATGATAGTATAGTTTTCAGGAACCAATGATAATTAAAATTTGCAAAGGTGTATATTAAATGCAAATTTCTTAAACTACTAGTAATGACTTTGAGATTAGTTAATAAGCAGAGAGATTTGAATCAAAGGAGAAGAAGAGTTGTTAGATAATTCAAATGGGATGTGCTTGTAGTATTTATAGAGATAAGATGTCTCTTTGGAGAGACACAATACCTCTTCAAACAGCCACATCTATTAGAAGAGCTAGATAGTTACTACCTCACTTGGACCAACCTCTAATTTAGGCTTCTTAGCTCCAAAAATTTCATCCTTTTAAGCTTTATGAGATCATTATCCCAACATCCCTGAAGCTGCTCTATAAACTCTGGAACATTTGCATTGGCAATTAGGGCATTTGTGTTACTTTGAATATTACGTGTTGTGCCATACAATACTATGTGTTTAAGCACTTTAATAATCTAGTATTCTGTAAGACCATTAGTACTCCACTCTACAATAGATCTTCCATGTTATGTAGTAAAGTTAATATATTTGTTGTCTTCTAGATGAAGATTAATAGGAGTTGGTATTTTGTAATATGCTTTGATTGCAAAAGTAAAAGTAGGTTGCTTAAACGCTACTTTACTAACTTGTAGTTCCTCTATATTTTCATCTCCTCTAACTTCTTGTAAACAATTTTCTAGTTGATTTAACTCATAATCTATTAGACCATTTGTCACGCCCCAGACCCAAAAGATCTGACACACGACATCATTTACATTCATTCACTGTATGTGCACTCATAAATAATATTACACAAAATTTTCAACTTTCCTTCAACACAGAAATCCTTAGCAAGTTGCTAGTAAGTTCAACACTAAAATCAACCATAACCTAACATATAAATATAAACTTCTCTTGACAATATTTAAACATTCATTTCAATTTCTTTCAGAATTATAGCAATTGAATTATGACTGGGACAATTATTAAACTGGAGATACGCAGAGTTTTCTCAGAGATTAACACTCTACTACGTCACCAGTAGCAACTTTGTTACCGGGAGCCCAGAATATATCCATTGCAAATTCTTACTTAAAATCATCTAATAACCACACTCTATAAAACTTAAACCAAATCCAATCCACACACAATGAAATAATACATAAGTATTTATTCAATAGGGACAAATCAAATATCATATCCCACGTGTCCCCAAATGAAACACTCGGTAACCTAGCAACTTAGGGAACCCAAGAAACAGCAGAAGCCTTGCCAAATCCGCTAAGCACACATGCACCTTATTTACCTGAAATCACTATAAACTATAATAAGTATAAAACTCAGTAAGCATACTAGTTTTTCATATATCAAATACAAATACATATATGTACACAATGCATATGTATGATATGTTATGATCAATCAAAATTATAATCTTATCAAATCACATATCATGTAAACGCTTACACATTCTTTCAAAACACATAATAGGAATACCATCACTCAACTACTACTTAGTAGGACTTACATATCATATATCACATAATGAGCCAAATGTCACTCGTAGGTGACATACCGTATGAGAGGAATAGTACAAGTGAGGCCTTTAAATTACACATATATAATGCTCATGCCCGAAGGTAAAAGCCAAACCCTTACCCTGATCATCGGTGAGTCCTCTCACATGCACCAATTCGCCACCACACGAATGTGATGACTCACTCTTCCTTTAGGTACCAATAGGATCCTCCCTACATACAGAACACATAACATATACCAATCCCAAAGGAAAGGCCACACATAAAGGCTCCACAAATCACATAAAATGCCTACTAAGTTAACAGTGAGTTCAAGTACCCTCAAAACACAAAATATTTCTCATAGACATATTACACTTCAAAAGCTTTCTTTGTTAAACATATCTTATTTTGAAAGCTCACTTTCAAAAACACATGTATGTCATGTATGTCCATGCTCACATTTATAAATACATATCTTTACATTTCATATCAAAATATACTTTGACATAACATAAACATATTCCTAACCACATTTACAAAATCATACAAAACAATTACTACGTTTATTGTGATTTCAGTAAAAAGTCTAGTATACTTACCTCTTAACACTTTCAGCTATAAGGCTTAAATCTCCTTAACCTATCAATGGAGATTAATCCTTTCATAAGCCTCATAATTCACACAAAATACTTTAAATAGCTTACAAAATTATACACAATGCATTTATCACATCAAATTGGTCTAAATACTTGATTTCTCAAAACCTGTCATTCTGACCACTTACACTTAACAAAATTTTCTAATACATCAAATGATGTCCAATTACTCCAAAATCAGAATATACCATTCTTGACTCATATATCCTTCTTATATATGAATATTTTATCAAAATTCCTACACAATCCATTCTATACATACCATCGAATCCAAACTACCAACCTGACAGGATCAAAATACTTACTGAACAGTATTAAATCTCCTAATTTTATAAAATCATATACTAACTCAAAAATTGTAAAACTACCACAGAAATACTCTTGAAACATATCCCAATTCATGATAAATATTTTACTTCAAAATAACTGCTAAAATGATTTTAAAACTATTTTATTCTCTAGCTTTAAAAACTTGTCAATCAAATACTGCAATGAGCTGATACACTTTAGAAAATCATAACACTTTAACCACATTGATCTAAATTCTCATTTTCGAATATATCACATTAGACATATAAAATTATCATATTCCATAAATTCGTAATTTTTAAAGTTCATTCAGTAGGTCAAATATTATTTTCCACTGTATTATACTGTTTATACAGGAAATTTCTAGAATTTCAGGGTCATTTTGGTAAATTTACAACAAATTCAATTTTCAGAATTTTGAATCGATTCAAAGTCTCAGATGATTCTAAACTTGTCTAATGTCATATACGCAAAATTTAAAATCAGAATCGAATCACAAAAATTTATAAAATTCCTGGATCAAGAGACTATCAAGCAGAAATTCCACAATTCGTCATGATTTATCAAGCTATCTTATAGATCATCATCAATTCTCACAATATCAAACGAAATACACATCAAATCCTCAATTATACATATTTCCAAAAATCAAAACTTAAAGAAATTAACTTAATTAATACCAATAAATTGATAATTAGTTGTGATATACCTCTAAAGATCCAAAATTCCAATTTCTTCTTCTTTTTCTTCTTCTTCTTCTCTTTCTCTCTCCTCTATTTCTCTCTTCTCTCTCTTAAAATGGGTAGCTCGACCTAAAAATGGTAAATTAGGGTTCAAAAGTGTATTTTTATACTAAGAGGCTAATTTTTGATATTTACGAATTTGCCCCCAAAACTTTCAAAGTATAACAATTTGGTCCCTAAAATAAATTTAAAGTCATACAAATAAATCCAATACTAATCGTATATCCTTAACCTATAAAAACATTACTAATAACAATATATAATTCAAGTATCACCAACATACAAATAAAATACGTATATTTATACATATATGAATACTTATTCTTACCAATCGTGGATACTGGTTACTACACCATTTATATCTTATTCTCTCAGCATATTAAACTAAATTTTTTTTCTTTTCAAAAATATCTTACTAAAATTTTTTTCTTTTCAGAAATATCTGACTTTGATAGTCTTGAGACAAGGCCATCAATTAAGTCTTTTTGGAATTGTTGTGATTTAAGCCCTTTGATGTTTGAGGAGATTTGAAAAATGAAGTTTTAACCTCGATTCCTTAAAAGGTTTGAGACAGGATAGTTTCTACCTTTTTCATTTGTTTTTCAAGGCTGATGAGGTACAAATTTATATAGAGGTGGCAAAAGGGTCGGGCCGCCCACGACATGCAACAGTGTCATCCTTTAACAACACGGCCCAAGTTGCCGAGCCACCTAAGTTATTGTGCTTTAACGACACATCTCAAGTTGACATGATGGACCACGTGCCAACACAAACCCACTATAAGCCACGTGTTGGGGGCTCGTGCCATTTTTTTAATTATCTATTTTTTACATATTTAATTTTTTAGATATTTAAATATTTTTTAATATTTATAATTATTTTTCTTATGATATTTTGTTTGCAATTATAAATATCATAATAACAATTAAAATTATTAGTTACAATTATAACTTGTTGATAAAAATTTATTGATATTGGATTAGAACATTATGTTAATATCATAATTGAAATTATAATTATAATTTGTTGATAAAAATTTATTAATATTATCTAAATTTGAAATTATTGGATATAAATACAAAATTAAATAGTTAAATTTACATCACAATAGTTATAATACATCCCAACTAAATTGACACATATTGAATTATCTATCATTTGCAAATTCAACCATTTTTCTAATAAACTACAAATTTTTATTTTAAATAATTAAATATCAAAATTTTAAAAATCTTTGATCAGGTCTTCTTGCCAATTTTATTTTCGGTCCTCTACATCTTTTTAATATTTTATACGCACAAAAGCCTCTAATTTTATTTTGCATCCTCTGCATCTTCTCAATTTTAATTTTTTATTATTTTACCATTGATCAACACCACAAATTGTGACCTTTAATCAACAATCCCTGCCACTCCCACCTTCTCACACTACTTAACTCAGTCTCTCCTTTCTACATTCTTTAGTCTTTTAATCTTTTACTAACTTAACTCAAATCTCTTCCAATTCTCTTATAAATTAAAAATTATATCCTCTTAAATTATTTATTCATTTTCATTTTTATTATTCATACAATGGCAAGTTTCAATTTCAATACTCCAAATAAATTTAAAGTTATTCCAATCTATATTAACAAATTTCTAATAGTCAATCTACTTTCAAAAGATGTTAGAAGTATTAAAAAATAAAAAAGAGGGCGAACATAAGATTTTTTTTTTTCACATTGGAGAATTGTACAAATCTAGCTTTTGGAAGAATTAAAGAAAATACAATCCATAAGTTTTGTGGTAAAGTTTTAGATGCCAAAGTGACTTACGACACAGAATATTTGAATCGACATGCCAAGGCATGTTTTAAAAAACATAGTCCTAGGGAGCTAACTCAAACTCAACTTTTTCAAAGTGTTTCTAGAGGGAGTATTTTTTTTTAAATTTCAATGTAATTAGCAACGCATGTATATTAGATTGGCTAGATATGTTATAGAAAGTAAAATAACTTCTCTCAGTCGCTGAAGATGAAAGATATGAGAAATTATGAAAAAATATATTTAATCCAATTTCTCTCGTGTTCTTAGAAATACAGTTAAAAAATATATTTTGACCGTGTTTTTAAATAGTAACCAAAAACTAATAGATGGAATCTCATAATTTTAATAAGTGTTTGCTATTACTTTTGATTGTTTATTTGGTACCTATGATTTAGGGTATATTTGTGCTACATTGTATTATATAATAATGTATAGTTTTTACAAAAAAAAATTACTTTTTGTGAATTTGAATAACCATACACAGTTGAAGTTATTTTTAGTTCTTTAATAAAAGTTTTTTTAGAGAATTTCATATTGTTGACAAACTTATTAATATTACTTTTGATAATACAACTGCAAATACTGTTATTATAGATTTATTTTTAATTCAACTAACATCTAGTGTGGTTCAATTTTTTTCATTTGAGGTATTTTTGTTATATTCTTAATTTAATAGTTTAAGATAGCTTGAATATAATTATTTCTCAAATTAAAAAAAATTAGAGAAGCAATAAAATTTATTGCTTATCATTTGCTAGACCACAAGAATTTAAAACTGTGTTAAGTAATTTTAGATTTGATAGTAAAAAGTTCAAACTTGATGTGAAAACTCGTTGGAGTGCCACAAATTTGATGATGAAGTCATGTGTAGGTTTTAAGTGATTATATTACATATTATTATAATGATAAAATGAAAGATACTTTACAAAGTAATGATAATTAAAAAATTATATTTTACAATTTGCATTTTTTTGAAGTATTTAATAATGTCGTGTTAGCATGTTCAAGTGTGTATCAACCTTTATCTTCTATTATTGTGACTTATATATATAATATTAGTGATATTTTTTATTAAATATAGACATAATCCTTTTTTTATATTTACCTTGTTATGGAGATTAAATGTCAAAAATATTGAAGAAAAATTTGTATGTTATTTATTTGTTCAGGTATAATGGATCTAAGAATAATTGGTTTAGTGTAAAAGTTTTAATTTCTAAGATCTCAGAAAAGTTAAACTTTGGACTTTGTTATGATTTTGACAAAATTTATAATTTCATCATACTATTATTTATTTTTTATGTGAATAAATTTGGATCAACTGTAGTTAACAAAAAAATACATGAGCAGTCTGCTTATGACTAAGATGCTTGGATCATTTTGTTAAAAGGTAAAAGAAAGATAGGCTCTAGTTCTAGTATTTATGTTGCTTGTGACTTAAAAAATATATTGATACTTACTATTCTTTTATGTTGAGTATACAATAATAAAAATTAAACGAAGGGGTTTACTCTATGTTATCCATTATGCCTTAAGATTTACTAACACTTTTATGTCCACCATAGTATCAAAATTTGCTTTTAGTACATGGGATAAGATATTGGATGAGAAGTGGTCAAGATTGGCGTCAAAATCTTTAAAGGCTTTAATGTACATAAAAAATTGGGAAGATGTAGAGATTTTTCGAGAGTGAAATTAATAAGAAGAGATGATCAAAGATTTTTAAAACTTTTAACTTTGAGATTTAATCATTAGAATTTAGAAATAAAAATTTATATTATAACTATAATGCTGTAATAAAGATTGAATTTACAAATGATAAATAGTTAAATAGGTGCCAAACTAGTTGGAATGTATTATAATTATAGAGATGTAAATTTGATCATTTATTTTTATATTTATATCAAATAATTTTAAATTTGAATTACTATCAATTAATTTTTATTTTTAATGAAATTTTAATTTTAAAAATTTCAATTATAAATTTATGAATTATGATTGATAACATAATTTCAAATTTTTAATCTAATATAAATTATAATATTAATAGTTATTATTATTAATTTTAATTGTTATTATAATTAAAATAATTGTAATTAAAAATTTTAAAATATTTTATAAAAGAAATATTTATAAATTATTAAAAAAATTATTTTAAAATATAACAAAATAAAATACTTCAAACTTTTTTTTAAAAAAAATGTACACTTTACAAGCTGTATACCGTTCCAAACCCGTAATAAACCTATGTCAAATGCGGTCCATTACGAACTTGAGTCGGCACATAACTCTTGATGAATCTATGCCAACACAGCATATTAGACCGCACATTTGCAGTCCAACACAACACGGTTAAATATGTCATAATGCCTGACGCAACATGTGCTGAGTTGTTTTTTTTTTTTTTAAAATTATTTAAAAAAATAAAACTACATATATTTTATTTTTTTATGGTACGACACGGCATGACATAGCTAGACCAATTTTTTCGGGGCCATGCCACATTACGATCCACCCAGGTTTAGATTTGTGAATTATTTTGTACTTTCACATGATTTAAATACTTTGATGTGACTGGAGCTTGTTGTTGGGAAGTGGTTTTGAATGGGGGGACTAAGCCTTTACTTTTTAGAATAATTGTGGTTCTTGGTGGATGAATGGAAGTAACTATTTCCACATTGTTACTTTCATACTTCTAAAAATTTTCTAGTTGATTTAAAATAGGCTTGAATTATAGAAATTTCCATTCCTTCTTAACAAAATAAACTGGTAGAAAATCAAAGAAGTCTAATTCTTTATCAACCTTTTCGACCAAGTCTTACTCTTTATCAGCCTTTTTAACTAATCTCTACTGAATTCTTTTATACATAACAAAAAGTTATAACTTTTATTTTATTTAAGAAAAATATAAAAAAAGAACTACCAATCTTGCAATGTGAGCTCATATAATTTTATAACAAAAACTAAAAAAAGCAAATAAATAAATAAAATGACAAGTCCATTCACCATGTATATGGTACCTAATTTATCACGACCATGTAAGTTTGATCCTCTCAAACAGCTGCCGATGCCCAGTTGCTTTATTATCTTTATAGTTCTTTCCACAAATAGTACCATTTCCAAAGCTTGTACTACATCTCACAATTCCAAAAATTGAATCAAGACCATCACATAATGACTAACTTAGCTTTACTTTGCAAACCCCAAATGATTATTCTCATTCTAAATAGAAATCTTCCACCAAATTCGTTGCCAAGAAGGTAAAAGGAGAAACAGAAATTACATAATTGGATTAGAACATCCAGAAAGAAATGAGCACACTTTGGCTCCTCAATAGAGTGCGATGACTCTATGCACAATGCTAAGTCATTCCAGAATAGGGTGCCGAGAGTTTTCAGTGCTTGTCTTCTTCTTCACAGAACTTGGAGTACTGATCTGCATCCATCAACTTCTTCAATTCACCACCATCAACCATCTCCACCTTTATAATCCATCCACCCTCATATGGACTTGAGTTGACCTGAATCCATCAAATGGAACAAAAATAACCAAACAGCAAATAAATGATGGAAAAATCATCAGTGTCAGTTTGTACAGTGCCAAACTTTGCTATCTCAAGGAAAACTGGGGAGACTACAGAATCTTAACATGAATTATATTCATGTAAAACCATGTACAGCACTAGGGTCTCCAGCAGGGATAGAAAGGACTAGCTTTAAAAGAAGGGAGAGAAACATCAAGCAAGCATGAGCAAAAGTTCCATCAGAACCTGTACATTTAGAATCTAATGATACCATGGTTTATCTTTGACATCAAATTAACAAAGGAAATTCAGGGTTCAAATTATGTTATAAGCAGATTACTGATGTTACAGGAGTAAAATTCCAAAATTAGATATTCATTTTTTTATTCATACCATAAAGTAGATTTTATAAGTGTTGCAATTTAATAAATAATACATAAATGTAGGACAATTTTTCTTCAACAATCAAAAAGATGTAAAACTGACTATTAGTATATCCTGTTCTCAATGTTCTTTAAACTCTAAAAAGATTAAAAAGCACATTTACTTCTATTAAAACCAAGGCAAGAGAAAGATGCTACCATTCAATGGACAATGACAAGTTAACTGAACCACATGCATGCAAGTAAATCCTTTTTTTGATTTTTCAAATAACTGTTAAAAGAATTGATATGGCACAGGATAAGTACAAACTCACCAAAGCTGGGGAGCTGTTAAGCTCTTCATTAACTTCAACCACTTTTCCAGAAACTGGAGAATTGACATCACTAGTGGCCTTCACACTTTCAACTGCACCAAAACTGGCACCTTGTTTAACTGTAGCCCCTACAACTGGTAATTCAACATACACAACATCGCCTAAATGATCTTGAGCATGGTCAGTGATACCAACGGTTGCAGAATTACCATCAACCTTAACCCATTCATGAGAGTCGGCATATTTTAGATCCTTTATAACTGCAGAAACATCAGAAATATAGAAGTTAAAGCAAAAGAATGTCAAAGTTGCTAAAAAGAAAAAAAAAAAGAGAAACGAAAAGTTATTGAAATTTCTAGAAAAAGGAAAGAAGATAAAGTTCTATACTAGGAAAACAATAAGTACAGCCGTCATTAGGATGCAGTCGAATCTTTTTTTCCTTGAGCCTTCATATTTGATCGACAAAAGACAGTATCTTCCCAGATAACATCATCAATATGAGGGGGCAACAAAAAGCATTGTTTAAAGCAGTAAAAGCATGTATTGAGGCAGTAAAGAAGATTCACTAAGCGCATGTTTAGCTTAAGTGCTTCCAGCCCACTCTCTCCCAGGGATATACATGTGATTCCCGAACGAAAAGAACCTTTGCAATCTGGCAAGTGCCACAATATTGCAGCAATAGCCACCACACCAAGCCATTATTTTTTTGTATATTGTGCTTGTGACAAGAAGGCCACAATGGTTTGTAAGGATGATTCAAAGGAAGTAATACAAGAAGGTGAGAAGGCTGAACGAAGGAAGAAGAAATTAGTAAGTGCAGTTGACACTCTTAATAACAAGGCGAGTCTTCCAATTTTGATCATCTTTCATGACTATTAGTTTGTCATTTGGAAATGTAAGAATTTGTGCAATTTGAAACTTGCAGTACATTACTCTGGTTCACACAGTTATAGCAAATACCTTTTACACTGAAATTAACAGTCCTGTTGTGGCAATAAGGATCATGACAATCAATTATATATTTAGTAAATGTGAAGAAAATTAAACTAGCCTTGGCTTCTGCCTTGCAGCAGCACCTTTCTTGATATGGTTGGTCTACTCTACTAAAATTTTGCAGGAAATCTTTCAAACCTTTAGAAGAAAATGTTAAAATGAATCATGTACATGTCCAATAAATATGTAACTATGATATCTGTGGGTGTCAGACTCATTATTTAGAGAAGAGGCTGGGGTTCAAACACCGCACCCACCAAGTTGGGGAGGGAATTGTTTATATTTTTAGAAATTAAAACGAAAAAGAAACTATGATCTTTTAATTTTCTCCTAAAAAAAAAGGAAGATAAAGGTCTTTTATCAAATGTGTGATATGTTGATTTACCTATAATATTGGTAGGAGCTGCACACCTATTTTTATAGAATATCAGGTGGCATTAAGAACATTTTTGGTCAACTTATCACTCAATTCACCAAAATTTCTCTTAATTATTTTAAATCCCATCTGATTCGTTAACTTCACAGCGTAAGTCAATGAAATATAAGAAACTGCTAATTAGGATTTGCACTTGCATAATTAAAAATCTTTCCTTCTCTAAAAGCTCCGCTTAGAGATATTATCTAAAACCACCAATGCTGGCATCACTATTTTGGGACTCCTTAGTCTCTCTTCTTGCAATTTCATCTGCATCACTTAGTAACCTTACACAACTTATTTATTTGGATCTTTCATTTAACAATTGTGGGGGTCACATTCCATCATCTATTTTTCAAATGTTAAGCAGCTCTATCATTTAAATCTTGGTGACAAGTTTGGTGGTTGTATCACATTATCACTTTCAAAACATCGGTTTATGAACCTTTTTCCCCCAAGGATTTTAAACTAATTACCCATGTCCCCATCTCCATCATAACCAACACCAACATCATTACCACATATTATCGCAATTTAGCTCATGTCACAAAAATGTTTACCCTGACTCCTTTTTTATTGCATCAATAAAACATTGACAAGGCAACCCCAAAACTGCCTTCGGTTTTGCTCTTTAACAAATAACAAGGGAAAACGATGAAGTCAGGCACCATGAATCAGAGACTGCCTAAGAACAATCTCAATATATGAACAACGCAATAAAGAACCCGACTAGAATATCAATATTCGAGCTTACATTAAAAGAACTGATTTCTATCAAAGAGAATCAGAATCAACATCAAACGCCCTAAGTCGAGATCCTATAGACAATCAGCATTGAGCAAAAACCGAAATTCGAACCACAACAAACCATTGACAAAAGAACCCAGTTGCAAAAAATCAAAACTTTAATCAAGCAAAGCCACAGATCAACAATTTTAACAAACATATAACTAAGATCCACATACATATATACATCTACAAACCGAACCATCTTTGAAACATGCACAATCTCATGATCACTGTAAACACATAAAAATATAACTATATACATATATGGACATTAAAAAACACAGCAGCGAAATATCATTTACCGGAAGAAAAGCCTCTGTGGAAGACAGAGATCCTGAGGTAAGAAGCAGCCCTTGAAGCCCACAACAACCTTGAAGCCATGTTTCCTTTTTTTTTTTCCCCTTTTTTTATTGCTTCTCACTTCACTTTGAAAACACACTTAGGCCCTGCAACACCTACAATGATTCTTTTTATATGTCAATATATGCTCAAGGGTTGGTGGCCACTTTGTTTGTTTGTAACTTTTTTTTAATTAGCCTTTTTGGGTTCTTGTGCCCAAATTTATCCCAAGAGTCCGTACAACAAAGAACAAAAATGTAAGAGAGTAATTATCACTTAGATGCTTAAAGGTTTATGTTTTATTAAATAAAGACAAAGTTTATTACATTTTGTTGTATAAGTTTTTGCTGTAATGTTGCCCCTTTGGTAATTCCAATTATAAAAATCAATTAATGCAAAATATCGCACAAATCTATTTTAATATGGTGAAATAAGTCCATTTTCTTTATCTGTGAGATAACTATTTTATCTTATTCTATTGATAATGTTTGTTATATATCAAATACATTTTATGATATACAACCATAATGCCACCTCTTGATTATTTGCAATTTATCAATGTACACTTATTTTTATGAGTATAATACCAAATTTTGCCTTTTGAAGGTAGTTTAATTAATCGTGAATGAATTTTTTACTTGTAATTATTTTAATTTGAGTAAATATAAAAAATAAGTGTTAATATTTAATGAGTAAAATTTTTCATGTCCTTCTAAAACTTCAAAAAATAAAAAATTATTGCTCTAAAAAGAGCATAAAACTACAAGAAGCTGTCTTTATAATATAATGTGATAAATGTATTCCTGCTTAACAAAATATAAGAAGTTTGGGGATGTAAATGATAATTAGGAGTTATATGTCTCATGTACAGAAAACCAAAAATGGTGGTGGGTCAATGTGTCAACAAACCCACGGAGTAGGAGAGTTGGTGAGTGCTGACTCATGATTTCGATTCCCAATTTTTAATATTATTTACTTTAAACAAATTAATCATATATATAACATATTTTCTTAATTATTTTTTATGAATTATTAAATTAAAGAAATCAACATTTACTCAATTTTAAAATATTTCTATAACATATAACTACAGTCTACAAGCATTATTATACTTTAAAGAACATAAAAGTCAATTTATTAAATTTTCAAATGTTAAATAGACCAAAAAAAAAAAAAAATACAAACATATCATTCAGACATAGGCATTTAGTTCTGTTTTGTTTTTAGTCAAATTCAAATTCATTTGGATTTCAAAAATAATTTTAGTGTTTGTATGTTTTTTTTTTCAATTAATGTTAGTTTAACTTATTCTCAATTATTTAATTTTTTTGTTAATGGATGCTAAAAATATATCAACTACCGCTAAATAAAATTATGTTAGTAGAGTTCACTTAATGCTGAAGTAGAAAATAAAATTTCTTTATAATATTAATTTATTTTCAAATAATCATTTCTTATTCAATTATCAAAATATTATATTAGAAAGGGTATATAAGTCAAAATGTTAGGTTTAGATATTTATTTTTTTGAAAGTAGGAAAAAAATAATTAAAAGAATGTCATTCAAACATATATATAAATTTAGATAAGTTAGGATAAAATCAATTTCAAATTGGTTCAATTTAAAACTAACTTGATACTAAAGTAATTAGAATTGACCACAAAATCGAACATATATTCATTTAATCCCTTTGTTTTTCTTTAACAATTTGGGCAAACAACATGTTAACCAAAATCAAGCTTCTGAGATTGGCCTAACACTATAATGATGTAATATATATATATATATTAAAAATTATTCGTTGTAAGAAAATGAAATGAATTATTGAGTTTAAGAGTATGAAATATTAAAATTCAATATATTCCTTAATGATAACTAAAATTGTGCTTTTCAATTCGAGAATAAAACTAAAATAAAACAAATATAATAAGAATAAATCATTTTTAAATTTATTAATTCTAAATTTCTAATAAAATAAAAATTTTAAAAATAAAGTGAAATGTATTATTAAGTTCAAAAATATAAAATGTCAAAATTTAATGTATGCCATTCAAGGATCTCTCTAAAGATAGTTAAGTCTTTAAATAGAGAATTAACCCAAAAAGATTAGTTAATAACTAGGATTACTCATGCACTGATCTCTTGAAGAAGAGCTAAAAAAAGTTTGAAGTTGCACAAAATTCAGTTAGATTATCAAATGAATAGGAAGAAAATACTTGTGGTATGTGGTGCAATCTACATTTTTTATCACAACAAGTAAGGAGGTTGCAAATTTTCTAATGATGCTATAGGCAATTTGGAAGGATAAAAACAAGTGTGTGATGCACGGCAAAAGGAAAATCTCAAATTAACTGGTGTCCAGGATCGAGGCTTCTTGTGATTCTTAATTTAACCATAATGGTGCTCAGCATAGCTCCTAAAGGGGCACAATGATGGGAACCAATCCAGTTAGGAGAGAATTTCAAGAGGATGAATCAGAATCAATGTGGATGTTGCACTAAACCAGAAAAGCAAAAAAAACTTGTCTGGGAGTTATAATTAGAAGTGATGGGGGGATTACAATAGCGATAGCAGCGGCTCCAAGTCTCTCCTGGACAGACATGGAAACAGCAGAGGCTGAAGCTGTACATCTAGGAATTCAAGTGGCATCAGACCTTAATTATTCAAATATGGTGGTGGAAACATATGCTTGTAATGTTGTTGATTTGGTCAAGGGTGAGTTAAAAGTCTTTATAAAAATCAGATGGATATTTGCAAACAAATGAAAGGAGGATATCAAGTGGTAATTAGGCATATTCCTGGTCTATGAATGATTTGGCACATAAGTTAGCTGAAATTGCAATTAAGTCTATTAAACCTAAAGTTTAGCTTTCCTGAGCAGAAGCTCTTCCGACCTGATGCATCGGTACATAATTGACCTAGGTTTCTCTTTGAACTTTTACTCAAGAAATCACTTTCGAATCAACATCGGATATGTATTTTCAAACTACTCCTAGATCTCCTCAATAGAAACCCTTGACTTGGGCTTCAACTGTTCTTCTTGCATGCGGGTTTCACTAAAGGGCTGGCCAATTTGGTCCAATCTATAGATGGTTCAGATTCTGATAGTTCGGCTTTATTATGTAATTTGTTATAAATTTTCTTGAAGAAAAAAAGATAAAAGCATTGGAGAATTAATTTCTAGCATATCTGGATCCTTGACTCATGCATATTTCACAAGTGACTAAATGAAATTTTCTCAGATGATGTATTCGGAGACTAAAAATTTAGTCCCTTTGAATCTTTCTAATTCTAGTAGTAATAATCATCTTGTAATCAAGTCTCTAAAATTAAACCTTTTTTGGAATAATAAATATAATCTTTAGAATTGAAGTCCCGTGACTCTTTCATGCATCAAACACTATCAATATTTGAACAATATTGATTGTCAACATTTTCCGTCTACTATTAATGATTTAAAATAAAGGCTTTACATAAATTTGTCAAATGTTTTTTTTTAAAAAGAAAAACAAATTTAAACCTCAATCAAAGGAAGAAAAGTTTATTAATTGAAAAAAGAGAAGAACATTGAATACCGAATAAGGTGGACAAGGATAAAAAGTAGTACTTCCCATACAGATCAAACATTACTAATTTATAATCAAAAGGGTTTAGGAAACAGAATCTTAAAAAGGAGGGTTTATATGATTTGACAAACGTGTAGATTTTGATACCTATTCAACGGCAAGGACTTAAATAATAAAAACCTAAGAGTCTCACTACTACTACCCAAGAATCTGAAAGTAGGCTTCTACGGCCTTTTTATTGAAATCAAGCAAATAGTAATACCCCCGTAGCAAACACTCAGACATTTCCTTCTCTTGAAGCATCAAATATTAGTTGACGAGGAAATGCAATTAATTCTGAAAGTTTCGAGTCACTCAACAATATAACTTTTTCCCAAATGCGTTCCACCAACAGAAGTGCTTGAAGCCTTTCGTTAGCTATGTCTTTGCCCTTGATAACTGAAAAAATTTTAGATCGCAAAACCCATAACAGCAGATTAAATAAGCATGATTGAAGCCAAGAACAAGGTATACTAATTGCTAAGGGTTTTTGAGTTCAGATCAGACGAACCAAGATTGAAGCATCTCTCAAGGAATCCAGGTGGCTTTCGATTAGGAGATGGCAGATGCTTTCGAGCCAAGGCATGCAATGCTGTCTCGTCTCTCCAATCACGAGCAGTAGCTAACTCTGGGTGAACGTCAAGCAAATGCAGAGCAACATCTACGAGCAAAACTCGTATGAAACACTCAGTACATTAAGCCACTTTTGGCGCAATTTGAGATACTTGATGGCTGAAGTTTCAGCTTTTTGGACCCTTGTGTTTGAGTCCAGAAAAACTCGTATAAACATCTCAAGACAGCAGAAATTAAATCAATAATGCAGCCGCGGAAAACAGGAGAAAACATAGGAAAAATGGAAAAAACTTGGCTGCTGGATAATCTGTTTTTTTTTTTTTGGGTGTTTTTCTTCGGGTTTTACATGACACAAGTGAGTTTATATAGTCTCACTTCAAGCTATAATAACCCTACAAGCGTTCTCTTGGATAAAGCTCCTCTGTCTCAGGATTCACAAATTAAGTCACCTAAAGCTCCTCTGTCTCAGGATTCACAAATTAAGTCACCTAAAGCTTTACTTAGCGCTCCCTTGCACCATGCAAAATCTGCTAATGGAGATAATCAAGATAATTTCTAAGTTATGTATTCGCTGCTTGTTGAATGTTTGACAACAACGATAGTCCTAATCCGTCTCAGGGGCCTGATTGCTAGGGTGAAAATGCTCATACAGACCTTAAGAAAATTTGTATTATTCTTGAAAGGTCGATAGTAGAAGATGGTTTGGAAATCATAACGTCTAAATGGCAAAGGAGAAATGAGCCAAGCGAAAACGAATTGAAGACATAACTTTCACAAAATACTGGCAATAGAAGAGCAGCATAAGGTACCTTACTCATGTACTCTCGGTCTTGCTCTGTTGAGGGCGATTGCTTCATAGGTAGTTTGAAATCCGCTTTATTCATATTGAATCTGCTTAAAACTTTCTTCCAATACTCTCCTATTGATATCTCTAATATCCCACTCACCCTGTCTCCGGTAATTCTCATCTAAAGGATTTACTTTGCAGCTCTTAATTTTTTCATTTTAAATTCCTTTGACAGCTTCCTCTTTAACTTATCAATCTCTTCGGTGTAAGTCTTTTCAGTGAACATGTCATTTACGTATAATAGTAGAATGATATTGGAGTTTTTAAATTTCTCCACATAACAATAATGATCTGCATGGTACCTTAAGAAACCATACTACATAAAACCGATCAGACTTCTTATACCACTACCTTGGCATCTGTTTAAACCAAATGCATACCATATTTATTTTTTCCTTCCTATAATTCCCTATGACAATTGCATGTAAATTTCTTCCTCCTAGTCATCATAGAGAAAGGTTATGCTTTTACATCTAACCGCTTTAGATGTAAGTCTTCCCTTATAACTAATCTAAGCACAGTTCTAATTATAATCATCTTCATCCTAGAGAATTTTTTTTTTTTAATTGTAGTTCACTCATTTCTTCTATTGAAAATATTTTACAAGGAGTCTTTCTTTATGTGCTTGTTGTCATTATGTTCTTCTTTAACTCAAAAAATTCATTTTTGTGCAATATTTTTGTTGGTGCAAATGCGAAAGCTAACACCCCATAAGTATGAATAATGTACAAGAATTGGCAAAGAAAAAATGACAAACAATAGAGAAATTTTATATGGTTCAGCAATATGCTTACATCCATGATAGATCAAGGATTCAAGCTCCTTGTTATTTATTTTTGAGTACAAAAAATCATCTTGGAAGATCAAGGATTATATAGTAGCAATTTAGAGCTCAAAGATTTGTTGTATAGTGTATTGGAAGTATTTTTTGAGTTACCAAAATCTAAAAATAAGTAGGGATTTATGTAGACAGGGTCATTGCTGCAACATTCAAGTTCAGTGCTACAGCATTGAAGTTTCTACTTCTAGTGCCACGACATTAGCTTGTCTTCAAACAAGCGTTGCGGCCCCTAAAGGCAATTGTGCAACTCTCAAACCTAGGTTCAAGGTCCCTATTTTTGCTACTATTCCATTGCATTTTTTTGCCCTTTTAGCATGTATTTTGGCTATGTTTCAACTTTGAAATTGTCTTCGAATTGGTTTCGATACTCAACCATAAACAAACATGATTTTGAATCACCAATTCTATAAATTTTTTTTTTGTTTTAATAACTCTATCAACTTCAATATCTGATTGGATAATAATGATCTATCTCTTATGGCTAACACCCATGTTTGAATCATTAACTTGCATTATTTTCTTTTAACTCTATAATTCACCTCGACCAGTCAATAAAATGTAGTACAATAAAAATATTACTGAAAAAATAATTTCATTCCATCCTTGCAAATTAGCCTTTAGAAATTTTAATTTCTTAGTCACCATGAACATAAGGCAGCCATGAACTGATTGAACTCCATAATTGAGTGATTAAATTAAGACTTAAAAATCTTCATAGTGAAACCACATGGATTGAAACCAAAAAGCTTTAAAACTACTTCCAACATGAGTAGCATAGGAAGCCATAACAGGAGAGTAATTTGAGACTGTAAGAAAAAAACATAACAACCAAAAGACGCTTAAAAATCTAACCATCCTATATGTTATTGACTAGATGCTTGTTATTGACCTAAAAGACTAATCTGTTATGTATGTTGCTTACTTGCCCATATATACCCAAGATCTACTTAATTTCTATTTGATATGAGATGTGACATTATCCCCTACCCAATCATGTGATGTTCTCATCACGGTCTACCAAAAACTTAAGGGCCAAATTAACTTGTATTGCCCACCCTTTAAAGCCACGGGGATCTACCATCTACATGACAATCTTTATTAGTGTAATATCCAATTCTTATTAGTAGTATTGTCGCCTAAATTTCGGTATAGAGCAATAAAGACACCGTAGGATTACTCGATTTTAACCCTATTAGAAATATTTTCTTTATGGTGCGCGTGAGAGATATTAGACCTAATTTGATAATTTCACACTTGATCGAAGCGTCAGGCGACCCTAAAATATTTTTTATTTTTTTATTGGCTTGGAAAAGAAAATTCTAATTTACTACATGAATTTTCATTTAAGGGTTATGTATGGAACAAGCCTTTATTGAGAAACATAATTCATATATTAGAGAGGGGACCAATTAGAACAAATCTCATAGATTGCCAAGTTAAAAATTCTAGTTAGTTCTTTGGATTATTTTAACTAGATAGTTACAAATGAACTAATTACATAATTAGTTTTCAACTAATGGTAAATTAGTAATTTAGAGTAAGTTGAGGAATCAAATGGTCAATTCATGGATAACTATATATATGGTAGAAGTGTGTAAAAATTTCAAGTGATCAAAAAGCAAACACTTAGAGCAAAAGAGAGCAAATTTGAGCTTGAAGGGTAGTGTTGCTACAGTGACTTTTAAAGCTTTTTTTTCTTCATGATTTTTCATGCTTAATCAAGCCAAAATAAGGTTACATACCAATTCCTAAGCTCAATTGAAGCCCCAATTAGTGAAAATTCAAGAAAAAAAAGGTAAGAAAAGCATTGTTTTGTAAATTTTATAAGTGAGCTTTTACGATTGCTTCAATTGATGTTCTTGTGTGTATTCTTGGTTTAGATTGAGTTGAATTCTAGTGTGGAGCTTGAAGGAGTCATCAATTTGAAGAAATTGGCAAGGTAAGAATTAGGGTTTTGGGTGATTTGAATGTAGAGACTTCAATTAGTTGTAATTAGGGCATTAGAATGAAATTGGCTTAATTTTAATGTAATTGGAACAAAAAATTGAGAAAAGAAATGTGTTGGAATATAGAGTGAAATTCTGCCACTTTAGGAAAGTTAGGGATTGAGTGGTGTTTTGATTGAGTTGCTGTGTGTAAATGGTGCTTTGTGTATGTTGAATGTATATGGTTGATTGAAAAATCAAAAATGAGGAAAATGGGACATAATTTTCTATTTTGAAAAGGTGAAGTGCAATTATGTCCAACTAAGTTATAAGGCATTTAATAATTTTTAGGGCGTCGGGTGATGAGTTAGATTAGATTAAATGACTCCATATATGAAAATCGGGAAGTAGTATGCATCTGGACTTTGTATGCCGATTAGGGCATTTAGTAGTTAAATGAGATTCTAACATTCGATTTGGTTCTAAATGTCATTTATGGTGTGTAGGTGAAGAAAATCGAGAGCGGTAATGAGAGCAGAAATTCG
The DNA here is from genome assembly GCA_946807835.1 of Ailanthus altissimus. Taxonomy (NCBI): domain Eukaryota; kingdom Viridiplantae; phylum Streptophyta; class Magnoliopsida; order Sapindales; family Simaroubaceae; genus Ailanthus; species Ailanthus altissimus. Next base: position 496,540 of record OX327690.1, on the reverse strand, counting down.
GAGCGAAATTGAGTGCGGAGCAGTTGTGAGGGAAAATCTGTCTTTTCTGTTATCTTTCGTTTATTATGTTTTCGCATAATGAAAATGTATGTTTTATGAGCTTTCAATGCATAAACATAATTTATGATCTTGATATATATATCCATAGATATGCATTTACATGTTCGGTTTAAGAAACGATTTTAAAATTACTGCATTCATTTTAAAGACCATTAGTACCCTCAGATTATAGTGGCGGTGATTGTATTAAACTCGATTGGTATATCCCGTGCACATGGGCAGGTCATGGGGTGTGTCACTAATTTCAGGATGTTGGGATGTTTAGTCATGTGAGTTGCTCTATGTGCACGGGGTATTATCTCATTATATGTATGCAATGTAGGATTCCGCTGCATAGCCAGTGAGATGTCTTGAGATGTCACTGCCGGTGCTGCTAGTTGAGGTGCCCTGTGACCTACTCACACGTGTGGTGCTAGTTGAGTCGTTGCGTGAGTATAGAGCTTTAAGGTTACCATTGGTACAATTTAGAAAAAAAAAATGGTTGAGCAATGACTTTACTAGTTTTTGATTTACCAATAGTATTTATTCATTTATATGTACACGACAGTTATTATGTTATACAGATTTTGGATATTATTTTTTAATGATGTAGATAAAATCCGCTCGACAAGATTTCATCAGTATATAATATTAGAAAACATTTTACAGCTTTACATCAGTTTTAGAAGCATGATTTATGCATGTACTTAGAATTTACTATCTATGCATAATGTTATTTTATTTGAAACCTTAATTGCACTCACTAAGCTCCTTTAACTCACTCGTTTTGTGTTTTATATTTTCTAAACTCCCTTCCCAAGTGCAGGTCTTAGTACGTAAGCTGCTGATTCTCCTATTGCCGAGTAGTGGGCCAAATCTGAAGATTATTTTTGTATATGTAAATGTGCTAAATAGCACCCTTTACTTTATGCATAATAGTTGTAGGCATATATATTTGTATGTATGTTTTAAACCAACAAGAAGAAATTTTGATATTGTGATGATCGTTTTTACCTTTTATGAGTATGCTCATTTTGTAATTCAAATGAAACAATTGAGTTGTGTTATATTTGATTTGGAAAGGACTGGAAGTCCGAATTGGTAGTATTGAGAAGTATTTGAAATAGAAGTGAAATTTCTTTATAGATTTTATATGAATTTTTCGAAAAACAAGGGAAACTCTGCCTTTTTAAAAAAAAAATTAAAATGTCATTTTTATGTATATTATAAGATTTTCTCAATAATAGCAAAAACTAAAAAGGGGTTTGTCTCGCAGAAATTTCTCAACTTACCTAGTTATATTCTAAGGAATTTCCATCGAGGTACTCAACAAGACCGTTAGGACCTACAGTAGAGGGTCTCGGAGTGGGTCTTGTCAATTAGCACTTAAGATATATAATTTTTAAGATTCACTTAACCCGTTATACCAATTTTTATATTCTTAGGGACCCAATCTCATATGACAATCTCCATTAAAGTTATTTTAGAGGCTTACATACGTATTAAAATTTGAATTTACTCTAATACTACTTATCACGAACTAAGTACTTGCAACTTATTAAATAATTCTGTTTATTCATTCATGTATACCTAAAATTTATTTAATTTTATATTTGATGTAAAATGTAACATATTTGAAAGAGTATGGTCAAGTTATCTTTTCATGTGGTTTGTATTAAACAAGTTTCAACTCAAATAAAAATAAATCAAAAGTCAAAACTAACAAAAGATTACTGAAATTAATGCAACGCCAAAAATTAGTACATGAAATAAGACCAGGTTGACCATTCCCACATTGTTCATGAACCTCTATAGTAGCATTAAAATCTCTAACAATTAGCCAAGTGCCATACACTGTACAAGATATAGACTTCATTTCATCCCCTAAAGCCCTACAACTAGCCAAGTGCCATATACTGAACAAGAAATAGGCTTTATTTCATCCCCTAAAACTCTAGGAATGATGTATTTCAACTAGAGGTATAGATAAAATCATAAAATAATATTGATTCTCCAATTTTAATTTTATTATAACTTGTTGTTGACTATGACATACGATGGGAAATAGACTTCAAAAAATAATGTCGAAGAACCCACAACTTATAAAGATCCCCTGTAGAGGAACCTATAGTACTAGAGAGATATTCAAAGGTCGCCAATAAAAATACAAAATGGATCTACAATCTATCTTGGCTCAGAAATAACTAGCAATAGACTTAGGGTTTCACTCATTTGTAAGTTGTGGTACTGTTTAGAAGAAATATATAATCAAATATAGAAAATTTATCATCCGAATCAAAATGAAAGTTCAAATTTGTTTATTCTCTCATTTGTAAGTAGCTTTCTCTATAAGTTAGAAATTTATCCTTCATACCTCTTAGTATAACTGGATATATTTCATAGCCATTCAGTGGTCGTTACTTGTATTAGACCGATACTGGCTCATAATATTCACAGCCATCAAGATGTAGGTCTCATGTACAACATGGTACACATTAAGCTACCTCTAGCAGATGGATATGGTATGCTAGACACTAAAACCCTTTCATCTTCATCTTGAGGATACTTTCTCCTGTAAAGATGAATGTCATGTCTAAAAGGTACATTAACTATCTCTCAGTTATTGAAATTGTACCTTATTTAGGACTTAGTTTATGTATAAAGATTGGGAGAGTCCTATCAACCTCCTAACTTTATCTCAATAAAGCTTTATACCTATTATATGAGAAGCCTCTGCCAAATCTTTTATAGAGAAGCTTTAATCAGATAACTCTTAACTGACTGACTTATAACATACTATTGTCGTTTTTGACAATGAGTTTTTTTTTATTCATATAGAGAATTAAAAAGACAATTTATGCCCCCCTTGCCTTTTCTAAACACACACACATTTTTTTCAATTTAATGAAATTAGAATATCTAATTACCTCATTAAAATGAAGACTTTAGCATACTACAATATCCAACAAAATTTGAGTTAACTTTAGCATAGGTATTGGTGAAAATGTTTCCTTATAATTGATCCTAGACCATTGAGTGTAATCTTTTACACCAATCAGGCTTTGAAGGTTTCTATCTCTTTTTGGGCCATCACTTTTAATATGTAAACTCATTTACAACTAATAGGAATAATTCCCACGGGAAGCACAATCAAGTCTTAGACTTGATTGTTATGCTTAGAGTCAATTTTGAATTTTATGACATCTTGTCATTTTCCTAAACGATGTCTACCATAATATTTCTAAAAGTCATAGGATCTTTTTCTTCAACTAAAAAAATATCAATAGCATATTTCAGGTACCAAATATACCTAATAGGTAGCCTTGATATCCTTTATGACCTACGAAAAATTGTGTTAAAGGTATTTCACTCAATTAATTTTAAGTTCCATCGTCGGTTCATTTTCATCCTAATTGACTCTATAAAGTTCAATCTTTTATTAATCTCCATGACCCATGAGAAACTATTTCTCTAGAATGTGGCATTATGAGTAATAAATACATTTCGTTCTTTTTGATTATTGAATTGATATCCCATGGATTGATTAGGATACCTAATGAACAAATACTTGTACCCATTGGGTGCAAGTTTATCAGGTTGCGTATCTCTTATAAAAATAGGATAAATCCAAATCTTAACATACTTAAGACTTGGTTTCTTTTCATTCCATATCTCATATATAGTAGAAGGAGCGACTTATGATGAAACTTTGTTCAATAAGTGAGTAGCAATTTCTAGAGCATAATTTTATGGATATTTTTAGAAGATCGGTAAAGCTCAACATTAATCAAATCATATCTAATAAAGTCCAGTTTCTCCACTTCAAAACACATTTATGCTGAGGAGTACCTGGAGAACTATATTGATCTAGACTCTCATTGTCTTTTAAATAATTTATCAATTTACCACTTATGTATAAACAACATCGATCTAATTGAAGATGTTCAGTACATATAGTAGTTTGTTTCTTTACTTCTGGTCAAAATTCTTTGAACACTTTAAAAAATTTCGATTTTGTGTTTCCTAGAAACACATGTGTGTATCGTGACAAATTACTAAAAAGACAACAAAGTATTGAAATCCACCAGTGGCAGTATAATTCATTAGATCATATACATCACTATATACTAGTTTTAATGAATCAGTGGTCTGATGTTCAACACCTATATAAGGATTTGGTCAATTTCCCTTAAATACAAGATTCATAAGCTGGACAAGATTCTATGGTCAGATCAAGTATTTATCTATCTTTAACTAGACGAGATAGTCATCTCATATCTGCATGACCTAATCACTTATGCCATAATTCATAATTATTCAAAGTTCTTGAAGTACTATTTTTTTCCTGTTCACCTAGATATTTTTATATTTTTCTTGTTGTACATAAGATATAATGGCCAATGATTAACTGATACTCAGTTATCAAAATATTATCATTATCATATAAACATGAGGAACTATTCTAATGTATTTATAATAACACTCTCTATCTAACACATGGAGTGATATGATTTGCTTAATTATTATTGGCACAAAATAAAAATTATACAACATAAAACTTTTTACAAGAATAGAGAAGTAACTTAAAAGTCCTAATAACTATTACATTTAGGTAATTTTTATTTCCTACGTCAAGTTGTACTTCTCTTTTCATAACTTTCTAGTATTGCTTAAATTATGCAACATCTTGTTGATGTGAGAAGGACATGTGGTATTTCATAACCTTGCACTTCTTCACATCATATGTATATGAAATGTTAATGATTGGTAAATAGATATCTAAGAGATCTATATTTTCTAAATTAAGGTTCCTTGAACAGTAACTATTACTATAATAGAAAAATTGACCATTTTGAATATTCTCTATATGTGTTTTAGATATATTAAATAAATTTTAGATAGAGCATAATACTACGTGTACACCTTATGTGCATATACTTCCATTGAAGATGATTAGATATCGAGGTTAAGATATATGATTTAACTCTCAAATTACTTTTAGTCCCTTTTTTGATAAGCTTTCGTCTCATTTCAAGAGACATTATTATAAACACCTCTTATATTATTTTTTGATTAATGATATATCTTAGTTTTTCTTAATCTAGAATAAATATTAGATTTCTAAGCAAGTCTAAATATTTATTAGTATGCTATCGTTAGCGTGCCTAGATCAAGTATGCTAATAGGTTGCTCACAATAATCTTATCTCTATAAGATACTAACTTTATCATTATAAGATAAAATTGGAGATGTTTGGCGAAACATCTCTAATCATTAATAAAAAATATTTTAGATCATAGGTATAAATTTTATCTATTTTTTAATCTAAAAATGCCCTCCCACTGCTTTAAATAATTCATATAATTTCTCAAATGGGAAAACGAAAGTTTAAACATTTTAAACTTTACAGTAAGAAGTGGACTCTATTGGCATTTTACTCCAGCCTCACGTTGTAACAATATTAACCTTTATAAAATAAAAAGGTAGATAACTTTTATCAATTGCATCTCTTGCAACTCTTACCATTGATCATAAATATATTTTATTCTTATGCTGTAATAATATTGGATAAGTGTATTTCAGATTAACTTGTCAATAATTAAATATATATTATTAGTATTACCCTCAAGCTGTAGCAATATTGGATAAGTGTATTTCAGATTAACTTGTCAATAATTAAATATATATTATTAGTATTACCCTCAAGCTGTAGCAATATTGGATAATATATTTATATATATTTGCCTCGTTTTATATTTAACCGGCGCAGCCTAAATTATGTTGACCAATCCCTTACATTGTAGTAATATTGAAAAAGACCAAAGTGACCCGTATTGACAAGACGGATCATTATATAATATTATCTAATAATAAGATACTATTTAACCTGATTAAGAGAGATTTTAAATACATCTACATGACATGAGGATGATTGTTTTGATCATTCATTTATTTTTACACAATCACAACTAAAGCCCACCAATAGAGCTTCTATTATGGTTAACAATGTAAACAAATTATCTATAGTTTTTAATACAATAATATAACACTTATAATTGCATTAAATATACTTCATATGCAATAAATGTAAATTAGAGTGTTTTGTTTGGAATGATTAGCATTAAAAGGTGAACGTTCTAACATTATACTACATAAGTTAAATTTTTTTTATTATTGTTTGTTGGTTTCTAGTACTGAATACCATGACATCGAAAAAAGATTGTTGTGGTGTTCATTGAAAATTTTCCTAGGTGCCACAGCACTTACACTGTAGCAATACCTTGGTGTCGAGGCACTCAGGTCAGTAAGTGTGGCGCTGCGGTGCCAGCGGCTGAAACAATGTTCCAACCCTTTGAAAACTTTTTCTCGCCCCTGTTTTTTACTAATTTATCTTGGGTATCATGTCCAAACAACATCATGCTTCAATTCTAAATATTATCATATTCAAGAATACCGTAATAGGTTCATCATCATATTTAAACATCAAGCATCACCATGTTTTATTTTTCAAACATCATCAAGTTGTTCAAATATATAACATCAACATATTAAACATATTTAACAACAAGAAATATTACATACTCAATTTAGCATGCTCTGATACCATTTGTTGGGTTGAGTGTGTGATTTATAAGTGTACATGTAATTTCAAATATTATAACAAGCTTATTAACAAAATACACTCAATTAATATAAATTAAATACATATATAAGATATATGCACATGTATAACTATTATACAAAATTTATAAATGATGAACAATTGTGCTAAAATAACATGTAAAGAACACTAACGTAATAAATGTAGCTTTACAAAACTTCAAGTCTTTCAATTTTTAATTGTAGAGTTCACATTGAAGTGTATTTTTAAACAATTTTACAATTACAACACTTGCAAAAAACACAAAGAAAAGCTAAAACTCTATCACTTATCTTTTCTTGGTTGAATCCCTTTGGTGTAGAGACTGAATAAGCATTTTTGTTAATGTTTCAATTTCTTACAATAAATTATTTAAGTGCTCTCTCCATTTTCTTAATGGTTATAACATTATCATTGCATTAACAAGTGCTCTCTCCAACCTTAACAATATAATGGCTAGCCACTGGCAAAATTGAAATGATAATTTTTATTTCATTATCATATTATGCTAATGCTAGCTTCCATCATTTGTCTTTTCATTTAATATAAAATGCATGGCCCACTTTTACATATATTATTTGAAATATAAATGGTCCTTTACCATTTAATATGTTTCAATTTTTACCTAATAAATTTAATTAAATTAATTATTCAAAATACTTTTGAATAAATAACTTACCACACTAGTTTTTACTAACAAGGTTAATTAGAAAATTCAAGATAAAATAAATTCATGGAATAATTTATGCCACTTGTAAACATTCCATTGGTTAACAACTCTTATTAACTAATTAAATAATGTATTTACAATTAAGAATTGAAAAATGTACATCCAGATGGATCCTGAAAATGTTATTTAATTTTATTAGAATTTACTAGATCGAATTATTCAATTCAGTCCGTTATCCTAGTGTGCAACGAGTACACTTTATATTGTGAGACTCTTTAACTCAAAGTATAGTTTGTCATATGGAGCTCCTCCATATGTCTATGAACAATGCCCCACACACATGGTACAAATATTACAAAGTAGCATGTTAGACCATACAAGTTGAGGTTATAGAATATTCATATAATCATTCCTTTATTTATATCCTGGAAGAGCAGAGATATAGATCATCACCGTTGAATCTTTATTGCTAAACCATGAACTTTATCCAGTTTTTTATTTCTAAAAATAATATCCACAAACACTTTTGTGATATTGTTTATCTTATGGGATATATTTTTTAGGGTTTATACTTGTGGTTAAGACTTTTTAAAATATAATCTCAGAGCTTCAAGATTTTCAACTCATTTATGTGAGCTAACTGATCTTATATCTATGCACACCAGACTCTATGAGTATCAAATTATACCTAACGACACTTAGCTGTCAGACTATGAAAGGTTTTTAACATGTATAGAACCAAAGAATGGTGGATCACTTACAAGCCTACCGTGGTGCTTAGGTCAAAGGACCACGAATACTATTTAATTTAGAATACCTTTTATGGATGGCTTTATGAGATATTAATTGGAAGTCCTTATGTGTCTGTTCAGTACTCAATCCTCACTGACTACTTGTATCTTTATACAAGCTTACACTAAACTTATGGTCTGCTAATACTAACTATCTATTTCATCCAAATATAGATATACACTAATCTATATTAATGGGTTTCACCGATAAACCCACATCAATAAAAGTATATCAGGAATATACTTGTATAATGACATTTCTTAGCACCATCTGTAACTCTTTGCAACTATGTTATTACTAATATATTCTTAGGTATTTGTGCCATTTCAGATAAGGCTCTAACTTCTTAGATTTTGCTAACTTTTATAACTTGCTAACTCTTAGCACTACTAACTTTTAGCTCTTATAACTTTTAGCATTGCTAACTCTTAGTACTAATCTAAACTCTTTTAGACCAGATATGTACTCCTTAAAATCATACAATGTTTTAAATATTATAAGCATCTTACCATTTAATAATTCATAACATTAAAATTTTTATTAGAAATAATAATTGTATAAATACTTTAATTAAATATTTATACATAATGAGATGGCACATAAGCACAAATTCCAACATGACCAACATTTATCTGCTCTCTACTGGCCTTCAACAGCTTCGTTTGGTGATCTTTAGTCTCTAATGTCTTATATCATTGATTTCTACGTGTACTACATCAGTGGCGGTTGGTGTTGTTTTGGTGGTGGGCATTATTTCGATGCTAGGGATTTTGGTTGATGATTGTGCATTAGTTTTTAGTGGTAGTATGGCTTTAGTGTAGCTGCCTACCTTTTTGAGATTATTGTTAGTGTTCTTGAGTAGATGGCTAGTTTGTTAGCCTGTCATAAATGAAAAAAATTCAAAAGCTTTAGAGGCTCTAACAATGCAGGCTAAACGCTTTTTTGCCTCAATTGTTTTTGACTCATTTGACATTTCTACTCTTTTTAGACAGTTACCTCCTCTAAGTTTGAAATGAGATCAAATTTTCATTAAGATTGATGAAGAAGAATATGAGAGGCAAATTGATCGGAGTAAGACTAATCTTATTAGTAGATTAGTTCTAAGAAAGGATTCTCAACCTATTGTTTGCGAAATTATACACACGCAAATTGAAACAACAAGTGTATGGATCCTGATCAAATAATAGAATAATGAGTGAGTATATTCTACGAGGATTGGATTCTAAATTAATATTAAGTACTATGGTGTTGGCAACTTAACTTTATCTAGGCTAATCTAAAGGATAATTGAATTATAAAATTAAAACAAAATGCTTAAACTAAATAATTTAGTAAATTAAAGATATAAGAGCTCTATGGCAATGGGTTCTAGGGACTTGATTTTTCTCTATTATTCCTATACTCTTTATCATTAGTGATTAACAACTAATTTTATACATGCATTATTCAAAGGGTGTATGATTAATCTCATTACCTCTCTCGAGTGTTGAATAAGATCTTATACATATACAACTAGGTTGAAATTCCTATCTAACCTATTATACGTACATGCATTAAACTACCCTTATATGACTACCCTAAGCTTATTATTCTCTTAACTCAACAAACTCAAAACTATACTTTTTACAACCAACATATGGATTAGACTCTCTCAAGTACATAGCATAAACTAATTAAAACATTTATCCATTTTCCAATGAAATTAGAAGCATTAACCACATAAAAAATATAAAGGAATAAACATCAAATAGTCATTAATCACATAACAACATCAACACATAGTGTTTAATAGAGTTTCATCAAGCCCTAGAATATATAATCTAGCAATCCATAGGTAAATATTCAATTACATCCATCCAAATGTTCATAAAAGTACTCATATTCAAAATAACATAAAGCATAATTATAAACTTAAATTAAATGTAAATGAGATAGAGAGAAACAGAAAAATAGTTTGAGAGATGTTTGGAAGCCTTTAATCTTAAATAATCTTCTCTAAATCCAAACTCTAATGTGTTTCCTTCACTAAAAATCCTAGTTTCTCTCTCTATTTCTTGCTCTCCACCTCTCTTGTAAATTAGGCATTTAATCTTCCTTTTATAGGTTTAAAAAATGGGTTTCAAAATTAGGACATAAAGTGAAAAATTGAGTTACTGATGGCACTTGGGACCTACTTTTTGGTGCCTAGTATTCTATTATCAGGAGCCTGATTTGGCGCTTAGGCCCTAAAACCTAGGTTTTTTAGTCCCTGGGCGCCATCTGGAGCACTGTAGTATTTTACTATTCATTAGCACTATAGAAGGTTATTGTAGCAATCCGCTGTAGCATATTTTTTTTTTGTCTTGTTTTTTTTGAATTTTCATTTCAAATAGCTCAATTAACTTGAAACTTACAACATGACATTAATACATATAAAAAGCCACATATTCGCATTGAAAATAAGCAACTATCTAATTTAAAGAGGTATAACTGTTAGGGTATGTGCTTACGTGACATCTCTGTTTGTACAAAGACTTATTTGATAATATTTATACAATATATTTTTATTACATTATTAATACCTTTTATTAAATGATAGTGATGCTTTTCACATTATGGACACTGTAGGATCTAAAAGAGTTCGAATCTAATCTAAACTGCTAAGAGTTAGTAAAGATGATGGTTATAAATGCTAATAGTTAGTACTGTTAAGAGTTAGTCGGTTATAAGAGTTAGTGAGATCTAAAGAGTTAGAACCTTGTCTATAATAGGACTTGAGAGTGTACTAGTAATGACATAGTTACAAGGAGTTGTAATAGGTGCTAGGAATTTTCATTATGCAAGTGTGTTCTTAAATACTTTGTTCCTGATCTATTTTCACCAATGCAGATCTATCAATGCGTCCCTTTTATATAGATCAGTGTATGTCTATATCTATAGGGTATAGATAGTCGTTCTTAATTGACCATGAGCTTAGAGCTCGTATAAGCATACGAATATTCAGTTAGGACTGAATACTTAACAGATTCATAAGGACTTCAATAGATATCTTATGAAATTATTAATGGTAGGTCTTCTTGAGTTGAGTAGTATATATGATCCTTTAACCTGAGCATCATGATGGACTTATTGGTGATCCATTATACTTTGGTTTCACAAATATTAGAGACCCTTTATGGTCTGACCATAACATGTCATTGGGTGTGGTTCGATGCTTATAGAGTTTGATGTGTATAGATACAAGATCCGTCAGCTCACATAGGTGGGTTGTATATCCGATGCTTTGAGATTGTTGATAAGTGCATTTTATATATTATATTGTATTTCTTCTAAATTTGATAATTGCTTAATTTAAAAAGGAATACATAGCTTTTTATGTGTAGTAATTTTATTTTGTAAGTTCCAAGTTAATGGAGTTATTTAGGATGAAATTTCAAAGAAAACAAGTAAAAAATCAAATATGCTATAGTGCTAATGAACAATATTTTTACTACATTACTGCACCCAGGCTTTGGCACCCAAGTGCCAGAAAACCTAGGTTTTGGCACCCAAGCATTAAATTGAGTTCTTATTGGTAGAATGCTTGGCACCCAAGAGCCAAAAAGTAGAGTCTAGGCACCACCACCTATTTTAATACCCATTTTCTTGTCCTAATTTGAAACTTATAAATACTATCATTTAGCAATTTCTTACACTATGAAAGGAGAGCACAAAATATAGAGAGAAACTTAGGTTTTTAGTGAGAGAATGAGATTAGTCTTAAGCTAGTGATTAATGAATGCATTAGATTAGTTGTTAATCACAAATGATAAAAAGCATATAAATAATAGAGAGAAATTAAGTTCCTAGAACCCCATTATCATAGAATTTTCATTTCTTTAATTTATTAATTTACTTAGTTTAAAGTATTTTAATTTCATAATTCAACTTATCATTTAAATTAATCTAGACAAAGTTAGATTGCCAACATCATAGTACCTAGTATCAATTTAAGATACAATCCTTGTGAGAACGATACTCACTCATCATTTTATTACTTGCTCACGGCCCTTGACTTGCAGTAACAATTCAAGTATGTATAATTCTACGAACAAGTTTTTGGCGTTGTTGCTAGGGATTATGAATTTTGAATTGATGCTAATATTGTAGATACGTAACTTGATTTTAATTTAGACATTTTATTTTTCTTTGTTCTTTTTTATTTATGGCTTGGAGCTTTTGTCTTTTGATCCAGAAGTTGAGCGTATTTTTTAGAGGGTTAGGAGAAAAAGAAGAGATCGAGCTTAAGTTATGGATGATGGAGTCAACAAGCTTAAGTTATGGTTGACAGAGTTAGCAACAACCAACAACCATGGGTATTGAGGAACTATTTTAGGCCTGTGGTTAATAAAAACTATTCAGGGATTCAGTACCAAGTAGTTCAAGCCAACAATTTTGAATTGAAGTCGGTCCTTATTAACATGGTTCAATAAAATCAATATGGGGGATTGCTAAGTAAAGACCTGAATATGTGCCTTGTAATGTTTTTGGAGGTGTGTGATACTATCAAGTTAAATGGAGTCACGGAGGACGCCATTTGCCTACACTTGTTCCCATTCTCTCTTAGGGACAAGGCAAAGGGATGACTTCAATCATTGTAATCGAGAAGTATAACAATATGGGAGGAGCTTGCTCAACAGTTCCTCACGAAGTTCTTTCCACCATCTAAGACTTCACAACTTTGTAAGGAGATAACAAATTTTAGAAGTTTGGATTTTGAGCCACTTTATAAGGCATAGGAGCGGTTCAAAGATCTCATTCAAAAATGTCCTCAACGTGGGTACCAAGATTGGTTCCAAATACAACTTTTCTATAATGGGTTGAAAGACCAAACAAGAACTATTGTGGATACGGTAGCGGGTGGAATCTTGATGTCAAAAACGGCAGAAAAAGCCTGAGTTTTGTTAGAGAAGATGTCTTACAACAATTATCAATGGCCTAATGAGATGTCTATAGTAAGAAAGGCCGCCAGGGTGTATGAGGTTGATCCCAATATTGCACTTTTAACCCAAGTTTCAATTTTAGCCAACCAAATTTCTACACTAAATGCTAAATAGGACTCAATAAGCAAGGATTTAATGATAGTTGCAAATTTGCCCTATATTGGTGAATGGAGTGATCCAGAGCAAGTTCAATATATAACCAACCAGAATTTTCAACACCGGACTAACAACTTGCCTATATATTATTATTCTGGGATTAGAAACCATGAGAACTTCTCCTATGGTAATCTAAGAAATTCCTTGCAACCTTCATTGAGATTTAATCATCAATTGGTCAAAAAAAAGCCATCCTTAAAGGACCTTTTGGAAACTTTTATCATAAAGACAAGGAGAGGTTTAACAAAGATAAGGCTTAGCTTGATAACATTGAGATACATTGTACCTACATGAATGCTACATTGAATTCATTAGAGGTGTAAGTTGGCCAACTTACCCATGTAGTAAAAAATCAATCTTCCAACAAGTTCTCAAGTAACAAGAAGGCTAATTTAAAAGAGCATTGCAATGTCATCACTTTTAAGTGTGGTATGGAAGTAGAAACTTTAGGGAAAAAAATGTGGTTGAAGGTAAAGAGAAAGAAGTTCTTGAACTATATTGGATAAATCACAAATCCAACTCTATTTCCTTCATAAACAATCCTCCTATCATTACTCCACCATTGCCTTGCTCTTATTCTATAAAAAGAAGTTAAATGATCAATCTTTCAATGTCCTAGACAACTTGAAAAAGATTCACATTAACATTCTTTTTATGGATGTCTTGCAAAAAAAGCTAAACTATATGAAGTTTATGGAGGAAGTGATGTCAAAGAACAGAAAATTAGAAGATTATGAAATAGTGAGGTTAATGAGGGAATGTAGTACAATTCTTTAAAGAAAGTTGCTTAAAAGATGAAGGAGCCGGGTAATTTCACTATCCTTTGCACTATTGAGGAGACCACTTTTGAAAAAGTCTTGTATGACTTAAGAGCAAGCATCAATCTTATGTCCCTATCCATCTTCAACAAGTTGGGTCTTAGTGAGGTGAAGCTCACTACAATTTCCTTGTAATTGATGGATAGATCTCTCGCATATCCATGGGATATCTTGAAGATGTGTTGGTGAAAGTGGGTAAATTCATCTTACTGGTAGGTTTTATTATATTAGATATGGAGAAAGATCATGAAGTTCTAATAATTCTTGGTTGGCCATTATTAACTACCAAAGGGTTATTATAGACATGAGGATGAAAGAGATGAAAATGAGAGTGTAAGAGGAGACAATCACCTTTAAGGTCTTTAAGGAAGTCAAATTACCAATGGAGAAGGACAAATATTTTAGAATTGAAGGAATGCACCCAAGTAATGAGCAACAACCCCAACAAGTCAGATGGATGATATTCATGTTGGGGTCAGTGCTTACGTGCCATCCCTGAATGTACATATAGTTGTATATTTATACAAGTATAAATTTCCATTAAATCATTAATACTCATTTATATAGTACTATACATGTAACATTACAGACATTGTACGATCTGAAAGAGTTCAAATCAGATCTAAAAGAGTTTAGATAAGGGCTTATAGTTAGTCACGTTGAGAGATATAAATGCTAAATATTAGCATAGCTAAGTGTTAGCTGGTTATAATACTCAACAGATCCAAGAGTTAGAGCCTTTTTTGTAATGGGACATAGACCCGGGAATATACTAGTAACTGTATAGTTGTAAGAGTTGTAATCGAGTGCTAGAAAATACTAGTTGCACAAGTATGTTCTCGAATAATTATCCCTGATCTATTTCTGTTGATGCGAGTTTATCAGTGGATACCTTTAAATATAGATCAGCATATGTCATACCTGTAGGGTATAGATGGTTGTTTCTAGCCAACCATGAGCCTGGAGCTTGTATTGACATATGGGTATGTAGTAAGGACTGAATATGGGACAGACTTACAAGGGCCTCCGATAAACACCTTATGTAAGCTGTCAATGGAGGGTCTTCTCGAGTGGAGTAGTATACGTAGTCCTTTAACCTGAGTGCCACGGTGGGCTTGTAAGTGATCTACCATACTTTAATTCCACGCATGTCACAGACCTTTCATGGTGTGACCGCTGGGTATGGTCCGATGCTTATGGAGTCCGGTGCGTATAGATATGGGATCCATTAGCTCGCATAGGGAGTTTGATATCTAGATGCTTCGAGACTGTATCTTGAAAAGTCTTGTGGCCACAAGCATTAATCCTAGGAAAGAGTTCCGCTAGGGTAGAATAATATGGCAAAGGAGTTTGCGCATATTATTCAGTGAGATACGACTCTGGAGATAAGACATGGATGAGCACAAGGGGGTTTAACGATGATCATCTATATCCCCGCACATCCATGATATCATGACGGAAGGACTATACGTATAAGTTATAACCTCAGCTTGCATAGTTCAACGTGCTAATTTGTATATCTGTGACATGTGCATGGGGCATTGCTCACGGACTCGTGGAATAGTTCTATTTGACCAATCAGGTGTAGGACCTAGGAAGTCCCGCGTTATAGAGTGTACTCGTTGTGCACTGAGGCAGTGTGCCAAATTAAATTGTTTAATCCAGCAATATTCAGCACTACCATAGGAATGTGTATGTGTCTGTATTTAAGTGTTAAATACAACAATTAGTCAATAATTGTTATCTATTAATTGTATAATTATACATGGCGCATTGTGGACCCTCGGTTGAATTTACCTAATTATGAAATTTAGTGGGGCCCACTAGGGGATAGACTTGGTAACTATTCATGAGGGGTAAAATGGTCAATACATACTTTGAATATTTAATGGTTAAATAGTCAAAATATCTCTCTTATTATATTATATTATATATTATTATGTTAGATTATTGTATTATATATAATAATATTATATTTTGGGTGCCAAATAGTTAGCACCTATTATAACTTATTTTATTATTATTATATATATTATTTTATAATATATTATATTAATATTATATTATTTTATTTTATATATATATATATATATATATATATATATAAAGAGAAGAGAGAAAGAAATTGAAATGAAGGTGTGTTTGGCCAATTTTGGCCGAGAGAAGGAAGGAAGAAATGGAGAAAGAAGGAAAAGAGGAAGAAGAGAAGAAAAAGAATATGAAAAAATGAAATTGTTTCATTTTTCTCTAAGGTTCCAATTGGAGCAATTGTGAATTGCTTCAAATTCTCAATTTGTTATACTTTTGGAAAAAATGATAAAAATACACACCGACCATTTTGGGGTTTAAGAGTTAAACTCGGTGCTGCGTAAAGAGCTACTATTCTAGCTCACCAATCTCATAGTGTTGGTGACTAGAATTGCTTGAGTGTTGGTGACTAGAATTACTTACGAGTTGGTCTCTATACGGACTTCGAAAAAAATACATGTATAATGTTATACGTTGAGGTGAGTTATCAACCTTATTAATATATTAATGTGATTAATATATATAATTATTGTGTTTATTGTATATTTTACGCTTCCACCGTATTTAAATTCGTATATGATACATATTTAGGCCTTAGACACAATTGAACATGAATACATGCACATGTATTAGATCTGTCCTAACAAATGGTATCAGAGCCATTTAGGTTGTATTTAGGTGTGGTTTGAGTGAATAGATGCAAAAGACCCAGTGCAAATGGCGCATTTCAAAATGTTAAAACGAGTATGCCAAAGAGAGTGCACTGGGTGCTGTAGCACTAGGGGGCTCAGAGTTTGACCTCCCAGCACTGCAACAAGGAGATGTGGCGCCGCAACGGTGTACTGTTTACTTGAACAGTAAATTTTTTTTACTGTTCATAGCTACAATAATTTTGAACAATGTTTTGAACGGTATTTCAAAATTAATTTTGTATGTGTAGATTTATGAGATGTAGTGATAAATGTTATTAGTCTACATTGTAAATCGAGGTTTATGAGATGCAGTGATAAGAGTTAATGGTTTGCATTATAAACCAGAATTAATTTTCCTCTACTGGTAACCACAATGGGGGCCCTACTAGTGGGGGTTAGTTATGTTTGCATAAAAAAATTAATTAATTGAGAATCACCATTCCTAGGAGAATGGAGACCATAGAAACAAAAATTTCTCTTAATCAGATTGAAAAATATTACATTGTGAGATAATGTTTTATTCTGATCCGTCTTATCAATATGGTATTAGACGAGTCACGTCGGCCTTTTTTCAATATTGCTACATTATAAGGGACTTAGTCAGTTGGGCATGGACTATACCGGTTAAACATGAGATGAGGCAAATATATACAAAAGTATTGCCCAATATTGCTACAGTGTGAGGGTAGTATCGATAGTATATATTTGATTATTGACAAGTTAATCTGGAATACACTTACCCAATATTACTACAGTGTAAGGATAAGGTGTATCCAGGATCAAGTGGTAAGAGTTGCATGAGATGTAATTGACAAATGTTATTTACCTATTAGGTTTACAAAGGCCAATATTGCTACAATGTGAGGCCCAAGTAAATTTTAATGGGATCTACTTTCCGCTGTATAGTTTAAAAGGTTTAAACTATCATTTTTTTGTTCGAAAGGTTGCCAGAATTATGTAAAATAGTGAGAGAACGTTTTAAATCAAAAATGTATAATTTGTTTAACCATGATTTAAAACGTTCTATTAATGATTTAATAATTATTCTGCTTATATCTCTCGTTAGTTTGGCCTGTTAAGAATAATAGCCACTACAAACCATTTGGTATGCATAGTTGATGTAGTCCAACTCTAGGGTACTAGGAATTACTCTGACCGGTGGATGAATCTTAGAAGTGTTCTGAATTCAGAAAATTTTAGATTTATTGTTGATTATAATTTGTCGTAAGGTAATTCTAATAACACCTCTCTAAGAAGATTGAATAGAGAAAGTGTGACTCTCTCTGTTTAGGATGCTTCCCTTTTTCCTCCAAATCTATCTGGTGAGACTAGATGTGTAAGGGAGAAGAAGATGAGGCAAATATCCAACATAAATTCTCAGAGGCAAAATTTATCCAAAGATCAATAAGAGAGCCTGTAGATGAAAAGTGTTTCCACTACTGTAAAGTTGGGTATTGGAAATCCCCTACCCTAGAATCCTTATAAATGTTAGGAAGACTCCCAAAGGTTTGTGTTTGACAAACATAGACATTTTTATGGCATATGATGCTAGTTCAAGCTGGGTATAAGATACCGTATGTCCCTCTTATATCTGCAAAATGTTGCAGGATTGACAGAGACTACAATATAACGCTTGTAGAAGTAAAGTTAAGAGTAAGAAATGGTGATTTTTTGTAGGTCCAAGTTATTGGGCAACTTGACTTACTTCTTGTATGCAATACAATAGTTGTATTGCATAATATGTAATATCCAATCCCTATTAGTAGTATTGGAGCCTAGATTTTGGTATAGAGTAATGAAGACACTGTAGGGTTATCCAATTTTTAACCTTATTAAAAATATTTTTTTTATGGGGCGCATGAGAGATATTAGATCTAATTTGGTAATTTCACATGCGGTCTGAGCGTCGGATGACCCCAGAATATTTTTGAAACTTTTTTCTATTAGTTTGGAAAATGAAATTCTAATTTACTACATGAATTTCCATTTAAGGGTTATGTATGGAACAAGCCTTTGTTGAGAAACACAAACCATATATTAGAGAATGGACTAATTAGAAACAATCTTATGGATTGCCAAGTTGGAAATTCTAGTTAGTTCCTTTGACTATTTTAACTAGATAGTTACAAAGAAACCAATTAAATCATTCTATTTTGAACTAATGGCAAATTAGAAATTTTGAGTAAGTTGAAGGGCAAAATGATCAATTGAGGGAGCACTATATATATGTAGAAGTGTGTAGATTTTTCAAGAGCGATTAAAAGCAAATACTTAGAGCAAAAGAGAGAGCAAATTCGTGCAAGGTGAAAGGGGTGCTACTACAGTGAAATTTTCATTTTTTTTCTTCATGATTTTCATGCTTAATCAAGCTAAAATAAGGTCACATACCAATTCCTAAGCTCAATTGAAGCCTCCATTAGTGAAATTCAAGAAAAAGAGATAAGAAAAGCATTGTTTTATGAGTTTGATAAGTAAACTTTCAAGATTGCTTCAATTAATGTTCTTGTGTGTATTCTTGGTTTAGATTGAGTTAAATTCTAGTGTGGAGCTTGAAGGAGTCATCAAATTGAAGAAATTGGCAAGGTAAGAATTAAGGTTTTTGGTGATTTTGATGTAGAGACTTCAATTGGTTGTAATTAGGGGTTTAGAATGAAATTGGCTTGATTTTGATGTAACTGGAACAAGAAATTGAGAAAGAAAATGTGTTGGAACCTAGGGTGAAATTCTGTCACTTTAGGAAGGTTAGGGATTAAGTTGTATTTTGGTTGAGTTGTTGTGTATAAATAGTGCCTTATGTAAATTGAATGTATATGGTTGATGGAAAAATCAAAAATGAAGAAAATGGGACATAATTGTCCATTTTGAAAAGGTGAAGGGCAATTATGTTCAACTGAGTTATAAGGCGTTTAATCATTTTCAGGGTGCCAGATGGTGAGTTAAACTAGATTAAATGACTCCGTAAATAAAAATCGGGAAGTAGTATCCATCCGGGCATTGTATGCCGATTAGGGCATTTAGTAGTTAAATGAGATTCTAGTGTTTGAACTAGTTCTAAATGTCATTTATAGCGCATAGGTGAAGATAATCGAGAGCCGTAATGGAAGCAGAAATCGGGAGTGAAATTGAGCGTGGAGCGACTGTGAGTGAAAATCTGTCAATTCTTTTATATTTCGGTTATTATATTTCTGCATAATGAAAATGTATGTTTTATGAGCTTTTAATGCATAAACATGATTTATGATCTTGATATATATCCATAGATATGTTTTTACATTTTCGGTTTGAAAAACAGTTTTAAAATTTCAGCATTCATTTTAAAGACCATTGGTACCCTTATATTATAATGGTGGTGATTGTATTAAACCCGACCAGTATATCTCGTACACATGGGCAGGTTATGAGGGGTGTGTCATTAACTCCGAAAAGTCGAGGTGTTGAGTGATGAACACATGAAAATGCATGTTGTTAAAAGATTCAATCACCATTTAATGTCACCAATTTTAGTATTTTCTGTATTTTTAGCTTGAAATAAAGTGTTCTCCTTAAATTGTGATTAATGAATGTTATTTGGACAGGTTTAGGTAAATTGGACATAACTCTCAATGTAGAAATTGAAATGAAGAAATTCTTGAACCGGGTGCAACATGACTCAATCTTACACAAATTTGAAGAATAGTGGAAAAGCCAAATCCAACATGTTATGGGCCAAAAATTGAGATACAACAGAATCGGACTACAACTCTTACCTAGCTTGACCCAACTCATGTATTTGGACCGTATCTCCCAAAATACGTACTCAATTGGTATAATTCTTGAAGCTGTGAATTTCTGACTTAACTATCAACAACTCGTATGTTTATGGTAAAGTCCAAATCAGCCGTTATCATGGACCAAATCGCATTGCAAGTGGGTAAAATGGTTGTTGGCCGAATTCTGGTGTATCTTTGGAATTTTGCTCATATCTCATTGGACACTCATCCAATTTGCATGAAATCAGTGCCTATGGAAAGAAGAGTCAAAATTCTACAACTTTCATGTCGGCCGCAGAAGCTGAATTGATCATTTACATTATCAAAAACGTGCTGCAAGTGGATACACGAGTTATTGACTTAAAATTATTGAAGATTGATGTCATCCATGACATATGTCCATTCATTGCCTATATAAGGAGACCCTTAGGACGTTTTTAAGAAGATAAATTTCTCTCTTCTTTTATTCTCATTAACATGTATTGTAATTTAGGCTAGAGTTCCTAGCAAGGCTAAGAGATGAACTTTTATGTGTAGTAAATCTACTTCCATGCTTTGATTCGGTGTCAAGAGCTATAAATGTTGTAAGTTTGGTTTTGATTAAACTCTTATCTATTTTATTTTCTATAATCCAGAAGTTATAATTCTCATGTCTCATATATGTTCAGTCATGCTTTTCTTATGTGATTCATGTTGATTTATAATTGTTACTGGTTATATTGTTTTATATGTTAATCTTTTACTGCAGTATTGTCAATTTGATATATTGTCGATCTTGGATAACATGTAAGGGCAATAAATGTTTGATATTCAAGTTAATCTTTTACTGCAATATTGTCAAAATGATATATTGTCGATCTTAGATAACTTGTATAAATAACATGATGTGTGTTAATGCTTGCAAAGAGTTTAACTAAATCAAATACGTGTGTTATCAAATGTGCTATATATTACATACCTTCCTATTGATTGTTTGGGATGTGAAACTTTCAGTTGAGTTATAAATATCGAATCAAAGTATAGAGTAGATTTATAAAGCATAATTGTGATTCTCAAAGCCTTGTTTAAATCATCATAAGACATTTTCCTCAATTCATAGACAATTCTATCTCATCCGTTTAAATCAATTAACCTTTTGCTACTGCTTTAATATTTTACTTCACTGACCTATTTTGCCAAGAGCTTCCTCGTGGGATCGACACCTCAATCTATACTGCGATAGCCGCGTTATATTTTGAGCGTAAACAAAAATTTGGCGCCGTTGCCGGGGAAGCACACTAAGCGAAAGTCGGTTGCGATTATAAATACTAAAGTGGTAACTTTGTATATTTTCTATTTCTTTGTAAAATCTTAGTTTTATTTCCTTTGTTGTAATTTATTTATTATTCATGGTTGGTTCTACCACCTAATTTATTTTGTTTTCTTTAGTTAATTTGTTATATTTTATATTATCTTAATGGCTGGTTTTACCGCCTAATTAGTTTATTTTCTTTTATCTATTTATCGCACTTTATTTTCTTTAGTTTATTTATTGCACTTTTTTTATGGCTGGTTTTACCGCCTAACTTCGTTCACTTCCTTTTATTTATTTATTGTACTTTTTTTTAGTTAATTTGTTGTATTTTCTTTTTATTTTGAGGCTGGTTCTACCGCCTAACTTAGTTTCTTTATTTCTTATTGTACTTTATTTATTTATTGCACTTTTTTTTTATTGTACTTTATTTTCATTTTCTTTTACGTATTTATTGCACTTTATTTACTTTAGTTAACATGTTGTATTTTCTTTTTATGGCCGGTTCTACCGCCTAACTTTTTATTTATTTACTTATTGTATTTTCTTTTTATTATTTAATTATTGTACTTTTTCGTATTTTATAGTCTTTTGTTTAGTTATTGTATTTATATTTCATGGTTGGTCTTACCACCTAACTTATTTCTATTTCTTGTTGTGTTTATTCCACTTCTTAATTTTCCTTAAGCATTTCTTTCCTTAAAAAAAAAAAAAAAAAAAAAATTAGGATGTATGCATCGACCTAGAGACAAACGAGGAAGATTTGTGAGAGAACTAGAACTAGAACTAGAACCACTCCCACAATTTGTAAGTGAAGAGAATTCACCTTCTAGTTCATCTTGTAATTCTAACACAATGAGCCAACACGAAGAAAACCCCGTTAGAACTCTAAAAGATTACTTGCATCCTACTCGCACAGCCACACCATCATGCATTATATTTCCACCTAACATACCACATTCGGATTTTAAACCTGGAATGATACAACTTCTTCCCACTTTTCATGGTCTAGATAGTGAAAATCCTTATGTACATGTTAGGGAATTTGAAGAAGTAATTGCCACCTTCCATAGCCAACCTGAAGCCATAGACACTGTTAGGCTTAAATTTTTCCCTTTTTCTTTGAAAGACAAAGCAAAGAGTTGGTTATACTCTTTAAGGCCGAGGTCTATAGGAACTTGGGCAGAAATGACCCAAGCATTTTTCAATAAATACTTCCCACAACACAAAACTAATGGCCTGAAAAGACAAATTTCTTCATTCTCCCAAAAAGACAGTGAAACCTTATATCAAGCATGGGAAAGGTTTAAAGAGTTGCTAAATCTGTGCCCTCACCATGGGTATGAAAATTGGCGCTTGGTTAGTTATTTCTATGAGGGACTCACAATTAGAGAGCGCCAATTTGTTGAGATGATGTGTAATGGGGAGTTCCTTCACAAAGATCCTGAGGAAGCCATAGAATTCCTTAATGACTTAGCAGAAAAAGCCCATACATGGACTGGACCTAGCATTGCTGAAAGCACAAATAGGTCACGACCCAATGGAGTTTTCCATCTTAAGGAAGAGGATAACCTCAAAGCCCAATTAGAGGTCTTAACTAGGGAGTTAGAGGCCTTGAAATCCAAGGATAGAAGGGTCACCCACACGGTTGCTAGAGTTGAGTCACACGATGTCTGTTTTGTCTGTGGAGGAGCGGAACACTTAGCTCAGGATTGCCCCACGTATAGTGAGATGAGAGGGATATATGAGGAACAATGTAATGCCCTAGGGATGTACAAGAAGCCTTATTCACCCTACTCTGAAACATATAATCCTAGCTGGAGAAACCACCCAAATTTCAGTTGGAAATCTGACCAACAAGCCAACAACCAATGGAAACAAGAACAACAAGCACCCAAGTCTTATGTTGCACCTCAATATAATGCACGACCAACTAGAAATTCTTTAGAGGATACATTACAAGCATTTATGGAGGCACAAAGTAAGACTAATCAAAAATTTGAAACAATTCTTGCACAGGTGGTGGACGAAAACAAAGAAATCAAGAGTCAAATCACAAAATTGACCAGTGCCTTAACTGTACAAGAGCGAGGTAAGTTTCCATCTCAACCTCAATCCAATCCAAAAGGTCAATTCATGGCACAAGCTTCTACTTCTGATGTTCAAAATCTCAAAGAAGTCAATGCCATTACTACTCGAAGTGGTAAGATTGTAAGTGAGCCTACTCCTGAAATTAACACATCTACGAGTAGTAAAGATACCCCCCTTGAAAAAAAGGCCACAATGGAAAAAGAGCCCGAAAGTAAGTTTTCAATCCCAGTGCCTTTTCCTCAAGCTCTTCGACCGGTTGGGAAAAATTCAGAAATTCAAGGTGAGATTTTGGAACATTTGAAACAAGTTAAAATTAATCTTCCCTTGTTACATTTGATTAAGCAGGTTCCAACTTATGCCAAAGTCATCAAGGATTTATGCACTATCAAAAGAAAACACCATGTGAAAAAAACTGCATTTTTGGCAGAACAGGTAAGTGCAGTGATTGAACAAAAGACACCACCCAAGTATAAAGACCCAGGATGTCCCACAATCTCCTGCCAAATTGGGACACATGAGTTTGGTCAAGCTTTATTGGACTTAGGAGCAAGTGTAAATTTAATGCCTTATTCTATTTACTTGCAGTTGGGACTTGGTGAGATTAAACCAACATCTGTAGTCCTACAATTAGCTGACCGATCAATCAAGAAACCACGGGGAATAGTAGAAGATGTTTTGTTGCAAATTGACAAATTTTACTATCCTGTTGATTTTCTTGTTTTAGATACTCATTCTGTTGTTAACATGGAGTCAAAAATCCCTCTTATTTTGGGGAGACCTTTTCTAGCCACTGCTAACGCTCTTATTAATTGCAGAAATGGTCTAATGAAATTATCTTTTGGGAATATGACTCTTGAGGTGAACATTTTCAACATTGGCAAACAACCACGAGAAGAAGACGAGTGCTATCATTCATATATGATAGATACACTTGTAGCGGAGGAAGCTTATAAAAATCATGGCTATGATTCTTTGAAAAACCTTCTCAATTTTGATTTTGAAGAATTGTATTATCCTGATGTAACAACTGATGTGTTTAGTATTTTTGACTCACAGGATAAACGGACTCGATTTTGGCAGCCACACTTTGAAGAGTTGCCACGAGAGAGGGAGAGACCGAAACCATCAAACCTCGAGACACCACAAGTTGAGCTTTCTCCACTGCCCAAAGGTTTGAAACACGCATTCTTGGGACCAGGTGATACCTTTCCTATCATCATTTCTTCTGAACTTAGTGCTGAACAAGAGAAAAAATTGATAAAATTGTTAAAAGAACATAAGTCTGCACTAGGTTGGACCATAGCTGATATTAAAGGTATTTCTCCATTGATATGCTCCCATAGAATTCATTTAGAGGAAGGTTCCCAACCTCGTAGATACCCACAAAGAAGACTTAACCCAACAATGAAAGAAGTAGTGAAGAAAGAAGTCTTGAAACTATTAGATGCGGGTATAATCTACCCAATTTCTGATAGTCAATGGGTAAGTCCAACTCAAGTAGTTCCTAAGAAATCTGGGGTTACTGTTGTTGAAAATGAGAATGGGATACCTGTTCCAACTAGGGTAGTAAGTGGTTGGAGAATGTGTATTGATTATAGAAAGTTAAACACAGCCACTAGGAAAGACTATTTTCCATTGCCTTTTATCGACCAAATTTTAGAACGTGTAGCTGGACATCCTTTTTATTGCTTTCTTGATGGGTATTCAGGGTATTACCAGATTGAGATAGCTATAGAAGATCAAGAAAAAACTACTTTTACATGCCCTTTTGGTACTTATGCTTTTCGTAGAATGCCATTTGGATTATGTAATGCACCAGCTACTTTCCAGCGTTGCATGTTGAGTATTTTCTCTGATATGGTTGAAAAATGCATGGAAGTTTTTATGGATGATTTGACTGTTTTTGGTAATTCTTTTGATTTATGCCTACTTAACTTGAAATCTGTTTTGAGTAGGTGTGAAGAAAAAGGACTTGTGCTAAATTGGGAGAAATGTCATTTCATGGTATCTTCAGGAATCGTTTTAGGGCACATTGTATCTGAAAGAGGGATAGAGGTTGACAAGGCAAAAATTGAATTAATCTCTAAATTACCTACACCTAAAACGGTAAAAGATGTCCGATCCTTTCTTGGACACGCTGGCTTTTACAGAAGGTTTATACAAAATTTTTCTGCCATATCTAGACCATTGTGTAACCTTTTGCTAAAAGATGCAGAATTTACATGGACACAAGAGTGTGAGGAGGCATTCCGAACACTCATTGCCAAACTCACCACCGCTCCTATCATGCAATCACCGGATTGGAACCTCCCATTTGAAATTATGTGTGATGCAAGTAATTATGCTGTAGGAGCAGTTCTTGGGCAACGGAGGGAGGGAAAACCCTTTGTTGTTTATTATGCTAGTAGGACTTTGAATGATGCTCAAATGAATTACACTACTACTGAAAAAGAACTACTAGCTGTTGTTTTTGCCTTAGATAAATTTCGTTCTTATTTGATTGGTTCACCTATTGTTATTTTTACTGACCACGCAGCCCTTAAGTACCTTCTTTCTAAGAAGGATGCTAAAGCCCGTTTAATTAGGTGGATTCTTCTTTTGCAGGAATTTGATATAACCATCAAAGATAAGAAAGGCGTTGAAAATGTTGTTGCTGATCATCTATCCCGCCTTGAGTTCACTGACTCTACTGATTTGCCACCCATTCGAGACGATTTTCCAGATGAACATCTTTTTGCTATAAGCCAAATACCTTGGTATGCACATATCGTAAATTATTTGGTTTGTGGTGAACTTCCATCTGACTGGAGTGCACAAGATAAGCGTAAGTTCTTGGTTGAGGTACGTAACTTTTATTGGGATGATCCATATCTTTTCAAATACTGTCCTGACCAAATCATGAGACGTTGCATTCCTGAAAGTGAAGTTTCTAGTGTCTTAAATTTTTGCCATAGTGCTGCTTGCGGTGGCCATTTTTCTATGAAGAAGACAGCTGTGAAAATTTTACAGTGTGGTCTTTATTGGCCCACTTTGTTCAAAGACACTAATAATTTTTGTCGTTCCTGTGAAAGATGTCAAAAGTTAGGTGCTTTATCTCGAAGAAATATGATGCCTCTTAACCCTATTCTTGTTATCGAGATATTTGACTGTTGGGGTATTGATTTTATGGGTCCATTTCCTTCATCTTTTGGCTATCTTTACATCCTTTTAGCTGTTGACTATGTATCAAAATGGGTGGAGGCTGTAGCTTGTCGTACTAATGATAATACAACTGTGGTAAAATTCTTAAAAGAAAATGTGTTATCTAGGTACGGTACGCCACGTGTCATCATTAGTGACCAAGGAACACATTTTTGTAATCGTTCTTTTGAAGCTTTGATGCACAGGTATGGTGTTCTTCACAAAGTTTCCACTGCATACCACCCACAGACAAATGGACAAGCCGAGCTAGCAAATAGAGAAGTTAAACAGATTTTGGAAAAGACGGTTAACCCGAATCGCAAAGATTGGTCTCTACGCCTTTCTGATGCATTATGGGCATATCGTACTGCATACAAAACCATCTTAGGAATGTCCCCATACCGGCTTGTTTATGGGAAAGCTTGCCATTTACCTGTTGAGCTAGAACATAAAGCTTATTGGGCTGTCAAAGCCCTTAACTTTGATTTAAATGCTGCAGGTCTCCAGAGAAAGTTACAATTGTCAGAAATAGAAGAGCTACGAAATGACGCATATGACAACTCCAGAATTTACAAAGCTAAAATGAAAGTAGCTCATGATAAACAGATCTCAAGGAAACACTTTGAGCCAAATCAACGGGTCTATCTTTATGATTCTCGATTGCATTTACACCCTGGAAAGTTGAGATCTCGATGGACTGGTCCATTTATGGTAAGACATGTTTTTCCTAATGGTGCTGTTGAAATAGAAGACCCCACTGATGGACGGACTTTCAAAGTGAATGGACAGCGGCTAA
Organism: Ailanthus altissimus; assembly: GCA_946807835.1. Taxonomy (NCBI): domain Eukaryota; kingdom Viridiplantae; phylum Streptophyta; class Magnoliopsida; order Sapindales; family Simaroubaceae; genus Ailanthus; species Ailanthus altissimus. Next base: position 468,637 of record OX327690.1, on the reverse strand, counting down.
AAAGCTACGTGGAAAAGGTAAACGACTCTATGTACCTAGGCGAGATCCCTCTTGTGGATTCTGTCTATCGTGATTGATCAGGTTCAATCTATCTGTACCATATTTTATATTTTGTCTATATTTTATCTTTTGACTTTCTATTTTTGCTTTTATTTTCTTGCACATTTTATTTTACTTTATTTTCTTCTTTTTATTTTTTCTTCAGTGTGATTTTATTTCCCGGTCAAGTGGCGGATACGGTACTCCGTGACTATTAAAGTCGGTTTCTCAGTTCCCTAAAAACTGTCCCTCAAACTGTGCATTCATCTCTTTTCTTTCTTTCAAAATGGATCGCATTCTTGCCAACCTTAAAAAACGTTTTCCTTCATTTCCTCAAAATGCTCTACTTAAGATTTACAAAGCACGGTGTGAAAGACTAAGGCTATTGATGTTGGGTAATATCCCTGTGGACCTTCGTTGGTTAATTGAAGCCAAGGTTCGGTTGTCCGGTGAGTTTGAAAATGATTTTGTTTCTCATATGCCTGGTCTTGGAAGAAGCTCTTATGCCAAAAGGCGACGAGCAAAAAGGTTACAAGTCTGTCATAAATGTGCTCGATGGAATTATAATCGGAGTTGTCGTTCTTTAGGATTCGTATCTAGAAATCGAGAAGATAAAATTCAGTTCATTAAGGATGGACTGAGTAAGGAGTCTTTGGATGATATCCTATTGACTCTTGAGACGCATCCCTGTGGGCTCGTGCAACGTGAACTTCTCGATTTATGGAACAAATTCAAAAATGAACATCAACGGTATAGTCTCGGGAATCTGACTCTAAAAGACCCTGTTTGCCAATTTATAAGAAAATTGGATGGGAAGCGTATCCCCGACCCATAGAGGGCGTTTAAGCCGTTACTGGACGTAAAACCAGAGGAAGATGTGAGCCACAATCACAACTACTTGTAAATACATGTGTTTTAATTTCAAACTTTATTTTATGAATAGTAGGGCTACTCATGTAGATGTCTTAAATTCAAATCTTTTTGTTCAATAATGCATGCGGGTCATTATGTTTAAATATTTGTGTTTTATTTTTAACTCTCTTTTGACAAACTGTCGGGTTACCATAATCATTGTTATCATTTGGCACTCTATAAATACAGCACCTCAGTTTCTTCATTTTCATATATTGAGATAAAGGTGAGAGTAGATATGGAGGAAACCCAAGTTCGACAATTTCGAAATATATGTGTATTTTGTGGATCTAGTCCTGGGGAGAGTAAAGTGTTCGTAGAAGCAGCAAACAATCTAGGAAAAACATTAGCTGCAAGAAAAATTCATTTGATTTATGGATGAGGTAGCCTTGGGCTAATGGGGTGTGTGTCAACAGCTGCACATTTAGGAGGAAGTCAAGTTTTAGGTATTATTCCTACAGCTTTGGCCGTGGGAAACCTGACCGGGAAAACAATAGGGGAAGAATTACAAGTCTCATCCATGCATGAACGTATAGCCAGAATGCTTTGCAATGCAGACGCTTTTATTGCTTTACCAGGTGGTTTTGGTACTTTGGAAGAAATTTTTCAAATTGTCTCTTGGGCCCAACTGAATATCCACCGAAAACCCATAGGTTTGTTGAATGTTAATAACTATTTTGATTGCTTACTTTGTTTTCTTGATCAAGCTGTGGAACATAATTTTATTTCACATTCGGCGCGACAGATCCTGGTTTCTGCTACTGAGGCGGATGAATTGATTAACAAATTACAGGCAGTTACCTACGAACCTGACCCAGCAATAACTCGGATCGATTGGTCAGTGGGCCTTAACAAGCGAAAATTGGATTTGACACTCCGTTTGTAAATTTTTCTTTTTATTTATTTATTTATCAGTACCATCATTTTAGTTTATATTTGCTTAAGTGTCTCTCAGGTTTGTTTCTTTCAAATAACTGGCGTTTCAGGTAATGTCTCCTATACTTTATCTCTTTCTATTTAAACATTGAGGACAATGTTTCATCTGGTTTGGGGGGAGGATAGTAGACATACGTTGCATTTTACAAAAAAAAAAAAATTGTGGTCCGACATTTGATTAAAATGGCAGAGTAAAGAGTTCATTCTTGAACTCTTGAGACGCATTCTAGGTCAAATTAGAATGGCAGAGTAAGGAGTTTTAGTACTAACTTTTGAAATGCATTTTAACTAACTTTTTGTTATTTTGTTTTATATTTCATGCATTGTCGTTTATTGCTTGTAGTCTTGGTAATTCTTGTATAAAAGAATTTGCTTTTCTGCCTAAGTATGATTTCAGAATTGTTTAGGTTGAGTCACTGTTTCTATCTAGGTTACTAAAGAATGACTTCCAAAATATTTTTGAGCACAATGCTAAGCCTTGTGGTAAGATGGATGATTCAATTTATATAGCCAAGAGAATTCCCATGTTTAAGTATATATTTTTCTAATCTCGCATATCTTTTGTGAGTAAGTGGAAAGGTTGAGAAAACAGCTTATGAACTTTCATTGATCCTTTGAATTGGTTAATTTTTGTTTAGAATGATATTATTTGAATTAAGGGATAAGTTGGTTACATTTGTGCATAATATAATTTGGTGAGAAACCTTTGTAATGCTTCCTTGTATTCTTCAAAAAAACAAAAAAAAAAAAAAAAAAAAAAAAAAAAACACAAAAGTACCAAAAACAAGAGAAAAAAAAAAAAAAAAAGAAGCAATTCAGTTTAATAAAGTCTTCATTCAATTTTAGAAGACAAATACCTTGTAAAACAGTTTTCTCACCAAGTTATAATTGTATTATTCTCACAAGCCAATTAAAGTTCTAAAGTTGGCGTATGATATGAATAATTGATTTTTAAACAAATAATTTTCCTATCTTCGGATCAATGTTAGTTTATATGTCTGTCCTTAAAATTGACTTTTTCTTGAGTGCTTAACTGTTGTCCAACTCCATAAGAGAAGTCCTAACCTTTTAAACAGTCATACACCTGTGAGGATATGGAGTTGAGGCTTTTACTTGGATAAATTCTCAAGGCTATATCTATTGTGGTTTGTGGTTAGATGGTTATGGCTTAGTTCACACACACACAAATTATGGAAGTTGTAATTGAAAAAACCATGATAGCAACAGTGATCTCGAACTCACGTTTTGATTGAAGTACTTAGGTAGTTTTGCATATTCTATTTACGCTTGAATTGCTAGAGACTAGCAATAAGCTGGTTGGGGGCTGTGATGAACACATGAAAATGCATGTTGTTAAAAGATTCAATCACCATTTAATGTCACCAATTTTAGTATTTTCTGTATTTTTAGCTTGAAATAAAGTGTTCTCCTTAAATTGTGATTAATGAATGTTATTTGGACAGGTTTAGGTAAATTGGACATAACTCTCAATGTAGAAATCGAAATGAAGAAATTCTTGAACCGGGTGCAACATGACTCAATCTTACACAAATTTGAAGAATAGTGGAAAAGCCAAATCCAACATGTTATGGGCCAAAAATTGAGATACAACAGAATCGGACTACAACTCTTACCCAGCTTGACCCAACTCACGTATTTGGACCGTATCTCCCAAAATACGTACTCAATTGGTATAATTCTTGAAGCTGTGAATTTCTGACTTAACTATCAACAACTCGTATGTTTATGGTAAAGTCCAAATCAGCCGTTATCATGGACCAAATCGCATTGCAAGTGGGTAAAATGGTTGTTGGCCGAATTCTGGTGTATCTTTGGAATTTTGCTCATATCTCATTGGACACTCATCCAATTTGCATGAAATCAGTGCCTATGGAAAGAAGAGTCAAAATTCTACAACTTTCATGTCGGCCGCAGAAGCTGAATTGATCATTTACATTATCAAAAACGTGCTGCAAGTGGATACACGAGTTATTGACTTAAAATTATTGAAGATTGATGTCATCCATGACATATGTCCATTCATTGCCTATATAAGGAGACCCTTAGGACGTTTTTAAGAAGATAAATTTCTCTCTTCTTTTATTCTCATTAACATGTATTGTAATTTAGGCTAGAGTTCCTAGCAAGGCTAAGAGATGAACTTTTATGTGTAGTAAATCTACTTCCATGCTTTGATTCGGTGTCAAGAGCTATAAATGTTGTAAGTTTGGTTTTGATTAAACTCTTATCTATTTTATTTTCTATAATCCAGAAGTTATAATTCTCATGTCTCATATATGTTCAGTCATGCTTTTCTTATGTGATTCATGTTGATTTATAATTGTTACTGGTTATATTGTTTTATATGTTAATCTTTTACTGCAGTATTGTCAATTTGATATATTGTCGATCTTAGATAACTTGTATAAATAACATGATGTGTGTTAATGCTTGCAAAGAGTTTAACTAAATCAAATACGTGTGTTATCAAATGTGCTATATATTACATACCTTCCTATTGATTGTTTGGGATGTGAAACTTTCAGTTGAGTTATAAATATCGAATCAAAGTATAGAGTAGATTTATAAAGCATAATTGTGATTCTCAAAGCCTTGTTTAAATCATCATAAGACATTTTCCTCAATTCATAGACAATTCTATCTCATCCGTTTAAATCAATTAACCTTTTGCTACTGCTTTAATATTTTACTTCACTGACCTATTTTGCCAAGAGCTTCCTCGTGGGATCGACACCTCAATCTATACTGCGATAGCCGCGTTATATTTTGAGCGTAAACATTGAGTAATGTGAGTCGCTCTATGTGTACGGGTTATTGTCTTGCTATATGTATGCGATGTAGGATTCTGTTGCATAGCCAGTGAGATGTCTTGAGATGTCACTGTGGGTGCTACTAGTTGAGGTGCCTTGTGACCTACTCACGTGTACGGTGCTAGTTGAGTCGTTGCATGAGTATAGAGTTTAAGGGTTACCATTGGTACAGTTTAGAAAGAAAATGGTTGAGCGAGGACTTTACTAGTTTTCGATCTACCGATAGCATTTTATGCATTTCTATGCATACGTCAGTTATTATGTTATACAGATTTTGGGATATTATTTTTCAAAGATGTGATAAAACCCGCTCGGCAAGATTTTAGCAGCATATGATGTTAGAAACTGTTTTACAGCTTTATATCAGTTTCAGAAGCATGGTTTATGCATGTCTTTTAGAATTTACTATCTATGCATAATGTTATTTTATTTAAAATCTTAAATGCACTCATTGAGCTCCTTTAGCTCACTCGTTTTGTATTTTATGTTTCCTAAACCCCCTTCCCAAGTGTAAGTCTTGGTACGTAAGCTACTGATTCTCCTATAGCTGATTAGTGGGCCAAATTTAAAGACCATTTTTGTATATGTAAATGTACTAAGTAGCACTCTTTTTCTTTCAGCATAGTAGTTCTAGATTTGTGCATTGTACATATATTTTGGATAACCAAGATGAGTTTCGATATGTTGATGATCGTTTCACTATTTTATCAGTATTCCAGTTTTATAATCGTAATGATATTATTAAGTTGAGTTGGATTGTTTTAGAAAGGACTGGAGGTCCTATTGGGTAGTATTGAGAAATGACTGAATAGAAGTGAAATTTCTTTACAGGTTTTGTATTGGATTTAAAAAAAACAAGGAAAACTCTGTCTATTTTTTTTTTTAAAATTAAGATGTTAATTTCATGTATATGCCAAGATTTCCTTAATAATAGAAAGAACCAAAAAAGGGTTCGCCTTGCGGAAATTTCTCAACTTACCCAGTTATATTCTGTGGAACTTGAGTCGGGGTGCCAGGCAGGGCCGCTGGGATCTACTGTAGAGGGTCTCGAGCCGGGTGTTGTCATAATAAGTATAATGTCTTATTAGTTGAATGTCAATTAATAAATGGACATTATATACAATTAGAAATGTCTGTAGATCGGAATCCTTAAATCATATGAAGCTGTGGTATATAAATTTAGGTCATATAGGCGTGAGATGCTTATCCATCTGGTTAAGGATGATGGGATTTCTAATCTCACCATAAAGACTTAATCAGTTTATGAATAACGTATTCACGGAGATGACCAAATATACCAGAATGTACATCTCATCCTTTTGATTAGATCGAGATAGTAAGTACATTAACATCAATTTTTTCATTTGTTTAAGGAAGAATGAGATTCTTATTCACTATAGTCCTCTAGGTAATCCATAATATATAACTTTATTAGATATGGTCCGATTGATAATGAGTGTTACCGATCTATATTTGTGAGTATTTGCTCCAAAGACACCTACTTATTAAGTAGAGTTCTATCACAAGTTGTTCTTTCCATTCTGAATGAAATACAGAAATAAAGGAAGTTATTTCTTAAATGAGTTAAGACTTGGGGTTCTCCTACTTACATAAGAGTTATGTAGCAGGGTATTTTATTTTATAAGAGTTACTCAACAAGATAAACAACACCCAAGAGGTATAAGTATAGGTTCATTGTGTATCCTATGAATCCAATAGGATACTAGTTCTATGATTTAGAGAAGTGAAGTATGTTTGTTTCTTGGTATACCACTATCCTTGAGGAAGAGTTTCTTATGCATCGTGGGAATTACAAAAAGATTGAACTTGGTGAAGTCAATTTGGAAACCAATGAACCAAGGATAAGAACTCAGGCTAAATTAAGCAGTGACTTTTTAGCCCACCCCAAAGGGTCGAAAAGGATGTCTAGGTTACCTTTTAGGTATGGTTGATGCTTAAAGATGAACTGGAAGTTTTCTTGGTAAAAGAAAATCATCTTTGACCTATAGGGAGTCGATGTTAGTGTTAGGGTCGGTGCTTACGTGTTATCCCTGAATGTACATATATTTGTGTATTTATATAAGTATACATTCTCATTAAATCGCTAATACCCATTAATATGGTACCATACAATGTAACGTTATAGACATTGTATGATCTGAAGAAGTTCGGATTAGATCTAAAGGAGTTTAGATAAGGGCTCACAGTCAGCCACGCTGAGAGATATAAATGCTAAATGTTAGCACAACTAAGTGTTAGCTGGTTATAATACTCAGTAGATCCAAGAGTTGGAGCCCTGTTTGTAATAGGACATAGACCTGGAAATATACCAGTAACTATATAGTTGCAAGAATTACAATTGGGTGCCAGGAAATACTAGTTGTACAAGTATGTTCTCAAATAATTATCCCTGATCTATTTCTACTGATGCGGGTCTGTCGATGGATACTTTTATATATAGATCAGCATATGTCGTACTTACAGGGTATAGATGGTCGTTCTTTACCGACTATAAGCTTGGAGCTCGTATTGACATATGGGTATCCAGTTATGATTGAATATGAGACAGACTCACAAGGGCCTCCGATAGATACCCAATGTAAGTCGTCAATGGAGGGTCCTCTCGAGTTAAGTAGTATACGTGGTCCTTTGACCTAAGTACCACGGTGGGCTTGTAAGTGATGCACTATACTTTGGTTCCACGCATGTCACAAACCTTTCATGGTTTTACCGTTGGGTGTCACTGAGTATGGTCCGATGCTTATGGAGTTTGGTGCATACAGATATGAGATTCGTCAGCTCCTATATGGAGTATAAGTATGCATTGTAACCTCAGCTTGCATGGTTCAATGCGCTGATTTGTATATTCGTGACATGTGCGTTGGGCATTACTCACAGACTCATGGAATAGTTCCATTTGACAAATTGGATGTAGAACCTAGGGAGTCCCACGATATGCAGTGTACTCGTTGTGTACTGGGGCAATGTGCCAAATTAAAGTGTTTAATCTAACAATATTCAACAATACCACAGGAATGCATGTGTGTCTGTATTTAAGTGTTAAATACAATAATTAGTCAATAATTATTATTTACTAATTGTATAATGACACATGGCGCATTGTGGACCCTCGATTAAGTTTACTCAAGTGCGAATTTGGTGGGACCTACTAAGGGTAAACTTAGTAACTATTTATGAGGGACAAAATGGTTATTTCTCACTTTAATTATTCAATTGTTAAATAATTAAAATATCTCTCTTATTATATTATATAATTTTTTTTATATTATATTATTTTATTATATATTATATTATTATACTATATTATTATATTATATTATATAATATTATATTATTAGATATTATATATATTAATATTATATTTTGGGTGCCAAATAATTGACACCCATTACTTATTTTATATTATTATTATATATATTTTATATTATATAATATATTATTTTATTATATATATATATAAAGAGGAGAGAAAGGAATTGGAAATGAGTGTTGTGTGTGTGTTTCTCGACCATTTTGGCTGAGAGAGAAGAGAAGAGAAAATGGAGAAAGAAGAAGAAAGAAAGAAAAGGAAGAAGAAGAAGGAGAAAAAAAAAATGAAATTGTTTTATTTTTCTTTATTCTTTCAATTGAACCAATGGTGGATTGCTTCAAATTCTTTATTTTATATCATTTTGGAGAAACGCATAAAAACACACACTGACCATTTTAGGGTTTAAGAGTTAAACCCAGTGCTGAGTAGAGGGCTGCTGTTCTAGCTCACCAAGCCCACCGTGTTGATGACTAGAATTGCCCACGAGTTGGTCTCTATGCGGACTCCGAAAAAAATATGTGTATAACGTTACATATTGAGGTGAGTTCTCTACACTATAAATCTATTAATGCGATTAATATATTTTATTTATTGTGTTTATTATAAATTTCACACTTCCGTCGGACTTCAATATGTATTTGATATATATTTAGGCAATAGATACAATTGCACATGCATACAACCACATGTATTAGATCCACTGCTAACAATTAGATCTTAATTCAAGAGGCTGCGAGAAGCCATAGAAACAAAAATTGACCATATGCATCAGAATCAAGTCTAAGACTTAGTTAAGCTACTCGTGGGAATTGTTTTCATTGGTTGTAAATAGTTTACAAAGGGGTAGTGGGAGCCAGATAGAAGGTAGAGATCTTCTAGGCTTTATATTGGTTTTAGAAAGGTAATCCTTAGTGATCTGGGATCAATTAAGAGGAAACATGTGGACCAGTATAAATGCTAAAGTCGATTAAGAATGTTATTGGCTCATGCAACATATTATAACTTTAAAGTTTGGCAGATGAATATGGGACGGTATTCCTGCATGGATATCTCCAGTAAGAAATACTCATGAAATAGCCTAAAGGTTTTATATTCAACCACGCTTCCAGTCTAGTGTGCATGAAAGATCAGTGAGAGTATGATAGTCTTTTTGACGCTCTTTGTTGATAACATACTAGTCATTGGGAATGATGTCAGTATGTTATAATCGGTCAGAAGTAACTTGTAAGAATTTCTCTATGAAGAATTTGGGAGAGACTTCCTTTATACTAGGTATAAAGTTTTATAGAGATAGAGCTAAGAAGTTGATATGACTCTTCTAAATCATTTCACATCAATAGACTTGGTGTTCATCTTTTGAGGAAAGTATCTCTTTAGATGGAAGATGAGAGAGTTAGAGTGTCTAACATACCAAATACATCAGCTATTCAGAGATTGATGTATGTTATGATGTGTTTGAGATCGGAGATCAGTTTGGTTGTAAGAGTTACGAGCTGAGTTCAGTTTAATTCAGGTGACCACCATTTGATGGTAATTAAACATATCCTAAAGTACCTTGAGGGTATAAAAGATAAGTTTCTCAAATATAGAGAAAATGGCTTATAAATGAGAAGACGCATAGAGTTAGACTTCTAGTTTGACCTAGATGATAGGGAGTCTACATCTCGGAATGTACTCATTCTCATTGGTACTAAGTAAGTTGGAATTACACCAAACTGAGATTCACTGCTAATTTATAAGTATGTAGCGGAAGTAGCAGTGAAGATTCATAAGTTTATCGCTGGCCTTGGAAGAGTTCCAAGACAGATGGATTCTATCCCATGATTTTGTAGATGTGTTCCATAAATAATTTAGCAAATCCACTTTCTAAATGCCATGACTTTTAAAGTGGTTATGAAACACGTAGAGTAGATGTGTATGAGATGCCATCAGGAATAATACTAAAGCAAGTGGGAGATTGTTAGGGTCGGTGCTTACGTGCTATCCTTGAATGTACATATAGTTGTATATTTATACAAGTGTACATTCATATTAAATCGTTAATACCCATTTATATGTTACTATGTATATAACATTACAGACATTGTACGATCTGAAGGAGTTTAGATCAGATCTAAAAGAGTTTAGATAAGGGCTCATAGTTAGCTACGATGAGAGATATAAATGCTAAATGTTAGCACAGCTAAGTGTTAGTTGGTTATAATACTCAGTAGATCCAAGAGTTGGAGCCTTGTTTGTAATGAGACATAAACTCGAGAATATACTAGTAACTACATAGTTACAAGAGTTGTAATTGGGTGCTAGAAATGTTAGTTGTGTAAGTATGTTCTCGAATAATTGTCCTGATCTATTTCTATCGAAGCGGGTCTGTCAGTGGATACCTTTATATATAGATCAGCATATGTCGTACCTATAGAGTATAGATGGTTGTTCCTAGCCGACCGTGAGCTTGGAGATCGTATTGACATATGGGTATCCAGTTAAGACTGGATATGGGACAGACTTATGAGAGCCTTCGATAAACACCTTATATAAGCCGTCAACGGAGGGTCCTCTTGAGTTGAGTAGTGTAGTGGTCCTTTAACCTGAGTGCCATGGTGGACTTGTAAGTGATCCACTATACTTTGGTTCCACGCATGTCACAGACTTTTTATGGTGTGACTACTGGGTATGGTCCGATGCTTATAGAGTCTGGTGCGGACAGATATGAGATTCGTCAACTTGCATAGGGAGTTCAATATCCAGATACTTCAAGACTGTAACTTGAAAAGTTTTGTGGCCACAAGCATTAATCCCGAGAAAGAGTTCCACCAGGGTAGAATATTATGGCAAATGAGTTTGCGCATATTATTTAGTGATATACAAGTCAGGAGATAAGACATGGATGAGCACAAGGGGGTTTGATGGTGATGATCTATATCCCCGTATATCCAGGATATTATGACAAAAAGACTATACGTATGCGTTGTAACCTCAGCTTGCATGGTTTAATGCGCCGATTTATATATCCGTAACGTGTGCGTGGGGTATTGCTCATGGACTCATGGAATAGTTCTATTTGACGAATCTGGCGTAGGATCTAGGGAGTCCTGCGATATGGAGTGTACTCGTTGTACACTGGAGCAGCGTGCCAGATTAAATTTTTAAGCCAGCAATATTCAACATTATTACGGGAATGCATACGTGTCTGTATTTTAGTGTTAAATATAACAATTAGTCAATAATTATTATTTACTAATTGTATAATAACACATGGCGTATTGTGGACCTTTAGTTAAGTTTACCCAAGTGTTAAATTTGGTGGGACCCACCATGGGTAGACTTGGTATATTTATAAGGGACAAAATGATCAATTCGTATTTTGATTATTTAATGATTAAATAATTAAAATATCTCTCTTATTATATTTATAATATATTATTATATTATATTATATATTATTATGTTATATATAATAATATTATATTTTGGGTGCCAAATAGTTGGCACCCATTATAACTTATTTTATTATATATATATTATTTTATAATATATTATATTAATATTTTATTATATATATAAAGAGAAGAGAGAAAGAAATTGAAATGAAGGTGTGTTTGGCCAATTTTGGCTGAGAGAAGGGAAGAAGAAATGGAGAAAGAAGGAAAAGAGGAAGAAGAGAAGAAAAAAAGAAAAGAAAACTGAACCCGAAAGATATCAAGCTAAAGACGTTAAATCAAACGCTTTTTGGGAGACAACTCAAGTGACTTTTAATTTTCAATTTCAATATTTGTTTTTAATATTTTATTTTTTATTTCTTGTAGTGTTAAGACAACATGTCGACATCTCATAAAGCATGAAAAAAAGAGTGGAAGTAGAGCCAACAAGGTACAGCCCAATAGAGTTAAAAACAAAAGTCAATTAAATTGAGGGCTTTGAGCACTAACACACGCAACAACTTCAGCCTCAAGATTTTAGCACTACTGCACTAAGCCATTGACTATGAGAGAAGTCTCTTTTACTTATTCTCATTTTTGTTATTGTGGACAATATTAAATTTAAGTTTGGGGGAGGGAAATACCATTCAGTGTTCATTTACCATGTTTAATCATGCTTACTCTTTATGACTGTTGTTTTTAGTTGTGTTTGAGTGCAATTTTTTTTTCTTCTTTAGTTGCGGGTTGGTTGAATGATTAGTAGTCAAACATATGAAATAGAAACATGATTTTAAATGCTACATTCTTTTAAAAATAATGAATGTTATGATTGTTTGCTTGGTAATCTAGGATAAGTTTTACTTCACGTTGTGACCATTTGATATTTTGAGCATATAGTTAGAATCATTTAGTTTTTATGCTTACTTAGAATACTTTATGTACAACAAGAATAATTATGGTCTCAAAAATACGTTAGAACTTGTTTAAACATCACTCAAGGCAAAATCCTAGGGTATACGTAATTGAAGATATAATTTTAGGCCATCTTTAAACTGATTGAGCCTTTCAAGCCATCCTTTGTATTGTTTTATCCCTAGTCACCCCTGTTAAGCTTAAATTATATTTTTTCTTGCTAACCATATCACAACCTTAACCATATTTTTATTATCCTTTATAGTACCCACCGTGCCATTGGCGTAACACTACTTTTAGAGAGATATATGAAAATTTAAAAATGAATGGGTTAATTAAAGAAGGGTTATGGGTTTCGTTATGAATTTTGGTTGTTCTAATATTAAAAAGCTTAAGTTTGGGGGTATAGTTACTTAATTCAATAAACAATTATAAGAATTTTTTAAAAAAGAATATAAATTGAATTTACTCTACCCCTAGCTTAAAAGAAAAGGAAAAGAGGAACAACAAAATTGCATGGGAATCGAAGAAATAAGTTTGGGAGAAATCAGGTAGAAAGCAAATGGTTCGGTTTGTGTAATCTATAAAGTAATGTGTGTTTATGATATGAGTTGAGCCGAAATTGATCTATTTTATCCTACCCTCACCTTAGTCATGCATTATAAGCTAACTAAAGTATTATTTGATCATTGATTATATGTGTGCCTATATTAGTGGAGAGTGATGTGAAAAGCAAGCATAAGAAGTGTTAATTTAAAAAAAAACTTATGGCGACCATTTCATTGTTGTGTATGTATAAACTAATTTGAGTGCATGTGACTGATGATTTTAGTTATTCACACACACATTAAGTAGGTCACTTGTGAGTTAGATTGAGTGTTGGATTAACATGTTGAACGGTTATGATGTTTAGACTTTCCTTAAGGATAGTAATTATGAGAAATGTTTACGACAAACTACTTATCATTTGTCAACCATATGTTCTATGTTCTTTTGGAGTTGTTTTCATTTTTAGTATTTGTTTATTTTATTTTATTGTGAGAAGTGATTCCTTACTCAAGGACGAGCAAGTATTTAACTTTAGGGCAGTTTGATAAGTGCATTTTATACATTATATTATATCTCTTCTACACTTGATAATTGCATAATTTAAATATAAATACATGAATTTTAATATATATTAATTGTATTTCAAGTTAATGGAGCTATTTGAGATAAAAATTAAAAGAAAAGAAGCAAAAACTCAAATATGCTAGAGTGTTAGTGAACAGTAACCTACTACATTGCTAATGAATAGTATTTTACTACAGGTTAGATAGAGATATCAACCTATTGTATATGCATAGAGTCTCATTCGACACTCGAGAGAAGGAATGAGATTAGTCTTAAGCCCTTAATTAATGAATGCATTAAATTAGTTATTAATCACGAATGATAAAGAGCATAGAAACAATAGAGAAAAATCAAGTCCCCAGAACTCTATTGCAATAGAACTTTGATTTCTGTAATTTATTAATTTACTTAGTTTAAAACATTTTAATTTCATAATTCAACTTATTATTTAAATTAGTTTAGATAAAGTTAGGTTGCTAACATTATAGTACTTAGCATTAATTTACGACATAATCCTCATGGGAACGATACTTTTTTATCATTTTATTACTTGCTTAAGACCCGTGTACTAGCGATAACAATTCATGTGTGTATAATTCTGCAAACAATTGTATTTCAGAAAGTCTTACGGCCGTAAGCAATAAACTTAAAAAATGAGTTTCCTACAAGGTTGAACAATATAACAAAAATATTTATTTATATTGTTCATCAAGATATGAATTTGAAGACAATATTGGATATACATATGGGGATTTGACGATGTTGATCTATATCTCGGCTCATTTAGGGTATAAGTGACGGAATGAATATATATATGAGTTTTGATCTCAGCTTGTATGGTCTAACGTGCTAGTTTGTAATATCCATGATGTATATGTGGGGCATCGATCATGGATTTATTAAATAGTTTCATTTGACGGGTCAGGCATATACATAAGGAGTTCCGTAATATAAAGTTTATTTGTTGTGCACTGGGGTAGCTTCTTGGATTGAATAATTCAATCCAGTAAAATTCAACAAAATAAAATTTTGTTTCAGGAACCCCGAAATGTGTGTGTGTCAATCTTTAAGTGTTAAGTATAATTAATTGTATAACAATTATTATTGACCAATTAAAAGTTGACACTTGGTGCATAGTAAACTTCAGATAAATTGACTTAAATGTTAGGTTTAGTGGGACCCATGTCTAATCAATAAGGGCATTTTGGTAATTTTATATATATAATTATTTAAGAGTTAAATGATCAAGATATTTTAATATTATAATATATTAAATAATATATATAACTCAACCATGGTTGAAAGTAAACTTTGAGTTAACGATTATTTAATTACTATATTATATTAAAATATAAATATATTAGTTATTTAACTAAACTTGGTAACCAAGTTTACTTGACCTAATCATAGTTAAGTGTTAACTATGGTTAAGTTAATAATACATTATTATATTAATGATATTTAGTGGCCAAATATTTAACCTTACTATGGTCAATTGTTGACCATGGTTAGGTTAAATGAATAGTGTTAATATATGTGAGATGGAACAAATTTTGAGAGTATATATGTGTGTTTTTTTTTATAGGTGGTCGGCCATTTTGAATGAGAGAAAGAGAGTTTTGTTTTTTTTTATGTTTTAAGAGTTAAAATTAGAAAAATAAAATAAGAGTTATATTAATCATCTTCTTTCTTATAAAGGCTACCATTGAAACACGTTCAAGCTTTTGTTGTTGATCAATAGTTTATCAAAGTGAGAACAAATAGCTTGTAGGTTTAAAGTGTTGAATTCAAGCTGCTGTCTAACTAATCAATTCCACCGTAGTTAACACTAAACTGCTAACGGGCATCACTTCTAGCAGATTTCTAGTATATTATTCCAAAAGTTTCAAAGGTATAGATTTCTCAATCTCTGTTTTAATTTGATTAAAAGCTTGAAATGTGTTTATATAATTCTTTTAAGACTTCCCCTGCATATTTGATGCGTATATGTATGTATGTGTTGCATATGTATGGTTTATGAACACAAATACTACATGTATACACCAAATTTTATTCGGTAATTTCAATTGGTATCAGATAATATCTTGTGTTGAATTGGTGTATTTTGAGTATTGGGGATGTTTTGGTGAAGTCCTAGTATTAAATGGTGCATTTCAAGAGTTGAAATGGGTATACCAAGGGGATTGACATTGGGATGCTGCGACATTGGAGCTTTCTAAGCTTGAGCAACCTAGAGCTGGAGCTTAAGCGCTGTGGCGTTGGGATTTCTAGGCCTCGGCACCATAACGTTCTTAATGAGCACTGCAGTGTTAGGGTCTCTAAGCCTCGGTGCCGTAATGCTTAACGCTAAGGCATTAGGAGTTAGGACTCATAGTGCCCCAGCGTTGGTAAGTCAACATCGCGGCACTGGGGGTTCAGACTCCTAGCGTCGTAGTACCCATGGGTTAGCGTCGCAGTGCTGGAGTAGAGCGTCCAGTGCTATAGCACTGGACGCTCTACTCCAGCACTGCGACGCTATAACACTGGGAACCCATTGCTGTGGCACTGGAACAATACACTCAATTAATATGTTTTTTTTAAATTATTTAAAAAATTAAATAAACACGTGGAAGGTTATGAGATGCAGTGATAAAAATTATTAGTCTATATTATAAACTGAGATTATTTTTCTCTATATTGGTAACTATAATGGGAGCCCTACTGGCAGAGTTAGTTGTGTTTACACAAAAATAAGTGACTGATTGAGAAATCGCCTTCCCACATGATGGGAGCCAATGTATTAAAATCTCTCTTAATTAAAATAAATTTTATTACATTATGTGATAATGTTCTAAATGGTTAGTCTTGTTAATACGGTGTTAAATAGGTCACATCGATATTTTTTTCAAGATCGTTACAATGTGAGAGACTTGGTCATTGTGATTCGGTCTATACCAGTTAAAACATGAGATGACGCAATTATATGCGAAAATATTTTCCTAGATCGCTACAGTATGTGGATAGTATTGGTAACATATATTGTTAATTGATAAGTTAATTTGAAATACACTTACTTTAGATCGCTAAAGTATGTGGATAAAGTGTATTTAGGATTAGGGTTAAAAGTTGCATGAGATGTAATTGACAAAAATTATCTACTTTTTGGGTTTACAGAGGCCTAGATCGCTACAATGTGCGACTTGAGTAAAATGCCAATGAGGTCCACTTTTTACTGTATAATTTAAAAGATTTTAAGCTATCATTATCCCATTTGAAAGATTAAAAGGGATTATGTAAAGTAGTGAGATGATTTTTTATATTAAAAATTGTATAATTGTTATATATATGATTTAAAACATTTTATTAGCAATTTAATAATTTTGTATCTGTTGACATCTTCTATTTTGTTTTCTTTTGTGAAGCTATAATGGCATCAGCCAATCCTTTGGTGTGCATACTTTATGCATACCAACTTAAGGGTGAAGAAAATTATTCAGAGTGGCTCATAGATCTACAAATTGATCTAGAGTTAAAGAAGCCTGGATACTTTATTGATAAAAAAATGCCTAGAGGTGTTTCTGATACTGCTACCTCAGAGGAAAGGGTGACATATAAGAAATTGTTGGATGGTGATTTAAAAGTTAAATCATACATCTTAGCCTCGATGTTTACTGACCTGCAGTTAGAGCATGTTCATATAGATAATGCTAGAAGCATTATATTCCATTTGAATGAGCTCTTTTGCTACTGCCCCAGATCGAGATTTAAAGGGTCGCCAAAGTGGTTTTTCAAGCTAGGCTCCCAGAAGGCAGTCCAGTGAGTCCCTACGTGCTCAAGATGATTGGATTCATCGAGAGACTGAAGATAATAGACATTTCTTTGAACAATGACCTAGGGAATGGCTTGAATATCTAGTCGCTACTGGGGTTATATGTAGAGTTCATTATGAACTTTAATATGCAGAGATAGACCCCTATTTATGCTAATCCTCACAATATACTAAAGACAGCATATCTTTTACTCCAAGGGCTTCTGGAAAGTCTAAGAGAAAGAAGAAAAATGAAGGGGAAATAGATACCCCGACTGAGTCCTCAGAGGTGACAGATATTCAAGCCTCAAGAGAAGAAAAATAAGACAAAAGGAAAGTATTTCTTTTGCAGCGAGGATGGGCATTAGAAATAAAACTCCCAAGATACCTTACCTTTTTGAAGAAGACTTTCTCGGGTATTTGCTTTCTTATCATTGACATTTCTATTGCATTTGATGCTAATTCAAGCTAGGTATTGGATACCACATCTCCTTCTCACATGTATAATATGTTGTAGTGTCTGAGGAAAGTTAGAATATTGCAGCTGAGAGAAGTATTGCTTCGAGTTAGAAATGGAGATTTTCTACAAGGTAGTTAGACTTTTTGTTTTACTTCTTCCATGTAATAAAACTATTGTATTAAATAATTGTTATTTTGTATCTAACATAATTAGACATTATTTTCCTTTCTGTACTTGATAGTACATAGTACCATATGTATATTCAGAACTGTTCCCTATATTTATGTGATGCGAATGATGTAATATTAGTTGAGTGTTAGTTAGTGAATGGTCATTATATATTGAATGCAACAAGAAATGTAATGAATGTGCAAACTAAAACTACTGGTAGTTTGAAAACTTTAAATGAAACGAAATTGTGGCATATGAGATTAGGACATATAGGTGTGATATACCTATCCCATCTAGTTAAGGATAGTCGAATACCTAATCTGACTATAGAACCTTATCTAGTTTATGAATCTTGCATTCAAGGAAAAATGACTAAATCTCCATTTTTGGGTTGGACATCGTGCCTCTGTTTTATTAGAACTGGTACATATTGATGTATGCGGTCCAATAAATCACCCTGCAATAGATGGTTTTTGATACTTCGTACTCTTCATCGATGATTTGTCACGACAAGGATACGTGTTTCTTATGAGACATAAGTAAAAAATCTTTGAAAAGTTCAAAGAATTCCGGCTTGAAGTAGAGAAATAGAACAACATGGACATCAAGTGCTTTCGTTCGAATTCAGGCAGTGAGTACATGAATAATGAATTCACATATTATTTAAAGTAGAGTAGGATTAATTCTTAATATATTCCTTAAGGTACTTCATAACACAGCGGTGACTTAGAGAGGAGAAATCAAACTTTATTGAATATGGTTCAATCAATGATGAGCTTTATCGATCTCCTTAAAAACCTATGGGGTTATGCTCTGAAAAATGCTACTCACATATTGAACAGAGTTCTATCCAAAACTGTTCCAACCATTCCATATGAGATATAAAAATGAACGAAACCAAGTCTTAAGTACTTTAAGATTTGGAGTTGTTCTGCTTAGGTAAGAGTTGCACAATAGGATAAACTTGTATCTAGGTGGTATAAGTATCGGTTCATTGGATATCCCAAAAAAGTCTTACGGCTGTGAGCGATAAACACAGAAAGGCGTTTCCCACAGGGTTGAACAATTTAACAAAAGTTTTTGTTTATATTGTTCATCGAGATAAGAATCTAGAGATAAGATTGGATAAGCATATGAGGATTTGATAATGTTGATTTATATCCCTTCTCATCCAAGGTATAAGTGACGGAAGAATTATATATATGAGTTCTGATCTCAACTTGTATAGTCTGATGCACTAGTTTGTAATTTTCATGACGTGTGTATGAGGCATCAATAATGGACTTATAAAATAGTTCCATTTGATGAGTCAGGCATAGACCTAGGGAGTCCCGTAATATAAAGTGTGCTCGTTGTGCACTAGAACTGCTTATCGGATTGACTAGTTCAATCTAGTAAAATCTAAAAAGCAAAATGTTGTTTTATAGGTTTAAAAACTATAAGCACGAAAATACTGAAAACTGAACGCGAACTGAGTTATTTGGGATAAAAATCTAAAAAGAGAACAAAATACTCAAAATGTAAACAGTGATTATAAATAATAACTATATACAATAAATATAAATAGTACTTTTGGGTACAGTTTATCCAGAAACCCAAGTCCGAGTGCCTCAGCATCAAAATCCACTGCCATGGCTCCCATTCTAAAAAATTTCCAATTTTATGAACAGTACCTATAAATAGTGTTTATAAATAATGACTATGAGTGGCTCCCATTCTAAAAAATTTCCAATTCTATAAACAGTACCTATAAATAGTATTTATAAATAATGACTATAAACAGTATATTTAAATAGTATTATGAATAGTTGCCACATGTCACTATTTATCCAAAATACATATTTCTGAAAAATATTGCAATGATTGCTAACTTTTGAAAGGCAAAGTTTGCCCTATTTTGATTCGTTAAACCTATAAAATAGTGACTATTGAGCCAAAATAAAAAAGGGCAATATAGGGAGAGATTAAAAACATAAATAAACAAGTTTTGGATTGGATCAAACATCAAGAGAGAGAGGATTCAACAACAAGGATCAAAACAGAGTAATAGAACATGAAACTTTCTTTTTTTTGTCTTTGTATTTGTTGTATAATGATTTCCTTCGATTTGTTGATTGAGTTTGGTTCAAGAACTCTTCTTATCATCATGGATTAATTTCATATAACTAAAATTATGATTTGAACTCAATATATAGCTCGGATTCATTGTCATTCCTTATTCATTGTCAATATTAGATTATTCAATCTATTGAGTGCTTAATGCTTCTAACTACATGGCAATGTATTGGATTGATTTAGGAACCTTAATGAACTTGAAAAATAGAATTTTGTGTTCAACATTAATAGATTAATGTATGATCATTGTGTAAAAACATAAGCTCTATATGAGATAGGAATATACTTATATGACATATATAACCAATTGTGAAACCTACTCATAAGGAATGTCAATTGAGTATAATTATCATAGTCATATAGATAATTGATTAATTGAGGTATAATTACTTGACCATCGGAAGAGGCTTGTGAATGCATTTGAGTTTTCAATTAATAATTTATATTGATAAATTAAAGGTAACAAGTGAATTCAAGTGTAGTATTGAGGGATAATTGTAATCATAGACATTTGATAATTAAAGTGTTTAAGATTATTTCTTTGTTGTCTCTATCATTAATTTATTTAATTAGTTAATTTAGATATCCATTTATTGAATTGCCAATAGTTTGGATAAGAGCAGAAGGACACAATTTTAATATTTAGCAAGTACTAATAACAATTTCTTGTGAGAACAATAATATACTCATTATATATTACTTATTACGATAACATATACTTGCGTTAATTTGTGTTATACGAAATACACAACAAGTTTTTGGTTTTTTTCTTCTTTCTTTCTTTTTTATTTTTTTGTTTGTTTTTTTACATAGCATTCTAAATCACTATGCCCCTAATCTCAGAAATTTTCAACTATGTTATACAAATAACAACCATAACCTCTATGCTTATAGTGTGAGGGATGATAATGACGGAATATGTATTTTTTTAAGGGTATTATTATGGTTAACAAAGAAAGATGGTTATTAGGCTTAAAATGGGTGACTAGAGATAAAACAAATATATCAGTAGGCTCGAAAGGCTCAAACGATCTAAACATAACCTAAAATTACTTCCTTAATCATGTATATCCTAAGATTTTGCCTCAAGTGATAATTAAACAAGTTTTAGAGTGTGTTTGAAACCTTTTATGTTCTTGTTGAGTAGAAACTTCCTCTAAGTCAACAACAAACTTGACAATCTAACTATGTGCTAAATGTGTTTTAAGTAATCACAAATAAGATAAAACTTACATTTTAAATCAAACATGTGAACAAACATAGCATCTTTTGATTCCTAAGAATTATAGTTTCTGTACTCAATTTTATCATGCCCTAATAATCATCTTAAACCAAAATAGAACACAAAAACACATAAGAAAATGGAAATTAAAAACAATTACAGATAAATAAGTATATCTGAAAAAAAAATTGCAAATAAATAAGTGAAGCCATTTTAAAATGTACAAGTGTTTGTTTTCTTCTCCCAAACTTAATTCATGACATGCCTTTATGACATCAATAAAATTAAAAAAATAAAACACTTCCCTGAATGATGTATTAAGGCCTTACTTGCATCTTGCATAATGTCCACAAAATCCACCATATTGTTATCATTAACTATTGTCAAACTTGATGAGGTAGCATGGTTTTTCTTAATCTTTTGCATTTATGTTTCAATGGAATAGTAACTCTTCTATAAAAAACTCTCAACTTTTTTAATTCTCACCATGATAGTAATATTAACTCTCTTAAACAACCACAATGCTTTGTAATTCAAGTGCAAATAAATTCAAACACTTTTTAATCAATTTGCAAATGCAAGCTTCAACTAATAATTTACTCTATAACTTAATCCACCACTATTACTCCACATTATAGTTTAAACACTAATATGATGAGTATTTAACCAATAATTAAGTGTAAGAACAAAAAAATTCGTACTTTGGATTATGAATCCACCAATCTCAAATTTGGAGTGTTCTTTGAATTTTTGATAAAATCATCAATTTTTGAAAAAACAATTGAAGCTAAAAGTAGATGTAAATATGTTTTTGATGTGTTTTAGTGATTGTTTTATGGTGTGAGAAGGTCGAATTTAAGGGAATTAAAAAGTTATGGTTGAAAGGTATTAAAGTTTTAAAATTGGGGAAACATTTAATTGAAAAATAAATTAAATGCATGCTAGCGCCACAACTATGGAATGCTAGTGTTGTGGCATTGGCATTCTAGAACAGGAGCCAAAGGCACATAATTTGGGCTCCTAAATACCCATTCCTCTTACTTTTTTTTTTATTCTTTTCTTTCTTCATTTTTTTTTTCTCACCTTCTTTTTTTTTTATCATTTTTTTCAATCAATTTTTTCATAAATACAAAAAATAAACATCAAAATTGATAAAAAAAAATTTTTTTGGGTTGCCTCTTAAGCATTACCTGATTTAATATCGTTAGCATGACGTCTTTCATTTTTGGCTTATGGTGGATTAAATTGCATATCCAAGGCATCTCGCTTATGAAACTTCAGTCAACCTATAATTAATGGTATTTTTTTTTGACTTTCATAGTTCCATGAGAAAATTTTTACGGAATAACTCTGACCACCTTGCTTTGAGATTTACCAAAAAGATTTTAATTTTAGACTGAACAATTGAACCTTGTTGGTTCGTATCTATTGATTGCTCCTTAACAAGCTTGTTTCACTGCCTTTTGGCATTTAATTTTTTGCATGTTACCTCTTCATGTGTATGATGCTTGATGGCTTTTATTACTTGCAATTTATGAGGTGGTTGTGCTTCATCCGAAATCACCATATTGATCTTGAAGCAATGGGAAAAATCCTTGAAAAATTTTAGATCATGGTTCTTCTCTTTTGCTCCATGGACAATGGTAATGGTGGAGTGCAATGGCTTAGAAAATTCTTGTTGCTGTAATTTTTCTTCTTGTACTCTTTCTGCTACTTCTATTTGCACCTCATCTATGTGATGAATCTCCTCTGATTTGGTTATTTCATTGGTTGCATGTTACTCTATCTCATTCTTCACTATTATTGCCTTGTAGTGTTCAACATTTTTCATTGGAAAAATTTCAATGTTGCTTGGCAATGCATCTTGAGGATGATTATAGCAAACATTTGCAATTTGTTCCAAATACTTCTCTAACATCTGCAAAAAATTAGCTTGGCTCTGTAACAATATAGTTGTCCTACTTACATGTTGGAGCATATCTTCTAATGAGGTTTCATCTTAAGTTGCTGCTGTTGCAGAATTTTCGGTGACGTTATAAGAAGATTTAATTGTAGTTGAGTTTTCTCTTAGTTGTTATTCCAAAATGATTGATTCCCCTATTCTGGATAATTGGCATTGAAATTGGAGTTGTGCAGCTATTGGTAACAAAGTTTTAGATAATCTGTAAGTTTTACACATTATCCATTTGGATGGTTACTACTACAAAAATCACAAGTGATCAGTGCAACCCTCTCTATGCATTCTATTAGGGCAACAACTTCAGTTTTTCATTAATAGTTGTTGAAGGCCATCTCTTCTATCAATTTATATGCATTATTAACAAACATATTTATAAATTTCCCTCCTATTACTGCATCAATAAGCATCATTAAATGTCCAACTATCTCATTGTAAAAAATTTGCATAAGTAACCATTTTGGGATGCCATGGTGTAGACATTTCCTCTGCATTTCTTTAAACCCTTCCTATGCTTCATATAGGGATTCATCATCATTCTGTAGAAATGAAGTTATGACACTCCTCATTCTCACTGTTTTGGCCAGTGGGAAGAATTTAGCTAAAAATATTTGTGCTAAATCATCTCATGTTGTTATAGACCCCTATGATAGTGACCTTAACCAGTTGTTTGCTCTATCTTAAAGTGAAAATGTGAATAGGTGAAGCTATATTGCATTATCCGAGATTCTATTATACTTGCAAAGTTCATATATTTCAAAAAATTCCTAATGTTTTCATTAAGATCATCATTTAGCAAACCACTAAACTGTACCAAAATCTTTATCAATTGTATCATCTCTTGCTAAATTTCAAAATAATCAACATCAATGACCGATTTTTGAATGCTTGAATAGATGTTACTTATTCTTTGCACTATAAAATCTCTAAATAATCTTTATTCATTATGTCAATATTAGATTGTTCAATCTATTGAGTGCTTAATGATTCTAACTACATGGCAATATATTGGATTGATTTGGAACCTTAATGAACTTGGAAAAGGGATTTTTATGCTGGACATTAATAGATTGATGTATAATCATTGTGTAAAAATATGAGTTCTATATGAGATAGGAATTTACTCATATGGCATATATAACCATTTGTGAAACCTACTCGTAATGAATCTCAATTTAGTATAATTATCATAGGCATATAGATAATTGATTATTTGAGGTATAGTCACTTAACCATCGAAAGAGGCTTGTGAATGCAATTGAGTTTTCGGTTAAAAATTCATATTGATAGATTAAGGGTAACAAGTGAATTCAAGTGTAGTATTGAGAAATAATTATAATCCTAGACATTTGATAATTGAATTGTTTAAGATCATTTCCTTTGTCTCTATCATTAATTTAACTAATTAAATAATCTAGATATCCATTCATTGAATTAAAATATTTTGAATAAAAGTAAGAGGACATAATTTTAGTACTTAACAAGTAGTAACAATAATTTCTCACAGGAACGATACTCCATTCATTGTATATTATTTGTTGTGACAACGTATACTTGTGTTAATTTGTGTTATACAAAATACATAATAAGTTTTTAGCACCGTTGCCGAGGAATTGTTTATTATTCTTGTCAAATGAAATGCAACTATACAATGACACAAAAATATTTTGAACTAAAAATAAGATGAATTGGTGGATCTGTGTGTCTGTCTCATGGGATTCTAATGGAATAATTATGGGAGAAGAGCTTTTATGATCAATCCTGGCTCAGTTATACTGGTAATACTGTTGGAGGTAATATTGGTGTTGTTCACTTTGTCTATATTGATGGATGTTGGATGCTTGTTGGAGTCTGTATGAGAAGTCTTCATCTATAGTTTCCTAAGGAGCACAGTTTTCAGGGTCTATCTATACTGATGGCAGGATGATCTGATTTTTCTCTGTAAGGACTCTTTCCAAGTCTCTCATTTCTATTTTGTGGCTGTCTCAAAACAGATAAAGGGAGTATGAAAACATACAACAGTCCTCGACAATAGGATAGTAGTGCACCTCATGATCGGATATAATCATTCCTTTACGTTAAAAGAGAATGGCTATATGAAATCTTTTGGGTGGCATTCTTGATTGATTGTGTTGTATTAGCCTTTTGAACTTGACTAGCCATTATTCTCAGGGGAGGAACCATTGTAAAAATGTGATTGTATTGTGGCTAGACGAGACTGTTCGAGCCATTTTTTTTTATTTTTAGGACAGGGAATTCCATTGCAATGGTGTATGAGTCTAACTGGTACCATAACAGGTAATGAACACTTTTAGACCAGGCTTCGAAATGGGTGATAGTGAACAAATAAAAAAATGGTAGGTTAGGTTGAACAGTGGGGTGCCTAGAGTGTTCCATCCGTTCTCTTCAATAATTTTGATGGCATATTATTTTATGAGTTCATTGGGGTTTGACCTAATGGTTTTGGTTCAGATTTTTTCTTTAAATTCTAGAGGTGTGAACGGTACTGGTTGATGGATGATGAAAGGTTTTGGTGGAACACGAAGGAGGAGGTTGCCATTAAGAGAATAGTGGAATAGGATTTGTGTCTTGGTTTTTTGTCTGTGTGTTGGGTGAGGTGATTGGTGAGTGGGTCATCGGTATTTATAGGGTTATGGGAGAGAAAGTCTGCAACTGTGTTGTCATTGCCTTTAATGTGTTTTACTTCAAAGGAAAAATTAGAAAACCACTATTGCCATCTTTGCAGTTGCAGGTTTGGAATCCACTTCTGTTTGAATTTCAGCATGTGAGAAAATGTCGACATGTCTAGTTCAACCATGAATTTATGTCCAATCAAGTGAAATTTAAAATTTTTAATTGCCCATTTTATTGCCAAGATTTCTTTAAAGGTGCTGTAGTAGTGAAGTTCTGAGTCTGAAAAATAATATTAAATACAGGCACAATGTTAGTTACTCTGTACCCCTAACTTTTGCATGCCCCTTACAGATCCCAGTCTATTTTCAACACTAAAGGCACAGATCCACATTACGGGGGTAGTACCAAAAGGAAACACATACTCAGCCACACTTCACTACCTACCGAGTCCAAAATCATGCCTTGGACTTTGGGCTACCTTATATAAGTCAATATGCCATTCTACTCTCTATAGAATCCAACAAGGTGCCAATATGTACTGGCTAACTCTATGGATGAGGCAAAAACTCCCCTGCGGAGACGATTTTAATCGTCCCGAACAGACAACACAAAGAAAAAATACTGGCTAACTCTTAATGACGTCAGCCCTCATAAATAGGTTGATCGTATTTTCGAGTTCCAAGCATGGTGCTTAGCTAAACAACAAAAGGCTGGGATGACCATCCATGAAGTTATCCAAAATGCCATTGCCCGATTACAAGGAATACTAAAATATTGGTATCTTCATCTAGGAGAATATAGATAGCACATGCTACAACAAAATGAATCAATCTAACAATTCATTGGCATTTTATTTAATTAATTTATTGGAGAAGAAGGCCAGATAATAGACAAAGCTCGTAAAGAATTCTTTAAAATGAAGTGTTGTTCATATAAATGAAAAGATCTTGAATTACACTTCAAAACAGCTACAATGAGATACTACATTTTGGGAATTGATGACCCTAATCTAAAACAGGCCTATCTCAATTCAGTTCCATAACAATTGGGACATGAGGCTTTAAGAATCCCTGATACAAAGAACAAAAATCTGCAGAACTCCTCTATAAGAGTAATCTAATAGGAAGTCTTGTCAGCATTAGATAAGTTATGTGCATGTCATAAATTCTTTAAAGATTTTGATTTCACAGGCAAAAGAATTCAAAAGGCTTTGTGAATAGTGTGATTTGCAAATTAAATGTCTAGAAAAAGAGTGCTCTTGCAGGGCTTAGAAAAAGCACCATCACCAGAAGTTTAAAATTCGACAACCATTCTCCAGGCCACCCAGATCCAAGAAGAGATTTTTTTTGAAGAAAATCAGCTTTTTCGAAAAAAGGGAATAGGTGTTTCATTTGTAGGCAAAAATGACATTTTGCAAAACAGTGTCATGAGAAAGACAAAAAGAAAATGATGCTGTTGGCCATCAGTGCTATTGCAAAAGCCGAGCCTATTAACTCAGACCTCAAATCACTTTTATCAGAACAAAGTTGTGAAAACAGTGACACAATCCTTGTTTACTCAGAGTCCGAATCAGAATCTACTTTAAACTCTATCTCAGAGTCACTAAAAATCCAAACAGAACCATCCCGGTCACCTATACAGTCCAAGCCACTACACATAATATCTGTCAATGCTAGAAGTCTAGCTATACCCATCCAAATACAGTAAGCCAATCAAGATAATCAGACTACATGACACTAACACTGCTGCATCAATCCTCAACCCGATCATCCTCCTTGAGTCCTACTGGAAACCCTATCTTTAAATCTTTTAAGCAGCCAACGATGAATTATTTACTGTATTCATGATCAGTAAGATAATTTATCTACAGTTCTTCCCAAACCTCAAAATCTGCCTGATGAACACATGAAAATGCATGTTGTTAAAAGATTCAATCACCATTTAATGTCACTAATTTTAGTATTTTCTGTATTTTTAGCTTGAAATAAAGTGTTCTCCTTAAATTGTGATTAATGAATGTTATTTGGACAAGTTTAGGTAAATTGGACATAACTCTCAATGTAGAAATCGAAATGAAGAAATTCTTGAACCTGGTGCAACATGACCCAATCTTACACAAATTTAAAGAATAGTGGAAAAGCCAAATCCAACATGTTATGGGCCAAAAATTGAGATACAACAGAATCGGACTACAACTCTTATCCAGCTTGACCCAACTCACGTATTTGGACCGTATCTCCCAAAATACGTACTCAATTGGTATAATTCTTGAAGCTGTGAATTGCTGACTTAACTATCAACAACTCGTATGTTTATGGTAAAGTCCAAATCAGCCGTTATCATGGACCAAATCGCATTGCAAGTGGGTAAAATGGTTGTTGGCCGAATTTTGATGTATCTTTGGAATTTTGCTCATATCTCATTGGATACTCATCCAATTTGCATGAAATCAGTGCCTATGGAAAGAAGAGTCAAAATTCTACAACTTTCATGTCAGCTGCAGAAGTTGAATTGATCATTTACATTATCAAAAATGTGCTGCAAGTGGATACACGAGTTATTGGCTTAAAATTATTGAAGATTGATGTCATCCATGACATATGTCCATTCATTGCCTATATAAGGAGACCCTTAGGACGTTTTTAATAGGAAAATTTCTCTCTTCTTTTATTCTCATTAATATGTATTGTAATTTAGGCTAGAGTTCCTAGCAAGGCTAAGAGATGAACTTTTATGTGTAGTAAATCTACTTCCATACTTTGATTCGGTGTCAAGAGCTATAAATGTTGTAAGTTTGGTTTTGATTAAACTCTTATCTATTTTATTTTCTATAATCCAGAGGTTATAATTCTCATGTCTCATATATGTTCAGTCATGCTTTTCTTATGTGATTCACGTTGATTTATAATTGTTACTGGTTATATTGTTTTATATGTTAATCTTTTACTGCAGTATTGTCAATTTGATATATTGTCGATCTTGGATAACATGTAAGGGCAATAAATGTTTGATATTCAAGTTAATCTTTTACTGCAATATTGTCAAAATGATATATTGTCGATCTTAGATAACTTGTATAAATAACATGATGTGTGTTAATGCTTGCAAAGAGTTTAACTAAATCAAATACATGTGTTATCAAATGTGCTATATATTACATACCTTCCGATTGATTGTTTAGGATGTGAAACTTTCAGTTGAGTTATAAATATCGAATCAAAGTATAGAGTAGATTTATAAAGCATAATTGTGATTCTCAAAGCCTTGCTTAAATCATCATAAGACATTTTCCTCAATTCATAGACAATTCTATCTCATCCGTTTAAATCAATTAACCCTTTGCTACTGCTTTAATATTTTACTTCACTAACCTATTTTGCCAAGAGCTTCCTCGTGGGATCGACACCTCAATCTATACTGCGATAGCCGCGTTATATTTTGAGCGTAAACAAAAATTTGGCGCCGTTGCCGAGGAAGCACACTAAGTGAAAGTCGGTTGCGATTATAAATACTAAAGTGGTAACTTTGTATATTTTCTTTTCTTTGTAAACTCTTAGTTTTATTTCCTTTGTTGTAATTTATTTATTATTCATGGTTGGTTCTACCACCTAATTTATTTTGTTTTCTTTAGTTAATTTGTTATATTTTATATTATCTTAATGGCTGGTTTTACCGCCTAATTAGTTTATTTTCTTTTATCTATTTATCGCACTTTATTTTCTTTAGTTTATTTATTGCACTTTTTTTTTTAATGGCTGGTTTTACCGCCTAACTTCGTTCACTTTCTTTTATTTATTTATTGTACTTTTTTTTAGTTAATTTGTTGTATTTTCTTTTTATGGCCGGTTCTACCGCCTAACTTAGTTTCTTTATTTCTTATTGTACTCTATTTATTTATTGCACTTTTTTTTATTGTACTTTATTTTCATTTTCTTTTACGTATTTATTGCAATTTATTTTCTTTACTTAATATGTTGTATTTTCTTTTTATGGCCGGTTCTACTGCCTAACCTTTTATTTATTTACTTATTGTATTTTCTTTTTATTATTTATTTATTGTACTTTTTTTCGTATTTTATAGTCTTTTGTTTAGTTATTGTATTTATATTTCATGGTTGGTCTTACCACCTAACTTATTTCTATTTCTTGTTGTGTTTATTTCACTTCTTAATTTTCCTTAAGCATTTCTTTCCTTAAAAAAAAAAAAAAAAAAAAAAATTAGGATGTATGC
This sequence comes from Ailanthus altissimus, assembly GCA_946807835.1. Taxonomy (NCBI): domain Eukaryota; kingdom Viridiplantae; phylum Streptophyta; class Magnoliopsida; order Sapindales; family Simaroubaceae; genus Ailanthus; species Ailanthus altissimus. Next base: position 438,570 of record OX327690.1, on the reverse strand, counting down.
ATCGACCTAGAGACAAACGAGGAAGATTTGTGAGAGAACTAGAACTAGAACTAGAACCACTCCCATAATTTGTAAGTGAAGAGAATTCACCTTCTAGTTCATCTTGTAATTCTAACACAATGAGCCAACACGAAGAAAATCCCGTTAGAACTCTAAAAGATTACTTGCATCCTACTCGCACAGCCACACCATCATGCATTATATTTCCACCTAACATACCACATTCGGATTTTAAACCTGGAATGATACAACTTCTTCCCACTTTTCATGGTCTAGATAGTGAAAATCCTTATGTACATGTTAGGGAATTTGAAGAAGTAATTGCCACCTTCCATAGCCAACCTGAAACCATAGACACTATTAGGCTTAAATTTTTCCCTTTTTCTTTGAAAGACAAAGCAAAGAGTTGGCTATACTCTTTGAGGCCGAGGTCTATAGGAACTTGGGCAGAAATGACCCAAGCATTTTTCAATAAATACTTCCCACAACACAAAACTAATGGCCTGAAAAGACAAATTTCTTCATTCTCCCAAAAAGACAGTGAAACCTTATATCAAGCATGGGAAAGGTTTAAAGAGTTGCTAAATCTGTGCCCTCACCATGGGTATGAAAATTGGCGCTTGGTTAGTTATTTCTATGAGGGACTCACAATTAGAGAGCGCCAATTTGTTGAGATGATGTGTAATGGGGAGTTCCTTCACAAAGATCCTGAGGAAGCCATAGAATTCCTTAATGACTTAGCCGAAAAAGCCCATACATGGACTGGACCTAGCATTGCTGAAAGCACAAATAGGTCACGACCCAATGGAGTTTTCCATCTTAGGGAAGAGGATAACCTCAAAGCCCAATTAGAGGTCTTAACTAGGGAGTTAGAGGCCTTGAAATCCAAAGATAGAAGGGTCACCCACACGGTTGCTAGAGTTGAGTCACACGATGTCTGTTTTGTCTGTGGAGGAGCGGAACACTTAGTTCAGGATTGCCCCACGTATAGTGAGATGAGAGGGATTTATGAGGAATAATGTAATGCCCTAGGGATGTACAAGAAGCCTTATTCACCCTACTCTGAAACATATAATCCTAGCTGGAGAAACCACCCAAATTTCAGTTGGAAATCTGACCAACAAGCCAACAACCAATGGAAACAAGAACAACAAGCACCCAAGTCTTATGTTGCACCTCAATATAATGCACGACCAAGTAGGAGTTCTTTAGAGGATACATTACAAGCATTTATGGAGGCACAAAGTAAGACTAACCAAAAATTTGAAACAATTTTTGCACAGGTGGTGGACGAAAATAAAGAAATCAAGAGTCAAATCACAAAGTTGACTAGTGCTTTAACTGTACAAGAGCGAGGTAAGTTTCCATCTCAACCTCAATCCAATCCGAAAGGATAATTCATGGCACAAGCTTCTACTTCTGATGTTCAAAATCTTAAAGAAGTCAATGCCATTACTACTCGAAGTGGTAAGATTGTAAGTGAGCCTACTCCTGAAATTAACACATCTACGAGTAGTAAAGATGCCCCCCTTGAAAAAGAGGCCACAATGGAAAAAGAGCCCGAAAGTAAGTTTTCAATCCCAGTGCCTTTTCCTCAAGCTCTTCGACCGGTTGGGAAAAATTCAGAAATTCAAGGTGAGATTTTGGAACATTTGAAACAAGTTAAAATTAATCTTCCCTTGTTACATTTGATTAAGCAGGTTCCAACTTATGCCAAAGTCATCAAGGATTTATGCACTATTAAAAGAAAACACCATGTGAAGAAAACTGCATTTTTGGCAGAACAGGTAAGTGCAGTGATTGAACAAAAGACACCACCCAAGTATAAAGACCCAGGATATCCCACAATCTCCTGCCAAATTGGGACACATGAGTTTGGTCAAGCTTTATTGGACTTAGGAGCAAGTGTAAATTTAATGCCTTATTCTATTTACTTGCAGTTGGGACTTGGTGAGATTAAACCAACATCTGTAGTCCTACAATTAGCTGACCGATCAATCAAGAAACCACGGGGAATAGTAAAAGATGTTTTGTTGCAAATTGACAAATTTTACTATCCTGTTGATTTTCTTGTTTTAGATACTCATTCTGTTGTTAACATGGAGTCAAAAATCCCTCTTATTTTGGGGAGACCTTTTCTAGCCACTGCTAACGCTCTTATTAATTGCAGAAATGGTCTAATGAAATTATCTTTTAGGAATATGACTCTTGAGGTGAACATTTTCAACATTGGCAAACAACCATGAGAAGAAGACGAGTGCTATCATTCATATATGATAGACACACTTGGAGCGGAGGAAGCTTATAAAAATCATGGCTCTAATTCTTTAGAAAATCTCTTTGATTTTGATATTGAAGAATTGTATTATCCTGATGAAACAACTGATATGTTTAGTATTTTTGACTCACAGGATAAAGGGATTCGATTTTGGAAACCAGGCATTGAAAAATTGCCATGTGAGAGGGAGAAACCAAAATCATCAAAACTCGAGACACCACGTGTCATCATTGGTGACCAAGGAACACATTTCAGTTCTAGAAAACCTCATAAAGCTTATTGGGCTGTCAAAGCCCTTAACTTTGATTTGAATGCTGCAGGTCTCCAGAGAAAGTTACAATTGTCAGAAATAGAAGAGCTACGAAATGACGCATATGACAACTCCAAAATTTACAAAGCTAAAATGAAAGTAGCTCATGATAAACAGATCTCAAGGAAACACTTTGAGCCAAATCAACGGGTCTATCTTTATGATTCTCGATTGCATTTACACTCTGGAAAGTTGAGATCTCGATGGACTGGTCCATTTATGGTAAGACATGTTTTTCCTAATGGTGCTGTTGAAATAGAAGACCCCACTGATGGACGGACTTTCAAAGTGAATGGACAGCGGCTAAAAAGCTACGTGGAAAAGGTAAACGACTCTATGTACCTAGGCGAGATCCCTCTTGTGGATCCTGTCTATCGTGATTGATCAGGTTCAATCTATCTGTACCATATTTTATATTTTGTCTATATTTTACCTTTTGACTTTCTATTTTTTCTTTTATTTTCTTGCACATTTTATTTTCTTGCACATTTTATTTTACTTTATTTTCTTCTTTTTATTTTTTCTTCAGTGTGATTTTATTTCCTGGTCAAGTGGCGGATACGGTACTCCGTGACTATTAAAGTCGGTTTCTCAGTTCCCTAAAAACTGTCCCTCAAACTGTGCATTCATCTCTTTTCTTTCTTTCAAAATGGATCGCATTCTTGCCAACCTTAAAAAACGTTTTCCTTCATTTCCTCAAAATGCTCTACTTAAGATTTACAAAGCACGGTGTGAAAGACTAAGGCTATTGATGTTGGGTAATATCCCTGTGGACCTTCGTTGGTTAATTGAAGCCAAGGTTCGGTTGTCTGGTGAGTTTAAAAATGATTTTGTTTCTCATATGCCTAGTCTTGGAAGAAGCTCTTATGCCAAAAGGCGACGAGCAAAAAGGTTACAAGTCTGTCATAAATGTGCTCGATGGAATTGTAATCGGAGTTGTCGTTCTTTAGGATTCGTATCTAGAAATCGAGAAGACAAAATTCAGTTCATTAAGGATGGACTGAGTAAGGAGTCTTTGGATGATATCCTATTGACTCTTAAGACGCATCCCTGTGGGCTCGTGCAACGTGAACTTCTCGATTTATGGAACAAATTCAAAAATGAACATCAACAGTATAGTCTCGGGAATCTGACTCTAAAAGACCCTGTTTGCTAATTTATAAGAAAATTGGATGGGAAGCCTATCCCTGACCCATAGAGGGCGTTTAAGCCATTACTGGACGTAAAACCAGAGGAAGATGTGAGCCACAATCACAACTACTTGTAAATACATGTGTTTTAATTTCCAACTTTATTTTATGAATAGTAGGGCTACTCATGTAGATGTCTTAAATTCAAATCTTTTGGTTCAATAATGCATGTGGGTCATTATGTTTAAATTTTTGTGTTTTATTTTTAACTCTCTTTTGACAAACTGTCGGGTTACCATAATCATTGTTATCATTTGGCACTCTATAAATACAGCACCTCAGTTTCTTCATTTTCATATATTAAGATAAAGGTGAGAGTAGATATGGAGGAAACCCAAGTTCGACAATTTCAAAATATATGTGTATTTTGTGGATCTAGTCCTGGGGAGAGTAAAGTGTTCGTAGAAGCAGCAAACAATCTAGGAAAAACATTAGCTGTAAGAAAAATTCATTTGATTTATGGAGGAGGTAGCCTTGGGCTAATGGGGTGTGTGTCAACAGCTGCACATTTAGGAGGAAGTCAAGTTTTAGGTATTATTCCTACAGCTTTGGCCGTGGGAAACCTGACCGAAAAAACAATAGGGGAAGAATTACAAGTCTCATCCATGCATGAACGTATAGCCAGAATGCTTTGCAATGCAGACGCTTTTATTGCTTTACCAGGTGGTTTTGGTACCTTGGAAGAAATTTTTCAAATTGTCTCTTGGGCCCAACTGAATATCCATCGAAAACCCATAGGTTTGTTGAATGTTAATAACTATTTTGATTGCTTACTTTGTTTTCTTGATCAAGCTGTGGAACAGAATTTTATTTCACATTCGGCGCGACAGATCCTGGTTTCTGCTACTGAGGCGGATGAATTGATTAACAAATTACAGGCAGTTACCTACGAACCTGACCCAGCAATAACTCGGATCGATTGGTCAGTGGGCCTTAACAAGCGAAAATTGGATCTGACACTCCGTTTGTAAATTTTTCTTTTTATTTATTTATTTATCAGTACCATCATTTTAGTTTATATTTGCTTAAGTGTCTCTCAGGTTTGTTTCTTTCAAATAACTGGCGTTTCAGGTAATGTCTCCTATACTTTATCTCTTTCTATTTAAACATTGAGGACAATGTTTCATTTGGTTTGGGGGGAGGATAGTAGACATACGTTGCATTTTGCAAAAAAAAAAAAAAATTGTGGTCCGACATTTGATTAAAATGGCAGAGTAAAGAGTTCATTCTTGAACTCTTGAGACGCATTCTAGGTCAAATTAGAATGGCAGAGTAAGGAGTTTTAGTACTAACTTTTGAAATGCATTTTAACTAACTTTTTGTTATTTTGTTTTATATTTCATGCATTGTCGTTTACTGCTTGTAGTCTTGGTAATTCTTGTATAAAGGAATTTGCTTTTCTGCCTAAGTATGATTTCAGAATTGTTTATGTTGAGTCACTGTTTCTATCTAGGTTACTAAAGAATGACTTCCAAAATATTTTTGAGCACAATGCTAAGCCTTGTGGTAAGATGGATGATTCAATTTATATAGCCAAGAGAATTCCCATGTTTAAGTATATATTTTTCTAATCTCGCATATCTTTTGTGAGTAAGTGGAAAGGTTGAGAAAACAGCTTATGAATTTTCATTGATCCTTTGAATTGGTTAATTTTTGTTTAGAATGATATTATTTGAATTAAGGGATAAGTTGGTTACATTTGTGCATAATATAATTTGGTGAGAAACCTTTGTAATGCTTCCTTGTATTCTTAAAAAAAAAAAAAAAAAAAAAAAAAAACACAAAAGTACCAAAAAACAAGAAAAAAAAAAAAGAAGCAATTCAGTTTAATAAAGTCTTCATTCAATTTTAGAAGACAAATACCTTGTAAAACAGTTTTCTCACCAAGTTATAATTGTATTATTCTCACAAGCCAATTAAAGTTCTAAAGTTGGCGTATGATATGAATAATTGATTTTTAAACAAATAATTTTTCTATCTTCGGATCAATGTTAGTTTATATGTCTGTCCTTAAAATTGACTTTTTCTTGAGTGCTTAACTGTTTTCCAACTCCATAAGAGAAGTCCTAACCTTTTAAACAGTCATACACTTGTGAGGATATGGAGTTGAGGCTTTTACTTGGAGAAATTCTCAAGGTTATATCTATTGTGGTTTGTGGTTAGATGGTTATGGCTTAGTTCACACACACACAAATTATGGAAGTTGTAATTGAAAAAACCATGATAGCAACAGTGATCTCGAACTGACGTTTTGATTGAAATGCTTAGGTAGTTTTGCATATTCTATTTACGCTTGAATTGCTAGAGACTAGCAATAAGCTGGTTGGGGGCTGTGATGAACACATGAAAATGCATGTTGTTAAAAGATTCAATCACCATTTAATGTCACTAATTTTAGTATTTTCTGTATTTTTAGCTTGAAATAAAGTGTTCTCCTTAAATTGTGATTAATGAATGTTATTTGGACAGGTTTATGTAAATTGGACATAACTCTCAATGTAGAAATCGAAATGAAGAAATTCTTGAACCTGGTGCAACATGACCCAATCTTACACAAATTTAAAGAATAGTGGAAAAGCCAAATCCAACATGTTATGGGCCAAAAATTGAGATACAACAGAATCGGACTACAACTCTTATCCAGCTTGACCCAACTCACGTATTTGGACCGTATCTCCCAAAATACGTACTCAATTGGTATAATTCTTGAAGCTGTGAATTGCTGACTTAACTATCAACAACTCGTATGTTTATGGTAAAGTCCAAATCAGCCGTTATCATGGACCAAATCGCATTGCAAGTGGGTAAAATGGTTGTTGGCCGAATTTTGATGTATCTTTGGAAGTTTGCTCATATCTCATTGGATACTCATCCAATTTGCATGAAATCAGTGCCTATGGAAAGAAGAGTCAAAATTCTACAACTTTCATGTCAGCTGCAGAAGTTGAATTGATCATTTACATTATCAAAAATGTGCTGCAAGTGGATACACGAGTTATTGGCTTAAAATTATTGAAGATTGATGTCATCCATGACATATGTCCATTCATTGCCTATATAAGGAGACCCTTAGGACGTTTTTAATAGGAAAATTTCTCTCTTCTTTTATTCTCATTAATATGTATTGTAATTTAGGCTAGAGTTCCTAGCAAGGCTAAGAGATGAACTTTTATGTGTAGTAAATCTACTTCCATGCTTTGATTCGGTGTCAAGAGCTATAAATGTTGTAAGTTTGGTTTTGATTAAACTCTTATCTATTTTATTTTCTATAATCCAGAGGTTATAATTCTCATGTCTCATATATGTTCAGTTATGCTTTTCTTATGTGATTCACGTTGATTTATAATTGTTACTGGTTATATTGTTTTATATGTTAATCTTTTACTGCAGTATTGTCAATTTGATATATTGTCGATCTTGGATAACATGTAAGGGCAATAAATGTTTGATATTCAAGTTAATCTTTTACTGCAATATTGTCAAAATGATATATTGTCGATCTTAGATAACTTGTATAAATAACATGATGTGTGTTAATGCCTGCAAAGAGTTTAACTAAATCAAATACATGTGTTATCAAATGTGCTATATATTACATACCTTCCGATTGATTGTTTAGGATGTGAAACTTTCAGTTGAGTTATAAATATCGAATCAAAGTATAGAGTAGATTTATAAAGCATAATTGTGATTCTCAAAGCCTTGCTTAAATCATCATAAGACATTTTCCTCAATTCATAGATAATTCTATCTCATCCGTTTAAATCAATTAACCCTTTGCTACTGCTTTAATAGTTTACTTCACTAACCTATTTTGCCAAGAGCTTCCTCGTGGGATCGACACCTCAATCTATACTGCGATAGCCACGTTATATTTTGAGCGTAAACACTGCCATAAACTATTAGGCTCGGATCTCCCAGGAAAAGATCTGATCATAGGTTTTGGTTTGATCCAAAAACTTTTAGAAAAGAAAGTTTTTACCAAGCCCAATGGATTAAAATTTAAAGCTCATTTCTTACCCTGGTCAACCATTCCAAACTATTTTTCCATCACCTCTCTCAATGCTATTTTTGAATAAATCAAAACTCACTCTGTGTCAAACAGTCACTCTGAATTCCTTCTCAAATATCCCTACCTGTTATAAAAAAACCAAGAATATTTTGTTTGACTACCTTTTCACATGAATAAAAACATCAACCCAACAAAAGCAAGCCACCCTGAGTGGCATGCCACTGGATCATGTTGAAATAGCCAATACAGAACTCACATAACTGTTACAAGAGGGACTTATTGAACCCACTTCCTCACAGTGGGCCTATCAAGCCTTCTACGTCAATAATTAAGATTGGTTATTAATTATTAACCTCTAACCTCTTTTTTGCAGGATGATAAATTCTCTTTACCCAACAAGCAGATGCTGTTTTGAAGGATTGCACAAGCAAAATTATTTTTGAAATTTGACTTGAAGACGGAATTTTGGCGATTAGGAGTTCACCCTAATGACAGACACAAAACATAATTCTGCACACCTCACCACCATTACCAATGGACCGTCCTACCTTTCGGGTTAAAGACTGCTTCATCTCTTTTTTAGAAAATAATAATGAAAATCTTTGAACCAATCTAGGATTAGACCCTCATCTACGTAGATGATATTCTGCTATTCTCGAGAAACATTGATGAACACTACGATCTTCTTTTGAGATTTGGCAGCATTCTACAAGAAAAGGACATCATGATCTCATCCACTAAGTGCCACGTGGGTCTTGAAGAATTAGATTTTTTGGGGATACGAAGAATGGACAATAAGAGCTCCAACCCCACATTGCTAAATAGCTGACTAGATTCCCTTACAATAACTTGACAAAAATCCAAATCCAAAAATTTCTTGGCATCGTAAATTACATGTTAGATTTTATACAACATCTTTCATAAATCACTAAGCCTCTGTTCCATATGCTAAAAACAAATCCTTTACAGTGGCAATAGCAACAGACGACAACTGTAAAATTGCTTAAAGAGAAAGCAACAAGTCTGTCACCGTTACAGATCCCATCACATAGCAAAAGAATACTACAGACAGATGCAAGTGACTACTACTAGGGGGCCATCCTCCTAAAAGAAATCAATGAAAAAAGAAAGATATGTGGGTATAAAAGCAGACCCTTTTCAGACTCAGAACTTCACTACCACAACATCTTCAAAGAAATCTTAGTAGTAAAATGGGCAATTAAAAATTTTGAATTTCACTTGATTGGACATAAATACATGGTTGAACTAGATATGTCGACATTATCTCACATGTTGAAATTCAAACAGAAGCGGATTTCAAACCAGCAACTGTTAAGGTGGCAATAGTGATTTTTTTAATTTTTCCTTTGAAGTAAAACATATTAAAGGTAAAGACAACACGGTTGCAGACTTCCTCTCCCGCAACCCTATAAATACCGATGACCCACTTACCAACCATATCACTAAACACATAGACAAAAAACCAAAACACAAATCCTATTCCACTATCCTCCTAATGGCAGCCTTCACCTCTTCTGCCTCCTCCTCCGCTATTCCACCAAAACCTTTCATCATCCATCCACCAGTCCTGTTCACACCTCTAGAATTTGAAGAAAAATTCAAAACCAAAACCATTAGGTCAAACCCCACTGAACTCATAAAACAGTATGCCATCAAAGCTGTTGAATAGAATGAATGGAACACTCTAGGCACCCCACTGTTCAACCTAACCTACTCATTTTTCTACTTGTTCACTGTTACCTCTTTCGAAGCCTGGTCTAAAAGTGTTCTTTACCTGTTATAGTACCTATTAGACTCATACACCATTATAATGGAATTTCCTGTCCTAAAAATGAAAAAATGGCTCAAAACACTCTCGTCTAGCCATGATGCAATCATATTTTTACAATGGCTCCTCACCTGAGAACAATGGCTAGTCAAGTTCAAAAGGCTAATACACTAACACAATCAATCAAGAATGCCACCTAGAAGATTTCATATAGCCCTTCTCTTTTAACGTAAGGGAATGATTATATTTGATCATGAGGTGCATTACTATCCTATTGTCGAGGATCGTTGTATGTTTTCATACTTCCTTAATCTGCTTTGAAATAGCCACAAAACAGAAATGAGAGACCTAGAAAGAGTCCTTGCAGAGAAAAATCAAATCATCCTGCCATCAGTATGGATAGACCCTGAAGACTGTGCCCTTTGGAAAACTATAGATGAAGACTTCTCATACAAACTCCAACAAGCATCCAACATCCACTAATATAGACAAAGTGAACAACACCAACATTACCTCCAACAGTACTACTAGTATAATTGAGCCAGGATTGATCATGAAACTCTCCTCCCATAATCATTCTATCAGAACCCCATAAGGCAGACACACAAATGCACGATGTCCCACTTACCCTTCTAGAACCACCAGACTTATCCCTCTCCCTGTACCAAGATGTTTAACCCCCATCTACTAAGTCACAAGTCTAACAAGAAGGAAGACTGTTATCCCGTGAGCTAGCCCCATAAAAGGCTGAAATTCATGATGAAAGGGCTGACGACATCAAACTCCTAAAAGAATTCATGGAAGAATATGAAAGCAAAATGGTCAAGCGTGCCTGAAAACAGTTCGATGATGACGGAAGCCCCAGTGGGTCCAGCTGATCAAGCTTCAGATCTTAAGTCACATGATAAAAGCAATCCTCAAAAGCTGATCCTTTGTGCTCATAATTATCACGTGGCCCAACATTATGTTTTTATCTTTTTTACTCATATCCAGTTAATCTCCCTGAACGGTGGCCTGTATGCCACGTCAAAAGTTTGTCATTTTTGAGTTATTTTCCTTGTATGATGGTCTGCGTGCCATGTCAAAAGTTTGTTTCTTTGTTTATATCCGAAGTCCTAGGCTATATAAAGCCACTCCTTCTTTTTGTACAAGGCAGACTTAAACGAAATAAGAACTATATTTTCCCTTATCCCATGAGTTTCTAAATCTCCCTCCAGTTGTTCTCTAAGTCTACCATAGTCTAAGAATATAAAATGAGTCGATCAATTTCTAAGTTTCAAAGAAACTTATCCAGTCAAGTATGCTTTATAGTTGCCCTGCTAAAGGGATCCTCTGTATCAGAAAGATTGAACTGAAAAAAAAGAGTTATTTTTAATTTTCGGTTTCAATTTTCAGTTTGGATCCTGTTCGAGGAGTTGTCACTAGGTTATGTAAAAGGCTAGGCCATGTAAACTCGCCAAGGCAAAGGACCGTTAAGGGTGTTATGCCAGAGCATACCTAATAACATAGTTAGACTCCTCAACTGGATCATTTAATTATTATATTATATTAAAATGTAAATATATTATATATTTAACTAAACATGGTAACCAAGTTTACTTGACCCAACCATGGTTAAGTGTTAAGCATGGTTAAGTCAATAATACATTATTAAATCAAGGATATTTGGTGGCCAAATTTTTAACTTTACCATGGTTAATTATTAACTATGGTTAGGTTAAATAAATAGTATTAATATATATATATGTATGAGATGAAACAAAATTTGAGAGTTTGTGTGTTTTTTGTTATGGGTGGCTAATCATTTTGAATGAAAGAAAGAAAGAGTTTTGTTTTTTATATTTTAAGAGTTAAAATTACAAAAATAAAATAAGAGTTCTATTAATCATCTTCTTCTTTGTAAAGACTACCATTGAAACACATTTAAGCTTTTGTTGTTGATCAAACTGAGAACAAATAACTTGTAGGTTTAAAGTGTTGAATCCATTAGTTGGATTCAAGCTACTGTCTAGCTAATCAATTCTACCATACTTGATCACTAGAACTGCCAACGGACTTTACTTCGAGCTGATTCCAAGTACATTATTCCAAAAGCTTCAAAGGTATAGATTTTTCAATCACTGTTTTAATTTGATTAAAAGCATGAAAGTGTGTTTATATGATAGTTTTAAGACTTTCGCTCCATATTTGATGAGTATATGTATGTATGTGATGTATATGTATTGTTTATGAATACAAATACCATATATATACACCACATTTTAATTGGTACTTTTAATAACATCATATTAAAATGCACTTATCACCTATCAAGGTAGACGCAGCCAAATCTTAATCGAATTGCTCTGCTCTAATCAAGGAGCAATCAACGAAAATAGAGTTACAAGTTCCCTGAAAAATAGGCCCAAAAAATTGTGTAAACCAAAATATAATTTTTTTTATGATATTTCAGATATGTAGCATGTCTGTGGGGAGGCACTTGCATGTTAAAGTCAGGAACTTTTAGACTATATCAGTGGAACCCTATTTTTTTATCTGTACTTCATAGACATTCATAGAAATTTCTAGGTTTAGGTTCGAATCTTTGGTCATAGTTAGGAATACTGGACCCTAAAAATTATAATGAAAATTGCTAAGGATGTTGCCATGCCTTTACAATTAGATAAAGCTACAAAAGATGGAGTTTATTGGTTTTATGATGGTTTAGGTAGAGATTGATGTCACTGATCCTTTACCGTAATTTTTAATGGCAGAAAGAGAAGGGTATGATTTTCAATTATAGATATACTATGAAAAATTTTCAATTAAGTATAATGATCATAGAAATCTAGGATATGATATTTTAAAGTGTCATCATCAGAATCGTGTTGGTTCTACAAATCACAGCTTATCAGTTAAAAAAAAGGGAAAAAAGATTGTAGGTCAACCTAATGAAAATAATCAATTAGCTTAGAGAAAATGGGTAATAAAAATTAGTTCATAAAGCTTCTAGCAGTTGTAGGTATTGTGACTGAATTATTTAATGACAATTTTACTAAGGGACAACCTTTTACTCATTTGATAAAAGACGAAGTTACAAATTCTTAAGTTCAACATAAGGCTCAAGAACATAGAGAGGATCAATTGAGTGCTACAGTACTAAAAGAATGTCATTAATCCCATTCCTAGGGCTAATTATATAAAAGGTCAAGTTTTCTTGGATTCTGATAATTATACATTAGATCATGTTATTAAAGGTATATGTATATATAGGGAAAATACCTCTCAGTTATAATGTGAAGAAGGTAACAATGCTTCACATATTCAAAATTTAAATTCTGAAGATGATTCTTATTTACTAGATAAAGAGCTACAAAAAGCCGTTAGCATCTTAAATAAATCATTAATAGATGATGGTTTTACAATAGTTATATCGAGATCCCAGAAAAAAAAAATGTGAGCTAAAAAGAAAAAGATTGAATCAATTTACAAGTTACAGAATTTAACTATTGCTCAAAATAAATGAAGATCCTATACTGGAAGATTAGGGAGTAGTTAACCCCCAATTTTGAAATGAATTGGCCAACCTATATTTTTAGCATAAGCCTTTGTTTCGTACAATCAGTGAGCTTATGACTACTTTTGACTCCATTCCTGACTTATTATGGCTATCTTTGGGTCTTTCTTTGGTTGGCACTACAAAGAATCCTCTTCCTAAGATGTGGATTTTTAAGAGCAACTTGGTAGCCATGCCAGACTTTATTTCCACTTTCTCTAAAAAATTACTACTAGAACCACTATTGATTCTCATTGTTGTCAACTGTCTTTTGTTTATGCAGCTTCTCATATGTTTATCACAGGGAGCTCTGGTTGAACCTACAATTAGTTTATTGTTAATCTCTTTTGGCTGGTGGTTGGAGACTTCAATACAACTCTTATAGTTCATGAACAAAAAGGTAGAGGTTTTTGGGCCCTCTATCATGCTTAGATTTTCATAATTTTATTAATTCTTATAATCTTTTAGAAATTCCTACTTTCGGATTGTTTTTCTTTTAGGCCAGAACCACTATTAGTATTGATCATATTGAGAGAAAATTGGATAGAGCCTTGTATAATTTGGAATGGCAGAATACTTGAGATTTCTCTTCAAATATTGTGCTTCCCCATATGGTTTCTAATCACTCTCTATTAGTAATTTCTTTTGGGTCTTCAATTATTTAGGCCCTAAGTTTTTTCACTTTTATTCCATATGGACTCTACACTCGGGGTTTAAAGATTTGGTTAATAAAGTATGGCACTTAATTCCTTGTCATGGTTATTCAATGATTATGGTCAGTAAAAAATTACATATGTTGAAACATCAAATTCGTGGCTGGCCTCAAGATATTTTTGGAAATGTCTATGATAGATTAAATAAAGCTCGACATGCTCTCACTTCAATTCAGAGTGACATCGGTATCAGAGGGGTTTTTGATGATTTACTAAAGGTGAAAGTTGCAGCTAAGTTAGAGGTTCTTCATGCTTCATCCCTACAAGTAGAATTTTAGGGGGAGTGTGCAAAAATTAAATTGCTAAAGAAATGAGACAAATGTGCAAAATTATTTTACTCTTATGCCAAGGCTCATGCTATTAAATCTCACATCAAATGGCTTATGATTAATGGTGATTGGAATGACAACATGAATTCTGTGTCTGACCATATTATTGCATACTTCCAGAATCTCTATGTGGAAAATGCAATGGATTCCAATTAGATATCTTAGGTTTTTGGTCATATTCCTTCTCTAATTTCTAACTTGGATAATGAAACTATGTGCACTGTGCCTTCTGAGAAAGAAGTGTGTCTTAATGTATTCTCTTTAGATTCTTCCAATGCTCTGGGGATTGATGGATTGTTTGGTTCATTCTATCAACATTATTGGAAGATAATTAAAAAGGATGTAGTACTTGGTATCCAACAATTCTTTGGTCAGAAATTTTTTCTTTCCAATAGAAATTGTTGTTTTATAGTTTTGGTTTCAAATGTGGCTGATGCTATTACTATGACTAGTTGCTTTGGCTAATTTCTTTTTTAAGATTATTAGTGACTAGTTTGACGTTTAAGCTGGTCTCATAAAACTAAATGGCTTTTATTCGTGGCAGACAAATCCATGATTATATCTCTATGGTTTTTGAGAGTATAAATTTATTAGATAGAAAAGTGTTTGATGGTAACAAAGGGATAAAGCTGGACATCTTTAAGGCTTTTGATACTATTAACTAAGATTTTCTTCTTCAAGTGCTTGCAAGCGTTGGCTTTAGTAGATAGTTTATCGGCTGTATTTCTATGATTCTTCATTCAGCATGGCTTTCTATTATGGTTAATGGGTCATCAAAAGGTTTTTTTAGTTGTGGTAGAGGAATATGCCAAGGAGATCCCTTATCTCCTCTTTTATTTTGCCTTGCTGAAGATGCTCTATCTAGAGGCAGTTAGAAGTTGGTGGATTCCAAGCTTATTTCCCCCATTTTAGTCCTAAAAAGTTGTACAGCTCTTACTCATATTTTTTATGTAGATGATATTTTTCGTTTTTTTAGAGGGGCTTGTAATTCTCTTCAAACCGTAATGAGATTCATTGAGAAGTACAGTTTGGCCTCAGGTCAAGTTATTAACAAAGAGAAAAGCTAATTTTTTATAGGTAAATCTAGTGCCCATCAATGTCAGGAAATTTCTAATTTGTTAGGTTTTTCTCAAGTCATGCTTCCTTTCATTTATTTGGGAGTTCTTATTTTCAAATACTATCTACGAATTCATCATTTATAGGTTTTGGCGGATAAAGCATACGCTAAACTTAATGGTTGGAAGGGCATGATTCATTCTGTGGTAAGAAGAATTGAATTAGTTTGCACAGTATTTTAGACCACTCTTCTTCATAGCTTTAAGGTTTATCTTTGGCTGACATCTCTTTTGAAATATTTACATAATTAAGCTCATAACTTTATTATCTCAGGTGACTATTATTCTCATAAGATAGTCTTAACGTCTTGGAATTGATTATGCATGCCAAAGAAGGCAGGCATAGTGGGTCTTCGCAGATTGAATTTATTGAATAAAGCTTGTCTTCTTAAATCCTTTGGCACTATTAATGGTCGTGGGCCTAGAGGTGGCAAGTGGGTCGTGCCGGGCCGGCACAGCCCACGAAAATTAAGTCCACATAGGCTGTTATGCTTGGCTGGCCCAAGCACGTACAGTATTTGTGCCGTGTCGTATCAACCAGGCACAACATCAAAAAATTAGGCCTAGGCACGGCCAGTAGCATGGCCTAATATAGGCCTTGCTGTGGGCTGTATCGTGCTAAGCAAGCGACTTAACAAGCCGACCTATAAGCCTAAATAATAATAAATATTTTTTGAAAAAAAATGATTAAAAATATAATGAAATAAGATTTTTAAAGTAAAAGGTCCATGTTCATGTTTTTTTTTATATTATTTTTACAGTTTCAAGATAATGTCATAGGTCCACATGTTTTTATCTTTTGTTGGTGCTATAACGCATCAAAAAATTTAAATTAAAGTTTTTGACCTATCTATAATGGAGGGCTTAAATGTCTTTATCTTTTGTCGGTGCTACAGGGTGTCAAAAATTTTAAAATAAGTTTTTGGACCGCTGATCAATAGTTTAAGGAGTCATTATATCTAATGGAGTTTGGCACATATTTAATTGTATAAAAACAATGATATTTTGCACACTTTTTCATTCACACAACCCAATTCTATTTGAAAATTTAAATTCCTCTCAATTCTCTCTCAAACTATTTTATTATTTTTTAGTTTTCAATAATCAAATTTTAAATACCATAATTATTTCTTATCAGTATTACTTTTGATAATATAAATACAAATACTATTACTATTGAATTATTTTATGTCATTTAACACCTGTGCATGGTTCAAAAAAATTTCATTTGAGGTATTTTTGTTATATTCTTAATTTACTTATTCAAGATGATTTAAATATAATTAATTCTTGTATTGAAAAAATCAGATAAGCAATAAAATTTATTGCTTCATCATCTTCTAGCCAACAAGAATTTCCAGTTGTATTAATGAATTGTGAACTAAATAGTAAAAGGTTCAAAATTAACGTGAAAACTCGTTAGAATGCTACATATATGATGATAAAATCTAGTGTAAATTTTAATGATTATATTACATGCTATTATAACGATAAAATGAAAGACATCATATTAACCAATGATGATTGGAAAATTGCATTTTACTATATACAGTTTTTGAAAGTATTTAATAATGTTACATTAGTATGTTTACGTATGTGTTAATCTTCATCTTCTATTGCTTTGACTTATATATGTAATATTAGTGATGTTTTTGTTCAATACAAAGACTACCCCATATTTTTTTATATATGTAATATTAGAGATGTTTTAATTTATGGGATCTCAAAAAATTTAAAATTTGGACTCTCTTATAATTTTGACCAAATTTACGATTTATCACATGATTTTTTATTTTTATAAAAATAAGTTTGGAGCATCTTTATCTATAAAAGAAACAAATGAAAAGCTTGTTTATGATTAGGCTGCTTAGAGTATTTTACTAAAAGGTAAGAAAAAAGTTGGTTCTAGTTTTACTAATTCAACTACATTTGAATTTAAAAAATATATAGATACTGATTACTCTTTTATGTTGAGTACACACCAACAAAGAGAATTTGATATTTTGTCATGGTCGAAATCAAACGAAAAAGTTTGCCTTGTGTTATCTATAATGGCAAAAGATATACTAACTCCTCTAATGTTCACTAATCGAAATCTTCTTTTAGTACAAATGGCAGGATACTAGATGAGAAGCGATTGAGAATGACATTAGAAATTTTAGAAGTTTTAATATGTGTAAAAGATTGGGAAGATGCAATGGCCAAAATGCAAAATTAGCAAGAAAACATGTTCAAAGAATTTGAGAACTTTGAAATTTAAAATATAAAATTTTAATTTATTAAGAAGTGGTTGAATTTATAAATGATGGATGGTTCAATAGATGCCTACCTAGTTATGATGTATTGCAACTATAGCGATGTAAATTCAACTATATATTTTTGTATTTGCATCTAATTTTCAGATTTCGAATAAAGTAAATAAATACAAAGTCATTGACTTATTTGCTAAAGTTTTATTTCAAATTTATTTTTTGCCCATAATAAAATTATATTTTAACATGTACTACAGAATTATTTAAAAATTAAAAATTTCAATTCCAATTTTAATTATACATACACTAATGGTAATTCTAATTATAATTATTATTAAATTTAATTTCAATTATAAAAAATAATTTCAATATAGTTACACAATTATAAAAAAAAATTGAAATAGAATTTAAAATTTGAATTATAACATTTAACATAATTGAAATTAAAATTGAAACTGAAATTATAACATTTAAGATAATTATAATTAAAATTGAAATTAAAATTATAACATTTAACATATTGAAAATGAAATTGGATTTAAAATTATTACATATAACGTAATCAAAATTAAAATTTGAATTTGAATTATAACATTTAACATAACTGGAATTGAAATTGGATTTGTAATTATAACATTTAACATAATTGAAATTAAAATTAAAATTAGAATTATAACTTTTAAAGTAATTAAAATTAAAATTAGAATTTGAATTATAACATTTAACATAATTAGAATTAAAATTAGATTTTTAAATATAACATTTAATTGAAATTGAAATTGAATTTGAAATTGAATTTGAATTTGCAATTATAATATTTAATGTAATTAATATTAAAATTGGATTTGAATTAATGTGGGGGTGTTTGAATTTTCTTGAGTATAGATTAGAAATATATAAATAAATACAATTGATTCATTTGCTAAATTTTTATTTCAAAATTTTCTTTTACTCATAATAAATTCATATTTTAACTTGTACTATCAATTTGTTTAAAATTACAAATTATAATTGTAATTTGTTTACTATGTACATTAATGGTAATTCTAATTATAATAATAGTTCGAATGTAATTTTAATTATGATAAAAAAAAATTTAATATGGTTACAATTAATAATAGCAATTAAAATATTTTTAAAAAATAATTTTTAATTTAATTATATATTCAATTATAACATAAATATTAAATTGGACTAATATAAATATAAATAAATGCTGGCCTAGTGGTAAGTTGTCTCCATTTTATGAAATTTTTTGCCATAACTGTAATGCTCAGTTCTCATGAATAGTCAGATACTTAGAATTTTGGTATTTGATAATTAAGGAACCGTAGAAATTTCAGATTTCGACCCTTCTCGGAACAATTTTTTTTAATGTTTACATGATGCATAATAGACCCAATTGGGTAATTTCATAGTTAATTTGGGCGTTGGGTGTTTATTGAATATTTTTAAAAATTTTCGGTTGACTAAGTAGTGAAAATTCAATATTTATACCAATATTTTTGGTGTAAGCATCAGACCCTAAGCAAGCCATTTTTGTTTGAATAAGGATGTGTATTTTAAGACATATGTACCAATAAAATTGCGACAATTGCATATATTAGTCTATTATATTATATTTTATTAGTTATTAGTAATAATTATTAAATTATTTTTGGCCACCAATCAAAGGCTTTTTAATTGGAGGACTAGGTAGCAATTGGGCATTTCTTGGGAGCCATTATGCAATTTTTGGATATATATATTTATGTATATATATAAAAATATAAGGCCAAGTGTTTTAATTGCGAGGAAGTGTTAAAAAAAAGAAGAAGAAAAATATAAAGAGAGAGTTTTGGCCATGAAGGGAGACCAGGGTGAATAGTTAAACCCATGATATTTCTAAGTCAAATCAAGGAATCCACACTAAATTCAAATTTTTTTCAAGTGCCCAAGCAAGATTCAATGATGGATTCAAGGTAAATTTGCTTTAAAATGTGAGAATTCAAAACCCTAGAATAGTAAATTTGGGTTTTTGTATAATTGGACTTCAATTGAATAAATTTAGGGTATTATAATGAATTTAGAGAGTAGATAAGATCATAGGTAAGAAGAAATTTGAAAAATAGTAAAAATCTCATTTGGGTCATTTTGGCCATTTTTGGATTTTTAGTGGTACAAGTGCAATTAGCTAAAATTGAGGGTTAAGAATGAATTCTAAGACCCTTAAGATGAGTTTTAATAGGTAGAAATCAAAGTTAAGATATGAGACATAATGGTCATTTATGACAAAGATTAGGGGTAATTATGTTCAAAAAGAATTATAAGGGATTATGGACCCCTTTGACAAAAAATGGTAGTTTGTACACTAGGGGTATTTTAGTAATTTTTTTACTAAAGCATAATTTATGCTTTGTAGGTGCCGAAAAAGAAATTTTAGCGTAGGACAATTGGTGATTGGAAAAGCAATTAAGAGAAATTAAATATAGTTTATTTTAAATTATTAGCATTTATGTACTTTCTAATTTAAATATTGTTATTTCAGGCAATTTACTTAAGTTACGTGACTTTTAAGAATAAAAGAAAGTATAGTGATATTTTATTTGATTTTTTTGATGTAATGAGAATTAAAAATTTATCATTTAAAAATATCGCAAAATTTTAGAATTTCAGTTTAGTATTTTCAATCATTTAGAGATTTATTTTTTAGCAATAAAAAACAGATTTTAGAAACTTACATATTAATTTTAAGAAACAGTTTTTAGATACTATTAGTTTTCAAAGGTCAGTGGTACCCCATTTATAAGTTATCAGCTATCAGATTCAAATCCCTGTAGGGATAGTATAGACCCGGCCGGTACACCCCATATATGTAGGCAGGTCAGTCAGTTGGGTTGAGTGTTACTAACTCCGGGGAGTCAGGGTATTGAGTCTGTAAGTCGCTTATGCTACGGGGGATTGTCTCGCAATATGTCTGCAATGTATATTCCGCCACATAAACAGTGAGATGTCTTAGATTTATCAGTTTAACAGATTGGTCTTAGTGGTTGTTGCTAGCAGAGACCGCCATGTGACCGACTTATTTTGTCGACTACGTCGACGAGTAGGTCCAACATTAAGGTAGCCATTGGTGTTTTTTAAACATGATAGAACCAAGCGAAAGTTTTAGACAATTGTAAGAGATATGTAGTTTTTTTTTTCCAGAAAATAAAAATGTTTGTAATAATATTTACAAATTTCAGCAGTAGCCATTAAGTTTTAAAAATTTTAAATAAAGAAAATCGCTCGGTAGAGTTTTACTAATATTCGAGATTTAGAAACGATTTAGAACAGTATGTTTTCAGTACTTTTAGAATTTTCAGTATGTTTCTACAATTATTCAGATTTCACGTCCACTCATTGAGTTTATTAACTCACCCTTTGTTTTTAGTGTTTCTATTTTTTCCCCCAGGTATAGCTAACAGAGTATAGCCTACAATTTCTCCTGTAGATCAGTAATGGGCCAGCCCTATAACGATCTTCTATGCATGTACAGAGCTATATGTATACATTTAGTGCATATACATGTATCATATTTAGTTTTGAATTGTATAGCATGCATAACAGATTTTGGAACTAAAATGAATATTTATACCTTTTTGAAATGGTTAGTTTTTTTTGCTATGGATGTCTATTGGAGCATGATCAAGAATGCATGTGTTGATTAATTTGGGAGAGATGGGAGGTTCCCTTTGCAACTGAGAGATATGAGAAATATTTGGGGTGTATTTTCTGCAGGTTTATGAAATATAGATTTTCAGAAAAATAGGAGAAACTCTGTTGGTTTTAATCCAGGATTTTTAGAAAAATTTAAAATTTCCCATAAGTATGAAAATATATTAGAAAGAAATTAAGATATATTTTAGGGTTTGCCTCATAGAATTTTTCAAAGTTGATAGCGGACTTTGGGAAGCGTTCCATTGGGGTGTCCAGCAGGGCCTACCTAGGTTTACATTGTAGGATTCTAGGTCGGGTTCTGTCAATGACATCTTGGGTTTAAGATCTCATGGCCATAAAATTTTGTGGTAAATAGTGATATAAGAATAGTATCATTATTGACGGGCTTACGTGCTAGGCCTAGCCCACGAGCTAAAAAAATGCGGAGGCACGACCCGATACTGTAGCGTGCTTAGGCTGCCCAGCCTAATTACCACCTCTACATATGCCTTCATGATTCATGAGTACTTTAAAGATGATTTTCCCTAGTTCTCATAGGAACTAATCCAATTCCATACTCATATAGGTGACTCTCCATCAAATGTGTCCTGCAAATTTAATGCACCACCCTATAAAGAGTTATAGAATTCATTAAGAGTAATACTTACCATTTTCTACTATAGATACACTATCTCGCTATAGAAAGGAACTCATAAAAATAATTGGTAGTATAACAAGACAACAAATGACTTGTTCTTATCTTTATAAACCTACTTCAATAGGATCGCCAATCATGTAAGTCGGGTTACCATCACTCTTGTCTCATACTCTAGATAGAAGTCTCATCCTCCTTGATGTATGTTTCACTAATATCCTATTTAATGGTTTTGTCAGAGGATCGACCAAGTTCATCTCTAATCTCATATAATCTAGGCTCATCACCCCAGATTCTAGCAGTTGTTTTATAATGCCATGTCATAGACAAATATGTTTATTTTTCTCATTATAAATCTTACTCTTTGCTCTAGTAATCACTGTTAAGTAATCATAATTTATAAAAATTATTGTAGTAAGGTGAGTACTAATAAAAAGATCACTCATGAGTGTCTTCAATCTCTGAGCCTTAGAATAAGTTTTTTTTCTAAGGCTATCAATTCCAATTCTATAATAGATCGTGCTATACAAGTTTATTTAGTGGATTTCTAATATATAGCTCTTCTACCCAAGGTAAACACATATCCACTAGTAGACTTGACCTCATTGGATTTAGATATGCAATTAGCATTACAATAACATTCTATCACATGTTGATATCTACCATATTAAAGAACATAAGTTTTAGTGCATATAAAATATTTTGCCACTCTATCCAAGACACTCTAATGTTATTTTCCTAGATTTTGAGTATACTTACTCAATCTCTTTAGAGCATATGCTATATCAAGCATAATAGTATTTATCAAGTACATGAGACTACTAATGATTTGTGCATAACGGTTTTAATTTTCACTATCTTCAATATTCTTTTGAAGTTTAACATTAGCATCATAAGGTGTTGCTACCAGTTTGTATACTGTGTACCCAAACCTCTAAAAAAACTTCTCTACATAATGCTCTTGTGATAAAGTGAGACCATTAAATATTTTTATAATCTTTACTCCAAGTATTACATCATCTTCTCTTATATCTTTCATATCAAAAACAGTTGATAGAAATCTCTTAGTCTCAACTATTACTTTCATACTATGACTATGTCATCTATATAAAGATATATAATGACATATCTATTAACATCAAAGGTTTTATAATTTATACATTTATCGGAATCATTTATTATTAAACTCCCCATGCCACTATTTTGGTGCTTGTTTCAAGCCATACAAAGACTTTACCAACTTACATACTTTATGCTTTATACCAACACTAACAAAATATTTCAGTTGTTTTATATAAATTTTCCTTCTAAATCGTTATTTAAAAAAAGCAATCCTTACATTTATTTAATATATAAATAATTCATATATTGTAGCTAATGCAATCAAAATCATAATGGATGTAACTTTAATTATAGTAGCTTAAGTATCAAAATAATGGGCTTGGTACCTAAAGGCAAATCAATCATTTGTCACACATAATAACTCATGATTGAGTTGATTTCATTATTAATTGCCTCCCTCCATAAAAGAGCATTATGAGAAGTCATAGCTTCACTATATGTCTTAGGGTCCTTTTCCACAAGGAAAACATAAAAACCATTACTTAAATTAGTGGCTTTTCTCATTTTCTTACTTCTCTTATGTTCATTGTTAGCTGAAGGGTCAATTTTAACCTTTATATGAGTAATATTGTTTTCTATATTGACTTTCTTAAGAAAGACGGACTTAAACAATTTTGTATTTTTAGACACCATTATGTTGTTTGCATTAAACAACCCTATGTTATTCTTTAATATCAAGAATCTATATATAACACTATTCTGGGCATAACCTATGAACATACAATCAATTGTTTTAGGCCTCATCATTTTTTCTTTTAGGATCAGGAATAATTTGCAAGACACCAGTACACTTTGAGGTATGAAAGATTAGGAGCCTAACCTTTTCATAACTCATAGGGTGTAATTCCTATTTTCTTATAGGGAATTTTAGTTTGTTTATGACAAGTAGTTAAAATTGCTTCCCCTATAAGTTTATACATGCCCCATAATTAATCCAAATACAATTCATCATTTCTTTCCAAGTTTTTTTTTCTTTTAGCTACTCTAATAAATTCAGGTGAATATAGAGGTGTAATTTCATATATAATTTCATTGTCTTTACAATAGGAACTAAATAAGTTAGACATATAGTTTCCTCCTCTATCAGTTTTTAATTTTTATTTATTTTTCTACAAAGTTAATTTTTAACTTCTTATTTATAAATTAAGAACTTTTTATATGACTCATCTTTATTTCTTAACAAATATACCTTAGTATATTTTAAGAAATCATCTATAAAAGTTATGTAAAATCTTTTCCCTTCTCTAGTCATGATATTCTTAAGATCACTTAGGTCACTATAAATCAAACTAAGCAATTCGGTTTCTCTAAGAGTTATAGGTTTATAATTTTTCTCTGTGGACTTTTTTTCCACATATACATCACATTGATGCATTTCATCTAAACATGTTAGAAAGTAGATCTACTCTTTTCATTTTTCTCAAATAAAGATAATTCAAGTGCCTTAATTTATTGTGCCATAAATTTAAAAGCTCAACAATATAAACTAAAGAAATATCTTTATTTATTAGAACATAAAGTATATTAAGTTTGAACAATTCATTGGAAGATATCCATTTCTAATGAATTTCTCACCCTTGGTTATTACAACCTTGTCCTCTTTAAATGAAACTTTTACATTTTCCTTTTCTAGCATAAACACAAAAACAAGATTGTATCTAATATTAAGAAAATGGAGAACATTGCTCAATACAAGAGATTTTCTAAAAGTTAGTTTCATAAGAACTTTCACTTTTCCTATCATAAGTGCAGAATAGGAATCTCTAATATACACTTGTTCTTCTCCGTCTCTCATATTAAAATACTCCTGAAAAGCACTCTTATCCTCATATATATGTCTAGTTGCTTCAAAGTGATCACCTACTCTTTATTGCCACTTGTCACCATGTTTACTTGTGAAACAACTACTGTAATAATTACATCATCTCCCTCAACTAAATGGCCTTAGGAGTTTTGTTGTTTCCCTTCTTGTTTCTATGCTTACACTTACCTTTCTTTTTGAATGAGACTTTATTTTTCTTAAAATAAGTGTTGCTTATGGAATTTTGATTTTTCCTATCATGATTATTACCCTCAACTAAGTTAGCTTTAGAAATTAATTCTTTGGCCTTTCTTAAGCTCTCATAATGGAAATTTTTTTCTTCTATTCTAATATATACAATTGAATCTTCCAAAGTCAAAATTTTCCTTTTATGTTTGTTATTTTTCTAATTATCTTTTCATGATTCAAACAATTTTTCTATTAAGAAACCAATAATAAAATATTTATGGAGAACTATGTTTTCAATCTATAAATCATTTAGTAGAAGGAGAAATCATGAATCTGTATTGTGACCTCTTTTTCCTTAAATATTTTAAAGTCTAAGAAATTTTCTATGACATACTTTTAGGCACCAACATCTTTTATTACATACATATTTTTTTCTTAAGTTATGCCTATATTTTATGTGCATCTTTGTATGTGGAATATACATCATATAACTCATTCGACAATATGTGTAAAATTATGTTACCGCATACCTTAATAGCTTTACTCCACTTTAGGAATTCTCCCTTTTAGTTTCTTGCAGTAGCCTCTAGAGGAGGAATTGTAAAGTACTTGGCTAGACCCATGACATCTAAAGTATCAAAAATTCGGTCTTGCCATCTTTTAAAGTGCTTCCCATCAAAATGTGGGATTTTTGTCGCCTCTGACAATGACTTGGCTATAACCAACAGTGGTGAATCACTTGCAGTATCCATGTATGTATAGAAATAATTTAATATTGTTGGAGAAAAGGTATTATATGGGGAATGTGTATACAAGGACACAATAAGTATAAATTGAAAGTCAAGGCATGCTTAATATTGTCCTTAAACTATTTTTACCCCTCACAATGATTATAATCAAGGTGCAACTGGGTTGTATGGTAGAATAGTTTTGAGTTCAGTAACTTATGATAAGTTGTAAAGATGCAAACTAACTACATTTTTCTTGGACAACAAGTGTGACTTATGATAATAGTTAATAGAAGAGAGAAAAGTGATCAAAGATTGAGAGAAGAAGTTAATTGTGTTAAATAAATTGTGGTTGCAGTATTTATAAAGCTCAAGTGACTATTTGGAGAGATACAATACCTTTTCGAAAAGTCACACCTATTGAAAGGGATAGATGATACGATATTTCTATATCATAAATTAAGTGCAAGTATACACTATCGTATGCAAGTAATAAAGAGACTAAATAAGTCGGATGTCGAACCCACATGGATAATTCTTTCTTTTTAACCAATTACTAAAATTATATCTTCCTAATAATTATTCAGAAAAATAAAAATCTAAGAATGAATGTAAGAAATATAAAAGCAAAAACACAATGCAATGAGATTTAAAGATATAGCAACGTAGAGAGAACCTAGGATTAATATTATCCCTCAATATGTTTCTAATGATTAATCCTTTAATATTTAACTCACTTAGTCTTTATTATTGATCAAGACACTAATGTATTCACAAGCCTCTTCCAAGGTCATGCAAGTATACCTTAATTTACCAAATACCTATATTCCTATGGTACTTGTAATAAATTAAGATTCATTAAGATTAGGTCTTATTGATCATACATGCCAATTAGGTATATTCCTATCCTAAGTTGAAACTTGCATATGCAACATTGAATGTTACTCTACAATCATGCATCAAATTACCTAGGTCTAAATATTATGATTCCTCTTCCGAGTTTATCAATAATATTACCAACTCATTCACCATATATTGGCCAGATATATTGAAGCATTAAACACAAGTAATTTAAATAATAAATGACTACGTTTATTAAATATTAAAAAGATATGGCAATTAAGCACACATATTGAGTTCAAATATTAACCCTAGAGAACAAGTTAGCTCATGGCTACAAGAGAACAGCAGTAAAAATAATTATAAATCATGATACAATTATTAGCAAACCGATATAGACGTCGAATTGCTCTTAATTGCGCTGCCTAAGAACTCTTGATGCCAAAGAACGTCTTGTATCTCTCTCTAAAGATGCTTCAATTAAGCTCCTATTGCTCTCCAAGACTCGTGCTCTGTATTCTTGGTGCTCTTGGGTCGTCTTGGACTCCTCCTTAAAGGCTGGGAACGAGTGGCTTTATATAGGGATTGATTTGAGCTTGAAAATCTCAATTCTCGTCGGATTAGGACTCGCACTACCGCTGGCGCGCTATGCATCTGTCGCTGGGGCGACGCGTGAAAAAGCCTTCACCGCTGGAGCGGTGGGATCTTGGCGCTGGGGCGCTGCATGAAAACGGCTTCACCGCTGGCGCGGTATGTTGATAGCGCTGGGGCGCTATACGCGACTTAAGCAGGTCGTTTTTCTTATTTCGATCACTATTTCAGCGCTGGGGCGAAATTCCTTGTGGCGCTGGGGCGATGGACACATACTTTGAAAACTTTACATTTTAGTCCCTGTTTTCGCTCCTTTTGCGTTCTTTCTTTAAATTTCGTTCAAGTCCCTATAAATAACAATAATACACATAAATAGCCATCTATTCTCATAAAACTATAAAATATCAATAATAAAAACATGAGAAAATATATGACAAATTTGCCCTTATCAATAGATGACTCTCCAAAGAGTCACAACTACATATTTGAGTGTCGCGGCGCTCAACAGCTATATTGGGCATAAACTCGATTAGGCGTCGCAACGCTCAGTCCAAAGACTGGAGCGCCGCGATGTTCAAAGCCAATACTATTACGCGCAAGCCTCTTATAGCTTGGGCTCTTCCTTTTCATCCCACTTTCTTTTCTTAGTTTTTTCTCTCTACTTTAATGCTTAATTTTACATTTGTTTATTTAAAATATATTCTTAAATAATAACATCAATGCTAAATAAACTCTTCTCTTTTTCTTCCTTGTATTTTCTAGTTCTTTTTTTCAATTTTCTCTGATTTTTATAATTGACTTATCATAACAAAGCAGAGTGAATCAAAATTCTAATCAACTTGATAGAAATTTAAGAGTTTTGAACTACATAACATAATGCACTTTCTACGTCGACAGTCACTGAGTCATGTACTATCGATAAACCTCAACTTGTAGCAGTTTGTATCATGATGCCAGAAGGAACTTTTAACATGTGCCAAAAGATAAATATAGAGGCAATTCCTTTATTTACCAACAAACCCGCAACTGGTATATTTGTTGCAGCGAGTCAATCAAGACTGCGAGATTGTTAAAACTTTTTCTTCCTTGGGCACTTATTCTTCTTAAGGAATAGGTGACCGATTCTCTGGCTTTGGCTTAAATTAACACCTCAACAAATTAATCAATCATCCAATTATATGCTTTCTCAAGTTTGTACAATAGAAATTGGTAAATATTAGTCGCCAACAGAAAAAAACTTTTTTTGAGTAGTTGGCAAACATTTTAGCAAGGGTAACAATTAGAAACATACCCATCAACTACATATGCAACATAGCCAATGTTCAGACATCTACTATTCCACTGCATGTGAATGAGGATATGCAATTCTATAACATAATATATATACTATGTTGAACTTTCATTTTTCTCTTTTTTTTTAAATTTTTATAAGAGTTTTACAATAAATTTAATATTTATCTAAAATTAAAGTAAACTATAAATATAATATGACGTGTTTCCCAAGATAATATCCTTTTATTCAGTAGGACTTGGTGGTAACATAATTTCGCTCACCATTCATCTAATCAACATTCTTCACAACGAAAAATTATGTTTGATAAATAAATAGAAATTATTTCCAGGAAATTTTGAAAACAACATGTATTAGTCAACAAAAAGAAAATACATAAAAATTTCGTGTAAAAGTTTTTGATAAAAGCCTAGGAATGGTAGACTAAAACTAAACATACGGCAAATAATTTGAAAATTGCAAATCACGAATGGAAACTCAATATTTATTTCATTTCTAAATATTATGTATCTACATGTATAATTTTTCAAGAACTTGGGCTCTCAAAGTTAACAACATGCCAAACACACTATATCATTGGGATCAAATAATAAATGCATTGCCATAGGAAACAATCCTATATACACCAAAAGAAAAAATTATGAAAATTTATTGCATACTTAATCTGCCCAATTAATGTCTAAATGTTTGAGACTTGGAGTTTCGTAGCCCATTTGTGTGTATCTTGTGAAACGTAAGATTTAGATGAAATTTCACTTGCCAATTATCTCATACAATTACGTTATTATTAGAGCTAGTAAGAGTCATGCAATGCTCTTGTCAAATGCATTTAATAACACCTGTTTTATCATTCTAGGCATGCTTTTAAGAACCCAACATGATAAATTTGAAATAAAACAGAAAGACTTATAGCTCAATGGATCTCAATCTTGGACTTGTCATAGGAGAACTATTACGATTAATTGATATTATTATTATTATTATTATTATTATTATTGCCAAACAGACATATCTACATCTTCTTTCCTTAGTGCATAAGCACATCCATAATTTCTTTAATCAGAGAATTCTGATCCCAACATCTAGTTCATGTTCTAATTCTAAGGCAAATCCACAATCCTAAAGACGTCCAACTGAGCTCACACATATGGTCAACCAAGCATCCACTAATTGATTAAGCAAAATAATGAAAAATTAAAAGTTTAAGGCATCAAATGCAGAATCTTTCTATTCTGTCTTCTGAATGATAATGATAATAAGTCTTGCCCAAATGGCAAAGTTGAAACCCATACTAATAGCAATATAAAATACTTTAACTGATCCAAAGCATATCCAAAAAATCATAATTTGCCCCGCTTAACATAGCAGAGAACACAATACAGAAAGACTAAATCAAAGCATTTAATAGACCCATCAAATTTTTTGGAAGCTCAAAGAAGCATTCATCTTCAATCATCATTAAATACAGTGACCCATTTCTATGGTTCCCTTCATCACTCAAAAACATTCAAATTGCTTTGCAGAGACAAATAAACAAGAAACCATCCATCTTAATTAAACAGTACTAATCACAAGCAACTAATGAAGTCACCTCTTTAAAGACAATACAGAGGCGTCCATCAACCATTCCATGTTCGACAAAAGTTCCGACCGCATATCTTGCATCATTGCCACAAGTAACGATCACAAACCTAAAGAAACCAATTTTCAAAATTTGCTCAAAAATCGATCAGAGTAGCTTCTAAAACATTTTAGAAAATTAAAAAAACAATGACTCTCCATTTTCATTTGCAAAGGCTGACGATGTGACAAAGTAGCTTATTCAGTGAAAATTTATAGCAGAAGGTAATGGAGATGAATGGTGAATGCGATTGAGAGATGGAGAGTAAGGAAACCAAAGAGAGAGGGCGTGCTTTATTGACAGTGAGATTGATATACTTGCCATTAGTTTTTGAGCTGTAGAATATCAGACAAACAAAATGCAGAATATCATACAAACAAATAATAAAGATAAAATAGGGTTTAATGATTATTTGGAGTGGGCCACTGCTAAACGCTGCTGTTCCACCCTGGTTGTAGCTGAACCAAGTTGCCACTGCTGCTGTACTCCTCCACTACTTCCCCACCAAAAAGGGTCTCCTCTGCTTCGGCTACAGTAGGTCTACGTCGCTGCCTAAAGAGTTAGACCAAAACATGAAGTGAAAAATGTTAGGGAAATTTTCTGAAATAGTTAAAATTGAGGTGTATTTAATTTTTTTAACTACAATTTTAATTTTTTTTAACTTTTTAGCTAAACAATAGACAAAAATATTATTTTACTATTTACACAGTATTTATTATAGTAAATAATGGCTGATTCAGTGAACAGTGTCTGCTACATTTATTTTTCAAATTCAAATTTAAATTTAAATTGATATTTATGTATTAAAATTATATTATTTGTTAATTATTTAATTTAAACACGTTATTATAAAATTTAAATATATATGTAGTTAAACTAAACTAAATAAATAATATAATTAATTTAAATAATTAAAAATAATATAATTAAATAAAATAAATATAATTTTAATAAATAATATAAATTAATTATTAAAATAAAAAATTGCTACTAAAAAATAAAAATAAATAATTTACTATAAAAAATAATAAATTATAATATTATAATAAATAATAAAATTAAAAAGAAAAAAGTCTATATTTTATATCAAACCCACAAATGGGTGCGGTGCGATATTTTTTTTCTTAATAAACTGTATTGTTATATGTATAGTACTATTACAGTGTACATTAGTTTGCTATAGTTCTTTTTTATTTAAAATTAAATATCTTTTTATTTATTAAAATTATATTTATTTTAATCATATTATTATAAAATTTATATAAATAATATAATTATTTAATGTAGTTAAATTAAACTAAATAAACACAATAAAGAAAAAATAATTTCTATAAACAAATACAAACTTAATTGTATTTTTTTTATTAAAATTGTATTATTATATTTATTGATAATTAAATAAAATAAATAAATTTAATTATTTATAAATAATATAAATTAATTAAGCAATATATAATAAATAAAATAAATTAAAATATTAAGAAAAAAATATTGCACCCAAATAATGGGATCTATTCTAGTGTGACTAAATATTTCACATTGTTGAATACCAAACTATCCACCCGAATTGCAACGCACGTTTGATTATGAAGCTACCTAAATTTAACTTTGTGATCAACAGAAGAGTTATAAATAATTGACTTATCTTTTTATAACTTTTAGAATCATACTAACTGCATACGTATTTTGTGAGATACAGTTTAAATATGAAAGGTGAGTCAGGTTGAGCGTAACTTAGAGTTTAGCTCTATTGTGTCCTAATTTCGGTCCACAAAATTTTAGATTTGGGCTTTTAATTGTTCATCAACTTTATATAAGATTGAGTCATGCTTCTCAAAGTTCAATAATTTCTTCATTGCAAATTTTAAATTGAGAGTTATGTCTATTTTACTGCACTTGCACAAAAAAATCCATTAATCACTAATTAAAGACAACACTTTATTTTTAATTTAAAACTACAAAAATGTTGAAATTAGTAGTATTCTAAATATAAAATGATAATTGAGGCTCTTAATAAATATACATTTTCAAGTGTTTATCATAGCTCCCAACCAACTTATTGCTAGTCTCTAGTAATTCAAGTATAAATAAATTAACAATTATCTACGTTTTCAAACAAAATGTCAGTTCAAGATCATAATTGCTATCAAAGTTATTTCAGATGATAACTTCCAAATTTGTATGTATGTGAACTAAGTCAAAACCTTGTTACGATAAAACACAATATATATAGCCTTGAAATTTTTTTTTAAGTAAAAGCCTTAACTCTAAATTCTGACAGGTGAATAACTATTTAATGAGTTAGAATTTCAATCATGAAGTTGGAAAATAGATAAGCGCTCAAGAAAATGTCACATTTAAGGATAGACAAACTAACATTGATCTAAAGATAGAAAAATTAATTGTTTAGAGTTACACCATTCTTACCATGCACTAGCTTTTGGGACTTCAATTATGAATATTACAAATGGTGCCCAATGAGAAAAACTGCTTCCTAAAAACATTTGTCTTCTAAAATGAAGACTTCATTGAAATGAGTTTACTGTTTTTTTCTTTTACATTTTTGTCTTCTAAAATTGAATGAATACTTTATTGAATTGAATTGACTCTTTTTTTTTTCATAATATGAAGAACATAAAGAAGCATTACAAAATAAGAATTACATTTCACCGCAATACATTTCATAAATTTGAGTCATCCTTTAGCTAAACAACCAAATCATTAATTATCTGAATAATGTCATTCTAAACAAAAATTAACCAATTCAAAAGATCAATGAAACTTCATAAGTTATTTTCTCAATCCTCTTCACTCACTCACAAAAGATGTGTGAGATTAAGAAAATATATGTTTAAACATGGAAATTTCCTTGACTATATACATTGAATTATCCATCTTACCACAAGGTTTAATATTGTACTCAATAAATGATTTTGGAAGTCACTCTTTAGTAACATTGATAGAAAAAGTGACTTAAGCAAAACTATTTTAAATTCATACATCAATAGAAAATCAAACTTATTTATACAAGAATTACTAAGAAACATTTTGCATGAAATGAAAAAACAACAACAACAACAATAATAATAATAACAAGTCAATTATAATGCATCTCAAGAGTCCAAAAATGAACCATTTACTCATGTCATTCATGATGTCAGATGTCAATTTTTGTTTTAAAGTAAAAAACTGATAACAAATATTAACACTAACATCTTATATGAATTGTCCCTCATTCCAACTAGACTAAGGTATTATCCTCATTGTCAAAATAATATAGAAAGAGTATAGTATAGAAGATATCACCTTAAACAACTTTTATTGAAATGAAAATCTGCAACAAAATAAAACAAGCCACTAATGAAAATAAAATGTTGTAACAACATCACTGTCATCAATAGACCAATATAACTCACGCAATGTTGGATCAGATAGAGGCACAAAAGCATGCAGTTGATAAATCAACTCATCAACAGTTGAAGTAGAAATAACAATCCGTCGTGCTAAAAGTGAAATGAATTATTTTTTCACAGCATAATCAAGAAAAGACAACAATTCATTACAAAAACCATTAACATTTAACAAACTAATGACTTTTTGGTAGATTTGCAATTGGGCTCATGAGGCAATTTAAAAAAAATTTCCCAAAGTTCCAAAACCTCTTGGTAAAGGTATGAAAGCATCTGAATGCCCAAGTATTAGAGCCATTCGTTGATCTATAGATGAGACATGTAGCTCATCCTCAATTATTTTTTCTATGATATTCTTAACAGCTAGAGGTTTCGAGATGATACCTAAAACTCGACTGTCTTTATTTTGTGTAGCTTTTGCCACATCCTCATTAACCCATAACTACCTTCCACATATACTAATGCATATTTCGCTTAACTAACATTTTACCAAGAGTTTTTACTACTACTACAAACTCTCTAATTTTTTCAAGGTTGGATCCATAAAAGACTCAAATTTTTGTGAATCTATAACTGAGATTTCCACCATTATTACACTTACTCTAATCTTTGATTAATTTTGAGTTTTCATGAAGATGCAGAAGTGAAGCAGTGTTTTTATAGAATCGAAAAAAAAGATATTGCAATGAAAAGTCTATATGGGTAGTTGGCTGTTGTCAGAAAGAAAATTGAAATGCAAATTATTCAAAAAGAATGGGTAATGTACATATGTACAAGTAGTTGTGATTGTGGCTCACTTCTTCCTCTAGTTTTACATCCATAAATGGGTTAAATGCCCTTTATGGGGCGGGGGTAGACTTTTAATCTAATTTTCTCATAAATTGGTAAACATAATCTTTTATAGTCAGATTCCCGACACTATACTGCTTATGTTCCATTAAAAATATTTTCTATAAATCATGAATGGTAATATGCATCTATCCACTGGGATGCGTCTTAAAATCATTAAGATATCATCCAAAGACTCCTTACTTAGGCCATCCTAAATGAATCGAAGTTTATCTTCACGATTTATAGACACCATTTTTAAAGTGTCTTTGAATAATCACAAGTGCACGATATCGAACAAGTGATAAAGTGATGAGTGAGTTATTATTCCCATGAGAATCGGAAACTAATTACTAAACCTATTTTAATTCAAAATTTATTTAAATGATGGAATTTAATGGCAATTTGATAAACTAACTTAAAATAAAATTTATTAACAAAAATAAAGCAAAACAAGCAAGTGTGATAAAGATGTAATTTCAAATTATAACAATATATGAAAGCTCTAGGGTGTTAGATTTCACCTAAATTTATTCATTCTAGTTATTAAATCCAATTTCATCAAATTTTTATTCCTATTATTGCCAACTGATTTCACTAATTTAATTGTTATTCTTTCTCAAGCAAAAACAACGTGCATTAATAGATTAGAATCACATCTCTTTCTCTTTAATTCACTACTAACACCTATTAAACACAAGAAATCAACAAGGTTGCATAAATCATATCATATCACTATCTCATATGATTTATGGCAAAATAACTAACGACTAACATGAATATCACTTCTCAGTCTCAATTCACATCTCAAATGATGTAATAATTGGCTAGAAAATTGCAAGCATGGATTAAGCACTCAACCTCATTGGAATAAATGAATATGTTGAATTTAAATAACTAAAGTAACAAAATTTGGCAACATCTTTATCCTAGAAAAGAAAATTTAGCCACACATAATTGAAATATTACACATACAATAAACAAATAACATCATAATATAATTCTTAGAAAATAAGAGAAAAACTTTAGCAATTTTAGGAAATCCTCTAAGTTGATAATCGCCAAAGATTGTAAACTCCTTCCTCCTTGCTAATAATTACTAACCTAATTTATTCTAAAGATGAGTGATCAATTTTTTTCATGCTTAATTTCCTTCTCACATGAGTTCCAAGGGTGTTCTCATATATATGCAAAAGAAAGGAACTATTCTAGTGTGAATCCAAGTTTTTCATATTTTCGGCCACCAACTTACAATACATTTTTTACTAGTAAAATAGTTGAATCAATTTTTGTTGCCAACATAAGAGTTGTAGATTTTTGAATCAATTTTCTATAGCCACTGGTTTTGTATAGTTTGGATAAGAATTCGATGATTTATTGATAAAATACCGATGTATGTTAAATTTTAGCGGCTATCAATTTTGACAATTTATGACATTCCTTCCATTGGTTTGCAATACGTTTTGGATGAATAAATTAGATGCATTAATTTTTTTGGTCACCATAAGATTTGTAGCATTTTGAATCATCTTTCCATAGCCATTGGTTTTGTATTGAATAGATACATATTTTACGAAATATGGTCCAAATACGGCATATGGATCAAGCTGAGTAGAAGCTACAGTCCATTTATATTGTGTCTTAATTTCAGCCTAGCAAATGTTTAATTTGGGCTTTGGATCCTTCTTCATCTTTGTGGAGAGTTAAGTCCAATAATCTCTGTATTTGAATTTTTACATTAAGAGTTACGTTCATTTTTATAAACCTGTGCAAGAACATCCATTAACTACAATTTAAGGATAATATTTTATTAAAACCTACAATCATTTAAATAACACAAAAACATAAAAATATCAAGAAAAATAATGAGGCATGGATAAAATGATATAAAATAATATGTAATTAATCACTTATTAAACACCTATAAAATTCCTCCACACTTAGCCTTTACTTGTTCTTGAGCAAAGAAAGCAAAATAATAATACAAAACAAAAAAAAGTCGAATATTCGAGTAGCTTGAATTGTAAATAAGCCTTAATGATTGTAAAAAATTATAACTCAAGGAAAACTTCAAAACTTTGCATTTGATCAAACTTTCATCTCACATGTCTATCTCACTTCTCCTTAATCCCTCGAGTGTGTGTGTATAGAGTCAATCTTACTTCATTATTGTAACTCGAATGAGTTTATGCATAAAAGTGAATCACATTTTGAGAATGTGTACAAATGAACTCCATAGGCCTGCTTTTCAAGTCACTCTCCACTAATGTAGACAAACACAACATTAAAGATCAAATAGGACTTTATTAAGCTTGTAACGTTTGGCTAGGATGAAGGTGTGATAATAGATAATAATTTAGTTCAAATTCACCTATAAACACATAATCATTCAAGACTACGTAGAGCTCATCCCCGCAACAAGAATTTACCAAGTAACTCTCTCAAGCTTATTTGCATTCATTCTCTCTTCTTTTTTTTCAATAAAAGAAACTACATCCCCAAACTTAGTTATTCATCATCTTCAAATACACTCAAAGGTATAACTCACTTTTTTTTTTGGTTGCATTTGACTACCTCTCCCCCACACTTAAATGACACATTATCCTCAATGTGAAAGTAAAGTGAAGGCACACTTTTTTTAAACTCAATAGTATAATTATAATCAAGGTAGAAGTACAATTTTACCCTCATTTTTTGGGCTAATTAATAACTTTGCCCCGGTTAGATCTAAAATACCCAATTTTGGCATAATCCGTTAATTTTTGCCATTAGTTTTAATAATGGAAGGGTAAAAATATAATCTAGTCATACAAATAAATTACTCATTGAATACGTGACAAAATCTTACCCATTTATTGTCTTTTTGAACAAGTGGCACAATCTCATCCATTAATTTAATTTCATATAATTTTAAAAATAAACTTTAACAATATGACTCGTGTCAAAATGACCCATTGAACACATGGTAAAATCTTATCCATTCATTATTTTTTCAAACACGTGGCACAATCTCATCCACTAATTTAATTTAATTTAATTTTAAAAATAAACTTTAACAATATGACACGTGTCAAAATGTGATTAGTACTTTTAGACACATGTCACCATGTAACTGGTTTATTTTTTTTACAATAATTTATAAATAAATTAAATTATACAAAAACATTAAAAAACACCTGGTACTATCGCCGAAAAATGACAGCCGCCAACCGCCTACCACCGTTTTACGGCTACACGCCGACAATAAAAATTTATCAAATTTACATCATTGGACTCCATTTTTCTTGATTTATATAGTGGTGGGATCATTTTTGATAAAAAAAAAGACCAAAAAATGGTCAAAAATGAAGGAGAGTGGCGGCCGCCGCCGTCGGACACCGTTAAATGACTGCCGATCTATCCACCTATGGTGGCGATGCAAGTCACCGCCCCACCGTTTAATGGTGGTCGGCGGTGGCCACTGCCACTCTCCTCTATTTTTGACCATTTTCTGGTCTTGTTTTACCAAAAATGATCCCACCACTGTGTAGATCAAGAAAAATAGAGTTCAATAATGTAATTTGATAAATTTTTGTTATCGGCGTATTGCCAAAAAACTGTGGCCGACTGCCGGCCAGCCGGCTGCCATTTTTCGGTGATAGTACCAGTTTTGTTTTTAATTTTTTAATTTATTTTATTAATAATATAACCAATTATATGATGACACGTGTTATTTGTTACAAATCATATAATAACATGTGTCTATTTACATATATTTTATATATTTTTGTATGTGTGTTATTATTGGGGGTAAAATGGTAAAAGTATATTAAATGTAAATTTTTAATTTAAATTAACGGCAAAAATTAATGGATTAGGATAAAATTGAGTATTTTAGATCAAACTGAGATAAATTTGTTAATTAGCCCAAAACTTGAGAGTAAAATTATACTTATCCCTATAATCAACTCAATAACCTTACAAATACAATAGAACTCACTTTCAAGTACTCATAACCCAACCTCTCATAAATTCTCAGAAACCATAGCATAACTCAAAATATAGTCTTGAATCATCTACGTGCTCATGCATAAGGTTTTGTTTTATATTTCAATGCAAGCTAGGAAATATCTAGTGAGTTAATAAAGAAAAATGCTTAACAGGCTCAAATAGGACAATTAGGGATTCATTAGTTGGCTTTTTAAGGCTCAAACGATTCAGAATGCCCTAAATCATTTTTCTAATATTGTGTGCTTAAAAATTTTTGAGTAGTTGGCAAACATTTTAGCAAGGGTAACAATTAGAAACATACCCATCAACTACATATGCAACATAGCCAATGTTCAGACATCTACTATTCCACTGCATGTGAATGAGGATATGCAATTCTATAACATAATATATATACTATGTTGAACTTTCATTTTTGTCTTTTTTTTAATTTTTATAAGAGATTTACAATAAATTTAATATTTATCTAAAATTAAAGTAAACTATAAATATAATATGACGTGTTTCCCAAGATAATATCCTTTTATTCAGTAGGACTTGGTGGTAACATAATTTCGCTCACCATTCATCTAATCAACATTCTTCACAACGAAAAATTATGTTTGACAAATAAATAGAAATTATTTCCAGGAAATTTTGAAAACAACATGTATTAGTCAACAAAAAGAAAATACATAAAAATTTCGTCTAAAATTTTTTTGATAAAAGCCTAGGAATGGTAGACTAAAACTAAACATACGACAAATAATTTGAAAATTGCAAATCACGAATGGAAACTCAATATTTATTTCATTTCTAAATATTATGTATCTACATGTATAATTTTTCAAGAACTTGGGCTCTCAAAGTTAACAACATGCCAAACACACTATATCATTGGGATCAAATAATAAATGCATTGCCATAGGAAACAATCCTATATACACCAAAAGAAAAAATTATGAAAATTTATTGCATACTTACTCTGCCCAATTAATGTCTAAATGTTTGAGACTTGGAGTTTCATAGCCCATTTGTGTGTATCTTGTGAAACGTAAGATTTAGATGAAATTTCACTTGCCAATTATCTCATACAATTACGTTATTATTAGAGCTAGTAAGGGTCATGCAATGCTCTTGTCAAATGCATTTAATAACACCTGTTTTATCATTCTAGGCATGCTTTTAAGAACCCAACATGATAAATTTGAAATAAAACTGAAGACTTATAGTTCAATGGATCTCAATCTTGGACTTGTCATAGGAGAACTATTACGATTAATTGATATTATTATTATTATTGCCAAACACCAAATAGGACATATCTACATCTTCTTCCCTTAGTGCAATTTTTCATAAGCACATCCATAATTTCTTTAATCAGAGAATTCTGATCCCAACATCTAGTTCATGTTCTAATTCTAAGGCAAATCCACAATCCTAAAGACGTCCAACTGAGCTCACACATATGGTCAACCAAGCATCCACTAATTGATTAAGCAAAATAATGAAAAATTAAAAGTTTAAGGCATCAAATGCAGAATCTTTCTATTCTGTCTTCTGAATGATAATGATAATAAGTCTTGCCCAAATGGCAAAGTTGAAACCCATACTAATAGCAATATAAAATACTTTAACTGATCCAAAGCATATCCAAAAAATCATAATTCGCCCCGCTTAACATAGCAGAGAACACAATACAGAAAGACTAAATCAAAGCATTTAATTGACCCATCAAATTTTTTGGAAGCTCAAAGAAGCACTCATCTTCAATCATCATTAAATACAGTGATCCATTTCTATGGTTCCCTTCATCACTCAAAAACATTCAAATTGCTTTGCAGAGACAAATAAACAAGAAACCATCCATCTTAATTAAATAGTACTAATCACAAGCAACTAATGAAGTCACCTCTTTAAAGACAATACAGAGGCGTCCATCAACCATTCCATGTTCGACAAAAGTTCCGACCGCATATCTTGCATCATTGCCACAAGTAACGATCACAAACCTAAAGAAACCAATTTTCAAAATTTGATCAAAAAATCGATCAGAGTAGCTTCTAAAACATTTTAGAGAATTAA
This sequence comes from Ailanthus altissimus, assembly GCA_946807835.1. Taxonomy (NCBI): domain Eukaryota; kingdom Viridiplantae; phylum Streptophyta; class Magnoliopsida; order Sapindales; family Simaroubaceae; genus Ailanthus; species Ailanthus altissimus. The sequence goes on along the minus strand of OX327690.1, from coordinate 398,239 downwards.
AAAAAAAATGACTCTCCATTTCATTTGCAAAGGCTGACGATGTGACAAAATAGCTTATTCAGTGAAAATTTATAGCAGAAGGTAATGGAGATGAATGGTGAATGCGATTGAGAGATGGAGAGTGAGGAAACCAAAGAAAGAGGGCGTGCTTTATTGACAGTGAGATTGATATACTCGCCATTAGTTTTTGAGCTGTAGAATATCAGACAAACAAAATGCAGAATATCATACAAACAAATAATAAAGAGAAAATAGGGTTTAATGATTATTTGGAGTGGGCCACCGCTAAACGCTGCTGTTCCACCCTGGTTGTAGCTGAACCAAGTTGCCACTGCTGCTGTACTCCTCCACTAATTCCCCACCAAAAAGGGTCTCCTCTGCTTCAGCTACAGTAAGTCTATGTCGCTGCCTAAAGAGTTAGACAGAAACATGAAGTGAAATATGTTCCCGAAATAGTTAAAATTGAGGTGGCCTTAATTTTCTTAACTATTATTTTAAATTTTTTAAAACTTTTTTAGCTAAATAAATAGGCAAAAATATCATTTTACTGTTTATACAGTAAATAGTGGCTGATTCAGTGAACAGTGTCTGCTACATTTATTTTTCAAATTTAATTTAATTTTACAACTAATTTATTTATAATTTTATTTTACTTAAAACTATATTTATTCAAATTTAAATTGATATTTATGTATTAAAATTAAATTTTTTTCATTTGATTATATTATTTATTAATTATTTAATTTAAACATGTTATTATAAAATTTAAATATATATGTAGTTAAACTAAACTAAATAAATAATATAATCAATTTAAATAATTAACAAATAATATAATTTTAATATACAAACTTTTAATAAATAATATAAATTAATTATTAAAATAAAAATTGCTACTAAAAAATAAAATAAATAATTTATTATAAAAAATAATAAAATAAATAATATTATAATAAATAATAAAATTTAAATTAAAAAAGTCTATATTTTTTATTACGCCCATATGTGAGTGCAATAAGCTTTTATCGTGCCCACAAATGGATGCAATGCGATATTTCTTTTCTTAATTAGTACTGTTATATATATAATACCACTACAGTGTATATTTGTTTGCTATAGTTCTTTTTTATTCAAAATTAAATATTTTTTGTTTATTAAACTTATATTTATTTTATAATATTTATTTATTTATTTATTTTAATCATATTACTACAAAATTTACATAAATAATATAATTATTCAATGTAGTTAAATTAAACTAAATAAACACAATAAATAAAAAATAATTTTCATAAACAAATATAAACTTAATTGTATTTTTTATTAAAATTGTATTTATTATATTTATTGATAATTAAATAAAATAAATATATTTAATTATTTATAAATAATATAAATTAATTATTTCATATATAATAATAAAATTATAAAAAAAAATTAAAATATTGAGAAAAATATATCGTGCCCAAATAATGGGATCCATTTTAGTGTGACTAAATATTTCACATTGTTGGATACCAAACTATCCACCCAAATTGCAACGCACGTTTGATTATGAAGCTATGGAAATTTAATTTTGTGATCAACAAAAGAGTTATAGATAATTGACTTATCTTTTTGTAACTTTTAGGATCATACTAATTGCATATGTATTTTGTGAGATATGATCTAAATATAGAAGGTGAGTCAGGTTGAGCGTAACTTGGAGTTCAATTCTATTGTGTCCTAATTTTGGTCCACAAAATTTAGGATTTGGGCTTTTAATTATGCATAAACTTTATGTAAAATTGAGTCATGCTTCTTCAAATTCAATAATTTCTTTATAGTAAATTTTAAATTGAGAGTTATGTCCGTTTTACTAAACTTGCACAAAAATATCCATTAATTATTAATTAAAGACCACTTTATTTTTAATTTAAAACTACAAAAATGATGAAATTAGTAGTATTCTAAATGTAAAATGAAAATTGAGGCTCTTAATAAATATGCATTTTCAAGTGTTCTTCACAACCCCCAACCAGTTTATTGCTAGTCCCTAGCAATTCAAGCGTAAATAAATTAACAACTATCTACGTTTTCAAACAAAACATCAGTTCAAGATCACAATTGCTATCAAAGATATTTTAAATCATAACTTCCAAATTTGTATATGTGTGAACTAAGTCAAAACTTATTGGGATTTATGCTTACGTGTCATCCCATCATGTATAAATATTTAATGATAGTATTTATACAATTATTATTTCTAATAAAACCGTTAATATTATTTATAATAAATGATAAGATGCTTGTAACATTTCAAATATTGTATGATTTGAAGGAGTTCAGATATGGTCTAAAGAAGTTTAGATTAGTGTTAGGAGTTAACAGATTAATAGATTTAGCGAAATCTAAATAGTTAAAATCTTGTCTAAAATGGGACAATGACCGAAAATATATTAATAATGACATAGCTGTAAAGAGTTGCAGATGGTGCTAAAAAAATGTCATTATGCAAGTATGTTCTCAAATATAATGTTTCTAATCTAATTTTATCGATGCGGGTCTATCGGTGGAACCCATTAATATAGATTAGTGTATGTCTATATCTGGATGGTCCAGATGGTTAGTCTTAGCAAACTATAAGCTTAGTGAAAGCTCGTATAGACATACAGCTATTCAGTGAGGACTAGATATTGAACAGACTCACAAAGACCTCTAATAGACATCTCATAAAGCCGTCAATGAAAGGTCATCCGAGTTGAGTTGTATTTGTGGTCCTTTGACCTGAGCACCACGATAGGCTTATGAGTGATCCACTATACTTTAGTTCTACATATGTCAAAGACCTTTTATAATCTGACCGCTATGTGTCACTAGGTATGATCCAATACTCATGGAGTACGGTGTGCGTAGATATGAGATCCATCAACTTATATGAGTAGGTTGTATATCCTAATGCTCCGAGATTATATTTCAAAAAGTCTTGTAGCCACAAGCATAAATCACGAAAAATATATTCCGAAGGGATAAACAATATCACAAAAGTGTTTGTGGATATTATTTAAAGAAACATAAATTTGGAGATAAGTTGATGGTTGAGCAAATAGAGATTTAACAGTGATGATCTATATCTCTGCTCTTCCAGGATATATTTTATGGAAGGATTATACAAATATGTAATAACCTCAACTTGCATGGTTTAACGTGCTAATTTGTAATATCCGTAACTTGTGTGTAGGGCATCGTTCATGAACGTATGGAGGAGCTCTATATGACAAATCAGATGTAGACTTAGAGAGTCTCATAATATAAAGTGTACTCTTTGCGCATTAAGGTAGCAGATTGAATTGAATAATTCGATCCAGTAAATTTTAGCAAAAATAGATAATTGTTTTGGGATCCCTCGAGATGTGTATTTGTCAAGACTTAATTGTTAAATACTTCATTGAATTAATTAACAAGAGTTGTTAATTAATAGAATGATTGACAAGTGGCACAATTTGGTCCATGATTTTATTTAATCTTAGTTTTACCATTTCGCCTTGGTAATAAAAATTGGTAAGGTAAAAAATAATTATTCAAAATTATTTTGAATAATTAAATTAAATATTATTATTATATTATTAGATAATATGATAATATATATTAATCATGGCCATTGTATTTTAATATAATGAGGGGTCTAGATGTTGGCCATTTATTTATCTAATATGATTAAAATAATTATATTTGTTAGGTAATGATTTGTTTAGGTGATCATTATTCTAGTGCTTAATAAATTAATCTTAAGTGAGAGACCAACAATTAAATTAGTGGAGCACTTGTTTTTGTTTTATCAAAAAATGTTGAATAACAAAAACAAAAATTAAGCTAACAATTGATTCATTCATTCATTTTTGGAGGAGAAGATACGGTTAAGCAATTTCAAGGTAAGTGAAAGACTTTTGGTTTTATGTTTTTCAACTGTTGAAAGCAAAAAGAAATTCCCTTTATCTTCTTCTCTCAATGAATGGATCAAAATAAATAAATAAAAATAGAGAAAGAGATTAATAATTGTAGACAAGAGTTGCGCTAAAATTAATTAATCTATGAAAATTGTTTTCATCATTTAAACAAGAGTTATATGTAAATGTTTACCATCTCTATTTAAGAATCAAATAATTTGTGTTCAAAGAGTTTTAATACATGTGCTGAAAATTGTAAAACTAAGCTACCATTTTAACTCCACAATCCTACACAACCATTATGGACTAGAATTGTTTAACAATTCACTTCAAGGTGAGTTCTTCAATTGGATTGTTGGAGGATTTGAAGAATTTATAAAGCTACCTTCATTAGGTAAGTGTTCTTTACATTTTATTTTAAGTAATATAATTGTTCATCATGTATAAGTTGTTGTATAATAGTTATACTTGAACATATATGTGATATATGTGGTTAAATTTGTTAAATTTGGTATATATGTTAACATCTTTTCACTGCGTGTAGTAATTTTTGAAATTACATATACACTCTTATGCACACACTCGATTTCTAGCAAAACCTTATTACCATAAACCACAATATATATAGTCTTAAAAATTTTCTCTAAGTAAAAGCCTCAACTCCAAATTCTGACGAGTGAATAACTATTTAATAGGCTAGGATTTCAATCATGAAGTTGAAAAACAAATAAGCGCTCAAGAAAATGTTATATTTAAGAACAGACAAACTAACATTGATACAAAGATAGAAAAATTAATTATTTAGAGTTACACCATTCTTATCACGCGCTAGCTTTTGGGACTTCAATTACGAATATTACAAATAGTGCCCAATGAGAAAAATTGTTTCCTAAGAACTTTTGTCTTCTAAAACAAAGACTTCATTGAAATGACTTGACCCTTTTTTTTCTTTTACACTTTTGTCTTTTAAAATTGAATGAATACTTTATTGAATCAAATTAACTTTTTTTTTTTCACAATATGAAGAATATAAAAAAGCATTACAAAATAAGAATTACGTCTCATCGCAATACATTTCACAAATTTGAGTCATCCTTTAACTAAACAACCAAATCATTCCTTTATTTGAATAATTTCATTCTAAAAAAAATTAACCAATTCAAAATATCAATGAAACTTCATAAGATGTTTTCTCAATCCTCTTTACTCACTTACAAAAGATGTGTGAGATTAAAAAAATATATGCTTAAATATGGAAATTTCCTTGGTTATATACATTGAATCATCCATCTTACCACAAGATTTAGTATTGTGCTCAATAAATGATTTTAGAAGTCACTCTTTAGTAACCTTGATAAAAAAAGTGACTTAAACAAAACTATTTTGAAATCATACCTCGATAGAAAATCAAACTTATTTATACAAGAATTACTAAGAACACATGTGCATGAAATGCAAAAACAACAACAACAACAACAACAATAACAACAACAACAACAACAATAATAATAATAATAACAAGTCGATTATAATACATCTCAAGAGTCCAAAAATAAACCCTTTACTTATTTCATTCATGATGTTAGATGTCAATTTTTTTTTTTAAGTAACAAACTGATAACAAAAATTAACACTAATATCTTATAAGAATTATCCCTCATCCCAACTAGACTAAGGTATTGTCTTCATTGTCAAAATAATATAAAAATAGTATAGTATGGAAGATATCACCTTGAACAACTTTTATTGAAACGAAAGTCTGCAATAAAATAAAACAAGTCACTAATAAAAATAAAATGCTGTAACAACATCACTATCATCAGTAGACCAATCTAACTCACGCAATGTTAGATCAGATAGAGGGACAAAAGTATGTAGTTAATGAATTAACTCATCAATAATTGAAGTAGAAATAACGATTCGTCGTGCCAAAAGTGAAATGAATTGTTTTTCCACAGTATAATTAAGAAAAGATAATAACTCATTACAAAAGCCATTAACATTTAACAAACCAATGGCTTTTTAATAGATTTGCAATTGAGCTCATGAGGTAATTTAAAAAATAATTTTTCAAAGTTCCAAAATCTCTTGGTAGAGGTATGAAGGCATCTAAATGCCCAAGTATTAAAGCCATTCGTTGATGCATAGATGAGACATGTAACTCATTTCTAATTATTTTTTCTACGATATTCCTAACAGTTAGAGGTTTCGATATGATACCCAAAACTCAACTGTCTTTATTTTGTGTAGCTTTTGTCATATCCCCATTAACCCATGACTACCTTCCCCATATAGTAATCCATATTTCGCTTAACTAACACTTTACCAAAAGTTTTTGCTACTACTACAAACTCTCTAGTTTTTCCAAGGCTGGATCCATAAAAAACTCAAATATTTGTGAATTTACAACTGAGATTTTCACCATTATTACACTTACTCTAATCTTTGATTAATTTTGAGTTTTTATGAAAATGCAGAAGTGAAGCAATGTTTTTATAGAATCGAAAAAAAATGTATTGCAATGCAAAGTCTTTATGGGTAGTTGGCTATTGTCAAAAAGAAAACTGAAATATAAATTATTCAAAAAGAATGGGTAATGTGCATATATACAAGTAGTTGTGATTATGGCTTACTTCTTCCTCTAGTTTTACATCCAAAAATGGCTTAAATGCCCTCTATGGGTTGGGGGTAGGCTTTCCATCTAATTTTCTCATAAATTGGCAAATAGAATCTTTTAGAGCCAAATTCCCAAGACTATACTGCTTATGTTCCATTAGAAATATTTTCCATAAATCATGAATGGCAATATGCACCTATCCACTAGGATGCATCTTAAGATCATTAAGATATCATCCAAAGACTGCTTACTCAGGCCATCTCTAATGAATCGAAGTTTATCTTCGCGATTTATAAACATTATTTCTAAATTGTGTCTTTGAATAATCGCAAATGCATGATATCGAAAAGGTGATAAAGTGATGAGTGAGTTATTATTCCCATAAGGATTGGATACTGATTAGTAAACCTATTTTAATTTAAATTTTATTTCAATGATGGAATTTAATGACAATTTGATAAACTAATTTAAAATAAAATTTATTAACAAAAATAAAGCAAAACAAGCAAGTGTGATGAAGATTTAATTTCAAATTATAACAACAATATATGAAAGCTCTAGGGTGTTAGATTTCACCTAAATTTATTCACTCTAGTTATTAAATCCAATTTCATCAAATTTTTATTCCTATTGTCACCAACTGATTTCACTAATTTAATTGTTATTCTTTCTCAAGCAAAAACAATGTGCATTACTAGATTAGAATCACATCTCTTTCTCTTTAATTCACTACTAACACCTATTAAACAAAGAAATCAACAAGGTTGCACAAATCATATTCATATCTCTATCTCATATGATTTATGGTAAAATAATTAAGGACTAACATGAATATCACTTCTCAGTCCCAATTCACATCTCAAATCATGCAATAATTGGCTAGAAAATTGCCAGCATGGATTAAGCACTCAACATCATTGGAATAAATGAATATGTTGAATTTAAATAACTAAAGTAACAAAATTTGGCTACATCTTTATCCTAAAAAAGAAAATTTAACCACACATAATTAAAATATTATACATACAATAAACAAATAACATCATAATATAATTCTTAGAAAATAAGAGAAAAACTTAGCAATTTTAGGAAATCCACCAAGTTGATGAATCACCAAAGATTGTAAACTCCTTCCTCCTTGCCAAGAATTACTAATCTTATTTATTCTAAAGATGAGTTATCAATTGATTTCATGCTTAATTTCCTTCTCACATGAGTTCCAAGGGTGTTCTTATATATATACAAAAGAAAGGAACTATTCTAGTGTGAATCCAAGTTTTTCATATTTTCGGCCATCAACTTGCAATACATTTTTTACTAGTAAAATAGTTGAATCAATTTTTATTGTCAACATAAGAGTTGTAGATTTTTGAATCAATTTTCTATAGCTACTGGTTTTGTATAGTTTGGATAAGAATTTGATGATATATTGACAAAATACTAATGTATGCTAAATTTCAGCAGCTATCAATTTTGACAATTTATGACATTCCTTCCATCGATTTGCAACACATTTTGGACGAATAAAACAACTGCATTAATTTTTTTGGTCACCATAAGAGTTGTATCTTTTTGAATCATCTTTCCACAGCCACTGCATATGGATCAAGTTGAGTGAAAGTTGAAGTCCATTTATATTGTGTCTTAATTTCAACCTAGCAAATGTTTAATTTAGGCTTTGGCTTCTTCTTCATCTTTGTGGAGAGTTAAGTCCAATAATCTATACATTTGAATTTTTACATTAAGAGTTACGTTCATTTTCCTAAACCTGTGCAAAAATATTCATTAACTACAATTTAAGGATAATATTTTATTAAAACCTACAATCATTAAAACAACACAAAAACATAAAAATATCAAAGAAAATAATAAAGAAGCATAGATAAAATAATATATAATTCATCACTTATTAAACACCTATAAAATTTCTCCATACTTAGCCTTTGATTATCCTCGAGCAAAGAAAGCAAAACAATAATACAAAACAAAAAAAAAAGTTGAATATTCGAGTAGCTTGAATTGTAAATATGCCTTAATGATTGCAAAAAATTATAACTCAAGAAAAACTTCAAAACTTTGCATTTGATCAAAATTTCATCTCACATGTCTATTTTGCTTCTCCTTAATTCCTCGAGTATGTGTGTATAGAGCCAATCTTACTTCATTATTATAACTCAAATGAGTTTATGCATAAAAGTGAATCACATTTTGAGAATGTGTACAAATGAACTCTATAGGCCTGCTTTTCAAGTCACTCTCCACTAATGTAGACAAACACAACATTAAAGATCAAATATGATTTTTTTAAACTTGTAATGTTTGGCTAGGGTGAAGGTGTGATAACGAAAAATAATTTAGCTCAAATTCACCCATAAACACATAATCATTCAAGACTACGTAGAGCTCATCCCCACAACAAGAATTTACCAAGTAACTCTCTCAAGTTTATTTGCATTCATTCTTTCTTCTTTTTTTTTTCAATAGAAGAAACTACACCCCTAAACTTAGTTATTTCATCATCTTCAAATACACTTAAAGGCATAACTCACTTTTTTTTCTTTTTTCTTTTTTTTTTTGCATTTGACTACCTCTCCCCCACACTTAAACGACACATTGTCCTCAATGTGAAAGTAAAGTAAAGACGCACTTTTTTTTAACTCAATAGTAAAATTATAATCAACTCAATAACCTTACAAATACAATAGAAATCACTTTCAAGTACTCATAACTCAACTTCTCATAAATTCTTAAAAACTATATCAGAACTCAAAATAAAGTCTTGAATGATCTATGTGCTCATGCATAAGGTTTTGTTTTATATTTGAATGTAGGCTAGGAAATATTTAGTGAGTTAATAAAGAAAATGCTTAAAAGGATCAAAGGGACAACTAAGGATTCATTTCATTCATTGGTTGGCTTTTTAAGGCTCAAATGATTTAGAATAGCCTAAATCATTGTTCTAATATTGTGTAGCCTAGGATTTTAGCTCAAGTGACAATCAAACAAATTCTAGAATTTAATAAAATTTTATGAAACATTTGAAATACATAAACCTTCTCTAAATCACAAACAATTCAATGTTCATGGCAATGTGCTCAATTTGTGTTCAAGAATTGAAAGCAAAGCAAAATCCAACAAATAAGCCAAGCGCACATATCTTATACATTGTTTATTATTTTCCAAAGAGTTATTCATTAATTCAATCATAATCTTATCATAGGCCTTTACAAATTCAAGCCAAAACAATTCTTTTCAATTTTTTTTTAAGTTTTTAAACCAAATAAAACACTTAAATAATCAAAAAACAAAATAAGAACTAAAAAGACAAATAGCAATACAAAGACAATTCAAACCAAAATGAACACCCTAGGTAAATAAATAAAATTTAAAAAAATAAAACACAAAAAATTTCTCTAAATTTATGAGTTGCCTCCCGACAAATGCTTCGTTTAATGTCATTAGCTTGACGACTTCAAAGCTCATCAAACAATGTGATGATCATGTTGGCATATACCTCACCACCCATGTAAAGCTTCAATCTTTACCCAATAACTTTGAACGTGTCTTTGCCTGGATGACCAATCTCTAGAGCATCACGAAAAAATACAATCATCATTGTAAATAAACTCGACCATCTTAATTTGAGTTTGCCTAAAAGCATTCTTAATCTTGAATTATATAAAAGCACTTGTTGACCGAGCACCAAATCCTTCTTCACAAGTCGCTTGTCATGCCACACTTTGCTCCTTTCCTTATAAATCTTGGTATTTTCATAGGTTGCACAATCATATTCATATCCTTATCTTATATGATTTATGACAAAATAATTAAAAATTAATATAACTATCACTTCTCAGGCTCAAGGCTCAATTCACACGTCTCAAATCATTGGGAGACTAAAAATTTAGCCCCTTTCAATCTTTCTAACTCTATTCCAAATAGATGTAATAATCATCTTGTAAACAAATCTCTAAAATTATGCATTCTTTTGAATAATAAATATAATAAATATAATCTTTAGAATAAAGTTCCGTTACTCTTCCTATGCATCAAACACTATCAATATTTGACTGTGAATTGACAAATATTGAAGGTCAACATTTTTCATTACGATTAATATTTTTTTTTTATGCATAGGAGAGGGAGACTAAGGCTAGGGTGCACTTTAGAGAAAATGGTGGGGACTCAAGCATTACTAATTTAGTAATTTATAATCAAAAAGGGTTTAGGTAACAGAATCTTAAAAAGGAGGATTTATATGATAATTTGACAAAGGTTTGGATTTTGATACCTATTCAACGCAAGAACTTGCACAATAAAATCCAAAGAATCTCACAATATAAACTATTACCCGAGAATCTGAAACTAGGCCTCTACGGCCTTTTTATTGACATCAAGAAAATAGCAATACCCTCAGAGCAAACACTCAGACATTTGTGCTACAAGAGCTTCGAATTGGTAAATGTCGACGTCCACTTGCTTCCTCTGGTTTGTAGAAAAGACGGCCTTTACCTTTCTTGAAGAGAAAATCTGATGAATAGATCGTCCTCACGGCACCATATAAGATTTTGTAATGTTTTGAAGCAAACATGGTGACTGGCGTGGATGTAATTACGACAGTGAGAAGAGCGATCCATAAACTTCCGTCGCTGAAGACTATGAAAGATGCTGCAGAAAACACAACCATTGTTGCTCCTACAGATACATAAAGTGACGTGAGTCCCAGAAGCAACTTTCGTGGCAAAGAAAAAAGGAAATCTTCTTCTGTATGCATCGAAATGAAAATGGACAAAAAGGACAGTATTGTGAGACAGGAGGATGCCAGGGCTATTGTATCAGATATGGCAAAAATCTTGAAGGAAGCATTTCGAAGGAAGAAAGGAAGCCCTGTGTCTTGTTTGCTGCCACCTGGTACAGTGAAAGCTGCAGCAAAAACCATGGTGGCGATAAGTGTTGCCACAGGCATGCAAGAATTTGCAGTCCCCTTCATCCATTTCTCACCCATTGCCTTCAACCTTTGATGCTGCTCTCTAAACAAAGCTCTAGGAGTAAACCCTTCTCTGTTTACAGCTTCAACGTAACTTGGTGGGACAATTCTGCCCACTTCCTACAGTTATCATTTTCAAACCTCTCTTGATTAAGGAAATAATGACTAATACTAAACTTACAAATTATATACTCACACAAGCAATTTATATAAATTGAGATGCCGTAAAACGAAGTATGAGATAGAGTGATCTGAATAGACCCATCAAATAAAGCCATATCATGCATTTTAAATTTTATGGCCAGTCTATGGTGGGATGACTTGTAGTATTTGAGATATAGATGAAAGAGAGTGCATAATTAGATGCATTTAAAGAAATTTTCCAAATTAAGAATATGCAACAATGAAATTAAGACATACATGAAACAAATTAAGTTACTTGACGATGTGAAAGTGCAATAATAGATATACAAATCAATGAAGTGCAGACATTCTCGAATGCAAAATTTGCATGTTTTTTAAATTCATATTAGTTTGGGGTACACAGTAATGAAAAGCTTTACACCTCAAATCCTTATCTTAAAATGTGATTGTCAGTACTAAAATATAATTGTATTCATTAATTGACACATTTAAACACAGAAATGTAGCAAAATTTAATTGGAAGTGTAAGTTCAAAAAATCATTATAGCAATACCTATTTTCCTTTAATGTATTTCCTTTTTCATACTTATTATGCAATGTTAATTTGTATAGATGAGATATATATATAAATAATTCGTTTTTTTTAGCATTATTTACAGTGAAAATAACACATTATTGTCAAGAATTAGTATATTTTCTTAAGTTAAAATTTACCTACGTTTTTAAAGATCTTTTGACATATATTGTATATTAGATATGGATAATCAAAATTTGAGAAAGTTGATTAAAAATTATCGGGATATAATTTAGAGAGCAAGTCAAGTGCGTTAGGTATACGAGGATCAAAGACGAATGCGAAAGGAAGCGAAAGACACAAGTGGCGGTGCCTAGGTGTGGGCACCGCAGCTCCAGGTTGTGGGTGTGGGCGTGGGCACTGCGGCGCCGGGTTGTGGGCATCACAGCGTTAGGTGCTCAGCGCCACGGTGCCCAGGCGAATTTCCCAGCGCCCAGCGCGAAAAGCAGTTACCCTTTTTGTTCAAATTTGTTCCGTTTTTCACTTATTTCGGGACTCCCTAAAATAACTCCCACATGTTTAGTATTAACTTAGGATGTCCTAAAGCTTATATAAAGGCTCTTAATTGGTTTGTAAACACATTTTAGAGACAACTTTGTGTTCTTAATGATTAAACACAAATCTTTGTGATTCTTAACGAGAGAAACCCCTTATTTACAAGAGTGAGTAAGTTCTTTATGGGTCTCTCTTATAAAAGGCATACTTTTGTGAGTGCCTTGAGATTCATTAATAAAATAGTGTAATCTTGATCCGCCATGAACATAGACAAGTTGCTGAACCACTTAAACCCTTGTGTTATTCTTCTACCTTTCTCTCTCTAGTATCTTGATTGCTTGTTTCTATATTATATTGCTTTGGATATTTTCTTATTTTAATTACTTCTCCTTCAACAAACTGATATCAGAGTTAGGTTTCAAGCAAACATGGCCACACCTAAATATGAGGTAGAGAAATTCAACAGGACGAATGACTTCAATCTGTGAAAGATGAAGGTAAAGGCATTGTTGGCGAGCCAACGGTTAGGCTCGACATTAGAGAAGACTGCAGCTCCATCTAGAAAACACGAGAGTCATCTAAGGCTGAAGCAGAAAGAATGGACATTCAACAAAGAGCTCACAGTATAATCGTTCTGTCATTAAGCGATGAAGTACTGGAGAAGTAGCAAGAGAGACGATAGTGATTGGTCTTTGAAAGAAACTTGACTCACTTTATATGCAAAATTCGTTGGCTAACAAATTACATATAAAGAAAAAGTTGTATCAATTGTACATGTCAGAGGGGACAACGATGAAGGGCTATATATATGCCTTTAACAAGATCATCCTTGATCTTGAATCTATCAACATCAAGATAGAAGACGAATATAAAGCAATCATCTTACTCAGTTCACTTCTCAAGAGTTATGAAAGCTTTGTTGATACACTTCTCTACGGCAGAGAGAGTTTAATGATAAATGATGTGAAATGATATTTAAACTCGAAGCTATTGGAAAAGTATATCGAGGGCAATGCAGAAAGTTTATTTGTAAGAGGAATGTTCTCACATAGATATGGAAGAAAAAATGACTCAATGTCGAAGTCCAGGACACCTAGGAAGTGCTATTGCTATAAGAAATATGAGTACTTCATAAAGGACTGTCCGGAAAAGAAAGCACAGGATAAGAAGAAAATGGATGCTGTGCTTACCTATGATGATAGCTACGACAGCGCAAAGACTCTAGTCGCTACTGATGGTAAGAATACTGAACAATAGGTTCTAGATTCTGGTTATACATTCCACATGTGCCAGCACAAGTTTCGGTTTATAAATTTTCTGCACATTAGTGGTGGTAAGGTATTAATAGGTAATGAGTTCGCTTTGTCAGGTAATGGAAATTAGTAGTATTAGACTTGGGTTGCATGATGGGAGAGTTGAAGAGTTAATAGAAGTTAAGTATATTCCTTACCTCAAGAGGAACTTAATCTCACTAGGAACTTTAGACCAAAATGGGTGCTTCATGAGGATCGACGAATGGGTTTTGAGAGTATTAAGAGGTTTCATGGTGGTAATGAGAAGAGAAAAGCACAAGGGTATTTATATGCTAAATGGTGAAATTGTAAGTCGTTCTGCACTATTCGTGTAGATGATGAGAATATGCAAAGTACGTTTTGGCATCTTAAACTAAAAAACCTAGGTGAGAGAAACCTAAAGGATTTATTTAGTCAAAAGGCGTTTCGTGAGGATAGGTTCTAGCAATTAGAGTTTTGTAAGCATTATATGTTTGGGAAAGCACATAGGGTGAGGTTTAATACCGGCGAGTATAAGACTAAAGGGACTCTTGACTACATACACTCAGACCTTTGGAGACTAGCTCAGACAGTTACTTGTTGTAGTGCTAGGTATTTTCTCACCTTGATTGATGACTATTCAAAGAAACTGTAGGTCTATGTGTTGAAGAGTAAAGATCAAGTGGTTGATACGTTCAAGACTTGGAAGGCTCTTGTTAACAAATTAGACTGGCAAAAGGGTGAAAAGGCTACGGACTGACAATAGTCTTGGGTTTTGCAATAGAGAGTTTGATGGGTTTTATGCCAAGCATAGGATTACAAAGCATAGAACAACGAGATCAACACCACAACAGAATTGTGTAGCTAAGAGGATGAATATGACCCTACTTTAAAGGGTTAGATACATGCTTACCAATGCGAAGATGTCTAAGGCATTTTGGAAAAAAGCTGTAGTGACTACAACTTATTTGATTATTAGAAGTCCCTCCTTAGCAATTAACTCCAAGACGCCATAAGAGAAATGGTCTGGCAACCTTTCCAAGTATGACCACCTTAGAATTTTTTATTGTCTTACTTTTTTCCATGTTCATGAAGAAAAATCAGAACCTAAAGCTATCAAAAGGGTATTCATAGGGTATCCCGAATGAGTGAAAGGATACAAGGTGTGGTGTAAAGAGTTAACACCACCAAGGAGTATCATAAGTTGTAACGTGATGTTTGATGAGACGACGATAATGAAAGCCTCCCAAGAAGATGAGAAAGAAGAACTTGTGTCCAAGGAAGACTCAGCACCTGAGTCAATAAAAGTTAAAGTGAAGCCTAAGCGTAGATTTGATATACCCCCAAATTAGCACTTTAATAAGGAGATCCTTGAAGAAGAACCAAGAACACCGACGAGTTCCTTCAAGTCCACCCAAAGAAAGACTGGGACTTCTGAGATGAAACTTGAAGAGTACCAGCTAGCCAGAGACAGACTAAGGAGAACGATTAACCCACCAGTCAAGTATGCACAAGCAGACTTAGTTGTTCACGCTTTTAATTCTACTTACACTCTTAAGTTTGATTATCCTAGAATATATGGTAAGACTATGAAAAGTGAAAATAAGAATGAATGACAATAGGCTATGGAAGAAGAAATTAGTTCTCTCAGGAAGAATAATACCTAGAAGTTAGTAGAAAGACCTCAAAATAAACTAGTTTGATACAAGTGGGTGTATAAGGTGAAGAAGGGGATACTGAGGATAGAGCTTACGAGATTCAATGTTAGGTTAGTTACACAAGGTTTTACTTAGAAAGAGGGAGTTGACTTTCATGAGATATTCTCACCAGTCATCAAGCACACATCCATTAAGATTCTGTTAGCCATGTGTGTAAACCTTGATTTACATATAGAGCAGCTGGATGTAAAGACAGCTTTTTTTACATGGAGAACTTGAAGAGATAATATACATGGCACAACCTAAGGGTTTGTAGAGCCTAGAAAAGAATATCATTCTTGTTTACTAAAGAAGTCATTATATGCGTTAAAGCAATCACCTAGACAGTGGTATAGGAGATTTGATGAGTTTATGATGGCTTGTGATTTTAGTAGAAGTAAGTATGATGGATGCATGTACTTTAAAAGCTTGAGTTGTGGGATGATGTATTTGCTTCTATACGTCAATGATATGTTGATCACATGTAAGAGCATGGGAGAAATACAGAAACTCAAGAAGCAGTTAAATGGCGAGTTTGAAATTAAAGATTTAGGAGCAGTAAAGAGGATTTTAGGTATGGATATCGTAAGGGAAAAATTAGATGTTATCTTCTTATCCTAATAGCAATATATACTCAAGGTTTTAAAGAGATTTGGAATGTCTAATGTAAGGTTGTCCGTACTCTTTTAGCCATGAATTTCAAACATTCAGCAGCATAGTCATCGATATTCGAAGAGAAAAAATTACAGATGAGTATAGTATTGTATACAAGCGCTATAGGAGCACCATGTATGCAACAGTTTGCACAGGACCAGACATAGCACAGGTTATAAGCGTGATAAATAGATACATGGCAAATACGAGTAAAGATCACTGGCTTGCAATAAAGTCAATTCTGAGATATCTCAAGGGAACATCAGATCACGAGTTGATGTATAGAAAGGCTGAGGACAACAGTGTAATAGTATGAGGATACGTAGACTCAGATTATGCTGGTGATCTAGACAAAAGAAAATCGTTGACAAGTTGTATATTCATAATGTTTAGGTGTAGTGTATGTTGGAGAGGTGTAATGTATGTTGGAGATCTATTCTATAACATATGGTTGCACTATCTACCACAGATGCGAAGTACATAACTGTTGAAGAAGCTATTAAGGAGGCCGTGTAGTTAAAAGGCATATGCACAGAGATAATGGCTACTGAAGATGTGAACACCGGTGTGTATTATGATAGCCAGAGTGCTATACACATAAGTAAGCATCAAGTGTTTCACGAGAGGTTTAAACACATTGATGTGCGGCTCCATTACATTAGAGAGATTATCTAATATGGTAAAGTTAGTCTAACGAAGATAGCGTTGTTTGAAAATTCCGCTAACATGTTGACTAAACCACTGCCCTCTGTTAAGTTCATTCTATGTAAGGACTTAACCGGTGTCATTACTATGTGAGGGTGACAGAAGATGTGAAGATGATAGATCGAGTTATTGTGTGAATGATTTTGAATCAATAAGGAAATTTGTATGAAAGTTGATTAAAAATCATCGGGATATAATTTGGAGAGCAAGCCAAGTGCGTTGGGTACATGAGAATCAAAGACGGACGCGAAAAGATGCGAAAGATGTAAGTGGCAGTGCCCAGGAGTGGACGTTGCGGCGCTAGGTTGTGGGCACCGCAGTGCCCAAAATAGAACTTGAGCACCGTAGCGCTAGGTGTTCAGCGCCACAGCACCAGGGTTTGGGCCACGCCGCCCAACACGAAAATTAGTTTCCCATTTTGTTCAAATTTGTTCCGTCTTCCACTTGTTTCAAGGCTCCCTAAAATGACTCTCATACGTTTATGGTTAACCTAAAACGTCCTAAAGCATATATAAAGGCTCTCAATTGGCTTGTAAACACATCTTAGTGACAACTTTGTGTTATTAATAATTAAACACAAATTTTTGTAATTCTTAGTGAGAGAAACCACTTGTTTATAAGAGAGAGTGAATTCTTCGTAAGTCTTTCTTGTAAAATGCATACTTTTTGAGTGCCTTAAGATTCATTAATAAAATAGTATGATTTTGATCCGTCATGAATGTAGACAAATTGTCGAACCATGTAAATATTATTTTTCTACCCTTCTCTCTTTAATTTCTTGATTGTTTATTTTTACATTATATTAAATTGAATATTTCCTTATTTTAATTGCTTTCACTTTAACACAAGATTTATTTTTTTTAACAATCACCATTCATCCCTAATTACACGCTAATAAAAAAATTAGGTAAAAACTTAAATTATAAGAGGATGCTGATTCCATTGTCAAATCAGTTTATTTATACAAAAAATGTCAATGTAAATATTTGTAGTAGTCATATATTAAGAAAAAAGTTTTGTTTGTCTATAGAAGAGTGTAGAGAAAATATTTCACCTGAAACCATAATAACTCGCGCTGCATTTGGAGAGCTGGTCCTAACCCAACATCGATCCGATCTTGCGGTGGCAAATTTCCAGCTAAATGCAAAATATTGTTATCATTTATGTCTTTTAGCGAAAGTATAAAATCCTTAGCTGGACCTATCTCATATATGAGCTTGAAGATGTTCTCCCGACGATACATAACAGCAATATGAAATATGCTGTAACTATTTTCATCGACTTTCCATGCCAGATCAGGATATTCACGAATAAACATGGATAGAAACTCAACGTTTCCTTGTCTTGCAGCATCAAAGATTAGGTCATGAGGATATTCAATTTCATCTGAAATTTTCGAATCACTCAACAATACAACTTTTTCCCAAATGCGTTCCACCAACTGAATTGCTTGAAGCCTTCTATTTCCCGTGTCTTTGGTACCACCAACAGAATTTTAGATTGTAAAACCCAAAACAGAGAATTAAATAATCAAGATTCAAGCTAAGAACAAGTATACTAATTGCTAAAGTTTTTTAGAGTTTAGATTGGACGAACCAAGATTGAAGCATCTCTCTAGAAATCCAGGTGGTTTTCGATTAGGAGATGGCAGATGCTTTCTAGCCAAGGCATGCAATGCTGTCTCGTCATTCCAATCACGAGCAGTAGCCAACTTTGGGTGATCTGTAAGCAAATGCAGCGCAACATCTACGAGCAAAACTCATATGACACACTCAGTATTCAAGCCATTTTTTGTGCAATTTGAGATAATTGATGGCTGAAGTTTCAGCTTTTCCGACGCTTGTTTGAGTCCAGCAAAACTCACATAAACATCTCAAGACAGCAGAAATTAAATCAACAATGCAGCCGCGGAAAACAGAGGAGAAAACGTAGGAAAAACAGCAAAAACATGGCTGTTGGATAATCTGATTTTTTTTGGGTGTTTTTCTTCGGGTTTTACATGACATAAGTGAGTTTATATAGTCTCACTTCAATCAATAATAACCCTACAAGTGTTCACTTGGATAAAGCTCCTCTGTCTCAGGATTCACAAAATAAGTCGCCTAAAGCTTTACATAGCGCTCCCTTGCACCATGCAAAATCTACTAATGGAGATAATCTACATATTCTAAGTTACGCATTCGCTGCTTGTTGAATGTTTGACAACAACGATAGTCCTAATCCATCTCAGGGGCCTGATAGCTAGGGTGAAAATGCTAATGAAGACCTTAAGAAAATTTGTATTATTCTTGAAAAGTCGATAGTCAAAGATGGTTTGGAAATCATTACGTCTAAATGGCAAAGAAAGAAATGGGCCAAGCAAAAACGAATGGACGACATACAACTTTCACAAAATACGGCCAATAGGAGAAGCACAAGGTACCTTACTCATGTATGCTCGGTCTTGCTGTGTTGAGGGCGATTGCTTCTCAGGTAGTTTGAAATCTGCTTAAAACTTTCTTCACATACTCTTCTATTGATATCTCTAAGACCCTACTCATCCTATCTCTGGTAATTCTCATCCAAAGCATTTACTCTGCAGCTACTAATTTTTCATTTTAAATTCTTTTGACAACTTTTTCTTTAACTTATCAATCTCTTCTATGTAAGTCGTTGCAATGACTATGTCATCTACGAATAATAGTATAATGTAGAATGATATTAAAGTTTTCAAATTTCTCCACATAACAATAATGATCTGCATGGTACCTCAAGAAACCATACTATATATAAACCAATTAGACTTCTTATACAACTACCTTGGCATTTTTTTGAAACCATGTGTATACCATATTTGTTTTTCCCTTACTATGACTCCTATGACTATTGCATGTAAATTTCTTCCTCCTAGTCATCATTGAGAAAGTGGCTCTTTTTTTTTTTTACATCTAACTGCTTTAGATGTAAGTCTTCCCTTATAACTAATCCAAGTGTAGTTCTAATTGTAATCATCTTTACCCTAGAGAAAAAAAAACTATGGTGTAGTTAACTCCTTCCTACTATTAAAAATATTTTACTAGGAGTCTTGCTATATGTGCTTGTTGTCATTATGTTCTTTTTTGACTTGAAAAATCTATTTTTATGATCCTTTCTAAGATTAACCATGTACCTACTTACCACACTTACCGCCAAACTATATCTGACCTTATGCAAACCATAGCATAGATGATACATCCCACCGCACTTGAATATGGTACTTTAAGCATTTGTAGTTTCTCATCTTCAGTTTCTGGTTATTTAAATGCTGATAGCTTGAAATACATTACCATTGGAGTCAAAACACTCTTGACATCAGGCATTCTGAATCTATCAAGTAGCTTGAGTATATATCACTGCTAAGACAAGAATATAAAATCATATTTGTCTTTAATGATATTCAAATTCAAAATCTTTTTGGTTGACCCCAAATCTTTTATTTTAAACTCATAATTTAACTAATTTTTTAATTTAGGTATCCCTAAGGGTGGGCAAAAAAAAGAGGTAACCGAAAAATCGAACCAAATTGCCAAACAAATTGGTTCGGTTTTATTTTTAGGAAAATCGATTAGTCAAGTTCGATTTTTCCAAAAAAATAACCGAACTGGTTTAACCAGTTTTTTTGTAATTATGTTAATAAAAAGTTTAAATTTATCTCAAATTAAATAAATTGTAATTATGTTAATATAAAATAGTCCCAAAAATTAGGTCAAAAAATGATTTACTAAATTATTTAGATAAATGAATTAAAAAGCCTACAATTTAAAATAAAAAATGAAAAAAAATCAAAAAATAGCCCAAATTTTTAAAACTTATATAATATATAAAAATAAATTTAGTGGTTTATGTAATGTGTAATGAAATTTTTTTTGAATATATAATATATAACACATAATGTAACGTGTAATATATATTAATTTAGTCAACTTAATTTTTTAAAGACTTATATACTAAATAAGAATAAACGTAGTGGCTTATGTAACGTGTAATGAAATATTTTTTATTATATGATATATAATGTGTAATATAACGTGTAATATATAATAATTTAATCAACTTAATTTTTTAAAGACATATGTAAGATTAAATTTAGTGGTTTACATAATGTGTAATGAAATTTTTTATTATTATATGATATATAACGTATAATGTAACATGTAATATATATTAATTTAGTCAACTTAATTTTTGAAAGAATTATATAATATATAAGAATAAATTTAGTGGGTTATGTAATGTGTAATGAAAAAAAAAAAGATAAAAAACCGAATCGGACAGAGCCGAAAAAACCAATTCAGTCCAATTTGATTTTTCCCCTTAAAAAAATCAATTTCGATTTTATTTATTTAAAAAACCGAACCAAACCGTGCCTACCCCTAAGTATCTCTTCCATATCCTAACATGCAATCAACATATAAAATGAGATATATACGCATACTATTATTCAATACTTTAAAGTACACGCATCCATCATACTTACTTTTGGTGAAGCCACAATGTAGCATAAAATAATCAAATCTCCTATACCGTTGACTCAGAGATTGCTTCAGCCCATATAAGGATTTCTTTAACAAGGAGCATAATCTTCCTTTCTCAGTTCTTCAAAACCTAACAGTTGTGACGTATATCACTTCTTTAAGCTCACTATGAAGAAATGTTGTTTTTACATCCATTTGTTCAAGATATAAATTTAGATTTACATATATTGCCAATAGAATTCTTATAGATGAGTGCTTAACTATTGGAGAAAATATTTCATAAAAATCAACCCCTTTCTTTTGAGTGAAACTTTATACAACCAATCTAACTTTGAACCTTCAAAGCTCAATATTTGGTACCCCCCCCCCCCCCCCCAAAAAAAAAACCTTGTATACCCATTTACAACCCACTGGCCTTTTTTTCTTTTGTTTAACTACCAAATCCAATGTTTGATTCTTCTTAAGAAAATTAATCTCTTCATGTATAGCTTACTACCACTTATCATTGTCTACGCTTATAATGGCCTCTTTATATGAATTAGGCCCATTATATTCCAAAATTGTATATAATAATGACGGCATAAGGTATCAAATATGTATGTGCATACCTGTTTGGTGACTTCATTGTCCTCCTCTGCTTATCTTTGGTCAGTTGGTACTTTTTAAATTCAGCTTTAGAAGTGCTAGAATGAATGTGGGTGGTATCAAAGGAGCTTGATGGTAATTCTTCTTCATCTCCAGTTGTTATCTCTTTGAAGTACTGACATGTGTACATATCAAGTCTCAAATTGTGCTTCATTTCATGTAGTTCAATTTCAAATGTTGAAACTAATGTTGGCACAACTTTAGGCGTCTTCAATTCTGAATTCCGATTGGTCTCCAACAATATAAATTCATTGAACGTTACATCTTTACTAATAATACTCTTGTGTGGCTTAAGATCAGTACACTAGATTTTGTATCCCTTAACACTTTTAGGATATCTAATGAAAATCTCCTTTAAAGGTCTTGGTTCTAGTTTACCTTGTTTAATGTGTACAAAGGCTAGGCATCCAAAATCCTCAGGTGATCAAATTTTGGAATGCTATTTGATAATTTTTGTTCTAGTGTCATAAAGCCAATTGTTGAGGAATGACTTCTATTGATCAAGTAGGTCGTTGTGACTATTGCCTCTCCCCAAAACACCTTAAACAACCCCTGCATTAGTCAGCATACATCTTTCACCCTCATATAAGGTTCTATTCATCTTTTATGCAAGTCCATTCTGTTGTGGTGTATGACTTATTGTCTTGTGCCTTACAATACCATACTTAGCATAAAGCCTGTTAAATTTGATATTGCAAAACTTAAGACCATTGTCAGTTCTAATTATCTTGATTTTCTTACCAATTTGATTCTTAACAAGTTTTTTCATGTCTTAAATGTTTCAAATGCTTGCTCTTTGGTATTCAACACATAAATCTGTAGCTTTATAAACGAACGATAGAAAATATTATGCACCACCATGAATAATAGTTTTCACATGCCCCTAAACGTTTGAATATATGTAATCTAAAGTTTTCTTGGTGTTGTATTCACCCATGTAGAAGTTAACTCTACAAGCTTTCCTAAGTACATAATGTTCACAAAATCCTATTGGTTAAATCTTATCTTTACCAAATGAACCTTGATCATACAACTCATTTAGGCCTCTCCTACCTAACTGACCTAACCTCGTATTCCATAACTTGGTATGCATATTATCCACATCAACAGAGATTGATGCAGAACCAATAATAGCCTTTTCACTCAACATATATAACCCATTATGTTTTTCACCTTTCATTACAACCACAATACCCTTAACTACTTTGAGTATCCTTCTCGCCTTTAAATGAGTAACCAGTTTGGTCTAGCATGCTAAGAGAAATCAAATTCCTCTTAAGATCAGGTACATACCTAATATTTAGTAACTCTCTTACATTCCCATCATATAACTTCAACTTTATACTATCAATGCCAATAACTTGACAAGTCATATCATTTTCTGCTATGATTTTACCACCACTAATGGATTGATAACTGATAAATAAAGCTCTATTGGGATATATAAAATGTACAACTTGAGTCTAAAATTGCACTTAGTCCTTTCTTTTCTCAATAATGACATTTCTTAACACTATTTGTAACTCTTTATAACTACGTCATTACTAATATATTTCTAGGTCTTTGTCCTTATTTCAGAAAATGTTTTAACTCTTAGAATTGCTAACCTTTAATGTTGACCTAAACTCCTTTAAATCTTCAACGTCTAAAAAGTTACAAACTTAGTACTATATAATTAATAATTAACTTTTTATTTAAAATGTTTATTGCATATATATTCATATAATACTTTGAATAGCACGTAAGCACTAACTTTAACACCTTTAGCTAAAGACAATTAGTATAACTTTTCTTGAGATACAATTGGTTTGAAAAAGAATTAATCGTATATAACTCATTAAGTTTCTTCCACAAACTTATTCCAGTTTTTTCTCTAGCCACGTTCCTCAAAATATCATCACCCAAACATAACACAATTTTCCTATAGGCTCTCTTTTAAGTGGTTTCAAGATCTAGGCCAGTTTAAATATTGTAGGCTTATCCTTATCACTAATGATTGTTTTCTCAAGGGCTAATTCAATTCATTGACTCACTAACAAAGCCATCATCTTAACTTTCCATAAATTGAAATCATTTTTTCTATTACATTTTTTTACTTCATGCTTGTAAGAACCCATGATTAATTCTATAACAATCTAACAATGTTGTTGTGATATCTGTTGATGTAAATGCAGAAGCTAACTCTCTACAATTATGAAGTATGTGTAAGAATTTCAAAAAAACAAACAATAAATAATAGAGAAAATGCAAAATCAAACTCACTAAGACACAAATTTTAAGTGGTTTAGCAATGTGCTTATATTGATGGTGGATCAAGGATCCGAGTCTCTTGTTATTGATCTTTGAATACAAGAAATTATCTTGGAAGACAAATGATTGTACAATAGCAATTTGGAGTTCAAGGGTTTGTTATATAATATTTTTTGAGTTACCAAACTCTAAAAATAAGAGGGGCATATATGGGCAGGGTCAGTACCGTGGCACTCAAGTTCAATGCTGCAAAACTCAAGTTTCTACTTCTAGTTCCACAACATTAGCTTGTCTTAAAACAAGTGCCGAGTGCCCAAAGGTAATGTTGCGGTGCCCAAACCTAAGTTCAAAGACCCATGTTTCACTACTGTTCTATTGCATTTTCTGCCCTTTTGGCATGCATCCGGGTCTATTTCAACTTCGAAATTGTCTTTGAATTAGTCTCGATACTTAACCTTAAACAACCATGATTTTGATCACTAATTCTATAATTTCTTTTATTTTTAATAACTCTGTCAACTGCCATATCTGATTGGATAATAATGATTTATCTCATCTATCATGGCTATCTCCTACAGTTAATTATTAACTTGCATTGCTTTCTTATAACCCTCTAGCTCACATCGACCAGTTAACAAAATGTAGAACAATAAGCATATTACTAAAAAGTAATTTCATTCCATCCTTGTCGATTAGCCTTTAGAAGTTTTAATTTCTTAGTCACCATGAACATAAGGTAGTCATGAAGTGATTGAGAACTCCATATCCAAGTGACCAAATTAGGACTTAAAAATCTTTATGATGAAACCACATGGATTGAAACTGAAAAGCTTTAAAACTACTTCCGACATAAGCAGCACAATAGGCCATAAGAGGACAATGATTTGGGACTACAAGGAAAAAAAATAACCACCAGAAGACACCTAAAAATCGAACCATCCCATATGTCAATACTTGGGGGCTTGTCATTGACCTAAAATATTAGTATTATGTAATGCTACTTACCCACCCACATATACTGAAGTTTTATCCAATTTTTATTCAATATATAACATAACATTATTCTCTAGCCATCGTCACGATCTATCCAAAACTCATAGGCCAACCTAACCTATATTACCACCCTCCAAAGGCATGAAAACCTATCATCTATGTGGCAATCTCTATTAGAGTTTAAGATATGATTTTTAGGGCTCACCTGGCCTATTATGTCCATCCACATTATTCTTGTAGGATCTAATCATACGTGGTAATCTCCATTAGAGTCATTTCAAAGATTTACATGCGTATAAAAATTTAAATTTATTCTAATATCATTTATTACAAATTGAGTACTTACCATTAACTAAAAACATTATATTATTTAGTAATGTTTCTTATCCACTTTTATATATATATATAGGATTTATTTAATTTTTACTTAGATGTATAATGTGACATATTAAAAAGATACGAAAAGTTATCTTCTATTTGACTCGGTTAAACAAGCTACAATCCAAGTAAAAGATAAACCTAGAAATGGTGTATTTCAACTAAAGATATAAATAAAAATTATAAAACAATATTGGTTCTCCAATTTAGATTTGACTGTAACTCATTGCCCACTATAACACATCATTCTAAAGAGTGATGTCGAAGGGCCCACAACTTAAAAATATCCCATATAGAGGAACCTACTAGAGAAACATTGAAAGATCGCTAATAAAAATACAAAATGGAACTAAAATTTATCTCGACTTAAAAATAACTAGCAACAGACCTAGGGTTTCACTTATGTCTCTCTTTATATATATAAGAAAAAAAGGTTCACTTCGCATTAGAAAAAAATTGGAGCAACCTAATTCCTAAATGAATTTTCCAATACATTAAAAAAATCAATATATTAAGTTGGAGTTATGATGAGAATTGAACCCCACAAAACCAATAATTTTATTTAATAGCAAAGAAGAAATTATTTCTTTGTTTACGGGAGGAAATCTAACAGTAAAGACAACTTATAGTTCTCTAAATTAATACGCATGAAACAATTATTAAAAATATAATAAAATAATAACAATTAACCAGAGCGATTTGAGCAGAAAGTTAAAAAGCGGTACTTTACCATATATGTCGCTCTTGATTAAAGTGACAAATAAGTCAATGCGATCGACTTCATCTAAGATGTCTTTAGTTTCTCGATAAAGGTACATAACCATATCTTTACGGCCCAAGGATGCAGCTATGTCAATGGGTAGCATCCCACCATTATCTCGAACCGTAGCTATGGCTTTGTCTCTTTTCATCATTGCCCTAGCAAGTTCCACCATTCCGGACGCAGCAGCAACAAACAGAGCTGTTTCTCCATATGCATTTAACTGGAATAAATCCTCAACATTCATAATTTTCACAAGTTCCTTCGCAAAATCCATCTGCTTTGCCCCAACTGAAATGTGCAGAGCAGTGTCTCCTCTTCGTGAGATCCTAGCTAGAATGTCCTCTGGATCTGTATCTTTAACCGCCTCCCAGTCGCCGTTTAGTGCAGCTCGATACAATTTTAATCTTCTTTCTCTTACTTCTGGATTTGACAATTTTGGATAAAGAGAGTTTTGTCAATAAAGTAAATTTAATTAAATTAACAAATATTTGAACTCAGGATTGTTTGAGGTGCTTTTGCGGGATTTGTGGTCCTCGTTATTATATTATTGCTGATTTCTTTCAAATATATACATATACTTACAAATTTAGCTCTTAAAATAAAATTTCCAATATTTGGCCATGTTAATTCTTTTTCTCTTTGCCATTGTAATCTATATTAGAATAGACTTTCGCCTCTTTAATTTGTTATTCATTACATTTGGGTCCCCGATAAACTTTCTTAAATAAACAAGTATCTTACAATTTTGTCTGAAAATAATACTTTTCTATGGCTTGGTCTCTATTCTAAAAAGTTTTTTTCCACTTTGAAATTATGATCCTTTACAAAATAAATAAACTTTCACTCCCTTAATTTTACAACTATAACATTTTGACCCCTAGATTCTTTAACTCTGGATCTGGATTACTCATGCGGGAAAGAATTAACCGGCCGCAACTACAGATTTTGTCTTGTTTCATGATTCTCTCTAGATGTTAATCTTTCATACATGATTTTTCTTTTTAAATTTCGTTATATCAGTTATAAAAAAAATTACTCAACAAATAATATTATCATATGCTAAAATAATAATAATAAAGAAGAAATAAAGCATAATGTAATAGCATAGGCTACTAGGTAAAAATTCTTCAACATGGGAAGCAGATGGCCAAGAACCTGTACAACGATCACTTTGCTTGCTGGTGGTCCATTGAGGAGCGTCATTATCTGCCATGGTTTTTTATATTTGGACTTGAATTGTTTTGAATGTTGAATAAACACTAATGGCTCGATCTGAACGAAAAATTTAGTCAAAAAAAATAAAATAAAAAAACTTGGTAACAGTGCGTTTGGCAGCCCATACATTTTTCCATTATTTAAAAATTCACCACCAAAATGTTTTATTTCATACTTAGTCGGCGTTTGAGTTGTAAAAAAGTAATGAAGGTGGTATGGTTAGAGAAAATTTGACCTACACAAATAATGAAGGTATAATCAAAGGTAAATTGGATATATTTATTTCATATAATAATTATTATAATAAAATAATAATATTTTATAAGACAAATTATGATACTGAATTTTGGACGGACTTAAGGTGTGTACTTTATTATTTAGATTTTATAATATAAAATAATAGTTTAAAATACAATTCTATATTTTAAAATTAAAAAAATAAATTGTATTATTAATGAATTTTTATTAAAAATTCAATACATTAATTATGAGAAATCTTCGCCATTGAAAAAAAAATTAATGCCTAAAATTATGTCTATTGTTAATTATTTTATAATAATTTTTTAAATAATTATTATGATATATTTACTAGATGGTCGTTTATACTGGAATCTTTATGACATAAGAAACTTATTTAGTTGAAACAATATTTTAATTTTTAATTTTGTAATATTAAGTTAAAGGATATTAAAGTAATTATATGCAAATTAATGCCGAAGAGCCAAATCAACTCGCTCAAGTATGTCATAATACATCATCTCAATTTGTATAAATCCTTTAAAAAAATTGATTACTTCTCTTTTTTTATTTCTGTTTTTAAATATAAATAAACTGCCAAATCACTAGCAATTATAAACTTAGGTGTAATTTTTTTGCTAGTGCATTTGATTTTAGGATGATGAGGGTGGGTGCATTAAGTAAATGTCTAAACTTCAAATTTCCAATGTGAGTGTAATGAGAACTCCAAGAAGCACATTCGAAACAAAATTAGGGCTCAAAATATAGAGAAAGATTTTTTAAAAAACAAAAAAAAAAATTAGAAAAGAGTTTACCTCTTCTTTGTATATGAGAGGGTTCCGATTTGCGGCTCCGAAGAAAAATTTGAAAAGAGAAACCTCAAGTAGAAGAAATAACAATGGAAACCAAGAGAACAATGAAGCTCAAGCTGAGAAGAAGAAGAAGAAGAAGAAGAAAAGTGAAGCCAACACAAAAACGAAAATCTGAAAAGAGAGGACTGAAGTAGCAAATGAAGAGAATAAGGGAGCTCCTGCTGATAACATACAAGTGCAATTAAGTGAGCACTTGTATATTACTCCAGTTGCTTTGTTTCGGTTGGTTGAGAACATACAAGTGCAATTAAGTGAGAAGGTGGATATTACTACAGTTGGTTTGTTTCGGTTGACCAATAAACTTGTTTGAATGTTTGATGTTCACATTTGATAGGTTGGATGGAAACAGCTCATAAAAAATCACTATTGCCTTTGCTCCATCCATCATCACGAATGTTATTTCTTCAAATTTACTTATTACGACAATAACAAAAATAAAACTCTTTAAAAAAAACTAAAAATTAATAATAAAAATAAAAATAAAATAAAAAAATTCGATGATTGTATAATAGAATATTAAAAAAAGAGTAAAATATTCTGAATTGTTTTTTTATTGTTGGCCTAAGCAATAGCTGTAACAGCCAACAACGACCATGAATGGCCACTGTTACTGCAATCACGCTTGGTCACTATAGCTATGGACAACACCAGCGTGGGTTGGCACACGAATTTTTCTAGTTTTTTTTTTTCTTTCAAAGGATTTGAAGTATAAAATGACTATTTACTTCAAATTTGTTAATTATAATGGTAAATTTTTAACGATCGAGCATTTATATATATTTTGTTAAAAGTATAAATATTAGTGTCAATTTTTTAAACCTTCAAATATTTGTAAAATTAGTTAATATCTCATAAATATTAATAATTTATTTGTTAGTATCTGTTATAGATATCAAGTTATGTTATTAAGTTTGATATTATATGGCATCAATTAGGATTACAATAGCCTTGGGTTTTGCAATAGAGAGTTTGATGGGTTTTATGCCAAGCATAGGATTACAAGGCATAGAACAGCGAGATCAACACCACAACAGAATTGTGTAGCTAAGAGGATGAATATGACCCTACTTTAAAGGGTTAGATACATGCTTACCAATGCGAAGATGTCTAAGGCATTTTGGAAAAAAGCTGTAGTGACTACAACTTATTTGATTATTAGAAATCCCTCCTTAGCAATTAACTCCAAGACGCCATAAGAGAAATGGTCTGGCAACCTTTCCAAGTATGACCACCTTAGAATTTTTTATTGTCATACCTTTTTCCATGTTCATGAGGAAAAATTAGAACCTAAAGCTATCAAAAGGGTATTCATAGGGTATCCCGAATGAGTGAAAGGATACAAGGTGTGGTGTAAAGAGTTAACACAACCAAGGAGTATCATAAGTTGTAACGTGATGTTTGATGAGACGACGATAATGAAAGCCTTCCAAGAAGATGAGAAAGAAGAACTTGTGTCCAAGGAAGACTCAGCACCTGAGTCAATAAAAGTTAAAGTGAAGCCTAAGCGTAGATTTGATATATCCCTAGATCAACACTTTAACAAGGAGATCCTTGAAGAAGAACCAAGAACACTGACGAGTTCCTCCAAGTCCACCCAAAGAAAGACTGGGACTCCTGAGATGAAACTTGAAGAGTACCAGCTAGCCAGAGACAGACTAAGAAGAACGATTAACCCACCAGTCAAGTATGCACAAGCAGACTTAGTTGTTCATGCTTTTAATTCTGCTTACACTCTTAAGTTTGATTATCCTAGAATATATGGTAAGACTATGAAAAGTGAAAATAAGAATGAATGACAGCAGGCTATGGAAGAAGAGATTAGTTCTCTCAGGAAGAATAATACCTAGAAGTTAGTAGAGAGACCTCAAAATAAACTAGTTTGATACAAGTGGGTGTATAAGGTGAAGAAGGGGATACTGAGGATAGAGCTTACGAGATTCAATGCTAGGTTAGTTACACAAGGTTTTACTTAGAAAAAGGGAGTTGACTTTCATGAGATATTCGCACCAGTCATCAAGCACACATCCATTAAGATTCTGTTAGCCATGTGTGTAAACCTAGATTTACATATAGAACAGCTGGATGTAAAGACAGCTTTTTTTACATGGAGAACTTGAAGAGATAATATACATGGCACAACCTAAGGGTTTGTAGAGCCTAGAAAAGAATATCATTCTTGTTTACTAAAGAAGTCATTATATGCGTTAAAGCAATCACCTAGACAGTGGTATAGGAGATTTGATGAGTTTATGATAGCTTGTGGTTTTAGTAGAAGCAAGTATGATGGATGCATGTACTTTAAAAGCTTGAGTTCTGGGATGATGTATTTGCTTCTATACGTCAATGATATGTTGATCGCATGTAAGAGCATGGAAGAAATACAGAAACTCAAGAAGCAGTTAAATGGTGAGTTTGAAATTAAGGATTTAGGAGCAGTAAAGAGGATTTTAGGTATGGATATCGTAAGGGAAAAATTGGATGTTATCTTCTTATCCTAATAGCAATATATACTCAAGGTTTTAGAGAGATTTGGTATGTCCAATGTAAAGTTGTCCGTACTCTTTTAGCCATGAATTTTAATCATTCAGCAACATAGTCACCGACATCCGAAGAGAAAAAATTACAGATGAGTATAGTATCGTATACAAGCGCTATAGGAGCACCATGTATGCAACAGTTTGCACAGGACCAGACATAGCACAGGTTGTAAGCGTGATAAATAGATACATGGCGAATACGAGTAAAGATCACTGACTTCTAATAAAGTAAATTCTGAGATATCTCAAGGGAACATCAGATCACGAGTTGATGTATAGAAAGGCTGAGGACAACAGTGTAATAGTATGAGGATACGTAGACTCAGATTATGCTAGTGATCTAGACAAAAGAAAATCGTTGACAAGTTGCATATTCATAATGTTTGGGTGTAGTGTATATTGGAGAGGTGTAATGTATGTTGGAGATCTGTTCTATAACATATGGTTGCACTATCTACCACAGATGCGGAGTACATAACTGTTGAAGAAGCTATTAAGGAGGCCGTGTAGTTAAAAGGCATATGCACAGAGGTAATGGCTACTGAAGATGTGAACACCGGTGTGTATTATGATAGCCAGAGTGCTATACACATAAGTAAGCATCAAGTGTTTCACGAAAGGTCTAAACACATTGATGTGCGGCTCCATTACATTAGAGAGATTATCTAATGTGGTAAAGTTAGTCTAATGAAGATAGCATTGTTTGAAAATTCTGCTAACATGTTAACTAAACCACTGCCCTCGGTTAAGTTCATTCTATGTAAGGACTTAACCGGTGTCATTACTATGTGAGGGTGACAGAAGATGTGGAGATGATAAATCGAGTTATTGTGTGAATGATTTTGAATCAATAAGGAAATTTGTATGAAAGTTGATTAAAAATCATCGGGATATAATTTGGAGAGCAAGCCAAGTGCATTGGGTACATGAGGATCAAAGACGGATGCGAAAAGAGGCGAAAGACGTAAGTGGCAGTGCCCAGGAGTGGACGTTGCGGCGCTAGGTTGTGGGCACCGCAGTGCCCAAAATAGAACTTGAGCACCGTAGCACTAGGTGTTCAGCGCCACGGCACCAGGGTTTGGGCCACGCCGCCCAACACGAAAATTAGTTTCCCATTTTGTTCAAATTTGTTCCGTCTTCTACTTGTTTCAAGGCTCCCTAAAATGACTCTCATACGTAGCATATATAAAAGCTCTCAATTGGCTTGTAAACACATCTTAGTGACAACTTTGTGTTCTTAATAATTAAACACAAATCTTTGTGATTCTTAGTGAGAGAAACCATTTGTTTATAAGAGAGAGTGAGTTCTTCGTAAGTTTTTCTTGTAAAATGCATACTTTGTGAGTGCTTTAAGATTCATTAATAAAATAGTATGATTTTGATCCGTCGTAGATGTAGGCAAATTGTCGAACCATGCAAATATTATTTTTCTACCCTTCTCTCTTTAATTTCTTGATTGTTTATTTTTATATTATATTAAATTGGATATTTTCTTATTTTAATTGCTTTCACTTTAACACAAGATTTATTTTTTTTAACAATCACCATTCTTCCCTAATTACATGCTAATAAAAAAATTAGGTAAAAACTTAAATTATAAGAGGATGCTGATTCCATTGCCAAATCAGTTTATTTACAAAAAAAATGTCAATGTAAATATTTGTAGTAGTCATATATTAAGAAAAAAGTTTTGTTTGTCTATAGAAGAGTGTAGAGAAAATATTTCACCTGAAACCATAATAACTCGCGCTGCATTTGGAGAGCTGGTCCTAACCCAACATCGATCCGATCTTGCGGTGGCAAATTTCCAGCTAAATGCAAAATATTGTTATCATTTATGTCTTTTAGCGAAAGTATAAAATCCTTAGCTGGACCTATCTCATATATGAGCTTGAAGATGTTCTCCCGA
Organism: Ailanthus altissimus; assembly: GCA_946807835.1. Taxonomy (NCBI): domain Eukaryota; kingdom Viridiplantae; phylum Streptophyta; class Magnoliopsida; order Sapindales; family Simaroubaceae; genus Ailanthus; species Ailanthus altissimus. The sequence continues at coordinate 364,877 of OX327690.1, read as the reverse complement.
CGATACATAACAGCAATATGAAATATGCTGTAACTATTTTCATCGACTTTCCATGCCAGATCAGGATATTCACGAATAAACATGGATAGAAACTCAACGTTTCCTTGTCTTGCAGCATCAAAGATTAGGTCATGAGGATATTCAATTTGATCTGAAATTTTCGAATCACTCAACAATACAACTTTTTCCCAAATGCGTTCCACCAACTGAATTGCTTGAAGCCTTCTATTTCCTGTGTCTTTGGTACCACCAACAGAATTTTAGATTGTAAAACCCAAAACAGAGAATTAAATAATCAAGATTCAAGCTAAGAACAAGTATACTAATTGCTAAAGTTTTTTAGAGTTTAGATTGGACGAACCAAGATTGAAGCATCTCTCTAGAAATCCAGGTGGTTTTCGATTAGGAGATAGCAGATGCTTTCTAGCCAAGGCATGCAATGCTGTCTCGTCATTCCAATCACGAGCAGTAGCCAACTTTGGGTGATCTGTAAGCAAATGCAGCGCAACATCTACGAGCAAAACTCATATGAAACACTCAGTATTCAAGCCATTTTTTGTGCAGTTTGAGATAATTGATGGCTGAAGTTTCAGCTTTTCCGACGCTTGTTTGAGTCCAGCAAAACTCATATAAACATCTCAAGACAGCAGAAATTAAATCAACAATGCAGCCGCGGAAAACAGAGGAGAAAACGTAGGAAAAACAGCAGAAACATGGCTGTTGGATAATCTGATTTTTTTTGGGTGTTTTTCTTCGGGTTTTACATGACATAAGTGAGTTTATATAGTCTCACTTCAATCAATAATAACCCTACAAGTGTTCACTTGGATAAAGCTCCTCTGTCTCAGGATTCACAAAATAAGTCGCCTAAAGCTTTACATAGCGCTCCCTTGCACCATGCAAAATCTACTAATGGAGATAATCTACATATTCTAAGTTACGCATTCGCTGCTTGTTGAATGTTTGACAACAACGATAGTCCTAATCCATCTCAGGGGCCTGATAGCTAGGGTGAAAATGCTAATGAAGACCTTAAGAAAATTTGTATTATTCTTGAAAAGTCGATAGTCAAAGATGGTTTGGAAATCATTACGTCTAAATGGCAAAGAAAGAAATGGGCCAAGCAAAAACGAATGGAAGACATACAACTTTCACAAAATACGGCCAATAGGAGAAGCACAAGGTACCTTACTCATGTATGCTCGGTCTTGCTGTGTTGAGGGCGATTGCTTCTTAGGTAGTTTGAAATCTGCTTAAAACTTTCTTCACATACTCTTCTATTGATATCTCTAAGACCCTACTCATCCTATCTCTGGTAATTCTCATCCAAAGCATTTACTCTGCAGCTACTAATTTTTCATTTTAAATTCTTTTGACAACTTTTTCTTTAACTTATCAATCTCTTCTGTGTAAGTCGTTGCAATGACTATGTCATCTACGAATAATAGTATAATGTAGAATGATATTAAAGTTTTCAAATTTCTCCACATAACAATAATGATCTGCATGGTACCTCAAGAAACCATACTATATATAAACCAATTAGACTTCTTATACAACTACCTTGGCATTTTTTTGAAACCATGTGTATACCATATTTGTTTTTCCCTTACTATGACTCCTATGACTATTGCATGTAAATTTCTTCCTCCTAGTCATCATTGAGAAAGTGGCTCTTTTTTTTTTTTACATCTAACTGCTTTAGATGTAAGTCTTCCCTTATAACTAATCCAAGCGCAGTTCTAATTGTAATCATCTTTACCCTAGAAAAAAAAAAAACTATGGTGTAGTTAACTCCTTCCTACTGTTAAAAATATTTTACTAGGAGTCTTGCTATATGTGCTTGTTGTCATTATGTTCTTTTTTGACTTGAAAAATCCATTTTTATGATCCTTTCTAAGATTAGCCATGTACCTACTTACCACACTTACCGCCAAACTATATCTGACCTTATGCAAACCATAGCATAGATGATACATCCCACCGCACTTGAATATGGTACTTTAAGCATTTGTAGTTTCTCATCTTCAGTTTCTGGTTATTTAAATGCTGACAGCTTGAAATACATTACCATTGGAGTCAAAACAGTCTTGACATCAAGCATTCTGAATCTATCATATAGCTTGAGTATATATCACTGCTAAGACAAGAATATAAAATCATATTTGTCTTTAATTATATTCAAATTCAAAATCTTTTTAGTTGACCCCAAATCTTTTATTTTAAACTCACAATTTAACTAATTTTTTTATTTAGGTATTCCTTTGGGTGGGCAAAAAAAAGTGGTAACCGAAAAATCGAACCGAATTACCAAAAAAATTGGTTCGGTTTTATTTTTAGGAAAATCGATTAGTCAGGTTCAATTTTTCCAAAAAAATAACCAAACTGGTTTAACCAATTTTTTTGTAATTATGTTAATAAAAAGTTTAAATTTATCTCAAATTAAATAAATTGTAATTATGTTAATATAAAATAGTCCCAAAAATTAGGTCAAAAAATGATTTACTAAATTATTTAGATAAATGAATTAAAAAGCTTACAATTTAAAATAAAAAATGGAAAAAAAATCAAAAAATAGCCCAAATTTTTAAAAACTTATATAATATATAAAAATAAATTTAGTGGGTTATGTAATGTGTAATGAAAAAAAAAAGATAAAAAACCGAATCGGACAGAGCCAAAAAAACCAATTCAGTCCAATTTGATTTTTCCCCTTAAAAAAATCGATTTCGATTTTATTTATTTAAAAAATCGAACCAGACCGTGCCTACCCCTAGGTATCTCTTCCAGATCCTAACATGCAATCAACATATAAAATAAGATATATACGCATACTATTATTCAATACTTTAAAGTACACGCATCCATCATACTTGCTTTTGGTGAAGCCACAATGTAGCATAAAATCATCAAATCTCCTATACCATTGACTCGGAGATTGCTTCAGCCCATATAAGGACTTCTTTAACAAGAAGCATAATCTTCCTTTCTCGGTTCTTCAAAACCTAACAGTTGTGACATATATCACTTCTTTAAGCTCACTATGAAGAAATGTTGTTTTTACATCCATTTGTTCAAGATATAAATTTAGATTTACATATATTGCCAATAGAATTCTTATAGATGAGTGCTTGACTACTGGAGAAAATATTTCATAAAAATCAACCCCTTTCTTTTGAGTGAAACTTTATGCAACCAATCTAACTTTGAACCTTCAAAGCTCAATATTTGGTATCCCCCCCCCCTCCCAAAACCTTGTATACCCATTTACAACCCACTGGCCTTTTTTTTTTTTTGTTTAACTACCAAATCCAATGTTTGATTCTTCTTAAGAGAATTAATCTCTTCATGTATAGCTTACTACCACTTATCATTGTCTACGCTTATAATGGCCTCTTTATATGAATTAAGCCCATTATATTCCAAAATTGTATACAATAATGATGGCATAAGGTATCAAATATGTATGTGCATACCTGCTTGGTGACTTCATTGTCCTCCTCTACTTATCTTTGGTCAGTTGGTATTTTTCAAATTCAGCTTTAGAAGTGCTAGAATGAATGTGGGTGATATCAGAGGAGCTTGATGGTAATTCTTCTTCATCTCCAATTGTTATCTCTTTGAAGTACTGACATGTGTACATATCAAGTCTCAAATTGTGCTTCATTTCATGTAGTTCAGTTTCAAATGTTGAAACTAATATTGGCACAACTTTAGGCGTCTTCAATTCTGAATTCCGATTGGTCTCCAACAATATAAATTCATTAAACGTTACATCTTTACTAATAATACTCTTGTGTGGCTTAAGATCAGTACACTAGATTTTGTATCCCTTAACATTTTTAAGATATCCAATGAAAATCTCCTTTGAGGGTCTTGGTTCTAGTTTACCTTGTTTAATGTGTACAAAGGCTAGGCATCCAAAATCCTCAAGTGATCAAATTTTGGAATGCTATCTGATAATTTTTGTTCTAGTGTTATAAAGCCAATTGTTGAGGAATGACTTCTATTGATCAAGTAGGTCGCTGTGATTATTGCCTCTCCCCAAAACACCTTAGACAACCTCTGCATTAGTCAGCATACATCTTTCACCCTCACATAAGGTTCTATTCATCTTTTCTGCAAGTCCATTCTGTTGTGGTGTATGATTTATTGTCTTGTGCCTTACAATACCATACTTAGCATAAAGCCTGTTAAATTCGATATTGCAAAACTCAAGACCATTGTCAGTTCCAATTATCTTGATTTTCTTACCAATTTGATTCCCAACAAGTTTTTTCATGTCTTAAATGTGTTCAAATGCTTGCTCTTTGGTATTCAACACATAAATCTGTAGCTTTATAAACGAACGATAGAAAATATTATGCACCACCATGAATAATAGTTTTCACATGCCCCTAAACGTTTGAATATATGTAATCTAAAGTTCTCTTGGTGTTGTATTCACCCATGTAGAAGTTAACTCTACGAGCTTTCCTAAGTACATAATGTTCACAAAATCCTATTGGTTGAATCTTATCTTTATCAAATGAACCTTGATCATACAACTCATTTAGGCCTCTCCTACCTAAGTGACCTAACCTCGTATTCCATAACTTGGTATGCATATTATCCACATGAACAGAGATTGATGCAGAACCAATAATAGCCTTTTCACTCAACATAAATAACCCATTATGTTTTTCACCTTTCATTACAACCACAATACCCTTAACTACTTTGAGTATCCTTCTCACCTTTAAATGAGTAACCAGTTTGGTCTAGCATGCTAAGAGAAATCAAATTCCTCTTAAGATCAGGTACATACTTAATATTTAGTAACTCTCTTACATTCCCATCATATAACTTCAACTTTATACTATCAATGCCAATAACTTGACAAGTCATATCATTTTCTGCTATGATTTTACCGCCACTAATGGATTGATAACTGATAAATAAAGCTCTATTGGGATATATAAAATGTACAACTTGAGTCTAAAATTACACTTAGTCCTTTCTTTTTTCAATAATGACATTTCTTAGTACTATTTGTAACTCTTTATAACTACATCATTACTAATATATTTCTAGGTCTTTGTCCTTATTTCAAAAAATATTTTAACTCTTAGAATTGCTAACCTTTAATGTTGACCTAAACTCCTTTAAATCTTCAACGTTTAAAAAGTTACAAACTTAGTACTATATAATTAATAATTAACTTTTTATTTAAAATGTTCATTGCATATATATTCATATAATACTTTGAATAGCACGTAAGCACTAACTTTAACACCTTTAGCTAAAGACAATTAGTATAACTTTTCTTGAGATACAATTGGTTTGCAAAAGAATTAATCGTATATAACTCATTAAGTTTCTTCCACAAACTTATTCCAGTTTTTTCTCTAGCCACGTTCCTCAAAATATCATCACCCAAACATAACACAATTTTCCTATAGGCTATCTTTTAAGTGGTTTCAAGATCTAGGCCAGTTTAAATATTGTAGGCTTATCCTTATCACTAATGATTGTTTTCTCAAGGGCTAATTCAATTCATTGACTCATTAACAAAGCCATCATCTTAACTTTCCATAAATTGAAATCATTTTTTCTATTACATTTTTCTACTTCATGCTTGTAGGAACCCATGATTATTTCTATAACAATCTAACAATGTTGTTGTGATATCTGTTGATGTAAATGCAGAAGCTAACTCTCCACAATTATGAAGTATGTGTAAGAATTTCAAAAAAACAAACAATAAATAATAGAGAAAATGCAAAATCAAACTCACTAAGACACAAATTTTAAGTGGTTTAGCAATGTGCTTATATTGATGGTGGATCAAGGATCCGAGCCTCTTGTTATTGATCTTTGAATACAAGAAATTATCTTGGAAGACAAATGATTGTACAATAGCAATTTGGAGTTCAAGGGTTTGTTATATAATATTTTTTGAGTTACCAAACTCTAAAAATAAGAGGGGCATATATGGGCAGGGTCAGTTCCGTGGCACTCAAGTTCAGTGCTGCAAAACTCAAGTTTCTACTTCTAGTGCCACAACATTAGCTTGTCTTAAAACAAGTGCCGACGCCCAAAGGTAGTGTTGCGGTGCCCAAACCTAAGTTCAAAGACCCATGTTTCACTACTGTTCTATTGCATTTTCTGCCCTTTTGGCATGCATCCGGGTCTATTTCAACTTCGAAATTTTCTTTGAATTAGTCTTGATACTTAACCTTAAACAACCATGATTTTGATCACTAATTCTATAATTTCTTTTATTTTTAATAACTCTGTCAACTGCCATATCTGATTGGATAATAATGATTTATCTCATCTATCATGGCTATCTCCTACAGTTAATTATTAACTTGCATTGCTTTCTTATAACCCTCTAGCTCACATCGATCAGTTAACAAAATGTAGAACAATAAGCATATTACTAAAAAGTAATTTCATTCCATCCTTGCCGATTAGCCTTTAGAAGTTTTAATTTCTTAGTCACCATGAACATAAGGTAGTCATGAAGTGATTGAGAACTCCATATCCAAGTGACCAAATTAGGACTTAAAAATCTTTATGATGAAACCACATGGATTGAAACTGAAAAGCTTTAAAACTACTTCCGACATAAGCAGCACAATAGGCCATAAGAGGACAATGATTTGGGACTACAAGGAAAAAAAATAACCACCAGAAGACACCTAAAAATCGAACCATCCCATATGTCAATACTTGGGGGCTTGTCATTGACCTAAAATATTAGTATTATGTAATGCTACTTACCCACCCACATATACTGAAGTTTTATCCAATTTTTATTCAATATATAACATAACATTATTCTCTAGCCATCGTCACGATCTATCCAAAACTCATAGGCCAACCTAACCTATATTACCACCCTCCAAAGGCATGAAAACCTATCATCTATGTGGCAATCTCTATTAGAGTTTAAGATATGATTTTTAGGGCTCACCTGGCCTATTATGTCCATCCACATTATTCTTGTAGGATCTAATCATACGTGGTAATCTCCATTAGAGTCATTTCAAAGATTTACATGCGTATAAAAATTTAAATTTATTCTAATATCATTTATTACAAATTGAGTACTTACCATTAACTAAAAACATTATATTATTTAGTAATGTTTCTTATCCACTTTTATATATATATATAGGATTTATTTAATTTTTACTTAGATGTATAATGTGACATATTAAAAAGATACGAAAAGTTATCTTCTATTTGACTCGGTTAAACAAGCTACAATCCAAGTAAAAGATAAACCTAGAAATGGTGTATTTCAACTAAAGATATAAATAAAAATTATAAAACAATATTGGTTCTCCAATTTAGATTTGACTGTAACTCATTGCCCACTATAACACATCATTCTAAAGAGTGATGTCGAAGGGCCCACAACTTAAAAATATCCCATATAGAGGAACCTACTAGAGAAACATTGAAAGATCGCTAATAAAAATACAAAATGGAACTAAAATTTATCTCGACTTAAAAATAACTAGCAACAGACCTAGGGTTTCACTTATGTCTCTCTTTATATATATAAGAAAAAAAGGTTCACTTCGCATTAGAAAAAAATTGGAGCAACCTAATTCCTAAATGAATTTTCCAATACATTAAAAAAATCAATATATTAAGTTGGAGTTATGATGAGAATTGAACCCCACAAAACCAATAATTTTATTTAATAGCAAAGAAGAAATTATTTCTTTGTTTACGGGAGGAAATCTAACAGTAAAGACAACTTATAGTTCTCTAAATTAATACGCATGAAACAATTATTAAAAATATAATAAAATAATAACAATTAACCAGAGCGATTTGAGCAGAAAGTTAAAAAGCGGTACTTTACCATATATGTCGCTCTTGATTAAAGTGACAAATAAGTCAATGCGATCGACTTCATCTAAGATGTCTTTAGTTTCTCGATAAAGGTACATAACCATATCTTTACGGCCCAAGGATGCAGCTATGTCAATGGGTAGCATCCCACCATTATCTCGAACCGTAGCTATGGCTTTGTCTCTTTTCATCATTGCCCTAGCAAGTTCCACCATTCCGGACGCAGCAGCAACAAACAGAGCTGTTTCTCCATATGCATTTAACTGGAATAAATCCTCAACATTCATAATTTTCACAAGTTCCTTCGCAAAATCCATCTGCTTTGCCCCAACTGAAATGTGCAGAGCAGTGTCTCCTCTTCGTGAGATCCTAGCTAGAATGTCCTCTGGATCTGTATCTTTAACCGCCTCCCAGTCGCCGTTTAGTGCAGCTCGATACAATTTTAATCTTCTTTCTCTTACTTCTGGATTTGACAATTTTGGATAAAGAGAGTTTTGTCAATAAAGTAAATTTAATTAAATTAACAAATATTTGAACTCAGGATTGTTTGAGGTGCTTTTGCGGGATTTGTGGTCCTCGTTATTATATTATTGCTGATTTCTTTCAAATATATACATATACTTACAAATTTAGCTCTTAAAATAAAATTTCCAATATTTGGCCATGTTAATTCTTTTTCTCTTTGCCATTGTAATCTATATTAGAATAGACTTTCGCCTCTTTAATTTGTTATTCATTACATTTGGGTCCCCGATAAACTTTCTTAAATAAACAAGTATCTTACAATTTTGTCTGAAAATAATACTTTTCTATGGCTTGGTCTCTATTCTAAAAAGTTTTTTTCCACTTTGAAATTATGATCCTTTACAAAATAAATAAACTTTCACTCCCTTAATTTTACAACTATAACATTTTGACCCCTAGATTCTTTAACTCTGGATCTGGATTACTCATGCGGGAAAGAATTAACCGGCCGCAACTACAGATTTTGTCTTGTTTCATGATTCTCTCTAGATGTTAATCTTTCATACATGATTTTTCTTTTTAAATTTCGTTATATCAGTTATAAAAAAAATTACTCAACAAATAATATTATCATATGCTAAAATAATAATAATAAAGAAGAAATAAAGCATAATGTAATAGCATAGGCTACTAGGTAAAAATTCTTCAACATGGGAAGCAGATGGCCAAGAACCTGTACAACGATCACTTTGCTTGCTGGTGGTCCATTGAGGAGCGTCATTATCTGCCATGGTTTTTTATATTTGGACTTGAATTGTTTTGAATGTTGAATAAACACTAATGGCTCGATCTGAACGAAAAATTTAGTCAAAAAAAATAAAATAAAAAAACTTGGTAACAGTGCGTTTGGCAGCCCATACATTTTTCCATTATTTAAAAATTCACCACCAAAATGTTTTATTTCATACTTAGTCGGCGTTTGAGTTGTAAAAAAGTAATGAAGGTGGTATGGTTAGAGAAAATTTGACCTACACAAATAATGAAGGTATAATCAAAGGTAAATTGGATATATTTATTTCATATAATAATTATTATAATAAAATAATAATATTTTATAAGACAAATTATGATACTGAATTTTGGACGGACTTAAGGTGTGTACTTTATTATTTAGATTTTATAATATAAAATAATAGTTTAAAATACAATTCTATATTTTAAAATTAAAAAAATAAATTGTATTATTAATGAATTTTTATTAAAAATTCAATACATTAATTATGAGAAATCTTCGCCATTGAAAAAAAAATTAATGCCTAAAATTATGTCTATTGTTAATTATTTTATAATAATTTTTTAAATAATTATTATGATATATTTACTAGATGGTCGTTTATACTGGAATCTTTATGACATAAGAAACTTATTTAGTTGAAACAATATTTTAATTTTTAATTTTGTAATATTAAGTTAAAGGATATTAAAGTAATTATATGCAAATTAATGCCGAAGAGCCAAATCAACTCGCTCAAGTATGTCATAATACATCATCTCAATTTGTATAAATCCTTTAAAAAAATTGATTACTTCTCTTTTTTTATTTCTGTTTTTAAATATAAATAAACTGCCAAATCACTAGCAATTATAAACTTAGGTGTAATTTTTTTGCTAGTGCATTTGATTTTAGGATGATGAGGGTGGGTGCATTAAGTAAATGTCTAAACTTCAAATTTCCAATGTGAGTGTAATGAGAACTCCAAGAAGCACATTCGAAACAAAATTAGGGCTCAAAATATAGAGAAAGATTTTTTAAAAAACAAAAAAAAAATTAGAAAAGAGTTTACCTCTTCTTTGTATATGAGAGGGTTCCGATTTGCGGCTCCGAAGAAAAATTTGAAAAGAGAAACCTCAAGTAGAAGAAATAACAGTGGAAACCAAGAGAACAATGAAGCTCAAGCTGAGAAGAAGAAGAAGAAGAAGAAAAGTGAAGCCAACACAAAAACGAAAATCTGAAAAGAGAGGACTGAAGTAGCAGCATGCAATTAGCAAATGATGAGAATAAAGGAGCTCCTGCTGAGGACATACAAATGCAATTAAGTGAGCAAGTACTTGTATATTACTCCAGTTGGTTTATTTCGGTTGACCGATAAACTTGTTTGAATGTTTGATGTTCACATTTGGTACGTTGGATGGAGACTGCTCACAATTGCTATTTGTTTTATTAAAAAAAAAAACCACTATTGCCTTTGCCCCATCCCTCATCAAAGATTATTTCTTCAAATTTACTTATTACGACAATAACAAAAATAAAACTCTTTAAAAATAATTAGAAAAATAGTAATAAAAATAAAAATAAAAACAATTATATGATGATTGTATAATAAAATATTAAAAAAATATATTTATTTAAAAAAAATATATTTTAAAAAAAAGTCATTGTTGACCTAAGCAATAGCTATAACAATTAGCATCGACCATAACTGGCTGCTGCTATTGTGACCACGCCAAGTTGGTGGTAGCTATGGCCATTACTAGTGTGAGATGGCACTAGAGGAGGTATTTCGGTTTGATTTGATTTTTGGGGTGAATTGAATGGAATCAATTAATTTTTAAAAAATAAAAATAAAAACAAAAATGAAAAATAATGAACAGAATTGAATCAATTTTATTTTATTTTATTTTATTTTTTAATTTGGTCGTTGGTTTTTCTTTACATGTGCTTAATTTAAATTTATTTTTTATTTAAAATCGATTCAATTTTTAATTTAATTCAATTTTTTATTTATAAGATGTCATACGTGGCTGAGTCTCAAAACTTATTTCATAAACCAATTGTGAGTAATATATATTTAAAGAAATTTTTTTTATCATTAGATATGTTTAGAATTTTTTTTCTTATAAATTTTTCTTAATTCATAAAAAATTTATTGGTAGTATCGATGTGAAAAAAATTTAAAAGTGTAATATTATTATTATTTTATTAATTATAACAATCCAAAATTAGTTCGTGTGAAAGCATTAGTCGTCCGTCGGCTACCTTAATTAAGAAATTTTATAGGATCTTAGAGAGATAACTCTTATTCACACTGATCTCTCCCTTCAATTTCCTTGAGCGTTGCTGTCTTGTTATAACTGTCTTCTCCCCTCGACCTCACAACATGTGAATGAATTATTGTAGACTGTAAACTCCGTGTCAGCTGTCGTTGTACAATATAATTAACAGTACTTCTTGTCGGATGAATGATGAATCCATTGTTGTCAATATTTTATTTGTTTCTCAGAAGTCAATTATTAATCTCCTTCAGCTGTTTCAACGATGACGCTATTAGTGATGTCAATCCAAACAGCCGTAATAGCTCCACAAAGTGTTTCTGTTGATCGCTAAATAACGGCGTTTAATTAAGGTCGGGTACGATTTGGTTAGATATTAAAAATTTAATTTAATTTAATTTAAAAAAAAAAAAATCAAATTCGATTAAGTATAAAAGTTGAACCAAATCAATTATATTTTATTCGGTCCAATTTAATTTTTTTAAATTTTGGTGTTAATTAAAAAAATGAATGGTTAGCCGTAGGAATTGAATTCACGCCCACCAATTTATTATTAAGTAACAAAAATAATTATTTCTTCAAATGTTATTATTGCTCCATCCATCATCACGAATGTTATTTCTTCAAATTTACTTATTACGACAATAACAAAAATAAAACTCTTTAAAAATAATTAGAAAAATAGTAATAAAAATAAAAATAAAAACAATTATATGATGATTGTATAATAAAATATTAAAAAAAAGTAAAAACAATTACGACAATAAACTATTGCCTTTGCTCCATCCATCATCACGAATGTTATTTCTTCAAATTTACTTATTACGACAATAACAAAAATAAAACTCTTTAAAAATAATTAGAAAAATAGTAATAAAAATAAAAATATTCTGAATTGTTAATAATTAGAAAAATAGTAATAAAAATAAAAATAAAAAATAAAAATAAAACTCTTTAAAAAAACTAAAAATTAATAATAAAAATAAAAATAAAATAAAAAAATTCGATGATTGTATAATAGAATATTAAAAAAAGAGTAAAATATTCTGAATTGTTTTTTTATTGTTGGCCTAAGCAATAGCTGTAACAGCCAACAACGACCATGAATGGCCACTGTTACTGCAATCACGCTTGGTCACTATAGCTATGGACAACACCAGCGTGGGTTAGCACACGAATTTTTCTAGTTTTTTTTTTTTCTTTCAAAGGATTTGAAGTATAAAATGACTATTTACTTCAAATTTGTTAATTATAATGGTAAATTTTTAACGATCGAGCATTTATATATATTTTGTTAAAAGTATAAATGTTAGTGTCAATTTTTTAAACCTTCAAATATTTGTAAAATTAGTTAATATCTCATAAATATTAATAATTTATTTGTTAGTATCTGTTATAGATATCAAGTTATGTTATTAAGTTTGATATTATATGGCATCAATTAAATTACTATTTTAATATTCTTTTAACTTTATATATAATGAAAACAATAACTTACACCATAAATAAAAAGACATAAGATCAACGCATCAATATAAATAAAAAAAAAATCAATCAACAGACATAAGATATATATGATTCGGTCTGAAATTATCTATGTTCATGAAAAATTTATGATCTAATTTCTTATTATTGATATAGATTACTAGGTATTTTCTTACATCATCAGTGATCCTATAATAGTCAAAGTATCTCTCATAGACTACCCTAGAATCTCTTATAGAGATTACTAAGTATCTACTCTTGATCATTATAAATTTCTTAAGACATTTTAGTATTTTCTTATAAAAGATTTTTACAAACAATATAAGAATAGCCTAAGTATCAAAATCAAAAGAATCTATAGTATTTTTTTCGTTTACTCAATAACCAAAAGAAAACACTCATAAAATGTTACATTCTAATGCACTACTCACTTAGTGCTTATTTAGCTCTTATATTCTTTTTTATAGTTTAAGTTTTAAAACTTTATATGTTTGACTTTCTCTTATGTTTAGAATAGTTTATATAGTGAATAAAACACTCTTAAAAATTATAATTCTAATTAAAATAAGAGTCTTAATTTCACTTAAAAAAAATTAATTGAGTTAAAATAAAAAATATTCATAAGTTACCGTATAAATAGTATCATTGCGTAAACAACACACATCTTCTGACTTTCCATTTTGCTGATCTCTTGTATATTTAATATTTACTTAATTTTATAATAATTATTCTTTTGATATTTTTTATAATTTTTATTTATATAAAAATTTTGAATCATTAATTTCTAATTGTATTGATATGATTTTTTTTTTAAATGTAATATTAACATTATTTTATTAATTATAACAATCCAAAATTAGTTTGTGTGAATCCATTAATCTTAAGTTGGCTACCTTAATTAAGAAAATGGGGTTATAGGATTTTAGAGAGATACCTCTTATTCACACGGATCTCTCCCTTCAATTTCCTTGAGCTTTGCTGTCTTGTTATAACAGTCTTCTCCCCTCAACCTCAACCTCACATGTAAATGAATTATCGTAGACTGTAAACTCAGCGTCAGTTGTCTTTGTACAATATTATATTTTATTTGTTTCTCAGAAGTCTATTATTAATCTCCTCCAACTGTTACGACGATGACGCTATCAGTGATGTCAATCCAGAGAAGCGTGATGACGCAAGTCCTATGTCATTAATATTTTGGCAAAAACAGCTGGAATACCTCAACAAGGTGCCTCTGTTGATTAATCTTTTACAGCAGGTTAAAGTAACCACAATATCATTCCAAAAAAAAAAAAGTAACCTACAGCTAAAAAAAATATCAAGTTAATTCTTATTAAATATATTTATTAAAAAATTAAATATGTTTTTTAATTTTTTTCAAAATTAATTTCATATTCAATTTTAGTTTTAATTATTGTTCCCCCTTTTAAAAACCCTCCAATTTTTACCTTTGAATTTGAGGGCTTTGAATTTAACCAAAGTCTGACCTTTGAAAATCCAGCCAGAAATGTTTCTTATAAAAAAGTCACTCTTTTCTAAAAAATTTTGCTAGAACTTGCACAACGAATCTGATTCAAAGACAAGCACAGGAGCAATGGCCAATGGGCCTAAACTCGATAGAAACAACAGAAAATTGATTCGGACTCAAGGGATCTGATCAACAAGCGAGAAAACATGTTCGGTTTTTGCTGATCCAAACACGACTACGGCCGAACAGATATCAACTACATTTCACAATTTCGCTCTTAAGAATCCCACGTCGACATCAAACTAGTAGAGGATGGCCGTTCAAGATTTGACCCGAACCGACTGAAATAAGCCTTATTTAAACCAAAATCGTTGGCGAAGACAAACTCAAAGAATATGCTTAACACTCAAAGAATATGCTTGACGTGCGATAAGAACGGAGTTAAAAAATTTACAAAAGATATTTGGCATGTGTTAGAAGTAAGTAGGAAATATTCGGCTTAAGATAAAAATACTGCAAAAAAAAGTCTTAAAAATTTTCTGAAAGACCATCATTATAAAAAGAAAAAAAAGAAGACATGAAAAGGATGATGAAAAAATCCCCAAAAAAGAGTACCAAAAAAGAATAAAAAGGGAAGAAGTACCCCTCCGTCCCCGGAACGATATCTTATTCTTGTTTTGTCACATTTTAAAAGAGAGAATCTCCCTTTCTAACTTAAGCATCGGAGTGGAGTGTCTTCGCCAGAACCCACCTTAGTAAGACCACTTTTGAGCTTATGATCGTGTTTTCTTTACAGGCCGCCCACAGTTCACAGAAAAATAGGAAACCTAATCTTGTACTAATCTCTCCAACCGAAACAAGGCCTAAATTTGATTCCCCCTCGTAATAAATTTAAAACTCGTTGACTCATAAAGTTATTTTTTCAGGTCAACAATTATATTAAATGTTATAATTTTAAATTTAAATTATAATTATATTAAATATTATAATTTCAAATTCAGTTTCAATTTCAATTACATTAAGAATTGTATAATTCTAATTTTAATTTTAATTATGTAAAATATTATAATTATTTAATATCTAATTTCAATTTTAATTACGTTAAATATTATAATTATTCTAAATCTAATTTCAATTAAGTTAAATGTTATTATTACAAATTCAATTTCAATTTCAATTCGTTAAATGTTATAATTGCAAATCTAATTTCAATGTCAAGTATGTTAAATATTATAATTTCAGTTTTAATTATGTTATAATTTTAATTCTAATTTCACTTTAATTATGCTAAATATTATAATTTTAATTTCAATTTTAATTTCAAATACGTTAAATGTTATAATTTCAAATTTAAATTTAATTTCAAATTCCATTACGTTGAATGTTATAATTACAATTTCAACTTCAATTACATTAAATGTTATAATTGTAATTATAATTTTGATTTTAATTACATTAAATATTATAATTTTAAGAACAAAACTAATTTCAAATTCAATTACATTAAATATTATAATTCTAAATTCAATTTCAATTCTAATTCCAATTAAATGTTATAATTTTAATTTTAATTCCAATTAAAAAAATGTTAAATGTTATAATTTCAATTCTAATTTTAATTTCAATTACATTAAAAATTAAAATTCCAATTGAAATTTTGATTTCAATTACGTTAAATATATATAATTTCAAATCTAATTTCAATTTTAATTACTTTAAATGTTATAATTCCAAATGTAATTTTAATTACAATCACGTTAATTGTTATAATTGTAATTTCAATTTTCATTTCAATTACATTAAATGTTATAATTCTAATTTTAATTACGTTAAAATGTTATAATTTTAATTTTAATTACATTAATTGTTATAATTTTAATTTAAATTACGTTAAATATTATAATTCTAAATATAATTTGAATTTCAATTATGTTAAATGTTATAATTTCAATTCCAATTTTGAATTTAATGGCATTAAATAGTTTCAAATCTAATTTCAATTTCAATTTCAATTATGTTAAATGTTATAATTATAATTTTAAATTTAATTTTAATTATGTTAAATGTAATAATTCTAATTCTAATTTAGATTTTAATTACGTTAAATAATTTTAATTCTAAATTTAATTCAAGTGTAATTACGTTAAATGTGATTATCTAGTGAAAAGAAGTATTAAATAACTTCAAAATATTATATGGCACAACCAAATATTCTGTAGCATGACCCTTAATATTTTATTGTGATTAAACATTAAAGAAAAATTAGACATAGTAAATTGGGTAAGACGGACATCAACGCAAGTGAATTATAGTGCATGATCTTTTACGTACATATTTTATTTTTTTATAAAATAAATTCTAAGAACTTTCTACGCATAAATATCGTATTAAGAAATTGAATTTTATGATTTTTACTTATTTATAATATGCAATCGCATAAGGAAACATATATTGATCTATATAACTTGAATTTTTTTAAAATATTAATTGACAAATGTTGTGTTTTTTCGTCATAGAAGAGGAGTCTCCTCTTTCTCAATAATGCTTAGCTCGGACCTAATATCTACAATTTTTATAAAATGGGACTTAGATTGGTTGTGAGCCGATATCTTTTAAGATCAAAATAAACCCAAGGGGCACATTTGGGTGAGGCCAAACATTTCAATCTAAGAACAAGGAACAAAACGAATCATAATAGAGTCTATAAAAATTTCAAGCAATCCAAATGAAAACTACCCCTAACATCCACAATACCAGAAATACAAGCATGGCTTAAAAAAGCTTAAACATACACCCAACGTCAAAGAACTACAAGAATAAATAAACGGAAGAGCGAGAAAAATAAGACTTATTGTTGATTGCTGAAAAAGTGCTAGAGATGAATAGAGTGATGATCAAAATCATAAGATGAAAGTTATATCTTCACTGCTGAAGAAGTAGGTTTGATCAGATTACAAAAATTTTATATTGTTTATGTAAAGCGTCTTGATAATTGTCTGATATATATCAGCAGTCCTACTATGTAATATTGTGAGTTATTTATAATACTACATTTGAATTTAAAAAAAAAAAAGAATTTACGTTATGAGAACCAAAAAATGAGGAGTAAGGCTTTAAGTTATGATCTAATGTAAAATAAAAGTTAGAAGTAAGATTTGGTATATAAACATTAGTCTTTTGTATAAAAAGATGGATTAATAGCCTCTTAAATTTATTAGATAATGTTGAGGGATATCAAGCCGTGCACTTCAATTTGACACCTCTATGGCATCAACTAAACCACAACTTTGATACCCTTTGTTCAGCGGAAAACCATAACTCACACCATAAGTAAGAACACATAAGATTAACACACCAATAAAGATAAAGAAAACAAACCAATCACAAGACACAAGATATACGTGGTTCGGCCCAAATTGCCTACTTCCACGGAGGATCCATGATCCAGCTTCTTCCCATTGAAATAGATCACAAAGTATCTTCTTACATCATCAATGATCCCACAAGATACCTTAGCATCTCCCATAGAGACCTCTAAGCATCTACCCTTGATCATTATGACTCCCTAAAACCTCTTTGTATCTCCTCATAAGAGATTTTTATAAGAAACACAAGAATAGCTTGAGCATCTAAGTCAAAAGGATCTATGGTGTTTCTCTTTTATTCACTCAAAGAACCTAAAGAATAAAACACCCCCCAAGGTTACACCCTAGTGCACCACGCACTTAGTAAAATAATTTTTGACCTACTGAATGATCTTTAAAAATTACGAATTTATGGAATATGATAATTTTATATGTCTAATGTGATATACTCGGAAATGAGAATTTAGATTAATGTGGTTGAAGTGTTATGATTTTCTAAAGTGTATCAGCTCATTACAGTATTTGATTAACAAGTTTTTAAAGCTAGAGAATAAAATAGTTTTAAAATACTTTTGGCAGTTATTTTGAAGTAAAATATTTATCATGAATTGGGATATGTGTCAAGAGTATTTCTGTGATAGTTTTATAATTTTTGAGTTAGTATATGATTTTATAAAATTAGGAGATTTAATACTGTTTAGTAAGTATCTTGATTCTGTCAGGTTAGTAGTTTGGATTCGATGATGTGTATGGAATGGATTGTGTATGAATTTTGATATAATATTCATATATAAGAAGGATATATGAGTCACGAATGGTATATTCTGATTTTGGAGAAATTGGACATCATTTGATGTATTAGAAAATTTTGTTAAGTGTAAGTGATCAGAATGACAGATTTTGAGAAACCAAGTATTTAGACTAATTTGATGTGATAAATGCATTGTGTATAATTTTGTAAGCTATTTAAAGTATTTTGTGTGAATTGTGAGGCTTATGAAAGGATTAATCTCCATTGATAGGTTAAGGAGATTTAAGCCTTGTAGCTGAAAGTGTTAAGAGGTAAGTATACTAGACTTTTTACTGAAATCACAATAAACGTAGTAATTATTTTGTATGATTTTGTAAATGTGGTTAGGAATATGTTTATGTTATGTCAAAGTATATTTTGATATGAAATGTAAAGATATGTATCTATGAATGTGAGAATGGACATACATGACATACATGTGTTTTTGAAAGTGAGCTTTCAAAATAAGATATGTTTAACAAAGAAAGCTTTTGAAGTGTAATATGTCCATGAGAAATATTTTGTGTTATGAGGGTACTTGAACTCACTGTTAACTTAGTAGGCATTTTATGTGATTTGTGGAGCCTTTAAGTGTGGCCTTTCCTTCGGGATTGGTATATGTTATGTGTTCCGTATGTAGGGAGGATCCTATTGGTACCTAAAGGAAGAGTGAGTCATCACATTCGTGTGGTGGTGTATTGGTGCATGTGAGAGGACTCACCGATGATCAGGGTGAGGGTTTGGCTTTTACCTTCGGGCATGAGCATTATATATGTGTAATTTAAAGGCCTCACTTGTACTATTCCTCTCATACGGTATGCCACCTATGAGTGACATTTGGCTCATTATGTGATATGTGATATGTAAGTCCTACTAAGTAGTAGTTGAGTGATGGTATTCCTATTATGTGTTTTGAAAGAATGTGTAAGCGCTTACATGATATATGATTTGATAAGATTATGATTTTAATTGATCACAGCATATCATACATATGCATTGTGTACATATATGTATTTGTATTTGATATATGAAAAACTAGTATGCTTACTGAGTTTTATACTCATTATAGTTTATGGTGATTTCAGGTAAATAAGGTACATGTGTGCTTAGCGGATTTGGCAAGGCTTCTGCTGTTCCTTGGGTTCCCTAAGTTGTTAGGTTGCTAAGTGTTTCATTTGGGGACACGTGGGATAAGATATTTGATTTGTCCCTATTGAATAAATACTTATGTATTATTTTATTGTATGTGGCTAGATTTAGTTTAAGTTTCACCAAGTGTAGTAATGGAATGATTTTAAGTAAGAATTTGCAATGAATATATTCTGGGCTTCCGGTAACAAAGTTGCTACTGGTGACGTAGTAGAGTATTAATCTCTGAGAAAACTCTGCGTATCTCCGGTTTACTAATTGTCCCAGTCATAATTCAATTGCTATAATTCTGAAAGAAATTAAAATGAATGTTTAAGTATTATTGAATGAATGTAAGTGATGTCGTGTGTCAGATCTTTTGGGTCTAAGGCGTGACATCTCTACTTGCTGCTCTAGCTCTCTAAGGTGATCTGCTGCCTTCTCGATAGTGCCGCTGAGTGTTTTCACCATACTCCCGACATCCTGACCTAGATCTGCTGACTTCTCGTGAGGGACACCGCTGTGCTTCTTAGCTTTGGGGTTCCGCTCCCTCTCTTCAGTCAAATCTGATGGCATGGCTTCTTTCTTCATCTTCGAACTTGCTTTAATACCAACTGTCATAGACCTTTTTGAGACCGTGCGGTCTTAGACGCGTTGCATGCTAAGCAGGCGAGAAAATTACACAAAGAGAAGAAAAACAAGCACGCCATGTGTTTGCACGAATGCTCTCTATATTGCTGAAGATAAACAAAGTTATGAGATGATTTATACAAGTGAGGGTTTTCCCTTTATATAGTAGCAGCCCTATACAATCAATGGCTGAGATCTAAACGATCTAACGGTGTACATACAAGATGGAATAATATTTCCTAAAATATTCTTAGTGTTATCCCACCTATTATAAAAGTCTAATTAAGGTGAACTTTCTTAATAGGTCGCGGACTAAGCCCGGTTCTCCATCCTAACCAGCGGGCCTTCTAGAAGCTTCGGTCCACGTAGTGCTTCATGGTCCAAGAGACCTCCAGCAGGCCTAATCGCACACCAAATGCTCGAAGAAATGCTTGAGAGCACTTGAAGCGTGACACTTACCATCTGCGCTAAGGTGGCTTTTGTACTTAAGTGCAATAAATATTTTATATTCTTTCTTTAAAAATTAAAAAAATCCTAACAAAAGAGCAATCGAACCTTTGATATAAATAAATAAAACATTTACTTTAGCAACTATGCCAAAGGTGAATTTTGAACTCAATTTATTTTATTTTATTTTATATAAATTTGAAAATATTAATAATTTTAAAAAAAAAAAAGCTTTAAATTCAAATTATGGACGCATAAAAGATATGAACACACCCTACCAATTGAGCAGTAGTCAATTTTGACATTAAATATAATTTTTTTATTTTATACTTTAATTATTAAATATTAATATTTTAAAAATCAAAATTTTGATTTGGTTTCAGTGAATCGAATACAAATCGATTTTTTTAATTTTTTATATTTAAAAATCAATTGATTATTTTGAAATAAAAAATTAAACCGAACTGACCAATTAATTCAATTCGATTCAACTTTTAAGTTCTCAATTTGTTTTGCCCACTTCACATTTAATTTTGAAAATTTTCCTCTTTTGACCCAAAAGAGAGTTTGAAATCGTTTTGATCCCATTCAAAATTTTTATATTTTATTAATAAAAAAATAAACATTAAATTCATTTTGTCCCCTTTTGTAAAATACACTTAAATCAAATCCTTCATGCAAATTCAACGTGGTGTCCTCCCGACTAACTACGTGATAAAATTTTAATTAATTATTAAAGTTTTTATTAAAATATGTAAATTTTTATTTTTTATTGTTGTATTTTTGTTGTTTAATTATAGATGTAGAGTTAAATGTGTAAATTTAATATTAAGACGTGTTAAGAATATTAAAATAAAGTTAAAAATAAATGTAAAAAATCAAAACGATAATAAAATAATTAAAAATGACGAATTCAATGTCAAAATTTGCGTGCACCTTATAATGCACATGCTAGAGCTTGTTCTACAAGCCAACGCGTGATTGTACGCACCAAGCTGACACTTGTCTTGATGCACGCTGGCAAGGTGATGCATGCCACAATGAGTAGCGCCTTGATGCTTGTGCTTGTTTTTTCTTTTTTATCAAAAATTAAATAATAAAAGAAAATTTTAATTAAAAATTAGAAAATAAAATAATTTAAAATAAATTAAAATTAGTTTTTAAATTAATTATTTTATTTATAAAATTTTTCATTAATATTTTTAAATTAAATTTTAAAAAAAGAACACATATTTGCTTTTTTTTTGTTATAAATTAATTAAATAATTATTTAAAAAATAACTGTTGGTTTGTATTTTTTTTCTTTTGTTTTAATTAAAATAAATATTTAGAAAATTACTAATTAAAAATTTAATAAAATAATTAATTAATTAAATAAATTTTTTTCATTTTAATTTTAATAATATTTGTTTTTTAATTATTTTAAATATTATAATATAATTTATAGCTTAAAAAAGAAGCACAAAGTTATTTTTAATTAATTATTTTATTTTTATTTTTAATTAAAATAATTTAATTTTTAATTAATTATTTTTATTAATTTTTAAAATAATTTATAACTAAAAATAAATTTAAAAAAGAAAAGAAAAGCGCCAAGTACGTTTTGCCTTGGCAAAGCTTGCCAAGTGCAAAGTGCTTATGCGCACGTGTCACTGCAATTACCTAATTTTGCCACAGTAAAACATTTATGCGCGCGTAAAATGAAAAAAAACAAATTTAAATTATATAAATAAGAATAAAATAAAATAAAGTATTATGTCTTCGTTCACTAAAATATAAAATTTTTTATTGTTGTTACAAAAAAAAATTACCTCAAAAAAGATTAATAGTGAAAATTTTCCTTTAATCTTTTACAACAGGTTTAAGTAATCTACAATATCATTAAAAAAAAAAAAAAAAAGCAACCCACAATAAAGAAAATGTCAAGCTAATTCATATTGAATACATTTATTAAAACATTAAATACGTTTTATAATTTTTTTCAAAGTTAATTTCATATTCAATTTTAGTTTTAAATATATTATATTTTATAATTTTAATTTTAATTTTAACTATAACTACACTAAATATTATAATTTCAAATTCAATTTTAATTTCAATTACATTAAAAATTTTATAATTCTAATTTCAATTTTAATACATAAAATATTATAATTATTCAATATCTAATTTTAATTTTAATTACGTTAAATGTTATAATTATTTCAAATCCAATTTCAATTAAGTAAAAATGTTATTATTATAAATTTAATTTCAATTTTAATTACATCAAATGTTATAATTTTAAATCTAATTTCAATCTCAATTATGTTAAATATTATAATTCTAATTTCAATTACGTAAAATATTATAATTTAATTTTAAATTCAATTTCAATTACATTAAATATTATAATTGTAATTCCAATTATGATTTCACATAAGTTAAATGTTATAATTCTAAATTTAAATCTAATTTTAAATTCAATTACGTTAAATGTTATAATTACAATTTCAATTACATTAAATGTTATAATTGTAATTGTAATTTTGATTTTAATTACGGTAAATGTTATATTTTTAATTTCAAATCTAATTTCAAATTCAATTACGTTAAATATTATAATTCTAAATTCAATTTTAATTAAATGTTATTATTTCAATTCTAATTGCAATTTAAAAATATTAAATGTTATAATTTCAATTCAAATTTCAATTACATTAAATGTTAAATTCCAATTGAAATTTCGATTTTAATTACATTAAATGTTATAATTTCAAATGTAATTTCAATTACAATTACGTTCATTGTTATAATTTCAATTTTTATTTCCATAAATGTTATAATTTCAATTATATTAAAATATTATTATTCTAAATCTAATTTTAATTACATTAAATGTTATAATTCTAATTCTAATTCGAATTTCAATTTTAATTATGTTAAATGTTATATTTCAAATATAATTTAAATTTCAATTACGTTAAATATTATAATTTTCAATTCCAATTTCAATTTTAATGACACTAAATAGTTTCAAATCCAAATCTAATTTCAATTTTAATTACGTTAAATATTATAATTCTAATTTCAATTTAAATTTTAATAATGTTAAATGTCATAATTTCAAATCTATTTTTGATTTACGTTAAAATAATTTAAATTCTAAATCTAAATTTAATTTTATTATGTTAAATATAATTATCTAGTGAAAAAAAATATTAAATAGCTTCAGAATGCTGTATAGCACATCCAAATGTAATGTAGCATGAACCTTAATACTTTATTGTTATAAAATATTAAAGAAAAATTAGAAAATAAAACATAGTAAATTGTAAAAGGGGCATCAATACAAGTGAACTATAGTGCATGATCTTTTAAGTACATATTTTATTTTATTTTATTTTATATAAAATAAATTCTAAGAACTCTCTTCCTATAAATCATATTAAGAAATTGAATTTTATGATTTTCACTTATATACAATATGTATTTGCATAAAGAAACATATATTGATATATATAACTTGCATTTTTAAAAAATATTAATTGACAAATGTTGTGTTTTCTTTGTCATAGAAAGGAAGTCTCCTTTTTTTTAATATTACTTAAGTCGAGCCTAATATCTACGAATTTTATAAAATGGCACTTAGATTGCATGTGAGTCGATATCTTTTAAGATAAAAATAAACTTAAGAGGCATATTTGGGTGACACCAGGCATTCCGATCTAAGAACAAGGAACAAAACACATCACAATAGAGTTCAAAAAAATTTCAAGCAATCCAAATGAAAACTACCATTAAAATTTACAATACCAGAAATACAAGCATGGCTTAAAAAAGCTTACACATACACCTATTGTCTACAAGAATGAACAAAAAGAAGAGCGAGGAAAATAAGTCTTGCTGTTGATTGTTGAAAAAGTAATGATCGAAATCATAGGACAAAGTCAAAATTTAGTTGTTAGAATAACTATTGCAATAATGAATTTTGTTGTCGTAATAAAATGGACAATCAAGCATCAAAATTTCAACCCCAACACCAGTAAAAGATAGAAATTAAAAAAAAAAAAAGCAAATAGTAACATCAAAAGTTTAAAACAGCAGTGCTAAAATGGCCCAAGAAGCATATATTTATAGAGGAGCCCCATGTAAATCTAAGCTGCTGAAGTAATCAGACGGTCTACATGAACTTGCACTTAAAAACATCTTTTCAATTTACTAACTTAATTATTAGGAGCCAAATAATTGTTCGATTAAGATTTAAGAGTTGAGAAACATTGTAGTAATCATTTATTTACAATCGATAAGAATAAGTATTTATATATATATATATAATATTTATATTTTATTTATATGTGGATGATACTTAATTTATGTATTGTTATTAATATTGTTTGTATAGATTAAGAACCTACTATTAGTATTGTGTTTATTTGTAAGACTTTAGATTTATTTTAGGGACTAAATTGTAATACTTTAAAAGTTTTGGAGGTTAATTTATAAATACTAAAAGTTAGCCTCTTAATATAAAAATACACATTTTAAATCCTAATTCACTCATTTTTGGTCGAAATACCTTTTTTAGAGAGAGAAATTGAGGGGAGAGAAAGAGAAGAAGAAGAAGAAAAATAATAAGAAATTAAACTTTTGGGCTTTAAGAGGTACATCATAACTCTTTCTCAATTTATTGGTGTTAATTAAGTTAATTTATTTAAGTTTTGATTTCTAAAAATATGTAAAATTGAGGACTTGACGTGGATTTTGTAAGATATATTGAGAATTGATGATGATTATGTAGACAACTGGATAAATTATGATGAATTTGCAGAATTTCTACTTGATAGTCTCTTGATCCGAGAGTTTTATAAATTTTTGTACCTCAATTTTAGTTTTGGATTTTGAGAATATGGAACTAGATATGTATAGAATCATTTAAGATTTTGAATCGATTGAAAATTCTAGAAATTGAATTTGTAGTGAATTTACAAAAATGACCATAAAATTCTAAAAATTTCCTATGTTAATAGTATGTTACAGTGACAAATAATTTTTGATATACTGAATGATCTTCAAAAATTTCAAATTTCTGGAATATGATAAATTTACATGTGTAATATTATATACTCAAAATTAAGAATTTAGATCAATGTGATTAAATTGTTATGATTTTTTAAAATGTATCAGCTCATTACAGTATTTGATTAACAAATTTTTAAATCTATAGAATAAAATAGTTTTAAAATACTTTTGGCAAGGATTGTGAAGTAAAACATTTATCATGAATTTTGATATGTGTCAAGAGTAATTCTGTGATATTTTTATAATTTTTGAGTTAGTATACGATTTTATAAAATTGGGAGACTGAATAATGTTCAGTAAATATCTTGATCCTGTCAGTAAAATAGTTTAGATTTGATGGTGTTTATGAAATGGATTGTGTAGGAATTATAATATAATATTCATATATAAGAAGGATATATTCTGATTTAGGAGCAATTGGACATCATTTGATGTATAAGAAAATTTTGTTAAGTGTAAGTGGTCCAAATGATAGGTTTTGAGAAACCAAGTAATTAGACCAATTCGATGTGATAAGTGCAATATGTGTAATTTTGTAAGCTATTTAAAGTGTTTTATGTGAATGGTAAGGCTTATGAAAGGATTAATCTCCATTGATAAGTTAAGGAGAATTAAGCCTTGTACTCGAAAGTGTTAAGAGGTAAGTATACTAGACTTTTACTGAAATCACAATAAATATAGTAATTGTTTATGTATGATTTTGTAAATGTGCTTAAAAATATGTTTATGTTATGCAAAAATATATTTGATATGAAATGTGAAAGACATATGTTTATGAATGTGAGCATTGACATTGAGCATGGATATATATGTGTTTATGAAAGTGAGCTTTCAAAATGAAATGTGTTTAACAAAGAATGCTTTTGAAGTGAAAAATGTCCATGAGATACGTTTTGTATTTTAAGGATGCTTGAACTCACTATTTACTTAGTAGGCACCTTATATAATTTGTGGAGCCTTTATGTATGGCATTTTTTTTCAGGAATGGTATATGTTATGTGTTCCATATGTAGGGAGGATCCTATTGGTACCTAAAGGAAAAGTGAGTCATCACATTCGTGTAGTGGCGTATTGGTGTATATGAGAGGACTCACCGATGATCAGGGTGAGGGTGTGGCTTTTACCTTCAAGTATGAGCGTTATATATGTGTAATTTAAACCTCACTTGTGTTATTTCTCTCACACGGTATATCATAGACGGATAACATTTGGCTCATTATGTGATATGTGATATGAAAGTTCTACTAAGTAGTAGTTGAGTGATGGTATTCCTATTATATGTTTTAAAAGAATGTGTAAGCGTTTACCTGACATGTGATTTGATAAGATTTTGATTTTGATTTATCACGGCATATCATACATATACATTATGTGTGTATATGTGTATGTGTGTATATATATATGTGTATTTGTATTTTGATATATGAAAAACTAGTATGTTTACTGAGTTTTATACTCATTAATGTTTATGGTGATTTCAGGTAAATAAGATACATGTGTGCTTAGCAAATTTGGCAAGGCTTCTGTTGTCCCTTGGGTTCCCTAAGTTGCTAAGTTGCTAGATTGCTAAATATTTCATTTGTGGACACGTAGTTTAAGATATTTGATTTGTCCGTATTGAATAAATACTTATGTATTGTTTTATTAAGTGTGGTTGTATTTGGTTTATGTTTCACCGAGTATGGTCATAGGTTAAATTTTGTGATGAACCCACTAGCAACTTACTAAAGATTCCTATGTAGAATTCAAGGTTGAAATTTTATACAATATTAATTATGAGTGCACATTATTAAATAAGTGTAAGTTACATCGTGTGTCAGATCTTTTGGGTCTGAGGCGTGATAAGCACTCATGTCTTACACATACTATAAACCTAACTCTTAAGTCTATAAAAAAGGGTAATGAATAGAAACACACGATTATCAAAGAAGTGCCTGCATTTAATGAAGCAGCTGCTTAAAATTTAAAAATTGAACAGTAAATAGCCCTAATTCTACAACATCCCTAAAACTCAGCTCAAATAAGATTAAGGACCATATTACCTAAGTACTAGAAGAACACTCCAAGAATAATGGATCTGAGAACGAGCCCCTAACTACAAGATTTCAATAACACTGAAAAGTCAATATTGAAAATCAATAGCCCTTGTTCCCTCCCTAAGATTCTAATCTAGGCCTAGCTCAATCCCAAGCCCAAATCAACAAAAAGTCTTATAAGGCTTATTCCGAGGACATCCCAAAAAGGCCCAAAGGAGGCCCATTACTCGAGAACCTTAAGCTCAAGTTCATTACTAAAAAGAGGCCCAGTATTAAGAGGAATATCATTAGCCAATGTAAAAATGAGTATCTTTAGCCTACAGTTAATCAATCCTCAAAGCCCTCAGTGTTGTTGATCAACATCCTCAACAACCTACCTAAGCCAAGCTGACCACTAAACTTTTAAAGGCAGAAAAAGGGAAACATATATTGACGAGGGCACACAACTTTATCCTTTAGGATCTTGAAGTCTAAGATTTTTGGTTTAAATACCATCCCTATAATCTCAAGAAGAGTTTGATACAAAAGCCACTCCTATAATCTCTGAATAAGTCCAAATAAGAAAGTAAAGATATGCTTTTACAATCAAAGCATTTAAAAAAGTGGTTAAACAATCAAGTAAGAAAGATTCTTTTTCAAACGAGAAATTTTTTTCAAAAACAAGCATATTAAAATGCTTAAAAGAAGCTCTTATATCTATATAGAAAATATCTAAAATCTCATTTTTTTTCCTTATTTACTCTTATTTATTTTTTCCAATAGTCCATTCTTGACTTAAGCATCAGAAGGCCATTGTCGAAAAATATTTTTGGCACGACTAGACCTTATTTATAGTTGTAGAAGATCTTAGAAGCCCGATGCATGGTGAGAAAGACTATCTCAATTTAACCCATTGAAGAAACCTAGCTGTTACTCATGTGAGAATAAATTTTACTCGTTGGCCCAAATGTTAGAGTTCGTGCTTGTGTGCCATTCCATTTTTATATAAATTTTTATTAATATTTATACAATATACATTTTCATAAATTGTTATTTATAATATCGTATTAATCATATTCTTTTTAATATATTGTAGATCTAAAGTAGTTTAGATCAAAACTAAGAGTTAGTATTTCTAAGGTCTGTATTGGAATAAAAACTCGAGAATGTTTATTATAATAACATATTGTTAGAGATGGTGCTTACATGTCATTCTCTTTTTGTATGATTATTTATTTATATTTATACATTGTACATTTTAGTAAATCATTAATTTATTATATTGTAATAATCTTGTTACTTTTAGTCATTGTAGATCTAAAGGAGTTTAGATCTAATCTAAAAGTGTTTAGATCAGTATTAAAAGTTAGAATCTTGTCTGGAATAGAACAAAGATCTGAAAATATTTATTGTAATAGCATAGTTGTAAGGAGTTACAAATGGTATTAAAAATGTCATTATATAGTATATTCTTCAAAATATCGTTTTTGATCAATGCTTACTGATACAGGTCGATTGATAAACCTTTTAGATCAATGTATTTATATAACTAGATTATCCAAACAATTAATCTTAGGAGATCATGAGTTTAGTGGAAGCTCGTATAGGCATACAGGTATTTAATTAGGACTCAGTACTAAATAGACTTACGAGGACCTCCAATAAACATCTTATAAAGTCGTCAATGGATGGGCTTCTCAAGTTAAATAGTATTTATGGTCCTTTAACCTGAGTACCATGGTGGGCTTATGAGTAATCTATCATACTTTGATTTTATATATGTCAGATACTTTTCATGGTCTGACCTCTGAGTATCATTGATTATGGTTCGATGCTTATAGAGTATAGTGTACATAGATATGGGATCTGTCGACTTATATGGTAGGTTGTACATCCTGATACTCTAAAATTGTATTTCAAAAAATATTTTAACCAAAAAACTTACCTTAGAAAAGAGTTTTCGTAAGATAAAATAATATCGCAATGGTGTTTATGGATATTATTTATCGAAATACAAATTTGAAAGATAAATTTATGGTCGAGAAAGTAGAGATTTGCCGGTGAGGATTTATGTCTTTACTATTCTGGGATATAGGTGATGGAGGGACTATACGAATATAGTTAACCTTAACTTGTATGGTTTAATGTGCTATTTTGTTGTATTTGTAACATATATATGGGATAGCATTCACAAACTTAGAGAAATATTTCATAAGACAAACGAATGTGAGTTTAGAAAGTCTCACAATATAAAGTGTACTCGTTGAGTATTAGATAGCAGTTAAAGTCGACAAGTTTGATTAAAAAAGCTTTTGGATAATCAGAATTTGGTTTCAGTACCTCTCGAAAAAAGATGCGTGTCAAATTCTAATTGTTAGAATTTCATACATTATTATACTATTAAAATTTATAGCCACCAGAAGTGTAATGTATTGGTCACTTTGTAAACCTTAATTGTTTAAGCTTTTGTTTAATTAAGCGACAATTAAGCTTTTGTTTAATTAAGTGACAAGTAATGCATACTTATCATTTGAAGGCAACATGCATTAAACACTTGGCTTCTTATTGTTTATTTAATGGATAATTATCTGTTTAAGAAAGTTAAACAAAAATGTATAATGGTTATGCATTTTGGGAGTTGATTTTGTTCGACTTTTATATGCTTACAAAGAGAAGAATTTGTTTTTTCTTTTCAAGAAGAAAACTAAGAGTAAGTCAAGTCAGAAGAGATAAGCTTAAGAGTTAAGTTTAATACACTCTACATATATCAAGTTATCGTTCTAAAGTTTTGAAAGCACTGTAGTATGGACCTAGAATTGTTCGTAGATGTGCTTTGAGTTGAGCTCTGCACTTGAAGATTGAAAAACTTCCTTCATTTTGGTAATATTTTTAAATTATCATTTTTGTATAATTTTTATTCTTATGCTTGTATGAGATACATATAATGGAATGTAGTTTTGAATTTATTTTTTACGCTTCCACAGTATACTGTGTATGACATGCATTTGCATTTCACTAACCACACACATACTTACACATAGTTGCAAGAAGTTGTAAACAATATTAAAAAATATCACTATACAGTATATTCTGAAAAATGGTTCCTGGTTGTAGGTTTACTGACACAAGTCGATTGGTAAATTGGAAAGATGATTGTATGTTTATATTTAGATTGTGTAGATGATTAGTCTTAGTGAACCGTGAGCTTAGTGAAAATTCATATAGGCATGCAGGTATTTAGTTAGGACTAAATATTAAACAAACTCACACGACATCCAATAGACATTCTATAAAGCCATCAATAAATAGTCTTCTCAAGTTGAGTAGTATTTGTAGTCCTTATACCTATGCATTATAGTGGCCTTGTGAGTAATATATTATACTTAGATTCTACACATGTCAAAGACCTTTCATAATTTGACCATTGGGTGTCATTAGATTTGGTTCAATGCTCCTGAAGGTTTTATGTGTAGATATGAGATATGTCAAGTTAAGTCGTATATCTTAATGCTTCAAGATTATATTTCAGAAAGTTTTTTGACTAAAATCATTACCTCGGAGATGGTTTCCGTAAGGTAAAACAATACCTAAAAATAGTATTTGAATATTGTTTGTTGAGATATAAATGTGAAGTGAGTGTGTGAGTAGTTGAGTGTACATGTAATTTTAATTTTTAATACATGCAGTGGAAGTATCATATATAATATAGCATAATCATCTACACATATCTCATATATGATCATATGTGAATTAAATTAGATATCAAGTAATTAAAACTTATTCAAATTGAAGGTAGTTTTCAATTCTTCAATAGTTCTAATCTTCAAACCTTGAGCTCACTTTGAAGTATACTGTTGCACAATTCTAGTTCACAACTAAAACTGGTGGGATTGTGAATCTAGAATAACAGCCACAAAATTTTCAATAGTATATATTTTAACTCTTAAAACACTTTGATTCTTATGTATTTTTTTCTTATGGGAAATGAGATGAAATAGAATGTTTTTTTGTCTTTGTTCCTTTTACAAGATTATTGTTAAAACACTTACAAAAACACTTACAAAACACTTAAGCATACTCTTTTCCAATTCTCATTTGCTCACTCATATGATTCACACACAATCAATCAATTGAACACTTTAATTTTTTAGGTTTTGTCTAAAATAATATCTAATGTAAGTGCTCCACCAAAATATCATTAAGTGACCACTTCTTAATAAAAAATAAAGCACTTGTTATAATGGCAAACATTACTTATTGCATATTATAAGTGCTTACTACACTTACATTAAAATAACAACAATTAAATATATATTATTTATTTAAATAATTTTTATTTTAATTATTAAAAACAATTTTTTAATAATTATTTTTACCTCACTTATTTTTAATAGTAAGGTAAATAAGTCATTTCAAGGTAAAAATAACTCATAGACAATATTGTGCCACTTGTCAATATCTTATGATTTAACAATTCTTGTTAACTAATTAAGTAATATACTTAACATTTAAGTTTAGACAAGTGTACAACCTGAGGAACCCCAAAACATATTTTTAGTTTGCTGGAATTTCTTAGACTAAATTGTTCAATCCAATATGCTGCCCCGGTGCACAACGAGAACACTTCATATTATAAGACTCTCTAGGTCCATGCCTGGTTTTTCATATGAAAGTTATCCATATGTCCGTGAATAATATCCAACACACATATTATAGATATTACAAAGTAGTGTATTAGACCATATAAGTTGATGTTATAACATATTCGTATAATCTTTCTATCATTTATATCCTGAAAGAGCAGATAGATAAATCAACACCATCAAATCTTCATAAGCTCAACCATAAACTTATCTCTGGATTCATATTTCAATAAATAATATATGCAAACACTTTTGCAATATTATTTATCCCTAAGGCAAAACTCTTTTTTCGGGTATTATTGCTTATGGCCATAAGACTTTCTAAAATATCTTAGAGCATTAGGATTTATTGCTTACCTAAATGAGCTGATGGATCATATATCTATCTAAGTATACCAGACTTTATAAACATTGAACCATACCAGGGACACCAAAAGCTCAAACCATGAAAGGTTTTTAACATGTGTGAAACTAAAGTATGGTGGATTATTTATAAGCCCACCGTGACGTTCAAGTCAAAGGACAACGAATATTACTTAACTCAAGAAGACTCTCAATTGACTACTTTATGGGATATCTATTAGAGGTCCTCGTGAGTTTGTTCAGTACCCAGTCCTATATTTATCTATATATACCAGACTTTACAAGCATTGAACCATACCCAGGGATACCAAACGCTCAGACTATGAAAGGTTTCTAACATGTGTGAAACTAAAGTATGATGGATTATACATAAGTCCACCGTGACGTTCAAGTCAAAGGACAACGAATACTACTCAACTCAAGAAGACTCCCAATTGACTACTTTATAGAATATCTATTAGAGGCCTTCGTGAGTTTGTTCAGTACCCAGTCCTTACTAAATACCTATATGTTTATACGAGCTTCCACTAAACTAATGGTCTACTAAGACTAACCATCTAGATCATCTACATATAGACATATACTGATCTATATATAATAAGGTCTTCACCGACAGACGTGCATTAGTGAAGATAGATCAGGAACATAGTATTTGAGAACATATTTGCATAATGATATTTTCTAGCACAATTTTTAATTTTTTGTTACTATGTATACCAGACTTTACAAGCATTGAACTATACCCAGGGATACCAAATGCTCAGACTATGAAAGGTTTCTAACATGTGTGAAACTAAAGTATGATGGATTATACATAAGTCCACCGTGACGTTCAAGTCAAAGGACAACGAATACTACTCAACTCAAGAAGACTCCCAATTGACTACTTTATAGAATATCTATTAGAGGCCTTCGTGAGTTTGTTCAGTACCCAGTCCTTACTAAATACCTTATGTTTATATGAGCTTCCACTAAACTAATGGTCTACTAAGACTAACCATCTAGATCATCTACATATAGACATACACTGATCTATATATAATAAGGTCTTCACCGACAGACGTGCATTAGCGAAGATAGATCAGGAACATAGTATTTGAGAACATATTTGCATAATGATATTTTCTAGCACAATTTGTAATTTTTTGTTACTATGTCATTACTAATATATTCTCAAGTCTTTGTCCCATTTCAGATACGGCTCTTACTTCTTAGATTTTGCCGACTCTTATAATCTAGTTACTTTTATTAGTGCTAACTCTTAGTATTTATATCTCTCACCATTGTTAATTCTTAGCACTGATCTAAACTCCTTTAGACCAGATCTGAACTCCTTTAGATTATACAATTTCTGAAATGTTACAAGCATTTTACCATATATAAAATATAATTAGTAATTTAGTGAAATGATAATAGTATACATATAATATAAATATTCAAACATAAAAAGGGAATGGCAAGTAAGCACAAATTCTAACAATAAATATGGTGATAAGTTCATGGTCAAGCGGATGGAGACTTGACAATATAGATCTATGTCTCTGTTCTTCCAAAATAAAAGTGATAGAGGGATTATGCAAATATGTATGACTTCAACTTGTATGGTTCAACATATCAACTTGTAATAATTGTGATATGTAGGTGGACAGAGTTCACAGACTTATGAAAATGTTCCATATGACAAACGAGTATGAATCTAGAGAGTCTCACAATATGAAATGTACTTATTAAATATAAGAGTAGGGATTTGTCATGTGGTGACTAGTTGGATTTATGTAAATAATAGTTATGAGATAATTATTATTTTGATTAAAAAGTTTTAAGGTTGAAGAGTTTGATCTAAGATATTTCTTTTAGTACAACAGGTTCAAGTTTACCACGTGACGGGAAGACACATGTCAAATTCTAAACATTAGAATTCGACATGTGTTATGGTCAAGTAAAATACTTAGTGGCATTGTATGTTGACTCATGCATGCTTAATAGTTAAGCAATTGCATGGTACAATGATAACATATAAAGCACTTGAAAAGTAGTTTAAGGCATGTGCGACAATTGTTCTATTAAATTTATCAACTCAAGCATACTTAACGGTTAAGTAATTGCATAGTAAAACATATAAAGTACTTGAAAAGTGGCTTAAAACATGTGTGACACTTATCTATTAAGTTTGTCAACTCATACATACTTATGGGTGAGGCATAGCTTGACAAAAAATGAGTAACATGAGATGAGGGAAAGAAAGTCATGACATCCTCTGTGAAAAATTTAATTTCGAGAATACTTAAGATTAAATCAAGGATTGAACCCAAAACAAAAAATTCAAAAGTTATTATTATTCTAGAATTGAAAATCTCACCTTTATTTTTGGCCTAGAATGATTCATGAAAAACATTTATTTGTGAGCTCTATACTTAATGAATTAATGAATACAACCAAGAACACTATACTGAATTATAACTTCTATACATTTATTTTATATTTTATTGTGTATTATATATGATACAATGAGTGTTTGAGAAAAATATATGAAAGAATTTTGGAATAATTAACTTAGGTAACACTGTAAAAATTCTGATCATATTTAACTTCTGCTATGTATTTTAATTTTAGATTTTGTATTTTACTTTCCTATCATCAATATAATCCAAATTCTAAAGTCAACCAATTTTATTAATTTTTTAAATAATTTTAATTTAATTTATTTTAATAGAATCCAATCTATTTGAGTGCTACACGAAACAACAACCCAATTATATATAATACAATTTAATCATATGGTGTACGATTCAATCTAATCTACGAGCCTCAATTTGGAAGTGGCATCATTAATATAATTGTGTTGGTGAAGAAGTAATTATATATAAAATCATTAATATAATTATAATAAGACAAAATAAAAAATAAAAACTGTATGAACAATATATGATACAGTAAAAATTGTACACGTATTAGTTTCCTCTTTAAGTTTTAAAATGTTTACATATCCCCAATATATTAAAATTATAGCATACCGTACTAAAATAATAATAAATTATAAATATACAGTACACATGCCTCATAATATATAGTCCCGCTTTGAAATTAGGGTAAAAAATACATACACCTTTAAAATTTGATGAAATGGATTAAAATATTCTTAAAATTTCAAAGGGTCAGAAATTTTTGCCAAATAATAAAAATTATTTGTTTTAATGGTCAAATGATAAAAAAGGATTAAAGTATTAAAATATCTTTGTTTCATATAATTAATTTATATGTAACATGTGTTATTATATAATTATTTTATATTTTTAAAATAAAATAAAATATATAATAAATAATTAAAATATTTACTGATTCACCGTCATTAAAAAATATCGATCGACTCTATCTTTTTGTGACAGCTAGACATTAAAAAATATCAAATTTTATATCATTAAATTTTATTTTTTTAAATTTACACAATAATAAAATTATTTTTGATTAAAAAAAATTCAGAAGATAGCAAAACATTATGGTGATGGGTGCCAGCGTCAATAGTCAATCAGAAGAAAGGTGCAAGTCACTTATTAAAAAAAAAAATTCTCTAAATTTAAAAAAAAAAGTAATATCCGTAGATATCCGCAATGAGTATTCATAGATTTTTTTACTGAATCTATATCCATTCCAAATCCGCTTTGAGTTTTAATTAATCAATTTTTTTTTGTTTTAATGATTGGCTATAAAATGAGATTAGAGAGAAATATATTTTTCATTTTTTGAAAAAAAAAAGAGAAAAAGATAATTGTAGTAATGGACTTATGGCATGTGCATAAAAAATTAGAAAAAAAGAAAATAAGATGATGTAAAATAATACTACACATATAAGTTAGTTATCCAAACGATTTGGCTCAGTTCAATATTCTAATTTTATCCAATATTTATTTATTTTAGACTATATTTTTAGTTTTAAACCAAATCAAATTAATCAATTTTAATTAAATAATATCAACTAAAAATCAACTTATAAACCAAAGTAAACCGATTCAGTATGCTCAGTTTGGTCAATTCAATCATATTGCACATCCTTAATACAATAATAGCAATTCATTAAAGCAAAATGCAGATAACATTCACACTCATATAAATTTTCACAAAATTGAACCTTAATTCTCTAAAACAAATTAATATTTTCAGTTTCATTAAACTAAAATAGAAAGGAGGAAAAAAAACATTAAAAAGATAACTTTATCTTTAAAAAAAAAAATACAAAACAAAACAAGAACCCATCCAGTAAACATTAGTGGACTATATATCAATTTTATGGTATATATATATATATATATATGAGTGAAGTGGAGAGAAAGAGCCTAAAGAGAGTAAATTTTATTATTATTATTATGCAGTGAAAATTATTATCATTATTCAAATATTTAATTAGTTTTCACCTCAACGATTTTAATTGTTAAACAAATATCTAAATAGTAAATTTTTTATTTTATCTTTTAATAATTTAAATTCTATTTTTTTTTTAGTAGCTAGAATCCAATCTAATTGAGTGCTACTCCAAACAATAAACTCAATATTATATATAATACAATTTAATCATATCGTATATACAATTAGATTTAATCCAGGGTCTCAATTTAAAAAGTGTGGAACTATTTAATTATTAATTTGATAATATTTTTGCACTAGTTAATAGAAGAGTTGAAATATAAATTTTGTATTTCAATTATTTCATTATTTATTATGTAAACTTTTATAATAAAAGATTAATATAATATATTTCTTATTTTTGCTAATTACTTTTGCAAATTCAACTACATAAAACCAATATGAATAAATTATTTATAATAAATTAAGTTTAGAATGCTTAATATAAAACTTTGAAGCTTACACCCACAACTCCAAGTCTCCATTTAAAAGTATTTAAAAATTTTTAAATATGATCTGAAAAGATTCAAATTTGATTTAAAGAAGTTTACATCAATATTAAGAATTAGCATCACTGAAAACTATAAATGTTAAAAGGTTAGTATGTTGT
This sequence comes from Ailanthus altissimus, assembly GCA_946807835.1. NCBI lineage: Eukaryota > Viridiplantae > Streptophyta > Magnoliopsida > Sapindales > Simaroubaceae > Ailanthus > Ailanthus altissimus. Next base: position 327,104 of record OX327690.1, on the reverse strand, counting down.
ATTAATCAATGAAGTCTAAATGTTAAAATCTTGTCTGTGACGATACTAAGACTTAAGAATATATTAGCAATAATATAATTGCAAAAGTTGCAATAGGAGTTAAGAAATGTTATTATGCAAGTCTATTCTCAAATTATATATTCCTAGCCTTAATTCACCGATGCAGGTCTGACGATGAAATCCTTTTACATAGACCGGTGTATATTATATCTAGATGGTCTAGATGTTTATTCTTAACTGACTATGAGCTTATTGGAAGTTCGTATACTAATGTTCAGTGAGAACTGAATACTGAACAGACTCAATGAGGACCCCAATAGACATCCCATGAAGCTGTCAAATGAGGACCCCAATAGACATCCCATGAAGCTGTCAATTGAAGGTCCTCTCGAGTTAAGTAGTATATGTGATCTTTTGACCTAAGTATTATGGTGGGCTTGTAAGTGATCCATCATACTTTTGTTCCACGCATGTCACAGACCTTTACACGGTGTGACCGTTGGGTGTCACTGGGTATAGTCCGATACTTATGGAGTCTGGTGTGTACAAATATGGAATCTATCAGCTCACATGGATGAGTTATATATATCCAGATGCTGGATGAGTTATATATATCCAGATGCTCAAAGACTGTATCTTAAAAAGTCTTATGGCCATAAGTAACAAGCCGAAGAAAAGAGTTTCCTACATAGTTAAACAATATTGTACAAGTGTTTGCATATATTGTTTATTAAGATACGTATCTGGAGATAAGTTCACGGATGAGCACATAGAGCTTTACGGTAGTGATCTATATCCCTGCTTTTACATGATATGATTGACAAAATGATTATACATATGCACTGTGACCTCAACTTGTATAGTCTACTATATTGATTTGTAATATCCGTGATGTGTGCGTGGGGCATCGATCTCAGACTCATATAATAGTTCTGTTTGACAAATTAGAAGTGGACCTAAAGAGTCCTACAATATGAAGTGTACTCGTTGTACACTGGGACAGTGTAACAAATTGAATAATTCAATCCAAAAAATTTCAGCAAACCGAACATTTACTTCGATTTTTCTCCGGTCGTGCACATGTCAAGACTTAAGAGTTAAGTACATCAATTAGCTAACAATTAGTTGTTGACCAATGAGATGTTGACACATAGCACATGTGGGCCAATTATTGTTTGATTTTAAAATTATCAAAATGACATTATTTGTTGGACAAACAATATCATTATTTTATTCATTAAAATATTTATTGAATAAAATAATAATAATATATTATATTATTATTTAAATTGAAATCAAACAATTAATTTTTTATTTAAATTGGCATGTGTTTCTATCATGATTTAATATGATTAAATTATTTATTTAATATTTATTAAATGATAAGATAAATATAAATTAGTGGCATTTGTTAATAGTAGGCCTTAAGATGTTTCTTAATTATGAGAAAGTGTTTTCTCATTTGGCCTAAATTAAGGCTAGGTTCATTTAAATGATATTCTATTTTGTTTTGTTTTAATTTGATTTTTTTATAAATAATAATAAACCAAAACTAATGGCAAACATAATGGATACCATTATGTGAGAAAATAAAAGATAACAATAAACAAAATACTAATGACAAATATAATGGTTGTTATTAGGTGAGAAAATGAAAGATAATAATAAACCAATGAAAGAACAACTAGTTGCTCAATTAATCATCAAAATTCGTGCAATGTGTAAAATAGAAGAAAGAGAGAAGTGAATTTTGCTAAGTGTGAAAAAATTCTCTTAAGTGTTGAGAGCATAAAAACTTAACTCTTCTATTTTTCTTTTCATTTTGGTCACTCATATTACAAGGTAGAAAAAAGGATTCAAGAGTTGAATCCTTTACTGGAAAAGTTGTTATTCTAACTTCCTCAAGCTCACCGTGTTGAGGACCTCGAATTGTGAACGAGTTGCTTCAAAGTGGGTACTCCGGTTCGATAATATACCAAAGGCTTGATAAGGTATTATTTCTTAATCTTGATGTATTTTACATTTATAAGATAACATGTAATGTTTACTTGTATTTATCATTATGAAATTTGTATTTCGCTCATCCGCTGCGCATGTATATATGAGATACATATGCTTTTATTGAATGATAGACATAAACCCACAAGTATGCACCCTAAGTTTAAAATCACTGACATATTTAACATCTTTCATTGTCAATGACACCCTACCATACATGAGAGTTTTAAAAAAATATTCATAACTTGGTAGAAGTGAACTCAACAAGATTATAGTCTTGTCTTCATCATCAATTTTGACATCAACAGTCTCTAAATTAATGATAGTATTATTAAAGGTATCAATATGCTCCTTAATTGATCCACCTTCAACTAAAGACAATTGGTATAACTTTCTTTTATATACGATCGGTTTGCAAGAGATAGTTATATACAACTCATCAAGTTTCTTCTGCAAACCTATTACAATTTTTTCTCCAGCCACTTCCCTCAAAACCTTATCACCCAAATATAACACAATTTCACTACAGGCTCTTTTTTGAATGGTTTCATGATCTAAGCCAGTTTAAGATGTTGTAGGCTTATCCCTATCATTAGTTGTTATTTCCTCAAGGGATAATTCAAGTCTTTAGTTCAATGATAAAGCCATCATCTTAACTTTTCATAAATTGAAATCATTGTGCCTATTAAATTTCTCTACTTCATGCTTATGAGAACCCATGATCTATAACAATCAACCAATGTTGCTATGATACCAATTTGTTGGTGCAAATGTAAGAGCTAACACCTAACAAGTATGAAGTATGTGTAAGAATTGGCAAAGAATAAAGAATAAAGAACAAATAATATAGAAAATACAGAAATCAAACTCACCATGACACAAAATTTATGTGGTTCAACAATGTGCTTATATCTACAGTGGATCAAGGATCCGAACCTTTTGTTATTACTACTTGATTACAAGAAATAATCTTAGAAGATTAAGGATTGTACTATAGCAATTTAGAGTTCAAGAATTTTTTTGTATAATATTTTGAGAGTGTTTTTTGAGTTATTAAACTTTAAAAATAAGTGGGGTTTTGTATAGGTAAGGTCAATGTCATAGCACATAAGTTTAGTGCTACCGCACTGAAGTTTTTGCTTTCAGTGCCATGGCACTGGCTTATCTTCAAACGGGCACCGTGACGCCTAAAAGTAGTGTTACAACGCTCTGACTGGGGTTCAAGGTCCCTTATTTTACCACTGTTCCATTGTATTTTTTCACCCTTCTCACATGTATTTTGACTCTGTTTTGACTTTGAAATGATCTTTGAATTGATCCTGATACTCAGCTATAAATAACCATGATTTTGGATCACTAATTCTATAATTTCATTCATTTTTAATAACTCTGTCAATTGTCATATCTAATTGGATAATAATGATTTATCTTATCTCTTATGGCTAACTCCCATAGTTGAATCATTAACTTGCATGAATTTCTTATAATTCTCTAGTTCACCTCGATCAGTCAACAAAATATGGTATAATAAGAATATTACTAAAAAAACAATTCATTCCATTCTCGCGACTTAGCCTTTAAAAGTTTTAATTTCTTTGTCACCATGAATATAAGGCAGCCATGAACTGATTGAGAAATCTATATCTGAGTAACCAAATTAAGACTTAAAAATCTTTATGGTGAAACCATATGGACTGAAACCGAAAAGCTTTAATACTACTTCCAATATAAGTAGCACAATAAGCTATAAGAAGAGAGTGATTTAAGACTGTAAAGAAAAACATAACAACTTGAAGATGCCTAAAAATCTAACCATCCCATATTAAAAAGAGCATGGTCAAGTTCTCTTTCCATGCGACTTGTATTAAACAAGTTTCAGCCCAAGTAAGATAAACCAGAAGTTGAAATTGGTAAAAGAATATTGGCATTAATGCAGTGCTGAAAATTAACATATGAAAGAGGACCAGGCTAACCACCCCTACTTTGTTCATGAGCCTCCAGAGTAGTATTAAAATCTCCAACAACTAGCTAAGGGCCATATACTGAACAAGAAATAAACTTCATTTCATCCTTTAAACCCTAGGAATGGTGTATTTCAACTAGAGGTATAGATAAAAGTTATAAAATAATAATGATTCTCCAATTTAGCTTTAAGTATAATTTGTTGTTCATTATGACACATCACTTAAAGAATGATGTAGAATAACCCATAACTTAGAAAGATCTCCTTAGAGGAACCTACTAGAGAGACATTCAAAGATCGCTAATAAGAACCCGAAATAGAACTAAAATCTATCTTGGCTTAGAAATAACTAACAATAGACCTAGGGTTTCACTCATGCCTCTCGTTTTATACACATTCATAAAAAAAAATGGTTCACTTGATATAAAAAAAAAAAAGAGAGAGAGCAACCTAATTTCTAAAAGAATTTTCATATATATCCCGAATACAAAGATCAATATATTAAGTTGGAGTTAAGATTATAATTAGACCTCACAAAATAAATAATTTTATTTAATTGTAAAAAAAATTATTTCTTTGTTTACGCGAGGAAAATTAATGCTACATTGTTTAAATTATATCCTAAATTTTCTACTCCAAATTGATGTATCAAATAATTATTAGACAGTAAAATTGTGCAAATTCTAAAATTATTCATTACACTGTTTTACTAACTAATGGTTATTTAATACATCATTTGGGATGAAAAAAATTTGAAATACCATTTAAGATTAGGAAGTGTAACATTATTTCGTGAGGCTAACACTATAGACAACTTACAGTTGTCTAAATTAATATGCATAAAAGTATGTGCACAAATACAATTATTGAAAATATAATAAAATAATAAAAATTAACAGAGTAATTTGTACAAAAAGTTAAAGAACTATGTTTACCATACATGCCCCTCACGATTAAAGTGACAAATAATTTACAATGATCCTCTTCATCTATTATTTCTTGAGTTTCTTGATAAAGGTAATAAACCATATCATTATAACCTAAGGATGCAGCCATCTAAATGGGTAACATCCCATGATTATTTCTAATTGTAGCTATAGCTTTATTTTTGTCCATCATTGCCTTAGCAAGTTGTATCATTACACTTAAAAGAATTAAAGAAGAGATTTGAATCTAATAGTGCAACATTTATGGTTGCAAGAGGATAAAAGAACAATCAATCAATGAGGGAGATCTAAAGAGTATTTTCTTTACTAAAAAGAAGGGCACCTTATAAAAGATTGTTCTAAAATAAAAGGAAGGGATAGAGATACTACAATAATATGTCATGAGGATGACTTAAAAGTTATAGTCTCTCTAATAGCCTTTGAGGGAAAGGATGCTATCAAATGGATACTAAATTTTAGTTGTAGTATTTATATATGTCTTGACTGATCATTATTCACCAACTATAAAGCTATTAGGGGTAACGTACTAATAAGGAATGACATGACTTGTGAAGTGACGGGGGTTAGCGACATAAGGACGAGGATGCATGATAAAAATACTAAAGACTTATTTGATTTAAGGCATGTTCCTAAACTTATGAGGAACTTGATATCCTTAGAAAATATAAATGAAGAGAGGTAATCAATTAGAGTGAAAAAAGTACTTATGGTAGTAAAAGAATTTATAATTATGAAGGGTAAAAAGCACAATAAAGGGCTATATGTGCTTGGTAGGATGGCCAGAGATGGCTCAACATGGGTTGTTGAGGAAATACAGACCACAAAACGACATCCAAATAGGTTTATTCAAGCATTAAGGCATTAAAAGATACTCCAAGAGAGACTAGAGAGTTAGGTAGACACTAAATACTTGGGATGCATTAGGGTGGAACCATAGTGAGTGTCTTTATTTTATGTTAATGAAATGAGCACTAAGAGATTCTTTGAGAGTACTCTATTATTGTATTCCTTGATAAATCTCTTGAAAGAGATCATGGCGATTTATTATTCTTTTATAAATTTTAATAAGAGAGGATAGGATGCCAAGATCCATCGTAGATGTAAGAGTTGTGCCGAACCACGTAAGTTGACTATATTTTCTTATTTGATATTGTTCTATTATTGTTTGTGATTATACACTTCTGCATCAATTAGGTATTAGGGCAAAGACAAATTATGAAGAGTGATTGGTGCTAAGCCTAATATCTCTCAATAAACTAGTATTAGAGCTAAGGCTAATTCCTAAGTGGGGTTAATACTAAAGATCGATACTTCAATAAAATGTATTGAAAATAAATATAGTTGATCTAATAACAAATCACCATGTATAATAATACCTACAAGGGAGGGATTTCTTCGGGAGATATGCATCTTATTTCATATGGGTAAGTCTCGAAACTTATTTCATAAGCCATTTTCGAGTAATATATACTTAAAGTAAACTTTTTATTATTGCATGTTTAGATGCACTGTGAACATTTTTTCATATGAAGTCTTCCTTAATTCAGCAAAAATTTATTGTTAGTTCTGACATGAAATAATGTAATTTATAAAATTATTAATATATTTTTTCATCACTTAATAATTATTTAAGATAAAAAATTTAAATAACATTTAAAAATATAAAATCATTATTTTTTATTAATTATAATTGAAGTTCTTGAGTTTCGAAATCTCAAGAAATTACCTGGACACCTTTGATACTCATTAGGAATTCCAAGAATATCACCAACTTTCTCATTTCTTACCTTCAAACACTTCTTGAGTTCTTGGGTCAATACCTTCCTCTTATAAGTAGAGGTGGTCAATGAGTCGAGTCATCCATAGCATGGATCAAAGAGTCGTGCCATGCTGGGTGGTCACAGGACCATGATGGGCCATATGCTGATAAGATCACGGGCTCGGCATGAAGCAGCACGATCATGGGCTCAGCACGAAAATGGATTGTTTCATTTTTTAATTATTTAATTTTTAAAAATATTTAATTTTTTATAGATATTTTAAATATTTATAATTACAATTATAAATATTATAATAACAATTGAAATTATTATTTACAATTATAATCTGTTGATAAAAATTTATTGATATTTTTTCAAAAATGAAATTATTGGATACAAATATAAATATAAAGGGTCAAGTATTTTTCCTGGGAAGACTTTTTTAACTTAATTCTTATCATCTAGTACTAAAATTAATTCAACTTAACTTTTATTCAGATAAAATCTAAAGTTGAGTATTCTCAAATTAATCTAAATCTAATCTTAATCAAAAAGCAACAAGAGTTAAATTCACCAATATAAAAGGAATTTACGGCTTTAACTTATACCGTAATATTTCATTGAACCTATTAATCTCTTAGTTAATTCCTCAATAATAAATTGTTGGCTAGAACACAAATTTTATTATAAACATCTGTCGATGGTCAAATAACTATATTTTATCATAACAATTACCTATATGTTTATGGTAATCAAAATAGTATGAAATTCTTTAAGAACAAGCTAATTATTCCATACATGCCATCTAGTTGAGTATTCTCAAATTAATCAAAATATAAGAAAGTAAATCTAATCTTAATCAAAAAGCAAACAAAAGTTAAATTCACCAATATAAAAGGAATTTATGGTTTCAACTTATACCGTAATATTTTATTGAATTTATTAATCTCTTAGTTAATTCCTCAATAACAAATTGTTGGCTAGAACACAAATTTCATTATATACCTCTGTCGATGGTTAAATAACTATATCTTATAATAACAATTACCTATATGTCTATGATAATCAGAATAATATGAAATTCTTTAAGAACAAGCTAATTCTTCCATATATGCTGACACGTCCAGAATATAGGAGTTTATTCTCAAGTGTAGGATTGTCGAAATAATAAATAACCCGATGAGAACGGGGTCGATCCATAGGGAAGTAGAATTAAAATTATAAATTATAAACACTTTTAAAACAATTAATGCAGTATAAGATGTTTGCAAATATTAATTCAATTAACCAATTCAAATAAAAGCTAAGGTTAGGGGGATTCACTCTTGGCATAAGAAGTAAGAATATATTTAACTCTTTTTTATAACTCAATTGGAATCCTCACACAAAGGAGGTTCCAACCGAAAAATATAACAATTAAAGTTCATCATCATTTATATATTGATTAGTATTTATTTCTTTCAATTATTATACATCAACTCTTATAAATGGGTTCAAGTATTTATTATGTCAATCTTTATATTTGTCTACAATAAATCAAGACTCTCACTTTATAAGAAATGTTATATACAACAAATCTTGTAAATGGTTTCAAGAATTTATTGTGCCAAGTATAAAGTTTGTCAATAATAAATCAAGAATCTCCACTTTAGAAGAAAGTGTATTAATTCTACAAATAAAATAAATACATCATATATAAATTTGCATAACTTAAGAATAAAGCATTAAATTCTTGAATAAGTGTTAAACATATCTTATTACTTTGCCAAGAGCTTCACCCTTTCACCTTAGTATAAAGAAAATTATTTGAACATAATAAAACTAAAGAAAAAGAAAAGAAATGGAAGAACAAATAACATGACTTAATAGTAAATAAGAGAAATAATATTACAAAGAAATGAATATAAAGGACAAGTATTTTGAACTAAATTCTAACTTTCTAATTAAATGCTTTAGGCATAAACAAGCCACCTATTTATAGAAAAAGATGGATAAATCGAAACAAATTAGGAGGGAACACTTGGATGATGAAAGTCAAGAATGGTGGCAAAATAATTTACATTGATTATCACTAAGACACCCACTTGATTATCCAATTTAGAATTGAGGTGATTTGAATTAGCTGTCACTCAAAACATCAAAGTTATAGATAAGTCTCTTATCGTTTCAAATTAAGTTTTCTCATACATATTAGATACGTATTTCTATAGTTATGGGCCAAATACTGATGACTGTTCAAACTGGACCTGTATTGCAGATCAATTCTGTTCTAGGCTATTTTTACCCTCTAAACACTCAAATTTCAATTCTTTTGTGAAATATAATATGTTAGCCCATTGAGTCAGCTCTTTACAAGATCAAGAATCACTCCAATTGGATCTTTAGGTAGAAAGTTATGCCCATTTTACCGAACCTACTACAAAATAGTTAAAAGATAATTAGGTACAATATTGTAAACATACTTAAGTTAAGGAAATTAAATACACTAGTAATACAAAACAATGATATAAAACTCTTATTAAATGTGTAATTTCAAGTGTTCATCACATGCCATCTAGTATATGTCTATCTTATATGAAACTTATAGTTGTCACCCTATAATTATGTATTAAGCTATCCTAAACTAAACACATAAATTCATCTGTCAAGTTCATTATAGTTCTTTGAACAATCAATATATTGGCCAAATATAAAGAAGTATAAAACACAAGATAGAATGAATCAATCTAATTTATTGAGTTCATAAATTTAGAGAGTTAATAATATCCAACTACGTATTAAGTTTAAAAGTCTAATCATAAATCAAAAGAATTTAGCTCATAATTAATCTAAGAGTATCAAAATAAATAATAAAAGACATCATAAATAAAACCATAAGAATAAGAGGAGATAAAAAAAAAACTAAACAAGGTGACACCCTGGAATGCTTCTCTCTCACTTGATTGATGCGTAAATCTTGATCTTCAATATTTAATTCTTGCTTTGATCTTTTTTTTTTTTATAATTTTCTTTTATTTGCTCTATTGCTCTATGTTGTTCTTCTCTTTTGGCTGTGAAAAAGAAGTCTTTTTATAGGTCTACGTAACTCCAAAGGTGTATGGCTTCAAATCCAAGTCGTATTAGGAAGTTAGCAAAATTTTCCTTTGGTTGCATGGGCATTGTGGCGCTTGGCTTCTGGGTGTCGCGGCGCTGGCACTATAACAAATTACTGTAGCATAATCATTGTTTATGGTTACTTAACAATTTTGATATTTTTGCCTTGTAATCATTAAATTTTTATCCTTATTTGATCCATTAACTTTAAAATTACAAAATAATAAAAAAATTCATGAAAAATTAAATAATTTTAATTTCAACGAATAAATTTTAAGTTTCAAATATAAAAATATTATACTTAAATAATCCTTATCAGTCGGCCCAGGTAAGATAGCCCTTATGAGCCTTATTTTCATATTAGGACTGCCCACTTATCACCTTTACCTGTAAAGAAAAAAAATATTTTAACACTCAAATCAATAATAAATCAAAAAGATAATATTGTGTGTGAGAAATGTTTAGATAAACAAGAGTCAAATTGAATTGCTAAGAAATGCTCTTAGAGATTGCATAAAAATTTTAAAAGTGTTCTAGTTCTTATGTCTTGAATTGAATTAATAAACTATTAGAAATGGTATGTTTGTATAGTAGTGGAATCAAATCCAAAATAAAATTTTAAGAGTGTTCTAGTTCTTATGTCTTGAATTGAATTAATAAACTATTAGAAATAATATATTTGTATAGTAGTGGAATCAAATTAAAATAAAATTTGAGTGTGTGTAAATAACGTATGTTAGGCAATGAATTAAAGAAGAAAATCAGATTCTAAATCATAATTGTATTTGAATTAATAAAGTATAATTAAAAATGAATAGAAATTATAATTGAAATTTATTTCCTCCTTTCCTACTTATTTCCTCTTCTATTTAAGAAATACCCATAAAAAATATATATATAGATTAATAGGGTTTACCTATTAATTGAATCGTAAAATTCAGATTAAATTTTTTTGACAACTTTAGGCTGTTGTGAGTTGTGACTAATCAATTTTTAAAAAAGCTAATAACAATTTCAAATGGTGCGGGCCCAACAATAATAATTCAAAATTAGTTGTTGTGAATGCATCAATCTTACGTTGGAGACATACATACATAAATTAAGAAAATGGAGTCAATATGATTTTAGTTTTAGAGAGAGACCTCTGTCTTTAATTTACTTGAGTATTGTTGTCTTATTATAACAGCTCTTGTCATATGAAAAAGAAATTCTCGTAGACTGTAATATGATTTTTACATTTCCATCTAATTGTCAATTAACCTTAATAATATACACCTCTAAGAGTTTTCACTATCTGAAAATTTTCATAAAACAAATAAATAAATAATTATATCATGGAAAATTATAAATAGCTAATAAAACCCTTTTCACCGTTCAATGATAAAATATCATAAGATCCACAAATATTAATGTCGACAAGAGTTTTTTAAATTTTGGTATCCTTATTGCTGCTGCATTTAGTTTATTCCTGGTGTTGCACCCTCATTTTCTCTTTTTTTTTTTAAAAAAAAAAAATTTTGGGTCTCAACAAGCCTTCCGCTCTTGCTTGTAATTAAGGGTGAGTAATTTTAGGTTCGTGTCGGGTTTAAAAATTTTTGATCTCTATTCGAACCCGACCGAGATGTCGAAATATGTCCCGAGATGTCAAGAAATCTCAATTTTTTTTTAAAAAAAATTATTTTGAAACGACATAATTTTAATTCGGGTTCGAAATAGGTCGAGATAATTCATGACGGATTGGGTTTAGTTTGGGACAGTTCGGGTCGGGACGGTTCAAGTTTGGGATGGATTTGGGACAATTCAGGTCGAGGTCGGGTTTAGGACTGTTTAAGTTCAGGATGGGTTGGAAATTCCCATTCGGGTTCGAGAATATTCCGAACCTGATCCGTCCCGTTCGGGACAAAATTTTCTGTCTCGAACGAGTCCCAAACCCCTTCCCATTTTTGTCCCAACTCAAAATTTCAAAACAAATTGAATTCGAAAATAATACCCACCCTACTTGCAATGTTCCTTATTCATTATGCATTTTAATCAAATTCAAGCGCTCGAGAGAAAATTGTAGATTCACAAAATTTTTTAAATTTTGGTAACATTATTAATAGTAAAAATAGTTCATTTCATCTTATATAATAAATTAATCTAATTTAAGATAACAACTCTAAAATTTAATTAAATATATTAATTCGTTAATTTAATTAATAAATAAAATAAATTTAATTTTAAATCAAAATAATTTTAATTAAAGAATTTAACAAAATTAATTAAAAATTTAGTTCACGTCACATTCGCTTGTGTCGTCTAAAAACAACAATTCATCTTTTTTTGTTATTTTTTCACCAATTTATTTTATAAAATTTACTCCCTTATCATCAAATCTATCAATTTTTCATAATATCTATGCACTTAGATCAGACAGAGAAGATAATAAATTAATATTTTCAGTTTCATTAAAATAAAATAAAAAGGAGAAAAATGAAATTAAAAAGATAACTCATTTATCTAGAAGAAAAAACAAAACAAGAACCCATCCAGTAAACATTATTGGACTATTTATCGATCTTATGGTAAAAAGAAAAAAAAAATCAGTGAGAGAAAATACCTTAATCTTTACTATTACTATATAAATAATCTTAGGCCTTTTTTACTAAAAGTGTTTGAGGGTATATAATATTAAAAAAAATATAAAAATTTTATATTGTGTTTTTAAATAATTATAAAAATAAATTTTTTTTATAATCTTTCGATAATTATATTTATTGAAGAAAACAACTGTAAATATATGGTTGAATCTTAAAAGCTAAAGAGAGGACAATTTTGTTTTAGGAAAATACTTAATGCTGGTTTTTTCACTATTTATTTATGTTTTATTTTATATCATGTTTGTTGATGATTTTTATCATATAAATATTTGACAATATATGTTTAAATTTGTAGTTAAGTAATTTTTAAAATAAATATTCCAAATAACTACAACAAGAATAACCTAAAAATTATTATAAATTTAAGAAGAAAAATAAGATAACCTCACCAAATAGGAATCCTAATGTACATCAGTAGATAATAGGGTAAAAAATCATAAAAGGATTTAAAAATTAAAAAATAAAATTTCAAACAACATCGTTAATTCAAGAGGGCCCAGGCCCAGGCCCGGCCCAATCAGATTGTGAACACACTCTATAAAGAAGCTGAGGTAGGGGTTTGTTTTACTTACTCCACAAGTATGCAAAAAGTTAAAATAAAAAAAATAAAAAAAACACACATGGAAGGTTCAAAATATCCACCGCCCGAGCCTGAACCTGAACGCGTGCACCTCTTTGTTTTAGAGGCATGTCTGGGGCCATGACGTCGTCAAGCTTTCAGAAATCGAATCGAAGAAAGCCAATTCGGATAAAGAGCGGGAGATTTATGTCGATGGCGGCCCCCGAGCGAGGCGACTGGGATGGACCCTCTGGACCGGTGAGTGGGTGAGTCGTGAGAATGGAAAGCAATTTCTCATTTTCTTTTTCTGTCCCATTAAGGGGCATGTAACTATTTTCTTAGTTTATAAAGATGTTTGACGTAAAGCAGTGTTCCAAAAAAAAAAGTGTTCTTGTAATTTATTTTGGGATACCATGTAAATTTGCTTCTTTGAGGTCTCTCTGCTGCAATTTACACACACTAAGAGCGTAGCGACTGTAAAAGAGAGAACTCCATTCTAACAAATCGCTTTAGTAGGTGCCGATCTCCATTCCGATTCCGGTTCTGGCTCCGATTGCATGCGTTTTTGATCATTCAGTAATTTTATATTCACAGTGCTTGAATACTCTATCGCTTGTATTACGATTTCATTCGCTAAGGGGGACGGGTGATGGATAGATATCGGAATCATGGTTTTGATTTCTAATTTTATTTTATGTGAAATAATCTTAGAATTTTCTGAATGTGATGTTTTGTGCTTTTACGTGAATTTTGTTTCTTATTGTCTGAAGTGATAATGGCGGATGAAAATCAAGTTGACGTGAAGGACGAGGTGGCAGAAGTAAGTTGATTACTTTATTAAAAGGGAAAAAGATTTATCATAAAGTTTTATCTTTTTGTTACAATACTGAATTCTTTTTAGGGTTCTTAGTTTTATTTAATGTGCTTAATTTGAAGATTGTACAATGAATTTTTTATTGGAAAATCTTCTAGGGTAGGGGGAAGCTTGTTATATGGTGGGTTATATATTATTGAGATATGTCTTTGTTAAACGGTTGTTTCTTTGTTGTTGCAGCTTGCCCCTTTTGATCCTATTAAAAAGAATAAGAAGGTAACAATACAAGATCCATCAGAAGATTCTGTGGGCGAACTCGCTGAGAAAACTGAGAATTTGTCAGGTAACTTTACTAGATTATTTATTTATTTATTTCCTTTTCTTATTATTTTGGATAGTGAATTAGTAACGGTTAATTTTTTGACTATTACTGTTTTTTGGATATCTAATTTTCTTCATTACTATCATTTGCAGTTTCTGAGGGGCTTAAAAGTACTTTTGCTGGTTTGAAGAAGAAGAAGAAGAAACCAGTGAGTTGGAAGAATATGAAAGGGAATTGTTTCCTTAACTGTCATAGTATTTTCAGCGTTAGTTCACTTGCAATGCTTTGTGTAAAATTGTAGGTGGAAAGCAGCTTATTTAACGAGGGGATTGGTGATGCAGGAGAAGATTTGGATGGTAAGAATTTACATATTTTGAAATTTGTGATTAATGTGGCAGCTGAGTTATTGTGTTTATAATTTACATTGGCTGGCTGTTTTGTGAAACTAAGGGATGTTGTTTTACTGCCCATTTAAATCATGTAGGGAAGGAAGAAGATGGAGAAGGAAATTCACTACAACCATGCCATCCTTGGGAAGGGAGTGATCGCGATTATGACTATGAAGAGGCATATTTCTTATTTCATCGTATTTCATATAATATTGGCACTGTTTTGTTGAATGACATTTGTGTTTCTATTGTTGTATTTAGAAATTTCTGTCAAGTTGGAAAGCAGTCGTATATAAGTAAAAATAACATTAAAACTATGGGTATTTCACTTTCTTCAATTCAGGCTACCACTTAATGTTTTACCTTTGTCACAGTCACAACTTAATAAAGTCTATTACTGAAACCTGCTCGGTTGTGTATACCAATGAGGTGCTGCTTGGGAGATATACCCCTGTGCGGAGGATGTATGATTGAGTAATATCTAGAAAATGAAAGTCAAAATTCTCCTTGATTCTAATGTTCAATGGAGTATGGTAAAATGGATTTCTGGTGTTTCTTGATAGCTGCTTTGGAGGCCTGTTGAGTGTGGATATATAATGGTGTCCTTAAGATGGCTGTTGCAAGGAATGTGATTTCTACTGATTTGCCTGTTCACTATGAGGTGTTCCTGGTTTTATCTTCCACAAATTATTAGTAGTGCCAACAAAATCTTCCTGCTGCAGTTTGTTGATTGTGTGAGGTGTTTGAAATACATCTTTTGGGAGTCATCTCTTGAAATAATTCATTCTTTGTTGGGTCTTGTACTTTATGAAAAATGAAACCCTTTTTTGCCCTATGGGCCAAATATTTATACCCTTGTGGTCTAAGCTTATTAGGTGATTAAGGGTTCATTTATGGGCATTTCAAATAGAGCTTTTGGAAGATGAGTTTTTAAAAGTGTAGTTTTTAGAAAATGAGTTTTTAAAAGTAGAGCTTTTAAGAAAAAATTATTGATCATTTGGTTGTCAATTTTAAAAAGTTCTTTCAAAGTATTATATCTTTTGGTTACACATTGTTAAAATTTTTTATCTGTTATTAGGTTATCAAAATGAACACTTAATAAAGCTTTCATTCAAATTCTAAACAATTCAATCTTTTTAACACATATATTTAAATTTTTATCTTGTATTTCTCAAATCTAATCTCGTAAAACATAAGAATCAAAATAAAATTAATACATTGTAATCAACAAATTAAATAAATTAATATTCTGTACAAAAATTTAAAATAAAAATGAAATAGTGTTTTTCGATGATAGAGATATTTGGTAAAGAGTGCTGCAAAGACAAGATGACTGTAGAAATATGGAAATATAACATCTTTCAAGAAAATGTTAAAAATATATTAGTTGAGTAGTGTTTATTTTTATTAAGGGTATACCATTGAATTAAGAAAATATTGTTTGTATATATGTGATTACATAATTTTTTTTTAAAAAAAAGGTCAAAAATCTCTTTTTCCACTAGTCCAAATTTTGAGTTCTTGCAAGAGGAGGTAAAATGTTTGTTTTAATCTCTAAAAACTCTTCACTGATTGTAACTAAACATTATAAAAAAATTTAAGAAAAACAGTTGGCATTAAAAAAGTTCTTTTGACCACTAAAAAAGTCCATCCAAGCAAACACTAAAGGGTCACTATAGCTGGATGTGTGTATAACAGTTTAATGTAATTGAACTTTTGCAACTGTTAACATATTTCTACATTAAGTTTGCATAACTATGTCCACATGATTAACTAGGTCTGAAGGACTATTATATTACATAGCTGTACAGATTATGTGTCCTCTCAATTTTTTCTGTTAACAGTTTGAAGATATGGACTTGTAGTGTACATATCATATATTTTTACTGTGTTAAGTTAATCCATTTGTCTCCTTTGTCTAAATGTGATGTCTGCAGCTTCTTAATCGGATCTTTAACAACCTCCGAGAGAATAATCCTGAGCTTGCAGAGAGGCGTAGAGATTTTTGGATAATTCCACGTGTTTGTCGTGAAGGAATAAGGAAAACTGTCCTTTTGAATTTTATGCATATCTGCTCGGTGTATATTCCAATGCTTTATCTCCATGTTATTTCTTTCATTTTTTCATGACATTCTAAAACATATGGGCATTCAAGTTTACTGTGAGATTCATTGTCTTTCTAGACCACCAGTCTTTCTGATTCCACCTGGAAGTCTAAACTTGTTTGCTCTGTTCGGTGAAATTATATAGCATGCATCGGCAGCCAGACCATGTCATGGCATTTATGCTTACTGAATTGGGGACAAGTGGATCACTTGATGGACGGCAAAGGTTGGTTGTGAAGGGGAGATTTGTTTCGAAACATTTTGCAGGGATTTTACGTCGATATGTCAGTAAGTATTTTGAAAATCAATTGTTGTGCTATGCATGTAGACAAATTAGTAGTAAAATATTAGATTGGTAAAGGGAATTGTCCCACACACACACTCTCTTAGGCTCTTCTTCTCTATCTGTCTTTTTTTTCTTTTGGGTAGGGGGGTTGCATTTGACGTCTTCTACATACTGTTTTCAGATGATTATGTTATTTGCCTTGGATGCAAAAGTCCTGACACAATACTTTCGAAAGAGAATCGTCTCTTCTTTCTAAGATGTGAGAAGGTAAAAAGTTCGTATACCATTGTTTTTTTGGGGGTTTTGGTTATTCCAAATTTTCTTTCATTGTTCTTGTAATGAATTCATGAAAAGTAATGTGGTTCTGATACAGATTTGAGCTGATTATGTTTCATGTTTATCTTATTTGCACGTGCTCATATGGGTATAGAATTCTGAAATATAAGTGTATTATTGTTTTGATTGTCATTATTGTTGATGTAATTAGGCATTCTTACTTGAAGTTGCAGCGAATCTTCCAGTGAGTTGGCCAATGATGCTATATGAAATTGTCATTATTGTCAGATTGTGTAGTCAATGACTGAGAGACTGAAAACTTATAGGCCTACTGGAGATTCTTTATGTTTTGGGAAAATTAGTTATTGATCTTGGGAGAATAATAATGATGTCTATGTTGACAATTGTTCACTTGGGTTTCTAACATCCATATTTATTGCTAAGTCGTCTGCTGTGTAAGCTATAATGACTGGAAATTGCCGACATCGTCTGATGTCTTTTCAGTGACCAAAAGATGTGTAGTTACTGATGTCTCCTTGGAAGACTGCTCTTTTGCTATGAAAATGGATATTTATTTGGGAAACAAAAAGTCTTATATTGGAAAAATGATTTTCCTTATTTGACAATGTTTTGATGGCCTTTTTTTTTTCAAAAAATAAAAACTTGTTACAGCCAAATCTTCTACCAAGTGTTGCCTATGAAACATTGCCAGATTGTGTCATCTGTGACCAAAAAATAAAATAGTTCTGAGGCTGACGTGGACGTTATTATCTTTCTGGTTGAATACACTACATATTGTTTAGGAAAGCAACGATAAACTCCTATCATAGCAGAGTTTTTTTTTTGTTAAAATTTGGGTGTGTTTTCTTTTTGAAGTTACAGCCAAATCTTCTACCAAGTGGCCAATGATGTAAGAATTTGCCTACATTGTCAGATTGTCGTACCTGTGACTGAAATAATATAGTTGTGAGGCCGTTGTGGAGGTTGTTCCCTCTCTGATTGAATACATTAGTGATCATTTAGGAAGACTGCAATAAATTCCATTGATGTTTTGATAAAATCCTTTCTTCCCTGTGGTTCTTAATGGTTTTAATGGTGTTGGATTTTTGTTAATCTAGAATGCTATCCTGGTGTCAGACACTTCTTTACCTCATGTCTATTCAGACGTGCTACTTGCTAAACTGCTTGATTTTAGTGTTTTGGTCTTGTGATTGCAGTGTGGCTCCGGACGCTCAGTTGCTCCTATCAAAGCTGGTTTTGTTGCTCGTGTTACCCCTAGAAATCGTGGGACCTGATCTTGTCTTCGGCCTCTTTTTCACACTGTGTTTCTGGAAGAAGCTGTTTTACGTGTTCTTGTGCATATTACTACTATCCTATACCTATACTTGTTTTGGCTAGAGGTTAGTAATTGTATTTACTTATTTGTGTATATTTGAGCATCCTGTCTCCTCTAGTTCCACCATGTCTGACTCAAGACCCTGCGCTTATTTGCCCTGAGATTAGCTTTGTTGGTGAATGCTCTGTATCTTCCTTGGTTTTAGATTGTATTAAAAGTAGAGGTATTGGATTGTATCAGATTGTGTACTTTGTGTTACTTAAAATAAATATTACAAAGTTATATGTTAGTGTGATAATAGTCATTTTGGTTTTTCTTTTTTGGGTTATATGTTAAGTTTGATAATAGTGATTTTGGTTTTTCCTTTTGGTGTTGTTTAACAATTCAGTAATCAAGGTAAAAAAAGCCACCAATCTAAGTTCTAACCCTCCATCTTTTACCAATTTAAAAGGTCTACCGATCCCTGTAACTTTGTCAAAAATTAACTCTGGTTAATTGGCAAAATTACTGCAAATAATGCCCTATTTCTTTCCAGAGATATAGAGCATGTAGTAAAAAGATGGGAGCTTCCTGGGCACTATATGAACATTTAGAATGTGTCCACTTCTTCCGGTAACATGTAATGTAATGTACAGAGATTATAATCGATTATAGTAGAACTGAATTGAACCGCACCGCAATAGATTAATACTCTTGGGACCGAAGAGTATTAATTTATGAAGCGAATATTAGCTAAAAAATTTTAATTTATGACTATATCTCTTTATCATTCAATATTTTATCTAATAAGTTCTTATTATAATTAAATTTATTTCGTTTTTATAAACTAATAATATTTCATGTATTTTGTTTTGAGAAATAAAATTTTATGAATTTATTTCTTCCAAATAAGTATTTAATTTTTCTAAAATATAGCATTATATTGTTTAATGTACTATATTATTTTATTTTATAAATATTTGACAAAACAAGTAATATTGGATACATCCTTTACAAGATTTTTAGACATATTATATGAATTTATTTATACATTAATTTATATAATAATTGAATTTTATATGAAATTACAATAACTTTTTTTTTTGTAATATATTATCTTATAAATTTATCAAATTATTAATTTTGCACATTAGCTTTAAGTTGAGACAAAAATTATTATTTAATTGAGAATATCAATTTATTAAGTAATAATTTTTTAAGGTACCAATGATATTAATTTATCGAAATTCTAATGTACTTCGATATACATTGAGGTAGAGGTGAAATATCAAGCCAAATTTGCTCGTTCGTGCAACATACTTTCCTCTGCCCCAAGTAAATGAAAGGCAAAATTAAATTAAGAGGGCAAAGAAGTCTTCACGTCTTTGTGCATTGTTCTAATCAGAGAAGTAACCTGCTCAATTTGATCTTCACTTGAATAAGCCGAGAGAATTTGTTTATAGCATGTGCATAAAAAAAAAATTAGAGACAAAAAAGAATAGGAAATGATTTAGAATAATAATTCACATACAATTTAATTATACAGACTCATCATCTCTACAAATTTTATGTGACATGCTATGATTGGATAAATAAAATAATAATATTATAATATCTTTTATTGCCTTGATTTATTTATTTTACTCATTCAATAATATTTTGTTACATGAATTCATATTGATAAATTTGCACATGTGGTACAATTTTTAAAAAAAAAATACATTGCGAAAAAAAATCAATTTAGAGTGGCAATTTTATTTTTAGGTCAGTTTGATTATGAAATATCTAATATTAGAAAAGAGAATCGATTCGGTTAAGTTTGATTTTTAATTTTTATCGAATATTTTATTTATTTTAAGTTTATATTTTTAGTTTTGAATCAGATGAAACTGGATTAAATAAAAGTAAATTGGAATCAAATCAATCAATTTTAATTAAATAAAATTGATTAAAAATTAAATTAAACTAATTCGATTCAGTAATTCAATCAATTCAGTAATTCAATCAATTCGATTTTATTTGTCCACCCTTAATAGTTAATACAATGACAGTTAATTAAAACAAGATGTAGATAACATTAACACTTTTGAAATTTTTCACAAAATTAAGCCTTAATTGTACACGCATTAATATAATTAAGTAATCACTTGAAAAAATATATATAGCATCAATTAACATCCATATTTTTACTTGTTTAAAAGTATTTCTTAGTCTTCGGTAGTTACTTTTGAAAATTTAATGATATTATTTTTACTTTGAAATTGAATAATTAAAAAAAAAAAAACTACAGCACCACCAATAACCTGAAATCACTATAAATTTCAAAAGAAAAATAAGATAATTTCACCCAATAGAAACTCAATTTGGAATCCTGTAACAAGAACCTAATATTAAATAAGGTTAAAAATCATATACATATTGGATTAAAAATTTTAAAAACAATTTTTTTTTTAATTTTTCCAAACAAATGGACCCAGCCCGGCCCAGTCCGGCCCAGTCTGATCATGAGCCGATCTAGGGTTTTATTCTCTGCAAAGAGACTAACACTAAGTAACTCTATAAAAGAAGCCGAGCTAGGGTTTTGTTGTCTTCAAAGAGACAACTCAAACCAGTAGCGATTCTAACAAATTGCTTTGGCAGCGGTCGATCTCCGTTCAGATTCCGATTCCGATTCCGATTCCGATTCCGATTGTATGCTTTTTGTAATCTGTCAGTAATTTTACATTTGCAATGTTTGAATAAATCTGTCGCTTGTATTAGGATTTCCAAAATTTGTTACAATACTGAATTTTTTTAGATGATTATGTTATTTGCCTTGGGTCCAAAAGTCCTGTCATAATACTTTTGAAAGAAAATTGTATCTGTTTTCTCAGATGTGAGAAGGTATGTAGTTCATATACCATTGTTTTTTGGTTATTCCCAATTTTCATGAAAAGTAGTGTGGTTCTGATACAGGATTTCGGCTGACTATATTTCACTTTTACTAACTTAGTAACTTTAATGGGTATAAAATTTTGAAATATAAGTGTATTATTGTTTTTGTTGTCATTCTTATTGATGTGTTATAGGCTTTCTTGCTTGATGTTGTTGTCAATCTTCCAGTGAGTTGGCCAATGATGATATATAGCTGACATCGTCAGATTGTTTAGACAATGATTGAGAGATTGAATACTTATTGAGGCCTACTGGAGATTCTTTATGTTTTGTAAAAGTGT
Source organism: Ailanthus altissimus (assembly GCA_946807835.1). Lineage (NCBI taxonomy): Eukaryota > Viridiplantae > Streptophyta > Magnoliopsida > Sapindales > Simaroubaceae > Ailanthus > Ailanthus altissimus. The sequence continues at coordinate 305,423 of OX327690.1, read as the reverse complement.
ATTATTGTTTTCATTCTCAATGCTGTTGATGTAATGTAGGCTTTCCTCATTTTGCTGCAAATTGTAAAAGTTTATTCTTTTTTTTTGTTGTCATTGTTGCAAATCTTTCAGTGAGTTGGCCAATGATGATGTATAGCTGACATCGTCAGATTGTTTCGTTAATGATTGAGAGATTGAATTCTTATTGAGGCCTACTGGAGATTGCTTATGTTTAGTAAAAGTGTATTATTGTTTTCATTCTCAATGCTGTTGTGCAATATAGGCTTTCTTACTTGATGTTGCTGCAAATTGTAAAAGTTTATTCTTTTTTTCGATGTCAATGCTGTTGATATAATATAGGCTTTCATATCTGATGTTGTTGCAAATCTTCCAGTGAGTTGGCCAATGATGATGTATAGCTGACATCGTCAGATTGTTTAGTTAATGATTGAGAGATTGAATACTTATTGAGGCCTACTGGAGATTGCTTATGTTTAGTAAAAGTGTATTATTGTTTTCATTGTCAATGCTGTTGATGCAATATAGGATTACTTGATGTTGTTGCAAATTGTAAAAGTTTATTCTTCCTTTTGTTGATATAATATAGGCTTTCTTACATGATGTTGTTGCAAATCTTCCAGTGAGTTGGCCAATGATGATTTATAGCTGACATCGTCAGATTGTTTTGTTAATGATTGAGAGATTGAATTCTTATTGAGGCCTACTGGAGATTGCTTATGTTTTGTAAGTGTATTATTGTTTTCATTCTCAATGCTGTTGTGCAATATAGGCTTTCTTACTTGATGTTGCTGCAAATTGTAAAAGCTTATTCTTTTTTTTGTTGTCAATGCTGTCGATAATAAAGGCTTTCTTATTTGGTGTTGTTGCAAATCTTTCAGTGAGTTGGCCAATGAGGCCAATGATGATGTATAGCTGACGTCATTAGATTGTTTAGCTAATGATTGAGAGATTGAATACTTGTTTCCTACTGGAGATTGCTTATGTTTAGTAAAAGTGTATTATTGCTTTCATTGTCTATGCCGTTGATGCAATATAGGCTTTCTTTCTTGATGTTGCTGCAAATTGTAAAAGTTTATTGTTCTCTTCGTTGACAATGCCGCCGATATAATATGGGCTTTCTTACTTGATGTTGCAAATCTTCCAGTGAGTTGGCCAATGATGATGCATAGCTGACATCGTCAGATTGTTTAGTTAATGATTGAGAGATTTAATACTCACTGAGGCCTATGGGAGATTCTTTATGTTTTGTAAAATTGTTTTATTGTTTTTGTTGTCACTTGATGTTGTTGTGAATCTTTTAGTTAGTTGGCCAATGATGATATATATAGCTGACATCGTCAGATTGTAAAGTTGATGATTGAGAGATTGGATACATATTGAGGCCTACTGGAGATTCTTTATATTATGAAAAAAAAACTAGTTATTGATCTTGTGACAATAATAATGGTGTTGATGTTCACTTGGGTTTCTAACGGCGGTGAAAGAATTAGTTATTGCTCTTCCAGTGCAGCTCAAGACAACGAGTTGCTCCTATTAAAGCTGGTTTTGTTGTTTGTGTTGGCTGTAGAAATGCTTGGACCTGATCTTCTCAGCAGTTATTGATCTTCCAGTGCAGCTCAGGACATTCAGTTGCTCCTATCAAAGCTGGTTTTGTTGCTTGTGTTGGCTGTAGAAATACTGGGACCTGATCTTGTTGGTGCCTTTTTTACTCTGCCATTTAAGAAGAATCTGTTTTTCTGTTTTTATGCATATTACTACTGTTCTTGTTTTGGCTGGAGGATAATTATCCGTTCTGTTGGCGCCTTACTGAGTATCCTATTTCCTCTTTTTTCACCTTGTTTGATTCAAGACCTGTGATTGTTTTTTCCTGATATCGTGGTTGGTGAATGCTCTGTATCTTCCCTGTTGGTATTAGATTGTATCTGAAGTAGAGTTTGAGTTGGAAAACTTTGCCAAGTAACAAGAGTTCATGTTTGACAAAAATTAATTGATTTCGAACTTAGGATATGTAGATCTTAGTTGGTTTAATTTTCAAAGATTTTTCAGGTTGGTAAAAGGAGGAGGGTTGAACATGTTCTAATGGGGCATGTGGTAAGAAAATGCCAGCTTCCTATGTACTACATGAACATTTTGAAAGCGTTAGCACGCTTCTCTAGTAACATGTACAGACCAGTACAGAGATTATAATTACTAGATATGTGAGGCCAATATCGGCACAATTTTGTTCCTGCAGCATACTTTTCCCATCTCTAAATAAACGTATAGTTTTAACTTCAGATGGGTAAAGCAGTCTTCATGTCTTTGTGCATTGTTCTAATCAGAGTAGTAACCTGCTCAATTTGATCTTCACCGGAACAAGCTGAGAGAAGAACTTTTGCAGTCCCGCCGTCTGGGTAACAACCAGCATCAATCATTTCTTCAAAAATTTGTAAGCATTTTCCGTACAGTTTCTTTCTTGAGTATGCTCCAAGCCTGGAGGTCCACGTTACCACATCGGGTGTCAAATTTTTGGCTGGAAGTGAATGGAACAAGCCTTCCATTTTCTCAATGAATCCTGAACGTCCGTATATGTTGATTAAGATGTTGTATGTGCTGATATCGGCCGTGTAAGGTCCTTTCTCCATTGCAGTTAAGACTTCCTCCATTTTTTCAAACTGGCCTAACCTGCCGTAAAGGTTCAGCATACTATTGATGGCAAAAGTGTCCGGTTTGAGCCCATTTTTGTGCATCTGGTTTAGAATCTCTTCACATTTAGCTACATTGCCAATTTTCGAGTAGGCGCACAATAGTAGCATGTGGGATTTCATTGTCGGGGTTATTCCTAGCCGCTTCATCTCCTCAAACACAGCCTGAGCATCTGAAAGACAAAGAATTGTGAATTAAATGGGGAGAACAAAATCAGTTGAAATAAACGAGTGCTTTACAAGTTTAAGGAGAAGAAATGTATCATCACTAAACGGAATGGATGTGCAAAATGATGGATGTTAAGATAGCAGAGGTGCTTGTTTCTGACTTCATTGTGTTATGTTGGTGTCCAGTAATACGATAGCCGTTTCAGGACGGTTAAATGTGCAAAGCATGAAAAGAATGAGCAGATGAAATAAAACAACATTAGCAAGTGATGCTAAAAAACAGCAATCTTTTACATGGAATTATTCTAATCTCACTTTTAACAAGAATGAATATTCAATGGCAGAAAAGCTAAAATGGTTTCTAAAACAGCAGTCTTTTTCCCCTCTCTTTTTCAACATTTTTCAGAATATGGAACACAAAGTATCGCATAAAAGGAATGAGACCATTAATACAATGGTCAAGTTAACAATATCAGATTCCTTTGGTGTCCATACAACTAGAAAAAAAGGGGGATTGGAAAACATGTCGTTAAGATTTCCAAAAGGAATTTCATGTTTACATATTAGAAATACATAATAATCATTTTGCAGTTAAGAGCTTTTACCCTCATGTAGACCAGCTCTGCCATATGCATCCACCATAATGTTATACGAAGCTCTATCTGGTTCACAACCCATGTGCTGCATGAGTGAAAATATTTCTGCAGCACCGCAAGGGTAACCTGCGCGACTGTTAGGGTAAGAGTGTTAAGAAAAAATTGTGTATGCTGAATGAGTAATCATTTTAATGGTTGCCACAAATTCCAATTGCATAGCTCATAGCGCATATGTGAACATGTTAACAATTGCAGAAAGCAGGAAACATTTGCTCTAATTAGAAAACATTTTGACAACGCAAAAGCAAAATGGTAAGCACTGTTACTGCAATTGGAACATATACTTCTTAGAAGAGTGAACCGTGTAATACTGTGCTGTCTGTGTATGCATGCTGCGCATACTATGTCAGCTTATGGTGCTGACATTTAATTTAAATGAGTCCGTCTATTCTTCTTAAGGCCATAACCTAGTGTATCACCTTTCATATTCACACCAAACAACACTAGTTTAAGTCATTTCAAGCTTCCTTGTTAACGGACGTAGAATAAACTAATTTAAAGCTGCTTATTGCCTTATGGTTTTATTTTTGTTTGTTACTGCAATCTTAGGGCACATCTCAATCAAAAGAGGGTTCATTGCTAAGAGCAGAGGTTGCTTCTCTCCTATTTACATTTGCTTTTCAGATTCTTTGATCATGCTCCTCACATCAACAAACCAGTATTGTTGTTAACGTCACAAAACACAATGTTGCAATAAAGAGTGTTAAACATACTGTCAAAGATACTGAACTGAGTATTCATGGTAAGGCATGTAGTTAAGCATCTATACCCAGTTACGAGTCTCAGTGTACAAAAGCTAAATCATCCAATCATTAATGCTTTTCAAAATATTCCATATAAAGGAATGACAACATCTTACTCAATTGTGTACCAAATATGCCAGGAATTTTCGTGATGCAGTAATCAAATCTTTTCTTTATTTATTTATTTTTGGGGTTGAAGTGCTGGGGAAAAATAGAATACTCTTGAAATCAGCCTGATGAAACTCTATATTGATAAGACATGCTCAAATGACTAAAAGGATGCCTGTGTTTCTCAAAAAGGGCATAAAGAACCAACCTGAAACTGCCTATATGGCCAAAATTGAAAATCTTCCTGTAATGATTTCCTATATATCTTACCAAACAACCATGAGTTAGCCATCATTTTACTTTCACTGTTTGATTCTGATACATTTAGAGATTTCTTATACATCTATAATAATATTTATATAGAATTTATGATGAAAACATCAAAATTAGTTGTTTATAGGAGATGAACCTGTAAGCTTCCATAAGGGCATTATAAGCATACACATCCGGCTCAAGCCCAGCTTCTTGCAGCTGCTCAAATATTTCTTCTGCCTTGTCACACAGTCCCTCCCTAGCAAATGCATTCACTAGAGCAGTGTATGTGCAGATATTAGGTTTACACTTATGACTTCTCATTTCATTAAACAGCTTTAACGCCATATATGATTTGCTTGCCTGCACAGTAGAATCTGCATATATGAACCCCAAAATCATGGAGAGAAAACAAACTAGCAGATTGGGGGGCTAATAGAAGCATTTTCTTTTATATGATTTACTGTGAGATCATGAATTAACCAGGTTGGAAAGAATTCACAATTCACAAGATCATCTTGATTCCATCCAAAGAATGAATCCAAGAGAGTGAAACTTGGAAGGAAACATTAGCATAATAAAGTTATCAGTTAGGAAAAGCATGTTCAATAGACGTAAATGATGGATTCAAACGCATTGGACCTACGTTCAAATAATAGATGTCCACTCATTTAAAACATGACCAAAAACAACATATCCCAACGTAATCTGTGTAATTAACTTTCATTTTTTGGAGACATATTGAGATGATACTTAATGCTAAACTTTATTGGTTTTGTCTGCTTTTTAATATAAGGAAGGCTTCAACTATGGTACTTTTAAGAGTTTTGCATGTATTTCTGTTTTATTGATCTTGATTCACCTCTATAAAAGATTGTACGAATACACAGGCCTTTACTATACATTCTGCCAATGAACACTAAAGAGTAGCTAATTGCTGTACGCTGATTGCCAGTACTTGACCTACATTATCTCATCCAGATTACAGTTAGCTTCTCTAACTCTATTTTAGAAGGCTATGGCCTGCTTTACCTCTAGGACTGACTTTAAGTTCTCTTTATGTTAACCAAACGAACCAAGTAGCAATGTGAAATCAGGTGGTCTTCCTTAAGTACCTGAGAATTATCAATCTCTTCAAGGTCTTTGAACATCTAAAACATTATCAACCAGTACTAAATTTTAATTTTAGTCTCAAATTACTGAGGATTTTTGACTCATTACAGTAATATGTCCAACCATTATATCGAAGATCTATAAATAATATATCAATAGTAAGAGTAAGTACGACTTAGACCACCTTCCCATATAAGTTGATCATCAATGTATAAGTTTCAGTAGATGGTTGGCAGCAATCTCGTTTCATTCTTTGAAATATTTCAACAGCTTTTTGCTGACTTCGCCCCTTCATTAGTCCATCAATGTAAGCATTATATACAATTGCACCTGCATAAAATATAAATTCCTGCTTGAGTTCATAATATACCCAGTGTATATATCGAAGCATATCAAAAGTGGAGAATTAAGTAAATATTTGAAGATTTAATAATTAAAGTAAATGAAAATGCAAAATGGCTGGACCTATCTTCAAATAACTTTTTTCCTGAAACAAAAAGAGAAGAAAAAGAAGTAAAATCACCTGACTTGTTGCGAAAATATTTTGCAACAAAGATTCTTATGACTTTCTTCTAATTCTAAATACAACCTCCCAAATCTTCAGAGGAAAACTATCAAAGAAATTCTATGAGATACTTGAGGTAGCTCAAGAATTATGGTAACACTTCATGTTGTTCACACCATGATTGTTCTCAACTTAGAAGATGGCTAAATAGATCCGCATAGCTCACTATCATGCACGTTATCACCAAATTCACAAATCTTTTACCAGATATCAAACAAGCAATGGTTAGTTGCCAGAACCTGCAGCTGAGTGTTGCATCATGTAAGAGGCCTTCTTACTAAGCCAATAATGTATGAAGGTTTATTGATGGGGTAAAGCATTGAGTGGAAATGTGAGTTAGGAGTTTAGTAAATTACATGTATCTTCATATTAGTATGATATTATTCATTTTGAATTAAAGCCCTTATAGTTTTGCTTTTGGGCTCTACCCAAAAGACCACATACCAATCGAGATGTAGTTCACTCTTTATATACCCATGATCCTCCCCATTTCTTGCCAATATAATACTTTTGTTCGCTTTTTTTAACAATTCTCCTCTCGAACAAAGGACCATATAGCCGTCCCTAAAATGATATCACATCCATCCATCTTCCATACAAGAAGATCTCGCTCCCAGCATTCTGCTAACAATCATTTCATCGAATAAAGGACCACATAGCGTCCCTTCAAATGATATCACATTCGTTCATCTTTCACATAGAAAGATTTCGCTCTAAACATTCTACTACTTATCTTCATTACGTTGCTTCCACACGTCTTACGTGAAATATTAGAGTACTGCCTACTTTGAGAACTTGCCCTATTAGGTCAGCTTCTCATCATTGTGTTGGCTAACACGCTTTACGTAAAGCCTGGAGCACACTACCGTCTATCCATAGAGCACAACCACGAATTCCACTGCAAGAAAACTAGGGTTTACCAGGATCACCACTTTCTCGTTTGGCACCGAGGATTTCATTCACATGGCTAGGTTAACTTCTTATTACTGCATTGGCTGAAACGCCTTACGTGAAGCTCAAAGCACACAATCGCTTGTCCATAGAGCATAACCACGGATCCCACTACAAGGGTGGGGATTTCGCTCTTAACATTCTGCTACTTATCTTCACTACGTTGTGGAATCATCACTGTGTTGGCTAATAAGGTTTACGTGAAGCTTGGAGTACACTACCGCCTGTCCATAGAGCACAACCATGAATCCCACTGCAAGCAAACTGGGGTTTACTAGGCTTATGTCCTTCTTGTTCGGCACCAAGGATTTCATTCACATGGCTAGGTCAACTTCTCATCACTACGTTGGCTGACACGCCTTATGTGAAGCCTGGAGCACACCATCGCCTGTCCATAGAGCACAACCATGGATCCTATTGCAAGGTAGAAGATTTCGCTCCTAACATTCTGTTACTTATCTTTACTATGTTATTTCCACACGCCTTATGTAAAGCATCAGAGTACTGCCGACTTTGAGAGCCCGCTCTATCAGGTCAACTCCTTATTACTATGTTGGCTGATGCGCCTTATGTAAAGCCCGAAGCAAACTACCGCTTGTCCATGGAGCACAACCACATATCCCATCGTAAGCAAATTGGAGCTTACTAGGCTTACCACATTCTCGTTCAATACCGAGGATTTCATTCATATGGTTAGGTCAACTCCTCATCACTGCGTTGGCTGGCACGCCTTACGTGAAACCCAAAGCACACTATCGCCTGTGCATAGAGCATAACTACGGATCTTATTGCAAGCAAACTAGGGCTTACCTCCTTCTAGTTTGGCATTGAGGATATCACTGCGTTGGTTGACACACTTTACGTGAAGTTCAGAGTACACCACCCTTTGTCCATAGAGCACAACCATAGATCCCATTGCAAGCAAACTGGGGCTTACTAGGCTTACCACCTTCTCGTTTGGCATTGAGGATATCACTGCGTTGGCTGACACACCTTACGCAGAGCACACCACCGCTTGTTTATAGAGTATAATCACGGATCCCATTGCAAGAAAACCGGGGTTTACTAGGCTTACGGTCTTCTCGTTTGGCACTGAAGATTTCATCTACATGGCTTAACTCTGGGGCATAACTCTGATACCACTGTTAGGAGTTCAACGAACCACACATATCTCCATATCAGTATGATATTGTCCACTTTGGGCCTAAACCCTCATAGTTTTGCTATTGAGCTCTATCAAAGAGGCTTCGTACTAATAGAGATATAGTTAACTCCTTATATATTCACAATCCTCTCCATTTCTTACCAATGTGAGACTTTTATTCACTTCCTTAACATTAACTGCTTTAATAAAAAAAATGTGCTTAAGGCTTGAATTTCCCATTTTTCATTTCCCCTTATTATGTAAAATTATATGATCGTCTATTAAGAGATGTTGCTCAAGCCCTATGAACAACATCCAACTAGGAAATGACAGCTGACAGTCAGGGTAGGTTACAAAGATACAGCAGACTAGATATATATTGAACACTCAAGCAGGATTTGTTGTAAGGCATACTTCCATATATACTATTGAAGAACTGCGACTAAATGATTCTCAGTTGAGGTGAAATAATGTAAATGAAAATTGAATGTGTTTCAATTTACTAATTCATGAACAATTTTAGTAAGATTTGCCACTTGCCACCCTAGCTAAGAGCTATATAAATTTTAGCGTTCTCCGCTAATAACAAGAAGTCAGGAACTATCTAAAAAAGAAAAATAAAAAGAAGGTTTATGCAACCCTGTGTTGCACTAAAATTTCATCATTCAAATCACCAAGAAAAATTAAAACATAAATAATGAGGCCAGTTCTTCTGGCTGATAAATTTACTAGTTTTCATTTATAACTGAAATAAAAACAAGAGAAGTTAAATGATTTTACCGTACTTCTTTTTGCTTGGCTTGGTTTAAGCTATTTTGTTTTTTAACCGTGCAGTTACACATCATAATGAATCCTGATTCTTTGTGAATATATTATCTAGCAAAAAGAGTATAGGTTACTGCTAAGACCTCTCATGGTGGTACAAAAGGTTGAGGGTTCAAATCCCGTTAAAGTTAGTTTGAGTGTGGTTAGTTTATCAGAAAAGGTCCTCGAATGCATCACCCATTCATCTTACTATTATGATTAGAAACTTGAGTGATGCTGCTGAAGAAAGGTTTCTGAGATTCCATAACCAAATTTACCCTTTGGTAAAGAAATTTATGGCCAGAGTAAATTATATAGGCAAGTAATTTTGTGGAAACAAGAGAAGATTATGCAGTATATGTTTTCAGAAGTCCTCTAGGCAATTTTATTCCCTCTATAAAGGTTACAAAAGAAAAAGGAAAGACATAAAGAAGGGTCTGTTGAGATATTGATATGAAAACATACTTGGGGGAAGGCCATACTTTCGCATCTCAAAGAAGACTGCTTCAGCTTTCTCTACCAGCCCAGATGTGCAGTAGGCTTTTATAAGAAGGGCATAAGTATCTTCTGTCGGGATACATCGAGCTTCAAGAAGTTCTAAATATGTTGATTCTGCCTTCTTGTATAAAGATTTCCGGCCATAAGCTTCTATAAGCAAGTTGAAACAGATGACATCTGGCTTGTAGGAGCTTCTCTTCAATATCCATTGACAGATCTGGAGATACTTATAATGTTACACTTATTGGAAGTTGCATTTGAAAATTAGAATACAAACCAAAATGATTGAGATATAAACTGCACATAGATTCAACTCACTTGGAACAGGTAAAGGCCAATAATAATTGTTTATTATTTTTCTTTTGCGAAATGTAAAATTTGCTGAAAATACAATATTCATATCAACCATTTATGACATTGCACGTTCCAGGATATTGTCATTCTAGACTAATTGAGGCTAAAAGTAATGGCATTGAACAAATAAACAGTAAAAAAGGCCATATAAGAAAAAGCCATATACGACTGAACTAACAGAATTCTTAAAACAAAGGGTAGTTATCAATAAATTTCAAATGATGTTCATATAGTATATCTAATTCATCTACATACCACATAATTTCAGCCGAACTCAAAAACTCTGCATTGGTACATAACCGTCTCCCCCAACCTTCCCCAAACTTAATAAAACAAGGAAAAGAAAAAAAAAAGCAGCAAAAATTTCTTACCAAGATAATAGGGTCCCATTTTTTATTCAAACGAAGTTGAACACACACATTGATAAGATCATCCCATGTGGCATGAGTGGGAGGAAGAGTGTCAAATGAATCCCAAATTATATTGGAATCCACTTCCTTTTGTACAAAATTCAGGATCTGATGAGCAAGGGGGCTCAACACTGGGAAAATTCCATCGACAAACCCAGATCCGTACTTCCATCCTTTCCCCCTCAAAGAACCACCTGTGCAGAAACATTGACAAGAATATTCCAAGATGATACATCCTTTAAACTATGAAAAATATACATGTAACAGAGGCACATTTAACTCTTAAGGAGACACAAACATACATTACAAGCACCAAAAAAGGGTATTGAGATTTTGCATTACATCGTTTCCTAGAGAGCTTTTTGTGATTAAAGCTTCTCAATTTTCCATTCTTGTCAATGAAAAAGCCATCCCGGTTGTACTTCTTAACAGAAACACCAGTAGAGTTGCTCGCTCTCCATCTGAAGTCACTCTTACAGCTTCTTGGTTCTATGAATATACATCTCAGTGCATTTCCAGCAATCAACCTACAAAAGCTCAATCAAAATCAAAACAATTAGAGTCAGTTACTTTTAAATAGTTTCTATGAAATTTGTCCCATATATGCCTTACGATGGACCTTATAATCACCTCAGAGGAGACAACAAGAATTCAAATACATGATAAATGACTACAAATGCCTTATATGACCAAAACAAACGTTTCCCTATTTCTCTAGCTCAACATCCTACAAGACCTTCTAATAATTAATCACAAATGTGGAAATACGCATGTTAAATAAATTAGACCTATGATGAATACATGATAAGCAAAAATAAAAAATAAAAAAATTGAATTTGTACTTGCAAATAATTTTTATTAAACTTCACATTCCAAAAGTATATCAATGCCCCGGACCATTGACAGACTCAATCTTCATCACTCAAATTACATTGAAGCTCTCTACTCTTGTTTGTTTACGACTTATTTAATATTTTCACAATCAAATGTAAGAATCCATTTGCCAAAACAAACTAAAAATGTGATAGAGACACAAAAAAACTAATATAATATGAAAAAAAACAGAAAAAAGAAATCATATGAAGAATGAAAAACGAAGAACAGCACAAGTAACTAAATGGGAAACAGAGCAGAGTTGCCATTCCCATGCAAAATGCATGAAAGAAGATTGAAGGGATTAAGGCTTTAACTTACATGAACACGATAAAAAGGTGCAAGTTTTTGAATATTGTGAGTTGTGAGAAGAGAAGAGAAGATACTGATTTTAGTTGAAGATAACGAACTCTAAAATATCTCAACGAGTTGAAGAAACAGACGGTTTTTGGAGACTTTGTTTTTATGCGTTTTTTTTCTCCATCAAATAAACAATCGAAATAAGGGAAATTATATATTATCCCCCTATTGTTTTTTTTTGTATTATCTGTTTATCTATTTATTATTTTATATTACTCAAATTTTTTTATTATTATAAATATGCATAATATAATCGTCTTAAAATTATTTTTAGAGTTTTTATTATTATGACAAATGGAAAAAATAAAAATAAAAATCACTAATGTGGTTATCACATTATCGTATAGTATTTTTGTGCAAATAAAGTGTTGACAATAATATTACGATGAAGAAAAAAATTACAATTATAATTTTTTTAATTAAAAAAAGATGTAGAAATTAGGACCATTTCAAGAAGGCTTGATTTATTTTATTATTATATATATTAAGGATACATATATAATAATTTTGAAAATAATTTTGTATGGTGGTGTATCCTCATGATGATGTGACAACAACGATCGCCGTATGTTTAGTCAACCTTCCTTCAATATTTTTTATTGTTTTCCCCCATAAATTATTATCAAGCCTAGGATGATCGAGTCATTTAAAGACATTTCTATATAGACATATCGCTGAATCCCAAGCTTAGGACGACATAAACTATCAACAAGTATTGACAATAGGCCTAAAAAAAGAGTCGCCCATAAAGATTTGGTTCAGTTGCTTAAACCTGGTCCAACTTGAGATACTTGCACATCAGCCTTGCGTAAATCCCGACCATAATTAAAAATATCATGATTAAGGTAGACGAAAGAAAACCAGCTTGGTATAAGTGCTAGTTCGGTATGAAGCACCGAACCACTTTTACAGCAGAAAGAATATCAGACGATTACCGAGCCGACCTAAGAGCAACTAATCTTATTACGAAAATACTCATAAAGAGAAAACTAATGTTATAAAGGAAATAGAAGTGTAAACAGAAAAAATCTGTAAGATTCTTAGGAAAGAATCTCACAAATCACGCTAGAAGATTAAGATAATCTAAAATTAAGATAACCCAAAATTAGTAAGACTTACCCAATTCAACCACTACATCGGCGAGATAAGCATAAGAAATGTAACAGAAATATTCTCAGAAGATTAATGTTATAAATGTATAAGGTAAACACAACAGAGAGAACAAAGACACTTTTTCTTTCATAATAACTATTTTAGATTCTTGTTGAACTTTTTTTTTTCTTCATAAAATAGCTTTTTCTGACTTAAATATTGGAGAGTCTTCACCAGAACCCACCCCGGCGAGGTCTTAATGACAGTTTTCAGTGTTTTGCAGGTGTTCAACTGTGATTGTCAAAGAAGAAGGAAGACGGAACCTAGCTTCTGAGGCCCAATAAAGTAAAACCTAATACACTGATTCCTGCCCTAAACAAATTCAAAGCTCGTTGGCCTGAGAAAGTTATTTTTTCGGTCAACATTTTTTGGCACTATCTATGGGAATCTGAATGAAAAGTTTCGCTAAAAGACACCTCATCCTTTCAGTACAGTCAGAATGGCCGAACGATCATCTAGTAGCTGGAACTTAATTATCAGTGAACAAGCCTTGAATCAAGATAAGAATGGAAGGCACACAAATCGGCCTATATAGCAAACAGAGAATTTACTACTTGCTGAAGTTCGAGAAGAATTGATCATGATTGAGTTGATTAGAAATAGAGGGAGAGAAGAAGCAGCAAGAAATGATGGAAATGGTACTATAAAAGAATCTCAAGTTGTAGAGCTTTAAATATTAGAGCGGCTGGAGAGTAGGTACAGGTCGAAAACTCCATATGACCCAATTGGGACAGTCGGGCAAAAATGAGTACCTTTTGAAAAGGAGGTGTCACAAGTCGGGGATTCTGACTAACTAATTAGTAAAGAGCCACAGATAGAAACAACACCATAATGCTGAATCGCCATTAGAGGATAAGGTTCGAGACTTGGAAGAAAAATTGAACAACTTCTTGGATGAAAAGCAAAAAAAAGAGCAACCTCTGCCGAAAAAGACAGAAAGGGAAAGAGGATCTCCATTGGTAGACGAGTTGAGGGATATAGAACTTCTGAACGGGTTTTGATTGTCGAACCTTCCCATCTATCGTGGAGTCACCGACCCCAATCACTATGTAGATCAGATTATCGACTTGTTATTAATTGTAGGATTGAGGCAAGATTAGATATGCTGACTTTTTTCGTATGAATCTAAAGGAACTAGCTCTTCTCTAGTATAGAAGTTTAAAGCAGCAGAGCATTTCGTCTTACCACGAGCTGAACGAAAATTTTTCTCACCATTTTCGGGGCTCCTGTGAGGTGACAAAGATCCAAGACAGTTGAAGCAAATTAAGTAGGGTTAAAATGAGAGCCTGAAAGATTTTATCCAAAGATTCTACAAGGAAGTATTCTTATTGGGGCAATTTGACTAACCAGTTGCTCTGGAAGCCCTCAAAACTAGGTTGAAACTGAACATGTTTTGGTATTACCTGTTCGAGAGCAATATGCCAAGTTACGCAACAGCATATAATAAGGCGTCAAAGTACATTTATATAGAAGAGAAAGAGGAAACAAAGTGATCCTTCACTGACTCTCCTATAGGGTAGGTTAGGATGAAAGATAATGAAAAATATTGAGGAAGAGATAAACCATCCCACCGTAGAAATGCAAAAGAGCAAACAACGAATATAGACCCCAATAAAGGGGTAACTTATCAAACAATCATAATTCGTGTAATAATTAAAGGAATAATGGGCTGAATAGACCTCGCCTTATTACTACCTTGAGTGACCAAGAATCCTAAAAAATAACCAAGAGCACCCGACTGAGGAAAGAAGTGCCGTTGGAGGATGTTTACGAAGCCATAAAGGACAAGGGCTTGCTCAATAAAAATTTAAAAGGGAAAGAGGTAGAGCAGCAGACAAATTCAAAGAGCTGGTACATTCTACACAGGGGTACGGGGCACGCTACTAAGGAATGCCTCGAGTTAATAATGTAGGTAGATGTCATAATAAGGAATGGGTATCTAGAAGAATTTTGAGTTGAGAGATAAAATAACCCACTCGTTAACTAGCTTAGCAAACTAGATAATAATTCTGCCATGATCATATCGGGTGGGCTTATGCTCACTGGGACTTTAATAGGCAAAGAAAAAATTATTCAAAGTACTCTATGATGGCACATCAGGTCATGTGTAACATGCCTCAGACCAAGAAACCTAGGTTACAACAAGAAGTACCGAAAATGTTCAATAGAAAGTACTGATTATGTTCAACAAGAAAGATGTATAAGGAGTAAGCTACCTTGATGATGATGCTCTTATAATCGAGGTACAGGTGTTTGGTGAGAAAATAAATCGAGTATTCATTGATCTAGGTAGCTCGGTCGATAATATTTTGAAAGAAACATTGGGTGGGATGAAAATAAAAAACTTATGCATAGAGAAGACCAAATACCTTTACAGGGGTTTAGAGAAAGCTGTATGGTACATGTAGGAATAGTAGCGTTCTTCTAACCACAGGGTAGAAGCTATATGAGAAAACAGTGATGACCAAGTTTGTGGTAGTCGTCTTACATTTTCCTTACAGGATCCTCCTCAGTTAACCCTTTATGGGAAATACAAATGTAACCATGTTCATACATTATTTAAAACTTAAGTTCTCGGTTGAAAAAGGCTTATGGATAATATCGAGAGATTAAAAGATAGCCAGGAGCTGTTACACAGTGTTTGTAAAAAAGACATTATGTATCTCTACTGTTGATCCAAGAGAAGAAGGAACCGGGTTACCAGAACTAGTGGAAGAGTTGTAGGCAGTACAGGTCAAAACTAGAGAGCCCAAAAAAAGGGTCAGGATAGGGTCCCAGTTAGAATCAAGAATTAAAGTGGGGTTAATCACACTAGTAGACATTCTCAGATGTCTTTGCCTAGTCTTATAAAGATATGTTAGAATAGATCTCGTCCTGGTCTTTCATAAGTTAGCCATTAATCCCACATTCCACCTAATCAAACATAAAAAAAGGATATTCAACCAAGAGCAGAGCAAAGCTATAGCCATAGAGGTAGATAAATTATTGATAGCTAGTTTCATTAGAGAAGTCCATTATCTAGATTGGCTTACCAACATAGTCACGATAAAGAAAGCTAATAGAAAATAGAGGATGTATGTGGATTTTACTAATCTGAATAAAGCGTGCCCAAAGCATAGCTTTTCGCTCTAAAAAATTGACCAGTTTGTTGATGCTACAATTTGGCATAAGTTACTCAATTTCATGGACACTTTTTTTTTGTTGCTATAATCAAATCCTGATGTTTCCTCTAGATCAAGAGAAAACATCTTTCATCACTCACCAGGGGATCTATTACTACAAGGTGATGCTGTTTGGACTAAAAAATGTAGAAGCCATGTAACAGAGGTTGATGAATAAACTTTTTAAAAACTTGAACGGTAGAAATATGAAAGTGTATGTAGATGACATAATAGCTAAATCCATGAAAGCCAAGAATCATTAGCAAGACTTGAGAGAAGTCTTTGAAATATTGAGAAAAAGAAAAATGAAATTGAACCCTAAAAAATGTGCCTTCAGAGTAAAGTCAGGAAAATGTTTGGGTTTTATGGTTAGCAAGAGAGGGATAGAGGCCAACCTAGATAAAGTCTGAGCCATCTTAGAGATGAAGTCTCCAAGCACGGTGAAGGAAATTCAATGACTCATAGGAAAAGTTACGGCCCTAAATAAATTCATCTCTCGAGCCACAGATAAATGGTTCGGGTTTTGTTTTCAAGTAATAAAGAAAAAAAAGATGAGAATTGATGGACAACAGAATGTGAGCATGCCTTCCAACAGTTAAAAGTTTACCTCTTTGAATCAGTTCATCTCATTGTTCCAGTTCAGGGTGAAGTACTAATGCTTTATTTAGGAGTTTTGGATTGGACAGTGAGCTCAGTATTGGTCAACGAAGAAGAAAGGGTCCAACGACTAGTATACTATGTCAACAAGGCATTTACGGATCTGGACAACTGGTATCCTTCCTTGAAAAAACTAGCTCTGGCTTTGGTAGTCTCTGGGAGAAAACTATGACCTTACTTCCAAGCTTACGCTATAGTTGCTTTAACCAACCATTCGCTATGGCAAATCTTACACATACTAGACTTATCTAGTCAGTTGATTAAATGAGCCATAGAGCTAAGTGAGTTTGATATACAATACAAACTCTGAATAGCTATTAAGGGTTAGCCCTTGGCCGATTTTATAGCTAAATGCACTCATGATTTCACAAAAGTTAAAGAGTAGGTTTGTAGGATAAAGGGATATTATGGATACTCTACGTAGATGGGGCATTCAATCTGAGAGAAAACGGAGCTGAAATCGTCCTTATTAGTCTAGAAGGAGATGAAATCAATTATTTCATTCATTTCGGGTTTAAAACTTCCAATAATAAAGTTAAGTATGAATCTTTACTGGTTAGCTTAAGAGTAGCCCAGACATTAGCAGTGAAGGAGATACTGATAATAAGTGATTCCTAGCTAATAGTGATTCAGGTAAACGATAGTTTTGAAGAAAAAGAAGAAAAAAGTATTGCCTACTTAGTTTAAGTGAGAAATCAGATTAGACAGTTTAACGTAGCAAAGATAGAGTTGATCTCTAGCAATGAAAACCACCGAGTTGATATCATAGCTTGGATGGCTTCAAATGATGAAGCTTGGTTACCTCAAAGAATTTCAGTTGAGTTTACTCTCGAGCCCAGCATATAATGAGAGGTCCAGGTCACACAAATTGAGTCTGAATCAAGCGATATAGATCTAATTAAGGACTACATTCAGAATGGGACTCTCTTAATCGATTAAAAAAAGCTCGTAAAGTTAAATATCGAGCCACCGGATATTCAGTACTAGAAGAAGTACTATACCAACGAGCCTTCTCTCACCCCTATATGAGATGCTTGGGACCTCGAGAGGTGAAGCAGGTGCTTACAGAAATTCATGAGGGGATTTGCAACAATTACTTAGGGACAGAAGCGCTGGCCCACAAAGTGTTTAGGACAGGTTACTACTGGCTGACAACTTTTTAGGAAGCAAAAAACCTGGTCAGAAATTGTGATACATGTCAGAGGTTCATTGATACGATCTAAGCACCCTTCAAAGAACTGACCACTATGAGTGTACCCTGACCGTTCGCTTAGTGAAGGCCTGACTTCATTAGTCCTCTCCTCTAAAGAAAAAGAGCCTGCAAGTATGTGGTCATGATAGTGGACTATTTCACCAAATAGATTGAGACTGAACCACAATCCAAGATAATAAAAAAGAGTGTAAGGAGTTTTGTATGGAGAAATGTGATATGCAAACACAGAATTCCTTGCACCATTATTACTGACTATGGGAAGTAGATCAATAATAAACATTTTAAGAATTTTTGTAAACAGTTAGGAGTACGGCTCTTATTCACCTCACTAGCACATCCCAATACGAATGGCCAAGTGGAGTCCTTCAACAAAACAATCAAGAAGCTGCTCAAGAAGAAATTGACCAAAAGAAAAGGAAGATGAGTTGGAGAAATTCTAGAGGTACTCTGGGTATTATAAACAACCAATAAAACTATCACTAGGGAAACTCCATTATCATTAGCATTCGGCAGTGAAGCAATAATCCCTGCTGAGATTGGAACTCCAATACACCGAGTACTACACTTCTCCAAAAAAGTCAACAACAACCTGATTAGGGGACAACTGGATTCAATTGAACAGTTGAGGGAAAAAGCCCAAATTCGAGTAGCCGTCTACCAGCAGAAAGTCACTTAATACTATAACAAGAGGGTTAAACCAAGAGGATTCCAAAAAGGCGACCTCATTCAAGTTGGACGTACGAATCTAACGTTCAACTCAAAATTCATAGCCTTTACATCCTGACCAGGGTCCACAAGGTCTGCCCCAGGTCTTCTCTAACGATAAAAACTGGCTCGCCTCAGCCTTGGTCATAACTGTTAGGGTCGGTGCTTACGTGCCATCTCTGAATATACATATACTTGTGTATTTATATAAGTGTACATTCTTATTAAATCGGTAATACTCATTTATGTGGTATTATGCAATGTAACGTTATAGACATTGTAGATCTGAAGGAGTTTAGATCAGATCTAAAGGAGTTTAGATAAGCTCTCATAGTTAGCTATGCTTAGAGATATAAATGCTAAATATTAGCACAGCTAAGGGTTAGCTGGTTATAATACTCAACTTATCAAAGAGTTGGAGCCTTGTCTGTAATGGGACATAGACTTGGGAATATTACTAGTAACTGCATAGTTATAATTGGGTGTTAGAAAATGCTAGTTGCACAAGTATGTTCTCGAATAATTGTCCCTAATCTATTTCTGCCGATACGGGTCTGTCGGTAGATACCTTTATATACAGATCAACATATGTCGTACTTATAGAGTATAGATGGTCGTTCCTAGTCGACCATGAGCTTGGAGCTCATATTGACATGTGGGTATCCAGTTAGGACTGGATATATGACAGACTCATGAGGGCCTCCGATAGACATCTTATATAAGCCGTCAACGGAGGGTCCTCCGGAGTTAAGTAGTATACGTGATCCTTTGACCTGAGTGCCACGGTGAGCTTGTAAGTAATTCACCATGCTTTAGTTCCACGCATGTCACAGACCGTTTATAGTGTGACTGCTGGGTATGGTCAGATGCTTATGGAATTTGATGTGTACAGATATAAGATTCGTCAACTCGTATAGGGAGTTTGATATCCAGATGCTTCGAGACTGTATCTCAGAAAATTTTATGGTCACAAGCATCAATCCTGGAAAAGAGTTCCGCCAGGGTAAAACAATATAGAAAAGGAGTTTGCATATATTGTTCAATGAGATACAAGTCTGGAGATAAGACATGGATGAACACTAGGGGGTTTGATGGTGATAATTTATATCCTTGCACATCCAGGATATCATGACGGAAGGAGTATACGTATGCGTTGTAACCTCAGCTTGTATGGTTTAACGCGCTAATTTGTAATATCCGTGAGGTGTACGTAGGGCATTACTCAAGGACTCATAGAATAGTTCTATTTGACAATTAAATGTAGGACTTAGAGAGTCCCGTGATATAGAGTGTACTCGTTGTGCACTGGGGCAGCGTGCAAGATTAAAGTGTTTAATCCAATATTATTTAGCACTACCACGGGAATACGTGCGTATTTGTATTTAAGTGTTAAATACAATAATTAGTTAATAATTATTATTTACTAATTATATAATGACATGTGACGTATTGTGGACCCTCAGTTAAGTTTACCCAAGTGTAGAATTTGGTGGGACACATTAGGGGGTAAACTTGGTAACTATTTATAAGGAGCAAAATAGTCATTTTATACTTTCATTATTTAATGGTTAAATAATCAAAATATCTCTTACTATATTATATAATATATAATTATTTTATATTATTATAATTATATTATATATATATATAAAGAGAGAGAGAGAAGAGGTGTGTGTGGGTGATAGGCATTTGGTCCGTGAGAGTTGAAGAGAAAGAAATGGAGAAGAAGAAAAAGAGAGGAAAAATAGGAAACAATAAAATTGTTTCATTTTTCTTTATGGTGTCATGGAAGCAATTATGAAATGCTTCATTTTTCATTTCTTATTCTTTTGGAGAAAAAGATAAAAACACACACCCGGTCATTTTAGGGATTAAGAGTTAATCCCGTGCTGGATACAGAGCTATTGTTCTAGCTCATAAAGCCCAACGTGTTGGTGACTAGAACTGCTTGTGAGTTGATCTCCATGCGGACTCTGAGGAAACACATTGAGGTGAGTTCTCAAGCTTTCTAATATATTAATGCGATTAATATATTTATTTATTATGTTTATTGTATATTTCATGCTTCTGCCGTGTAAATATTTGTATATGATACGTATTTTAGACAATAAACATAATTACACATGCATACACCTACATATATTAGATCCCCGTCAATAATAACAACCAAAGATGAAGGTACGCCACCAACCGAGGCGGACATCCTTGCCCCTCTACTATTACTAACCTCACAAATCCTCCTAATAAGTGGGGCTTTAAGGCTAACAACTTTTTCCTCCTTAGCCATGTTAACGATAGAGAGGCCTAGGTCATTTCTGAATGCCATTAAGGAAAATTAAGGTTTCTTTTTTTTTTTTGCAAAAAACTACAGAAGACACATAAGGGCAAGGACAAAGACAATCACATCTAGGAAGAAGGCAAAACAAGATAACCATAAACATCTCGAAACCATACAGATATCCAGGAAATAAGAAACAGATGCAGAAAAACCCAAAAATGATAGAGAGCCCAGAAATAACAATGAAATACAAAAAAAAAAAGCATGCTTACATCTAGTAAAGACTAGAATAAGAAAACACAAAAAGGAGGAAAACTTACCAAAGAAAAGCGCGGAAATCAAATGAAGTACACAGCAACACTGAGATTTATAACAGCTAGCACCAAGAAATCAATATCAAATGAGAAAAAGAATTATAAGTAAAGAAAGAAATGGATAAGGAGGGAGTTATTATTTATATCCAATAGGATGAAATCACAAACGTTTACATCAAATAGACGGACGAGATCAACAAAAGCTAAAAAGACACCTATTTAAGGATGTTGACGCAACATTTCAATCACCAGGAGCAATAAATGCACGTTTTTTTAAAAGTCTTCATCCGGACTGTTGAAATTTGAAAATTCGATAGACTAGATCATCTCAGTTGCCCAAACGTCACTTAAAATTTAAAGAGACACAACGTCTTGGTTTTAGCTGCCCTTAGCTTTACAATCAGAAAGTAATCAATGGCCACGATCAGTTCTCATATATTGGACATCATTTTACTTGGATCGGGGATAATGTTTTTACAAATTCTTATCATTATCACTAGATAAAATTTCAAAGAACAAAGAGATATCCCTAACTGTATAAAGATCTTCAAAAGGCCCCCAACAAATGATGGTTAGCTCAGCACACTAAGTTGTATGGGCAGATCTAAAACTGAGCCACTCAATATAATCCAAGGATAAAAAACTTGTCTAGACTAGTTCGGTCAGAGTAAGTGTTAAAAGCACAAGATTCGGGTCAGTATAAGACATAGAAAATCGAACAAAGACAAAGTAAAAATTCCAACGAAATGGGAGAAGACCCAAACAGATAACGAAAAAAGAAATAAGTTTCCAGTCTTGAACAAGTCAAAACTCTCATCAGGCCCAAGATGATCGGGCCCTTTAAAGACATCCCTATATGGACCTATCGCTGAATCCTAGGCTCAGGATAGGACAAGCCATCAACAAGTACTGACAACAGACCTAAAAAGGGGGTTGCCCATGAGAAATCGGTTCGGCCGCTTAAACCTGTTCTGACTTGAGATACTTGCACATCAGCCCCGCGTTAATCCCAACCAAAATTAAGAATATCACGACTAAGGTAGACAAAAGAAAACCAGCTAGGTATAAATACCATAGAGAAGATCAAATTAGTGTGAAGCACCGAACCACTTATACAGTAGGAAGGATACCAAACATTTATCGACTGACCTAAAAGCAACCAGTCTTATTATAGAAAATACTCATAAAGAGAAAACTAATATTATAAAGGAAATAAAAGTGTAAACAAAAAAGAACTATTAGGTTCTTAGGAAAGAATTCTATAAATCACCCTAGAAGATTAGGAGAATCTGAAACTAAGATAACCTAAAATTAGTATGACTTACCCAATTCAACCACTACACCGATGAGGATAAGTACAAAGAATGTAACATGAATTTTTTCAGAAGACCAATGCTATAAATATATGAGATAAACGCAACAGGTAGGACATTGAAGCTTTTTCTTTCACAAGCTATTTCAGATTCTTGCTGAATCTTTTTCTCACAAAATATCTTTTTTTTTACTTGAGTATCAGAGAGTATTTGTTAGAACCTACCTCGGTGAGGTCTTAACGACAGTTTTTATTATTTTACAAGTGTTCGACCGTGATTATGAAAAAAAGAAGGAAGACAAAACTCAGCTTTCGAGCCTAATAAAGCAAAGCCCATTGCACTAATTCTTGCCCCAAACAAATTCAAAGCTCATTTGCCCAAAAAAACTATTTTTTTGGGTCTACACTATTATCTTTTAAATGATGAAATTTAAAGTTTAATTATATCAACTCTAGGTTAATCTTGCATCGTCATGATGTTTATAGAGCTGTGGTAATGGTTTGTTTTGTTTTGTTTTTTTATTTTATTAAACTATGTTATAAACTTTTAGTTTATATTAAAAGTATTTTGTATTATTTATATAAAATTTTAGAAATGGAGACATTAGAGATTAAGTTTTTTCAATTTCACTATAAATTATTACTAAAAACAAATTTTAAATATCTATAAAGATAAAAAAAGACACGATATGTTGTCACCTCCATTAGTTAGATTGTTAAAATTTAAAGACAAAAATATAACTGTGTTTCAATCAACCTTGTCACCATTGTCAGCGATCAAAACAACCATTAGCCATCAAAACTAGCATAGTCTAGTAAAAGAGGATTGTTTGAATAATTATTTCTAAGTTGATTTGGGGTAATTAATTGTTCCTCCTTTTTTTCTTTTGAGATTTGAGTGTTCTTTTCTCATAAATTAAAATGGAGTTTGCTTATATATATATATATAATTTTTGTTTGTTAGTATATGACTTTGGATACTACTTTATAAATAATTATCACTCTTAATCACTCTAAATTTTAGTTTGAAATTATTGTGCTTTTATTTAATTTTAGAATTACAATAATAAGTGTTAAATAAAAAGTTAAAATTTTATTTACAAAATGTTTCCTTAAAATTTTGACAAAAGCCCAATTCATCAAAAGGTCTAGAAAGACTCCTAAATAGGTAAAAAAAAAAAAAATACCTTTATTATAATAAGACTCCACATGAAAATCCTAAACAAATAAAGGAATTATCATTCTTATTTTGGTAAGATTCTAATAAGATAATTCTAATTAAAAAAGTCCTATTATATGCTAATTTTACTCAAATTTTATAACATTGGACTGTTAAATTCATAAAAGAGAGGCATTAATTATCAGTTTTCACAGAGAGCACATTTATTATTTCTCTTAGGGGTGACTATCTCTTTGATTTTTTTAAAAGGCTTTACCTTCATGTATCTCTGCTATAAAATCATTATTAAATAGTGTTAAATGAGTGAGCACATCAAGCTTTGTAAAGTAGCTATAAGCCCCAATTAGGTTGAATCACTATAAATTTATTGTCTTGTTGCATTCTTTTTTTTTTATTTCATACGTTAATTTCAATCTTGTCCTTAAGAATCAATCTTTATTTTTTTTTGTGTCAATCTTGACCACGTTTCTAAAAGAAAAATTAACTCGTTGATTTTAAGATGATCAAATTTTGGGTTCAACAATAAAGTTTACTAACTTTTACCCCACAGCTATTTGATAAATAACTTTATATGAAAAAAATTCAAAATTATGCCTATTTATTTTAAATTTATATTTATTAAATATTTATCTATTTTTAATTAACAATTGATGCTTCTACTGTATTGTTATAACTTCAAAGTCAAAACATGTTAATTCTAAGAATGGCAATGAATCAAGTTTAGGATGGATACTTTTAAATTCATATTCATATCTACTTCAAAAATAGAATACTAAATCCTTTTTGAACTTGTTGCCTGTTTAAAGTTTCATTACCAAACTAACTTTAGCAGATATTTACTCTTTATTAAATCCATAATAGGTTATCTATAGATTTTAAGCTGTTTATAAATTAATATAATAAAAAATATAAAATCATAACATTAGTTTTAAAGAAAATTCATAATATATATCAATCAAAATCATATCATAGATTTAAATTTAATAAAAGTCTTTCAATCAAAGTTCAGCTCATTTATGAGTTAAGAGTAACAAAAGTAACTCATAAATAGTTTACACAAACACTATACAACAAAATTATAACATAACTCAAATAAATAAAAAAAGATTTTTCTTAAACTTGAATCAAGATTTAACAAGACATCTAACCAAAACAAAAAAATTATATTTGCTTATTATAGTTTTAAGATAAGCTAATTTACCAACTAATTAAGTCAATAACATAATAAATATTAAAAAAATAAAAAAGTAAAACAGTATGGCTATTAATCACTGTCATGTGAAGAAAATAAACAAAAAAGTTAAACTTAATAATTGAAATCTTAGATAAGCAACTCAAAAGGGAGTGAATTGGGTACTTAAAAATTAATGCATGCACTAATGTGAATAATTTATGCAATTAATAAAATGTATGCAGATTCAAACAAAATAAATATAATAAATAAGAAAGTAAGGGATAAAGAGAATGACACTCAGATGTTTACATGGTTCAGCACTGCAACAACCTACGTCAATGCCTTAAGTAACTTACCTTGAGGATTATACTAAGCTTGCTTAAACCAAGATAAATAAAGTATCAAAACAACTTTTATTACAAATTAGTTTCTAAGACCGATATAACCCTTATAATGAATATGTATATCTCTCTCAACTTTCAAAGTGTTTTCCATAAATACTAGAGTAAACTTAATACAAGAATTGATACAAATAAAAATGACTTAAAACTCATAAATAAGTTAATATTAAGGTTTTAGCATAATGGAGACTCAAGGACATTGAAGTATGATATCTTGATATATTTTGAGCTTTCTTAAATGAGGTATTTATAAAAAAATTAGAAAACTAGCCACTGAAGCTCAAAACTTGCCGTTAGAAAAATCTAAAAAAATGCAGATGCAGCTCGACTGGTTTGGAAAGTGGCTTGACTACTTTAGAAAGCATTTTAGTCAGTTTGGAAAGCTATTCTGCTAGTTTGGAAAGTGGCTAGGTTGGTTTGAGCTTTGGATATAGTGGTTACATTTTATTTGAACTGGTTGTAAAACTGATTCTTATATCGCATAATTGCTTTGCACTTTTCATCTAATTAAGCTTAAATGATTAGCCTATAACTTTTTGCAAATAACTTAGAATTGGCTTTTGTAAAATATTTTAAAAAGCTGACATAATTATTTTTTTATAAAGTTAATTTTGTACATAGATTAGGTCTCATTAAGTTCTAGTATAATTTTAAAAAATCCCTTCTATTATATTAAAGTCTTAAAGTTTTTAAGTTGCCATAATTGCTTCGCTAGCTCTTAAAATGCCTCATTTATGTACTTAAACTTTTAAGATCTAAAGACTAATGTATTATAATCAATATGGGATTTGGTTTCGTAAAAACATTACTTTATATGACTAAAAGACTAATAATAATGAATTTTTATGATTTTACTCTCTAAAATAAGTACATTTATGATTTCGCCCCTAAAATTTTGATTATGATATTAAGATCCCCAAATAATTAAACTTTAACCTTATGTAGTTTTTTTTTTACTTTGATATTTGGGGTGTCACTATTTAAAATCCAATTCCATCCTTGGATTCAACTTATCCTCCACCAATTAATTACATAATCAATCTAACACAACATAATATCTTTTAAATGGATCCGAATCCTCTCATAAGCTATGTTTTCACTTAACCTTTTATTAGCATGTGATTGGTGAGAATTGATGATTGTTAAAAGAAAAAATAGTTAAAAAATAGATCTTGACCACTTATGTGTAATAACGAAAATGTGTTAGAAGATTTTTAGAAGTTTAGATAAAGCTTAGCTTAGAAGAGGATCTTAATTTCTTTAAAAATCAAGCCATAAAAACTTTATATCTATAAAAACAGTATATAATAACTAAAAAACATAGAAAAACAAAACTCATAATCATCTTATATTTGGAATTAAGATGAGAAGAACTATTATAGATTTATATTAGGAGGAAATCCACTAGTTTGGGCTTAAGAGAATTTTTTTTTCTTAAAAATATATATTTTCACACATAGGGTCTTACAAATTTAAAATCTCAATACTATAACCACCTAAAATATATGCCTTTAACTTGTATAATTTTATTATTATAATAATTTGGCCCTTTACATTTTTAGACTTGGGTCCAGCCCTGCCCCTTATTATCGTACATGTACTTAAAAAATAAAACATTTTCAAATGTCCTAAATTTTCAACTACGATGACAAATACTTCGTAACAGTTTTTGTGAAACTTGATTTTTATAATCTTGGGTAAAATTTTTGGTTGTGGACGAGATTAACATCCCTCTCCCCTTGACTTTATTTGGCCTTCTTATGAGATTATAGGAATATTTTTCAGTAACTCCCTTATGGCTTCACCTTCTCTCCTTATTGTCATAAGCTATTTCTTATTCTCTTTTGGTTCTCTCTCTAGCCTCTGTCTCCAACTGATGTCTCTGTCATTGTCTTTTTTAGGAATATGCTCGTTCTAGTCTTCACACATCCTCGTAATCATGTTCCTTTAGAGATTCCTAAGTTCTTGGAATTAAGCTTGTTAATTGGAAAAAATAATTTTTTGAGCCAACGAATTTTGAATTTATTTGATTATGAGAATCAACACGTTGGGCTTTGTCATTGCTGGGCTTGAAGTCTAGAATTTGAATTCTTCCTTCGCTAGTGATGGTAGGATAGTTGAAAAATACTTAAAATTATCGTTAAGACCTCGCTGGGATGGGTTCTGACGAAAACTCTCCGATGCTTAAGTTAAGAGAAAGGCTTTTTTTGGCTAAGTTTTTGAGAGAAAGTTGGAAAGAAAATGGTTGAATGTAGAAAGTATTGAATTTAGAGTCCATAATTTAATATCGAAAAAAGAATTCTTCCCTCCGTTGTAGTTTTCTCACCTATTTATAGCATCAGTCTTCAGGGAGTATTCCTTGTGCTTATCCTCGCCGGTGTTGTGGTTGAGTTGGGTAAGTCTTACTAATTTTTGATTATCCTAATATTTTTTCATAATTTGAGGGATTCTTTCCTAAATATATTATAATTCTTATCTTCATATAACTTTGTTTCCTTTATAACATTGGATTCCTCTTTAAACTCGTTTTCTATTATAAGCCTGATGACTTCTTTGATTGGCCTGGTAGTGGTTTGGTTATAATTCTACTATCATAGCGATTTGACTTCTTTTACTGAGCTGGTCTTCTTATAATGTACTTCATTCTTACTGGTCTAAGTCTTGTTTCTGTTCCTGCTGTAGTACCTGGTTAGAATGTATAGGCTATTCGGCATGTGTTTAATCTGGTTATCTTTTGTTCATTTTCCCTTCTATTTTATTCTTCTTTCTCTGTTTGTCTAACTCCCTCGTGTGTTGCAGTGACTTGGGCCATCGATATTGAGGTTTTCGGCGCTAGACTTGCTCGGATCATGGTGGCTCTTGAGCATATTTTTCCTATTTAGGACTTGATTTTACCAACCAGCCTTATCTAGTTTGGCCTGGTGACTTTTATTCAGTATGAGCCTCGTGTTTGCAGTAAGTCAATTTTTTTCCCCTTAAAATGTATTTATTGTATTCTTTACTTCTTTCCTGATCACATCATGTATATCGTACATAACCCGGATAATGTAATGGAAATACTATTCAGTTATGAAGGAAGGAGTTGTATCATAGATCCCATTCATGGACGGGGGTTGACTAGCCAAATTAGTTATAGGTCAAGCCCCTAATAAAGGATAGTCACAAGTCTACCTACCTAGGGGAGAGGGCAGGTTCAAACTGGTTCTTAGGGGAGGGGCCTATCTAGTTCTCAACATTCCCACGAAGAACAAGGTCTTCGCTCTCCCTATATACAAGGAAAGAGATAGAGCTCACCGGTTCGGGCATCGATACAGATGCCCTCTTCTGGCTAGACTATGGGGTTATCAATTTTAGGGAGGTGAGAGAGGTCTTTGATAAGTGAAGGGTCCTCTTTCATGTATCTCATTCCGTGCTAGTTCCTAAGAGGAGAGAGGACCTGGCCTTTTTGCTACCTGTGATGCGGGAGATGGAAAGGTACTTGACCCCTGCCTGGGTTGGCTAAGTTTCTTCTTTAGACCCCATTACTAGGTTTCATGCTGTAGTGGGATTCGCGCTGGATGTAAGTGCTTTTTTCCCCTATTTTGTGAGTTGTTTTTACTTTTTCCATTCTAACCACTTTCTTTTAATGTACAGTCCGTGTATCTATTTTCTCAGTTCAGAGCTGAGATATTAAATATGGTGGCTTAGACCCACCAAGCTGAGGAGAGCCTTATGTGATCGAGAACCAAGGTCTTATAGGCCAAGATGGAGGTTGCCCAAGAATGAGAGAAGATAAAAGAGATGAGGGCTCGGGTAGAGGAACTAGAGACTTTTCGTGTTGAAGCAGAGAGCCGGGGTCTTAGAATTGGAGTCCTAGAAGATGCTAGCTGAGTAAGAGATGGCCAACTCCTTGGTTGTGGCAAAAAATAGGTCCACAGAGTTAACGAGCTAGATTTATGATCTTAAGAGGCATCTTGTAGTGGCTCAAAGGGAGAGGGATTGAAGTAGACTAGGAATAATCTGGTTGCATAACTGAAAGATTAGTAGAGTTTTTGGTCTGCTGGTTATGAAGAGAGCTTCCACTAAGGGGCAGTGGAAGGCTTCCATAGGTTTATTGCCTTGTTTGAGGAGAACTACCTTGAGATTGACCTTTAGTGGATGTGGAACCTAGCCACTAGGGGGGTTATTCCATGAAAGGGAGACCTCTAGGGCTCGAGATGTTGCTGAGGTGGCTGAGCTTGTTGCTGATGATGCTACCTCTACTGCTACTACTGATGCTACATCTACTACTGCTACTGCTGATGCTACCTCTGCGGCTGCTACCAAGGCTTGCTACCCTGACTGTTGTTACCGAGGTTGCCTCTGATACCAGACCTAAAGCTACCCTTACTGTTGTTGCCAGGGTTGAAGTTAATGATGCTCCTACTGCTGCTGCTGCTAGGGGTGAATCTGATGATGCCCTTGCTACTGCTATTGCTCCTGTTCAATCTGTAAGATCTACTAATGATGCCCTAACCAATCTTCCTACTCCAATCAATACTCCTGCATTGGCCAATCCTCATGCTGTAATAGACGTTAATCTAGAGATAAGGGGAGCATTGTAGTTGATATAGAGGCAAGTGACACGGCTTCAGCAGCATGAGCCGATGCCTATACTATTCTTGTACTTCTTCTTTTTCTTCTAATTTTTGTAATTTTTTTTTGTTAATGAATATAAGTAGCTTTTTCTTCATATCTTTATGTTGAAATATTTTTGTGAACATTACGTTTTCATATTTGCCTTGATGATCATTGATGTAAACCTGTTCTTCTATAATAACTCATAACATAGTGTGATATTCTGTTCGATTGAAAATTGTAATACGGGAGAACAGGTTGTAATAACGCCAAACACTTAAAAGAAGAGTTGCATTAATTAAGATCAAACAATAATTTCTTTATGTCAAGTTAATTTGTCAAATCTAAGCAGAGCAGGACGATTTATAAATTTCTAAAGGCGGGAGTTAATGAACTCTAATGTATATTGACGTAAAACTTGTACTGATGAGATTATCATTGAGTCAATTAGCAGATACCTTTTTTTTAACACTTGGTTATTTTATGAGATTGTTATAGGTACCTGGTCTTTTCGTAGTTATCAGTCCCTCTCTAGGTACTGTACGTTCATAGGTAAACTTAACTGAGCTTTACCCTATCTGGTGGTTTGTGGGTAATCTTGTGAGTGCTGCCCCTCTACGGGTGTTCGTAATTATCCCTGTAAGGTTTACCTCACTGAGCCTTTACCCTGTCTGGTAGTCTATGAGTAATCTCATGAGTGTCACCCTCTACGGGTCTTCGTAATTATCATCATAGAGTACACCTCACTGAATCTTACCTTATTCGGTGGTCTGTGGGTAATCTCGTGAGTACCTCCCTATAGGGGTCTTCGTAATTATCCTTATATGGTATACCTCACTGAGACTTACTCTATCCAGTAGTCTGTGAGTAATCTCATGAGTGCTGCCCTCTATGACTTCGTAATTATTCTCGTAGGGTCTCATTGAGCTTTACTCTGTTCGGAGGTCTGTGGGTAATCTCGTGAGTGCCGCCCTCCACGGGTTTTCGTAATTATCCTCGTAAGGTACACCTCATATAGTCTTACCCTGTTCGGTGGTCTATGGGTAATTTTGTGAGTGCTGCCCTTCTACGGGTCTTTGTAATTATCCTCGTAGGGTACACCTCACTTAGCCTTACCTTGTTCGATGGTTTGTGAGTAATCTCGTGAGTGTTGCCCCTGTACAAATTGTTGTAATTATCTTCGTAAAGTACACCTCACTGAACCTTACCCTATTTAGTAATTTGTGAATAATCTCGTGAGTGCCGCCCTCTACGAGTCTTCGTAATTATCTTGAATGGTAAATTTTAATAATGAACACAAAAATTTAATATTCAAACTTAACTCTTTTTTCTATTTATCATAATATTACCGTTCTTTTTTTTAGTTCATCTTAAAAAATTATTAAATGATCAAATGATATATTAAATAATTTTAAAAATTATAAAATTAATTATTTAATAATTAATTAACACACTTAAAAATGAAAATTTTAAAATCAAGTGGCTACGAGTTTTTTTCTCTCTAGGTTTCCTCTCTAAAGATTATATTGATCGTCCTTTGGGGCTCACATTTTATACATATTGTCTTGCTATGGAGAAGGTTGAAACCCAAGGGCAATCTTTCTGCATTAGCTACTCTCACAATAGGAAATTATGGGTGTGGATGAACATATCATTCAGAGGCAGAGAAGTCAAGCAACTTACAGTCTTTTTGTTAAAGTTCTCACTAGACGGAATTTCCAAAGGGACGGTTTTATGAATACTATGAGGTCATTATGGCGGCCACCAAGAATGCTGAGGTTTTGTTGGCTTGGTAAGGAGGTTTCTCTGGCTGAATTCAAGAGGGAGGAGGACCGAAAAAAAGTGCTACTCTTTGAGCCTTGAAATTTCTCTAAATTTCTGCTGGCCCTTGAATTTGTTCTGATGAAGATAGTGCTGCTGATACTGTATTCCACTCCATCCCTTTTTGGGTTCAGGTTTACAGTGTTCCCCTTGTCTATATGAATACAGAGATGAGTAAGATCATTGGAAATAAGCTTGGTGAATTTGTCGATGTAGATGTGGATAGCAATTGGTCGTGTTCAGGCAGATACATGCATTTAAGGGTTCGTTTGGATATAAGGAAGCCACTCCGAAAAGGCTTGTTCCTTCGATTGGGTGACACTGAACGGTTGGTTTGGGTGGAGTTCAGGTATGAGAAGCTGCCTGATTTCTATACAATTTGTGGTTTTTTTACTCATTCTAATAGTGAGTGCATGGAAGATTACCCATCCATATTAAAGAATTCGGGCAACCATCGGTACTCAGATAGTATTAGAGCAGTTGCTCCTATACGTACTGAAAGAGAACAAAGTAATGGCTATGTATCAGCTAATGATTTACACGAGACATCGACGGAGGAGAACCAAATTCATAACGATGTGTTGGCTCCTCGAAAGGAGATTGTAGAACAGTAATGTTGTTCAGCAAGATGATGGTGTGAGCGTTGTGGCTCCATCACCAACGACGAACGGAAAAGTCACTCTTGGCGGTTCGTATGGTAGTCGGATAGAGGGAAGCCCTTCAAGATTGACGGGGGAATAGTTTGAATTCAAAATCACGAGGAAAACAAAATTTCAAATTAAAAAAAGTGGAGAAGATATAAACCCTACTTCGGGGGATGTTGATGTATTGATGACATATCCTACGATTGGGGTTTTAGTTGATAAGTCTATTAGGAATTTCAATTCAAATGTCACACTTGTTGTGGATGGTTCTCAACAAAATCTTTCAAGTTTTGAATTAGTTAAGGATTCCTTAAAGCCAACAATAGTGTCAGAATCTTCTCAGAATTATCTCTAGGACAGAACTCTCTTCTAGGACTCAACTCAATTATTAATTTTCTCCAAATCCAGCAGTCGTTGGGATTATACTATTATCAAAAGGAAGACTTGTGGCCAAAATAAGGCGCTAAGAAGGGTGGCCGGAAACTTTTTCCTTGAGAATCATGAAGTTGAGAAGGAGGAGGATGAGCCAAGACATGGGAAATGGAAGTTTGATTCCGTTATAGCACATAACAAAAAGCAAAGTGTCCCTTTAGGTGACCTTCCTACCAAGGCGGAGGCTGCAAGCCAGCTTCGCACCAGCTTCGCACCAGCTTCGCACTGTATGAGTGTCATTTGCTGGAATGCACGGGGGATAAGGAACCCTTATGCAGTAAGGAGTTTGCGAAAGCTCCTTAAAGAATGTTCCCCTAATTTAGCCTTCGTTCTTGAGGCTAAAGTGTTTAGTAAAAGGGTGGAAAAAGTTCGTAATAGTCCGGGGTTTCAGTCATCTATTCAAGTTGATAGTTTAGGTTAAGTGGTGGAATATGGGCCCTTTGGAACGATGATTGGATGTGGTTGTGGAAGGGTTCTCTAGATGGCACATTGATGTTACTGTCACGGATCATTTTAAAAATAAGTGGAGGGCAGAGAGTTCTCTTGAAATCCTGTCAGAAATGAGCTTTCTCACAGTTGGACTCTACTTCGACGTCTGAAAGATCAATCCAATATTCCTTTTTTCTTCATTGGCAACTCAATGAAATTGTTTTTATGTAGGATAAGTTTGGAGGTTCTTATGAGATTAGATTGTCCATGCTGGAGTTCCAAGCTACACTGGAAGAAACTGAGCTAATCGACTTGGATTTTGTAGGGTCTCAATATACATGGAAAAGAAACGGAAGGGAGGGGTATTTCATCTTCGAAAGGCTGGTTCGGGCAGTGGCGTCAAAAGTTTGGAGAGAGCTCTTCTTGTAAGCACGGGTTATCCACAAAGACTTTTTTTTACCTTAGATCATCAGCCTATGCAAGTTGAGTTGTCCCTTAAGGCTCTATGTTCAAACAATTTCTAGGGGCAGCGGAGGTTTATATTTGTGCCACTGTGGCTTGCTGAGGAGGACTGTCAAAAGATCATATCTTCTTCATGGGCTTATGAAACCGAGTCTGTTCCTAGGAAACTATCAAACTGTGCTGTCAACTTGTTAGCTTGGCACAAAAGAATGGTGGCGCTATTCCCTCCAGAATTAACAAAATGAGGAAACAAGTGGGAATGGTGAAAAAATGGGAAGCAGAGCTTCAATAGCTTTTACTTAAAGAATAAATGTTTTGGCACCAAAGATCTCGTATGGATTGGCTTCAATGGGGTGACATGAATTCTAAATATTTTCATGCCAAGGCTTCATATAGGAGGAAGAACATCATAGCCGGACTTTTATAATAAGGAAGGCATGTGGTGCGACTCAATGGAAGAGATCACCAAGATCATTAGCCAACACTTCCATAACTTGTTCCACAGCTATCTAAGGCGTCAAAACTAAAGCTAGAAGAGCTATATACTGCCTGCGAAATTCACATATCTTTATTTTCTATGGGTTCAAATAAAGCCCATGGACCAAATAGTTTCCATGCCGTGTTCTTCCATCATTACTGGGATATTTTGGGTATTGATATGGTTAATTTTTGTCTCTAGATGCTGAATAATTCCGAGTCACTTGAGTTGGTTAATAAAACTAATGTGGTCCTTATCTTAAGGACGACATCAGCATCTACCATTCAAGACTCTTGACCCATCAATATATGCAATGTCCTCTATAAGAACGTGCATAAAGTTTTAGCTAATCGGCTCAAAATAGTCATAATCCCTGTTACCCAGAGTGCTTTCCTACCAAATAGGTTAATCTCGGATAATCTAATTGCAGAGTTTGAGCCCATGCACTCACTCAATGGCAGAAGTTCTGGTAATGAAGGATTCATGGGCTTAAAACTCAATATGAATAAGGCCTATGACAGGATGGATTGAGAGTTCTTATTTTTCATGTGTCACCGGCTAGGGTTCTCAGGAAAGATTATTTCCCTATTGCAGAATTGTGTTTCAACGGTGGAGTTTTCCTTTTTGATTAATGGAGGATTTACATAATTAGTTAAACCTACCGGATGTCTTCGACAAGGATTCCCCCTATCTTCTTTCTTGTTTTTGATTTGTGCAGGGGGCATCTCCTTTTTACTTCAACAAGTAGAGAATGTTAGGAATCTTCGTAGATTTGCTTGTTCACGTAATGGTCCGAGGATTACTCATCTGTTTTTTTTGTGTGTGTAGATAATAGCCTAATTTTCTGTTGATCCACACTTTCTGATTGTAAAACTATTACAGGAATTATCAATTCCTATGAAGCGACCTCAGGACAAAAATCAACTTGGAAAAGTCTTCCATTGCATTTAGTCCGAACAGGGGGCAAGATATTCAGAATGTCATTTTAGAGTATTTAGGCCAATCTCGATCAGAACCTCACGGATTTTATCTTGGGTTCCCCTATGTTATTGGTAGGAATAAAAGCGTGATTTTTCGACATTTGTTGGACCGAGTCTGGAAGCGTTTGCAAGCTTGGAGTTCGAAGTACTTTTCTTATAGGTGGCAAGGTTGTACTAATTCAAGTTGTATTACAAATGATCCCCACATACACAATGGCTGTATTTAAATTTCTTTTTTATGTAGTGGGAAAACTGACTAATATTATCCATAGTTGGTGGTGGGGTAATGGTAAAATTACATGGCTTAATTGGGACTATTAGTCAACCAAAACAAGATGGAGGTTTGGGCTTCCGAGAATTGCGAAGCTTCAACAGGGCTATGTTAACAAAACATTGTTAGAGATTGATCACCAACCAGACTTCTCGGCGATATAGGGTGCTTTTGTAATTTAAAATCTGTATCGTCGAGGAGTTTGGTGATCAATCTTTAATTATTAAAGTATTTTTATTAGTGGATAATTATATATATTTTATATATTTTTAATATAATCATTTATGATTAAATTATATATTATCAGATTTAATTATAATTTATTTTAGACAAATAAATATTTATACTATTTAATATATTCATTTTTAAAATTATTATAATATAGTTTATGATTATATTCAATACAAAAATAATTATTTTAGGATAATTATGCTTCTAAAATATTATATAGTAGTAATTTTTGAACCATTATATGAATACCATCCCCTTTAGTATAGTTACTTTGCGTATGTGTTAAACTAGTTTAGTTTGCTCTATCCGAGCGATGCAACATTCCGCCGAATTAGAACAGATCAGATCCCCCACTCTGCCTGTGCGTGAGTTATTCCACTAGATTAGACTAGCTTTTTCTCCGAGTACAAGTTTGGTGTGATTTTTAAGATATATGTAGTACATATTTTCAGAGCTATATTACATATATTCAGCTTGATAATAGATTTTATAATAGTTTACGCTTTCAGATTTTCAGATCCTCAGTATTATGTTATGATTTTAATTTTAGCACAGATTTTATGATAACTTATACTTTCAGTCCAAGTTTATTGACTACTCAGTATACATTTTCATGATTATTTTATTTTATAGGTTTATACGTGTATAATACATATAAAATATATAATATTTTCTAATTATGTCCACTTACTAAGCCACAAGCTCACCATTTTTTCTATTTTATTTAGGTTGTCATAGGAATTCGTGCAATGTGATACAGTCTTCACATTTCGAGGTTGGCCCATAACAGACATAATTGTATGAGTGTCTTAATCTGTGTATTTGTATATCTTTATGTATATTAGAGTACACGTATATATTTTTTTTGAGGCACTAGCCTCGTTATATCAAATAAAATGAGTAAAGAGTATGTTAGTTCCACATCATCGTAAGATCCACTTTGATTCTCAAAAAGGGCTCGAATTAAGTTATGTCATTATTACCTAATAGTACATGGGACCTTTAATTGATAAAAACATTGATGTGGGAAGCAGATGTATATATAGTACTTTTAGTTTCTGTACGTGAGTTCAGTGGATAGGACAAAATCTTATGGCATTATTCTTTATCGGGAATTTACTAAGTAAGGTCTAGTTATCATCTTCAAAAGAGTTTGGAGTGTCTGAGTGTACATGCTAGTGGTAATCACCTGTTCCAAGATTGGTGGCAGGTTTTGTAGAAGTTGAAAATCCCACCGAAGATACAAATTTTCGTTGAGAGGGCTTTTCTAAACTTGCTACAAACATCGTCTAATCTAGCTCGACGAGGTGTTCAAATATCTATGGTCTGTCCAAGATGTGGGGATGAAGAAGAAACAACCCTACACGCCTTATTCAAGTGTAGTATGTCTATACAAGTGTGGGATCATTGTTCGTTTGTGCTAGGAATAGTGCCTTAAAAGTATATACTTATACTGTTTTTATGAAATTAATAAAGTTACAATTTTATATTTGAAATTTTTTTTATAATTTTATGACATAAATATTAAAAAATTCATTGTTCATTTATGTAACCATAACGTAAGTATAAATTTTTTATATGCAAGATGATTAAAGTTATGGATAATAAACAAAAAAGTCCGTAATAAATTAATTAAAGTTTGAGATCTTTAATTAAATATTACTAGTGCGGTTCATAAACATTTAAAATATAGTAATTTTATCTGGATCACTAATGTAGTGACATTATGGTAAATGCACTATATATAATATGATTATATATGACTGAATCAGACATAATTTGAATTATTATGTAAAATACCGTTGTTAATTAAGAATTCAAATAACGTCAACTGATAATCATATGCAGATTAACCTTAATCTTGAGTGATCATAAACTTCTATTTATATCATTATGTCATTTGAAATACTCATTACGATTTGTCTAAAGAACAAGGTAAAAACTTGTATTTTGGTGGTATAGTAAGATAAATAGTTGGGAATATGATTTACAGTTATAGAATTCATTCATTCTTCATAGAAGTTAGAAAGAAGGTTCTCTTAAGGGTTAATTCTAGAACTGAATGGTTAGAGCGCTCGATTTGTAATAATGTTATAGAATAACTGTTCACTGGTGAATTAATGGTACTTAAGGATAAAAAATAATTAGAGAGATAAAACGGTAATTAACCTAGCTCTAATTATGAATCATCTATGGAGGGTTGAATTGCATGTAGTGATTAAATTAATGGACTGCTGTACGTTTTCTTAGGAAATTATATCTACAATTTCAATAGTACAATCCCAAGTTTTTAGTAGAATAATACTAGAATTAATTTATTAAATTAATTAATTAAAGAGTTTAATTAATTATTCAAAAATTTAGTGGAGCTTGAAATTGTAGGTCCATAGGTCCAAAATATCATATCTTTCGTTATTACAGTAAACAATTAAAAAAGGATTGTGTTATTACACAATTTATTTTTGTCAAAAAAATATTTTTCAAATACATATATTTTTTATTTGTATAAAATTAATTAATTAATATAGATAATATCTTATCAAAATATAATTAAATATTTAATTTAAGAAATTAAATAAATAAAATCTTAAGGATAATTTTTGAAATTATTAAAAAAATTTATTTTTAATTTTAGTGTCTTTATTTTATTAAAAGACTAATAATGCTCAAATGTTAGGTATTATACGTTAACTACAAAAAGTGAAACTTTATGTGGTTTGCATGAATTAGGTATTCTTTCAAGAAATAATAATTTAATTAATAAATGTTATTAATTAAATTATTATTTTAAAATGAGAAGATTAGTCTAAATAAGACACAATACACATACGTAAAAAAAAGCGCATGATGCGTATTTTTTTTAAGAGTAGAAATACAAAAAATTAAAAGCTCACTCTTTTTTTTACTGTAGAACAAGAGACTTGATTTAGAATTCTTTGGTGAAAGAATTCAGCGTAAATTCAAGGTATGTTCTTGTTAATTTTTATTTATTTTAACATCAAATTCATATATTCATAAGATCTTTAGATAAAAAAGTGTTTTATATTTGATGAAAACAAAGATTAAAAAAATTTTATTTTTTATTCCGCTGCGTTATGAATGTCATAACAATAACTCTCCAACAACTGTTATTAGAACAATAGTTTCTTGAATATATATTTTAGTGTTATGATTTATTTTATTTGAATCATGATTTATTAGTATGTGTATTTAAGTGGGTACTTGTATTTTATAATATTCATGTTGTGAATGATTATTTTATGTATGGATCATTTGGTCGTTAATTATATAGTCTTCTAAAATTAATTTTAATTATTTGTATATTTGATTAGATCAAAATTGTATAAATTCATAAAGGGGTATAGGATTTTTTTGTAATATATGAATATATATATATATATTCATTGTTTCTCTGGACACCGGAAGAAGAAGAATTTAAAACATATTCATATAAAAAAAAAGAAGTAGAAGGTAAAATAAAACAAACGGAAAAAGTGGAAGGCAAAAACAAAAAAGGTTAAGAAGACGAAGAGGCAGTGGGTAAAGTACCCACCGTTTTTGGGCCCAACATAACATGAAATTAATTTGCATTTGGCAATTTAATTCTATTGCTTTGCTGAATTGCTCCCTAGGAAATTTTGTAGTGCACGAAAGTGTCATGCGTGGTCATGTATAGTCCAAGCTACTATTAGTGGCAGTTGTCACCATATGCAGCAGCTATTATGTTATCCTAAATATAATTGTTGTTGCAACAAGATGTTTTTTTTGGACTTAGAAGCACAAATAAAATTAAAATTTAATTCTTTTGATGTTTTGGCTTTAAATGAACTAATTTATTTTTTGGAGAAAAATGTCTAAGAGTTGGACTACCTTGCAAAATATATAATGGGTCTAAGAAAAGTTCTCAAGCCCATAAGTCACGCCCCAGACCTAAAAGATCCGACACACGACATCACTTACATTCATTCAATAATATTTAAATACTTATTTCAATTTCTTTCAGAATTATAACAATTGAATTATGATTGGGACAATTAGTAAACCGGAGATACGCAGAGTTTTCTTAGAGATTAAAACTCTACTACGTCACCAGTAGCAACTTTGTTACCAAAAGTCCAGAATATATTCATTGCAAATTCTTACTTAAAATCAACCAATAACCACAATTAGTGAAACTTAAACCAAATCCAACCACACACAATAAAATAATACATACGTATTTATTCAATAGGGACAAATCAAATATCTTATCCCACGTGTCCCCAAATGAAACACTCAGCAACCTTGCAACTTAGGAAACCCAAGGAACAATAGAAGCCTTGTCAAATCCGCTAAGCACACATGTACCTTATTTACCTAAAATCACCATAAACTATAATGAGTATAAAACTTAGTAAGCATACTAGTTTTTCATATATCAAAATACAAATACATATATGTACACAATATACGTGTATGATATGCTGTGATAAATTAAAATTATAATCTTATCAAATCATATGTCAGGTAAGCGCTTACACATTCTTTCAAAACATATAATAGGAATGCCATCACCCAACTACTACTTAGTAGGACTTTCATATCACATATCACATAATGAGCTAAATGTCACTTGTAGGTGATATACCATATGAGAGGAATAGTACAAGTGAGGTTTAAATTACATATATATAATACTCATGCCCGAAGGTAAGAGCCAAACCCTCACCCTGATCATCAGTGAGTCGTCTCACATGCACCAATATGCCACCACACTAATGTGATGACTCAATCTTCCTTTAGATACCAATAGGATCCTTCCTACATACAGAACACATAACATATACCAATTCTAAAGGAAATGCCACAAATAAAGGCTCCACAAATCACATAAGGTGCATACTAAGTAAATAGTGAGTTCAAACATCCTCAAAACACAAAACGTATCTCATGGACATTTTTCACTTCAAAAGTTTTCTTTGTTAAACACATTTCATTTTGAAAGATCACTTTCATAAACACATATAAGTCCATGATCAATGTCAATGCTCACATTCATAAATATATTTATTTCACATTTCATATCAAATATACTTTGGCATAACATAAAAATATTTCTAAGCACATTTACAAAATCATACATAAACAATTACTATGCTTGTTGTGATTTTAGTAAAAGTCTAGTATATTTACCTCTTAGCACTTTTGGCTACAAGGCTTAATTCTGCTTAACCTATCAATGAAGATTAATCCTTTCATAAGCCTCAACATTCACACAAAATACTTTAAATAGCTTACAAAATTACACATATTGCATTTAACACATCGAATTGGTCCAATTACTTGGTTTCTCAAAACCTATCATTCTGACCACTTACAATTAACAAAATTTTCTTATACATAAAATGATGTCCAATTACTCTAAAATCATAATATATCTTTCTTCACTCATATATATTTCTTATATAGAAATATTATATCATAATTCCTATACATTCTATTTCATAAACACCATCAAATCCAAACTATTATTCTGGCAGGATTAAGATATTTATTGAATAGTATTCAGCCTCGTAATTTTATAAAATCAGATACTAACTCAAATATTATAAAACTACCACCGAATTACTCTTGACACATATTTCAATTCATGATAAATATTTCACTTTAAAATCCCTGCCAAAAGTATTTTAAAACTATTTTATTCCATAGCTTTAAAAATCTATTAATCATATACTGCAATGAGCTGACACTCTTTAAAATATCATAACAATTTAACCACATTGATCTAAATTCTCAATTCTGAATATATCGTATTAGACATATAAAATTATTATATTCCATAAATTTGTAATTTTTGAAGATCATTAAGCAGTTCAAAAATTATTTTTCACTGCATTATACTGTTAACACAGGAAATTTCTAGAATTTCAGGGTCATTTTAGTAAATTCACTACAAATTCAATTTTTGAAATTTTTAATCGATTCAAAGTTTCATATGATTATAAACATGTTTAATTTCATATACTCAAAATTTAAAATCAGAATTGAATCACAACAATTTATAAAATTCCTGAATCAAGAGACTATCAAGTAGAAATTCTGCAATTTATCATAATTTATCAAGCTATTTACATAGATCATCATCAATTCTCACAATATCTTACAAAATACACATCAAATCCCCAATTGTACATATTTTCAGAAATTAAAACTTAAAAGAATTAACTAATTTAACACCAAAAAACTAAGAAAGGGTTATAATATACTTCTTAAAGCTTAAATTCTAACTTTTTTCTTCTTCTTCTCATTCTCTCCCTTTTCTTTCTCTCTTTTCTCTCTCTCAAAGAGGTAGCTCGACCAAAATAGTGAATTAGGATTTCAAAAGTGTAGTTTTATACTAAGAGGCTAATTTTTGGTATTTATAAATTTACTCTCAAAACTTTTAAAGTATTACAATTTAGTCTCGAAAATAAATCTAAAATCTTGCAAATAAATCCAATACTAATAGTATGTCCTTAACCTATACAAACACTACTAATAATAATATATAAATCAAGTATCACCCACATACAAATAAAATATATATTTAAATATATATATATATATAAATACTTATTTTTACTGGTTGTAGATATTGGTTACTACACCATACGTATAAAATTACAAAGAAAATAGATTGGAGTCGTTATGGGCTTGAGAAGATCATGTGCAACTAAGCCTGTGTGCCTATACCTTTTATGTAATTTGATTATGATTATTTTTATTTTATGAATTGTAATTAAAAATCTTAAGAGACCCGACCAAAGTTAAATTAAAATGTTAATTTATGTTATTTATTTTTATACTGAATTATAACATGATCATATATAATCACATGCCATACGTTTGTACCCATTCATATTATTGTAATATGACATGCATACATGCCATAATTAGAATTTAAATAATTTTTTTATGACATATTATTATTAATAAGACTAAATTAGTGGATTAATTAGCATGTTTTGAACTTGCATAATTAATCAAATGATGTGAAATTATATTTAATAGTTAAATTTGGTAATTTCACACTATTCTAAGTAACCTATATTAAATAATTTGATTATTTAGAAAAATATTAATAAAACTATTGATTTTATTATTTATAAATAAATAATTAATCAAATAATTAAAAAACTAGATTCACCTAAAATGTTAGGCCTATTTAAAAGGAATAATTAAACTAATTAACCTAGGTCCAATAAGATTGTACTTTATTAGGATTAATTAATTATACATAACAATTTGTTATATGAGATGTAATAATTTTCTAAGGTTATAAATATAAGATGTTTTATAAATTATAAAAATACATAGATAAAAATAGTGAGTGGGAGAGGGGTACATGACAATGAACCCACCGGTCTCCATTATTAGTACAACATCGTGAGATATAGGTGGCGCCTCGCGACACTTTGATTCTGTCCTCCATATGGAGGGTGTCCGTTTATTTCAATAACAAGGTTGACTTCCTAGAGAGGATTGAATGATGTATTTCATAACTGACTAACCCTACAACGATTTTTTTATAGTTAAGTTATATTGACTTGAAATAATGGGTTATACTCATAAAGATATAATTAAGCGTTAATTATATCTTAACCAAAATAAACGGTAGTTAATAAGTAAAAACATTATGAGATATTTTGAAAATTTTCTATTAATTTCAGATAGCCTCAATTTTAATTTAATGTGACCTACCATACGGCGGCATATTAATTATTAAATTGAAAAATCGTGGATTAGTATTAATTTGTATGTTTAAATAAATGTACTCATGCATCATGTTTACTATTCCAAAAATCACTATAATATTTATTCAAGTATACTTAAAATTATTTTATTTATTTTAACGTCATGTCTAGAACAAACCCTATCATAGCTCTCTCAGTAAATTAAAAATTGATCGGTGATAACTTTGTAAAATAGAAAAGCAATATGAATATTGTGCTGATCTGTGAGGACCAAATGTCACGCCCCAAACCCAAAAGATCCGACACACGACATCACTTACATTCATTCAATGTATGTGCACTTATAAATAATATTACATAAAATTTCGAACTTTAATTCAACATAGGAATCCTTTGCAAGTTGCTAATAAGTTCAACACTAAAATCAACCCATAACCTAACATATAAACATAAACTTCTATTGACAATATTTAAACATTCATTTCAATTTCTTTCAGAATTATAACAATTGAATTATGATTGGGACAATTAGTAAACTAGAGATACGTAGAGTTTTCTTAGAGATTAACACTCTATTACGTCACCAGTAGCAACTTTGTTACCAAAAGCCCAGAATATATTCATTGCAAATTATTACTTAAAATCAACCAATAACCACACTTGGTGAAACTTGAACAAAATCCAACCATACACAATAAAATAATACATAAGTATTAATTCAATAGAGACAAATCAAATATCTTATCCCACGTGTCTCCAAATGAAACACTCAGCAACCTAGCAACTTAGGGAACCCAAGAAACAGCAGAAGTCTTGCCAAATCCGCTAAGTACACATGTACCTTATTTACCTGAAATCACCATAAACTATAATGAGTATAAAACTTAGTAAGCATACTAGTTTTTCATATATCAAATACAAATACATATATGTACACAATGCATATGTATGATATGCAATGATAAATAAAAATCATAATCTTATTAAATCATATGTCATGTAAGCGCTTACACATTCTTTCAAAACATATACTAGGAATACCATCACTCTACTATTTAGTAGGACTTACATATCACATATCACATAATGAGCCAAATGTCACTCGTAGGTGACAAACCGTATGAGAGGAATAGTACAAGTAAGGTT
This sequence comes from Ailanthus altissimus, assembly GCA_946807835.1. NCBI lineage: Eukaryota > Viridiplantae > Streptophyta > Magnoliopsida > Sapindales > Simaroubaceae > Ailanthus > Ailanthus altissimus. Next base: position 260,988 of record OX327690.1, on the reverse strand, counting down.
TTTAAATTACACATATATAATATTCATGCCTGAAGGTAAAAGCCAAACCCTCATCCTGATTATTGGTGAGTCCTCTCACATGCACCAATACACCACCACACAAATGTGATGACTCACTCTTCCTTTAGGTACAATTAGGATCTTCCCTACATACGGAACACATAACATATACCAATCCCAAAGGAAATGCTATACATAAAAGCTCCATAAATTACATAAAATGCATACTAAGTAAATAGTGAGTTCAAGCATCCTTAAAATACAAAATGTATCTCATGGACATTTTCCACTTCAAAAGCTTTCTTTGTTAAATTCATTTCATTTTGAAAATTCAATTTCTTAAACATATGTATGTCCATACTCAATGTCAGTGCTCACATTCATAAACATATTTCTTTCACATTTCATATCAAATATACTTTGGCATAACATAAACATATTTTTAAGCACATTTACAAAATTATATATAGACAATTACTATGCTTATTGTGATTTCAGTAAAAGTCTAGTATACTTACTTCTTAGCACTTTCGGCTACAAAGCTTAATTCTCCTTAACTTATCAATGGAGATTAATCCTTTTATAAGCCTCAAAATTCACACAAAATACTTTAAATAGCTTACAAAATTACACATTTTACACTTATCATATCGAATTGGTCTAATTACTTGGTTTCTCAAAACCTGTCATTCTGACCACTTACATTTAACAAAATTTTCTTATACATCAAATGATGTCCAATTACTCCAAAATCAGAATATATCTTTCTTCACTCATATAAATTTCTTATATAGAAATATTATATCATAATTCCTACACATTACATTTCATAAACACCATCAAATCCAAACTATTATTCTGGTGGGATCAAGATATTTATTGAACGGTATTCAGTCTAGTAATTTTATAAAATCAGATACAAACTCAAAAATTACAAAACTATCACAGAATTACTCTTGACACATATTGCAATCAATGATAAATATTTTACTTCAAAATCCTGCTAAAAGTATTATAAAGCTATTTTATTCCATAACTTTAAAATATGTTAATCAAATACTGCAATGAGCTGATACTCTTTAGAAAATCATAACAATTTAACCATATTAATATAAAATCTCAATTCTGATTATATCATATTAGACATATAAACTTATTATATTCCATAAATTTGTAATTTTTGAAGATCATTAAGCAGTTCAAAAATTATTTGTCACTGTATTATACTGTTAACACAGGAAATTTCTAGAATTTCAGGGTCATTTTAGTAAATTCACTACAAATTCAATTTTTGAAATTTTTAATCGATTCAAAGTCTCAAATGATTTTGAACATGTCTAATTTTATATACTCAAAATTTAAAATCAGAATCGAATCACAACAATTTATAAAATTCCTGAATCAAGAGACTATCAAGTAGAAATTTTACACTTCATTATGATTTATCGAGTTATCTACATAGATCATCATCAATTCTCACAATATCTTACGAAATACACATCAAAATCTCAATTGTACATATTTCTAAAAATAAAAACTTAAAGGAATTAACTAATTTAACACCAAGAAATTAAGAAAGGGTTATAATATACCTTTTAAAACTTAAATTCTAACTTTCTTCTTCTTCTTCTTCTTCTTCTTCTCTTTCTCTCCTCTTTCTTTCTCTCTTTTCTCACTCTAAAAGAGGTAGCTCGACCAAAATGAGTGAATTAGGATGTCAAAAGTGTATTTTTATACTGAGGCTAATTTTCAATTTTTATAAATTTGCCCCTAAAACTTTTAAAGTATTACAATTTGGTCCCTAAAATAAATCTAAAGTCTTGCAAATAAACCTACTTCTAATAGTATGTCCTTAACCTATAAAAATATTACTAATAACAATACATAAATCAAGTATCACCCACCTACAAATAAAATATGTATATTTATATATATATAAATACTTATTCTTACCGATTGTGGATACTGGTTACTACACCAAAAGTTTGTCCTTATGAAAGAGTGTCCTCCAGAACCTGCAGTCAATACTCCTCATAATGTATGAGAGTAGTATGAGAAATGCATACAAGCTAATAATAAGGCCCGCTGCTATATACTTGCCAGAATGAGCGATGTACTTAGAATGAAGCACGAGCACTTGAAGACTGCACATGAGATATGAGATTCTCTCTAAGCGATGTTTGACTAGCAGTCAGGACAAAACCGCTATGAAGCTACTTGTAGCTACATGAATGCTAAAATGAAGAAAAGAGTTTCGGTGCGTGAGCATGTTTTGAACATGATCCATCTAATGCATCAGACAGAGATCCATGGAGCCACAATAGATGATAAGACCCAAGTCAGCATTATTTTAGAGTCTCTTACTTCAGTATTTTCACAGTTCAAAATAAATTATATTATAAATTAGTTCTCATATAATATGACTCCGCTACTTAATGAACTGTAAACTTTTAAGGCTATATCAGATAAGCCCAAAGAGTTCAAGGAAAATGTTGCTAAAGCTAAGCAATCTTCCTTCAAGCAAACTAAAAAGAGGAAAAATACTGATGTTTGTTGTCCTTTAAATGTACAAGTAAAAGGCGGTTATGAATACTTCATCACATTTATTGACGACTATTCAAAATACGATTATGTTTACCTAATGCAAAGAAAATCTAAGACTTTTAGAAAGTTTAAAGAATTCTTAGCAGAAGCTAAACAGTAGTTAGGTAAAACACTTAAGACCCCTTTGATCTGATCGATGTGGTGAATACCTTGACACAGAGTTCAAGGATCACCTATCTAAGCATAGAATTTTATCCCAACTCATAGCATTTGGATCACCACAGCAAAATGGTGTTGCAGAAAGGAGAAATAGAACATTGCTAGATATTGTTAGGTCTATAATGAGCTACTCTTCATTGCTGCCCTCATTTTGGGGGTTATGCACTACAGACAACGATATACATTTTGAATGTAGTACCTTTTAAATCTACCAAAGTATACCCTTAGAGATGTGGAATGGTAGTAAATCTAGTTTACGCTATTTTTGCATATAAGGGTGTCTGGCACATGTGCTGAAAGGAAAGACTGAAAAGTTAAAACCGCGAACAGAAGTTTGTCTATTTGTAAGCTACCGTAAGGCACAAAAGGAGGTTTATTTTATAGTTCTCAAGAAAAAAAAATGATTGTATCGATAAACACTACTGTTCTTGAGAATTATTATATATTAAATTACAAACTTCGTAGTAAAATTATACTGAAAGAAATGCTTTCTGATCAGATCAGATATTTACCGCTGACAATTAGTAAATGACAAAGTCAAATAACCACAAATTCTAATCTAATTAGCACAAGTGAGACTACCTTCTCATTGTAGAGAGGAGGGAGAGGCACAAGTAGTTATGTTTGACACAAGTCAAGACGATCTATTGACAAATAGACAGGCAATGGAAGAATCTGATAAAGAAAAATGGCAAGAAGTCATGAACCAAGAAATCAAGTCGATGTACTCCAATTTAGTCTAGGAACTTGTACATCCACCTGAAGATGTTAAGCCCATTGGGTGCATATGGATCTTTAAGAAGAAAATAGACATAGATAAAAAAGTAGAGACTTTTAAAGTAAGACTAATAGTAAAGGGTTATACCCAGAAAAAGAGAGTCGACTATAAGGAGACTTTCTCACTAGTAGCCACGCTCAAATAAATTCTCATTCTCTTATTTATTGCTGCATGTTTTGATTATGAGATATGGCAAATGAACGTCAAGATATCCTTTTTGAATGGCTATATTGAAGAGAGCATCTATATGGTGCAACCAGAGAGGTTCGTGGCAGAAGGCCAGGAGTAAACAGTCTGCAAATTCCTCAAGTCTATTTATGGACTTAAGCAAGCTTCAAGTCTTGGAACTTAAGATTTGATGAGATAATTAAATCTTATGATTTAGAGCAAAATGTTAATGAACCTTGTGTATACAAGTACATCAAGAACAAAAAGGTAGTTTTTCTGGTACTTTATGTGGATGACATTTTACTCATTGGGAATGATGTAGAAATATTATCCAATATAAAGAAGTGGCTAGCCGAGCACTTCCAAATGAAGGATTTGGGAGAGGCAAGTTATGTCTTTGGGATCCAAATTAATCAGGATTACAAGAATAGACTATTGGCATTGTCTCAGGCATCACATATTGATAAAGTGCTTATGCGATTTTCGATGCAAAATTCCAAGAAAGCTTAATTACCGACTCGACATGAAATTTTTCTTTCTAAAGAGTAGCGTCCTAAGATACCTCAAGAGGAGGAAGATATGAGACGAGTTTTCTATACCTCAACAGGCCTAACATTTGTTATACAGTGGGAATAGACAGTCGTTATCAATCCAACCCTGGATTAGCTCACTGGATTGCGCTAAATCACATTCTCAAGTATCTTCGAAGAACGAGAAACTGTTGGGAGTTATACATTCATGGGTGTTTGCATGTGGGTTTTGTGTTTAATCACAATTTATACATATCACATATATATAATGAAGCAGCGGAAGCTTAAAACATTGCAGTAAACACAATCATAATATATTAATCAGAAACGAAATTGAGAAATAACCCTTGAAGCCTTTGGTTGGAGATTTTTGAAGTCCACCAAAATGTAGTCTTTGATCAATTCTAGTAATCAACAATGGTGGGTTTGATTATCTAGAATGACAGCTTTTGATCCAGCACTTGTTTAACTACTTAAACTTGTGTTCTTGATTTTTTCTTTTGATTAACACTTAATCAATTAATCAAAAACCTATTTTGCTAAATTAGTTTAAAGCCTTAAAAGAAAATAATGAATTCAACTCTTGAATCCATTAATTAGAAGACAATTTCTCTTTTCTCTCTTTGTGAAATGGCTTACCTAATTTTGCAAAATCAAATTAACAAAAAACCTTTTCAATTTAATTTACATTTGTTTTATTTATACAAATGAATTTAATTTCATTTCATAACACTTAATTTCACTTAATTTCAATTTGAATTTAATCTAACCTAATCATAGTTAACTCTTAACTTTAGTTAGGTTAAATTAACATTTAAATATTCTAACTATAGTTAACATTTAACTCTAGTTAGTTAAAATAATATTTAAATATTTTAACCATGATTAACTAACTTAACCATGGTTAGGTTAACTTTTACTTAACCATTAAGTATAGTTAATCTAACTTAACTAAATGGTTAACTCTTAACCTTAGTTAAACTTAAATTATTTATTCAACAATTAAATAAATAATTATTTATTTGAATTATTTAACAATTAAATAATTATCAAGTGAAATTACAATTATGTCCTTACTCGGTTACTAAGTTAACCTAAAGTGGGTCCCACCATCTGACCATATACTTTAGTTAACGTAACCTTAGTAAATTGCTGGATTTTACTGTATTGAACTATTCAATACGGTACGCTGCCCAAGTGCTCAAAGAGTACATTTCATATTGGGACTCCCTAGGTCCACGCCCGATTCGTCAAATGAAACTATTTCACAAGTTCGTGAACGATGCCCCACGCACACGTTACGGATATTACAAATCAGCGCGTCAGACCATACATGTTGAGGTTACTCCATATTCGTATAATCCTTCCGTCATTATATCCAGGATGAACGGGATATAGATCATTACCGTCAAATCCTGATAATTTCATCCATTACTTTGTTATCTTCAGATTCGTATCTTTATGAACAATTTACGCAAACACTTTTGCTATAATGTTCGAACCTGTAGGAAACTCCTTTCCCAGGTTGATTGCTTACGGCCATAAGACTTTACAAGATACAATCTCGAAGTTCGGATATACTACCCATCTATGTGAGCTGACGGATCCCATATCTACGCACACCGAACTCCATGAGCATCGGACCATACCCAGCGACACGTAGCGGTCAGACCATGAAAGGTCTCTGACATACGTGGAACCAAAGTATGATGGATTTCCCACAAGTTCACCGTGGCGCTCAGGTCGAAGGACCACGAATACTACTCAACTCGAGAGGAACTTCCTTTGACGGTTTCATAGGATGTCTATTGGGGTCCTCCGGAGTCTGTTCAGTATCCAGTCCTAACTGAATACCTGTATGTCTATATGAACTTCAACCAAGCTCATGGTTAACTAAGAATAACGATCTGTACAATACAGATATAGACATACACTAATCTATGTGTTTCACCGATAGACCCTCATTGGTAAACGTAGATCAGGAACTCTTTATTTGAGAAGATACTTCCATAACGACATTTCTTAGTCTCTATTGCAACTCTTTGCAATTTTGTCATTACTAGTAGATTCTCAGGTCTTTGTTACATTATAGATTAGGTTCTAACTTTTAAATCCTGCTGGGTATTATAACCTGCTAACACTTAGCATTTATAACTATCAGCTTTGCTAACTCTTAGCCATGGTTTAAACTTCTTTAAACCAGATATGAACTCACTCAGATTATATCATGTCTATAATGTTACAAGCTTAATTACCATTCATTAAAAGATATTAGCGATTTAATAAAATATGCATTGTATAAATATTACAAACTGAATATTCATACAAACTGGGATGGCACGTAAGCACATACCCTAACAGAAACTACATGCTTGTATATTCAAGTGGAGACTTAAATCTCACTAGTTATATTGATTCTGATTTTTAATCAGATAAAGACAGTCAAAAGTCGATGGCTGGGTCAGTATTTACTCTTGATGGTGAAGCCATAGTCTTGAGAACTATAAAATAATCCAGTACTGCTAATTCAACCATAGAAGTTGAATACATAGTAGCTTGCGAAGCAGTATGGCTTAGGAAGTTCTTCATTGATCTGGAAGTTGTTCTAGACATGGATAAACCATTGACCCTTTCCTGTGACAACAATGGGGCAGTGAAAAATTCAAAGGAACCCAGGAGCCACATGAGAGCAAAGCATATAGAGAGAAAATATCACTTGATCAGGAAAATCTTGCATAGAAGTGATGTAATAGTCATGAAGATAGCATCTGAAAATAATCTTACAGATCTGTTCACCAAGACATAACTGGTTAGGTCGTTTGAGAGTCATATGAAGGGTATAGGTTTAAGAGACATGTCTCACATGCTTTAGAGCAAGTGAGAGATTGTTAAGGATAGTGCTTTAAAAGCATGTACTTATACTGTTTTTATGAAAATAATAAAGTTGTAATTTTATATTTGAAAAGTGTTTGTAATTTTATGACATAAATATCAGAAAATCCTTTGTTTATTTATATAACCATAACTTTAGTATATAATTGTTATATACAAGAGGATTAAAGTTATGGATAATAAACAGAAAAGTCTGTAATGAATTAATTAAAGTTTTGGATCTTTAATTAAATATTATTAGTGCAGTCTACAAACATTTAAAATGTAGTGATTTTATTGGGATCACTAATGTAGTGACATTATGTGGCACTATATATAATATGATTATATAGGACAGGACCAGACGTAGTTTGAATTTTTATGTAAAATACCGTTGTTAATTTAGAGTTCAAATAACGTCAACTAATAATCATATGTGTATTAACCTTAATTTTGAGTGATCATAAACTTTTATTTGTATCATTATGTCATTTGAAATACTCGTTACGGTTTGTCTAAAGAACAAGCTAAAAACTTGTATTTTGGTGGCATAGTGAGATAAATGGTTGGAAATATGGTTTACAGATATGGAATCCATTCATTCTTCATGGAAGTTAGAAAGAGGGTTCTCTTAAGGGTTAATTCTAGAACTGAATGGTTAGAGCGCTTAATTTGTAATAATGTTATAAATTAACTGTTTACTGGTGAATTAGTGATAAATAAGGATAAGGAAATAATTAGAGGAGTAAAATGGTAATTAACCTAACTCTAATTATGAACCATTTATGAAAGGTTAAATTGCATGTAGTAATTAAATCAATGAACTACTCTAAATTTTTTAAGTAAATTATATTTACAATTTTAATAGTGCAATCCTAGGTTTTTAGTCGAATTATACTAGAATTAATATATTGAATTAATTAATTATTCAAAAATTTATTGAAACTTAAAATTATAGGTCTATAGATCCCAAATACCACTTCTTTTGTTATTACAGTTGAACAATTAAAAAAGGAATGTGCTATCACACATTTTGTTTCTGTCAAAAAAAATATTTTTCAAATACGTATATTTAATTATTTAAATATAATTAAATATTTAATTTAAGAAATTAAATAAATAAAATTTTAAAGATAATTTTTGAAATTATCAAAAAGATTTTATTTTTAATTTTAGTGTTTTCATTTTATTAAAAGACTAATAATATTTAAATGTTGGGTATTATACGTTAACCATAAAGAGTGAGACTCTATGTGGTTTGTATGAATTAGGTTTTCTTTTAAGAGATAATAATTTAATTAATAAATATTATTAATTAAATTATTATTTTAAAATGAAAAGATTGGTTTAAATAGAATACAACACACATACATGAAGAAAAATGCAGGATACGTATTTTTTTCTTTAAAAAAATACAAAAAATTGCAAGCTTACTCTTCCTTTCATTATAGAACAAGAGACTTGATTTGAAATCTTTTGATAGAAGAATATTCAGCGTAGATTTAAGGTATATTTTTATTAATTTTATTTATTTTAATATTAAATTCATATATTCATAAGATCCTTAAATAAAAAATATTTTTATTTGATGAAAACAAAAATTAAAAAAGTTTTATTTTTTATTCTGCTGCATTATAAATCTCATAACAATAACTTTCTAACACTTACGAATGTCGTAACAATAACTCTCCAACACTTTGCAACTGCTTTAAGTAACTATCAGGGACGCTCCTTTACATAGCTTTTTATAGCAGCTGATTTTTCACGGAAATATTAAGAATCAGATGGATGGAATTGAAATCTTTTGCATGATCTTGTAGGAGTCATGAATTGCTCGAAACAGATGGATTTTCCAGGGAGTTAAATCTGATCCGAGGGATTTCATCAAGTCTGCAGGTTTCATCTTATATGAATTCCAGAAGGCTAAATCTGTGTTAGTTCAGAAATTTGCAAATAAACTACCAGTGGATGAAGCAGGTCAAATTGGATTTCAGATGCATAATGGACTGTGGTTTCCATGTAATGTGTTGACAAGGCCAAGTTGCTGGATCTCAGCTTCATTAAATTAGTTCAAAGCAAATTTTGATGCTGCAATTGATGAAAATAAAATGAGAGTTGTTCTTGGAATGGTTGTGAGAGATAGTGAAGAACTGATTTAGCTTGCCATGTCAAAAACTATGGTCGGGAATTTCTCACCACTATCCTCCGAGAGTCTGGCTCTCTTCTATGGAATAAAAGCAGCCATGCATAATAATATTACAATAAACATGGTTGAAGTGGATTCTCTCGATATTCTTCAATTACTTGAACAGAAAGTATTCTCCAAAGAAGAGGGGGATATTCTTTGTTCTATTTTTCACTAATTAATTAGTATGAAGGATGTTACATGTAGTTTTGGTCACTTTATTGATGAGGTATTGTCTTATATTATGCCCCATACTTTGAGCTATTGTATTTCTCATGATTTTCACCTTCAATAAAAATTACATTCTATAAAAAAAAAAATTAGAATCAAAATTTGGAAAGTGTAGAATTATTTTATATATATATATATGTATATATACTTTTTATTTATGTGAAATATTTTGATACTTGTGATAACTTATAATGGGTGAATTTCTTTCATATTTTTTCCAAAACTAAAAGCATTTGGAAAATTAATTAAAAGTAGAAAATCATAATAAAAAAATCGAAATTCAATATGAAAACATGACCTTCCAATATAAGGTCTTACAAAATCATTGACGCTTTCGTTTTATGTTAAACGTCATGGCGTTTGACTTGAACAAGAAATATTGAAATGTTGAGGTCCCATTTAATATTTTCACTTTATAACGTAATCAAATAATTCAGGAATATACGTGATCATATAATTTTAGTATGTCTTTAAAAAAAACAATAGTATATCTTTGGTTTGCAAAAGCTTATGTAATAATAATAATAATAATAATAATAATAATAATAATACCATTTCAATTAGGATTGAAAAAAAAAAACTGGATCCCGATTTAAAAAACTACATAACTAAAAAAAATTGCTTTTAAACTTGAATATGAATTCTATTTTTTTTAAATTTTTTGACTTTTTTTGTTAACTCAAAACTTTAAATTTATGCATGTAATAGTGTCTGCCTATATCAACGACAATAAATTTATACAAGTTAAAAATTTAAATTCCACAAACTCAAATATAATTATAAACTTAACCTAACTTACATTCGAATTTTTATCGAATATAATTTGATTCTAAAGTCGTTTAAAAATTTAAATTTAAGTCTTAAAAAAATTTAAATTTAAATTTAAATTTTATTATCTCTAATTTCAATAATATGTAAAAAATAATTTTCTCAAGATTAAAGTATTTTTAATTTTTGTTTTTAAACACGTGTTGATATAATATTTAACCACGTAAAACACAAATTAGTTAAAGCGGATACGTAAGGAAATCTCGGCGGGAGCACGAAGGCCCATTAAGGATTTGGATTTTAATTAAAAGTTATCGAGTACAAAACGTCGCCGTTTAGAGCCACCATCCATTCCCTCCAGCTTCACCACGCACATTCTAAAAAAAAAATCGTTACACTAATCGAGAAAACGAAGAGATAGAGATAGAGAGAGATAGTACGGCGGCCAACCACCGTGGATTCATCGAGCATCCGGTTGTCGGCGACGGCGGCTGATACCAGTAACAGATTCTCGCTGTTGTCCTCTTCTTTTTTTTTTTTTTGTGTTGTTTAGTTTTAATCTGAATATTCATAATGTAGCTAAATGAATTTTATTAATTTCTTTCTTTCGCTCGCATTAAAGCTTATACACTCTGTTATTGCGATTGTTAGTGATAATAGCGTTGTTGAATTTGATCGCTTGTGATTAAGGGGAATAATGGAGTTTGAGAAGGAGCATGGTTGCGTTCCTGGATGTTGTCCGGAATTTGGAGCGATATTTATGTCAAATACTGCGACGAAAGAGGAATGTTTTCGACGGAAGCTTCTGGGACTTCCATCTGGGCAACGTCAGTTTGTGATGCAAGTTAAAACTGGGATGATTTTGTTTCTCTTCGAATTTGAGAGGAGAGAATTGCACGGGGTTTATCAGGCAAGTTCAGATGGTGCAATGGATATTGTTCCCCATGCATTCAGTTCGTCTGGAAAGCTATTCCCGGCACAGGTATGGATTTGCATATACATTACTTTTTCTGGGAAGTTATTTGATTGGTGTATATTTTGATTCTGTTATGCTGTTGTTTTTTCTCTTTCTTTTTGTAGGTGAAGTTCACCCCTTTGTGGCATTGTAGTCCACTTTCTGAAGTTGAATTCCATGACGCAATCAAAGAAAATTACTACGCAGCAAGAAAGTTCAATTTTGGACTATCCGAGGATCAGGTCTGCCTGTTTCCCATTAAATGACCTCAATGAAATGAGAAGTCACCTTATAGTGGAGCTTTCGTTAATTTCTCTTTCTGTCTAATGTTGTAGGTTCGTAAGCTTTTGTACCTTTTCAGTTTGAGAAAGTTCAAGCCTCAGAGACATCTCATGAGACATAAAGTTGCTAGGTACTCCAGAAGAGCTGTTGATAATGAAAGGTCTATTGCAAGTAACCAGGTGGATGGTGAACATAATGCTGACGGCAGTCATGGATCAGTAATCTCTACTGACTACTTTGGGGCCGCTTTAGGCAGTGGTGGAAGCACAATTTGTAATGGCAGGTTGGAAGCAGATGCTAGAGTAGGAAATGAACATGAAGTGGACAGTGATTTTGGAGCAACCCTCCCAACTTTGTATTCTGGTTTACTTCAGCCTATATCTAAAACAACTGCCTCTACTAGCAGCTCCGATATCCTTCAAGGAGATCCTTTTATTCAACAAATTAAGATGTCTTCAGCATTTCGTTGCTCAATGGAGCCGCAAGCCTGTGGAGATGCAGTTGTTCCAAGACCTCTTCTTTGTGATTCAGATGTCCCTACTGTTGATTTTAATCCAGTGCGGAGATTTGCTTCCACTGCTAACAACAATGCTGAGAGCCCAAGATACACAATTAGGTACCCAGATTTAAGTTCTGGTTTTGATAACCCTATTCCAATGCCTCTCCACTATTATTATGGGGATTTCCAGAGTACTGGGATGCCTGTCTTGGAGGCTCCATATTCTGATAACACGGCAACAAATGCATCTGAGAATTATAAGGGCTTTTCCCTTCCAACAACTTCTTCAGGTCCTGTCCCTCTTTCAGATTGTGGTTATGTATCTTATTCCTTCAGTCCTAGTCATTATCCTTCTTTTGTCTTGGATTGTGGGCGTCATGAAGCATCACAAAAGAGAATTGATTGGGAAATGCCACAAGGTGGAATTAGTGGAGCATTTCCTGCTGATGTTGCCATGATGAAAGAGGGTAAGAGCCAGCTGCAGGGTTGGATGTGTGAATTTAATACCATAGATCACCATGACAATTCTTCGTTGAAGCCTGATGTCTGCCAAAATAATTCTGGAGGCAGGTATTCTGATGGAAAAAAAAAAGAAAGTGTGTTTTCACGCTTAACTTTTCCACCAAAAGCAAGTGTCAGAAGGTATGATACCCTTATGGGCAATGATGAAGACTCAATGGATACTTCAGTGGATGACGTCATCTCAATGCTGCATCACAGTCACTACAAATGGTTGAAAACGAGAAAGAGACAAACTCTTTCCAGTTCCAACTTATTGAAGGATGATTCTAAGAAGGCCTCGGATGAGGTTAGAACAATTGATGTTCCTGCCAGCAAAGAGAATGACCAATTTGCTGAAAAAACATGTTTTTTGGATTTCAAGCGTCGTAGTGAACTGCGAAAGAGTCATAATAGTGATACCAAGGCTGGTGGTTGTAGTGGGAGTGCAAAAAATGAGGGCTGTATTGGTGGACTGCATAAAAGGCGGAGGCTAGTTAGGCCAGATTTCAGTAAGAATGAGTTGACTGATGACAGAATTATCAATGTTGGCACTCCTCAAGATGTTGAATCATCACATGTATTGGGTCAAATCAGTCATGGAGACGGTAATGTTGAAGGTGAAACAGTCTCAAATTGCAAAGGGGAAGACGCTGCTGAAACTGGTGAGGCCCCATTTAGAAATGTTATTGAAGATGTTAAAGACTTGTCCCAGAATGTTGACATTGGAACCTTGCCTTCATTGTCTTGTGAAGACAGTAGTTATATTGCTGAGGAAAGTATTAGGGAACTATCCCAAGATATTGGCATTGGTGGGTTGTCTCAAGATCTCAACAATAGAGAAGTTAAGGAACTATCCCAAAATATTGGCATCAGAACCATGCCATCTTCAGGTTCTAGTGATGATAAGAATTGTATTGCTGGTGAAGTTCTGGGAGATAAGGATTCGGTAGTCTTTGGATTGTCGCAAATTCTCAATAACAGTACCCACTCTTTTGAGCAAGAGTCATCTCTTGAAGCACGTGAAACAAGTGGTAATTGGATTACATCTGGTGAAACTGAATGCTCTAGAAACAAGGAGTTTTTCCCAAATGCTAATTTTGATGGTGAAACTCAATATCATCACCAGATCTTGTAGATGTTGGTGTACATAATGAAGGTGACAGCTTTTATAGAGTAGAATATGTTACCACTGTTTTGAGCACCAGAAATTTTGTGACAAGGGCGTAAATGGATAGGTTTTCTGACCAAGTTTCTATGGATATCTTGTCTGCTGCATGCCAGCATCTGGTGAATGCTAAATTTCTGGCTTGACAGATACAACTCCAAATGTTAAATTTTGGTACAGTAGTTACACAGGTTTATGGTATGAATTTAATAAGCATTTTTCAGGTCTAGCAGCAAAGGAGAATCTAACCTTTGGTTTGGCTTTTTATAGGCTTAGGCTTATGACACTGTTTTTGCGTCGGGTGCTTGAATTCTTACGGGCTATTTTGATTTATAGAATTGCTTTTGGTTCTGTATCTTTTTCATTACCCAGGTGGGGTAAATACGTTCATTTGAAGTATTAATTGATGAAAACAAATGTAAGGATGAACTGGATACATGTTCTTAAAATGTATCAAAATATATCAATCCAGACTGAAAAGAGAACAGATCAAAATAAGTTAATTTTCGTCATTGCAGTTTTTGTAAACTTTTACCTAAACTCGTTTCCATTTTAAGTTTGTTGTAAATTTGAACTTTGTGTACTAAATCTAAAATTCATTTAGAGATTTACCAAATCCTTCCTCATGGGATTGGGCACCAACAGCTAACTGTTTCTTTGGTAAGATGGTTCGAGTTGGCCTGCAGCCAGATATATATGTGTATAATAAATTTATTGCTGCATTCTGTAGGCAAAAGAAAATGGTGAGAATTTTTTTGTGGAAGCCATCATTATTGGCTTGTATCCAACCAAGAGACCTACACATCCCTGATTTCTGGGTATTGCAGGGATGATGTTAAGTAAAGCTTTTCCATGGGATGGGTGGACATGGTTGTCTACCTAATACTTATAAGTGCGCTTTGCAAAGAGTCCAAGTTGGATGAAGCCTGTCAGTTATATGAAAATTGTTAAAATTGCAACGTTAAATTCAAAATTAAATCTAAAATTACAAGTTTAAATTCTTGAAGTTTTTAAGTTATGTAAAATATTATGAAGTAGTTGATTAAAAAAATAAGTATAAAAAATTGTGTAATTAATAAATTTTTAAAATAATATTTTTGTGTGATTTAAGTTTATTAAAATTAAGTATAAATATTTTTTCCTCATTTAATTTTTTAAGCAAGCAAGTAAGTTAATAATTAAGTTAGGATTAAGTATTTGACGAGAGTTAAGAATATCAAAGAATTAAACAAATAATAAGTTTAACAAAAAAAATATGAGTGTTAACGTTGTAAATAAAGAGGTCTATGTGAAGTTTCTCGGGTGGCATTAACCTATGAGTACTGCAAGAAGATGATCCTGCCATAGCAATGATTATTTTGGAAAACCTAGACAAATATCTCTGGATCCGAACAGTTAATGCATTGATCAGGAAGCTTTGAAGCGAGAGGAAAGTAGGCATGGCAGAATTTTTCTTTTTCATAAATTATTAGATAAGGACCGAAATGTTGATTGCGTGACTCTGGCAGCAATCATGACTGCATGCTTGTCATGAGAGCAACAAGTATGCTCTTGTATCTGACTTGTCCGGAAGGATCTCCGAAGGAATTGGTTAGCAGACCAATATAATGGAAAAATGGGTAAATTCATTTTCTTTTGAAAAGTTTAGAAAGAATGCTATCTGAGGTACTTAGATAAATTAGAATCTTCTAATGTCCCTTTTCCTTAGCAATGGCAAAGGAGTGCCCTCTTTATTATATGTTAAAATCTCTACATGTAGCTAAAAATGAATAGCCGATACTTTAAAGGTTGACATTACTTTGCAATGTAAACCTGTGTTCTAATCACAGAGAGTAGTTGAAGTGAATTTGCCACAATTACTGTCATCTTCGAGTTAGCTTTGTTGCTTTGGGACTTACGTGGAACTTCTCCCACAGGAATTTTATTATGTACAAGATGCAAACTTCATTGACTGGGGTAAGATGAAAAAGTTTTACAAGGCCCTGTAATAATTGTTTCCCATTCTTTTCCTGGCAAATTTCTCTTGATTTTGACTGCTTATTAGCCTACTCTTCATTAGATGTTTTTACTATAGATCATTAACCATCTTCCCATTTTCTCCTAATCAGAACTTTTGGTTGATATAAGCTTCTATATAATAGAATTTAGCAATTGTTCAGCTGATTTGCTATCACTGAATGGTTATAGAATTTCCTCTCTTTTTTATCATCTGCAGCATAATTTCCGCAGCTTATTTTCATAAGATACTTGGTGATTTTGCATTTTAGTCAACTTTGGGCATCTTCTCGGATTATTTTCATCTCAGGAAAATGTGTTATGACTTTCCACTCTTGTGTTTGTGGTAAAGAGTCTAAAGACTTGACTCAAGTTTGGCAGCTATTTGATGTCATAGGCTAAGGTAAATAAATAATCTCCAAGAATATCTATTTTACTTTTATCCCAGAATAGAAGTTTGAAACAGATAATTAATCTAGTGTACCACATTTGATTATTTTCCTGGTAAAATGAAACAGGTAACCAACATATTGTTGTTTTTTTAGAAATTTCATGGGCTCTAAAGTTTTCTGTTGCTATAAAATTGAGTTTGAAACCAACTGAAACACTTCTAAGTTTAAGTAATATGACTGGTACAAGAAGCGGTACAATAAGTGCTTCTGTTTTGATATATTGGAAGGGAATAATTATTTTTATTGATATCTTGATATATATAAAGAGTACATTTCTAATAAGTTTATCATAAAGTCAGAAATTTATTTGAATTCAAATTCTAGGATCAAAGACTTGCTATCTAAGCTTAACTCTCTAATTTTGATCGAGTAAACTAGAATTCAAAACATTCTCTAACTATCTTATCTTATTACAAATCTGAAAAATATATCAAACTTCAACACTCTTCCTTAATATTTTTTCAGTGAACTTCCAAGTTTCCTTCTCAAATATTCAAACTGAGCTTTAGAAATTACCTTGATCATGATATCTACATATTGTTCTCGTGAGCTGTGGTAACAAATGCTTACTTCTCCATTTTTTTCAACTTCTCTAATGGCATGGAACTTAACATTTATATGTTTAGTTCTACCATAATAAATGGAGTTTTTAAAAATTGCAATAATTGACTTATTGTCTATTCAAATAACAGTATTGTCATGCTGATGTTATACTAAATCAGATATAATCTTTCTAAGTCAAATTGCTTTATTAGAGGCATTTGCGGTAGACATATACTTTGCTTCAGTTGAGAATTGTGCAACAACAACTTGTTTCTTTAAGTTCTAGGAGAACACAACACTCCCAAGGCTAAATACACATCCTGAGGTGCTTTTGGAGTCATCAATGTTGCCAGCCCAGTCATTGCCAGCATACCCCTGTAAATCAGTGCTTTCTTACTGTTTAAACCATAATCCAAAATCTATTATACCTCTTATGTATCTTAACACCCTCTTGACAACTCTAAAATACTTCTTACCTGGTTCTTGCATAAACCTTAAGAGTAAACTTGTTGCATACATGGTGTCTAGTCTTGTGGCAGACAAGTACAATAAGCTACCAATAATGCTTTTATATACTGAAGCATCGGTTTTTGGTTCATCATCATTTTTACTCAGCTTTTCATTTAATACTAGTGGAGTAGCTACTGACTTAGCTCTACTCAGGTGAAATTTCTTCAAAACTTCTTCAACATACTTATTTTGAGTGATGAAAATACCACTTTCATCTTGATGAATTTTCATCCCTAGGAAGTAGCTCATTTTGCCCAAGTCAGTCATATCAAATTCTTTTTCCATCTTGAATTTGAATTGTTGAATTGTCTTTGTGCCTCCTCCCGTCACTAAGAGATCATCGATATATTGTGACACAATCAATTTTTCCTTAACTTCTGATTGTAGAACATAAAGTGTAGCCTCATTAACACTCCTATGAAACCCTTGCTGTAATAAGTAACCATTTATTCTACTATATCAAGTCTTTGGTGCCTGTTTAAGTCCATATAAAGCTTTATAGAGCTTATAGACCTTTTGTTCACAGCCTGGTACCTTGAACCCTCTGGTTGTTGGACACAAATGTCTTCTTCAAGTAAGCCATTTAAGAAGGCTGACTTGATATCCAAGTGATAAATTATCCATCTAAGCTTAGCTGCAAGTGCTACAAGTGCCTTGCAACAAGAGCAAATGTGTTATTGTAGTCTATCCTAGGCTGTTGGCAGTACCCCTTTACAACAAATCTGGCCTTTATCTTATTAATTAAACCATCTGGATTCAACTTTGTTATGAAAATCCACTTTACCCCTATGACTTTCTTATCGCATGGTGCATCAACCAATTCTCATGTTTTATTCCTTTCAATCATGTTGATCTCCTCCTGCATAGATTTTTTCTAATCTTCTGTATTTGCTACTTCTTCATAGTTTATAGGGTCTAATGTAACAAGATTACACTTAGCATAAATTTTGGAAAGTAGTCTTGTCCCTCTAATAGAAAAATCTGAATCTGATTCACCATCTGAGTTGGTTTTTTTCTCATCTTCCTTTACTTGGTCTTTGTTGAAGGCTTCAAATTTTTCCTTGTACCAATTCCAATAGGCTGCTTTATCAACCTTTACATTATTTCTGATTATAATCTTGTTAGTTTTCAGACTTAGGATTTTGTAACCCTTTGTTACATTATTATAGCCCAAAAAGATGCCAATTTCAGATTTCTGATCCAATTTACTCCTTTTCTCTTTTGGTATGTGATAGTAGCATACACTACCAAATGTTTTGAGATGCAGAAAAGATGGCTTGACACTAAACCAGACTTCATGAGGAGTACTATCATTCAAGGCTTTTGTGGGCAGCAAATTTAACAAGTAAATTGATGTATTCACAGTTTTTGCCCAAAATTATTTTTGGCATTTCTTTTTCAAACAAGAGACATCTAGCCATTTCCATCACTGTTATATTTTTCCTTTCACTCACTCCATTTTTTTGTGGAGTGTAGGGAACAGTTAGCTGATGTTGAATCCCTTCTTTGGTGCACAATGTCTTAAAGTTTGATAAAGAGAACTCAGTACCATTGTTTGTCCTTAAAGCCTTGATTAAGTAGCCTATTTGTCTTTCAACTAATGATTTAAATCTTTGAAACAGAACAAAAACTTCAAATTTTTGCTTAAGGACATGCATCGAATAAAACCTGAAAAAATCATCAAAAAAGAGTAAAAAAATATTTACTCCCATTTAAAAAAGAAGTGCTTATAGGTCTAAAAATGTTAGAATGAATCAGATGCAATTTTTCTGTACTGCTCCAATTATTTTTTTGCAAAAGGCAGCTTGCTTTGCTTTCCTAATTGGCATACTTCACAAACTGATTCAACTTGCTTAATAGCTGGTAAGTTTTCAAGCATTTGTGTTCATTTATTCTTTGCAAAGTGAAGTAGTTCACGTGGCCAAGTCTCTTGTGCCACAAAACTAACTTATCAACCTGACTAGTATAAGCTTTCAATTCTGTTTGATTCCAATCTAAAGGAAAAACTTTATCTCTCATTCTAACAGTTATAAGTTCATTACCAGAAGGTTCAAAAGTAGTGCATTTGTCACCTTTAAAGCTTAGAGTATAATCTTTACTCATTAATTGTCCTACACTTAACAAGTTGAGACTAAGATCAGGTACAAAAAAGACATCAAGTATTGTTTTAATACCTGAAGATGTGCAGACCTTTATTGTGCCTCTGCCTTTAACTACAACCCAAGTTCTATTTCCTATCTTTACTCTGGAATTATAGCTTTTGTTCAACTCCTGAAAATTACCTTCACCTGCTGTCATGTGATGTAAGCATCCACTGTCAATAAGCTAAGTTTTCTTAGCCTCATCATGCTCACTTCTGATGACCATAAACAGGCTTTCTACAGGGGGTTCTTGATCAACTACTACTTGAGCTTGTTGTGTTTGTGGTTTGGTCTTATTTTTGCAAACCTTTGCAATATGTCTTAACTGATTGAAAATTATACATTGAACTTTAAGCCTAAACTAACAAAACCTCTCTGAATGGCTCTTTCTTTTGTAGTGTGGACAAGGGTGATATTTTGCCTTATTTCCACTACCTTTATAGCCTTCAGCCCCCTTCTTCTCTTTCCCAGGTTTATCACCACTGATTTTATTTCCCCCATAATTATCTCCTTCATCATAATAGCTCTCCTTTACTTAACAACTTTTAAAAAGTTTACCAACTCAAATAAACTCAATTTGGTAAGATCTTTGGAGTCTTCTAAAGAAGAAATTTTTGCATCAAACCTCTCTGGAATACTCACCAAGACCTTTTGAACAATTTTCTTATATGTCAAATCCTCACCAAGTAACCTTAGTTGGTTAATTATCTTCATAATCTTGTCAGTGTAATAATTTATTGTTTCACTTTTCTGCATCCTTAAAACTTCAAAGGCCTTCCATAGGTTTAACACTTGAATCTACTTTGTAGAGTCACTACCTTAAAATTCTTCTTTCAGCTTGTCCCAAGCTTGTTTACCTGATTCACAAGTTATGATTCTAATGAATATTGTGTTTGTAACAGAAGCATGAATAGTTGACAATGCTTTGAAGTTTTTTGAGCACTCTTCACTCTATTATTTCAATTGTGCAATGGTGGGATTTTGTGGCAAATGTGGTGCTTCTCTACCTGTATCTACAGTTTCCCATAAATTAAATGCTTTCAAGTATGCTTTCATTTTGGTTGCCCAAATTGGATGATTTTCCCTTGAGAATGGTGGTGGTGGTGGGGTTGGTGCAGTGAAATTGCTAGAGGCCATTTACAAAATTTTATGGTTACTGTAATGGTTTTGACAGAAACAATTAGTAGAGATCAGCCCCTCACAGCCCTTAAGATCAGTAAAACTCTGATACCATGTTATAAAATTGAGTTTGAACCCAACTGAAATAATTTTAAGTTTAAGCAATATGACTGGTACAGTGAGTGCTTCTATTATGATATGCTGGAAGGGAATAATTATTTTTATTGATATCCTGATATATAAAGAGTATATTTCTGATAAGTTTATTATAAGGTCAGAAACTTATTTGAATTCAAATTCTAGGATCAGAGACTTGTTATCTAAGCTTAACTCTCTAACTTTGACTAAGTAAACTAGAATTCAAAACATTCTCTAACTATCTTATCTTATTACAAATCTGGAAAACATATCAAACTTCAACAGTTGCACATTAGTGGCTATGTGGAGGCATATTTGAGATGGAAGGTAAGATTACCACAGAGAAAGAAAAAACTCAACAAGATGCTTTATTCAAAAAATATTCTGGATGGTTCACTAATATTTCATTTTTGGAATGGCTAGACCTCTGTTCTCATTTTTTAGCCATAGAGCCTTGTAACCAGGCTTATTGACTACTCGTGTATTGTTACGAAGACACAGGGTGTTGGAAATAAGAACCTGAATCCGGGAATGCAGATTGATGACACAACCCCGTTTCCTAAGGATAAATTGGTAACATGTCAAAATAACCAACCCAAATCAAGATAAATTATAGCTATCAGCACAACAGGCCTTGCTGTATCAGCAAAGGAGGAGAATGTACCTCGCCAGCTGTCAAATACACATATGCTGAAAGGACAAGATGAGGTGTAATGATCTGAGCATTGAGGGTACAACAGTAGCTGATCAAATGGTGGAAAACAAATGTAGCACAAAGGAAAAGCCTGAATTATAGGGCATTGTATGATGTAACAAGACATAGCAATGTATCCATTAATAATTAGTGTATATCGATTGAAAACATACTGTTTCATCGAAATCAATACACAATTCATTAGTTCTCTTAAATTCAATATTTTAACTCAGGACAATGAAGGATGTAAGGCATTGCCCACGGCATCATTTTAGGAGATTTTTAAGAGATTTTCCCATGGAAAGTTCAAGAAGAAATTAACCACTTGGTGAAAAGATATTTGGCAGAAGATATTTTGACTTACCTAGTTGTTGTTGCATTTTCATTTGATTACAAGATAATAATTTTCTATTTAGATATTTCTTTCTAGATATTGTTATCATCAAATTTAGGATGATCATTCTTTACATATTGTTATTATATCCTTATTAATAGGGATTATGATTGCTTGGCATTGTATTTAAAGGACATGATCAATCAATGAAAGGCAAGCAAAAACTTTATTAAACTTGTGAGATCAGTGAACACTCTCTTAAATTAAGCTCTCATCATTATAAATTTCTTAAAATAGGAAGAGGTAGAAAAAATTTAAATAAATCTCTTTTTAAAATAGAATTAAGAGGCAATCTTGAAATTTCGCATCCCATTACTCGATCCACGGCAAAGGCTTCTACTAATTTGGTATCAAAGCAAAAAGTGATGAGAAAAACCTTACAAGAATAATTTGATGAATTTTTGGCAATTTATAAATGTGAACAGGTGGCAACCTACACCCGATATCAAACTATAGCAGCCTAATTGGAACAACTCATACATATGCACACTAAATACCCAAAGAACAAAAATTAAATCCAACAATGGGAGTAACAATTGCGAACCGTAAACCAAAAATAGCCACACCATTCTAGACAATCGCCATCCCATCTCCAAGTATACCAAAATTGATTTTCGTAATTTCAATGTGAATACTAAACCCTTGGTTTGGATAAATTGCTGTGAGATTTTCTCTTTGCATCAAAACACGCTAGAAGAAGAATGTTTATCCTTGATTGTGATACACTTAAAAGAAGATGCTTAATTATGATATTTAAAGTTACCAGAGGCAAACCACAACTAACATAGGATGCGTTTAAACATTATTGTACCTTGTGATTTGGGTTCCTAACAAGAAATAATAAGTTGGGTATACTTTTCAAACTGAAACAAACAAGCTCTGTGGAACAATACCAATGCCAATTCTAGATGATATCTGCCTAGATAAAAATGTTAACTTCAAAACAAGAGATGCAAATATTTTTGAATGGGTTGTGGGAAGATATTGCAGTAAAAGTTAAACTTTACGACTTACCCGATTTATCCACTACAATAAACCTTGCAAGACTTTATGACCGACAAAGTTTAGTTGGAAAAAACATACCACCATCAGTTTGCAGAAGAGGAGGAAATCATACTCATAGACCCATGGAGCTAGGTGCTTAAAATCCTTATTTCATTTAATGCCTTACAAGAGTTGAGTTGGAAGAGAGAAAAGAAAAGAGTCTCTGCTTTAACTGTGATAAACGATTATTCTAGGCCATAAAAGTAAAAAATTATTCTAGTTAGAAGGAATCAAAGATGATTGGATTGAAGAAGATTCGGCCATGAAGGGCGACACCTAGAACCCAAAATTTCATTGCATGTTATTTTGAGAACTCATTCTTCTCAAACAATGTAAGTGAAATGGGAGATTTATAGGAAACCATTACTAATTTTAATTGATTAAGGAAGCATACATAGCTTTGTTGATGAATCCTTGGTAGGTGTTCTCCACATTCCAATAGAGACAAAGGCAAATTTAAAAGTAATGGTAGTGAATGAGAAGAAATTAACATGTACTGAGTCTGCCAATTGCTACCAATCAAATTAGGTAAATAAACATTTTAGTTTGATTTATTTTTGCTTCCTTTATGTGTTTTTAGTGTTGTATTAAGGGTATTTGGCTCAGAACTCTTAACCCTATTCAATGGAATTTTAATACAATAAAGATAGATTTTCAATGGCATAATATCCCAATCTAACTCTCTGGCATTCAAGACTTCAAAGGATAGCCCTTTGCACCCTTAGCCTGCGCTATCGCAACAAATAAAAAAAGAGATGTGCTTAAAAAAATATTGGTGGAGTTTTAACTAATTTTCCAACAACCAACAAGACTCTTACCTCTTTAAACTTATGATCATCACATTATCTTAGAACTAGGCTTCGATCTTGTAGTTGTGTAACCCTACCAATATCCTAATGTGTAAAAGGATGAGATAGAGAAACAGTGTCGAGATTGTTGGGGTTAGTGCTTACGTATCATCCTTAAATGTACATATACTTGTGTATTTATATAAGTGTACATTTCCAGTGAATTGCTAATATCTATTAATATGATACTATGCAATGTAACATTATAGACATTGTATGATCTGAATGAGTGTAGATCAGATCTAAAAGAGTTTAGATAAAGGGTCATAGTTAGCCACGCTGAGAGATATAAATGCTAAATGTTAGCACAGTTAAGTGTTAGCTAGTTATAATACTCAGCAGATCCAAGAGTTGGAGCCTTGTCTGTAATAGGACATAGACATGAGAATATACTAGTAACTGCATAGTTACAAGAGTTACAATCGGGTGTCAGAAAATGCTAGTTGCACAAGTATGTTCTTGAATAATTGTCCCCGATCTATTTTTGTCGATGCGGGTCTGTCAGTGGATACCTTTATATATAGATCAACATATGTAGTATCTATAGAGTATAGATGGTCGTTCCTAGCCGATCGTGAGCTTGGAGCTCGTATTGACATATAGGTATCCAGTTAGGACTGGATATGAGACAGACTCACAAGGGCCTCCGATAGACACCCTATGTAAGCCGTCAATAGAGGGTCATCTCGAGTTAAGTAGTATACATGATCTTTTGACTTGAGTGCCATGGTGGGCTTGTAAGTGATCCATCATACTTTGGTTCCACGTATGTTACTGACCTTTCATGGTGTGACCACTAGGTGTCATTAGGTATGGTCCAATGCTTATGGAGTTCAATATGTACAGATACGGGATCCGTCAGTTTGTATAGGGAGTTTGATATCCAGATGCTTCGAGACTGTATCTCAAAATATTTTGTGGCCACAAGTATTAATCCCGGAAAAGAGTTTCGTCACGGTAGAACAATATGTGCAATATTGCACATATTATTATGTGAGATACAAGTTTGGAGATAAGACATGGATGAGCACTAGGAAATTTGACGGTGATAATCTATATCCCCGTATATCTAGGATATCATGACGAAAGGATTATACATATGTGTTATAATCTCAGCTTACATAGTTTAACACGCTGATTTGTAATATCCGTGACGTGTACGTAGGGCATTGCTCACGAAATCATGGAATAGTTCTATTTGATGAATCGGATGTGATCCTAGGGAGTCTCGCGAAATAGAGTGTACTCATTATGCACTGGGACAGCGTGCCAGATTAAAGTGTTTAATCCAACAATATTCAGTACTACTACAGGAATGCGTGCGTGTCTGTTTTTAAGTGTTAAATACAACAATTAGTCAATAATTATTATTTACTAATTGTATAATGACACGTAGCGCATTGTGGACTCTCGTTTGAGTTTACCCGACTATAGAATTTGGTGGGACCTACTAAGGGGTAAACTTGGTAACTATTTATGAGAGACAAAATGATTATTTTATATTTTAATTATTTAATTGTTAAATAATCAAAATATCTCTTATTATTTTATTATATAATATTATATATATTATTATATTAGATAATAGGTATGATTTGTTACCCATTTATATATATATATATATATACATACATATATATATATATAAGAGATGTGATTTGTTGTAGAAAAATTGTGTGTTTGTGTTAGCTAAGAGAAATAAAATGAAATAGAGAAAAAGAAGAAAGAAAGAAATGAAACTGAGAAGGAGAAGAAGAAGAAAAAAAAATGATAAAATAAAATTGTTTCATTTTTCTTTGTAGTTTTAATTGAAGTAATGGTGAATTGCTTCAAATTTTTTATTTCTTATTCTTTTGGAGAAAAAGATATAAACACACACCCCGCTATTTTGGAGATTAAGAGTTAATCTCGTGCTAAATATTAGGCTACTGTTCTAGCTCACTAACCCCACCGTGTTGGCGACTAAAATTGCCCACAAGTTGATCTCTATGCAGACTCCAAGAAAATACGTGTATAACGTTACATGTTGAAGTGAGTTCTTTACCCTATTAATATATTAATGTGATTAATATATTTTATTTATTATTTAATTTAACACTTCCGTCACGTATAATATGTATATAATACATATTTTAGGCAATAAACACAATTACACATGCATACACCCACATGTATTAAATTCACAACAGAGATATGCTACATCAAAGCAGCATTAGACTTAGTCATTTGCCTTTTTCATCTCTAGTTCTTCTTGTTAAAAAGATATACAGTGTTCTTCTTGTTAAAAAGACAGACAACTCTTGACAGTTCTGTGTTGACTATGGATCATTGAATACCAAAACAATCAAGGAAAAATTCATGATACCAATGATCGATGAGCTTTTGGAAGAATTACACGGGGCTTACTATTTTTCTAAACTTGACTTGAAGTCGGGATACCACCAAGTTTGTATGCACCCAAATGATGTGGAAAAGACAGTATTTCGAACTCATCGTAGACATTATGAATGAAGTGTTTCAGTAATATTTGTGTAAATTCATTCTCGTATTTTTTTGATGACATACTCATCTATAATCGAACATGGGCTGATCACTTATATCATTTAGAGTTGTGTTTCATTTATTACAATAACATTTTCTGTTTCTCAAAGAAACTAAATGTTCATTTGCTCAATCACAGATAGCTTATCTGGGCCATATTATTTCAACAAAGTGTGTGCAAGTGGATGAAAAAAAGATTGTTGCAATGATCACGTGGCCACAACCTACCAATATTAGAGCTCTTCGAGGATTCTTCGACTCACAGGCTATTATAAAAAATTCGTACAAAATTATGGGGTTTTAGCAGCTCCTTTAACCAACGAGCCATGACGACCATTCCAGTTATGGCACTCCCCAATTTTTATACAATCTTTGTCATCGAATGTGATGCATCTGACTCTAGCGTGGGAGCAATGTTACAACAAGAAGGCAAACGGATTGTGTTTTTTAGCAGGCCTCTGGCTCTATACCACCATCACTTACTTGCCTATGAAAAAGAACTCGTGGGTTTTACCAAAGTTGTTTGACATTGGAGGTCATATCTATGGGCAAAAAATTTCTGATTCGAATAGATTAATATTCTCTTAAAATTCCTTCTTGGATAGTGTATTACCACCTCTTTCAATAACATTGGCTTTTCAAACTGATGGGAAAGAGAAAACAAGGTTGCTGATGCTTTATATCTCCGAGAGGAAGATGTTGCAATATTATCTGCCATTTGCATGCCACAACTAGGGCTTTTTCAAGATCTTAAATTCGAAATTACAATCTCTACAACTCTTAATAATTTGATCACCGATATTCAGTGAGGACAGCGGGTATCCACCTAGATATATATTGATGGTTTGATTTGTTATAAGAACAAAGCATATGTCAAGCCTCACTCTCTCTTAGTCCAGAGCATCCTCTCTGCCCTGTATAACCAGTACCATGAAGGATCTCACAAATCTCTCCATCGCATCTTTACTGATTTTTATTGGCCCTACATGAGAAAACATATACAACATTACATTCATTGTTGTGTGACTTATCAAAAAAAATAAACTGCTGACTCTCCAACTAGCAAGCTTATTGTAGCCCCTTCCAATTCTTCACTAGGTATGAGCAAATATATCCCTTGACTTCATTGAACCTTACCACTTACATTTGGTAAATCTGTCCTACTAGTGGTAGTCAATCGTTTCTCTAAATATGCCTACTTCCTTCCATTATCTTACCCACGTTCAGCAACCTTGGTGGCCTATATTTTCTTTGACAACATCTTTAAATTACATGGTCTTCATGAGACAATTGTGACAGAGACGTCACATTCACAAGTTTCTTTTGGATTGAATTGTTCAAGTTATGTGGCGCCATATTAGCCTTTAACTTCGTTTATCACCCTTAAAGTCATGGCCAAACAGAAGTTGTTAACCAAACCATCGAGATGTACCTGCGGTGTTTCAAGGGTGACAAGCCAAAAAAATGGGTCCTTTAGATCCCATAGGCTGAATATGCTTACAATATGGGGTACCAATCTTCTTTGAAGACTACAGCATTCAAGGTTGTATATGACTGAGCACCTTTACGTCTTTTGAACTACTCTTAAGGCATTGCCTGTATTGAAGCAGTAGACTAGGAATAGCAGACGTGTGATAAGATTTTACAACTTTTATGGGAATGACTTTTATATGCTCGAAACCTTATGAAGGCATCATACGATAAACACCATCAAGACTTGTCTTTTGATGTTGGTGATTTGGTTCTAGTCAAGCTTCATCTATATAAACAGCTCTCCCTGACTTTCAGAAAAAAACAGGAAACTTTCTTCAAAATTCTTTGGACCTTTTCCCATTGAAGCAAGAATAAGTTTGGTGACTTATTACCTTACCCTTCCTTCATCCACCAAAATACATATTGTCTTCCATATCTCCTGCTTAAAAAGATATCATGGTGCTTCTACAGATAGTCCACCCAATTTACCTACTATTTACAAATGAGAAATCATTCCTATACTAAAGGCCATTTTGGACCCAAAATGGTCGAAGGAAATGCCAAAATTCTCGTACATTGGGCTAGCTTATCTCCTGCAAATGCTCATGTGAAAGGGCCAGGCAAATTATGGACTAGCATCCTAACTGCACACTTGAGGTCAAGCATGCTTTGGAGGGAGGGAGTGATGTTACGAAGATAAAGGACAATAAAGGATGTAAGGCACTGCCCACAACGCCATTTCAGAAGATTTTTAAGAGAGTTTTCCATGGCAAGTTCAAGAAGAAATCAACCACTCAATGAAAAGATAATTTGGCAGAAGATATTTTCTACAAATTAGTTGATTTATCTAATTGTTGCTGTATTTCCATTTCATTGTAAGATAATAATTTTTTGTTTAGTTCTATCTTTCTTTAGATATTGTTATCATCAAATTTAGGATTATCATTATTTACATATTGTTATTATCTCTTCATTAGTAGGGATTATGATTACTTGACATTATATTTAAAGGACATGATCAATTAATGAAAGGTAAGCAAAAACTTTTATTAAACTTGTGAGACCAGTGAGCTCTCTCTTAAATCAAAATCACATCAATACAAATTTGTCACAATAGAGAGAGGTAGAAAAATTCAAATAAATCTCCTTCTAAAACAGAATTAGGAGGCAATCTGAAATTTTTGGCATCCCATTGCTTGATTGAGGGCAAAGGCTTCTACCATGTTTCCCTTGCTCTAATGTGTTGTGAATTTTTCATAATTCCTGAAATCTTGTCTGTAATTGGTTAAGGTAGGATGAATAGAAATAACTTCTCATAGCATTCTTTCATATTGTTCGGCTCGAAAAATCTGTATTTGAGCTGTTTTAGAGATTAGAGTATCATTTAGGAAACATGAGTAGCAGACCATACATGTACATCGACTATGAAAAAGAAAAAGAATGAAAAAAAATATATTGTTCATGTATTGCTGGTACAAAATCAATTTTGTGCAGAAATTGGGCAAATGATTTTGCGCTGTTTGGTTATGGAGAAGCCTGTATTGAATCATTTGGCTGAAGTTTAAAACGCAATTGTAATGTATTGAATCAGTTTGTTTGTTGAAGGAGATTATCCTGAATTTATCGTGAAGACAAAGCATATGAATGCTCTTCCTGTTACTACCCTGCATACTAATGATGTACATAGTATATTGATTAATTTTGTTATGGCTCCTTGCTGATCTGTGAATCATTTTTTATTATGCAGCAACAGAAAACGTAAGTGCATTCGATAGAGAAGTTAGTGAATACCTAAAGACTATTTAGATGCTGTTTGTGAGAAATTTTTGTGCTTCAGAAGATGAATGGGATTAATTGCACATTCCTTTTCTTTTCTATTCAAACTTTATACTGCAAGCCATTTCCAATCTTTTTCAGCATTCAAAACAGTGCCATTCATGATTTCATTGTTGTTTTTACATCTCTGTTGCCTTCAAACACAAGCAAAGCATCAAAGTCCCTTCTGAAAAGCACAAAGCAGGTCATGCTTGCCAGCTTAGCCTGATATAATTCCCATGTATTTCTTTCAGCCCCCATCTTGCCTTGCCTCTGCTTAGTATCTGAAAGAACGAAATGCAGTAGAAGAAAAAAAAAGAAGAAAATCATATAAAAGATCCATAAAAATCACGCCTCAATCCATTGCATTAGGCCCATAGCATCTCCTTGTCAAAGGATCCCACACCCACTGC
This sequence comes from Ailanthus altissimus, assembly GCA_946807835.1. Classification (NCBI taxonomy): domain Eukaryota; kingdom Viridiplantae; phylum Streptophyta; class Magnoliopsida; order Sapindales; family Simaroubaceae; genus Ailanthus; species Ailanthus altissimus. The sequence goes on along the minus strand of OX327690.1, from coordinate 231,172 downwards.
ACCAAGAACTTCCTTCCCTTCACTCCATTCACATTATAGCCATTCCCCCATGCATCCTTGTACACTTTCCCAACATACCCACCACCACCACCGGAGCCATACACACCCAGGCACAAATCCGCAATCTCGGTCGGCGCCGTTGGGTCATCCCCGGCGTACCAAGCATTCACCAGAGGGTTGCTTGATACCTCAGCAAGCTCATGCGCTAACACACTAATCATTCCATCCACGCCCGCATCTCCATTGGGTGGGCGCATTATGTTGTTGCCCCCGCCGTTAGTAGCCGGCGGTGGCTTCCCAGAATATTTCGGCCACGCAAAAGGGTAAGCACACATGCCTGGGCACTGTGTCCTACTGTAACCAACCCAAGCATAAGGCACAGTGACACCAACAATGTTTGGAAATGTGAAATAGTGGAAGCCACAAACAGCTCTACAGAAATCTTGGACTTGAACATCATAAGATGTTAGCACCAAGTACAGGCCATTGTGGGGATTGAGGGGCAATGCCCTTGTAGTGTATGAAGCAACAGCAGTTTTGATGATGGATTGGATATCCAAGCGGCTGAGGTAGCGGCCATGAGAGTATGCAGAGTCATGGAACTCCCCTGACAGGAATATATTTCCAGTGATGTTTGCTCCCGTTTGATCAGTGTAAAGCCTGACTGTTCTCCACCAATCAGCAACAGAAGGATAAGAAGCTGCAGAAGAAAAGGAATACAAAAAATCTCTGATAGTGGCTTGTTGGGTAGGACTCCAAGGGCCATACCAGATTACATACAGATTTATAGAAGAAGCAGCAAGGACAGGACCCATATGATACTCAAGGTTAACAAATTCAGAAGAGCCCTCGTAGTTTTTAGCTTGGTTGAATTGCTTGTCTTGGCTCAAGGCCTGATGAGAAGGAGTAGGAACATAATTAATGATCAAAGATAGCAAGAGGAAATAGTAATGCAGCTTTTGCAACACCATTGTTGTTAGAGATAGTTTTTGGCAGTTAAGAGAGAGTTTTCTTCTTATAAAGAGAAAATGGATTTGCATTTAAGTTGAATAACGTGGGGTGGGTGAGACTCTTGTTTGTTAATTATTTGCTTTGTAGTGGACAAGTGGTTTGCATGTTTTGTATATTTTCCATTTGCCAATCCTTGTCTACTTTATAATGATAACAATGTTGCTTCTCCTTTGTTTTTTACTCTTTTTATTCGAATTGACATAATAGTTTTTTAAAAAAAAATGTTGGGTTGCAAAATAAAAAATGTACTTTGTGCCACTCTTAAACAAAAGTAATTTTATAGTTTTGGATTACCCAATGAACTATTTGTTAATACTTAGGAAGAATTTTGATTCCTTTCCTTTTACTATATTGATTGCCACCTCTCTTTAATTGATCAATTAAAATACGCTTAGATTCCCATGAACAAGATGTCGTTTTATTCCATTTATTTTGTGAGTCATTTTAGTATTGAGTTACTCTACAATAAAATTTGTTAAATTTTTGTTATAATTTCAAATACAACTCGTAAATTAAAACATATAATTAAAAACTTAAAATATATAACAAAAAATTTCAAACACACACTATATGAAAGTTGGGACAACTTTACCATACAAATATTGCATCATAGTTGTAAGTGTAATGTGTTAGACTATTAAGTCTAACACATAAATATAATATACAATAACTTGCAAGTTTAATAACTTAAATTGCATACAAGCCTATAACCCTTTTTAAGTTATAAGTTTATTCTAATAATTCAAATTGTATTTGCATGTATAATCTTTTTAAGTTACAAGTTCAAAAGTTTGGGATTTACTTTTTAATTAAGTTGTAGATTAAAAGTTTTGAGTTGAAAATTTTCTTTTTTAAATTTAAAAGTAATAATAATAATAATTTAATATCTTGTCATAGGCTTTTTCACTTTGCTTTTAGAATAGAAACTTTAATTTGTCCACACGTTTTGCCATTGAATGCGTTGGGTGAATATCAATTGTTTTTCACTTTTAGTTATTTAGTTTTATTGACCAAACTTTGATTAGCATAAAGGTGATAATAGATCTACAAAAGTAAATAAATGATGAAAGTAAAAAACAAGTATAAAAATTAAATGATGGTGTAAGCAAAGCATGTGATGCCTTTTTATGATTTTTCTCTCTTTTGGACTACACTTCTTCTTCCTTTCAAGATCTTTGACAACCCATGTCTCCTCAGTCTCATGCCACAAAACTTGAGTCCAATTGCAATTGGGCTAAAAATAATAACCTCTATCTTTTTTTTACATAATCTGTAAACCATTGAATTAATATATATTTAAAGTTTGTTTGGTATAATTTTTTTTTTAAAGAAGAACTTGTATTAGTGGAGATTTTATAGGCGGAAGTTTTTTTTTCTTTTAAAGTTCACTCATAATTATTTTTAAAAAATTATAAAATTACTTTAATGAGCTGATTTTTTATGTGTTTTAAATAATTCAATACTTAAAAAATTGCTTTCTAATCTCTACTTTAAAAAGTTTAAAATTTTGAGTTTATTCTAATAGAGGTAAATAGTCTTTTCAATTCCAAAAACTCTTCTCTTATTTGTAACCAAATATCTAAACAAAAATTTAGTGGAGCTTTTGACATTTAAAAGAATTCTTTTTAATTTATGAAAAAGTCATATTAAACAAGCTCTTAATGATTAAAATTGAATTTTATTTGTGTACTGGTGATGCATAATTACAAGATTAAGATTAAGCTTAATTATTAAAATTGTCTCAATCAATAATTTAAAGTTAATATTAAAATTTGTATAAACAATCTAGTGCTATAGAACCTACCCATCATAATTAAATTTTGCATTCTATATTATAATTTTAATATTTTACTATGTATGTTTGTTAAGCCACAAATTTAGCATTCCATATTTACTAATATAAAGTATAACATTATCATCAAATCAATATTTGTCAATTCCAATATTGATATTTTGATCTTTGAATTGAAAATAAATAAATAAATAAACAAATACTAGTAAAAATCTACAAAACCTGTGGAACACAAATAGTCTCATATAGATTCCTTAGGTGAGAAGTCAAGTAGCAAACATGTGCAAGAGAACATTAGGTGACTTCTACTAATTGTTATGTATATATAGATTTTTGAACACTTCAATAAACAATGGCAAAGAAATTGATGGGCAAGAATGGTTATCTATATTCAATTAATGTGTGGGGTTACATGCCCCCAAAGGCATAGATTGTAATTTCATACCATTCAAAGGTCATGTTTGTTTCCCCTTTGATGGTAAGTAAAATATCTTGAAATCATTTGAAGTTAGGAGAATGCATGTGAAAGTTAAGAGAATTCAACTCTCATCTCTTAAAAATAGCAAGGAGTTGAATTCTTAAAAAAAAGATTGGAAGAAAATTTCTTTGCAATCCAATCACCTAATCATCAAAGGAGATATTATTTTCAAGGTAGAGATGATTTTTGTTTTTTTCCTTAATTTGAAATAATATTGCAGTTAGAAATTCATCCTAATTTGATAAATTTGAAAATAGATTCGGTATTTATAGTATGATTTATTGAGACTCATTAAATTTATTATGTATTATTTAGAAATCTGCTGTAATATTTAATGATTTCTACTTGGAAAATGTTAAATCTCTCCTCTTATAAACAGAGGAAGAGGTGATAAATCGCTCGATTATTAGAGATTTCTCTCAATATTTTATACTTAAATTGAGTTTAAAAAAGAAAAGAAAATTATTATAATTTAATAAGTTGTATTTTAAGGATATATACTAAGTATTCTTTTTCTGAACATTGGCAATATTAAGTATCAAATACTTCTGCCAATTATCCTTGTAGTCTAGTGCTTGGTATCAGTATTTTGATTGTTAAAATTTTGGGTTTGAGTTGGTTTAAATCTCTTCATTTATTTTATGTCGTAGATTGTGTAGTTCGTCTATTTTTTGGGAGGGTAATTTAATTTTAATTTTTAAAATTGATATTGTAATGATTTATAATATTGTAATTATTTGAAATTTGAGATATAATATTTATATTTTTAGAATAAAAAAATTAAATACTTCTCACATTAATAAAGGACGAGGTGTACATAAGATCTTTACCATTAGATTATAATAATTTGAAAAAAATAATGAATATAATTTTAACAATTAAGATAATATTTTGATTGATAAATTTAAATGAATTCTTTTGACCCAAAAAATGGTTCTTCAGGCTAATAAATTTTGAATTTATTTGTTAACAAAAATTAACATTTATGCCTCGTTCTAGTTGAGCTTATTAGTGAGAGCCTAGGTCTTCTCTTTTTTAGCATCTATAATAAACCTATAAGTCACAAGTAAGACTTATGTGATGGTCTCGTCGAGATGGATCTCAACGAAGACTCTCTAATATTTAAGTCAGATGAAGTCTTTGTGATGGGGGTTTGGTAAGAAGAGAAGTAAAAATGTGTTCTGAATGAAGGGAACAAAAAATTTCTTTCTCTATGTTAATTCTTCTGCTATTTTAGGCATCATCATCATTTTTTTGCATTTTTTCTCTCTTTTTTATAATGTTGGTCTTTGTAGGACTTTTTAGGCATTCTTCTTCTGTTGTGTCCCTATTACACACAAAATATCATTTTAAAGATCTTCTTCTGACATACTTCTGACCTTGTTCCTATTTTGTTTCTGTCACACGCCAAATATCTTTATATAGATCTTCCTCTGACATATTTCTGGCTCTGTCCTTACTGTACTTATGTCATAAGCTAAGTATCTTTTTGACTTTCGTTTGAGCATATTCTTGGCATATTCCTTATACCCGTTTTCATTGATGGATTTGGTTAAATGTGAGACTAAGTTTGATTCGTTCGGAGGTGGCTCCCTAGTAATCTCTTCCTGTTCAGCTCGGCCATGGTTTGGGGCTGTCCATAAGAATTGGTCTTCTGGTGACTTCACTAGCTATACCTGGTCAACCCATCTGTCATAGAATCGACCCATTTTTTCCGTTGATTTATTAGTGCCAGGATGAACCGATTTGATTAGTGTTTAAAGGATAGTCTTGGTTGTATTTTGGCCGATTCTACCTAACAAGTGCTTTAGGTTGTTAATCAAGCTTTCTAAATTCGAGTAGGTTCTGCATTATTTAATTATGTCAGGACCTAACTCGATGGCTATCACTATAAACTTATCTTCGGATTGAGCTGTCTTATAAAAAATAATGGGTTTCAAAAAAACTATCTCATAAAAAAGTATCTAATTAAACCTTTGGAACAGACTTTTTTTAAACTTAAAGGCCTTAGTCTTAAGGTAAGTTTTTTTAGCGGAATAAATTCTTTTAACATTTTAAAATGTTAAGGTATTTATAATAATACTTTTTATTTATTTATTTATCATCAATCAAAAAAGAAATAAACTATCCTTTATTTTTCTTTTTAACCCAGCTTACTTTTTCATCTTATTCCCACGCTACCAACTAAAGTAACCAACGGAAAAGACATAAAGCTACAATGTTTATTGAATTATTAGTTTCTAATAATCCATTAATTTTTGTCAAAAAAAATTTATTAAATAATTGTTAGTTACATCATTCATTATGTCTTTAAAAAAAATACACATAATCCAAGTCTAATATATTTGTTTACCTATTAGTTATTTTGCATTATGAAAAATTTAGCGATGTAGGCCAAAAACTTAAAGTAAAATGTTTTAATAACTCTTCTTTAAGTACAAATTATCTTCTTTATATAAGTAAGATTATTTTTATTTGAATTATCATTTATAAAAATTTATTAGAATTTATAATGAATTTTTTAGATCAAACAACTTATTAATATAAATAAGTTTATAATTAATAGTTTCTATAGAGTTCATCAATGATGTTTTTGCTAGAAATTTGTAGTTTAATTAACTTAAGACTTAAATAATTAAAAATTTAAAGCCAACAGATATTAAAATAAAAATAAGAAAGAACATAAAAATTTATAATGGTTCAACTATCATGAATTTACATTTACTTTTTTGAGTTGAAAAGCAATCAAGACAAAACTACATTAAATATCAAAATATTACGGGGATTATAATTATAGAGATATCTAGCACATTTTCTCACTTTTTCTTTAAGGAATTTTCTCTTTTTAGAATAATTTCTCAATCTAAAATTGCTATTTTCCCTCTCTCTACATCTCAATCTCTCTCTTTTTCTACTTGAAAAGAATATTGAAGAGGAATTGATGATCTCTCCAATCCAATGTTGAAAATTTATACTATACTCTAAGAATTAAAATCCAAAAAAGAATAATCAATGTAATAGTAGAGAAATAAAACACCCAAGATTTATAGCTGTTTGATTGTCATGAACCTACATCCACTTTCTTGAGTTAAAAAACAATTAAGTTCAAAATTATACTATATCTTAAAATATTATAAGGATTAGAATTACAGAGATATTCTAGCATGTTCCCTCACTTTCTCTCTCTAAATTATTTTTGTGCATCTAATTACAAACAACAGAGTATGAATAGAAGAATAAATTTTGGATTTCTTGAGAACATAGTTTCTTTTTTTAATTATTTAAAATACCCTTATATTATTTTATAGATTTTACCTTATCCTTATATATTATGCATAAGAATGATGTATGGGTAAACAAGAAAGCATAATGATGCATGTGTGCATTAGATAGCAGAATGATGTATGTGTGTACAAGAGTATGTGTGCATAAGAAAGCACAATAATGCATAGGTGCATACAATGCATACTGAATATATGTCAAAAGGGTTGTGTCTAGGGTTTTGTTTTATGGGAGTGCACATGTACATAACCTAAGCCATTAAGTGTTGGGGTTAGACCGCCATATAACTTGATTGCGCTAGGACAAAATTCTACAGGGGCGAAAATTGATCCTTAAGTATAGTATACACTCACACGCCTTGACTTACTATCTGTTGTATATGTGATTTATGTTTGTGAAGCATCCATCAACATTCTAAAATTTCTAACAATCTTAATGTTGGAAATTGGTGATTTAACAATCTTGGTTGGACAAGAATTGAGATGAATACCAAAGTGAAGAGTCACAAGAAGTCAAGAACGTGTGGAACACGTATAGAGAAGTCTAGGACGTGCGAGACACGAAGGGGGAAGTGAAATGGGACTTGAAGACGCAAAGAAAACAAAGAAATCGCGGGGAGCTTCCAGTACCGCGGCGCACAAGGCTGCTCGCTGTGGCGCTCAACACAGAAGACCAGCGCTGGACGCGAGAAAGGCCAGTACTAAGGTGCCCAGGGACGAGCGCCGCAGCGCCAGAACGCGTGAAAAAGTCCGTTTTTACTTAGAATTTCAAGTTTTGAAAAGTTTTGGACTTTCAAAACAAGTGGACTCTTACTCCAACAAAGAATAAGGTTAGTAGGCATGAAATACACTCTATATAAACACTTGTAAACCCTTGTTTAAGATTAAGCATCTAAGGTTTCAAGATGTAACCATAAGAGAAAATAAAGGAGTTAGGTAGGCACTAAGTGCGTAGTGCACTAGGGTGTAACCTTTGGGAGTGTTTTTTTCTTTAGGTTCTTTGAGTGAATAAAAGAGAAACACCATAGATTTTTTTGGCTTATATGCTCGGGCTATTATTGTGTTTCTTGTAAAAATCTCTTATGAAGAGATACTAAGAGGTTTTGGGGAGTCATAATGATCAATGGTAGATGCTTAGAGGTCTCTATGAGGAGATACTAAAGGGTCTTGTGGGATCATTGAAGATGTAAGAAGATACTTAGTGATTTATTTCAATAATAAGAAGCTGGATAATAGATCCTCCGTAGATGTAGGCAATTTGGGCCGAACTACGTATATCTTGTGTCTTGTGATTGGTTTGTTTTCTTTTTCTTTATTAGTGTGTTAATCTTATGTGTTCTTACTTATGGTGTGAGTTATAATTTTTCGTTGTGCATAGAGTAAAAGGGGTATCAATGTTGTAGCTTAGTTGATGCCATAGAGGTGTCAAATTAAAGTGCATGGCTTGATATCCTTAACACTTAAGGATATAATTTATATTTGATGAACGAAGGGACCTACAATAGTAACAAGGTATGTTTGTTCTTAATTATTTCTTCTATTCAATGGCTTTGGACATGCATTTTATTATGTATCTTATATTGTAATTTTCACTTCTTAATGCATTCAATTATATGCATGTTAAAGAAGTAAGTGATTTTATGAGAATCACTATAACATTTGCATGAAGTGAGATATATATTTATCATAGGAATGATATTTGAAGAGTAGTTCAATGTCAATAAATTAGACTTTCTGATGTCTTTTGATTATATATGATGAAGAATATTGTTTGCAATTGAACAAAAAAAAAAGTGTAATTGAAGAGTCGAGCGCCAAGGCGCCAAAGAAGTGACATTGCAGTGTTAAGTGTGGAATGCCCCAACCTCGGCACTAAAGGAGTGATGTCGTGATGTTGATCTCAGAATGTCCAATGCCGTAGTGCCAGAGAAGTGACGTTGCGATGCCAGGCTTATATTATACCGTTGTATGACTTTGACTTGAGAAATTGGGGTTGCAACACTGATTTATTTAAGTGTGTATTGTTATCTCTGATATATTCAATTTACCTCATTAAAATGAACATGTTTAAATATTCAAAAGTTGTGATTGAATATTATAATGGGAAATGTAAGCAATTGCTTGTGTTTGGCTATGAGAGCTAAACTTTTATAAGGTCAGAATTAAATTTGGCCAATCCTTTAACAAATCACTAAATTAGGTTAGTAATTCGAAGTTGAGAGAGAGTGGATTATGCCTAGAGCATAAGACAAAAGTAATGGTAACTTCACCTATATGATTGAAGATCCCATGAAATATGTTTATAAGGGTAAGAATAAATCACTTGTTGTACTATTTATAATATATTATGAGTTCCTCCGTAAGGTTAGATAGTACATCTACAGTGAAATAAGATGAGAAATATATTTTTAATAAACCTTATAGCCTGTTATTGTATAATTATGTGTTTAACTACAGAACACACTTGATGGAAGGTCATCTATATGAGTGTAAAATTGAGTCAGTTCCTCTAAAAACTTAGGTAAGTATCTCTATAGCACTCATAAATCTAGCAAGACACAGGGCCATAAAGTACCAAAATTGTAGAACAACTTATTTGGAAAGAATTTAATATGGGTAGCTAGTCCTCTAACTCATGCCAAAAGGGTATTGGTTGATAAAAATATAGTTTCACCAAGTTCCTGTGAGATACGATTAATTATCCAATGGTTGTTTGTCGAGCACTAATTCATATACATTGAATTATATATATATTATATGGTATTTATTTTTATATTTTAAAATTAAGGGGAATTGTTGGATATCTTATAAGAATTTCAAAATACATAAAAATAAAAAGTTGTGTCCTTTCATTTATGTATGAAACTATTTATAAAGTTGCATCATTTCATATTAAATATAAAATAATACAATCATTAGTAACACCATTTAGTTAAAAAATGATGATGGTTCATTTAAAATTATTGATTAAATTTAAATTTGATATAACAATCATAAACTAAATGATGCATATGGAGAATTGTGTCCCAAATAAAAAGGCACTTACTAATTATTAATATATATTGATACTAGAAGAATAGAGTGGAAGAAATGTGTTTCATGAGAGTGTACTCATACAAAATAAGACTATTGAATGCTAGGATTAGACTGCATATAACCTAATTGTACTAAGATAATGTGTTAAATGAGTAAAAATCTCTCTTTAAATACAGTATACTCTTACACTCATTCGTTTACTATTTGTTGTGTATGTAATTTGTGTTTGTGTAGCATTCATTAATATTCTAAATTTCAAATAATCCTTACATAATATTTCAAAAATAACTACTTTTAAAGTAATAATAATATGCCCTTTCAAGAATTATTCTAATTTTGTCCATTCTGATTATTAACATATATATTATTTATCAATTAAATAGTAAAATAATATAAAAAATCATTTTAGAAGTTAATACCGTTTACCATTGTGTTGACAAATAACACATTATTTGTTATAGAAAAAGTTTTAGATAAGTTACCGGAGAAGTGTAATAATTACATAATTTTTCGTTAAAAATTGTGATTCATACTAAATAAGCAATAGTCTTTTAAGAAAACGAGTGATTGTAGCTTTTTTGGTTTTATAACAAATAATTAATTGAGCAAGTAATGGAATTTATTTGAATTGCATTTTTGAGTTGTCATTGAAACTTATTTAATGGTCCAAATTTGATTATTTAAAAGTATAATTTTATGAATCACAATAATATTACTTAAATTATGTGGTACTTGATTATTTAAATTTTTAATTATATTTTATTTAATAAATTATTTATTAAATATATAATAATATTTATTTGTAAATGTAAGCATATTAGAAAATGATCTTTGGTGACTTAAAAATATGTAAGTAGTTAAAGAATAAGACTTTTTTTTTTATAGTTTAACTTTGATTATAAATATTATATAAAAAGCTTATTAGGTAGTTATTATTAGTTTAAAATCAAATTTAATTAAATTAAAATAATTTTAAATTAATGAGCTTTACATAATTACATGAGTTACTAGATTATAATGTTAGGCTTTTATAATAGAATAATTTAGAATTAACTTAAAAAATTCTAATAGGTTATAGGATAACTAGTGGTGAGCTTTTTTTAAAGTAAAAGTTAAGAAATCCATAGTCGATTAGTAATCCCATTAGCTTATTTGTAATTGAACCTTAGGAGGAGGTGCTTATATAGAGGCGAGAAAGATAATGGAGTCACAATCTTTTACGTTAAAAAAAGAAAAAAAAATAAATTTTCTACTCTTTATTCTTTAAAGTTCTTTTGCGTCGTTTTGAGAAATTTATGTACTCAGTGTGCGAGTTTGTAGATTAAAAATAGCCAATTAATTCATATTGTAGCTTTACTAATATAATGGATTTGAAGTAACTTTCTAATCCTATGTGTATACATACACTCACACACATATATACTATATTAAAGGGAGACCACCTGCGTTATGGTTGGTAAAATGTATAAAGAGAGAATTTTTTTCAATATTTTTCTTTCAATTATCTACACTTAGAGATTAGACTGGGCATGGTTCAGTTTATTTTTTGGGGAATCAAATTGGTTAATTTTAATTTTTTATAAAAAATTTCAAAACTACACTTACTTCCTTTAAAAGTTAATAAGAGATTCGATTATTCTACACTATAATATGACTTATTTTCTTAGTTAATTCTCTACCGATTATTAGATAAAAAAAAATCAATTTGGGTTGAAAAAATTGAATTAATCCTTTATTCTAAAAATAGTTGGTCTATTTTAAAAGATCGGTGTGTTCTTATCGGGGGCATAGGCTCTATCTAGAATCTAATTTTTTTCTTTTTTAATTATAGCTAAAATATTTTCAATTAAAATTTGTTGCATTTACAGGCTACAGTAGCACTTCGAGATTTGGAGCCCTTTTACTTGAGTTTGAAAATAACAAAAGGGTTGTTTGAGTGTAGTTGGGTGGTTGTAAATGCGCCTTGCGCGCTCATAGTCACCTAAATTAAAATAAAAAATAAAAATAAAAATAAAAATAAAGAGTAAAATTTAATATTTAATTAATAAATTTTTTTATTTTCATCCAAATTTTTAAATATAAAAAAAACACCAAACAAAAGAATGGTTCTCAACTATGTCCTTACTTAGAGAAATCATAAAAATTAGACCCCTTAATGATATTATCCATTTCACAAACGTAAGCCACATGCCTTTATTTCCCACCAGAAGAATGGAAGCTACTGACTGTGTTTTCGTACAAAAACCGAATTTCATTTTTCAATTTCATGGTGTCTCTTCTCGTTCTGAGATCTCATGGACTTCCACACAAACTATCGCGTGCACCAAGCCCCAGTTTCTTCATTGTCATCAGGTTCCTGTGTTACCAAACTCACCGTGATAATTTTCTCTCAGCTTCACCGCTGCCCGCTTCCTCTGCATCATCACCGCCGCAGTCTTTCGTCAAAACGGTTTGCTCGTTGGTGCTTGAATCTTTTTACCAAAAAACCCATCTGAGATCATCGTCGCCTCCCAGGCTCGATCTTCACGTAGACATTAGTTCTTTGACCCACGAACAGGCTGTTACAGTAGTCGCTTCGCTTGCTATTGAAGCCGGCTCGATGGTGGCGCTGAGTTTCTTTTACTGGGCAATTGAGTTTCCAAAATTTCGTCATTTTATGAGGCTTTACATAGTTTGTGCGACGTCTTTGATTGGTAACCGAAATTTCGAGAAAGCCCATCAAGTTATGCAATGTATGGTATTAAATTTTGCTGAAATTGGGAGGTTACACGAGGCTTTTAGTATGCTTATTGAGATTTCAAATCATGGGTTGCCGTTGATTACTGAGACCATGAACTGCGTTATAGGGACTGCCTGTGAAATGAGTTTGATTGAATATGCAGAGGAAGTGTTCGATGAAATGTGTGCAAGAAGTGTTTGTCCTGATTCTTGTAGTTATAAATTGATGGTTGTTGCGTATTGTAGACTGGGTAGAGTTACTGAGGCTGATAGATGGTTGAGTGCAATGCGCGAGAGAGGATTTATTGTCGATAATGCTACATTAACGTTATTGATTACTGCTTTTTGTGACAAGGGTTTTGTGAGTAGAGCGTTTTGGTATTTTGATAAGATGGTAGCAATGCGATTGACACCGAATTTGATTAATTATACTTCTTTGATTAATGGGTTGTGTAAGAGGGGAAGTATTAAGCAAGCATTTGAAATGTTGGAGGAAATGGTTAGAAAAGGGTGGAAGCCGAATGTATATACTCATACAGCATTGATTGATGGACTTTGCAAGAAGGGATGGACTGAAAAGGCATTTAGGCTGTTTCTTAAGCTTGTAAAGAGTGACAGTTATAAGCCAAATGTGCATACATATACTGCCATGATCAGTGGATACTGCAAAGAGGAGAAGATGAATCGTGCTGAGATGTTATTGGAGAGAATGAGAGAACAAGGACTAGTTCCGAATACCAATACTTATACTTGTCTTATTGATGGTCACTGTAAAGAGGGGAATTTTGAAAGAGCATATGAATTGATGGATTTAATGAGCAAAGAAGGGTGCAGTCCTAATATTTATGCATATAATGCAATTATTTATGGCCTTTGTAAAAGGGGAAAGGTTCAAGAAGCTTCTGAACTTCTTAAGAAAGGGTTTACTTGGGGGTTGCAAGCTGATAAAGTTACCTATACTATATTCTTATCTGAGCACTGCAAGCGAGCTGAAACTGAACGAGCCCTGGGCATCTTTGGCAAGATGTTCAAAGTTGGCTTGCAGCCTGATATACATGTGTACAATACATTAATTGCTGCATTTTGTAGGCAAAAGAAAATGAAAGAAAGTGAGAAATTTTTTGAGGAAGCCATCAGGATTGGCTTGTATCCAACCAAGGAAACCTACACATCCATGATTTGTGGGTATTGCAGGGATGGAAATATCAGTTTGGCAGTAAAGCTTTTCCGTAGGATGGGTGAACAAGGTTGTCTACCTGATGGTTTTACTTATGGGGCTCTTATAAGTGGGCTTTGCAAAGAATCCAAGTTGGATGAAGCCTGTCAATTATATGAAACTATGATAGACAATGGGATTTCCCCCTGTGAAGTTACTCGGGTGACATTAGCCCATGAATACTGCAAGAAAGATGATTCTGCCACTGCAATGATTATTTTGGAAAACCTAGACAAAAAGCACTGGATTCGAACAGTTAATACATTGATCAGGAAGCTTTGTAGCGAGAGGAAAGTAGGCATAGCAGCATTATTTTTTCATAAATTATTAGATAAGGACCGAAATGTTGATCGTGTGAGTCTGGCAGCGTTCATGACTGCATGCTATGAGAGCAACAAGTATGCTCTTGTATCTGACTTGTCTGCAAGGATCTCGGAAGGAATTGGTTAGCAGAACAATTTAATGGAAAAATGGTTGAATTAATCTGCTCTCGAAAAGCTAAGAAAGAATGTTATCTGAGGCTCTTGTGTGAATTAGAATCTTCTGATTTGTTTTTTCTTTAATGATGGCAGAGGAGTTCTCTCTTTATTATATGTAAAACTCTCTATATGTAGCTGAAATCAGTAGCAGATACTTCAGAAGATGACATTACTTTATGCTGTAAAACGGTATTCTAATCATGGAGTGCAGTTGAAGTGAATTTGCCACAATTATTGTTATTTTCAAGTTAGCTTGGTTGCTGTGGAACTTCCTTGGAACTTCTCCCACAGGAATTTTACTATGCACATGATTCAAACTTCATTGACTGCGGTAAGATGAAAAAGTTTTATAAGGCCCTGAAATAATTGTTTCCCATTCCTTTCCTGGCAAATTTGTCTTCGACTTTGACTGCTTATTAGCCAACTCTATCAGATGCTTTCACTTTGGATCATGAACTATCTTCCTGTTTTCTCCTAATGAGAACTTTTGGTTGATATAAGCTTCTATATATAAGAATTTAGCAATTGTTCAGCTGATTTTGCTATAAACCTAACGGCTGTAGAATTTCTTTCTTTTTTGGTTTTTGTTTCCCTTTTTGTTCAGCTGCAGATTGGATTTCTGCACCTTATGTTTAGTAGATACTTGGTGATTTTGCATTTCACTGAAATTTGGGCATCTTCTCGGGTTATTCTCACCTTGAGGAAAACGTACAATGATTTTCTAATCTTGTGCTTGTGGCACAGACTTATGACTCAAGGTTGGTGGTTATTTGACGTTCTAGGCTAAGTTAAATAAATAGTTGCCAAGAATTTCTATTTTACTTTTATTATCCCAGTATAGAATGTTTGAAGCAGATTATCAATCTAGTGTACCGCATTCGTGTTTTTTCCCCCCTAAGATTATACAAAGACTGACATTAATACTGCATGCTCAATGCCATTATTATTTATATTTATGATTCAAATACTTTTAGAAATCTAAGGATCAGTCCCTTGTGAATATATCAACTGCCAAGTCTATGACGCATGAAAAAGCATTGGATTATTTACCTGGTAAAATGAAATAGGTGATCAACATATTGTTGGGATCTTAGAAATTTCATGGGCTCTAATTTTCTCTGTTGCATGTTGGTGGCTATTTGGAATACATTTTAGATGGAAGTTGAAATTATAGTCCATGCCGCAGTTGAAGGAGGTTATACATTTGGCATGTGCAGCAGGAATAAAAAGAATATAAATATTTTCCCTGAAACAGAAAATAATGAACTAATTAGTGAAATGTAGTTATTATCATCAAAGCAATTGGTGATGTCTTGATTGCATTCTGTAGCCATTGCATATTGATGTGAAATAAATTGGGTGAACTGGTGTTGCTGTTATTATTGACCATTTCAACACTGGATTTCTGAAGGGAAAATTCATCAATTCAAGATGGACTTGGATGGTGAGCAAGCCTTGAAGTTGATCTTGAGTTTCCTTCTTTATTTGCCAATTGATATGTTTGTGGCCGAAATGCAGATCTTGATTATCCTTTTTCCTCTTGTTGAATGGCCTTCATGAATACAAGGGCATTGTTCCATATCATGCTTGAACCTGCTGCATGTAGTGGTAAGTGAAGTCGGTTAAAAGATCTCCAGGTTCATTACATACAATTTGAATAATTCCTGATGATTTCAACTCAAGTTGATGGTCATGCAGGAGATCTGAAACCACTTCATCTAGCTCAGCTGCTGCAGGGTGCAAGTGTTTGCATCAGTCTCTCACTCTACTTCATCTCTATCCCCTTCAGTGTCAGGGATCACCCATTCAGAACAAATAATCTGTCTCTCTTCCTGACAGTAAGAAGCAGATTACTTTGCCACAAGCATCACAGTCATACTCCTAGGAAACATCTCCTCATGAAGCTTGCAACAGAGGTGCTGAACAGATAAGCACAACGAAGGCCAGCCTTCAAATAGAAGATTTAGCAGCCAACATATCTGCATTACAGCGTTGAGGTTTAATCATCAGCTAATAAGAAATAGAGGTCGAAATGAGTGAAACGGGTGCTGTACTTTTTGGGTTATGTCAAAACAGTATTGGTGAATGATGATGTTGCAGTGAATGGAACAACATGCCGGATCCATGCCATTGCCAAGCACCTTGCAGCCATTATTATGGCTACAATGTTGAAACTCCATCTCAGGGAGAGGGAGAGGGAGAGGAAGAGGGATTAACGATCTGATTGCTTGTATGGAAGTTTACCCTGAATGCTTATGTTTAAATACTCTGCTTCTGATGGCTTCACCTGTTGTTGGCTCTGTGTTTTATATTTCTAACTGAGATTTGTGCACAATTGAAATTTCATGCCCAGTGCCGATTTGTCAATCAAATTTCTTTTGTGGTTGGTAGATTGACCACAGGAAAAATAAATGCCCTCGGCTTCATGATTGAAGTATATGATGAAGTATGATCAAATTAAGAGAGAGAGGCAAAGAGAGTTAACAATTAACTTTAGTTAAAGTTTTTTTTTTTTTTTTTTACAGTCACATAATATAGGTTGAACACCTTCGCCACTTAATCAGTGATATATATATATATATATATATATATATGAATGAACATTAATTCTGATCTACGAAATGAATAAGCATCTCATTCAGTGCATTGGATTGTGTTTAGCAATTTCTTACATATTTGATAATGGATTTAGATTATGCTAAGGGTTACATTAATGATTAGAAATTTGTATCTTATTTTTAATTAAAATTATTTTAATTCCTCTTGTCATAAATATTGCTTAAAAGTTCAATAGCAGGAGCAATTTTTCATAAATATATTTAGGCTGTTGTTTAGGGCTCTGTTTCTAAGGAAGGTAATTCCTTAATTTGTATATATATATTATCTTAAATTATTTTAATAATAAATTTAAATCTCGTAAAATAAGCAATTTTAGTTTATTAACGCTATTTTTCAAAGTAAAGCCTTATATTTTTAGGAAAGCGGCCTCATCAAATTAAATACTTAAATCTTTTAGAAAAGTGATCCCATTATATTAAATACTTATATTTTAACAATCAATTCAAATCCTAGTTTTAACAATTGTATTAAATATCATCTTTCCTAAACAAACTAGTTTAATTAAAGTCACTTTGAATTTTTAAAATTAGCGGTTAGATTTTTAATTTAATGTTATAACTCTTTCAATTACCGTCACTTCTTAAAATTAAAGGTTATATTTTCAATTAAATGTTAGAATAAACTAATTGTATTATTGTCTGTACTCCTATAAATAAGAGTCGTTATATTTTCATATTTGATACTCACTCTTCCTTATTTAAGCATTCAAATATCAATATTTTTCTTTGCCTACTCTGTTGAAGTTAAATGTTATGGTTATTGTCATTGTAATCTTAATTCAGGTTTTATCATTCTAATTTATTTTAATTAGTTGTTATTTTTAGCAAATTTTTTAATTTTTATTAAAATTTTATTATTTAGAATAAAATTATTCCATCTCTAAGTAGTTGTTATTTTTATTTTTATTTTTAAATATTAAGGTTGTTGATTTTACATTAAAAAATTTACCAAATAGAGAAAAATATAATAGAAGATGACTAGTATATTGAAAAACTTTTGATAAAGTATATTGATTGTTGCAAAATGATTTAATACAAGTTCTAACAAAAGTAAATAGGTAATGAAATAATTAGGGACTAAAAAATCTTTAGTACTAAACTTAAAACAAGCAATGAAGATATTACTAACATGAATGTATAGGTTGATTTATAAGTAAGATTGATGAAAAAAAAAAGAATAATAGATAAACATATTCAAGAAAAAAATTAATAAAGAAAGTAACACTTGGAAACAAGTACTAACAAGAATTATTGCCATTGTAAAAGCTCTTGCTAGAATTAACAATTTAGCATTTCGCAAAAAGAATGAGGAAATCTATGACAAAAGCAATGAAAACGTTTTAAGTTAATTGAAATTATTATAGGATTTGATCCAATAATGCATGAACACATTCGACGTATAAAAAATGGTGAAATTTATAATCACTACCTTGAACATAACATAAAAAATGAACTGATACATAAGCTAGCACTTGAAATAAAAAAAATATTAATAAAAGTTAATGAAGCAAAATATTTTCAATTATACTTGTGTTCACCGAAATAATTTTAAAGTAAGGATATATTTACATTCAGTGTCATTCTATACCGATGTTGTGTCTCAGATTTGATAGAAACTACGATTGGGGTGTTCACCAATTAAAGCAAAGCCGAACTTGATTGTCAGCAAGTAAAGGCTTCACCTAAGTTGTCAATGAATAAAGTTTATTGTTAAATCTAAGCTAGAATATAGTGAGTGAGCTGCGAAGCCTGGGTTCTTTTTAGAAAAGGACAGTAAAAGCTTTAATAGTAAAGTTATGGGTTTTCAACAAGCGAATCTTGGATTGAATGATAAAAACGAGATAAAAAGCTGAGAAGCTTGTATGTTATGTTAAATGAATAGTTGATGATCAATACAATAAGAAATTAACTTATTTATAGGCTGTAAAATCTTATATAAATTTTAATTTTATAAAAAAAAGAATCTTAATTAACGATACTTCCTATAATGTATTGATTGGTGTGTTATAGTAGCTAAGCACAAGTGCACGTTATCGTATCAAGTAATATAAGATTTTAAGTTCAGATATCGATTCCACATGGACTATGCAATCTAATTCTATAAATCAAGTACTAAAAATTGTACCTAGTTAACTTTTATTCAGAAAATCACAATATAAAATTTATTTAACTAATTTACTTTATCAATTAAACTGAACAAAAGTAAAGAGTATAATTCACAAATAAAGATAATCTAGGGTTTTGACTTGCTCCTTAATATTTCCTTGGACTTATTAAGCTCTTAGTTAATCTCTTGATACCAATTGTTGGCTTAGATACTAATCTCATCACAAGCTTCCGTCGATGGTCAAATGACTATATTACGCATTCTAACAATCGCCTATATGTCTATGGTAATCAAATCAGAATTTAATTCATTAAGATCAAGTCTAAATCATACCATACATGCCACCTAGGTATATGTCTATCCTAGATGAAATTCATAGTTGTTACCCTATGATCATACATCAAACTACCCTAGGCTAAACCATGAATCCATCTGTCGAGTTCATCATGATTCCTCAATCATTCAAAATATTGATCAGGTATAATGAAAGCAATAAACACAAGATAGAATGAATCAATTGAATTATCAAGTTCATAAACTAAAATTTAACACAATCCAAATCCATACTAGGTTTACATAGTCTAACCCTAGATGAACAAATTAACTCATCACAAAATCAAAAGTATCAAACCAATTCATAAAGATCAACAAGAAAAAGAACATAATGATAAAGAAAGAGAAGAAAAACTAATCAAAATGACTCTTTGATGTGCGTCTCCCTCAATCTTGACCTGAAGCTTAAATCTTGATCTTGGTTCTTCAATCTTTGGCTTTGATCTTTGATCTTGTGCTGTGAATTCTCTCTCTAAGTTTTTGCCTATTTTTTTTTCTCTTTTTCTCTTCTTCCTTTATTAGGGTTTTTTGGCTCTCTATTTATAGGTTTTTGTCTTCGAGTTACTGTTCGCTAGTTACTGTAGCAAACTACTGTTCACGAGGTACTGTTCACCGACACTGTTCTCCCCGTCACGAGCGCCGTGGCGCTGGGTGCTGAGCGCTGCGGCGTTCACTTGCTGCTCTGGGCGCTACAGCGCTCAGCGTTTGGCACCGCGGCACCCAGCCACCTACTTCCTGCCTTTCGTATTTTGAGCGTAACTTCTTTGTTTGATGTCCGATTCGCCTTCCGTTTGTTCCTATGCGTCACATTTTTTGTCATGCATCTATTTATGATTAAAAATCACAATTAAATAGCCAAATATATATAATTGGAGCAAAATACAAAAGTTGGATAGAAATCATACTAATACTTTTATGCCCTTATCAAATACCTCTAAACTTAAGACTTTACTGGTCCTTGAGAAAAACAAAGAAAAATATTCACAACTTATTCATGACTCAAAAATAAAAATTAAAAATTAAAAACAAGCTCTGATTGATTAGATGATCAATATCATTGTCTCAAAAGCTGCGAAAAACAGCATAAGGCTCTTCAGAAATTGATAAACAACTTTCAACAATCCTCATACCATTAATCAAGTACTTCATTCTCCCTTGTAAATGATCACTTGTGTGTGTGTGTAATAAGCAAGTAATTAGTTAAATATAACATAGATTTACTCAATGCTTAAGAAATACATAAATATGATATCTTGGCATATTTTCAATTATAACACTACCATAAGCTTGCTTTTCATACTACTCTCCACTAATGTAGAAATACACATGTTTAGGGATCAATTTAGGACTTTATTTAGCTTGTAATATAAGGCTAAGGTAAAGGTGGGTTATAAAGATATATATATATATATATATATATATAAAGTGTAAATCACACCATTAACACCTAGACTTTACTTAGAAACCTTTTGATTCCTTCTCCTCCTTAATTATTCATTTCTTCTCCCAAATTTATGCTATTCCCATCTTTCTTTCAATCATATTTTTGCAAAGAATTTCTTAATTTTTCTTAAGCCGGAGGTATTATGCATTTAAACATTTTTTTTCTCTTTTTTTTTATGTACCCCCAAGCTTAGATTGATATGCACATTCAAGACTTATTGCTTTTCATTGTAGTACCCTTATTTCATACATCCACAACCTTTTTGCTGTTCTGGGCGCTCCGGCGCTCAGCGTTGGGCGCCGCGGCACCCGGCCACCTGCTGCGCGCCTTTCGTATTTTGAGTGTAACTTCTTCATTTGATGTCCGATTCGCCTCCTGTTTGTTTCTATGTGTCGCATTTTTTGTCGTGCATCTATTTATGATTAAAAATCACAATTAAATAGCCAAATATATATAATTTAGAGTAAAATACGAAAGTTAGATAGAAATCATACTAATGCTTTTATGCCCTTATCATGTATAAATTTCTAAATATGATACAACACATAATTTGGCATATACTCTAAAATGGAAAAGTTTGTTATACACTTTTTGAGCTGGCATAAATAACGTCATTGTAATCCAGATGCATGTCATAAAAACAAATATATTTTTATATTAGGATGTGTAAAAATTTCAATAATTTAAGTAAAAGTAGAAGAATATTTTTTTAGAATTTCTTAAAATTGATATCTTTAGAAAATGTCTAGGAGTTTATAGATGCTTTTACCAGCCTTACCAAGAAGAAGCAATTGGTCGTTAACATTATCAGTGAGGCTGAGAAGGAGCCCAAGGAAAGGGTTGTGCTTGATTGATTACAGGTGCAGCTAATGTCAGAAGTCAAGGAACTAGACGAATAGAGCAAAATGGCTAAAGAGAGGATCAAAGCTTTTGAGGCTGAGCTGAGGGCAGCTAAGGCGAAATGAATTGAACTATCTCAGACTTTGGGGCAACAAGTTCTAAAGAATCTCCCTAGGAAGGCTACTTTGAAAAAGAGCCTTAAAGTAAACAAAAAAAATTACTTTTTTTCCAAAGGCCGAGGTAGATGTAAAGGTGGTCGGCTTCTTTTTTATTTTAAAAAAAATGTAATTGGCCTAAGAGCTTATCATTATATATCTTTCATATTAATGAAATATACTTTTTAAGCAATCCATCTATCTTTTGTTTATTTTGTTACTTTTGATTGTCAACTATAAATCGCCCAAGTTGAATCGTCTACAATGCATTATTTTAACCAGACCAATTAATCAGTTATTTATTAATAAGGATAAAAAATAAACTTTATAAATCGATTTGAGGCTTAATTCAAAATTAATAACTAAAATTATCGGCTTACATAAAAACAGTTCATCACAGCCGATTAATAATCATGGTACTTGAAGTGGACTTGAAAAAATCGCCCTATCGACTCCTTACTAGATAGTAGGTCGATAGGGTTTAAGATACTTTCCATTGATTACCCTATGGTGGACAACATCTTCTAAGTTGCTTAATAGATATGCCTTCTTGCCAATGGCTTTAGCAATTTTGAATGGTTCTTTCCAATTTAGACTGAATTTGCTAGCTTATGCTCTTTGGATCCTATTGGGAGGAAAACTTTTCATACTAGATCGCCTTCTCTAAATGACTTGATTTTGACTTTTTTGTTATAGGCTCTCTTTACTCTTCCCTTTTGTATTTCAAGTTGATTTAGTGCTTCAAGGCAATTTTCAACTATTTGATATATTTCTTCTAACATGGCATCTTTATAATACTGGGGGTCCAAATCACCATGAAATTGCCTTCTTGTTGATCTTGCTATAAGTTCCAATAGAATGATGACCTCGTGACCATAAACCAATTGATAAGGTGATGTCCCTGTTGTAATTTTTGGGTTGGCTCTATTCACCCAAAGTACCTTTTGAAGCTTCTCATGCCATGCTCTAGGTTTATCTTTAATCACCTATTTTAATCCTTAAATGATTGATTTATTTGTTGATTCAGCTTGTCCATTTGACTGAGCATAGTAGGGTGTGATGTGTATGAGTTTGATGCCAAATTCTTTAGCAAAATCAACTATCTCTTCTCAGGTAAAGACCGTTCATTGACCAATCGTAATAGATTCTGGAAGACTGTGCCTATATATAATGTTTTACTTTATAAATCTGATGACCTACTGTTGGGTAACCATTTTAAATGGGATAGCTTCTAACCATTTTAAATGGGATAGGTGAAGTAGTCGGTTGTAATTAGAATAAAGGCATGTTGTTTAGAAGATGGTTGATAAATCTTCCCAATTATGTCCATTGTCCATCCCCTAAATGACCATGG
Source organism: Ailanthus altissimus (assembly GCA_946807835.1). Classification (NCBI taxonomy): domain Eukaryota; kingdom Viridiplantae; phylum Streptophyta; class Magnoliopsida; order Sapindales; family Simaroubaceae; genus Ailanthus; species Ailanthus altissimus. The sequence goes on along the minus strand of OX327690.1, from coordinate 208,310 downwards.
TCTGATCACTGCGTGCATTTCTTCAGCTAGTATAATATAAATCAGACTGTATTTCTGACATTCTTTATAACCTTTGGAGTAGCTGTGGTAGTCTTGCTCCATAGTCAGCCATCAGAAGCCATTCTTGAGGATCACTTTCTTTATCAATCACTTACTAAGATGAGTTTCAGCTAATCCCTTATGTGATTCAGCTATACTAGCATGCTTTCTTTGGATCGATGCACCTCAATAACTCACCCAATGGTGCTCATCTGAATAACTCTCCTGTAAAGAGGGCGAATTTAGTGCCGTACTTTTTGTTTGTTATTCGATATTTGCATCAGGGTTCTTCATATAGGTCACCAACTTATCCCTATAATCTTTATTAAAATTGATCTGTAAGATTGACTTTTGTTGAGTTGATAACTCTGTACTATAGAGACAAGAGTATGGTTGATGGATCAGAGGAATTTCATCTATCACCCTTTTAAACCTTGATGCCCCTTAGGCAAGATCATTAGCCTTTAAATTATTCATCCTTATCAAATATTTGACTAGTGTGAACTAGAATCCTTGGAGCAAATTTTGGGCTTTGTTATAGTATGGGATTAATAAATCAGCCTCGTAATTATATTATCCTATTAATTGCTTGATGACCAACAAAGAATCGCCTCTAACTTCGATTTCTTTAACTCATATTTCTACAAGTATTTTAAGGCCAATAATAAGAGCTTCATACTCAACCTGATTGTTGGTACATGAAAAGTCTAACATGAATGACATCTTCATCTTTAATCCAAAAGAGGAAATAAGACGATCCCTACTCTTATGGTATGATTTTTTTCGAACCATCAAACTATAGCTGTTAACAAGTACTTATGTTGCCGATTTCAAAATAAGCTATATCTGAATATGGAGTAGGTTGGTCAACAAGAAAATCGGCCAAGACTTATTCTTTAACAGCTTCCTGAGGGATGTACTTTAAGTTAAATTTTGACAGAGCAATCGTCCATCTTCTCAATCGATTTCTTAAAAGCGGCTTTGATAAGAGATATTTTATGATGTCAATCTGGCTTGTGACATGCATTGTTTTGGGTAGTAAGTAATACCTTCGTTTTGTGCATGAGAAGTATAGAGCCAAACACATTTTTTCGATACCAATATATCTGGTCTCTATGTCATTTAAGACTCGACTAAGATAGTAAACGCCTTTTTATGCCGTAGTACTCTTGTGCCGACATGCTAACAATTGATTCTTTTGCAGCAATAATATATAGAATTAGAGGTAGCCAAGGTTTTAGTGGCACTATGACTGATGGACTTGTGAAATACTTCTTAATCTCCTCAAAAACCTTCTGGTGGTGAGTTGTCCACTTGAAGTCTTCTTTATTTTTTAGTTTGAGTAGGGACGACCATGAAGGGAGTCGACCGACAGAGTTCAAAATAAATAGCCTAAAATTTTTTTTTTATCGATAAACTACTATAACCCTTTTTTGGTTCTTAGTGCATGTGCATCTATAATCACCTTGGCCTTATTTTGGTGTATCTTTACCCACCGTTGGTGTACCAAAAATCTAAGAAAGTTACCAACTAAAACCTTAAACACATATTTGAGTGGGTTTATCTTCAGCTGATGAAGCCTCATCCTTTGGAAGGTTTCCCGCAAATTAGCCAAATATTAATCATTCAAATTCAATTTGATCACCACACCTCTATTAGCTGACTGACCATATCATGGAATATGACATTCATGACTTGTTTATAGGTTACTCCAGTATTCTTTAATCCAAACAACATTACTGTAACACTAGTGTCATAGAGGGGGAGAGAGTTAGTGGCAAATTTTAAGTAATAAAATAATAAAAGTTAGTGAATGGATTATTGATGAAGAGATGATAACACGTGGAAGCAGTGGCACTTTTTAATTGAATTTATGGGCAGCCAAATTTATTTTATATGAGAATTTTGCTTAAGGAAGCCAAGAAAAAGAAATGAAACACAATTGAAAAGAGAAGAAATAAAAGAGAAATAGAGAAAAGGAGAAAAGAAATTGAGAGAAAACAAAAAAAGAGAAGCCTAAAATATATACATATTCAAGTGGTGGGTCGGCATATGTGTATAAATATATCTTGTTTTATTTCCATTTAGTTTATGGAGAAGAAAAATTGAAATAGAATAAGAAGCAAAAGTCGAAAAGAAAAGAGAAAATAAAGAAAGAAAAAGAGAAGAAAAAGAAGAAAAGAGCTGAGAGAGAAAAAGGGAAAAAAATAAGAAATTTCAGGAAATTAGTTTGGGTAGTTAAATTTATACCCAGTGTTTTGGCGGATAATAGTTTTACGATGTTAGAATATTTATATTTTAATATTTATATTATATATTGGTACTAATGATGTATTTTGACACCCTATGATATAGGAAGTGTGCCGATAATGGGTAGATCTCAGAATTCAAACCTAGCTCAGGATTAGTGCAATTTGTGAATGGATAACTATATATATTTTGTTATGCCCCAGACCCAAAAGATCTGACACATGATATAACTTACACTTATTCAATAATATTTAAACATTTATTTCATTTTTTTTTCAAAATTATAATAATTGAATTATGACTGGGGCAATTAGTAAACCGGAGATATGCAGAGTTTTTTAAGAGATTAACACTCTACTACGTCACCAGTAGCAACTTTGTTACCGGAAACCCAAAATATATTCATTGCAAATTCTTACTTAAAATCAACTCATAACCACACTTGGTAAAACTTAAACCAAATACAACCACACACAATAAAATAATACATCAGTATTTATTCAATAGGGACAAATCAAATATCTTAACCCACGTGTCCCCAAATGAAACACTCAGCAACCTAGCAACTTAGGGAACCCAAGGAACAGCAGAAGCCTTGCCAAATCCGCTAAGCACACATGTACCTTATTTACCTGAAATCACCATAAACTATAATGAGAATAAAACTCAATAAGCATATTAGTTTTTCATATATCAAATACAAATACATATATGTACACAATGCATGTGTATGATATGCTATGATAAATTAAAATCATAATCTTATCAAATCACATGTCAAGTAAGCACTTACACGTTCTTCTAAAACATATAATAGAAATACCATCACTCAACTACTACTTAGTAGGACATTTATATCACTTATCACATAATGAGTCAAATGTCACTCGTAGGTGACATACCATATGAGAGGAATAGTACAAGTGAGATTTAAATTACACATATATAATGCTCATGCTCGAAGGTAAGAGTCAAACCCTCACCCTGATCATCGGTGAGTCCTCTCACATGCACCAATACGCCACTACACGAATGTAATGACTCAATCTTCCTTTAGGTACTAATAAGATCCTCCCTACATACGGAACACATAACATATATCAATCTCGAAGGACAGGCCATACATAAAGGCTCCATAAATCACATAAGGTGTCTACTAAGTAAATAGTGAGTTCAAGCATCCTCAAAACACAAAACGTATCTCATGGATATTTTTCACTTCAAAAGCATTCTTTGTTAAACACATTTCATTTTGAAAGTTCACTTTCATAAATACATGTATGTCCATGCTCAATGTCAGTGCTCACATTCATAAACATATTTATTTCACATTTCATATCAATATACTTTGGCATAACATAAATATATTTCTAAGCACATTTACAAAATCATACACAGATAATTACTATGCTTATTGTGATTTCAATAAAAGTCTAGTATACTTACCTTTTAACACTTTTAGCTACAAGGCTTAAATCTTTTTAACCTATCAATGGAGATTAATCCTTTCACGAGCCTCAACATTTATACAAAACACTTTAAATAGCTTACAAAAGTACAGATATTGCACTTATCATATCGAATTGGTCTAATTACTTTATTTCTCAAAACCTATCATTTTGACCACTTACACTTAACAAAATTTTCTTATACATCAAATGATGTCCAATTACTCCAAAATTAAAATATATCATTCTTAACTCATATATCATTCTTATATATGAATATTATATCATAATTCCTACACAATTCATTCCATAAACACCATCAAATCTAAACTATTAACCTGACATGATCAAGATATTTATTGAATAGTATTTAACCTCCCACTTTTATAAAATCATATACTAACTGAAAAATTATAAAAATACCATAGAATGACTCTTAACATATATCTCAATCCATGATAAATATTTTACTTCAAAATCACTGCCAAAAGTATTTTAAAACTATTTTATTCTATAGCTTTAAAAATCTGTTAATCAAATACTGCAATGAACTGACACTCTTTAGAAAATCATAACAATTTAACCACATCGATCTAAATTCTTAATTCTGAGTATATAATATTAGACATATAAACTTATTATATTCCATAAATTCATAATTTCTAAAGATCATTCAGTAGATTAAAAATTATTTGTCTTTGTATCATACTGTTAACATAGGAAAATTCCAGAATTTCAGGGTTATTTTGGTAAATTCACTAAAAATTCAATTTCTGGAATTTTTAGTCGATTCAAAGTCTCAAATAATTATAAACATGTATAATTTCATATACTCAAAATTCGAAACCATAATCAGTTCACAACAATTTATAAAATTTCTGAATCAAGAGACTATCGAGTAAAAATTCTGCAATTCATCATGATTTATCAAGCTATCTACATAAATCATTATCAATTCTCATAATATGTTATGAAATACACATAAAATCCTCAATTGTACATATTTTCAAAAATCAAAACTTAAAGGAATTAACTAATTTTACACCAAGAAACTAAGAAAGAGTTATAATATACCTCTTAAAGCTTAAATTCTAACTTTCTTTTTCTTTTTCTTCTTCTCTTTCTCTCCCCTTTATTTCTCTCTTTTCTCACTCTAAAAAAAGGTAACTCGACCAAAATGAGTGAATTAGGGTTTTAAAAGTGTATTTTTTTTCTAAGAGACTAATTTTTTATATTTACGAATTTACCCTCAAAACTTTTAAAGTATTACAATTTGGTCCCTAAAATAAATCTAAAGTCTTGCAAATATACCCAATACTAATAGTATGTCCTTAACCTATACAAACACTACTAATAACAATACATAAATCAAGTATCACCCACATACAAATAAAATATGTCTATTTATATATATATATATAAATACTTACTCTTACCGGTTGTGGATACTAGTTACTACATATTTTATATATTTTTAATGTAATATCCAATCCCTATTAGTAGTATTGACACCTAAATTTTGGTATAGAGTAATGCAGACACTGTAGGGTTACCCGATTTTAACCCTATTAGAAATATTTTTTTAATGGTGCGCATGAGAGATATTAAACCTAATTTGGTAATTTCACATGTGGTCAGAGCGTCGGACGATGCTAGAATATTTTTAAAAATTTTCTCTATTGGCTTGGAAAAATAAATTCTAATTTACTACATGAATTTTCATTTAAGGGTTATGTATGGACAAGCCTTTGTTGAGAAACACAATCAATATATTAAATAATGGACCAATTAGAAACAATCTCATGGATTTCCAAGTTGAAAATTCTAGGTAGTCCATTGGACTATTCTAACTAGATAGTTACAAAGGAACCAATTACATACTTAGTTTCTAACTAATGGCAATTTAGAAATTTTGAGTTAGTTAAAAGGCAAATTGGTCATTTAAGGGAGCACTATATATATGGTAGAAGTGTGTAGATTTTTCAAGAGAGTAAAAGCAAACACTTAGAGCAAAAGAGATAGCAAATTCATGCAAGTGAGGGAGGGGCTGCTATAGTGACATTTCAAGTTTTTTTTTCAATATTTTTCATGTGTAATCAAGCTATGAGAAGGTCAAGTATAAGTTCCTAAGCTCAAATGAAGCCTCCATTAGTAAAAATTCAAGAAAAAGAGGTAAGAAAAGCATTGTTTTGTGAGATTTATAAGTGAACTTTCAAGCTTGCTTCAATTGATGTTCTTGTGTGTATTCTTGATTTAGATTGAGTTGAATTCTAGTGTGGAGCTTGAAGGAGTCATCAAATTGAAGAAATTGGTAAGGTAAGAATTAAGGATTTGGGTGATTTGAATGTAGAGACTTCAATTGGTTGTAATTAGGGCATTAAAATGAAATTGGCTTGATTTTGATGTAATTAGAACAAGAAATTGAGAAAAGAAATGTGTTGGAACATAGGGTGAAATTCTGCCACTTTAGGGAAGTTAGGAATTGAGTTGTGTTTTGGTTGACTTATGATGTATAAATGGTGCCTTATGTAAATTGAATGTTTATAGTTCATGGAAAAATCAAAAATGAAGAAAATAGGACATAATTGTCTATTTTAGAAAGGTAAACGGTAATTATGTCCAACCGAAGTTATAGGGTATTAAAAAATTTTCAGGGCGTCGGATGGTGAATTAAACAAGATTGAATGACTCCGTAAATGAAAATTGAAAAGTAGTATCCATCCAGGCTTTGTATGCCAATTAGAGTATTTAGTAGTTAAATGAGATTCTAGCATTCGATTTGGTTCTAAATGTCATTTATGGCGTGTAGGTGAAGAAAACCAAGAGAGGTAACAAGAGTAGAAATTCGGAGCGAAATTGAGCGCGGAGCGGTTGTGAGGGAAAATATGTCCTTTCTTTTATCTTTCGTTTATTATGTTTCCGTATAATGAAAATGTATATTTTATGTACTTTTAATGCATAAACATGATTTATGATCTTGATATATATCCATAGATATGCTTTTACACGCTCGGTTTAAGAAACAACTTTAAAGTTACTGCATCCGTTTTAAATGCCATTGGTACCCTCAGATTATAGTGGTGGTGATTGTATTAGACCCCGTCGGTATATCCCATACACATGGGCAGATTATGGGGGTGTGTCACTAACTCCAGAAAGTCAGGATGTTGACTCCTGTGAGTCGCTTTATGTGTACGGGGTATTGTCTCGCTATATGTATGTGATGTAGGATTCCACTGCATAGCCAGTGAGATGTCTTGAGATGTCACTGTGGGTGCTGCTAGTTGAGGTGCCCCGTGACCTACTCACGTGTGCGATGCTAGTTGAGTCGCTGCGTGAGTATAGAGCTTTAGAGTTACCATTGGTATAGTTTAGAAAGAAAATGGCCGAGCGAGGATTTTACTAGTTTTCGATCTACCGATAGCATATTATACGTTTATATGCACTATTATGTTATATAGATTTTGGATATTATTTTCCAAAGATAAAATAAAATCCACTCGGCAAGATTTCTTTTGCATATGATGTTAAAAATCGTTTTACAGCTTTATATCAGTTTTGAAAGCATGATTTATGCATGTCTTTTAGAATTTACCATCTATACATAATTTTATTTTATTTGAAATTTTAAATGCACTCATTGAGCTCTTTTAGCTCACTCGTTTTATGTTTTATATTTTCTAAACCCTCTTCCCAAGTGCAAGTCTTGGTACACTAGCTGCTGATTCTCCTATTGCTGAGTAGTTGGCCAAATTTGAAGATTATTTTATTCATGTAAATGTACTAAATAACACTCTTTTTGCTTTTAGTATGGTAGTTTTAGGCTTATGTATTGTACATATGCTTTATATAATCAAGAAGAGTTTCGATATTTTGATGATCGCTTCACTCTTTTATCAGTATTTTAGTTTTATGATCATAATGAAATTATTGAGTTGAGTTGGATTGTGTTAGAAAGGACCGGAGGTCCTATTTGACAGTATTGAGATGTGGTTTGAAAAAAGAAGTGTAATTCTTTACAGGTTTTGTATTGAATTTTCAGAAAAACAGGGGAAACTCTGTCCATTTTTTTAAAAATTAAGATGTCATTTTCATGTATATGTCAAGATTTTCTCAATAATAGCAAGAACTAAAAAGGGGTTCGCTTTGCGGAATTTCTCAACTTACCCAGTTAAATTCTAAGGAACTTTCGTCGAGGTACCCGGCAGAGCCGCTGGGACCTACAGTAGAGGGTCTCGGGGTGGGTTCTGTCATTTAATGCATCAATTATAATTTAATTACACGTTATCAGATTTATTTATGATTTATTTTAAACAGATAAATATTTATGTTAATTAGTATATTCATAAATATTTTTAGAATTTGTTTTAGTATAGCTTATGATTATGTTCAGTACAGAAATAATTATTGTAGAATAATTATGCTTCCATGATATTATATAGTATCCTCTCCTTTAGTGTAGTTGCTCTGCGCATGCGTTAGACCAGTTTAGTTTGCTCTGCTCGAACGATGCAACATTCTGCCAGGTTAGACCAGCTCAGATCCTTCGCTTTGCCTGTGCGTGAGTTACTCCGCCAAGTTAGACCAGTTTGTCCCCAAGTACAAGTTTGGTGTGGTTTTCAATGTATATGTAGTACATGTTTCCAGAGCTATGCTATATATATTCACCTTGATAATAGATTTTATGATAGTTTACACTTTCAGACTTTTAGATTCCCAGTATTATGTTATAATTTTAGTTTTAGCACAAATTTTATGACAGCTCATACTTTCAGTACAAGTTTATTGACTACCCAGTATATAGTTTCATTATTATTTTATCTTACAGATTTATACGTGTACAATACATATAAAGTATAATATTTTTAGATTATGTCCACTTATTGAGCCACAAGCTCACCATTTTTCCTATTTTCCCTATTTTTTCCCAGGTTGTCATAGGAATTTGTGCAGTGTGATACAATCATCACATTTTGAAGTTGTCCCATGATACGCATAACTGCATAAGTGTCTCAATCTGTGTATTTATATATCTTTATGTATATTGGAGTACACGTGTACACTTTTGTTGAGGCAAGTAGCCTCGTTGTATTAAATGTATGACTAAAGAGTATGTTAGATGTGTACTCTAATATACATAAAGAGCAGGTAGCCTCTTCCAAGTTTATCAAAGTATTACCAAATCAATCATAATATTGATTAAATATAATGAAGCATTAAGAACAAATAATTTAATAATGAAGAATTGAGTTCAAATAAATATTAAAAATATCGAACAAGTAATAACCCTAGAAAATAAATTTAACTCATGGTAACAAGATAATTATAGCTGGAAAATAAAATAAATATGATACAACTAAAATCAAACTAATATAGACGTCAATTCGCAGTTAGTTGATACGCCAAAGATTCATAAATAATCTCTTACTTAAATTCTCATTGCTTCTCTCTCTAAAAATTGATCTTTTTCAATGCATTGTGGCTCTAAGAGCCCTAAGTTGTGTGCTCTTTGAGGTCTGAAATGAGTGGCCTTTATATAGGGATTGATTGGAGTCTACGAGTTATATTTCTCTTAGGTTTAGAAAAAATCATACTGTTCACCTCTGTAGTGAAACATTGTTCATCGTTGAGGTGAAAGTACTGTAGCGCAGATTGTTCACGGGATACTGTTCCCAGTATACTATAGCGATTACTGTTGCGTTGTTACTGTAGTATTTTATGTATTGCCTTGTTTTCCTTAGATTTTCATTCCCAATTGTTCTATTGTCTTCAAACTTATAAAATAACAATAAAGTATATAAAAAGCCTAATATTATTTTTTATTAAAATGAATAATTAATCAAGTTAACGAAGTGAAATTAATAGATATAATTTATACTTACCAAATGGGCTAAATATGTTGGGTCATGTGCTCTACTAAATGAGGTAGGGTCAGTGACGCTGGTTCGTTGGGCTCATCCTTCATGACGTGGCATATCTCTACCACATCACCATCTAGAGTCGAAGGATGCCTTAGCTTTGATTGAAATGACTCGAGCAACAAAACAACTATATTGATAGCCTCATTTGGAGTGTTTCTTGTGTTGACGCCTTCTGTTTAATCTGATCACTGTGAGATTCAAGCTTAGTTTGATCATTTAGGTCGCCTTGGTTACCTTGAACATGAGAGCCTTAATCTGTCTTGTTCGTGCTTACCAGTAACTAGACTTTCTTCTAGGGTATTTTACCTCTGCTGATCGGCTCTAATGGTTGTAGGGCATTTTGTGAGTGATTTTAAACCTAGGGTGCATACATGTGGGTTTATATCTATCATTCAAATATAGCATACATATCACATACATACATACGCAGTGGATGAGTGAAATACAAATTACTGAATGATAAACACAAGTACCTTGTCAAGCCTTTGGTATTTGGTTGAATCGGAGTACCCGCTTTGAAGCAACTCATTCACAATTCTAGTTCCTAAACACGGTGCGCTTGAGGAAGCTAGAACAACAGCTTTTTCAACAAAGAATTCAACTCTTGAATCCTTGTTTCTACCTTGTTATATGGGTGACCAAAATGCAAGAAAAAATGGAAGAGTTGGGTTTTTGTTCTCTCAACACTAAAGAGAATTTTGCAATACTTAACAAAATTCATTTTTCTTACACTCTTACTTTTGCACGAAATTATGATGATTCATTGAGTAACTAATTGCTCTTTTATTTATTTATTATTATCTTTTATTTTCTCACCTAATGGCAATCATTATGTTTGTCATTAGTGTTTTGTTTATTACTATCTTCAATTTTCTCACCTAATGGCATCCATTATATTTTTCATTAGTTTTTGTTTATTATTATTAACGAAAAATCAAATAAAAACAAAAAAAAATGGAATATCATTTAAATGAACTTAGCCTTAATCTAAGCTAAATGAGAAAACACTTTCTCATCATTAAGAAACATTTTAAGGCCTACCATTAACAAATGCCACCCATTATACTTATCTTATCATTTAATTAATATTAAAGAAATGATTTAATCATATTAAATCATGGTAGAAACACATGCCAATTTAAATAAAAAATTAATTATTTGATTTCAATTTAAATAATAATATCATATATTATTATTTTATTCAATAAACATTTTAATGAATAAAATAATGATATTATTTGTCCAACAAATAAGATCATTTTGATAATTTCTAAATTAAACAGTAATTAGCCCACATGTGCCATATGTCAACATCCCACTGGTAAATAATTAATTGTTAACTAATTGATGTACTTAACTCTTAAGTCTTGACACGTGCACGACCGAAGGGAAACCAAACTAAATGTCCAGTCTGCTTGAATTTTTTGGATTGAACTATTCAAAACGGTACGCTGCCTCAATACACAACGAGTACACTTCATATTGCGAGACTCTTTAGTCTACTCTCAATTTGTCAAACAGAACTATTTTGTGAGTTCGAGATCGATGCCCCACACACAGGTCACGAATATTACAAATCAGTGTAGTAGATAGTACAAGTTGAGGCACAGCGCATACGTGTAATCCTTTCGCCAATCATATCCTGGGAGAGCAGAGATATAGATCATTACCTTCAAATCCCTATGTGTTTATCCGTGAACTTATCTCCAAACACGTATCTTAATAAAAAATATATACAAACATATTTACAATATTGTTTAACCCTGTAGGAAACTCTTTTCTTAGGTTCATTGCTTATGGTCATAAGACTTTCTAAGATACAGCCTTTGAGGATCTAGATATATATAACTCATCTATATGAGCTGACAGATTCCATATTTGTACACACTAAACTCCATAAACATAGAACCATACCTAGTGACACCCAGCGGTCACACCGTAAAAGGTCTGTGACATGCGTGGAACCAAAGTATAATGGATCACTTACAAGTCCACCGTGGTACTCAGGTCAAAGGACTATGTATACTACTCAACTTGAGAGGTTCTTTCATTGACGGCTTCATGGGATGTCTATTGTGGTCCTCATTGAGTTTGTTCAGTATTTAGTCCTTACTGAACACCTGTATGCTTTACCAACTTCCAGTAAGTCCATGGTTAGTTAAGAACAACCATCAAGACCATCTAGGTATAGTATACACTAGTCTATGTAAAAGGATTCCACCGATAGATCTGCATCGGTGAATTAAGACCAGGAACTTATAATTTGAGAATAGACTTACATAATAGCATTTCTTAGCACCTATTGCAACTCTTGCAACTATGTTATTACTAATGTGCTCTTAGGTCTTTGTACCGTCACAAACACGATTATAACTTTTAGATTTCACTGATTAATATAACATGCTAACTCTTTAACATTTATAATTTTCAGTGATGTTAACTCTTAGCATTGATCTAAACTTCTTTAGACCAAGTCTGAACCATTTCAGATCATATAATGTTTGTACTGTCACAAACATTAAACCATTTAATAATAGTAATTAGAGATTTAACAAATAATGAACTGGATAAATATTACAAAGTAAAATATTCATACAATAATAGGATAGCATGTGAGCACAAATTCCAACACATTTTTCGCTTTGTTTCTATAGAGCTTTTATTGAGGCAGTCAATCTTGGCCAAGTTTTTCTCAATCTCTTGACCGTCATTCAAATTTTGGATGGTATATTCAAGATGCTTAAGCTACTCTAGTCTCTGCATTCTTATCTTTTGTGTCTTTGTCGGCCTAGGATGTGGAAAGGTTTGTTTCCCAAGCTGATCAAATACAATACATCTCAACCTGTTGACTTTTTATTGGTCGACTTTACTGATGCTAAGCTTAAAAGTTTTGACAGGCTGGCTAGAAGTTAGCATTTCCTTATATTCACCCTAGACTTTCTCGAAGATGGTCTAACACTAAAAACATACTGAACAAGCCTTCTTGGAGGTTGGCTGGTCAAACAACGTCGGCTCTAAGGTGATTACTCTTTCTCTCCAGGTGGTAATCACCCACTTGAATCTTTATTCTTAGCTTGTCTGGGGTTTAAAATCTTATTGGTGACCCTTCCTCTAATAATTTCCTCTTTGTTAAAGGTATAACTACATTGACCCTTACTATTGGGAATGGGTCAGTCTTAATGAGAAGGCTCTTCCCCTTAGAACCAAAGAATTATGCTATTTACAGTAGTCTTTTCCTATGCATTGGTCAACTAGAGGAATGGTGTAGCCTTGGAACAACTTTATATGTTTATCCTTTAAAAGCCAATCGAAAATTTGATTGGCCTTCTACAGATCTAACGAGTATTCTTTGGCGATCTGGGTATTTTTGTCAAATTTATTCTTCTCTTTGTTAGGGGTCGCCTTCTTCAACATTAGGTACTTATATGGCCCTCCTGTCACTATTTCAATTAGGTAGACCTCTTTATTAAAATCTAACTTCTTATAAATTACTATCCGAATCAGCTTGGACTATAGCAACCTCAAGCTTATTTTTGTAGTACGTCCCTTTATAGAAGACGCTTGTAGTTGGCCATCCTGGTGGCTAACTCATATAAATCCCTGAAGCGATGCCCTTTAAAGTGTTCCTTTATGGCAAAGGACATGCTTTTGACCATTATTGGCACTGAGTCAGATTCGAAGATTTACGTTTGGCATTGCATTCGAAGCTTTCTGAATCAGCTTATGTATTTTAAAAATCGATTCGCCCAACATCTGGGTGACTCTGGCCAAGTCGGCCAAAGTTACCTCTAGAGATTGCCTGTAGAATTTGGCATGGAACTCATCTTCAATCTGCTCTTAATTGGTAATCGACTCTAGCATCAAGTTGGTATACTAAATGAAATCGTCTTAGTCATTGAGTTTCCAAATAGGTTCAACTTTCAAATGGGAGACGAGCTAGCTTTACTACATTGTACAGCGAACCTGAAGATGTGCTTAAATATGGTAATATTTTCCTTACCCAAAAACAAAATGAATTTGAGGATTTTATATCCCTTTGGAAAATGAAATAATGAATCAATGCTATGGGATATGGCTTCCTGTAAGAAAAGTAAGCCAAGAGCTTTAAGTCAGCCACATATTCTGTAATGCTTCTGTCAGTATATTTCTGTCAATCTCAGGTCGCCTGAAACTACTTGTAGGTCACATAGGTTCCATAGACCTAAATTGTATCGGCTTAGATTTAGCTTGATTGGCTTGTTCTTGGTCTTGGAATGTAGGCTGGTGTAAACTGCCAAATTGTTCATATTGTTAACCTAGTCATAACTAAAAATCTGACCTGGATGGTTCTTGTGGACCTGCGAGTTTACAAACTCAACCCTTTTAGGTCACTTAAGAATATTAATCGAGTTGTAAGGTAGGTCAGTTTGGTTGTAACTTTGTCATTATCGAGGCTTCTGAAGTTCAGGGTTTGGTCGATCCTATAGAAGAGCTGTCAGCTCTATCTGATTCTGCTTTGTCGACTTAATAGTTTTTAGAATATTTTCGACTTATATTCTAATTATCTTAAATTAGTGGTTAGAAGACTGCGACCATCTGATTTGTAAGCATTGTGCCGAGTTGATGATTTTCTTGGGTGATCAACCCTTGTATATCAAATGTAAAAAATGACCTAAGATACAGAAGAGTACTTCGATGAATCTCTTCTAATAGTTGATTGAGCAAATCTTCCTAGACGTAGGCTAAGCTTGCCTTACAAATCGACTGAATCCTTTACTAGTGATAGGGGTGTAGCCTTATTAGAAGGTTCAATACCGTTTTTTCTTGCCTTATTTTTCTTCATTTGTCTAGTTGTTATTGGCATACAAGAAAAAGATGTCCCACTAGGCAAGCCAAAAAGATGTTTACCGAAATAATTTTAATGTAGGGATCTTTAAACATTTAATGTCTTGCTAGACTGATGTTATACCTCAGATTCGATAGAAACTGCGACTGAGGTGTTCACCAAGTAAGGAAAGGGTGAACTTGGCTATTAATAAGCAAGGTTTATTGCTAAAGCTAAACTACAATATAACAAGCGAGTTGCGGAGCTTGGGTTCTTCTATGGGTTTAATAGCAAGGTTATGGGTTTTTAATAAATAAAGATGTGAATCTTGTGTTAAATGATAAAAACGAGATAAAAAGCTAAGAAGCTTATATGTTATGTAAAATGAATAGTTAATGATCAATATAATGAGAAATCAAGCCTATTTATAGGCTGTAAAATCCTATACAAAATCTAATTTTACAAGGGAAAAATTCTTAATATAACAATACATTCGATAATGTATAAATTTCTAAATAGGATACAACATATAATTAGGCCCAAACCTTAAAATAGAAAAGCCCATTATACACTTCTTGAGCTGGCGTTAACAACTTCATTGTAATCCAGATGCACGTCATAAAAAAATGTTTTTTTATATTAGAATGTGTAGATATTTTGATAATTCAAGTAAAAATAGAAGAATATTTTTAGAATTTCGAAAAATTGATGATCTCTAGAAAATGTCTATTTAATGAATTTATTGATGCAATAAAAATTCTTGATCATGATATTGATGATATAAAAGGACAAGGATACAATAACAAGTCTAATATGAAATGAAGATACCAAGGTGCACTAAAAGGATTGCTAGAATTAAATCTTGGAGCATTTTATACATTATGTGATGGTCATATGTAGTAATCACTTATCCAACACCGAAAAGAATAAATATTTTATATATATGTATAATATTCATCATTTTATTTGTATGTAGATGATACTTAATTAATGCATTTTTATTAGTATTGTTTGTATAGATTAAGGACATACTATTAGTATTGGGTTTATTTGCAAGACTTTAGATTTATTTTAGGGACGAAATTGTAATACTTTGAAAGTTTTGAGGGTTAATTCGTAAATACTAAATATTAGCCTCTTAGTATAAAAATACACATTTGAAACCTTAATTCACTCATTTTGGTAGAGCCACCTCTTTTAAAGTGAGAAAAGAGAGAAAGAAATGAGAGAGAAAGAGAAGAAGAAGAAGAAAAAGAAGAAGAAAATTAGAATTTAAGCTTTAAGAAGTATATTATAACGCTTTCTTAATTTCTTGGTGTTAATTTAGTTAATTCCTTTAAGTTTTGATTTCTGAAATATGTACAATTGAGGATTTGATGTGGATTTTGTAAGATATTGTGAGAATTGATGATGATTTATGTAGATAGCTTGATAAATCATGATGAATTGCAGAATTTCTACTTAATAGTCTCTTGATCTAGAAATTTTATAAATTGTTGTGCTTCGATTATGATTTTGGATTTTTCAATTATGAAACTATACATGTATAGAATCATTTGAGGATTTGAATCATTTCAAAATTTCAGAAATTGAATTTGTAGTGAATTTATAAAAATGACCCTGAAATCCTAGAAATTTCATGTGTTAACAGTATGATACAGTGACAAACAATTTTTGATCTGCTGAATGATCTTCAAAAATTACGAGTTTTTGGAATATGATAATTTTATATGTATAATATGATATAATTAGAATTGAAAAATTAGATCAATGTGGTTAAATTGTTATGATATTCTAAAGTACATTAGCTCATTGCAGTATTTGATTAACAAAATTTTAAATTTACGGAATAAAATAGTTTTAAAATACTTTTGACAGTGATTTTGAAGTGAAATATTTATCATGGTTTGAGATATGTGTCAAGAGTAATTATGTGGTAATTTTATAATTTTTGAGTTATATATGATTTTATAAAACTAGGAGATTAAATACTATTCAATAAGTATCTTGATCCTGTCAGGTTAATAGTTTGGATTTGATGGTGTTTCTGGAATGGATTGTGTAGGAATTATGATATAATATTCATATATAAAAAAGATATATGAGTTAAGAATGATATATTCTGATTTTGGAGTAATTGGACATCATTTGATGTATAAGAAAATTTTGTTAAGTGTAAGTGGTCATAATGACAGGTTTTGAGAAACCAAGTAATTAAACCAATTCTATGTGATAAGTGCAATATGTGTAATTTTGTAAGCTATTTAAATTGTTTTGTATGAATTTTGAGGCTCATAAAAGGATTAATCTCCATTGATAGGTTAAGGAGATTTAAGTATTGTAGATGAAAGTGCTAAGAGGTAAGTATACTAGACTTTTTACTGAAATCACAATAAACATAGTAATTGTTATGTATGATTTTGTAAATGTGGTTAGGAATATGTTTATGTTTATGTTTTGTCAAAGTATATGTTGATATGAAATGTGAAGACATGTGTTTATGAATGTGAGCATAGACATACATGGTACCTAAAGGAAGAGTAAGTCATCACATTCGTGTGGTGGCGTATTGGTGCATGTGAGAGGACTCACCGATGATCAGGGTAAGGGTTTGGCTTTTACCTTTAAGCATGAACATTATATATATGTAATTTAAAACCTCACTTGTACTATTCCTCTCATATAGTATGTCACCTACAAGTGACATTTGACTCATTATGTGATAAGTGATATGAATGTCCTACTAAGTAGTAGTTGAGTAATGGTATTTCTATTATATATTTTAAAAGAACGTGTAAGCGCTTACTTGACATGTGATTTGATAAGATTATGATTTTAATTTATCACAGCATATCATACACATGCTTTGTGTATATATATGTATTTGTATTTGATATATGAAAAACTAGTATGCTTACTGAGTTTTATACTCATTATAGTTTATGGAGATTTCAGGTAAATAAGGTACATGTGTGCTTAGCAGATTTGGCAAGGCTTCTGCTATTCCTTGGGTTCCCTAAGTTGCTAAGTTACTGAGTGTTTTACTTGGGGACACGTGGGTTAAGATATTTGATTTGTCCATATTGAATAAAAACTGATGTATTATTTTATTGTGTGTGGTTTTATTTGGTTTAAGTTTCACCAAGTGTGGTTATGAGTTGATTTTAAGTAAGAATTTACAATGAATATATTCTGGGCTTCTAGTAACAACGTTGCTACTGGTGACATAGTAGAGTGTTAATCTCTAAGAAAACTCTACGTATCTCCGGTTTACTAATTGCTCCAGTCATAATTCAATTATTATAATTCTAAAAAAAAATAAAATAAATGTTTAAATATTATCAATAAATGTTTATGTTTGTATTTTAAACATGAGACCAATCCGTAAACAAGAATTTAGGAATATATTAGAAACATTAAGATTGTATGTGTGCTAAGGATTCCTATGTTGAATTAAAGTTTCAAATTTTATGTAATATTATTTATTAGTGCACATTATTGAATGAATATAAGTTATGTCGTGTATCGGATCTTTTGGGTCTAAGGTGTGACATCATATATCTTAATCCAGTACTTTATAATATGACATATTTCATTTTTTTAGAGCTATCTAATGCATTTATTCATTGTTTTTTTCACCAAATAAATAAAAAATTTCAAGATTATATATTCAAATTAACGGTTAAATCATTATTCCAAACATACTGGGAAAGTCTCGTAGAAATTGTAAAATAATACACTTTTAAGCTCTACGAAGAAGAGATGTATTAGTTCTATTCGCATGTAAATTTTAAGTGATTGGATTTGTGTATGTCCAATGCCCTACTAAAAATATGAATTACTTCAAATTCTTGAAGAACTAAGGTTAAGCCTCGTAAAATAAAGTAAAGCCAAATTTGACTTACATGGAGCAAGATTTAAGATAAACCTACGTTATAAAATAGCAAGTAAACTACAGAATTTGTGTTTTATAGAATTTGTGTTTTTCGTAGAGAATAACAAGTGAAATTCAATAGTAAGACTAAGAAACAACAAGTAAGGATGAGAATCCTAAGTTGATGCTAAAAATGAGAGAAAGATAAAATTGAGAGAACTGTAATTCTTGTATTGTTGAATTGAATCTTGAATTACAATAATAAACAAGCCTTTATATAGGCTTCTCAAAGCTATAATGATGTGTGCTATAATAACTTAGCGCAAGTGCACGCTATTGTATCGTATCAAAAATTGTAATTCTTGTATTGTTGAATTGAATCTTGAATTACAATAATAAACAAGCCTTTATATAGGCTTCTCAAAGCTATATTGATGTGTGCTATAATAACTTAGCGCAAGTGCACTCTATCATATCGTATCGTACCAAGAACTGTAATTCTTGTATTGTTGAATTGAATCTTGAATTACAATAATAAACAAGCATTTATATAGGCTTCTTAAAGATATACTGATGTGTGCTATAATAACTTAGCGCAAGTGCACACTATCGTTTCAAGTATTATAAGGTTTAAGTCAAGATTATCGTTCCTACAAAGACTATTGAACCTATTTCCTTAAATCAATTACTAAAATTACTCTACTTTACTTTTATTCAGAAAAGTCTAATGATGGATGTTAATTAAATTTACCTACTGTTAATTAGACCTAATTTAATATTAAAAAAACAATCAAATATTAAATTCACTAATTGAAAAATCATCTAGAGTTTCGACTAATCATCTAGTATTTTATTGAATTCCTTAATCCCTTAGTTACTCCCTTAATACTAATTGATAGGTTAGACACTAACTTTATCATAAGCTTATGTCAATTGTTGAATGATTATATCACACCTTAACAATTATCTATGTCTATGGTAATCCGAATAAGATGCAATTCATTAAGAACAAGTCTAAATCAAATCAAATATGCCACAAAGATATATATCTAGCCTATATGAAACTCATAATTGTTACCCTATGATCATGCATCAAACTATCTTAGGCTAAACACATGAATTCCTTTGTGGAGTTTATCATGGTTTCTCAAGCATTGAAAATATTGATCAGATATAGTGAAAGCATTAAGAACAAGATATAATGAATTAATTGTATTGTATTAAGTTTATAACTAAGAGTTTATGAAATTTAACTATATAATATATTCAAAATTTCTAACCCTAGATTAAAAGATTTTAGCTCATAATTAACACAAGAGTATCAAAGAAATAGTTAAAGAAACATCATTAACAAGATCATCTAACTAGGGGAAGAAAGAGTACACAAGTTACGCCCTAAGTGAAAGTGTGTCGTGCATGGGATGAGTGTGTATATTTTAATTTTTAATTACACATCACACATGCATAATTAAATGCAGTAGAATATAAAAAAACATCTCATTACACTAATGAGATATTAGAGAACTCACCCTTGAAGCGTGCTTTGCGTAGTTCTATTCTAGGATTCGGTGGGATCTTTTGATCTAGAACAGTAGCCTTATTATCTCGACTAGAATTTGATAATAGCAACACTTGCTTTGTTTTTTTGTCTCTTGGCACTCTTAAAATTATATTTGTTATTCTTCATATTTTCATTCAAATGAAACGAGGCTTATTTATAGTATTCTTGGCCGCCCGAAGAACCAACCAATACTTAATTAATGGGCAACCAAATTACAAGTATGACAAGGCATAAACGTTGCCTTGTTATGCTTGCCAAAAACTTGAATCACCTTAAGCAAAAGGTTGGCTGAGTGTAGAAAGATTATTATTTTTAGCCAAATTCCATTACCTTAAAACATGCCACCTCATGCTTTAAAGAATAGCATGAGAAGCCAAGTTTTTATTTGCCAAAAAAATTGGCCAAATGAAAAGTATCTTGATGGCCTTTTAACTTAAAACCTTGCCACCTCTTAGTTAAAAGCAATAACTTGGCCGAATTTTATTTTGGCTTTCAAAGCCTTAAATTGAATTAATACATTTAGCCAAAAAATAATCATTAACATTTAATGATTGAATGAGCCAATGAAATCATCCCATATGTCATGCCATTACCAATTAATGGCATAATATGTGGCATTCAATACAGAGGATAAAGTGGTAGGCCCTACTTGCTGAGATCTCGAGCTTAACACTTAAATTCTATCATCTCCCTAAGAGACCCTGAAATAATTCTGACTTTTTCGAGAACTTCTAAGATCAAACCATTTGATCTAGTGCGCTACCCTAGTGGACAATGAGTACACTTTATATAGTAAGACTCCTTAGGTTCACACGCATTTTGTCTTATGAAAATCTTTCGTAATTCCATAAGTGATGCTCCATATATACATTATATAAATAACAAAACAACATGTTGAACCATACAAATTGAATTTAGTACATATTCGTATAATACCTCAGTCAATTATATCCAGGAAGAATAGAGACATAGATCAATACCGTTAAATATCTAATGCTCAACTGTGAACTTATCACCAAATTCATATTCCCATAAATAATATCTGCAAACACTTTTGCGATATTATTTTTTCCACAGAAAAAAATTTTCTTGGGTATTTTACTTATGGCTATAAGATTTTCTAGAATACAATATTGGAGTTAGGATATACAACTTACCCATATGAGCTAACAGATTATATATCTACTCACATCGAACTCCATGAGCATTAGAACATACCCAATGACACCCAACGGTCAGACTATAAAAGGTCTCTGATATGTGTAGAACTTAACTATGATGGATCACTCATAAGCCTACCATGATGCTCAGGTCAAGGAACCATGAATACTACTCAACTCGAAAGGACCCTCAATTGATGGCTTTATAGGATGTCTACTAGAAGCTCTAATTGAGTCTTTTTAGTACTCAGTCCTCACTAAATACCAGCTTATCTATATGAGTTTCTACTAATCTTAGAGTCTACTAAGACTAACCATCTGCACTCTTTAGATATAGACATATACTGATCTATATTAAAGAGGGTTTTCACCGATAGACCTGCATCAGTAAAACTAGATCAAGAACATTACGTTTGAGAACATACTTGCACAATGACATTTTTTAGCACTATTTGCAACCTTTTGCAACTATATCATTGATACTACACCCTTTGATCATTGTCCCATTTCATACAAGGCTCTAACTCTTTAGATTTCGCCAACTCTTATAACCTGCTAAATCTTAGCAGTGCTAACTCTTAGCAATTATAACTCTCAGCGTTGCCAACCCTTAGCCTTGATCTAAACTCTTTTAGACCAGATTTGAACTCCTTCAGATCATACAATGTCTGAAATGTTACAAGTATTTTACCATTTACATTTAATATTAATAATTTTATTCAAAATACTTATTGTATAAATATTAAATAATTAATATTCATACAATATTGAAATAGCACGTATGCACCATTTCCAACACTGAGTTGCTTTTTTTTTCCCTTAGCTTGAATGCAAAAGAACTTGTTCTTCAATCTTCAATAATTTGCCTTGATCTCTTAATTTGCTTGTGAATCTGTTTTCTCTATGTTTGCCTCAGAAATTTTGCGTCTTTTAGCTCTGAAAAGTATGCTTTTATACGTGTTTTAAAATTTTACGTCTTTACTTAGCTTGTAATGAAAGGCTTAGGTTAGGGTGAGATAAATGGAAAAAACTTTAAGTTCAAATCTCACCATAACTATAACCCTTTTGTCTTCGAATCAATCCATCATTTCTTTCTTAATCCACAACCCTAAACTTATTTTCTTTAGAACCAAAATTTCAACAACTCTGTTATTCTCGATTGTATTTCTTAGGAGGTGGTTTTTTTTAATCTGGTTATTCTTTTAATTGAATGAGAAAATTTTCAGAATTGCCTTTTCTTTCACCTATAATCTTCATGATCCTTATAACAAGATATTATATATTATAATGCGAAAGGTATTTATGAAGGATATAAAAATTAATCGGTTGTAGGCTTTTAATGTGGTTCTTAGAAATATATATATATATATATAGTCAATAAAGCTAAAAAAAATGGGTGACAAGGAATTAAAAATATAAGAAGGCTAGCTAGAAAGGTTCAGTCAATCTAAACATGGCCTATAATCATATCTTTTGCTATAAATACCCTAGGATTTCGCCTCGAATGTTAATTAAACAAGTTCTAGATATTAGGTGACCTTAATAACTTTTTTCATATGAGTAAATATATTCTATATTAACAACTAATGAACATTTAATAGCTCTAGTGTGCAAAGTGTTTAAAGGGAATAATTTCAACCTAAATATAAGTAAATCTGATTACAATATAAATTGAGCACAATAATTAATAAGTCTAAAGAATTTATAGCTTTTCTTCAACTTATCATTTCATCATCAACTACAATTTTCTTTCGACCCATACAAAAGATAATAATAAAAAGAAAATATAAAATAACTTAAAAAAATAAAATAAAAGTTGAAAATAAAAGAATAAAGCATAGGAAAGAAACAAAAAAAAAACTAAGAAGCGTTTCCCCTGCCCCTAAACTTAAAATAAGCCATGTCCTCATGGCGATAGTCAAGAATAAAATCGGAACACTTCCTTGTTTATATTGGGCACGACTTAGTCACCATCCTGATCATTGTTCGTTGCCTCGTCATCCTCTTCATTGTCTTCCTCATCATTATCAGCATTTGCTTCCTCGGCTAAAGTGGTATAAGGTGGTAGAGGTGAATATTATGGGAAAAGAGGTAGTATACTGGTATCCAACTCAAAATGTGCTAGTGCAATCCTTAAGACTTGATCCTGATAAATTGCATGAGTTTGAAAATAAGCCAACTCGATGTGGTTGAGATGCTTGTCAATGGTGGGTGGAACTAGTGTTGCTACTACCGGTGGTAAGTGTTGTTGTAGTGGCTTTGCTTAAGGATCTGGGATAGCAGTAATCAAGTTGATCACATCATTGTCGAGGGTGTGCTCTGGGAGGAGTAACTCCTCTGAGGGTGCCCACTAGGCTCCAGCTCAGGCATACAAAGCAGTGATCAAAGATGGGCAATAGAGACTTATTTTTGTGTTTTGAATAGCGTGTAATATGTTGTCTTTGATCATTTTCCCAATGTCAATAGAACAGCTAGTTAAGATAACATATAAGAGGAGATGATGTGTTGGAACTTAGATGACGTACTAGTATAAGGCGTGCAGCGATATGTATTCACGGTACATGAAGCAGCTAGGGCATGCTTTAGAAATGCTCCCTTTGAATTCCCAAACTACACTCAGAGCTAGAAAATTAATGATTTCAATGTAATTCAGCTCCTTTAATAGTTCATTATAGTTACTATTGTAGATCGTCGGAGTGCTAAAGAATGAATTGATCACCAAGCTGGTGAATTCTACATAATGGCCTTATACAAAACTTTTAAACTTTGATGTTCTTTGGAGTTAGTGCAGAATTCTCTACCACTAATATAACTGCTACTTCGAGTTAGGTGCAGAACCATTCCCACCTCCTATCATCAATAATTTGATTTATGGTTGGATAGTTATTGAAAGCCAATCAAAAACCCATCTCAGGTATGGCATTCATCTTGACGATAAATTTAATGTGATTGTCGGAAGCCTTTTCGGAGATGAACCAATTTGTGTCATATGTGGCAGATGAAGAAGTGGCGGACTTCTTAAATTTGCACAAAGACATGGTGACTTACCTGAAACAGAAATTGAACAACCCTAATTTTGTCAACAAAAACCCAACTACTCCTCATTATGTCTTCAATCACAACCGTAAAATATCATGTAATGTGAATGTAATCTAATCGATTACAACAAATTGGTAAAACCAAAATGAAATTGTAATATATATGTAGAACAAATTAACACTATTCAACACCACATGATTTTAACTATAACAATGTCCTAACCCTTAACAAATATTCTCTATAGCACAATACCAATATCAATCACCTAATAATCATGTTAACACTATAGGCAATAAAAGTATTTGAACACCAAACTATCTATCAACCATATCAATTCATCCAATGAGTATGTTGTCATGGAAATAGTATCAATAAACAATTCTTATGTAAATATAATGACTAATTTGAACCTAAGAGTTAAGAATTGATATTATGATTAACCATCCATGTATTCTAAAGCAAGTTATTCAAATGTGCATAAACAATCATCAATAAGTGTATGATATAAAATAAAATAAACAATTCAATGATGAATGTTGATGTAATGCTTAATGCCCTAAGAAATTTGAAGGAATTTGGTACCTTGTCAAAAAACTCAAAAATGGAGGTGAGATAAGTTCTTGGAGAGATTCGAACGTGATGAATGAAGTTATGTGAATTTTGTAGCGTGTTTGTGTGATGGGTATGTTTTTTGGTTTAGTTTGGAAGTGGGTGATGTATGAATGGAGAGATTGGGTGTGATTTTGGTGATTTGATGATTTAGGAGAAATTTCTAAGGTTTGTGTATTGTGAGAGGAGAGGTGAATAATGGGGAAAGGGCTAAGTGTTGACGTCACGACGCTGGCTGGGCACTCAAACTGGTGCGCTACAGGAATGGCAAGCTAGTGCCTAGGCTTGAGTGTGGGGCTTTGTTTCTTAAGAGACAGCATCATGGCACTGGCTGGCAAGCCAGCGCTACAACGTTGTTGATTCTATCAGATGCGCCACGGCGCTAGCAAGCCAGCGCTTCAGCACTAAGTCTTTTCCCAATTTTTTTATTTTGTTTTAAACCTAAGCTACTTAAATTTAATAATGCATGATGAAAATTAATATTAATGAAAGAAAAATAAGAACTTAAAAATTAAAATTAAAGGATACTAAGCTTAGGTTGCCTTTTAAAAAGTGCTTGGTTTAACGTTGTTAGCTCGAAATCTTATTCCCTCAGTTGCCGGGTTCAATTAGATCGACGCTGACTTTTTGTCAATCAATGGATCCTCTGTAATAATGTTTGAGGTGCTGACCATTCACCATGAATAAAGCTTGAGTGTTTGGATCCTTGATCTCAACAGCTCTATATAGATATACCGTGATAATTTGGAATGCCTAGACTATCGAAATTTGGGTTTCCCAAGAAATAACTTCAGGTGTGAATTATATAGCAATAATTATTGTCCTTTTTTAAATGATCACTGAAATATCTTCTTATCATGTCATAGTTTCATTATTTCCTTATAAAGCTTAGCATTCTCATATGTTTTTAAACAAAACTCGTCTATGGCATTGAGTTGAAGTTATTGAGATTTGTGCTTATGTGCCATCCTTTTTATGTATGAATATTATTTTTATATTTATACTATTATCATTTTCATTAAATCACTAATTATATTTTACATATGGTAAGATGCTTGTAACATTTTAGACATTGTATGATTTGAAAGAGTTCAGATCTTGTCTAAAGGAGTTTAGATTAGTGCTAAGAATTAGTAATGCTGAGAGTTATAAATGTTAAGAGTTAGCACTGATAAGAGGTAGTAAGTTATAAGAGTCAATAAAATCTAAGAAGTTAGAGCCTTATTTGAAATAAAACAAAGATTTGAGAATATATTAGTAATGAGTAGTTGCAAAGAGTTGAAAACGGTGCTAGAAAATGTCATTATGTAAATATATTCTCAAATACTATGTTTCTGATCTATCTTCACTGATGTGGGTTTGTCCATGAAGACCTTATTATATATAGATCTATATTTGGATGGTCCAGATAGTTAGTCTTAGCAGACATTGAGTTTAGTAAAATCTCGTATAGAGATACATGTATTTAGAAAGGAATGGATACTGAACAGACTCACGAGGACCTCCAATAGACATTTCATAAAGTCGTCAATAGAGGGTCTTCTCAAGTTGAATAATATTCATGATTATTTGACCTGAGTGCCATGGCGAGCTTGTGAGTGATCCACCATAATTTAGTTTCACACATGTTAGAAACTTTTTATAGTCTAACTGCTGGGTGTCGTTGGGTATGGTTCGATACTCATAAAGTTTGGTGTGAGTGGATATGGGATCCATTAGCTCATTTGGGTAAGTAATATATTATGATACGCCAAGATTGTGTTTCAGAAAGTCTTACGACCATAAGCAATAATACTTGGGAAAAGAGTTTTACCCTAAGGATAAATAATATTACAAAAGTGTTTGAATATATTATTTATTGGCATATAAATTTAGAGATAAATTTACGGTTTAGCATATGGTGATTTGACGTTGTTGATCTATGTCTCCGCTCTTCCAGGATATCAATGATGGAAGGATTATACGAATGCATTATAACCTAAACTTGTATAGTCTAACACATTGCTTTGTAATATCCGTAACATATATATAGGACATTGTTCACAAATGTATGGACAAGTTCCATATGACAATCATGGATTGAACCTAGAGAATCTCACAATATGAAATGTACTTGTTGTGCACTGGGACAGTGTATTGGATTGAATAGTTCGGTCCAAAAATTTTTAGCAAATCAAAAATATATTTAAGAGTTCCTTAGGATGTGCACTTGTCTAACTTGAGTGTTAAGTACATAACTTAATTAATTGTCAAGAGTTGTTAACCAATAGGATATTGACAAATGGCACAATATTGTTCATGATTTATTTTTACCTAAAAATGACTTATTTACCTTTCTAGTAAAAATAAGTGACGTAAAAGTAATTATTGAAAAATTATTTTTGAATAATTAATACAAAAATAATTTTTTATTATTATTATAAAATAAAAAACATTAATTATGGCGATTATATTGTTTATACAATAAGGCTCCTTGCTGTTGGCCATTTGATTACCTAAAATAATTTTTAAAAAATTATTTGTTAGGTAAAGAAAATTTTGAATGGCCATTAATCAAGTGATTGGCTAAATTAATTAAGTAGAATGGCCAACAATGATAATTGTGGGCAGAGCACTTTCATTAGCTATCATTTGGACAAAATCAAATGAAGCACTCATTCAAGGTATATCATATGGGTGGGAAATTTGAGATAGAGGGTTGTTAAATGTTTTGTGAGTGTTCTAACAATAGTCTAAAAAAAACAAAGACAACCATTCTATTTAATCTTATCTCTCATAAGAAATAATTAACATAAGAATCAAAGTATTTGAGAGGTTAATGCCTACTACTGGAAATTTTGTGGCTACTATTCTAGATTCATAATCCCACCATTTTAGTTGTGAACTATAATTGTGCAACAACACTTTTCAAGGTGAGCTCAAGACTTGGAGATTGGAACTCTTAAATAATTGAAAGGTACCTTCAATTTGGGTAAGTTTTACTCACTTGCTATCTAGTTTAATTAACATATGATCATATATGAGATATATGTGTATGATTATGTTAGATTGAGTGTATTTTGTATATGATATTTTCGCTGCGTGTAATAAATTTGTTAAAATTACATGTACACTCAATTAATCACACACTCACTTAACAAATGGTATCAAAGCATACTAATGGGGGTGAGTGATGCTGATGTTATTGTATATTTAACATGTTGATGTTATAATTTTGAACAACATATTGATGTTTGATTTGGAACATGGTGATGTTTAAAATTAAACATGGTAATTTTAATGATGCTCTTGAACATGTTGATATTTAGAATTGAACATATAATGTATAGACATGGTATACAGGTGAAACAATTGAGTGCTGAAACAAGAAAACTGAATTTTGGACATCGAAAATAGTGACAACGTCCACCGTCGTTGCCTCCTATATACTAACATAGAGTACCACGACGCCTAGGTAGTAGTGCCGCAGCATCAGGTCTATTTTGGGTTGGACGCCGCAGTGCCTAGATTATTTTTTATGAATGCTGCTACGTTCGTTTCCCAACCCCGCGGCATTCGACACATTTACTAAAAAAATTTATATTCTTTTTTCTTCATGTTTTGACTTATTTTGATGCTGTATTATGCTTCTATAATTGCCATAACATGATATAATCATTTATTTATGTTAATAACCACAATTGGAACCTTAGTTGTATTTGCATAAAATTAAATGAATTATCAAAATTAATCATCTTCATGAGATGAGGATGTATTTATAAAATCTCTCTTAATCAGATTAAATAATATTCATTATAATATAATGTTATAGTATGATCCATCTTATCAATACGGTATTAGATGGGTCACTTCAATTTTTTTCAAGATCGCTAAAGTGTAAGGAATTGGTTGATGTGACTTGGACTATACCGGTTAAACATGAGATCATGCAAATATATGCGAAAGTATTACCCTAGATCGCTAAAGTTTATGGGTAATATCGATAACATATATTTGATGATTAACAAGTTAATTTGGAATACACTTATTCTATATTGCTAAAGTGTGGGGATAAAATGTATTAAGGATCAATGGTAAGAGTTACATGAGATGCAATTGACAAAAGTTGTATATCTTTTGGGTTTATAAAGGCCAAGATCACTAAAGTGTGTGGCTGTAGTAAAATGTTAATGGAATCCACTTCTTACTGTATAGTTTAAAAAACTTAAACTATTATTTTTCCGTTTGAGAGATTAAAGGGATTATATAAAATAGTGAAAGGGCATTTTTAGATTAAAAATGTGTAATTATTATTGATGAACACTTGAAATTACACATTTAATAAGAGTTTTATATCATTTTTTTTTTATGTTACTAGTGTATTTAATTTTCTTAACTTAAGTATATTTACAATATTGTATCTAATTATCTTTTAACTATTTTGTGGTAGGTTTGTTAAAATGGGCATATATTTCTATCTAAAGATTAAATTGGAGTGATTCTTGATCCTGTGAAAACCTGACTCAATAGGCTAACATATTGTATTTCACAAAGAATTTGAAATTCGAGTGTTTAGAGGGTGAAAATGGCCTAGAACAGAAATGATCTGCAGTACAAGCCCAATTTGAACAGTCATCAGTATTTGGCCCATAACTATAGCAATACGTATCTAATACGTATAAAAAAACTCAAGTTGGAAATATAAGAGAATTATCTACAACTTTTATGTTTTAAGTAACAGCTAATGCAGATAACATCAATTTCAAATTAGATAATCAAGTGCGTACCTTAGTAATAATCAATGCACATTATTTTGCCACCATTCTTGACTTTCATCATCCAAGTGGTTCCCTCCTAATTTGTCTCGATTTATCTATATTTTTCTATAAATAGGTGGCTTGTTTATGCCTAAAGGATGTAATTAGAAAGTTAGAATTTAGTTTAAAATACTTGTCCTTTGTATCTATTTCCTTATAATATTATTTTTCTTGTTTACTATTAAGTCATGTTATTTCTTCTTCTATTTCTTTTTTTTTCTTTAGTTTTATTATGTCTAAATAATTTTCTTTAAGCTAAAGTAAAATGGTGAAGCTCTTGGCAAGGTAATAAGATATGTTTAACATTTATTTATGAATTTAATGCTTCATTCTTAAGTTATGCAAGTTTATATATGATGCATTTATTTTATTTGTAGAATTAATACCCTTTCTTCTAAAGTGGTGATTCTTGATTTATTATTAACAAATCTTACATTTGGCACAATAAATTCTTGAAACCATTTATAAGACTTGGTGTATATAGCCTTTCTTGTAAAGTGGGAGTCTTGATTTATTGTAGACAAATATAAAGATTGACATAATAAATACTTGAACTCGTTTATAAGATTTGGTGTATAATAATTGAAAGAAATAAATATTAATCAATATATAAATGATGATAAACTTTAATTGTTATATTTTTCGGTTGGAACCTCCTTTGTGTGAAGATTCCAATTGAGTTATAAAAAGAGTTAAATATATTCTTACTTTTTATGCCAAGAGTGGATCCCCTTAACCTTAGCTTTTATTTTAATTAGTTAATTGAATTAATATTTGCAAACATCTTATACTGTATTAATTGTCTTAAAAGTGTTTACAATTTGTAATTTTAATTCTACTTCCCTGTGGATCGACCTCATTCTCATCAGATTATTTATTATTTCGACAATCCTACACTTGGGAATAAACTCTTATATTCTGGACGTGTCAAATTTTTAGCGCCATTGCCGGGGAGGTGAAATTAATATTTTATTTTGTTGTTGTTTGTTTGTTTGTTTTTTTTTCATGGAAGGCTAAGCCTCCTAATGTGCTTTACTTTATTTATTATTCGCTTTTTATTTTCATGGAAGGCTAAGTCTCCTAACGTGCTTTACTTTATTTATTATTCTGTTTTTATTTTCATGGAAGGCTGAGCCTCCTACTCTTTATTTAGTTTATTTATTATTTTCGCTTTATATTTTCATGAAAGGCTGAATCTCCTACTCTTTATTTATTAACTTTTTATTATGTAATCTAACATTACTAATCTAACTTCTAATTATTTATCCTTATTTTGCTTTTAGTTTTGTCTATTTTATTTACCCGTATTTAATTTTTTTTTTCTCTTATTTGTATTTTTTATTGTTATTCTATTTTGTTTTATTTTTTTTTATAAGCGGTTGGTTTCGAGACCCTAATTCTCATTATTTGGTGAAAGGTAATTTTGAAACTTCCTTTGATAATTTGTTAGATTCTCCTTCATCTTCTCATTTTTTACTAATTAACACCATGAGCGAAAATCAAATTGAAGGACTCATAGACCTAGTGGACAATCAGTCCTAACATAATGACCAGAACCGACCTAGGACACTTAGAGATTACATGAACCCTACACGAACAGGTTCACCATCTTGCTTAATTTTTTCTCCGGATGCAACACATTTTAATTTTAAGCCAGGCATTATCCAAATTTTACCCACTTTTCATGGCTTAGATACAGAGAACCCTTATCTGCATCTAAGAGAATTTGAAGAAGTATGTAACACGTATAATGACTAAAATTGCAGCATGAATACAATTCGAATTAAGATTTTTCATTTTTCTTTAAAAGATAAAGCTAAAATATGGCTACAAAACCTTAGGCCAGAATCCATTTCTTTATGGGATGAGATGCAACAACAATTTCTAAAAAAGTTTTTCCTTTCTATAGAATAAATTCTTTCAAAAGACAAATCACCACTTTTGCCTAAAAACCAAAAAAAACCCTTTATCAATATTGGGAAAGGTATAAAGAATTACTTAATACCTGTCCCTATCATAGCTTTGAAACATGGAGACTAGTCTCAAATTTCTATGAGGGTTTAACACCCTAAGTTAGGAAAATGGTAGAAATGATGTGTAATGGAACATTTGAGGAAAAAGACCCAGAAGAGGCAATGAACTATCTTGACTTACTAGCAGAAAATGCTCAAAATTGGGACACTGCTAGTACCTGTGAGGCACTTAGCAAAAATTAAACTACTACATCTAGTAAGGGTATTTATCATCTTAGGGAAGACCATGACCTTCAAGCCAAATTAAACATCCATTGCCAGAAAGGTCGAAACCTTAGAAATGAAAAAGAGTGGTCAAATAAAATCTATTCAAGAAATTATGTGTCACATTTGTGAAACTCATGATCCATATACCAATGATTGCCCAACTTTACCTGCATTTAAGGAATGTCTTCATGAACAAGCTAATGCTCTAAACATGTTCAAGCGGTCAAACAATAACCCATATTCACAAAACTATAATCCTGGATGGCGAAATCATCCAAATTTTAGTTGGAGGAATGACACTCAAGCACAAGCTTCATAACTACCTTTCCAACCACACCAAAATTTTCAAAATCATCAAGGTTATGCACTATATGTCCCACTTCTTAGAAAAAATCTGGAAGAAACTTTGCATACATTCATTGAAAAGCAAGAGTCTGTTAATTCTCAAAATGCTCAAACATTTGCTGATTTGAAAGATACTCTTACTAAATTTGCATCTGTACTGAACATTCATGAGAAAGAAAAATTTCCTTCTCAACCACAGCCAAACCCCAAAAGACAACATAACTCAAATGCATGTAGTTCAAAAAGCCAACACATGGATCAAGTTAAAGCAGTTATCACTCTTTGGAGTGGTAAAATTGTTGAAAAAGAAATTCCTAAACCTCATAAGAGCGATGAATTAATCTCTAAGGGTAAGGAAAATGTTGAACCTACACCTAATGAAGAAAACACCAAACCCTCACCTCTACCCCCATTTCCTCATGCATTACGTAATACTAAGAAGATGAATCACAATTCTGAAAATTTTGAAATCTTCAAACAAGTAAAAGTTAATATTCCTTTACTGGATGCTATTAAACAGGTTCCCTTTTATGCAAAATTTTTGAAGGATTTATGCCCAGTAAAAAAGAAATTGAATGTGAAAAAGAAAGTATTTTTAGCTGAACAAGTAAGTGTCATTCGTCAGAACAATAATGCTTTGAAATATAAAGACCTTGGTTGTCCTACAATTTCATGTATTATTGGAAGTCATAAAATTGAACAAGCCTTACTTGATCTTGGTGCTAGTGTGAATTTACTACCGTATTTAGTTTATCAGCAGCTCAATCTAGGTGAGTTAAAATCAACTTCTGTAACACTTTTACGTGTCGATAGATCAATAAAAGTACCAAGAGGGATAGTGGAAGATGTTTTAGTTCAAGTTGATAAATTCATATATCCTGTGGATTTTATTGTCTTGGACACAGAACCTGTTAAAAGATGTAATCCAATACCTGTTATTTTAGGTCGTCCATTTTTAGCAACTTCTAATGCTTTGATTAATTATAGGAATAGAGTAATGAAACTTTCATTTGCGAACATGACACTTAAACTCAATGTTTTCAATATGTGTAAGCAACTATTTGAAGGGGAGGATGAAAATAAAGAAAGTGACGTGATTGAAACGATTGTGGAGGATCATATTAAAAAATGGAGTTCTACTGATCCCTTAGAAATGTGTTTAATAAATTCAATTGAGTCAAATATACAATTAGATCCTGAAATCTCTGACATATGTTCTTTACTTGACTGTGCACAGGTGATTGAAAATAAAAGATGGAAACTAAAGTTTGAAGAATTTGGAGAAAATAAGGATAAACTGAACGAAATTTCAAAGTTGGAGTTAAAACCTTTGCCTGAAGGATTGAAATATGCATTTCTTAGAGAGAAACAAACTTACCCAGTGGTAATCTCTTCTACACTCACAAGCGAACAAGAAGGTAAGCTGATTGAATTATTAAAAATGCATAAAAATACAATTGGGTGGACTTTAAAAGACATAAATGATATTAATCCTTTGATTTGCACATATACAATACACCTAGAGGATAATGCCAAAACTTTCCAATAACCTCAAAAGAGATTAAATCCACATATGAAAGAGGTTGTGAGAGCTGAAGTTCTCAAATTACTTGAAGTAGTAATCATCTATCCTATCTCAAATAGTAAGTGGGTAAGTTCTACTCAGGTAGTACTGTTGTGTGTTTTCTATAACACAAATTAGTGCAAGTGCACGTGTCGCAACAAGTAATATATGATGAGAAAAGTGTCGATCCCATAGAGAATGATTTATCTTTTCTAGTTTAAGTACTGAAATGGTGTCTTTCTACTATTATCCAGAAAATGATTTAATGTATGAGATTAAACTACTCAAGTAAAAGAACAACTTAATTATGCTAAGTGATAAACTAAATTATGAACAAGTTAAATTCAATAAGAGAAATCCTAGGATTACAAACTATCCCCCATTATGCAAATAAATTCAGCAGAATCTCTTTTAGGTCTATTGGTTCTCAACTTGATATATTGACCAAAACACTTAACACATCACAAGCCTCTTTTGCAGGTCAAGTGAATCTATTCCATCCAATCAAATATCTATATGTCTATGATAAATAAATTGAACAAAATTCATTAAGCACAAGTTTTATGAGCCATACATGCCTTATGAGTATATGTCTATCTCATATGAAACTCAAGTGTACTACACTATGATCATGCATCAATATGCTTAAGACTAAATACCTAAATGCCTTTGTCAAGTTTATTTAAGCATTTCTAGATCAATTTAACTACTAGCCAAGTAATCAAATAGCATTAAGCACAAGCACAATGAATATATCAAAAGCTGAATTAATACCATAAAAGAGAGAACTAAAATCAATCACATAATGAGTTCAAGGATGTAATCCTAGATGAATGAAATTAGCTCATCATTAAACTACACAATCTTGAAGCTAATTCCATCAATACATGTAAACTAAACATCTTACAACAAGTAAAGAATCAAAGCAAAGAAGATGTTTCTTTGTGTTTCCAGCTGCTGTCCCAGCTGGAGTCCTCCCTCAAAATGTAAGTTTTGAGCAAATAAATAGGTAAGAGCACGGAATTAGGGCGCATTTTGGGTTGCTTTTGGGTTTCCTGATTTTCAAGAACCTGTCACATTTTGTTGTCCAGGTCCCGGCGCCGCGGCGCTGCAATTTGGCGCTGCGGCGCTCACTTTCTGCAATCGGCGCCGCGGCGCTGAAATCCAGTGCTGCGGCGCTGCACTGTAACAAACAGTGGTACTGTAGCAACAGTGCCACTGTAGCAAACAGTGCCTCCATTCGTATTTTTATCTCTAATGCTCTCGCTCCCATTTACGTCCATTTTCCGGTATTTTTGCTCCGATAATGCTTCAACCTATAAAACAACATTAATACGCATAAATAGCCCAATTGTTGAGATAAATTGAACAAATATCAAGTTAGGAAGATAAAATAGTTTATATAATTACGCCTTATCAAGTACCAAAAAAATATGGAATCAAAGTTATTGAAAATGAAAAAGGTGAGTTAATACCAACTCGAGTCTCATCTAGTTAGAGGATGTGCATAGATTATAAGAAGTTGAACTCGGTCACTAGAAAAGACCGTTTTCCTTTACCATTCTTTGATCAAATTATAGAAAGAGTAGTAGGACATCTCTACTATTGCTTTCTAGATGGTTATTCTGGCTATTATCAAATTTTCATAACACTGAAGGACCAAGAAAATACTATATTCACATGCCATTTTGGAACCTTTGCTTTTAGAAGAATGCCATTTAGACTTTGTAATGCCCCAGCAACATTTCAGATATGTATGTTAAGCATTTTTAGTGACATGATTGAGCATTATTTAGAAGTTTTCATGGATTATTTAACTGTGTTTGGAAATTCTTTTGATAATTGTCTTGAAAACTTAGAAAAATGTCTTAAAAAGATGTAAAGAAAATAGCCCTGTATTGAATTGGGAAAAATGTCATTACATGGTTACTTCTAGAATTATTTGGGACATGTAGTGTCTTTTAAAGGAATTGAAGTGGATAAGGCAAAAGCTGAACTCATTACACATTTGCCTCTACCAAAAACAATCAGAGAAGTCTGATCCTTTTTAGGACATACTGAATTCTATAGGAGGTTTATAAAAAAATTTAGTGCTATATCTAAACCTTTTTGTAACCTCTTAGCAAAAGATTTATCATTTAAGTTGACTCAAGAGTGTCAAAATTCGTTTAAAAAATTAATTGGCCTCTTAACATCTACTCCTATCATACAATCCTCTGACTGGTCTTTACCTTTTGAGCTCATGTGTGATGCTAGTGACTACATTGTTAGTGCTGTATTGGGATAAAGAAAGGAAGGTAAATCCTATGTAATTTATTACGCAAAGTAGAACTTTAAACAGTGCACAAATGAATTACACAACAACTGAAAAAGAACTAATTGTTGTAATATTTGCATTAGACAAATTTTGTTCTTACTTAATTGATTTTTCAACTGTTGTATTTACTGACCATTCTGCTGTAAGGTACTTAATGTCAAAATAGGATACAAAACCAAGACTGATTCGATAGATTTTATTGTTTCAAAAAATTATTATCACTATCAAGGATAAGAAGGGAACTGAGAATGTTGTTGCATATCACTTATCAAGACTCACACCAGATTCATCAACAGAAATAACACCTATTAATGATTCTTTTCCCGATGAATTTTTATTTTTTTCTATTACAATGCCTTGATATGCTAATATTGTTAATTTTCTTATAACATGAGAAATGCCACCTCAATGGAATACTCAAGATAAAAGAAAATTTTTAATTGAGGTAAGAAAGTTTTATTAGGATGATCCTTATCTCTTCAAATATTGTCGTGATCAAATATTTCAAAGATGCATACTCGATAATGAGGTAAGTAAAGTTATTGAATTTTGTCATTCTGAAGCATATGGGGGATATTTCTCATCAAAAAAAATAGCTGCAAAACTCTTGCAATATGGATTTTATTGGCCCACTTTATTTAAAGATACACATGCATTTTGTATAACGTGTGAAAATTATCAAAAGTTGTAAAGTTGTAATCAATTTCAAAACGAAACATAATGCCTTTGAACCCTATTATTGTTATTGAAATCTTTGATTGTTGGGGGATAGATTTCATGGGACCATTTTTGTTATCATTTAGATTTACGTATATCTTAGTTGCAGTAGATTATGTGTCAAAATGGATTGAGGCTATTCCATGTCGAAATAATGACCATAAAACAGTTATAAAATTTTTGAAAGAAAATATCTTAAGTCGATTTGGAATCCCTCGAGCCATTATAAATGATTGGGGTAAACATTTTTATAATAGACCATTTGAAACATTAGTGAAAAAATAGGTATTACTCATAAAGTTGTCACCCCTTATCATCCTCAGACAAGTGGACAAGTTGAATTAGCAAATAAGGATATAAAACAAATTTTAGAAAAAACTGTAAACCCAAATCGTAAAGATTGGTCTTTAAGACTAAATGATGCACTATGGGCTTATAGAACTGCTTTTAAAACTTCATTGGGTATGTCTCCTTATAGGATAGTTTATAAAAAATCTTATCACTTACCTGTGGAATTTGAGCATAAAGCCTACTGGGCTATTAAAACTTTCAATGCAAATCTTGATTCTGCTAGACACATACGTAAATTACAAATAAATGAACTTGAAGAATTGAGAAATGATGCATATGAGAATTCGAAAATTCATAAAGCTAAAATCAAAGCCTTTCATGATAAAAAAAATTCAGAGAAAAACATTTGACACTGGTCAGAAGGTTTTGCTTTATAATTCTCGACTTTACATATTCCCTGAAAAATTAAGATCAAGATGGAGTGACTCTTTTATTGTAAAACATGTGTACCCTTATGGAACAATTGACGTTGAAAATTTTAGAAATGAGAATGTGTTTAAGGTAAATGGGCAAAGACTCAAGTCATTTCTAAAAAACCAAGCTTTTCATGAAGAATTTACGTCCCTGTCAGACCCTTGTTATGAGACCAATTAATCTTTATTTTACATATTTACATATTTATATATATTTATTTTTTCTTCTAACTTTATATATATATATATTATTATTTTTTACTTGCAGGTTAATTTAGTATTTTTGTTAAAGTTTTATTTTGCACCCTAATTAAGTGGCTGATAATGGTACTCCGTGATATTTCAAGTCGGTTTTGTCAGTTTTTCATAATTACTGATATCTTCTCTTCTTCCCCTTTTTTAAAAAAAATGGATGACATTCTAAAAAATTTGAAAAAGCATTTTCCATCATTGCCTCAAAATTCCTCGAAAAAAATTTACCAAGTAAGATGTGAAAGATTAAGGTTATTAATGATTATGAATATACCTGTTGATTTACGTTGGTTAATTGAAACCAAGGTTTGATTGACAAGTGAATTTTCAGACTCATTAATTTCTTACATGCTTGGTTTAGGTAAAAGCTCTTTTGCAAAAAAAAAAACAAAGAGCAAACCGATTAAACATTTGTTACAAGTGTGCACGTATGACTTGCAACACACGTTGCCGCACTTTAGGAACGATGTCTGCAAATCGCGAAGATAAAATTAGGTTCATTAAGAATGGCCTGAGTAAGGAGTCTTTAGATGATATCTTATCGACTCTTGAGATGCATCCTAGTAGATATGTGCATATTACAATTTGTGAATTATGGGATATATTCATAAAAGAACATGAGCGGTATATTCTTGGGAATCTGACTTTAAAAGACCCTGTTTGTCAATTTATAAGAAAATTGGATGGGAAGCCTATCCCCGACCCATAGAGGGCGTTTACTATAGCTGTTATTTTTAAATGTTTCATTTCAAACTCAAACGTCTTTTCAATAACCAACCACCTATAGCCTTTTTTGAAAATTTTGCATTTTAAGCCGATAACCCATGTGACTTTTTCAGCTAACAAATTGAAAATTGGTAAAACAGTATTGAAAATTTTATATTTTAAGCCAACAACCTATGTGACTTAACTTTGCAACACCTTTTGGCTCTATAAATACATTGCATTATTTCTGCATATTTATATAAACTCAAAATCATTCTAGAGAGAGGGTGAGTGTAATCATGGAAGGATCATAGACTCGTAAATTCACAAAAATTTGTGTCTTTTGTGGATCCAGCCCTAGAAAAACTAGTGAGTTTGTAGAAGCAGCAGAAACCCTTAGTAAAGTGTTAGCTGAGCAAAATATTCATTTAGTATATGGGGGAGGTAGTCTTGGATTAATGGGATGTGTGGCAACTGTTGCACAAAATAATAGCAGTCGAGTTTTGGGTATCATACCGAAAGCTCTAGCTGTTGGAGACATTGTAGGAAAAATAATTTGGGATGAGTTACAGGTATCATCAATGCATGAACGAATGTCTTTTATGCTTCGTAATGCTGATGCCTTCATAGCTCTACCTGGAAGTTTCGGAACATTGGAGGAAATTTTTCAAATTGTCTCATGAGCACAATTGCAAATCCATAAAAAAAACTTATTGGCTTGTTAAATGTTGATGATTTTTATAATGGGTTGTTATCTTTTCTTGACTATGCGGTGGAAAAATAATTTGTCTCATCTACAACATGACAGATCTTCATTTTCGCTTCAACTGTTGATCAGTTACTCGATGAACTACAAGCTTTTACACCTCTATCTAATCCAATAATGAGTCAGATAGATTGGTATACTAATAACAGTGAAAAGAAATGCAAGATAGATTTGACGCTTCATCTGTAGCCTATCTACTTCTATGTATTTTTAAGCATTTTGTGTGGTTTGTTTTATTTTGTTGCAGGTTTAATTTCCAATAAAAGATGTTTCAGGTGATATCTTTTATACTTTACTCTTTCTATATTTTGACATTGAGGACAATGTCTCAATCTGATTGGGGGGAGGATAGTTGATATATAATGTTAGTGTTAATTATTTTATTTTGTTGTTGTTATCACTTTGTTATGTAAAAAAAAATTATCATGAATGACGTGAGTAAAAGGTTCATTTATATATTCTTGAGACGCATTCTAGTTTTAGAATGGTAGAGTAAAGAGTACATTATAAACTTATGAACATATTTTAATTGGTTTATTTTTAATGCATTTTATGTATAATTTTTTGTTGCTTAAGTTTTTGGTAACTCTTGCATAAATAAATTTGCTTTGTTATCGATGTATGATTTCAAAATTATTTAGTTTAAATCACTTTTTTATCTAGGTTACTAAAGAATAACTTCTGAAATTACTTCTTGAGAACAATACTAAGTCTTGTAGTAAGATGGATGATTCAATATATATAACCAAGAGAATTTTTATGTTTAAGTATACATATTATTTTCTAAACTCACATACTTTTGTGAGTGAGTGAAGAGGTTTGAGATAACAGCTTATGAACTTTCATTGATCTTTTGAAATGGTTAATTTTTATTTGGAATGACATTATTTGGGACGAGGAATGATTTGGTTGCTTAGTTGAAGGATAAAAACAAATGAAAAAGTATTATAGTGATAAATTGCTCTTATTTTATAATGATTTTTTATGTCTTTAAAAAAATAAAAATAAATATAGAGTTAAAAAAAAAGAAAAGAAAAGAAGTCAATTCAGTTCAATAAAATCTTCATTCAATTTTAGAAGACTAAAGTCATTAGGAAGCAATCTTATCACTGGACTCTGTATTCGTAAGATTCGTATAAAATAATTAAATCCTTGAAGATAGCATGCAACAATAATGGTTTGACTCTAAATATTAAATTTTTCTATCTTTGGATCAATGCTAGTTTGTCTGTCTATCCCTAAATGTAACTTTTTCTTTAGCGACTATCTGTTTTCTAACTTTATGAGTGAAATCCTAAGCCATTAACAAGTTATTCACCTGTGAGGATATAGAGTTGAGGATTTTACTTGGAAAATTTTTTAAGGCTATATATGTTGTGGTTTGTGGTAAGAAGGCTTTGCCTTAATTCACATACGCACACAAACAGTTTGGAAGTTATGATTGAAATAACCTTTATAGCGATTATGATCTCGAACTGACGTTTTGTTTGAAATACTTAGGTAGTGTTCAAATTTTATTTATGTTCGAATTGCTAGGGACTAGCAATAAGCTAGTTGAGGGGTGTGATGAACACTTGAAATCACACATTTAATAAGAGTTTTATATCATTGTTTTATATTACTAGTGTATTTAATTTTCTTAATTAAGTATGTTTACAATATTGTACCTAATTATCTTTTAACTGTTTTGTGGTAGGTTCGATAAAATGAGCATAACTTTCTACCTAAAGATTAAATTTGAGTGATTCTTAATCCTGTGAAAACCTGACTCAATGGGCTAACATATTGTATTTCACAAAAAAATTTAAATTCGAGTGTTTAGAGGGTGAAAATGGCCTAGAACAGAACTGATCTGCAGTACAGGCCCAGTTTGAACAGTCATCAGTATTTTGCCCATAACTATAGCAATACGTATCTAATACGTATGAAAAAAACTCAAGTTGGAAATATAAGAGAATTATCTACAACTTTTATGTTTTAAGTAACAGCTAATGCAGATCACATCAATTTCAAATTGGATAATCAAGTGGGTACCTTAGTAATAATCAATGCACATTATTTTGCCACCATTCTTGACTTTCATCATCCAAGTGGTTCCCTCGTAATTTGTCTCGATTTATCTATATTTTTCTATAAATAGGTGGCTTGTTTATGCCTAAAGGATGTAATTAGAAAGTTAGAATTTAGTTTAAAATACTTGTCCTTTGTATCCATTTCCTTATAATATTATTTTTCTTGTTTACTATTAAGTCATGTTATTTCTTCTTCCATTTATTTATTTTTTCTTTAGTTTTATTATGTCTAAATAATTTTCTTTAAGCTAAAGTAAAATGGTGAAGCTCTTGGCAAGGTAATAAGATATGTTTAATATTTATTCATGAATTTAATGCTTCATTCTTAAGTTATGCAAGTTT
Source organism: Ailanthus altissimus (assembly GCA_946807835.1). Taxonomy (NCBI): domain Eukaryota; kingdom Viridiplantae; phylum Streptophyta; class Magnoliopsida; order Sapindales; family Simaroubaceae; genus Ailanthus; species Ailanthus altissimus. Next base: position 166,725 of record OX327690.1, on the reverse strand, counting down.
ATATATGATGCATTTATTTTGTTTGTAGAATTAATACCCTTTCTTTTAAAGTGGTGATTCTTGATTTATTATTAACAAATCTTACATTTGGCACAATAAATTCTTGAAACCATTTATAAGACTTGGTGTATATAGCCTTTCTTGTAAAGTGAGAGTCTTGATTTATTGTAGACAAATATAAAGATTGGCATAATAAATACTTGAACTCGTTTATAAGATTTGGTGTATAATAATTGAAAGAAATAAATATTAATCAATATATAAATGATGATAAACTTTAATTGTTATATTTTTCGGTTGAAACCTCCTTTGTGTGAAGATTCCAATTGAGTTATAAAAAGAGTTAAATATATTCTTACTTTTTATGCCAAGAGTGGATCCTCTTAACCTTAGCTTTTATTTGAATTAGTTAATTGAATTAATATTTGCAAACATCTTATATTGTATTAATTGTCTTAAAAGTGTTTATAATTTGTAATTTTAATTCTACTTCCCTGTGGATCGACCCCATTCTCATCAGATTATTTATTATTTCGACAATCCTACACTTGGGAATAAACTTTTATATTCTGGACCTGTCAATTATACCTATGTTCTAAAATATTATTTATTAGCTATTGAAATATTCCACTAACATCTTTTTCTTTTTGTCTTGTAAAGATTTAATGGCCTCAAGCAACCCACTAGTTCGTATTCTTGATACGCATCAACTCAAAGGTGCAGAAAATTATGGTGACTGGCTTATGAATCTCAGAATTGTTTTGGATTTTAAAAAATTTGGGTATGTAATTGATCAGTGCCTACCCCAAAACATTTTTGATAATGCTTCTTTAAAATAAAAATAGACATTGAAAATAGTTGGATAACCATTTGAAAGTCAAATCCTACGTCTTTGGCTTAATGTATATGGAGCTGCAAAGAGAGCATGTCTACACGGACAGTGCTGGCAATATAATACTCGACCTAAAGGAATTATTTGACGACCGACCTCGAGTTAAAATAAACAAGGTTACCAAGCTCTCTTTCAAGCTAGACTACCAAATGACAGTCCAGTGAATCCTCATATCCTTAAAATTATATCTCATATTGAGAGGTTAGAAACTATGGATATTTCACTAAGTAATATATTGTGGAACAATTTGATTCTTCAATCTTTTCCAGGGTCAAATCCACCAGGGTAGAACCATGATTGGTGGATTTGCAAGGTATTTTTTTATTTCATCAAAAATTTGTTATTAATGTGGCATCCTTCTAAATTCCTCACCATCTTTAATTTCAATATAGGTGACCAAGAATGAATTTGAATAGTAGAATTTGTCTTAAATAATTTATTTTACCGATCATTTGTTGAAGTCTTTCTTAGTTCTTGATGTAGGCGCTTCTATTATAGCTTTTGCTTTGTTTGGTTTACTTCTACCCCTGATGATATACCAAAAATCCAAGAAAGTTCTCAATCGATACTCCAAAGGTGCACTTTAATGGGTTCATTTTGAGATAATGAAATCGTATTCTATCAAATGCCGATTTTAAATCAACTAGATATGTTTCATTTGAATTAGACTTAATAACTACATCATCAATATAAACCTGTAAAAATTGAGTTATCATGTCATAAAAGATGACGTTCATCGCTCTTTATATTTTTCCCTGCATTCTTTAATCAAAATAATTACAACCCATTCGTATATCCCAATGGCTTCTGGGCATCTGAATGCCATTTTACTAAATATCCAACTTTTTAATAAATATATGATTACATATGACCATAAAAAACTTATGATTTTGTGATAGGCAGTCAAATCAACCAGCATATCAACTATGGGCAGGATATTCATCTTTAGGGGTTGTCATGTTTAAATTTCTAAAGTCGATGCAGAGTTAGAGTTTGCCATTCTTTTTAATAACTAAGACTATATTTGATAGCCGTTCCACATAGTTTCCCAGCCTAATAAAATTGGCTTAAAGAAGTTTCTTGATCTCGTTTGCTATCTTTTTTTTTTTTTTTACCACTCTAGACATTCTTCGCATATGTTGTTTAAAAGGTCGAAATTCTTTTTTGATCGAGAGGCTATGCTCGACTAGGTCTCAACTCAAACAAGGCATCTTTATGTAGTCCTATACAAAGAAATCTTTATATTCCTTCAAAATCGTCGGTAATTTAGTCTCAAATGCTGGGTCCAAGTGCTCGCTTATAAAAATCAGCCTGAAGTTATCTTTGGTACCCAAATTGATCTATTTGAGTCAGCTTTGATTTTAAGGGTTATGGTTATCTAGTTTGTTAAGGGCTGATTTCACTTCTTTTAATTAATGAATGATTTGAAGGTTTTATTTATGATCCTCATATATCCATTCGGCGAAAGCAATCATAGATCTGCCTTTTCATTTATTCATCTAAAAAATAAACTAAGGGTCGGCCTATTCTAACTGTTGTTGGCCGAGCTAGTTCTACTTTCAAGATTTAGTAAGTTTCGTTTGATTAGTGGTTTGGATGTGTTCCTTGTATAACTATCATCTTTAGTTTTGTTGAGGACTATGATTTCTACTGATTGATTATATAGTGATGCTAATGCCACTTGTTAATCTTTTACAAAAGGGTTTAGATTAATAGTCAGTTTACATCTAAAAATCATTTGGTGTATACTTGATGGTCAAGTCTTATTGAAGTGAATCCAATCCCTTCCCAACAAGACATTGTAGTCACTCAACACATTGACTATATATAACGGCTTGTCTCACTCTAGATGACTGATTTTAACTCTAAGTCATGTGAATCTTTGGCTGGTGTTTCTCACATAGCAAAATTAGTCATAACTACCTTTAATGATTCTAAGTTTGCTTAGGAAATTTCAAGCCTCTTGATCATTCATAAAGATAACATATTCACTCTTAATCCATTATCAATTATGATCCTTTTGCAAATGAATCCACTGAGATCGGTCTTGATGTAAAGTGGCATGCTAGGTCATTACATCAATTGGTTGAGAGAGGATTATCATTGCTAACTCTTAAATTTCTTCACTTGTGGCATTGCATACCTCTACCACGTCTCCATCTAAAGTTAAAGCCTGATCAGGTTTGGGTTGAAAAGACTCTAGTAACAAAATGACCATTTTAATAATTTCTTTTTGAATTTCTTCTTAGTCAGTTGCCCCCTAGTCAGCTTGATTCCTTTTAATGATACCTACATTTTTTTTTATTGAGATGCTTATTTGTCATTTGTTTTTGACTTAGATGGCAACCAACTTCCTAGATCTCTATTTCTATAGTGCTTTTGATTTAAACTGTTGATCCTAGCTAAAGTTTCTTCATTTTGGCTTTCCATTTGGACAACCGCTTCCAATCTTCGTAGCTACAAATGCCTTTTTTTAGTCTTAGTCGTCTTGGGATTCTATCTATAATCCTAACAATCTCTTAGGCAATCAAATATGCTCTTTCCTAAAACACTATATTCCCATTCATTGACTTTATTATCCATAAGCTTGAATGTTCTTATTGGTTAGTACTGCAAAACCGACCTTGAGTCCAATGACATTTGTTCTTTAGTGACTTTGAAAAAGGTTATTTGGCATTATAGGCAGACCAAACATGCCTTCTTTGTATTAGGCTCTTCACAAGTGGTTGGCTCTTTTGTGACTATCCTCTCTTTTCAGGAGGCATCTTAAGCAGTATCACCCACTTGAATTTTTAACCTCAGCTTGTATAGGGTCCAAATTTAAGCAAAGAAACCTTCTCATAGAGCCTTTCTTGTAATAGAGGGTATAACCATATTCACACTTGTAGATGGGAAAGGGTCAGTTTCAATAACTGAAACTAAATAAAGTCAGGCTTCTATAATAACCTGTTGAATTTCGTTCTCGAACACTATAAATTTTTGTTCCGTGTCTCAAGAATTATGCCACTTATAGTAGTCCTTACTGGCCCTTTGTTCAACTAGGGGAATCATATGCCCTTCTGAAAGCTTGATTTGTTTGTCATTTAAAATCTAATTGAATATCTCATTAATTTTCTTTAAATCAAAAGAATATTTCTTAATGATCTGAGTATTCTTGTCGGACTTCTTCTTCTCTTTGTTGGAAGTCGGCTTTTTGAGGATAAGATATTCATTTGGAGCTTTTCTTACTACCTTGGCCAAGCAAACGCCATCATTTGAATCAAATTCTTCTGAGTCACTCTCTGACTTTACTTGTATAGTTTCTACATCAGGTTGGTTCTTATAGTACGTCCTTTTAGAAGACGCCTTCTTCTGGTCTCTTATTATCAAGAGCCTTTCATAACTGGCCGACCTAGTGGTTAATTCGTATAAGTCCCTAAAGCGATGTACTTCAAAGTGTTCCCTTATTATAAAAGACATTTCTCTCACCACTATTAGCATATAATCGGCCTCAATGATCTATGTTTGACACCATGATCTTAGTTTCCTAAATCAGCTTGTATACTTAGATATTAATTCACCAGGCATCTGTATTACCTTAGTCAAGTCAGTCAATGTTACTTCTAGTGATGGCCAATCGAATTTAGCATGGAATTTATATTCCATCTGTTCCTAGCTAGAGATTGACTCTGGTATGAGGTTGGTATACCAGGTGAAGGTTGTCTTTGTCAAAGAATTATCGAATAACTTTAGCTTCCAAAAGAGAGATGGGCTGGCCTCTCCACATTGCACAATGAATCAAAAAATATACTTGAATGTCATGATGTTCTCTTCTTCTGGAAACAAAAAGAATTCATAAATTTTGTACCCCTTTGAAAAGGGAAAAATCGAATCTATACTTTAGGGATATGGCTTCTTATATGATGGACGCGCCATTGACTACAAATAGACCATCATGTTCTGAAGTTCCTTAGCCAACATGTTCCTATAAATTTCATTATCGGCATACCTAGTTGGTCTCTGCAATTCTACAGAACCAATCTATATCGGCTTAAATGAGATTTGGCCGAATTGTTCCTATACTTATTATACTGGTTTGTGTAAACTCCTTAAGTTGATTATGTTTATGGGTAAATCAAAACTGAAAACATGTCTAGGCTGGGCTTGTTAGGCCTATAAGTTCATAGATTCAACCCTCTCAGATCGCCTTAGGATGTTAATCGACTCAATTGAAAGTTGGCTTGACCATAGTTTAGACATCTTGGAGGCTCTTGAAGTTCAGGATTAGGTCGGCTTTATATAAGGGCTCTGAGCTCAGTTTGGTTTTGTCTCATGGATTCTAAATTCTTCAAAATGCTTATGTTGATATTCTGATTATCTTCTATTAGCGGTTGAAATATTGCGACCATTTGATTGGTGAGCATTGTACCAAGCTTTTAGTTCTCTTAGGAAATTTAAGAAATCAACCCTTGAATGTAGGTCGTAGAGAATGACCTGGGAGATGAGAAAAAGTCTCTCTGGATATCTTCCAACTGTCAGTTCTTCAAGAAAATTTGAGAGACAAATCCTTGCTTCCTCATGCATGTAATTTAATGGGTTCTTGATAGGAGGTAGGGTCATGGTTAGTTCCTCCCCTTTTTTGTTGCACTGGATGATTCAGCGAAATTCTTGTCGGCATTGATATTTTTATTTCCCTTAGCTATACTTCTAGTTGATACTGGTATAAAAATATAGTCCCACCGAGCATGCCAAAAAATGTTTGCATATAAAGTTTAAGTGATTGGATTCATGTATGTCCAGTGCCCTACTAAAAATATGAATTACTTCAAATTCTTGAAGAACTAAAGTTAGGCCTCGTTAAATAAAGCAAAGTCGAATTTGACTTACAATGAGCAAGATTTAAGATAAATTCAGACTGTAAAATAGCAAGCAAACTGCAGAATATGGATTCTTCACAGAGAAGAACAAGCGAAATTCACCAACAAAGCTAAGAAATCAACAATTAAAGATGAAAATTCTGAGTTGAAAGCTAAAAACAAGAAAAAGATAAAATTGAAAGAACTATAATTATTGTATTATTGAATTAAATCCTAAATTACAATAAATAAATAAAAGCCTTTATATAAGCTTCTTAAAATCCTACTAAATTTCTAATTTAAAAGAAAAAAATTATAACCAAATAAGACCTCCTATACTAATAGGTATTTAATATAAGTCTAATACTCATCTAGGCCTATACTAATGTGTACAAATAAAAAGAACTTAAATGGGCCCACTATATTCATTTTGGCCTGTGTCAACAAGTCCATTTATCATAGTAAAGATCCTAGAATAAAGAGTGAAGTTAAATGTTTAGCTACATATGGATTGAATAATTTTAAAATGTTATTAGGCATGACCATTTGGTATGATATATTATTTGCTATTAACTCTGTCAATAAAAAAAATTACAAAAAATAGATCAATTAAGAGGTTTTTTTTTATTAAAAAAAAAAGCATTATAGTTTATTTTATTTTTTTTTAAACGAAATCAACAGATGATAATAGCTTAGAAGCTTATTGTAATAATCATGAAAATGCTTTGAAACATGATACTTTTCTGATATTGATAGTTTAGATTTATTTTTAGAGCTACAAGTTTTGAAAGAAGTTTTACGGGATGAGATAAATAACGCACTAAATGTATTTAACTGTATAAAGAGAATTGAATATTTTTCAAATGCAAATATTATTTATAGAATACTATTAATAATACCAATAACAGTGTTTTTGCAAAAATAAGTATTTTAAAGTTAAAGATAATAAAATCTTATTTGAGAAAAAATATTACAAAGAAGATTAAATGGATTAACAAATTATCTATTAAAAAGGATATATTTGTAAAATTAGAATACTAAGATTTAATTAATAATGTTTGCATCCCAAAAGGATAAAAAAGTAAATTTGAAATAAATAATTTTTATGATAAATTAATATTTTATATTTAAAATCTTTTGTTTAAGGCCCAAATTTTATATTTGCTTAGGCTCCAAATTCTTTTTAGCCGTTCCTATTAGGCTAAATCTATTTGGGCTCAAGCTGCTTAATCCATTTAAAAATGTATGCAAAAAAGAAAAAAAAAAAAAAAAAGGAGAACCACAAAAGGAATCGCTATTCAACCTCCTATTTTCTTTCATTTCCCCTATTTACTATTTTTATTTGAATTTTTCTTCTTTTATGTAAATTATAGAATATAACAAAGAATTTTCTATGTAGACTTATATATATTTTTTATGTTTTTACAAATATATTATAAACTCTAAATATATTAAACATGTTAAACCCTTAATTTTATAAATACATTACATTTAATATAAATTTGTTGAAGTGATAGATAATTGATTTTCAAAATTAAAGAATAGATATTATTATAGAAATTAATTATGTTGTAAGCAATAAATATATTAGAAATATTTTAAATAATAATAATAATAAATCATGAATTAAATAAAGTATATTAAAAAATAAAAATTATTTTTTAATAAAATATAATTAAAAATGATAGTTAAGATAAATTAGTGGATCAAACGTGGCGGCGGCGGCATTCAGCATATAATACTGCAAATTGAAATGAGTCATAGGGGCCGACGCAATGACACGGGGGGTGGCATTTGCTTTTGTTTGTTGCAATTACTTTTCTTCCAGAGAAAAACAAAAGTCCAACCACTTACCAATGTCTTATGTTAACGGCCTTGTTTCATTGCCAGTGCCACGCAATCCTCTGAATCTATTTCCTATTTTGACACTTCAATCAAGTTTGCTTCTTTACCAAAAAGATCCAAAACCCACTTGTTAAAAAAAATGATAAAGGGATGAGTTTTTTGTTGAGCAAAGTCCACTTAGCAAAGAGCTTCTCCACTTTCTCTGAATTCCCTTCTAGGGTAATTGCATACTTTGATTTGGATCATTTGCTGATCTTCCTTCTTCCTGTTTTTTCATATATATATATATATATATATATATATATATATATATATATGAACTGCTAGAATTTTAGTTGGTTGTCTGAATGTTTGCTGATCGTAATGAAACTCTCTTGAAATCAGAGATTTGAAATACCAATTACTTTAATTGTTTGGATCAATGGATTATTAATGTCTTGTTGCTGTATGGGTTATGTATGTTTAGTTTAATTGTTTGAGTTTGGCTAATTGCTTGGTTATTTGGATCAATTGATGAGTATGTCTTGCTGCTATATGGGTTGTGTTTGTTTAGTATAATTGTTTGAGTTTGGCTAATTGCTTGGTTATCAATTGATTATTAATGTCTTGTTGCTATATGGGTTATGTTTGTTTAGTTTGAGTTGCTTATGCATGACATGAAATGAAACTAATGGAAATGAAACTTACCAAGTTGTCTTTCTATTTATGATGGAACTTATCGTTTGTGCTCCCTGATTCTTTTTCCTGTGATGGTGGAAGCTATTCTAATTTCTAATGGATATTCTTCAGCACTCTTTACAAATGGCTCGATCTGCTATTGATGAAGTTTCAGATTCCGGTTCTTTTAACAGAACTGCTTCAACATTTCGCAACTTCATTTCACGAGATCCAAATTCCCAATTCCTGGCAGAATCTGGGAGGTATCATTTATATATATCATATGCTTGTCCTTGGGCCTCCAGGTGTCTTGCATATTTGAAGATCAAAGGACTTGAGAAAGCCATCAGTTTTACGGTTGGTGAAATCTTGTTCATGTACTAAATTGCTTACATTTAGAGCCGAGTTAATACCATATAAAGGTTGTCTGTTGAGTCATTTTTGCAGTCAGTAAAACCAATATGGGAAAGAACAAAGGAAAGTGATGTGCATAGGGGATGGGTTTTCCCAGCAACAGATGCAGAGGAACCAGGAGCTGGACCAGACCCTTTAAATGGAGCCAAAAGTATCAAAGATCTCTATGAGCTTGCAATTACAAGCTACTCTGGGAAGTACACAGTCCCTGTATGTTCACCTACAACAAGTGATCTCCATTTGTATTTTGTTCTCTATGTCAAAATCTGTTAAGTCAAAATTGAGCGACTTTGTTTAATAATAGGTACTATGGGATAAGAAACTCAAGACAATTGTTAATAATGAGAGTTCGGAGATAATCCGCATGTTCAATACAGAATTCAATGATATAGCTGAAAATCCTGCTCTGGACCTGTATCCATCTGACCTACGAGATCAAATTGGTAAGACTAATGAATGGATCTACAGTGGGATAAATAACGGTGTTTACAAATGTGGGTTTGCGACAAAGCAAGGGCCTTATGAAGAAGTAAGGATTTTCCATGCTACCAATAGTATTGGGGTCTAAAAATTGGCATAGTTATTCACATCTCTGCCATTTTCTATTCATATAAGAATGTTTATTGACCCTTTCTGCAGGCTGTTAAGCAATTGTATGAAGCTCTGGACAAATGCGAAGAGATACTTGGCAAGCAACGATACATATGTGGAAATAGGCTGACTGAAGCAGATATTAGGTTGTTTGTTACCCTTATAAGATTTGATGAGGTATACATTTTGATTTTGACCTGTGAAAAATAGCTTTGACTTTTATTTTCTCTGTTGGGCTCTTATTTATCTTGGCAGCCGAAAGTATATTAATAGCTTTGATACCTGGCCGTTGATACCAAAGAGATTTGTAGAGATGAAATATCTAACTTAAAGCATTCTTGTGTTTGATATGGGAGCTTGTAGAAAAATTTACTTGTTCGAAATGGTGCCAGATAGTTAGTGTGGTTGATTTGAAAATGTCTATATATGGCCTTACTAATGCCAAAACGTCTCCCAAGGCTGTTTTATGAGTCACACACTTGTTACATTTTTCTTTGATTTAGAAATTTTGGATTTTTATTATTCTTTCTAGCTGAAAGGACAATTTTGGAATCAAGGGTTGTCGATGGTTTGTGCAAATTGTATCTCTTTTCTATTTGTCTTACTTTCTGTTGTTGCTAAATCGCTGCCTTTTTTGTAGCTTTTCTCTTTTTATTAGTATTATAACACCTATTCTAGAGGTTTTGGTTTAAAAAAAAAAGGAAACAGTTGAGAGGAAATCTATTTGTATAATTATCAACTTATTGAATTGTTCTATTTATTTAGTGTTGCGGATATTAAGACATGTTCTTCAGTTTAACACCTTTATGACATCAATTAAACCGTAGTCTTGATACACTTTTGACTCTATGCGCAACAAAAGACATAACTCATACGATAAGTAAGAATACATAAGATTAACACACTAATAAAGATAAAGAAAACAAACCAATCAACAAGACACAAGATATACATGGTTCGGCCCAAAATTGCCTACGTCCATGGAGGATTCATGATCTGACTTCTTATTATTGATATAAATTACTAAGTTTCTTACATCATCAATGATTCTATAATACCCAAAGTATCTCTCATAAACCACCTTAGTATCTCCCATAAACCACCCTAGTATCTCTCATAGAGATCCCTAAGGCTACCCTTGATCACCATGACTTCTCCAAGACCACTTAGTATCTCCTCATAAGAGCTTTTAACAAGCAATACAAGAATAGCCCAATCATCTAAGTCAAAAGGATCTATGGTGTTTCTTTTGTTCACTCAAGAACCAAAAGAAAACACTCCCTAAAAGGTTACACCCTAGTGTACCACGCATTTAGTACATACCTAGTTTCTCTATTCTCTCTTAAGATTTACATCTTGAAACTTTAGATGTTTGTCTTTCTCTTATATTTAAAAAGGTTTATAGAGTGAATAAAACACTCCTAAAAATTTTAAACTTAGTTTGAATAAGAGTTTTTACTTATAAAAGTCTTATTCCTACTTAAAGAAGTCAATTAGCCAAAATAAGAAAGACCCCAAAATTGCCGTGTGAACAATACCTGATGAACAGTATCCGCAGTGAGTGAACAGTTCTCTCCGTTAACAGTATCCATTTTTCTGGCTTTCATTTTTGCCCCTTCCTTATACACTCAATGCGTACTTGACTTCATAATGACTCTCCTCTTGATATTTATCTCAATTCTTACATATACGAAGTTATTGAATCACCAATTTCCAACATTTAGTGTTATCTCTTCTCTTGTTATGATGTTGTCCAGACTATAATAGAATGGTTTGGCAGTGATGCTTTTGTTCTAATAGCAAAAACAGGAATGAGGTTCTCTTCTCTTTGGCTTGTTACACAGTACATATTTAGCTTATGCATATATGCAAATGAAAACATACACGAAAAGAGCTGCTTATGTTTCTGGTTGGAGAGGGTGAAATGATTGATGCTTGAAATGATGTCTATGTGTAGTAGCATCCTCTAAGTTTAAAGCCATGGAAAACAAAATAGCAGTCAGGATATATGAAGCCAGCATCTAATTACTGTTTATATGCTTGCTCCAGTGCTTTTAAATTTTATGGAACTCTAATATTTTGTTGCTGTCTGATTGCCACTTTATATCTGAAGATTGAGTTTCTTTTGTTTGCAGGTTTATGCTGTTCACTTCAAGTGCAACAAGAAATTATTACGAGAGTATCCAAATTTGTTCAATTACGCCAAAGAAATATATCAAATCCCCGGCATGTCTAGCACAGTCAATATGCGACACATCAAGCGGCATTATTATGGAAGTCATCCTTCTATCAATCCATATGGGATTGTTCCTCTTGGCCCGGATATTGATTATGTTTCCCCTCATGATAGAGATAAGTTTTCTGCATAATTTCCCCACATCTACAAAACCTAAGATGTGTTTTGTTATCATTTGTCAAAAAATTAGCTGTTGATATGTGATGTTTTCCCACCGAGTTTATTAATAATGCATGATACTACTGTGTTTATTAATAATGTATGAAACAAATAAACTGCTAGCCTGGTTTCATATAAGCAAACTTTCAGATAAACTTTGGCCATTGAAGGCTTGCAGGATTTACCCAATTATGGAATCATTTTTTAGAACAAATATGGTGCAGAGTCATTTGACTCCTTGCATACTGACAGAAACCATTGTGAATTCTTTTGGTTTCACAGGAAATAATGATTCTCTGAATGGTGTATTTGAAATATTTTTTGTAACTTCTTATTATGCGTGATTCATGTATCGTGGCTTGTTGCATGATTGCATTCTAATTTTGACGAGTTTAAACTAACAAATTACAAAGAACTTGTAACAAGTGGGTGTTAAACTAAATCAGTGCGAATGATTTATTGAACTCAGCTACATGTCTTCAACAGTCCATAGAAGACGATCCACAAGTCATTTATTTTTTCAATCTTCATTGACCATTACTTGCACCTCCATATTACAAGTTGGCATCTATTATATATGCCTGTAATGTTAGTTCTTTAAGAGCTCTAAGACTACTTGGTGAGTTCCAAATCCAACTTGAACTCTTCAATAAGTAGTGATAGTTCTGAGATCTCTACTGTAAGAAATTTGTCTCATTGTTTATGCTTTTCTTAATAACTGAGGAGTTCTCAATCAACTTTGTTCCTCTTGTAGTTCTCAACTCATGCCCCTTCAGTCTCTTAACCTTTTTCAATCCTATGAAAGCCACTTTGTCTATGATCCAATTCTGTCTCGATGCAAAATCTCCATATTACAACTTCTGATCTAAGAGTGGCATAATTATTCACAAATCTGGTGTGAAACCGCACCAAGCCCCAGTTTCCTGCCTCTTCTCCCATCCCCACTTCTTCTCCATCATCCAAGAAAACTTCTCCGGTGCTGTTTTGTTCACTGCTGACAACAACCAGGAGTTGGAATGGCGTCTTCCGCGCTGCTTCAGTTGTCATGGCCTATCCCTGCATGGCCAAAATGTTGCCTTCTCGGACATGCACATTTACGTGATCAGGTGGAGCATCAACTGTTATCTGCTTCCCAGAATTCACACACACTGAATTTGAGTAATTGATGGGATCAAACCAGTTTCCACTTGGGAAGTATGCATCCACCAAAACTACTCCTGGCTTCAATACATGTGAGACCATTACTCCTTTACCAATCAGAAACTGTGTACTGATTTCGAGAGTTCTGATATCTTGAGGGAATGAGAAGAAAAGAGGTCGTGCAATTGGGTCCCCTTTTTGTGTGCCTCATACATTAACGAGTAGAAGTATGGAAGTAGAAGGTAACGGAGACCGAGAACTTTTCTTGCTGTTGAAGCAACTGATTCCCAGAGGTTCATCTCTTGCCAGATTTTGGACTTGTCATAGTGATCTCTTGCAAAAGGGTAAAATGCCCCCAGCTGCATTTGGAAACGATATCGAAATAATATCAGTTTGAAACGATATCAGCTGCATTTGGAAACGATATCAGCTGCATTTGGAAACGATATAGAGGATAACGTTGTTCATATTATGACGAGTAACAGCATTACCTGAATCCACCGCCGGCAAAGTTCCTCAGTCGTGTTTTCCCGAAAGCAACAAATATCAGCTCCAACCATGGGAATTCCAAAGATCCGAAAATTAAGAATAGACGGAATCGTATAAGCTAAATCATCCCATGTTGAAGCATTGTCTCCAGTCCAATGTGCAGTGTACTTCCCAGAGCTAACAAAAGTTGATCTAGCGAGTATAAATGGCATCTTACCGATGACATTGATCAAAGCTGCACGAGTAGTTTTGGCTTCCAGGAGTCCATATATATAAGTTATGAGAATTGTACTCTGCGATGTTGCCGTAATGCTGAGCTGTTGCAGGAATGGTTCTGCTGTTAATCAGGCGCCGCGCTCCGTTGTTATTGATCTTGTAAGGAGGATCATCAAGGGTGGAAAATGGTGTTGGAGGGGAAGTGATGAAATTAGATATCTCATTCATGTCAATCCAGAGACCATCCATGGGAAGGATTTCTCGGAAAATTTTAATCTCATTTTCCCAGAAAGTTTGAGTGGATGGATTTACAAAATCCAGAAAATTGAGGGGTCCTTGCCAAACTTGACCAACATAAGGGACACCATCACGTTTTATGAAGATATCCGCTCGTGTTCCTCTAATGAAGGTTCCATAGCTGTTATTCACACTGATAACTGCAGGAGAAGCAAACCAATACATTCATTATGGTTAATAAAAGAAAAAGAGAAAAAAAAAAGGTATTTTTAACCTATATTCTAATAATATTATATATACAAACTCTTTTTACAATTTATTTTATATAGTTTAATTGTCAGTCACCTCTGGTAGTTTTTGCCAATTTTGTTTTCACTAATTTTCAATGAGTAGTACTAATAGTAATATCCACTTTTCTCATACCATTTTTTTCCCCTAAAAATGACAAATTTCTTCTCTAAAATGGAGATATTGATATTTATTGAAAAATTAGATGGAAAGTGATAAAAATATAAAACTACAAAAAGATAATTGGAAAATTCCTTTTCACATATATAAATTATTATATATAATTAAAGTAAAAAAAATAATACAAAAAATAAATTAAAAAAATCAATTAGATTAATAAAAAAAGAATAAATAATATATTAGTTTATATCAATAAATTTTTATAAAAAAATTTATGTATCTAATATTAATATTAAATTTAAGAGACCTATCAAATAAATTAAATTTTATTATTTCTGTGAAAGTGCAAGTGTGCAACATAGTAGTTGACAGGACTTGGTATAGCTCAAGAAGTAGTAGAGTGTCCTTTATTATAATAATAGTTATAAATATAAATTATTTATGTCAACACTCTTTTTTTACTATTAATATTGGGTCTTGACTTAGTTGTTTAAATTTTTTGGTTAAGTGATAAATTAATATAATATTAAAATTAAAGTCTTTAGTTTGAACTCTCATATTTTTATTTTTAGCTAATTTTTTTATTTATCTCTCTATTTCAACTTATGGAGAATTCATTCTGGTTTAGACCTATTCGGATTCACGTTTTACATATTTTAAATTAATTTCTTTATTTATCTCTCTATTTCAATTTATGGCAGATTCATTCTGATTTATACTTACTTGGGTCTACGTTTCACTTAAAAGGGACTGTTGAAACTCATCTTTAATATTAAGCATTCACTTAACAATTTAATTTTTTGGGTTGAGTGATAAATTAATAATTTATACAAATTATCAATACAATACATAAATAGATGATGTAATGACAATATAATAACATTATTATCAATTTGTAGGTTTAACATTATTTTTATTAACATTATTTAGAATAAGGAACTATTAATACAATCGTAACTACTACTTGAAAGAAAGACTAATAAGAGTGCCACGTCAGACACTAAATGACAAAATTAGTTGCAAGTTGTTAAAGAGTTCAGAACTTATTATGAAGTTAGTTACAAATTCTACAAGCTTTCCTACTAAAATACAGTTATTGAATTGAGCCAAAGTCATGTATGATTTGGATTATAAATAGTCTTCAGATGTTGTAATACTCAGTAATTGATTAATAAAATTTCTCTCGATAGTTCAGTTCTCTCCTCTCTGTGTTGTAAACCTATTTGGATACATTTTTCAAGAAAATACACTCTTTCCTGGAAATCTATTTCTACTATCAAAATCCTTTATAGTATCAGAGTCAATGGCGAGTTTTTCTAAAAATGTTGGATCACACACTTCATCTTTAGACACACAATTGAACAATCTTTCCATTTCCTAAAACAACAACTATATGTTCTAAAAATTCATTAAGCTAGACTGCAACAATTTTTTCTGATGGAAGTCACAAATTCTAGCTTGTGTTTGTGGAAATGATTTAAAAGATATATTGGTCAGTGAGAGAAGGTGTTTGGATTAATTCTTACTTCAGGAAGCTGCAAATCAATATTTATCTTCAGAACTGAATCCTCTATACTTAGTATAGAGAAAGCAAGATTCTTTGCTTATAAGTTGGTTATTTGGTTCGATGACAGATTCTATATTAAGTGTTGTGATTCAGTGCAAATCATCCAATGAAATTTGGAAATATCTTGAGTCCATGTTTGGAAGCTAATCATTTGCAAGACTGACTCAACTTAGAGCTCAACTTCAAACTATAAGGAAAGGCAATCTATCAATAAATTACTATTTTATGAAGGTCAAAGGAATTGCTGATAATCTAGCAATGGCTGGCAAACCACTTGCAGATCAGAATTTACTTACTTGCTGGCTTTCGTTCAAAATATAATCCAGTGGCACTACTAGTATCTATAAGATCTAGTGAAATGTCTCTAGCTGACATTTATTCTATATTAATCAGCCAAGAAAGAAAGATTGAATTGACAAACGCCTTCTCTGTAAATCACATGTTTGTTAATCTGGCAAGTACTGAAGGGAAGCCAAAGTTCAAGATAGGCTAATAGAAAATCTACAGCTAGTATGTTTAATGGAGCTAGAAATTCTATAGCTCAAAATTTCCAGATTAAACAAGGTAAAGGAAGAGGAAAACCTTTCAATTCTGGCAAAGGAAAAAATATTTCCAAAATCATATGTCAAATTTGCTTGAAACAAGGTCATAATGCCTTAAAATGCTGGTACAGGTTCAAGAGAGATTATGTATCAGTGGTACCTCAAATTCAATCCATGAACAATGAATTTGCTCAAAACCAGAATTCTCTAACAGCTTTTGTAGTAGAGCCAGTAGCAAAAAGTGATAATGACTTGAATTGGTACCTAGATAGTGGTGCAACCAATCATATTACAAACAACTTTGAGAACCAATCTTCAAGCAGAGAATATACAGGTATGGAAAATGTTACTGTAATAAATAGAAGTAAACTCAAGTTCTTGCTAATTAGTGACTGTATTCTAAATACACTTAGCCCTTATACACATAAAATGAAACTAAAAAGTGTCTTACATGTGCCATAAATGAAAAAGAACCTGATTAGCATAACCAAAGTTACTTCTGATCATGATCTAGTTATAGAATTTACAAGAACTTATTGTGTTATCAAGGATGTGAAGGGGAGAGCTATTCTTAGAGGCAATGTTAAAGATGGATTGTATTAACTTACCTCAAACTGTGATATTGGGTCTCCAACATACATTGTTAACCCAAACACAAAGCTAGATCAAAGTTCTTTTGTTTCCTTATTTGCTTATTGTAAAATAAATAATTCAATTCTTGAAAAAAGGATTGATAATGTCAGCCCTCAGTTGTTTCTTTCTGTTAAAAACCAAAAGCTCATAGATATCTGTCATAGGAGATATAGTCATCCAAGTTCAAATGTATTAAGTCAGATTCTATCAACATGTAAGATGCAAGCTTCTATCAATAATAAAATTTCCTTTTGTATTGCATGTCAACTTGGTAAAAATTAGAAGTTACATTTTAGTAGTTCACAAACTAAAACCAGAGGTCTACTAGAATTATTCATACTAATATTTAGACACTATCGCACAGAATGTCTGGTAATGGATACAGGTACTATGTAAGCTATGTTGATGACTACAACAGGTTCACATGGATTTACCCCTTGAAACAGAAATTTGCAACCTTATCCATTTTTAAACACTTCTATAAACACATTGAAAAACTCCTAAACACCACAATAAAGATGTTACAATTTGACTATGGGGGAAAGTACAAAGCTTTCACTGGTTACTTGACAGAACAAGGCATAAATTACAAATTTTCTGCCTCTATACATATCACTAGAATGGGGGAGCAGAAAGAAAACAGACATATTGTTGAAATTGGTCTTACTTTACTTGCACAAAGTCATACACCACTAAACTATTGGTGGGATGTGTTTAACACATGTGTATTTCTCATCAATAAAATGCCCTTGAAAATTCTTCATTAGAAATCTCTTTATGAGTTACTTTTTAAACACAAACCAAATTACTCTTTTATGAAAGTTTTTGGATGTTATTGCTACCCTTATATAAGGCCATGTATAAATCATAAAGCTGTAATTTCATTCTGAAAAATGCATATTTTTAGGGTATAGCTCACAGCACAAAGGATATAAATGTCTCACTGCTAAGGGTCACATATATATAGCTAGACATGTTACTTTTGATGAAGACAAATTTTTTTTATTGACTGATAAGTCCTTTGCTAGTTTGATATCTTCCAATGACAGCAGTACAAATGAGAAAGATCCTATAGATACATAAGAAAGTTTTTTTTACAGTATCCCCTTTCTACAAATCTCATTAATAACACAACCATCACAAAATAATTCTTTATCTGATACAAATCCAAAACTAGCTCCATCTTCTGCAGTAAAGCCTACCTTAATCACAATAGATAATGCAACTCAATCTCCACTAACCTCACATTTACCAGAAGACTTTACTACCAATGCCAACATATCACCATCTACAGATCAATCTCACAATACCACAAACACACACCCAGATACAGTACCAATAGCAAGAAGAACAACAATAACCAATGCTAATCCAATGTTAACAAGATCAAAACATGGTATCTACCAATCCAAGATACTTCTCAGGAAGTTAGGTGATAGCATACCAGCTACAGTTATAGAAGCAATGCAACATAGTTACTGGATAAAGGCCATGGAGGAAAAGTATTAAACATTAGTCTATAATCAGACTTGGGTATTAATACCTTATTCTTCATATTACAAAGTTGTTGGCAATAAGTGAATATTCAAGGTTAAAAAAAATCCTGATGGCAGTTTAGCTCGATATAAAGCTAGATTAGTAGCTTTGATTAAGAAACTTAGGGCAACCTTAATTAATTAGGGTTTTAGCAATGCTAAATTAGATACTTCAATTTTTATTCAGCATACTAGACACACTCCACCCATTGTCCTAGTATATGTCGATGACATTATAGTCATAGGTGGTAATGCATCTATTATTCAGACAGTAATTACACAACTACATACAGAGTTTGCTCTAAAAAAGCCAGGGATCTTTGACATTTTTTTGGCATTGAAGTCACCAAGACTGACCACAGTTTTTATTTATCACAAACTAAGTATATCTTAGACCTTCTACAGAAAAAAAATATGTCAACTGCTAATGGTTGTCCCACACCAATGCCTTCAGGTTTGAAACTCACCAAAGTATGAGATAAACTATTCTCATATGCCACTTTATATAAAAGCACCATTGGTGCTTTACAATATGTTATACTTACAAGACCTGAACTTGTTTTCTCAGTTAATAAATTGAGTCGATTTCTTTCCTCTCCAACACTCAATCATTGGCAATATTGTAAGAGATTGTTGTATTACCTTCAAGCAACTCAACATCATGGGCTACTATTTAAACTAGGAAAACATCTCAGCTCAGTAGCTTTTTTCAGATGCTGATCGAGCATTTGATTCAAATGATTGTAAATCTTATAAAGGCTACTGCGTGTATTTAGCTGGGAATCTCATTTCTTAAAGTTCCAAAAAGTAGATGGTGGTTGCTTGATCAAACACTAAGTTTGAATACCGTGCCTTAACTCAAGTAGTAGCTGAACTTTTCTCCCTTCAATCCCTGCTTCACGAACTTCAAATACATACTTCTTCCACTCCCATTATCTAGTGCGACAACCAAGGGGCAGCATCACTAGCTTCCAATCCCGTTTTTCATAGCTGCACCAAACATATAGAGGTTGATGTTCATTTTATACGAGAGAAAGTAGTGAATGGTGAGCTGGATATCCGTTATGTGCCTATTGCATTTCAAACTATTGATATATTTACCAAGGCCCTTCCCATTACTTGATTTGTTGCTTTAAGAACCAAGCTCAATGTCTTACCACGCCAGTTGAGCTTGCGAGGGGATGAAAGAGAAACTAATAAGAGTGCCACGTCATACACTAAATGAAAAAATTATTTGCAAGTTATTAATTAGTTGTAGGTTGTTGAAGAGTCCAGAATTTATTATGAAGTTAGTTACAAATTCTACAAGCTTTCCCACTAAAATACAATTGAGCCAAAGTCATGTATAATTTGCATTATTAATAAATTATAATTAATATACATTTAAAATTTAATCTAAGTCATTGAATGTACATTAATCAAATTGTCTAAAAATTGTATAAGATATGTCAAAAATATAATGTCACAGAACGAATATACATACATATTTATATATATATATGAAAGCAGTAAGTAACATTGCTGCTTGACGTTATATGGTTAATCTATAACTTCTGCATTACTTATGATGTGCTATAGAATTGTGTCATATATCCAAATGTTCACTATATAATGAACTTTGTTATCCACTTGAACAACTCTATCTATCTATCTATCTATCTATCTATCTATCTATCTATATAACAAGTTATTTAGCATCATATTTGTGGCAATTTTTTTACACAAATTTGAAGTGATTAGATCAATATATTTTTAATAGTTCAAATATAATTAAATATGTATAATTAATATATTGCATATTTAAAATTTAACGTTAACCTTTCAGAGTACAACGGTTCAACGTCCTAAAACTTGTTTAAAAAATTATATAAAATGGCGCCATAAAGCCTAATTTTATCTAAATACTGACATTTGAAAATGTAGACATAAAACTATCTATACATGAAGAGAATTTTCATACAAAAATAATTCAAGCTTACCTTATTTGACATGCTTTGCTGCCCTTCTCTACATTCCTACTTTATACTTTTCACAATATCAAAGTAACCAATATTTTAAACAAAATAAACTAATACTATGTTTTTTTTTTTTTCAAGTAACTTTGTATGCATAAACATAAACATAAAATGGTATAAGTACTTAAAAAAACAACTTACCAAAGGACCAATATGGCATAGGAGCAGGCCGACCGATGAACTCTGTGTACTGTTGTATCACTAAATCCGGCGACGGCCCGGCGAAGAAATACAAATCTATAATCCCTCCAATAACCTTGTATGTTATCCTATCACCAGTGTAAACAACATCCATGCCACTACTATTAAGCAGCAAAACACCATGAGTTGTCCCCTCCGGCGACCTCAAATCAAGTCGGCATTCCACAGAGTAAAAGTGTCATTAGGCCTCAAGTTAAATGACTTTTTTGTGTGCTCCCCGAGTCCGTAGAGGTAAGACCTTTGGTGCTGTGACGTTGAAGAAAGCTGAATATATTGATCTTTAAAAACTAAGAATGTTTCGGAATTTGAAACATCGGGTGACGTGTCAAAAAGGACGTCATCACCGGAGGGGGAGCGGTGGGAGACAGAGAAGCCGAATGGGGTGATG
Source organism: Ailanthus altissimus (assembly GCA_946807835.1). Lineage (NCBI taxonomy): Eukaryota > Viridiplantae > Streptophyta > Magnoliopsida > Sapindales > Simaroubaceae > Ailanthus > Ailanthus altissimus. The sequence continues at coordinate 145,725 of OX327690.1, read as the reverse complement.
TTATGGAGGGTGAAGACCAAGTCGGAAGTGGGATCGGAGAGGGAGAGGAAGTGGAGGTTTTCCGACGTGTTTTTGGGGTTGTTTTCCGGCAAAAAGCGGAGAGTGGTGGGAGGATAAGACTGGCGGGGGATGATTTGTTGTGGCATTTCCCATCTTTTGTTTACGGAGTCTGTTATTCGGATTCTTAAACGGTCTTTAGTTTCAAAGCCGCATGAGAAACGAGATCATAAATCATGTGAATTGATCACAAATAAAATCCTAGGTCAATAATATCCATGATCCATCCATCTTGCAATTTAATTTAATGATGTTTTTGTTCCTTATTTAATGATTGTCGAGTAGGGATGGAGTTACAGTTTATAATTACTATTGCTTTCTTTTTTTTTTTAAGATTACATCATCGTATTATAATGTTAATACTATATTAAATTATATTATTTATAAAATAATTAATTTATATAATCAGAACTTTTTTAAAGAACAATATTATATTTTTTAAATATATTCCATCTAAATTATACTACTAAAACTTTTGATAACAACACTTTTTTAAATTTTTTCATATATACTATTTTGTCTTTTCATTTTTGTAACTATTTATTATCTTTTTAAAAAAAATATTAAAAAATAATTTAATTCTCAAAAAAATTAATGAGTAATTTTAAAAAATTTAACAGAGAAAGTAGTACATATGAAAAAATTTAAAAGAGCAATTGTCATTTTCTCTAGAATTCAGAAATGTAAAGGGTTAAAAGATTAAATTTATAAAAATTAAAATTCATATTTTGAAGGATTAAAATGTTAAAATTAAAAAGTTTCAGGACAAAGTCTAAAAAAAATTATTTAAAAGATTAATGTTGAGGGGGAGTGGGCCTGTTGCTCCACCCTTTATTGTCAAGCATTTTAATCTCGCTAATGTGTAGATTCAACTTTGAAAAAAAAAAATAGAACCAAAAAAGCGACGAAAATGCACCTAATATGTTTATCTAGGACAAGTTTTTATTAAAATATTTTATTTAATCTTCTTATTTTTAGTAAATTGGCATAATAGTTTCTTTTATTGTTGAATAAATTCAGATTAGTACGTTATTAATGTTAAATTATTTATAGTATTTTTATTAAACTTATTTTGATTAATGATCATAATATTGTTAATAAATCATTTTAGTACACCCAAATTAATTTATAGATATTATTTATAATTTATAATAAAATAAATATTATATATTTTCCTATTGAGATGAGGTTCCTACCATCATCCTATATTTTATGATACTAACACATTGAGTTCATAATTTTTATTGCACAAAGTAAAGGGTATAATTTCTCCTCTCTCTTTTCTCTTTCTTTCTCTCCTCTCCCGTGTCTCTTCTCTTCTTCTTTTTCAATTGTAGCCTCCTAAATTTAATCGAATCAAAAGAAATTTTAATCACTTCAATCTTAATTATACATTCTAATCTCTTAAATGCTCATGTGTTGCTAATGAAATATTAGATTTTTAAATTTATTAAAAAAATATTTTTAATAATTAATATCAGAGTCAAATCGATATTTTTATTCAACAACTATGAGTTAAATTAGTGCCATATTGTATTGGGTTGCTTATAACTCTATTTTTAACAAAATAATTTTTGGACAAATTTTATTTTATATTCTACGTTAAATATATAGTCCGATCTATTGAATATTTATAATGATCTAATGATATAAGTCATATATTTGATTTTTTCACAATTTTTAGAAGCAAAAAAGTGTGATAAAATTCGGGTTAAAACCCGTTCTAAACCGAATTAAAGAGAGGATAAAAACAATTTACTATGCAATCTATAGAAAATATCACACAAACCCCCTTTTTATAATTAATTATGATTTGACCTATAATTTTAGATAGTTATAAATTAATCCCAAAATTTATAATTAATTCTAATTTGGCCCTATAATTTTTGAATAATTACAAATTCACTTAAATATTTTTAGTTAATTATATTTTGGCCTCAAATATTTTAGTAATTACTCTGACACAAAATTTACTGCTAATTACAAATTAACTTATTATGTTGTGATATTTCTCTGTTCAGTCCAATATTTGTTTTGTTGTCATTTTGACCCACCAACAATATACTTGACTAAACCTTTTGTATTTTGTTAGTATTTTAACTCGTTAACATTATTGTTTGGTCTAATTTTTTAAGTTTTGTTGGCATTTTGACCCACTAACTTTTATTATTTGCTATTCTAAGCATTATGGGATAAAGGTACATAACATCTTTTATTGACAAATGCCACAATTTAAAGTGGTTATGTATTCATTTGTCTTGCGACCAATCATGATAAATTTTTCAAGTCTTTTATATATCATGCCCATTTTTTTATAAATGCTTAATTTTGTACTGTGGATTATGATTTTTTATCGAGATCCATACAGGTGATGGTATTACCTTGTTGGTAAATCATTACTTAGTAGGATACTTGGGTCGGTAAAGAGATTGGTTAGATATTTAGTACTGAGTGACCTAGTTGCTTGTCGGTGACAGATCATTGTTAGTTTTATATGCAACTAGTTTGCTTTATCTAAGGTTGGAGTTTTCCATTTTTCTGATATGCTCCAATATATATTATTGTTGATGGAGAGACATTTTGAAAAGCACAAGAATAATATTGATTGCATGATTTTTTTTTTCAATTGCTTTGCTGATATTATTGTTAATTTATCAGTTGATACTTTATTGTCTCTCCAACTTGCCTTCATTAAGACTTTGACTGTGACTAATTATGATGATTATAGTGAGTTTATTATTGTTTATCTATAACTCATGGACAAAGACTTAGCATTAACGAATGATCATCCCACTGTGCTTACAGACGATAGTACTATTAAGGTATGTGCTTACGTGTCATCCCTATTTGCATGAATACTTATCTGATAATATTTATACAATGTATATTCTATTAAATCACCAATATGTTTTATTAAATGGCAATGATGCTTGTCACATTACGGACACTGTATGATCTAGCATAGTTAAGATTCGATCAAAATGAGTTTAGACCAATGCTGAGCGTTAGCAAAGATGAAGGTTATAAATGCTAATAGTTAGAATTATTAAGAGTTAGCAGGTTATAAGAGTTAGTGAGATCTAAGAAGTTAGAACCTTGTTTATAATAGAGACAAAGACCTGAGGATATACTAGTAAAGACATAGTTGCAAAGAATTGTAATAAGAGATAGGAAATGTCATTATATAAGTGTGTTGTTAAATACTGTGTTCTTGACCTATTTTCACCAATACAGATCTATCGGTAAATCTCTTTCATATAAATCAGTGTATGTCTGTATCTGTAAAGTACAAATGGTTGTTCTTAACTGACCGTGAGCTTAAAGCTCATATGGGCATACAGGTATTCAATTAGAACTGAATATTGAATAGACTCATGAGGTCCCCAATAGATATCCTATGAAACTGACAATGGTAGGTCCTCTCGAGTTGAGTATTATATATGGTCCTTTGACCTGAGCGCTACAGTGGACTTGTGGGTGATCCACCACACTTTAGTTCTATGGATGTTAGAGGCATTTTATATTATGACCACTACGTGTCACTGGGTGTGATCCGATGCTCATAGAGTCCGATATGTGTAGATAGGGGATTAGTTAGCTCACATAGGTAGGTTGTATATCTGATGCTACGAGATTGTATCTCAGAAATTCTTACAACTGTGAATAATAAACTCAAAAAAGAGTTTTCCACAGGGTTGAACAACATAACAAAAGTGTTTGTTTATATTGTTCATCGAGATACGAATCTGGAGACAAGAATGGAATAGCACATGAGGATTTGACGATATTGATCTGTATCCCCGCTCATCTAGGGTGTAAGTGATTAAAGGATTATACGTATGCGTTCTAACTTCAACTCGTATAGTCTAACGCGTTGATTTATAATATCCATGACATATGCGTGAGGCGTCAATCATGGACTCGTGGAATAGTTCCATTTGACAAATTAGGTATGGACCTAAGAAGTCATGCAATATGAAGTGCACTCGTTGTACACTAGGACAGCTTACCAAATTGAATAGTTCAATCCAATAAAATCCAACAAAACTGAATATTTATTTCAAGAATTCTCGAGATACGTGCGTGCTAATACTTAAGTGTTAAGTATAATTAATTGGATAACAATTTTTCTTGACCAATTAAAACGTGACACTTAGCGCATAGTGAGTCCTCAATTAAGTTAACTCAAGTATGAGTTTAGTGGAACCCATTTTGGGTTAATGATGGCTTAAGGGTAATTTCACTTTATTAATTATTTAATTATTAAATAATTGAAAATATATTTATTTAATTATTAAATAAATTATTAACTCAACAATGGTTAATAGTTAACCATTAGGTTAGGTTAATAGGATCTTTAGATTATTTATTAGTTAAATAATCTTCAACTTAACCCAGGTTAAAAGTTCACTAGGGTTAGGTTAACCTAAACATCTAACTAAACTTAAGAGTTACATTAAAACTAATCTTATTATAGTTAATGGTTAGTTATAGTTAAGTTAGATTTTAAATTATTGTTATTAAGATATTTGTTATTTAAAGTTAAATAACAAGTAACTTAATTAGGGTTTATTGTATACTCAAGGATTGAGTTGAAGTCTTAATATAAATATATATATATATATATATATATATATGAAAATAAAATGAATATCCATTAAGTTTTGTTAGGGGTTTAGCCAACCATCAAAGAGAGAAAAAAAACAATTGTTTTTCTTCTATTGATTCAAGTGTTGAATCACTAATTATTCTTCTTCTTATTTAAGGCTAAGGCCATTAAAGCAAAACACAAGTGTTTATTTGTTAATCAAGAGTTGATTATGGTAGTTTAAACACTTAGAGTTTAAGAAGTTAAACAAAACTTGTTGGATTGCAATCTGCTGTCTAGTTGATCAAACTCACTACATTGATCACTAGAATTGCCTATGAGCCTCACTTCGGGTGAATTCCAGTTCAATTAATCTAAAGGCTTATTAGGCGAAATTTCTTAATTCAGTTTTAAATTTGATTAAATGCATAAATTGTGTTCTTAAAATATTTTTAGACTTTCGCTACATATATTGATGCATATATATGTTGTTGAGGATCTAAGACACGTGAGTGTATGCATGTGCTATTGTGTCTAATGCCTAAATACATATCAAATACATATTTAAGTCTGACAGAAGTGTGAAACTTACAATAAACACAATAAATAAAATATATTAATTGCATTAATATACTTATAGGATAGAGAACTCACCTCAACGTGTAACGTTATACACGTATTTCCTTAGAGTCTGCATGGAGATCAACTCGCGGGCAGTTCTAATCACTAACACGCTAGGCTTGGTGAGCTAGAACAGCAATCCTATACGCAGCAGCAGGTTTAACTCTTAAACCCCAAAATGGTCGGGTGTATTTTCATCCTTTTCTTTAAAAGGATAGAAAATAAAATTTGAAGCAATTCACAATTACTTCAATTGGAGCCATAAAGAAAAATGAAACAATTTTATTTTTCCCTTTTCCTTTTTTTTTCTTTTCTTTCTTCTTTTCTTCTTCTTCTTTCTCGACTCCATATCTTTCTTTCTCATTTTGTATCATTTCTTTTTCATTTCCCATTCCCAAACCAAAAACACACACTTTCACGTATATATATATATATATAAATCTCACAATAATATAATAATAATATTATATATTATAATATTAAAAGGTCACCTTTCATGGAAAAGATAATATTATTATATTAAATAATAATAAAAATAAATAATGCTTGCTAACTAATAAGCATCATTTAATATAATAGTATTATATAATAAAATAATATATAATATAATATTTTATTTAAGATATTTTGATTATTTAATAATTAAATAATTAATATATGAAATGACTATTTTACCCCTCATGAATAGCTATAAAGTATACCCCTAATGGGTTCCACCAAATTTCACATTCGGGTGAACTCAACCAAAAGTCCACAATGCGCTACGTGTCCTTATACAATTAGTAAATAACAATTATTGACTAATTATTGTATTTAACACTTAAATACAGATACGCACACATTCTCATGGTAGTGCTGAATATTGCTGAATTAAACACTTTAATCTGGCACGTTGCCCCAGTGCACAACGAATACACCCCATATCGCGGGACTCCTTAAGTCTTATGCCCGATTCGTCAAATGAAACTATTCCATGAGTCCGCGAGCAATGCCCCACGCGCACGTCACAGATATACAAATTAGAGCGTTGAACCATGCAAGTTGAGGTTACAACGCATACGTATAGTCCTTCCGTCATGATATCCAAGATGTGCGGGGATATAGATTATCACCATCAAATCTCCTAGTGCTCATCCAAGTCTTATCTCCAGACTAGTATCTCACTGAACAATATGCCCAAACTCTTTTGCCATATTGTTCTACCTTGGTAGAACTCTTTCCTAAGATTGATACTTGTGGCCACAAGATTTTTCAAGATATAGTCTCAAAGCATCTGGATATCGAACTTCTTATAAGATCTGACAGATCCCATATCTATACACATCGGACTCCATAAGCATCGGATAATACCCAGCAACACCCAGCGGTCACACCATGAAAGGTCTGTAACATACGTGGAACCAAAGTATGGTGGATCACTTACAAGCCCATTGTGGCACTCAAGTCAAAAGACCACGTATACTACTCAACTCGAGAGGACCCTCCGTTGATGGCTTATATAGGATTTCTATCGGAGGCCATCGTGAGTCTATCCCATATCCAGTTCTAAATGGATACCCATATATCAATACGAGCTATAAGTTAACAGTCGGCTAGGAACAACCATCTATATCCTATAGGTACGATATATGCTGATCTATGTATAAAGGTATCCGCTGATAAACCCGCATCGGCAGAAATATATTAGGGACAATTATTCGAGAACATACTTGTACAACTAGCATTTCCTGTCACCCGATTGCAACTCTTGCAACTATGTAGTTACTGGTATATTCCCAGGTCTATATCCCATTACAGGCAAGGCTCCAACTCTTGGATCTGCTGAGTATTATAACCAGTTAACACTTAGTTGTGCTAACATTTAACATTTATATCTCTCAGCGTGGCTAACCATGAGCCCTTATCTAAACTCCTTTAGATCTGATCTGAACTCTTTCAGATCTACAATGTCTGTAACGTTGCATGTATAATACTATATAAATAGGTATTAGTGATTTAATAAGAATGTACACTTGTATAAATATACTAGTATATGTATATTCAGGGATGGCACGTAAGCACCGACTCTAACAATATGTATATATATGATGCGTATATATTGTTTATAAACACAAAAACGCATGCATACACCATAAATTAATAGACACTTTTAAAAATGGTATCAAAGCAATTTTTGTGTTAATTTCAGTGTATTTGAGGGTTGAATATGTGTTTGGATTGATTCCAGGGTTTAAATGGTGCATTTCAAGTATTGAAATGCAAGATTGAACCTGATGAGCTACTAGAACACCACAGCATTCATGTCCAATGCCGTGGTGCTAGGGTTTTCAGGCCCCAACGCCGCAGCGTTGGATGTTGAATGCCATGGTACTAGGGTTTTTAAGCCCCAACGCCACAATGTTCATGCTTGGCACCGCGGCATTAGAGGTTCAGACTTCCAACGCTGCTGCGCTGGAGGGCTGGCATCGCAGTGTTGACACTGTTTGCTAAGAAATTTTTTTAAAATTGTTTAAAAAATTAAATATGCATGTGGAAATTTGTGAGATATAATGATAAGAGTTATTAGTCTGTATTATAAACCGAGATCATTTTTCTCTATCTTGGTAATTACAAAAGGAGCCATACTGGTAGAGGTTAGTTGTGTTTACACAAAAATAAATGACTGATTGGGATATCACCTTCCCATGAGATGAGAGCCAGTGTATTAAAATCTCTTTTAATCAAATTAAATTTTATTACATTATGTGATGGTATTTTTAAAAGGATCCATCTTGTCAATACGGTGTTAAACTGACCACATCAGTCTTTTACCAAGATCGCTACAGTGTAGAGGATTTGATCGGTGTGATTTTGTCTATACCGGTTAAACATGAGATGAGGCATAGTGAAAATATTTCCTTAGATCGCTACAGTGTGCAAGTAGTATCGGTAATATATATTTGTTAATTGATAAGTTAATCTGCAATACACTTACCCTAAATCGCTCCAGTGTGAGGATAAAGTATATTTAGGATCAGGGTTAAGAGTTGTATAAGATGCAATTGACATAAGTTGTTTACCCTTTAAGTTTACAAAGGCCTAGATCACTATAATGTACGGCATGAGTAAAATGCCAATGGGTTGCACTTTTTACTGTATAGTTTAAAAAAGTTTAAGCTATCACTATCCCGTTTAAGAGATTAAAGAGATTACATAAAGCAGTGGGAGGAAGTTTTAAATTAAAAAAATTATATAATTATTATATCCATGATTTATAAAATTTTATTAGCGATTTAATAATTTTATGTCTTCTAACATCTTCTATTTTATTTTATTTTATTTTGTGGAGATATAATGGATCTGCTAACCCTTTGGTATGCATACTTGATGCAGACCAATTTAAGGTGCAAAAAATTATTCAGACTGGCTTATGAATCTATAAATCGTTCTAGATTCAAATAAGCTTGGATACGTTATTGATCAGAAGCTATCTAGAGGTATTTCTGATACAACCAGCTAGAGGAAACAATGACTTATCAAAAATGGTTGTATAATTATTTAAAGGTTAAATCATACATCCTCGCCCTAATGTTCACTAACTTGCAGTGGGAGCACATCCATATGGATGGTGCTAGTAACATTATACTCTATCTAAATGAGCTCTTTGGTGATCGACTCCAGATCAAGATTTATAGGGTCTCCAAAGCGCTTTTTCAGGCTAGGCTCTCCAAAGGCAGTCCAATGAGGCCCCACGAGCTCAAAATAATTGGATTCATCGAGAGACTATAGACTATAGACATTTCTCTTAATAATAACCTAGGGAATAGCTTGATTCTTCAGTCGCTACCCGAATCATTTGTACAGTTCATAATGAACTTCAATATTCAGAGATTGACTCCTACATATGATGATCTTCACAATATGCTAAAGGCACCACATGAGGACATGAGTAAAGGGGCTCGGTCTTGGTTCAGGTTGCTTCTTCTTCTGCTTCGAGGGCTTCTAGGAAGTCCAAGGAGAAGAAGAAAATAAAGGGAAAGAAAATGCCCCGATTGGGTTCTTATAGGCAAAAGAAAAGTGTTTCTTTTGCAACGAAGATGGGCAATAGAAATGAAACTGCCTCAAATACATTGGCTCTTTAAAAAAGATTCCATCAGGTATTTACTTTCTTATCATTGACATTTTTATTGTATTTGATACTAGCTCAGGCTAGGTATTAGATACCGTATCTCCTTCTCACATATGTAATATGTTATAGGGACTAAGGGAAGTTAGATTACTTCAGCCGGGAGAAGTATTACTTCGATTCAAAAATAGAGATTTTTTGCGCGTTGAGATAGTTGGACTTTTGATTTACTTCTTTCATGTAATAGAATTATTTTATTAAATAATTATTCTTTTATACCTAACATCATTAGACATATTATTTCTCTTCCTGTACTTGACAGTGAAGGGTACCATATGTATATTCGGAACTAGTCCATATATTTATGTGATATAAATAATGTAATATTCGCTGAGTGTCAATTAGTGAATGGTCATTATATATTGAATACAACAGGAAATGTAGTGAATGTGCTAGCTAGTACTAGTGGTAGTTCAAAAAATTTAAATGAAACAGAATTGTGACATATGAGATTAAGACACATAGGTGTGAGATGCCTATTCCGTCTGGTTAAGGATGAAACTAGAATATAGTAATGTATGTGATCCAATGAATTACTCGGTAATTGGTGCTTTTTGATATTTCGTACTCTTTATTGATGATTTGTCATGACATGGGTACGTGTTTCTTATAAGACACAAGTTAGAAACCTTTGAAAAGTTTAAAGAGCATCGACTTGAAGTAAAGAAACAAATCAGGATGTACATCAAGTACCTTCGATCAGATTAAGATGGTAAGTATATGAGCAATGAATTCATCGATTATTTAAAGAAGAATGAGATTCTCGCTCAATATAGTTCTCCAAGTACTCCGTAATAGAATAGTGTCTCAGAGATGAGGAATCGGACTTTATTGGATATGGTTCAATTGATTATGAGCTTCACCAATCTCTCAGAATACCTGTGGGGATATGCTATGAAAACTGCTGCTCATATATTGAACAGAGTTCCATCCAAAGTTGTTCTAACCATTTCACATGAGATATAAAAAGGGAGAAAACCAAGTTTTAAGTACTTTAAGATTTGAGGTTGTTCTGTTTACATAAGAATTGCTCAACAAGATAAACTTGCACCCAATGAGTACAAGTATCGGTTCAATGGTTATCCCAAGAATTTTATGGGATACCAATTCTATAATTTAGAAGAGCGAAATGTGTTTATTTCTCATTATGCCACTTTTTTAGAGAAAGAGTTTCTCATAGGCTGTGGTAATCGTAGAAAGGTTGAACTTAATGAAGTCAATCAGAACTAAATTAAACTAATGATGGAACATCAGGCTCAATCGAGCAAAACACCTTTGACACATCCTTCTCGTAGATAAGAAAGAATGTCAAAACCACCTACCAGGTACTCTTGGAGTTTTCTTACTTGAAGGAAATAATTATTTGACCTATAAAAAGGTGATGTTCAACATCAACTCGAAAAAATGGCAAGATGCCATGAAATCTGAAATTGACTCAATACATCACAAACAAGTCTAGGACTTGGTTAAGCTTTTCTAGGGAATAGTTCTCATAAATTGTAAATAGATCTATAAAAGGAAGCATGGGCAAGATGGGGAGGTTGAAACCTTCAAAGCTCAATTGGTTGCTAAAGGTTGTGCTGAATGGTCTAGAATCAATTATGAGAAAACCTTTGTACCAGTAACGATGTTAAAGTCAATTAAGATTTTATTGGCTATTGCTGCATATTATGACTTTGAAATATGGCAGATGGATGTAAAGACGGTGTTCTTAAATGGATATCTTGAGGAATATATATACATGAAACAACCTGAAGGTTTGTATCAAGCCAAATAACTGGTCTAGTGTACAGACGAAAGAAGTCCATTTATGGACTTAAGTAAGCCTCCCGAAGCTAGAATCTTCATTTTGATGAGGTTATTAAAGGGTTTAGTTTCATCAAAAATGAAGATAAAGCTTGTATATACAGAAAGGTCAATAGGAGCATGATAGTTTTCTTAGGTCTTTATGTTGATATCATACTTATCATTGAAAATAATATTGGTATGTTACAATCAGTTAAGAGCTATATAAATAAGAACTTCTCTATGAAAGATTTAGGAGAAGCTTCCTATATATTAGGTATAAATCTTTATAGAGATAGAGTTAGGAAGCTTATAGGACTCTTCCAATCATCGTATATTGATAGTGTCTTAGAAATGTACAACTTCACTAACTGTAAGACAGCTAGTGTACCTTTCAGAGATGGTGTTCATCTTTCGAGGATAATGTCTCCTCAAACGGATGATGAAAGAGTTAAAATATCTAACATACCATATGCATCAGTTGTTGAAATCTTGATGTATGTTATGATGTGCACGAGACCTGACATCAATATAGCTGTCAGTGTTACTAGTCGATACCATACTGATCCAAGTGACAGTCATTATATAAACAGTTAAAACCTTGATATCTTGGAGATAAAATTACGTGGGTCGTAGGAATATATATTTGCAAGATGGAATCTAATAAATAATGTCCACCTAAGTTGTTTGCAGTATTTGATCATTTGAATCTGTTACTACAGTTTATTCAATTAATTATTTATTGAATAATAATTTTTATTTGTAAATTTATTTGCAATATTAAAAGTGATCATTAGAGCATTCAGTGACTTAGAGGCAAATAAGTAATTAAAGAATCAAGACATTTTTTATGGCCTACTTTAATGTAGACATTAATTAAAGGTCAATTAAGTGGTTATTATTGGTCTAAAGACTAAAATTAATTTAATTAAAATGAGTCTTAATTAAATGAGTTTTTACATAATAATATGGGTTACTACAGTACAACCATTGGAATGGTTTTTAGTGGAATAGTCTATGATTAACTTAGAAGAACCGATTTATCATGAGATGATTAGGATTGGCCTTTTAAGTTAGAGCTAAGAAGCCCATGGGTCATGCACTCTCTCTACTAGCTCAAATCCTAATCAAACTCTAATTTTCTAATCCAATCTAATTATGAATACCTAAGAGAGATTCATATATAATGGGAGGTATGGAGTAGTAAATCATTACAAAAACATAATCAAAAAAAATTCTTTTTATGTATTCTTATGTAGAAAAAGAATTTGGTTAATTATTACCCTTCTCTTAGATTTGGGTATTAGTATTTTAAAGATTAAGAAAAGATTCACAAGCTCACATACGTGAGTTTGAAGGTTGAGGATAGTAGAGCAGATTGCAACTGTCAATTCAAGATTTACAAAAGTGAGAAATTGATGTAATATCCTATCTCTATACATGTAATTATTAACAAGACGATCTGACTTTCGCTATATTTATTTTGTTAAACAAAAAAGTGTTTTATTTACTACCAACATTATTATGATTAGATATATTAATTTATTTTATTGTCTTTAAAAAAATTACATTTTAAAAGTTATTTTTTTTAACAACAAAGGCTAAGGTGCTTAAAAAAACTAATTGAGTAATTTCACAAAATTTTAAATTAAACTAAAAAATTTCTTTGTGAATTATACAAAATATACTAATATAATATTCCATGTTATGATATAATATATTATAACTGTTATCTACAAATCTGACTAGGATTAACTCTTATCTACATTGTCAAACTGAGAAGTTTTCCATCTCGAGAGGCAAGGATTAAGGACGACTAGTTCATCCCTCTAATGAACCTTATAAATGTAATCTTCAAGGCCATTAAGGATGGAGGATTCTCAGTGAACTAGATATCATTCAAACACTAGCAACTAGAAGGAATAGAGACAAAATATGATTTTTATAAAAATTACGACATTTTGACAAAAGGCTATTATAACCTTAAGAAACAGATACACTAGGTGACCAGAATTAGATACTTGAATGTATAGCCTTAAGAAACAGATAGACTAGCTGACCAGAAATAAATACTTGAATGAGTGTAAACTAGAATGAAAGTAAAATAATCCTCAGCGTATAAAATGGCATCAGTCCAAAATCTTGACCTTAAAAAAACTAACCATGATAATCATCAGTTGATCAATGCTAGCAAAAAAATCTAACTAATAGAGGAAGTATTGAAATTTATAATCATGTGCCATCTCAAATTTTGTATAAATATTATATTTTTATATTTTATGTAATAAATAAATATTTCATTAAATCACTAATTATTTTATTAAGAAAAGATGCTGTAACATTTCGGACATTATAATAATCAGAAAGAGTTTAGATAAGTCTAAATAATTAGAACTTTGTCTGAAATGAGACAAAAACCTGAAAATATACTTGCAATGACATAGTTATAAATAGTTACAAGCGTTACTAGAAAATATCATTGTGTAAATATATTCTACAATTATTTGTTCCTAATCTATTTTCACTGACGCAGGTCTGTCGAGCAGAACTGTTTTATATAAATCAGTATATATCTATATCTGGATCATCCAGATGATTACTCTTAGTAAACCATGAGTTTAGTGAAAGCTCATATAGATATACAGGTATTTAGTAAGTCTGAATACTGAACAAGACTCAATAAACACCTCCAATAGATATCCTATAAATCTGTCAGTAAAGGGTCTTCTCGAGTTAAGTAGTATTCTTGGTCCCTTGATTGGAGCACCATAGTGGGCTTATGAGTGATTCACTATACTTAGATTCCACATATGTCATATAATTTTTATGGTCTGACCACTAGGTGTCGCTGGATATGGTCCGATGCTTATGGAGTCTAGTGTGTACAGATATAGGATCTGTCAGCTCATATGGGTGAGTTAAATATTCAGATGCTCTAAGGTTGTATTCTAGAAAGTCTTATGGCTATAAGCATTTAACCCAAGAAAGAGTTTCCTGTGGTATAAATAATATCACAAAGGACTTTGCGCACACTATTTATCAAAATACGAATCAAAGAGATAAGTTTATAATTGAGGAAAGGGGACATGGCGGTTTTGATCTATGTCTTCGCTTTTCTATGATATATATATATATATATGACGGAAGAATTGTAAGAATATGGATTAACCTCAACTTGTATGGTTCAATATTTGTATTATCCATAACGTATGTGTGTGGGACACCCATTATGAACTTAGAAAAATGTTCCGCCAAACAAAATGGGTGTGAACTTAAAGAGTCTCACTATAAAAAGTGTACACGTTGAGCACGTGGGTAGCGCACTAGATCGAACTGTTCAATCTGGGAAGTTCTTGAAAAATATAAATTTATTTCAAAGTCTCTCGGGGAGTAACTAAGGATTAAGTGTTAAACCTAATATTGTGCCAGGTGAAACTTGACATTTTTATCTACCGAGTATATGTCTCAAATTGTACCAATAATTTGTATTGATAATAAATTTGGCATTAGTAGATATAGTTATTATTTAAATAAAAAAATTATTATTTTATTTAAATTAATTCAGTCGGTTATTTATTTATTTTAGAGTCTCTCGGAAATAGTTAGAGTTTAAATGTTAAACTATGATTGTGACAAGTATAACTTGACACTTTTATTTACTTAGTGTATGTCTCAAATTGTACCAATAATTTATATAGATGTTAAATTAAACATTATGAATAAAATTATGAAACAATTGTAGAGTTCTATAATATATTAAACAATTGGGCCATTTTGTATATTATATTCAATTGATTCTTTTTATTAAAAGTTATCATCACCAGTGGAATTTCTATTGGCCTTTAGTTTTCAATGAATCAATTTGCAAATTAAAAATTAAAACAAAAGCTTTTAAATCAAAAGCAAAATTATTTTTGGCCGAATTGTTTGAATCAATACATGGCTTTATATTGTAGCATTAACAAAAGCAAATTCCACCCATTTGCTCTAAATTCAACCACGGTAACAAACCATTGACTCATCAAAAATAAGCTAACAGGTTAGTAAGTGTTGCTGACTTTTATCAAGCCTTGTCATATTTCATTCAATTCGACACTAACTTATTTTTATTAGTTATTTTAGTGGCATAACTTATTTTTATTAGTTATTTTAGTGGCAAAGTTAGCTGTAAAAATATGGCCAAAGTTTGCAATTGTTGTAAAGGGAAAAAGCTAACAAATGTTAAATTTTTTAAATTGTTAAGTGTTAACAATTTAAAATATATATAGCTTAAAGCTCGAGACCTTAGAAGCAAGAGTAACTTCAATAAATAGTTTGTGTTAAAATAGGAAGCTACTCTTTTAGCTTAAGGAAGCTTACAACGTCCTTAACTAGAATTGTTTAAAGTACGCTTCAATGGTGAGTCTCCTAATCTCATTAAAGTAATGAGATTATGATGTGTGTATATTTATAATTTTGATGCCTAGCATGTATGACATATTATTTTTAAATTGTTTAAAATGTATACATTCACTCGATGTATGGCGCATACGTACACAACACCAACAAAAATAGTATCAAAGCATTGTGTTATGTGCTTAGATTTGAAGTGTATATGGCGTAATTTGATATTCGGTACTATCGATTATGTTTTTCAAGTGTTGAAATTTTCATAATTGGCACATAGTGGAAATGAAAACCGTAGTGTTGTAGGTTAAGTGCAGAGGCGCTAGGGTAGAGCCCTTAGCACGGCAGTATGTTTAGGTTGGTTCCGCGACACCAGAG
Organism: Ailanthus altissimus; assembly: GCA_946807835.1. Classification (NCBI taxonomy): domain Eukaryota; kingdom Viridiplantae; phylum Streptophyta; class Magnoliopsida; order Sapindales; family Simaroubaceae; genus Ailanthus; species Ailanthus altissimus. Next base: position 129,745 of record OX327690.1, on the reverse strand, counting down.
GCTGGGCCTTCAATGTCGTAGTTCTTGGAACCTATGAAAGCGGTAATTAGGCCAATTACTTTTTTTGTAAGAGTTTAAAAATAAATAGTTTCTTTTTGGCCATTTATAATTGTTATAAATGTGATAAATATTGTGGACCATTTATTTGTGCTGGTAACCATAATAGGAGTCCTACTAGTGGGAGTTAGTTGTGTTTGCACAAAATAAATGTGTAATTAAGAATTACGGCCTCATGAGATGATGATATGATTAAGTAATCTCTATTAATCAGATTAAAAAGTATACCATTATGAGATAATGTTACACATTGATCTGTCTTATCAATACGGTATTAGTCAGATCATATCGATCTTTCCCAATACTGCTAAAGTGTTAGAGATTTGGTCAATGTAATTTTGACTATGCCGGTTAAACATAAAATGAGGCAAATATATGTGAACGTATTGACTAATATTGCTAAAGCATAAAGGTAGTATCAGTAACATATATTTGATCATTGACAAGTTAATCTGAAATACACGTATTCAATATTGCTAAAGCGTGAGGATAAGGTGTAATTAGGATCAATGATAAGAGTTGCATAAAATACAATTTACAAAAGTTGTCTACCTTTTGAATTTTACAATAACCAATATTGCTAAAGCATGAGGCCAAAGTAAATGCCAATAGGGCTACTTCCTACTATACAATTTAAAGAGTTTAAATTTTCGTTTTTCCTTTTAAGAGATTTAGGAGATTATGTAAAGTAGTGGGAAGGTGTTTTAGATTTAAAAATGTATAATTTGATTATATCCTTAATCTAAAATAAGAATTAGCAATTGAAATTATTTACTTTTCGCTAACATTTCTTATTTTCTCTTGTGAAGATAAAATGGCCTCATCTAACTCGTTGGCATGTACATTGGATGCGAACCAACTTAAATGCATAGAAAACTATAAAGACTAGTTGATGAATCTGAGAATTATTCTCGATTCTAAAAAATTTGGATATGTTATAGATCAGCGTATACCTAGAGGAATTCTGATGAAGCTACCTCAGATGAAAGGGTAACTTATCAAAAATGGCTGGATGATAATTTAAAATTTAAATCTTACATCCTTGCCTTTATGTCTACAGGTTTACAAAGAGAGCATATTCATATAGGTGATGCTTTTAGCATTATGACCCATCTAAATGAGCTATTTGGCAACCGTCCTCAGGTTGAAGCTTACAGAGTTGCTAACTTGCTTTTTCAGTGTAGACTTTTTTAGGACAGTCAAGTCAGTCCCCATGTCCTCAATATAATTTCTATAATTGAGAGGATAGAGATGATGAACATTACATTGAACAAATATTTGGGGAATAATTTAATTCTCCAGTCGCTTCTGGAGTCTTTTAAACAATTCATAATGAATTTTAATATGCAAGCAATGACCCCATCTTATGCTAAATTTTATAATATGTTGAAGACAGCAGAAGAGGATATGAACAAGGTAGGATCATCCCATATTGTTCAGGGTGCTCCATCTTCTACTCCTAGGACTTTTAGGAAGCCTAATGGAAAGAAGAAAAAGAAGGTGAGACAGACACTCAGGATTGGTCCTCAAAGGTGACCCATATCCAAATCACAAAAGAAAGATAAAGGAAAATATTTCCATTGAAGCGAGGAAGGACACTGGAAGAGAAATTACTAGAGATACCTTGCCTCAATAAATAAGACTCTCTCAGGTATATGTTTACCTATTATTGACATTTCTTTAGCATATGATGCTAATTCTAACTAGGTATTGGATACTGCTTCTCCTTCTCACATCTACAATATATTGTAGAGTCTAAGGGAAGTTAGACTGTTGCAGTTAGGAGATATTCAGTTTCGTGTTGAAAATAGAGATTTCCTTCGGTAATTATTTTATTAAGGTAAGATACTTATAACATTTTAAGATTTGGGGTTGTTCTGCTTATGTAAAATTTACACAACATGATAAAATTGCACCTATGAGGTACAATTATCGATTCCTTGATTATCCCATAAACTCAATAGGATACTAGTTCTATAATCCTGAGGAATTAAATGTGTTCGTTGCTCAAAATGCCACTTTCCTAGAAAAATAACTTATCATGGATCGTGAGGATTGTAGAAAGATTGATGTTGATAAACTAAATCAAATGAACCACAGATATAATTATAGGCTCAATCAAACAAATTACCTTTTGCACACCCTTTACATAGGTCACAAAGGATATGGAGGCAACCTGAAAAGTATGGTCTGATACTTAAAGGTACCTCTGAGATTTTTTTAGTGGAAAAAAATGATCATTTAACCTACAAAGAGGCAATATTAAATATAGATTCGAGAAAATATTAGGATACCATGAAATCCAAAATTGACTCTATGCATCAAAACCAAGTCTAAGACTTGATTGAGCTTCTCAAAGAAATAGTTCCTATCAAATGTAAATGGGTTTACAAGCAGAAGTGTGGGCTCGATAAGAAGGTAGAAACCTTCAAGGCCCGTCTGGTAGCAAAAGGTTATACTTAACGATTAAGGATCGATTTTGAGGAAACCTTTGCACCAGTTGCGATGCTTAAGTCAATAAGAATATTATTGGAAATTATTGCGTACTATAACTTTGAAATTTGGCAGATGGATGTAAAGACGGTGTTCTTGAATGAATATCTTGAGGAAGAGATATTCGTGGAACAACTTAAAGGTTTTGTATCTAGCCTTTATTCTGGTCTTGTATGCAAATTGAAGAAGTCTATTTATAGACTTAAACAGGCTTTCCGAAGCTAGAATCTTCATTTTGATGGGGTAATCAGAAGATCTGGTTTCATCAATAATAAAGATGAGGCGTGTGTGTATAAAAAGGTTAGTATGAGCATAGTTGTCTTCTTAATTCTTTTTGTGGATGACAGACTGATCATTGGAAATGATACCAGTATGTTATAGTTAGTAAAATGTTACCTAAGTAAGAATTTTTCTATGAAAAATTTGGTAGAAGCGTCCTATATACTAGATATAAAGCTTTATAAAGATAAAGCTAGGAGACTGATAAGACTCTCTTAATCTTCGTACATTGATAGTATCTTAGAAAGGTATAGTTTTAGTAACTGTAAGAGTTCATATACCTTTTAGACATGGCATTCATCTTTTGCGAACGATGTGTCCTTAGAAGGAAGATGAGAATGTTAGAATGTTTAACATTCATTGTACATCACTGCTGGAAGCTTGATACATACCATAATATGTACGAGACTTGACATCAGTATGGTTGTAAGTGTTACAAACCAGTATCAGTCTGATCCAGGAGACAGCCATTGGATGGCAGTCAAAAATGTTCTTAAATACCTTAAGGGTACAAAGAACAAGTTTCTCATATATGGAGAAAATGATTTACACATAAGAGGATACACTGACTTAGACTTCCAATCTAATTCGAATGATGAAAAGTCTACATCTAGATATGTATTTAGTCTTAATGGCACCGCTATAAGTTGAGAGAATGTCAAATAGAGATCCACAGCAAATTTTACCACTGAGGCAAAATACGTTGCAACTTCAAAAGCAGCAAAACAATCAGTGTGAATCAAAAAATTTGTCAGAGAACTCAATATAATCCCAAGTTCAGTGGATCCTATCTCATTATGGAAAGAAAATGGCTCAATATGGTCCCAAAAGCACACTAGATATCTAAACATGTAGAAAGAAAATACCACATTGTTAGAGAGATCTTAGCTTAAATAAAAGTTGTGTTTTATAGAGTTGATTCTGTAAATAATGTAGCAAACCCACTCACTAAGGCCTTAACTCCAAATGTGTTTAAGAAACATATAGAGTCGTTGTATTAGATATCACTACACATGGTACTAGAGCAAGTGGGAGTTGTTAGGGTTTGTTCTCATATGCCATCCTAAATTTTGTATGAATATTATATTTTCATGTTTTATACAATAAATAAATATTTCATTAAATCACTAATTATTTTATTAAGGTAAGATGCTTGTAATATTTCGGACATTATAATTATCTAAAGGAGTTTAGATCAAGTCTAAAGAATTAGAACATTGTCTAAAATGGGACAAAGAATTGAAAATATACTTACAATGATATAGGTGCAAATAGTTTGCAAGTATTGCTAAGAAATATCATTGTATAAATATGTTCTCGAATTGTTTGTTCCTGATATATTTCTATTGACGCAGGGTCTATCGACTGGAACTATTTTATATAGATCAGTGTATATCTATATCTAGATCATCTAGATGATTAATCTTAGCAAACCATGAGCTTAGTGGAAGCTCGTATAGATATATAGGTATTTAGTGAGGACTGAATACTGAACAAAACTCAATAAAGACCTCCAATAGATATCCCATAAATCCGTCAGTGAAAGGTCTTCTCGAGTTGAGTAGTATTCGTGGTCCCTTAACCTGAGCACCATAGTGGGATTATGAGTGATCCACTATACTTAGGTTCCACACATGTCAGAGATCTTTCATGGTCTGACCACTGGGTGTCACTAGGTATGGTCTGATGCTTACGGAGTTCAATGTGTGTAGATATAGGATCTATTAGCTCATATGGGTGAGTTAAATATTCAGATGCTCTAAGGTTGTATTCTAGAAAGTATTATAGCCATAAGCATTTAACCCGGGAAAGAGCTTCCTGTAGTATAAATAATATCGTAAAGGAGTTTGCACATACTGTTTATCAAAATACGAATCAAAGAGATAAGTTTATAGTTGAAAATAAAGGACTTGGCGATTTTGATCTATGTATCCGCTCTTCTAAGATATATATAACGAAAGGATTATAAGAATATGGATTAACCTCAACTTGTATGATTCAATGAGCCATTTTGTATTATCCATAACGTGTGTGTAGGGGGGCACCGATTATAAAAGTAGGAAAATATTCCGTCAGATAAAATGGGTGTGAACTTAGGGAGTCTCACTATATAAAATATATGCATTTAGCACGTGGGTAGCGCACTAGATCGAATTGTTAAATCTGAAAAGTTTTTGAAAAATAAAAATTTATTTCAAAGTCACTCGGGAAGTAGTTAGAATTTAAGTGTTAAACTCGGGATTATAACAAGTATGACTTGACACTTTTATCTACCTAGTGTATGTCTCAAATTGTGCCAATAATTTGTATGGGTACTAAATTTGGTATTAGTGGATATAACTATCATTTAAATAAAATAATTATTATTTTATTTAAATTAATTCATTTGATCATTTATTTACTTCAGGGCCTCTCGAGAAGTAGTTAGGGTTTAAGTGTTAAACTCAGAATTATGATAAGTTTAATTTGACACTTTTATCTACTTAGTGTATATCTTAAATTATGTCAATAATTTATATAAGAACTAAATTAAACATTATGAATAAAATTATAAAACAATGGTAGAGTTTTATAATATATTAAACAATTCGGCCATTTTTTATATTATATTCAATTGATTCTTTTTATTAAAAGTTATCATCACCAGTGGAATTTTTATTGGCCTTTAGTATTCAATGAATCAACTTGCAAATGGCAAATTAAAATAAAAGCTTTTAAATCAAAAGAAAAATCATTTTTGGCCGAATTGTTTGAACCAATATGTGGCTTTTTATTATAACTTTAACAAAAGCAAATTCCACCCATTTACTCTAAATTTAACCACGGTAACAAATCATTGACTCACAAAAAATAAGCTAACAGGTTAGTAAACTGCTGCTGGCTTTTATCAAGCCTTGTCATGCTTTATTCAATTGGACACTAACTTGTCTTTTATTAATTGTTTTTATTGCAAAGTTAGCTATAAATATATGGCCGAAGTTTACAATTGTTGTAAAGGGAAAAGGTTAACGAATGTTAAATGTTTTTTAAATTGTTAAGTGTTAACAATTTGAAACATATATATATATATATATATATATAGTTTAAAGTCTGAGATACCTTAGAAGTAAGAGTAATTTCAGTAAATAGTTCATGTTAAGATAGAAAGGTACTATTCTAGCTTGAGGAAGCTCACCGTGTCTCTAATTAAAATTGTTCAAAGTTCGCTTTAAAGGTGAGTTTCCTAATCTCATTAGAGTAATGAGATTGTGACGTATATATATTTATAATTCCGCTATGTAGTATGTATGATATGTTATTTTTAAATTGTTTAAAATATATACATTCACCTGATACACAGCGCATACGCACACAATACCAACAGGAAGAACTACTCGCAATACTATCCGGTAAGGCACCAAGTAATGTGTAACGTTCTAATTGTCGATAAGCCTTAATTTCAAGGGGCAGGTATAAATAGGATGTTCATCAACCCAGGGAGCTCATTAACATAATCTTCAAGGAAGCCTTGGATAACCCATTTGTCTTAAAGATTTTAAGGTGGAAAGAATACAAATCTCATTCTATGATTTTGAAGAAAGCTGTGTGAGATACCTTTGAGAGTGGACACCCTCTTATTTCTATAGGGGGAAGTCTTATGTGAAGACTATGGTAGTGAATTTCATAACTGTTGAATAACTATTCCCATATAAGATCCTCATGGAGTGACTATTCATAAAGAACTCAAGCCGGGCATGTCCATCCATTACCTAAAACTTAAGCTCCCAACAATAGGAGTAGGAGTGGTTTCAGGTGATTAGTAGAAAATAAAGAGTTATTATGTGACCTCAACCAAAAAGACATCCTACATCAGTACAATAGATCGAAGGAAAGCATAGAAGCTAAAGTCCCAAGAGTTTTTGGGTGAGCTGATTAGTGTTCGGATAAAGAAAGACGATCCTAAAATATGGTAAAAATTAGATCTAATCTTGAACCTAAACTCAAAGAAGATCTAAGCACAATGCTAAAGAAATATTCGAACATTTTTGCCTAGTCACACGAAGCACCAGGCATCAGTCTCTCACTAATTTTCCATTGGTTAGCAATTAGTTCAACCTTCAAATAAGTAAAGTAAAAAATGAGGATCTTTAACTAAGAAAGAAACAAAATTGTAGTAGCTGAGGTCGAGAAGTTGTTGACTATTGGATTCATTTGAGAAGTCTATTTATGCCCCTAAACGACGAATTATTCTTCAAAACAAGTCCAGTGATATATTATACACCTAATTGTAATACCAGATCTCTGGGACCCCTTGGCAAGTTGCCTATTATACAAACTTTAGGGGTTAGGCCCCAAAATGGTGTTTTTTTTTTGTTTTTTTGCAAAATGGCCGAAAATGACCTTAGAATCTTAGAAAAAGTCCAACGGTATATTATACGCAAAAATCTAATAACGAAACCTCTGGGACCTCTTAACAAGTTGCCTACTATACTAACTTAGTAGGGGGTTCGCCTCAAAAGACAAACTTTTCGTCACAAGGTTGTTGAAAATGACCTTAGAACATCGAATGAGTTTAACAATATATTATATACATAATTCTGATAACAGACCTCTAGGACCCTTTGTCAAGTTACCCACTATATAGAATCAGTGAGATTTGTGCTCCCAAAAGATGAATTTTCGCTTTGCCAAGTGGTCAAAAATGACTTTAGAATCTTGGAAGAAGTCCAATAGTATATTATATGCATAATTCTAATACTATAGCCTCAAAAACCCAAGCAAATTACCTACTAAACAGATCCAGTGGGGTCTGTGACACCATGCAACTGATTTTTCTTTACAAAGTGGTGGAAATAACCTTAGAATTACACGCATAATTCTAACATCGAAATCTTCGAGACCCCTAACAAGTAGCTTACTACATAGACTCGTAGGTTCTACACTCGTAAACAAAGAATTTATTTTGTGAAGTATCTGAAAATGACCTTAGAATCTCGAAATGGATTTAATAGTATATTATACGCATAATTAAAAATCAAATCTTAAGCTATAGGTGTCCGAATCGCATATATGATATACCGTTTCAAAGTTATCGACGAGTCTTACATTTTTCCTCATAGCCAAAGCCATGAAGCCTACTACATCGAAGCCAAATTCTATTATTTAAATCATCAAATTGCATAATTAACATTGGTTAACTTGCTTTTTTTTATTTTCTTAGATTTTATATTTTTCATACCAAAATAGTATCAAGTTTCTATTTTTCTATTAATTTTTCAGGTTGGTAATATTTTATTATATTAAAATAATTTGACTTTTTCCCTTTTTATAGATTCTTATTATTTTGTGTAGAGATTAAAGAGTGTAAATTGGGTAGGGTCCCTAAAAAAGATAAATTTTTTATTACAAAGTGATCAAAAATGACCTTAAAATCTCGAAAACATGCATAATTTATTATATACATAATTATGAAAAAGGAAAAAAGAGTATTTTATTAGAATTACATTTTATTCACTAGTTTAGTGCAAACATAATATTATCTTTATTTTGAGCTAAGTATCCCTTAAATGGACTTTAATCTAAGGATTTATATGCTTTCAGTTTTATTTAATGTAACCATATACTTTTTAAACTAAGACTCACGAGTTGAGACTTAAAAAGTAGCTTTGACGCATATATCTTCTCTTATTATCTACTTGAGTATGTATGTAAACTTGGACCTGAACCTTTATAAAATTTTGTATAACAACAATTTCATTATTAGGCAATTTTATGTTTTATCCATTTTTTTTTATAAAACATAAATTTTGGAGTTTGTCACATGCCAAGACTCGAATTAATGTATTAATAAGTATATGTACTAAAGATATAGATAATCTTATAAAATGTATAAATTTAATTTATTAAAAAGAAAAAAAAATATTTGTTAAAATTCGTTAAATATGATATTTATAAACAATAAGAGAGTAAAGTATTAATACGAAAGAAAAAAAAATAAATGAAATGAGATAAAAAGTTACATAAAAGAGGAGAGATAAAATAATATTATTATAATTATAATGAAGTCTACTAGTAGTTATATAACTTTAAAAAAATTACAATTACACATCAGTTTTAATTTTAACCATTGCATAAAAAATAATCTAATGGCTAAACATTTACATCAAAATTTGTGTAAAAAAAAAGATGTACCATCAAAATTTATGAAGTACTTGTTTCGGCCCCAAAAAAAGTCCTAGCCCCCAAAAGAAAAAAGCTCCTAAAGTCTAAACAGCCATAGCTGCCATAGTCCTAGAGAGATGTTGTTTCAGCCTTTTTTGAAGTATTTCTTCCCCATTTTTTCTTTTTTCTATCATGTTTTAAGCTCGTTCTTTCTTCTTTTCTTTTTATTTTTTTTTGTTGTTTTTGTTTTCCTATTTTGTTTCAGGTAGAGTCAATTATTCTAGTCGGTGAGCTCCTACGTGATGTCTGTGATTCCTCGACTATTGTAGAGCCTCCTCGACACCGTCGAGTTTCTCTAGCAGTCGTCGGTTATCTCAGTGGCTGTTCTTCGGCCATGCTCCAGCTAGATCCAGTTTGGATGAGATTTTGAAAGACACAGAAGCACCGCCCTCCTTGTGTCTCGAAGACAACGCCCTCCGCTCAGCCCAAATCCAACTCAACCGCCTGCCTGTTTTCCTCTCATCTCCGGCCATCTTTCTGACCCTTTGCTGCGCCAACCACCGTCAGACATCTAGCTACTATACCAAAGCAACGTAGCTCTTGTAGCCCATGCCCCGCCTAAACCGATGTGAAGCAAATCCGACAGCTTTTAATACACAACATTACATCCACTTAGAGTAACTGAATATATTGTATTACATTACTTTGTTAATCTACTATGGTGTATTGTTGATGTCTGAGTGTTTAATAGGGTCATAGTTTGTATTAGACGGAGTTGTTTATGTTAAAGGTAGTCGTTTGTAACTTATGTGCGAAGGTGATTCTGTTTTATTGTATAATAATCCTAAGGTAGATTTGCCTCCTGCGTGAAGTTGGTTTATTCTTCTTTAAAGAGGGTCGTTTTGTCCCCCCACTTAGGTGATAGATTATCCCCGTCTTAAACGGGGTAGGTAATCCCCATCCTTAACGGGATAGATTTTTTCCGTCCTAAACAAGGGTAGCAATCCTAATTGAGATGATCCCTCCATTAGAAGATTTGTATGTTTCTCTTTATAGAAGAACAATAAGTCCAAATGAACTATAATAGATATATTTAATTCTTGTATAACATCCCAACAATTTTTTAATTTTATATCAAAAGTTCTGTAATATAATATTATTAATTTGTTTTAATGATATTACATTTAATAATGATTTTAAAAAATACAGAGGCGCCCCTAAAACTCCTAGTTTATTACAAATTGGGCCATTTTTGGTTTCACAATAGCCATTTAAAAATGATGGGAGATTAATACCAATAACGTATTGATAAATTATAGCATATTGATAAAGCGATCGAGAGTGCTTATTTTTAAGAACAAAAAGAAAACAAAACCTTTTCTCATGCAAATAAAATGGTATGAAAAATACTTTTTCTCATAAAAATAAAATACACACTCCCAAACAGTCTTTAAGTACGTTGTACCGTAATAAAGAAATCATCACGTGTTCTTTTCTGAAGAGAAATATTTTGTTCTGCCATTGATAATTCCAGTTTCCGTAAGACAGCGATACAGTATTCACAAACACATATAGGAGCCAATGATTAGAACGTTTAAATTTTGACTATTTATGTAAAAATCTGCAAGACCTATACAATCAAATTCATTAGTCAACATAGATCAGAGAGACAAACTCAAATTCAGGTCTAAATTTTTCCCCCTCTTTCCTTCCAAGCTTGCTGGCTCAATGATACGAACTGTACCATCAGAAAGTCCAACAGCAAACTGAGAGGACAACGATGGATGACCTGCAATCACTAGGGGCCATGTCCTGCTGCCATGAAATTGACCAGTGTAAGCATGGAGACGGAAAAAAAAGAATGCGAGAGAGAGAGAGAGAAGGGCTAGATTGTTTTGGTTAGTAAAAAAGAATGTACCTAGGACTTGGTTCGCTTAGCTTGATTAGATGAGTCAGCTCAATGGATTGCCACCCAGATTTCCCAGTGAGCACACCCACAATTCCTTGTTCAAAGACTATATAAAAAGTGTTTCCATCACTGGCAAAGGTTAAATCTTCAATGCGAGGAGTTGATTGGCTGGTTGGAACCCACTGTGAGTGGGGGAAGGAGTGGGATGGGAACAAACAAACATGAAGGTAACTTTGAGAGAAGAAGATATAAATTAAAAAAGAAAAAATCTAGAATTCATAACTCACCTTTCTGACAATTTGCAATTTTGGTGTTTTACATATAGTTATTTCCTTTTCCTGAACAGCAAACACGTGCTTCTGGAGTTTGTCAAAGTGAACACGGATCCAAGCTGGAACACTTGAGCCACCAGAAATGTCTTGACTGGCTGTCTTCACCAACATCCCCATCTTCTCTTGAGGAGATCATGCACAAAGCTGCAAACAGTATAAGTTGATCTCCCATTATTAACTATTAATCCAGCATGCAAGTGAAATTAATACATGCATGCACAAGATTGACATTATTACTGAATATAGCTAAAAGTGTCCAGCAAATCAAATGCATTTACATAGCAGGAATTCATCCAGATAGCAGCGCAATCCATCCTTGTCGGATGAAGTTGTAGAAAATGACTTGAGAGTTATTATGGCTACAAGTATACATATCAAATAATTTCTTTCGGTCACCTAAGGCATTACAATGGAGCAAGAGATCTAAGGATCAATCCCCTGACACCAAACTTAAAGAGGTGGATTTAATTTGGTTTATCTTTGTGCTTGGGATTTTGGGTTGGTGTGACAATGTGTGGTATAAAAAATTAAAGACCTATGATGCATAATCTACTTCTAACATTTCAAGAAAAATAATTTTACACTTTTAATTGAATTTAAGTTAAAACAATGGTGAACATTTTGTCTATAAAAATATCAAAGAGAATCAAAATATTCATTGAAAAACCAACCCCTGAACTCTACAAGCACATCATTTACCTTGGTGCTCTTCCACTCAAAAGGAAAATAAATATATTATCTTTTAGTAAGTTATTAACTCATCGTGACTGCACAATTACTGAGAGAATTTTCACGCCGTGATGTCTGTCCTTTACACTTAACCCAATCAATAGAAAAAACTAAAGATACAGCACCTACTGTAAGCTAGATTAATCAAAAAGAAATTAAAGATTTAACCAATTGACTGCTTTACATTTAAATGTCAAAAGAATGACTCTGTGATCATAAAGTTTTATCTACTCTATGAATCAACTCAATGAAATGCTATATTAAGAAGAAGTTATTTTGTCTAACCCCAAATATAAAAGGTCAAACTAAATAAAGAGAAATTTTCTGAACTTTAAAGGTCACCATACACGAAAAATCTAGTTATCCACAAACAAATATCACTAACCAAGTTGCTAGCTATAATAACAACACTTTGATCCTAAGCCCATCTATCTACCACGAACTTATGGATCTAATCAGGGGACCGATCTTTATCAGAAAGCCCAGGTGTTTCATACTGGACAAAACAGAGATATAATAACCAACCAGTCATAGAAGCCACTTTGTTGCTCCATTATGCAAACAGAAAACAGACCCAGATAGCAGCATCATATAACAAGAGGACCATAATACAAATTTGAGATGAAGTACAAAGATATTATTCACAAGCTTTAGTAGCTTCTGCGCCATTTCTGATCTTAGCCCCTTAAAGGGGTTGATTTCATTTTACTCCCCTGATTTTGATAAACATCAACTTACCCCACACGGTTTAAAAAATCATCATTGCAGATGGATAATTCAAATTGGAACAAATGGGATGAAAACAGTGGCCTGGATGACTGCTCCAATCTAGTAAGGAATCTTCTCTCAGAAGGATTTGAAGGTACAGAACCAAAACCGACCTGAAAACTATCATAAGGTGTTTTCCAGTGATCACTCTTTTCTCTTGGTAGAATAAATACTCAGGGATCTGTCTATACCCAAAAGGTCCACCAACTTCCTTCTTATTAAGGCCTCAGATTGAGGAAAGCTTAAAAATCTACAAATCTTTATGATTTTCTTTAATGGTTTCTTATTTAGAGGAAAGAGAGAGATTATAAATGGGAAATATGAAATTGGTTGGATAGGGAATAAAATGATAAAAAACTGATATAGGGCAAAATAAGGAATAGATTATTTGAGTATTATTTGATATGCTTATTTTAGTAGGGCTATTATTCTTATTTGGTTATAATTTTAGGAATGTCCTACTTATTTAATTATTAGAATTTATTATTCTTTATTGAATAGGATTTATTGCTTATTTAAGATTAAGTAATTTATTAGTATAAATAGGCTTGTTATTTGTAATTTTAAAGAACAATCTCATTAATAATATTTTAATTATATTCTCTTTGGAGTTATTTTGTCGTGAATTCAATACCATTTCTCTTTGGGACGATTTTTCAATTATATTCTCTTTGGGGTTATCTTTTCTCGTAGATTTGAGACGTCTACTAGAACGATATCTAGCTTCGCTTTCGCCCTGCGTCAAAAACAAATGCAAGGAAAATCAAAAGTAGAAGAAACACAAAGCGAAGGAGACAAATACACTCGTTACTGATTGCGACCGGTGATGCAATCACACAAGGTTGTAGATTAGCGGAAGATGATGATTTTCAAAACTTTGGGGATAGGTAAGGTTTGTCAAAGTATTAGGGGGCAAAATGAAATTAACCCCACAACTTTACCATACTAACATAGAGGAAAATTGCTCATATGAATCTATTGCTCATCTGATTTACACTAAATATCGTAATATGAAATGCAAGGCCATACTTTTATTATTATTCATTCTGCATAGCATACCTTAGCATCATGTCCTGCTGACACAAGAACCTTTTGATCCTCTGAGAAAGCAATGCCAGTTACTGTCCCCTTGTGACCTTTAAGATTGGTTTTTATCACTCCCTACATATCAAATATTTCAAAATGTCAAAAATTGAAATCTAAAATAGACATTGATTATTACTCAAAAAAACAGTCCAAGTTCAGGTGAAACACCTTGGATGAATTGCAGACATGAATACCACCATATTTGGAGCCTAAAACAATCATGGAACTGTCATTTGGGTAAAAGGAAGCAACAGTTGCTGAAAAGTTTAACTTTGTAATGCACTGCATGAAAAAAAAAGAAAAAGCATTAGACTCACCTCTAGAGAAGGGAAAACAAAAATACTTATTAAATAAATGTTTAGCAGCTGGAATGTCATCTACACAATAATGAACCCACCAAAAGGTGAAAGCCTATACAGAATGTGATTACCTTAAGTGTTTCCAAATTAAGAATGTAAATAACTCCTGCTGATGACATAGCAAGATAATTTCCAGAAAAAGCTAAGAATAAAGGAACATCTACTGTGTCCCCTTCAAGAATACATTCTTTACAGCATACTGGTGGTCTATGACTTGTCACCTATAACAAGATAATCTTGGTGAAAGAGAAGCTCAATCTATTTATAAGAGATGAAAAGTATGGACTTGTCCTTCAAGGTTTACACATACCATTCCAGTCCATTTCCATACTTTGTGCATGGCATTATCCCCAACAGCTAAGATCGCATCTGCGGTGGCATATAGCAATCCCACAACCTGCAATAAGACCAATATCGATAAGAACTAGCAACGGGATGTATAACACAAGCACTTCAAGCACATCTTAATTTATTTCCTTCATTTATTGTCCAAAAATCTTAAGCACACTTGACTTTAGGATCCATTTATTGAAGTCAGCACCTATACAAACTCTTCTTTTACAAACTGATGTCTCATCATTATATCGCTCCCCATCTCTCTTATAACTTCTTTTACTATTATTTTCACCTGTCCACTATTTTTTAAGATAAGAGTTTGAGTACGAGTTTGTACCTATAATATCATTATCATTTATTGAAACAATTATGCAAATTCTGGATTGCGTAGTAATATGAGAAGAGAAACTCAAATTAATTTCTTCAAGTAATTAATTGTGCAAGTCAAGTTGAGTCAAAGAAGATGAAAGGAAGTCAAAATTGGCTAATATAATTCAATATGGAGAAAGATGTAAAACAAGGCTCTTTCTACCATAATCAAGAGTAGAAAGCCAAATTGATTTTGATGAAAGCAAGTTGTCTATCTTATTTCAACATATCCAAGTTGGAATACAATATATAACTATTTGTCATTCCAACTCATAGTCTTACCCTTTTAGTATATAGTATAGCCTATGTAATGCTCCAGTTGTCTTCATTTGAATTACCACAAGAACGTCAATTTATGTAACTGAAGCTTAAACTAAGGGCTTCAATACATAAGGGAGAGAATAGCCTCCTTAGGTGTTCTAGGAAGGAGATAATCAGCCCCTATTTTAATCTCTACTAGATACTAAGAGAAAGGTTAAACTAGAGCACCTAAGCTGTTGAGGAGGAAATTGAACTCCTTCGTTTTCATCATCCTCTCTCAAAATAAATTCAATAGAATTTCTATTATGACACTTTTAGCTCAAGTACTATCCGATTTTTCTAGTTTCCAACATCATGCATTGCATTATTGGATGTCTAGGAGCAGATATAAATCATGTGAATCCTTTTTGGAATAAAACAAATTGGGAATGCTGCTATGGAATCTTGCAAGTGGATCACATTCCATGAAGATGATATTTCTTGAGCATGAAGCACGAAGTATATCAAAAGGGTGGAGTGTTGGGAGTTAATCAGTCAGGTCATATGCTCCAACCAAATATCAAATACTTTGATTTGATTTATTTGGAGAATGTTTTATAAGAGATTCTTACTACACCAAATCACATACATACCCTACTTCCGAGAGGCCTTTCAGACTGTAGCCGCAAAGATAGTTCATAGATTTCCCCATGCCCTAGCTCTTTAGCCCTCGGATATTTTTGCAACAAAGATGCAACAAACATAGATTGAGTTTGCTGAAAAGGAAGACAATATGAATAAATAACTGGTCAACTTAATCTCTGAACCAACAGAATTTCTCCATCTTATTCTCAATCAGACAAGGTAGATATAGACTTACACCAGATCCACTTTCTAGAAAAAGAGTGCTACTTTGAGGGCTAGGCCTTGGATTATTCGTGGGTGGTTCAAACTGTCGCTGGAGTAATGGATGTGAATAAACTAATTCCTTTAGCTGACCAAGCAATGTTTCCATAGGAATTGGCGGTTGTGCATCCTTGTACTCCCTGAAATACAGTAGAAGGAAATATTAAAAAGTGTGTCCATGAACTTCAAACACAAAAAAAATATTAGAAAAAGCATTACTATGTGGCCGAAAGCATAATTTATCACAAGTAAAAGCAAAAGAAAAACTACGCAACTGAAGTTCTTATTCCACATGATTCAAGAAAAGCATTTTTATAAGCATTTTATATAGTTGCTAAACTTTATAGCTATTTACTCTAAGATAGATAATATAGTATAGATCAAATGACATATTTGTATACCTAAACTTTCTAAAAGTCAGAAGTTGCGCAAGTTCCTCAACTTCTTCTCTGCGCGTTGAGTAGAACGGTCTCAAATCCTTCTTAAAAATATCAAATGCCTTTTTTTCGTCTCCTCTGTAAATAAATTAAATAAGAATCTTCAATAAGACAGATTAAACTATTAATAACAAAGACACTTCAATTTAAACAAGCAAGCACAACAATAATGAAAGATACCTTTCTAATGCTTTGAGGTACTTTTCTTTCCTAATTATAAAGAAAATACTTGGAGATTCTGGGCTGTCGAACACTTGAATAAATCCAGAAATATAATTGTCCAACTCAACCCAATCAACATTACTTACAACTTCCTCAAAGTATTCGGTAAGAAAACAATTTTTCTTGTCAGCAAACATCGCCAAGAATTTAATGAATTCTGAGCCTGGCACAAGTTTTACAAAGAAGTAAAAACCTAGAACTAATTTCAACTCATGAAAACATACTTACATATTTTTACACATTAAATTATATAAAAATGTATAATAATCCACTCCAAATCCAGAGAGATAATTCTCAACAGCTCGCCATTGATTTTTCAGAGCAAGATCCTTAAAATAACTTGGATCAAAATAAAATTGGGACTCTCTCCAACCTTCAATCAGTTTAAAACCACATATACACAAAATTATTCATAAAAATAAAGAAAAAAAAAGGGAGAGAAGTTGACGCGGAGTGGAATGGCAAGACAAATGCCATATTATGACCCTAATAAGAGTGTCTGAGCAAGAGAGAGAGTAGCATCAAAAATGATTCCGAGTCAGACTGGTAACACACTCTTCAAATTAAAGAATACAAACAAGTAACAAATTGAATCTTCAATAAAAAGTTAACCAGTTACAAGCTGACTAAACAGCATCACAGGCAGAGTGAAATATAGAAGGTAAGCTCGCAGATAACTTTGTCTATATCACTGCGTTAAATAGTTGACTAAAATATCAAACTCGTTTTCTGCGTCAAGTAAAGCATATGAATGTGCAGTGAATAGGCCCTTCACACGATTAACTAAATTATCAACTTGAATGAAAGATACTGCATCAAGACAGCTTAAGAGATCTCAAGTAGCTACGAAGGATAGTGTGGTTGAATAAACACAGCATTTGACATTAAAAAAAAAATAAGAAAATACGGAGAGAGAAGCAGTTAATTTTCTTGCCGCAAATCTTTACTCGGAACTTTCTCAGGATCTGCGCCCTGTATGATTTTCCGGTCCTTAAAGTTTTTCAGATTTTCTTTTTCTTTTTCGTTCGTTTCAATTTCCAAATCCTAGAATATTCTATGAAAAAGGGAATTTGGTAGTCTAATTTGTTCTACAGAGTAAATTCCTTCTTTTATCTCGCTAAAAGTGTGGTTGTGGGCCTTTCAAGAAAAAAAAAAAAAGAACAAGTGTAGTGGTGGGCCTTGGCTCGATTCGATGTGATGAGAGGACGGTACGGTATCCTCGTATCTCTTAAATTTTTTGGGGAAATTTTCACAAATATCCCCTATATTTTATATATATACTTATTTAACCATATTTTAAGTTAATATTTTTAATATCTAAACATTTGAAAATAAGACTTTTATACTCTTAATAAAAACACTCTTCCTAACCGAACTCACTAAAAATTTTTTTGAGTAAAATTTAATTAGATGAAAGATTTAGAAATTGTCATTGTGTAAACCACGTCTTACTTAATACATTTGTTATTTCAAACTTCAAAAGTAGCCGATTCTAAATAAAGTTTTCTAAATTTTTAAAAAAATTTGATATTTGTTAAAAATAAATTAAAATTTGCATTTAAAATTAGAATTAAATGGAATAGATGAATTAAACATAAAACAAATGTTAGAATGGTGTAGAAAAAAGTTGAAATCCAGCAAAAAATGGCTTATTGGATTATTTTACCAAACCCAAAAGGCGGCCAAAGCAGCGGCGGGTTGCAGTCTAAGTTCAATGCATCTCGAGCTCAATACAGCATTTGTGATCCGCCCATTAGCGCATTTCGAGTGTATATCATTTCAGCGTCACAAACCCAATGTTTACAACGCTGCACTATTTGTGTCACGTGGCACTTATCTAGGGTGCCACATGATACAAACAATGATTTTTGACAAAAATTTAATTAATAATTAAAGCAAAATTTTAAAAATTATTATTTTGAAGATGATGTTAGATTTAAAAAAAAAACTAAATAAATTAATTGATTTGAATTTGGTTGATTAATTAATTTTAATTGAATTAATTAATTAATAATAAATTGATTAATTTTGTATGTTCCTTTTTTTTCTAAAGAATGTTGTTTGTTAATTAATTTAACATAATATGTATATTAGTTATTTAGTAATAATATTTTTATTTTTGTTAGATTTATTATTTAATTAGTAAATTTATTATTAATTATATTAAATAATTTTAACTTAATTAATTAATAAGTTGATTAATATTGTACATTAGTGTTTTTTTTTAAAGAATATTGTGGGTTAATTAGTTAATTTAATATAATATGTATGTTTGTTATTTTAATAATGATAATTTTTTTTTTGTTAATTTTTACAGGAAAAATAACATATTCAAATAATATATACTTCTGGATTGTATATTTTTTTATGCATTGATGACTGCTTATTTGACGATATAGGATCTGAATAGTATAAGGTCAAAACTAACGAATAAGTAAAAAGAATTATTTAGGCGGATGTGTATGGGCTATTTTTTAAATATGCCAGAAATATTGTTCTCAGTATTTTGGTGTATGAGTTATTATTGCGTGAAATGCTTACTTCCAATTAATACGAGAATATGTAATTTTATATTAGCAAGAAATGTATTCGATTCAGTCGAAAAGAGTTTGTATTGATTATCGGTAAGAGATGCCAGATTACTCGCCCGTCCAGCAGTTGAAGAGAAAATTAGAGAATCGATTATAAGAAAAATAATGTTATTACGTAAATTTTTTGACGTACACATTTCTTGATGATTGGTGCAGACATCTGAACGTAACAAAGTGAACGATAAAGATGCAGTCAAGTTGAGTTTATTTTATTTTATTCATCGTGTTTCGATATCGCACGACGAACATCTTAAAATTCAAATTTATGTGTTATGTTTAGTGGACGACCTTGATGAATTTAATAATTATTCATTGGGCAATATTACATGGAGCGTACTTCATAACTCACTTAAGAAGACCGCATTTCAGAAGCTAGAGAAAATAAACAATTACAAATTTGTGAATAACAAAGTTGAGAGTTATAACACGTATAAATTTTCAAACGCATTTCTAGTACATAATAATATTCTTGTATTCAACATTTTGATCTTAATTAATTATTTATTTATTTTTATTTATAGTAAACTTATATTTTGAAATTATTTTAGATATAAATTTACGAGACCATTCCAATCTGTGATCAAATTTTTGGTATGCACTTCAGTGGCCGCTTCCCTCGTATTTTGAATTGGATAACTCTAGGGACTACTATTTAAAAACGTTAAGAACACAATTTTGGGGAAGAATTGGTATGTTTTTAATCAATTCATATATAATTATATAAATGTTTTTTTAATACTTGTAACTTAATTTTAAGTTTCTTTTAAAAAAAAATTTAATTTTAAGTTTGTAGGTTCTTTCAGTACATTATAAATTAGTACTAAAGATTATGAGAATAAGAAGAATGTCGTATAAATAATAAGACATTTGGGCATTCTAACTAGGAGCTATGCTGGGGACTTACCAAATATGCATAATTATATATAGAGCAAGAGCAAACGCTAGATGGGCTTTGTCTATTTCACCGACCTTGGCGATGATGATATAAATGTAGAGGGGGATGAACACGAATAGGCAGACCTACCAATGTTAGACCTACTTGTGTCTGGAGCAACGGTATAATACATTTTTATACAATTAGCTGAATTAGTATAATTGTAAAAATTATCGACTATGATTATTTTCCTTATAATTTCATCATAATACATTTGCACATTATAACGTTGTACATCAAATTGAGCAATTGCGACAGGAGATGGTTAAGATATTTAATCATATTGAAGTTGTTATGATGCAAAGAATAGAGAATGACCAAAGGACTAATTAGTGCAAAAACCATTGAGTAAAATGTATTAGTGTGAGTAGCCTCAATCGAGGATGCTAAGATCCATTGGTCAATACCTTTAGAGCTCGTCTCTGATCCAAGTATAAAGACTGCAACAAAAAAAGTCCTCTAAGTTAAGTCTAGCCCAAGTTGAATGGACTCGATCATAGGGTACATCGAAAATTGAGAAGTGCTCGATAAAAACTTAGAAGCCTGTCAACTCAGATACACCTTAATTGATGAAATTTTTTTATTGCCGATAACACCTCCATCCCTATTGAAGATTCCTTAACCCAAGGAGGCTGACTAAATATTAAGTGAAATTCATGAAGGCATCTATATTAATTAATCAAGTGTTGAATCCCTAGCACACAAGGCTTTTAAGATGGAATATTATTGGCCTATTGCACTTCACGATGCTAAAGAGCCCGTACAAAGATGTGATGCTTGCCAAAGACATGCCGACCACATACACTCTCGACCAAGAGTCTAAAAGTATGGCAAGTCTCTAGTCGTTCGCACAATGGAGACTTGACTTGATCCCCATCCCATACCCCGAGGAAAGGTCTTAGTAAAATATGTTGTGACCATAATTGATTATTTTACCAAATGGGTTGAGGTCAAATTAATTGCTAAAATCATCGAAAATCAAGTTGTAGACCTTGCACAGAGGAATCGTATCTACTAATTTAGGATTCCACATACCATCATCACCAACTATGACAAGCAGTTTGATAACGATAACCTTAAGGATTTCTACCAAGGACTCCTCGTTCGCCTCTCTTGCTCACAACCAACCATTCAGTTAAAAGAAAATGTAAAATTGTGGTGCTTATCCCACACTATTTAGATATTGTGAAAATACTATATTAAGTTTAGAATACTTTTAAGGCGCTTTCTGCACTCCAATGGTTAAGGTTCCGAATTATTGCTTCTTAATTAAAATTCATATTATTTTTGTACTGCATTTTTTTATTTTGACTTGGAGAGAGGGAGAGTGGAACAGCACCTCAACATTAGCCGAGAGGCATGATCCTGGTTACCACTATGTAGGCTACATCCATGACCACGTTTTGTACGTTCAGCAAGTTTTGATCACTTGAAATTTTAGATATAATTTCTCTGGAACCCTCTATAGTTTGTCCAAAATGTGATAAAGACGAAAAAAAACAACAATATGGTTATTGAAATCTTTCAACATCAATAGCTTTAAATATGATTTTAACCAATTTTGAATACAAAAAGGTTAAATTGACAGAAACTAATTTGATACCCTTGGAATTATAGAATCATCTTGATTCTAATAACTTAGTTCTCTCAAGTTGTTAAAGACACTTGGTCATTTATGATAGTGTAAGATTAAAAGATAAAAATTATTGTGGAAGCCAACTCCAATGAACCACTCCATGAAAACTTCCCTGCAGCATTATATTACATACTAAAGCTTTTTGCTCCATACTTTAAGACGGATCATAGAGATTAATGACCAAAAGCATAAACCACAAAAACATTTTACCTAAACTTCCCGAACATCAAAAGATGCGAGAGTTTCTTGAGATCTTCTTCGCAAGTGCTGAAGAATTCTCTTAACTCGTTCACAAAAATATTTAATGCTACTTCTTCATCTCCTCTGCAAATAAAGCATAATAAAGATCTCCAAGAATGACAAAAACTTAAATAACATACTTGAAAATAAACATATAAAGAGCAAAGATACCTGTCTAATGCTCCGAGGAAATTTAGTCTTCTAATGTTGTACAAGTAGCTCTCATCCACTCCAAATTCAGAGATATAATTCTCAGCAGCTCGCCATTGATTTTTCAAAGCAAGATCCTCAAAATAACTTCGATCAAAATAAAATCCGGACTCTCTCTCCAACCTTCAATCAATCGGTTAAAAACACCATAAACACAAAATTTGACATAAAAATAAAGAAAAAAACGGAGAGAGAAGCAGTTAATTTTCTTGCCCCAAATCTTTCTCAGGATCTCCGCCCTCCATGATTTCCGGTTAAGTTTTTCAGAATTCTTTTTTCTCTTTTTCGTTCGTTTCAATTTCCAAAACATGGAATTCTGTGGTAGTCTAATTTATATATTCTAAAGTAAATTCCTTCTTTTATCTTGCTAAAAGTGTGGTTGTGGGCCTTTTGAAGTTATAAAAAAACAAAAAGAAACAAAAAACAAGTGTAGTGGTGGGCCTTGGCTCGATACGGTACGGTATCCTCGTAGCTCTTAATTTTTGGGGCAATTTTCACAAATATCCCTTATATTTTACAAATGTACTTATTTAATCATATTTTAAGTAAAAAAATTTAATAACCAAACATTTGAAAATCGAACTTTTATTTCTTTTCTTCTTTCAAAAAAAAAAAAAATCGAACTTTTATATTTTTAAAAGAAAAAGCACTCTATCTCTATTCTCTCTACCCGAATCCACTCAAATTTTTTTTAAGTAAAATTTAGTTGGATTTTTTTAAGTAAAATTTAGTTGGATCGAAGATTTAAAAGTTGTCATTACGTAGATCAAAACTTACTCAACATATTTATTACTTTAAATTCAAAAAATGACCAATTCTTGATAAATTTTTAAATTTTTAAATTTTTTTGATATTTATTAAAAATGATTTATAAATTACATTTAAAATTAGAAATAGATAAAATAGATTAATTAAAAGTAAAAAAATAGTTATAATTATGGGTGACAATTCGTGTAAACAAATCATATTTGTATCATGTCAATATGAGGTATTAACACATTTTTATTGTATTCATTTACTAGACGAATCAAACACTCAAACACAGATTCAATTCATTTAATAAATGAATTATACACTATGGTTAGACACATTTAGATAAATGAATAAAATTTAATTCATTTAAACAATTAAACACAATTTGATCGTTTATGATTATATTCATTTAAATGAATGATAACACTTAATTTGATTTATTTACACAAAATATTTAATTCATTTAAGACATATTTAAGTCACGATTAATAAAATTTAAATTTACATCAAAAATTCAAGTATTTAAAGTATTTAATAATAAAATTATTCTAACACAATTAGAAAAATAAAATTCATCCAACATAATTAAAGGAGAAGAGTCTTTAGAGTTTAAATTTATTAGGATTTTATTTTTAATTAAATATACTTTTTTTACTTTTTTAATTTTATAATTTAATTAAACGTGACTTAAACGAAACAACCGAATAGACATGAATATGATTCATTTATTAAACATGACTTAAATGAATTAGCAAATCATAAACCTCAAACATGTATTCAACACGATTAATAAATGAGTAACACGAATTTGACCCGTTTATTAATTGTGTCATTTTCTCTACCTATATTCCCTTAAAGCATGATGAATTCGTGGCGAATAATAGTGTCATGACCCATTTTACCACCCATAATTAGAATGATGTAAAAAAATTCTAAAATCTAGCTAAAAATAACTTATTAGAGGTATTTTACCGAACCCAAATGGCTGCCGAAGCAGTGGCCGACTACCGTTTGGGTTCAACGAATCTCAAGCTCGAGATATACCAGTGAGTGCATCTCAAGCGCACTCATTTCAGCACCACGGACCCAAAGTCCACAACGCTGCACTGTTTGTGCCACGTGGCTCAAACATTAATTTTAAAATAAATTTTAAAAATTAATAATTAGAGAAAATTTTAAAAATTATTAATTTAAAGATGACGCTAGATTTTTTTAAAAAAACTAAATAAATTAACTAATTTGAATTTGGTTAATTAATTAATTTTAATTGGATTAATTATTTAATTAATTAATAAGTTGATTAATATTGTAAGTTTTTTTAAAAAAAAAATTGAATTAATTAAATATATTAAATAATTTTAATTTGATTAATTAATTAATAAGTTGATTAATATTGTATGTTAGTATTTTTTTAAAAGAATATTGTATGTTATTTAGTTAATTTAATATAATTTGTAAGTTTGTTATTTTTAATAATAGTAATTTTTTTACAAAAAAAATAACGTATCTAAAGAATATAGACTTCCAAAAAATATATTTATTCGTACATCGGTGACCGCTTATATGGGGTCTGAATAGTATCAGGTCCAAACTAACAAATAAAAAAAAATTATTTAAGCAAACGTGTATAAGACATTTTTTAGATAAATCGAATATGTTATTCTTTGGTATTTTGGTGCATTAGTTATTATATGAGTGAGATGGATATCTCCAATTTATACGAGAAGTTGTGATTTTACATCAGTAAGAAATGCATCCTATTTAGTTGGAAAAAGTTTTTATTAATTATTAGATTAGAGATGCAAGATTACTCGTTCGCCTAACAATTGAAGAGAAAATTTGAGAAATCGACTGTGAAAAAAGTACTTTTATAACATAAAAAAAGTTGATGTACACATTTCTTGATAATTGGTGTAGACATCTCGACGTAATGGAAATGAACGATGAAGACATAATCAAGTTGAGTTTATTTTATTTTATTTATCATATTTGATCTCATGTGATGAATGTCTTAGGATTCAAAAATTTTTGCTATGTTTAATAGACGACCTTGATGAGTTTAATAATTATCTATGAGACAATATTGTATGAAATGCACTTCATAGCTCATCAAGAAGGCCGCATTTCAAAAGCTAGAAAAAATAAACAAATACGAATTTGTGAAGAGTGAGGTTAAAAGTTATAATGTGTGTGAATTTTCGCACGCATTTCTAATACGTAAAAATTTTATTGTATTCAATATTTTGATCTTAATTAATTAATTATTTTTATTTAGTAAACCTATATTTTAAAATTATTTTATGTATCGATTTACGAGATCATTCCTTTCTATGGTCAGTTTTTCGATATGCACACCGGTTACTATTTTTCTCGTATTTTGAATTGAATGACTCAAGGGACTTTATTGTTTGAAGACGTTAATAACACAATTTTAGAGAAGAATTTGATATGTTTTAATCAATTCACATATAATTATCTAAAATTTATTTTTCAATACGTGTAATTTAATTTTAAATTTTTAGGTTCCAAAGAGGCTTTGTCTGTTTCACCAACCGTGGTAATGATGATTTGGATATGAAAGGGAATGGACATGGATGAGCAAACCCACCAGTGTTAAACCCACTAGTGCCTGGAGCAATGGTATATTACATTTTTACATGATTAACTAAATTAATATAATTACAAAAATTATTATTATAGTTATTTTCCTTGTAGTTTGATCATAATGTCTCTACACATTATAATATTGCACATTAGATTGAGTAATTACGGGTGAAGCTGGTTAAGAGATTTGATTATATTGAAGTTGAGTTGATGTATAGAATGGAGAAGGACCGAGAGAATATTTTTAATAGAGTTGATTAGGTCCGAATTGATCTTACATATCTGATGTGGCAGATGATGTTGTGCTTTTTTATAGTCATGCTCATTCCAACCTGATAAAAGTTAGAATATGGTAAGTAAAATAAAATGAAAATTGCTAACAATAACTTAATTTCTTAGTTTGATATATATTAATATATACTTTGTAAGTACTGAATTTCAGTTTGAATAGAATGCACCAACAAATTTTCAGTTTGAAGAAAATCCGACATATAGTTTTTAGACCCCAGTTGTTGGGCATGACATACAGTTGATGACAGTCCTACAAGCACCAAGATCTTACCCACTTTATAAATAGACTTGAATCTGTTGCAGCATATAGACTTAGCTATCTTATCTGAGTTTCATGCCTGATTGAATAAGTATGAAGGTGTAGTCATCTTATTTGGCCTTAAAGCTAACCTAAAATGGTTTTAGTCTTTACTACACAACTGGCTGGATGACTTTATAAGTGAAAATTATTTACACATTTAATTGAATTTAATCATATATGTTGAAATAAATTAATTACTTACGTGCTAGCACAATCTTTTATCGATCTTGAGACTCTGAAGCTCCAATTATCTTTAAATGCTAGCAAACTAATATCTTGGTGAAGTTCATCTTTACTATTAAACAACTTTTCTACAAACACATCCACAATCTCACTACATGATACCTTATTGAATATGCCCAAATTTGATAGTGGTATTGCAACATAAACACAAAGGAGTTTTCAACTTCACAATACTATCCTCTTTTATCTTCAACATTTAAGGAACTCACTGAAATATAGCAACAATGTCCGCCTTTCTGTAAATCATTCAAACTGGCACATTCTTTCACATGTTAATCTACTTCTATATTACCACTGTTTCCAACATCATCACAATCCCCTTTCGTATTATCAATATTTCCAACATTTTCAATGTTGCACTATTGTAGTGTGTATAAAATTGGATCTTCATTGAACATTATTGGAAAAAAATAATGACAATCATTTATTGTGTTTAAAGAAATAACTGTTGAAATTGTAGGGTTGTATGGCTCACTTAATTGCTATTGTTAGCTAACATATATTGACTATTAATGGACGGTGGGTTTTAAGTAGGGAGTTGTGCATTCTTTTTATAAACGGAAGCTCTGTGATCCACTATTAAATATAAAGGATAGTATAATCTTTTGTTGGCCCCCTAAAAAGAATCGAACATCACTATTATTTCTGATCTTATTAGGTTTAAAATTATACCTCATTGCTCTATTTTAATTTTTAGAGTAACCTTATAGTTCACATTGTCAACTCTCATGGCATAAGATAGTATTCAAAAGGTCTTCAAATTTAATATCTTTTAAAATTGAAATCTCAAAGTTAGTTTAATCAACATAACTCTCTTCCCCATCACTAGAACTCTCCTACTTTTCTCTAAAATAAATTATAATTATATCATACTCTATGAGACCTAAAACAAAAAAAAAATTATTAAAATAGCATCCCAAAAATTCAAAAATTGTAATTTGAAAAAACCCGATGAAATTGCAATATTCGATATGCTAGACATGCGAGCGCAAGATGGCCACATCTCAGCCCAAGATGCAATGGCTGAGATGTGATTGTCCATCTCAGCTCTACATTACAAGTATAGTCCTTGCGATGCAACTCCTATTTTTTTCTAGATTTTTTCATCTATCTTATTTTTTTCCCATTCAAACTTATTTTTTTTAAATTTTACCATTATATACTACAATTATATTTTTATATGTATTCATTTCAAAACAACTATAACTTATAATAAATCTAACATTATAAATATATATGATAAAAAATACATAACACGAAAAAATCATTTCTTACTTGAGGATGTTTTACACATTCAAATCAACTTATCTCAACTTCTAAATATTGAAATATATTTTTAAAAATAAATCGACTTAAATCAAATTTGTATTTGTTAGATTTGAGTTTAAATGATTTCTTTAGCACTATATAATCAAACAAGAACAAATATATCTATTTACAGCCAATTTGGTTAATAAATAATAGAGAATTAAAATGCGACAAAAAAAGAATATTTATAAAAATTTTAGGGCTATTTATCAAAATTTCTCTTTTTTTTAGAATTAAGGTCGTGCAACAGTATAACCGACCTACTGTGTAGCTCAAAATCTGAACATTGGATTAAATCCAATGGACCAAATCCAACTGATGGGCCATGGCACGTGTTTTGTTCTGTGTGAAAAGTTAGGATTAATTTTTATAGGTACGAGTTGTAGTTGAATTTTTTTTGAAAATAGTCAAAATTGATAGGGTTTTTATTTTTTTAGTTATTATTTTAATTTTTTTAATTAAATAAATTATTTTTGGATAAAAATATTTTTTATTATTGCTACAGTGCCTTTTTAAATTTATTTTAATAATTTTATTTTACTTAAAATTATATTTATTTAAATTAAATTTGTATTTATTTATGAAAATAATATTTATTTTATTTGATTATATTATTTTTTAGTTATTTAATTTAATAAAGTTATTAAAAAATTTAAATAAATATATATTTAAACTAAACTAAATAAATAATATAATTAATTTAAATAATTAACAAATAATATAATTAAATAAAATAAATATAATTTTAATAAACAAATACAAACATTTTAATAAATAATATAATTTTATTTTCTTATAGCATGATTAATTTATATTATTCATAAACAATTAAATATATTTATTTAAATTTTTATTTATTTTATTTAATTATCGATAAATATAATAAATATAATTTTAATAAAAAAGTATAATTAAGTTTGTATTTGTTTATAAAAATTATTTTTTATTTATTGTATTTATTTAGTTTAATTTAACTATATTAAATAATTATATTATTTATGTAAATTTGTAGTAATATGATTAAAATAAATAAATAAGAAATATAAAATAAATATAATTTTAATAAATAAAACATATTTAATTTTGAATAAAAAACTTACTGTAGCAAAAATACTGTATATTGTTGTAAAATACTATTTGCTGTAGCTTTCTCTGTTTAAACCGTCAAAGAGTATTTTTGTTCAAAAATAATTTATTTAATTAAAAAAGTATGAAAATTAAAATAATAACCAAAAAAAAGTTAAAACCTTCTCAAATTTAGCTATTTCTAAGTTTCAATTTTTCCACCGAGAAGATATTTCCCAATTGTTTGAAACCGCTGATTAATGATGTGTGAAAAATATTGGCATGATTTTGTCTTTAAAGGAGTTAAATCAGTTTAGAATATTTCTTTCACTTATTTAGTGTTGCCTGAATTTAGTGCTAGAGAAATATTCATTTATTGAATTAGTCGAAGTGTATGACAAAGCGTGTATTAGCGTCTAAAACTTTTAACATGTTTCTAAATTGTTCATCATTTTCCTTTAATTTATTATTTAACGATTTTCGATTCTTTTTCCTTTATTTTAAAATATATTAGAAGATCTTACCAAAATTAATTAAAAAATACTTTCAGCAAAAACAACACACGTGGATCTCTCTCTTTTTTCTTAAAAAAAAATATTTTTTTTTATCTTTTTTTGGTTGATGAAATAGATTTTATTAATAAAAAACTAGTTATATGAATAACATTTTTTACTTAAAATTTTAGAAATCTCAAAGGCATAAGTCAAACCACATCCTCGTAGCTTAATGCAAACAGATCTGAGCATAATGAACCGGATCAAATTGTCACATTACAAACAAATAGGATTTAAAGAGACTAAAAAATAACCGGATCAAGCCTCTACTTTCGATTTTGATATTTATTTGTACGAAATATTAGTTTTAACACTAATTTTTTTTTAGAATTAATTTTTGTACTGACTCTATTAATAAAATATCACAATGACTTTGTCAATAACATTCTAAAAGCACAGGTAAAAAAACTTTACTCATAAATAATAAAGAATATAAAAAATTCATACAATAATAAAAATATAAAAAATAAATTACAAGTCACAAGATATGTGATTTAATAATAAATGTCTACATTCACGAATTCATAATTTAATTTCTTTTATTAATAGTTTACAAAGAACTTTTTAGATCACAAAGTTTCTTATAGATCACTTAGATCTTTCAGGTCACTTAGCATCTTATAGATCACCTAAATCTAACAATAATAAATTTAATCAATGAATGTAAGAATAGTTTAAACTTTGTTTTAAATAATCTATTATCGTTGTTGATAAGGGCATATTTATCATATATTTTCTCATGTTTTTATTTTGATATTTTATTATTTTATGATAATAGATGACTATTTATGAGTTTTATTGTTATTTATATAGACTTAAACAAAATTTAAAGAAATAATGCAAAAGGAGCAAAAACATGGACTAAAATATAAAATTTTCAAAATATTAGTCCATCGCCCTAGTGCCATGAGGATTTTCCCCCCAGCACTGGAATAGTGTTTGAAATAAGAAAGTCAGAAAAGACGATCTGTTTAAGTAGTGACTCGCGCCAGACCTTTATCGCGCCAGCAACAGACTAGCGCCATATCATCATTGCACTAGTGTCAGACCAACGAGCCAGCGTCAACATTCCACCGCTCTAGCGGTAAGACTTATTACATGTAGTGCCCCAGTGATAGCATTCAGCGCCTCATTGGTAGTACGAGTCCTAATCCTACGAGAATTGAGATTTTAAAGCTCATATCAATCCCTATAAAAGGTCACTCGTCCCCAGACTTTAAAAATAACCGAAGACACATTCAATAACACTAGGAATACAGAGCACAAGTCTTAGAGAGCAATTGGAGTTTAATTGAAGCAACTTTAGAGAGAGATTCAAGGCATTCTTTGGCATCAAGAGTATCTTAGGCAGCGCAATTAGGAGCAATTCGACGTCTATATTGGTTTGCTATTGATTGTATCATGATATCTTATTATTTTTACTGTTGTTTTCTTGTAGCTATGAACTAAATTTATTTTCTAAAGTTAATACTTGAACTCAATATGTGTGCTTAATTCCCATATCTCTTTAATATTTAATAAACTTAGTCCTTTATTATTTAAATTACTTAATCTTAATGCTTCAATATATTTGGCCAATATATGGTGAATGAAGTGGTAATATTTTAATAAACTTGAAAGAGAAATTATTATATTTAGACCTAGGTAATTTGATGCATGATTGTATAGTAACATTCAATGTTGCATATGCAAGTTTCAATTTAAGATAGGAATATACCTAATTGGCATGTATAATCAATAAGATTTAATCTTAAGAAATCTTAATTTATTATAAGTACCATAGGAATATAGGTATTTGATAAATTAAGGTATATTTGCATGACTTTAGAAGAAGTTTGTGAATACATTAGTGTCTTGATCAATAATATAGACTAAGTGAGTTAAATATTAGAGGATTAATCATTAGAAAGCATATTGAGGGATAATATTGATCCTAAGTTTTCTCTATATTGCTATCACTTAATTCGCTTTACATTGTGTCATTATTTTATTATTTTTTATATTCATTCTTAGATTTTTTTTTTGAATAATTATTAGAAAGATATAATTTTAATAATTGGTTAAAAAGAAGAAATTATCCATATGGGTTCGACATCCGACTATTTAGTCTATTTATTACTTGCATACAATAGTGTATACTTGCACTCAATTTTAAGATATAAAAATATTGCATCAGTTATCTTGTGCACTCAGCACTCAAGTGATTTCATGGTTACACTATCATACACTCAGCACTCAATATCTACCTAACTCTCTGTTCTCTATTTTGTTTACATATATTGATGCTTGATTAATTCTAAATGGTTACAAGGGTTTATATAGGCTCTAAACTGCCCATAGAAATCCTATTTGTTGTTAGAATAAGAGTCTATGCAAAAGAAAAGGCTAAAACCACCTAAAATACACAATCTGAGGAAAAATGGAAAAGTTCACATAAGTCGGCGCTATAGCCCCACCAAGCTAGTGTTGGGTTATATGGGGTATGGGCGAATAACTTAGGGTTATGGCATGTGGGTTGTGTTCATCATACAAACAATATACATATCTCATACATACATGTGCACAGCGGAAGATTAAATATAATGAACACAAAATAACATTTGATTAAACTTAAATTCGAAATTGAGAAATATCACCAATGAAGCCTTTGGATTAATTTTCTTTGAAGTCCACCATGAAATGAATCTTTGATCAATTCTAGCAATCAACAAGGGTGGGTTTGATTGTCTAGAATGGCAGCATCTTAATCCAGCATATTTGTTTAACTCTTAAACATTTTTCAAAGTTAAACAATTTAACTTAATCAAATTTGTTTTTCCTTTTATTCAACTCTTGAATAAATAAAACAAATCTTGTTTTTAGTTATTACATTTAGTAACTATTTATCTAGTTTGTTTTGTTGTTCTAACACTTAAAACACAAAATAAACAATTTCAATTTCTCAAATTGAATTGGCTCCCAAAATGCAAAACCTAAAATCTAAAACCAATTTCAAAAATCTATTGATTTTCAATTTCATTTCACTTTATATACTAATACATAAATTCCAAACTAATTTGAATTTCATTTGCATTTCATTTGGCTTAACCTAACCTTAGTTAACATTTAACCATAGTTAGATTACTTTAACTTAACCTTTAAGTTAATAAATATTTAATTAATTTAACCATAGTTAACTAACTTAACCATGGTTAGGTTAACCTTTACTTAACCATTAAGTAAAGTTAACTAACTTAACCTTATGGTTAACTTTTAACCTTAGTTAAGTTAAATCATTTATTTAACAATTAAACAAATAAATATTTATTTTAATTATTTAACAATTAAATAATCATAAAGTGAAATTACTTTTATATCCTTACTCGGTTACCAAGTTAACCTAAAGTGGGTCCCACCATTTAACCATATACTTTAGTTAACGTAACCTTAGTAATTGCTGAATTATACTGTATTGAACAATTCAATACGGTACACTGCCCAAGTGCTCAAAGAGTACATTTCATATTGGGACTCTCTAGGTCTACACCCGATTTGTCAAATGGAACTATTCCATTAATCCGTAATCGATGCCCCACGCACACGTTACGAATATTACAAATCAGCGTGTCAGACCATACAAGTTGAGGTCATAACGTATACGTATAATCCTTCCATCATTTATACCCTGGATGTGCGGGGATATAGATCAGCACCATCAAATCCCCATTTGCTCATCCAATAATCTTATCTCCAGATTCGTATCTCGATAAACAATATACGCAAACATTTTTGCTATATTGTTTAACCCTGTGGGAAACTCTTTTCCCGGGTTTATGCTTGTGGCCACAAGACTTTATGAAATACAATCTCGGAGCATCGGATATACAACTTACCTACGTAAGCTGATGGATCCCGTATCTACGCACACCGGACTCCATGAGCATCGGACCATACCCAGCGACACATAGCGGTCAGACCATGAAAGGTCTCTGACATATGTGGAACCAAAGCATGATGGATCACTCACAAGACCACCGTGGCGCTCAGGTCAAAGGACCACAATTACTACTCAACTCGAGAGGACCTTCCTTTGACGGTTTCATAGGATATCTATTGGGGTCCTCATAAGTCTGTTCAGTATTCAGTCCTGACTGGATACCCGCATGTCTATACAAGCTCTAAGCTCATGGTCAGCTAAGAACAACCATCTGAACTAGTCAGATATAGACATACACTAATCTATATATTGTGAATTCACCGATAGACCCGCATTGATGATCATAGATCAGGAATATTATATTTGAGACATACTTACATAATGATATTTCTTAGCTCCTATTGCAACTCTTTGCAACTATATCATTACAAGTATATTCTCAGGTCTTTGTCCCATTATAGACAAAGTTCTAACACTTTAGACCTCGCTGACTCTTATAAACTGATAACTATTAACAGTGCTAACTATTAGCATTTATATCTCTCAGCTTTGATAACTATTAGTTCTAGTCTAAACTCCTTTAAACCAGATCTGAACTATTTCAGATCAAACAATGTCTGTAATGTTACAAGCATTTTACCATATTAATATGATATTAACAATCTTTATTCGAAATGTTTATTGTATAAATATTAACAATTAATATTCATACAATATTGGAATGGCACGTGAGCACCAGCTCCAACAGCTAGCGCCATGATGCTAAACCAATTTTAAAATAGTGCCATGGCATTACTAAGCCAGTGTCGCAGCGTTGTGAACCTATATAAGGTCTCCGCGACTTCTTACTTCTCTTCAATTTCAATTTTTCATTTTCGTTTCTTTCTCATATATCTAATGCATACTTGACCTCTTGTTCGACTCTTCCTTGATTTCCAACTCAAAATCAAATTTATCCTTGATTTTGAATTATCAAATTTCAACAAAACCCTTTTTGATTCAAAATCTCTCTCAAGAAACTATCTAGGATCATCCCTTCTTCGACCAACACTTTAACGATGACTTCAGTTATGTTTTATGTCCAGACTTAACTAAGGCTCGTGACTTTGGTATCCAAAGATACAAATGCATCTCTCTTTAAGTAGCCTCTATATTATTATCTGCAACATCACTTAACATTATCATAATATCTTCATGGTTAGATCTTATCCCTACCATCACTACCTTTAGTATACATTCTCTTTCAACATTTATCATAACGGTAAAGTAATTTTTAATGTTTTCCTATGGTTTGCATCTTCTCAACAACCTATATCGAGCTATACACAACATTCTCCTCCAGCACATAGCTTCTACTATTCTTCTTAATCATAGCTCATTTTCAACACCTTCAGTATTCTTTTATTTACCTTGAATGAATATCCATATACTAGCATTCCTAAGTCTATTAAATTTTCAAAAGATTAGGAACAAATCTCACATCTAGTAACTCTCGTACTTTTTCACCATGTAGTCTCAACTTTGTTCTACTAATCCCCATGACTACATAAGTTATATCTCTATCCAATGGTACTTTTACAACCCTTAATAGATCTATAATTGGTAAATAATAATTTTTCAAGACTCATTTGAAAACTACACCCTAGAACCAAGTACTCACTCACCAAGCATGTGTTCCAGCAGAAGCTATCAAAGTTTCTGCAACTTCAAGTCCAACTTATAAACTATTATTGCATCATCTTCTTTTTCTTTTATCTTAGCTTTTCTCTTCGAACAATCCTTTACCAAGTATTTTAAGTACCTTCTTAGATATGCCATTCAATCTTGATTATTCTTCTTTTTTTCATTTTATTCTCAGACCTTCTTCTTATAATCAACACCGTTGCATTTCTAAACTTTAATCTTTTCATTAATTCTTTTGTATTCAATTTGAATGATTCTTCAGTCTAACTTAGATCTAGATGATGTGGACTTCTTCGTCATTTATAGTCTCTTCAAGAGTTGTCTATATCTTTAAACTCACAAGTAAATCCCTCACATTTTTCTCTTTCAGATAATCATCCTCTCAATTGAATTTCATCATACTTGTGAGTCTATATGGTTGAACAATATTTTCCCTACAATCTTTCTTTGTTGTTTATGCTTAGTAATTTAGACCTTAACTATAGCTATAAATTCTAACATGGCTCTGATAAGTATCAAACATATATTCTTAACCGTGATACCTATTTGTTATGAAAAATTGATAGGGGCATAAAAGCGCTAGTAGGATTTGTACTTAATTTTTATATTTTGCTCTGAATCATAAGTATTTGACTATTTAATTATGTTTTCTAATCATAAACAGATGCACAACGGAAAATGTGACGCATAGGAATAAACGGGAGGCAAATCGGACATCAAACGAAGAAGTTACGCTCAAAATACGAAAGTAGCGTAGCAGTAACAGGTGGTGACTGGGCACCGCGGCACCCAGATCTAAGCACCGCAGCGCCTAGAACAATGTGTGAGCACCGCGGCGCTGGGTGCTGAGCGCTGCGACGCTTACACGCTGTTCTGGGCACCGCAGCGCCCAGATCTGAGTGTCGCAGCGCCCAAAACAGCGTGTGAGCGCCGCATCGCTCAGCACCCAGCGCTGCAGCGCTCATCGACATCTTGACAGACCTGTACTTGTGCCCAGCGCCGCGGCGCCCATGCGGGAGATTTAAATACTCCTTTCTTTGGGGATTCGAAGCTCCTCGTGCCTAGAATTTCTCATAGCAACAAAAACACTCTTTTGAGGCAAAAATAGAGAAACTTAGTAAGGAGAATAACACAAGCAACAAACACACATTCAAGCCAAGAAATCAATGTGAAGTTATTGAATATTGAAGATTGGGGAATCAACTCTTGAGCAACCAAGACAAGAGTAAGAAGAACAACTCAGGGGATCACTTGTTTTGTTTTATTCCTTACTTTTAAAAGATGATTTCGTTCATTATATTTTCATACTTTTACTTTGATATTCTTATTTTGAACATGAGCTAATTTCTCTTGATCTAGGGTTAGACGTTATTGAATCTAGTATGTAATTGATTCTTTTAAGCTCTTAGTTATGAACTTTTATCCCTTAATTGATTCAATCTATCTATATTTAATGCATTCATTATACTTGATCACTATTTTGATTGTTTAGGAACCATGATAACTTTGACGAAAGGAATCATGTATTTAGCCTATGGTAGATTGATACATGATCATAGGGTAACATCTATATGTTCCATCTAGAATAGACATATACCTAGGTGGCATGTATGGTTTGATTAGACTTAATCTTAATTAGTTGCATCTTATTCAAATTACCATAGACATATAGGTAATTGTTATGGTGTGATATTATCATTCGACTGTCGACAAAAGCTTATGATGAAATCAGTGTCTAGCCAATCAATTGATAAAAAAAAAATAACTAAGGGGTTAAAGGGTTCAGTGAACTACTAGGGGATGCGTCGATACCCTAGATTACTTATCAATTGAGTAAATTCTATCTCTAAGTATTTGTAATATTTTAATTAGATTCAGTTCAATAGCAATAATTTAGTTAGTTAAACTCCATCCTTGAGGCTAGTTTGGATAAAAGTAAAGTAGAGTAATTTTAGTATTCGATTGAAGAAAATAGAAACAATAGTTTCTGTGTGATCGATAATCTGGACTTAGTCCTATATTACTTGATACAAAAAGCGTGCACTTGCGCTAGGTCAATAAAATAGACAATCAAAAATCAGTCTCAGTACTAATCCTTCTTAGGAATTAGCCATTGTACTGACTCTATTATTAGAATTTTATGCATCATAATACCACCATAGCTTAGAATTTAGCGCCATAAGTATTATATGTGCATGCGTAAGGCTTCACTCACAAATAATAAAGAATATAAAATGAACATGTAATTAGTTTGTATTTTTTATTAAATATTTTTTAAAAGTTTTTTAATATAATTTTAAAAGATAAAATTTAATAAAAAGATAAGTGTCACAATGTAATTAGTTACTTTAAATACGTGTTAGTATGTAATTGGTTTATATTTTTATTAAATAATTTTAAAATTTTTTAATATAATTTTAAAAGATAAATTTAATTAAATGACACGTGTCACAATATAATTAGTTATTTTAGACACGTGTCAACATGTAATTGATTTATATTTTTTATTAAATATTTTTTAATATAATTTTAAAAGATAAAATTTAATAAAAAGATAAGTGTCACAGTGTAATTAATTACTTTGAACACGTGTTAGCATGTAATTGGTTTATATTTTTATTAAATAATTTTTATAATTTTTTTAAATTAAATAAAAAATAAAAAAATTTAAAAACAGAGTTAGAGTGTCATTGAAGAACGGTGGTCGGCTAACAACAATAAAAAATGATCAAATTTATATCATTAGACTCTATTTTCATAATTTATACAATAAAGAGATAATTTTTGACAAAAAAAAGGTCAGAAAGCAGCCAAAATGGGTGGAGAAGGGCAGCTGCAGCCATTGATTGCGGTTAAAAGAGAGGGCGATGACTTGCATTGCCTCGACAGATCTATCTACTTGCACCACCCTCACCTTTTGACGACGGCCATTGCCCCTCACAATCTATTTTGGCTATTTTTTTAGTCATTTTTAATATAAAAAATAACAACATCATTGTGTAAATCAAAAGAAAAAAAATTTAAGTGATGTAAATTTTGAATTTTTTTACTACACCAACGTCATTGAAAAAATGATTGCGGGTCGCCCTTTTTTGGCAACAGTGATAATTATTTTAATTAATTTATTAATAATTAATTAATTATATAGTGATAAGTGTTTAAATTATATGATAATATGTATCTATTCTTACATTTTTTTAAAAAGTCTACTGATAATAAAGATAAAATGGTAAATAACTATCTAAAATAAATTTTTTATCCAAATAAATAATAAAAAATGATGAATTAAAATAAAATTAAGTATTTAAAATTATTTTAAAATAAAAATATCTATTAACCATAATATTAAAGTACCTATAACCTTTATCCTCAGTTTAACTTGTAAGATTTAAAGTTCAAACTCTACTCACATAGGGGTGGTGAGGAGATATGTTTTAAATTTTATATAATAAAGTTTTCTAAGAAAAAGTGTAAAGGGAGGAGTTACTATTTGTGTAAACAAATAGTATTCAATTGTATCTTAAAAGGGTATTTTTGAATTTTTATCAAATCATATACGATTTGTTTGGGTAAATTAATCAAACAATTAAATATAAATTTAATTTATTTAATAAATAAATTATATAAAACGATAAGATTAGACACGTTAAATAAAGAGATCATATTAGATTAATTTATAGCATCCTAGATATGATTCAATTCGTCTACATAGTTATTATTTTAAAATAATAAAAAGTATTTTATTTAAATTATTTAAATGCTAACAAATTTTAAATAAATTAAACACATTTAAATGAATTCATACTATAAATATTTTCTAAATGAATTTGCGTCTTAACTAAACCAATTTGATTATTCTGATAGTAATGTATCATAAATTAATTGACGAATTAGAATATTTGAAAACAAATTTGACCAATAGAATAAGTTAATCACCCTATTTTCTAAAATACCAAAAACACCATTATTTATTACTTGAATCTATTAGTTAGACAATAATGTAATGCAATATTTTACTTATAAAAAACACATTAGCTAATTTTATTTATTTATTTATTTAATTTTTTTATTTGAAAAAGTAGCAACAGCATTTAAAACAGAATTTAGAATATAAAAAATACAACTACACCTTTAAAATTTTATCAAAGACTGTAATAGTTTTAAAAAGGATATTAAGATCCCTGTAAGCTAATAATTTTCGTTTATTTAGATTATGAAAAGAGTAATTACATATGTTTCCTTATAAAAGAACACGCAACACATATCTATGAGTTTTATTT
Source organism: Ailanthus altissimus (assembly GCA_946807835.1). NCBI lineage: Eukaryota > Viridiplantae > Streptophyta > Magnoliopsida > Sapindales > Simaroubaceae > Ailanthus > Ailanthus altissimus. The sequence goes on along the minus strand of OX327690.1, from coordinate 90,473 downwards.
TTTTAATTTTAATTTTTAAATTAACCACAAGTGACATATGATTATTGTTTATATGACAAGTAACCATTAAATTACTAGAATTATTCAAAATATGATAGACTTAATTACATTGGTGCAAAATATGCTATAGTATGACGGATTTATTTATCCTTTCAAAACAAAAAAAAAGAAAATTAAATTAATAATATTTTATTAACTTGTAGTACATATTTTGCGATGAGAAAATTTTATTGAAATCAATGATAAGTAAGCTTTACGTTGGGTCTTGTGTAAGTTCGCCTTAATCTGGTAGATCAGCAACCTTCACAGGCTTTTAAGCTTCTCTATTGTTGACCAGAGCAAGCAATATTGTCGTTATTCTTAGCAGGTATATCATAATAGCTAGTGGTCTAGCACTCCTAATGGCCCAATACTTCAAGTGGTCATAGGTCTTTATGTAGTTGCTTGATTTTTAGTGTTGTTTTGCCCTATAGAAAGATATTGATGGTTGATTGAGTTTTAGTATATAGTTATTTTTAAATATTAGCGGAGAATTATATTTTAAGCGAGGGTGTTTTGAGTTGCCCATCTAGCGTGAGAGTAGTTTTGTCTCTCCCATGTGACGGTAGTTAATCCCTTCTTAAAAAATGTTTGTATTCCTCTGTTTATGGCATATTTTTTCGATAGGAGTTTAGTTGATTCTTTTTATTGTAAGAGTTTAGATTCTAGCATATATCAGTATATAATGTAATGTGTTATAATCTTCTAATTGTATATTAGTAATCTGTTGATGTAATATCAATGATATAATTCACTAAAAAAAAAGTTACAACTTAACATATCCACGCTTTTCTTTCTCCGTTCTTTTCTTTATTTTTTAATGACAAATTTGTGTTTTTGTGGTTTTAATTGATTGAAAGTTGGAAAGAATTTAGATTTTTTTTGAAACAGTCTACAACTTCTTGGGAGAGGAGGGTTCGAACCCCAGACATCGATCCGGGAGTGCGCATAAAAAAGGGCGCTTACCATTTTGGCAAGCATGTGATTTCATTCTATTCTATCCCCCATGCGCGAGAGAGTTCAGATTTTATTTTATCCAAGTTATTTTTAGGATCTTCCATTGAAAAATTAAGGAATTTTTTTTAAATGGTCCCTATTTAATGCTTTATTCTCTTTTAGCCATACATAATTTTTAATTTTTTATAGCTAAAAAGGCCATATTTAGACATATTTGCTCTAGACTCTAAATATCTTTAATTTCTCCTCTCTTTCTCTCATCCAAATACGTAAATATTATAAAACAATGAGGATTTAATGATAAATATGTAGATTTTATAAAAAAAAAATTAGAGGGAAAAAGGCCTAAAAGGCCAAAAAAGGGCCAAAACACCATTTTTTGGCGTCACAGGTAGTGGTACACACTCTTATAGTGCACGTGCTAAGTTCACAGTTACGCCATATGATGCACTTTCGTGTCACCACATGGCGTAACCTATTTTTAAATTTATTTTAAATATTTTTTATTTAAATTTATTTTGACTTGAAATTAAATTAATTTTAATAGTTAATCAAATAATCATAGTAATTATTAAATTAATGAATATTATGTTATTAATATAATTTTAGTTATTGTTATTTTAAATTGGTTTAATTTATTAAATAAAATATAGTTATTAATATATTTATTATTATTTAATTATTTAATTTGCTTTTAAATATTAATTAGTAATTAAATAAATAAATAATACAATAAACTATTTTTACTCTTAAAAGTATAACAAAATATATATTTTAAAGATTTTCTCTATACAACAATTTATAATAACAACTTACCAACGCAAGATCGTATTATTTCTATCTCTTCAAGTTATAAAAGTCTGTGAGCTTCGGTTTGGTATCATACATGAACATGTTATATTCACCTTCTATCTTACAAAGCTTTTTTAGAGCCATCTCACGGGCTTTACTATGTTTCTCCATTAACACCATGATTTTTTTCTAACTTTGACTCTAATTCATCAACGAGTTTCAATAATTTTATAATTTTAGGAGATATAAACATTTCAACATTCAATATAACTAAAAAACATATTATAGAATTCCTAAAAGGGAAAAATCATCAACTAGAATCATACTTAGCTATAAGTACATGCTTTTATTATGTCTTCATAGGTTTTGTAAACTTGTATTGTGCCTAATAGTTGATATAATAAAATCTCTCATAGACTATGTTCTGCAACTATCCTTGGGTATATTTGATGGCCGTCTAGGTCGATCATATTAACTACATAACTCATAAAACCTGGTGGGACAACCCTACTTGGTAAGATCAGGCGTGGCAAGATTAACTGCCTTTGAGAGTCATTACCTTTAAATTTTCTCGGTTAAAGCCTACCAAAATAATTAAAAATATGGTAAATAAACCCTTGGAATAAGATGTAAAGTAGTGACAATCTTCAATTAATGTTTTCAATGATCCAATGAGTAAAGTAAGGATATTACTTATCTCAACAAAGGCTTGTTGTAAAGGCATATATCTTGTAGCTGTCGGAGATGGTGCTTACATGTCATTTTAATATTATATGAATATTAATAGTTTAATATTTATACAATATATGTTTTGAATAAAATTATTAATATTAAATAATAAATAGTAAGATGTTTGCAACGTTTCAGACATTATATGATTTGAAAGAGTTCAGATCTGGTCTAAAAGAGTTTAGATCAATAATAAGAGTTAGCAATGCTGAGAGTTATAAATGCTAAGAGCCAGCACTGCTAAAAGTTAGCAGGTTATAAGAGTTAGCAAAATCTAAGGAGTTAGTACCTTATTTAAAATATGACAAAGACCTGAGAATATATTAGTAATGATATAGTTGTAAGGAGTTACAAATAGTGCTAACAAATGTCATTGTACAAGTATGTTCTCAAACTTTACGTTCATAATCTATCTTTAATGATGCAGGTCTGTGGTGAAGACCTTATCATAAATAAATCATTATATGTCTATATTTGGATGGTCTAGATGTTTAATCTTAATAGACCATGAGCTTAATAGAAGCTTGTATAGACAAGTAGTTATTTAGTTAGACTGAGTATTGAACATAATCAACGAGGACCTTTAATAGACATTTGATAAAGTTGTCAATAGAAGATCTTCTTGATTTGAGTAGTATTTATGGTCGTTTAACTTAAGCACCATGATGGGCTTGTAAGTGATCTATTATACTTATATTTCATACATGTCAAAGACATTTCATGGTTTAACCACTAAGTGTCATTGGGTATGGTCCAATGCTCATGGAGTTCAGTGTGTACAGATATGAGATCTATCAGCTCATATGGGTAAGTTGTATATCCCTATACTCTAAGATTGTATTTTAAGAAAGGGTTTCCCATAAGATAAACAATATTGCAAAAGTACTTGAGCATATTATTTATGGAAATATGAATTTGGAGATAAGTTCAAGTTTGAGCATATGAAGGCTTGACGATAATGATCTATATCTTTAATCATCCAGATATAAAATGACAAATGGATTATACAAATATGTATTAATCTCAACTTGTATGGTTCAATGTACCATTCTATAATTTCTGTAACATGTGTGTGGCATCATTTACAGACTTACTAAAGAGTTCTGTAAAACAAACAAGTGTGAGCTTAAGAAGTCTCACAATATAAAGTGTACTTATTGAGTATTAGGGTAGTGCACCAGGTTAAATGGTTTGATTTGAAAGATCTTAAAAAGTAAGAATTATTTTAAAGCCTCTTAGAAAGCTGACAGGCTTAAGTGTAAGCCCAAGAGATTGACAAGTGGCAAGTGGGGACTTACCAGAAACTTACCACCTTATCCCTTTATAAGTTGCCACATATTAAGCTAAGACATAAGATGCCTTATTAAAGCTTGACATATGGCAAAGAAAAAGCCACCTCTTGATCATTCGGCCATTAAAAGAAAATGCCACCACTTAAGTATCATACCATCATTTTGAATATATAAGGGACATATGTCTTTTGTTAAGCATGAGGTGCATGTTAATTACACAATGTATTACATATTAAGCACCTTATGCTTAGTCTTGGCCACTTAATATATATTATATTATATTGCAAAATCTTGTAATTGGTAGCAAAGAGTGGCATTCGACATCTTTTATGATTTTTATATTGAAAATTGTTTTCACTATAAAGCCATGCTTTTGAAGAGCGATTTGTTAAGTGCTTTAGAAGTGTTTTGGCCATATAGTGAATGAAATTGCAATTGTTGCAATGAGTAAATAAAAAGACTTACAGCAAGAGAGACTAATAAGAGATAAAGACTAAGTAATAAGTGGGACTTATTATTTAGTTAACGTCTGGCAATTATTGAAACAAAAGAAAAAGAAAAAAGGATTTTTTTTTTAATTTCTTTGTGTTTTATTTAGTCGAGAGATTAAGGGAGAAGTAAGTAATTGCTTTAGAATAATTCATGCTGAAACTTAAAGCTACCATTATAGGTTCGCAATTCCACCAATATTGTAGACTAAAATTACTTATGGAACACTTTAGGGTGAGTTTTCTTAACTGATTTAAATTTAGTATGTATATATTGTAATAGAAAATTAGATTTCTTTTCTAATGCATTAAATTGTATGTGAGACATGCAATTATTAAAATAAAATAAATTGTCATATACATACTTGTACCCTATGAATGGCACAATAATAAAATGGTATCATAGCACATATGTTTGTGTGTTGATTAGATTAATTGGAGTGATTGTAGTGTCATTGGAATAGTTCTGGGGCTGTCGGCGATGCATTTCAAGTGTTGAAAGTTCTCAAATCTGGATACAGTTAGCTAGACGCCATATCATTGGCATTTGACACCGTAACACTAGGGGTTCTACCTTCAGCTTCGCAGTGCTATGAGGTTGGCACCACGGCATTGAGGTTGATCCTTCAATGCCACAGGACTAGGAGCCTGACGCTGTGATGCTCACACTGTTCACTCTGATTTTTTTTAAATTGTTTAAAAAATGCATGTGATGTTTATTTATGAAATAATAAATGTTATTAAATTGCATTATAAATTGTGCCATTTGTTTATGCTAGTAACCATAATGAGAGTCCTATTGGTAGGGGTTAGTTATGTTTGCACAAAATAAATGTATGATTGAGAATCACACCTTCATGAGATGGGAACAAGAGTATAAAATCTTACTTAAATCAGATTGAAGAGTGTTTCCTTATGAGATATTGTTACACATTGATTTGTCTTGTCAATATGGTATTAGATGAGTCATATCCATCTTTCCTAAGATCGCTAAAGTGTGAGGAATTTGGTTGGTGTAATTTTTCTATGCTGGTTAAACATGAGATGAGACAAATATTGTGAAAGTATTGTCCTAGATCACTAAAGTGTGTGGGTAGTATAGGTAGCATATATTTTATAATTGACAAGATCTGGAATACATTTACCCTAGATCTCTAAAATATGAAGATAAGGTGTATTTAGGATCAGTAGTAAGGGTTGCATGAAATACAATTGACAAGAGTTGTTTACCTTTTGGGTTTACAATGGCCAAAATCGCTAAAGTGTGTAGTTGAAGTAAAATGCCAATAGGGTCCATTTTCTGTTGTACAGTTTAAAGAGTTAAATTGTCGCTTTTCAATTTGAGATATTTATGAGATTATTTAAAGTAGTGGGAGAGCATCTTTAGATTAAAAATGTAAAAATATTATACCTATGATTTAAAGTATTATTTATTAACGATTAGAAACATTTCACTTTATATCTCCTATTTAATCTTATAGAGATAAGATCATTATAAGCAATCTGTTAGTATACTTGATCTAGTTACACCAGCAATAGGATATCGATAAATATTTTGACTTACTAATGAATCTAAAAATAATTCCAAATTTAGAAAAGCTTGGATATATTATTGATCAGAAGATAATGAAGAGGTGTTTATGATAATATCTTTTTGAAAGAGGTGAAAATTTATTAGAAATGGATTAAGAATGATTTGAGAGTCAAATCATATATCCCAACCTCAATGTTTAATGATCTTCAATGGGAGCATATTCATATGAGATGTGCAAGTGGTACAGTGCTCCGTTTAAAAAATTATTTGATATATCTAAAAACAAATAGAGAATAGTCACAGTGGAAAGTATTTCCACTGTGGTGAGGTTTGATATAGTAAGTGTTACTATTCAAGACACCTTACTTAAGAAAATATATACCTCTTAGATATTGGTTTACCAATCATAGACATTTCATTAATATTTAATACTAAGAGTGTAAGGGTATGAGATACCACCTGTCATTCTCATATCTGTAAAGCGTTGCATGATTTGAGGAATCCTAATAAGTCATGAAAGGAGAAGTATAGCTTCGTATAGAAAATGAAGATTTCCTAGAAATGGTAGCTGTTAGGGCTTTTAAGTCTTTTCTTCATTTTTGCAAAAGCATAATATTATATAGTTGCTACTTTGTGTCAAACATTATTAGGCAAATAATATTAATTCTTGTAATAGACAGGGAGAGTTATCATAAATACATTAAGAATAGTTCCTCATGTATATATAATAGTGATAATGAATGTTAGTTAATGAATGACCATTATACCTTAAATACAACAGTACATGTCTAGGTGAACAAAATAAATATTAGTTTGGAAACTTTGAATAATAAGGAATTGTAGCACACAAGATTAAGTCACGTATCCATAAAATGATTATCCTGATTAGTTAAGGATGGTCAAATACTTGATCTAATTATGAAATCTTGGCCAATTTATAAATCTTGAATTTGAGAAACAATGACCAAATACTTATATAAGTATCGGATACTGGCTCACTGATTTATTGGAACTGATAGATAGTGATGTATATGGCCTAATGAATCATACTGCCACATATGAGTTTCCTTACTTTGTTGTCTTTATTATGATTTATCATAATATAGACATGTGTTTCTGGGAAACACAGCTTGGAAACTTTGAAGTGTTTAAAGAGTTCTGACTTAAAGTAGAGAAACAAACTTTTATGTATATTAAATGCATTTGATGAGATTGAGGCAATTTATACATAAGCAATAAAATCACAGATTATTTAAAGAAAAATAAGATTCTTGCTCAATATAGTCCTCCGAGCTTTTTTCAATGCAAAAGTATTTTAGAGAGAAAGAATTAGACTTTATTAAATATAGTTTCATTGATGTAAAGTTTCATCGATCTTTTAGAAAATCTATGGGTTGTGCTTTCTAAATTGTTGTTCACTTATTGAATAGATTTCAAACAAAACTGTTCATTCTGTTCTATATGAGATATAGACAATAAGGAAATTGAGTTTTAAGTATATTAAGATTTGGGGTTATCCTGCTTACAGAAGAATTGCGCGACAGGATAAACTTGTACTTAATGGGTACAAGTATCAGTTTATTGGGTATGTTAAGCATTCTATGGGATATCAATTCTATGATCCAGATGAACAACATGTGTTCGTTTCTCATATTGCCACCTCAAGGAGAAAATTTTCTTATAGGGCTACGAGGATTGTAAAAGGATTGAACTTGATGAAGTCAATTAAGAAATATATGAACCAACAATGGAACTTTAAGTGAAATACCTTTAACACTCTTTTTTGTAAGTTTGAAAGGATATCAAGGGCCACCTATTAGGTATGCTTGATACTTAAAGGTGCCTTTAATGTTTTCTTAGTTGAAAAAAAGAATCCTTTCACTTACAGAGAAACAATGTTGGACATCGATTCAGGAAATTGGCAAGATGTCATGAAATCTAAAATTGACTCTATGAATGACAATCAAGTCCGAAACTTGGTTGTATTTCTCATAGGAATTGTCCTTAGTTGTTATAAATGAGTTTACATAGTGGAAGTATGGCTTAATATGAAGGTAGAGACCTTTAAAGCCCGATTCATGATAAAAAGTTAGACTCAGAGATTTGGATTAGTTATGAGAAATATTTTTTCACCAATAACCATGCTTAAGTCAATTTGAATTTTGTTAGCTATTGCATCATATTAAGATTTTGAGATTTGGTAGATGAATGTAAAAACGGTGTTTCAAAATGCATATCTCGAGTAAGAGATATGCATACAATAGCCTGAAAGTTTTGCATTCAGCTTGACTTCTAATCTTATGTGTAAATTGAAGAAGTCTAAGTATAAACTTAAACAGTTTTTCAGAAGTTAGAATCTTCATTTTAATAAGAAAATCAGAGAGTTTGGTTTTATCAAGAACGAAGAAAAATCATGTATGTTAATAAAGGACAATGAGAGCATGATTATATTTTGAGTTCTCTGTGTAAAAGACGTACTCAATGTCAAAAATGATGTTGGTATGTTGTAAGTCAGTTAGTTAAGAGTTATTTGAATATGAACTTCTCCATGAAAGATTTGGGAGAGACTTCCTATATACTAACTATAAAATGTTATAAAGATAGAGCTAAGAGGTTAATAAGACTATCTCAATTCTCATACATAGTACAAGTTCTGGAAATGTATAACTTTAATAACTGTAAGACAGTTCATTGACCTTTCAAAGATGACATTTATCTTTCTAGGAGGAAATTTTCTCAGTAAGAAGATGAAAGAGTTAGAGCATCTAACATACCATGGGCATCAGCTAGAGGTAACTTGATGTCGCTATGTTATGTACGAGACTTACATCTTGATAGTTGTAAGTGTTACGAGCTGGTATTGGTTTAATCTAGGTAATGACCATTAAATTACCGTGAAACATATCTAAAATACCTAAAAGGTATAGAGGATAAGTTTCCGAATCATGAAGAAAGTTATTTACAAGTGAGAAAATACATAGCTTCAACTTTTCTATTTGGCCTAGATGATAGAAGTTCTACATCTAGTTTGTACTTCTTCTTAACGGTATCGTAGTTAGTTGAGAGTGCAATTTAGATATCCACAACTGATTCTACCTTGGAGGCAGAATAAGTTGTAATTTGACAAGCCTACAAAAGAAGTTCTGTTGATATGCAAGTCAGTTACAGAGCTTAGAATAGTTCTAAGTTCAGTAGATCCTATCCGACTATAATGCAATAATAACGAACCAATTGCTTAAGCCAAGAAGTCATAGGGTGCACCAGAATTTTGATAATATAGAATTTAAATACTACATAATCATAAAGTTCTTGACTATTGGAGATGTAATCGAATTTAGGATATATTCCATGGATAATGTAGCGGACCACTTAGGCCTTAACTCCTGGTGTTTAAAAAAAATCTAGAGTCAATTGATGTGATATATCATCATTAGGAACGCTAAAGCAAGTGGGAGTTTTTTCTTAGAGACCGGGCTTACGTGTCTTTCTAATATTGTATGAATATTAATTGTTTAATATTTATACAATATACATTTCGAATAAATCGTTAATATTAAATAATAAATGGTAAGATACTTGTAATATTTTATATAATCGAAATGAGTTCATATATTGTCTAAAGGATTTTAGATTATTTTTAAGAGTTAACAATACTGAGAGTTATAAATACTAAGTAGCACTGTTAATAGTTAACAAGTTACAAGAGTCAACGAAATCTAAAGAGTTAGAGCCTTATTTGAAATGGGACAAAGATCTGAGAATATATTATCAATAACATAGTTGCAAGGAGTTGTAAATAGTGTTAGAAAATATCATTCTAAGAGTATGTTCTCAAATTTTATGTTCCTAATCTATCTTCACTAATGTTGGTCTTTCGGTGAAGATCTTATCATATATAGATCAGTTTATATCGATATTTGAATAGTTCAGATGATTAATCTTAGCATACCATAAACTTAGTGGAAGCTCCTATAGGCATAAGGGTATTTAGTGAAGACTGAGTATACAGAATTAATGAAAAGCTCCAATAGACATCTCATAAAGCTATCAATAGAAGGTCTTCTCGAGTTAAGTAATATTCATGGTCCTTTGACCTAAGCACAATGACAGAATTTTGAGTGATCCATTATACTTGAATTCCACATATGTTAAAGACCTTTCAGGGTCTGACCACTAAGTATTGCTGAGTATGATCAAATACTCATGGAGTTCAACGTTTATAGATATGGGACCTGTCAGCTCATATGAGAGAGTTGTATTTTAAGAAATCTTATAGCCATAAGCATAAAACTCGGGAAAATTTTCTTATGGGATAAATAATATTACAAAAGTGTTTGCACGGATTATTTTTAGAAATATAAATATAGAGATGAGTTCGCAGTTGAGTATGTGGAGACTAAATGGTGATGATCTATATCTCCGCTCTTCTATGATATAAATGACGAAGGGATTATATGAATATGTATTAACCTCAACTTGTATGGTTCAATAGACTATTCTGTAATTTTGGTAATGTGTGTGTAAGGCATCGTTTACGGACTTAAAGAAGAGTATTGTAAGGTAAATGGGTGTAAACTTAGGGAGTCTCACAATATGAAGTATACTCGTTAAGTATTAGGTAGCACACCGGATCGAATGGTTCTGTTGGAACTAGTGCTTAAGTGTCATTTTAAATTTGCATGAATATTAATTGTTTAATATTTATACAATAAACATTTTAAACAAAATTATTAATATTAAATATATATGGTAAGATGTTTGTAATATTTTATACATTGTATGATCTAAAAGAGTTTAAATCATGACTAAAAGTTAACAATGTTGAGAGTTATAATTGCTAAAAGTTAGCAGGTTATAAGAGTCAGCGAAATCTAAAGAGTTAGAGTCTTGTCTGAATTGGATAAAGACTCAAGTCTGTACTAGCAATGACATGGTTACAAACGGTTGTAAATAGTGCTAAGAAATGTCATTGTGCAAGTATATTTTTAAATGTTATGTTCCTGATCTATTTTCACTGATATAGGCCTATCAGTGGGAACCTTATTTAATATAGATCGGCGTATATCTATATCTAGATGATCAAAATGGTTAGAATTAGCATACTATAAACTTAGTGGAAGCTTGTATAAGCATTCGGGTATTCAGTGAGGACTGAATACTGAACAAGCTCAATTAAGATCTCCAATATACATCTCATAAAGCCATTAATGGATGATCATTTCTAGTTAAATAGTATATATGCTTCTTTGACCTAAGCACCACTGTGGGCTTATGAGTGATTCACTATACTTAGGTTCCGCACATGTCAGAGACCTTTCATGGAGCTAATCGCTTGGTGTTGCTGAGTATGGTCTAATGCTCATGGAGATATAAGATCTGTCAACTCATATCGGTGAGTTATATATCTAAATGCTCTAAGGTTTTGTTTTAGAAAATCTTCTAGCCATATGTAATTAACCCGAGAAAAATGTTTCCTGTGTAAGAAATAATATCACAAAAGTATTTGCGGATATTTTTTATTTACCAAAATAAGAATCTAGAGATAAGTTCTAGAGTTGAATATATGGAGACTTGAAGTGATGATTTATGTCATCGCTCTTCCAGGATATTGATGCGATATTTCTATATCTTAAAATTAAGCGTAAGTATATACTATTGTAACAAGTAATAAAGAGGTTTAAAAAGTTAGATGTCGAACCAACAAGGATAATTTTTACTTTCTACCAAGTATTAAAATTATATATTTCTTATAATTATTCAAAAAAATCGAATCTTAATTTTACAATAAATTTAAGTAAAATAAAAGTGTAGAAAATAAATGACACAACTTAAATAAAATAAGAAGATAGCAATATAGAGAAAGCTTAGGGTTAATTACTATCCTTCAATATGTTTTCTAAAGATTAATCATTTTAATATTTATATTCCTCAATTCTTATTATTGGTCAAGACAATAATGTATTCACAAATCTCTTTCAAGGTCATGCAAGTATATTCTAATTTATCAAATACCTAAATTCTTATGGTACTTGTAATAAATTAAGATTTATTAAGAACAAGTCTTATTGACTATATATGCTAATTAGGTATATTCATATCCTAATTTGAAACTTATATATGCAACATTGAATGTTAGTATACAATTATGCATCAAATTATCTATATCTAAATACATTGACGCCTCTTCTGAGTTTATCAAAGTATTACCAAAGCATTCACAATATTGATCAGATATAATGAAGCATTAAGAACAAATAATTTGAATAATGAAGTTGAGTTCAAATTAATATTAAAAAGATCCAACAATGAAGCTCACATATTGAGTTCAAGTAATAAGCCTAGAAAATAAATTTAGCTCATGGTAACAAGAGAATTATGATTATAAAATAAAATAAACATGAGACAACCAAAAGCAAACCAATATAGATATCATTTTGTAGTTGGTTAATACGCCAATAATCTTTTGCTTCCTTTAATTCTCCTTGCTTCTCTCTCTAAAATTGCTCTTCTTTTATGTATTGTGACTCTAAGAGCCATAAGTTGTATTTTTTGAGGTTTGAAATAAGAGGCCTTTATATAGACATTGATTGGAGTATTTGAGTTCTCTTTTATTTTTATTGTAGCGCGATCATTGTTCACTGATACTGTTCATGAAAACTGTTTCGAGTATTGTTTGCGTGTTACTATTCATATGTGACTATTCGCCGCTGGAGCCAAAAGCTTTGCACTGGAACTTTGCTAGGGCAATATATTGTTTATTACTGGGGCAAAGGTGTTATAGCATATTGATAGGTGCATAAAAGCACTAGTATAATTTGTACCAAATTTTTGTATTTTACTCTAAATCATAAATATTTAGCTATTTAATTGTGGTTTTTTTTTATCATAAATAGATGTATGGCGGAAAATTTGATGCATAGGAACAAACGGGAGGCGAATCGGACATCAAACAAAAACATTACGCTCAAAATACGAAAGTAGCGCAACAGGTGGCTGGGCGCCACAACGCTCAGCACCCAGCGCCGCGGCGCTCGTGACGGGGGAATAGTGTCTGTGAACAGCAACCCGTGAACAGTATTTTGCTACAGTATTTTGCAAACAGTATTTGATACAGTACTCATAAACAGTATTTTGAAGACAAAAATCTATAAATAGAGAGCCAAAAGCTTAGAGAAAGAATTCACAACACAAATCAAAGATCAAATCTAAATATTGAAGAACCAAGATCAAGTTTCAAGTTTCAAGTCAAGATTGAGGGAGAAGCACATCAATGAGTCACTTTGATTAGTTTTTCTTCTCTGTCTTTATCATTATATTCATGTTCTTGTTGATCTTTCTGAATTGGTTTGATACTTTTAGTTTTGTGATGAGTTAAACTTGTATTCTAGGGTTAGACTATGTGAACCTAGTATGTAGTTGGATTTTATTGATTCTTAATTTGTGAACTTAATTATTATAATTGATTCATTTTATCTTATGTTTAATGCTTTCATTATACCTGATCAATATTTTGAATGATTGAGGAACTATGATGAACTCGACAGAGGGATTCATATGTTTAGCTAAGGGTAGTTTGATGCATGATCATAGAGTAACAACTATGAGTTCCATCTAGGATAGACATATACCTAGGTGGCATGTATGGTATAATTTAGACTTGATCTTAATGAATTACATTCTGATTTGATTACCATAGACATATAGGTGATTCTTAGAATGTGTAATATAGTCACTTGACCATCGACAGAGGCTTGTAATGAGATTAGTGTCTAAGCTAATCAATTGGTATTAAAGGATTTACTAAGTGGTTAATAAATCCAATGAAATACTAGGGGACGAGTCAAAACCCTAGATTATCTTTATTTGTGAATTATATTCTTTACTTTTGTTCAATTTAATTGATAGAATTAGATTTTAGTTTTCTGAATAAAAGTTAAGTAGGTATAATTTTAGTATTTGATTTATAGAATTAGATTGCATAGTCCCTGTGGGATCGATATCTGGACTTAAAATCCTATATTACTTGATACGATAGCGTACACTTGCGCTTAACTAGTATAGTCTCACAATCACATATATTGTAGTAATTTGATGTTTTATCTTGTTTTTCTTAGATTTTTATCCTCAATTGCTCTACTAACTCCAAACATATAAAACAAAATTAGAACATATAAAAAACTCAATATTTTTATTAAAATGAGCAATTAATCAAGTTAAGGGAGTGAAAATAATAGATATAATTTACGCTTAGCAGATTTAGATGACAGATGAATTATACAGATATGTATTAACCTCAACTTATATGGTTCAACATATTGCTTTGTTATTTCCATAATGTGTGTGTAAGGCAACGTTTATGGACTTACAGAAGAGTTCTGTAAGATAAAACGGGTGTGAACCTAGAAAGTTTCACTATATGAAGTGTACTCATTGTGCACTAGGGTAATGTACCAGATTGAATAATTTAATTATAAATTATTTATAATTATTGCAATATAAACCATAGCCCATTTATTTGTTCTTGAGCAAAATAAATGTGTGATTTAGAATCACGTCCTCATGAGTTGTGGACAAAATATAAATCTCTCGTAATTAAATTGAAAGTGTTTCATTATGAGATAATATTATATAGTGATATGTCTTGTAAATGTGGTGTTAGACAAGTCACTTCTATCTTTTTTCAATTTCTCTAAAGTGTGAGAGATTTGGTCTGTGTGATTTGAACTATGCCGATTAAATATGAAATAAGGCAAATATATGTAAAAGTATTACCCTAGATCGCTAAAGTGTACAGGTAGTATCAGTAACATATATTGGATTATTGATAAGATAATCTAGAAAACACTAACCCTAGATCGCTAAAGTGTATGAATAAGGTGTATTTAATATTAGAAGTAAAAGTTGCATGAGATGTAATTGACAAGAATTGTCTACCTTTCGAGGTTTTCAAAAGCCTATATATTTAAAGTGTGCGGCCGGAGTAAAATGTCAATAAGGTCTACTTCCTGCTGTACAATTTAAAAGATTTTAAACTATCGTTCTCTATTTTGAGAGATTTTGAGGATTATGTAAAGTAATGAGAGGGCAACTTTAGATTAAAAAATATATAAAAGTTATACTCATGATTTAAACCGTTATTAATTAATGATTAGAAATGTTCCGCTAAACATCTCTTAAGTATCTTGTAGGGATAAGATTAATGTAAGCAATCTGTTACTATACTTGATTTAAGCACATCAACTATTAGGTACCGAGAAATATTTTGACTTGCCAATAAACCTAAGAATAGTCTCAGATTTAGAAATATTTAGATATATTAATGATCAATAAATGATTAGAGGTGTTTTTGATAATATCTCTTCAAAAGAAGATATAATTTATCGAAAATGGGTTAAGGATGATTTGAAAGTATTTATATATCAAGACCTCAATGTCTAATGATTTACAGTAAGAGCATGTGCATATGAGATGTGCATGTAATATTGTGCTCTATCTAGAATATTATATCTAAACCACAAATAAAAAATAGTTACAATAAAAATTATTAAGGCTTAAAGAAAGTAATGTTACTAATCAATGTAACTTATTTTAAAAAAGATAAATCCTTTAGATATCCTTTTACCAATAGTAGTCATTTTATTGACATGTGATGTTAAGTTATATAGGGGAATGAGATACCGCTTGTCATTTTTAGATCATCAAGTTGTTGCATGATTTGAGTAATGCTAAAAAGCTATAAAGAAGAGATACAACTTCATGTTGGAAATGAAAATTTTTTAGATGTCGTAGCTATTAAGATTTTTAAGTCACTTCTTTATTCTGATAGAAGCATTACGTTGTATTATTATTTTGTGCAAAATATTATTAGACGAATTATATCACTTCCTGTAATAGACAAAAGGGTTATCATAAATACATCATAAATAATTCCTTATATAAATATGATAATGATAATGTTTTGCTAACTTAATATCAGTTAATGAATGGCTATTATATCTTAAATATAACTTGAAATGTTTAGGTGAACAAAATAAATAGCACTTCGAGAACTTTGAATAATGATGAATTATGGGACATAAGATTAAATCATGTACTTATGTAATGATTATTCCATCTGGTTAAGAATAGCCAGATACTTTATCTTACTATGAAACCTTGGCTAGTTTATGAATCCTAGATTAGAGAGAAAATGATCAAATTCTTATGTAGATATTAGATACCAACCCATTGATTTATTGAATCTTATATATATTGATATATATGGTCCAATAAATCATACTGCTTTTAGGTGAATTTCGATACTTCATCATGATTTATCACGATACAGATATGTGTTTCTAAGAAACACAGTATGGAAACCTTTAAAATGTTTAAAGAGTTCTGATCAGAAGTAGAGAAATTAACCCTTATGTATATTTAATACTTTGATTAGATTTAAATATTTTATACATAAATAGTAAATTTATTAATGATTTAAAGAAAAATGTGATTCTCCATTAATATAGTCCTCCACGTACTCCACAATACAAAGGTATTTTAGAATAGGGGAATCCAACTTTATCAGATATGGTGCGATTGATATTAAGTTTCACTGATATTTTAGAATATCTTTAGGGATATGCTCTAGTAACTGTTAATCACTTATTGAATAAATTTATATTGAAAGCCATTCCTTCAGTTTCATATGAGAAATGAACTGGAAGGAAATCAAGTTTTAAGTATGCTAAAATTTAAGGCTGTTCTGTTTGCATAAAAGATACGCAACAAGATAAACTTGTATTTAAGAGGTAGAAGTATCTGTTCATTTTATATCCCAAGTATACTATGAGATACTAGTTCTATGATCCAAATGAGTGAAACGCACTCATTCTTCATTATGCCACTTTCTAAGAGAAAGAGTTTCTCATAGATTGTGGAGATTGTAGAAAAATTGAACTCATTGAAGTTAATCTAAAAATATATGAACTGATGTGGAACTTTAAGTTCAATTAAGTGAAATGCCTTTAACACACTTTCCCCTAGTCAAAAAGCATATTAAATGTTACCTAATAAGTTAGTTTGATGCCTATAGATGCCCTTGGTATTTTATTGTTTGAAGAAAAGGATAATTTGACTTTCAAAGAAGTGATATTGAACATCAAATTAAAAAAAAGGCAAAATGCCATAAAATTCAAAATTGACTTTATGCATGATAATCAAGTCTAGAAATTAATTATGCTTCTAGTAGGAATTATTCCTATTTCTTGTAAATGAGTTTACACAGCAGAAACTTGGGCCTAACATGAAGGTACGAACCTTCTAAGCTTGACTAGTGATAAAAGGTTACACTTACAGATCTGGGATCGGTAATAAGGAAACATTTGCACTAGTAATCATGCTTAAGCCAATTCGAATTCTATTGCCTATTGCAACATGCTGGAATCTTTGTTTAATAAAGAAATCAAAGAGTTTAGTTTCATCTAAAATAAAGAGAAAGCATGTGTGTTTAGAAAGGATAATGAGAGCATAATTTTCTTTCTAGTTCTCTGTGTGGTTGATATATTTAATATAAAAAATGATGTTAATATATTACAAGTCAGGCAGATAAGAGTTATTTGAATAAGAATTACTCCATAAAAGATTTAGGACAGGCTTCATATATACTACATATAAAGTGTTATAAAAATAGAGCTAGGATGCTGATAAGACTATCCAAATCTTCGTTCATAGACAATGTTCTTAAAAAGAATAAATTTAATAACTGTGAGACAGTTATTTTACTTTTTAAACATGACATTTATCTTTTTAGAAGGAAATATCCTTGGCAAAAAGATGAAAACATTAGGGTGTCTAATATACCATGAGTATTAGGTAAATGTATCTTGATGTATGTCATGTTATGTACGAAACCTGAATCTAGATGGCTATAAGTGTTACGAGCCAGTATTGGTCTGATCCAGATCAATTAACCATTAAACATATCTGAAATACCCAGAGGTACAGAGGATAAGGTTTTAATTTATAGAGAAAGTTACTTATATATGAGATGATACACAGACTTGAACTTCTAGTTTGGTCTGGATGATAAAATGTCTACATCTAATTATGTATTTTTTCTCATCGGAACCATAGTTAGTTGAGAGTACAATATAAATATCCACAGCTGCTTCTATCTTACAGGCAGAATATGTTGCAGCTTGAAAAGCCTACAAAAGAAGTTCTGTGGATATATAAGTTAGTTGCAGAGCTTAAAATAGTTCTAATCCTACTAAATGCAATAATGTCGGAGTAATTGCTCAGGCCAATAAGACATTAGGTGCACCAGAAATATGATTATGTGAACTTTGAATACCACATAATTAGAAAGTTCTTGACTATTGAATACTTAATAGTATCTAAAATATATTCCATGAATAATATAGCAGATCGACTAACTAAAGCCTTAACTGTAAATGTGTTTGAGAAATTCATGGAGACGATATGTATTAGATATCATCATTGAATGACACTATAGCAAGTGGGAGTTATTGAAACTGGTGCTTACGTGTTACTCTAAATTTTATGAATATTAATTATTTGATATTTATACAATAAATATTTTGAACAAAATCGTTAATATTAAATATGTATGGTAAGATGCTTGTAACATTTTAGACATTGTATGATTTAAAGGAGTTCAGATCTGATCTAAAAGAGTTTAGACTCGAGCTAAGAGTTAGTAACGCTGAGAGTTATAATTACTAAGAGTTAGCAGGTTATAAGAGTCAACAAAATCTAAATAGTTAGAACCTTGTTTGAAATAGGATAAAGACTCGAGTGTATACTAGTAATGACATAGTTGCAAAGGGTTGTAAATAGTGCTATGAAATGTCATTGTACAAGTACATTTTCAAACGTTATGTTCCTGATCTATTTTTACTGATTCGGGTGTTATTAGGAACCTAATTGAATATAGATCGGTGTATGTCTATATCTGAATAGTCTAGGTGGTTAGTGTTAGCAAACCGTGAGCTTAGTAGAAGCTTGTATAGGCATACAAGTATTTAATGAGGACTGAGTACTGAACAAGCTCAAATAGAATCTCTAATAGACATTCCATAAAGCCATCAATGGATGATCTTTTTGAGTTGAGTAGTATCTGTGGTCCCTTAACTTAAGCACTACGGTGGGTTTGTTAGTAATCCATTATACTTAGATTTCACACATGTCAGAGACCTTTCATGGTCTGACCGCTAGGTATCAGTGGGTATGGTCCAATGCTCATGGAGTCCGATGTGTATAGATATGAGATCCATCAACTCATATAGGTGTGTTGTATATCTAAATGCTCCAAGATTGTGTTTCAGAAAATCTTATGGCCATAAATGATTTTCCCGGGAAAAATGTTTCCTGTGTAAGAAATAATATCTCAAAAGTATTTGTAGATATTGTTTATCAGAATACGAATCTAGAGATAAGTTTTAGAGTTGACCATATAGAAACTTGACAGTGATGATCTATATATCTGCTCTTTCAGGATATAAATGACAGGGAGGTTATACGAATATGTATTAATGTCAACTTGTATAGTTCAACACACTGCTTTATTATTTTCATAATATGTGTGTGAGGCAATATTTATAGATTTACAGAAAAGTTTCGTAAGACAAAATGAGTGAGAACCTAGGGAGTCTCACTATATAAAGTGTACTAGTTGTGCATAAGATAGCACACCTGATTAAATAGTTTAATTTGAAAAGTTCTCAGAAAATTTGAATTATTTCAAGGTTTCTTGAGGAGATCATAGGATTTAAGTGTTAAGTCTGAGATCTCGATAAATAAAACTTGCCACTTTAACCTTTCTATAGAATGTCTCAAATCATGCCATTAATTTGTAAGGGCATAATATATGACATGATTTAAATGACCTATTAATTTATTAAGTGTTAATATTTTTTTTACAAAATATATTAATTTATTATATAATGGCAAGTAAGCCATATTTCGGTCAAAGTGTAAACTTTAGAGTAAATGTTAACAAAAGTTGGCTTTTTTCTATTGGCCAAATCAATTTTTTATATTAAATAAAAAAACAAATGATTTTAAGGCTTTGGAAGCCATATGAAATCCGGCCAAAAGGATATGCTGATTTTTTTAAAATTGCAATTGAAAAGTTATTATTGTATTCGGCCATAGCTTAAAATGAAACCAATGGGTGGCTTTTTTTATTATATTGATTTAGTATGACTTTTCCTAATTTAGTACATGGTTTGACCATTAATCTTCACCATATTCATCAAGCACATCCTCCTTTTGTTTCACCATTTTGCTAAGCATGACAAAGATTAAATTAATCCTTATCATGCTATATAAATGGCCAAATTTTGATTTTTCATTGGCCGAATTGTTGGTAAACTTGTCTATAAATACTCCACTTTTATTAATTTGTTATACAGGTAAATAGAAAGTGAGAATAACAAAGAAATAATACAGAGCCCGAGAAAAAAATATTAGAAGCAAATGTGCTTAATATAAATAATTCCGTCGAGAATACGAAGTTATCGTTTTAATTCGAAGGATCCCTCCGAATCCTAAACTAGAACTACGCAAAGCATGATTTGATGGTGAGTTCTTTAATATCTTATTAGCATAATGTGACATTTATTTATTTTCGTTGCGTATTTGTGTATGTGATGTGTAAATAAAAAATTTAAAATATAAATGCTCACCCGATGCACAGTGCACTTTTAGGTTCAACTTGGGAAGATCTTAGAAAGCAGAAATTGTTTTAAGGTCTCTTAAGAAGCTGACAAGGCTTAAGTGTTAAGCTCAAGAGGTTGACAAGTGTTAAGTAGGGACTTACTAACAACTTGCCCCCTCATCTTCTTGGGTTTCATGTCATGAAAGCATTTGTGTGCCTTTTCCATAAGCTTCTGCATTCCTTGGCTTATGCAGGCACCTAATGGAACATAATCTATAAGGCATTTGGGTCATTACAAGCTTCCATAAAATTCTTTTTTATATGGGCATCTCATGTGAGATGTTTTCCACACGAGGCATTTGAGACATATCATGTAATTTGTAAAACACAAAATTTTTAGTATAACCAGACTTTTTAATATGCTTGGGAAGCTTATATGAGACCTTTTTTTTTATAAAAGTATTTGGTGTAATACAAACTCCCATACTGTACAGGTATAGGAAATTTGAGACTTGTCTTGTGTGAATGTCTCCACTTTAACGCGAACTTTTGTACAGACTATATATGAATTTTTGTGTGAGATATATAAGGGATGGTGAGGAATTCTAAAACATGCTATTTTAGTATGATTTCTTTACTGGGTATTCTAACGAGCAGTATGACCTAACGTTAGCCATTTACTATTTAACATGAGAGTGGTCATCTCTCTCTTGGGTGACACGATAAGGGAGAATTAGACCCTAATATTAGTTTTTAGAATGGACATGGGTATCTAGGTGTATGTTATGCATTTGTTTGAAGTGTTAACTCAAGCAAGGATATGGTATATCTTTCAAGGTGCATTTTGCTTGGGTGTGACACTAAGGCTTAGCTACGAATTATGTGAGTGGGTATCTTGCTTGGGTAACACTTTAAGGTAAGGAATCTGGCCATCTAAGGTAAGTGGGCATCTCATTTAAGACAGTGCCAAAGTGAGAAATCTAGCCATCCATTATATAAGTGGGCATCCCACTTTGGAACAATGCCAAGGTGAGGAATCTAGTCATTCATTATGTGAGTAGGTATCTCATTAGGAGTATGATTTCATATTGAGGAATCTAAGCATCCACTATGTGAGTAGGCCTCTTATGTGAATAAGACACACATGGAGTACAAAGTGACTAGCTATCATTATTAGGGTGCGGTTCAAAACTAAAATTATTGGGTGCGTGTATGCATGTGTTCGTGTTTACTATTCATAAATATGTATACGTGTATCTCATACATTATACATATGCACAGTAAAAACTAAAAATCTAATTTCTTAAATAATAAATATGATAAATTTTACAATTCATTACACTAATAAAATTAAACAGATATTAACCATATTAATACCATGATTGAGAATAATCACCTGTCAAACCTATAAAAAGGTATATCATGGAGTACCATCTGAAATGGACCCGTTGGTAATTATAAAATTTAACTGGGTGGACTTAAGTCGCTAGAATAACAACTTTTATTTTCAACAATGATTTAATACTTAAACTCTGATATTAACACTTAACCTCCAGTTTAACACTTAAATTGTATCCTAAGCTAAACTCTTTTACTTATAAAATTTATTTTAAGAGTAAAGATTATTTTTCTCATTTTATTTAATACTTTAAACAACAACAAATTTTTTTTTTTTAATAACTTCAATAATAGAATGACTAAAAAATGAATAATTTCTAAAATTATAAAAGAGCAACCCTTGCTCTTAATTTTCTTCCTTCTTGCCATCCACTTCAAATGCTCCTTTTTTGCCAAATTCATTTAAAAAAATGAATTCCTTCCCTCTAGTTTACTTAATGGCCGGCCATATGTACCCATTTTGCAAATCCAATTATATTATAATAATAACAAAATATCTCATTTTATCTTTAACCATTAAGGAATTATTATTATATTCAAAATAAATGAAAAATCTTTGTTCAAATGTAAGGTTAATGGCTGGCTGGAACAAAGAAAACCAAATGAATTTGGTCGGCCATTATCATACTCAATCTTGAAGAAATTAATTCAAACCCATTTAAAAAAGATTTAATTCATTACTTAATAAAATCTCATTTTATTTAATAATTAAATCTTTAATAAAATATTTATTTTATTAATCTAATTATCACTTAACTCTAATCAAATTAATAAATCATTTAATTCTTAAGCAATTACAAAAATTTAAATTATTTAATAATTAAATAATCAATTGAATAAAATTATCCTTAAACCTTTAATTAGTTATTAAGTTAATTCAAAGTAGATCTCATCAAACCACATAATTGAGTAAACTCAACCGAGTACTCACCATGCACTTTGTATCAATATTAATCGAAAGGGTAACCCAAAAACCGAACCGAACCGGCTGGTTGGGTTCGATTTGATCCTTTTTTTTAAACCAAAAGTCAGTTTATTGTTTTTTTCTGAAAAAAACATACCGGTCCGGTTCAGTTCCTATTAGTTTTCCCCAAAAGCATAACCGAATCGGAAAACCATTTTTTTATAATTATTTAATAAAAAAATTAAATTTATCTCAAATTAAATAAATTGTAATTATGTTAATATGAAATAGACCCAAAAATTAGGTCAAAAAATGATTTACTAAATTATTTAGACACATAAATTAAAAAAAAGCCTACAATTTAAAATTAAAAATAAAAAAACTCAAAAAATAGCCCAAAAATTTAAAGACTCATATAATATATAAGAACAAATTTAGTGGTTTATGTAATGTGTAATTTTGATTATATAATATATAACGTATAATGCAACGTGTAATATATATTAATTTAGTCAACTTAATGTTTAAGACTTATATAATAAATAAGAATAAATTTAGTGACTTATGTAACGTGTAATGAATTTGATTTATTGTATAATATATAATGTGTAATATATATTAATTTAGTTAATTTAATTTTTTAAATACTTATATAATTTATAAGAATAAATTTTGTGACTTGTAAGGTGTAGTGAAAAAATAATAAATGATTTAAAATAAGCTAATAAATTATTTAGACAAATGAATTAAAAAAAAAATCATAATTTAAAATTAAAAAAATTGAAAAAACCAAAAAACCCGAACCAGACCGAAACTAAAAAATTCAATTCGGTCCGGTTCGATTTTTTTTATTAATAAAATTGATTTCAATTTTATTTATTAAAAAAATTAAACCGAACCGTGTCCATCCCTAATTAATGTACTTAATCTTTAAAGAATTATTATTATTATATTCAAAATAAACACAAAAATCTTTGTTCAAATGTAAGGTTAATAGCCGACCACTTGTAACCAAGAAAACTAAATGAATTTGGCAAGTCATCATCATAGCCAACCCTCTAGAAAATTCATTCAAACTCTTTTAAAAAGACTTAATTCATACTTATTAAAATCTTATTTTATTTAATAATTAAGTCTTTAATAAAATATTTATTTTAGTAACTTAACTATGAGTTAACAATTAATTCTAGTTAAATTAACAAATCAATATAACTCTTAAGTGATTACAAATATATAAATTATTTAATAATTAAATAATTAATTGAATAAAATTAGCTTTAAACCTTTAATTGGTTACTAAGTTAACTTAAAGTAGATCCCACCAAATTATATTATTAGAAAAACTCAACTGAAAACTCACTATGTGCTACGTGTCAATATTAATTGATCAATAATAATTATTAACTAATTAATGTACTTAACATTTAAATCTTGACATGCACATATCTCGAGAGTTCCTAAAATAAATATTCAATTTTACTGAAAATTGGATTGAACAATTTTATCCGGTATGCTGTCTCAGTACACAACGACTACATTTCATATTATGAGACTCCCTAGATTCACGCTTGATTTGTCAAATAGAACTATTTCATTTGTATGACTGATGCACCACGCATACATCATGAATATTACAAATTAGCGTGTTAGACCATATAAACTGAGGTCAAAGTGCATACGTATAATCTTTCTATCACCTATATCCTAGAAGAGCAAAGATATAGATATGCGCTGTTAAATCCTTATATGTTTATCTATTAACTTATCTCCAGATTTATATTTTAAAAAATAATATACAAAAACTCTTTTACGATATTATTTAATTTTATAAAAAATTCTTTTTTAAAATTTATAATTTTAACCAAATTTTTTTTAAATACAATTCTTAAAATATCTGAATATACAACTCCTATACGAAAAATGATAGAACCTAGATATACCTCTACAGTTCAATGCAACTTTTACACTTAAACTAAAAATAATAATTTTTCTCTCTTTATTTACCTTTGGCCGAACCCTTCTTGGTAACAAATGAAAATAATTTCATTCAATTTTGTACCAATAAAATAACCTGCCATGAAGCGGAGAAGAAGATGAAATATGGTTTTCCAACACTTCAAAAAAATTCCTCTTTTTCTCCCAAATGTGGCCGAGATAGCATCAGGCAAAATGTATTCAACAATTCATTTTATATGCCTTTTTGCCGTCCACTCATTTTTACTTAACAATGAAATAATTTCTTTTGTCTTTTTCAAAAATGAAATGGGCAGCCCACATTTTGCCAACACAAATGAAATTTTCAACTCATTTTTATTTGTGCTTTTTCTTTAATTTAATTTACTTAACTATTAAGCAAAACTGAAGAAACTTTTTCTTCAAATGGCCGATCACTTGCTCCGCCCAAAGAATTCATCAATTCATTTATTAACCCTTAATTTATCAATTCATCAATTTATATGTGCCTTTATTTTATTTACAAATACTTAACCATTAAGTAATGCAATTTAATCTTCTTTATAAGCTTTATCGTTTATTTAACTATTAAGTAAACTTAGCCATATTAAAAAAACTCATTATATGATTTTAATATTTAAATAAATAATTGCATTAAATATTATAATTTCAATTAAAAATTTAATTTCAAATTTTTAATTACGTTAAATGTTATAATTCCACTTAAAATTTTGATTTCAATTACGATAAACAATATATTTCTAATTCTATTTTCAATTACATTAAATGTTATAATTTTAGTTTTAATTTCAATTTAAATTACGTTAAATATTATAATTCTAATTCTAATTTTGATTTCAATTGAGTTAAATCATTTAACTGCAATTCCAATTCCAATTTTAATGATATTAAATATTATAATTACAATTTCAATTACAGTAAATATTATAATTTCAATTCAAATTTCAATCTTAATTATGTTAAATGTTATATTTCAATTCTAATTTAAATTCTATTTCAAAGATATTAAATATTATAATTTCAATTTTAAATTCAATACCAATTACATTATATGTTATAATTTTAATTCTAATTTTAAATTAAATTTTAATTCTGTTAAATTTTATAATTTTAATTTCAATTCTAAAAATAATTTAATTACATTAAATGATATAATTTTAATTCTAATTTCAATTAGTATTACGTTAAATTTAATTCTAATTCTAAATGCAATTTTAATTTTGATTACATTAAATATCATAATTTTAATTATAATTTTAAATTCAATTTTAATTACGTTAAATGTTATAATCCAAATTTTAATTTTAAGTTCAGTTTCAATTACGTTAAATATTATATTCTAATCCTAATTTTAAATTCAATTTTAATTATGTTAAATATTATAATTCTAAATTTAATTACAACTTCAATTATATTAAATGTTATAATTCTAATTCTAATTCAAAATTTAATTTTAATTATGTTAAGTAATTTAAATTTTAATTACATTAAGAAATTTTAATTTTAATTTTAATTACATTCAATGTTATAATTTCAATACCAATTTCAACTTTAGTTACATTAAATAATTCTAATTCAAATTAAATTTTAATTTTAATTACGCTAAATATTCTAAGTGGAGATACCCTCGCATGTTTGTAGGTGAGAAGTGAAAAAAGTGAGAACATGCCTTACGGTAAGTGAGATAAAATATACATAAAGTTGTTGATGTATTTATTTATTTATTTTTATTTATGTACTATATATTTAATCATGATTATTTAGGATACACATAAAATATAATCCCCTTGTATTAAGCTAGATTTTTTATCCAACCAAATGTAAACTTGCAATTTATAAAAAAGTGTGAACACCTTCTTATATTTGTAGGAGAGAAGTGCAAAAAGTGAGAATACTTGCTACGTTAAGTGGGATATAACATACAATAGGTTGTGAATATAATTAAGAAATTTTTGGCACTTTAAATTAACGATTATTATTTAGGACACCCACAATGTATTATGTTACATTTTTTGATAAGCCAACAAACTTACAATTTATGAAAAAGTGGAGACACTCTTTTATATTTGTGTGTGAAAGATGCAAAAAGTAATAATGCGTTATACGTTAAATGAGATATAACATACAACAAGTTGTTGATGTAATTGAATTTTTTTAGACACTTTATATTAACCATGGTTATTTAGAAAACTCATAATGTATTATGTTACATTTTTTATATCGTTAAATACAAACTCTCAATTTATGAAAAAGTAGGAACACCCTCTTATATTTGTAGGTGATAAGTGTAAAAAGTGATAACACTTCCTACTTTAAGTGAGACAACATACAATAGGTTGTGGATGTAATTGAATTTGTTTTTGGCACTCTACAATAACCATGATTATTTAGGGCACCTATAATGTATTATGTTATATTTTTTGTTTAGCTAAATGCAAACTCACAATTTATGAAAAAGTGAAGACACATTTTAATATTTATAGGTGAGAGGTAAAAAAAGTGAAAACACGTCTTACATAAAGCGGGATACAACATACAATACAAGTTGTGGATGTAATTGAATTTTTTTAGGAGTTTATATTAACCATGGTCATTTAGGACACCTATAATGTATTATGTTATATTTTTTGTTCAACTAAATGCAAACATGTAATTTATAAAAAAAAATAGAGATACCCTCTTATATTTATAGGTGAAAAAAGTAGGAACACATCCTATATTAATAGGGATACAACACACAATGGGTTGTGAATGTAGTTGAATTTTTTTTGCCACTTTATGTTAATCATAGATATTTAAGACACCCATAATGTATTATGTTATATTTTATTATCAACTAAATGTAAACTTATATTCACCTTGATCATTTAAGACACTTAAAAAGTTGAGATACCATATAATATTTGATTGGTTAATTACAAACTCGCAATTTATAAAAATGTTGAGATACCATATAATATTTGAGGAGATGCAAAAAGTAAAAAAGTGTCTTAAGTGGGATAAAATATATAATAGATCGTGGATGTAATTAAATTTTATTTTTGGCATTTTATATTCACCTTGATCATTTAAGACACTCATAATATTTATGTTACATTTTTTATTCAGGTAAACATAGACTTGCAATTTATAAAAAAAAAATAGGACACTTTCTTATATTTGTAAATGAAAGATGTAAAAGGTGAGAACACGTCTTACGTTAAGTGGAATATAACATACAACATATTATTGATATAATTGAATTTTTTTTAGGCACTTTATATTAATTATGGTTATTTAAAACACTCATAATAATTATGTTACCTTTTTTGTTCAGTTAAATGCAAATTCATAACTTACGAAAAAATAGGAACACCCTCTTATATTTGTGGATAAAAGATGCAAAAAGTGAAAATACATTCTACATTAAATGGGATACAACATACAATAAGTTGTGGGTGTAATTAAATTTTTTTTATGTACTTTATATTAACTATAGTCATTTAGGACACCCGTAATATATTATGTTACATTTTTTTTGTTCTAGTAAATGCAAACTCGTAAAGTTTTAAAAAATGAATGCACTCTCTTATATTTGTAGTGAGAGGTGCAAAAACTTAGAGTACGTTCTACGTTAGGTGGGATACATATACAACAAGTTGTAGATGTAATTGAATTTTTTTGGGCACTTTATATTAACCATGGTTATTTAGGACACCTATAATGTGTTATGCTGTATTTTTTTAATCAGTTAAATACAAACTCGCAATTTATTAAAAAATATGTGAGGGCAAATTCTTATATTTATGGGTGAGAGGTGCAAAAAGTGGAATACATATTACATTAAGTGAGATACAACATACAATAGATTGTGAAAGTAATTGAAATTTTTTTAGACACTTTATATTAACTATGGTCATTTAGGACACTCATAATGTATTATGTTATATTTTTTATTCAGCTAAATACAAACTCGGTATTTATAAAAAAAATGGAGATACCCTCTTATATTTATGAGTGAGAGGTGTAAAAAGTGAGAACACATCCTATATTAAGTAAGATATAACTTACAACAAATTGTGAATGTAATTGAGTTTTTTTAAGCACTTTATATTAACCATGGTAATTTAAGACACCCATAATGTATTATGTTACTATTTTTTTCAGCTAAATACAAAAAGTAATTTATGAAAAAGTGGAGACACCCTTTTATATTTGTTGATGAGAATAGCAAAAAGTTGAACACACTCTACATTAAGTGAGATACAAACATACATAAAGTTGTGAAATTAATTGAATTTTTTTAGACATTTTATATTAACCATGGTCATTTACGATACCCATTATGTATTATGTTACATATGTTGTTAAGGTAAATGCAAATTTGTAATTTATTAAAAAATGGAGATACTCTCTTATTTTTGTAGGTTAGAGGAGTAAGAAGTGGGAACACATCATACTTTAAATCTGATATAACATACAACAAGTTATGAATGTAGTTAAATTTTTGTAAGACACTTTATATTAACCATGGTAATTTAGAACCCCTACAATGTATTATATTTTATTTTTTGTTTAGGTAAATGCAAATTAAAAATTTATTAAAATATTGGGACACCATTTCATATTTATGTTTGAGAGAAGCAAAAAAGTAAAATTACGCCTTACATTAATGGGATACAACATACATAAAGTTGTAGATATATATTTTTTATTTAAGTATTTTTTATTAATCATGATTATTTATGACACTCATAAAATATCACTTCTTGTATTATGTTACTTTTTAATGCAACTAAATTCAAAAATGCAATTTATGTATATGTGGAGACACACTCGCATATTTATGAGTGAGAAGTAAGAACATACATAAAATTATGGATGTATTTATTTTTTTTTTTATTTAGGTGTTTTTATATTAACTATAATTATCCATGACACACATAAAATATTATTCTTTGTATTATGTTATTATTCTTTGTACAGTTAAATGCAAAAAATACATTTTACGTATAAGCGGGGACATTCTCTCACATTTGTGGATAAGAGGTACAAAAGTGAAAACACATCTTATGTTAGTGGAATACAACATACATAAAAGTTATGAATGTATTTCTTTTTTTTAGTTAGGTATTTTATATTAATCATGATTATTTATAATTTTAATTTCAATTATGTTAAATATTATAATTCAAATTTTAATTTTAATTACTGTAAATATTATAATTTAAATTCTAATTTAAATTCTGTTAAATGTTACAATTCTAATTTAAAATTCAATTTCGTTAAATGTTACAATTCTAATTTAAATTGCAGTTATCTTAAATGTTATAATTTTAATTTCGTTAAATTATAATTTTAAACATAATTAAATTTTAATTTCGTTAAATTATAATTTTAAACATAATTAAATTTTAATTTCAATTACAGTAAATGTTATAATTCCAATTTCAATTCAAATTTGAATTGAAATTACACTAAATATTATAATTTCATTACAAAATTAAATTTCAATTACGTTAAATATTATAATTTTATTTTTAATTTAAATTTTAATTACGTTAAATATTATAATTATAATTTCAATTTCAATTTCAACTAAGTTAAATATTTTTATTTTAATTACGTTAAATATTATAATTTCAAATTTAATTTTTATGTCAATTTTAATTATGTTAGATATTATAATTTCAATTTTAATTACGTTAAATGTTATAATTTTAAATTTTAATTTTAATTACGTTAAATATTATAATTTTAATTTCAATTTCAATTAAGCTAAATATTTTAATTTTAATTACGTTAAATGTGATAATTCAAAATCAAATGATAATTCAATTTCGTTAAATGTTATAATTTGAAATCTAATTTCAATTTCAATTACGCTAAATATTATAATTTCAATTTCAATTTTAATTATGTTAAATGTAATAATTTAAATTTTAATTAATGTTATAATTCAAAATCTAATTTCAAATTTAATTTCGTTGAATGTTATAATTCGAAACCTAATTCCAATTTTAGTTACGTTAAATATTATAATTTCAATTTCAATTACGTTAGATATTATAATTTCACTTTCAATTACATAAATGTTATAATTCTAATTTTAATTACGTTAAATATTATAATTTTAATTCTAATTTCAATTTTAATTAAGTTTAAATATTCTAATTTTTATTTTAATTACGCTAAATTTGATAATTCAAAATCAAATGATAATTCAATTACATTAAATGTTATAATTCGAAACCAATTTCTATTTTAATTATGTTAAATGTTATAATTTCAATTTCAATTTTAATTTTAATTACGTTAAATGTAATAATTTAAATTCTAATTTTAAATTTAATTAATGTTATAATTCAAAATTCAATTTCGTTGAATGTTATAATTCGAAATCCTATTCCAATTTTAATTACGTTAAATGCTATAATTTCAATTTCAATTACGTTAAATATTATAATTTTAATTTTAATTTTAATTACATTAAATATTACAATTCAAAATTAATTTCAATATAATTAAATGTTATAATTTGAAACCTAATTTCAAATTTAAATACATTAGATGTTATAATTTAAATTCGAATTTTAATTTGAATTTCAATAACGTTAAATGTTATAATTTATATTTCAATTTCAAGTCCATTAAATGTTATAATTTCAATTTAAATTTAAATTTTAATTACGTTAAATAATATTATTCTAATTATAATTTTAAAATTAATTTTCATTTACGTTAAAAGTTATAATATTATTCCTATTTCAATTACACTAAATGTTGTAATTCTAATTTTAATATAAAAATTAATGACGTTAAATATTATAATTTAAATTCAATTTTAATTTTAATTACGAACTGAACAAAAAAAATGATCAAAATGCGCAATTTTTGATCATTTTTGACTACTTATATCTATCTTCAACCTATTTTATATTTTATTAACATTAAATCTACACATTTCAATTGCTACATTACAAAAACATAACAAAACCAAATTTAAAATTTATTTTCATAAATTTTTTCCTATTTTCAATTTTTTTTTCAACTTCATAATAGATTTATTTATTTTAAATATTCAAAATAGAAATGATAGAGTAAGTTTTGAGTTTTGTAGAAAATTTGCAAAAGTGGCAAAATGAACATCACAATGTTTTTTTAGTTAGTATATTTTAAAAATTGACGGGTCAAAATTTAATTAACACTTTTTTTGGGTCAAAAGGGAATTTTCCCTTTTCTTTATCGAGCAACCGGTTGCCAGTGGTTGACTACCATTTAGTGCCTTGTATGGTACAAACGATAGAGTCATTGTGCTTCTGTACAATAGCTTTAGACATTTGAGACATTACGACACTCAAACAAGATCTACATGTACTTTTCTTTCAATAACTTAATAAATGAAGTCCCAACAACTTAATAAGGTCCTGTTGACTCGCGATTAAAGACATAACCTTATAATTTAGGAAATTAAAATTAATTAGAAGACTTTGTTAAGAGAACGACAGCTTTTGGAGAGGCTCTTGGGTAACTTAAAAACAATTGACTTGCTTCAAGAAGATCACTTAGCTCCTGCTCTACCCCAACTGAGAACCAGGATCCAGATCCACTAAAAATATCAGTTTGTGCATAAATTACCATCTTCTCCAGCACCCTTGCATTCTTGAGCAGAAACTCCACAAACAAACAAAAGAATTCAATTTCAGCTAATCTTGGTCCATATCCAGAGATCTCTACCTTCTTAAGTTGAAGAGACAAGCATTTTGATGTCATGTACTGCCCTCCATCATAGTTGTAACAGTAAGAAAAATTTTTGTTGACAGCTAACTGCACATGACCGATTAAATTAATCAAACTGAGTTGTCAATATCAAATAGAAAGGAGTTTGAATCTTTTTCTAATTTGAGGTCTTCCTAAAACTGGAATTAAATTAGGATATGTGACCATTGTCAAATTATATAATTACTATCCACTCCTTTCACCCTTTGATAGATTGAAGTCACAGGAACAAGTATATTTCAAATAAAAGTTCTGGAGAGGAAGTTTTATGCGGGAGCAAAAGCGAATAGCCACATTGTTGTAGGCTGAAATAAATATAGTGTCAATTAGGTGATGCGTGGATAGAAATTGGTTATCTATCGTCCTAAAAAACAAGACTAGATGTGTTCTACGTCTAAAACGACTTGATAAACAAGATTTAGAAAATTTTGATAAACAAATTTAAGATAGATAATCCATTAGGAATAAAAACAAAAGAATCTTATATTGATAAGAGAATGGCAAGCTTATGGCTAATAGCCGTATTTAATAGACTTATAATCAAATAGTACATCATAATTCATAAAATAACTCCAGTAGAAACAGATTAAAGTATGACCAAAATAAGAAAACCAAGCAAGTCCTAAAGACCAAATTTAGGAAACTACAAATCAACTAGGAAAACTAAATAAGAACCTAAATAAAATATGAAAGCCAAATAAAACTCAAATAAGACTCTTCTCCTAATTTAAGAAGACTTAGTACTACTAAAATAAGGAAACTCAAACTAACTTTATTAGTACTTCCTAATTAAAAATCTGTCCTACATCAAAGTTTGTTTATTACAAAGTTATAAACTTATAATATGTTTAAGGGCCATTCTGCAATTGGTGCTATATCTTGTAATCTACAATTGCAATGAAACAGGATCATAACATCAACTGTCAGGAGTTTCACAAACAATTATAAGCCAACCTAACTTCATTTCTATACACTCCATAATATATAATTTCAGAAATAGAAGAAAAGAAAAGAATATCATTGATTTTAGAAGAAACCCACCTCAGAATTATCTATCGGCATCAAATTTATAACTAATTCCTCCAGATCAGGAGAACTTTCCAGCAGGCTTGCAATCCCAGGACCGTCCTGATTGTTAATCTTTGTATCAAGTGTCAAACTCTTGCACTTGAACGATGGCAAAAGCAAACATTCCACTTCACATACAGATAGAACCTAGCACATCAGAATTGTTTTTCAGAAAAAAAAAAAAGAACAGAAAATGTTCATCATAATAAGAAATATTTTTGGCCATGATCATTTATTAGTGGTGAGGAAAATATGCAAACAAAAACCTCCTTTTCCTTTTTCTTTAGTTTTTTTTTATTCAAAAAAGTTAATTGACTATCAACTAATTACCATATGAATAACAATAATTTGCAGGAACAATTGATCCATCGATCAGAACAATAAAGACTTTGTATTGAAGGATTGCTACTGGATGAAACAAAATTAAAAACCATAATTAATTCGAGCCTTTCAATAGAAATATCATAATCCAAGAATTAAAGGCATCATCAAAGAGGAAAAAAAATTGCACAGTATGTTAAGGGCTATTCTTGTGTTATATAAGAGATTGCTTTTGACTTTTTAATAATATTCCTACTATTAGTTCTCTAAGAGTAAACAGTAAAAAAATAAACACAAAGAAGTAGAAAGATCAACAACAAAACACATAGAGGGTAATCAGAGTCAGAAAACCTACCTGAAGGCACCAAGTCCCTATAGTAAGCTTCTGAACATGACATAGATTTCCAAGAAGTTCCTGTAACAAGTTGCAGTGACTTCGATAATTTTCTTTCAAATCTGTAGTATCAGTTTGCATAACAAAATTGAGATCAGCTACAACTAGAGCTGACACATTAGTCAGCACAAACTTTCTTCTAACCATATAGCCATAAAACCTCAATATACGAATACTGGGACCTGAAATCTCCATCACAGACCCAGCACCTCCCAAGAAACTATCGATCACTAATTCTTTCAAACTCGAAGAACTAACAACAAGCTGGTTGTCCCCCTTGCAGTGCTGCAATTTCAAGAATTCAAGCCTGGGACTACCTACTAAAATTTTAAAAACGATTCCATTATTTAATTCTGTATAGCCAATGGATAAGAACTTGAGTGACGTCCAAGAAACACCCTCATTTGGCTTAAAATAGCACAGTACGGTATTCAAAATTCTTAATGATGAATTGGAATAAATGGATTGAGGCAACTGGTACACATCTTTATAGGGATATTCTATGGTTCCCCCACCAAAATCTAGATACAGCTCCTCGACATTGTGTCTCATGGCAAAATGAACCCATTGGTCCACTTGAGAACTGAAAGATTTACTATATTTAAATCTAATGAGGAGTTTTTCAACATTAGGACCAGTATAAAGTCTTAAGGTTTTGTCAACAAAGGAGGCAAATTCATCTAGATGTTTGCAAGTGCAGTGACAGAAGTTGAGGACAGGAATCCCCGCCCAAACAGAGAGCCATCTTTTTGATAAAACACTAGTTTTTATGGCATCTTCGATGACTAAATACGATAGAATGCGTTGGAGTATGCAGTCAGGTAAGTTGCTGATATAGTCTAGTGTTCTCCTCTTTCGTGAACATTGGGGATGTTCGTGAGGTACAAGAATGTGGACCATTTCTTTTACAGAGGTTTTGGTTTGCCCTTCTGACTGTTGGGATTGACCAGTGTTACAATCTTAAGTGAAGGTCTGCACATCAAATACACAAGTACTGTTAGGAAGAGCAGACAGATCCAAACTCATAAAAACAAGCATCGGATATCATATTAGACACTGAAATCTTGATATTATCAATAATTTCTTAATGGTTACAATTATGGCATTAGTATGCAGATGCTAGAGTCAACAATTACAGTGTTGGTATGCAGATTTTTCAGCTTATTACAGCTGTGTATTATGGCCCATTCCAGCTTGTATTACAGCTCATTTTCAGCCATGTATTACAGCTATGTATTCACTGCCATTAGGAATTAGGTTAGTTTCTTTTTCCTATAAATTAGTGTACATTTGTTAGATGAAATATAAGTGAGATTTACTCATACTTTGTCAGATGGATGTGTGTTACTTGTTGCTTTATCTCAGCTGTTTTGAGAAATCATAGAAGAAACCAAAAAAAAGAGACATAGTTGAAAATTAAATGATAAGCCTTGAGTTTATGTTGACACTTGCCTAGCAACTTGTACTCTACTTGTGACAGAATGGTATACGTATAAAGAGAACGACCTGAATACCAGAATAAAGTTGCAGTAACCTCTAAAACTAAGATTGAAAACAGGGCCATGGTGCCAGAATCATACAATGGTTGAACACGGGGCAAGGGTGCCAGAATCATGCAATGGTTGAATACAGGGCAAGGGTGCCAGAATCATGCAATGGTTGAACACGGGGCTAGGATGAGAAAATACAGTGCCGAGGGTAGAGGACTGATTCCTAATCCAACATGTGCTCAGATCGTCCTATACAGTGGCTCATCATTGGCCAAATAAGCTTTAGCAGGGAAGATAATCCAGTGGAATTTGCGAAACACTTTGGTTCAGAACAAAAAAAAGCCACTACGCAAGCTGAAAAATATTAATTAGAAAAAATAAAACCACCTAAGAAAACTTATCTTCGCGAACCACCCCACCCCCTTCCCCTTCTTCGGAAAAAAAAAAAAACTAAACTTTTCCTTGTATAACAGGAAATTATAGCACCAAAAGCCAAAAATAAAAAACTGTTTGAGAAAATACCTTCAGCGTTAAAGAATATGATGCTAAAGAGAACTTGGCATCACTTGCAAGAGCGAGAGTCGGCTTTTTCCACAAGTCCTACTCCTACCAACCACATAAATTGGAAAATTCAGAAGATTGAACTCACTGTGTAAGGTATTATATCACAAAGTCAAAATTTAAAGTGCCGTTGGAAGATGGAGATAGGCGAGGCCAGTACGGCTTTTGGTGGCTTTGATAAGGGAGGCGGAGAGAAACAAGAGACTCGGATAATTATGAGAACGCCGAATTTTATTCAGGTTAGAAATTCTAGGGAAGCAGGGTATAAATTGGGGATGTCAATTTCCCGGGCCGAATACTAAGCCGGGTACAGATTTGGACATTCGGTATTACCCTGTTGATATCCAATAACCCTGCAAAATATTTGAGAAAAATGATTTTTTTTTTAGAATATAAGTTAATATTCAATTTTGTCTTAATTTAAAATTTTTAAATTTAATTTCAATTTCATTAATCTATTAAATTTGATCTTAAAAAAAAATTTAAATCCAAAATGGATCTCAAAATTTTAAATTCAATTTAATACATCAATCATGGTAACAAAGTCGGTCAGATCGGGGATGACAATCTCTATCTTTAAACTTAATTAGATTTAAACTCTATAATCACTCTATACTCGAATTAACGAGATCTCCGAATGAGAATAGAGATCTCCACAGAAACCTTATATCTAAAATTTATTTATTTTTATTTTTTAAATAATAATAATAACAAATATTTTTAATTATTTCTTTAATTCAGGGTTTCTTAGTACAAGAAGATGATTAAAAATTATGTTAAAAATGAGTTGGATTCAAACTAATGAGAAAGGGACATAAAGTAAAAGTATAGAATCTTGAAGTGTAAAATTACATAAAGAATCGAGTGAACATCGTGATGTCCAAGAGAGAATGATGCCATGTGAATTCTAGTGAGTGTCATAATCACTAGTCAAGTGAATGTTGTGATGGTGAAAGTCATTACTATAGCATCAAGTTGGACACCCCAGTATGCAGAAACCAACGCCCCAACTTTAATGTAACTTAGCACAATGCCCTAGTGTTCTTTAGCAAACGCTACAATGTTAATACAAACTGTTCTAATTTTTAAAGGACCCTTAAGTTAGTTCAAATACCTTATATTATTCCAATTCGTATTAAGGTTAACTTATGATGTATATATAAAGTGCCTTATTTTGCCTTGAATAGGTATCACCATCATCGAGCAATTGAATGAGCAATTGCAATCTCTTCTAAATAGGGAAAGAGTTATTTGTGAGTTCTTTCTAAGAGTTCTTTGTAAATTCATGTTGATTCAACAAAATAAGAGAGATCTTAATTTATAATAGATGTAGGTAATTGTCGAATCACTTATATTACTTTGTGCTTTCTTATTTCTTACTTTTTTTTATTCTCTTTTACTTTCTAGATTGTTGCAATATTATACTTATGTATGAAGCTTTTCATGAATAAATTGGTATTAGAGTAAAGTTAGCAATTATGGCCGCATCCAAGTCTGAGGTAAAGGAATTCAATATAGAGAATGATTTTAATCTACAGAAGATTAAAGTAATGACTTTATTGGTGAGCCAAGGATTACGTTTAGCATTAGAGGAGACTATAGCTTCATCTAATGAAGAGAAAAAGTCATAGTCATATACATCTGAAAATGTGATCTTAAGGTATTGAAAGGTTTCGTGGTTGTGATAAAATTTTATAAGCACAATGGTGTCTCTGTGCTTAAAGGAGAGGCAGTGGGTGTTTCTGTACATTCTCAGTAGATGATGAGATTATGCAAACTAAGTTGTGGCATCTAAGGTTAGTTTACTTAGGTGAAAGGAACCTACAGGAGTTATATGATCAGAGGGTGTTTGGTGAGGATAACTTTCAGCCATTAGAGTTTTGTGAGCATTATGTGTTTGGCAAAGCATATATGGTTAGATTTAATATTGAAGAGCACAAAAATAAAGGAACTATTGATTATATACACTCGAATCTTTGCGGGATTAGAAAAAATAGTCACTAATGGTGGAGCGAGACATTTTCTGATGTTAATTGATGATTATTCTAAGAAGCTGTAGGTATATATGTGTTCAATAGAAAAGAGCAAGTATTTGAGACATTTAAAATATAGAAGGCTCTTTTAAGAATCAAATGTTGCAACAAGTAGCTTGATGGCTTTTATGCAAAGTATGAGATTGCAAGGTATAAAACTGTAAGATCAACACCGTATCAGAATAATTAGGTTTGGAGGATGAATTAGACCTTACTCGAGAGAGTTAGATACATATTAACCAATGCAAAGGTTTCTAAGGCATTGTGAGGTAAGGTTTTGATGACAATAGCCTAATTAATCAATAGAAGTCATTCCTCAGTAATAGACTTCAAGACATTGATAGAAAATTAGACTGACAGCCTTTTTAAGTATGATCACCTTAGGATCTTTGGTTGCCTAGATTTTTATACATGTGAAAAAAAGGCAAGTTAGACTTAGAGCCTTGAAGGGGATATTCATAGGGCATCCTGATAGTGTTAAACCAACTAGAGGTATCATAAATAGAGATATGACATTGGACGAAACAATAATGTTGAAATTCAATAAAGAATAAGAGAAGAAAGAGCATGTGCCAAAGGGAGTTTTAGCACAAAAAATAGTTGAGATTGAAATAGAGTTTAAGAATAGATCCGAAATACCCTCGAATCAACACTTTAACAAGTCAACCCTTAAAGATGAACAACAAACACAAGTTAATTCCTCCAAGTTCAGCCAAAGACAAACTAAGACTTCATATATGAAACTTAAAGAGTACCAATTAGTTAGAGATAGGCTAAGAAGAACAAAAAAGCCATTAGTAAAGTATGCACAAGCAGATTAAATTGCTCATGCTTTTAATTTTACATTCATTATTGAGTTTGATGAGCCTAAGATATATAGTGAGGTTATAAAAAATAAGAATAGTGATATATGGCAGCTAGCCAAAGAGGAAGAGATTTAATTATCTCCTCAAGAATAATACCTAGAAATTGGTGGAGAGACTTCACAATAAGAAACTAGTTGGGTGCAAGTGAGTGTACAAAGTTATGAAGGGGATACCAGGGGTTGAGCTTACAATGTTTAAAGCTAAGCTAGTGGCCCTTAGGTTTCACTCAACGTGAGGGTATTAATGTTTATAAAATATTCTCATTAGTAGTCAAGCACACATCAGTTAAGATTTTATTAGCCATGTGTGTAAACCTTTATTTGCATTTAAAGCAAATGGATGTCAAGACAACTTTTTTGCGTGAAGAGCTTGAGGAGAAAATTTATATGCCATAACCACAAGGGTTTGAAGAACCTGACATGAAAAATCATGTTTGTTTTTAAAAAAAGTCATTGTAAGGATTAAAACAATTACTTAGGTAGTGGTATACGAGATATGATAACTTCATAATGACTTGTTGGTTCAATAGGAGAAAGTATGATGGATGTGTATATTTTAAGACCCTAAGTAGTGAGTTGAATATGCATTTACTTTGTATGTGGATGATATGTTGATCGCCATGTAAGAATATGAAAAAAAATAGATAAATTAAAGAAGCAATTAAGTGACGAATTTGTGATGAAAGATTTGGGGGTAGCCAAGAGAATCTTAAATATGGATATCATAAATGAAAGATTAGATATTAGTTTCTTATCCCAACAAATATATATATATATATTATAGGGTCTTATAAAGAGTATTATTTTTATCTTTTCAAGCTTAGAGTTTGCTTTAATTTATTAAATATTTGATTATTTATTGCGTTTATTGATAAATATAGGTTTTCAACCCCATGGCATAAAGATTCTAAAAATTGGACAAAAATTAGAAGAAATTGAAGAAAAAGGCGCAACACTACAGTGTCCAACCCTAGTGCGTAGCGGCCAATCAACAATTCATAGGTCAATTCCTAGGTTTCAATGTTACAGCGCCCACGCACTAGCACTGTGGATTCTGAAGCAAAGAGTTGAATGTCGCGGCGCCCAAAAACCAATGCCTATGTGGCTAAAGAAAAAAGAAAATTTATGGACTCCAAGTTCAACTTAAATTCAAAGCAGACGACCTATAGGGTTAAGAAAAGCTATGAAAAGACCTCTTTAGAAGCTAATAAAGAGAACAAGCGAGAGCAAACATAAAAGCAAAGAGCAAGAAAGATGAAAGCAAGATTGAAGACAAGAAATATGCAACAAGCAAAAGGAAAAAAGAAGCAAATCAGGGTATCTACTTTATTTAATTTCTTTTCATTCTCTTATTTTTATAGTCTTGTTAATTATA
This sequence comes from Ailanthus altissimus, assembly GCA_946807835.1. NCBI lineage: Eukaryota > Viridiplantae > Streptophyta > Magnoliopsida > Sapindales > Simaroubaceae > Ailanthus > Ailanthus altissimus. The sequence goes on along the minus strand of OX327690.1, from coordinate 49,842 downwards.
TCTTTTAATATTTACTTTGGTACTATAAAATTCATCATGAGCTAACTTTATTATCTAAAGTTCAACCTTTGAACTCAATATGTAGTTAAACTTTATCATCTCTCTTATTTTGTGAACTTAATAAAGATAATTGTTCATTTTATCTTGTACTTAATGCTTTCTTTATATCCGATCAATATATTGATCGTTTGAGGAATCTTAATGAACTCGACAAAGGGATTTAAGTATTTTGCCTATGATAGTTTGATATATGATCATAAAGTAATAATTATGAGTTCCATATAGAATAAAAATATACTTATTTGGCATATATGGCATTGATAGACTTGTTCTTAATGAGTTTCATTCTATTTTGATTATCATAGACATATAAGTAATTATTAAGATGAAATATAGTTATTTAACCGTCGACAGAGGCTTATAATGATAAAAGAGTTCTAGCTAACAATTCATTATTGAGAGATTAAATAAGAGAATAATAGGTTCAATAAAGTATTGGGAGATAAGTTGTAACCTTAGGTTTCCTTAAACTTGGTACACCCATATTGCTTATTACTTGAATTTATGATAATTTTAGTATAGTTAGATAAATTAGGTTACTCAATTCTAAGTTTTGTTAGGATAAAAGTTAGGTATGATTAATTTTAGTAATTGATAACAAGATTAGAATATTGAAGTCTCTGTAGGCACGATATCTAATTCATATCATTATACTACTTGAAACGGTACATATATTTGCGTATATTCGTACTAGAATTTGCACCGTATCAAGTTTTTAGTGCTGTTGTTAGAGATTTTTATTTATTTATTTATTTATTCTTATATCAATACTAATACTAAACTATCTTACTTTTAATTCAAATTCTGTACTTTTACTTTAATTTGGTTTTAGGTTTCACTTTAACAATTCATGCAAAAGACAAAAAGTGAAGATGAAACTTTTTTTGATCTTGAGATTGAAATAACCTTCCAAAAAATTTAACGTAAACAAAACCAACCCATAAACAATAAATGACTTTACCAATAATCCAAAAATTTAGCCCATAGCAAAATCACAAATGCAGTCCATACTATAGATGGTATCCGATCATGTATCCGACGACCAACAATTAATGTAAATAATTTTGGGATCAAGTCGATCACTATCCAAATGCTAAAATATTCTGTACAATTAAGCGGTTTCTCAAATGATGATCCTAACATGCATATCATGAATTTGTTTTTGGATATTTACAATACATTAAAATAAAATGAAGTATCAAAATGCCATCAGATTAAGGTTATTCTTTTTCTCATTAAGAGATAAAGCTAAGAGCTAGTTTATATCGTTGCCATTTGGATCTATAACAACATGGAATAACTTGGTATAGAAATTTCTTGCAAAATTCTTCCCACCTGTGAAGACAACTTGAATGAGGAATGACATCACCTCATTTATTCAGTTGGACTATGAATCATTACATAAAGCTTAGGAAAGATTCAATGACAAGTTAAGTGTCCTCATTATAAGGTACCTAAATGGCTATTAGTCCCAACATTCTACAATGGATTAGTAGGTCATTTAAAAACCATTGTAGATGTAGCTACAGAAGGAATTTTAATGAACAAATTTACAAATGAGACATAATCTACTAAAAGAGATGATATCAAATAGTTACCAATCAACCGAAAGGGTGACACCAAGGAAAGTTGTAGGTGTTCATGATATTGATGCATTCAACACATTAGCTACTCAAATCAATATGTTATCCAAAAAGTTCGACTCCATGAATGCCATAAAAACTCATAGCATAACCTGTAATTTTTGAGGTGACATCCATATGAATAAGTAGTGCATGGAATTAACAAATTTTGTGAAAAAATTTAATAGACAATAAAATAATCTCCATTCAAACTTTTATAATTCGGGGTAAAGAAACCATTCAAACTTCTCTTAGAATAATAACTAAGGGAAGTCATCTAAACTAATAAACCCTTTCGAATTCCATCCACAGCAAAAAAAGAAGCCAGTTATCGAATACATGTTCATGCAATACATGAAGCCTAATAATGTTACCAAAGCCATTCTGCATCTTTGAAGATCTTGGAAACTTAAATGGGACAACTTGCTACAGCCTTAACTAATTGGCCTCAAAGAACCTTACCAAGTAATATCGAGGTTAATCGAAGAGGTTAAAAAAAGTAGTGTAAGGCAATCTCTTTAATAATGACAAAGTAGTCCAACACAGCACAAAAGCAGCAGGAAAGTGCAGAAATAAGTGTAAAAATGCAGAAAAATAAAGACACAACTAAAAATACCAGTAGTAACATCAAGTGTAGTTTTTTAATCCATCTCCATAATTTTATCAGAGGTTACAAAAGCAAAAAATTGGATAAGCAATTCTCCAAATTCTTAAACGTCTTCAAGAAACTTTACATTAACATTTCTTTTGCAGATGCACTCAAACAAATGTCAAGTTATGTGAAGTTTATTAAGAATGTCCTATCTAAGAAAATGAGACTTGAAAATTTTAATATTGTAGCATTTACCGAAGATTGTGATGTATTCTTGTGAAATGGATGACCTCTAAAATTGAAAGATTCAGATAATTTCACTATACCATACACAATTAGGAATCAGTTCTTTGATAAAGCTTCATGTGATCTAGTAGACAGCATTAGCCTAAAGCCATTATTTCTATACAAGAAGTTAGATTTGGGGGAGGCCAAACCTAAAAATGTTACCTTACAACTTGTCGATAACTCACTCAAATACCTATGGGGCATCATTGAAGATGTTTTGATAAAAGATGATAAAATTATTTTTCCTGCAGATTTTATAATGTTAGACATGAATGAAGATAAAAAAATTCCTATTATACTAGGAAGACCATTCCTAGCAACTGACAAAACCCTCATTGATTTACAAAATTGGAAAGTACAATTAAGAGTGCAGAACGAAGAAGTCACATTCAATATGTTTAAAGTTATGAAGTGGCCAAAAGAAGAAGAAGAATAAGAATGCTTTTACTATTGATGTTATTAACGATAAAGTCCAAGAAGTTTTCATTAAGAATAGCATTCAAGATTTTTAGAAGATGTTGTCATTAATGGAGATGAAGTAGAGAGACTTGAAGCACACGAGTACTTACAAGTGTTAAGTGTTTCTCCTAAAATTAAAAGAATCAAGATGAGAATATAACCTTTGGACAAATACAGGGTAAGCAAGCTCACAATAAGCCTTCTATTGAAGAGCCTCCCACATTAGAGCTAAAACCCTAATCACTTAACGTATGCATTTCTTAGAGAATCTTCTACTTTACTAGTTATAGTTTCTGCTGAACTTGATAAACTCCAAGGAGAAAAGCCATTGAGATAGCACAAAAGAGTATTTGGATAGACCATCGCAGACATTAAAGCAAAAAGCCCATTTTTCTGCATGCACAAAAATACTTTTGGAGGATGGACACAAATTCACAATAGAGTATCAAAGAAGATTAAATCCAACCATGAAAGATGTATTAAAAAAGAAGGCTATAAAGTGGTTAGATATGAGGATTATCTACCTCATTTTAGATAGTTATTGGATAAGTCCTGTGTAATATGTACCTAAGAAGGGAAAAATCACTATTATGGTAAATGAGAATAATGATTTAATCCCTACAGGAACTGTGACTGGATGAAGAATATGCATGGACTACCAAAAGCTTAATAAAGCTACTTATAAATACCATTTTCCTTGGCCATTCATTGATTAGATGCGAGACAGATTGACTGGACATGAATACTATTGTTTCTTGGATGGTTATTCAAGATACAATTAGATAGCAATTTTCCTAGAGGATTAAGAAAAGATAACATTCACGTGCCCCTGTGGTATATTTACCTTTTAGAAGATGCCATCAATCTATGCAACACACTGGCAACTTTTCAGCGATGTATGATGGCCATTTCCTCAGACATTGTAGAACTATTTTTGAAGGTATCTATGAATGACTTTTCTATTTTTGGCGATTCTTTTGAACTATATCTTGATAATTTAGCATTTTTGGTTGATATATATGAAGAAACTAACCTAGTACTAAATTGGAAGAAGTGTTATTTTATGATTAAAAAAAGGTATAGTCTTTGGTCATAAAATCTCTTCTCAAGGTATAAAGGTTGATAAATCAAAAATTGAAACCATTGAAAAATTCTTCCATACTAATGTAAAAGGGGTTCAAAGTTTTCTTGGCCATGTAGGTTTTTATAGAAGATTTATCAAAGATTTTTTCAAGATCTCCAAGGCCTTAGGCAACTTACTGGATAAAGATGTACAGTTCCACTTTGATGACACTTGCCTTGATGCTTTTGAAACTTTGAAGAAAAAGCTCACTTTTGCACTAATCATTATAGCATCAGATTGGAATCTTTCTTTTGAAGTAATATATGATGCTAGTAACATATGTGTAGGTACTGTATTAGGATAAAGGTGAGAGAAAGTTTTCTACACCATTTATTATGCCAACAGAACTCTCAATGATGTACAGTCTAATTACACTACCAAGGATGGAGCTTTTGGTAGTAGTTTTTGCCTTTGACAAATTTTGTACCTATCTTATTAGAGTTAAAGTGATAGTTTTCACTAATTATTCAACCATCAAGTACTTAATTGCAAAGAAGGATGAAAAAACCAAGGCTTATTCGATATATATTATTAATGCAAGAATTTGATCTTGAGATCAAGGACAAAAATGAAATAAAAAATTAAGTAGCAGACTATTTCTCTCATTTGGAAGATCCAAACCAAAACTGATCAATGAGATATACATAAATGAATAACTCCTTGCGGCACAACACATAAAGACTCTATGGTATGCTAATTTTGTTAATTATTTAGTCTGTGGAATCACTCCTCCCAAATTTCCATTTCAGTAAAAGAAGAAGTTTTTCCACGACGCAAAGTTCTATTTTTGAAACCAGCCATTCTTTTTCAAAATATGTGCAAATCAAATCATTTGAAGATGTATTTTGTAAGAAGATATTCCAAACATCTTATACCAATGCCATTTATCTAGTTATGGTGGCCATTTTACAGGCGGAAAAACAGTTTTATTGGCCATCATTATTCAAAGACACATATCTCTTTGTTACAGGTTGTGATAGGTGTGAACAAATGGGAAACATGTCCAAAAGATAAGAAATGCCACAATAGAACATCTTAAAAGTAGATTTTTTACATATGGTGTATAGACTTCATGGGACCATTCCTACCATCTTATAACAATCGGTACATTCTTATAGCAGTAGACTATGTATCTGAATGGATTATTACATTACCCACCAATGATGCCAAAGTGGTGATCAAATTCCTCAAGAAGAATATATTCACAAGATATAGGACCGTAAAAGCAATCATTAGTGATGATGGTTCATACTTTTGTAATAAATATTTTTCAGCCCTACTATAAAAGTATAGGATCAAGCACAAGATTTTCACTGCATATCATCCACAAATAAGTAGACTAGTGAAAGTCTCCAATAAAGAAATAAAAAGGATTTTGAAAAAGACAATCAAACTGAGTTGAAGGGATTGAGCACTACACTTGAATGACACACTTTGGCTATACTGCACCGTGTACAAGACCCACATGGTCATGTCTCTATTCCAACTAATCTTTAGGAAAGCATGTTAGCTATCTTTAGAACTAGAATATAAAGCTTATTAGGCTATTAACGCCTTAAACTTCGATATCCAAGCAGCAAGAGAAAAATGCCTACTTCAGATCAATGCCATAGACGAATTCCGTCTACAACTATATGAAAATGCAATGCTATACAAGAAGCAATCCAAAAGGTAGCATGACAAAAAAATATTTCAGCGCTCATTTGAAAAAAGGATAGCAAGTGTTGCTTTACAACTCTCATCTAAAGTTATTTCCTTAAAAGCTCAAATTCTAATGGTCAGGACTATTCCAAATCATCAAGATATATCCATATGGAGCTATTGAAATCAAGGATCCAATAACTTAAGCTACATTCATAGCAAACAGTTAGTGCCTCAAACGTTACCAAATTGATACCATTGAGTGGCAAAAAGGTTTTCATCCATCTAATAGAGCCAAAGTAAAACAAAGAAACGTTATGTCAAGCCAAAGACATTAAATCAAGTGCTTCTTTGAAAGTAACCCAAATTAAATATCCTTTATTTTACTTAAATTTTTATTATTTATTTTTGTTGGCTTGAAAAAGTGGTTCCTCGGATCAAAGAGCCTTAAATTTGTTGAGGCAGAATTGAACTTTGGGCTTTATCTGGACTGGATCAATAAGTACGGGCTTAGGCTTCTTGTTTCCTGCGAACTGTAGAGAGGGGCTTGCAATGACAACGCGCACACAAGCTCAAGGGTGGTTTTGCCGGGGTGGGTTTCGACAAAGACGCTCTGATGCCTAAGTCAGAAAAAAGGGGTTTTTTTGCTCTCCTAAAAAATATGACAAACTGAGAATAAAAATGTTCCTCTTGCCACAGGTGGGGGAATGCTTTTTTTTTTCTTCCTTTTTTTTCTTTGTGTTCTCTAGGGATTTTCTTTTTTTATCATCATCCTCCATCATGTCTCCCTTTTTTTCCTTTTATAGTGATAGCCTTTTAGGGACTTTTTTGAGCTTTCCTCTGCAGTATTTCTGTCTTACGCCTGATATATTCCGTTGTACTTCTGACATACGCTAGATACTTTTGTACTGCCCCCCTGACATACGTTGAATATCTTTTAATAGATTTTCTATCTCTGTTCTGACCTCATGCCAGATGTCACTTCTGATGTGCTAAGCATATTCCTTGGGTTTATCTCCAATGACGTTTTTGGTTCAAGTGAGGCTTATTTTGGTGGCCTAAGTCTGTACCTACTCGATCATAGTTGCGTTAGGGTCAGTATATATCGAATAGGTTTTATCATTAGCCGACCAGATTTCCCACATCCGAATCGGTTCTGTTGTTTCGATGGGTTTAGGCTCATTGACCATTGTTCCTAGGCCTACCTTGGTTGAATTCTAGGCCCTTGGGCTTAAGGGCAGGAAATGGGAGGGGGGGAAAGTAGGGGTCTGCTAGTTTTTAGTTTTGATTTATCAGAACTGAAAACTTTTATTCTAGTCTGGTTGGTCTGTATTACTCCCCGGGTCCCCAACTTTATCTATTGTCGTTTTCATTCGAGTCAATTAACTTTATTTGCTCTGAGCAGCTTTGTGATCAGGTCCAGATTTTGACAAAAGTTAAAGTGGGTAAAAGCGTTATGGTGTCATCATGGCAACCTGAAAAGTTGTTGCCACATAGTGGCGTTTCTTCCAAGATTTTTGAATTTTAATAGTAAGTCTTTTTAAACGTCGTGTCCTTCTCTTTTTTCGAGTGATGTTATATAATTGGAGTCCCTCAGACCATTCGATCTATTTGAATCCAATGGGTTGGGTTGCAACCATCTGAAGAGACGCGCCTTTATTGCACCTGGGGATCCGAGGCGTTGCTTCTCTGGTGCTAGACGCCTTTTTCACTTTTCCTGTTGATCTCGTCCATTCATTTTCTTCTATTTTGAACGGCCTAGATCACTTCACTTCTATTTATAAATAGTCACATTCTCCTCTGTTTGTACCTCTTATTACGTAATTTTAATTTCAGGGAGGGGAACAGGGGTCCGCCAGTTTCTAGTTTTGATTTATCAGAATTGAAAACTTTTATTCTGGTCTAGTCGGTCCGTATTACTCTCCAGGTCCCCGACTTTATCTGTTATCTTTTTCATTCGAGCCGACCTACTTTATTCGCTCTGAGTAGCTTCGTGATCAAGTCCAGATTTTGACAAAGGTTAAAGCCAGTGGAAGCATTGTGGTGTCATCATGGTGACCTGAAAAGTCGTTGCCACGTAATGGCGGTTTCTCCAAAGATTTTTGAATTTTAATGGTAAGTCTTTTCAAACGTTGTGTCTTTCTCTTTCTCTGAGAGAAGTTATCTGATTGGAGTCCCTTGAACAGTTAAATCTGTTTGAATCCAACGGCTTGGGTTGCAACCATCTGAAGAGACGTGCCTTTATTGCACCTGGGGACCCGAGGCATTGCGTCTCTAGTGCCAGACGCTTTTTCACCTTTCCTATTGATCTCGTCTGTTCATTTTCTTCTATTCTGAACGACCTAGATTACTTCACTTCTGCTTATAAATAGTCACATTCTCCTCCGTTTTGTACCTCTTATTACCCATTTTTGATTTCTTGGTTCCTCTATATCGTGTTACCGTTGCTTTCTTTATTGAACGTGCGTTCTAAATTCAGTGACTTCGTTCTCCGTCATTCTTCATTTTGCCTTTCTGAATTTTTCTTGTATATCCTTATATTCTCCTTTTTTGGACTATTTTCTTTTGTTTTATTTCGAGGACTCGTTTCTGGCTCTACTTCTAGCTTGCTTGCTTGTATTTTTTCCTATCTCGGCTTTCTTCCTTTTCTTGTGTTTTTTGGTCCTGACGGCCGTCGGCTATTTTGCCATTTTCGAACATGGTTGATTTGTTGTTGTCCTTGTCCAGTAAGTTCTAGCCTCATTTAGGAAACGTCTTCTATTAGTTGATGGCCTCCAGTGTTAATCTGAACTTCCCCATTGTGGACATGGCGGTTGGGAGGGGAACAGTCCCGAGAACTCTATTTTGTTAGGAGAGGCAGGGGGGTTGGAGCGAATAAGAGAGCATCCACCTCTGCTGGTAGAGTTCCCTCGTCTGAAGTAGTCATACACGAGGCCGAACCGGTCATAATTTTTAGAGAGGACAAAGGCATAAACCTCGAGGACACTGTGGTAGAGGAGGGCGTAGAGGTAATGGAGTACGAAATGAATACCCGATACCGCGCCTCTTGCCTTGGTGTGGATGACCTAACCCTTATCAGGCATTTCTATAACATTCCTGAGATGATCACCTTCAGGTTACCCTTCGAGGAGGATTATCTGAGCAGCCCTCCCAATGGCAAGGTGGCCATTCATGTTGAGTTCCTGAGGTTGGTACTCAAGCTACTCATACAGCGATATTTTGCCAAGATGCTAGCCCGCCTCGGGATAGCCCCCTTCTAACTAGGTTTGAACTCATTAAGAGTGCTGGCGGGCCTGTTTGTTTTGTGGTCAAAGACAGGATAATCCCCCTTGCCCTCGCCCTATTTTCAAGAGTTATGCTACCTGTACCATTTCAGAAGCAATGCCAAAAGCCAGAGGGGTTTCTATTACCTCTTATTTCAAAGCCTTCAGAACCTGATCCCATTTGCCGGAGGAGAGTGGGGTCAAAGGGTCTCCAAGAGGGATGAGGGAGAGTGATCGTCTCTACTATCTTTTCTGTGGATGGAGGTCTTGATTCTTATGTAATGTGTTGGGCTTAAGTGATTTGCTTGGCTAGGCTAACTTTTCTTTGTTTGCCATTTTTCGCAGTTAGCTGGGCGACTGACGTGGAAGTTTTTTAGCACACGCTTACTCGAATTGACGCTGCACTCCAACACATCTGGCTAGTTCAAGAGTTGCTATCCCTGTCCAGCCTTGTCGAATCGGGACTAGTTCCATCCGTTTCGTCTCTGCCTCGAACCTGAAGTAAGCTTCCATCCTTTTTTTTTATTCCCCTTTTTCTGTTCTCACGTTTGTGTAAAATGCAGGAATGTCTGAGCAAGGAGGTGAAGAAAGGAGGAAGAAGAGCCGAACCAAAAGTTCTTCCTCTAGTGGTTAGGGGCCTTTAAACCCCAATAATATCATGGGAACGTTGTTTGTTTAGTTTCGGGAGGGGGTTTTCTCAAGGGAGGTAGTCTTCACCGTCTGCTGGTGATCAGGCCCGTGAGGATAGGGCTTCCCAGGGTCTAACTATCCAAGAAAGGGGTCATACTGAAACTCTACCACAAGTCTCTCCTTTCATCCAAATGCGGAGCAAGGGGTAGGGCCCCTCAACTGGTCCCTCAACCCAGGCTGCACAAGTCAGATGGGCCTATCGTCGTCGAGCTCTGAGGCGCGAGGGGCTCTCTCAAGTGTCCTCCTCCGTGCTGGTTCTGGAGGCTAAAGAGGACTTGGGCTTCTTACTCTCGGTTATGAGGGAGCTGAAGAGGTATATGACCCCTACCTGGCGGGTCAAACGTCTTCTTTGGACCCCACCATGGGGTTCAACATTGCGCTGGGATCTGTTCTTGATGTAAGTTACCTAACAACTGGATTGTTTCTCCTTTGTGTATTTGCTTGTTCTGACTTCGGGTTTTTCTGCAGTTTATTTTTCCCTTTTCTCGGTTCTGAGTTGAGATCTTGAGTTTTGCGACCCGTGCTCAGAAAGCTGAGGATGACCTTACTCGGTTTTGAGCTGAGACTCAGCGTGCGAGGAGGATTATCGAGTAGGAGAGGAAGATGGCCGATAAGGCGGGGGCCAAACTTGAGGAGATGATGACCGCCAGGGCTAAGGCAGAGAGCAGGTTGTCTGAGCTTGAGCACCAGAAACGGTTGATCGAGCAGATGATGATGAATAACTTAGCGGTGAGGGGGGGATGGGGGGTTTCGAATTGGTGAGCTGGCACACCAGCATGAAGAACTTGAGACGCAGCCCGGTGCTGCTCAAAGGGAGAGGGAGTTGGTTCTACAGAACCGATCCTCTTTAATGGCCCAGCTAGAGCAACAACACAACCAGTGGTCGGCTAGTCATAAGGAAGGCTTTCATTAAGGCGAGATGGAAGGATTTCAGAGGTCCATCGCCCTTTTTGAGGAGCATTATCCAGAGATTGACCTCCAATGGCTATGGCCATTGGCTACTGGAGGCTCTTTCCATGAAATAGAAACTTTCGGGGCCCATAATGATGACGCACTGGTGCCTGCTGATACTGGTGGCGATGAACCCCCTTTGGACGGTGTACCAGGCCTTTCTAAGAGTGCTGTTATTTCAAGCGGTGGTGAGCTTACCCTTCTTGCCGACCAGGGGTAGATTAGCGGCATTGCCACTGTCGAACTGTAGGGAATTGTAGATGTTCCGGCAGACCCATCCACTACTGCAACTCCTCCGATCGGCAAAGTATCTGAGGTGGGTCTAGTCATGGACTTGGATATGCACGATTCTGCTCTTGTTGCCTGAGTGAATCAGTTCCTCCACAGTCATTTCTCTACAGCCGCTTCTCCACAATCATTTTTTTACCTTGTAATTGACTGATCTACTATCTTCAAGGAATGGACTATTTACTCTTTTTCAATGTGTGCTCATTCTTCTTTACCTGCTGAGAGTAAATTCTTCTCTGTACAGCGCAGTTCGCAGAGATTGTCGAACCACTTATAAAACATACTCTCAAAACCAAACCGTTAGTGATAATTGTCATTTCTAACTGATATTTCATAAATAAGAATAGACTTATAATAAAAAGGACTGATCGGTCTTTCGAACAGCTTTGATCAGGATCGATTAGTAATCAATCATTTTCAACTAATGGGCCGCACAACTTTTTCGTAAATAGCTTAGTTGAATAGATGCTTTTACTTGAACTGTAATTAAGAGTAATTTGAAGTAAAGGCTACTTGGGGCATCTTGCAGTGGTACCCTATTCAATTGAGTAGCTGGGTCACCCCTGGTGTACATCGGTCGTTAGTGCAGTCCAAAGCAGGTAGCCCAAACCGTGTCGGATGGAGACCCTTCAATACTCTCAGGGGATCGTCTTGGTGTAATAATGCTGAACAGCATATGATAGGTGTTGTGGAAAGGCCACAGTGATGTCATGGAAAAGCCACTGTCCGACCCTCTTCATTGAGTACCACGATGTAACCCGTGGTGATTCTGTGGAAGAGCCACAGCCCTCGCCCCATAGAGCCTTCTAGGCCTTCGATGCTCTTGAGGGATCGTCTCGATGTAATAATGTTGAATAACGTGTGATGGTGTTTATGCTCAAATTTAATGCGGCTATTATAGTATAGATTGAGGTGTCGATCCCATGGGGAAGCTTTTGACAAAATAGGTTAGTGAAGTAAAATATTAAAGCAATAGCAAAAGAGAAAATTAATTAATTAGTTTAAGTGAATGAGATAGAATTGTCTATGGATTGAGAAAAATATCTTATGATAATCTAAGCAAGGCTTCGAGAATCACAATTATGCTTTATAAATCTACTATACACTTTAATTCAATGTTTATAACTCAATTGAAAGTTTCACATCCCAAACAATCAATCGGAAGATATATAAAATATAGCACATTTGATAACAAATGTATTTGGTGTGACTAAACTCTTTGCAAACATTAACACAAATCATGTTTTATTAACAAAATTTATCTAAGATCGATAATATATCATTTGACAATATTACAGTAAAAGATCAACTTGAATATCAAACATTTATTGTCTTTATATGTTATCCAAGATCGACAATATATCGATTGACATTATTGCAGTAAAAGATTAACATATATGACAATGTAACCAATAACAATTATAATTCAACAAGAATCACATAAGAAAAGCATGACTGAAAATATATGAGATATGAGAATTATAACCTCTGGATTATAGAAAATAAAATAGATAAGAGTTTAAGCAAAACCAAACTTATAAACATTTATAGCTCTTGACAATAAATCAAAGCATAAAAGTAGATTTATTGTACATAAAAGTTTACTTTTTAACCTTGCTAAGAACTCTAGCCTAGAATACAATGTATGTTAATGAGAAAAAAATAAGAGAGAATTATCTAATGTTAAAAACGTCATAAGAGTGTCCTTATATAGGCAATGAATGGAAATATGTTAAGTGTGACATCAATCTTTAATAATTTAGGCCAATAACTCGTTCACCCACTTGCAGCACATTTTTGATAATGTAAATGATCGATGTAGCCTTTATTACCGACCTAACAGTTGTAGCATTTTGTCTCTTCTTTCCATAGCTACCAGGTTCATACAAATTGCATGAGTATCCAATAAGATATGAGCACAATTCCAAAGATACATCAGATTTCGGCCAATAACCATTTTACTCATTTACAATATAATTTGGTTCATGATAACGGGTGATTTGGACTTTACCATCAACATAAGAGTTGTTGATAATTAAGTTAGTATTTTATATCTTCAAGAATGATACCAATTAGTTATGTATTTTATGAGATACAGTCCAAATATGTGAGTTGGGTCAAGCTGAGCGGAAGTTGTTGTCCGATTCTATTGTATCTCAATTTTTTGCCATAACATGTTAGATTTGGCTTTTCAACTATTCTTCAAGTTTATGTAAGATTGAGTCATGTTACTCCATGTTGAATAATTTCTTTATTTCGATTTCGACATTGAGAGTTATGTCCATTTTACCTAAACTTGTAAAAATAACATTCATTAATCACAATTTAAGGAAAATATTTTATTTCAAGCTAAAAATACAAGAAAATGCTAAAATTAGTGATATTAAACGGTGACTAAATCTCTTAAAAAATATGCATTTTCATGTGTTCATCAGATGAGTGGTTGGTTGGTTAGCACCACGATGGTATGTGTTTAGAAATAGGGTCGCACCTTCCTCCTAGTCACGATTAACGCAAAAGCCAGTTTTTCGGTGGGGGGTGTCAAGGACTGAGCTAACCGTCCGTTCTGAGACTCCTAGGTATACTACCAATGGCTCTTCTTGTATCAGAATCACCAGGTGTACTACTTCGGAGAGGTAGGTCTTCAGCTGCTGGAAGGCTTGTTCGCATTCTTCGGTCCACCGATCCTTTCCCTTTTTCTTGATGGCTTAAAAAAAGGTGAAGCATTTGTCAGTGGCTTTGAAGATGAATTTGATTAGTACCGCGATTCTCCCGATTAGTCACTGGATCTGCTTGATTATGCTTGGGGATTTAAAGATTCTCTCTCTTGGATTAATGGCAAAAATACAAAATGCCCTTTTGCTATGACTGCGTAACAACTTCTTGCCGCTTTTTGATCTCCCGATGCTACCCCAATTCCTTCTCCTGCTAGGAATTTTAGCTTCAGGTAATGGATGGACATGGCTGCATTAGTATTCACCATGAACGGTCGCCCGATGAGGATTCTATACCGAAATGGGCGGTTTACCACCATGAACCTGGTCATCTCTGTCTTCTCATAGGGCTTTCGTTCGATGGTGAAGGGGAGGGTCACCACTCGAATCAGCATCACAAAGCTTTCCCCGAATCCTTGTAATGCTGTTCGGGTTTCCTCTATATAGAGATTCCTGATTTTCAGATCGTCTAGGGTTTTATTAAAAATTATGTCGACCGAGCTGCCCAGGTCGACGAGCACCCTGTTTATTTTTTCTCAAGCTACCATTACTTCGATTACAAGCACATCGTCGTGAGGGTAACTGACCTCTTGAGCATATTTCTCCGTGAACATGATTGGCACTTCTTGTGGTAGCCTTGGTTTTTTGGCTAAAGGGATGTTGCACATGACTTAATGTGCCACCATTGAATATTTAGAGTAGTTCTTCCATTGTTTATTCGAGTCTCCTGCTAACGTAGGTCTCCTCAAAATAATTGCCATAGAGTTAGGGTTCGAGGTACCGATCTGATTGATGGTCGTTGTCTTCTGATTTTCTTAGAATTCTTTAAAGTACCCATTCCTCATTAGGTGGTCGACCTATTTTATTAGCTCGATGCATTCTCTGGTTGTGTGCCTAGGACCCTTATGCACGTCGCACCATTTCTTAGGATCAATTCATCGTTCTACTCTCTTCCATTTGAAATTTCTCTGCAACAATCCTCTATCCCAGATAGCCTCGTAGACATCTTCGAGTGGCATGGCCAGAGGGATAAAATCCTCGACCCGTGCCACTCGTTTTCCCATACCTGGTGGTTCATTGCTTCTCGAATTTTAGGGTGCCCCCGGGGGGCCACCTATTTGGAAACAGTTTGACTATTCCCCATGGTCCCTTGTTTGACACATTGTTTCTTTAGTTATCTGGCACATAGCTTCAACTTGTAAAATTTCTTCCCTGCGGGGGGCGGTACTTGTCATCCATCTTCTGATATTTCAACGATGGGAGCGAGGCTCTCTCACTCCCTCCGTGTCTCGCTTCCCCGTGCAGCCATGTCTTTCCTCGAGGTGGTTTAGTCAATGATCTTTTAGCTTTCTCAACATCCTCTATTGAAATGTATTTTGGGGCTTCATTGTATGCTACTGTGTAGCTAGTAGTACTATTTTCTGCCAAGTGGCACCAAAATCAGTTCAGTCATAGCTTTGCCTTTAGGGCGTTTAGGGCGATGGGCTGGTCAAACACCCCAAGCGCTATAACTTCCTTATAGAACCTTCGAACGTAGTCCTTTAGGCTCTCCTCTTGACCCTGCCTAATATTCTTTAGCTACTCTGGGTCTCTGGCTACTTCGTATGAGCCCAAAAAATGTTGGGAAAATTTTTTGGTCAGCTCATTATAGGAGGCAATGCTGCACTATTTTAACCCCTTGTACCAGAGTAATTCCGGTCCTTCCAAGTTCATATGGAAGAGCCGGCACATTTGATCCTGCCTTAGTCCTACTATGGATAGTAGGTCGATGACCTAATCTACGTAATAATTAGGGTCAGTGACCCCCTTGTAGATAGGTAAATTGAGGAGTTGAAATCCGCCTGGGAGTTTTATATCTTTCATCTCATCCGTTAGCGGTGACCTTTTCTCCCTTTCCATCCTCTTCTCAAGAGGCTGGTCCTTCTCCCTTCTTTCGGCTAAGAGGCTCTTCAACTTTCCTTCCAAACTGCAGACCTTGCTCTCAAGGCCTAGTTCACTCATTTGGCGCTATCGCGGCTCTATTGGTAGCTCTCTCTCTGTCGATAGCTCTGGCCCTCCACGCTCTATCTCTCCCATTTCGGGGGTTGCCTGGCTTGGTCTGTTTGTCCTAGTCAAATTGTGCGGAGTCTCTAGTCCTTCCCTCTGCTCTGTCTATCTTCGAACCTCCTTCTGAGATTCCCTCCCACGATTTCTTACTCTCAGTTGTTTTTTCCTAATTAACTCAGTCATGAGCTGCCTTAGTTCCTCCATTTCCTCCATCAAGGTCCTCAAGTCTGCCCCTATTTCAGCGTGCAGAGAGCTTTCTGTTCGAGGAAGAGGTCGGTTTGGGTTTGGGTTTCGCTCTCAGACAATGTGATTTCTGCTGGCGAATGATCGTTCGGCCATTCTAGAACGTTGCTTCTCTCGATAAAGCTTTTTGCTCGATTCTTACAAATGGCGCCAAAAACTGTTGACTTAAAAAAGTGGTTCCTTGGATCAACGAACTTTAAATTTGTTGAGGGGGAATCAAAGTTTGGGCCTCGTTTAGACTAGATCAATAAGTACCGGCTTGAGCTTCTTTTTTCCTGTGAACTGTGGAGAGGGGCCTATAATGACAACACGCACACAAGCTCAAAGATGGTCTTGCCAGGGTGGGCTCCAGCGAAGACGTTCGATGCTTAAGTTAGAAAAAAAGGATTTTTTTTGCTCTTCTAAAAATATGACAAACTGAGAATAAAAATGTTCCTTTTGCCACATGTGGGGAAATGTTCTTTTTCCTTTTTTTTTTCTTTGTGTTCTCTGGGGATTTTCTTTTTTAATCATCATCCTCTGCTATGTCTCCATCTTTTTCCTTTTATAGTGATGGCCTTTTAGGGACATTTTTGGGCTTTCATCTGTAGTATTTCTATCTTGCGTCGAATATTTTTTGTTGTACTTCTGACATACGCTAGATACTTTTATACTGCCCTTTTTTACATACGCTGAATATCTTTCCATAGATTTTTTTGTCTCTATTTTCACCCTATGTCAGATGTTACTTCTGAGTTGCTAAGCATATTCCTTGGGTTTGTCTCCACCGGCGGTTTTGGTTCAAGTGAGGATTATTTTGGTCAGCCTGGGTCGGTACCTGCTCAGCCGTAGTTGCATTAGGGTCAGCATATGCCGAACAAGTTTCATCATCAGCCGACCTAATTTCTCACATCCAAACCGGTTCTATTGTTTCGATAGTTTTAGGCCTATTGGCCATTGTTCCTGGGCCTACTTTGGTTGAATTTTAATTTTCCTTTGAAAAAAAAGTGTGTCGAGTTAAACTCAGCACTACAACGCTTACTATTGAGTGTTGCAGTACCTAAGGCAAAACTCTAAGTGCTATAACATTGGAAACCCAACATCGCAATAGTAAAAGATAGGAACATTAGGCTTAAAACCAAGGTATAAGTGTTGCAATACCCATAAGTCAGCATTAGAATGTTCAAGACAGAGCCCACAGCTTTGCGGCATCCCAAATCTAGTGTTGCAGCACTAAAGCCTGGATAGCTCAAACCACATTTTTCAGGTTTGAGCATTATGGTGCTAAGTCAGTGAATAGTATAAAATTCATCCCAAATCTTTCATTCCTTACTTCTCTCTCTTAAACCCTAAAACACAATCTAAAACCTTAAAATTTCAATACACAATTATTCGACCAAATTGACACAAACCAAACACCAAACACCAAATCCTTATCAATATTCACTCCTAACACACAATCACCAACAAAAACACAACAAATGCATTAAAATCCAAAAATCAACCAAGAACACCACAAACTCCAACTTTTAATTTTTGAGCAATTCATACTACACTCATTAATTTTTGGCTATTTCATTATTAGAATACCAAAATTATTAATGAATTTAAGTACGTAGATGCGATTATATATTTGCTAATACTTGGTTATGAGATTATGTTTAGAAAATAAAAAAAATTATATATAGTTTTGATTATTGAGATTTTTGCTTAGTATAGTGTTTCTTAGTTGGTTTGATTATTGATAAAAGAGATAAGGTTGAAATTGTGTTGATTATTCAGTTTTATATTATGCTATCATACTTAGGTGTTAATTAATGCATTGAGGATTTTAGTGTTTGTGCTTAAGTATTAACCTTAAAGTTGAGAGGAGTAAGCGATTCAAATGTGAAGATTTGAGAGTGTACATTCTTATTTGTAGGTATTATTCTCTTAGGCTTTTAAACAATCTCGTAAAGTGACCACCTCACATTTTGGCAATTATGACACCACAAAAATTGTATCACAAAAAACTTTTGAACTCCACACATCATTCATTATCAAAAGAACCATTATACTAAAATGAGGTTTCAAAATCACCGGTGGACTTTATCCAAATATCATTAGAACTATCAAAGAGCGAGGTTGATAGAAAACTTTACACACAACTAGATGTAGCAATTCTATAGGTCGTCCAAGAATCTATGTCAGTGGTCCAGAGCAACATAATTTAAAATTCATAGAGAAAGGGCGAAGTATAGATATCACATGTGACACCATCAATAAGTTCTTTGGCCTTTAAAGTATTCCATGAGATGATTATTGTGAATTGCTAAAAGAACCAGATTATAAGGCAATCATCAGATTCTTAGCCATATCAAAAGTTGAATGGCAGATGTCTAGGAGCAACATGTTTCTTTCCCTATGCGATAGATGATAAGAGAGTTCAAGGCCTGGCACTATTTCATAGTTGCATGCCTTATGCTTCTTCACTATATAAGCTCCGTCACCTTATAATACGACTATTTTACTTTATTCTATCCTAATAGGAAAATCAATTGGCATTGGAAAGGTTATCGAGGATAGCATCCTATATATCATCCGCTATATAAAAATGAGTTTTTATTGCCCTTCTTTAATCATTGCATTATATACCCAAGCTGAAGTTGAATGGGCAACCATAGAGGGTTTATTGCATCAAGAGCATGCGCTTAATAATAGAAAAATAGCTCGGATTCTAGACGATGGTAATCCTTAGGACCCAATTTCGGCAGTACTAAGACAACAAGCACTACCCTATGTTTCTTTCTCATCTCAATAACCATATACCATAGAAGAGAAGCTTGAGCATCTCGAGACATCATTTGCAGCACACCAATAGTGATACACCATTTAGGCAACTTATCAGAACTAAGTATTACGAATCTCCTTTACACACTTTGGCATAGACATAAGCATATTGCCATAGCAACTACCTTATCCTACACTTCTAGGCTCAGTTAATCCGGAGGATAATGATGATAAAGAACCACAAGCCGATGATGATGAGGAGACAGAGGATGACATGGCTGACGACTAAGGACTCGCTCACACCTTAGGGAAGTGTTTTAATTTTGTAATTTTACTACTACGATAAGGACATCGTTTACTTTAAGTTTTGGAGCAAGGAAATATTTTCATATTTATATTCAGTTATTTAATTTTCCAGTTTACATTCTAGTTTACATGAATAAGTTTAATTCTTATTTTTACTTTTAAAGTTGTTTTCATTTTCTAGTATATTTGTTTGGGTTAAAAGGAAATTCTAGTCAATGATAATAAAATTCTAACTTGAAGAGAAGCTATAAAACTTAAAGAGTTAGTGAATCGTATGTCTTTCTTTATGCTTAATTAGAATTGCTTACATTTATTTTATTTATATTCACTTCAATCACGATGAATACTAAAGTATATTAGTTGCTAAAGTAGAAGACGTTTATCTACAACAAGAAACTATCTAAGGTCTTAGTTAGTCTAGAACTTATTTGATTAGCATTTGAGGCAAAATTCTAGGGAAAGCATAGCTAAAGAGATAATTTTAGACCATGTTTGGATATCTTGAACCTTTCAAATATATTATATACTTTTAATCCTTAATTACCTCTATTGCGCCTTATTATCAATTTTCTTTGCTAAACCATAATTGACAATCAAAACCTTAAGAAGTTAAGTCCTTCATAAAATCCTTTTGCACCATAATCATAACATCTTGTTAAGGATCATGAAGAGACATAATTCAAGGTCGAGGATGGAAAATATAAAGAACTAGCTCATAAAAGTAATGTACAAACCTAAGATTAGGGAGCAAAAAAAAAAACCCATAACCCTAGAAAAATTGAAAATAAGTGGCTAGAAAGATTAAAGAAATAAAAGAAAATAAGTTTGGGGGTATTTTTTAGGAAAAAAAAGGGACAAAACATTCAGAAACAAGAAGATTAGGGTTATGGTGTGAACTAAAACAGAAAATTTTCTAATTTTTTCTTACCTTGTCCTCAGCCTTACATTACAAGCTTCTAAAAGTCCAATTTGATCTTTAGTTATGTATTACTTTACATTAGTGGAGAGTCATATGAAAAAAAACCCTAAAAACTATTTCAAAGATCTCAGCGATTCTTCTATGTATAAACTATTATGGCAATAATTGATGGACAATAAAGCACCCATAGGCAAATTTCTTGTACCCGACCCATCTCGACCTAACCCATCCCAAAATTTTAGGTCAGAACGGGAACAAGAATAGGTTCAAGACCGTTCGGGTTCAAGAAATTCCCGATCCTGTTCACGAAATCCTAAAATTCCTAAATGGGTTTGAAAATTTTCGAACTTTCAAAGTCGTTCGAGAATTCCTGACCTGTTCGGGAATTTTCAACATTTTTTTTGTAAATAGCACTTTTAAAACGGCGCCGTTCATAGGGCTTGAAATGGCGTCGTTTTGGCGAAGAAAAATCAAAATGAAATCGATTCTCTTTCTTAATTTATGTGCTTTTCTCAGTTTTTGATTTCTTGTTCCTCTTCTTTCAAAATCTTGCTGACGCCGACACACCCCCACCCACGCAAGACGAACGCCATCGAGCTAGTCGCAGTCCCCCTTACAGCCTTGATCTCACTTTTCAGTCTCGGAGTACGTAGTATTTGGCCCATCACCGACATCTGACCACCGTGCGTTTTTTTTTAAGCATTTAGTTTTTTTGATTTGCTCGAATTTAGTTTTTCGTTAGTTATTTGATTGAAATAAATTACCTAAACATGGATTGAAGCATGTATAGTATGTGTATGTGAATGCCCTAGGATTAAAACAGTTGTTGATATCAAGGAACATACTATAGTTGTATTTCTAAGTTTAGAGAACTCAATTATTCATCATTTATGGAATTTGACATGTATCTGGAGGGAGCTTTGCAGAGCTAAGAATTTTATTGGTGCAAATAACAAATTTTGTACTTTGTTTGGTTGGCAAGAATCAGTGAGAAAAAAGTCATATGAAAATTATAACAAAAACAAAAGATGGTGAAGTGTCTACGCAATATCAACAAGGGACCTGAACTTGGGTAATTAATTTGGTTATCATACATATTATATTACCATGTGAAATGATATGGATAGGTATTAGGTGGACAAACAAATTCTTTCAAAACTTAATCATAAAAGAAATTTATGAGCATTAATTATAGATATATAGTTCTTCTATCCCTTTCTACCTTTTTCTCACGTTTCAAGAGTTGGACTGCATTATATTATTGTTATTATTATTATAATGGAATATGGCAACAAGATAAACGAGAAACAAAATTCCCTCTTTGTCGAGTCTGTTGGAATTTAGTAAGGCATCTAAAGATTCTAAAGGCTGATCATTACTGCTCAATGCTCATCTCGCTGTCTTTATTTTATATGATTCTTATCAACATGGCTTGCTTCATACTTTTATTACTTACTGGACATCTCTTGTAACAAACCTGAAACCCCTCATTCAAATTAAAATAATATACTACATGTTTCGTATATTATTTATTCAGTGATATCAAATCATTACGTGTCATTAGAAGATGGAGTTTACCTTTGGTGGGCTAGCTGGCTTTAGATGTCACATGCAGAATTGGTTGATATTGCTTTCGGTAATTGCCTTTTATGAGTAAATAGCTTTAGCTGTGGGTATTTGTAGCTAATGTTCTCATGATTTCAGCAACATTTTCCTTTTTCAATTTTATTATTTTTGGCGTAATTAGAAATAATTTTACACTGAAAACCGTTTGATTTATATTAACGAGAAATTTCCTTCACTGAATGATCTAATATATATATATTACAAGGATTGAGCAGTAGCTTTATTTTTTGTGAGAAAACGAAACAGAATTCTTGCTGAGCCAGCATAACAGAATTCTTCATCACCTCTAATTAATTAATTCACAGCAGTTATGCATATACATGTGCAGAGACTGATTGTGTCATGGTAACTGCAACTTTTCTTTTGCTCTCTGCACCTACACTTGCTTGTTCTTCTGCTCTCTGCACCTGCACTTGATTCTAATTATATGTCTAACATGCACACATGTCCAAAGATAGAGTATATCTTTACAAGCTCAATAGTTCGTTGTCTTACTAAATTAGAGGAGTCAGTAGTTGAAGATTGTCCAGCCATTTAACATATCATGCTATAGGGTGAGATTGTAAATTCTAGTTGCATTACACTTCTTAGTTAGAAGAAGTTAAGGCTTCATTACCTACCTCGATTGGTTAACATTTGGAGGAATGCTTGGACCTTATTGGAATATATCAGCATTTGCTACTATTTTTTATTGATATTTTGCTGCTATTTTAGAGCTGTATTGCTACTACTTTTGTTGTTGTTTTGCTACTATTTTTCTGCTGTTTTATGATTGTTTTGCTACAAAATTTGTTATTTTTTTATTGATGCTTTGCTACTATTTTGGAGCGGTATTGCTACTATTTTTGTTGTTGTTTTGCTATTATTTTTCTGCTGCTTTAGGATTATTTTGCTACAATTTTTGTTGCTTTTTCATTGATGCTTTGTTGGTGTTTTGGGTTGTATAGCTACTTAATTTCTATTACATCATGATACCCTTTTTAATGATGATTTTTTTTTATCAAACCTTTATTTATAGATAATGGATTCATATTCAAGTTCAGCTAGTAATAATTTTGTAGACTTACGTTCTTAATCAAATTCTGAGGACGATCATAAAAGGGATACGGGTAAGGAAGAAAAAGCTTCCTTTCTGCCACGCTCTAAAGAAAAAAAGAGAAAGCTTGTACCACAAGCATCGGCACAAAGATCGAAAGCATGGTTGCACTTCAAAAAATATAAACGTTAACAGACAAAGCAAAGTGTAATCATTGTGGTAAGTTGATTAGTTGTCATTCAGTGCTTTTATAGAGCCAGTGGTATGTCAAAACACTTAAAGAGATGTGTCGAGTTTAACAAGAAGGTGATTGATGATCAACAACTAGTTTTTGGTAAAGAACCAAGTAGAGAAGAATGAGAGGGTAATAATGCTGTATCCAGAGGATGGAGTCAAGCTGCATGTCGAGAAGCTCTTGTTAAAATGGTAGTGATGGATAAACTGTCTTTTAGTTTTGTGGAGAATGTCGAGTTTTGATATTATAATTACGTGACAGTTCCTAGATTTGATGTTCCATCTCGTAGAACCATAACAAGAGATGCAGTTGAGTTGTTTGATTTAGAGAAAGACTTATTAAAGAGTTTAATTAGTGGACAATGAGTGAGCTTGACCACTGACATTTAAACTTCCATTCATAATAATAGTTATATGGTTGTCACAGCTCACTTTATAAATAGTCATTGGCATTTACATAGGAGGATTTTGAGCTTTACCCCCATTTTAAATCACAAAAGAAATACAATCTGAAAGCAGTTGGAGGATTATATGGTTGTAACAGTTGATAATGCAAGTGCTAATGATGTTGCCTTATCTCATTTGAAGAAGAGATTGAAAAGTCGAAGAGAAGATTCTTTAGTTTTAAATAGGAAATACATGCATATGCATTATTATGCGCACATTTTAAACTTGATTGTAACAGATGGGTTGAAGGATTTAAATGAGAATGTGATTTCTATACAAAATGCAACAAAATATGTTAGATCTTCTGGATCGTGCTTGCAAGCCTTTAAGTATTATGTGAAAAGGGAGAAGATTGAGTATAAGGGAAGCGTAGTGTTAGATGTGCCAACTAGGTGGAATTCTATCTACTTAATGTTGACGATTGCATTAAAATTTTGAAAGGCTTTTGATTTGATGAAAAATGATGATCATTTATATGGAAGTTATTTTTTAGAGGAGGAAAATAGAAAGAGAAGACAAAGGCCACCAGTCAGTTCAAATTGGGAGAATACTGAGCATTTTGTTTTATTTTTGCAATCTTCTATGAAGCAACATTAAAATTCAGTGCTTCATTAAGTGTTACCTCTATAGACTATTTCAATGAGATTTGCATGATACATTCTTGCTTAGCAAAAATGAGTCAGAGTAATGACTTTTC
Organism: Ailanthus altissimus; assembly: GCA_946807835.1. Taxonomy (NCBI): domain Eukaryota; kingdom Viridiplantae; phylum Streptophyta; class Magnoliopsida; order Sapindales; family Simaroubaceae; genus Ailanthus; species Ailanthus altissimus. The sequence goes on along the minus strand of OX327690.1, from coordinate 25,849 downwards.
TTTGGAAGACATGGCAAACAAAATGAGGTTAAAATTTGATAAATATTGAGAATCCAGTGAGAAGATTAATAAGATTTTGATAATAAGTACTTTACTTGATCCACGGCGTAAGATGCAGTTCACTAGATTTTATTTTGTGAAACTTTTTGGTAATGACAGTGCAAGAATTGAAGAAATGAAACATCTCAATAAAAGAGTTATTGTTTAGGCTTTATTGAAGGCTATAATGCATTGCATGGCAAATCACAGTATGGTGCATCTACTGCTAATGGTACTGTTATTGGTGGTGGGAGTAGTAGTACTACTAGCATACTTGTTTCACAGTCACATGTATCTGGTAGCACCTTGACCTCACTAGTAGCAAATGTTATGCAACGCGATGACCCTTGGAGTGAATACATTGGGCTTGCAGAGGATGATAATGATTTAGAAGAATTGTATGAGGTGAAAAAAATACTTCATGGATAAACTTGAGAATCCTTGCAACCCGCGTTTTGATATTTTACAATGGTGGAGGTTGAATGCCGAGAGATATCCGATTTTGTCACGTATAGCTAGAGATGTACTTGCTATACCTGTATCTACTGTGGCCTCTGAGTCAGCTTTCAGTACCGAAGGTCGTATTCTTGATTCATTTCAGAGTTCGTTAACTCCGAAGGTAGTTGAGGGTTTGATATATGGACAAAATTGGATACGATCTTCACTTTTGGTGGATAAAGCGAAGTGAGAAGAAGGATTGCTTGCAGATGTTGAATATTATGACCAACTAGAAGCAGGTAAAATAATGTGAATTACTATAATAAAATTCAAATATTTATCTTATGTGCGTATATTTTTTTATTTTTACTTGTTTTTTTTCATGTAGAGTTTGCTCATTTGTTGATGCAAAAGCGTCCACGAGCACCGGCACTACATCAACAATAAATCATGTTATTAATATTTACTATTTTCACTACTGTTTTGGTTTGATTTTGTTTGTAAGTTGATGATTCATCGGCCAATGATTAATGCTTCATAAATTATTAAATTTTAGACTTAATCTTTTATTTGATTTGTATTGCTTTCTGGAATATTATTAATTATTATGTTGTATTGTCGATGGTTATGATATGTGAATGTGAATTTAGCAGGTTATTATATTCAATCAATTGAATGTCTAAAAATAAGGGGAGATTCTGTCATAATTTTCTTAAAAATAAATAAATGTATTTCAATTGAAAATTGGATTCAAAAATCAAAATGACAATATTTTATGCAATTGGATTTTAAAATTTTAAATTGAAACGAATCGCTATTAAAATTAATTAAATTATAATATTTCACCATGTAATTTAATTTTAAATAATGACGTTTAACATAATTTAAATTCATGATATTTAACGTAATTGAAAATGAAAATAACATTTCAACTGAGATGATTCAAATTGCTTACTATATATTAATTATTTAATTTATTATACTATTAATACGTGGTTTCATTCTTTCAACTATCATATTTCAATTAAGTACGCTAAATAATCTTATCACAAGGTAGGTAGGAGACGTATAAATAAAATGAATTTACCAATGCTTTCATGGAAGTGTTCAGGTGGTTTAATTTGTAAGTCCAACTATCAAATTCTACTTTCATGTTTTTAATAATTATTGTAAGTTTGTTATATATAAATTGGCTATGTGTGTGTGTATATATATATATATTTTTTTCTGAGTAAGTTAATATTGATTACACAAGTCAACGTGGGATTGAAATTGATTAATTGAAATTTTCATAACTTTCTACTCGTGGAAAAAATGATGATATTTAACATAATCAAAACAATATTATAAGTTTAAACTTATTATATTTAAATTATTTTAATTTTAAATTGAATTTAAAATGACAATATTTTAAGTAATTAGATTTGGAATGAAGCGATCTCAAAATGAGAAAAATAATATTTTACACCATTGAATTTTAATTTAAACGAATTAATTAAATTATAATATTTCTATTTCACGTCATTTATATTCACATTAAATTTAGAATAATAATATTAACAAATTTGTTAAATATTATAACAATTATTGAATTTAGAATACTTCAATTTGAATTTAGTTTCAACTTATTATATTTAAAGTATTTCAATTGAAAATTGAATTCAAAATGACAACATTTTACATAATTAGATTTGGAATTGAAATTTGAAACGAATAATTTCAAAAGTAATCAAATTATAATATTTCACATAATTTAATTTTAAATAATAACATTTAACGCAATTCAAATCCATAATATTTAACGTAATTGAAAATGAAATAACATTTCAAATTAAAATCTTTAACGTATTTCAATTTCAAATTAAATTTAAAATGACAATATTTAAGTAATTGGATTTGAAATAAATCGATCTCAAAATGACAATAATAATATTTTACTCCATTGAATTTTAATTGAAACAAATTAATTTTTAAATTAATCAAATTATAATATTTCTATTTCACGTCATTTATATTCACATTGAATTTAAAATAATAATATTAACAAAATTTTTAAATATTATAATAATTATTGAATTTAGAATATTTCAATTTGAATTTAACATTAACAAATTTTCAACCCGACCGAGCCGAACCGACCCATCCCGTACCCGATCCGAAAAGTTTCGAACTGTCCTGAATTAAAACAGCACATTTTCAGAACAATTTTTTTTCAAAAAAAAAATTGAGAATTCCTAACCCGTCCCGATTCGGGTCGAGAATTATCCCGACCCAAAAAGTATTTCGAACGGGACACATTTGGCCGTTCCGATTGGGTTCAAAAATTTCCAAACCCGAAAATGTCCACCCCTAATACACACAAGTACCAAGTGAATATTAATAAATTAAAAATAAGTATGATGATTATGTGTATTATAATTTCATAAGTAATTATGGACTCTAAATTTTTTTTGGTGTAATTCAATCTTTGAGACTAGCTACCAATTCTAATTAATTCATATAATTGTTTATGTTTTAATTTTATCTTCTTTATTCTTGTTTTGATTTTGCTCGAGGATGAGCAAAGATTTTAAGTTTGAGGGTATTTTATGGAGTCTTAAAAAGTATTAATTTTATTTTCTCAAATTTATAGTTTGTTTTAAATTATTAAATATTTGGCTATTTATTGAATTTATTAATAAATATAGGTTTTCAACTCTATAACATGAAGATTTTTAAAATTAGAAAAAAATAAGAAGAAATTGAAGAAAATTTTGACTATATAAAGGGCCTTATTCTGGCTTGAATAAGTATTATCATTATAGAGCAATTGAGTGGACAATTGTAATCATTTTTAGAGAAAGAAAGAGTTTTTTTTATAAATTCTCGTTGATTTAATAAAAGAAGCGAGATATTGATCTATCGTAAATGTAGCCAATTGTTAAACTACGTAAATTATCGTGTGCTATCTTCTTCACTACTTACTTTATTCTCTTTTGCTTTATTAATTATCGTAATATTATACTTGTGTGTGAAGTGTTTCCATCAAAACTTGAGTTCGGAGATGGGAACCCATTCCTAAACTTGACTTTGAATATGGTATGGAGATGACAACCCATCTTTAAACCCGCTTCGAAACCAAAAAATATAAAAAAATGTTCTTGAGTTATTCTTTATTCAAAATTTTGCTAATCATACCAAAAATAAAAAATAAATAGAATTTAATCCAAAAAGTGAATTAAATTGGATTATAAATACCTAGATATAACATGCCAAGTAATCAGCCCAAACATTGAATATTTCTTGCTTTAGGAAAAAGAGAAGGGTAGAATAGTAAAACAAAATTTTTGCAATTCTTATAAAACTTTGCACACTCTTTGAGTGAAATATAAATACCGGTTATGCTATTGAAATAAAAAATTTAGTTTAATATTAAAATAAACTTTAAATCATTAGATTAAATTAAAAGAATTAAATGGTAGTAGGGCTTCTGTTTCTCGTGTTAAGCCACCAAAATTGTCTTTGTGGATAAGGGGCAAAACCTTTGGAAAATGTCTCAAAATAGTATATTTTTAAAATAAATAAATTTTTATAGCCAACAACTTAAAATTTAAACTTTATTAATCATAAAAAAACGTTTTTAGATTACATAATCCTTAGACTCTCTCAACACTCTCAAATCAGCAATTTTTTTTAAAATTATTCAAATGTAATTTTCAAAAATAATAAATCAAGTGTTTTGTTGTGATTTTAAAAAATGTAAAGTCTAAAAACAATATTTGAGAGGTGAAATTTAGAGAAATATACGTTTTTAATTTATATCTTTTTTTTATATTGGTAATTTTGTAAGAAATAAAAAAAATAATAAATTTAAATAATATGAGTTGAGAATAAGTAGATATTATTGAAAATTGCTGTAAAAAGTTAAAAAAACAGTAAAAAAATATTAAGTCTAGCAAAAGAATGATAAAGAAACCAAAAATTCTTGCACCGCACATGTAGGGCGCAAGGGAAAGCCTCGCAGTTACCCACCTCGCGCACGCCTCACGAATTTATAGAATTTAAAATTTTTAATTAACTAAATGTTATTTTAATAATTTTTCTTTTGTTACGGAATTTAAAATTTTCAATTAATTAAATGTTATTATCAAATTTCTCGAATTGTTAAATAATAATGATCATTTTTTCAAAATTTAAATAATTATAATAATATAGGCAAGATTCATTTGTACAAACTAAGAAACAGACTAAGAAAAAATGAATTAATCTTCATATTTTTTCTTCATTTTTAAATAATAATGATAATTATTTTTTTAGAATTGTTAATAATTATTATATTTGTTCATTATAACTAAATAATAAAGACTTTTTATGAAATTTAAATAATTATTATCAAATTTTTAAAATTTTAAATATTACTAATTATTTTTTCACAAATTAATAATAATTATAATAATTATTATTAGTTTTTATTGAATTTAAAAATATTTTGGCATGTATATATTTTGGCTTGCGACTCGTGCACGAGTCGCACATATAGAGAGTAACAAGTAATAGACGTTCGTGCGTCTTGCCTGTGCATCCCGCGAAAGACGTTCATGCTTGTCACGGAGGGCTTAGACATCGTTCTTCTCCGTCTTTCCTAATTTTTTTGGTCAAATTTTTTACTTTTATTTTTTAAATTTTCTGTCAATTTAAGTTATATTTATACATTTTCAACTTATTTCACTTAAGATCTACTCATGTTCACATATTTTTAATAAAAATATTAAATAAATAAAAAATAGAAAAACTTATTAATTTTGGATTTTTTTAATTTTTTATGGCTCAAATTAATATTTTAGCCTTCAATATTCACAATGTCACCAAAAAACTACCAATCTATTTATTTTTAGATTGATTGTTTTAATTTTTTTTGAAAAATATTAAGAATGTTGAGAAAAAAATGTTAAGAGTAATAATATCTGAAAATTTTAAATTTGACTAATAATCATATAAAAAATAAAAAAGATTAAATTAAATTTTTAATAAAAGATAAGAGTTATTTTAGAATATTTCTCCGAAATCCTTTATGCCTCGGCATCCCTTACCTTCATTAAAAAAGAAAAAAAAAAATCTAAGCAACTATAATTAGCCTGAAAACCTAATACCGTATAATAATCCAACTATTGTATCCGTCCAAGTTTCAAACTCAACGCTCAGAAGCCGTTTGCCCCTCCGTGAAATCCTTGAGACCGAGCCATCAAAACATAGAAAGCTAGCAGGTCAGGCAGCCCTGTCACATTAGCCCCTTTTTCTGTGCGCATCCTCTTAGCCCCGTCGTGTAGCCCCACTCGGCCGAGAGCCTCGAAACAGCCAGCCAACGCCCAAAGTTTTTTCTTTTTTTAAAAAATCCTTTTCGGTTCTTCAAACAGCCACCAATCCAAGACCCCCCCGCCCCCAATCAAAAACATAAATTGTAGTATGTTTTATATTTAAATTATTTTCATGGAGACACTTGTCAAATTTTCTACTTATAATTATTTTTGCATATATTCATGAGCGTGAGAATAAGTAGCTTTTGATATGTGCAGATATCATACCAGGAATTGAATGGGCCACACAGCTTTAATTTCTATCATAAGTTTCAGTTCATGCATCTGAATAGAGCAAGGCCTGGGGAAATAATTTTATCAGCAGTAGCTTGCTTGAACAAGTAAATTGATGTCTCTAATTTGAATGTTGAATTTACCAACTTAAAATCATTTATCCTGATATTAAATTGTGTATTGGTGCTCCTACTGTACAGGAATCCAAGCTCTAACCTTGGCAGAAACAATCTCTTTTTTAACTGGCTTCTTCCTCTGTTACTAATCCATTCTGTAATGGGTTCTGTTCCGAAAAGAGATGCCTTTTCGCCACTAGGTGCTTGCAGAGTAAGTCTGTCTATATCACTAAGAACTAGTACACATACAAATGCGTCATAGATACTATCCTATATAAAAAATGAATAATGTGGCTTCATGGCAATAATGTATTTGGAATACAAACTATATTTGCAACATATTAGTTTGTTTGGGATATTTTGTATTGGGAGTTTGTAGGTGAAGTATTACTCTATCTGAGTTTGAAGAGTTTATTAGAGAGTAAAGTAGTTTTATCTATGGAGAATTAAGTTGGTTGCTTATTTATATCTATTTTTTTTTCAGTCGTTCCAGCCCACAGCAGCACCTCTTGCTCCTGATTCAAGTGCTCTAGCTCCTGCCTCTAATGCAGGCAATGATTGTTTCCTTTTGACTTACTTTCTATCAATGTTCATCTGTAGTTTTTATTAATTATTAATGTTTTTTAATTTACATGTGTGTATGTGTCCAAAAATGTGTTTTAATGAAGAGCAAAGTGTTACTATTGTAATGTGGACCATCTCCACAAGAAAAGTAAGAAATCTTAGGAGGGCATACAAAAATAATACAGAATCAAATAGGTTGAAGGTTTTTTTTCCCCTCAATATGTTTGTATAGTATGGGATACTAATAATCTATAGTGGATTATCAAACTGCAGATTCTGAATTTGTTCGCAAGAGAAAAGGACCGGTCGAAATATCAGATGAGGTACTTGAATTATGCATCCACTCCAGTATTTTCATCTCTCTTTACATGGAAGATTTTGACTTTTGGGAGATGTTATCATTTGATGCTGTTATAGCCATTTTGTCTTTTTTTTCCAAATTGAATTAGGTCGTTAAAAGTTTTTGATCGATATTTGTGGTCTTGTCTACTTTTGGATGTGATGTTTAGAAATTACTTCTATGTGCAAGAGATGAAAGGACATCCAAACTCTTTTTTTTTTTTCATTATCTTCTGTTCGTAATATTTATTTCCCTTTAATATCAAAATATTGTGCACATTTGTTTCATAGTCATGTTTTTTTTCGCATTGCAGGTTAACAATCAATCGGTTAACACTTTCTCAGATACACATCGAAGCTCTAATTGCTCTCATCAGTTGTCCTGTCCTAATGACTTGCCAAAGACAGTATTGGCAAATCTCAATCAGGGTTCTGCTGTGACAAGTATGGATTTTCATCCAGTTCAGCAAACTCTGCTTCTTGGTTAGTTCTAGCTGCTCATAGCATCTAGTTTTGATTCTTGATGTTTTCCATTCTAGTGATTTTAAGGAATTTGAACTGAAACATCTTCATTTTATATCTTTTGTTCTCCAATTTTAGTCGGAACTGTTTGTGGTGATATCACAATCTGGGAGTTGTGTAGCAAGAAGAGGCTTGTCCATAGAAACTTCATACTTTGGAACCCGCGTCTTTGTTCTCTACCAGTAGTGGTAAGGGTTTATGTTTGCCAGAAAATATTGTTTGCACGACTATTTATAACAGAAAATGTGGATTATTGGAAGTCTAATCTCATTCTTCAATGCATGTAACAGCTATCTTTGGCTAAAGAGTATAGTGCTTCAGTAAACCGTGTGCTTTGGAGTCCAAATGGTGACCTTTTGGGTATGTTCATTTGGATTTTATATTCTGATATTTTATTGTAGGATACTGTTAGTGAAGTACCTATTTGGAATAAAGCTGCTATAATTTATATCACAGTTTATTGCCTCTTCAAGGTAGCACATAGGCTCTGTTTGTTATTCAAGTTCTTTCCTTCTCTTTTTTTTTTCAATTTTCTCTTTGACAAAAGGATAAGATGATATTAATTCTGTTTTTTTTTTTATCTTTCTTAGGTGTTGCCTATTCCAAGCATATAGCGCACATATATTCATATCATGGTGATGAAATTCGAAATTATCTTGAGGTTTGTCCACAGACTCTGGATTGGAATTCATTCAGATATATCCATTAGCTTGTTTCTATTGTCTAGTTATGCAATCATAACCCTCTCAATACTCACACAACGGAAAACACATTCGCAACACACAAAGTTAAATATCAGTTGTGGTTGCTATGGTATTGGAGGTTCCTGATATCTTTGTATTGAGTGAAAAGATGAGGCTACGGTAAAAATATGGATTGGGACAGTATCTGGTAATTGCAACAAAGGCTGAGAATTGGAAAGGAAAATAATACGTGTTAATGGCCTAGGAAAAATAGAATTTTAAGCAATTAAGCCCTGAAAAATAGAAGGAATTTCGGGCATAAGGCCAAGAAGGAAATTAGAATTTCAGTTGTTTCCAGATGTGCCATGATACCATGAATGAATATTTCTTCTGTATTGTCCTATATTTATTAGTGAAAGGCCTTAAAAAGTACAAGAGTTGACAAAGTAAAAAACAAATAAGGAAACTAATCCTATCCTGATCCCAGAGCCGATCTTTAGGAAATAAACAAAATGGAGTACAAATTGCTCTGCCAGTCAACTGTAAAGGACCTGTTTACAGAACATAATAATTAGCCCACATTAATGATCAAATCTTCCAACACCTTCAAACTGCCATAACACCCCCATTTTGTGAAATGAGATGTAATGTTTTTCTTTGGAAGGGCTTGCGTTTTCTTTTCCCTATATTTGCATCCTAGGGAAGTTAGAAACCTGATTTTCAAATAAATATTTGCATTTTAGGTTGATTGATTGGTAGATACACTAATTGGTAATGGATTCATAACATTGAATAGCTTTTGAGGGATAGGTTAGCTGTGTATCTGTTAATTTATTGCTCGCTGTAATGTCAACCATGAAATTCTTCCAGATTGACGCTCACATAGGTAATGTAAGCGATCTCGCTTTCTGTCAATGGAAGAACCAATTACGCATCATAACTTGTGGAGAGGACAAGACCATAAAGGTAAAATACATTATTTGGGATTTTGTTTTCCCTTTAATTGCATTATATGGTTACGGGTGTTAATTATACAAGCTAATCTCTCTGCAGGTGTGGGATGCTGTCACAGGTAAGAAGCAGTATATTTTTGAAGGTCATGAAGCACCAGTTTATTCTGTGTATTCAGGTCAGAAGGAAAACATTCAGGTATCCCTGGTTTTTCCTGCTGCTATTCTTTTGTCTTTGCTTCCCTTGGTTTTGTTTTTTCTTTGGGCTAGCATGATTTAGTGTTGACTTTAGTCTGAGGCATTAACCAAAATGTTTCTTTGAAAGTCGTAAAGTTTGAAAATTGAAATTGCAACATCAGTTGAACACTTTTAACAATTTTGCAGTTTAGGTATATGAACCTTTATTCATGGACCTTGAGGTTCAGCTTGCCTAAAGATACTTGGACTGTTTGGTTTGTTGGCCTTTCTGCATCCATTTATATTAACACATTATTTCAACCTGTCATCAGTTTATCTTTTCAATTGCTACTGATGGGAAAATGAAGGCTTGGTTATATGATAACATGCGTTCAAGGGTTAATAATGATGCACCTGGTCAATCTCTCACAAGGATGGCTAGCAGTGCTGATAATCAAAGGTATCATATGAGAATTGTTTTTTTTTTTCTCTGATTGTTTATAGTTTTAACTTACTTACCATCATGGTAGATCTCGTAATTACTTAGCGTTGCCATTTTATTGTGTCTTCATAGATTGTTCTCATGTGGAACTAATACTAAAGGGGAATCATACATTGTTGAATGGGATTATGAAAAGGGGATTATCAAGCGAGCATATTGTGGACTTAGAAACTACTCTGAGGGTGTTGTGCAGTTTGATATAGCCATGAACCGATTCTTGGCTGCTGGTGATGACTTCCAAATTAAATTTTGGGACATGGACAGTGTTGATCTCCTGACAACCATTAATGCAGGGGGTGGATTGATGGTAAGTGGTCCATTTATGATCTATCCACAGTCTTTGCAATGAGGTCTCATATGTTGTTTCTATTGGTGTACCTTTAATCTCTGAAAAAAAATCTATCTTAAATATCTTTTAGGCTACTCCATGTCTGCGTTTCAATAAAGAAGGAGTACTGCTTGCTGTCTCAACAAGTGAGAATGGAATTAAAATACTTGCTAATGCTGATGGTATTCGGCTTTTGTACTCGATTAAAAAATGTGTGCCTGAGGCATCTAAAGCTGCTTCAGAATCTGCCACAAAGGTAAATATGTTCTTAAACATTGTAGGATTAGCTGAGTCTAAATGTGAACAAGAGAATTTCTGAATGCATTATCTTGTCGTTCAGGGACCTGCAAGTGGTAGTACACTTGCTTTGTGTTCAACAAGTGGATCAAGTGTGTGACACACGAAATCTAGAACATCTACAAATGCAAACTTGTAATTAAGATAGAGAAAGAAACTATAATGGAGATGGTATAGAGGCTTCGATCCTTCAAGAATTCTCAAGAATCTTTAAGAGTTTTCATCCTTCAAGTCTCTCTTTATCTAGACAAGTGTGTTTCTCTCTTTGGTATTGTACTCCCTTCCCCTCTTTTGAAAAGTGGCTTATTGTTCTATTTAAAGGTTTTAATTAAGGAAAATTTTTAAAGCACAAAAAAACTAGGTTCTTAATTGTTTGGAGGTATCGTGGCTTGGGAAGATTGGGCCTCAGCTTGGGGCCTCTGAACAAGTTGGCGCTGCGGCTTATATGTGTTGACTTGTTGTCTAACTCTTACTCTGGGTTGCGACTTGAGTTTGTGAAATGACTATTTTGCCATTTTTCTTGATTTTCGCTCTTTTTATTGTGTCGTTTTGTTGAAACTTGCAAAATAACAATAACATGCATGAAAAGCCAAATATTCATAATTATCTTGAGTAATTATTAAGTCAAGTGAGTCAAAATGTGATATATAAAATGCATTTATCAAATTCCTTCAAACTTAATAACTTGCTCATCCTGGAGAAAGGAGGCAAAATTAAAAACTAAAAACTAAGAAAACAATGAATATAATGGGTTGGTAAATCACTAACAGTTTGTCTAAAAAGTTGCCTTTAACTACGAGTCCTTTGAAAACTCTATGTCATAAAAATTAAACATTTCAATTTAGCACTCCTATTATCCTATAAGTGACTTACTTGATGTGTATGTATATATAGTATTATTAGTCAAACGCATTTGGATTAGTTTATGTACACAATTCAAAGAAATGATCATTAGTCACCTTGCTTTTCGCATTCTTATAGACCAAATCTTTCTGAGAATGTTCTTGTAAGACTATCATGCTATGGTGTGATTGGTGTTATGAGGGATTTTTTTATTGGCTAAGGTGTGATTTTTGTGTTAATAAAATAAAATGGGTGTTTAGGCTCAAAATGGGTGAATAAGGATAACAATTATATAAGATTAGGCTATAAAGACTCAAAACAGTTCGAAGATGGCATAAAATCATTTCCTAAATCATGTGTGCCCCTATGATTTTTGCTTCGAGTGATATTCAAATAAGTTGTAGAATGTTTTTGAGACCCTAAGTGTTCTTGTTGGTATAAACACCCTCTATGCAAGTAAATTAACTATATGATCTTAACTATGTGCTTAATAATTTTAAGTGGTTACCAAATAAGATAGAATTTGTTCAAAGATATCATGTAAAAAGTTGCAACATTTATAGTTCTTTAAAAACTGTATTGACGGTAACCATGCTTCTATTTCTTATCATTGACATGTTAGAAATCTATTAACCTATTATGTATATGTATATAAACATAGCATAACATAATTAAAAATAATTGAAAACATAAAAGACTAAAGAATAAAATTTGGAAGCTTGAAATGTTTAAGAAGAAAGTGTTTTCCGCTCCCCAAAAACTTAAAAATAGGCATGTCCCCGTGGCGATCGAGAAAAGAAAAATAAAAGATGAAAAAGGTAACAATTCCCTGTTATTTGCTATACCCTAAATTGTCGTTTATGTTTTTTGGCACATCCTTGTCATTGCCAATATCATCATTGTCATCTTCTTCTTTTGCTAGTATTGGTGTTAGTGGGACTAGGTCGTGGGTGGCAGATGTTGGCTCATGTCAATCTTAAGATGAGTTATTGTAATTTGCATCCAATTTTCTTGGTATTCTGCCTATTAGGCACACCACTGATGGTGTTAGTGGTGTGCTTAGATATCCCTTCGAAGCTTCTGAAGCCCACCTTTAACCCTTGCAAGTTGTTTTGAAAGAGAGGGGTGGCTTGGATATTAGTGCTGAGGGCAATCCTAGAATACTTAGATGTCTGCCCAGTGGGAGCTATTAACTTTACAAGAGTGCTACTGTTTAAATGTTTGATTTTGAACATCATATCGGTGTCAAGTGCTTTAGAGGAGTACAATATCTGCTTAGTTGGATCTCACTAGACTCTTACCTAGACGTAGAGGGTTGTGATAAGTGAAGGGAAAAAGAGGTTGGCTCTTTCATTTTGGAAGCTATGGTGATTGTCTGTGATATCATTTTTCCTATGTTTATGCTTTGCCTAATCATTAGGGAATAGAGGAGGAGGGCTCTTTCCTGGGTCACATCCCTAAAGTACATGACTGACATGAATTTAGCACTTATGAAGTAGGGCCAAACTTTCTCATCTCTATCCATAACCTTCGATAGAAAGGATGCCTATTGCTTTCCAAATTACTTCCACTGAATGCTAGGTATGCATGACCGTTAAATGACAGCGTTATAATCTAGATCTAAGAGCATGGCTTGATATTCATCATCCTCAATCAACAATAACTCTTAATAATGATTGATGCTCTTGTTATCGAATGCCACTTTTGGTAGGGCGTAATTATATAAAATATTTTATTCACCTAAAACTTATTGTTTGCTTAATTTATATCATTAATTTAGCAATTTATGGATGTTAATGTTGTTTTTTAGGTTTAAAGATTATCGACGTGGAAATAATGGAAACTGGATGCGAAAAGAGCTATTTGGGATAAAAATTTTAGAAGGGACCAAAATGCTCAAAACATAAACAATTATTAGGAATAATGCCCAGTGTACAGTACTCTTGAACAATACTTTGGGTATTGTTCATCCAAAAACCTTAGTCCTTGTGCTACTGCATCAAAATTTAGGGCTACAGATTCCAATAATTGATGAACAGTTGAACATTGCCAACAAAAGTAGTGATTAGTAACAGTATTAAATAAATGTGACTTTTGCACAGTATCTCAAATAGTATTATGTTAAATACTATTTAATGAAATAGTTTATAAATAGTGATATTATTTATCAAGAGTACAAATTTTTTAAAAATATTGCAGCAAATGCTGACTTTTGGAGGACAAACTATTTCGGTGCCTTGAGCTTATAAAATGGTCACTATTGAGCCAAAACGGGAGAGAGCAGTATGGGGGAGAGATCAAAAACACCAATAAACACATCTTCAATCAGATAAAACAACAAGAAAAGGAGGATTCAATAGTAAGGATCAAAACAAAGCAATAGAATATAAAACTTTCTTTTCTTTATCTTTATACTTGTAAGATGTTTTGCTTCGGTTTGATAATGGATTTTGGTTCAGAAACTCTTGATTTAATTATAAACTAATTTCGTTTATTTAGAATTGTAATCTTGAACTCATTATGTGAGTGATTATAACTTTCTCATTTATGTATGAACTTAGTTTTTGGAATATTTATTGTGCTTATGTTTAAAGCAATTTTATTACTTGATCAGTAGTTAAATTGATCCAGAAATGCATAAATAAACTTGGAAAAGATATTCACGTATTGAGTCTTAAGCATATTGATGCATAATTATAGTGTAACAAGCATGAGTTTCATATGAAATAGACATATACTCATATGGCATGTATGATCTATAAAACTTGTGCTTAATGAATTTTGTTCAATTTAATTATCATAGAAATATAGATAATTGATTGAATGAAATATAATCACTTGACTATCGGAAGATTGTGAATAATTGAGTGTTTTGATTAATATTTCAAGTTGAGTATAATAATTTAAAAGAGATCATGCTAAATTGATTTGCATAATGAGGGATAGTTTATAATCTTGGGTGCATTTGATAATTAGAGTGTTTAACATCATTTTTTTTGCTGTCTTTATTGTTAATTTAATTATTTAGTTAATTTAAATATCAGTTCATTGAATTGTCAATAGTTTGAATAAGAGTAGGACGATACAATTTTAGTACTTAGTAAGTAGTAATAACAATTTCTTGTTGAAACGATACTCTATTCATCATATTTTACTTGTTGCAATAATGTATACTTGCATTAATTTCTATTATACAAAATACACAATAAGTTTTTGACGTTGTTAATGGAAGTTGTTTATTATTCTTGTTGATACTAATACCAATTCATCTTATTCTTAATTCAAATATTGTTTAGTTTTTGTACATATTATTTTCATTTGTTTCATTTTTGTTTTTCAGTTATTTTTTTATTGATTCATAATGGCTGGAATACCAAGTTTATTGAGGGATTTTGTAATACTAGGAGTAAGTGACATCCATTCAAGTATTTGAAAATCGGTCATTGATGTTGATTATTTTAAAAATTCAGTCGGAGATGATACAATTGATAAAGACTTCGATGCAGTTTAATGGTTTGCCAAATGATGATCCTAATGATGGGAATTTTCTTGAAAATGTTTGACCTTTGCAAATACAATGGAGTCTCGGATGATGCAATAAGTTTCGTCTATTCATATTTTCACTCTGTGATAGAGCAAAGAACTTGATGAGGTCATTACCACCGAGGCCCATAACAACGTGGGATGATTTAGTATAAAAAAATTTAGCTAATTTTTTTTCATGGACCAAGATAGCGATAATGAGGAGCGCTATAACTTCATTTGTGAAGAATGATGATGAATCATTACATGAAGCATGAGAAAGGCTTAAAGAAATGCAAAGAAAATGTCCACACAATGGCATTCTAATATGGTTACTTATGCAAATTTTTTTTACAATGGAGTTGTTAGACATTTAAGGATACTAATTGATGCTGCAATAGATGATACATTTATGAATATTTTTGTTGATGATGCGCGTGAATTGCTAGAATAGATGGCTTTCAACAAATCTCAATGGATAATTGACAGTGTTGTTATATGCAAGATCATTGAGAGAGTTGCATAGAACACTTGTGATTTTTATAGTGGCAATCATGTAAATGGACAATGCCCATAGCCTGTACACAATCTTGAAATTTATTACAAATAGTAGCACAACCCTAGTTTTGATGCCTATTATTCAGAATGGGAGAAATCAAACATCTTGGAATAACAACCAACAGAAAACTCTACTGCAATTAAATCTTTTTATAACATTACCAAAAATTCTGCAATAGCAGCAACTTGAGAAGGAATTATCATTGGATGATATGTTCCAACATGCAAGGAAGATTAATGAGTTGTTACAAAGTCAATCTACTTCTTTATAGATGTTAGAAATGCAGGTGGAACAATTGACAAATGTTGGTTACAATTATCTTCAAGAAGCATTGCTTAGCAACATTGAAATTTATCTAATAAAGAGTGTTGAATGCCGCAAGGCAATCATTGTAGAGAGTGGGATAAAACAACATGGTTGAAGTGCAAATAGAAGAAGCAGAAAGAGTAAGAGAGAGAAAAGAATTACAACAAAAATTTTTTATGAGCCATTGTATTCCACCATTTTTTTTGTCTAAGGAGTTTGGAATGAAAAATCATGATCTGTGACACGTCCAGAATATAAGAGTTTGTTCACAAGTGTAGGATTGTCGAAGTAATAAATATTCCGATAAGAATGGGGTCGATTCACAGTAAAGTAGAATTCAAATTACAAACTATAATAACTTTAAAGACAATTAATGTAGTATAAGATGTTTACAAATATTAATTTAATTAACCAATTCAAATAAAAACTAAAGTTAGGGGATCCACTCTTAGCATAAGAAGTAAGAATATATTTAACTCTTTTTATAATTATTGAAATCCTCACACAAACGAGATTCCAACCGAAAAATATAACAATTAAAGTTCATTATCATTTACATATTAATTAGTATTTATTTCTTTCAATTATTATACATCAAATCTTATAAACAGGGTTAAGTATTTATTATACCAATTTTTATATTTGTCTATAATAAATCAAGACTCTCGCTTTGCAAGAAAGGGTATATACGCTAAATCTTATAAATGATTTCAAGAATTTATTGTGTTAAGAATAAAGTTTGTCAATAATAAATCAAGATACATCATTTAAAAGAAAAGATATTAATATTACAAACAAAATAAATATATCATATATAAATTTGCATAACTTAAGAATAAAACATTAAATTCATGAATAAGAGTTAATTATTATCTTGCCAAGAGTTTCACCATTTTACCTTAGCATAAAGAAAATTATTTGAACATGATAAAATTAAAAAAAAAGAAAAGAAATGGAAGAAGAGATAACATGACTTTACAATAGTAAACAAGAAAAATAATATCGAAATGAGATAATACAAAAGATAAGTGTTTTGAACTAAAATCTAACTCTCTAATTACATATTTTGGGCATAAATTTGCTACCTATTTATAGAAAAATATAGATAAATTGAGATAAATGAAGAGGGAACCATTTGAATGATAAAAGTTAAGAATAGTGGCAAATAATTTACATTGATTATCATTAATGCACCCACTTGCTTATCCAATTTAAAATTGATGTGGTCCGAATTAGCTGTCATTCAAAATATCAAAGTTGTAGATAAATCTCTTATTTTTCCAAATTGAGTTATTTCATACGTATTTCTATAGTTGTAGGCCAAATACTGATGACTATTCGAATTAGGTCTGTATTGCAAATCAATTCTCTTTTAGACTATTTTCACCATCTAAACGCTCGAATTTTGAAAACCTTGTGAAATACAATATGTTAGCCCATTGAGTCAGCTTTTAAATAACTGTTTAATGGGACAGGATTTCACTCATGGAGTTGAAAAGTAGATAATCGCTCAAGAAAAGGTTACATTTAAGCACAGACAGACAAACTAACATTGATCCAAAGATAGGAAAATCAATTATTTAGAGTCAAATTATTCTTACCACATGCTAATTTTAGGACTTTAATTATTTTATGCGAATTTTACGAATAGAGAGTCTGGTGATAAGATTGCTTTCTAATGACTTTTATCTTCTAAAATTGAACAAAGACTTTATTGAAATGAATTGACTTATTTTTATTTTTTTATATATACTTTTTTTTGCTTATTCTTTTTTTGTTTGTTTTTTTAAAAGACATAAAGAATCATTATAAATAAGAACAATTTCTTACCATAATTATTTTTTTTTATCATCCTTCAACTAAGCAACTAAATCATTCTTCATTCCAAATAATATCATTCCAAATAAAAATTAACTAGTTCAAAAGATCAATGAAAGATAGAAAAATCAATTGCTTAAAGTCAAACCATTCTTACCACATGCTAATTTCAGGACTTTAATCATTTTATATGAATCTTATGAATAGAGAGTCTGGTGATAAGATTGCTTCTTAATGACTTTTGTCTTTTAAAATTGAATAAAGAATTTATTGAACTGAATTGACTTCTTTTTATTTTTTTTTATATATACTTTTTTTTTGCTTATTCTTTTAAAAGACATAAAGAATTATTACAAATAAGAATAATTTCTCACCATAATTATTTTTTTTATCATCGTTCAGCTAAACAACCAAATCATTCTTTATTCCAAATAATATCATTCTAAACAAAAATTAACTATTTCAAAAGATCAATAAAAGTTCGTAAGTTGTTATCTCAAACCTCTCAATTCACTCACAAAAGATATTGTGAGTTTAGAAAAAAATATGTATACTTAAACATGAAAATTTTCTTAGGTATATATATTGAATCATTTATCTTATCACAAGCTTTAGTATTGTACTCAAGAAATAATTTCAGAAGTTATTCTTTAGTAACCTAGATAGAAAAAATGATTTAAACTAAACAATTTTAAAATCATACATTGGTAGTAAAACAAATTTATTTACGCAAGAGTTATTAAAAACTTTAAACAACAAATAATTATACATAAAATGCATTAAAAATACACCAATTAGAATATGTTTTAAAAGTTTAGTAATGTACTCTTTACTCTGCCATTTTAAAACTAGAATGTGTCTAAAAAATGTATAAATAAACATTTTACTCATGCCATTCATGATGAATTTTTTTTTTGAGAATAAAGTGATAACAAAAAAAAAAAAAAAACACTAACATTATATATCAACTATTCTCCCCCTAATTAGATTGAGACATTGTCTTCAATGTCAAAATTTAAAAATAGTAAAGTATAGAAGATATCACTCAAAATATGTTTTTATTAGAAATTAAACCTGCAACAAAATAAAACAAGTCAACAAATGCTAAAAAATACATAAAAGTAGATAGGCTACAGACGAAGCGTTAAATTTATTTTGCGTTTCTTTTCATTGTCATTAGTATATCAATATACCTGGCTTATTGTTGGATTAGATAGAGGTGTAAAAGCTTGTAGTTTATCGAGTAACTAATCAACGGTTGAAGCAGAAATGAGGATTTGTCGTACTGCAGATGAGATGAATTATTTTTTCACCGCATAGTCAAGAAAAGATAACAACCCATTATAAAAATCATCAACATTTAACAAACTAATGAGTTTTTTTTTATGGATTTGCAATTGTGCCCATGAGACAATTTAAAAAATTTCATTCAAAGTCCCGAAACCTCCAGGTAGAGCTATGAAGGCATCAGTACTTCGAAGTATGAGAGACATTCGCTCATGCATTGATGATACCTATAACTCATCTCCAATTATCTTTTCTACAATGTTTTCAACAGTCAGAGCTTTCGGTATAATATCAAAAACTCGACTGCCTTTATTTTGTGCAGCAATTGCCACACGTCCCATTAATCCAAGACTACCTCCCCTATATACTAAATGAATATTTCGCTCAGCTAATGCTTTACCAAGGGTTTCTGCTGCTTTTACAAATTCTCTAATTTCCAGGCTGGATCCATAAAAGATATAAATTTTTGTGGATTTACAAGTTAATGTTCCTTTCATTATTACACTCACCCTCACTCTTGAATGATTTTGAGTTTGTATGAAGATGAAGAAATAATACAATATATTTATAAAGCCAAAAGGTATTGTAAAGTTAAGTCACATGGGCTGTTGGCTTAAAATGTAAAATTTTCAAAACTTTTTTTTTTTTATCAATTTTCAAATTGTGAGCTGGAAAAGTCATATGAGTTGTTGGATTAAAATGCAAAATTTTCAAAATCGACTATAAGTGGTTAGTCGTTGAAAAAGACGTTTGAGTCTAAAATGAAACATTTAAAAATAAAAGCTATAGTAAATATGTATAAGTTGTTGTGATTGTGGCTCATATCTTTCCCTGATTTTATGTCCAGTAACGACTTAAACTCCCTCTATAGGTTGGGGATAGGCTTCCTATCCAATTTTCTTATAAATTGGCAAACAAGGTATTTTAAAGTCAGATTCCTAAGACTGTACCGCTTATGTTCTTTTAGGAATATGTCCTAAAATTCACGAATTGCAATATGCATATATCTACTAGGATGCGTCTCCAGAGTCGATAAGATATCATCTAAAGACTCTTTACTCAGGCCATCTTTAATGAACCTAATTTTATCTTCGCGATTTATAGACATCATTTCTAAAGTGCGACAACGTGTGTTGCAAATTATGCGTACACATTTGTAACGAACGCTTAATCGTTTTGCTCTTTGTTTTTTTGCAAAAAAGCTTTTACTTAAGTCGACATGTAGGAAATTAAAGTCTGAAAATTCACCTATCAATCAAATTTTGACTTTAATTAACCAACGTAAATCAACAGGTATATACTGTTGGAGTTGGTGCTCACGTGCCATTCTAATATTGTATGAATATTAATTGTTAATATTTATACAATAAACATTTCGAATAAAGATTGTTAATATCATATTAACATGGTATAATGCTTGTAACATTACAAACATTGTTTGATTTGAAAGAGTTTAGATCTGATCTAAAAGAGTTTAGATCAGAACTAATAGTTATCAAAGCTGAGAGTTATAAATGCTAAGACTTAACACTATTAATAGTTATCAGTTTATAAAAGTCTGCGAGGTCTAAAGAGTTAGAACCTTGTCTATAATGGGACAAAGACCTGAGAGTATACTTGTAATGATATAGTTGCAAAGAGTTGCAATAGGAGCTAAGAAATATCATTATGTAAGTATGTCTCAAATATAATGTTCTTGATCTATAATCACCAATGCGAGTCTATCGGTGAATTCATAATATATAGATTAGTGTATGTCTATATCTGACTAGTTCAGATGGTTGTTCTTAGCTGACCATGAGCTTAGAGCTTGTATAGGCATGCGAGTATCCAGTCAGGACTGGATACTGAACAGACTCATGAGGACCCCAATAGATATCCTATGAAACTGTCAAAGGAAGGTCCTCTTGAGTTGAGTAGTATTCGTGGTCCTTTGACCTGAGTGCCACGGTGGTTTTGTGAGTGATCCATCATACTTTGGTTCCACATATGTCAGAGACCTTTCATGGTCTGGCCGCTATGTGTCGCTGGGTATGGTCCGATGCTCATGGAGTCCGGTATGCGTAGATACGAGATCCATCAGCTTACGTAGGTAAGTTGTATATCCAATGCTCCGAGATTGTATTTCATAAAGTCTTGTGGCCACAAGCATAAACCCGGAAAAAGAGTTTCCCATAGGGTTAAACAATATAGCAAAAGTGTTTGCGTATATTGTTTATCGAGGTACGAATCTGGAAATAAGATTATTGGATGAGCAAATGGGGATTTGATGGTGCTGATCTATATCCTTGCACATCCAGGGTATAAATGATGGAAGGATTTTACGTATACATTATGACCTCAACTTGTATGGTCTGACACGCTGATTTGTAATATTCGTAACGTGTGCGTGGGGCATCGATTACGGATTAATGAAATAGTTTCATTTGACAAATCGGGTGTGGACCTAGAGAGTCCCAATATGAAATGTACTCTTTGAGCACTTGGGCAGTTTACCGTATTGAATTGTTCAATACAGTATAATTTAGCAATTATTAAGGTTACGTTAACTAAAGTAAATGGTTAATTGGTGGGATCCACTTTTGGTTAACTTGGTAACCTAGTAAGGATATAAAAGTAATTTCACTTTATGATTATTTAATTGTTAAATAATAAAAATAAATATTTATTTATTTAATTATTAAATAAATGATTTAACTTAACTAAGGTTAAAGGTTAACCATATGGTTAAGTTAGTTAACTTTACTTAATGGTTAAGTAAAGGTTAACCTAACCATAGTTAAGTTAGTTAACTATGATTAAATTAATTAAATATTTATTAACTTAAAGGTTAAGTTAAAATAATCTAACTAAGGTTAAATGTTAACTAAGGTTAGGTTAAGCCAAATGAAATGCAAATGAAATTCAAATTATTTTGGAATTAATGCATTTGTATATAAAGTGAAATAAAATTAAAAATCAAAGGGGTTTTGAAATTGATTTAAATTTTAGGTTTTGCATTTTGGGAGCCATTTCAATTTGAGAAATTAGAATTGTTTGTTTTGTGTTTTAAGTGTTAGAACAACAAAACAAATTAGATAAATGGTTACTAAATGTAATAACTAAAAATAAGATTTGTTTTATTTATTCAAGAGTTGAATAAAAGGAAAAACAAATTTAATTAAGTTAAATAGTTTAACTTTAAATCATGTTTAAGTGTTAAACAAAATGCTGGATTAACATACTGCCATTCTAGACAATCAAACTCACCCTTGTTGATTGCTAGAATTGATCAAAGATTCATATCATGGTGAACTTCAAGCAAATTAATTCAAAGGCTTCATTGGTGATATTTTTCAATCTCGAATTTCAGTTTAATCAAATATGTATTTTCGGTGTTCATTGTATATAATCTTCCGCTGTGCACATGTATGTATGAGATATGTATATTGTTTGTATGATGACCACAACCCATATGCAAGCACCTTAGTAATTGTACAACATACCCAACATATACATAATCATTAATAACCTTAATCTTTCATATCTTGTTTGGTAAATTTTCTTTAAGAAATTTTGAGGCAACGAGGGAAAACTCTTTTTCAAAATTTTTAGAATGTCATCCATTTTTTTAGAAAGGGGAAAGAAGAGAAGGTATTAGTAATTATGAAAAATTGACAAAATCACTTAAAATGTCACGGAGTACTGCTATTCGCCACTTAACTGGGGTGCAAAATAAAACGTTAACAAAAATACTAAGTTAACCTGCAAATAAAAACAAAAAAAAAATAAAAAATAAAGTTAGAAGAAGAATATATATATATATATATATAAATATGTAAAAATATAAAATAAAGATTAATTGGTCTCGTAACAAGGATCAGATAGAGACAAATTTTTCATGAAAAGTTTGGTTTTCTAGAAATGGTTTGAGACTTTTCCATTTACTTTAAACACATTTTCATTTCTAAGATTTTCAATATCAATTGTTGTATAAGGGTGCACATGTTTCACAATAAAAGGGCCACTCCATCTTGATCTTAATTTTTCAGAGAATATGTGAAGTCGTGAATTATAAAGCAAAACATTATTGAATTCTCATATGTATCATTTCTCAATTCTTCAAGTTTATTTATTTGTAATTTACGTATGTATTTAGCAGAATCAAGATTTGCATTGAAAGTTTTAATAGCCTAATAGGCTTTATGTTCAAGTTCCACAAGTAAGTGACAAGGTTCTTCATAAACTATCATATAAGAAAACATACCCAATGAAGTTTTAAAACTAGTTCTATAAGCCCATAATGCATCATTAAATCATAAAGACCAATTTTTGTGATTTGGGTTTACAGTTTTTTCTAAAATTTATTTTATCTCCTTATTTGCTAATTCAACTTGTCCACTTGTCTGAGGATGATAAAGAGTGGCAACTTTATGAGTAATACCATATTTTTTTCATTAATATTTTAAATGGCCTATTACAAAAATGCTTACTGCCATCACTTATAATGGCT